>JAYESD010000003.1:101959775-106759775 GCA_036927565.1 Tuctoria greenei | reverse complement strand
AGAACTCACATACTTTTTAGTGCTGCAAATCAAGCAAACAAAGGAAGGAACTTTTGTGCATCAATTGAAGTATACGAAAGACCTTCCTAAGCACTTATACATGGACAAAAGCAAGCCCCTTCGGACACCAACGGGAACAGCAACGACGCTTGAACTTGATGAAGATGGTGAACCCGTGCATCAAAATGAATATATAAGCATGATCGGGTCACTTTTGTACCTCACGACATCAAGACTGAACATACAATTTAGCGTATGTCTTTGTGCACAATTTCAAGCTTCCCCATGTGCTTCACATCGTCAAGCAGTCAAGTGAATTCTCAAGTACATACATGGAACTCAAGAATTTGGCACTTTTGTTCCTCCTTCCTCAACCGTTACTTTTAAAGCTTTATCGGATGCTGATTTGGGGGTTGTAGGATTGATAGCAAAATTACTTCGGGTGCTTGTCATTTTGCTGGTAATTCGCTTGTTGCTTGGTCCTCTAGAAAATAAAGTTCAGTTGCACAATCCATGATTGAACCTGAATACGTAGCTGCTGCTAGCGCTTGCTCACAAATTCTTTAGACTGTTCAAACACTTAAGGACTATGGGGTTGATCTAGATAGTGTTCCACTGTTTTGTAATAACACTAGTGCCATCTGCATTGGTAAAAACCCATGCAACATTCAAGAACAAAACACATTGACATTAGGTATGACTTTCTCTGTGAAAATGTTGAAAAAGGAAACATTGTGGTTCACCATGTAGATACCGAACAACAATTGGCTAGCATTTTCCTAAACCTTTGGATTTCACTCATTTTTGTTTCATTTGTAGTGAAATATGGGTTATGCATCCTCATGGCTTAAATTGAGGGGTAGTTTTGAAACTTGGGAAATCTATGTGTGAATCTAAATTTTAAATAATATAAGCATAGTATTTCATACATATATGACTTTGTGATTCCTTTTACATGCTGAAAGTTCTTACTACATCACTCGTGTTATACATTTTGTAGTTTTTGCCATCACTAGTAATTGGAATAATTACTTACACTAAATCTGATCAGGATCGAACTTTCTTGCTATTTTGAACTTGTTTTATGCTCACTAGTGCTTTTAATAAAGAAAAATTAATCAATCAACTATCCACATGTTGGGCTTTTATGATCAAATAAAAAATAAGAAAAGATCAAGAGAGTATGCATGCATCGCACTTCTTCTTCTAAGATGGCTTATCGTTGCACTTAGATATGAACTTGGAAGAAGTTGTGTATGACTAAAACCATGTCCTTGAGCTTCTTATTGTCAAATAACATAGGCTTGGCTTGGTTGGTTAGAATAAGGCTGATAAACATATAATCTCTTGCAAATATCATATGATCCAAATGTGTGCTTGAAATGATAATGAAAAATGAAAAATGCAGCAACATGTGTCATGTTTTTAGGTTTTAAAATAGTTAAAGTTTGTGAGATCATGCCTTGCTTGAATTGAAAAATTACACTTGATCTCTAGCATGGCTTACACTACTTTATATATCTCATTGATGTGATAGTGTAAGTTACTTGATAGTAGGACTTACATATGTTATAATATGCTCATAACAATTGAAGTTTCTCTTCTGAACCTTGCTGAATACATTGTCAGGGGGAGAATTTGTTTTTGAAATTTCTCTCATTTGATTTTTTATTTTCAAAAGGGGGAGAAATTTGTTTTCAAAACTTTTCATGTGAATGGCCAATGTTTAGATTCTAAGTGCTGTTGCCAATGCATTCATCAAGGGGGAGATTTTGAGACCTATGCGTGTTGAATACATTGGCAATTAGAATAAAAGTGAAAGTTTACATTCAAAATTTTGAGCTTACACGGATACATGATGATACACCCCGATACACAATATCCGAACTCGTCCCAGTACATTTTGGTAGTAATGTTACCCTCGGTGGTCTCGGATTGTCTGAACTTTTTATCACGTGAGTTGAACGTGTTTCACGCTTCGGACTATCTGAACTTTCAGTTACATGAGCTGCACGTGAGTTGACACAGTTGATCTTTACAAATGTGCTTTCTGGAATAACATTTACTCTTTACTTTGTTCGGACCGCCGAACTTGCCGACACGTGATTCGCATGTGAGTTTTGGATTGTAATGTCCGATTTTTTGCCTTTACATTACAACACCGCTTTTGATCGATTCGATAATTTTATTTGTGAAATAATTATGCAGCGAATCTGTTTTCAACTTGTAATGTTTCAAACTTGCTTTTTGACTTATGGAATGTTTTACTAGTATTCATTTTCTTTGTTTTTGGGGTGTTGTCATGGTTATGGCTGATTTCATTTTTCTATGGTTTTGCAACGTGCTTATATGAGGTGCTCACTTAAGATGATGTGTTTTTTGGACTAACAAGAGTCAAGTCAAGGACATGAGCTCGCAAAGATTTGGTTGTTTGTTCATGTGCAGGTCTTGATTTAGGTTAAGACATGGCTGGTGACGGGATCCATTGAACTAGTCTCAGGAAGAAGATGAGGTTCAACAACCAAGTTCGGGAGGAATTGTGGTTGAGTTGATCGGGAGGTCACACAACATATTTGGGTCAAGAACAATGCATATGAAGGTATCATGATCATCGTTGGAAGGTGTTTGCACATATGCAATGGGTGCATGGATGTGGCTACATTGTTACAAGGCGTGATGAAGAGAAGTAGACATGATGATGTGGCCGGAAAGGTCCAACCGGCTGGATTATGCCTCAGGCCGCGGCTGGGGTGGTTATTATTCATTTATGGAAAGTTTTGAGTTTGTTTTGCTTAGATTTTGTGTGGTTCATGAAGTTGAGTTGTTTTAGGAATGTTTGTTACGTTCCTAAGATGTTTGGAAGTTCTAAGATTGCTTTTGTGTGTGTACGAAGTGTCTTGAGCAGGTAGACTAAGGTTGAATTAGAGTCCAAGTAGGAAGAGGAGTACAAGTTTGGATTGGGTTGGCCTTAGGGCTGGTTATATAAGCAAGGGAGGATAGAGCTTGTGGTAAGACGACTTTGGGCTGTCACTCTTGTGTTCTATTGAATAAAGATCATAGTTTTAGAGGAGATTTGGTGCCTTGTTCATTCAACTTGTTTCAGACAAGTTTTTCTTGCCGAGTTTCAGGACAGACTGACATTGCTTCGGTATTTCGATCATAACTCACGTTTTATAGATCCAATTGACGTGATCCTTTCCTTTTTCGGTTGCCTCACAACATTATTATCTATCATCTGTGAATACTTCACAGTCATTGGACTTGTGGTTTTTGATATACGCGAATTTCTTTGCACTGTTGCAGATCTGATTTTAACTCGAGTAGAACATATTGACCTTTGTCTAGTGTTTTGATCATATCTCAAGTTCTACTTCGTGTTTTCATGTGATTCTTGTTGCATTGGATTCATGACTTTATTCTCTACAATATATACTTGTTTTTTCATGGTTGAACACGTTGAAAGCAATTGCAGACACGGTTTTATTAATAGATCGATTTTCTGCCGAGGAGTTTTCGTTGCTTCAGCTGAAAAAGTTTAAATTTACCATTCACCCCCTCCGGTAGCTTTTCACGTGCTCTTTGATCCTAAAGAAGGTCCAACTTGCACAGTGCAACTGCGGCACCTTCAGACATCGTCAATGCCACGATCGTGCGAGAAGATGCTTTGAGCGATGTCATTTCTGATAAGAGGAAACGCAGCACGCCATCGAGCAGCAGCGGTGGTGGTTCACGAAGACATCGTTTGGTGTATCGATCACAATCTGGTTAGCGATGGCAGCCACCGGCGCGACCACTACAGTTCCGTGGACTTTCTTTCAACGTGTCGAGTTTAAGTCCAGCATTTCCACATCAGCAAAGGATGGTCCCACGTGCATATCCACCTCCACCACTGTAACACCCTCCTTTTAATGCATAATGCATTGCATACATCCTCATACATGTTTAACATTAATCAACATAAAATGGAACAAGATTGAAATGAATTTAGGCTTAATCAAGAATTCAAGTCTGTCAGGGAATGGACTTGTCCGGCCCCAAACCCAAACTTGTCCGGTATTCCCCGTCTATTCAGAAAATTCAGTCTTCTTCAGAGCCCGGACTTGTCCGGCACACTGCACGGACTAGTCCAGATTGAGCTTCTCATGTTTTTTTGGACATGTCCGATCTCCGAACGGACTAGTCCGATCTTGTCTAAATTTTAGTCTGGATCAGCCTTACTAGCCACCCCAGACTTGTCGTCCATACATACCGGACTTGCCCGAAATAGTTTTTAATCCACAATGGACTTGTCTGGTCCATATTGCGGACTAGGATGGCCTACTGAATTCCACTCGGATTCTATTATGCTTCCACAATTGTTTATTGGGTAATTGCCTTAACTGGGCCCAAGAACTTCGTGTCCAACCTCAGAAGAGCCCAAGTGGACCCCACCTTAGCCCCTACACGTCCCCCACCAAAATCCACTTGGAATTCACCCCAAAACCCTACCTCTCCACCCCTATATAAACAACCCAATACCCTCACCTCTCCAAGCTTTGAGAAAAACCCTCGCTACCATTCCTTGATCATGTGTAGCCGTCAAGGAGGAGCCCTAGAGAAGGGAGAAGGAGGAGAAGAGGGAGAATGCTCAATCAAGATTGATCTTTATCAAATTTTCAACAATTGACATTCTTCATCATCAAACCTTCATCAACTCATTTTCATCAAGCCCTAGACGTCAAGATTCAAGTGTTGCATCCAATCTTCAACCCCTTGGATCTCTAGACTCGTGGTACACCCTCTACATTCAAGTTTCCACGACATTAACCCTAAAAATCCACTGTCCAGAAAACCCTATCTTCTGCAGTTATGGATAGGGCGGACTAGTCTGGCCTGGACAGCGAACTAGTCCGGTGTCTGAATCTGTGAAATGCTGAACTAAATCCAAATTGACTCAAATCAGTTCCAAACTTATTCAAACTTGTTAGGAACCATTGTAACTAGTTAGTAAACATTAATAGCAACTCATTAACAAGTTTTACTTCATAGTTGCATTAATCATACATATCATAAAATATTGAGTTATATATGAGAATTTATTGATTGTAATGTTTGTTCTACATGATTGTCGCACGGAATAGAAGGTCTCATTGTAGAGAGTACTTTCGAGGACATGCAGAACCAGAACTTCAAAGCTTTCGATCCAAACCAAGCTCAAGAGCAAGGCAAGTATCCTTGATCATTTTGATCCAGGTTATTTAAAATGTTTTGTTTTCAAAATTACATGCTTGTGTCGATTGATGGGAAACCTAATTATAGGAGTTTAATAATCTCATATGACCACCCTTGTCGCTTGAACACAGTGTAGATAGTCAGGAAGGGTATTTTACACTTTTGCATCGCTTTACTCAATTGGATTTGGGAAATAAACATATTGCTTAATTATGAACTATTGAACACATGAATGATGAGAATTTATAATAATGACCCTTCAGCAATATGATGCCTAGGGATCTAAGCAAGCCGGTTATGTGGAGTGGGTTGGATTGTTTTGGTGGTTTTGCTTCCTTTGGATCTAAGGACCGGTTCATGGAGCGACCATCCAGGATTTACGGTGCCACCACAGGGCCAAGTATGGGTGCAGCTTAGCTGACTAATTAGTGTTTTGCGAGTACTATTTGGACCATTAAGAATGCTAGGGGAAGGGGTAGTCGGATGGGTCTGTAGAGATTGGTGGGACTACCCTGGGATCTGAATGGCTCAAGAGGGAACCCTTAGTTGGATGTTCTCAGTTGGAGACATCACCACCGGTGAAATCTTAGTAGGGTCTAAATATGCTAGTAATCACTTTGGAATGGCTATTTTGTGATCTCTTCGCCACACACCTAAAGAAGTGTGAGACAGCATAATTAAGATTCCATAGTCGTCGAAAGGTGATGAAATTATGAACTTGTGGGCAAAGTGGTACAACCTTTGCACAGTGTGTTTGAAAACAATCATGATAGTCGTGCTCCCGGTTATGAGCAACCTAGACCCTCACATGATTAGAGTTTGGACCTTGAACATGGATTAATGGATGGAATTGAATTGGGAATTGGTATTGGTTTAATAATTGGCTTTGGTATACGAAACTGATGAAATTTAGACATATGAGCAGTTATGAGTTGATTATGAATTATTATTGCTGGTATTGGTTATTTAAGTTGAGATTATCATTAATTGGGTTATTTTGGGAAGGACCTCACTTAATGATCATGTAATTTCATTTTCAACTGTTTTGAATGTACTTTTATGCAATTAGCCCATTTATCATTTCTTGTTTAAGCTACATGTCATACTTTCCCACACTTGCCGGATACGACATGTGCTGACCCTTGCTATTCCCCCAACAAATTCAGATGCATGCAACAATGTGGAGTATCAAGAGATATTTGAGGAGTTCTAGCCGTGCATGTTACCGTTAAGCTTGCCATTGGAGTTTGGAGTTCTTAGTGTTTATTGTTTTCCGCTGCAGTTGTTTAGAGCTTGTATTTGAGACTATTTGGTTTGTAATAAGGTACTATTATCAGTGTTATTATTCGGGACATGGTTATAATCTGTTTATTGTTTGTGAATCACATGTGTATGTGTGTTAAACATCCTGGGCACACATATGCATTACGCTTGGTTCATTTTTTGAACCGGGTGTCACAAATTGGTATCAGAGCCAAGTTTGACTATAGGACGCATGCCTAGGTAGAATGGACACCACAAATCACTTAGGACTTCTTTCCTATTCAAAATTAGCCGGTTTTTGCACTATTTTGCCTTCCACTAGCTATATAATGTGCAAAAATTTGTGGTTTTTGCTGCTGCTTCAATTTTTGCTATTTTTCCATCTTTTGTGCAAATGCATATCCTCTCATCTAAAGTTTATGGCTGCTGCAATTTCAGAACTGATGTTTATTTTTTCCTCTATTTTCTCATGTTTCCTTGTAGATGGCTCACAATAAAATGACAGCCCGCAAGAGAGCTCGTTTGCCACCACATGGAAGCAAGCTTAGGCCTTGTAATGAGCCGCGAATGGAACCAGCCCCATAGGAGGAAGAAGTGAATTCTCCCATGAAGGAAGCTGACCATAAACACTCCAACACGCCGGAGGAAGACGCTGAGATGGTGGAATACTATGATGATGAGAAGGAAGAAGATCTGGAGATGGTTAAAATCTATGATAGTGAGGATTAGGAAGGTAAAGCACATGTAAAAAGTGAAGATGAAGTCCATGATGAGGAAGAACCGCAAGACGAGGAGGAACCATAGGAGGATGAACCCGCTGCACAAGAAGAAGTACCTAAAGCCTAAAGAAACGCATCACAGCCTAGCGAAGCAAGAAAGGAGGACAAATGCCTAATTTACTATGATGCCCGAGAATTCCATTCCGATAGCACTAAAGGAGGATTTGAAGCCAGGCAATTGAAGGAGTTCCTTGATCTATGCAAAATGCACCCGAAATACTATGTTAAGAGGATTCCTCACCATGGTCACGAAGAATGGAGGGCTCAAGTTACTATTATTGGAAAAAATGAGGTGGTCACCTGACACTTTGCATCCACATGGAGAAGCACCTGGGAGCAAGTTATTGACGATGTGGCTTGGGATACACTTACCAGATTATGCCAAATCTACCGAGAGCAGGTTGGAGGAACTAGTTTTGTGCTACACCCGCAACGCAAACAGTGAGCAAGGGAAGTTTGAAGGCAGCATGATGGAGTTCAAGCTAGGTCTCGTGCCATGGACAAATCTCAGGTAGTATTGGTGAATTTGGGAAATCACTATGCTGATGCCATAGAATAGATCTACTACCTCCATAAGAAGCTGTTCATCATGGAGATGTAAGAGGAAGTCCGTGCCGCCGTGAAGGTAAACGGTGTAGCTACCTCTCCAGCGCCTACATGGACGGCCAACTCGGTATGGCGTGCGCCCATGTATGTCTTGTCATCGCCGTCGTCTTAACCGCCTCTTGGCCAGGACAACCGCGGTTCACACAATTAAGTCTAGGTCTCTTGTATATAAGTTAGAAAGTGTTTAGATCATCTTGGTCATGTTTAGTGTGGTGTGCTGAACTTTCCTGGTGTGTGCTTGGTGCGAGTTGTGGGATGTTTGCATTTTGTCCACATCCGCACATAGTAGAGAGTTGTGGGATCCTTGTCCACATCCTCTTATAGGGCTATTAGTATTAATAAAGGAGTTGTTTAGTTACATATACCTTCATGCATATAGTTGGGGCATTTCATTCCAAATTCTAAATTCTTCCATATCTACTATTCTGTTACCAACAGATGTCGAGGACACGCAACCAAAGGAATGCTAATGGTGAGGAGGAGAACAATGAAGCACCCAGAACAACCAGGGACCTGTACAGGGAGCTATCAACCTTGAGCAGCTATTGGCCATGCAGAATCAGCTCATGTAGACCATGATACAGACCATGGAACAGCTGCAAGCCGGCAACAACAATCAGCCCCACATGCCACCGCCAACACCACCCCCTCCACCCCACAACCATTTGGCAGAGTTCATGAGGACCAGACCGCCTACTTTTGCTCAAGCCAGAAACCCTATGGAAGCTGATGATTGGCTGAAATCTATTGAGAAGAAACTTGCTATGGACCAATGTAGTGATAGAGAAAAGGTTTATTTTGTTTCACACTAGTTGGTTGGAGCTATTGCAGATTGGTGGGAATCTCTATGCAATGCCTATGAAAATCAAGAGAGAATCACCTGGGCTGAATTCAAGGAGAAGTTCTATTCTCACTATGTGTCAGAGGGAGTTATGATACTGAGAAGACAAGTATTTGAGAACCTCAAGCAAGGAAGGATGTGTGTAAGTGAGTATCTCGACAAATTCACTCAACTGTCTAGATATGCTCCAAAGGACATCATTACTGATAGCAGGAAGCAATATCAGTTCATGAGGGGTCTCAACAATGAAATCCAAGTCGAGTTGCTCAATGCTGACTATGCTAATTTCCAGAAGCTGGTTGACAAGGCCATTGTGGTTGAGAACAAGATCCGTGAAATGGAGCTAGATTGCAAGAGGAAAATGCCATATTAGAGATAGCCGCAAGGAAGCAATGCCCATCCTCGCTATGCACCGTCTGTTGCACCATATTACAACCTATCCACTGCTGCATACTGCCCTGCTTATCCACCGTGACCGCAACAGCCAACAAAGAAATGCCCACCCATGCAATATCCTCGCTTACCTTTGCATCACGCTTCATGCTAAAATATGCCTGCTTATGCTCAGAATCAGCCTCGCCCTAACCTTGCTGGTGCCACTGGTGGAAAGACTTGCTATGCTTGTGTTCAAGCGGGACACTTTGCAAATCAATGCAGAATATTAGGTCAAGGTCAGATGAACAATGCTCCAAGGCAGAATCCAAGGCCCAATGGAGGAGCAACTCAAGGCAACCGAGGACCGCATAATTTCTCTAATGGCAAGGTGAACCATGTATCTGCAGAAAAGGCTCAACAAGCTGAAGATGTTGTGATTGCTATGTTTCTCACAAAATCCAACCCTGCTACTATATTATTTGATTCTGGAGCATCTCATGAAAGTATGTTGCAAGGCATAGCATGCCCATATCATACCTGAAGTATACCCTGTTGGTTAAATCTCCTGGAGGAGCAAAGCGACAAAGCGGTGGCAAAGGTGACTTGCTGCAACTTGAATCATTCGGCGATTGCTATATTAAGGGCTGACTTTCCTTTTGACCTAGTGATGAGGACAAATATAGTATGTCCAAAAGTAAGTATTTCCATAAGGGGGGGGGGGGTAGATTTCCCCGCCAACCTCATAGGCCTGAATTCTCAAGGCTTGGACATCATACTTGGAATGGATTGGCTAAGGAAGCATAAAAGAGTAATTCAGTGTGCCAATTGGACAGTTCAATTGACAAACAAAGAAAGAGTTTGTATTGAATTCAAGGCAGTTCAGCCGACAACCAATAAGGCAATGGTAAACCATGCAGAAGGAGTAACTCTGGAGGAAATTCTGATTGTCCGTGAGTACCCAGATGTGTTTCATGAGGAATTACCAGGTGTGCCAACTGATCGTGACATCGAGTTCATCATTGATTTAATACCTGGAACTGCACCTATAGCAAAGAGGCCATATAGGATGCCTCCTAAGGAATTAGCAGAGCTAAAGAAGTAGATTCAAGAGGAGTTAGATAAGGTTTTTATAAGCCCAAGGTCCTCGCCATGGGGAGCCCCAGTGCTTTTTGTAGATAAGAAAGATGCATCCCAAAGAATGTGCGTGGATTACCGGTCTCTCAACGAGGTGACAATTAAGAATAAGTACACGTTGCCCCATATAGAGGATCTATTCGACCAGGCAAAGGGTACCAAAATATTCTCTAAGATTCATCTTCGGTCGGGATATTTCCAAATGAAGATTAGACCACCAGACATACCTAAAACGGCTTTCAGGACTTGGTATGGACCTATGAGTATACGATCATGTCATTTGGATTGACGAATGCACCTGCATACTTCATGTATCTTATGAACAAGGTTTTCATAGAGTATTTGGATAAGTTCGTGGTAGTGTTCATTGATGACATCATTGTCTACTCGAAAAGTGAAGAGGAGCACGAAGAGCATTTAAGGCTAACGTTGCAGAAACTGCGAGAGCACCAGTTGTATGCAAAGTTTAACAAGTGCCAATTTTGGTTGAGAGAGATATCATTCCTAGGCCATGTCATATTTAGAGGAGGAGTGTCAGTCAACCCAAGAAAAGTTAGAATTGTGCTAAAGTGGAAACCGTCGCAGAACGTGAAGGAAATAAGGAGTTTTCTTCGAATGGCTGGATATTATTGTCAGTTCATCAAGGACTTTTGCAAGATAGCGAAGCCCATGACTGAACTGTTAATGAAGGAGAAGCCTTTCATATGGACTCAAGCTTGTCAGGACTGTTTTGAGGAGCTAAAGAAGTGGTTAACAACAACACCTATGTGGTATTGCCGTGAGCAAGAGCTTTGATATTCTATAGAGATGCCTCATGGCAAGGACTTGGTTGTGTATTGATGTAAGAAGGCCGAGTAGTAGCTTATGCATGCAGGCAATTGAAGAAACATGAGCAGAATTATCCTACGCATGATCTTGAACTTGCAATCGTCATGCATGCGTTGAAGATTTGGAGACATTATGTTCTTGGCCATAGATACAAGATTTATACGGATCATAAGAGTCTCAAGTACATATTCACGCAAACGGATCTGAATTTGAGGAACCGAAGATGGTTGGAACTCGTTAAGGATTATGATGTGGGAATCAATTATCATCTAGCAAAAGCCAACATAGTGTTTGATGCCTTGAGTCGAAAGGGAGCGAGCCACCAGCTCACCGTTAGGGAGTTGCCACCCGAGCTATGTAAGGAGTTTGAACGGTTGATTCTTGGATTTGTGAATTAGATGGGGATAATGGAGTTAAATCCGACCTTGGAACAAGAAATTTGAAAGAATCAGACCAAGGATAAGGAAATCTAGGAAATCAAGGAAAGGACCACAGAAGGGAGAGAATTCAGATTTGATGAGGATGACTATGGTACTCTATGGCTTTGAAAATGGATTGTTCTGCCTAATTAGAAGCGTCTACAGATAGTTGATATTAAAGGAGGCACATGATTCACTTTACTCTATCCATCCCGGCTGTACAAAGATGTACAAGGATCTAAAGACACGCTATTGGTGGGATTGTATGAAAAGGGACATAGCTAAATATGTTGCAATATGTGATGTGTGCCAACGAGTCAAGCCTGAACATCAAAGGCCAGCAGGATTATTGCAGCTGTTGAAGATTCTGGAATGGAAAAGGGAAGAGGTTGGTATGGAATTCATAGTTAATTTTCCTTGCACTTCAACATGTTATGATTCAATATTGGTTATTATGGATCGACTGACGAAATTAGCACATTTCATTCCTGTGAAAACTACCTATAGTGGAGCGAAGTTGGCAGAATTGTACATGTGGAGAATAGTGAGCTTACATGTCGTATCGAAGAAAATAGTGTCCGATAGAGGTTCTCAATTTACCTCAAGGTTCTGGCAAAATCTACGAGTCAATGGGAACTCAGTTGAATTTCAGTTCTTCATATCACCCTCAAACATATGGACAAACTGAGAGAACAAATCAGGTATTGAAGGACATGCTAAGATCTTGTGCACTAAAGTATGGAGGAAGTTGAGACAAAAGTCTACCATATGCTGAATTCTCCTACAACAACAGTTATCAAGCGAGTTTGAAGATGCCACCATATGAAGCATTGTATGGGAGAAGGTGTAGAACACCCTTGTTTTGGAATGAGAAAGGGGAGAATCAAGTATTTGGACCTGATGTAATACAAGAAGCCAAAAAGCAAGTTCAGACGATTCGTGAGAATTTGAGAGCTGTCCAGTCAAGACAAAAGGGTTATGCAGATAATAGACGAAGAAGCATGTCTTTTGAGGTGGGAGACTTCGTATACCTCAAAGTGTCACCCATGCGAGGTCACAAGCAATTTAATGTCAAAGGCAAGTTGGCACTACTCTATATTGGACCATTCAAGATTTTGGTCAGACAAGGAGAAGTAGCCTATAAGTTTGAAATGCCAGCACATCTTTCTGATGTCCATGATGTGTTTCTTTTTTCCCGACTCAAGAACTGCTTGAGAGTTTCGAAAGAGCAAGTATCGATGGAAGAATTAGAGCTTAAGAAAGATTTGACCTATGTCGGGCAACCTGTCAAAATTTTGGACACCAAGGAAAGGGTTACAAGGAAAAAGGTGATTAGACGGTGCAATGGAAGCACCATACAGAATCATAAGCATCTTTGGAGCGAGAAGAGACTCTCAAGAAAGAATTTCCTTATATCTTTCCTTCTATGTCAAATCTCGAGGACGACATTCATTTGAAGGGGGTAGGTTTGTAACACCCTCATTTTCATGAATAATTCATTGCATACATCCTCACACATGTTTAAAATATATCAACATAAAATGGAACAAGATTGAAATGAAATTAGGCTTAATCAGGAATTCAAGTCTGTCAGGGAATGGACTTGTCCGGCCCCAAACCCGGAATTGTCCGGTATTCCCCTTCTGTTCAGAAAATTCAGTCTTCTTTAGAGCCCCGACTTGTCCGACACACTGCACGGACTAGTCCAAATTGAGCTTCTGATGTTTTATCGAACTTGTCTGATGTCCGAGCGGACTAGTCTGATCTTGTATAAATTTTAGTCCGGATCAGCACTAGCCACACCGGACTTGTCAGGACATACATGCCGGACTTGCCAAAAATAATTTCTTTTCCACAATGGACTTGTCCTATCCATATTGCGGACTAGTCCGCCTACTAAATTCCACTCGGATTCTATTATTCTTCCACAATTGGTTATTGGGTAATTGCCTTAATTGGGCCCAAGAACTTCGTGCCCACCTCAAAGGATCCCAAGTGGACCCCAGCTCGGCCCCTACACGTCCCCCACTAAAATCCACTTGGAATGCGCCCCAAACCCTACCTCTCCACCCCTATATAAACAACCCAATACCCACACCTCTCCAACCTTTCAGAAAAACCCTCGCTGTCGTTCCTTAATCATGTCCTGCTGTAAAGAAGCAGTCTAGGAGCAAGGAGAAGGAGGAGAATAGGGAGAAGGATCAATCAAGATCGATCTTCGTCAACTTTTCGACAATTGACGTTCTTCATCATCAAACCTTCATCAAATCATTTTCATCAAGCCCTAGATGTCAAGATTTATGTGTTGCATCCAATCTTCAACCCTTGGATCTCTAGACACGTGGTGCACCCTCTACATTCATGTTTCCACAAGAATTTAACACTAAAACCCCACTGTTCTGAAAACCCTATTTTTAGCAGTTCTAGACAGGGCGGACTAGTTCGACCCTGACATCGGACTAGTCCGGTGTTTGAATCTATTAAATGCTAAACTGAATAAAAATTGACTCAAAATAATTCCAAACTTGTTCAAACTTTTTAGAAACCATTGTAACTAGTTAGTAAACATTAATAGCAATTCATTAACAAGTTTTACTTCACAGTTGCATTGATCATGCATATCATGACATATGGAGTAATATATGAGCATTTATTGGTTGTAATGTTTGTTTTGCATGATTGTCACATGGAATAGAAGGTCTCGCTGTAGAGAGTACTTTCGAGGATCTGCAGAACCAGAACTTCGAAGCTTTTGATGCAAACCAAGCTCAAGAGCAAGGCAAGTGTCCTTGATCATTTTGATCCAAGTTTTTTAAATGTTTTGTTTGCAAAATTGCATGCTTGTGTCATGTAAAATCCCACTTAATCCTAAATATGAAATTCAGTTGTCAGTTAAATTTAAATTTCATTGGGTTCAAGATATGGTCATGTACATAAACTTGAACCTATTCAATTCCTTTTTCTTCTCATGTTTTAAATTTTATTAACATGAGAAGCATACTTCACCAATAATCTTAAAATAATTCAAATATCATCACTGCAAAATTTTGGAGTATTTGAATGGGGTTTGCTTGGGCAAATCAATTTATAGTACCTCATGTACTCAAATAAACAAACAGCATATACCGACTGTATACACATGCCCTGTCAAAAACATTCAAATCTGAGGCTATAAATTTTTCTATAGTCTTCTAAAATTGCAAATAAGATCCTTGAAAAGTTTCATGAATTTTGGAGTCCACTTGTTATTTTATTTGAGACGCTGAGCGAATTTGAATCAAATTTAAATTCAAATTCAAAATCTGGTCAAATATACTTGAACATAAAGATTTAAACACACCATTGTGTTCATCACATTTTTCTTGACTTAGCCACGATGTTTCAAGATTTTTGGAGTTCATTTACTATTTCTAAATGAATTACTAAAGTGGCAGTAGCTGTAAGGCTGACTGGCGGGGCCCACCAATCAGCAATCCCACGTGCGCCGCATTCCAGCGCGCGCTGCGCGCACCACCGCGACGGCGTGCATGCCCAGGGCGACAGCGGTGAGCTACTCCCGTTTGAGCACTATAAATAGCGCCCCTGGCTCCTCCTTATCGCTCCACGGTCGCTCTTATCGCCTTACTTCCGACTGAGCCGACGGGCTACACCGTTTTCGCCCCGTGCGCAAGATCCCGACCACCGGCTCCGCACGCTCGTTGCCGGCCAGCCGAAGGCCTCTTGCGCCAAGCTCTCAACAGCTAGGTTGTTCCTCTCTCCCTCCTCTGTCCTCTGAATCAATCCTTTCGTTGTTTAGTTGACGGTTTGGCCGATATTTTGAAGTTACACCGGAGCTCGCCGTCGTGTTCACAGTGCGCCGTCTCTGCCCCATGGTGCCAGGCTGCTACAAGCAGTTTTGTGCTTCGACTCCAATAGCAAAAGGGTGCGCCTGGACACGCTCTGCACGACGGTGAAAGCCGCTCCTTGTTTGCGTGAGTATCCAACAAGTTAGCTAAGTTTTACTTTCGGCCAAAGCTAATGAACTCGCTCGGTTTTTCATTCAATTCGAGTTCCACACTTCATCACTCTCCACAATTGCTAGCAAATAGCTTCTACACTTCTTTGCGCACCCTCTCGAACTGGAATCACCAAAAATGATTGACCATAGCTCGGGAATCACATGTTCTTCCCTCCGCCGTTAAAAAGTTGTCTCTGTCGCCGTCAATGATGGTTTTGCCGATCGTTACACGATGATCTTACATTCCCATTACCTTCCTCGTGGTTCCAGAAGTCTTTCCCTGCCCTTTTCAAAGAGCTCTAGCCACGGGATTGACGGTTCCGACATGTCCAGAACCCTAGCCGCCGCCGCCGCCGCCCATGCGCCGCTGTTTCGACCGTCGGCAAGCCTCCCCGACCCTACCATCGTGCTCAGCGCGTGAATTTAAAGTTGGGTGCCAAAGATTAGGTGCTGCGGTGGCCGGGAACTCATATCCGGCGAGGCTCGCCGGAGCGCGGCGCCGCGGGAGCCCCGCGCGCAGCCCGCGTAGGGAGATTGAAGACGACGCGGCGGGCCCCGCGTGTCAGCATCCTTTTAACCCGTCGGATCAGGTGTGGCACGGATCTGTTGTGGCTACGCGGTATTCTCTGTGGTCCCCGTGTGGTGTGATTGCCATTGGTCCATTTTAAAATGATGGGGCCCACGATTAAATTCAAATTAGAATTTAATTCCAGATTTGACTCCAACTTAGAAAATCCATAACTTTCTATAGACTGCTCCAAAAATCTTCAATCAATTTTTTTTTTTGAAAGACCTTGATCTGTAGTATCTGTTAGTGCCAATTGGGTTTTGTGAAACTTAATTTTAAATTCTGTAGGAAACAATATTTCCAAATACAAATACAATTTTTCCGGATGAACTTTACACTGGAAAAATCCCCAAAACTCACTAAAAATATATTATACTATTCTAGACCACCAGAAAATGTTTGGAAGCCATTGCTCCCGTATAACCCCATGTATAATTCAATTATTTTTTTCGGTCATTGAATTATTACAGATGTTCAGTTGCTTTATTGTGTCCCAAATTTGAACTGGACACTCCATTAGTCATATACTAACTCCTGTGAAAATTTGACATTTAATTGGCTTAGTCTCCTAGTCCTAATTCAGTTGCTAACTGAATGATAATTGAAAAGCTAGAAATTGAGTTATAAAATAATTCCAGAATTTCTTGCCAACTTTAAAATTCAATATCTCCTTCACCAAGGCTTAGAAATTTATGAAACCAATTTTGCTAGAACCAGAACAACATCTTCTATCATGATCATCAACTGGCAGCTATGTCCCAGATACAGTTTCTTCTCTAAAATTCTTGGGAATTATTGCTTGCCATAATTTTAGGGACAACAAACTACTTTGATCATCTCCTGTTCTTTGCAAGAGTAAATCTTGCAGTCCCTAAAATCTACCATAAAAATCCCAAAGCCAAAGAAGATAATTAACTCACTATAACCATAGTTAGAATCTATGAACTATATGTACATTATGATTTATTAGCATTCCTATATGCATGTCGTGTAGTGATCGATATTGATGAGAAGTGTCACTTGGAGGAGAGGCCAGGGTGTCCACTTGAAGTCCTTGGCGGAGTCTTCTGAAAAGGACCCTTAACAATTGACATTTAATCGTGTCGCAAACTAAGGCAAGCCCCGGTTTGCATTTAAGAGCTTTCCAAAGTTTTCCAGTTTATTCACTTACGTCTTCAGTTGATATTGTGCATTTATGTATAAGGTGTTTGATACTCCACTTGCATAACCACAAATCCCAGGGTTTGGTTGGGACGAGTTATAGTTTGACCTGTAGTAACTGCTTTGCTAATGTATAGGAAATCCGGTAGAAGTCGAGTAGATGGAATCTACTCGCGAGATAGGAATAACATTTCACATGAGGGTGTAAAATTGAAAATGGCTTATGAAATGAATACGAGACCGGGAAGGGGGAATAGGAGTCGACGAGATGGAGTCTTGGGCGCATAGCCCTGCCTGTGTCAATTGAGGACCGTGCCGTATGCGGCACCATTGGGCAAGCTTGAATTGTACTAGTTGCATAATGGTATATGGGCACATTAAACTGATGTAACTCTAGACTATGGTGTGGAGACTCCTTGGTTGTCCTTGAATGGAGATGCGAAGCCAGAAAGGTGTAAATCTCCTAGCGGAACATTTTGACGTGTCCGTGTAGGGGACCTTTTGCTCGGGATGAAGAGGTTTGTCGACATTGGGGTCTTGGGTTAATGGTGGCCACGTATGACGCGGGGAGGAGAGCACGTATGTGTCTCCCACGCGGGTGTGCGTGTCGTGCAGTCCGGGTGTGTCCTGATTGCAATCACCGTCCGTCGCGGTAATAGAATACCACTTGTCCGTCACTGTCGTGACGTAGTAAATACTAAAGAAGCCAGAAAAAATATATTGTATTGAATTCTTTGCAAACTTGTATGACTTAGAGATAGCAAAAATTAAATTTTACAGTTTCCCCATACTTTAGCTGTAATAGCATTATGTGCTTTGAGCATGTCATATCATCGGCAAAGCGTTTCTTGTTTGATTGTGGAGTCTATGATGTGCCGTGCTTGAAGAATGTCATTTGCTACTTAAAACATGATTATAAGGATCCACTTGTAGGCGAGTCTATTTATGCTATTCCTTACCTATGCTTAGTACTCACCCTTGCATATGTCTAGTGAGACGGGTTTGTCTTGCTGAGCCTTATGCTCACGTTTGCGCTTTAACGATTTTTGCAGATATTAGTTTTATTTCTACTGTTCAAGTTGAACATGAGACTCGAGGTGTCGAGATAAATCTCATGTGAACCACGCCGCTGCTGAATGTTCCTCATGTTGCTAGTGAGAATCGTCCTAGGGCATGGACGTCTTCTCTTATGCTTAGATAGGTGAGAATATGAGTATGTAGTTCAGCTGTGTGTGTACTTCTGTTGTACACTCTTTTGTAAACTCTGATTATTCTGTAATGAAAACTTTGTATGTTTTGGTATCCTTTTCGTTTGTGCTGTTAGGTGCCGCATCGCACGACACCACCCAATGAGATCCTCGGATGTGTGGACTCCGGTCCCCACAGACTTGGTATCAGAGCTTCATTGGGAATAGCACGCTCGAAAAGAGCCGATTTTTGAAAACTCTGAAGTAGTCGAGTGAGGATTAGCTATATGCCCATTATGGACTATTACTAGTGTAAGATATAAAGGTGGTAAACTAACTTATATGTTATTAATTCTGTAACGATGCTCTGACGTCAGGTAAGAGGTAAGGTACGCCACCGTAAGCGGATCAATTGCGGTAAGCTCACCATGCGAGAGGTAGCATGGAAGTTTTCCGTGGCTTGGCACGGAAAAAGTTAATAGGAGTCTCTGAAGCTTTCCATGTTTCTGAGAACCTATGACATGCGGTACCCCAGCGTGCTTCAATGTTACTAGGAGCCCTTGTCGGGTGGTGTATAACCCGATAGTATGCCTCTCTAGAATCATTCGTATTCTATGGGAGCATGCAAAACACGTATGCCCGAGCGTGTATAAGCCGGTTCGTACGGGAGTCTTTGCTGTACAGACGTATTTACAGCCATGTACCTCGAGACATGACATCGCTCGAGGGAGACTCACACCAGAGTCGTATGCAATTACTTTTGTATATATTATTGTGACTGCCTGTCGTGTTTCCCCGTGCCTCCATTGAGGTGTGAAGGTGTGAAAGGGGATTGTTTGTCTTTTGCAGCATTGACTACGGTAGCGACCCGTGTAGCACCCGTTTGCGAGTGAACGATATTAGGATGACCTATAAACGTATCCGGATATACCAGTTAGAATTTTCTTTGGTGAGGCACGTAGTACCGTCAGTATCGACTTTGATACTTGACAAACCCCAACGTCAGAATGGTTGCATTACATTTTGAAAAGTCCGACTACTAGTTGCTGGTAAGTTTTGGACATTGCGAGGTTAATATCACTCATAACTCGTGAAGAATCAAGGTTCTTTATTTCTGGCAGAGGTTTGCTCAACTTCGCCAGGTCGCAATATTGTTTAGTTGAAAAATAACATAAGGATAGGCTATATGGATAGAAAGATCATCATGTCCACTACAAAGTTCATTTTGGTCTTTAGGACTAAAAATCATCCTACCTTGGCGTAATCTGAACTTCACAAAAACTACTACAAATGTCTGACCCAGTTACACAGTCTCTGTATTTTCACCATAACTTCTTGTAAAAAAATCTTCTGTACTATTTTGATACATATATAGAGAGGGCAGAAGCATCACTACAACTTTGTAAATTGAAGTGTTTTCTAATTCGACACTGAACCAATCCAAATCCCAGGTTGAAACTGGTACACTGCAGATCTGCTGGCAGAAAACCAGTCAACTCATCTGTCAACTTTAGACAGACATATCTCCTAATGTGAAAACTGGACATAGTCATATGTATACATTTCTGGAAAGCTTAGGAAGTTCTCTATCAACTTTCTATTCAACTCCTGGTCTGAATTTTTCATTACCAGAGTCCAATTCCAATTGTCGCAAACGCTGTTCTGGCACTCCAGGACCAGAAATCATTTGTGCATAGTTGGAATTTGCGAGCTTTGACCTGATTAACAACTTTGTAAGCCTGAACCAATTTTTATTTCTGAAATATTAACATTATTTGGTACCATGTTTATTTTGTCATTACCTCAAGATATTGTTTTGATATACCTGTATAAACTGTGGACAAAACCCACGTATACAGGGGAGGTTCTGTCAAAATTTCCAGAAAATTTTAGTCAACTTCAGACCTGTATAACTTTTGATCCAGAGCTCACCTGGAGGGTTTCAAGTATAATCTGGAAAGGTTAGGAAGTTCTATAAAACTTTTGTATTCAACTCAAATCCTATTACTGCCATTTACTGGGAGCAAATCTCGAGTTTATACAGGATGGTCTGCTGGAACAGAACTGAACTTCATATTCAAGATTTGAATTTGTTAGAAATCAAGAGGGAGCCCAAAGATCAAATAGCCATAAAATCATCTCGAATTACATGGAGAAATCCGAATACAACATGAACACCAAGTGCTATCTCTCAAATAGCACAAGAACATCAATAATACCTTCTCCTCCATCTTTGTTGTTGCTTGACGATGCGGCCATCTAGCCAACAAGGCGCGGCCGCAAGAAGAACGACGACGAGAGGCGTTTCCCCTTGTTCTTCTCTTGGTATCTTGATCGGATTCTGAGTGGGTTAGAGTGTTCAAGTGTGTATGAGTGTATGCCCTTTAGACTTCTTTGATTATACACTTGACCCTCTTCTTATAGTTGACCAAGAGACACAAGAGGGGGCCTCCCACCCTTAGGAATTATTGAGTCTCCCGATAAGAGACTCAAAATTCGGTGGGTTGTGTCATTTCAATTAGAACACATGTCAATTTTGAGTTCAAACAGACAGTTACTGAAAAATCGGACTAGTCCGTATAGGGTCCGGACTAGTCTGGTTACCCTTAGTGGACAATATCGGACTAGTGCTCTAAGGGTCCGAACTAGTCCGGTTACCCTTACTGGACAAAACCGGACTAGTCCGGTCTTTACCGGACAAGTTCGGAACTTCCCAACATTCTCCCCCTTGAACTCGAATCTGAAACTTACCAACTTACTTAATACTAAACTTAGTATCCATTTTCTCATGCTTGACATATAGGGCACGACGCATCACAACAACCATTTACGTATTGTTGGACTCGAAGACCACAATACATCTCACACTTAAAAATGAACCTTACTCTTACTTGGCCCCTAAATATCCAGTGATCATAGGCTCTCCCTTAAACCCATGCCGGCTACGTGTTCACTGAACACGCTGGGTGGAAGACCTTTTGTTAGCGGATCCGCAAGCATACGCTTGGTACTTATATGCTCAAGACTTATGGTATGATCCTGGATTCGATCTTTCACAACATAAAACTTAATGTCGATGTGTTTGGCAGCACCACTCGACTTATTGTTGTGAGAGTAAAATACTGCGGGCTCATTATCGCAGTATAAGTTAAGTGGCTTTTCAATGCTGTCGACCACTCTAAGACCGGGTAAAAATTTCTTAATCCAGACAGCCTGTCTGGTGGCCTCATAACATGCAACAAACTCGGCATGCATTGTGGACGATGCAGTGACGGTTTGTTTGGAGCTTTTCCACGAAATGGCTCCATTCGCGAGGGTGAATATATAATCGGACGTGGATTTCTTAGTATCCACACAATCCGCGAAATATGAATCTGAATATCCCACTACTTCAAGTGGGTCTGACTTACTATACGTTAACATGAGGCCTTTTGTGCCTTGCACATATCTTAATGCTTTCTTAACTGCCTTCCAGTGATCAATCCCTGGATTGGCCTGATATCTGCCAAGCATTCCGGTCATATAAGCTAAGTTAGGGCTAGTACAGACTTGAGCATACATAAGGCTTTTGACAGCAGAAGCATATGGAACTGACTTCATTTGATTGATCTCATATTGTTTCCTGGGACACTGAAAGTTCCCAAACTTATCGCCCTTGACAATAGGAGCAGGCGAAGGCTTACTCTTTGCATACTGTACTTTCTCAGTACATTCTCTAAGTATGCCTTTTGTGATAAGCCTAATACCCCCTTATTTCTATCTTGGTGAATTTCTATGCCCAATACATAGGATGCTTCACCAAGATCTTTCATATCAAAATTAGAGGACAAAAACTTCTTAGTTTCTGATAGTAGATTGACATCACTACTTGCAAGTAGTATATCATCTACGTAAAGCACGAGGAAAATAAATTTGCCGCTCTTAAACTTAGCATAAATGCAATTGTCCTCCTCATTTTCTTTAAACCCAAACTTTCTTATTGTCTCATCGAATTTGGGATACCACTCACTGCCTTGATGCTTGTTTAAGTCCATAAATGGACTTTCTTAAGTGGCATCCCATATGTTCCTTACCCTTAACAACAAAACCTTTCGGTTGTGTCATATAGGCATTCTCATATTGATCACCATTGAGAAATGCCGTTTTTACATCCATCTGATGTAATTCTAAATTAT
The DNA here is from genome assembly GCA_036927565.1 of Tuctoria greenei. Taxonomy (NCBI): domain Eukaryota; kingdom Viridiplantae; phylum Streptophyta; class Magnoliopsida; order Poales; family Poaceae; genus Tuctoria; species Tuctoria greenei. The sequence goes on along the minus strand of JAYESD010000003.1, from coordinate 106,737,231 downwards.
AATGTGCAACTAATGCCATAATGATTCTGAACAGAATCCTTACTTGAGACAGGTGGAAATGTCTCATTATAATCAATCCCTTCTCTTTGAGTGAAGCCTTTTGCAACAAGTCTGGCCTTAAACTTATCAATATTCCCTTTGGAGTCACGTTTAATTTTGTAGACCCATTTGCAGCCTACTGTTTTGGCTCCATTAGGAATCTCAACTAAATCCCAGACTTTGTTTGTTTCCATAGACCTCATTTCATCCTCCATGGCTTTACGCCATTCAGATGATTGAGGACTTCTCATAGCTTCTTCAAATGTGGTGGGATCACCCTCCATTTGAATTGCCTCACTCAAATAGATATCATAATCATCCAAAATGGCCGATTTTCTTTCTCGTTGATATCTTCTTAATTGCACATTATCCTCATTTTGAGGCTGTTGTTGCTCTTCATTATTAGTGACAACGGGCTAAAAATGCTCAACCTCTCTTAATAATTCTGTTGTCAATAGAGAACTAACAACAGGTGTTGAATCATTACCAATAGGCACTGATGATTCAACAGCAGTAGATAATGAGAATTATGGTTCTTGAATCATAGGAGTGGGCACAAAAACCCGCTTCTCTTCAAGATTAATTTCTCGTCTTACCGTACTCCCCCTGATCATGGCAACCTCTAAAAAGATGGCATGTCTTGTTTCTACAAACTTAGTATATCGTTCTGGACAATAGAAATGATATCCCTTACTCTTTTCTGCATAGCCAATAAAATGGCAACTTACTGTCTTAGAATCCAACTTACCAATGTTTGGGTTAAACAATTTTGCCTCAGCAGGACAGCCCCATATATGCATATAACTTAATGAGGGCTTACGTCCTGACCACAACTCATACGGTGTTTTGGGCACCGACTTAGTAGGAACCCGATTTAGCACATGAATAGCGGTTTTTAATGCCTCCATCCATAAGCTAACCGGCAAATCTTATTGACTTAACATGGATCTAACCATATCCATTAGCGTACGGTTGCGCCGTTCCGCTACTCCATTTTGCTGAGGCTCGCCCGGTGTGGAATACTGGGCGACTATGCCATTTTCCTGTGGGAACCGAGCATTCGGTCCAGGAACTTGGCCATACGGGGTATAACGACCGTAGTACTCACCACCACGATCGGATCATAACACTTTAATCTTAATATTGTGCTGATTTTCAACTTCAGCCTTAAATATCTTAAATTTATCCAACGCTTCAGAGCGTTCTTTAATTGGATAAATATAGCCATAGCGAGAATAGTCATCCGTGAAGGTTATGAATGAATCAAAACCATCAACAGATACTATGGGAAAAGGACCACAAATGTCCGTATGGATTAATTCCAAAATTCCCGCACTGCGTATGGCACCTTTCTTAATTTTCTTAACAAACTTTCCCTTAATGCAGTCTATGCATTCTTCTGAATCCGAAAAAATCTAATTGGGGAAGAATCGATTGTGAAATCAATTATTCAATTCTCCCCCTCAAAATATGGCCCAAGCGACAATGCCATAATTTCGAAGACATTTCGGAATCGATTCTCTTACGCTTACCCTGATGTGAGGAAAACTGATTGTCGCTTACAACATTAACTTCATCATGCATAGATAATAAGTATAGCATGCCTTGTCTTATAGCAACACCAACCATCTTATTATCATACTTAATTACACATCTGTCTTTGCCAAACTGGCAAACATAACCATCATCATCTAAGCATGATACTGAGATGAGATTTCTTCTTAAAGAGGGTACATATAATGCATCTTGAAGTGTAAGTACAAAGCCATTCCTTAATACTAATGGATAATCTCCAATGGCTTTCACTTCAGCTTCATGGCCATCAGCAACTTTAATGGCCCTTTCCCCTATTTCTAGGGTCCTCCTCATATTTGACCCCTGCAACGAATTGCAAACGTGCACAGTGGCGCCTGAGTCAATCCACCAAGAAGATGGTGTATAATCTAAAAGCAGGGATTCATCAACAAAGGTCACAAAATCATTACCATTTTTGCAACACCATTTAAGGAAGCCAATGCAATCCTTCTGATGGTGACCTTTGTCTAAACAAAAGCGGCACTGATCTTTATCCACTTTCACATCCTTATTGTAAGGATGGCTTTGTGGAAACTTACCCTTATCTTTATCATGGTGAGAAGAACCATGATACTTAAAATATTGCTTAGAAGAATACTTCTTCTTAGCCTTACCTTTTCCCTTCACATAATTGATTGCATCATAACCGTGAAGGGACTTAATCCTCTCTTCCTCCTGAACACACATAGCCATGAGTTTTTCTACGTTCCATAGTTCAGGTTGAGAGTTGTAGTTGATGACAAAAGCCTCAAATTCCTTAGGAAGTGAGGCAATGATGAGATGCACAATTAACTCATCTTTAATCCCCAAATCCATAGGCTTAAGCTTTGCAGCCATATTTGTCATCCTTAAGATGTGCTCACGCACACCACCTCCATGATACTTTTCAGTAACAAGCATCTTGATAAGAGTGCTTGCAGTGGCCTTAGAAGAACCAGTAAACTAATTTTCTATCCTTTGGAGGTATTCAACAGCAGTTTCACATTCAGGGATTGCTCCCCGAATGGCCTCAGTGATAGTGCCCTTAATAACCATCAAACATTTCCTGTTTGATTTCTTCCACTTATAACAATCAATCTTATAAGCCAATAACTCAGTAGTATATTCCTTTGTCCTCACAGCAAAGGCTTCCTGAGTTTCATCAGCATCTCTTACTGGTTCAACCGGTGCAACCGGATATGGAGTAGTGAGATCCAAGTCTATCTTAGAGACTGCCAAAGCAATCTCCAACTTCTCTCGCCATCTCCCATAATTGCTTCCATTGAGTGGATCAATGGAAGCGATAAAAATCAGTGCTGAATTAGCATTGGAGGAACCTTCTTAATCAAAAAACCAAAATCAAGAAGAATGCATAGATGTTAACCACAAGTAAATGATAAGTTTTATCTTTCACTTTGGTTACTCGACCAAAACTCAACATTTGAAAATAACTGAAAATCAACATAGTAATTTATCTTTCGCTTTGGTTACTCGACCAAATTACTATGTTCTTACAAAAGTAATGTCATTAATGCCTTTCGCTTTGGTTACTTAGCCAATAATGAAATTAAAACTGAACATTGGAGAACAACTGAAATACATAGTAATTTATCTTTCACTTTGGTTACTCGACCAAATTACTATGTACTTAGAAAGGAAAATGTCATTAATGCCTTTCGCTTTAGTTACTCGGCCAATAATGATATTAATATAACATAAAATCATGATAATTCTATTTTTCACTTTGGTTACTCAATAGAATTTCATGCAACTTAAATTGACATAGCAATTTATCTTTCGCTTTGGTTACTCGACCAAATTGCTATGACAATAAACTTAATTCACAGCGGAAGCTTATTAAATAAGCAAACTTAATTGTATAGCACGGACTAGTCCGCACATGGCCGGACTAGTCCGAACTCTCACAATATGGTTTTCAGACTAGTCCGTTCCATACGCCGGACATGTCCGGTCCCATCAAAACATTTGATCCGTTCTTTATTGAACTTTTCGAGTTTGGTTCGTACTATTCAGGACTAGTACGACCAACCCCGGAAAAGTTTCATATAAAAAACTAAAAAAATGTCAAAATACCCAAAAGGGAATATTAATCTTACCATCTTACCAAATAAACTTAATTTTCACAATGGATTTCAATCCAAAGTGCTTAATTGGTTTTCAATCAGATGAACGCGTCAAAACGCCCTGATCCGAAAACCTATCCACTTTATTGTGGCACACCGGACTAGTCTGACCCTTAGACCGGACAAGTCCGAACCTTCAAAACTTTCAGCGAAAAACTTCGATCAAAACTCAATTCAAAATGATTAGTGGTCTCAATTGCTCTGATACCATTGTTAGAAATCAAGAGGGAGCCCAAAGATCAAATAGCCACTAAATCATCTCGAATTACATGGAGAAATCCGAATACAACATGAACACCAAGTGTTATCTCTCAAATAGCAGAAGAACATCAATAATACCTTCTCCTCCATCTTTGTTCTTGCTTGACGATGCGGCCATCTAGCCAACAAGGCGAGGCCGCAAGAAGAACGACGACGAGAGGCGTTTCCCCTTGTTCTTCTCTTGGTATCTTGATCGGATTCTGAGTGGGGTAGAGTGTTCAAGTGTGTATGAGTGTATGCCCTTTAGCCTTCTTTGATCATAAACTTGACCCTCTTCTTATAGTTGACCAAGAGACACAAGAGGGGGCCTCCCACCCTTAGGAATTATTGGATCTCCCGATCAGAGACTCAAAATTCGGTGGGTTGTGTCCTTTCAATTAGAACACATGTCAATTTCGAGTTCAAACTGTCAGCTACTGAAAAATCGGACTAGTCCATATAGGGTCCGGACTAGTCCTGTTACCCTTACTGGACAATATCGGACTAGTCCTCTAAGGGTCCGGACTAGTCCAGTTACCCTTACTGGACAAAACCGGACTAGTCCGGTCTTTACCGGACAAGTCCGGTACTTCCCAACAGAACTGTCTTGTAATCATTAATAAAACTTCTATATCTTCCATTCCAGAATTGCTATGGGGGAAAAGTAATACATTCTGGAAAGTTTTTTGAGTTTACTATAAATTTGTAGTTGAACTCCATACCAAATTCCGCATTTATCTATGAGAAATAATTGCATTTCTACAGACTGGTCTGATGGACCAGAAACTGGACGGCATACCAGTATGCGATATTATCAACTCAAATCGTTTTAGTTTCACCTTATTATGTCACTCATCATGTCTAGGGGTGATTACTCTACATGATTGATTAACATAAAGTTGAAACACCATGTTAAGTGATTGCATGGATCACACTCAATTTGAGAGTGAACCGGGTAATCCGGCTCGTGGTAGAGGTGACTCAACTCTACCACCAGTGCCATCATCAGCCGGGTTAGCAGAAGTCTTAGCAAGGATGGCCGAGTCTCTGCAGACGTTGGTACAGCGGAGTGTACAATCTGAGGCTCGACCACTTGATCAACCTCTAGTCACATATCTGGATTTCATGGCAACTCAACCACCGGTTTTCATAGAAGCCTGGGAACCATTGGAGTCAGAGCATTGGCTCTGGGTGATTGAAGCCAAATTTGAGTTACTCCAGTGTGATGAGTATCAGAAGGTTTTATTTGCCGCTCAACAACTTCACGGATCTGCAGGAGCTTGGTGGTCTGAATATCTCACCACTCTCCCTGACGGTCATCGTGTGACCCGGGCGGAGTTTCGTGATGCTTTTCATGCACGCCACATTTCTACAGGTATGTTTAAAACCAAATCGGAGGAGTTTGTGGAGTTGAAGCAAGGAGAAATGAGTGCTTATGAATACTCACAGGCATTCAATCGTTTGGCTAAATATGCGCCTGAGTATGTGAATACCGAGGCATGGAAGTGTTATTGTTTCTTGAGAGGACTAAACGTCGAACTTCGAGCTCGACTAGTGTTATTCAATAACGGCAACTACAATGACTTGGTTGGTGCTGCTATTGTTCAGGAGGATGCAACTCTTCGCTATCAGGTAGAGAAGAGGAAGAGGAAGACATCACTGAAGGTTATCAGTGATGTTCCTCAGGAGGATCGAGCGGTATATTGCTTACCGCCCAGTCGACAGCTTTTGTCGAGTGAGCAACCACAACAGGTTCGGTATCACTCCTATCCAGTGGAGACTTTAATTGCACCTCAACAGAGCATGCAAGTGTGTCCTGAATCTCCATCGCCGCAATATAATCTCACTCTTGCAGCCCAATCTCTGCAAGATGTGCATGTGGTCAGTCCACCCCAATTCAATGGAAAGCCCAGAATGCATTTAGCACGGGAACGTCGCAAGATGGAACGTAACCATGTCCAATTGTCCTTTTCCAAGAATTCTGATCAACACCATAAATTTAAAAAGAAGACCTCATCGAAGTCTGCCAGTGTTAATTATGCTGCGATTGAGGAAATTACAGAAGGAGAACCTGTTTTAGCGGGCATGTTTACTTTACATGATCAACCAGTGGTCGTCCTGTTTGATTCTGGAGCTACTCATAACTTTGTGAGCAAGTCTTTTGTGCTGAAACGTCAAGTGCCAATTGTTACTGTCTCACATCCTTTTTGTGTCAGTTCACCTGGAGGCAATATTTCAGCTAATGAGGTTGTCTCTCGAGCACCTTTGTGCAGGGGTGGAAGTATCTATCCGGTGCACCTCATCATCTTGGAAGGTCAGCAGATTGACCTCATCTTGGGAATGTCATAGTTGACACATCATGGAGCTATCTTTGATATCAGCTCGCGGACTGTCCAACTAAATTCCCAATGCCATGGAAGCAACACTTTAAATCTTTTGATTACTGCACCAAGGGTCTCAGCGGTGCATCACACCCGTGCCAAGAAGCTTGAGGATATCCCAGTAGTCTGTGAATATCCAGACGTTTTTCCTGACGATCTCCCGAGCATGCCACCAGAACGTCACGTCGAGTTCAAGATTGAACTAGCACCGGGAACCATGCCAATCTCAAGGAAGCCGTATAGGATGGCACCGAAGGAACTTGCGGAACTGAAGGAGCAGCTGAATGACTTATTGAGCAAGGGTTTTATTCGCCCAAGTTCATTGCCTTGGGGTTGTTCTGCATTGTTTTTGAAGAAGAAGGATGAGACTTTGAGGTTGTGTGTGGACTATCGTCCACTGAATGCGGTCACCATCAAGAACAAGTATCCACTACCACGCATTGATATTTTATTTGATCAACTAGTGGGTGCTAAGGTATTCTCAAAGATGGATCTTCGTTCAGGTTATCATCAGATTAAGATTCGACCTGAGGACATTCCAAGAACCGCATTCTCTACGAGGTATGGGCTATATGAGTATCTCGTCATATCCTTTGGGTTGACCAATGCACCAGCTCATTTCATGTATCTCATGAATTCGGTGTTTATGCCGGAGTTGGACAAGTTTGTCGTGGTATTCATTGACGACATATTGGTGTATTCTAAATCTGAACAAGAACACGCTAAACACTTGCATATTGTGTTGCAATGTTTAAGGGATCACAAACTATATGCAAAGTTCAGTAGGTGTGAGTTCTGGATCCGCCAAGTGCCATTTCTAGGGCACATCATCTCGGCTGATGGTATTGCCGTTGATCCAAGCAAAATTGTACACGTCCTGAAGTGGAAATCTCCCAAGTCCGTACATGAAGTTCGTAGTTTCCATGGCTTGGCTGGCTATTATCGGAGGTTCATTCCGAGTTTCTCAAAGATAGCTAAACCAATGATAGAACTACTGAAAAAGGGAACAAGATATGTATGGACTAAAGAATGTGAAGAAGCATTTCAAGCTTTGGTGAAACACCTCACAACAGCATCGGTGTTGGCTCAGCCAGCCACAACTAAACCATTTGATGTCTATTGCGATGCATCTGGCATTGTCTTGGTTGTGTACTCATGCAAGATAGAAAAGTGATTGCGTATGGATCCTGGCGGCTTCGAAATCATGAACAACATTGTCCAACTCATGATCTTGAGCTCGCTACCGTGGTGCTCGTATTGAAGCTGTGGAGGCACTATCTATTGGGCAATCTAGTGCATCTCTACACTGATCAGTAGAGTTTGAAGTACATTTTCACCCAGAAAGACTTGAATATGCGACAGCGAAGATGGTTAGAATTGATCAAAGATTATGAGGTTGAGATCCGCTACCATCCTGGCAAGGCAAATGTGGTTGCAGATGCACTGAGCCGCAAGTCTCATGTCAATCACCTATTGATCATTTCAATGGAAGGGATGAGCCGAGTTTATACTTGGTTCCGTATGGAGCACTCTACAATCTAGCTCTCATCCGTACCATCAGGATAGATACCATAGAGGCTTAGAAGGAAGACAAGGGAATGTCGCACATTCGACGGAGAATGAAGAAGGGGGAGATGAAATGTTTTCGATGTGATGATCATGGTACTATTTGGTTTAAAGACCGTATAGTCGTACCCCATGACATGGAGCTCCGAAAGAAGATCTTGGATGAAGCACACTTATCCAAGTACTCTATTCATCCGGGTAGTAACAACATGTACCTGTATCCGAAGAAGAAATTTTGGTGGTCATGGATGAAGCGAGAGATAGCAAAGTATGTATCCGAATGTGATACGTGTCGACGAGTAAAAGCCGACCATTTGAAGCAAGCCGGACAGTTACAACCCTTGAACATACCGGCATGGAAGTGGGAAGACATCGACATGGATTTCATTGTAGGGTTACCTCTCACTTTCCGTAAGCATGATTCGATTTGGGTGATAGTTGATCGGTTGATCAAATCAGCTCATTTTATCCCTATCAGCACGAACTATCGAGGTCCCAAGTATGCAGAGTTGTATATCACAAGGATCATGTGCCTACATGGAGTACCCCGCACTATCATTTCAGATTGTGGAGCCTTATTTGTTGCTCGCTTTTGGGAGCAGCTCCATGCATCATTGGGTACCAAGTTAATTCGAAGCTCTGCTTATCATCCGCATACTGATGGTCAGACGGAGCGAGTAAATCATGTCCTTGATCACATGCTACGAGCTTGTGCCATCCATCATGGTAAAAATTGGATGATCATTTACCATTGGCGGAGTTTTCATATAACAATGGCTATCAAGCTAGTATCCAGATGGTGCCATATGAAGCTCTCTTTGGCAGGAAGTGCTGCACACCATTGAATTGGTGTGAGTCTGGTGAAAGAGTGACATATGGCATTGATCTTGTCAATGAAGCAGAAGAACGAGTGCGAGTAATCCAAGCCAATCTCAAGGCTACTCAATCTCGACAGAAGAGTTATGCAAACAAGCGACATCAACCTCTTCACTTCGACATTGGGGATCACGTTTACCTTCGTGTATCTCCAATGAAAGGGATTCATTGTTTTGGGGTGAAGGGAAAGCTGGCTCCACGATTCATCGGGACGTTCGCTATCACTGAGAAATGCGGACCTGTGGCCTATCTTCTGGAGTTACCGGCGTCTCTCTCTGGAATTCATAATGTATTCCACATCTCTCAGTTGCGGAAGTGTCTTAAATCCCCAGCTGAAGTATGCACGGAAGATCTTGAAGTTCTACAACCTGATCTTACTTATTCTGAGCATCCGGTCAAGATCATCGATGAGAAGACTCGTACCACAAGAAGCCGCACTTTGCACTTTTACAAAGTCTTGTGGAATAACCATACCGCTGAAGAAGCAACCTGGGAAAGCAAGGATTTTCTTAAATCAAACTATCCAGACTTGTTAGCGGCATATGTTCATTAGATCTTTTTCATTTAACCATCCTATTATAATCTTGGGATGAGATTCTTTTAAGGGGGGGGGAGTGTAAAATCCCAGTTAATCCTAAATATGAAATTCAGTTGTCAGTTAAATTTAAATTTCATGGGTTCAAGATATGGTCATGTACATAAACTTGAACCTATACAATTCCTTTTTCTTCTCATGTTTTAAATTTTATTAACATGAGAAGCATACTTCACCAATAATCTTAAAATAATTCAAATATCATCTCTGCAAAATTTTGGAGTATTTGAATGGGGTTTGCTTGGGCAAATCAATTTATAGTACCTCATGTACTCAAATAAACAAACAGCATATACCTACTGTATACACATGCCCTGTCAAAAACATTCAAATCTGAGGCTATAAATTTTTCTATAGTCTTCTAAAATTGCAAATAAGATCCTTGAATAGTTTTATGAATTTTGGAGTCCATTTGTTATTTTATTTGGGACGCTCAGTGAATTTCAATCAAGTTTAAATTCAAATTCAAAATCTGGTCAAATATACTTGAACATAAAGATTTAAACACACCATTGTGTTCATCACATTTTTCTTGACTTAGCCACGAAGTTTCATGATTTTTGGAGTTCATTTACTATTTCTAAATGAATTACTAAAGTGGCAGTAGCTGTAAGGCTGACTGGCGGGGCCCACCAGTCAGCAACCCCACGTGCGCCGCATTCCAGCGCGCGCTGCGCGCGCCACCGCCACGGCGTGCATGCCCAGCACGACAGCAGCGAGCTACTCCCGTTTGAGCACTATAAATAGCACCCCTGGCTCCTCCTTATCGCTCCACGGTCACTCTTATCGGCTTACTTCCCACTGAGCCGACGGGCTGCGCTGTTTTCGCCCCGCGCGCAAGATCCCGACCACCGGCGCCGCGCGCCCGTTGCCGGCCAGCCGAATGCCTCTCACGCCAAGCTCTCAACAGCTAGGGTGTTCCTCTCTCCCTCCTCTGTCCTCTAAATCAATCCTTTTGTTGTTTAGTTGACGGTTTGGCCGATATTTTGAAGTTACACCGGAGCTCGCCGTCGTGTTCACAGTGCGCCGTCTCTGCCCCATGGTGCCAGGCTGCTACAAGCAGTTTCGTGCTTCGACTCCAATAGCAAAAGGGTGCGCCTGGACACGCTTTGCATGACGGTGAAAGCCGCTCGTTGTTTATGTGAGTATCGAGCAAGTTAGCTAAGTTTTACTTTCGGCCGAAGCTAATGAACTCGCTCGGTTTTTCATTCAATTCGAGTTCCACACTTAATCACTCTCCACAATTGCTAGCAAATAGCTTGTACACTTCTTTGTGCACCCTCTCGAACTGGAATCACCAAAAATGATTGACCATAGCTCGGGAATCACAAGTTCTTCCCTCCGCAGTTAAGAATTTGTCTCTGTCGCCGTCGATGATGGTTTTGCCGACCGTTACACGACGATCTTACCTTCCCATTACCTTCCTCGTGGTTCCAGAAGTCTTTCCCCGCCCTTTTCGAAGAGTTTTAGCCACGGGATCGACGGTTCCGACATGGCCGGAACCCTAGCCGCCGCCGCCGCCGATGCGCCGCTGTTCCGACCGTCGGCAAGCCTCCCCGACCCTACCATCGTGCTCAGCGCGTGAAATTAATGTTGGGTGACAAAGATTAGGTGCTGCGATGGCCGGGAACTCAGATCCGGCAAGGCTCGCTAGAGCGCGCCGCCGCGGGAGCCCCGCGCGCCGCCCTCGTCGGGAGATTGAAGACGACACGGCGGGCCCCGCGTGTCAGCGTCGTTTTAACCCGTCAGATCAGGTGTGGCCCGGGATCTGTTGTGGCTATGCGGTATTTTCTGTGGTCCCCGTGTGGTGTCATTGCCATTGGTCCATTTTAAAAAGATGGGGCCCACGGTTAAATTCAAATTAGAATTTAATTCCAGATTTGACTCCAACTTAGAAAATCCATAACTTTCTATAGACTGCTCCAAAAATCTTCAAACAAATTTTGTTTGAAATCTCTTGAGCTCTAGTTTCTGATAGTACCAATTAGGTTTTGTGAAACTTAATTTTAAATTCTGTAGAAAACAATCTTTCCAAATACATATACAATTTTTCCAGATGAACTGTCCACTGGAAAAATCCCCAAAATTCCCATAAAATACAATATCCTATTCTTGATTACTGAAAATGTTTTGGAGCCATTGCACCTGTATAACCCTCTGTATAATTCAATTATTTTTCTCATTCATTGAATTATTACAGATGTTCGGTTGCTTTATTGTGTCCCAAATTTAAACTGGACACTCCTTTAGTCAGATACTAACTCCCGTAAGAATTTGAGATTTAATTGACTTAGTCTCCTTGTCCTAATTCAGTTGCTAACTGAATGATAATTGAAAAGCTAGAAATTCAGTTATAAAATAATTCCAGAATTTCTTGCCAACTTTAAAATTCAATATCTACTTCACCAAGGCTTAGAAAATTATGAAACCAATTTTGGTAGAACCAGAACAACATCCTCTATCATGATCATCAACTGGCAGCTATGTCCCAGCTACAGTTTCTTCTCTAAAATTCTTGGGAGTTTATTGCTTGCCATAATTTTAGAGACAACAAACTACATTGATTATCTCTTGTTCTTTGCAAGAGTAAATCTTGTAGGACCTAACATCTACCATAAAAATACCAAAGCCAAAGAAAATCATTCACTCTCTATAACCATAGTTAGAAACTATGAAATATATGTACATTATGATTTATTATCATTCCTATATGCATGTCGTGTAGTGATCGATATTGACGAGAAGTGTCACTTGGAGGAGAAGGCCAGGGTGTCCACTTGAAGTCCTTGGCAGAGTCTTTTGAGAAGGACCCTTAACAATTAACATTTAATCGAGTCGCAAACTAAGGCAATCCCCGATTTGCATTTAAGAGCTTTTCAAAGTTTTCCAGTTTATTCACTTACATCTTCAGTTGATATTGTGCATTTACCTATAAGGTGTTTGATGCTCCAGTTGCATAACTACAAATCCCAGGGTTTGGTTGGGACGGGTTACAGCTTGACCTGTAGTAACTGCTTTGCTAATGTATAGGAAATCCGGTAGAAGTCGAGTAGTTGGAATCTACTCGCGAGATAGGAATAACATTTCACATGAGGATGGAAAATTAAAAATGGCTTATGAAATGAATACGAGACCGGGCAGGGGGAATAGGAGTCGACGAGATGGATTCTCGGGCGCATAGCCCTGCATGTGTCGCTTGAGGACCGTGCCGTATGCGGCACCGTTGGGCAAGCTTGAATTATACCGGTTGCATAATAGTATATGGGCCCATTAAACTGATGTAACTCCAGACTGTGGTGTGGAGACTCCTCGGTGGTCCTTGAATGGAGATGTGAAGGCAGAAAGGTGTAAATCTCCTAGCGGAACGTTTTGACGTGTCCGTGTAGGGGACCTTTTTCTCGGGATGAAGAGGTTTGTCGACATTGGGGTCTTGGGTAAAAGGTGGCCACGTATGATGCGGGAAGGAGAGCACGTATGTGTCTCCCACGCGGGTGTGCGTGTCGTGCAGTCCAGGTGTGTCCTGATTGCAATCACCATCCCTCGCGGTAATAGAGTACCACTTGTCCATCACTGTCGTGACGTAGTAAATACTAAAGAAGCCAGAAAAATATATTGTATTGAATTATAATTTCTTTGCAACCTTGTATGACTTAGAGATAGCAAAAATTAAAGTTTACAGTTTCCCCATACTTTAGCTGTAATAGCATTATGTGCTTTGAGCACGTCATATCATCGGCAAAGCATTTCTTGTTTGATTGTGGAGTCTATAATGTGTCGTGCTTGAAGAATGTCATTTGCTACTTAAAACATGATTATAAGGATCCACTTGTAGGTGAGTCTATTCATGCTATTCCTTACCTATGCTTAGTACTCACTCTTGCATATGTTTAGTGAGACGGGTTAGTCTTGCTGAGCCTTATGCTCACGTTTGCTCTTTAACGATTTTTGCAGGTATTAGTTTTATTTCTACTGTTCAGGTTGTACATGAGACTCAAAGTGTCGAGATAAATCTCATGTGAACCATGACGCTGCTGAATGTTCTTCATGTTGCTTGTGAGAATCGTCCTAGGGCATGGACGTCTTCTCTTATGCTTAGATAGGTGAGAATATGAGTATGTAGTTCCGCTGCGTGTGTACTTCTGTTGTACACTCTTTTGTAAACTTTAATTATTCTAAAATGAAAACTTTGTACGTTTTGGTATCCTTTTTGTGTGTGCTGTCAGGTGCCGCATCGCACGACACTACCCAATGAGATCCTCGGATGTGGGGACTCCGGTCCCCACATGTCAATTGATGGGAAACCCAATTATCGGAGTGTACTAGTCTTGTATGACCACCCTTGTCGCTTGAACACAATGTAGAGAGTCAGAAAGGGTATTTTACACTTTTGCTTTGCTTAACTTAATTGGATTTGGGAATAATCATATTACTTAATTATGAACTATTGAACACATGGATGATGAGAATTGATAATAATGACCCTTTAGCAACATGGTGCCTAGGGATCTAAGCAAGCCGGTTATGTGGAATTGGTAGGACTGTTTGGTGGCTTTGCTTGCTCTGGATCTAAGGACCGATTCGTGGAGCGACCATCCAGGATTTACAGTCTCACCACAAGGGCCAAATATGGGTGTGGCTTAGCTGACTAATTACTATTTTGCCAGTACTATTTGGACCATTAAGAATGCTTGGGGATGGGGTAGTCCGATGGGTTTGTAGGTATTGGTGGGACTATCCTAGGATCCGAATGGCTTATGAGGGGGCCCTTGGTTCGATGTGCTCAGTTGGAGACATCACCACAGGTGAAACCTCCGTGGGGTCTAAATATGCCAGTAATCACTTTGTAAAGGCTATTTTGTGATCTCTTGGCCACACACCTAAGGAAGTGTGAGATGGCGTAATTGAGATTCCATAGTCATCGAAAGGTGATGAAATCATGAACTTGTGGGTAAAGTGGTACAAATTCTGCAGAGTGTTTATTAACAATCATGATAGCCGTGCTCCCGGTTATGAGCAACCTGGACTCTCATATGATTAGAGTTTGGACCTTGAACATGATTTAATGGCCAGAATTGAATTGGGAATTGGTATTGATTTAATAATTGGCTTGGGCATATGGAATTGATGAAATTGAGACATATGAGCAGTTATGAGTTGATTATGGATTATTATTGCTTGTATTGCTTATTTAAGTTAAGATTATTTTTAATTAACTTATTTTGGGAAGGACCTCACCTAATGATCATGTAATTGCATTTTCAACTGTTTTGAATGTAGTTTTATGCAATTAGCCTATTTAATTATCATTTCTTGTTTAAGCTACATGTCATACATTCCCACACTTGCTGAGTATGATATGTGCTCACCCTTGCTATTCTCCCAAGGAATTCAGATGCAGGCGACAATGTGGAGTACCAGGAGGTCTTTGAGGAGTTCTAGGCATGCGTGTTACCGTCAAGCTTGCCTATGGAGTTTGGAGTTCTTAGCGTTTAGAGTTTTCCACTACAGTTGTTTAGATCTTGTATTCGAGACTATTTCGTTTGTAATAAGGTACTATTATTAGTGTTATTATTCGAGACATGGTTATAATTTGCTTATCATTTGTGAATCACTTGTGTATGTGTGTTAAACATCCTGGGCACACATATGCATTACGCTTGGTTTATTTTTGCAACCGGGTGTCACAACCACGTGCACCAGGATTCCGCTCGTAGATTGGAGGGACCCCGACATAGTACACGTGTGGCCATGTCGTGCATTTTGCAAGGGACTGCTCCGAGCAGCGGCAAAGCAGTGGTCAAGCACCATATCAGGGTGCAACTCAGCCGTGCAACCAGCCCAGTCCACCACATAGCTATCAAAGATGTGTCACAAGGCGAACCCGTCCTCGCAGATACGTTTTTTCTACTTGATCATCACGTAATCATACTTTTTGACTCCGGTGCCACACATAATTTCATTAGGCAATCATATTTTGTTAAGCATCAGTTACCTATCACTCCCAAAGAAAGTCCATACTTAATTTGCTCTCCAGATGGGAAGATAGCAGCGGACACAAAAGTCCATAAAGCACAACTTAGGATGGGTAGGAATATCTATCCGACTTCTCTAATTGTATAAGAGGGTCAAAATCTTGATGTCATATTAGGAATGTTGTAGATAAATCACCATGTCGCTGTTCTTGACATTGTTCCACGTGTGGTCCATTTAAACTCTCGACTACATGGACCACACACTCTCATTCTAGACCGCCTTATCCAAGAAATTCCAGCCACCTATAACATGGAAGCCACAAAGCTTGAGGACATTTGTGTGGTCCGTGAATATCAGGATGTGTTTCTCGATCATTTGCATGGTATGCCACCGGATAGAGACATTGAGTTCAAGATTAAACTTATTCCAATAACCATGCCTGTCTCTTGAAGGCCGTACAAGGTGGAACCAAAATAATTGGCGGAATTGGAGGAGCATTTGAAGGACCTGCTGGACAAATGTCTTATACGCCCAAGTTCATCACGTTGGGGCTGCTCTGCATTATTTTGTGAAGAATAAGGACAAGGCGTTACATTTATGTGTGGACTATCGTCCGCTCTACGCTGTGATGATTAAGAACATGTATCCACTACCGCCCATCGATATTTTATTCGATCAATTAGTGGATGCTAAGGTATTCACAAAGATGAACTTTGGTCCAGATATCATCAAATTAAAATCTGACTGGAGGATATACTAAAGACGGCATTCTCAACAAGATACGGGTTCTATGGATATCTCGTCATGTCATTTGGACTTACCGACGTGCCGGCTCACTTCATGTACCTCATGAATTCAGTATTCATGCTGGAGTTGGACAAGTTTGTCGTGGTCATCATCGACGACATTCTATTTTATTCTAAATCGGAGGAAGAACATGCCAAACACTTGCATATCGTGCTCCAACGATTGCGAGATCACAAGCTCCATGCAAAATTTAGCAAATGCGAGTTTTGGATCAGCCAAGTTTCATTTCTTGGTCACATTATTTCAGTGGAGGGTATCGCTGTTGATCCAAGAAAAATTGTGCAAGTGTTGAAATGGGAGTCTCCAAAGTCCGTTCATGAAGTTTGCAGCTTCCTAAGATTAGCGGGATAATATCAAAGGTTCATTCCAAACTTCTCAAAAATCAATAAGCCAATGACGGAGCTGCTGAAAAAAGGGGACCAAATATATTTGGATCAAGGCATGTGAGAATGCGTTTTAAGCATTGGTGAAGCATCTCACAACAGCCCAGTGCTAGCTCAGCCGGACATGACCAAATCTTTTGATGTTTATTGTGATGCGTCTGGCTTTGGTCTCAGCTGCATGTTAATGCAAAAAGGCCATGTGATTGCATATGGATCATAGCATCTATGGAATCATGAGAAACGTTATCCAACTCATGAGCTCATTGTCGTGGTGCTTGCATTGAAAATGTGGAGGCATTATTTACTAGGCAATCTAGTGCACCTCTACATATATCACAAAAGCCTGAAATATATCTTCACTCGGAAGGAGTTGAATATGTGACGGTGGAGATGGTTATAGTTGATCAAAGATTATGAGATTTAATTTCACTACCACCTGGCAAAGCGAATGTGTTTGCCAATGCGCTGAGTCGCAAGTCCCATGTCAACAATCTTTCCATTACTCTGTTGGAAGAGGATGAATCGAGTTTATACTTGGTTCCATATGAAGCTTTATGTAATCTTGTTCTCAATCCTACCATACGAGAGGAGATTATGGAAGCTCAAAAGGAAGATATGGGTATGTCGCACATTCGGAGGAGAATGAAGAATGGAGAAATGAAATTCTTACAGAGTGATGAACAAAGTATCCTTTGGTTCAAAGACCGAATAGTGGTACCCTGTGATATGAAACTTCAGAATAAAATCTTGGATGAAGCACATATGTCCAAGTATTCTATTCATCTGGGCAGCAACAAAATGTATCAAAATCTGAAAATCAGATTTTGGTGGGCACGAATGAAAAGAGAAATTGCAAAGTGTGTATCTGAATGTGATACGTGTCGGCGGGTAAAAGCCAACCACATGAGGAAAGTCAGACATATGCAACCATTGAACATTCTGGCGTGGAAATGGGAGGATATTAGTATGGATTTCATTGTCAAATTACCTCTCACATGTGGGGACCGGGGTCCCGACATCCAAGGATCTCATTGGGTGGTGTCGTGCGATGTGACACCCCCACAGTATACAAGAAAAGAACGAGAATAAAATACAATTCCAAGTCTTTATTTATAAACACAGTGGAAGTTTTACAATACTAAGAAAAAAGGAAAGTGACCTATACATCATAGTTATGCTCTCGACACTAGCTATGCAAAAGCAAAGTCATCCATGCCCTGGATGCTTCGCACTAGCAACACCAAACTTACGGCGGTGTGGAGGGCTCCCACTCGGCTGTAAATCCTGGAGGGGGCTCAGCCTTGTCATCAAACCCGTGATTAGTCGTGTAATCTATAAAAACTTGTTAACTACAAACGTGAGCTTAAGGCTCAGCAAGACTAACCCGTCTCACTAGACATATGCAGGGTAAATACTAAGCATAGGTAAGGTAAAGCAGTAAAGGACTCACCTAAAAGTGGATCCTTAGCTTTCAAGTTATTATCAACAGCTTACCAGTTTAATGAAAGTAACTTTAGTGATCATATTGGACAACAATCGAACTTCCAAAACAATTATAATTCAATACATCGTATTCTCCTGACTTCTTCAGTATTTACTACGTCACAGCGCAGTGAACAAGTGGTACTCTATTACCGTGAGGGACGGTGATTGCAATAAGGACACACACGGACCACACGACACATACGCACTTTTTCAAGTGCTAGTGAGTACTTACAGCAGTACCTACATAACACTTCAGTATTAGTCGTATATGGCTACCTTTCACCCAACACTTGAATGTCGAACCGGTCGATCCATCACGGGCAGGAGGTCCCTACGTGGGGCGTACTCTGACGTGCCCACCAGATGATTTAACCTACACCTATAAAACGGAATGGTATGCCTCGACAAACCAGTATCAAGCTACGTCAGTTTGCTAGATCACATTTCTCTAGTATGTCATCGGTACAATTCAAGCTTGTTCAGCAGGGCCGCACACGGATCAGTCCTCAATTGACATAAGCAGGGCTACACACGTGAGACCACGTCTCGCTGCATCCTACCTGCTGCTCAGTCTCAATTTCATACTCATAAACTATTTCTTGAACCAATTCATCCCGTGTGGTAAAATCCTATCTTGCAAGTAGATTCTAACTACTAGACTTCTACCGGATTCCTATGAACATAAGCATGGTAGTTTCTATTCATCAGGTTGTAGACCTACCCAATACTCCATGGGATTTGTGAGTCATGCAAGTGGATGTCAAACACCTTAAATGTAATGCACAAACATCTGAAGACGTAAGGTGAATGAAAACTGCAAAGACACTGTAAGGAACTTAAATGCAAACCGGGGCTTGCCTGAAAACGAATCCAGGTCAAAGTTAGTCTCTGGTATATGGACTTTCAAGGCTTCTGACTGCTCCTAGACTTCAGTTACTACACAATATGCATATACTATATATGAATGACTCTGAAAATAAATAATATATTTAAGGTCACAAGCTAATATCTTGTGATCAAAATAAGATAATGATCCTAATTGGCTTTGGAACTTTTATGGTAGATACTAGCGACTATAATGGAGACTCTGGCAAAGAACAGGAGATGATCAAGGAAGTTTGTTGTCTCTAAAAATTATGGCAAGCAATAACCTTCTCTGAATTTTGGTTGAAATTCTGGAGGTCTATCATGGCTACCAGTGGTTGTACCATGCAGAGGGGGTCTCACTAGTTCTAGGGAAATTTGTTTCACAATTTTCTAAGCTTCTTAAAGGGAGAAATTGATTTTACAAGTTTGGGAGAATTTCTGGAATGTTTTCCGTATTTTTCCCATTTTTTCAATTACATAGAGATTTGGAACACCGATCAACCCAGTAAATGAATACCAATGAACTTGACCTTTTTACCATAAATCAAGTGAATTTTATAGAGTAATCTGACCAAAATTGGGAATTTTCCAATAAACAGAACAGGGGTAATTAATTTCCCAAGCAGTTATCTCTAAGGAATTAATTATGAAAATTCTGGAAGTTTCATGTCCAACAAATTGCACCACTGCAAATTTGAGATCAAGATTGGACTACCAGAAGTTATTTGGAAATTTTTGAGCAAATCTACTAGGAGAAATTGAATTTAAAAGTCGGTTCAAATTCTGGAATTATTTTCCAATTGGAAAAGTTCAAATAATCAACCTGGCCACACTCATTTCAAATGGACCAATCATAGATAGGCCGCACCGAGGGCCACTGGTTATCCCGCGTAGCCGCACCAGATCCAGTGCGCAGCCGATCCCACACGGTGGAAATGCCACTGACAGGCGGGATCCGCCGGGTCGTCGTCTACCTCCCGACGCGGGCGGCGCTCCTCGCCGGAACCGCGGCGGCGCTCACTGGAGTTTGCTGCGTCGACCTCAACTCGGTTCGTCTCTGACTGCCTAGACTTAAAATCGATATCACAACACGATGTTGGGGTCCAATCGTGGCGGCAACGGATAGAGATGGCGGTGCGACGGCAGCGGCAGGGCTAAGGTTTCGGCGATCGTCGGAATCGCTCGGGAATGGTGCAAGAAGCCTGGGGAAAGGTCAGAAACGTTCCTGGGAGCATGGGCAAGGTAACAAGGGGGTGCAAACAGAATGAAATCGCTGGCAACGTCGACTTCGATGGTGGACCGACGGAGTTTCATTGGCGACGGGGAAAACATGAAATCCGACCTCTTCTCTTGATGATTTCCCTTTATTTTTGGTGAGCTGGTGCACTAGGAGGTATGTAATATAATCCTCCATTGGATTGAAAAATAGTTGCACGAAGAAAAAAAATTAAACCAATGATCTACGGACCTCGGTATGAACTAGCGTCGGTAAAACTCAAACCATGCGCTCGATACTGAAGGAAAGGAGGCACGGCTTTTATCGTGAGAAAGAGATTGTAATGGCGATCCTTTTGCTGTTGAGGTCCAGCTGTGACGCTGCTAGTTGAGTGCTGGCGACGGTGGAGCAGAGGCGATGTTCGTCCCCGGCTCCGGTGGCGTCCGCGGAACTTCAAACTACGACCAACACAATGAGCAAAACAATGAGCAAATTTGCGTAGATGATAGAGCACAGCCATGGTGCCATCTTTGCTCTTTGAATCTAAGGGAAATACGGCAAGACTAGGGTGCTCACCGGGAGGAAAGGAAGGTGGCTGTGTTGTGCGACGGCATGGCAAAACTGTGGCGTAAGAAAGCAAAACCGAGTTGGAACTCGACGCCGTCAGTCAGGGAGGGTACAAATAGGCCAGGAGAGGCGTGGAGAGCTTGCCACGGTGCAAGAAAGCAAGCAGCTCGGTGGCTTGCATGCCGGGAGGTGTCGCCACGGTGAAACAGAGGAGCACTCACGGTAATGCCTCTATGACTAGTGGGTCCCACTACCCCTTCAAGTCAATCCTCTGTGGAACTTTAATTCCCTTACCAAACTTGATCCAAAAATCCTAGATTTTTGTGGAGAAGCCAAATCAAATGTGTAGAGTCAGGTTCTGGAATTGGATTTCCAAATTGGACAAGTTTCAACTGGAATTCAAATTCAAATTTGAATTTGAATGAAATTCAATGGAGTCACTGAATTAAATAGCAAATGAGCTTCAAAAATTATGAAAATTTGCAGGTTTGTTATTTGGAATATTATGAGGATATGGAAAAATGTATAGCCTCAGATTTGAATATTTTGAAAGGGCGTAAATGTGCAGTAGCTATATTCATGTTTTTGAAATAATTTGAATATATTTAGTACTGCATATTGTTTTGCCCTAGCAAATTTCCATTCAATAAATTCCAAAATTTGCAGAAATGTCACTTGAATTATCCTAGGGTCATTGGTGAAGTCCATTCCCATTGTTAATAAAATTTAAATATGAGTGAAAGAAAGATTTTTTATGAGATCAAGTTCATGTGCACAACCATAGTTGATCTCCACTATGGTTGATAGCAAACTGGTAATTGAACTTTATATAAGGAAAAACTGGGATTTTACATTCCTACCCCCTTAAAAGAATCTCGTCCCGAGATTACAATAGGAAGGATAAAATAAAAAAGATCTAATGAACATATGCCGCTAACAAGTCCGGGTAGTTCGTTCTAAGGTATTCCTCGCTTTCCCACGTTGCTTCATCAGCGGTGTGGTTGCCCCACAAGACCTTGTAGAAATGCAAGGTGCGGCTTCTTGTGGTGTGAGTCTTCTCATCGATTATCTGGGTTGGATGCTCAGAGTAAGTAAGATATGGTTGGAGAGCTTCCAAAACCTCTGTACAGACGTCAGTTGGGGCCTTGAGACATTTCCGCAGCTGAGAAATGCGAAACACATTGTGGACCCCTGAAAGCGACGCTGGTAGCTCTAGCCGACGGGCCACAGGTCCGCATCGTTCAATTACCGCGAACGGCCAGATGAAGCGTAGAGCTATCTTCCCTTTTACTCTGAAGTGATGAATCCCTTTCATTGGGTATACACGAAGATAAACGTGATCCCCGACATTGATGTGAAGAGGTCAATGCCGTTTGTCCGCATAGCTTTTCTGTTGAGACTGAGCAGCCTTGAGGTTGGCTTGAATAACTCGTACTCCTTCTTCGGCTTCATTCACCAAGTCGATACCATATATCACTCGTTCACTGGATTCACACCAGTTCAAAGGTGTGCGTCAGTTTCGGCCATAAAGAGCTTCGGTGTCATCTGGATGCCAGCCTGATAAACATTGATGTATGAAAACTCCGCCAATGGTAGATGATCATCCCAATTCTTACCATGGTGGATGGCACAGGCGCAGAGCATATCCTCTAGCACTTGGTTTACTCACTCCGTTTGACCATCAGTCTGAGGATGGTAAGCCGATCTCTGAATCAACTTGGTACCCAGAGATCCGTGGAGCTGCTCCCAAAATCGAGCAACAAATAAGGTTCCACGATCTGATATGATAGTACGGGGTACTCTGTGTAGGCACAAGATCCTGTCAATATAAAACTCTACATATTGCCGTGCCACATATTTGACATTGACTGGAATAAAGTGAGCCGACTTGGTTAGTCGGTCGACTATCACCCAAATCGAGTCATGCTTGTGAAAGGTGAGAGGTAATCCAACAATGAAATCCATATTGTTGTCCTCCCATTTCCAGGCCAGTATGCTCAAAGGTTGAAGCTGGCCGGCTGTCTTCAGATGGTCTGCTTTCACCCGCCGACACGTATCACATTCAGATACGTACTTCGCTTTCTCCCTCTTCATCCGAGTCCACCAAAATTTCCTCTTTAAGTCTTGGTACATTTTGTTAATTCCTAGATGAATAGAATACTTGGACAAATGAGCTTCGCCCAATATCTCCTTCCAAAGTTCCACATTGCGGGGCACCATGATGCGTTCTTTGAACGAGATGGTACCGTCATTGTCACATCAGAAACACTTCATCTCCCCTTTCTTCATTCTTCACGAATGTGCGACATGCCCTTGTCTTCTCTCTGAGCCTCTACAATATCTTCCCTTATGGTTGGAATGAGAGCTAGATTGTAGAGCGCTTCATATGGAACCAAGTAGAGACTCGTCTCTTCTTCTTCCATCGAGGTGATGGAAAGATTATTGACATGGGACATGTGATTCAGCGCATCTGCAACTACATTCGCTTTGCCAGGATGGTAGTGGATCTCAATCTCATAGTCTTTGATCAATTCCAACCACCTTTGCTGTCGCATATTCAAGTCCTTCTGGGTGAGGATGTACTTCAAGCTTTTGAGATCGGTGTAGAGATGCACTAGGTTGCCCAACATATAGTGCCTCCACATTTTTAATGCAAGTACCGCGACAGCGAGCTCAAGATCATGAGTCGGATAATGCTGCTCATTGTTCCGAAGCTGTCGTGACCCATAAGCGATCACCCTTTTGTCTTGCATCAATACACAACCCAAACAAATCACAGATGCATCACAATAAAAATCAAATTACTTGGTTGTGTTCGGTTGGGCTAATACCAGTGTTGTTGTGAAGTGTTTCACTAATGCTTGAAAACCTTCCTCACATTCCTTCGTCCATACATAATTCTTCCCTTTCTTCAGAAGTTATGTCATTGGTTTAGCTATCTTGGAGAAACTTGGAATGAACCTCCGGTAATATCCTACTAAACCCAGGAAGCTTCGAACTTCATGTACAGACTTTGGAGACTCCCATTTGAGTACTTGCTTAATCTTGCTTGGAACAACTGCAATCCCCTCAGCAGAGATGATGTGCCTTAGAAATGGCACTTGGCTGATCCAGAACTCGCATTTGCTGAACTTAGCATACAGCTTGTGGTCTCGCAATCGTTGAAGCACGACGAGTAAAGTGTTGAGCATGTTCTTCTTTGGATTTCGAATACACAAGGATGTCGTCGATGAATACCACAACAAACTTGTCCAAATCCGGCATGAACACCGAATTCATGAGATACATGAAATGAGCCGGTGCATTGGTCAATCCAAAGGAAATGACAAGGTACTCATACAATCCATACCTCGTCAAGAATGCCGTCTTATGTATATCCTCTGTCGAATCCTGATCTGATGATAACCAAAACGAAGATCCATCTTCTATAATACTTTAGCACCCACCAATTTATTGAACAGAATATCGATGCATGATAGTGGATACTTATTCTTGATCGTGACAGGATTGACTGGACGATAGTCCACACATAGTCTCAATGTCTTATCCTTCTTCTCCACGAACAATGCAGAACAACCCCAAGGTGACGAACTTGGATGAATGAAACCCTTGTCCATAAGTTCCTTCAGCTGCTCCTTCAGTGCTGCAAGTTCCTTAGGTGCCATATTATATGGCTTCCTCGAAATCTGCACTGTTCCCGATACAAGTTCAATCTTAAACTCAACATCTCTTTCTGGTGGCATACCAGGAAGATCCTCGGGAAATATGTGTAGATACTCACATACCACCAGAATATCCTCAAGTTTAATGGCCTCGGTGTTGTAAGTAGTTGGAGTCACTCGGATAATATTCTCAAGAATGAGAGCTTGGGGAGGGTGGAGTGGAGAATTCAGATATATCCTCCGAGGAACGATGTCAAGAATAACACTATTGTATTGCAACCATGCCATTCCTAAGATGACATCTAACTTCTGATGCTCCAGTATAATTAGAGAGGTAGGGTATATGTTCCCACCCAGATTAAGAGGTATCCTATGGACCATCTTATCTGCTACTACTTTCCCACCTGGAGAACAAATCACATATGAAGTTTTTGTGGGTACGATAGGCAACTGATATTGAATGACACACGGCTTGCTAATAAAGTTGTGGGAAGCACCGGAGTCAAAGAGGATGACTACGGGATGACCAATGAGAGAGAACGTACTCGTGAGTACAGGTGCGCCTTCCGGAACGTCCTCCATGGTGAGGCGGTGGACATTGCCAGTTTTTGTGGCTGGCTTCTTAGGCTGTTTGCGGGGCTTGTTTTCCCCCTGTTACGACAACTGTCCTCCGCCATGCCTGTCCTACGGGCACTCCTTGGTGAAGTGCCCCGTACGACCACACGTGAAACACGTGTACAGGGTCTGACCGGCCCAGAAGGAAGGACGGAATCCCGATGCTCGCGGTGGAGGTAGAGGTGCACGCAGAATCATCCCCTGCTGCTGCTGCGGACAGAAGCTGGTGTTGTTGAACTGGCGACCATGAAACATAGGTGGTCACGATAGCGGCTGCCACCTCTGGCCGGATGGTGATCGATACACCATTCAGTACTTCTGAGGAGCACCACCTCCGCTGCCCTGCGGAGCACTCCTCTTCTTCTTGTCAGAGAACAACTCCCTAGTAGCGTCCTCCCGTATGATCGCGGTGTTGACAATGTCGTTGAAGCTGCCGCGATTGAACAAGGCAAGCTTGTCCGTCATCTTGGGGTTCAAACCCTGGTAGAAGCACTCACGCTTCCTATCTTCAGTACTCACTTGGTCCTGAGCATACTAGGCAAAGTGGTTGAAGGTCTCGGAGTACTCGTAAGCACTTCCTCCTCTTTGCTTCAGCTCCAAGAACTCTTGAAGCTTCCTCCTCATGATCCTGAGAGGTATATGATAGACGCGGAACACCTCCAAGAACTCCTCCCAGCTCACTACATAGTATGTTGGTCGTGCGGCGAGATAATTCGCCCACCACGCACCAGCAGATCCCTGCAACTGTTGTGCCACGAACAGGGTCTTCTGCTATTCGGTCATCCGCAGCAAACCAAACTTTTCTTCTATGGAGCGGAGCCAGTTGTCCGCCTCCAACGGTTCATCGGCCTACACGAAGACTGGCGGGTCCGTTGACATGAAGTCCGAGTATGAAATCGGATAGGGCTGTCGTGGACCCGCATCTGGTCAGCCCCTGGACGGGACGAATGTTGAACCAAGGTCTACAACAACTCGGTTTGCTTGTCGCGTGAGCCCAGCACTGCGGTGGAACTTGTTGTTGTGGTGTTGCAGCTTGCTCCCGGGTCGGAGTTTCGTCCTCACGACAATGGCTCGAGCCTCCCATCTCAGGCGTGGAACGCGTACGCACCATGCTGCATCCACATGATTTAAAAATCAGCAACATGTTTGTTTTTCCTTCATCCAGTTCATATTACAGTAGTGCGAATCTTGACAAGGAAATAAATGCATAACATTCACATATATAGATAAAGTACAAACTTTATACAAGATATATTATCTCATGACCAAGTTTACAGTAGTGAACTCCAAAATGACGGACTCCCACTACAGAATGCATCGCTACTATACTTGGTCTCCATGAGGCGTCATACACACCTTGTCATCTTATACACACCCACTACTATTTTTAATATGACAGAAACATGGCCACAAAATAACCACAAGCTACTACTAACTATACGTAGCCCCATGATGGCAGGAGTGCTGCCCCATCCTACTCCGATATGTCCTCTTTGACGTACTCGAGTATCTCAGGATCTTCTTCGTCCTCGTCCTCAGGACTTGGTGCCACAGGTGCGGGTGCTGGAGCAGGGTCTGCTGCCTCACCCGCCATCGATGATGTCGCGGCAACTAATGGTTGCCCATTAGCCTGTAGAAGAAGCATCTTAAAGTCTTCCAGTTCCTTCTATGCATTCTCGCAACTGGCTTTCCAATCCCGACTCTCTTGACTGGATTGATCCCATTCTTGAATCACCGTACTCAACTGATCATCTAGCAGCTTCACCTCAAGTTACTCGCTTCCAACGCGCTTTCTGCGCAGTGTGTTTCCTGGCGAGCTTCCGATAGATCTTGAACAGCTCGGTGTGACTGTTCTCCTTAATGTTTAAACATCGATTGAGAGGAGCAATCATGGCTCTAAGTGAGTCATTGGCCCACTCAAAATGATCTCCTCAGATCGTAGCTTGCTTCAGATCACCCATCAACCCTTCAATGCTAGCATGCTGTGTAAAGCTCACTTGACACGATGATGCTGCATATAACGCAAAGATTATCTTGGGTACCTCTTCGTGAATGCCATAAGCTGTACCCATTCGACTCACCCACTCATCACCAGCCATACCGTTGACTGGAAAGAGTGTGAACGGGGTGCCCACCATATGACGATAATGAAGCTTGCAAAACCTCGCAATAGCAACACTCGCGGCAAAAGACCACGTGTCTTCCAACTGAGTCCCTTCCACCTGGATGGAGAAAGGAGCCCATCCAGTATATGACGGACCAGCGGGCACATCGACATAGATGGTGCATCTTGTCACACCTCCGTCATCAAATTCCCTGCCCCAATAGCTCGGTATGTCGCGATACCCGAACCGTTGAAGCAGCGCTATAAACAACTCCGGAAAATCTCTTTGAAGAGCACACGTTGTGAACACCCATCCGTTCGGTAATTGTACCATCAAATCCGCCTTCTGTGGAAAGGATACTTCAACAATGAAAAGGTTTCCAAATTCCAATAGTTCAAGAAAAATTTAAAGCTGGAGTAGTAATCACAGTCTGTTCCAGCTGACCTTCCTGTATAAATTTAAAATTTTCATACAGGAAATGTCAGAACCAGACGTTGGGCTGAATACAAAAGTTGTAGCACACTTTACAAACTTTCCAGATTGTACTCATAAAGCTCCAGGAAAGCTAGGAAGTAAAATCTATACAGGTTTCAAGTTGACCCATGTTTTCTGGAAATTTTGACAGAACCTCCCCTGTACATGTGGTTATTTCCACAATTTATACAGGTATATCATGACAATATATGGGGGTAATGACAAAATAAACATTGTATAACATAAATTTAAAAATCCAAAAGTAAAAGAGTTCAGCCTTGAAAAATTTGTTATACAGGTATAGCGCGCAAATTCGAAACTATGTGCAAACTGTTTCAAGTTCTGGTCTGCCAGAACCAAGTTTGCAACAATAGGAATTACACACAGTTACACCAAGATTCAGGTCATGAGTGCAATATAAAGTTGATATAGGACTTCCTAAGCTTTCCAGAAATGTATAAATGTTACCATGTCACTATCATGTATTAAGATCTATAACTATCCAAACATAACAGATGAACTGACTGGTTTTCACCAGCAGTCCTGCAGTTCACTGTTTTGAACTAAAATTTTGATTTTCCTAAAATTTGAATCAGGAAAAACTTTGAATAACAAATCTGTGGATCTCCTTCTACACTTTCCATATATGTATCACAATAAGTCAGAAGATTTTTCTACGGTGAGTTGTGGCAAAAATACAGAGACTGGTACAATGATATGGTCATCTGGAGTTGTTTAAATATACTCCAAATTTCAATTGATTATCAAGCTCTTCTGCCTTGATGGTCAACAGAAAAGTTGTAGAGGTCTTCAAGAACTTTCGATCAATATAGCATACCCTATGATAAATAACAACTGACCAAGATCATAATCCAGCAAATTTGAGCAAACTTCAGCCAGAAATTAAGAATTTTGGTTCTAACCCCTTTGTCAAGTCGAAACCCATTTTGCAGAGCCTACCAGCAGCAGGTAGTCGGACTTTCCAAAACATAACGCAGCCATTCAGTCGTTGGGGATGGTCAAGTATCAAAGGTGATACTGACGGTACTACGTGCCTCTCACCAAAGAAAATTCTAACCGGTATATCCGGATACATTTATAGGTGGCCCTAGTATCGTTCACTCGCAAACGTGTTCTACACGGGTTGCTACCGTAGTTAGTGTAGCTGCAGAAGACACACAATCCCCTTTCACACCTGCACACCACAAGGGCGGTTCGGGGAAACATGACAGACATAATATATATGAAATTAAATGCATACGACTCTGGTGTGAGTCGCCCTCGAGCATACATTCCTTACCAAAAGAAAGTCTAACCCAATATATCCGGATACATCTATAGGCGGTCCTAATATCGATCACTCACAAATGTTTGCTACACGTATCGCTACCGTAGTTAGTGTACCTGCAGAACACAAACAATCCCCTTTCACACCTTCACACCTCAAGGGCGGCATAGAGAAACACGACAGGCGGTCACAATAATATATATGAAAGTAAATGCATACGAGTCTGGTGTGAGTCGCCCTCAAGTGAAGTCATGTCTCGAGGTACATGTCTGTACGACATTTGTACAGCGAAGACTCCTGCACGACCCGGCTTATACACGCTCGGGCATACGTATTTCGCATGCTCCCATAGAACATAAATAGTTCTAAAGACGCATACTATCGGGTTATCCACCACCCGACGGGGGCTCCCACTAACTTTGAAGCACGCTGGGGTACCGCGTGTCATATGTTCTCAAAAACATGGAAAGTTTCAAAGAATCATATTAACATTTTTGTGCCAAGCCACAGAAATAATCACATGCTACCTCTCGCATGGTGAGCTTACCGCAATTGATCCACTTGCAGTGGCGTACCTTACCTCTTACCTGATGTTGGGGCGTCATTACAAAATATAATAACACATAAGTTAGTTTTCCACCTTTATATATTATACTAACAATACTCCTTATATGGGCATATAGCTACTTCCTCACTCATATAATCCTATGTTTTTGAAAATATGCTCTTTTCAAGCACACTGTTACCAATGATGCTCTGATACCATGCTGTGGGGACCGGGATCCCGACATCCAAGGATCTCATTGGGTGGTGTCGTGCGATGCGACACCCGACAGTATAAAAGAAAAGAACGAGAATAAAATACAATACCAAGTCATTATTTATAAATACTGCGGAAGTTTTACAATACCAAGCGAAAAGGAAAGTGACCTATACATCATAGCTACGCTCTCGGCACTAGCTATGCAAAAGCAAAGTCATCCATACCCTAGATGCTTCGCACTAGCAACACCAAACTTACGGCGGCATGCAGGGCTCCCACTCGGCTATAAACCTTGGAGGGGGTGCAGCCTCATCATCGAACCCATCATTAGTCGTGTAATCTACAAAAACATGTCAACTGCAAACGTGAGCTTAAGGCTCAGCAAGACTAACCCGTCTCACTAGACATATGCAGGTTGAATACTAAGCATAGGTATGGTAAAGCAGTAAAGGAGTCGCCTACAAGTGGGTCCTTAGCTTTGAAGTTATTATCAGCAGCTTACGAGCTTAATGAAAGTAACGTTAGTGATCATATTGGACAGCAATCAAACTTCCAAAACAATTATAATTCAATACATCGTATTCTACTGACTTCTTCAATATTTACTACGTCACAGCGCAGTGAAGAAGTGGTACTCTGTTACCGGGAGGGACGGTGATTGCAATCAAGACACACCTGGACAACACGACACATACGCACTTTCGGAAGTGCCAACAAGTACTCACAGCAGTACCTACGTAACACTTCAGTACGAGTCGTATATGGCCACCTTTCACCCAACACTCAGATGTTGAACCGGTCAATCCGTCACGGGCAGGAGGTCCCTGCATGGGGCGTACTCTGACGTGCCCACTAGCTGATTTACACCTTGCTACCCTCAACCTACGCATATAAAATAGATCGGTATGCCTCAACAAACCAGTATCAAGCTACGTCAGTTTGCTGGAGCCCATTTCTCCAGTATGTCGCCAGTACAATTCAAGCTTGTCTAGCAGAGCCGCACACGGATTGGTTCTCAATCGACACAAGCAGGGCTACGCACGTGAGACCACGTCTCGCTGCATACTACCCGCTGCTCGGTCTCATTTTAAAATTCATAAACCATTTCTTGATCCAATTCATCTGTGAAAAAATCCTATCTCGCGAGTAGATTCCAAGTACTCGACTTCTACCAGATTCCTATGAACATAAGCATGGCAGTTTCTACTCATCGGGCTGTAGACCTACCCAATACTCCATGGGATTTGTTAGTCATGCAAGTGGATGTCAAACACCTTAAACGTAATGCACAAACATCTGAAGACGTAAGGTGAATGAAAACTGCAAATACACTGTAAGGAACATAAATGCAAACTGGAGATTGCCTGAAAACGAGTCCGGGCCCATGTTAGTCTCCAATAGATGGACTTCCAAGGCTTCCGGCTGCTCCTCGACTTCAGTTACTACACGATATGCATATACTATATATGAATGACTTTGAAAATAAATAATATGTTTAAGGTCACAAGCTAATATCTTGTGATCAAAATAAGATAATGATCTTAATTGTCTTTGGAACTTTTATGGTAGATACTAGGGACTATAATGGAGACTTTGTTGTCTCTAAGAATTATGGCAAGCAATAACCTTCTCTAAATTTTGGTTGAAATTCTGGAGGTCTATCATGGCTACATGTTGTACCGTGCAGAGGGGGTCTCACTGGTTCTAGGAAAATTTGTTTCACAATTTTCTATGCTTCCTACAGGGAGAAATAGATTTTTCTAGTTTGAGAGAATTTCTGAAATGTTTTCTGTATTTTTCCCAATTTTTCAATTACATAGAGATTTGGAACACTAATCAACCCAGTAAATTAAGTCCAATGAACTTGAAATTTTTACTGGAGATCAAGAGAATTTTGTAGAGTTTTGTGACCAAAATTGGGATGTTTCCAATTAACAGATCAGATGTAGTTAATTTCCCAAGCAGTTAGACCTAAGGAATTAATTATGAAAATTCTGGGAGTTTCATGTCCAACAAATTGCACCACTGCAAAGTAGAGATCAAGAGGAGTCTACAAGAATTTATTTGGAAATTTTTGAGCAAATCTACTAGGAGAAATTGAATTTAGAGTTTCGTTTGAATTCTGGAGCTATTTTCCTATTGGAAAAGTTCAAATAATCAACCTGGCCCCACTCATATGAAATGGACAAAACATAGATAGGTTGCACCGAGGGCCACGGGATTAACCCGCGTAGCCGCACCGGATCCAGTGCCGCAGCCGATCCCACGCGGTGGAAATACCACTGACAGGCGGGACCCGCCAGGTTGTCGTCTACCTCCCGACGCGTGCAGCGCTCCTCGCCGGAACTGTGGCGGTGCTCGCTGGACTTCACTGCATCAACCTCCACTCGGCTTGACTCTGACCGCCTAGCCTTAAAATCGACCGCACAATATGGTGGTGGGGTCCAATCGTGGCGGCAACGGCCAGAGATGGCGGTACGACGGCGGCGGCGGAGCTAGGGTTTCGGCGATCGTCGAAATCACTCGGGAATGGCGCAAGAAGCCCGGGGAAAGGTTGGGAACATTCCTGGTAGCATGGGGAAGATATCTAGGGGGTGCAAACGGGATGAAATTGCCAGCAACGTCGACCAAGTGGACCAACAAAGTTTCATTGGCGGTGGGGAAAACTTGAAATCCGACCTCGTCTCTCAATGACTTACCTTTATTATTGGTGAGCTGGTGCTCTAGGAGGTATAGAATATAATCCTCCATTGGATTGAAAAATAGTTGCACGAAGAAACAGAATTAAACCGATGATCTACGGACCTTGGTATGAACTAGCGTTGGTAAAACTCAAACCATGCGCTCAATACTGAAGGAAAGGAGGCACGGCTTTTACCGTGAGAAAGAGCCCGTGATGGTGATCCTTTTTTCTGTTGAGGTCGAGTTGTGACGCTGCTAGTTGAGGGCTGGCGGTGGAGCAGAGGCGATGTTCGTCCCCGACTCCGGTGGCGTCCGCGGAACTTCAATGAGCAAAACAATGAGCAAATTGGCCTAGATGATAGAGCACAACCTTGGTGCCATCTTTGATCTTTGCATCGAAAGGAAATAAGGCAAGCATAGGGTGCTTACCGGGAGGAAAGTAAGGCGTTGGTGCTGTGCGACGGTGGGGCAAAACTGTGGCGTGGGAAAGCAAAACCGAGTTGGAACTCGACGCTGTCGGTCAGGGAGAGTAGAAATAGGCCAGGAGAGGCGTGGAGAGTTTGCCATAGTGCAAGCAAGCAAGCATCTTGGTGGCTTGCATGCCGGGAGGTGTCGCCATGGTGAAACAGAGGAGCACACTCACGGTAATGCCTCTATGACTAGTGGGTCCCATTGCCACTTCAAGTCAACCCTCTGGATCTTTAATTCCCTTACCAAAGTTGATCCAAAAATACTATATTTTTGTGGAGAAGACAAATCAAATGTGTAGAGTCAGATTATGAAATTGGATTTCCAATTTGAACAAGTTTCAACTGGAATTCAAATTCAAATATTAATTTGAATGAAATTCGATGGAGTCACTGAATTAAATAGTAATGAGCTTCAAAAATTATTAAAATTTGCAGTGGTGCTATTTGGAATATTATGAGGCCATGGAAAAATGTATAGCCTCAGATTTGAATATTTTGATAGGGCCTAAATGTACAATAGCTATATTCAAGTTTTTGAAATAATTTGAATATTTAGTACTGCATATTGTTTTGCCCTAGCAAATTTCCATTCAATAAATTCCAAAATTTGCAGAAAGGTCACTTGAATTATCCTAGGGTCATTTGGGAAGTCCATTCCCCATGTTAATAAAATTTAAATATGAGTGAAAGAAAGATTTTTGATGAGATCAAGTTCATGTGCACAACCATAATTGATCTCCACTATGGTTGATAACAAACTGGTAATTCAACTTTATATTAAGGAAAAACTGGGATTTTACATCACATTCCACAAGCATGATTCAATTTAGGTGATAGTCGATCTACTCACCATATCTGCTCACTTTATTCTCGTCAACACCAACTATAATGCTCAGAAGTACGCGGAGTTGTATATTGCAAGAATCATGTGCTTGGACGGTGTTCCCCACATGATTATATCAGATCGCAGTGCGCTGTTCGTTGCTCACTTCTGGGAGCAGCTGCATGCGTCATTGGGGACAAAACTGATCTGAAGCTCCACATATCACCCGCAGACTGATGGTCAAACTGAGTAGGTGAATCAAGTTCTTAAAGATATGGTACGCTCTTGTGCCATCCACCAAGGTAAAAATTGGGATGCTCATTTCCTGTTGGCGGAGTTCTCATATAATAATGGCTATAAAGCTAGCATCAAGATGGCGCTGTATGAAGCTCTCTACGGCAGGAAATGTTGCACACCACTCAACTGGTGTGAATCCGGCGAGCGAGTTATATAGGGAATTTATATTGTAAATGAAGCCGAGAAACAAGTGCGAGTAATTCAAGCTAACCTCAAGGCTGCTCAATCTCCACATAAGAGCTATGCGAATAAAAGACACTGACTAATCCACTTCGACATCGGAGACCACATTTATCCCCGTGCCTCTCCGATGAAAGGGATTAATCACTTCAAAGTGAAGGGAAAACTCGCTCCGCGATTCATCGGTACGTTCGCAGTCATTGAAAAATGCGGACTTGTGGCCTATTGCCTAGAGTTACCGGTGTCACTCTCTGGAATTCACAATGTTTTTCACATCTCTCAGCTGTGGAAATGCCTCTGGTCCACAGCTGAAATCCGTACATAAGATCTCGAAGCTTTACATGCGGATCTAACTTATTCTAAGTACTCAATTCGGATTATCGATGAAAAGACTCGCACCACAAGAAACCGGACTCTGTACTTCTACAACGTCTTGTGGAGTAACCGTAGCGCTGAAAAAGAAACATGGAAAAGCGAGGACTACCTCCGCTCAAACTATCCGGACTTTTTATCTTCTCATATCCGGTGACTTTCATCTCTCTTTTGTAATCTTGGGACAGGATTCTTTTGAGGGGGGATGTAAAAGACCCAAAGTTCAAAGCATAAGGTTGTGTTAGGAGAAATAAAATCAAGCATG
Organism: Tuctoria greenei; assembly: GCA_036927565.1. Lineage (NCBI taxonomy): Eukaryota > Viridiplantae > Streptophyta > Magnoliopsida > Poales > Poaceae > Tuctoria > Tuctoria greenei. The sequence continues at coordinate 106,702,542 of JAYESD010000003.1, read as the reverse complement.
AGTCAAGAAATTAAAATGGCAATTGAAAAATCAAATCAATTCAAACTTCATGGAGGGATTCAAATATTGAAAAATAGCTCCTGTTCAACTTAAGTCAAAATAAAAATCTGATCTCACCAATAGGTTCCAAATATTCTAAATTGTGGCCATGCAATTTTTCATAATTTTTTAGGGCCATTTGATATTTATTTCAATGTGTGAATTGAAGCTCATTTGAATTCAAATTCAAATTTTGAATTCAAATGAAATCTGGTCAAATCAGTGATTTGAATTCAGAATGAAATTCTCCATATTTGATTTGTCTTCCCCGCAAAAATCTAGCTTTTTTGGATCAATCTTGGATCAATCAACGATTCTCTGTTTCTTCTCCGTGTGAGCACCTCACCATGCGCCCCTCTGTTCTTCCGGCGAGGCAAAGCTTTGGTGCCGATTATCACCATCCCTCCAGCAGAAAAGTGGTGCAAATGAACTCACACTACCTTCTCCAGCTTTTGGTTCCTTGTTTTATCGGATACAACACTGGTATTTTGCAGTTTTGCGGATACCGCCGTTCTGCTGCTGTGAGGACGCTCTCTGCAACACCATCGCGCCGGCGCACCACACATCCTCCCTTGCTGCTAACAACAAAGGAAAGGAGTGCAATTACCTCTACTATCTACCGGTGAAAACCGCACTTGAGCTCATTTCTTATCGAACAAGTATTGCTCGTTTTTCTCTCAGCATTTGCTAAGTCTTCAAGCTAGGTATCCACTTCAATTCGGATGCATGTACAAGTATTGCTTAATCCAGTTAGCAAATAGGTTCAAATCCTCATAGCACACCTTTTAGAGCAAGAAGATTGAGAAACGATCAACTAGGGGTGGGGATAATCGAGTTTTCCTCGCCGCCGAGAAAAACCCTCAGTATCACCGTCGAGCATGAAGCTCCGGCCTCCTTTTGCGCCAACAGGGTCCTGTCACTTGTTCCTCGAGGTTTTCTCATGCTGTACGACAATTTAGCATGGAGTTTTCTGCCTTCTCATGCGGGAGCGATGTCAGAGATGTGTTGTCATTCGCCGTCACTGTTGCACGGTTAGGTCCGGCCATCGCCGGGCTAAACGGACACCAACATCATGTCCTGCAACACTCAAGACCCCCAGGCGTCGAGTCTAAGGAAGAACAATGGCTGGGAGAGGCAGGCCGACGGGCTCACCGGCATGCTCCACCGCGGGCAGCTCGGGCGCCACCAGGGCGCGAGGTTGAAGAAAGGCTGGTGCAGGCCGCAGCCGTCAATGAGGAAGCACCTAGTGTGGGATCGATCTATGGCACTAGATCATGTGTGGCTGTGCGGATTCAACCCTAGGCCATGTGTGGCTTGATCCTCACTGGTCCAGTTGAAAATAGTGGGCCCGGGCTGATTATTAAAACTTTCTAATGGGCAAATATATCCATATTTCAGTGAAACTTCTAAATTCAATTGCTCCTAGAAGATTTAGTCAAATAATTCAAATAAATTTCGGTACACTGATCCTGATCCCAAGTTTGCAGTTCTGCAATTTGTTGGACATGAAAGTCCCATAATTTGCATAATTAATTCTTTTGAGCTAACTGCTTGGGAAATTATTTACTCCTGTTCTGCTATTTGGAAACTTCCCAATTTTGGTCAGTATATGCTTGATCTCCTGTAAAATTTTAAAGTTTTTTGGACTTCATTTGCTGGGTGAATTAGTGTTCCAATTCTCTATGTCATTTGAAAATTCAGAAATTTATATAAACATTTCCAAATTTTATCCCAAACGTGTAAACATAATTCCTTACTGTAGTAAGCTAAGAAAATTATGAAACAAATTTTCCTAGAACCAGTGAGACTTCCTCTACCAAGATCATACACTGTTAGCTATGTTAAAGCTACAGATTTAGTACTGAAATTCAGAAAAGCCTTTTATTTGTTGGAATTTTAGAGACAAAAGCTTCCCTGAACATCTCCAATTATTGACCTAGATCCTCATCATAGTACCTAGTATCCAATGTATAAACCCCAAAGCCAATTATAATAATCTTCATACCTGATCAGCATTTAGAAGGTCTTTTATGTAGTTTCAATATCACACATGTACTTTATATATTGCATATCAATATAGTGACCAAGATCTAGGAGGAGCCGGAGGCTTTGTACAACATCCTACCTGGAGTTAACTTTGATACTGACTCACAACCAAGCAAGCCCTGGTTTGCATTTAAGATCCATTGCGAAGTTTATTTGTATCACTATTACGTCTATAGTTTGTATTTTCATTATGTCTAGGGTAATTGATACTCCAAATGCATGATCCACAATCCCATGGAGTATTTGGGTAACTGTATAGCTCGACATGTAGAATTGCCATGCTAATGTTATATGGAACCCGATAGAAGTCGAGTAGTTGGAATCTACTCGTGAGATAGTTACACCGTCACACGGGATTGGTTTATGTTCATAATGGCATATGAATATGAATCTGAGACCGGGCAGCAACGTAGGAAGTAGCGAGACGTGTCTCACGTGCATAGTGTTGCCTGTGTCGATTGAGGACCGATCCATGTGCGGCCCCGCTGAGTAAGTTTGAACTGTACCGGATGCATACTGACTATATGGGAATCAGGAAATCGATGTAATTGGTTAACCTGGGTGTCAAGGCTTACCCTACAATTTTATAGGAGTGGGTTGAGGGCAGCAAGATGTAAATTTGCTGGCGGATAGAGACATGCTCCGCACGGGAACCTCTTGCCCACTACGGAAGGACCAGCTCAACATTTGGGATTCCTTTGAAAGGTTGCTGCATACAATATAGTAATTAATTGTGATTTGCTCCACTTCTGAAATTGGTGTATGTGCCATGTTATCCAAATGTCTACTGATTGCAATCACCATCCCCCGCGGTTATTTGAGCATCGCTTGTTCACTTGGTCATGACGTAGTAAATATTGAAGAAGCTAGAAGAATATGATGTATTGAATTATAATTGTTTTGCAACCATGATTGTTGTAGTATATGCTCACTAAAGGTATATTTCTAAACCATTAACTTGCTTCTGATTACTTGAAAGTAAGGATTCACTTGTAGGTGAGTCGTTTATGCAATATCACTGCCAATGTCTATATGTATCACTGTGTGTAGAGTTTCATGCTTAGCTGAGACGGTTAAGTCTTGCTAAGCCTTCGTGCTCATGGTTGCTATATTAAGTTGTTGCAGGTGAGACGTATGAGGAAGGGCCTGAGGATGAGGCGATGCCCCCGTAGGGGTATACCACCGAGTGGGAGACCTGCACGCCGCCGTGATCTTCGCTTGTGTGCTGCTAGTGTGTAGTGTCCCCGGGCTGGACGGCTGCACTTTTGCATAGCTGTGGTGACCGGGGTCCCAACGTCCAAGGATCTCATTGGGTGGTGACGTGCGATGCGGCACCTAACAGCACACACGATAAGAATTCAAAACATGCAAAGTTTTCATTTCATAATAATAAGAGTTTACAAAAAAGTGTACAATAGAGGTACACACGCAGCGGAACTACATACTCATATTCTCACCTATCTAGGCACGAGAGAAGACGTCCATGCCCTAGGATGCTACTCACTAGCAACATGAAGAACATTCAGCAGCGGTGTGGTTCACATGAGATTCATCTCGACACCTCGATGTCTCATGTACAACATGAATAGCAGAAATAAACCTAATACTTGCAAAAATTGTTAAAGCGCAAAAGTGAGCATAAGGCTCGGCAAGACTAACCCGTCTCACTAGACATATGCAAGGTAAAGTCTAACCATATGTAAGGAATAGCATAAATAGAATCGCCTACAAATGGATCCTTATAATCATGTTTTGAGTAGCATATGACATTTTTCAGGCACGGCACATCATAGACTCCACAATCTAACAAGAAACACTTTGCCGATGATATGACATGCCCAAAGCACATAATGCAATTAAAGGATAAATATTTGGAAAATGTAGACATTTAATTATTCTATCTCTAATCCACACAAGGTTGCAAAGCAATTATAATTCAATACATCATATTCTTCTGGCTTCTTCAGTATTTACCACGTCACGACAGCGATGGAAAAGTGGTACTGAAATGTCGAAGTCTTAAATACGACATTTCCCCCGGACCTGCTGAGAAGCAGCCCGCAGAGGTTCTTTTGTGGTTGGATCACGCAGAGATCAATATCAACATGGTGACCTCAAAGATTTACGTGGTTCAGGCCGCTTGAGCGTAACACCCTACTCCACGGGGTTTGTGTAGTTGTATTGAGCGAGTGCGTTCACTAGCGTCAGGTCGCAATAGCCTGGATCAGTCCCTTGCATGTTCGTGCGGTGCAACCCTTTTATAGCTCTAAGGACTGACCGTTACAAAGCTGGCCTGGCCCGATATGTGGCCCTGGCATGCTTAATGACCTAATACACTGTCTAAAGAGTATTAAGTACAATTAATAGTGTGGTAACGTGCCTTCATGGTAGTGTTACCCCTATTAATAGTGCACTGATCGTGTCTCATTAATATGGCATTAATGACACATTATCAGACCTTGTAACTACCACTTTAACCATCCTTGAAAGTCTGTAATGGTCTTGATCGGCTTGTATTTCTGCTGATGACGAAGGTCCGAGGACTCCACACGTGGCAGATCCCGAGCTTTCCCTTGCGGGAGGGTAGGTCCGGGGTCGCTGTACACATGTCGGTAACGGAGCTCCTGTCTGGCGGGGGCTAGGTCCAGGGCTGTTGTACACGTGTAGTCGCTGGAGCTTCCCTTGGTTGGGAGTCTTGTTCCGATATTATCTTACACGTGTTGGCCCAAGAGCCAGCCATGTGAGGGAAGCGGGTCCGGTGCAACATGACATGTGGGACCTGCAAGGGCCTTCAACTCTGAAGGATGGAACTTTCTTGCACTTGTTGCGGTATCGTGGGGTACCTGGTACGCAGGATACCGACAGTGGCCCCTAGGCCCACCTCTGGGAGAAACCCCTTGGGTTAATTTGTTCTACTCGAGGTGGGGCCATTCTTGATTCCTGCGCTTCAATTTTCAAAAGTCCTCTGATGCGCTGATAGAGTGATGATCCGGGAGTGAACCATCGACGCGTGGCTTGTTATGAATACGGCAGATGAGATCTTTGAGTGCAGATCTCACGCAATTGAAGGTCGCCGATTCCTAATACGAAAACCATATCGGTTTCGCACGCCCTGTCAGAGCGCCGACTTTGGGTTTCTCGCCGCTCATCATGGCAACGGTTGGCCTTGGGTAAGGACCCCGATCTCTTTGTCGGGGTGGCCCCAGGCCCACTCGTCATTGATGGGGTAGATTTTTGAAAAGTGCCTTCAATCTCATTGTTGTTTCTATACAAGCGTCGTGGAGGCTTACATAAGAAGAAAAGTGTGCACGGGTTGAGGACTCTTTGTACCTACGATCATCTTTGCGCTCAGAGCCTCCCAAACTCCTCCTAACTTTCCATCCTTTGCTCCACTTTGTCGCGATGGAGTTGGGTCTCCCCAATAGCCGCCTCAAGAGAGATGATGATCTGAAGAAGGTCCGGACCTACATGGGGTGGTCCAGCTACTCCTTCAACCATCTGGTCTGCGCCGGAAGCTCCCGTTCAAGAAGGAGCATGACGGCGACATGGTGTACTTCTCTGCGTACGCCATGGTGGATTGATCCCACCTTTCTCAACTTTCCTTTTGATGCTGCTAGACTTCTATGGTCTGCAGCTGTACCACCTTGGCACCATTCTCTTCTTCTTGTGTCGACATTCATCCACTTCTGTGAGATGTGGGTGGGTATTCCCCCCCTGCGTCGAGCTTCTCCGCACCTTCTTCACCATCCACACCAGAAGTTCCAACATGGTCCGAGTTTCTTGGATTCTACTATTTTTTGAAGCACAAGAAATGCCCCTACAAATACTTGAGGTCGTTTCCTTCCGGCAAGTGGGATGACTGGAAGAAGGATTGGATCATCGTCACGGCAAAGGAGCACGAGAATTTGGAGCTGCTCAAAGGTCTCCCCAATGTTGACACTAACGCCTGGAGTGTGGTTCCGGTGCTGTCAGAGGCCTTCAACCTTGCCTTGACCAGGATCCGCGAATGCGTGGAAGGTGGAGTGACCCCCAGATGGTCTTTTGCAACTTCCTGGTCAACAGGTGGGCTCTGCTGAAGAAGAGGGAGAAGCTCGCATGGGCCCTCAACAGCGTGATGGATGACGACCGGATTGAAACCGGCCTCAGATCCAACTTGGATGGTGTAGCTTTGGAGCTTCATCTAGAGAAGTTCCAACATGGAATTGACGTCGAAGGCGAAAAATTAACTCCGCCGGTGGCTTTCCTCCCTCTAAACATGGAGGCGCAGTTCAGTAGGGAGCCCTGGAGGAGCATGCCGGTGCTTGATGACCTTGGCGAGGTAGAAGGGCGTTCGAACATCAGATTGGCGATCCCCAGAGCTTCCGGGGGTGGTCCTGCCCCCGCCTCGAACCGAAGGACTGAAGACGTCGGCAAAGGCAAGGGCAAAGAGCCAGCTGAGCTTCCCAGCCATAAGAGGAAGTGGAAGCATGCTAACGGGAGGTCCGTCAAGCCTGCTCCTTCCACGACGGCTTCTTCTCCCTAGAGGGGGAGGTCTTCTACTACTACCCCTGCTCCGATGCAAGTGTCTTCAAGAGGCGTAAGCTCCGAGCAGTTGACCCCAGCCTTAGTGCCGGCTAGAAGCTCCAGGTCCGGGAGTTCTTCCCGGCAAAGGGAAGATCTGGCTGAAGGAACTTCGACGGCTGCGAGTATTCCTCAACTGAGGTCCGAAGCAGTTGTCTCACCAGATTTGGTGGGCTCTAGCTCCGGGCCTCAGAAGAAGAGGTTCCAAGGCAAATGGGGTGGTAGCATTGCGAGGTAAGCATTGATTGCTCACCCTGAAATGCTAATTCTGCTGTTGGATGTGTCTTTAATCTTCTCTTCCTTTTATTTTTAGGGTGTCGAAGAAGGGACCGGGAGCTCCAGCACCTGTTGCAACGGCTGGGGCTGCAGCTGCCGAAGTTACGGCCTCGATCGTTGAGCCTCCTCGTTAAGCGGAGGTGGAAGTCGTGGCAGCTCCGTCGCCAACTGTCGTGAGCTTGGACTTGGGGTCCTCACCCGAAGCTCCTATGGTAGCGCCGGACCGCAAGAGAGATGTTGAAGATGTCCCCCTGGTGGCATAGGCTGATGCTCCAGCACCAGCGATGCCAGGAGTTCTGGCTTCTGAGTCGGAAGTTGCCGAAGCCCTGGCTTCTGAGCCAGAGATCACCCAGGCTCCGACCCTTGTGTCGGGAACGGTTGAAGATCCAGCGGCAGAGCCAGAAGCGGTAGAGGGTCCAGCGGTTGAGCCAGAGGTGGTTGGTGGTCTAGCGGCTGTGCCGGAGGTGGTTGAAGGTCCGGCGACTCTGCCGGAGGTGGTCGCCACATTGGAGCCCGAGCCAGCGGCGGTCGAAGCCCCAGTTGAAGCTCCAGCTGCTGCTCCAGAAGTGGTGGTCCCGGAGGTACCTGGGCCGGAGCCAGAGCAGCCCGAAGAGAGTGCGACTGGTCCCCCGATTCGGAGCCGTCGACTGAGAACCTGGAGGCAGCGCCTTCAACTGCTCCGGAGGTGGAAGTTCCCCCCGTGGGTTCTTCTGCTGCCACTGAAGGGCTCCAAAAGAGCGAACTTAGCACTGTAGGAGTACAGGGGACCACTATTGTAGAGTGGGACCCAATTTTTGTGACGGAGAACCTGTTTGAGCTTGAGGAAATGATCCCGGCAGGCCCAGAACCTATCCCTCTGGCATTGTCCATAGACAACGGCTGCTCAAGTGTTCGGCAGGTCCAGCTTGCCTTCGATCATGAGAGCTAAGATTTGGAGGAGGAGCGCAACACAGGCGTTGGCGCAACAGACTCCATTTTGAAACCAAGCTTGCTCAGACGAGGCTAGCTGACCAAAAGGAATGGATCAAGGGGGAGAAGGCCCAGCTGGAGTACTGGGACAAGTTGATGGAAGAGAAGGAGGTCGCCATCCGGGCGCTTGATGCTAACTCCAGGGAAATCCTGGAGCAAGCCAAGGAGAGATGTGATGCTGCTGACAAGCATTACGAAAAGCTCGCAGAAACTCTCCTGAAGCGTCGAGTGAACCTGGAGGCGCGGGAGGAAAACTCCTGGTGCAGCGGGAGGATGTGGTGAGAAGAGAGGCGCAGGTCACCCAGAAGTTGACTTTGGGTGAGAAAAATTTGACGGGTCGCAGGAAAAGCTGGATCTATGGAAGGAGGAAGAGAGGAAGAAAAACTGGAAGGTGGGGCAAGAGCTCTTGAAAAGAGAGTCTGACGTTGCCGCTAGGGAGGGGAGAGTCAATGGCAGGGAAAAGGACCTAGCTGAGAGGCGGAACCGCATCCACCTCCGGGAGACGGAGCTGGCCGACCAGGAGAAGTAAGGTTCTGAGATCATGCAGCAGCATGCTAAGTTGGCTGAGCGACTTGCCCATGAAGGTTCAGAGCTTGCGGCTGCCCGGACGTCACTGGAGGAGTTGCGGAGCTTGAAGGCGACTGAGTCCCTGATGGTATGGAACTTTCTGGGGCGTGCGGACAGGGCCCTCGTGCCTCTTGGTTTCAGTCCAATACGCCCAGAGAACCTGGCGCAAGAGCTGGACCAGACGCTGGCAGCACTTAGCTCTGCTGGCAGCAAACTCGATGTGATGGGTGACGTCACCGCCGATTAAATGGAGACGGAGGGTAAATCCTTGGCCAAGAACATCGCTGAGTATGTCTTGGCATGTTACCAGAGCCGAGACCCCCAGTTCTCCCATGATCCGGTGTTTGAAGGAATCATCGCGGAGGAGGAGGATGTCGCCAGGGCTACTGTCCAAGAAGCTGCTGTGAAGGTTGCTTCGTTCTACCACAGGACCTAGATCCCCTATAGCTAGGACTTTTCTACCTTTGTCCCTTGTAATCTCAGTTTTGTAATCCAGTTCTTCTAATTAATGAAATCATCCTTTTTGCCTTGAATTCCACTTTGTCTTCAATATATTGTGTCGTGTCTTGTTGGCCCCTTGGTGCATGTGTATAGTTGAGTTGTGTACATGTACCAAAGGTTAAGACAGTATGTTGAAGTCTTTAATTTTGAAGCGTCGAAGACAGGCCCCCTGGAATGGTTGGAGCTTGGTAGCTCCGGCGTCAATATGTTGACGGCGGACCTATCTTGGGAGATATCGGAGCTTAGTAGCTCCAGCGTCGTCCATCATCGCTATGAATTTTTGTTTTCCTGCACATTAAAGGCAAGAGAGAAAGTAAAATTCGTCCTCTTGTCTATAAATTGGTTGTGACTTATTATTCATATTTGGACTTTAGATCCGAAGAAACTCAACATGATAACAAGCGTTTTGATAGAGTCTTCCTAGATCTACATGCCTTTTTAGTACTCACCCTACTGAGGCCTGCCGAGGTGTAGGTAGAGTGGCGTACTTAGGGTGCAAGACCAGGCTAAGTAGATAGCACACTCTGGACCTATGTTTGCTTGGCATTCAGGAAAGTAGACTATGTAGCAGTGTTAAGATCCAAAAAGGCTATCAATGAGGCTTGTAATGCATGTGAATTACTTGGAACAAAGCTCAAAAAGATTTGCACAACTGTATTATAGACAAGCGGGGTAAAAATAGTTTGATATATTGAGCCTTGCACAAAAGGTAGATGCACGTGGAGTCTGTTTTCACACAACAATGCCTTTCATTATAGGTACCAATAACAGGGGAGACAAGGACACACTTGGGGTGCTGGACCCTGCTAAATGTGCTATACATCTTGTGCTAGCCCAGAGCAAGTAGTTACACTTTAAGTGATGTGACTGTGTCAAGTGTTACTTGAACTTCCCGGACCCTCCCGGAGGGGTCCAAATCTTCTCCCGGAGGACCTGCTCATCTCTGTATAATGACTCTACAACATGCATTGTGTGTAATTACAGACTCACCTCTGTGATTTTAAGCATAAAACTTACGGAGGTGCTCGATGTTCCAAGGATTGGGAAGTGGGGTCCCAACCATTGTTGATAAGCGAATGCAACCTAGTCGAGATACTTTAATGACTCGGAAGGGACCCTCCCAGCTAAGGGAAAATCTGTTCATCCCTTCACGAGTTAGTATCTTCTGGAGCACCAGGTCACCTTCTTCAAGCTGTCGGTCACGCACATGCATTTGATGGTAGCGCCAGAGCACTTGGCGATAATGTGCATTTCAAACCGCTGCTTGGCACCTTCCCTCGTCGACGAGGTCAATGTCTTCACGCCGGAGCTGGTTCTGCGTGGCTTCGCCGAAGGTCCGAACCCAGAGGAACCCCAAGGTGATCTCCGGAGGAAGGACTGCTTTAGCTCCGTACAACGAGAAGAATGGAGTCTCCCCAGTTGACTGGTTAGGTGTTGTCCTATTCGCCCATAATGTGGATGGAAGCTCTTCAATCCAGTGAGCTATATGCTTTTTGAAGCGCTCAAATGTGCATGTCTTGAGTACTTTTAAGATTTCTGCATTTGCTCTCTCGGCTTGGCCATTGCTTGCTGGATGAGCTACTGAAGCGTAGCTAAGTTGAATGCCGAGGTCTTTGCAATATTCTTCGAATGCAACACTTGTGAATTGAGTTCCGTTGTCAGTTATGACTTTGTTTGGAGCTCCAAATATGCGTATATAGACTTCAGGAACTTGATTGCCAATTTTTTGTTGATTGTTACTACTAGAGTTGCTTCTGGCCACTTGGTGAACTTGTCGATGGCAACATATAGGAACCTGTAACCTCCGACGACTTTTGGCAAAGGTCCCAACATATCCATGCCCCACATAGAGAATGGCCATGTAGGAGGTCTCATTTGTAGTGATTGAGCTGGTGTGTGAATCTGTTTTGAATGGAACTGACACGCTTCACATTTCTTCACTAGCTCAACTGCATCCTGGTGTACTGTAGGCCAGTAAAATCCGTGCCGCAAGGCTTTACCAACCAACGTGCGGGAAGCCGTGTGGTTCCCACACTCACCTCCATGGATTTCCTCGAGGAGATCGCGGCCTTCATCTCTTGCAATGCACTGCATTAGGATGCCATTGGCACCGCGTCGGTAGAGACCCCCTTCTACCAACGTGTATCTTTTAGCCAATCTGACAATCCGGTCAGCGGATACACTGTCTTCAGGAAGGATATTGTCTTTCAAGCTGCTCCGGATCTCTGATATCCAAGCATTGGAGCTAACTTGAGCTTCTGAGTCTTGCTTGTTGGGTTGCTCGGAGCTTCCAACAACACCTACGACCCTTGGTGGACGCAATGGTGACAGGGCCACCGGGACCGCCAGCTTCAAGGTGCTGGTCTTGCCCACTTCGCTCAGTTCTGCAGGCTAGGCTGTTGGTTTTGATAACCTCTGGACGAAGATTCCATCAGGAGCCGGAGCTCAGGTTGAGGCTTTCGTCGAGAGTTCATCAGCTTTAGAGTTATGAAGGCGTTGAACATGATGGAGATCCAGGACTTCGAATTCCTTCTGAAGCCTCTGGACTTCAAGGAGATAAGCAGGTAATTGAGAATTTTTGCATGAGCATTCACGTTTCACTTGTTTGATGATGAGTTGTGAATCTCCCTTCACCAACAGCTGTTTGACACCATAAGATAGTGCCACCTTGAGTCCATAGATGAGGGATTCATACTCCGCCATGTTGTTGGTTGCCTTGAAATCAAGGTGTACCATGTACTTGACCTTCTCTCCAGTCGGAGCCAAGAGAAGGATTCCAGCTCTGGCCCCCTGCTTTTGCACGGAGCCATTGAAGTAGAGAGTCCAATGAGGCTCAAAGAATATCGGAACTTTGTGCTCTGATTTCTGCTCACCGTGGCCCCTAGGGTTTCATGGAGAGGGAGTCTATTCTGCTGCAACATCAGCCAAGGCTTGACTTTTTATTTCTTGTCTCGACACGAATTCTGGGTCGAATTGTGCCATCTCTGCTGCCCACTTTGCAATGTTCCCAGTAGAATTAGGGTTATGCAAAATTGCACGTAGTGGAAAAGAAGTTACCACTGATATTTTGTTGTCTTGGAAATTGTGGCGAAGCTTTCTTGAGGCGATAAGAACTGCATAAAGTAGTTAATGCACCTCAATGTGTCAAGTCTTGGCATAGTGGAGTACTTCACTGATGAAGTACACTTGTCGTTGGACTGTCCGGACCCCCCCCCCCCCCCCCCGGAGGGGCCCGGAGCTTCCTCCTCATCTACCCGGACCCTCCCGGAGGGGTCCAGACCTTCTTCTAGAATTCCCTGGTCCCTGTCGACGGAACCCGGAGCTTCTTCTGGAGTGACCTGGACCCTCCCATAGGGGTCTGGATCTTATTGTTCAGTAGTAGTTACTCCTTCATTTGAAAGAGGTTGTTCCTCTAGCATCTCGCCTTGTGGATTCGTGCCTGAGGGTTGATACCCAGACTCGCTTTCAGGTAGCTTCGGACCCTACTGGAGGGGTCTAGACTCCTAAATTGGAGATGGCTCCGGTCTTTTCGCGACCAGAACCATACTGACAACCTCGGTAGTGGCCGAAATGTAAAGCGGTAAAGGCTCACCAGGGTTCGGAGCTACCAGGATTGGTAGTGTGGTGAGGAGTTGTTTCAACTCTTGGAACGCTTTTTCTGCTTCTTCAGACCAATGAAAAGGTCCGGACTTCCTCAAGAGTTTGAAGAAGGGTAGCGCCTGTTCTGCCAGTCTTGATATAAATAGGCTGAGCGCAGCTAGACATCCGGTCAACTTTTGGACATCTTTAATGTGGGCTGGGGGCCGCATTGATTCTATAGCCTTGATCTTCGCCGGATTTGTTTTGATTCCTCGATGAGTCACCAAGAAACCCAGAAGCTTCCCGGAGCTAACCCTGAAGACACACTTGTCCGGGTTTAGCTTGGTGCGCGTAGTGCGCAGCTTGTTGAAGACAGCTTGTAAGTTGTCAAGGAGTGACTTGTTTTTTATCTTCACGACGATGTCATCAACATACACCTCCACCAAGTCTCTAATTAGCTCTCCAAATGTTTTGTACATGGCTCGCACAAATGTTGAAGCAATATTTTTGAGACCAAATGGCATTGCAGTATAACAATACAATCCATCTACTATTATGAAGGCAGTGTGCTCTTCATCTTCCTTAGACATTTGGATTTGATGATATCTAGAATATGCATCTAAGAAACACAGTAGTTCACACCCGAAGGTGGAGTCCACTATCTAATCTATTCTAGGTAGTGGAAATGGATCTTTTGGACATGCCTTATTTAAGGTGGTGTAGTCGATACACTTCTAAAGCTTCCCACCGGCCTTGGGTACAACAACTGGGTTTGCCAGCCATTTTGGATGGAAGACTTCCCGGATGAATCCAGCTTCGAGTAACTTTTTGATTTCCTATCGGATGCAATTTTGCCGCTCGATTGATTGCTTTCGGGTCTTCTGGTGTACAGGCCGTGCGTCTGGGTTAATCTTCAGATTGTGCTCAATCACCTCCCTGGGGATCCCAAGCATTTGTGACGGTTGCCAGGCAAACACGTTGACATTAGCCCGGAGGAAAGTGATGAGTGTGAGTTCTTATTTGTTGTTCAGACCACCCGATATACGGGTAGTCTGAGCAGCATCGGATCCGATTTGGACGAATTTGACGAGAATGTTGGTGTCGCCGCTTGGTTGCGCACGAGGTGCGGAGGTAGAGCCTTTGTAACAAATACTTCGAGGATTCGCAGCTGGCTCCTTACCGGATGCTTCCTCTTGCGCTGTGGTAAGCGCATAGAGTTCTTCCAGTGTAGTAACTCGTGCGGTACGATCTCCGCGGATCCGGACAACGCCCGTAGGTGTTGGCATATTCAACACCAAATAACCATAATGGGCAGCAGCCATAAACTTTTATAAAGCTAGCCTACCGAAAATGGCATTGACGGGCAGACTGATCTGCGCAACGTCAAAGATCAATTTCTCGGTTCTGTAGTTCTCCCGGGTCTCGAAGGTCACTGGGAGTGTAATGGAACCAAGAGGAGTAATGGTTCCCGGACCTACTCTGGAGAAAGGTCGATGGGCGAAGGTTCGAAGGCCGGAGCTGAAGCTTAACAAAAGCTTTGAAGCTTATGAGGTTTAGCCCGGAACCTCCGTCCACCATTACTTTGTGGATTTGGATATTGTTAATGGTGGGTGACACCATCAACGGGAGTTGACCAGCCCCGATCATGTTTCCGGGGCAGTCCGAAGCATCAAAAATGATGGGTGTATCCATCCACTTCCAATGTGGTTCTTCCTTAGCAGCAGGAGCTACCGTGGCCATGTCCCATCGCATTGTCTTGAGGATGTGATGAGAGGTGATGTCCAAAGAACTATAATAGATGGTGTTCAGGGTTTTCCGATGCTCGTTGTCGGAGGCGTCGGAGTCGTTGTTGATAGTGTTGTATACGGCTTTCATGACCTTTTTAGGGTCCTAGAAACCTAGCTCCTCTTCGGTCAGAGCATCGTCGATTTTTTGTTTTCCTTCCCTTTGGTGGAAAGGAGTTTCCTTCCGGCGCTTGTTGTAGCGCTCGGCAAGGTTCTTGACCTCTCGGCACTCTTCCAAACCGTGTTGATTCATCTTGTAAATCAGACACCTTGCTTTGGAGCTGTTGTCATCCTCTAACGAAGGACGAGGTCGCTTATCGGGGCGTGGCCCCCGGCTTCCAGGAGCTGCAGCAGCAGCAGCTGGAGCGCCGGCCGACAACTTCATTTTGCTGTTGGGCTTCTTCTTCTTCTTTCTACTATAGGAGGTAGCAGCTTTAGTTTTGGAGGACTTCTGGTTGGCCTCCGGAGCTGGCTTGGAGTGCATTTCACGGCCCTCCGCAGCTCTAGCGCATTTGTCGGCTAGGTTGAAGAGTTCTGTGATGCTGGTGATTTCTTTAATAGCCAACTTCTCTAGCATCTCCTTATCTCGAACACCCTGTCTAAATGCAACGATAACAGAACAACTCGAGATAGAAGGAATGGTATTTTATACTTGAGAGAATCGCTGGATGAAGGACTATAGTGATTCCCCTGACGTTTGCTTTACTGCAAACAAGTCTAATTCAGTGCTAGGTCGGGTGTAGGATCTCCGGAAGTTGGCAGTGAATTGCTGGCATAGTTTCGCCCAACTATTAATAAAGTCGGGTGGAAGACTTATGAACCAGGACCTTGCAATCCCGGTTAAAGCCAGCGGGAAGTAATTGGCCATTACAGCCTCATCACCCCCCCCCCCCCCCCCCCCCCCCCGCTGCCAGTATTGCAGTTGAGTAGATTTGAAGAAATTCGGCGGGGTTTGACACTCCCGTCGAACTTTTCCGGCAAGTGAGGCCGGAACTTCTGTGGCCACCTAACCATACGTAAGTGCATGGCTAGGACAGAACAACCTCCTCCTACTCCTTGTGGAGCAGGGTTGTCCCGAGCCTCTCACCTTTCGCGAGCAAGCTCAATATGGACTCGGCCATCCTGTTGTCGGTAACGGCGATCCAGTTCTGACTGTAGGTTATGAGTCGGAGTCCTGATAATGGTATGGGTGCGTCGTGCCCCGGGGGTCAATGAAGTCACCTGCTGGGACGCAACACGTCTCCTTTGTTGAGAGGCTTGTGGACCAAGCTGGCCAGACATGGTCCATCGTTGTGAAGGTGCTCACCCCGAAGGAGGAGGACCTTGGTTGCTGATGCCTGCAGCCGCAACTGCAACCAGATGGTCAACATCAGCCCTCCACTACTCCATAGCACCCTGGGGTGCACCTGGAGGTGGTGGATGTTGCAGAAGAGCTCGCGCAGCAATGAGCGGGTGCTCGGGATTGTTGTTTGCTGATGCGGTGATCGACGCAGATGACCCATCTCGTTGACTGACATTGTTTGCCGTAATAGATGGAGCTACAGTGCCTGCCGGAGCGTTGGCACCTGCTGGTTGCCGAACTTGGAGGGGTTGCCTCCAGCAGGTTGTTCAGCATCATTGCCGTTGAATGATCTAGCAGCTAAATTCACCATCTTGTGATCTCAGGATCTGCTCCCCCTTCCTGGCGCGCCAAATGTCGAATTGTTAAATATGACACTTCCTCCGGACCTGCTGAGAAGCAGCCTGCGAGGTTCTTTTGTGGTTGGGGCACGCAGAGATCAATATCAAGATGGTGACCTCAAAGATTTATGTGGCTTGAGGCGCCTGAGCGTAACACCCTACTCCACGGGGTTTGTGTAGTTGTATTGAGCGAGTGCATTCACTAGGGTCTGGTCCCAATAGCCTGGATCAGTCCCTTGCATGTTCGTGCGTTGCAGCCCTTTTATAGCTCTAAGGACCGATCGTTACAAAGCTGGCCTGGCGTGACATGTGGCCCTAGTGTGCTTAATGACCTAATGAACTGTCTAAAGAGTGTAAAGTACAATTAATAGCATGGTAACGTGCCTTCATGGTAGCGTTACACCTATTAATAGTGCATTGATCGTGTGTCATTAATATGGCATTAGTGACACATTATCAGACCTTGTAACTGCCGCTTTAACCATCCTTGAATATCTTTTATGGTCATGATCAGCTTGTATTTCTGTTGGTGACGAAGGTCCAGGGACTGCACACGTGGCAGATCCGGAGCTTTCCCTTGCGGGAGGGTAGGTCCGGGGTTTCTGTACATGTGTCGGTACCAGAGCTCATCTCTGGCAGGAGCTAGGTCCGGTGTTGTTGTACATGTGTAGTCGCTAGAGCTTCCCTTGGTTGGGAGTCTTTTTCCGGTCTTATCTTACACGTGTTGGCCCGGGAGTCAGCCATGTGAGCGGAGCGGGTCTAGTGCAACATGACATATGGGACCTACAAGGGCCTTCAACTCTAACGGGTGGAACTTTCTTGCACTTGTTGCGGTATCGTGGGGTAACCGGTACACAGGGTACCGACATCAAATAACCGCGAGGGACGGTGATTGCAGTCAGGACACACCCAGTTACACGACACGCACACCCTTGTGGGAGACACATACGTGCTCTCCTCCCCGCGTCATATGTGGCCACCTTTCACCCAAGACCCCAATGTCGACAAACCTCTTCATCCCGATCAAAAGGTCCCCTACACGGACATATCAAAGTTGCCCGCTAGAAGATTTAAACCTTTATGCCTTCGCATCTCCATTCAAGGACAACTGAGGAGTTTCCACACTACAGTATGGAGTTACATCAATTTATTTGGCCCATATCCCATTATGCAACCGGTATAGTTCAAGCTTGCCCAACGGTGCCGCATACGGCACTGTCCTCAAGCAACACAGGCAGGGCTATAAGCTCGAGACTCCATCTCGTCGACTCCTATTCCCCCTGCCTGGTCTTGACATGAACTGCATATAAGTAAATCAGGTAATCTAATAATGGACTCGACGAGTTGTATAAACCTTAAGAAGAAGAGGCTTGACTAGGAATATTAGATATGTCTCGGATGGTGGATAAACAATGGGTGAGTCAAGTGGTCATAGTAGTGTCGAGACGTGAATCAAAAGGTGCAATGCAAGCACGCAATGCAATTGTTCACTTAACACTTGGAACTATGCCACTCAAGATTGATAAGACTGAATGGTGACGTGGTGTTCGACTGATTCAGGTAAGGATGTCCAAGGGATCAAGTGGAACATTGAGAGATCAAGATATGAGTGAACTGTGCAACAAGAGGTCGTGACTCAGAAGTCAAGCAAAGAAGTTGTTTCAACTCATAAAGGAGTAAACCTAATTAAGTGATAAGTGTGGTCGCAAGATTCTAATAAGGATGAGTCAAAGTGAAAACCCTAGCGACACTTGATAGTAAAGTGAGATCAACATTGCTTGGACATAAGACGTCATCACAAGCACTGCTAACCTGACGTAGCACCAAGACGACGTTCAAATCACTTTTAGGTAAACAGTCGCACTACCTTCCTATACTTATAAGCATGCTCACCTTGTAAGCATCTTAGCGAACATCATGGTTGTGTTCTTGATACGGTTACTCTATCCACATTCAAATAGCACCTTGGCACATATCCTTGCCGATTGCCACACCACGACATACCTGCATCCATAGACCAGCATTGAATGTCAACACATCTGGTTTCACCTTGTAATCATTTCATCGAGCACCTTGGCTGCAAAACTGTCTTGACCACTCTTTGCACAAATCAAAGCTAACCTTTAACCAATTGTCGATGATGTTGTGTCAAAGGTAAGTTCCTACATCTTGCGTCACAAACATAACATTCTGCGTTGGTTGAATGCGGCCATGGCTTGGAACGCTGTGATGACGTGAGGAAGGCGACGGGGATGAGAACAGTGATGTGCGTTGCGGGCAGAGGCGGAAAGATTTGTAATCACGTGGGGTGCTTCAGTTGAGCAGGAAGGTCAGAATGCGCAGCAACGGCGCAAACGGCCAGCGGATGGTGACCACCACGGCGCAGACGCGTCGCTGCAGCAGGCACGGGTGAGCAGCAGGGTAGGGGGCATGTGGCGGTGGGTGGCATGCGAGCTTGAGCATGGCCTCGGCAGGAGCGGAGGAGCAGGGCGCAGTTGGTGTGGCGCGGCACGACAGTCGTCGCCATGGTGATGTGGCACAGCGCGACCAATGCTAGCGAGAACGAGGCACCGACGGACAGCAAGGAGACAGACGGTGGGCGTGTTTGATGCGGTGGCGACGAGGCACGACAGGGGTGCGGCAACAGCGCTCATGGCCGACGGGCGGCATGGAGCAGACAGAGTGTGGCGCTTGGGGCGGCGCGCGCACGGAACGACCATGGCAGGCAAAAGCGGACATGGGCGCAGGACGGAGCTGGGCGCAAGTGCGCAGACGCACAGCACAGCAGGGGTGGCACCGGCGAGCTAGGCGCGACCAACAGCAAGCCAGAACCTGGGCGCACGGGTGGCCAGGCGCACCGGGAGGCGCAGTTAGGTGCGCGAGCAGGGAGAGGTAGCAAGCGGCAGGCCGGGTTGGGAGAGAGACTACAGTGAGCAGCAACGGGCACGACCAGCTGGAGGCCAGAGGCACGCGGGTAGAGCGCCAACGAGAGGGCCAAGCGGTGGCGAGCAGAGGCCAGGAAGAGGCACGACCGGGGGCGAGCCACAAGCAGGTATGGGGCGCCAGAGGGAGGCGGAGTGCCGTGGCCTATCGCGCGTGATGGGAGGAAAGATCCTTCTACCGTGATGGTTAAGATAAGAACAGAGAATGAAAAATAGTTTTGGCCATGTTCTGGCTGCTAGGATAGGTATGACATGTGGGCCTCACCAATTTCTCCCCCTTATCCCCTATATTCAGCTGCAAATATCTCCACTAATTCAGTTCAACCTGATTAAGGGTAATAGGGAAAACTAATCTACATCTGAAAAGGATTAAAGCTCAAAAAACTCTGAATTTTGACTAATTGGCATATTTGAAATTCAAACTTGAATTTTGAATTCACCTTTGAATTACCCTTCTCCTGTTGTAATTAAAACCCTAAGCAAACTCGATCCAAAATTTCTAGATTCTTGTAGAGAGGCCAAATCACATGTGTATAATCAGATTCTGAAATTTAATTCCACAATTGATCAAGTTATATTTGAATTCAAATACAAATTTGAACTCCAATGCCCTTCAATGTACACGTTGAATTAAATAATAAATGGCCTTCAAAAATTGTGAAAAACTTGGTAGGGTAATCTTTTTGAATTATGAGGAATTTATTGGGCAACTCAATTTCACAATTTGACTATGTTTGAACATGAGCTTAGTTTGATTTTTATTCCTTGCTGACACAATTTTCTAATTGGTGCCACGAGTCGAAACAGAGAGAGAGAGCACGTGAGGACTGCCCGGATCGACGATAGGGACAGTCTCAAAAACTAGCTTGTGCGTGAAGCCTTCTTGGCACAGATATCGAGATGGTTCCCGATAAGCACGAGCAGAAGAGGAAACCAAACAACGTTTCATGAGAGCTGGCTGGTGGGCCATCCGATAAGTGGGCCCCACCCATGTTATTATTTTTCACTGGTCCAGACAAAAGAGTAGGATGAAAGTTTTCGAAGATACTACAGATAGTCAATATAGCTGGGAACTTCACGATGTTGCTCTAGTCAATCTTGGAACTTGAGTTTGAATTAACATTCGAATTGTTAATCTTTTAGGTGGGATATTCCAGTTAATGCTTTAAAATTTAACAAGTTACTATTTTTAGTGAACATTGGTTACCTCACATAGTACATCTGTGTTTGGATTTCGAAGTCCACTTTCAAAATTTTTAAGTTCGCATTTTTGCATTTTTGTTCTTCCTTAAAGCGGGCTTTTACAATCCTTCCCCCCATTAAAGGAATCTCGTCCCGAGATTCTATCAAGTAGAATAATAGAAACGAGTAGGGGAACGATCTGTAAAAGAGGGTCATTGACTAAGGAAAATGACAATGCCCTTAAAGACTTGGGTTCTACGAAGTAGTGATTATCTTAAGGCATCTTATGAATTTTTAATGTTTGCTTTTTGGTGATTCCAGTCTTCAGGTTGATAATCTTGACAGGATGCTCAACATGACCATATCACGTCGTAAAACTCTCACGTCTGTTACTGACTGTTATTGATGTCCTCTTACACTGGCATGACATCTTGTTATGTCCTAGTCTTGACTTAAAGAATCAGCACTTGTTCTTTACTTCTCTAGGTCACCTTGATAGTTTGAAACTATCTTTGCATTGATTCTTGGTTGCTTGCCTTGTTCTGCAAAGGTCCTTACAACTTCATGTGGTATTTCCCCTGACATGAGTTAAGATGCTTTATGAGGTTAAACAACGATCATTAACCTCGTTTGATGTTTAGTCAACTGTAGGATCCCTTAGTTGTAGCATAAGAGTAGCAAAGCACTCGACACTCTTATGTGATCAAAACAGCAGGAATACTGAAGGTATGGCAACTACAAGGCTTTTGGGTATATCAACATCCTCAAACAATAGAAATAGAAGATGAAGACTCTTCGCGGTGGCATATGAAGATTTATGCATTCAGTACCCTCACAGGCTCCCAACATAGCAAGGAACTCAATCATATGGTAACTACAAGGTTATCAAGGTATCAAGGTTACCATATACCAAGTCAAGAACTCATCAGAACTTCAAGGAGTTTCGCGAGGTTGATAACCAAACAAAACCTTTGCGAGTAATGAGAACCATAGATTGTACAATGTTGATCATCTAACTGGTGATCACATTATGACGAAACGGTATAATTGCAACAATCAAGGCACTTGAACCTAAACAAGTCAAGGATGGAAGTTCAAGTGTCCGTTTAGTTGCAAGGGAGGTTGAGTGATCGGTTGCCCAGGTATCACTCAATGAAAGAGAGATCAACCATATAAGAAGTTAAATGAAGATGGTCGAATGATCGTAGTCATTAGACATCTTAGAATAGTTTGAATAGGGTACACAATCTTGCTCTAAATTTTTGTATTACCATGCATTCTATTATTGGTGTTTCATTGGTAATGATGCTTCATGATGCGTCATATGTTGTATGGTGCAATGAATATGCACGTGGTATGGTGCAAATGGTGCATATGTATGATGAAGTAGCTTTTATAGTTTGAGCAAGACTAAATGAACCACACACACAAAACTCAAATAATGTCTGATGATTTGCAAGGATTGGACACCGTGGTCGTGAAAGACACTCAACTGGTGATGTCTCTTCCATGGCTCGACCACGATAAAGAAATTTACTTTTAAGAGCATTGACAAGGAACACGGAAAGTATATCATGGTCTTGGTATTTCAAAAGCTTGTTTATGTTCTAATCATCTTAATTGTATCTTCATCTATGTCTTGGAGGTACCTGTTGACTCGAGGGGTAACTTCAACCAGAGAAAACCACTAACTACTGTCTCTAGTGAGGCTTCACTCAACCTTCACTTTGATCTGGCAGGAGGAACCGGTATCCTTCTTGATTACTATAGTGGGGTTGAAGTCACACTCTTCTTAGAGTAACTCAATCTGGTGGTGGAGGTTGGATCCTCTTGAAGATGTAATATCAATTGATCGTCTTCTTGTTGACATGACTCGTTGTAACCAAGGTTGATGGTTGAACACCACAATTACTTGAGTGCCCGCCTTCCCCCTTATTGTTTCGAACCAGGATGTCAAAGCATACTTTAAACAATCCTCATGGGAAGACGAGATGCAACTCGAGTAATTGTGACCTGCGTTCAACATCACAAGATGTGATGTGGCAAGTCACATAAATAAGGCACAACCATGACCATCAAAAAATTTGGGGTTGGATCAAGTCAACCACCTGATTTCCATCAGAAATGGTTGAGTCACAACACCTGGTGGTTTTGAAGTTTGTCAAAATAAAGTCGAAGACCATATACCTAACCAAAATGAAATGTTCACACTGATCTAGTTTCGGTTGCCACCAGACCAGCCTGTACGCAACTTCAGTTTTGGTTCAGCAAATGTCGAAATCAGATCTTGAGGTGAATAACAAATTTAAAGTACACTTCAAGACCTTTCCAAAAAGTATTGGTTTACCTCTAGATCATCTCTGGTTTGCATGTTATGCTATATCAAATTTAGCAGATTTTTCTGCACTTTCAGCAGAACCTGATTAAAAAGTAGCAGTTTTGATCTAAAGTTTTCAAACCGTTCTGTTTGAAATCTGAAAATATTATTATTTATAAATTTGTATTAAATTAAATAAGATTCCCATAATGTATTTATTTGTATGCATATAAGTCCTGGTTCAAAAGATATGAATTTTTGAAGCTTGCTAAAAATTCGGCATTCAGAAGAAATGGGGGTTCAGTTCAGACTGATCACCTTGCATTCAAACTCGATTTGGGATAGGTATATGACCGATTCAGATCTGGAGCCAATTACAAAAATTGTATCTGACTCACTAAACTTTCCAACGGTTACTCGTGTGACAATATTGGTTGTAAGGTCTGCGAGTTATGGTTCAAATTCAGCAATACACAGATTGCTGTTCGGTTTGGTTGATTCTGAACAGTTTCTGCGAATTTCCAAATTTCACCCACTTAGAAAAGGATTCTGGTCTTCAGTTGAATAGAAAACTTGTAGAGGACATCCAAAGATTTGTAAAGAGTATTTAATTGCCCTCATAGAACTTCTGGTTTAGGAGATATGGAATTTTAATGTTCGGCCAAGTTCCCAGATTTTTAACTGAAATTTGGCAGAGCTTCTTTTGTATGTTGCTGATTTTGTCCACAATTTTCAAATAGAGAAACATTGATATTTGCAGAAACAATATGTTGCAAACTTTTTGCACACATCCTTGGGATTCCATAAATGTAAATTATGAAGTTTTTTGACGATCCTAATTGAAATTACGATCCAAATAACAACTGTTTATATAACTGTCCAGATTCTGGACTGTTACAACACCTTAAATGATACTTCGATTTAGACCTAATTATTGCGAGTTTTAGCCTTAGAGTTGAATAGAAATTGATAGATGACTCTTTAATCTTTCCAGACATGTATAGATATGCATAGGTTGCTTTTCTAAATTAAGAATTGTGGCTGTTCAAAGTTCAGAAATTTTCTGGCTGTTTCAGATAGCACTGTACACAGGTACTAACTTCAACTCCAGTTTGTAATTAGTTCTAAACCGAATTTGAGGTAACAATGAATATAAAAGTTGTAATAGCTCTTTCCCATTCAAAAAATGTATCACAATAGACTAGAAGAGCTTTCTACAGATAATTATGGCAAAAATTCAGATGCTTGTTCATATAGTTTTAGAACAGCAGCTAATTTAGTTAGAGAAGATTTTCATCACCTTACAACGGTCTATTGGCTTGAAGGTCATAGAAAACATACAGAATACTTCAAGAGCTTTCCAAAAAGTATTCATTTGCCACCATATCCCTCTAGGTTGAAGAGATATGGATTTTTAAAGTTGGACACTGCTACCAGATTTCAGAAGTGAATTTGACAAAATTTACTTTATTTGTGGCTGGTTTGATCCTTGATTTTCAAACAGATACATCACAACTTGACAGCAAGTTACATTATAAACTTGTTATACAGGTCGCAATATTTCCGTAAATGTATTACACGAAGCTATTTGACCATTCTACCAAGAGTTATGGTCGAAATCGTGACTGTATACAGAATTGTCCGCTAGGTGTTCAGATTTGATAGAGGTTGGAACTTCGAGTTTTTCCTCGAGTTTCATGAGGATTCTGACCAGGAGTTCAATAGAAAAGATATAGAGAACTTGCTACACTTTCTAACTAGGTATTATAGACCTTCATTGGTGAAGTCTACGAGGAGTTATGGACAAAATGTTGAAAGGTTCAGATCTGATTCAGATGCAGTCCAGCTCTGACAGGGTTTAAAATTCTGAACTTTGGAATAGGATAGCAATGTAGTATCCGAATGTGATACGTGTTGACGAGTGAAAGCCAACCATCTAAAGGCAGCCGGACAACTACAACCTTTAAGCATACCTGCCTAGAAATGGGAGCACATCAGCATGGATTTCTTTGTTGGATTATCTCTCACCTTTCGCAAGCATGACTCGATTTGGGTGATAGTCGACTGACTCACCAAGTCGGCTCACTTTATTCCAGTCAATGTCAAGTATGTGGCACGACAATATGTAGAGTTATATATTGCTAGGATCTTATGCTTACACGGAGTACCCGCACTATCATATCAGATCGTGGAACCTTGTTTGTTGCTCGATTTTGGGAGTAGCTCCAAGCATCTCTGGGTACCAAATTGATTCGAAGCTCAGCTTACCATCCATAGACTGATGGTCAAATGCAACGAGTAAACCAAGTGCTAGAGGATATGCTCCGCGCCTGTGCCATCCACCATGGTAAGAATTGGGATGATCATCTACCATTGGCGGAGTTTTCATACAACAATAGTTATCAGACTAGCATCCAAATGGCACCATATGAAGCTCTTAATGGCAGGAAGTGCCGCACACCTTTGAACTGGTGTGAATCCGGTGAAGGAGTAACATATGGTATAAACTTGGTAAAGGAAGTCGAAGATCGAGTACGAGTTATTCAAGCCAACCTCAAGGCTGCTCAATCTCGCCAGAAAAGCTATGCAGACAAACGACGTCGACCGCTTCACTATGATATCGGGGATCATGTTTACCTTCATGTATCCCCAATGAAAGGTATTCATCACTTCGGAGTAAAAGGGAAGCTAGCTCCGCGTTTCATTGGACTATTTGCAATAAATGAGCAATGCGGACCTGTAGCCTATCGACTAGAGCTGCCAGCATCGCTTTCAGGGTTCCACAATGTGTTTCACATTTCACAATTGAGAAAATGTCTCAAGGCTCCAGCGGAAGTCCATATGGAGGATTTGGATGCTCTCCAACTAGATCTTACTTACTCTGAGCATCCAAGTCAGATAGTCGATGAGAAGACTCGTACCACAAGAAACCACACCGTGCATTTCTACAAGGTCTTGTGGGGAAACCACACTGCTAATGAAGCAACGTGGGAAAGCGAGGAATATCTTAGAACCAACTATCCGGACTTGTTAACGTCATATGTTCATTAGATCTTTTCCTTTTATCCTTCCTTTTGTAATCTCGGGGCGAGATTCTTTTAAGATGGGAGGAATGTAAAATCCCACATTTTCCATCATGTGAGGTTCAGTTGTAAGTTGGTTATCAACCCTAGTTATAGCTAGGCTAATGAACTTGATCTCATCAAATATATTCTTCCACTCATGCTTAAATTTTACTAACATGAGGAATGTACTTCACCAATAATCTTGGATAAATTCTTTTGACCTCCCTTCAAAGTTTGGAATTATTTGAATGGAGCCTAGGTCAAATTATTATGCAGTACCCAACATATATTCAAATTAATTACAAATTGAATATGCTACTGTACATTTGGCCCTGTCAAATTTATTCAAATCTGAGGCCATAAATTTTTCTATGGTTTCCTTATATTCTAAATAGACTTCCTCCATAGTTTCATAAATTTTGAACTCCATTTGCTATTTTATTTGAGACTCTTAGCAAATCCAGACCATATTATGAATTCAAATTTTGAATTCTATTCATCCTTATTGAACATCAAGAATTGAACATACCATCATGGTCAACATGACTTGCTTGACTTATCCTCAAAGTTTCACAATTTTTGGAAGTCAGTTGCTATTTAATTCAGTCACACCATTGAATTTCATCCAATTTAAAATTCAAATTTGAAATTCAAATGAAACTTGCTCCAATTGGAAATCCAATTGCAGAATCAAATTCCAGATATTTATTTAAGCATCCACACAAAAATCTAGAATTTTTGGATCAAGTTTGGTAGGAGAATAGAAGTTCAGAGAGGGGAAGTGGATAAGAGGTGGTGGGACCCACTGTCAGCCAAACCCACTCGAGTGCAACCCACGGGGTGCTCTGTATCTAGCTCTCCCCGTCGATCGTCACCGGCAGCACGCGACACCGCGATGCGGTATGCGACCACCGAGCTGCCTGCTTGCTTGCGCCGTGGTGCGCTCCCCTCATTCCTCCATCCCTATAAATAACCCCCCTTGGCCGTCGCCGTTGAACTCCACCTCGATTCACGCCATTTCCGCTGCCTCTGTTCGATCAAGCTTTCGCCGACGATTGAAGCCATTTCTCCCTGAGCTGTAAGTAGATAAAAGGCTTGGCACAACATCCTCTACATATTCTATTTAGTCATTGATCGTGACATAGCTTCTGCTTGGGATATTTTGAAGTTTTCCGGTCGCCGTCGAGTAAGCCGTCGAGAACCTTCACTATCTCACCGTCGAGCTCCAGTTCTAGGCGATCTCCAGCCTCGATCCTTTAAGTAAAAAGGTTTGCAATCCTCTCTAGTTTATGCTCACAGAATCTAAGCCTATGACATGAAGTGTAGCTCGAGTTCTTGTTTGATAACCGAACCATTTGTCAATAGAATAGCAAGGCTTCACGCTTAAATTCGTTTCATTCTTGCAATCATCCTTTAATCTGGTTAGCAGATAGCTTCTGTATGTCCTAACGAAGCTCCCTGCCCAAAAACCTTGAAAGTTATCAACCAAGCACCTTAGATTTCAAGATTTCGCGACCGCTGGTTGAAAAACCATACTTTGTCGTCGAACTCAGCTTTGCCGGAGATGTCACCCCATTCTACCCCCCAAATCATCATCCTGGTGCTCCCAGGAACATTCCCGACCTTTTCCCGAGCCTATTACGCCATTTCCGAGCATTTTCGACGAACGATGAAACCCTAGCTCCGCTGTCACCGTCGCACCGCCGTCTCCAGCCATCGCCGACTTGATTGGACACCACCATCGGCTTGTGCGGTCGATTTTATGGCTGAGCGGTCAAGGTGAGGCTGGAAGGAGGTCGACGCAACTAGGTCCGGCAAAGCACCGCCGCGGTTACGGCGAGAGACGTCGCCGCGTCGTGAGGTAGACGACGCCCTCTCGCGTGGGATCAGCTGTGAACGCGGATCCGGTGTGGCTGCACAAGTGA
Organism: Tuctoria greenei; assembly: GCA_036927565.1. Taxonomy (NCBI): domain Eukaryota; kingdom Viridiplantae; phylum Streptophyta; class Magnoliopsida; order Poales; family Poaceae; genus Tuctoria; species Tuctoria greenei. Next base: position 106,675,110 of record JAYESD010000003.1, on the reverse strand, counting down.
GCCCCGTGGCTCCTGGTTTGGCTCAGTTCTGATTGGCCCGATTCAAATAAAGTGGGACCGGCCCCTTTATTTGAAGTTTCCAATAGGAAAATAAATCCAGATTCAATCCAAACATGGAAAATCCATAACTTCCAGTAGAATTATCCAAAAATTCCCAAATAAATTTTGTTAGAACCAGCATGAAGAATACTGTCCAGTGGTGCACTTGGATTTGTATGAAAAGCCATAGAAATTTCTCTATAATCCAGATAAGCAAAATGCTTAAAGAATTCATTTCTACAGTTATGTTAATTGGAAAATTCCCAATTTTGGTCAGAACACTATTGTTAATACCCTTGATATCCAGTAAAAATTTCAAGTTCTTTGGACTTAAAATACTGGGTTGATCAATATTCCAAATCTCTAGGTAGTTATAAATTGATAAAAAATGAAAAATTAATTTCCAGAAATTTACCCAAACTTGAAAAATCAGTTTCTCCCTGTAGGAAAATTAGAAAATAGTGAAATAATTTTTCCTAGAACTAGTGAGATCCCCTCTACATGATACAAACCCCGGTAGCTATGACAGGTCTTCAAAATTTCAACCAAAATTTAGAGAAGGTTATTGCTTACCATAAGATTTAAGAACAACAAACTTCCTTGATCATCTACTGTTCTTTGCAAGAGTCTTCTCTATAGTCACTAGTATCTACCATAAAAGTCCCAAAGCCAATTAAGATAATTATCTTATTTTCATCATGGATATTCACACCACCTCAAGCATATTAATTATTTTCGAAGTCATTCATACCTAGTTTATGCATATCATGTAGTAGCTGAAATCAAGGAGCAGCCAGAAGCTTTGGAGGTCCAGCTGCCAGAAACTAACATAGGCTCAGACTCGCATTCAGTCAAGCCCTGGTTTGCATTTAAGTTCCTTAAGGTGTTTTGCAGTTTTTATTTCACCTTACGTCTTCAGATGATTGTGCATTACATTTAAGATGTTTGACATCCACTTGCATGGCCCACAAATCCTATGGAGTCTTGGTTAGGTCTATGGTCCGTTGAGTAGACACTGCTATGCTTATGCTCATAGAAATTCAGTATAAGTCGAGTAGTTGGAATCTACTCGCGAGATAGGAATTTTATCACACGGGAGGATCTGGAATCAGAAAATGCTTTATGAATATGAAATTGAGACCGAGCAGTGGGTAGGATGCAACGAGACGTGGTCTCACGTGCGTAGCCCCGCTTGTATCGATTGAGGACCGTTTCGTGTGCGGCCCTGCTGGACAAGCTTGAATTGTACCGGCGACATACTGGAGGAATGGGTTCCAGTAAACTGACGTAGCTTGATACTAGTTTGTCAAGGCATTCCGTTCCATTTTATAGGCGTGGGTTGAGGGCAGCAAGGTGTAAATCAGCTGGTGGGCACGTTAGAGTACGCCCCACACAGTGACCTCCTGCTCGTGACGGAATGACCGGTTCGACATTCGATTGTTTAGTGAAAGGTGGCCATATACGACTAGTACTAAGGTGTTATGTAGGTACTGCTGTAAGTACTCGCTGACATTTCTGAAAGTCTGTACGTGTCGTGTTGTTCCGGGTGTATCCTGATTGCAATCACCGTCCCTCGCGGCAAAAGAGTACCACTTGTTCACTGCGCTGTGACGTAGTAAATACTGAAGAAGTCAGGAGAATATGATATCTGGGATTACAAATTGCTTGGACAACCTTGTTTGGCTTAGAAATAGTACAATTAAAAGTTTACAGTTTCCCCATACTTTACCTGTAAAAGCATTATGTGCTTTGTGCACGTCATGTCATCGGCAAAATGTTTCTTGTTTGATTGTGGAGTCTATGATGTGCCGTGCATGAAGAATGTCATGTGCTAGTTAAAACATGACTATAAGGATCCACTTGTAGGCGAGTCCTTTATGCTTTACCTTACCTATGCTTAGTATTCACCCTTGCATATGTCTAGTGAGACGGGTTAGTCTTGCTGAGCCTTATGCTCACGTTTGCAGTTAATAAGTTTTTGCAGATTATACGATTGCTGACGGGTTTGATGATGAGGCTACACCCCCTCCAGGGTTTACAGCCGAGTGGGAACCCAGCACGCCGCCGTGAGTTGTGTGTTTCTAGTGCGAAGTATCCAGGGCATGGATGACTTGCTTTTGCATAGCTAGTGCTGAGAGCGTAGCAATGATGTATAGTTCTCTTTCCTTTCGTTAGTATTTTAAAACTTCCGTTGTGATTTCCAATAGAGACTTGGTACTGTAAATTGTTCTCATCCTTTTCTTGTATACCGTTGGGTGTCGCATCACACAACTCCACCCAATGAGATCCTTGGAGGTCGGGATTCCGGTCCCCACTACTCGCCGGCTTCAAAACCCATGAGTTGGAAACAAACTCAAATTTTGAAACTTAGCTCAATACTCAAGCTCGATAGCTAGAACTTCTTTACAACTAATCATCTGCTTCATAACTAAATGGAACTTAAAAGAGAACTTGACGACCTTCTCATCAATAGCATATCACTATGGATCTTCATGCTTAGCCAAAGTCTTACTCCGACGAAGTCGAGCTAAACTCTCGCCGGAAATAAAGAACTTTGGTTCGCCTAATCTTGAAGAGATACATTTTCTATTGTCCATAAGATACCAGCAACTGATACTTGGACTAAATATGAATATGAAGCCATTTATTTCGTGGGGGATGGTCAAAGTATCAAATGTGATACTGACAGTACTATGTTCCTTACCAAAAGAAAGTCTAAACCGGTATATCAAAATACTTCTATAGGTGGTCCTAATATCGATCACTCACAAATGTTTGCTACACGGATCGCTACCGTAGTTAGTGTAACAGCAGAAGACAAACAATCCTCTTTCACACCTTCACACCTCAAGGGCGGCACGGAGAAACACGACAGGCAGTCACAATAATATATATGAAAGTAAATGCATACGAGTCTGGTGTGAGTCGCCCTCAAGTGAAGTCATGTCTCGAGGTACGTGTTTGTACTACATATGTACAGCAAAGACTCCCGTACGAACCGGCTTATACACGCTCGGGAAAACATGTTTTGCATGTTCCCATAGAACATGAATAGTTCTAGAGAAGCATACTATCGGGTGATGTACCACCCGACGGGGTCTCCCACTGAATTTGTTTCATGTTGGGGTACTGGTGTCATATGTTCCCAGAAACATGAATAGTTTCATAGACTCATATTGACTTTCTGTGCTAAGCCACGGAAATATCACATACCGCACATCGTATGCAGAGCTTATCGAGATTGATCCGCTCTCGGTGGCATATCTTACCTCTTACCTTTAAGACGGAATGTCGTTATAGGATATAATAACAAGTAAGTTAGTTCACCACATTTATAACTTATACTAGTTATAGTCCTTAATGGGCATATAGCCAATCCTCACTTGACTACTTTAGAGTTTTCGAAAATAGGCTCTTTTCGAGCGTGCTATTCCCAATGAAGCTCTGATACCATGTCCCTGAAGTCCAAGGATCTCACTGGGTGGTGACGTGTGATGCAACACCTAATAGCAAGCACGATAAGAATGCAAAACATGCAAAGTTTTCATTTCATAATAAGAAGAGTTTGCAAAAGAGTGTACAACAGAGGTACACACGCAGTGGAACTACATAATAATATTCTTACCTATCTAGGCATGAGAAAAGACGTACATGCCCTAGGACTCTCCTCACTAGCAACATGAAGAACATTCAGCAGCGGCGTGGTTCACATGAGATTCATCTCGACACCTCGAGGTCTCATGTACAACCTGAACAGCAGAAATAAACCTAATACTTGCAAAAATCATTAAGGCACAAAAATGTGAGCATAAGGCTCAGCAAGACTGACCTGTCTCAGACTGTAGTGTGGAGACTCCTCGGTTGTCCTTGAAGGGAGATGCGAAGGCATAAAGGTGTAAATCTTCTAGCGGGTAACTTTGACGTGTCCGTGTAGGGTACCTTTTGCTCGGGATGAAGAGGTTTGTCGACATTGGGGTCTTGGGTGAAAGGTGGCCATGTATGACGCGGGGAGGAGAGCACGTATGTGTCTCCCACGCGGGTGTGCATGTCGTGTAACCAGGTGTGTCCTGATTGCAATCACCGTCCCTCGCGATTCTTTGAGTACAACTTGTCCGTCGGTGTCATGACGTAGTAAATATTGAAGAAGCCAAAAGAGTATGATGTATTGAATTATAATTGCTTTGCAATATTGTGTGGCTTAGAGATAGCACAATTAAAAGTCTACAGTTTCCAAATACTTATCCTGTAATAGCATTATGTGCTTTGGGCATGTCATATCATCAGCAAAGCGTTTCTTGTTTGTTTGTGGAGTCTATGATGTGCTGTTCCTGAAGAATGTCATTTGCTACTTAAAACATGATTATAAGGATCCACTTGTAGGCAAGTCTATTTATACTATTCCTTACCTATGGTTAGATTTTACCTTGCATATGTCTAGTGAGTTACATTAGTTTATTGGGCCCATATCCCATTATGCAACTGGTACAGTTCAAGCTTGCCCAACGGTGCCGAATACGGCACGGTCCTCAAGTGACACAGGCAGGGCTATGCACCCGAGACTCCATCTCGTCGACTCCTATTCCCCCTGCCCAGTCTCGTATTCATCTCATAAGCCATTCTCTTATATTTCATCCCCATATGAACTGTCATTCCTATCTCGCGAGTAGATTCCAACTACTCGACTTCTACCGGTATATCTACAATATTAGCATTGGCATTTTTACACGTCAAGCTATAAATCTTTCCAACCTTCCCATAGGATTTGTGGATATGCAAGTGGAGTATCAAACACCTTATACATAATGCACAATATAACCCAAAGACTTAAGGGAATAAAACTGGAAAACTTTGAAAAGCTCTTAAATGCAGATCGGGGCTTGCCTTAGTCTGTGACTCGATGTCAATGGTCAGTGGTCTTCATGCGGATATTCCGCCAAGGAACGTCAAGACGGACACCCTGGCCTTCTCCTCCAAGCGAAGCTCCTCGTCGATCACCTATTATCACGTTCCTATCGACACAAAATGCATATAAGTAAATAATGTAATCTAATAATGGACTCGACAAGTTGTATAAACCTTAAGAAGAAGAGGCTTGACTAGGAAGATTAGATATGTCTCAGATGGTGGAGAAACAATGGATAAGTCAAGTGGTCATAGTAGTGTCGAGACGTGAATCGAAAGGTGCAATGCAAGCACGCAATGTAATTATTCACTTAACACTTGGAACTATGCCACTCAAGATTAATAAGACTGAATGGTGAAGGGGTGTTTGACTGATTAAGGTAAGGATGTCCAACGGATCAAGTGGAACATTGAGAGATCAGGATATGAGTGAAAACCCTAGTGACACTTGAGGTGAAGTGAGATCAACATTGCTTGGACTTATGACGTCATCACAAGCACTGCTAACCTGACGTAGTACCAAGACGATGTTCAAATCACTTTTAGGTAAACCAGTCGCACTACCTTCCTATACTTATAAGTATGCTCACCTTGTAAGCATCTTAGCGAACATCTTGGTTGTGTTCTTGATCCGGTTACTGCATCCACACTCAAAGAGCACCTTGGCACATATCCTTGCTGATTGCCACACCACGACATACTTGCATACATAGACCAGCATTGAACGTCAACACATCTGGTTTTGCCTTGTAGTCATTTCAGCGAGCACCATGGCTGCAGCACTTTCTTGACCACTCTTTGCACAAATCAAAGCTAACCTTGAACCAATTGTCAATGCTGTTGTGTCAAAGGTGTGTTCCCACATCTTGTGCGCCACAAACATAACATTCTGCGCTGGTTGAATGCAGCCATGGCTCGGAACACTACGATGACGCGAGGAAGGCGACAAAGATGAGAATGGTGATGTGCGTTTCTGTCAGAGGCGGAAAGATGTGTGGTCGCGTGGGGTGCTTCACTGGAGAAGGGAGGTCAGAACGTGTAGCAATGGCATGAACAGTCAGCAGATGGTGACCACCACAGCGCGGACGCGTCGCTGCAGCGGGCACGGGCGAGCAGCAGGGTAGGGGGCATGTGGCGGTGGGTGGCACGCGAGCTTGAGTATGGCCTCGGCATGAGTGGAGCAGTAGGGAGCGGTTGGTGTGGCGCCACAAAATGGTTGTCGCCGTGGCGATGTGGTGCAGCGCGGCCGACGCTGGCGAGAATGAGGCGCCGGTGGACAGCAAGGAGACGGATGGCGGGCATGCTTGATGCAGTGGCGACGTGGCATGACAGGGGTGCAGCAAAGGCGCTCATGGCCGACGGGCGGCATGGAGCAGACAGAGCGTGGCGCTTGGGCGCGGCGCGCGCAAGGGACAGCCATGGCGGGCACGAGCAGACATGGGCGCGGGGCGGAGCTAGGCGCGAGCGCGCAGAGGCACGACCGGGGGCAAGTGGCGAGCTGGTGCGGGGCGCCGGAGGGAGGCGGAGTGTCGTGGTCGGTCGCGCGCGATGGGAGGCAAAGATCCTTCTGCCGTGATGCTTAAGATAAGAACAGAGAAGGAAAAATAGGATTGGCCATGTTCTGGCTGCTGAGGATAGGTATGACATGTGGGCCCAACCAATTTCTCCCCCTTATCCCCTCAATTCAGCTGCAAATATCTCCACTAATTCAGTTCAATCTGATTAAGGGTAATAGGGAAAAGTAATCTACTTCTGAAAAGGATTAAAGCTCACAAAACTCTGAATTTTGACTAATTGGCATATTTAAAATTCAAAGTTGAATTTTGAATTCATGTTTGAATTACCCTTCTCCTGTTGTAATTAAAACCCTAAGCAAATTCGATCCAAAATTTCTAGATTCTTGTGGAGAGGCCAAATCACATGTGTATAATCAGATTCTGAAATTAAATTCCACAATTGACTAGGTTTCATTTGAATTCAGATACAAATTTGAACTCCAATGCCCTTCAATGTACACGTTGAATTAAATAATAAATGGCCTTCAAAAATTGTGAAAAATTTGGTGGGGTAATCTTTTTGAATTATGAGGAATTTATTGGGCAACTCAATTTCACAATTTGAGTAAGTTTGTACAGGAGCTTAGTTTGATTTCTATTCCTTACTGACACAAATTTCTAATTGGTTCCATGAGTCGAAACAGAGAGAGAGAGCATGTGAGTACTGCCTGAAACGACGATAAGGACAGTCTCAAAAGCTCGCTTGTGCGTGAAGCCTTCTTGGCACAGATATCGAGATGGTTCCCGATAAGCACATGTAGAAGAGGAAACCAAACAACGTTTCATGAGAGCTGGCTGGTGGGCCACCCGATAAGTGGGCCCCACCCATGTTATTTTTTTCACTGGTCCAGACAAAAGAGTAGGATGAAAGTTTTCAAAGATACTACATATCGTCAATGTAGCTGGGAACTCCATGATGTTTGAATTGTTAATCTTTTAGGTGGGATAATCCAGTTAAGGCTTTATGTTTTAACAAGTTCCTATTTTTAGTGAGCATTGGTTAACTCACATAGCACATTTGAGTTTGAATTTCCAAGTCCACTTTCAAAAGTTGTAAGTTCCCATTTTTGCGTTTTTGTTCTTCCAAAAAGCGGGCTTTTACAATCCTTCCCCCTTAAAAGAATCTCGTCCCGAGATTCTATCAAGTAGAACAATAGAAACGAGTAGGGGAACGATCCATAAAAGAGGGTCATTGACTAAGGAAAATGACAATGTCCTTAAAGAATTGGGTTCTACGAAGTAGTGATTATCTTAAGGCATCTTATGAAATTTTACCATTTGCTTTTTGGTGATTCCAGTCTTCAGGTTGATAATCTTGACAGGATGCTCGGCATGACCATATCACGTTGTAAAACTCTCATTTCTGTTACCGACTTTTATCGCTTTCCTCTTACACTGGCATGACATCTTGTCCTGTCCTAGTCTTGAATTGAAGAATCAACACTTGTTCTTTGCTTCTCTAGGTCACCTTGATAGTTTGAAACTATCTTTTCATTGATTCTTGGTTGCTTGCTATGTTTTGCATAGGTCCTTACAACTTCATGTGGTATTTCCCCTGACATGATTTAAGATGGTTTACGAGGCTAAACAAATATCATTAACCTCGTTTGATGTTTAGTCAACCGTAGAATTCCTTAGCTGTAGCATAAGAGTAGCAAAGCACTCGACACTCTTATGTGATCAAAACAGTAGGAATACTTAAGATATGGCGACTACAAGGCTTTTGGGTATATCAACATCCTCAAACAATAGAAATAGAAGATGAAGACTCTTCGCGGTGGCATATAAAGATTTATGGATTCAGTACCCTCACATGCTCCCAACACAGCAAGGAACTCAATCATATGGTAACTACAAGGTTATCAAGGTATCAAGGTTACCATATACCAAGTCAAGAACTTAACGGGACTTCAAGGAGTTTCGTGAGGTTGATAATCAAACGAAACCTTTGCGAGTAATAAGAACCATAGATTGTACAAGGTTGATCATCCAACCGCTGATCACATGATGACGAAACGGTATAATTGCAAGTTCCTATTTTTAGTGAACATTGGTTAACTCACATAGTACATTTTAGTTTGGATTTCCATGTCCACTTTCAAAATTTTTAAGTTCGCTTTTTCTGATTTTTGTTCTTCCAAAAAGTGGGCTTTTACAATAGCTAAGCTGAGAGTTTAGCTATGAGTATGACTTCCAATGTATATTAAGTATTCTAAAAGACTTCCACTTTTTATATCAATAAAACTTTGTATTTTATCGTATTCTTTTTTTGTGTGCAGTTGGATGTCGCATCCACGACACCACCCTCTGCGATACCTGGAATTTGTGGACCCGGTCCTCACATATATGCAGATAGTTACAATCCTAGATCAGGAATATGTCGTTTACAAGTTCATAGAATTTGTAGCAGATTTTGCCAGCACCTCCCTAGAGATACCAGTTAAAACTCACAATTCCAAACTTGTCTCCTTTTCCAAATTTGGAAAAAATTGTGACGACCAGAGTCCTGACATTCCGGGAATCACAGCAATGCGGCACCCAACAACACGCAGAAAAGGGTACGTCATATTACATGAAACAACATAGTGTTTACAAGCTTTATCTTTTACAAATAATATACATTAAAATACCCTACAGCAGAAGATAAGTTCATAGCTCTCAACACTCAAGCCTAAGCTATGCAAAAGTCATTCCATTCAGCTCGTGAACGGAATCACACTAGCAGCACACAAATCACATCATGACGGTGTGTAGTGTTCCCACTCAGCCGTCTACCCGGATGGGGGCAACGCCTCACCGGTGAACCGTTCAACATAGAAATCATCATCTGCAGCAAAAACTTAAATTATCAACCGTGAGCATGAAGGCTCAGCAAGACTTAACCGTCTCCACTAAGCATCGAACTTGTCGATACCCTACGTACCGGATACCCCTTAGAACTGCGAAGAGTGCAGAGGAACTCCATCTATCAGAGTTGAAGACCTCCGAAGGCCCCACGTGTCACTCGGAACCGAACCTGCCTCCCTTCTATGGTTAGTCCCAGTGCCGCCACGTGTATCATAAAACCAGAGCTACATTCCATACATGGGAATGCTCCAGGCTAGATACATGTGCGGCACCCCCGAACTTAACCCCCGACAGAGGGAAGCTCTGGTACCGACACGTGTACAATAGCACCGGATCTACCCGCTCAAGACGACAAGTTCTGGAGCTGCTACGCGTCCATCCGCCAGACCTTCAAGCTCAACAGGCAGACTAGTGGACCTCCAACGGCTCGGACCTTCAAGGAACAATTAAAGCTTCAAGACCCAATTATATGTCATTAATGCTATCTTAATGGCACACGATCGGAGAACCCTTAATACCAGTAAAGCCACCATCAAGGCGTGTTACTACGCTATTAAGTGGAATTAAACACATTAATTGTGTATTAGGCATCAGTAACCGCCAGGGCCACATGTCGGGCCAGGCTGATGATGTAATGGCCAAACCTTGTACTATAAAAGGACTGGCCGAGCGATACACAAGGGGGACTTCCACACTCTGGTCTGACTCACAGGTGCTACACACGTGCGCTCAATACAAAAACACACACCCGTAAAGTAGGGTATTACGCTCAGACGGCCCGAACCACGTAAATCCTCGTGTCAAGTCACCATCTTTCTCTGAATATCTGCATGCCCCAACCGAACTACAAACTCCGCGGGCTGCCAACGGTAGTACTAGGAGAATTGCCGGAATCACACTCCGACAGTTGGCATGCCAGGAAGGGGTTGTGCCCGAGATTCAAAGATGGTGAATTCTACTGCTGGATCATCCAACAGTAACCATGCTGTGCAATCTGCTGGAGGCAATCACTATAGCAAACGTGGTCATTTTCGACGGCCAGCCGTTGTCGGTTGTTTGGAATCGGCAGATCTCCCGACACTACTAAAGCGTTAGAGGAGTTTGATGTTCAGTGTGGGCGCGTGGAGATTCAAGAAGGTGAATAGTAAATGATGCAGGAGACACAAGAGTTTACATGGTTCGGGCCGCCTGAGCGTAATACCCTACTCCACGGGTGTGTTGGTGTTGTATTAGCTGTATGAGCTTGTGTTGAACGTCTATGGTGCGTTTCTCCCCTTGAACGTGTCGTCGGCCTGTCCTTTTATAGTACAAGGGCAGGCCGTTACAGGTTAGCCTGGCCCGACATGTGGCCCCAGCGGTTACTAGTATTGACACTTATTTAACACATTTAATTGTCCTTAACGACCGGGTAATGGGCTTTGACACCACCGTTACTGGTGTTAAGGTCGTCCATTTTAGTGTCATTAATATGGTATTAATGACACTTAATTGGGTCTTGAAGTCCTTGATTCCCCTTTGAAGATCCGGAGCCGTTGCGGGGGCTTCCGGAGGTTAGAGGCTGAAGATCCGACGATTGGACACGTGGCAGCTCTGGTGCATACTGTGGGAAACAGGTAGCTCCGGAGCTACCTGACACATGTCAGGTCTGGAGCTTCTCTCGGTCTGGGGTTAAGTCTGGAGGTGCCATTTCGGTACATGGCCCAGAGCTTCCCCTTGTGGGCGGTAGCTCCGGTTTGATAGTACACGTGGCGACCCTGGGATTAACCATGTTGGAGAAGCGAGTCTGGTTATATCTGACATGTGGGCCTCAGAAGGTCTTCAAATCAAGTAGATGACTTTCCTCTAAGATCTTTGTAACCTCAAGGGGTGTACGGTTTCTAGGGTACCGACAGCCGTATTTGCGATGGACAGCCATCGCAAATAAACCTATTTGCGACGGCCCGCAGATGGCCGTCGCAAATTAGATGAACCATCGCAAATATACACTTATTTGCGACGACCATCTAAAATGGCCATCGTAAATAAGCGAGCCGTCGCAAATAAAGCTTATTTGCGACCACCTTTTCCGTTAGCCGTCGCAAATAGTGTTAATTGCGACGGCTAACCCTAGGGCCGTCGCAATTAAACAGGCTGTCGCAAGTTAAAGTCCTATACCGTCGGGCCGAGCTCATTCTCTTCGTCCTATCCTTACGTGTGCCGCCCCGCTCCGCTATGCCCCCGGCCCCGCCGCCCCCACTCCAGCTCCCGGCGCTGTCTCGCCCCGCCCCGCCCACACCGCCCACGGCCTTGCTGCCCCCAGTCCGCCGCGCCCCCGGCATCGCCGCCCCCGGTCGGCGGCACCCCCGGGGTCGTCGCCCCCGGCCTTGGCCCGCCGCGGCCCCGACGCCCCGGCCCGCCACGGTCCCACCGCCCCGACCCGCCATGCCCCCAGCCTCGCCGGCCCCGGACCGCTGCGCCCCCTCTGCGCCCCCGCCGCCCCCGCCCCCGACGACTCCGACACCGAGGTAAGCTAGGTTTTCTTTTGCTTTCATTTTAGTTTGCAACATACTAATAAAATTTTGTAATGAGGCAAGCATTCAACAATCAAGTAACTCTTGTTTTAGTTTGGTACATAATCAGTATATGATGATTGCTTTAGTTGATGAATGATTTGTCATGGGCAACCAGCTTGGTCATATGGTGTTAGGTTTAGATTAAGGTTTTGGGGGTCAATTGTGTATGTAAGAGGGCATATGGTGTACAATGGAATCAAGCAATTAGAAAGAATTAAAATCTATTATCCCAGCAACTAAAATATAAATAACCCTACCTAGCAAACACAATAAAACAACTTCTGTGCTATATTGCTGGTTTCATTGGTCTCCACAGATGAGCAAGTTTATTAAACATTTTTCTTATAGGCTGCATAGATTCAGCTTGAAACATCTTAAAATGGATCATTGCACCCAAGCGTAATAGTGATTGGTTTTGTCTTAGATTAAGAGTGCCAGTATTTATTTTGCCATGATCAAATCTGTGTACAATGTACCCTTGTCACTTAATCTGTGTACCCCCGGCCCCGCCCCTGCTGCGCACGCCCCCGCCCCCTTTTAGGTATTAGGTTTACTTGAATTTGTTTTTACATTGTGGCTAATTGTCTATTGTGCAGTATGCAAAATTTCACACTTGTGCTATAAGGTTGTTTTGTATTAGATTTAGCATAATTGGATTTTAGGCTATCTTTTTGGCTAATATTTTTTTGTCTTGCATAATTGACTAATATGCTTTATATGTTGTCTGGTATTACACTTGTGATTTCACACTTGTCCATTGTGGCTAATATGTTTTTTGTTCATATTTTATAGTAAATGCATAATCAGATTTTGTATATGCTTTATATATTTTTTCTATAGCTTGTTCTGTCATTCTGAATTTCTATTCTGTTTAGTGTATGTTTGGACTTTAGTGCATTCATATAATGTTTTTGAGTTACTTCTTAATATATATAAATAAAGGGGTTTTCGGTCGGCTCGGACCAACCCAGAAGGGCACGACATGTAATAAGTTTGATTGTGCCGTGTAGACCACGGAAGCGAACGGGTTTGTAAGGATGTCAATGACCCACGATTGCGTGGACGGTGGAAATGGATGTGGAATTGTCATCTAAGACCAACTTTCCTCTCACTCTTTCTCTAGTTCTTTCCTCTCTCTTAAATGACCTCAAAATGAAAATGAGCAACGTAACCTATAGCAATGTATTACGCGTTTCGGATCAGCACGTCTCACATGCCATTGGCATGTGAGACGTGCAGGTTCAGAATTGTCCCTTTTTGGACGGCCTCGGAGTGACCGAGGGGTCGTGGCTTGTGACGAGACGCGGGTCCGGATTTGGACGAGATTTCGGTGGCGTAACCCTATTGTTCTCTGCTGCACCATTTTTGGGCGTGCAATGGAGAACAACAGGGTTATGCTGCCGAAATTTCGTTCGAATCCGGATCACACGTCTCGTCACGAGCACGCTCCGCTCGGTCACTCTTGGGTGGGTTTAGGATTTATCTGCCTAGGTTGTAGGGCTGTGACATAACATAACAATACATTAACGACAATTTCTTTCGCGTTAAACTGCAGAGCCAAACATGGGTGAAGTCCGCAGCTAGATGTATACTGGCTGGAAGAGCAGAACTGGTGGTCACCTGGATGAGTGGTTTATCAAGTTAGATCAATTTTTGGATCGAGCATTTTCGTTGTCAACGGAAGATATGGTGCGGTGCCCATGTACAAAATGCCGGAACACCAAGTTTTTGAAAAGATTGGAGCTTTCGTTTCACTTATGTTGAAATGGTTTCACTCCACATTATGAAGTGTGGACCTTTCACGGCGAGACTAATTCTCGAGTCATAGCCGAAGTGGATGAGGATGATGATATAACAGAGGTTGATAGGATGGATGAGATGCTAGAAGCTCTGGAAGCGGAGGATCCTCTTACAAATGAGGCAGAGAAGTTCTTCGAGGAGCTGAAGAAATCACAAGAGCCGTTGCATGAACACACGGTTGTGATCGTACTTACCTTTTTGACCAGATATATGGCAATTAAGTCAAAGTAATTTTTTCCATCAACTGCTACAATGATCTCATGAAATTGATCTGCAATATCCTTCCACAACCTCACAATGCGCCGACCGATATGTATCATTCAAAGATCAAGATAACTGGTCTCGGTATGAAGTATGAGAAAATCGATGTGTGCCCAGACAACTGCATGCTATTCTGGAATGAGCACGCCAATGAGAAGATGTGCTTGAAATGTGGTAAAGCGATGTATGTTGAAGATGTTAATGACGATGGCGATAATGTGATGACAGATGTCGCACATAAGCAGCTTCGTTACTTGCATGTGACACCTCGGTTGAAGCGGATGTTTCTTTCAAAAAGAACCGCAAGACACATGAGATGGCACAAAGAAGGTAAACATGAGAACAAATAATTCTTGACGCATCCGTCCGACGGTGATGCGTGGAAGGCGCTAGACCATTTCGATCTAGACTTTTCTCGTGATGCGAGGAATGTTCGCATCGGATTAGCGACAGAAGGATTCTCACCGTTCAGTATGAATGCCACGCCATACTCATGTTGGCCCGTCTTTGTCATTCCATACAACGTGCCACCTGCTTTTTGTACGAAGAACGAGTTCATGTTTCTCATCCTCATTGTACCTGGACCTGATCATCTCGGGTCACGTCCCAACGTGATGTTAAACCACTAATCGATGAATTGAAAGTCTTGTGGATAGGAGTCGAAGCGTACGACAGTTACAAGAAGCGGAAATTCAACCTTCGAGCTGCATATTTGTGGTCCGTCCATGATTTGTGGGCATACAACATGTTTTCCGGATGGAGCACTCACGGTCGTTGGAAATGTCCGATATGTGCTTCAGACACGGATAGCTTTCGACTAACTCTTGGAGGCAAAATATCTTACTTCGATTGTCACAGACGTTGGCTGCCCTCGAATAATATATTTAGGCAGCAGAGGCATGCATTTTGAAAGAACACTGTTGTCACTAAAGGACCACCGAAGCGTCTCAATGGGTCAGAAATTTCTGATATGTTGGACAAACTAGTGCCTGATGAAGGTCGTCCTAGATATTTCGTAGGTTATGGAGAGGAACACAATTGGACTCACATATGTGGACTTTGAGAGCTATCGTATGTGAAGTCGTTGATTCTAATGCACAACATTGATGTCATGCATCAGGAGCATAACATGAGCGAAAGTATCATAAGCACTTGCATGGATATGCCTGGCAAAATGAAAGACAATTATAAAGCTAGACTAGATTTGACAGATATTTGTCACCGTCCAACTCTTGAAATATCTGAAAGTGGTGGAAAGCCACGTGCTTCTTTCTGTCTTCGATCGAAAGAAAAGAAAGAAGTTATGAAATGGATGAAAACTTTGAAATTCCCAGATGGTTACGCAGCTAGCCTAAAACGAGCCATAAATGTTAACACAGGAAACCTCACTGGGTTGAAGAGTCATGATGATCATGTTATAATGGAAAGACTCTTACCTGTTATGTTTCGAGGCTATCTAGAAGATGCAGTGTGGAACGTTTCTGCCGAGCTCAGCTATTTCTATAGACAGCTCCGTGCTAAAGAAATCAAGATCGGGATGATGGATAAGTTATAGAAGGAGATACCCATACTTTTATGTAAGATGGAAAAAACATTTCCACCGGGTTTCTTCAATCCAATGCAACATCTGCTTATCCATCTTCCATTCGAAGCTAAAGTTGGCGGTCCTATGCAATATAGGTGGATGTATCACATTGAAAGAGCGACACGATATCTGAAACCAATGGTTGGCAACAGGGCAAGGGTGGAAGGGTGCATCGCTGAAGCATATGCTCTTAAGGAAGTAGGATACTTTTCAAGTGTCTACTTTGCAGAAGAAAACAATATCAATACTTCGGCGATGTGGTACAATGTGGACGAAACACCCCCTCTAAGCGACCTTTCCATTTTTCAAACGAGAGGCACCATCGTTGGTAGTTACACGACCTACGTGCTATCCGAACATGAAAGGAATGTTGCTTTACTCTACATGTACGCAAATATAGAAGGCATGCAGGAATACTTTGAGTAAGTGTTTGTCCTACATTTATGCTAATCGACATATTTTGCTACACATGTACTCTAAAAGATGTTTTTTCATGTTCAGCGAGTTCCACAGACAATGTTGGCCACATAGGCATCAACCTACTGCCAAACAAGTAGAAGCAATGCGAAAAGAAGGAATAAATGGGGGGTAGAGTTTCCTATCCTGGTTTCGAGATTATGTAATATTCTCTCGTCTTCTATGTATTATAAGTTACTATTAGTAAAGAAATATTATTTTAACTTACGATCATTTATGACAGTGTCGGACTCACAATGTCCATGAAGACTTGCGGCAGCTATCTTATGGATTGGTGAATGTTAGAAGCTATGGTCGATATGATGTAAATGGCTTTCGATTCCGTACAACTCATTTTGAAGCTCTTCGTCCTCTCGCGGCAACATCAAATTCCGGTGTTGTGACGAGAGAAATAGACACTCAAGGTAATTTAACCGATTATTATGGGATCATTAACAAAATTCTTGAATTTACTTTTACCAGAAATAAGACCATTCGAGTTGTCTTCTTTGATTGTGACTGGTTTGATCGCACTCATGGAACTCGAGAAAACCAATTTGGAATGGTGGAAGTGAAACATAAGGACCGATTACGAGGTTACGATACATTTGTTCTTGCACATCAAGTGGAACAAGTGTATTATGTATCTTATCCATGCACGAAGCTCAATGCTTGGTGGGTGGTATATAAGGTGAATCCTCGTGAGCGGTTATATACTCCTGGGGATGATGGTTACCATGATAGCGAAGACATTAAAGAAGTGTACCAAGAAGAAGAGTAGCCAGACACTTTTATCGTCGAGCTTGGTGCAGGACTCGATCAATTAGTTAGAGATGTTGAAGACGTTGAAGATGTAGAGGCAGATGATATGCGAAAACGGAAATTAGAACAGGCCACGATGGAAGATCGTTGGGCTGGTTTAAGGAGTAGGGCACAGGCACATGATAATGATGTCGATGAATTTTGAAAGTGATTACAAGTAATGTTTTCTTGAAGATAGTAACATGATGTATGTATATTTTATTTGCATATTTACTGATTATATAATTAAAATAGGATGGCGTCAAAGAAGGGTAAGAAGGTGCCGCTGACGAGGGGGTTCTACCCCTCTAGACCTCAGGACGCTTTCGCTGGTGCCTCGTCGACTGGGAGTAGATGCTCTCAGCTGCTGGGGCACGTTCTGAGCAGCTCTAGAGCTTCGTCATAGGTAAATTTCACTTGCTTTTAACAAATTCTTCAAATTCAATTTCACATAATATTATTTATGAATCATTTGAATGTTGTAGTCCTCACCGGCTGACTCGGAGGCTACGACGCCAGTTGACCTTGGCTACCCTTCGATGAGCCAGCCCTCGGCCAGCGAGCCGTCGGCAAGCCAGCCCTCGGCCAGCCAACCCCCAGTTGGCGATCCTTCTGTTCCTGAGGCCTTTGACTCAGCTGGTGAGGAGCCGTCTGGGTCACCTGACGTGGCGCCCCAACACACGCAGAGGACGAGGAGGACTCACTTTGTCAGTCCTCCTGCGGTCCCTTCACAGAAGATCATGATTCGTCCAGTCGGAGACAGGTAATAAAAATTATAGTGTTCAATTTTAGTTTCTTTTGGTTAATTAAGTAATCAATCAATAAATATCTTGCAGGGTTTGGGACGACACGTCTTTCACCGGTAAAAGACGCCAGAGACCGGTGTTCTCGGGTCCATAGTGCATTTGCACTATCCCGAGGTCAGCGACGTGGTGCCTGCTCTTTCGTGGGAGGACTACGCACGAGTCCATCACCAGGAGCACGACAACCTTTAGGAGTCTGTATGGGCAGATTTTATGGTAAGTATGTTAAAAAAAGTTTCTATGTGTCAACTCTTAAACTCTTTTAGTGAACATCTCTTCAATATATTATTTATCGCATGCAAGATATACTTTAGAGGACCTGAACGACCATCGCCAGCTTGAGGATGTGAGGCGGGTGTTTCACTACAACGCTGCCATGGCGCTTCGACAAGCTTTGTCGAATGCCCGTGTTCAAATTATTAATGAGCACTTGAAGGCGAACCAGCAGCACATGCTACACTTCCGGCAAGAGAGCGAGATGCACCTGACGGAGGAGGAGTCGCGCAGGTACATGGAGTGTAGTAAGTATTTTTTAGAATTTCCTCTATGGTGTTATTAACGACTTCCAACTATGTGCAAGGCCACGTGAGCTGGTTGCAGGGTCGAACCGATGCATTTCGGGCCCTTTGTCGCTACTGGGCTAGTTATGAGTTTAAAGCTAAGTCCGAGAAGGCTCGAGAGCTCAGAGGGGTCGAGGGGAAGAGCAGGCACGGGCAAGATAACCACTTGCGTTTAGCTAAACACATGGTAAGTGTATGTAACTTATGTTTATATATTCATAATATATTATTCGTACTAACACGTATTGACAGGAGCGCGAGACTGGGGTGCCGCCGACCCCTGCTGAGAACTGGAAAAGAGGTCACAGGGACCCTTCTCAGCCAACGGGGTGCAGTCAGGCTGCAGCCGAGCGATTGGTAAGTTTAGAAATCATTCATATTAAATATAACTATATAGATTGTTGAACTTACACGGTTTTCTTGTTTTGCAGGCTAAGTATGGGGAGGAGGCTAGGAAGATACACGATGAAGATTTCGATTGGGAACGTCAACCAATCGATCCTCAAGCCGCGTATGCAAGCGGTGGTGGAAAAGCACACGGAAGGTGAGTTTACAAGTCATTTTATCATTTTCAACTCAAAGTATTCAAGATATTTCAATTTCATATTACTGACTCTCTTTTTTGTAGGCTCGCCATATTCGACGGAGTTGTCGACTCGAGGGCGGGGAGAGCTGCGAGAGGTAGCTCCACGCAGGCTTCTTCGGTGGGCACGACTGGTCGTCACGCTTTGCAGAGGGACATTGAGATGCAGTCCCTATTCCAGCGACAGGAGGAGGCGGAACGCCAAAGGATCGCGATGGAGGCCATGATCCAAACCCAGGCAGCAGCGTTGGCGCAGATGCGGGAAGCAATGGAGGTAACAAAATAGAAACTAAAGTTCTCATTAATTCAGCGTAAATGACTTACTAATAGATAGCATTTAATGTTTGCAATGACAGGCCATGGCTCGGGCGCAAGGTCTGGGGATCCAGCTACCGGTACTACCACCGGTCCTTCCAGGCGATCCTTCTTCAGCGGGTCAGGTAATTTTCTATGTAATCCTTCTTCTCCAGCGTAAAAAGATTGAGATAGAAGAAAGAGGGATATAGTTAGATAGAAGAAAAGGATCAAGATAGAAGAAAGAGAGAGAGAAGAAAGAGAGAGAGAGAAGAAAGAGTGAAAGATAGTTAGATAGAGTAGGAGGGGAATGAAGAGAGAGAGTAAGATGTAGATGGAGATAGAGGGATGGAGATGTAGATGGAGACAGAGGGAGGAAGATAGAGGGAAAAGGATAGCAATAGAGAGATAGAGTGAGAGACAAACAGAGAAATGAAAAGAGAGAGGAAGAGAGGGGGATCTAGATGAACTTAGAGGGAGAGGAAGAGGGAGAGAGATGTTGATGCATTTATATTCTAACTCTAAGTTTCATTAATTGCAGGGATCCACGACGGCTGCACAAACACCGTTGCCGTCGCTACCGCCACCTGGAATGAGGCGCGATGACGACTTCGATTTCGGAGGTGGCTCTGAAGGTGGCTACGGAGGTCAGACGGGCGAGTGAGCCCATGTTTAGTTTGTTGATGTTGATGCGATGTTTGGACGATGTGTGTGATGTGTTTTTAAACTGTTGTGATGTGTTGTGATGAATATTGCCTATTCTGTAATTCTGGCCATCAAGCTGGTTAGTATTTTATGTTTTTTTAAAAAAATAAAAAACCTTATTTGTGACGGTTTTTATATAGTACCGTTGCAAATAATGATCTAGGCAGTCGCAATTAAGCCACTACTATTTGCGACGGCTAGGCCGTCGCAAATAAGCGTTAATTGCGATGGTCTGGCCGTTGCAAATAGGGTCGTGGGTCCCGGGGGACGACACGTGGACCCTGCCGGCTAAACTTATTTGCGAAGGGCAGGCCGTCGCAAATAGAGCTTTTGGCGACGGCCTGGCCATCGCAAATACAGTTGCGGGTCCCACCAGCCCCCTGGCGATAATTTGCAACGACCGTCGCGAGCCGTCGCAAACAGGGTTATTTGCGACGGTGGCTGTTGCAAATAAGCTTAATTGCAATGAGTTATTTGCGACGGCCAAAAGCCGTCGCAAATAAGCAAAGCCGTCGCAAATAGCTTATTTGCGATGGTTTTTTCCTTATTTGCGATGGCCCTGGACGTCGCAAATCGTCGGGATTCCTGTAGTGAATCCCTCCAACATGCAACAGCCAATAGGTGTCATGGCTCCAGCAGGAGTCATGCCACCGCCGCCACCATCCGCTCTGGCGAATCAAGCTGGACGTCGAGATGGGGCGTCCGCGTCGGTCACTACATCGGCTAACCGTAACCCTGTACACGTGATTAATGCTGCGCGTGCTCTTCTCCAATGCCCACCACCTCCAGGAGCACCCCAAGGTGTGATGGAGCAGTGGAGAGCTGATGTGGAACATCTGGTTGCAGCAACAGCCGATGGCATCAGCAATCAAGGTCCTCCCCCCTCGGAGCGGGCCCCATCTCAGCATCAAACCTTGTCGGGTAGACCTAGTTCGCACGCTTCACAGCACAGGAGGCATGCTGTGTCTCAACAGGCGACGTCACTGTCATTGGGGGTGCGATGTACTCACACCATAACGTGGCTTTCGACTCATGACCTCCGGGCGGCGCTCAATCGTCGTTACCGGCAACAATACGGTTGTGTCCACATCGAGCGTGCTCGCGAGAGGCGACAGGCTCGGGACAGCCCTGCCCCTAAGGGAGTAGGAGGAGGCTGTTCTACCTTGGCCATGCATCTACGCATGGTCAGATGGCTGCAGAAGTTTCGGCCTCACCTGCCGAAGAAATTGGACGGGACTGCCAATCCTACTGAATTTCTCCAAATTTGTTCCACCGCTATCCTTGCAGCTGGGGGAAATGAGGCCGTGATGGCCAATTATTTCCCTCTGGCTTTGACTGGGACCGCAAGGTCTTGGTTCATGATCCTTCCGCCTGAATCCATCAACAGTTGGGCGGAGTTGTGCCAACGGTTCACGGCCAATTTCGGGAGCTCATACAGTCGACCAGACACGAAACTAGACCTTTTTGCTCTCAAGCAAAAAGGGGGAGAGGCCTTGCGATCTTTTATCCAGAGGTTCTCCCAGGTACGAAATACCATTCCTTCTATCTCAAGCGCTTCTATTATTGTGGCATTTAGACATGTCGTTCCAGACAAGAAGATGCTGGAAAAGCTGGCGACCAAGGAAGTCACCAGCGTCACGGAACTCTTCAGCTTGGCAGACAAGTGTGTTAAGGCTGCGGAGGGCTGTGAAATGCACTCCCAACCACCTTCGGAGGACAACAAAAAGTCCTCCAAGGGTGAAGCTGCTACCTCCAGGAGTGGCAAGAAGAAGAAAAAGTCCAACGACAAGAAGAAGCCGTCGGTCGGCACACCCACTGCCACTACTGCAGCAGCTCCGGGTGGCCGGGGGCCATGCCCCGAGAAACGACTTTGGACGGTGTCCGAAGACGGTGGCAGCTCCAAGATGTTTGTCCCGTACACAAGACGGACAGACACAACATGGAAAACCGTCGAGAGGTCCAGAACCTCGCCGAGCGCTACAACAAGCTGGGAAGAAACTCCTTTTCATGAAAATGAAGGGAAAAAAAAGTCAACGAAGCTCCAGCTGAAGAGGAGTTAGGCTTTTAGGACCCTAAAAAGGTCTTGAAAGCTGTTTACACCTCCGTTGACGATGACTCCGACGTCTGCGACAATGATCGTCGGAAGACCATGAACACCATCTTTGGTAGTTCGTGGGACATCACCTCCCGCCGTGTCCTGCAGACAATGCGGTGGGACATGGCCTCTGTAGCTCCCACCGCCAGGGCGGAGCCTCACTGGAAGTGGATGGACACTGCCATCCCTTTCGATGCTTCAGACTGTCCTCAAAACATGATCGGAGCTGGCCAGCTTCCATTAATGTTATCTCCGACCATCAATAACATCCAGCTCCACCATGTAATGGTGGTTGGAGGTTCGGGGCTGAACCTCATAATCTTCAAAGCCTTCGTCCAGCTTTAGCTCCGACCTTCGGATCTTCGCCCCTCCCGACCTTTCTCTGGAGTAGGTCCGGGGGCCATAACTCCACTCGGTACTATTACTCTCCCGGTGACCTTCGAGACTCTGGAGAATTACAGGACTGAAAAGTTGGTCTTCAATGTGGCGCATATCAACTTACCATTTAACGCCATCTTGGGCAGGCCAGCTTTGTACAAATTCATGGATGTTGCTCATTATGGATACCTGGTGTTGAAGATGCCAACACCCTCAGGTGTTCTCCGGATCCGCGGAGATTGTACCGCCGGAGTTACTGCTCTGGAAGAACTCCACGCACTTGCTACAGCGTAGGAGGAAGAATCTGGAAAGGAGCAACCTCCGAAGCCTCCAAGCATTCATCATCGAGGCTCAACCTTCGCACCTCGTGTGCAACCAAGCAGCGACACCAATATTCCCGTCAAAGTCATCCAGATTGGTTCTGACGTTGCTCAGACCACTCGTATATTGGGAGGTCTGAACGACAAATAGGAACTCGCGCTCGTCACATTCCACCGAGCTAATGTCGACATGTTTGCCTGGCAACCGTCACAAATGTATGGGATCCCTAGGGAAGTGATCGAGCACAATCAGAAGATTTATCCCGACGCTCAGCATGTACATCACAAGCCTCGAAAGCAATCAATAGAGCGACAGAACTTCATACGTCAAGAAGTGAATAAGTTGCTTGAAGCTGGATTCATCCGAGAAGTCTTCCACCCAAAATGGCTGGCAAATCCAGTCGTTGTACCTAAGGCCGGCGGGAAGCTTCGGATGTGTATCGACTACACAACACGGAATAAGGCATGCCCAAAGGATCCATTTCCACTACCTAGAATAGACCAGATTGTGGATTCCACCTCCGGGTGTGAATTACTGTGTTTCCTAGATGAATATTCTGGGTATCATCAAATCAAAATGGACAAGGAAGATGAAGAGCATACTTCCTTCATCACAGTAGATGGATTGTAATGTTACACTGCCATGCCATTCTGTCGCAAAAACGCTGCTTCAACGTTTGTGCGAGCTATGTACAAAACTTTTGGAGAGCTTATCAGAGACGTAATGGAAGTGTACGTCGATGACATCATCGTCAAGATCAAGAACAAGGAGTCATTTCTTGACACCTTGCAAGCTGTCTTCGACAAGATGCGAATCACACGCACAAAGCTAAACCTAGACACGTGTGTCTTCGGGGTTAGCTCCAGGAAGATTCTTGGATTCTTGGTGAACCACCGAGGAATAGAGCCGAATCCGGTGAAGATTAAAGCTATTGAAGACATGCGGCCACCAGCTCGCATCAAGGATGTCCATAAGCTGATTGGATTTCTAGCTGCCCTCAGCCGGTTTATCTCAAGACTAGCGGAACGGGCACTACCCTTCTTCAAAATATTGAGGAAGTTTGGACCATTCCAATGGTCTGAAGAAGCAGAAAAGGCATTCCAAGAGCTGAAGCAGCTCCTCACTACTCTACTAACTTTGGTAGCTTCGAATCCTAGTGAGCCACTTCTGCTTTACATTTCAGCAACGGACGAAGTTGTCAGCATAGTCCTGGTTGCAGAAAGACCAAAACCATCCCCGGTTCAGGAATCCAGACCCCTCCGGGAAGGTCCAGAGCCACCTGAAGGCGAGTCTGGGTCCCAGCCCCCAGATCCTGATCCTCGAGGTGAGACGCCAGAGGATCAACCTCTTTCAAATGAAAGAGTTACTATTGCTGAACAAAAAGATTTGGATCCTTCCAGAAAGGCCCGAGTCACTTCAGAAGAAGCTTCGGGTTCCTCTAGCAAGAACCTGGAGGTCCCTGAAGAAGGTCCGGACCCCTCCGAGAGGTTTCGGGTTGATGAGGAGGAAGCTTCGGGCCCCTCTGGGAGGGTTCGGACAGTCCAGCGCCCAGTGTACTTCATCGGCGAAGTACTCCGTGATTCCAAGACTCGGTACCTAGAGCTGCATAAGCTGCTTTACGTAGTTCTTATCGCCTCTAGGAAGCTTCGTCCCTACTTCCAAGCTCACAAGATTTTAGTAGTAACCTCTTGTCCACTACGAGCAATCTTGCATAACCCCAACTCTACTTGGAACATTGCAAAGTGGGCAGTGAAATTGGGTGAGTTCGATCTTGAATTCGTCCCAAGACAAGCAATCAAGAGTCAAGCATTGGCAGACTTTGTGGCGGAATGAACCCCCCCTCCATCAAACCCTGGGGGCCCTAGTGAGCAGAAACTGGAACCTAAGGCTCCGGTCTTCACTGGGCCCAACTGAGGCCTACCGGAATGTATGTAGAGTGGTGTACTTAGGGTGCTGGACCAGGCTAAGTCGATAGCACACTCCAGACCTGTGTTGTCTTGACGTTTAGGCTAGTAGACCATTTAGCAATTCTATGATCCAAAAAAACCTTAATATAACTTGTACAACATATCTGTAACTTGGACTAATGGTCAAAAACAATTCCACGTCAACACGCCATTGCTCCATGGCACCCTGAGGTGTTCCTGATGGCGGTGGGTGTTGGAGAAGAGTACGCGGAGCAATTAGCGCGTTCTCTGGATTGTTGCGCATCGATGCAGTGACCAACACTGAGACCCCATCCTACTGTCTGGCATTGTTAGCCAGAGCAGATGGTGGTGGTACGACACCCACCGGGACAACAACACCCACTGGTTGTTGCACGTTGGAGGGATTTCCTCCCATAGGTTGCTCAACGTTGCTATTGGATGATCCTGCGGTGGAGTTCAACATCTTGAAATCTCAGATGCCCCACTACCTGGCGCACAAAATTTCGAAGTGTGCGATCAACACTTCCCCCGGTACTACTAGATCGTAGCCCGCAATGGTTCTTTATTGGTTGGGGTGCGTGAGATTTGGACAAGACAGTGACACAAGAGATTTTACATGGTTCGGGCCGCTTGAGCGTAACACCCTACTCCTCGGGTTGTCTTGTTGTATGTATGTGTACAACGCTTGTGAGCGTGTGAGCTCCCCCCTTATGTATCGTGTCTCGCAACCCTTTTGTAGTCTAAGGACCGGGTGTTACATCAGCCTTGTCTGACATGTGGCACTAGCGGTAGTTAATTGCCTAATACACGATATGTGAATATTAAGCACAATTAGTAGCATTATAACGCGCCTTAATGGCCGCATTACCATTGTTAAGAGTCCTCCGATCATGTGTCATTAATATGACATTAATGACACGCAATCAGTTCTTGTAACTGTAGGTTTAACTGCCCCTTGAATGTCTGCACCGTTGGAGATCTGCTAGTCTCTTCATTGCCGTCTTAGGTCCGGAGACTTGACATGTGGCGGCTCTGGAGCTTCCCGTCGTGGGGAGGCAGGTCCGGAGCCACTATACACATGGCAGCACCGGAGCTTCCCTGTACTGTCGGTTAGGTCCGGGGTTAGTGGACACATGGCAAGACCGGAGCTTCCCTGCAGGGGCAGTTAGTTCAGGCCTCGCGTTACACGTGGCAGTATCGGAGCTAACCAAATGAGGGAGGTGGGTCCAATGCTATATAGAACATGTAGCCTTCGGAGGTCCTCAACTCGGACGGGTGGAACTCTTCGGTGTTTCTTGTGGTATCATGGGGTACCCAGTACGCAGGGTACCGACAGTGACCTTTCCCGAAAGCTGTCGGACGGTACTGGTTCTTATATGTCGCCATCGACAATTTGAAAAAGTGGTCAAAAGCTACAGTAGTTGTTAAAATCAATGAGCAATCTGTCATCAAGTTCTTGAAGTCTATTGTTTGCAGATTTGGAGTTCTGAACAGAGTCATCACTGACAACAGAATCCAATTCACAAGTGCAGTTTTCCAAAAGTACTACAAAGACCTTGGCATTATAGTCAGCTATGCATCAGTGGCTCAATCGGTAAGCAATGGTCAAGCTGAAAGAGCAAATGCCAAAATACTCAAGAGACTCAAGACACACAATTATGAGCTCTTGAAGACACATGGCACCAACAAGATAAAAGAGCTTCTGTCTGCACTGTGGGCGAGCTGGACAACACCCAGCCGGGCAACAGGAGAGACACCCTTCTTCTTGGTGTACGGAGCTGAAGCAGTCCTTTCTCCAGAGATCACCACGGGAGAATTTGGGTCCGAACCTGATGAGGACATCACAACAGCGGAGACGCATATTGAACTGCAAGGACCAATCACAAGAGCACGAGCACGGTTAATAAATCAGCAGGTGAATTCGTTCCTAACTTCTTTTGCATGTGAGTTTCAGAATAGATTGCTATGTTATGATTTAATTGTTATCAAGAATAATGGAGAAGATCAAAAAGTGAAGGAAAGTGTCCTTGGGGGCGTGGAGAACCAGCAAGGACGTCCACAACTTGATGGAAACAGTTTACAACTCGGACAGAGTTCAACTCGGAGTCCAGGAGCAGTCGACCTTAAAATGAACGCCCAGGAGGCATACAGACTCCGTTTTCAACGTTCTACATATGCAAGTAAAGAGGAGACGATAAAATTTCTAATGGTTCTGGTCTCACCTCAAAATTCCGCCGAAGTCATTGGGAATCGTCAAAACAAGTCGAGTCCAGATTTCTGTCCAGTGTTGCGCCACCGAATCGGGCCTTTGGGCCTTGTATCCCGTAAGAGTCCATTAGGGATGCGACTAATTGTGTTTTGGTAGAACCATAGCCTATAAATACTGCAGCCGGCGGTCATATTCGGTGGGTTTTGCTTAGATCAATAATATCGCTGTTCTATGGTTTGTGAGACCCCAACTTCGCTATTTCAGATCGTGTCTTTGACGTTCTTGCTCGTGTTCTCGGTTGCACTTGGTGGGATTAGCCTTCTTGGCGAGGTCAAGCGTGTGCAGCACGGTTGATAACCAACGGAGCCGTGGTGTAGTGATTGCAGGGATACTCAAACCGCTCGAGTGTCGCGGATCATCAACGTCGAGTTCTCCGCTCCAATTAACCTTTCGGAAGATCGGGCCTAAACCTACTCATCAATTGGTATCAGATTTACAGGTTGCCCGTGAGGTATCTTTGTTTTCCTTCTATTAGTTCGATTTTGTTTCGTACCTAGAGTCCACAGAAAAGCCACAAAAAAATTACATTGTTTTTACCGCTTCCGAGACTATAGTACCTGCAGTTTCGTTTTTTAGTTTGCCTTGTTGAGTTTGCATTCGTGTGGTCGAGTCTCGTTGCTGGTTTAGCATTGTGTTTTGGGTCCTAGTTATCGTGTTCCGTCCTTGTTTTATTGCTGTTCGACACCTATTCCATAATCCCTAAATAACAAATTGATCCACCACGTTCATCGGTTTGCCCTAGCTAGCCGCCTTGCGTGAACTCCCGCATCGCCAGCCCTAGATTAGGTGACAAACCTTTGTGCCACTCATCCTTGAATCATCACACACCACCCCATTAGTTGTTGTGCAAATTCCCGATCGTTTTCATATCCTATTGCGAGTTCTGTTCTCAAACCGAGTTGGAATCAACATCCAAAAAAAACGTAACTCGGATAGCCTACCTTAAAACGGCCATAACTTTCGCATACGAACTCAAAATCGGGTAATTTTTTTTTTCAAATTCATCTACAAGAAATTTCACATACCCGTGTTCGGAGAAATTATATTGCCCAAATTCCCTTCGGAATATAGGCTATCCGGCTTCCAAAGTTTCAGCACGAATTTTAAAGAATCTTCTTGATTTTCTATAGGCCGCATATTACATCCAATTGAGCTGCAAATTTGTGTGCTTCCTATATTTGTGGCCCTGAGTAAGTAAAAAATATCAAAAAAATATTACAAAAAAGAAAAAAAATAGTGAAGAGCATGCATATTAAAGCAATTGGCCTATACCACTTGGTGCTGTTTTGTTGGCTATATCATTCTGTCTTCCTTTTGCCTTGATACTTCCTTGTGTTGTGCTAGGCCCTAGGACACTTGGTTGACCAGCAACAGTTTCCTACATTGAATACTTATACAACTTTGTTTAGCTGTTAACCATTTTCTGCTTATTAGCCACCATATTGTACCATCCAAGCTCCACCTTTCTCTTGAGCATAAGAGGTACCTTTGCAGTCATCCCACACTTCATTGGTTCATCTCACCGTCCACACCACCTGATGTGTCGGTAAGAACACTTGTAAGAGTGTGGTAAGACGCTTGAGCGAGAGAGATTGTTTTCTTCCACCTTTCACATTGTCGCTGTAGTTGATAGGGATAACATATTTTTTTGTTGTCTTTTGTTTCCTACTAACAATGGCAGGAGAAGACAATGATGACGAATGTGTTCAACATGCTGAGTTACGTGGTATGATGAAGACCATGACATATATGTTCGCCAAATACAACGCAACAACGGAGGAGTCATTGGCGAACTTGACTCGCCAACTTGATGACCTTGCTCTTCGGATGAATACTTTTGAGGCTCGGTTGCCTCTCACTGGAAGATAAGAAGAAAATGCTTATGATGAACTGGAAGATCACAATAATCAGTCAAGACTGCCACTTTATCGTTGAGGTATGGGAGGTAATAATCATAACAATTATAATCATCCTCCTGATGATCCTTTTGCTAAAGTGAAATTTACTATACCCTCTTTGTTTGGTGCTTATGATGCTGAGGCTTATCTTGATTGGGAGATGACAGTAGAGAAAAAATTCAATTCCCATCTTGTTCCTGAACAACATAGAGTTCGTCAAGCCACTAGTGAGTTTAAGGACTTTGCTATCATATGGTAGAATGAACTTGTTAAAACTAGAACGGATCCTCCAACATGGGATAGATTAAAGAAAGTTATGCATGTTCGATTTGTTCCTCCATCTTTTCAGCAGGACCTTCACAAAAAATTGCAGCGTTTAGACCAAGGTAACATGTCCGTAGAGGAGTATTATCAAGAGTTACAAAAGGGTACGCTGCGTTGTGGGGTAGTAGAGGACATGGATGATAAAATAGCTTGTGTTTATGGGTGGTTGAGGCATGAAATTTAGGAAATTGTTGATTACAAGGAATATGATATTGTTAACAGATTGTTTCAGCTTGCTATGTTGGCAGAAAAAGAATTGCAGGGCCGACAACAACAGCAACAATGCACGAGGAGCAACTTCACACCGCGTGCAGTGACTGCACCATCAAAAACAGCACCATCTTCGACCCCCCGTGCAGCGACTACACCACCCAATGGCGGCCAACGAACTATACCTGCTGCTCCACCTTCTCGCGTGCCCGAAGGCAGCAAGGCGACATCATTCAAGCCTTCGTCGTCCACTCCTTCTCTGGGTCGTACTTCTGACATTAAGTGTCACCACTGCCAGGGACTTGGTCATATGATGAGAGATTGCCCGAGCAAACGAGCATACATAGCACGCGACGATGGCGGGTATGATAGTACTTCGGATGTTGAAGATGAATATTCTCTTGCTACTGACTTTACAGATCCAAATGACGAACACACCGAAGAAGAACTATAGGAGCATCATTGTGCAGCGTGCCTTAAGCTCCAAAGTGGAGACCGACGACAAGCTACAATGGCACAACCTCTTGCACATGTTTCTCGTCGTCAAGGACTGCCGTGTACACACTATAATTGATGGAGGTAGCTGCAATAACTTAGTGAACACGGACGTCATCAAGAAACTTTGTTTGACAACAAGAGCACACCCTCATCAGTACCACATTCAATGGTTCAACAACAACGGTAAGGTTCGGGTAACACAAACAGCGAGAATACATTTTTCAATTAGTTCATACCATGATTTTGCTGATTTTGATGTTGTTCATATGGATGCTTGTTCTCTTTTATTGGGTCGTCCTTGGGAGTTTGATACAAATGCTATTCATCATGGTAGAACCAATAAATATACTCTCATGCATAAGTGAAAGAAAATCACTTTTCTACCCATGACTTCTGCTGAAATTGTGCATTTTGAGAAAAGTAAAATTCGTGATGGCAAAGCAACAAAATTAGAATCTGAAAAACAGCAAGTTACTAAGTTAAAATCACCATCGTTGCTCGCAACTAAATCTGACCGCTGATTTATTCTATGCTATGGGGATGTGCTATGCTTTAGTTTGCACAGAAGCCATGTTTTCACATCATGAATTGTCTATTGCATTGCCCCCTGTTGTTGCTAAACTTTTGCAGGAGTTTGAGGATGTGTTTCCCTCCGAGATACCCCCTAGTTTACCACTGATGAGAGGCATTGAACACAAGATCAATTTGATTTCAGGAGCAACTTTGCCAAATCCTGCAGCATACAGGGCGAATCCACAAGAAACTAAGGAAATTCAGCGACAAGTCCAAGATCTTTTGGACCGCGGGTACATTCGTGAAAGCCTTAGCCCTTGTTCCGTTCCTGTTCTTTTGGTTCCTAAGAAAGATGGTAGTTGGCGCATGTGTGTTGATTGTCGAGCGATTAATAACATCACCATTCGATATTGTTATCCTATTTCTCGATTAGATGACATGCTTGATGAATTGAGTGGTGCTATCATTTTCACAAAAATTGACTTGCATAGTGGTTACCACCAAATTAGAATGACACTAGGAGATGAATGGAAAACTACATTTAAAACCAAGTTTGAACTTTATGAGTGGTTAGTCATGCCTTTTGGTTTAACTAATGCACCCAGCACCTTTATGCGATTAATGAACGAGGTTTTACGTGCTTTCATTGGACAATTTGTGGTGGTTTACTTCGATGATATCCTCATTACAGCAGGTCATATGATGAACATCTTGATCATTTACGTGCTGTTTTTACTATTTTGAGAGATGCACGTTTGTTTGGTAACCTTGAAAAGTGCATCTTTTGCACCAATCGAGTCTCGTTTCTTGGCTATGTCATTTCCTCGCAGGGGATTGAGATGGATGAGGCGAAAATTGAAGCAATCACCAGCTGGCCAGCCCCAACAACCGTCACACATGTTCGTAGTTTTCTTGGTCTTGCAGGTTTTTATCGGCGCTTTGTGCGGGATTTCAGCACCATTGCAGAACCTCTACATGAGCTAACAAAGAAGGGAGTGCCATTTCGATGGGGCCAACAGCAGCAGCACGCTTTTGAGGCTCTCAAATCGAAGCTTACAAAAGCACCATTGCTACAACTTCCTGATTTTGACAAGACCTTTGAGCTAGAATGCGATGCAAGCGGCATTGGTATTGGAGGTGTTCTCATACAAGGAGGTAAACTCGTTGCTTTCTTTAGTGAGAAACTTCATGGTCCTTCTTTGAATTATTCTACTTATGATAAGGAATTTTATGCATTAGTGCGTGTATTACAAACTTGGCAACATTATCTTTGGTCTAAGGAGTTTGTCATACATTCCGATCATGAATCATTGAAGTATCTTAAGTGTCAAACCAATCTGAATAAATGACATGCTAAATGGATTGAGTTCATAGAGTCGTGTCCATACATCATTAAGAATAAAAAAGGGAAGGAAAATATCATTGCCGATGCATTATCTAGGCGTTATTCAATGTTGTCCCAACTTGATCATAAAATCTTTGGTTT
Organism: Tuctoria greenei; assembly: GCA_036927565.1. Lineage (NCBI taxonomy): Eukaryota > Viridiplantae > Streptophyta > Magnoliopsida > Poales > Poaceae > Tuctoria > Tuctoria greenei. Next base: position 106,643,446 of record JAYESD010000003.1, on the reverse strand, counting down.
GGAAACAATAAAGGCATTATATCCTACTGATATGGAATTCAAAGATGCTTTTGAAAATTGTAGAGAAGGAAGAACTTGGAATAAATATGTGCTGCGAGAGGGTATCCTCTATCGTGCTAACAAGCTATTAGTTCCAGCTAGCTCCGTTCGTCTATTACTTTTGCAGGTAGCACATGGAGGAGGTTTGATGGGACATTTTGGAGTGAAGACAACTGAAGACGTGTTGTCCACACACTTCTTTTGGCCAAAGATGAGGCGTGATGTCGAGCGCTATGTGTCACAATGCACTACTTGCAACAAAGCTAAGTCTCGCCTTAACCCACATGGTATTTATATGCCTCTTCCTGTTCCTAGTGTACCTTGGGAGGATATTTATATGGACTTTGTTTTGGGATTGCCTAGGGCTAAGAGGGGGAGGGATAGTATTTTTGTAGTTGTTGATCGTTTTTCGAAAATGGCACACTTTCTACCTTGTCATAAGAATGATAATGCCTCACACATTGCTGATTTATTTATGACGGAAATTGTTCGTTTACGTGGTGTGCCAAATACCATTATCTCTGATCGTGATGCAAAATTTTTGGAGAACTTTGTGGTATAAATTGGGAACCAAGTTGTTGTTTTCAACTACATGTCACCCACAAACGGATGGACAAACCGAGGTAGTTAATCGTACTTTATCCACTATGTTGTGGGCTGTCTTGAAAACAAATTTGAAGTTGTGGGAGGAGTGTTTACCACATATAGAATTTGCTTACAATAGATTCGTTCACTCCACGACAAAGGTAAGTCCATTCTAGGTAGTGTATGGTTTCAATCCCCGTGCTCCTATTGATTTACTACCTTTGCATCCTTCTGAAACTATAGATTTGGATTCTACACAACGATCTGAATTCATTCTTAAGATGCATGAAACTACAAAGAAAAATATTGAAATGATGAATGAGAAGTATAGGATTGCAGGTAGTAAAGGTAGAAAAGAAGTAAAACTTGAACCAGGTGATTTGGTGTGGTTACATTTGAGAAAAGAGCGATTTCCCGACTTGAGAAAATCTAAACTTATGCCACGAGCTGTTGGTCATTTTAAGATCGTTGAAAATATTAATGATAATGCATATAAGCTTGAATTGCCTCCCGATTTGGGGTTAGTCCTACATTTAACATTTCAGATTTGCGATCGTACTTGGGAGAAGAAGATGAACTTGAGTCGAGGATGACTCCAATTCAAGAGGGGGAGGATGATGAGGACATCACAACAGCGGAGACGCACATTGAACTGCAAGGACCAATGACAAGAGCACGAGCACAGTTAATAAATCAGCAGGTGAATTCGTTCCTAACTTCTTTTGCATGTGAGTTTGGGAATAGATTGCTATGTGATGATTTAATTGTTATTAGGAATAATGGAGAAGATCAACAAGTGAAGGAAAGAGGCCTTGGGAGCATGGAGAACCAGCTGGGACGTCCACAAGTTGATGGAAACAGTTTACAACTCGGACTCGAGTTCAACTCGGAGTCCAGGAGCAGTCCACCTTAAAACGGACGCCCAGGAGGCATACGAACTCCGTTTTTGACGTTCTACATATGCACGGAAAGAGGAGAAGATAAAATTTCCAATGGTTTTGGTGCCACCTCAAAATTCCTCCGGAGTCATTAAGAATCATAGAAACAAGTCGAGTCGAGATTTCTGTCTGGTGCTGCGCCACCGAATCGGGCCTTTGGGCCGTGTATCCCGTAAGAGTCCATTAGGGACACGTCTAATCATGTTTTGGTCGAAACCTAGCCTATAAATACTGCAGCCACCGGTCATATGTGATGGGTTTTGCTTAGATCAATAATATAGCCGTTCTACGGTTTGTGAGACCCCAACTTCACGATTTCAGATCGTGTATTCGACATTCTTGCTCGTGTTCTCGGTTGCACTTGTAGGGATTAGCCTTCTTGGCAAGGTCAAGCATGTGTAGAACGGTTGATAACCAACGGAGCCGTGGTGTAGTGATTGCAGGGGTACTCGAACCGCTCGAGTGCCGCGGATCATCAACGTCGAGTTCTCCACCCCAATCGACATACCTTTTGGAAGAGCGGGCCTAAACCTACTCATCAGAACCTATGATGAAGCCATGTAGGACCAGCTCCGGCGTGAAGATCAAGACCTCGTCGATGAGGCAAGGTGCCAAGCCGCAGCTGTCTAGAATGCGCGATACCGCCAAGTGCTTTGGTGCTATCACCAAAGGTATGTGCCCAACCAGAAGTTGGAAGATGATGATCTAGTGCTGCGGCGAATACTTACTCATGAAGGGATGAACAAACTTTCCCCCAGCTGGGAAGGTCCTTTTTGAGTCATCAAATTTTCCCGTCCTGGATGAGTTCGCTTGGTAATAGAGGATGAGATACCACTTACCAACCTGTAGAACATTGAGCAGCTTCGTAAGTTCTACACTTAATTACACGGACATGAGTCTGTATTTGCATAAAATGTATCTTATAGAGTCTATGAACAGAGTCGATCGGTCCTGTACTTTGAGTGTGTATTTACCTTCCCTGGGTTAGTACAAGATGAATAGCACTCTTAACTGTTATCATCCTATACCTTCTTGTCAATAGCAATGTTGTGCAATCCACTTGAAATTTAGTCCTAGAGATTCATGTGATATATAAGTTTTATCGGTAATCTTCTATTGGATCTAGTATTGCTAGATGGTCTATTCGCTAGAAAACCAAAGCCAATGATAGGTCTGAAGTGCGCTATCGAATTAGCATGTTCCATCACCCTAACTACGTTACTCTACCTACTTATGTTGTCGCAGTGAGTTTGTTAGGATCTAAAATTCAAAGAAGGGTAATAAGCCGCAAATGAGCTATAGGCAAGAGGATTAATTTTTACTGCTTTTGTGTCCCTTGTGCAGGAAAAATGAACAATTGACGGCAATCTGCACAACAATGGTGGATGCTATCAAAGCAGTTAAGCTCCAACAACCTCCAGGGGGCTCGCCATCGACATTTGACACATTGAAAGTGGGCGCCGTTGAAGCAACAAAGCTCCGACAACCCTCATGGAGCCCACTGTCGACGTTTTATGCGTTGATAGCAGGCACCATCAAAGCAATCAAGCTCCGACAACCCCTAGGGGGTCCACTGTCGACATTTTACGCATTGATAGTCAGCGCCGTCGAAGCAATCAAGCTCCGACAACCCCTAGGGAGCCGGCTGTCGACAATTAATGCGTTGACCGTGGGCGCCGTCGAAGCATCTAAGCTTCGACAACTCCCAAGGGGTCTGACATCGATGTAACAAAGGGTCCTTGGAGATTTCGGTAGCAAGCCTCAGACCTCGGAGCTATCATACTGGCTACGAGTTCGGAGCAATCAAGTTTTCAAGAGATTGTCGAATTCCTTATGGTAGATAACCTCAATTAATTGAGTGCATCTACCAGTGGGTCAACAAGATAAAGGCAATGTATTGAAGACAAAATTGAAATTTGAAAGGATTTCATTCATTAAAAATTGGAGATATACAAGGTGAAGGTACAAAAAGAAAGGTCCTAGCTACTGGAGTTCCACTCGAAGAATGAAGCACCCTTTTGGGCAGCTTCTTGGACGCTGACCATGGTAGCCTATTTCTCCTGGGCAATGGGTCTTTCAACCACCGGGGCTAGAGACATCAATGGATCCCGACTTCGGAAGCACGTCAGCAAATATTCTGCAACGTTCTTATGCAGGGACCTTCCTTCAGTCTCGATATGGTCAACGACCGCATCTCCCAATGCATCCAGCTTAGTGTTGGCAGAGTTGAGCGCCACCAAGGCCTTGTCCATCTCTGGATCCGGGACAACCGGACAGACCAGGCTAAATCCTAGAGGAACTAGGGCTTCATTCACAAGCCCGAGGAAGTCCCAGACTTGCTGGGACTCAGTTTCTCTATTGCTTCGGAGCTCCTCTAGTGACCTCATTTCAGGCAAAAGCTCCATAGAGCCCTCCTTCGAGAACCGCTTGATCTCTTTGGCATGCTGCTGGATCCGTTCAGCCAGCATCCTCTCTTGGTCAGTGATGTGCTCCTCTCGGAGGTGTATGCGGTCTCGCCTTTCCGCAAGGTCCTTCTCCTTCAACTGCACCTTATTCTCCCTGGTAGAGACAACACTCTCTCTTTTGCTGACTCCTTCTCCTGCCACCCATACTTGGTGCTTCTCTTGTTCGCACCAGGACTTGAATTTTTTCACGCGGTCAGCCAAGTCCTGCTCGCTGTGTGCTAGCTTTTGAGAGATTTCATCCTCTATTTTTTTGGAGTTCATCCTCATTGTCCTTTTGATGAGTTGTTCCCTCACGATGTTGAGACTCTCCGAGCGACTTTTGGCCACTTCATTTGCCTTCTTAGCGGCTCGTAGATCTCCCGGGTCTTGTCGTCGAGGGATTTAGTAGCAACCTCTCGTTCGTCTAGCGCCTTGTTCATGCGTGACTGCTGATCCCTCTCGGCTTCCATCCACTCCCTTTGGTCTACTAGCTGAGACTACATCAACATCGTCTTGAAGTAGAGCAGCTTCCACCAGTGCCTCGGGGTCTCGCGCTCTTCTTCCTAGGTCTTGTGCTCATAGTCGAACGCGAGCTGGACTTGGCGGAGGCTTGAGCGGGCATTGTTTATCAACATGGACATAGGAATTGGCTCAGGACCTGCTGGAGTTTCCTCCTCTGGCTCCACCGAGTATTCTAGAATAGTCGTTGGAGCCCATGGCACAAGCATGGACTCCAACAACTCTACATGAGTAGCACTGAGGTCATCCATCTCCGGGGCAGTTTTGGTAGGTCCCACAGTTGGACCTTCTTCCTCCGGCATAGCGACGTCAGGTGCTGTCACCTCCGGAGCTGGTGTCGGAACTTTCGTCAGAGCTTCAGATGTCTCCGACGCTGATGCCGGAACCTCCGTAGCTGGCTCCGGGACAACCGAAGATTGCTCCAACATTTCTTCCTCGTGGTTCCGCGCAACCACGGGCTCTTCAGCCGCCGATGCTGAAGTTGTCTTGACGACAGACGGCGCCGGAGTTGTCGTGTCGTCTGCCACAACTATAGGAGGAGCCGAAGCAGCAGCGGGTGCTTCAACTTGTGCAGTCTCTATGGATGCGGCAGGTGCCGGAGCAGTAGCTCCTCCTCTCGATACTTTATAAATAGAGGAACACAGAGTTCAGGAAAGAGCAAAAAGCAAAAACAAAATACAAGTCCAAGAGTCGATCATTACTTGGGCACAGCGCTGCTCTAGTCGGCATGGAGCTTCTTTATTGGACAATTAGAGCCAGAACCCACCGTCGTCAGTGAGGCAGAGGCTCTGGACTTTATCACGAATGTCATGGCAGCCACCGACACCGCCTCCGCTGGGATCTGCCTCGTCTGAGAATGGGTTCCGAAACCATAGCCTGTCGCTAGCATTGGGACCGGAGTTGCCATTGCTGGAGGCACAACCACCACTGACTTGAGGTCTGGCCGAGGCGATGGCACCGCTTGCATCGGAGTTGATCTGACGGAGCTGCCATCAGCTCGCTTCAACCTCCTCTTCCGACTAGAGGATTCGACGGGCTCTTTGCCTTTGCTCCGACTTGAGTCAGGTTTCTTCTGGCTCGAATCTGCAGGAGCCTTGCCCTGTAAAGCTTCGGGGGTTGCAATCCCTCCTGGCGGAGTGCTTCTTTCGTGCACTGCAATACCTATGTCGGCAAGCAAAGGCATCATCTTCTGCAGCTCTCTCTTGACCTCCAGAACCATGTTCAGAGGCACGAACTCAGCTGGAGGTCCGAGTTCATCCCTCAAAAAAGCCCTGTTGTTCAGCTTCTACAGATGGAGCTTGAAAGCGCTTGTGAAGATTGGTACCCTGACCGACCTCAATCAAAAGGAGATCCATTTCTCAAGAGAAAGACAAAGCAATGAACTCACGCTCCTTAAGAGGTGCCCATCAGTTGGTCAGGAAGTTGCTAAGGACCATCATAGACGTTAGTCCTCCGTCTACCAAGTGTCAGATCCTTGTCAGCATCAGGTTTACTTCTTAGACAGCTCCGGAAGATCCACCTAGGAGTCGGTGTGAGACCTATGTGTGTTGAATACATTGGCTTTGGCGATAAAAGTTTTGAATACTACCTAAACACCTTTATCATCAAGGTCCGACTCTAGCTCCGAGCTTCTGTAAGGTCCGACAATAGGTCCGACTTGCTTTGTCAAGGTCCAACATGTTTTTTTGGTAGCTCCATTGAGCTTTGTCTTTAGCTTCGGCATGTTTTTGATAGCTCCGACATGTCTTTGTTAAGCTACGATATGTTTTTGCTAGGTACGACTTATGTTGGTTAGCTCCAACACGTTTTTCTAGCTCCGGCACTAGGTTGTACTAGCTTTGGTAAGCTCTTGGTCAAGCTCCGGTTAGCTTTGGCAAGATTTGGAGCTTGATCGCAATGTTCCCGCTTTTACTATGAAATGTTTTGAACATGCTTTCATTGTTAGGAAAGATTGCTTAGTATTCATTTGCTAAGTTTTTGGTGTGTTTTGGTTGACATGGCTGATATCATTTTGCTATGGTTTGCAACATGCTTATGTGAGGTGCTCACGTAAGGTGTTGTGGTTATCGGAACGAACGAGAGTCAAGTCGAGGACTTGCTCGGAAGTATTGGTTGTTTATTCATGTGCAGGTGTTGCTTGAGTTCAAGACATGGCCGGTGACGTGATCCATTGAACTAGTCTTAGTGAGAAGATGAGGTTCAACAACCAAGTTCGGGAGGAATTGTGTTTGAGTTGACCGGGAGGTCGTGCAGCATGTATGAATAAAGAACAATGCATATGAAGGTATCATGGATGTCGTTGGAAGATGTTTGCACGTGTGCAAGGAGTGCATGGACGTGGCTACATGGTTATGAGGCGTGATGAAGAGATGTGAACGTAAAGAATTGGTCATAATGGTCCAACCGACTAGGCTGCGACTGAGTCGTGTTTGACTCAAATATGGAAAGTTTTGAGTTAGTTATGATAGGATTTCTTGTGGGTCACAAAATTGAGTTGTTTTAGAAATGTGGGATACGTTCTTAAGGTGTTTGGAAGTCTTAAGATTGCTTCTATCTGCGTATAGAATAGTCTTGAGCAGTTATGGAAAGTTTCGTTTGTAAATTGAGTAGGATTAGAGTACTAGTTAGGTTTGGGTTGGCCTAAGGGCTGGTTATATAAGCAAGGGAGGCCAGAGCTCGTGGTGCACGACTTTGGGGCTGTTCCTCTTGTGTTCTATTGAATAAAATTCGTAGTTGAAAGGAACTTTTGTGCCTTGTTCGTCCGACTTGTTTTCCTCAAGTCTCTCGTTGAGTTTCTACACAGCACTACCTTGCTTCTATGGTTTTATTATAATCAAGTTTTACAGATCCAATTGACATGATTCTTTTTGTGTTGTCTTCACAACTTAATTTTCTATCATCTTTCAAAATTTCACGGTCGTTGGATTCGTGGTTTCTTATCTACACGAGTTTTGTTGCAGTGTTCCAGAACTATTTTTCTCGGGTAGGACAGATTAACCTTTGTTCGATCTTTCGATCGTATCCTGAGTTTCTCTCGATGGATTTGAGTGATTTTGTTGTGTCATCTTCGTGACTTGATTCCCTATGATATCTATCACTTTTGTCACGGTGAAACACGTTTATATTAGTCTCACACACGTTTTATTTATCAGATCGTTTTCTACCGAGGGGTTTTCATTGCTTGCGCTGAAAAAGTTTTAAATGTACCATTCACCCCCCCCCTCTGGTAGCTTTTCACGTGTTCTTCGATCCTACAATTGGTACCAGAGCCACAGTGCTCTAATCTTTGTGATTTGCACGTGTTTTTGACTAAACATTGTGGTGAAATTGTAGGATCGAAGAGCACGTGAAAAGCTACCAGAGGGGGTTGAATGGTAGATTTAAAAAATCTCACGCAGCGGAAACAATTAAATCCAAACCCTTCGGCAGAAAAACGATCAGTTAAAGAAATTGTGTGTGAGACTAAACTAAACGTGCTTCACCGGGACAAAAGTGATATATATCAGAGAGAATCAAGTCACGAAGAAAACACAAGAAGAATCACTCAAATCCGTCGAGAGAAACTCAAGTTATGATTGAAAGATCGAACAAAGGTCAATCTGTCCTACCCAAGAAAAACAGTTTTGGAATGCTGCAAAGAAACTCGTGTAGATTAGAAACCACAAATCCAATGACCGTGAAATTTTGACAGATGATAGATAATCAAGTGTGAAGACAACCAAAAAAGAATCACGTCAATTGGATCTGTAAAACTCGATTTATGATAAAAAACAACGACAAAAGGTAGTGCTATCTAGAAACTCGACGAGTAAAACTTGTCTGGAACAAGTCGGACGAACAAGGCACAAAAGTTCCATCAAACTACAAATTTTATTCAATAGAACACAAGATTAACAGCCCAAAAGTCGTGCCCTACGAGCTCTAGCCTTCCTTGCTTATATAACCAGCCCTTAGGCCATCCCAATCTCAACTAGGACTCCAATCCTACTCCGATCACGAATCGAAACATTCCATAACTGGTTAGGACTCTTCTATATGCAGATAGAAGCAATCTTAAGACTTCCAAACACCTTAGGAACGTATCCCACATTCATAAAATAACTCAAATTCATGACGCACATGAAATCCTATCATAACCAACTCGATACTTTCCATACCGATCCATAACCGACTCCGCCGCAGCCAAAGTCATCAACTGATACGATCCCAACCTTCCAACCAGATCTTTCCATCCATAACCCATCTTCGGAACCATGTTTCCACATCATGAACCGCATGCATATGTGCAAACACCTTCCTTCGACGTCCAGTAACCTTCATATGCACTGCCCTTGATTCAATCATCCCGCGCGACCTCCTAACCCGCTCAACCACAATTCCTCCTGAATTTGGTTGTTGGAACCTCATCTCCTCCCTCAGACTAGTCCAAAGGATCCTGTCACCATCCATGACTTGAACTCAAGCAACACCTGCACATGAACAAACAACCAATCCGTACGAGCCCGAGTCCATGACTTGACTCAAGTCAGCTCCGAACACAACACCTTACGTGAGCACCTCACATAAGCATGTTGCAAAGCTTATCAAAACGTTATCAGCCATATCAACCAAAATGCACCAAAAAATTAGCAAATGAATACTAAGCAATCTTTCTAATAATGTAAAGCAAGTTCGAAACATTTCACAGTAAAAGCAGGAACATTACGATCAAGCTCCGAATCTAGCCAAAGCTAACTGGAGCTTGAGCTAGAGCTTACCAAAGCTAGTACAACGTAGCGCCGGAGCTTACCAAAGCTAGTAGGACCTAGCGCTGGAGCTAACCAAAACTAGTCGGAACTAGTCACCCCAAAAGTCGGAGCTAGAAAAACATGTCGGAGATAACCAACATAAGTTGGACCTAGCAAAACATATCAGAGCTTTAACAAAGACATGTCGGAGCTATAAAAAACATGACGGAGCTAAAGTCAAAGCTCACCGGAGCTACCCAAAAACATGTAGGACCTAGACAAAGCAAGTCAGACCTTACGTCGGACCTTGCCGGAGCTTGGAGCTAGAGTCAGACCTTGCTAAAAAGATGTTACGGCAGCATTCAAAACTTTTATTGTCAAAGCCAATGTATTCAGCACACATAGGTCTCACAATCTCCCCCTTGATGAATGCATTGGCAACACCACTTAAAATCCGAACATTGGCTTTCAAACAATGTGTAATCAATTTCATTTCTCCCCCTTGCATACTTTTCTTTGAAAATTCACATATTATCTCTCCCCCATTGACAATGTATTCAGCAAGGTACAAAAGAGAATTTTCAAAATGTTATGAGCATATTATAACATATACATATAAACAAAGCTCATCCAAGTCATACTATCAAGTAACTTACATTATCACATCAATGAGATACATAAAGTAGTGCAATCCATGCTAGAGATCAAGTGTAATTTTCAATTTTAGCAGGTCATGATCTCACGAACTTAACTATTTCAAAACCTGAAAGCATGACACTTGTTGCTGCATTTTATTATTTTTCAAAGCACAGATTTAGATCATATGATATTTGCAAGAGATTATATGCGCATCTGCCTTATTCTAACCAACCAAGACAAGCCTATGTCATTTGACAATCAGAAGCTTAAGGACATGGTTTTAGTAATACACAACTTCTTCCAAGTTCATATCTAAGTGCAATGATAAGCATCTCAAAAGAAGAAGTGCGATGCATGCATATTCTCTTGATCTTTTCTCGACTTATATTTGTTCATAAAAACTCAACAAGTGAGTTCATTACTTGATTAATTCTTTATGATTAAAAGCACTTGTGAGCATGCAACAAGTTCAAAACAGCAAGAAAGTTCGACCATGACCAGATTTAGTGTAAGTAATTATTCCAATTACTATACATGGCAAAAACTACAAAATGTATAACACGAGTAATGTAGTAAGAACTTTCAGCGTGTAAAAGGAATCACAAAGTCATATATGTATGAAATAGTATGCTCATATTATTTTAATTTCAGATTCACACATAGACTTTCCAAGTTTGAAAACTCCCCCTCAATTTAAGCCATGAGGATGCATAACCCCTATTTCACTACAAATGAAACAAAAAGGAGTGAAATCCAAAGGTTTTGTAAAAATGTATGCCAATTGTTGTTCGGTATCTACATGGTGAAGCACAATGTTTCCTTTTTCAACATTATCACAGAGAAAGTGATACCTAATATCAATGTGCTTAGTTCTAGAATGTTGCACAGCGTTTTTAGCAATTCAAATGGCACTAGTGTTATCACAAAACAGTGGAACACTATCTAGATCAACCCCATAGTTTTTAAGTGTTTGAAAAATCCAAAGAATTTGTGAACAAGCGCTAGTAGCAGCTACATATTCAGATTTGGCGGTGGATTGTGCAACTGAACTTTGTTTTCTAGATGACCATGCAACAAGTGAATTACCAAGAAATTGACAAGCACCAGAAGTACTTTTCCTATCATACTTAACCTACAAAATCAGCATCGAAAAAAGCTTTCAAAGTAATGGTTGAGGAAGAAGGAAGAAAAATGCCAAATTCTTGAGTTCCATGTAAGTACTTGAGAATTCTTTTGACGGCTTGATGATGTGAAGCACGTGGGGAAGCTTGAAACCATGCACAAAGACTTACGCTGAATTGTATGTCCGGTCTTGATGCCGTGAGGTACAAAAGTGATCCGATCATGCTTCTATATTCTTTTTGATCCACGAGTTCACCATCTTCATCAAGTTCAAGTGTTGTTGCTGTTCCCGTTGGTGTCCGAAGAGGCTTGCTTTTGTCCATGTTAAAGTGCCTTAGGAGTTCTTTTGTATACTTCGTTTGATGCACAAAGGTACCCTCCTTGGTTTGCTTGATTTGCAGCCCAAAAAAGTATGTGAGTTCTCCCATGATACTCATCTCAAGTTTTGAACTCATCATAGCTAAAAACTTGGACACAAGATCATGAGAAGCACAACCAAAGATAATATCATCCACATACACTTGAACGAATAATGAGTCATTGCCATGCTTAAGCACAAAAAGAGTTTTATCAACCCTGCCCATGGTAAACCCCTTTTCAAATAATAATGTTTTTAACCTATCATACCATGCTCTAGGGGCTTGTTTGAGACCGTACAAGGCTTTGGACAGTTTGTAAACATGATTAGGAAAATCTGAATTTTCAAAACCCGGTGGTTGTTTGACATAAACCTCCTCGTATATGTAGCCATTAATAAAAGCACTTTTAACATCCATTTGATATAGCTTAAAACCTTTAGATGCAGCAAAAGCTAACAAAATTCTTATGGCTTCTAATCTAGCAACGGGAGCAAAAGTTTCATCAAAATCTGGACCTTCAACTTTAGTGAAACCTTGAGCAACCAACCTAGCCTCATTAATAACCACAACCCCATCCTCACTTTGTTTATTTTTAAACACCCATTTAGTTCCAATTAAAGTGTGGCTTTGAGGAGGAGGTACAAGTTTCCAAACATTATTTCTTTCAAAATTTTCTAACTCTTCTTGCATGGCAATAATCCAAGATTCATTAGTGAGTGCGTGTGATATATCTTTGGGTTCAAAAGAAGCAACAAAAGCAGAATGAGCATGAGAGTTTGGATCGCAAAACCTGGACCGTGTAACTCGTTCGTGCAAGCTTCCAATAATCTGTTGTGGAGGATGAATCTTGATAACCCGGAGGGGAGTGGACACTTCACAAGCTTCTTCTTCTTCATGTTCATCACAAATCGATGAGCTTGTGACTTGAGGAGGATCTGGACCAGCAATGGTGGTCGTCGGCGCTGGCTGTGAATCAAAATCAGGAGCTCGAACAATGTCATTAGCTGCTGAATTTTCGGGCAGCAGCTCCACCTCTTCCTCATCTTCAACGAAAATGCTCTCCCCCTGCAGATATGGATTTGAACCTGCAATGTTTGGGCTAGTACCTGGGCTAGATTCATCAAAAGACACTTCACAAGTCTCCACAATTTTGTTTAGTGTCAAGTAAAAGCACACGGTAGCCTCTAGTATGAGATGGATAACCAAGAAATATGCCATCAATGGATCTGGGTTCAAATTTATCAAGATTACCATATTTCTTAACAAAGCATTTGCAACCAAAGAGCCGAAAGTGGGTAACACTAGGCCTATGTCCAAATCGGAGCTCATATGGTGTTTTACCTAGCTTAGCTCGCAAGAAAACACGATTTGAGACATAACAAGCGGTTGCAATCGCATCGGCCCTAAATTTCCTAGGAGTTTGATATTCATCAAGCATAGTCCTAGCCATCTCAACTAAGGTTCTGTTCTTTCTTTCTACAACACCGTTTTGTTGAGGTACATATGGTGAAGAAAATTAATGATCTATTCCATTTTCAGCACAAAAGTGATCAAAAGATTGATTTTTAAATTCAGTTCCATTATCACTTCTAATTGCTTTTAAAGATCCCGGGTGATCAATTGATAATCTAAGAAATAAAGTTCTAAGGTGACTAAAAGCTTCATTCTTAGATGCCATAAAGTAAACCCAAGAGTATCTAGAATAATCACCAACAATAACAAGAACATACCATTTACCTCTGAAGGATTGAACACGTGAAGGTCCTACGGTGTCAAGGTGCAAAAGTTGACCCGGTTCAATTGTCATGATCATTGTGAGAGGAGTATGTGAGCCTGCAACCATCTTAGCATGTCTACAAGAAGAGCACACAGTTTCTTTGTCCCCTTTAAGCTTAGGCAGCCCTCGTATGCGATCAAGAGCACTAACACGCGTGAGATGATCAAAGCCTACGTGACCAAGTCTACGATGCCAAAAATATAAGTCATTTGATTCATTAGCAACTAGACACTTGTGCTTAGAGGAAGACATATCAAAATCAGATTTAAAACACTTCCAAACCGAGACATGTTAAAAATAAGCTCATTGTTTGAATTTACAACTTTGCATAAATTTTTAGTGTAAATAATTTCCAGATTTTCATCTAGCAATTGTGAAACAGAAAGCAAGTTGTATTTCAAATTCTTGACAAGTGCCGCATCCTTCAAAGTGTAGTGATCATTTACTCTAACTGAACCCTTAGCAATTATAGGAGTTGAAAAATTATCGGCAAAAGTAACATTCTCTACACGTGACACAAAAGAGGGAGGAGAACCATTCTTTGTTACCGGTCATGTGGCGTGAGCAACCTGAATCCACAATCCAAATGTTCTCCTTCCTCAAGCATGTAACCTACATAGAAGCACAATACATCGATAACTCAATACTGAGGTTAGTCAAAAGGCATTTAGGTATCCAGTACTGAGTCACACGACGTGCAGCAGGAAAAACACGTGAAAGCTGAGATAAAACAGCAGGTTTATGAGTCAAAGGTTGAGGTTTTCTATTCTTAACTCGTTTAGCACAAAAACCAGTATCTCTGGAGGTAAAAGAAGCAGTTCCAAAAGACAAGGCTGAAGCTTCGGAAGCAAAATCTGAAGTTTCGAAGGAAACAACAGAAGGTCTGGGAAATCTCGGAGCTATCAGAACAATCGGAGCTACTTTTGCGAATTTCTTACCAGAAGGTCCGGAAGCTACCTTTTCAAATTTTTGACTCACTAAAGCAGGTTGTGTTTTTCTAATTGCATGAAAGTTATAAGATTTAGCAATCATTCTTTCCTTTTTCTGTTGTTTAGCTAGTCTATAACAAAAATCTATGACATGACTATCTCTACCACAGTAGGTACAATGAAATTTAACTTTGTCTTCATGTCTAGATGAGCAAGCAATATTTTTATTTGAAACCGAATGAGACAACACTCCTGCAGATTTGAAAATCGCTTCTTTTTGTTTAGGAACTGTTTGAATCAAACCACTTCCTAATGACTTTACAATTTTAGGTGGATGTGCCTTAGAATGAGCATGAGAATAAAAACCTAAACCAGTTTTATCATTGCAAGACTTGGAAGAATTCAGCAGCAAGATTAGGTTCTTATTCCCATTATAAAACCGATCTAATGTCCTATGCATATCATCAAGTTTATTGGACAGATCAAGACAATTTTCACATGAAGTTTTTCCTTTTAATTTGCAATTGGAACAAAATTTAACTTCATGAGAACGTAAAGCATTGTTCAATATAGAAATTTCCTTCATAGCATCTTGTAGTTTCTTATCAACATCATCACAAGTAGAACAATGCAAATCAATTGTAGAACAGCTAGCATCTTTCATGTTTTTATCATTAAGTGCAGCAAGCTCTTTGTTCTTTTCAATTTCTAACTCAAGTTTATCAAGTGTGGAGGTGTGCACACTTCTTAATGAGGACAATTGTTCATATGTTAAATCACATGAGGGACATGCATCATCACTAGGAATCAAAGTTTTTAAACGGTTGATTTCAGATTCTAGTGATTCAATTTTAGCAGCACTATCCCTAAGATTTTTGTCCTTTTTCTTAACGATAATAGTGGCACAAGAAATAGCATCACACATTTCTTCGCACATAGGACATACCTCTTCATTGTCATTGTTGTGTTCTGCCTCCTCCATACTTGATCTTGACTTGCCCGCCGTAAAGCACAAGTTTGCCAAATCATCTTCATCTTTGTCACTTCCAATGTCCACGTTGCTTGAGCCAAGTTCTTGGAGTGCGGAGATAAAACTGTTCACTAGTTGACGACTTGAAAAGCCATTCTTTTTCTTGTTGGGATTTCCAGAGGTGGTCTTGACCTTGTTCTGTTTTTCTGCACGGGTAGTTAGACCTGAAAGGTTAGGGAATTCTGTACGAAAGTGTCCTGTCTTACCACATTCAAAACAGCGTTGAGGTCCGAAACTTCCTCTCCTTCTAGTTCTCACATTTTGCAATGCTTTTGAGAATCTAGTAGAGGTGAGTGCTAACTCCTCTTCTGGAAATTCCTCTATCTGCTTCAGGGTTAGTGAGGACAACAACGCAAGAGTATTGCAAGATGATGATTGGCCAGAGCTAGGCATATCACGTTGTGAGACAAATGCAATAGGCTTATTTGGGTTCTTACGTGATAAGATGTCAATTTCATGAGTTTTTAGTTTAGAATAATGCACATCTAATGTAAGAGAACTCATGACAGTTGATTCACGAATAGATGTTACTTTGATCTCCCAAATTGACATGTCTAATGCACTAAGAAGTTGCCTAGCATTCTCAACATAGAAAAGTTAACATTGACACTACGTAAGTTGCTGAGAATTTTGTTAAAGCGAGCAAAGAGATCATCAATGGACTCACCGGGTTGCATCTCAAAGCGCATGTATTACTTTTTGAACATGTCTTGCCGTACTTTCTTGATTGTGTTGGATCCTTCGTGATAGTCGCAAAGTGATCTCCATACATCGTATGTTGGTCGGAGATGTGCAACGCGGTCGAAGTTGCTCTGAGTGAGTCCTTGGATGATCAAGTTTCGGGCTTTCTTGTTGTTGTTGATGTCCCGTAGGTTTGTAGCCGTATCATGATCGTTTATTGGCACTTCTTAAGGCTTGTACACCTTCTCCCATATTGCGAAGCCTTGCGCTTGATTGAAAGCCTCCATGCGTGCCTTCCAAACCTGAAAATCAATACCAGCAAACACACAAGGTTTGGCGGAGTATTTCTCCATGATGATTAGTCAAAAACACGTGCAAATCACAATGATTAGAGCACCGTGGCTCTGATACCAATTTTAGGATTTAAGAGCATGTGAAAAGCTACCATAGTGGGGTGAATGGTAGATTTAAAAAATCTTACGCAGCGGACAATTAAATCCCAACCCCTTCGACAGAAAAATGATCTGTTAAAGAAATCATGTGTGAGACTAATCTAAATGTGTTTCACCAGGACAAAAGTGATATATATCAGATAGAATCAAGTCACAAATAAAACACAAGAAGAATCACTCAAATCCATTGAGAGAAACTCAAGTTATGATCGAAAGATCGAACAAAGGTCAATCTGTCCTACCCAAGAAAAACAGTTCTGGAATGCTGCAAAGAAACTCGTGTAGATCAGAAACCACAAATCCAATGACCGTGAAATTTTGACAGATGATAGATAATCAAGTTGTGAAGACAACCCAAAAAGAATCACGTCAATTGGATCCGTAAAACTCGATTTACGATAAAAAACAATGACAAAAGGTAGTGCTGTCCAGAAACTCGACGAGTAAAACTTGTCTGGAACAAGTCGGACCAACAAGGCACAAAAGTTCCATCAAACTACAAATTTTATTCAATAGAACACAAGAGTAACAGCCCAAAAGTCGTGCCCCACGAGCTCTAGCCTTCCTTGCTTATATAACCAGCCCTTAGGCCATCCCAATCTCAACTAGGACTCCAATCCTACTCCGATCACGAATCAAAATATTCCATAACTGCTTAGGACTCTTCTATATGCAGATAGAAGCAATCTTAAGACATCCAAACACCTTAGGAACATATCCCACATTCCTAAAACAACTCAAATTCATGACTCACACGAAATCCTATCATAACCAACTCGATACTTTCCATACCGATCCATAACCGACTCTGCCGCAGACAAAGTCATCAACTGATACGATCCCAACCTTCCAACCAGATCTTTCCATCCTTAACCCATCTTCGGAACCATGTTTCCACGTCATGCACCACATGCATACGTGCAAACACCTTCCTTCGACGTCTAGTAACCTTCATATGCACTGCCCTTGATTCAATCATCCTGCGCGACCTCCTAACCCGCTCAACCACAATTCCTCCTGAATTTGGTTGTTGGAACCTCATCTCCTCCCTCAGACTAGTCCAAAGGATCCTGTCACCATCCATGACTTGAACTCAAGCAACACCTGCACATGAACAAACAACCAATCCGTACGAGCCCGAGTCCATGACTTGACTCAAGTCAGTTCCGAACACAACACCTTACGTGAGCACCTCACATAAGCATGTTGCAAAGCTTATCAAAACGATATCAGCCATATCAACCAAAATGCACCAAAAACTTAGCAAATGAATACTAAGCAGTCTTTCTAACAATGTAAAGCAAGTTCAAAACATTTCACTGTAAAAGAAGGAACATTGCGATCAAGCTTCGAATCTAGCCAAAGCTAACTGGAGCTTGAGCTAGAGCTTACCAAAGCTAGTACAACCTAGCGCTGGAGCTTACCAAAGCTAGTAGGACCTAGCGCTGGAGCTAACCAAAACTAGTCGGAACTAGTAACCCCAAAAGTCGGAGCTAGAAAAACATGTCGGAACTAACCAACATAAGTCAGACCTAGCAAAACATATCAGAGCTTTAACAAAGACATGTTGGAGCTATAAAAAACATGACGGAGCTAAAGACAAAGCTCACCGGAGCTACCCAAAAACATGTAGGACCTAGACAAAGCAAGTCGGACCTTACGTCGGACCTTGCCGGAGCTTGGAGCTAGAGTCAGACCTTGCTAAAAAGATGTTACGGCAGCATTCAAAAGTTTTATTGTCAAAGCCAATGTATTCAACACACATAGGTCTCACAATCTCCCCCTTGATGAATGCATTGGCAACACCACTTAAAATCCGAACATTGGCTTTCAAACAATGTGTAATCAATTTCATTTCTCCCCCTTGCATACTTTTCTTTGAAAATTTACATATTATCTCTCCCCCATTGACAATGTATTCAGAAAGGTACAAAAGAGAATTTTCAAAATGTTATGAGCATATTATAACATATACATATAAACAAAGCTCATCCAAGTCATACTATCAAGTAACTTACATTATCACATCAATGAGATACATAAAGTAGTGCAAGCCATGCTAGAGATCAAGTGTAATTTTCAATTTTAGCAGGTCATGATCTCACGAACTTAACTATTTCAAAACCTGAAAGCATGACACTTGTTGCTGCATTTTATTATTTTTCGAAGCACAGATTTAGATCATATGATATTTGCAAGAGATTATATGCGCATCTGCCTTATTCTAACCAACCAAGCCAAGCCTATGTCATTTGACAATCAGAAGCTTAAGGACATGGTTTTAGTAATACACAACTTCTTCCAAGTTCATATCTAAGTGCAATGATAAGCATCTCAAAAGAAGAAGTGCGATGCATGCATATTCTCTTGATCTTTTCTCAACTTATATTTGTTCATAAAAACTCAACAAGTGAGTTCATTACTTGATTAATTCTTTATGATTAAAAGCACTTGTGAGCATGCAACAAGTTCAAAACAACAAGAAAGTTCGACCATGACTAGATTTACTCGAGAAAAACAGTTTTGGAACGCTGCAAAGAAACTCGTGTAGATCAGAAACCACAAATCCAATGACAGTGAAATTTTGAAAGATGATAGATAATCAAGTTGTGAAGACAACCCAATAAGAATCACGTAAATTGTATCCATAAAACTCGATTTATGATAAAGCCACTGACGAAAGGTAGTACTGTCCAGAAATTCAACGAGTAAAACTTGTCTGGAACAAGTCGGACGAACAAGGCACATAAGTTCCTTCAAAATATGAATTTTATTCAATAGAACACAAGAGGAACCGCCCAAAAGTTGTGCCCCACGAGCTGTGGCCTTCCTTGCTCATATAACCAGCCCTTAGGCCATCCCAATCTCAACTAGAACTTCAATCCTACTCCGATCATGAATCGAAACTTTCAATAACTGCTTAGGACTCTTCTATACGCAGATAGAAGCAATCTTAAGACTTCCAAACACCTTAGGAACGTATCCCACATTCCTAAAAGAACTCAAATTCGTGACCCACACGAAATCCTATCATAACCAACTCGATACTTTCCATATCGAGCCATAACCGACTCCGCCGCAGCCAAAGTCATCAACCGATACGATCCGATCCTTCCAAACAGATCTTTCCATCCATAACCCATCTTCGGAACCATGCTTCCACGTCATGCACCACATGCATACGTGCAAACACCTTCCTTCGATGTCCAGTAACCTTCATATGCACTTCCCTTGATTCAATCATCCTGCGCGACCTCCTGACCCGCTCAACCACAATTCCTCCTGAATTTTGTTGTTGGAGCCTCATCTCTTCCCTAAGACTAGTCCAAAGGATCCTGTCACCAGCCATGACTTGAACTCAAGCAACACCTGCACATGAATAAACAACCAATCCGTACGAGCCCAAGTCCGCGACTTGACTCAAGTCAGTTCCGAACACAACACCTTACGTGAGCACCTAACATAAGCATGTTGCAAAGCTTATCAAAACGATATCAGCCATATCAACCAAAATGTACCAAAAAATTAGCAAATGAATACTAAGCAATCTTTCTAACAATGTAAAGCAAGTTCGAAACATTTCACAGTAAAAGCAGGAACATTTCAATCAAGCTCCGAATCTAGCCAAAGCAAACCAGAGCTTGAGCTGGAGCTTACCAAAGCTAGTACAACCTAGCACCGGAGCTTACCAAAGCTAGTAGGACCTAGCACCGGAGCTAACGAAAACTAGTCGGAACTAGTCATCCCAAAAGTCGGAACTAGAAAAACATGCAGGAGCTAACCAACATAAGTCGGACCTAGCAAAACATATCGGAGCTTTAACAAAGACATGTCGGAGCTATCAAAGACATGCCTGAGCTAAAGACTGGCTCATTGGAGCTACCCAAAAACATGTAGGACCTAGACAAAGCAAGTCGGACATTACGTCAGTCCTTGCCAGAGCTTGGAGCTAGAGTCGGACCTTGCTAAAAAGATGTTACGGCAGCATTCAAAACTTTTATTGTCAAAGCCAATGTATTCAGCACACATAGGTCTCACAAAAATACTACGCCAAACCTTGTGTGTTTAGCGGTATTGATTTTCAGGTTGCAAGGCACGTATGGAAGCTTTCATCCAGGCACAAGGCTTTGCAATATGGGAGAAGGTATACAAGCCTTTCGAAGTGCCGTCAAATGATCAAGTTACAGCTACAAATCTGAGAGATGTCGACAACAACAACAAGGCTCGGAACTTCATCATACAATGATTAACTCAAAGCGACTTAGACCGTGTTGCACACCTCCGATCTGCATACGATGTGTGGAAAGCACTTTGCGACTACCACGAAGGATCTAACACGATCAAGGAGGTAAAACAAGATATGTTCAAAAAGGAATACATGCATTTTGAGATGCAACCTGGTGAGTCTATTGATGACCTCTTTGCTCGCTTTAATAAAATTCGTAGCAACTTGCATAGTGTCAATGTTAAATTTTCAGATGCTAAAAATGATAGGCAATTACTAAGTGCATAAGACATGTCAATTTGGAAGATGAAAGTCACATCCATTCGTGAATCTACTGTCATGAGTACACTTACATTAGACGTTCTTTATTCTAAATTTAAAACTCATGAAATTGACATAATCTCACGTAAGAACCCCAACAAGTCTCTTGCGTTTGTTTCTCAACGTGATATGTCTAGCTCCGGCCAATTTTCATCTTGTGGTACACTTGCTTTGTTGTCCTGTCTAACCCTTGAACAGATTGAGGAGTTTACCGAGGAGCTAGTACTTCTCTCTACCAGGTTCTCAAAAGCATTGCAAAATGTGAGAACTAGAAGGAGAGGAAGCTCCGAACCTCAACGATGTTTCGAATGTGGTAAGACAGGACATTTTCATTCAGATTGCCCTAACCTTTAAGGTCCTACTTCCCGGGATGAAAAGCAAACAAGGACGAAGCACTCCTCTGCGAAAGACATGAAGAAAAAGAAGGGTTTTACAGGTCGTCAATTGGTGAGTAGTTTTATCTCTGCACTTCGAGAACTTGGCTCGGCGATGTGGACATTGGAAGTGACGAGGATGAAGATGATTTGGCAAACTTGTGCTTCATGGCGGGTAAGTCGATATCAAGTATGGAGGAGCCTAAACACAACAGCGACAATGAAGAGGTTTGTCCCACTTGCGAAGAAATGTGTGATGTTATTTCTCGTGCCACTGTTATAGTTATGAAAAGGGACAAAAATCTTAGGGACAATGTTATTAAAATTGAGTCACTAGAATCTGAAATTAATGGTTTGAAATCCTTGATTCCTAGTGATGATTCTTGTTCCTCATGTGATTTAATATATGAACAATTGTCCTCATTAAGAAGTGTGCACACCTCCGCACTTGATAAACTTGAGTTAGAAATTGAAAAGAACAGAGAGCTTGTTGCACTTAATGCTAACAACTTGAAAGATGCTAGCTGTTCTATAACTGAATTTGCATTGTTCTACTTGTGATGATCTTGATAAGAAACTACAAGATGCTATGAATGAAATTTCTATATTGAACAATTCTTTAAATATTGTTCCAATTGTAAATTAAAAGGAAAAATTTCATGTGAAAATTGCCTTGATCTGTCCAATAAACTTAATGACATGCATAGGACATTAGATCGGTTTTATAATGGGAATAAGAACCTAGACTTGCTGCTGAATTCTTCCAAGTCTTGCAATGATAAAACTGGTTTATATTTTGATTCTCATGGTCATGCTAAGGCACATCCACCTAAAATTGTAAAGTCATTAGGAAGTTGTTTGATTCAAGCAGTTCTTAAACAAAAAGATGTGGTTTTCAAATCTGCAGGAGTGTTGTCTCATTCAGTTTCAAATAAAAATGTTGCTTGCTCATCTAGACATGAACACAAAGTTAAATTTTATTGTACCTACTATGGTAGAGTTGGTCATGTCATAGATTTATGTTATAGACTAGCTAAACAACAGAAAAAGGAAAGAATGATTGCTAGATCTCATAACTTTCATGCAAAATTTGCTGCACTTGCTAAACCGAATGATATGAACATGCAATCTGCTGTAATGAGTCGAAAGCATGCAAAGTTTGCTCCCAAACCTACTGTTTTTTGTGATACACATGTAACATCTCATAGGATAGTAGTTGGATACAAAAATCCTCAAGCTTTGGCTCATAAACCTGCTGTTTTCTCTCATCTTTTGTGTGTTATTCCTGTTGGACATCGTGTAACTCAGTACTAGATTCCTAAATGCCTTTGGACTAACCTAAGTATTGAGTCATCGACGTATTGTTCTTCTATGTAGGTTACACGCTTGATGAATGAGAACATTTGGATTGTGGATTTAGGTTGCTCATACAACATGACCGGTAACAAAGAATGGTTCTCCTCCCTCTCTTTTGTGTCACGTGTAGAGAATGTTACTTTTGTCCATAATTCTTCAACTCCTATAATTCCTAAGGGTTCGGTTAGAGTAAATGATCACTACACTTTGAAGGATGTGGCACTTGTCAAAAATTTGAAATACAACTTGCTTTCTGTTTCACAATTGCTAGATGAAAATCTGAAAATTATTTTCAATAAAAACTGCTGCAAAGTTGTAGGTTAAAATAGTGAGCTTATTTTTACATGTCTCGGTTTGGAAGGGTTTTTAAAACTGATTTTGATATGTCTTCCACTAAGCATTGGTGTCTAGTTGCTAATGATTCAAAGGACTTATATTTTTGGCATCGTAGACTCTTGATCGCATACGAGGGCTGCCTAAGCTTAAAGGGGACAAAGAAATTGTTTGCTCTTCTTGTAGACATGCAAAGATGGTTACAGGTTTACATACTCCTCTCACAATGATCATGACAACTGAATCGGGTCAACTTTTGCACCTTGACACCGTAGGACCTTCACGTGTTCAATCATTCGGAGGTAAATGGTATGTTCTTGTGATTGTTGATGATTATTCTAGATACTCTTGGGTTTACTTTATGGCATCTAAGAATGAAGATTTTAGTCACTTTAGAACTTTATTTCTTAGATTATCAATTGATCACCCAGGATCCTTAAAAGCAATTAGAAGTGATAATGGAACCGAATTTAAAAATCAATCTTTTGATCACTTTTGTGCTGAAAATGGAATATATCATCAATTTTCTTCACCATATGTACCTCAACAAAACGGTGTTGTAGAAGGAAAGAACAACCTTAGTTGAGATGGCTAGGACTATGCTTGATGAATATCAAACTCCTAGAAAAATGTGTGCCTGATGCGATTGCAACTACTTGTTATATCTCAAATCGTGTTTTCTTGCGTGCTAAGCTAGGTAAAACACCATATGAGCTCCGGTTTGGACATAGGCCTAGTGTTATACACTTTAGGGTCTTTGGTTGCAAATGCTTTGTTATGAAACATGGTAATCTTGATAAATTTGAACCTAGATCCATTTATGGCATGTTTCTTGGTTATCCATCTCATACTAGAGGCTACTGTGTGCTTTTACTTGACACTAACAAAATTGTGGAGACTTGTGAGGTGTCTTTTGATGAAGCTAGCTCAGGTACTAGCTCAAATATTGCTGGTCCGGGTCCACATCCGCAAGGGGAGAGCATTTTCGTTGAAGATGAGGAAGAGGTGGTGCTACTGCTAAAAAATTTAGCAACTAATGACATTGCTCCAGCTCCTGATTTTGATTCACAACCAGCATCGACAACCGTCATTGGTAATCCAGATCATCCTCAAGTCACAAGCTCATCGATTTGTGATGAACATGAAGAATAAGAAGCTTGTGAAGTGTCTACTCCTGTTCGGATTCTCAAAAGTCATCCTCCACAACAAATTATTGGAAGCTTTCACGAACAAGTCACAAGCTATGATGAGTTCAGAATTTGAGATGAGTATGATGGGAGAACTCACGTACTTTTTGGGGCTGAATATCAAGCAAACCAAGGAGGATACCTTTGGGCATCAAATGAAGTATACAAAAGACCTCCTAAGGCGCTTCAACATGTAAAAAAGCAAGCCTCTTCGGACACCAATGGGAACAGCAACAACACTTGAACTTGATGAAGATGGTGAACCCGTGGATCAAAAAGAATATAGAAGCATGATCGGATCACTTTTGTACCTCATGGCATCAAGACCGGACATACAATTCAGCGTATGTCTTTGGGCACGGTTTCAAGCCTCCCCACGTCCTTCACATCGTCAAGCCCTCAAAAGGATTCTCAGTAACTTACATGGAACTCAAGAATATGGCATTTTTCTACCTTCTTCCTCAACCGTTACTTTGAAAGATTTTTCGGATGCTGATTTTGGGGGTTGTAGGATTGATAGGAAAAGTACTTCCAGTGCTTGTCATTTTCTTGATAATTCACTTGTTGCTTGGTCCTCTAGAAAACAAAACTCAGTTTCACAATCCACAGCTGAATCTAAATATGTAGCCACTACTAGGGCTTGCTCACAAATTCTTTGGATTGTTCAAACACTTAATGACTATGGGGTTGATCTAGATAGTGTTCCACTGTTTTGTGATAACACTAGTGCCATTTGCATTGCTAAAAACCCTGTGCAACATTCTAGAACTAAGCACATTGACATTAGGTATCACTTTCTCTGTGATAATGTTGAAAAATGAAACATTGCGCTTCACCATGTAGATATTAAACAACAATTGGCTAACATTTTTACAAAACCTTTGGATTTCACTCGTTTTTATTACATTCATAGTGAAATAAGGGTTATGCATCCTCATGACTTAAATTGAGGGGGAGTTTTGAAACTTGGGAAGTCTATGTGTGAATCTAAACTTAAAATAATATGAGCATAGTATTTCATACATATATTACTTTATGATTCCTTTTACATGCTAAAAGTTCTTACTACATTACTCATGTTATACATTTTGTAGTTTTTGCCATGACTAGTAATTGGAATAATTACTTACACTAAATCTGGTCATGATCGAACTTTCTTGCTGTTTTGAACTTGTTGCATGCTCACAAGTGCTTTTAATCCTAAAGAATTAATCAAGTAATCAACTCACATGTTGAGTTTTATGAACAAATATAAATTGAGAAAAGATCAAGAGAATATGCATGAATTGCACTTCTTCTTTTGAGATGGCTTATCATTGCACTTAGATATGAACTTGGAAGAAGTTGTGTATGACTAAAATCATGTCCTTAAGCTTCTGATTGTCAAATGACATAGGCTTGGCTTGTTTGGTTAGAATAAGGCAGATGTGACATATAATCTCTTGCAAATGTCATATGTTGAAATTTGTGCTTTAAAAAAATTGCAGCGACAAGTGTCATGCTTTCAGGTATTGAAATAGTTAAGTTTGTGAGATCGTGACTTGCTTAAATTGAAAATTACATTTTATCTCTAGCATGACTTACACTACTTTATGTATCTCATTGTTGTGATAGTGTAAGTTACTTGATAGTATGACTTGGATGAGCTTTGTTTTATATGTATATGTTATAATATGCTCATAACAATTAAAATTTATCTTTTGAACCTTGCTGAATACATTGTCAAAGAGGGAGAGATAATAGATAATATGTGAATATTTAAAGATAACATTGCAAGGGGGAGAAATTGATTACATATTGCACATATTCACAATTGTTTTGGCACGATTCAGGGGGAGAATTTGTTTTTCTTCTCATTTTATTTCTGTTTTACAAAGGGGGGGAAATTTTTTTTCAAAACTTTTCATGTAAATAAGACAATGCTCGAATTTTAAGTGGTGTTGCCAATGCATTCATCAAGGGAGAGATTGTGAGACCTAAGTGTGCTGAATACATTGCCTTTAGCGATAAAATTTTTGAATACTACCTAAACACCTTTATCATCAAGGTCTGACTATAGCTCCGAGCTTCTGCAAGGTCCGACAATAGGTCCGACTTGCTTTGAAAAGGTCCAACATGTTTGTGAGCTTTGCTTTTAGCTCCGGCATGTCTTTGATAGCTCTGGCATGTCTTTGTTAAGCTCTGATATGTTTTTGCTAGGTCCGACTTATGTTGGTCAGCTTTGACATGCTTTTCTAGCTCTGGCGCTAGGTTGTACTAGCTTTGGTAAGCTCCAACGCTAGGTTGTACTTGCTTTGGTAAGCTCCGGGTCAAGCTCCGGTTAGCTTTGGTAAGATTTGGAGCTTGATCGCAATATTCATGCTTTTACTGTGAAATGTTTTGAACTTGCTTTACATTGTTTGGAAAGATTTTTTAGTATTCATTTGCTAAGTTTTTGGCTCATTTTGCTTGATATGGCTGATATCATTTGCTATGGTTTGCAACATGCTTATGTGAGGTGCTCATGTAAGGTGTTGTGGTTATCGGATCTAACGAGAGTCAAGTCGAGGACTTGCTCAGAAGTATTGGTTGTTTATTCATGTGCAGGAGCTGCTCGAGTTCAAGACATGGCTGGTGATGGGATCCATTGAACTAGTCTTAGGGAGAAGATAAGGTTCAACAACCAAGTTCGGAAGGAATTGTGGTTGAGTTGATCGGGAGGTCGCGCAGCATGTATGAATCAAGAACAATGCATATGAAGGTATTGTGGACATCGTTGGATGATGTTTGCATGTGTGTAAGGAGTGCAAGGACGTGGCTACATGGTTCCGAGGCGTGATGAAGAGATGTGGACGTAAAGAATTGGTCGGAAAGGTCTAACCAACTATGCTGCGACTGAGTCGTGTTTGACTCAAATATGGGAAGTTTTGAGTGACTTATGATAGGATTTCTTGTGGCTCACAAATTTGAGTTGTTTTAGGAATGTTGGATACGTTCCTAAGGTGTTTGGAAGTCTTAAGATTGCTTCTATCTGCATTTAGAAGAGTCTTGAGCAGTTATGGAAAGTTTTGTTCGTAAATTGAGTATTATTAGAGTCCTAGTTAGGTTTGGGTTAGCCTAAGGGCTTGATATATAATCAAGGGAGGCCTGCGCTCGTGGTGCATGACTTAATTTTGGGTTGTCTTCACAACTTGATTGACGAGATTATTTTTGTGTTGTCTTCACAACTTAATTTTCTATCATCTGTCAAAATTTACGGTCATTGATTTGTGGTTTCTGATCATCACGAGTTTCTTTGCAATGTTCGAGAACTGTTTTTCTCGGGTAGGACAGATTGACCTTTGTTCGAACTTTCAATCGTAACTTGAGTTTCTCTCGACAGATTTGAGTGATTCTTGTTGTGTCGTCTTCATGACTTGATTCTCTCTGATATCTATCACTTTTGTCACGGTGAAACACATTTAGATTAGTCTCACACACGATTTCTTTGACAGATCATTTTCTACTGAGAGGTTTTCATTGCTTCCGCTGAAAAAGTATTAAATCTACCATTCACCCCCCCTCTGATAGCTTTTCACGCGTTCTTTGATCCTACAGTCAGAATCCATTGTTAGAAGCCCTTCTATCAGCTCCGGCCGATCATGAGGGTCCATTCGGATTGCAACCCAATCGGTCTTCCATTTCCCCCACTTCTCGGAAGGAAAGGTCTTGATGTACTTGTATGAGAAATTTCTACGCTTTACAAAGTAGTAGAACCGCAGCAAGCAGTTACCTTTGCCTATTGTGTGGAGTGTGAAGAAGGTCCGGAATAGAGGGATGCAAGGTGGCACACCCACCCAAATCTCGCAGAAGTGGACGAAGATCGCCACCGGCAAAATGGAGTGAGGTCCAAGGTGGTGTAGTTGGAGCCCGTATGGCTCCAGCGGCATCAGTAAGAAGTTAGTTACTAGCGAAACTAGTCCAACCATGGTGTACACCGTGAAGTAAACAATATCACCGGAGGACTCCTTCTTGAATGGGAGCTTGTCGCGGTGAATAGTGTTGTTGAAGGAATCACTTGTTCAACGATTCAACTTCTAGAGTCTGAACAACTCATCGTCACTCACAACCTTGCTAGGAGGAAGTCTGAGTTCCATTGCCACAAAGTGGAGCAAAAGTGGGAGCACAGCGCAAGTGTTCAAGCGGAGAACTATGTGGCAAGAATAGATTGGTGCGTAAGAGTTCTTCCACCTAGCAGCGCCTCTTCCTTTATTAAGCCTCCGCAGCGCTTCGATGGCAAGTGCATTTGAACTAAAATCATGCTATACGAAGTTACCTCGTCAATGACAAGGGGGCTTGGGTCCACTTTGTTAATAAAGTCGCACCAGGTGAACCATTGTCATGATGAGAAGTTGGAAGCCCGAGGGCGGCGGCCTGACAGGACTACAAAGATTAAATTGGGAACCGATACAGAAATTGTATTGGGAACTGGCGTCCTTCAATTTTGTGAGATCAGCACGTCATGTATCTCACCTACCAAATCGAGAAGGACCACTTGTCTCAAAGGGAAGCCTGAAGCTGCAATGCGGGATAGATAATGGCCCCACCTCTGGCATCAAAACATCATAATCTCACTAGAGGTGAGTTCGGTGTCAATACCCTGCATACCAGGTATCCCTTCGTACCAAAATAAGATGCGTCGAGTTCCGCCTTCCAGTATTGTGGACTTCCAGAAGCAACAAGTGTCCCACAGTGCCAGACCTATCTCCCTCTTTAGGGTGGCTCTGGTGCTGTCATGTGTCCCGCAGTGTCGGACCTGCCTCCCTCCTTGAGGTGGCTCCAATGCTGCCATGTGTCCTTCAGTACTGGACCTGCCTCCCCGATAGGGGAAGCTCCGGTGCTGCCATGTGTCCAGTAGCTCTGGACCGGTCTCCCCGTAGAGGGAAGCTCCGGGGCCGCGTGTCACACGCCCAGACCTATGTCTGCAACAGGGAGACAATGGGATATCGAATGGCACAAACATTCAAGGGCTATCAATCGACCGTTACAAGAGCTGGTTAACACGTCATTAATGCTATATTAATGACGCATGATCAAAGGACTGTCAAGAATGGTAACGATGTCGTTATGGCGCGTTGTCACACTATTAACCACCCTTAACATCAGGGCCACCTATCGGGCCACGGTGCATACTGTAACGGCTAGTCCTTGGCACATATAAGGGCTGCGCTGCACAGTAGAACTCAAGCTAAGCATACACAAATCATTCTAGGCTAAGCTCAGGCTTACACTAGCTCATACAATTAACACACACATCGTGGAGTAGGGTATTACGCTCAGGCGGCCCAAACCACGTAAAATCCCCTGTGTTCACCCTTGTTCTCGATCTAGATTAGCGCCCTGGCTAAATACGAACCTCCGCGGACTATATCTTAGTAGTACTGGGGAAGTATCTTAGTCTACACTTCAACAACAATATTCTTTGGTTTATACATCAAAAATAAATATGTTGACAGAAGACATCATAATACTCCCTCGATCCTATACTACAGCAGTAGTGGTCTTATCTAGACTGCGACTACTCCACTCTAGCAACATATAATAAAAGAAGCGGCAATTTCCTGCAAAACATTTAATATGCAATCGCGGGCACGAAGCTTGGCAAGACTTAACTATCTCACCTAATAACATGAAGCTCTACATTCTGGAAACTCAAGACTGGAAACGTAACTTGCATAATGGAAATTCGCTTAAGAGTGGATCTTTACTTTCTATTTAGCATCAATTTAATGGTTCTAGTAACATAACTTTAGTTTTCTCTACTTATAATCCATACAAGTTGCAGTGTCAAGATTATTCATAAAGCATATATCATTGAATCTAATGATGTTATTACTACGTCACGGCGCAGTGAACAAGTATGCAAACTACCTTGAGCGATGGTGATTTGAATTGAGAACACACGGCTTGCACGACACAAACACTAGTTTAAAAGAGACAATGCTCAACCAATTTTGGTTATGTCATATGTGGCAACCTTTCATAAGACACCCAAGTATTGAACCGGTCCCACCATCATGGAAGCAAGCCCAACTACGGGTAACACCTCAGTGGCCTCTACTCTCCGGTCAACGTGTGGTGTTGAGGACATTGGGATGTGCCTAGGTTAACAAGTTATATCGGTTTCCTAGGTTCCATATATCCAGTATGCATATGGTACATATTCAAACTTGTCCACCACAGACGAACATGGTACGGTCCTTAATTGACATAGGAAGGGTTGTGCACGCAGATCTCTACTTTGCTGCTTCCTACCCTTCTGCTCGGTCTCAAGTAAACCATTAAATAGAATAAATGCCAAACTTGCTCAATTGATTCCACTTTACAAGTTCACAAGTAGGTAATCACCTACTCGAGCGAGTTATACCACTCCATCCATTTCCTCAACTTTAGCATACCGTCCCTAATCATGTGAAGTCATATTCTATCCATAGACTCCAGTGATGTATAGACCTTCTTAGTGAAGCTCCTTTCATCACTTGACGTTGTTCGCAGCCGGGTCCACGCTTGTTTTTCTCCTCCGAGTTGTGATCATCATTGTTCGTCTCCGTCATATTTTATCGATATTACATGCATAATAGACATAATTTTACGATTTAAGAACCAAAGTATTTTAAGAAATAAAAGACAGTACAATACTAATTAGAGAAACAAAAGAAAACCATACTGGTTTCCTACAGCTTTTTAGAAGTACTGATATTACTTCACTTGGATTATGTAGAACATAAACTACATGCTTGTAACCATAAAGATGAGGCATTTGGATGACTAATGTTTCATTGGCCATAAGTTTAGAATAACCGAAGAATATTCTGCACAAGTGAGCTGAAACATAAAAATATGAAGTCCAAATGTTGCTAAAGGAAAATGGTAAGATTTGGGGTTACTATACTATATGAAGCAACATGGTCATAATACTCATAAAGTAACTTGATTCATAATTTTCAATATTCTGCTAAAAATATGCTCATGAGTAATCTGGAGATGTAGGACATGATAAGGAATATTTCCACCAGTTATAGTATTTATAAAACTATTGTTAATTATCTGTAATTTGATTAACAGAAAGCACTCAATAAATTTTTTGTTCAAGTTTAACAAGTCTCACTGACCCTGCAACATTACTGTGGCTTCTTGAGTGTTTGATTGTATTGGCACTAAATTTAAAGAATGAGTGAAATGCACTAGTAGTCCATGAACTTGTAAGGGTGTGTCACTTAGGTCCATAAACTCTTAAAACGTGTTTAGAGATCCCTAAAGTAAT
Organism: Tuctoria greenei; assembly: GCA_036927565.1. Classification (NCBI taxonomy): domain Eukaryota; kingdom Viridiplantae; phylum Streptophyta; class Magnoliopsida; order Poales; family Poaceae; genus Tuctoria; species Tuctoria greenei. Next base: position 106,612,127 of record JAYESD010000003.1, on the reverse strand, counting down.
TAAGTAATTCACTAGAGGTCCAACTTACATGTGGCATGCACAGCTGACACGTTGGATCTGATCATTTTGCAATTAGGTCCACATAAACATTACTATTGACATGCGGCTTGTTCTGATTTAGGAGGTCAGCATCTGTTGGGACACCACGTTCTAACATTGCACGGGCAGCACGGCACGGCGATCGAGCTTCTCTGCGTGGTGATATTGCACGCCGGTGCCGTCAAGCCGCTGAGCTCTACTCCTGCGCCATCTGCGGGCGTATGATCCATTAGGCGATCTCTGGAGCTGGTGATTTCTCTGTGGGCGTCTATCTCGTCGCGATCGAGAATGGGGGCGGCGAGCATGCGGCCAGGGGGCAGCGCAGATCAGAAGGTGAGGGCCTTGGGCCGGTGCTGATTCAGAGCTTGCGGCCACGGGGCTCAGATCGGGAGCCGAGGGCCTGGGGCTGGCACAGACCGGCTAAGTGATTTTTTGCTTATTGGTATGCAACTGGTTACACTGCATGATTTGTCCATTCGTGGGTATTAGGTGTTCTTGTATAGGTTCTTAATTGGGTGCAAATGTATTTTTTTCATTGTGTTGGTTATAATCACTGTTTGCTGCAGCCTTGTAATTTGCGATTTGTAGTGTGTGTACTTGAGTTTTTGATAATCTGCTGTTGATTGCTGCTCATTATGATTGCTACTTTGAGCTTGATCAGAATTTTCTGAATGCATAGGCAGATGAAGAATTACAAAGAAATGGGCTTGGTGATGGCCATTAAAGTCGAAGCTATTAGTTTCAGAAGAAGTTAGGGAGTTAGCTATCAGAATAGTGGTCATTGTAGACATATCTACCCAATGTACAGATTTTTTTTCTTGTTCTTAATGTTTTCCACTCAGTTTTGAGATATTCAGTTATAGCTGGATCGGTAACTATGATTCTGCAACGAGTTTCTGGCTTTTTTTGACATTCAGTGACATAGTTGAGTTGCCCAGAAAAATGGTCTATTCAGTTTCCCTGTGTCACTAACAGTGTCCAGACTCCTGATATACAAAGCAGACAAAAAAAGTCACAAGGAAGGGAATAGATACGGCTACACGCTGATTATGTACCGGACAACTTATACACCACACCCCGGGCTCAAAAATCACTTTGAATTAAGCTAAACATATATATAAAAGAAAATTCTGAAGGTGTGCACTCGCGGCAACTCGAATTATGGCCGTGGACACCCCGCGCCGCTCTGAACGATAGATAGTGAGGGACTCCAACACCGCACCCTGCCAGACCAATGCGCCTCCACCTCAGCTAGATTACCGCGCTGCCCAGATCGATTCGCACTGCCCCTGCTATGTCAGAACAAGGCGCTCCAACAGATGTTCACCTCCTAAGTCAGAAGAAGACACACACCAATATATAGTAATATTTGTATGGGCTTAATTGCAAAATAATCAGATCCAAGTTGTCATCCGACGTGTCTGCAATGTAGGCATGCCACATGTACGTTGGATCTCTAGTGAACCATTTATTTAGTTTAGGGACATCTAAACACGTTTTAAGAGCTCATGGACCTAAGTAACACATCCTTACAAGTTCATTGACCACTAGCGCATTTCACTCTTACAGAATTATCTGCTGGTGGGATCTACTAGAATCAATTTAATAAGCCTCACATGGATTTTATAATGTAATTAAGGCTATTATTTTAATTTCCAATGACCAACTGATAAAGAAAGATGAAACTTTTTATAGGACTTCCTGGACATATAAAATATTTTTAAGAAAAGTTTCATAATTTTCTACTAAATCTTTGATAATAATTTCCTTGAATTTTATGTATAAAGGAATTAATTACGCATTCATATGCACTATCATATACATTCTATTAGACTAAATTCTAATTTAAGTTTTATGGAGTACCACAAAATTGGTATCATGATTTAATGAAAATTTTACCATTCTATATTGATTCTACAAATGTTTTATGGTTTTCTGCAATTAAAAGTATATTTTCTGTCCATTTTAAAACTAGGGCAACTATTAACATTAATTGACTTCGTCATGTCAAATGAGGTTGAAATTTTTATGAGTGATTAGGGTTCATATAGAAGGGCTATGGACAACTTTGAGAATTTTTTAGTTAATAAATCTCCTATAATGATTTTCCAATTTATTATGTACAAATCATTGATATAGGAATTATCTATGGTTTTCATATTGTATATAATGTTCCAATGCAAAGGTCTTGCCACCAGGAGTCTATTAATTTTTTTTCACCGTTTTTGGATATTTCTATAATTATCTATGATTTTTACAAGTTTGTGTACTTTTCTGAATTTTTTTTATTATTGAAAATCCACTACTAAGGCTGACTGCTGGGCCCTGGGACAGTACAACCACAAGCGCACCAGACCACATAGTGGACTACATGGATGTTACGCACGGCCGCACCGGATCCCCATGGCACAGAAAATCCCCATGGGGGGCTTCTTCAACCTTTGTCCAGGGAAGCCACTGGCGGTACTGGGCAGTGCAGCTCGCCAGTGCTTCGCGGCGAAATACAGCTGGCTGAACTCCTAATGGTTGCCGTGACTAGGGAAAAATAAAGGGGTACTTCGTTGGACGTCGGCGGCGAGGATATGGCGGAGGTGAACTGCGGCAAGTGCGATTTCCTCGGGCGCAGGAAAAACATTAGGACAAAGCCCTAGAGCAACCTTGTGCGATGTATAATCCGGGCATGGTGCCAATTTGGGACAGAAAAGGTTGGAACAAAGGGTACACAGACAAGAGGAACATTTCCATGGCTGGCGGCTACAAGATTTGGTTTCCTGACGAGCTCACTAGGTCGTTCTTCAAAATGTTTGTTCCCAAATGATCACTAGATCGTCAAGATGCTATGGATTAAATTGAATGGGTCGGTATGAACCAATTAGAAAGAATTTTGACTCTAAATGTGTGAAGCTCATTTTGAACAAAGTTGGCAAAACATGAAATCTGGTGAGGACCCTCTACGGAATTGCTTCCGACTCGAGGAAGGGGGAGATGTACACGGCCAACCTTTGTGGAGGAGCTGTTGGGATAGAAAAGGCTTTGAAGGTGTCTGGCAACATCGATGCCTCAAGGTGTTCGAAAAATGAAACTAGGGTGGCAACAACAACGATTTTATTGTCTCGTAGCTTGGCCAAGAAAAAAAGATGGGAGATGTTTAGTGAGTTGCGCACGAGAGTTGACAAGTTCATATCGGAATACAATTGGCACAAGGTGTGAGATATAGGTGCTGAATACATTGGCAAATAAGCTAAAATTGAGGGTTAGCATGTAAAGTTTTGAGTATAGCCGACTACAGGGGCTCGGGAGGAATCGAACACGAGTGGGCTACAGTCACACCTAGACGGGCTGGCCACCCAAACATAGGAGCTCGGGAGGAATCAAACCCGGGTGGGTTGCAGTCGCACACGGATGCGCTGGCCACCCAGTCATAGGCCGGTTTTCTTAATGTCCGAACTTGTCGCGCACGAGCTGCACGTGTTTTCACTACGGAGCATCCGGATTTTCATTTTATAATGCAGAGCGGCTGTTTGGACTGTACGAACTTTCTACACGCTGAAATAATTGTGCAGCTGCTATGTTTTTAAGTTGCAATGTTTCAAAATTGCTTTAAACTTATCAGAAGGTTTGCTTAGCACTTTTGTACTATGTTTTATGCGTTATGGCTGATCATGGTGGCTATCATTTTACAATATTTTGCAACATGCTCATGCTTATGTGAGGTGCTCACATGAGGTGTTGTGGTTTTCAGACTAATGTGAGTCCAGGCGAGTACTTGTGCTTGGAAAAGTTAGTTGTTTGTTTATGTTCAAGTATTGTTTGAGGTCACGACATGGCTGGTGATGATGATCCATTGAACTATTCTTAGAGAGAAGATGAGGTTCAACAACCAAGTTCGAGAGTAATTGTGGTTAAGTTGATCGGGAGGTCACGCAACATTTTTGGGTCAAGAACAATGCATATGAATGTATCGTGAACATTTTGTAAAGTGTTTAGTTGTGTGCAAGTGGTGCATGGATGTGGCAACATGGTTCTAAGGCATTATGATGAGTTATGGACGTGAAGAATTGGCGGAACAGTCCAACCATCTGAATGTTGCCTTGGGCTTCAATTGAGGTAGTTACAGTTTGTTTATGGAAAGTATCGAGTTATTTATGGTTAGATTTCGTGTTGGTCACGAAGTTTAGTTATTTTAGGAATGTTTCGGATGTTCTTATGGAGTCTTGAGCTGTTATGCAAAGTTTCATTGAAACTGAGTAGGAGTAGGAGTCCTAGTTTGGGTTGGGTTGGCCTATGGGCTGGTTATATAAGCAAGGGAGGCCACAAGTCGTGGTGAGAAGACTTGCGGCTGTTCCTCTTATGTTTTTTTTTGAATAAAATTCATACTTTAGAGGATCACTTGTTCCTTGTTCGTCTGACTTGTTTTCATCAAGTCTTAATCGCCAAGTTTGTGCACAGGATGATGTTTCTTTATTGTTTTTATCATAACTCGCATTTTACATATTCAATTGATGTGACTCTTGTTGTATTGTCTTCACAACTCAATACTCTATCACCTGTGAAAATTTTACAGTCATAGGATTTGTGATTTTTTATGTCCATGAGTTTCTTTACAGCATAGCAGATCTGTTTTTATCTCGGGTAGACCAGATTTACTTTTGCTCAATCTTTTGATCATAACTTGAGTTCTACTCGACGTTTTCACGTGATTCTTGTTGCATTAGTTTTTTGATTTGATTCTCTACAATTTATATTGGTTTTGTGTTGGTCACGAAATTGAGTTGTTTTAGGAATGTTTAAGACATTCCAAAGGTGTTTGGAAGTCTTAAGATTGCTTCTATCTGCGTATGGAAGAGTCCTGAGCCATTATGTAAAGTTTTGGTTGAAACTGAGTAGGAGTAGGAGTCTTAGTTAGGATTGGATTGGCCCGAAGGCTTGTTATATAATCAAGGGAGGTCGAAGCTCATAGGCCATGACTTTGGGCTGTTCCTCTTGTGGTTCTTTGAATAAAATTTGTAGTTTAAGGAGCCTTTGTGCCTTGTTCGTCCGACTTGTTTTTGGCAAGTCTTTCTCGTCGAGTTTCTAGATAGCCAGGTGTTACATCGGTGTTTTTATCATAACTTGAGTTTTACAGATCCAATCTACATGATTCTTTTTGTATTGTATTTAAAAATCAATTTTCTATCATCTGTGAAAATTTCAGGGTCATTGAATTTGTAGTTTTTGAGATACATGAGTTTCTTTATAGCACAACAAATCTGTTTTTAACTCAGGTAGAACAGATTAACCTTTGCCCAGTGTTTTGATCATAACTTAAGTTTTACTCGACGCTTCCTCGTGATTCTTGTTGTGGTGTCTTTCTGACTTTATTCTCTACAATCACTACTGGTTTTGTCACGATTACACATGTGTAGAATATTCGTCCACATAGTTTTCTTTAACAGATTGATTTTTGCCGAGAGGTTTTTGTAGCTTATGCTGAAAAAGTTTAAATCTACAATTCACACCCCACTAGTAGATTTTTACATGTTCTTTGATCCTACAATTGGTAGTAAAGGCATGGTTCTCCAATATTTGTGATTTGGACATGTTTTTCACTATTCAACATGGAGAAATACTCCGGAAAACCTTGTGTGTTCGACGGAGTTGATTTTCAGGTTTGGAAGGCTCACATGGAGGCTTACATACAGGCGCAAGGTTTCACAATATGGTAAAAGGTCTTCAAGCACTTTGTCATGCCTTCGAATGATGAAGTTATGGCTGCCAACATGGGAGACATCAACAACAATAACAAGGCGGGCAACACTATGATTCAAGGATTGACTCAAAGCGACTTCAACTGTGTTGCACACCTCCGATCTACGTATGATGTGTGGAAAGCACTATACGAATACCACGAAGGCTCCAATACTATCAAGGTGGTACGTCAAGACATGTTCAAGAAAGACTACATTCATTTTGATGCAACGTGATGAGTCGATCGATGATCTCTTTGCTCGCTTTAATACAATTCTCAGCGACTTGGGTAGCGTGAATGTTAATATTTCAGAAGCCAAAAATCCTAGGCAATTATTAAGGGCATTAGACGTGTCAACTTGGGAGATGAAAGTCACATCTATTCGTGAATCCACTGTCATGAGTACAGTACATTAAATGTGCTATATTCCAAGTTGAAAACTCATGAACTTGAAGTTATATCATAGAAAAATCCCAACAAGTCTCTTGCATTTGTCTCACAATATGAGATGCCTAGTTCTAGTCCATCTTCATCATGTGGTATACTTGCTTTGCTGTTCTCTCTAACCCTTGAATAGATTGAAGAGTTTCCATATGAGGAGCTAGCACTTCTCTCTACTCAGTTCTCAAAAGCATTGCAAAATGTGACAACTAGAAGGAGAGGAAGTGGTGGTTCTCAACAATGCTTTAAATGTTGTAAGATAGGACATTTTCATACGGACTGCCCTAACCTTTCAGGTCCTACTACCCGTGATGAAAAGCAAACAAAGTTCAAGTCCTCTTCTAGAAGCAACAACAGGAAAAAGAAGACTTTTACAAAAACGACAAGTGATGAAACACATTCTCTCCGCACTCCTAGATAACCACTGGAGCGATGTGGACTCCAAGAGTGATGAAGATGAAGACAATTGGGCAACAATATGTTTTATGGCAGGAAACTCAAGATCAAGTATGGAGGAAGCAGAACACAAAAGCGATAATGAAGAGGTATGTCCCACTTGTTAAGAAATGTGTGATTCTAATTCTCGTGCCACTGTTGTACTCAAGAAAAAAGGAAAAAACATAGGGACAATGCTTTTAAAATTGAATCACTAGAATCTAAAATTAATCGATGAAAGTCTTTGATTCCTAGTGATTATTCGTGTTCCTCATGTGCATTAATTTATGAATAATTGTCCTCTTTAAGAAGTGTGCACACCTCCACACTTGATGAACTTGAACTTGAAATAGAAATAACAGAAAGCTTGCTGCTCTTAATGATAAAAACTTGAAAGATTTTAGTTGTTCTACAATTGATTTGGATTGTTCTAGTTGTGATGATCTTAATAAGAAACTACATGATGCCATGGATCAGATTTTTGCTTTGAACAATGATTTACGTTCTCATGAAGTTAAATATGTTCTAATTACAAACTAAAGGGAAAACTTTATGTGAAAACTGTCTCGACTTGTCTAATAAAATTGATGACATGCATAAGACACGAGCGGTTTTGTAGTGGGAATAAGAATCTAAACTTGTTGTTGAACTCTTCTAAGACCTGCAATGGTAAAACTAGATTATGTTTTGATTCTCATGCTCATTCTATGGCACATCCACCTAAGGTTCTTAAGTCATTAGGATGTGGCTTGATCCAAACAATTCCTAAACAAAGAGGGGTTGTTTTAATGTCTGCAGGAATGTTGTCTCATTCGGTTGCTAACACACACGTTGCTTGCTTATTTAGACATGAACATAAGGTTAAATTTCATTGTACCTACTATGGTAGAGATGGTCATATCATAGATTTTTGTTATAGACTAGCTAAACGAGGAAAGATACAAAGAATGCTAGCTAGATCACGTAACATCTAAGAAAAACTTGCTGCACAAGCTGAACCAAATATTAGGAGCTTGCAACCTTCTGTGATAAGTAAAAAACATGGAAAGTTTGCTCCCAATCCTACTGTTTTTTGTGCTACACATGTAACACCTCATAGGTCAGTACTTGAGTACAAAAACCTCAAACATTGGCTCACAAATTTGTTGTTTTATATTAGCTTTCGCGTGTTATTCCTGTTGGACGTCGTTTTACTACATACTGGATTTCTAAATGTGCTTTGACTAACCCTAGTATTGAGTCATCAACATATTTTGCTGCTATGTAGGTTATAAGCTTGAGGAAGGAGAACTTTTTGCTTGTGGACTCCAGTTGCTCACACCACGTGACTGGTAACAAATAATGGTTATCTCTCCTCTCTTTTCTGTCACGTGTAGAAAATGTTACATCTGTCCAAATGCATGACCCACAATCCCATGGAGTATTTGGGTAGCTGTATAGATCAACGTGTAGAATTGCCATGCTAATGTTATATGGAATCCGGTAGAAATCGAGTAGTTGGAATCTACTCTCGATATAGTTACACCGCCACACAAGATTGGTTTATGCTGAGAATGGCATATAAATATGAATCTGAGACCGGGCGGCAGCGTAGGAAGCAGCGAGATGTGGTATCACGTGCATAGCGCTGCCTGTGTTGATGGAGGACCAATTTGTGTGCAGCCCAGCTGAAAAAGTTTGAACTGTAACAGATGCATACTAGCTATATGGGAACCAGAAAACTGATGTAATTGGTTAACCTGGGCGTTGAGGCTTACCCTTCTGTTTTATAGGAGTGGGTTGAGGGCTGCAAGGTGTAAATCTGCCGGCGGGCAGAGACACGCTCCGCGCTGGGACCTCCTGTCCGTTACAAAAGGACCAGTTCGGCAATTTCAGTTTCCTTTGATAGGTTGCTGCATACAACATAGTAATTAAGTGTGATTCGCTCCACTTCCGAAATATGTGTATTTGTCGTGTTATTTGGGTGTCTACTGATTGCAATCATCATCCCCCCACTGTTATGTGAGCCCGCTTGTTCACTGTATCGTGACATAGTAAATATTGAAGAAGCTAGAAGAATTTGATGTATTGAATTATAATTGTTTTGCAACCATGCTTGCTGTAGTATATGCTCATTAATGTTTATTTCTGAACAATTAACTTGCTTCTGATAACTTGAAAGTAAGGAGTCACTTGTAGGCGAGTTGTTTATGCAATATATCTGTCTATGTTTATATGTATCTCTGCATGTAGAGTTTCATACTTAGGTGAGACGGTTAAGTCTTGCTAAGCCTTCGTGCCCATGGTTGCTATATTAAGTTGTTGCAGGTGAGTCGTATGAGGAAGATCCCGGGGATGAGTCGATGCCCCCGTCATGGTATACCGCCAAGTGGGAGCCCTGCATGTTGCTGTGATCTTCGCTTGTGCACTGCTAGTATGTAGCGTCCCCGAGCTGGACGGCTGCACTTTTGCATAGCTAAGCTGAGAGTTTAGCTATGAGTATGACTCCTGCTGTATATTAAGTATTGTAAAAGACTTCTGTTGTTTACATCAATAAAACATTGTATTTTATCGTATTCTTTTTGTTTGTGCTCTTGGGTGCCGCATCGCACGGTACCACCCTTTGCGACTCTTGGAATGTGTGGACCCGGTCCTCGCAAATATTCCAATAGTTACAATCCTAGATCATGAGATATATCATTTACAAGTTCACAGAATTTCTAGCAGATTTTGCTAGCACCTCCGCAGAGATACCACATAGAACTCGCAATTCCAAACTGGTCTCCTTTTCCGAATTTGGAAAAAAATTTGAATTACAAAGTTGTAGCACATCTCCTCGCCTTTTCCACAACGTTACCACAGTACCCCAACAAACATTTCTACAAGGAGATATCGCCAAAATACACAGACTGGTCCAATGAGTCAAGAAATTGTAGCAGTTTTTGGTCCTGAAGATTTTCACCAGTTTGATGTGATTTTCTATCCTGGAGGTCAACATAGATGTTATATAAGTGTCGGTTGTCTATAAAAACCGACACTCATACACTAAAAGTGTCGGTGAACCGACGCTCTTAACCGACGAAATCCCGCTGACGCATTTAACGTATAAATGCGTCGGGGCCGACACCTTTATCCTTTATAAGCGTCAGTTTAAAAAAACGACACTCTTAATTGTAAATGCGTCAGCCATTTCAACTGACGCATATAAATATCTTACAAGCGATGGTACCGGTGGAAACCGACGCTCTTACCGTCTGACACACACAAATAAATTGTTTCCTCAGGCCTCGTTTTCATCGACCATGGAAGCGCTCTGGTCGATTTTTTCCTCCAACACCAATGTTCTACAGCCTCTGGTCTCGGGAAAAAATGATAGAGAACAATGAACATCAATCTTGAACACAATGCGGAAGCGATGAAGACGAAGCCGCACGCGCGTCTCTGCATCTTCTGCCCCACCGCCTGCGCCGCCGCGCGCCAACTGCGCAGCCCGCCTGTGCCACTGCGCGCCGCCTGCGCGCCGCCTGCGCCGCCCGCCTGTGCCGCCCGATCGTGTGCCGCCAGCCTGCACCGCCTGACCGCACGCCGCCCGCCTGCGCCACCCCGCCTGTGCGCGCTCCGCGCGCCGCTCGTGCGCCTCCTGGGAGCCACCTGCGCCGCCTGCCCAAGTGCCGCCTGCCTGCGCGCCTCCCTGGCGCCTGAATCTACAGAGCTGCGCGTGGTCGGGAGTAGTGGGCGTGGAAGAGAGAAGCAGAGGAAGACACACGTGGGTTAGGGTTCATGGGAGTTGTGGCACCAGTGAAAATATACAGGCGCGGGCGGGTGGTGGGCGCGCGGTAATAAAAAAAATTGGAACAGGAGCGCGCGGTGGCTGCAGTATAAAAAAAATTGACTACCGCGGCTTTTTTGCCGGGGACGGGAATAAAAGCGTTGGTTGAACTGACATATTTAATAAAAGTGTCGGTTGCACCGACACATTTATTAAAAGCATTGGTTTTTATGTACGACTGACACCTTTAGTGTATAGGTGTCGGTTTTCTTAAACTGACATTTATAGTTGATTTAAATGTGTCGGGGCCGACGCCTCTAATTGAACCGACACCTTATTCGTCGTTTCTTGCAGTTATAGGTTACTTTTCAACCTTTAGAAAACCATATTCCACACCTGCATTGGTGAAATCTACAAAGAGATATGAACTGTCAAAGTTCAGCAACTTTCTGCCAGAACTGCACATTGAGATTTGAGTATGACAGATTCAGTGTTTGATTCATTTTTATCTTTTAATTTTGGATATCTGTCCTGGAGATTAACCAAAACTTTGAGAGAACATCTCCACCTTTCCAACCATGTACCCAATGACCGCAGTGGTCACATACAACCTAAGTTACCCCCTGGCAAGGTCCAACCGAAAACATAGCAGGAAAACACAGAGGGCCTTAATGGATGATTTGATACTCGATCCATATTCCAACTGACTTTAGCTACGGAACAGAGATTACCAGTTTAAAATTAGTCCTAGGTTCACGTTTTTATTTGTTACTTAGAGTCACATCTTTGACAAGGACATAAATTGTCAACGTATGTGATGTAACCCAAGACGACATGTTGATACTACGTTCCTCACCAAATAGAAAATCAAAAACGGATTAGCTCCGGCATATACGTCTCTTAGGTGGCGCTAAAATTGATCACTCGCAAACGTGTTCTACCTAGCATTCCTAACGCAGTTAGTGTACCTACAAAATACATGCATTTACAATTCAATCACATAAATAGCGCCAAAAGGGCGGGCAACTTAGGCAACATTTAAGGCAGTCACGATGAATATATTTGTATCCAATTTCTAGGCCCGGTATCATTCCAGCAAATGGGCCGTTCTCAAGGAGTACACGTCTCCAGAAACACGATTGTGTTATGCACCACACAACAGGGGGGCTGGAATAAGCTGCATACAAGTAAATGCAAACAGGTATTTTATCACTCGGCTGATGGTGAGCATTACATATGGCTCATCAAACATCAAGAGTTCAAGAGTTGCATACTGTCATGTTAATGACCACACAATGGGGTCTCCACTCTTTTGCGTGAAGCACGTTGGGGAGCAGCATTTCCTATGTTTTTCAGGAACGTGAAGAGTTTTGGAGACTCATATTCACTCCCATTCCAAGACACGGGGGATAACCCCATACCACATCCCTCATATGGGTTGCTAACCAAAATTGATCCACTTTTGGTAGCATACATTACCACGCTTACCTGAGTGTAGGTGCGTCGTTACATCATAACAAATATGTTGGATTGCCACCTTAAGTAACTATGCTAATATCTGTCATTATGTGGGCCTAGTACTGAATCCTCACTAATGGACATAAATTTTCCAAAATATGTGTCTTTTCAGGTGTGCTATTCTCAATGTAGCCCTGATAGCAGCCTGTGAGGACCACTGCCCCAAAATTTCACGAATCACATTGGATGGTGTCATGCGATGCGATACTGAATAGCACAACACAGAAAAGAACGCTGAATACATAACATAAAATCTCATGTTACAATGTTCTTTGGTTCATACATCAAAAGTAAATATCATGACGGAAGACATCATAATACTCTCTCGAACCTATACTACAACAGTAGTGGTCTTATCCAGCCCGCAGATACTCCACTCTAGCAACATATAATTTAAGCAGCGGCAATTTCCTGCAAAACATTTAATATGCAACCGCAGGAACGAAGCTTAGAAAGACTTAACTATCTCACCTAATAACATAAAACTCTACATTCTCGAAACTCAAGACTGGAAATGTAACTTGCATAATAAAAATTCGCCTAAGATTGGATCCTTACTTTCTCTTTAGCAGCAATTTAATGGTTCCAGTAACATAACTTTAGTTTGCTCTACTTATAATCCATACAAGTTGGAGTGTCAAGATTATTCATAAAGCATATCTCAATGAATCTAATGATGTTATTACTACATCACGGCTTGCACGCCACAAAGTATGCTCCATACCCCGAGCGATGGTGATTTGAATCGAAAACACCAGGTTGCACGACATAAAGCCTAGTTTAAAAGAGATGATCAACCAATTCCGGTTACGTCATAAGTGGCAACCTTTCACATGACACCCAAGTATTGAACTTGTCCCACCATCATGGAAGCAAGCCCACCTACTGGTAGCGCCTCAGTAGCCTCTACGCTCCTGTCGACTTGTGGTGTCTAGGATAGTGTGATGTACCTTGGTTAACAAGCTACATCGGTTTCCTAGGTCCCATATAGCCAGTATGCATCTAGTACATATTCAAACTTATCCACCAGGGCCGCACACGATACAGTCCTTAATTGACGCAGGCAGGGTTGTACACGAAGATCTCTACTCTACTACTTCCTACCCTCCTGCCGGTCTCAAGTAAACCATTAAAGTGAATAAATGGCAAACTTGCTCAATTGTTTCCACTTTACAAGTTCACGAGTAGGTAATCACCTACTCGCGCGAGTTATACCGTGCCATCCATTTCCTCAACTTTAGCATATCATCCCTAATCATGTGAAGTCATATTCCACCCATTGACTCCAGACATTCTTGGGTCACACATGTGGAGTATTATACATCACTAGACTTAATGCATAATTCCATTCTAACCACAATATGGATTATAAAAGCAAAACATGTTAACAAACTTAAATGCAAACCAGTGCTTGCCTTTGGTTGTGAGCTAAGCAAATGTAAATATAGTCAATGTATTGACCTTCTTAGTGAAGCTCCTTTCATCACTTGACGTTGTTGTTGCTCTGAGTAATCTTGTTCGCAGCCGGGTCCACGCTTGTTCTTCTCCTTCGAGTTGTGATCATCATTGTTCATCTCCATCATATTCTATCGATATGACATGCATAATGGACATAATTTTACAATTTAAGAACCAAAGTATTTTAAGAATTAAAAGACAGTACAATACTAATTTGTAAAAGCCCACATTTAAAAGTAACAAGACTCAGAAATGTGAAGCTAAATTTTTTTTAGTTGAAAAAGGAATTCAAACTCTCATGAAATATAATAACTAAAAGATGAGATTAAAATAGGACAGATGTAAAATCTCATTTTGTTAATGTCCAAATCAATCCAAGTAGTACAATTAAGTGATATATGTCAACAGAATTTAGTTCAAATTATCGCATAACAAGTATATTTGAATTCAAATTAAAATTTCCAAATAAAACCTAATCCAATGCTAGTTTTGAATTCATCATAAAGATTCCCATGTCTAAAATAGCAACCCTGCAGATTTTGAATAATTTAGGAGTTCATTTACCATTTAGTTTCAAAGTCGAATTCAAATCAAAATTTATTTAAAAACCCAATTGCTAAAAATCTCAATTGGATATTATTTGAGCTCATCATATTCTAATTACGTACCCTGCCATTTTGCGTAATATTTGAAGCATGATGTCTAATTTAATTTTGAAAAGATAAGGGAGGAGAAAGGAGTGGGACCCACTGGCCCCACAGTTCAGTGATAGAGCAATGCTCTGTTTTCTTCTCATCCTCTGCTTGAGCCACAGCAGCACATGCAAAGCCCACACAGCTGTTTTTTCCCACAGCATTGCTCGCTCTCATCCTTTCTTGGGTGATATTTTTTCATTCCTCATTCGTGCTTAGCTCTGTTTTTCCCGTGCCCTAGTACATGGTTGGCTATTTCGTGCGGCAGCACTGCAGCAACATCGCCGACTGTTGGCCATCGCACACGTGGCTGTTGGAGCTCGCCCACGAGTGTGCAAGCCTCTGCCCTTCCTCCCCGACCTGCGAAGATGCTGTTACCTCCCTTCCTCGTGGTGGCAAGCCGAGGTTCAACTTACCATCTCTGTTCCAGCCGCCCCAAAGTTTCTACGGCATTGACCACTTCAACCCGTTTCACAACATGCTCAGTGCTGTAAAAGGTCCGCCTTATTCTCCTCTTCGTGCTCATTACGTCTCTGGCCGTTCCCCAGCGTCGGTGAGCCGAACGAGTGAACCTTGTGCCGGCAAGTGTTAAGGGCAGTAGTTGGAAATCGCTTCAATTCTTCATGCACATTTAATCTTAGTCTTGTCCCATTAAGGAACACCTTACTCACTTCCGTGGGCTTCTACTGGGTCATGTAGTGAAGAAAAATAATGATCGTAGCCCCTGTATGATGCATTTTTGCCGCCGCCACCATAAACACCGCAGTTCACCAAGGACCTCCTATTTTCCATCATTTCCAGCATGAATTGCTTCCATATTCTTAATACGCATTGGGCAAGGGTACTGTAGGAGAAATAAGTGACTCGTTTTATGCCTCGGTCAGTGGTTTATACCTCGCCGGAGTTAAGTCCGAGCTGTTGCACTGTTGCCGGCCTAGTTCCGGCAACCGCCGGCTCAATCCAATATATTACCCCCAGGCGGTGAGTGGGGACCTCCATGGTGACGGGAACAACCGTCGGCGAGGGCGCCGCCCCTTCACAAGAACCCTAACCGCCAGCGGTAATCCTGGCGCTAGGTTGAAGAAAGGTGGGCCGGCTCCCACCTTTCGCCCTGATCCCCCCTTTTGATCTCGTGCGGCCGATTGATCAATTGCGGCCATGGGTCTTAACTCTGTTGCCCCATGTGGCATAGGTCCAGTGGTACATTTAAATTCTGTGGGCCGGAGTTCTATTTAAACTTTTCCAATATAAATTGAGTTCCATATTGGATGCAAACTTAGAAATTCAATATCTCCTACATTATTTGGCAAAAAAATTCTCTAATAAATTTTGTTAGACTCCACATAATCTCTACTTTCCAGTGGTGCATTTACATCAGTATGAACAACAAAAATACTGCCTCAATAATTCCATAAAGCAAAAAAGTCTTAAGAATTAATATCAGATGCTCTATTTATTGAACAATTCTCAAATTTGACCATCCTTCCTCATAATTTTATTGAACCCCAGTAAAAATTTAAACTTATTTGTCTTCATTGGATGGTGAAAATTGAGTTCCAACCTTTATGTACCTGAAAAATTGCAAAATGTCCAGAAACATTTTCAAAAAATTGTCCAAACTTCTAAAATTCATATCTCTCTGTAGAATTCTTAGAAAATTATGAAACCAATTTTGTTGGACTACCATTTCCATCCTCTACACAGAAAACCAACTCCTGGTCATGTTAAAGCTTAAGATTTCTCCTCAAAATTCTGGAATGGTTTATCTTCATAGAATTTTAAAGACTAGAGACTGCCATGAACATTGCTCAAATTTGTCCAAACATATACCCATACAGCCTAGTGTCGACTGTAAAACTTTTAGCAGCAGTGGACCAAATTTTCTATACTCAACTGTGTTCCATATCCCTATGTCCTAAACATTGCTATTCAACCTCATTTCCAAATTCTACTATGTTTCCATTTTGAATTCTCCATGTTCCTGTACACTACAGCAGAGCTATTTCTGTAGTTCTTGTACAGAAAGTTGCTTTCTTCTCGTGATAATTATAGTGTTCCTCATTTAATTATACACCCATGTACAATGCTAATCCACATTATTCAATGACTATTATCTTCCACTTTGTTTTCCTCCTCTTCTCTTGCACATAACAGAGGCAGAACCTTCAATCCTCGCTAATATAGTACTCCTTATTGAGTTTTAAGCAATTTCACTTATATTTTTACTAAGTTATTTTTATCTTATGCATGCTCATGTCAATAGTACAAGCGATGAAGATGATTAACACGAAGTCCAACTCAAAGGCAAGGAACTCTCCATTGATCCAGCTGAGATGAAGTCCACGGCGGATGTTATTAACTGATCTTCGCTGACATTTATTTCTCAACTGAAGGCAAGCACCGGATTGCATTTAAGTCGTTTCTAAAGTTTTGCTTTTATCACTATGATGACTAGTATATGAAATTTGCATTATGTCTATTTGTGATTGACACTCCTCATGCATGACCCAAAACCCTATGTAGTTTATGGGTAGGTTTATAGCTTGACGTGTAGACTTTCCATGCTAATGTTGTTGGGAATCAGGTAGAAGTCTAGTGGCTGGAATCCACTCGCGAGATAGCGAGATCATCACACAGGATTGATTATTTTTTAGAATGGTTTATGAATTAAATATGAGACTGGGCAACGAGATAGGATGCAGCGGGATGTGGTCTCGGGTGCGTAGCTCTGCCTATGTCGATTAAGGATTAATCCATGTGTGGCCCAATTGAGCAAGTTTGAACTATAACGGAGGCATACTGGATATATGGGACCCAGGAAACCGATGTAACTTGTTTACCTTCGTGTCGAGGCATAACTCACCACCTTATAGGTTTTGGTTGAGAGCAACAAGGTGTAAACCTGCCAGCGGGCACAGACACACTCCATGTGGGGGCCTCCTGCTTGTAGCGGTGGGACCGGTTCGGCGTGTCGGTGGATAGTGAAAGGTTGCTGCATACAACATTAGTGGAGCGTGCCTTCGCAGCTCCAAGTGTGGGTGTATGTGTCATGCTATCGGGGTGTTATTGATTCGAATTCCCTTCGCTCGCGGTTATGGATTGAGCATACTTGTTCACTGAGTCATGATGTAGTAATAAAGAGTAGTAGGAATATTATGAACTTGCTTCCATGATAATTATTGTATTGCAACTTGTCCGGATTACAAATAGTACAATTAAGTTTAATTTTGCTATACATTTAACTAGAACAAAGCTTATGCAGCTTTGACCATGTAACATCAGGGACGAAGCATTTCTTGTCTGATTGTGGAGTCTGTGATGTGCCGTGCTCAGGAAATGTCATTTGCCGCCTTAAAATGGAGGTAAGGATTTACTAATAGGCGAGTCCTTTCTGCAAATTTAGCTTTTCTATATTATAAGTCTCAAGCATGTAGAGTTTCATGTTTAGGTGAGACGGTTGACTCATGCTGAGCCTTCGTGCTCATGGTTGCTTTATATGTGGTTGCAGGTTTTATTTTATTGTTGCTGTTATGGATTGTCTGTGAGACCTTGAGCTGTCGAGAGGTATCTCTCACATGACATCACGCTGTTGCCTTATTGATCTTCGTGTGTCTAGTGTGAAGCGTCCGCGGGCATGGATGACTTCTCATATGCTTAGATAAGCTGAGACTGTGAGTATGTACTTTTCCGCAGTGTGTGTACCACCGTTGTACACTATGTTGTAAATCATATCTTATTATGAAATGAAAAATTCGTATCTTTGCTTTGTCTTCTCGTGTGTGCTGTTGAGTGCCTTATCGCACGGCCGAAAGGAGCCTATTTTTGAAAACTTCGAAGTAGTCGAGTGAGGATTAGTCTATATGCCCACAAAAGGTCTATTATAGTATTATTTACTTAAGGTGGCAAGCTAACGTATATATTATTATATTCCGTAACGACACTCCCACGTAAGGTAAGAGGTATGGTATGCCACCGCAAGCGGATCAATTGTTGTAATCTCGCCATACGAGAAGTGGTATGTTATTGTTCCCCGTGGCTTGGCACGGGAGTTAATTGAAGCTTTTCATGGTTCTGGGAATAAATGAAAATGCTGCTCCCAAACTTGCTTCAAGATAAAGCATGGATACCCCATCATGTGGTCAAAAACACGAAGTATGCTACTCTTGAACGTTCAAGGTCAAAGGGCCATACGCAGCGTTAATCCCTAGCGCAAGAGATAAATTACGCGGCCACCTATCGTGCGGTTGAAAAGCACGTAGTGTGTTTTTTAATAAACACGCGAAAGCGCCTCCTACTGCTGCAGCATTAGGCAAAGACGTGGGACCCCCATCGAGTGGTAGAAAATCCGGTCATGTACCTCGAGACGTGGCTCAGCTCGTGGCGGCCCGTATGGAATTATACGGGACGGATGTTCGTACTTTCATATCTCTTATTGTGACTGCCTGAAATGATTGCTTGTACGGGCCGTGCCATACGGCACCATAACGAGTGATCTATAAATTGAGTGTCTTATGCAGATACATTTACCGCATTCAACGTACTGCACTTAGAAAATGTTTGTGAGTTACCGTTTATAGCACCACCGATTGGAACATATATGCCGGTAATATCCGGTTAGGATTTTCACTTTTGTGAGGCACGTAGTATCGACATGTATCCCATCCATGCATTAATAACTTTGCTATAAAATGGAACCGAAAAGATATAAGAGTACATATATTAGTTATTGATCTCTGATTTGTAAACTATGTTTTCAAAATTGGAGTAGGTTTTGAACTCACATGATTCAAAAAACAGAGAGCCCTGTTTTCAGCAAGAAAAGACCTGATTTGAAAAGCCATAACTTCCAGTAGGAAACTCCAATGAATATGTACCATACATTGTTAGAAATATCAGAGAGTTCACTAAATCTTTTATGTGCATCTCCAGAGAAGAATCCATCTCTAAACTGTTCAAAATTTCAAATTTCCAATCTCTGTCAAATCTGGACAGAAACTGGAAACAGTTTCTGGACTCTTCACTAAATCAACCGTAACTCTCTGTAGAAAATTCAAATGGGTTCATATGATACATTCCCTGAAACCTTACGAGACGTGTAACAATTTTGTAATTTAAATTGTTGTCAAATTTTGAATATATATTTATGAAAGTCTATGGACAAAACAACCATAAACAAAAGAATTGCGGTCAAAATTTCTCCAAAAATCTGGGAACTTTGTCTAACTTTAAAAATCCATATCTCTTTAAAGCGAAATGCTATAAAGGCAAATAAATACAAATTGGAAAGATATGTAAGTCCTCTACATGCTTCATTTTCAACCCAAGACCAGAATTGAATGTAGCCTAGAGGGGGGTGAATAGGCTTTTTGAATATTTGTCGGATCCTGAAACACTTAACAAATCGATCAAATACAGAGAGATCAGACTCGTCCAGTATTGTGCAGACTAGTTCGGTGTGCGAGGACTAAACGATCAAAGTAAATTGAAAATTCTACGTCTAGTACACTATACAGCGGAAATCAGATTACAAGTAAAGTGTATTGAACCAATGAATCAGTATATTGCAATGATCAATTATGATACAATGTTTCAAGGTGAATTTCACAACACTAGACAAAAACTAGATTATTATGAAAAGTAAAACAAAGATGCATGAGACACGATTTTATCCCGTGGTTTGATTCCCACGAAGGAAACATACATCCACGTTGAGGAGTCCACGAAGGACCGGGTCTTCACCAACCCTACCCTCGTCGAATCACCACGGAGGCTGATTCTCTTCCACTAATTATGAAGGGGCTAATAACCGTGTCCAACGGACCTTCTCACAAGTTGAGGGCTCACCAAGAATTACAATGAAGAACACCACCAAACACACTCCAAAGATATGCAATAAACAACAAGAGTGTGCGAGAGATTCAAACCCAAGAGCTCAAGGGGCTAATAATCCTCAAAAATTTGATCTTTCTAGGGTTAGAATGTGTGGAGAGTTGTGTATTTTGGTCTCTTGGAAGGTGTGACGGCACAGGGGATCGAAAAATTTGGTTGTAGGGCCGTACAACTCAATTTATACTAGGGTTTCCAAAAGTTACTATTAGGGTTTGCGATGTCCAGACTAGTCTGTGGTGGACTCCGGACTAGTCCGGTGTGTGGCGTGTGGAAAACCCTAAGTATTCTGAGATATCGGACTTGTCCAAAATAGAGCGTACTCGTCCGATCTGGGCACTAGAAGTGTTCGAACTAGTCCGGCACAAATCGGCCTAGTCTGTTATGGTGAACCTCATGTTGAATTTAGGACAAGTCCGCACTTGGAGGACTTGTTCGATTTTAGTGAGTGAGTTTTTGGACTAGTCCGTGGCGATATCGGACTTGTCCGGTGTCGTGATAAATTGTGGGGCTAAGGACAAGTCCGGACTTGGAGGACTTGTCCGATTTTAGTCAGAGAGATATCGGACTAGTCCGTGGTGATATACGACTAGTACGATGCTGTGTAAACTGAAGTACTTGCGGACAAGTCCGCACTGGAGAGACTTGTCTATTTCTAGTCAGAGACATATTGGACTAGTCCGGTTTTCCCGTGAATTGTGCAGTGAGTTAAATTGTTTGTTAACTTGAGCTCTTGGGGTGTGTTTCTCCAACACACTCCATACACATTGATCTAATATTTTTAGCTCTTGAGCTCTTTTCTTTTTGATTCCTCATTCTCATTTCTTTTTGAGCTTTCCTCCTAATTTCTTTAAAACCTGCATTCATCTCAACAATTTTGTTAGGGTATCGTTTGTTTGTCATATATCAACCAAAACCCAAAAGGGATGCCTAGATGAACTTTCAATCAACCCCTTTTTGGTGATTGATGACAACCAATTGAGATTTACACATGATAAAAATTCAGATTTTCATAAAGTGTGCACATGTGAGCTTTGAGCAAAATAGGCAATGCAAACATAAGACATATGTGCACTCTTTATGGTGGGGTGCGAAACGACGTGTGTGTGAGCAATAATCTTGATGTGAACAAGATAAAAGCATAATCATAACAACATCAAGATTATCAGGCGTGGATATCAAATTCAGAGCATAAAACATAGATCATAAGCACAACATAGTCATTATTTCACAACATCTGTCCATAAGCATAATGAGAGCATAATAAATGTTTTACAACACCAAAAGTAACAGAATAGCAAAAGAAACACAAATAGGGCTCTAATCTCTCAACCTACTACTAGGACCTAAGACTCCCCCTCAATCCCCCCCCCCATTGGCATCAAGGCACCAAAAAGAAGGAGAGGAGGGATCTACTCATCGTCGCAGACTCACTCCGTGTTGTCGGTCCTTTCATCGTCTTCATCATCAGGCTGAGAAGGATGAAGGTGAGAGCCACTCGTCATTCCCCCAATGCCAAAGTATGTAAGTTCACAAGGAGAAAGAGATGGAAGCTCCGAGAAGTCTGAGGTGGAGTCCTCTAAGATGACTAGAGACCCAACAGGCCCAATCTCCATCTTTTGACATATGGCTTTGACATTTTCCTTCACGTACCTCATGTCCTCTTCACCTGAAGGTACACAGTACTGTAGTAGTCCACGTCGATGTTGCTCCAGAATCTAGGATCAACTGCCTTCTTGCCATTGCTATAGGCATCAATCTTCCTCAGTTTCCAAGCCACATAACTCCCTTTTCCATTGAACTTTTCTTCTGAGGGGTCCCTATTTTCTGTCTTGAAGCAGTCATCTCGAGGGGGCCAATCAAGACAGAGGCAATTCCTTTGCCTTTTCCCTTAGTTTTGCGTGGAGCCGCCGAACTAGGTCCAACCACATCCTTCGCTTTTGAAGCTGGCTTCTTGGCCAGAACCTTTCACCACAGCCTAGGTGGGGTGGACCAAGGCTCGACAACATTCTCTTGTCTTTTGTTGGTGCGAGAATCCGACATTCGAGGCAACACTTCTTGATCCAATTTGTCCTCAAAGTCAGAGATATCATCGTTTGAGCTCGACACTTTCCTGACAAGAAGGTTATACATGACATAGATAAGGATTGGTAGCAAGGAAAGGCATTGAGTTGAAGAAGATTAGGGTTTTTTTTCAGCTAACATCAAACTTGTTAGTGGCTCAGGTGCGGACTAGTCCGGGGTATTGGACTTGTCCGCACTGATAACAGACTAGTCCAATATTCAGCAGCTCGAACCCTAACTAACAGAATAATGGAGTTTCTCAACGCATGAATGTGGCCTAGAAGGGGGGGTGAATAGGCCTTTTTGAATTTTGTAGGAACATGCAACACTTAACAAAGTGATCAAATCCCAAGATATCGGACTAGTCCGGTAGAGTGCAAACTAGTCCGGGGCGTGCGGACTAGATTGATCAAGCTTGATCGATTATCTCGATCCTAGACATTATGCAGCGGAAATATACTTGTAATTGGAGTGTCACACTACTATGGACTAGGATGTAGCACAAGTTAATCTTATATTCAATGTTTCAATGTAATGTGAACAAGATTGATTGAAACCCTAGATAGATATGAAGAGTAAGAACAATGTGCGCAAAGTAAGAACACATTCTCTTATCTCGTGGTTCGGTTCCCACAGAGGCAACCTAAGTCCACGTTGAGGAGTCCACAAAAGGACCGGGTCTTCTCCAACCCTACCCTCGTCGGGTTGCCACGGAGGCCAATCATTTTCACTAAGAACAAAGGGCAAATAACCGAATTCAAGGGGCCTTCTCACAATTTGAGGGCTCCCCAAGATTACAAGATGATCACCACCAAAAACACACTCTTAAGATTACAATGAAAACCCACAGGAGTGTGTTAGGGAATCAAACCAAAAGATCAATGAGTAAAGAACCATGTCTCTCCTTGGATCCAAAGTGTATCCTCCAAGGATTAAGCTTTCTTGTGTTGTATTGCATGGAGAGATGAGTTTTCTAGGCTCTTGGAGGGTGTGACGGCGCAGGGTGTCGAGTTTAGTGAAAGATGGGCCGTGCACACCTATTTATATGGGGTTCCCAAAAGTTACCGTTAGGGTTTAGAAAGACCGGACTAGTCCGTGGTGGACACCGAACTAGTCCGGTGTGCTGTGTGTAGGAAACCCTGGGTGTCCCGAAATATCGGACTTGTCCGAAGTGAAAGCGGACTAGTCTGATTTGGTTCTGGAAATCTTCGGACTAGCTCGATGAATATCGTACTTGTCCAAATAGGTGAATCCATTAGTGAATTTGGGGAACACGTCCGCACTTGGAGGACTTGTCTGATTTAGGTTAGAGGGATTTCAGACTAATCCGTGCTAACATCGGACTTGTCTGATTGACATCAGAAAGATATCAGACTAGTCCGGTGTGTTATCGGACTTGTCCGATTTCATGCAACTTGTGAAGTGTTTGGGGGACTAGTCCGCACTGGGGAGAACTAGTACAATTCTAGTAAGAGAGATATCGGACTAGTCCGTGGTGATATCGGACTAGTCCGATCAGTGAAAAACTGGACTGTGTGGACAAGTCCGCATTGTGAGGACTTGTCCGATCTGGTACAGAAAGATATCGGACTAGTCCGGATTCTGTCGGACAAGTTCGGTCCTGTATAACATTGTGCAATGTGTGAGATTATTTGTGCTTGAGCTCTTGGGGTGTGTTTCCTTAACACACTCCATACACAATGATCTACTACACTTGGTTCTTGAGCTCTTTTCCGCATTGCATTATATTCTCCTTTTTTTTGGCGCTTTGTTCATTCTTTCATTAGAACCTATGCTCATCTCAACAATGTGGTTAGGATCTCATTTGCTTGTCATAAATCAACCAAAACCCACAAGAGATTCCTAGATGCACTTTCAATCTCCCCTTTTTGGTGATTGATGACAACCAATTGAGATTTCACAAAATATGATAAAAGGTTAAGATTTTCATAAAGTTTGCACATATGAGTTTGAAATGCATTAAGCAATGAAAACATAAGTCATATGTGCACTCTTTATGGTGGAATTCAAAACTAAGTATGTATAAAGATAATCATGACGAGAATGACATAATTGACATCAATATATCAACAACAAGCATATATGTCATTTTTAGAGCAAAATCATAAATATCTTCATAAGCACCTCATAACATTGCATCACAAGACCAAAAGTACCAAAAATAACATGATATAAGTCTTACAACCCACAAAGAGCCAAAAGATACAAAAGATAGCTCTCCTCGCAGCCTACAGCTAAAGACTAAGACTCCCCCTTAATCTCTCCCCCTTTGGCATCAAGACACCAAAAAGAAGGAGAGGAGGGATCTAAGGTCTTCGGGCCTCGCTGTCGGTCCTCTCATCGTCTTCATCTTCATTCTCGTCTGAGGAGGAGGAGGAACAGTTCCACTCGAGTCTCCAATGCCAAGATAAGCAAGCTCGGAGGGAGTTAGGGCCCGAGCTCGGTGAAATCAGAATCGAGTCATCAAAAATGACTGGAGATCCAATGGGTTCGATCTCCAGCTTCTAGCAAATGTGCTCCACATTCTCTATAACGTACATCATATCAGCCTTCCTCCTCTTGTTTATCTTATGGGAGTTCACTTCCGCCTTCGTGGAAGAGGAAAAAATAGCTGACAAGTACTTCAAGATGCCACTTGGTGACCCCTTTTGAGGAGGGGCCCTAGTGGCGGGAGCAGCCCTAGCATCTCCACTAGCTCTCACTGGAGCCTCTGCACTGGAAGCAGGAGAAGGAGCAGCTTGAACACTTGCTTGTTGAGGCTTCTGGGGCCTCAAGGGGGTGTGCTCCACATCCTTGACGAACTCGATGCCTGTGACCTTTTCAATCATAAACATCAGATAGGGGGCATAGCCACAAAATCTGTTCGGCGTGCAAGAGATGTTGACCATCATTCCAAATGTAGTCAAAGACATCAAACTTTCTGTCTTTCCTTATGACCTTCATCAAGGTCCTGAGATATCCTTGAACACTTCCAGCATCCCCATCCTTGGGGGCAATGGTCTTCCTAAGGACCTGGTTGAGAACCACGAAGAAAGGCTTCATGTTCCTGGTGGAAGGAGGATTAAACTTCAAGCTTGGGTCATAAAGAAACTTCATCTTGTCCTTCTCAATGACACCAATGTTGTTAATGATCAAGTTGTCATTGCTGGAGCAATCAAGATGTAGCAACCTTGCAAACTCGTCATATGTGATGATGTACTTGTATCCATGAGTCATCCAAGTCACCCGCTCTTCCTCATCGCTGGCAAAGTGGCATGTCACATAGAACTGAGCGATGACCTCGTCGTTCCAATTGTTCCGGAACGCAAATAGGTCCTTCAAACCATGCTTCTCAACTGCCCCGACCACCTCAACAATAGGTGAGCAACCCTTCCTCTCAAAGTGCGCCCAATCTATCCATTGGCTACACACAACTTGGGTCTTCATCGAAAGATAGACAGACTTGTAAAAGTCTGCATGGAAGTTACTCCAGAACCTCCTATCAGCAGCTTGCTTGGGTCAGCTGTAACAATCCACATTTCTGGACTTTGCAGTCGTGTCGCTGTCCTTCCCATTGAACTTCTCTTCAGCGGGATCCTAGGCCCCTTTCCTTGGAGTTGACATCTTGAGGGGGCCAATCGGGCCCGTAGCAATCCCCGTTCCTTTGCCCTTAGCTTGGCGAGAGGTTGCCGAGCTAGGGCTTGCTGCAGCTGCAACCTTAGCTTTTGACGCATGTTTCGTCGCGAGAACCTTGCGTCTAATCTACGAAGGGGAGGGTGCCGGCTCGGACAGGCGCTCTTGGCGCTTCTTGCCTTGGCCCGTCGGGGACAGAAGCAAGGCTTCTTGGTCCATCTCAGCCTCGAAGTCGGAAATTTCGTCTTTTGAGCTCGACATTGTCCTGGGAATGGATTACACAAGGTATTGATAAGAATAGATGACAAGGGGAATTGCATTGAGGAATAAGAAAGTAGGGTTGAGTTCAGAAAAAATGGACTAGTCTGGTGTACATGCACAGACTAGTTCGGATGACCGGACTTGTCCATGCATGGACCGGACTAGTCCGGTATTCAACCCCTAAAACCCGAACTATGAGACAAATGGTGACTCCTAATGCACAAATAGCTTACCATCAATGTAATACATCAAGGAAGCATGTATTAGGTGAATGGAACTAGGCTATTTGATCAACAACGAAGGAAATCACGAATTCTAGGGTTTGGGATGAGATTTTACCGAAACCCCTTGATTCTTGGAGATGTAGGGGTTGAAGGAGCAAACAAGTCCGTGGTCTTCGATCTCTACGCGAAGGAGATCGATTTCCACCCAAAATGA
Source organism: Tuctoria greenei (assembly GCA_036927565.1). Taxonomy (NCBI): domain Eukaryota; kingdom Viridiplantae; phylum Streptophyta; class Magnoliopsida; order Poales; family Poaceae; genus Tuctoria; species Tuctoria greenei. Next base: position 106,585,786 of record JAYESD010000003.1, on the reverse strand, counting down.
GGAGTTTTGATGGAGGAATCGCCAAATCGCCTTGGGGAGCTCGAGCGTGGAGAGAGAGTGAAAGCTTGAGGCAAGTGTGAGGGTGAGAAAGATTAGGGTTTGGCGGCGACTATGGTTATGGAGATGAAAAATCGGACTTGTCCAAAAATAATCGGACTAGTCTGAACTTTTCCAGAGCCTATATTGGACTAGTCCGTGTTCGGCCAGATTAGTCCGGACCTACAATCACTCTACGGACTAGTCTGCAGGGGCGGACCAGTCCGGGCAACCACGGACTAGTCCGTGGTCACCAGGAAAGAAATGTTTAGCCCATTCGTATATATTCGAAGGTACTTATTATGAAAATAGGGAGGCAAAGCAAATCAATTAATCTTGATGAATATGATCAGTAAGCATTCAATAATCAAGTAATGATCATAATTCACCAAGATCAAGTAGTTGACATAGTTTTTGGAGAAAACTGAGAAAGATGATTTTCACAACTCAAACAATATATTTTGAAGATTTCATACAGGTATGTGAGTTTTCAAGCCACATTCCGAGCATCAAGAATATTGAGTTCATTTCGGAGCTCGCAAAAGCGTTTTTCATCTAGTGGCTTGGTAAATATATCGGCTAGTTGCTTTTCGGTATTTACATGTGAAATGGCTATATCTCCCTTCATTGAGTGGTCTCTCAAAAAGTGATGCCAAATGTCTATGTGTTTGGTCCTAGAGTGCTCAACGGGATTATGGGCAATCTTAATAGCACTCTCATTATCACAAAGGAGTGGAATACGATTCATGTTGTAACCGTAATCCCTAAGAGTTTGTCGCATCCAAAGGAGTTGTGCACAACAACTCTCAAGCTGCAACATACTCCGCTTCGGCCGTGGATAAGGCAATGGAGTTTTGTTTCTTGGAGGACCAAGAAACTAGGGATTTACCTAGGAATTGGCAGGTGCCGGAGATAATTTTTCTATCTACTTTGCATCCGGCATAATCTGCATCGTAGTAACCAATGAGATTGAATTTGGAACCTTTGGGATACCACAGCCCTAGGTTGGGTGTATGAACTAAATACCGCAAGATTCTCTTTACGGCTGTCAAATGACACTCTTTTGGGTTAGATTGAAACCTTGCACACAAACATACACTCAACATAATGTCTGGCCTAGATGCACATAAGTAGAGTAGAGATCCAATCATGGAGCGGTATACCTTCTGATCGATGTTTGGTCTATCTTCATTGAGATACGAGTGGCCATTCGTTGCCATGGGAGTCTTTTTAGGCTTCGCCTTGTCCATTCTAAACTTCTTGAGTATGTCTTGAGTGTACTTAGTTTGGCTTATGAATGTCCCTTCCTTTTGTTGTCTCACTTGGAATCCCAAGAAGTACTTTAGTTCTCCCATCATAGACATCTCAAACCTATCTGTCATAATCTTACTAAATTCCTCACAAAAATATTTGTTAGTTGAACCAAAGATAATATCATCAACATAAATTTGACAAAGAAAGAGATCATTATCAAAGTTCTTTGTAAACCATGTATAATCTACTTTATCGATCTTAAAACCATTTTCAATTAAGAAATATCTAAGACACTCATACCAGGCTCTAGGAGCTTGTTTGATGCCATAGAGAGCCTTACACAATTTAAAGACGTGGTCGGGGAACTCTTCATCTTCAAATCCAGCGGGTTGCTCCACATACGCCTCCTCCTTGATTGGTCCTTTGAGGAAGGTGCTTTTCACCATTTGATAGAGCTTGAAATCATGGTAAGTAGCATATGCAAGTAATATTCTAATAGATTCAAGTCTAGCTACGGGAGCAAAGGTTTCATCGAAATCCAAACCTTCGACTTTTGAATATCCTTTGGCCACAAGTCGTGCCTTGTTCCTTGTCACCACCCCGTGTTCGTCTAGCTTATTGCGGAAGACCCATTTGGTGCTGACGGCGTTGAACTTGGTTCTTTCGACTAGTTCCCACACCTCGTTCCGTTTGAAGTTGTTGAGTTCTTCTTGCATGGCCACTACCCAATCTGGATCCTTCAATGCATCCTCAACCCTGCGCGGTTCCAAAAAGGATACAAACGAATAATGCTCACAAAAATTAGCTATGCGAGCTCTAGTAGTTACTCCCTTTTGGATGTCACCGATGATGTTATCGATTGGGTGATCCCTTTGGATGCATGGTGTACTCTTGGGTGTGGCACTTGCTGTCTTGAATCTTCATGGTCATCTTCTTCTCCCCCTAGATGGTTGCCCTCATTGACTTGTTGATCATTTTTGTCTTCTTGAGGTTGATCTTGTATGGAAACTCCCCCTTGATGATTGGCCTCCTCTTGTGGTTCATCTTCCTCATGCATATGTAGAGGTGGTTCTTGTGGTCGATCTTCACCCAATGCCATTCTTCTCAGTGCTTGGCAGGGAGCTTCTTCTCTTTCGAGCACACATGGATCAACTTGATCCTTTTGGGAGCCGTTAGTTTCATCGAACAAAAACACGATAGGTGTAAGAGTTCGAATCATAACCAAGCAAGAAACCTTCATCGGACTTTGAAGTGAACTTTGAAGTCCTAGGCTTCTTGTTCAAAATATATAAGTTGGAACCGAAAACTCGAAAATATGAAATCTTAGGCTTGTTACCGGTGAGTAGCTCATATGATGTCTTCTTGAGTAGTCGATGAAGGTAGAGTCGGTTTATGGCGTGGCAAGCGGTGTTAACAGCTTCCGCCCAAAACCGATCGGAGGTCTTGTATTCGTCGAGCATTGTTCTCTCCATCTCTATGAGGGTTCGGTTCTTCCTTTCGGTAACTCCGTTTTGTTGAGGGGAGTAAGGTGCTGATAACTCATGCTTTATCCCTTCTTCATCTAGGTACTCCTCAACTTGTGTGTTCTTGAACTCCGTGCCATTGTCGCTTCGAATGTTCTTGATTGTCAATGAAAACTCATTTTGAGCATGCTTGAAAAACTTCTCCAAGGTTCCTTGAGCTTCTGTCTTATCATGCAAAAAGAAAACCCAAGTGAAGTGAGAAAAATCATCAACAACTACTAAGCCATATTTGTTACTGCCGAAGCTTATGTAAGCGATTGGACTGAATAGGTCCATGTGATGTAACTCGAGCGGTCTTGTTGTAGTCATGACGTTCTTCGCGGAGTGAGGTGCTCCAACTTGCTTCCCGGCTTGGCACGCGCTACAAGGCCTTTTTTCTCTCAAAAACAACATCCTTCAAACCTCTGATGTGATTGCACTTGACGAGATTTTGAAGATTCCTCATACCAACATGCGCTAGCCGTCTATGCCACAGCCAACCCATGTTGCTCTTTGCAATCAAGCATGTGTCAAGTTCGGTTTTATCTTTGTTGAAGTCAACAAGGTAAAGATTTCCCTTTAACATACCCTTGAATGCAATGGAACCATCACTCCTTCTAGAGACGGTCACACCCTCATTAGTGAACAAGCAATTATAACCTTTGTGACATAATTGAGATATGGACAACAGGTTATAATCTAAGGAATCAACATGTAACACATGAGAAAGAGTATGTTGAGATGATATGGCAATTTTACCGGTACCGAGCACCTTTCCTTGACTATTGTATCCAAAATAGATGCCCTCGCTTGGATCCTCATTTTCTTCATACTCAACGAACATCCTTCTTTCTCCGGTCATATGGTTGGTGCAACCACTGTCTAGCACCCATTTAGATCCATCGGAGGAATAGGCATACAACAACAAATCAAGTCTTGGTTTTAGGTACCCAAGCTTGCTTGGGTCCTTGGAGGTTAGTTACAAGAGATTTGGGCAACCACACATGAGACTTGGTGTTCCCATGGCGTGGCCCAACATAATGAGCATAAATTTTACCAAAAATTAGTTCTCATTAAAACATAAGATGCATCAAAGGTTCTAAATAGCAACTGTTGTTGTTTATAAAAAGAACCAGTCCGGGTCACCGGACTTGTCCGTGCTGATGCCGGACTAGTCCGGTGTTCCAGTGTGTTGATTTTTTTGGACTTCCTAGGTTGAGAGTAATTTACCTTCACAAAGTCAATGCTCTCCTTGTTATTATTATGGCTTCTAGCATTTAGCTTTCCACCATAGGAATACTCAATGCCATATTTGACATTAGGAGGTCTTGTGGCCAAGTATGCACTACGTGCATATTTGACCTTCTCCTTGTAAGATATGCCACTTTGGGCCGAATGCTTATCCTTGGTAGAGATTGACTTGTCTTTCAAGCTAACGTCGACTTGACCACATGCACAAGTGGAAGAAGTTTTAGTTTTAAGGGGTTGCGAAGGCGAGCTTGAAGAGGATGAAGGGTCACTTTGCTTGTGTGACTCAACTTGTACCTCAAGGATCTTGTTAACCTTGATTAGGTTAGCATGTTCGTCCTTGATTGTAGCATTTGAGTCGCTTAACTCCAAGCAACCTTCCTTGCTTGAAGCTAACTCAACGTCTAGTGACTTGCTTCACTCCTTTTCAAGTTCAAGAAGCTTGTCAAGTTCAGGATATTTCTCCTCTTGGGAGATAACCATATCTTCTTGACGATTTATCAACTTCTTATCAACGAGCTGATCAAGTAGAAATTTCATTTTTGTAGCTGTTTTCTTATCTAAGCCAATGAGATATCTTCATTATCACTAGCAATTTCACTATCGCTAGAACAGGAATGCAAGGAAGAGGATTTGGTTGTTACCTTTCGTTTACCTTCCTTTGCCATGAGGCAAGTGTCGTTCCCCTTCCATGCGCTGAGAGTGGGGAAGCAAGTGGACTTCTTGGATGTCTTCTCGATAGCTATGCTGGCCATCTCCTCTTCTTCTTCGGATGAGGACTCATCATTTGAGTCCCACTCCTTCCCTAAATGTGCTTGTTCAGCTTGCTTCTTCTTCTTGTAGAATTTCTTGGGTTTAGGCTTTGTTTCCTTGGTCTTCTTCTTGTTTTCTTCATATGGGCAATCAACTATAAAGTGGTAATATTCACCACGGTTATAGCATGCCCGCCTCAACTTCGGTCTTGATTTTTCCTTGTACTTCCCTTCACTTGATTTAGCCCCTTGTCTTTTCTTCATCATCCTTTTGAATTTCTTCATGAATAGTATCATGTCATCTTCATCCAAGTCGCTGCTCTCATCGTCACTATCCTCTTCTTGTTGAGCTTCTCGAGCTTCTTAGGTCAAGGGCTTGAGAGTGGACTTTAAAGCGACCCCTTTCTTCTTTGCCGAGGTGAGGTCGGCAATCTCTTTGACATGCTTCGCCTGCTTTTCCATTATCTTAAAATTGATGATTTTCCCAAGTAGCTCATTCGGGGTCATTTTCTTGTACCCAGGGCTTTCTCTAATCATCGAGCATAAGGTGACATTGCGAGGCATGAAAGCTCTAAGGATGAGCTTCACCACCTCATGATCGTTCCACTTCTTGCTTCCGTATGCTCAAACCTTGATAATGAGTGTCTTTAAGCGGTTGTACATGTCTTACGGCAACTCATCTTCTTCAATGGTTAATCTTCCCAATTCGTCTTCAATCATTTCAATATCGAGCATAAGGAAAATAGAAGGTTCTAGGGTTTGGAGAAAATTTTTACCAAATCTTTCGATTCGCGGCGTTTAAGGAGTTTTGATGCGGACAAGTCCGTGCTCTTCGATCCCCTTGCAATGGAGATCAATTCACACTGAAACTTGAGTGGATTTGATGGAGATTTCGTGAAATCGTCTTGGGAGCACTCAAGTAACAGATAGAACATGAGGAGTGTTGTGAGGTAGAAGATTAGGTTTTTGGCCGGCTCTAGGGTTATGGAGTCAAAAAATCGGACTAGTCTGTGGTCTAACCGGGCTAGTCCAGTCTAGCGGACACTCTGCAGGCTAGTCTGCAATGTGCGCTCTAGTCCGGGGTAACAACGGACTAGTCTGTGGTCACCTGGGCAGAAAACTATAGACCTTTTGTATATATTCGAAGGAGCTTAAAAAGAATATAGGGGGCAAAAACACACAAATATTCTTGTTGAATATGATCAGTAAACATACAACAATCAAGCCATGACCATAATTCACCAAGATCAAGTAATTAACATCGTTTATCAGAGAAAATAGAGAGAGATAATTTTTTTAACACACTCAACATGATTTTTGATGATGGCATACAGGTATGCAAGTTTTCAAGCCACGTTTCGAGCATCAAGGATATTTAGTTCATTTTGGAGCTCACAAAAGTGTTTTTCATCAAGTGGCTTGGTAAAGATATCGACAAGTTGTTTTTTAGTGTTGACATGGGAAATGGCTATGTATCCTTTCATTGAATGATCTCTCAAAAAGTGATGTCAGATGTCTATGCGTTTGGTGCTAGAGTGCTCAAGGGGATTATGGGCAATTTTAATGGCACTCTCATTATCACAAAGGAGTGGAATAAGACTCATATGGTAACCGTAATCCCTTAGAGTTTGTCGCATCCAATGGAGTTGTGCACAACAACTCCTGGCTGCAACATACTTTGCTTTGTCCATGGATAAGGCAATGGAATTTTGTATCTTGGAGGAGCAAGAAACTAGGGATCTACCTAGAAATTGGCAAGTACCTAAGGCACTTTTTCTATCTACCTTGCATCTGGCATAATCTACGCCGGAATATCCAATGAGATTGAATTTTGAACCTTTAGGATACCAAAGGACTAGGTTGGGTGTATGAACTAAATATCACAAGATCATTTTTATGACTGTCAAATGACATTCCCTAGGACTGGCTTGAAATCTTGCACACAAATATACACTCAACATGATATTAGGCCTAAATGCACATAAATAAAGTAAGGAGCCAATCATGGAGTGATATACCTTTTGATCCACGTTTGGTCTGTCCTCATTGAGATCAAAGTGTCCATTTGTCGCCATGGGAGTCTTTATGGGATTTGCTTTGTCCATTTAGAACTTCTTGAGAATGTCTTGAGTGTACTTTGTTTGGCTTATGAACATCCCATCCTTTTGTTGCTTTACATGGAATCCCAAGAAGTATCTCAGCTCTCCCATCATGGACATCTCAAATCTATTTGTCATAATCTTACTAAATTCTTGACAAAAAGATTTGTAAGTTGAACCAAATATAATATCATCAACATAGATTTGGAAAATGAATAGATCATTATCAAAATGCTTAGTAAACAAGGTGTAATCAGCTTTACAAATCTTAAATCCATTTTCAATCAAAAAATCTCTAAGGCACTCATACCAAGCTCTAGGAGCTTGTTTGAGGCCATAGAGAGCCTTACACAGTTTGTATACATGGCCGGGGAACTCTTGACCTTCAAACCCGGGGGGGGGGGGGGGGGGTTGCTCCACTTGTGGTTCATCTTCTTCATTCGCATTTGGAGGTGGCACTTGTGGTCGAACATCGTCCAACGCAATTCTTCTCAATGCTTGACATGGAGCTTCTTCATGATCTAGCACGCATTGATCAACTTGCTCTTCTTGAGAGCCATTAGTTTCATCGAACACCACGTCACATGCTACTTCAACAAGTCTGGAGGCCTTGTTGAAGACACGACAGGCATAGGAGTTTGAATCATAGCTAAGTAAGAAACCTTCATTGGACTTTGAAGAGAACTTTGAAGTCCTAGGCTTCTTGTTCAAAATATGACATTTAGAACCAAAAACTCAAAAATATGAAATATTTAGTTTGTTACCGGTGAGTAGTTCATATGATGTTTTCTTGAGTATGCGATGAAGATATAGTCGGTTTATGGCGTGACACGCGGTGTTAACCGCTTCAGCCCAGAACCGGTCTGAAATCTTGTATTCATCGAGCATTGTCCTTGCCATCTCAATGAGTGTTCGGCTCTTGCTTTCATCTACTCTGTTTTGTTGAGGAGAATATGGTGCTGAAAACTCGGATGTGATCGCCCTTAAGGAGTTTTTGAAGATTCCTCATACCAACATGTGCTAGCCATTTATGCCACAGCCAACCCATGTTGGTCTTTGCAATCAAGCATGTGTCAAGTTCGGATTTATCTTTGTTGATGTCAACTAGATAAAGTTTTCCCTTTAACACACCCTTGAATGCAACCGAGTTATCACTCCTTCTAGAGACGGTCACACCCTCATTAGTGAATAAACAATTATAACCTTTGTCACATAATTGAGATATGCACAAAAGATTATAATTCAAGGAGTCAATGTGTAAAACATGAGAAAAAGTATGTTTTGTAGAGTATCCCATATCTCCTTGGCAATTTCGAGTCCCTCCACCTTGGTGAACTCATCTCAGCTCAGTGACAATGTGATAACGGCTGCAGCTTGAGCGTTCCGATGAATAGCTTGTTCTTGGCTTGGGGTCAGCTCTTCATCATCATCTGGGATGTCTATCCTTGTACACACTATATGCCACAAACTGGGGTTAAGATATATGAGATACATTTTCATGTTTTGTCTCCATTCTCCACATAGAATAATCATTGCCATCAAAGAAAGGTGCTTTTCCCTAGAAGAGTTGACAAGTAATGATTATTGTTAGAATTTAACCGGCCATAATTAAAAGGATATCGGGAGTAGTCGGTGTTATTACTCCCCTTCTTCTTTTCATCCTCGATCTTCTTCTTCCCCTTTGGGGAGAGTTCCTTCTTCCTTAGGAGTGCCTTGAGTTAAAGCATCTCCTCGTCATCGTCCCCACAATCTTGGATGGCGTCGAGGAGCTTCTCTAGCTTTTGAGTTTTTTCTTCATCACCTTTCTCGTTGTTGAAGTTCTTGTGTACATCCTTGACGTCCGACATCTTCTCTTCGAGTGGTGAGTCTCTTATGAAGAACCTCACTCTGATACCAATTGAATGTAGCCTAGAGAGGGGGTGAATAGGCTTTTTGAATTTCTGTCGGATCCTGAAACACTTAACAAATTGATCAAATATAGAGAGATCGTACAGGTCCGATATTGTGTGGACTAGTCTAGTGTGGGCGGACTAAATGATAAAAATAAATTGACACTACTTCTAGCACACTATGCAGTGGAAATCAGATTACAAGTAAAGTATATTGAACCAATGAATCAATATATTGCAATGATCAAGTATGATACAATGTTTCAAGGTGAATTTCACAACACTAGACAAAAACTAGATTATGATGAAAAGTAAAACAAAGATGCACGAGACACAATTTTATCCCGTGGTTTGATTCCCACGAGGGAAACCTACATCCACGTTGAGGAGACCATGAAGGACCAGGTCTTCACCAACCCTACCCTCGTTGAATCGCCATGGAGGCTAATTCTCATCCACTAATCACGAAGGGGCAAGTAACCATGTTCAAGGGGCCTTCTCACAAGTTGAGGGCTCCCCAAGAATTACAACGAAGAACACCACCAGACACACTCCAAATATATGCATTAAATAACAAGAGTGTGCGAGAGACTCAAACCCAAGAGCTCAAGATCGTGTGGAATAAGTCCCTCCTTTTGATCAATGCTAATCCTCAAAGATTGGATCTTTCTAGGGTTAGAATGTGTGGAGATATGTGTTTTTAGGCTCTTGGAAGGTGTGACGACGCAGGGGATCGAGGGATTTGGTTGCAGGGCCGTACACCTCAATTTATACTAGGGTTTCCAAAAGTTACTGTTAGGGTTTGCGATGTCCGGACTAGTCCGTGGTGGACTCCGGACTAGTCCGTGGTGCGGCGTGCGGAAAACCCTAAGTGTTCGGAGATATCGGACTTGTCCGAAAAAGAGCGTACTAGTCCGATCTGGGCACTGGAAGTGTTCGGAATAGTCCGGCACAACTCGGCCTAGTATATTGTGGTGAACCTCATGTTGAATTGTGGACAAGTCCGCACTTGGAGGACTTGTCCGATTTTAGTCAGAGAGTTTTCGGACTAGTCCATGGCGATATCGGACTTGTCCGGTATCGTGAAAAATTGCGGGGCCAAGGACAAGTACGGACTTGGAGGACTTGTCCAAATTTAGTCCGAGAGATAACGGACTAGTCCGTGGTGATATCAGACTAGTCCGTTGTTGTGTAAACTGGAGTACTTGCGGACAAGTTTGCACTGGGGAGACTTATCCGTTTCTAGTCAGAGACATATCGGACTAGTCCGGTGTATATCGGACTAGTTCGGTTTTCCTGTGAATTGTGCAGTGAGTTAAATTGTTTGTTAAATTGAGCTCTTGGGGTGTGTTTCTCCAACACACTCCATACACAATGATCTAAACTTTTCAGCTCTTGAGCTCTTTTCCTTTTGATTCCTCATTCTCCTTTCTTTCGAGTTTTCCTCCTAATTTATTTAAAACCTGCGCTCATCTCAATAATTTTGTAAGGATATCATTTATTTGTCATAAATCAACCCAAACTAACAAGGGATGCCTAGATGCACCTTCAAGAATCCCCTTCCAATTTGTTTGAAACTTAAAAGTACAGAAACTGTCTAGCAGCACCAAATCTAGACATTGTTTCTGTATACTTCTATACATTACTTACAACATTAAAATTAAAATCACCAAGAATCATATCTTACATTTTGTAGAATATTATGAGTCATACTAAAACTTTGTAGTTTTGAGTTTTGATGAATTTTGGTCAGAAATGCAAGAAACAAATGGATCAAGTGGGTACTTCCAAATGGGATGCTGCTGAAAGTCTCTAGAGAACTGTCAACTTTGCAGAGTCATATCTCCTCAACCACAAATCATATGGTGGCACACCAATACTTTATGGAAAGGTCTTGTAGTTAACTACGACTTAACTTGTTCCTAGGTAAATCAATTGGGACTTCTAGAGATGATTCTAATGATAGATATCTCAAAAACTTAGTTAAGTGCAAACTGTTCAATCTGAACAGTGAGGTAGTTAGCAGTACCAGTTTTGAAGTTTCCAAATCATTCAACTTTGGTTTCACTTCTCCAAGTTGCACAACACATCCCCATATTGATTGTTGGAGTAAGTCTCAACCTCATAGTTTGAATCTTCAAGGGGAAGGCGTACGGTCATGTAACTCAAGTGCTCCATTACCAACCTCCTTGCAAAGTAACTTGTCAACAACAAGATGATCAAGCGGGAGGACATCTTTGAGAGAATCCAGCTCCAAGACAAAGGTTGACTAATCATAGAGGAAATGTAATGTCAACTCCACACTATCTATCGAGGAAGATATCAATCACCACTACATGATCGAAGAGAAGATTAAGTGAAGCACAATTACAAACAACTTTAATAGCCTCGACCTTATGTCTAGTGGCACAAGATTATAGAGGAAACTTAGTTAGTGACTTCTATCTTAGAAATGTCTGGAGACAGCATGTGCCTCAAAAATTTAGTTGAAGAGATAAAGAAGCTGATCATATTACGCACAAGCTTTGGAAAGGTTAAGATGGTGTAGTGTCTTTCCAACATTCCTTATCAATATTCTTAATGTGAATTCCTTGACCATGGTTGATTCATGAAAGTAACATTCCCTATTGAGTTCCTTTCACGACCACGGTATACAAGCCTTTCAAATCATGAGTTGTTCATTATTCTTGTGTGAGTGGTGTTACTCGTTCTTGCTCAAACCTAAAAGATGATGCGCCATACATATTGTAAGACTTTGAGAACTGCACAATCCATCATGTGCAACGACCATGTATACACCATTTGCACCACACATATGCATCATTTGCACTATACATATGCACCATTTGCACAATACCATGTTCATATGCACTGCACCATACAACATGTGATGCATCATGGAGCAACATTACTAACGAAAGAAGAAAGATGGGATGCTTGACTAAAACTAAAAAATCCGAGCAAGAAGGTGTATCTCCATATAAATCTCTAAGTTCTCTAAATCATTTGACATTTGACAACTCTTGTATTATACCGAACCCGTTTATTCTCCTCTTTGAGTAATACAAGAGTAATTGATTGAGCAACCTTTCTTGTGGTCAACATATGCTTGAACCTTCTTCCATGACTTGTTTAGGTTTGAGTACCTTGATTGCTGAAACTATACCACACTCCATCGTAAGATCATTAGTTAAATGATCAATCTCACGAAATCTTTTAATTTTGTATCCGCGAGGATAACCTTTAATTATCAACCTCACTAAACTTCTCAAACTTGATTTGAATTCTTCATTTGATATATGATGACATTGACACATAAAACACCTTGCGGTTACCATATATTTGCATTCTTTGCTGTTTCGAAACATATGGGAATTGAATTTTAATCCCCGTATGCCACCGCAAAGCATTTTGATCTTTGACTCATGTGTTGAAAGATTGTTTCATTGTGAGTTTGATGATACGTTACTATTCTCGTGAACCACCTCAAATCATATTTGGTAAATACTACGTTAAGGATATAATGACTTATGTTAAACAAGGCAAGCAAACAAGAACCATCACAAGGTTAGTTTGAAGATATCATGGTGATCAAAAGAAGTGAAGAGCTAGTGATGATTTTTCAGGTCAAGATTAGAAAAGTAAAGTACAACCTTTTAGTGTTAAGGAAAGCATTGCAAGATGCTAATGGAAATTTGAGCACCCTGTCATGCTCAAGTAATGACATCCTGGAAGACGCTACATGAAGAGAAGAAGATTAGCACTAAACCTACTAGTCACAGTTGTTATCATGTCCACTTATTCGACTCTCTTTTACCCATCTTTCTCTACTCCACACCTTTGTCCCATTCACTTAAATCTTGGGACGAGATTCCCTCAAGGGGGAAGGGTTGTAAAAGCCAACATTTAAAAACAACAAGACTGAAAAATATGAAGCTAAATTTTTTTAGTTTGTAATACCCTCATTTTCTTGCATCATGCCCTGCATACATTCATATATATGTCTAACATTAATCCACATAAAAAGGAATAAGTTTAAAATTTAATTATAAATAAAACAGCACTTAAGAATTCTGGGAAGTGCGGACTAGTCCGATTTTGGTGCAGACTAGTCTGATTTCTCTCCGACTTCGATCGGACTTGTCCGTTTTTCTGCGGACTAGTCTGTTTTTGCCTTTGGACACCTTCGGACTTGTCCGGTCCTGTGCGGACTAGCCGGTGTTCCAAGAATCCTTGAAAATTTGCTAAGTCCCTAGACTTGTCCGAACTAGTCCGGTGTCCCTGCGGACTTGTCCGTTTTCCTCTCTGACTAAAGTCGGACTTGTCCGATTTTAGGACAGGCTTGTCAGTTTTTCCACTCTCGATAAGTTCAGACTTGTCTGATGTCTAGACTGGACTTGTTTGATTTTTCTCTGGACAACTTCGGACTAGTCCGGCCCTTTTCAGACTTGTCCAATAAGTCGCGACTCTGAGTTGATCTTTTGTTTCATAACTTGTTTCTTAGGTTTTACGTTATGTAGGCATAGGGATGTCGTGCCTAACTCTTTTAGAGCCCGTGTGGGACTCTAAACTGACCGCAACTCATCTCAAACTCAAAATCCATATAACCCTAGCCTCCACCTCTATATAAACAACCCCACCCCTTGGCTTGACATCTATTTGCCACTTTTCCACCCCACCCAAACCCTAGCTCGTGAGTAGGCGCCACCAAGGAGGGAGAAGGATATCTAGAACAAGAAGAAGAGGAGGAAATGAAAGAGGATCAAGATCTCCATCAACTTTGCATTCTTCATCAACAATCCACCATCAAGCTTTTCATCAAACCTAGATCGTCAAGATCCAAGTGTTACCTCCAAGTTTCTTGATTCATTGGAGTTCTAAACACCTGGTATACCTTCTATTCTCTTTTCCTTACGTGAATTCAATCTCAAAACTCAAAATTCACATCAATCTAGAAAATCCCAGTTCGCTAGTTCTGCAAAGTGTGACTTGTCTGGTCCCTAGCAGACTAGTCCGATTTTGCTGGTTAATTTCTTTTGAATTTTAATTCTAAAATTTGATCAAATCAACTCCAAACCTGTATAAAATTGTTAAAAGCTATTAGAACTAGCTAGTGATCATTAAAAGCAACTCATTAAACAAGTTCCACCTTGCATTTGCATTAATCATGCATGTCATGTCATGTTGAGTAATATTTGTGCACTCGTTGATTGTGTTTATTGTCTTGTATATTTGTTGTGTGGATTAGATGGATTTGCGCTAGACAGTGCCGCGGAGGATCTACAGCACCAAGAGTTTGAAGATTTTGACCCGAACCAAGCCCAAGGGCAAGGCAAGTGTCATTTAAGCATATTGATCCCGTTTCTAAAATAAATGTTTTGTTTGCAAAACTGCATGCTTATGTCAATTTGATGGGGAATCCTATAATAGGAAGCTTACTAGTTTTTTTTAACCACCCTTGTCACCTGGAATTCATGGTAGAGAGTCGGGATGGGCTTTTTACCTTTTTGCTTCGCTTAATTAATTGGGATGGGAAGACAACTACACCACTTAACTTCATTATGCATTATTGAGATATGATTAACATGAACTGGGTACTATGATGTGGTAATGGGTGATCTAAGCAAGCCTGATATGTAGATGGGTTGGATGATATGGTGGTTTGCTTCTTTTAGATCCGAGGACCGGTTCATGCGAGAATAAGCCAGGACTACAGTGCCACCACGAGGCCAAGTATGGGTGCGGCATAGCCGATTAATTACGGCTTTGCTAGTGTTGTTTGGACCAATACGAATGCTCGGTGAAGGAGTAGTCGGATTGGGTTAATTGATGATTGGTGGGACTACCCTGGGATCTGAAAGGCTCAAGAGGGGGCCCTTGGTTGAAGATGTACTCTGTAGGAGACATCGCCACCGGTGAAACCTCCGTGTGGTCTAAGTAGGCTAGTAATCCCTTTGTAAAGGCTATTTTGTGATCTCTTGGCCACACACCGATGGAAGTGTGAGACAACATAATAGAGGTTCTAGTCACGTGGGTAAAGGGGTACAAACTCTGCAGAGTATTAAAACTATCATGATAGCCGTGCTCCCAGTTATAAGCATCTGGATGACATACATGATTAGAGGGAACTTGGTATTGGGATGGCTTTTGGTTAAGGTTTGGCAATATGGTTATGGTACTGGTTGGTTATGAGTTAACTTCTGATATTGATTATGGTTATTGGTAAAGAGAAATCTGGAATATGGATGACGGTAATGAATTATGGACTGGATTATGATGATTATGGTTTATGATGGGTTTATTTCACATACATTTATTATGTTGCTTTTCAAATGTTATAATGTACTTTTCAGCACTTAGCCTTTATTATATTTGTCATTTGAATCAGCTACATGTCATACTTTCCACACTTGCTGAGTACGACATGCACTCACCCTTGCAATTCCCCCACCAACAGTTGCAGGTCAGGATTGGGAGTATAATGATGATAATGCGGAGTTCTAGGCCGTGTCTACCATCAGCTTTGCCTGTGGTGTTGATTGGAGCGGCGCTACCCTATTGCTTATGCTGCTTAGCTGTTTAGTTTGCTTAATTAGTTTATTTCCGCTGCATTTTTTAAACTTGTCATTAATATTCATTAGAGCTTGTATTCGAGGATAATGTGAATTTTGTAGTAAAAGTACTTAATTAATCTTGTTCTGTGGTAATTTTTGTATACTCTTTTGTGAATGCACTCGTGTATGTGTGTTGAACGTTCTGGATACACATATGCGTTCACTTGGTTCATTTTCGGAACTGGGTGTCACATAGTTGCAAGAGGAATACAAACTCCCATAAAATATAATAACTAGTAGATGAGGTCAAAATAGGACAGATGTAAATCCCATTTTGGTATTGTCCAAATCAATCCAAGTAGTACAATTAAGTGATATATGTCAACAGAATTATAGGTCAAAATTATCGCATGACAAGGAAATTTGAATTCAAATTAAATTTCCAAGTAAAACGTAATCCAATGCGAGTTTTAAAATCAGCACAATGATTCCCATGTTTAAAATAGCAACCCTGCAGATTTTGAATAATTTAGGAGTTCATTTACCATTTAGTTTCAAAGTCGAATTCAAATTCAAAATTTATTTAAAAACCCAATTGCTAAAAATTTCAATTGGATATTATTTGAGCTCATCATGTTCTAATTACGTACCCTGCCACTTTGCGTAATATTTGAAGCTTGATGTCTAATTTAATTTTGAGAAGACAAGGGAGGAGAAAGGAGTGGGACCCACTTGCCCCACACGTCAGTGACTGAGCAATGCTCTGTTTTCTTCTCATCCTCTGCTGGAGCCACGGCAGCACATGCAAAGCCCACACAGCTGCTTGCTGCCATGCTGTTCCAGCTCTCATCCTTTCCCGGGCGATATTTTTTCATTCCTATCCGTGCTTAGCACTGTTTTTCCCGTGCCCTAGCACCTGCTCGGCTGTTTCATGCGGCAGCACTGCAGCAACGTCGCCAATAGTTGGCCATCACATACTTGGCCGTTGGAGCTCGCCCACGAGTGCGCAAGCCTCCGCTCTTCCTCTCCGAGCTGCGAAGAAGCTGTTACCTCCCATCCTTGTGGTGGCAAGCTGAGGTTCAACTTACTGTCTCTGTGTCCGGCTGCCCTGAAGTTTCTACGGCACCTGACCACTTCAACCCGTTTCACAACCAGCTTAGTGTTGTAAAAGGTCTGCCTTATTCTCCTCTCTGTGGTCCTTATGTCTCTGGTCCTTCCCCAGCATCGGGGAGCCAAACGAATGAACCTTGCGCTGACAATTCTTGTGACACCCAATTCCAAAAATGAACCAAGTGAACGCATATGTGTGCCCATGACGGTGAACACACATACACAAGTGCATCACAAACGATATACAGAAAATTACCACAACATAAATTAATTAAAGTATCTTTATTACAATATTCAAATAATCCTCAAATTACAACTCTAATGATCATTATTAATAGTTCTGAAACTAATGCAGCAGAAGTAATCTAAACTAAGCAACTAAGCAAACTAAGCATAGGGGATAGCGTGGATCCAAGCAATCGACAGGCAAGTTGACGGCAACACAACCTAGTACTCTGCATTATTCTCAGGATACTCCCAAACATCACCTGAAACTGTTGGTGGGGGAATTACAAGGGTGAGCACATGTCGTACTCAACAAGTGTTGGTAAATAATGACATCTAGCTTAAAAAGGAATTGATATTAAATCATGGCTGGTTGCTGAAAAGTACATTTAAAACACGTAAAAAGCATTGTCCCAAATAATTACCAATTATGAGTCCAATACCATCAATTACCATTATATCACATTCATCAATAATTATCCACCCAAATATCGAATCATTACCATCATGATTAACCATGTCCATTTATCACAATCCCATCCATAACCATAATCAATAACAAACAATAACCCAACCGTCCCAAATACCAAGTTCCACTCTAATCATGTGAGGGTCTGGATCACTCATAACTGGGAGCACGACTACCATGATAGTTTTTTACACTATGCAAAGGTTGTACCACTTTACCCACAAGTTCGTGATTTCGCCCCCTTTTGGTGACTAAAGAACCTCCATTATGCTCGTGACACATCAGTCACATTACACACTTCTATCAGTGTGTGGCCAAGAGATCACAAAATAGCCTTTACAAAGGGACTACGAGCATATTCAGACCCACTAAGGATTCACCAGTTGTGATGCCTCCAACTGAGCACATCCAACCAAGGGCCCCTTCTTGTACCTTTCGGATCCCAGGGCAGTCCCACCACTATTGAATACCCAACCGACTCCCAATCTCCGCTCCTCCAAATGATTCAAACAATGTTGGCAATATACCTAATTAATTGGCTAAGCCGCACCCATACTTAGCCGTGTGGTGGCTTTGTAAAACCTGGTTCGTCACTCTACGAACCCGTCCTTAGATCTAAAGCAAGCAAAACCACCATAACATCTAACCAACCCACAATCCATGCTTGCTTCGATCTCCCAATCCCATGTTACCAATTACCCAAATTCATCAATTCTCATCATCCATAAGTTTATTAATTCATAATTAAGTCATTTGGTTGTTTTCCATTCCCAATTAATTGGAGCGAAGCAAAAAGGTAAAAATACCCTTCCTGACTCTCTACAATGTATTCCCAGCGATAAGGATGGTCAAACAAGACTAGTAAACACCTATCTTGGGTTTCCCATCAAATTGATGCAAGCATGCAGTTTTTCAAACAAAACATTTAAAAACAGAATCAAAATGATCAAGGACACTTTTCTTGATACTGATTAGGATCAAAAGCTTCGAAGTTCTAGCGCTTGAGGTCCTTGACAACACCATCTAGAGCAACACATTCTAGTTCCCCACAATAAACATACAGAACAGGCATTACAATCAATAAATGCTCATATGGTACTCAATATGTTATGACATGCATGATTAATGCAATTGTGTGGCAATGCATGTTATTACATTGATATAATTGCTGACTAACTAGTTACAATTGAGTTTTACATGTTAGAAAAAGTTCCAACTCATTTCGGAGGATATTAAAGAAGTTCCAGAAATTTTTGGAACAAGAAGACCGGACTAGTCCGCATAGGGACCGGACAAGTCCATTTTGGTATAGAAAGAAAATCGGACTAGTCCGCACTGGGACCGGAAAGGTCCATTGGCTAGGGTTTTGGGCAAGTTTTTAATTAGAGCACAGTTTGAGTTAATATGGAATCATAATTTACGTAGAAAAGATGCATCTAAGATAATTACCGTGAATCCTAGGGTTCAAGGGTTGGGGGCTTGAGAAATTGACGTCGAGATCGATGGAGACGAAGAATTGATGAAAAGGGGTGTTGACGATGAAGGATTTATAATGAAGATTGCAGCGGCAATGACGATATTGGTTGATCCTCCTCCGTCCTACCTTCTCCTTCTTCTCCTTGCGGTGGACGCTCCTTGATGGCAGCTCTCACAAACTAGGGTTAAGAGTTTCTTCAATTTTTGCAAAGAGATGAAAGGGGTGGGTGTTGGGGTGTTTATATAGGGGTGGAGAGGTAGATTTGGGTTGATTTCGAGTTCAAGGCGGGGGAGACTGAATAACATTGGCTCAACAGGGGATGGACACGACGTTCTTGGGCCCAATGAAGTCAAAAACCCAATAACATGTCGTGAAGGGAAAGATTGAATCCGAGTTGAGCATATCGGACAAGTCCGCTAGGGGCCGGACAAGTTCGATCTTGTCCAGAGAGGACAACGGACAAGTCCGGTACGAGGCCGGACAAGTCCGGGGGTCTTCTCAAATTTTCAGAATCCCGACCAAAAAGAAGAGTCACCAGAAAACTCCGAAGATTTCCAGTGACAGATATCGGACTAGTCCATACTAGATAACGGACAAGTCTGGACTGCAACAGAAACTAAATCAGACTAGTGTGCAGCAAAAGTTGAAGAGTTCGGGGGACAATAGTGAGTAAAACGGACTAGTTCGGGGTCTAAACCGGACAAGTCCGCACTGACACAGAATTTTAACTGCAGTTTTGATTCTAATTCATTTTAAATTGTTTCTTTTGTGTTGCCTAATGTATGCAATGCATGATGGATGAAAATGAGGGTGTTACAAACCTACCCCCCTTAAAATGAATCTTGCCCTCGAGATTCGATGTAGAAGGAAGCAGATAGGGAAATTCTCTCTTGATGTCTTCTTCTAGCTCCCAAGTCGCTTCTGATTCTGCATGATGCTTCCATTGTACTTTGCACCATCGAATCATCTTTTTTTGTGATTGTCTCCTTTGTTTCCAAAATTTTGACCGGTTGCTCGGCATAAGTCAAATCTGCCTCTAATTCCAATTCTTCCATTGGCACTTGCTCTTTTGGAACCCTCAAGCACTTCATGAGCTGGGAAACATGAAACACATCATAAACATTGGAAATATGTGTAGGCATCTCCAAATTATATGCCACTTCTCCACGTTTGCCTAAAATCTTGTATGGTCCAATATAGCGAGGTGCCAACTTGCCTCTGACGTTAAACCGCTTATGACCTCACATAGGTGACACTTTGAGATATACGAAGTCTCCCACTTCAAAGGCTATGTTTCTTCGCCTATTATCCACATAACCTTTTTGTCTTGACTGAGCAGCCCTCAAATTCTCGCGGATTATCTGAACTTGCTATTCGAGGTCCTGTATTACATCAGTGTTGACATTTCTTACGTCACATAAAAATCTGCAAGCACACGGAAACTGTCATGTAGCACTTCCCCTTAAGAGAGTATTACATGGGCATCGAATCCAAGGAACGTGTGTGTAATCTTACGAACTAATTCACCCACGGACATAAAGTTGTTTGGTAGGCAAGGAAGAGAGAGAAATTCAAAGTATTGATTCTAATTCAAATGTATTTGCAGTAGCTGCTTGCTTTGGGCACAAGTTTACCCCTAGCAACACTAGGACGGCTCTCGCCAAGACCTATGGCATAGCCGAACGTGGAGGATTAGTAAGGATAGATAGGGGTGTCACCATCTACTACCTACCTCTTCAATCCGTGGGTATACGAGATATTCTATGGTGATTTCCAACCTAAGCACAACGCTTACGTTCTAAATCATAACTATAGTTGTTTCGAACACAAAGCTACAACTAGAGCCTCTAATAGATTAAAGCAATGAACCCACAAGTAACTACTTGTGCAAGCTACTATGAATTCAGAATCAAACTTGAATTGAATTCACAAAGGGCTTACTTGATTTTAGTACACCTTTGTAGGTATACATGTGTAGAAGAGGGACCTGAAAGGCCCAAGCCTCCTTCTCCTAAACTCTCACCACACTCTCCTTCTACTTGGCAGCCTCTAGGACTACTCTAAACCTTTGGAGTGGTGTTATATTCTCAACTATTGTCGTGTGTGTGTGAAGTAAGGTGTGGTGTGTGTGTGTGTGAAGCAGGGTGTGGGGTTCTATTTATAGGGGGGAGAAGGGTCGATTCCCGCCACAATTTGCACGTGGATCAATCTTCATCGTGATGAAGGCATCATAGGGAGTCAACACATGGAAGCTGGCTGAGTTTGGCACCAAGAAAGGGTTCGGCCGAACCCCCTAGTCGGCTGAATAGAAAATTTGACCATTTCTTGTGTGCTTCCTTGGGGTGACTTCCAGGTGGGTCCCATTGACTGATATGGGTGCTACACCATTAGATGGTCTCAGATACTTCTGTTTGTGGGTTATTTGATCCATGTGTTGACACGTGGTGTCGCCTGATTCATCAAAATCCAATTTTATGGATTACTCCATGCATGTCTTGGTACTTTGGGTCTTAATCAACCTGCATACAAATAAACACACACACTTGTGGAATTGGTTAGTTCTTAACCCTACCACTATGTTGTGTTTCTCTTTTGTGCACATTATGAGGTGAATTGACGGTCTAAATATGGCACTTAAGGACCATCAATAATCAGGTAAAAATACTTGAGTCTCCCCTATCTCACTCCAAAACAATGGTGTTCAACACCTTCTCCCAGACAATGCTTCATATGGCGCCATCTTCAAGCTTGCTTGGTAACTGTTGTTATAGGGAAATTCAGCATATGGCAGACTTTTGTCCCAACTCCCTCCATACTTTAGCACACAAGCTCTTAGCATGTCCTCCAATATCTGATTCGTTCTCTCAATTTGTCCATCCGTTTGAGGGTGGTATGCAGAACTAAAATTCAATTGGGCTCCCATAGACTCGTGCAGCCTTTGCCAAAACCTTGTGGTAAATTGAGAACCTCTATCGGACATGATTTTCTTTGGCACTCCATGATAGGAAAAAGATGAGTGAGTCCCGATCTTCCGAAAGGTAATGGATAGGTCGATTGATGTGGAGATCTCAACGTTTATGATCCGAGGCTCTCGAGTAGAACACGAACAGCCCCTGCAATCACTACACCACCGCTCCGTTGGTTATCAACCGTGCTTCACACGATTGACCTCGCCAAGAAGGCTAATCCCTGCAAGTGCAACCAAGAACACAAGCAAGAACGTAGAAGACACGATCTGAAATCGCGAAGTTGGGGTCTCACAAACCGAAGAACGGCGATATTATTGATCTAAGTAAAACCCCATTGTCCATGGCGGCTACTATGGAGTATATATAGGTGGGAGGACGTCTAAGGGGGTGTTAAGGTCCTGACCTAACCCTAATACACGAAAATAATGGACTTAGACTTGATACAAGACCCAATGGCCCAATACGGTGGCGCAGCACCCTGACAGATTCTGTACTTGATTTTGTTTCGACGATTACCGTCGATTCCGAACGTATTTTGACATGGGACCGGCGCCATTGGAAAGGTTATCCTCTCCCCTTTCCGTGCATATGTAGAACGTCCAAAATAGAGTCCGTATGCGTCCTGGGCGTCCGTTTTAGTACGTACTGCTCCTGGACTCCGAGTTGGATACGATTTGGAGTTTGGTTCGTTTTCCATCTTCCTTGAACGAATTCTCTGGTCTTCCACGTCCCTAATACTCCCTCCAAGTACTCCTTGAACCTCTCCATTGATCCTAATCACAAATCAATCATTAAGTAGCAATCTATGCTCAAATACATATAAGGAAATATATAAGAACGAGTTCACCTCTGAAATTAATTGTTGTGTATGAACTCTATTGATTGCATCTTGTATGTTCAATGGAGTGTTGTTTGTATCCATAGAAGTGATGTCCTCATCACTCCATGTAAGCACACTATTCTCCCCATATAGAATTCTGCTAACATTGCTCCACTATAGTTAGTCTTGACAAGAATGAAATGAGCTCACTTCGTCAACCGATCCACAATAACTCATATCGAATCATAACCAGCCGAAGTGTGAGGTAATTCAACTATGAAATCCATACCCACTTCATCCCACTTCCATTCTGGAATCTTCTATGGATGCAATAATCCAGTTGGCCTTTCATGTTCAGCCTTGACTCATTGGCATACATCACAAAAAACAACATATTCAACTATGTCCTTCTTAATCCTATCCCACCAATAGCAAGTTTTCAAGTCCTTGTACATCTTCGTACAACCGGGATGAATTGAGTAAGGTGAGTCGTGTGCCTCCTTTAAGATCGTCTCTCAGAGATGCTTCACATTAGGCACAACAATTCGTTTTCCAAGCCATAGTGTACCATGATCATCTTCATCAAACCTCCATTCCTTCCCTTCTTGGATCCTTTCCTTGATTTCCTGGATTTCTTCATCCTTTGTTTGACCTTCTCAAATTTCTTGTTCCAATGTTAGAGTTAACTCCATTATTCCCATTTTGTTCACAAATCAAAGTTTCAACCATTCAAACTCCTTGCATAGTTCGGATGGAAATTCTTCAACGGTGAGTTGGTGGCTTACTCCTTTCCGACTCAAGGCATCGACCACTACATTAGCCGTCTCCCGATGATAGTTGATCTCCACATTATAATCCTTGATGAGCTCCAACCATCTTCTTTGCCTCAAATTCAGGTTTGTTTGTGAGAATATGTACTTGAGGCTCTTGGGATTTGTATAAATTTCACACGTATGACCAAGAATATAGTGCCTCCATATCTTGAAGGCATGCACTATGGCTGCAAGTTCAAGATCGTGCGTAGGATAATTCTGTTCATGTTTCTTCAACTGCCTCGATGCATAGGCTACAACTTGACGTTCTTGCATGAGCACACATCCAAGTCCCTACCTTGAGGCATCACAATAAACATCAAAACATTTGCTAACATCCAGCAAAAGAAACACATGTGTTGTTGTTAACCTCTTCTTAAGCTCCTCAAAACTGTCCTAACAAGCTTGAGTCCATTGGAATGCTTTTCCTTTCATTATCAATTCTATCATGGGCTTGGCTATTTTGAAGAAGTCCTTGATGAACCGACGGTAATATCTAGCCATCCTAAGAAAACTTCAGATTTACTTCACATTCTGTGGCGGTTCCCATTTTAGCACATTTCTCACTTTACCTGGGTCAACCGACACTCCTCCATAGATGATATTCCCCAAAATCGATACTTCCTTTAACGAAAACTGGCACTTGCTGAATTTGGCATATAATTGGTGTTCCCTTAATTTTTGCATTGTGAGCCTCAAATGCTCCTCATGTTCCTCCTCACTTCTCTAGTAGATCATAATATCATCAATGAACGCCACATGAACTTATCCAAGTACTCCATGAAAACCTTATTCATGAGGTACATAAAGTATGCAGGTGCATTCACCAAACCAAAAGACATAACGGTGTACTCATAGGATCCATAGCGTGTCCGAGAAGCTATTTTGGGTATGTTTGATGGTCTAATCTTCATTTGGAAATTATCTGACCTCAAGTAAGTTTGGAGAAAACACAAGCGCCCTTAATCTGGTCAAACAAATCCTCTATATGATGCAACGTGTACTTGTTCTTGATTATCACCTTGTTGAGAGCCCGGTAATCCACACACATCCTTTGGGATCCATCCTTCTTATCCACGAATAGCACTGGAGCTCCCCAAGGCGAAGATATTGGGCGAATGAAACCCTTTTCTAGTTGCTCTTGAATTTGCTTCTTGAGCTCCGCTAACTCCACAGGAGGCATACTATATGGATTCTTAGCTATAGGTGTAGTTCCAAGTATTAATTCAATAACAAACTCGATGTCACGGTCAGGTGGCATACCTGGCAACTCATCCGGAAACACATCAAAAAATTCGCACACCACTAGGATATCCTCTATTGCTGCACCTTCCATTTGATTCAAGTCTACTTGCTTTGGTGTGTGTTGAGATGCTTGAAATTCTATGCTGACTCCTTCCTCTTTTTTCAACTTCACCGTTATTATGGTACATTGGATTATCCTATTGTGCTTCCTTAACCAGTCCATACCAAGTATTTTTTTCCAGATCTCGTGAATCCAAAACAATGAAGTTGGCAAGCAATTCTACCCCCCCCCCCCTTATTTTAAGACTTACTCTTGGACATACTATCTTTGTCCTCATCTTCCATATAGCTCCGTCTGAAATGGTGAACCTTCCAGTTGTGCCCATCTTCCATTGAAGTAGAGGTTGAGCGAGATAGGAAAGAGAGATAGAACAAAAACCCAACTTTATGCATCAAGGGATATAGAACTAAGCAACTACTTATACAAACCTATATGGATGTAGCAAGCGCTAAAGCATCCCACAATCCTCTACTAAGCACACAACCAACAGGAACCATTACATAACAATCAGCACACCAACAACAAAGACAGTCCTTGAGTGTTCCTATGTGCTCTAAAGTGTTCATTCTTTCTAGGCTGCGTGCTACGATCAACATGTGGCTCTGATACCAATTGGTAACACCCGGTTCTGAAAATGAACCAAGTGAAGGCATATGTGTGCCAGGACTATCAACACACATACACGAGTGCATCACAAACGATATAAAGAAAATTATCACAGCACAAATTAATTAAATAAGTACTTTTATTACAATATTCAAATAATCCTCAAATTAAAAGTCTAATGATCATTATTAATAGTGTTGAAACAAATTCAGCGGAAATAATCTAAACTGAGCAACTAAACATAGGGGATAGCGCGGCTCCAAGCAATCCACACGCAATTCGACGGCAGCACACAACCTAGTACTCCGCATTATCCTCAGGATACTCCCAAACATCATCTGAAACTGTTGGTGGGGGAATTACATGGGTGAGCACATGTCATACTCAACAAGTGTGGGAAAATAATGTCAGGTAGCTTAAATTTGGAATTGATATTAAATAATGGCTACTTGGTGAAAAGTACATTTAAAACATGTAAAAAGCATCTTACGATGTCTATGTGAAATAATCTCATCATATCCCAAATAATTACCAATTATAAGTTCAATACCATCAATTACCATTATATCACATCCATCAATAATTATCCATCCAAATACCAAATTCTTACCATCATCATTAACCATGTCCATTTATCACCATCCCATCCATAACCATAACCAATACCAAACTATAACCCAATCATCCCAAATACCAAGTTCCACTCTAATCATGTGAGAGTTCAGGTCGCTCATAACCGGGAGCACAACTATCATGATAGTTTTTAACACTCTACAGAGGTTGTACCACATTACCCACAAGTTTGTGATTTTATTTCCTTTCGGTGACTAAAGAGCCTCCATTATGCCCGTGACCCGACGGTCACATTACACACTTCCATCGATCTGTGGCCAAGAGATCACAAAATTGCCGTTGCAAAGGGACTACCAGCATATTCAGATCCACTAAGGTTTCACTGGTGGTGATGCCTCCAACTGAGCACATCCAAACAAGGGCCTCCTCTTGTGCCATTCGGATCCCAGGAAGTCTTGCCACTATTGCAAACCCAACTGACTCCCATTCCTTGCTCCTCCAAATGATCTGAACAATGCTCGCAATATACGTAATTAATTGGCTAAGCCACACCCATACTTGGCCTTGTGGTGGCTTTGTAAAACCTGGGTTGTCGCTCCACAAACTAGTGCTTAGATGTAAAGCAAGTGAAAGCACCAGAACATCCAACCCAACCCACAATCCATGCTTTCTTGGATCTCCCAATCCCATGTTACCAATTACCCAAATTCATCAATTCTCATCATCCATAAGTTTATTAATTCATAATTAAGTAATTTGATTGTTTTCCCATCCCAATTAATTGGAGCGAAGCAAAAAGTTAAAAGTACCCTTCCCGACTCTCTACAATATATTCCAAGCGACAAGGATGGTCAAACAGGAAACACCTATCCTGGGTTTCCCATCAAATTGATGCAAGAATGCAGTTTTTCAAACAAAACATTTAAAAATAGGACCAAAATGATCAAGGACATTAGCCTTTCTCTTAAGACTGATTAGGATCAAAAGCTTTGAAGTTTTGGTGTTGAAGGTCCCTAACAGCACCCTCTAGAGCAACACCTCCTAATCCGCACAATAAACATACAAAACAAGCATTACAATCAATAAATGCTCTTATGGTACTCAACAGATCATGAAATGCATGATTAATGCAATTGTGTGGCAATGCACGTCGTTTGGTTGAAATGATTGCTTACTAACTAGTTACAATTGAGTTTTACATGTTAGAACAAGTTCCAAGTCATTTTGGAGGATATTAAAGAAGTTCCAAGAAATTTCAGAACAGGAGGACTGGACTAGTCTGCATAGGGACTCGACAAGTCCGGTCTGGTACAGAAAGAAAATCGGACTAGTCCGCACTGGGACCGGACAAGTCCGTTTGCTAGGGTTTTAGCAAATTTTCAATTTGAGCATAGTTTGAGTTAATATGGAATCATAATTTACGTAGAAAAGATGCATCTAAGATAATTATCGCGAATTTTAGGGTTCAAGGGTTGAGGGCTTGAGAAATTGACGTGAGATCGAAGGAGATGAAGAATTGACAAAGAGGGGTGTTGACGATGAATAATTGATGATGAAGATCGCAGCGGCGACGACGATCTTGGTTGATCCTCCTCCTTCCTCCCTTTTCCTTCCTCTCCTTGCGGTGAAGGCTCCTTGATGGTGGCTCTCACGAACTAGGGTTAAGTGTTTCTTCAATTGTGGCAAAGAAATGAAAAGGGTGGGTGTTGGGGTGTTTATATAGGGGTGGAGAGGTAGGGTTTGGGTGGATTTTGAGTTCAAGGCGGTGGACGCCGTGTAGGGGTCCCACATGGGCTCCACAGGGGTTGGACACGATGTTCTTGGGCCCAATTAAGTCAAAAACACAATAACATGTCATGGAAGGAAAGATTGAATCCATGTCGGGCACACCGGACAAGTCCGATCGGGAACAGAGACTTGAACAGGCAAGTCCGGAGGTGGTTCGGACAAGTCTGATCTTATCGAGAGAGGAAAACGAACAAGTCCAGTATCAGGCCGGACAAGTCCGGCGGTCTTCTCGAATTTTCAAAATCCAGACCAAAAAGAAGAGTCACCGGACAACTCCAAAGATTTCTAGTGACGGATATCGTACTAGTCCGTACAAGATAACGGACAAGTCCGGACTGCAACAGAAACTAAATCAGACTATTCTGCAGCAAAAGCGGAAGTGTCCGGGGGGAAACAGTGAGAAAACGGACTAGTCTGGGGTCTAAACCGGACAAGTCCGCACTGACACTGAATTTTAACTACAGCTTCGTTTCAAATTCATTTGAAACTTGTTTCTTTTGTGTTGCTTAATGTTAAACATGTATAAGAATATATGCAATGCATGATGGATGAAAATGAGGGTGTCACAAGTGTTAAGGGCAGTAGGTGGCAATCGCTTCAATTTTTCATGCACGTTGAATCTTAGTCTTGTCCCATTAAGGAACACCTTACTCACTTCCGTGTGCTTCAACTGGGTCAAGTAGTGAAGAAAAATAGTGATCGTAGCCCCTGTATGACGCGTTTTCGCTGCCGCCACCATGAACAACGCAGTTCACTAAGGACCTCCTATTTTCCATTATTTCCAGCATGAATTGCTTTTGTATTCTTAATCTGCAGCGGGCCAGGGTACTGTAGGAGAAATATGTGAGTCGTTTTATGCCTCGATGAGTGATTTATACCTCGCCGGAGTTAGGTCCGAGCCACTGCACCGTCGCTTGCCTAGTTCCAGCAACTGCTGGCTCCATCCAATGGCACAATCATGTTGCTCGTGATAGATTACCCCCCAGGCGCCGAATGGGGACCTCCATGGCGCACGGGAGCGACCGCCGGCGAGGGTGCCGCCCCTTCATTAGAACCCTAGCCGCCGGTGGTAATCCCGACGCTAGGTTGTAGAAAGGTGGGTCAGGCCCCACCTGTCAGCCTGATCTCCCCTCCCTTTGGTCTTGTGCGGCCGGTTGATCAATTGTAGCAATGGGCCTTAACTCTGTTGCCCCATGTGGCATAAATCCCAGTGGTCCATTTAAATCGCGTGGGCCCGAGTTCTATTTAAACTTTTCCAATATAAATTTAATTCTATATTGGATGCAAACTTAGAAATTCAATATCTCCTACATTATTTGGCCAAAAATTCTCAAATAATTTTTTAGACTCCACATGATATCTCCTTTGAGTGGTGCATTTACATCAGTATGAACGTCCAAAATATTGCCAAATAATTCCATAAATCCAAAAGACTTCAGAACTAATATCAGATGCTCTATTCTTTGAACAATTCTCAAATTTGACCATATCCTTCCTCATAATTTTTTGGAACCCCAGTAAAAACTTTAAACTCATTTAAATTCATTGGATGGTGAAAATTGAGTTCCAACCTGTATGTACCTTACAAATTGCAAAATGCCTAGAAACATTTTCAGAAAATTGTCCAAACTTCTAAAATCCATATCTCCCTGTAGAATGCTTAGAAAATTATGAAACCAATTTTGATGGACAACCCTTGACCTCCTATACACGGAAAAAAACTCTTGGCTATGTTAAAGCTTCAGATTTCTCCTCAAAATTATGGAATTGTTTAAATTCATAGAATTTTAGAGACTAGAGACTGCCATGAACATTGCTGAGATTTGTCAAGATATATACTCATACAGCTTAGTGTCCACTGTAAAACTTTTAGCAGCAGTGGACCAAATTTCTATACTCAACTATGTTCCATATCCCTATGTCCTAAACATTGCTATTCCACCTCATCTCAAAATTCTACTATGTTTCCATTTTGAATTCTCCATGCTCCTGTACACTACAGCAGAGCTATTTCTGTAGTTCTTGTACAACAAGTTGCTTTCTTCTTGTCATCCTTATAGTGTTCATCCTTATTGAATTACACACTCATGTACAATGCCTAGTCCACTTTATTAAATGACTATTATCTTCCACTTTGTTTTCCTCCTATGCTCCAGCACTCACAAGAGGAAGAACCTTCAATCCTAGCTATTGTACTCCTTATTGAATTTTAAGCAACTTCACTTATATTTTTACTAACTTATTTTTCTCTTATGCATGCTCATGTCGATAGTACACGCGACGAAGGTGATTAACATGAAGTCCAACTCAGAGGCAAGGAACTCTCCATTGATCCAGCTAAGATGAAGTACATGGCGGATGTTATTAACTGATCTTCACTGACATTTATTTCTCAACCGAAGGCAAGCCCCGGTTTGCATTTAAGTCATTTCTAAAGTTTTGCTTTTATCACTATGATGACTAGTATAGGAATTGTGCATTAGGTCTATTTGTAATTGAAACTCCTCATGCATAACCTATAATTCTGTGGAGTGTATGGGTAGGTTTATAGCTCATCCTATAGAATTGTCTGCTAATGTTGTAGAGAATCAAGTAGAAGTCGAGTGGTTGGAATCCACTGCCGAGATAGCGAGATCATCACACGGGGTTGAATATTTTTGAGAATGTATTATGAACTAAATATGAGACTGGGTAGCGGGATAAGATGCAGTGGGACATGCTCTCTGGTGCATAGTCTTGCCTGTGTCAATTGAGGGCCGATCCGTTTGCGGTCCTGCTGGGCAAGTTTGAACTGTACCAGAGGCATACTTGATATACGTGTAACACCCTCATTTTCATGCATCATGCCCCACATACATTCATACACATGTTTAACATTAACCCACATGAAGAGGAATAAGTTCAAATTTATTTGGAACAAAACCGCACTTAAAATGCAGGAAAGTGCAGACTAGTCCGATTTTGCTGAGGACTAGTCTGATTTCTCTCTGACTAAAAATGGACTTGTCCATTTTTGCTGTGGACTAGTCCGATTTGGCCTCTGGAAACTTTCGGACTTGTCCGATTTTGTGCGGACTAGTCCAATATTCCATGAATCCTTGAAAAATTGCTAGGTCCTTGGACTTTTCCGGACTAGTCCAGTGTCCCAGCGGACTTGTCTGATTTTCCTCTCTGACTAAAGTCGGACTTGTCCGATTTTTGGCCAGACTTGTCCGATTTTCTCTCTGGACATTTTTGGACTAGTCCGGTCCTTTTCGGACTTGTCCGTTATTTTGCGACTTCGAGTTGATCTTTTGTTACGACTTGTTTATTGGGTTTCACGTTAAGTGTGCATAGGGACGTCGTGCCTAACTCTTTTAGAGCCCATGTGGGACTCTAAACCGGCCTCTACTCCTCTCAAACTCGAAATCCATCTAACCCTAGCCTCCACCTCTATATAAACAACCCCACCCCTTGGCTTGACATCTATTTGCCACTTTTCCACCCCACCCAAACCCTAGTTCGTGGAGAGCCACTATCAAGGAAGGAGGAGAAGATCCCAAGCAAAAAGAAGAATAGGAGGAAACGAAAGAGGATCAAGATCTACACCAAGCTTTCATTCTTCATCACGAATTCATCTCCAAGTTCATCACCAACAGGGATCGTCAATATCCAAGTGTTACCTCCATGTTTTTTGATTCATTGGAGTTCTAAACACCTGGTATACTTTCTATTCTCTTTTCCTTACGTGAATTCAACCCCAAATCTCCAAATTCACATCGATCTAGAAAACCCTAATATGCTGATCTCGCAAAGTGCGGACTTGTCCTGTCCCTAGAAGACTAGTCTGATCTTCCTAGTTAAATTGTGTTGAGATAATTCTAAAATTTGATCTAATCAACTCCAAACCTGTATAAACTTGTTAAAACCTATCAGAACTAGCTAGTGATCATTAAAAGCAACCTATTAACAAGTTATACTTTGCATTTGCATCAATCATGCATGTCATGTCATATTGAGTAATATGTGTGCACTCTTTGATTGTGTTTCTTGTCTTGTATGTGTATTGTGCGCATTAGACGGATTTGCGCTAGAAAGTGTCGCAGAGGATCTAAAGCACCAAGAGTTTGAAGGCTTTGACCCTAACCAATCTCAAGAGCAAGGCAAGTGTCCTTGAAGCATATTGATCCAGTTTTTAAAATAAATGTTTTGTTTGCAAAATTGCATGCTTGTGTCAATTTGATGGGAATCCTATGATAGGAAGTTGACTAGCTTTGTTTAACCACCCTTGTCACCTGGAATACCTGGTAGAAAGTCAAGAAGGGTTTTTACCTTTTTGCTTCGCTTAATCAATTGGGAGGGGAAACCAATACTACACATTAATGATGTATTTATGAGATTATGATTAATGTGAACTGGTCAATATGATATGGTAATGGGTGACCTAAGCAAGCCTGGTATGTGGATGGGTTGGATGTCATGGTGGTTTGCTTGCTTTAGATCTAAGGACCAGTTAATGCGAGAATAAGCCAGGACTACAGTGCCACCACGAGGCCTAGTATTCATGCAAGAATTAGGGATTTGCCAGTGCTATTTGGACCATTAAGGATGCACGGGGAAGGGGTAGTCGGATTGGGTTGTTGATGATTGGTGGGACTACCTTGGGATCCGAATGGCTCAAGAGGGGGCCCTTGGTTGAAGATGTGCTCTGTAGGAGACATCGCCACCGGTGAAACCTCAGTGGGGTCTAAATAGGCTAGTAATCCCTTTGTAAAGGCTATTTTGTGATCTCTTGGCGATACACCAAAGGAAGTGTAATTGGCATAATGGAGGTTCTTTAGTCGCTGACGGGTGATGAAATCATAAACACGTGGGTAAAGTGGTACAAACTCTGCAGCGTCTAATAAAACTATCATGGTAGCCGTGCTCCCGGTTATGAGCACCTAGACAACTTCCATGATTAGAGGGAAATTGGGATTTCGGATGGTTATGGTTGGTATTATGGTTATGGGTGGTTATGAATTCAATTCTGGTACTGAATATGGATATTGGTATATGGTGATGGATATGGAATATGGACTGGTATTATGATGACTATATGGCTTATGATGGGTTTCATTCATATACACATAATATATTGCTTTTCAAATGTTTTAATGTACTTTTCAGAACTTAGACATTATTATATTCGTCATTTGAATCAGCCACATGTCATACTTTCAACACTTGCTGAGTACGACATGTACTCACTTTTGCAATCCCCCCCAATAGTTGCAGGTCAAGATTGGGAGTTTAATGGCGATAATGCGGAGTTTTAGGCCGTGTCTACCGTCAGCTTGCCTGTGGTGTTGTATGGAGCTACGCTATACCCTATTGCTTATGCTGCCTAGTTGTTTAGTTTGCTTAATTAGTTTATTTCCGCTGAATTAGTTGAACTTCTCATTAATATTCATTAGAGTTTGTATTCAAGGATAATATGGTTTGTGTAATAAAATTTGGTTAATTAATCTTGTTCTGTGGTAATTTTCTGTATAATCTTTTGTGAGTGCACTTGTTTATGTGTGTTGAACTTCGTGGGCACACATATTCGTTAGCTTGGTTCATTTTCAGAACCGGGCGTCAGAATATGGGACCAAGGAAAACGATGTAACTTGTTCACCTTAGCGTCAAGACCTAACCCATCGCCTTATAGGTGTCGGTTGAGAGCAGCAAGGTGTAATCCTACAAGTGAGCACATACTCACTCCATGTGACACCCGGTTCCGAATATGAACCAAGCGTAACGCATATGTGTGCCCAGGATGTTCAACACACATACACGAGTGATTCACAAATGATAAACAGAATTTAACCACGTCTTAACTAATAAATAAGTACTTTATTACAATAATCCAATAGTTCACGAATAATAAAACTCTAAATAATTGCAGCGGAAAATAAACTAAACAACACGACTCCAATCCACAGGCAATTGACGGCGGTACGCAACCTAGTACTCCACGTGATCCTCAGGGTACTCCCAATTGTCTCCAGTAGCTGTTGGGGGGGGGGGTTGCAAGGGTGAGTACATGTCGTACTCAGCAAGTGTGGAAAGTATGACATGTGGCTTATTCAAACGACGAATGTAATAATGGCTAAGTGCTGAAAAGTACAGTAAAACATTTGAAAAGCATTATACTATATCTATGTGAAACAAATCCCATCATAACCATCATATTAACATAATATAAACAATATCCAATTATTGCCAACTTTACCATTATCCATGTCCAATTACCATAACTCAAATTCATATCCATGACCATAATCCATAGACCATGACCGTTACCAAACCATAACCATCCCAAATCCCAATTCCAACTCTAATCATGTAGGTCATCCAGGCGCTCATAACCGGGAGCACGGCTATCATGATAGTTTTTAAACACTCTGCAGAGGTTGTACCACTTTACCCACATGTTTGTGATTTTATCACCTTTCGATGACTAAGAAACCTCCATTGTGCCATCTCACACTTCCGTAGGTGTGTGGCCAAGAGATCACAAAATAGCCTTTCAAAAGGGACTACTAGTATGTACGGGCCCACTAAGGTTTCACCGGCAGGCTTGAATCTCTATTCTCCCACCCACGGGCCCCCTCGTGTGCCATGCGGATCCCAGGGCAGTCCTCCTCGACTCCCATTCCCCGCGCCATCCAATGGTCCATACAATACTAGCAGCGCTCCTAATTATTCAGCTACGCCGCACCCATACTTGGCCTTGTGGTGGCACTGTTGACCTGGCATATTCTCGCATGAACCGGTCCTTAGATCTAAGGCAAGCAAACCACCATAACATCCAACCCATCCACAAAACCATGCTTGCTCAGATCACCCATCGTATTGACCAGTTCACATTAACCAGAATATCATTGATGCATAATTAAATGTGTAGTGTTGTTTGCCATCCCAATTAATTAAGCGAAGCAAAAAGGTAAAAACCCTTCCTGACTCTCTACCATAATTCCAGGTGACAAGGGTGGTCAAACAAAACTAGTAAACTTCCTACCATATGATTCCCATCAATTTGACACAAGCATGCAAGTTCGCAAACAAAACATTTAATTTAAAATAGGATCAATATGCTTCAAGGACACTTGCCTTGCTCCGGCGGATGGGGTTGCTCAAGCGCTTCGAAGTCTTGGGTTTGGAAATCCTCGTATGCAACCTCTTGAACACGTTCCTCTACGCGTGATCATACATACAAGAAAACATATACAATTCAACATAATGCACACAAAATAATCAACATGCCATGACATGCATGCATGCACAATTTAATAATTAATTTACTACGGTCGTTTATTAATTAGATGTGACTAGTGCATACGTGTTCATATGAGTTTACGGGGGTTTTAGGGTGGATTAATGCTGCTGAAATAAAATTTATGGTGCAACTAAAATTAATTTACGCCTATTAGATCAATACGGTCGCTAAAATTCGCATCGGGAACATGTCCTACCGTAGATCTGACGGCGTGACGGTCGCGGAATAAATGCGACGCGTAGATGAAATAGATGGTGCAGCAGTCCTTTGGCGGCACGACGACGGCGGCGCGATGTCGGCGACGATCTCCGGCGAACGGTGGTGCCCTCCTCTTTTTCTCCCTCTTCTTCCCCTTCTTTTTCTCTTTTTTCTTCCCTGGGCGCAGCCTTCTGGACCTTGGTTCCGGCGGCTTTTTCTTCTCTGCTGGCGGCTGTTAGCTCGTGGGAAAAAGTCTAGGGACCTCGGTTCCTTTTATAGGGGCGGCGCTAGGGTACGGCATCGGTAGAATCAGAGGCTGTTACGGCGCGGGAGACCGGGCGTTCACGGGAAAATCGCGGGGGCGGCGGGATTCGATGCGCGTGTTGGGGCTGGACACGGCGCTGGGCATCGGGCATGGGACCGTACGGCGGGCGCGCTCGGGGCACGCGCGTGCGCGTCGGGGGTGGGGGCCAGCGGGGCTGGCGCGCGCGGCCGGCTCGGCGCCTGTCGGCGGAAGCGGCGGCGGTGGGGCCCAGCTGCGGGCGCGCGGCCGCGGGAGGTGCCGCTGGCTGGGCCGGCTTGGCTGGCCAGCGGTGATTTTTTTTCTTTTTTTTTACTTTTCCTTTATTATATAATTATTTATATATATATATATATTTTTATATATATTATTAATATCATATATTTATTATTTATTATTTTTATAACATATATTATTAATATGTTTTTTTCTATTTTTATATATTGTTATATATATTATTTATATATATATTTATATATATTTTTATTATTATTTTAATACTTATTCCCTATTACAAGTTTTAGGCTATAATTATTGTTTTCTATTTCTTCTTTCGCTACATACATTTGTATATATATATGTTTTATTATTTTTCTTTTATTCTACTAGTGTTTAATGCATGACCATGTATGCAATGCATGATGCGAAAATTTAGGGTGTTACACTCCATGTGGAGGTCTCCTGTTAGTAGCGGTGGGACCGAATCGGCGTGTAGGTGGCTAGTGAAGGATTGCTGCATACAACATCAGTGGAGAGTGCCTTCGCAGCTCCGAGTGTGGGTGTATGTTTCATGTTATCTGGGTGTTATTGATTTGAATCACCGTCGCTTGCGGTTATGGATTGAGCATAATTGTTCACTAAGTCGTGACATAGTAATAAAGAGAATTTGGATTATTATGAATTTGCTGCTATGACTATTATTGTATTGCAACTTGTATGGATTAGAAATAGCACAATTAAGTTTACATTTTCTAAACATTTAACACGAATAGAGCTTATGCAACTTTGAGCATGTAACATCAGGGACGAAGCGTTTCTAGTCTGATTGTGGAGTTCGTGATGTGCCATGCTCAGGAAATGTCATTTGCTGCCTTAAAACAGAGCTAGGGATTTACTAATAGGCTAGTCCTTTCTGCAAAATCAGCTTTCCTATATTATATGTCTCAAGCATGTAGAGTTCCATGTTTAGGTGAGAGGGTTAAATCTTGCTAAGCCTTCGTGCTCACGGTTGCTTTATATGTGGTTTTGCAGGTTTTATTTTATTGTTGCTGTTATGGGTTTTCTGTGAGACCTCGAGCTGTCGAGAGGTATCTCTCACATGACACCACGCCGCTGCCTTATTGATCTTCGTGTTGCTAGTGAGAAGCATATGCGGGCATGGACGGCTTCTTAGATCCTTAGATAGGTTGAGAGTGTTGGTATGTACTTTCCGCTGAGTGTGTGCCACTGTTGTATACTATGTTGTAAATCATATCTTCTTATGAAATGAAAACTTTGTATCTTTGCTTTGTGTTATCGTATGTGTTGTTGGGTGCCGCATCGCACGACACAACCCAATGTGATTCTTGGAATGTCGGGACTACGATCCTCACATAATTAGGGAAACAAAAGAAAACCCCCTACTAGTTTCTTAAAGCTTTTTTAGAAGTATTGATATTACTTCACTTGGATTATATAGAACATCAACTACATGCTTGTAACCATAAAGATGAGGAATTTGGATGACTAATGTTTCATTGGCCATAAGTTTAGAATAAAGGAAGAATATTCTGCACATGTGAGTTGAAACATACAAAATATGAAGTCCAAATGTTGCTAAAGGAAAATGGTAAGATTTGTTGTTACTATACTATATGAAGCAACATGGTCATAATATTTGTCGAAGTGTTAATGCGACACCTCCCCCAGATCTGCTAAGGAGCATCCTACGGAGGTTCTTGTTCGATGAGGCTTAGGCCTCAAACAAGTGTTCTAGCGGAAGAGTATGAGACACAGTGGTTTTTACGTGGTTCAGGCCGCAAGGAGCGTAACACACTACTCCACGGTGGGTTGTATTGCTAGTGAGTGTGTATGCATGTGTGTGTGTATCGGGGATTCTGAGTCTGGTCCCTATATCGGTGGCGGTCTGAGCCTTTTATAACCAAGACCGGACGCCTTACAAGTGGGGTCCCGAGGCTCGACAGGTTGTCCCGGGGCGATCATATCCTAAAGATCTAAGGCTTCTCACATAAGCTTCCTCTGAGGGTGGCAGTGGAGTTGTCGTCTTGCCGCCTCCCTTGTCAGTAGCCCACGCGCCGTTGCAGACGATGGCAGAACGTGTCCCGTCAGCTTGTCTTGTTGCCGCAAGCTACCCACTTGGCTGAGTGGGATAGGCCTGCAGCACCTTCACTGTGATGTGATTGGTCATAGCAGTCTCTGACAGTTGGCGTGTCCCACGTCGTGCGCCAGGGGTGGTTGCGGGTCTTCAATACTTGACTGGAGCGGAGTGCTCCACCCTTTAACTCCCGCACCTTACCGTTTGGGGCGAGCTGCAGGACACGTGGTAGTGTCGGGGCAGGTCCTCGGTGGGAAGGCTAGCCCCGGCCCTACATGACGCGTGGCGGCTCTGGGGCTCCCCAGGGTATGTGGCAGCTCCATGCTTTTTCCATTGGGGGTGCTAGTCTCTGCGCTCCGTGCTACGTGGCTATTCCGGGGGCGCTCCACCAAGGATGGGTGAGGTCCCGTACCTACACGTAGCATCTTAGGAGCCCGTATCACCGGAGGGGCCAACTCCCATCTTCAAGGCTTACATGGCAGCGCTGCAGCTTGATCTTTGAGGGAGGCAAAGGCCTTGGCGCCTATGTAACATGTGGCACCTCCGGACGCACCTTGCTGTCTTCATCCTGTGTGCGAGGATACCCCATCCGCAAGGTACCGACAGTGGCCCCCGTGTCTACCTTGGGGCGTGGTGAAGAGCCCAAAGGTGGAGCCCTTTCCATGTCTTCCCGCACTCTGCTTTAACTTCTGTATTGGACAGCCGAAGTGGTGGGTGCATCATCCAATCGCCGCCACACATCTTTCTCAAGTTAAGAGGTTGCAGTGACGGGATCTTTGATTGTTGTTGCTTCTGTACCTTCTGCGGCGCCTTTAACCGCCACAGTCCCCAATGCGGTTAAAAAACTTTCGTACGTCTCGCCTTTATGGGAGCTGCTTTAGCTATTTTTTTGGGTGGCTGACCGCCTGGGCTAGTGCTCCAACCCGGGGGCATAGGGCATATTGCCATGGGCGCCGCTTTCTGAGTGGTGTGGGCCGATCCTTCCTTCAAGGTACTCAGGCATCGCAGGGGTGATTAAAAAGGAAACCTTTAGAGAGATTGTTTCCTTCTAAGTTCACACCCCGCATCCTAAGCTTTTGCCTCCTTCCTCAAACACTCAAGCTTTCTTACTTTATTCAAGGCTCCCACCTTCACTTGCTCCAATGGCTTCCCCATTGCCCCCGTCTTGCCTTCGGTCGGCTGACAACCTGTTGTTGATGCGACGACTACTTGGCTGGTCGGCGGCGGAGCGTGCGGGGATGATCCGCCGCGGATCTCTCGCTCTTGAAGACTTGCGTGATGTCGAGACCGTCCTCTTCTCTACCTACGTGTCTGCTGGGATTGGACTTCTGCTGTCGCGGTTCTTTATCGCGGTGGTGGAGGAGTACGGGCTGCAGCTCCACCACCTGTCGACGAACTCCATCGCCGTGATAGCGGTGTTTGTCCACGTCTGTGAGGCATTTGTGGGTTGTAAGCCGACGGTGGAGATGTTCCAACTCTTCTTCATGCTGAAGACCACTAGAAAAGGCGAGACTACCCAGGTAGGTGCCTAATACTTTCAGCACTGGGACAAATCCTCCCAGCACTACATCCCTTAGCTCAAAGGGGGCAAGTGGAAGGCCTAGAGGGAAGATTGGGCGACCGTGCGGGTTGAGGCCTATCCTGTGAAGAAGGTGCCTATTGCAGGTCCTACTGCTGATCCCACTACCTGGGAAGCATTCCAGGGGCTGCCAAAGGAGTATATGCAGATATTGAGAAGGATCCGATTCTTGGCGGGCAAAGGGTTGACCTCCCTGATGGTGCTGACTGACTTCTTGCGCCATCGTATTGCCCCTCTACAGGAGTACCGATACGAGGCCTGGTACTACACTGGTACTGATGATCTGTGCTGGCTGGCTCCAAACGACCTTACCCCAAAGGAGTTGGAGGGATTGCTGAAAACGGTGACTTGTGATACGGTTGATGATGAGCATGTCTCTATCCCAATTGACTGCCAGCCGCTCTTCATGACCCCTGATGTGAGGGACAAACTTCTGAGCTCCATGCCGGTGGTCAATGTGTTCGGTGTCGCCTGCCTGCACCTGGCGCGGTGTCGCGTCATGTTGCAGCAAAGGTCCGATTCCTCCCCCTTGTCGTAGAAGGCAAAGGTAGGACCTCCAACATCTTCCATCGGGCTGGAGGGCAGCCAGCCAACCCCAGTTCTGTCGCCAGGAAGGCATTCCCGCCATCTGGCCATTGAATCGGCTGCTCTTGCATCAAAGAAGCGAAAGTTGACGGGGGGGGGGGGGGGGGCAGCACCCCAACTTCCCATTATGATGGGGACGGAACGACCGATGATCCCGTCGTAAACTTGGTTTCCAATCCCAGTAGCGGCTCTGGTTTCAGTGGGGGTGCAGAGGGGACTGTGCAGGAGATCGCGCCAGCGCGGGCCGATCCAGAGCCGGGGCCAGAGATGGCAGCCCCGATCTTGAGGGCATGTCTCGTCGACCTCGATCTATCACCCAGGGTGGAGGGCCAGGGTCACTGGAGCGGTACGACCTGCCCGTAAGGCACATTTTCTTCCTCTGCTTTTTCCCTTCTTTCCCTATGCACGTTCTGATGGAGTTTTATCCTGGCTTCTCAGTGCGTCGTCAGCCGACTTAGCGCCCTTGGTGCTTCCAGGGGTGGGCTTGGTACGCCTTGCCCTTTTCGGAGCTGGAACGGGGTCTACCATGTTGCGTCCTACGCCCAAGGGCACGTCGGCCTTAGGTGCTGTCGATGACTCTGCACCCTCGTCCGTCGAGGCAGATGAGGCTGAAGTGGCGCAAAGCATGGAAGTACCAGGCGAAGAGGTGCCCGACGAGGTTTTGCCCGGCGTGGGTGTGCTAGGCGAGGAGGTGCTTGGCATGGAGGTGCCTGGCGAGGAGGTTCTCGACGTGGAGATGCTAGGCGAGAAGGTGCCCACCGTGGAGGGTCCTACACTGGTCGTGGCTGCTCCCCTTGGTGAGGCTGACTCGCCCGTCTTGTAGAGGAGGGAAGGGCTTCGGTGCCGGGCAGCGGCGCGGTGATTCCGGGGGCTCCAGCCGGTGCACCAACTGATCCCGAGGCATTGGTGTCTGCCATGGCATCGGCAAAAGAGGCAGAGAGGCAGTCGCCTGTGACGACGGTCACGCCGATTCCTCTTGCCGATGCTGTTGCCGCAGCCCAATCCATCTTACACCAGGCTTAGTCTGCTTTCTTCCGGTAGTTTGATCAGTTTGCAGAGGAGCGGCGTCTGGTGAAGCTAGTTGATGCCAGGAATAAGCAGCTTTATATGGAGGCTCTGAAGGCCCATGCTACTATTGATGCCCGCCTGAGGCTGTGCGAGGATCAGCGGCTGGAGGATGTCTGTCGCGAGGTTGCCATTGCTAACGTCGAACAGGACTTGGCAGCGAAGGAGGGGGAGGTCTCCTGGGGGCCAGGAGGAGAAGCACTGGGCTTTGCAGGACCTATAGCTCATCATCAAGCGCCGGGAGGACGATCTGGAGCGTCGTGCTCGGGAGCTCGCCGACCTGGAGGAGACTGCGTGGAGAGATACGGAGAGCCTCCAGGCCTCCCGTACGACTGAGGCCCAAGGGGTTCGGGACTTCTCGGCCCGTGCTTGGGCGATGCTGGAACCCCTCGGCCTTGGTCCCGTGTCGCGTGGGGAGCCATCTCAAGGTGTGGCCCAGCTGCTTCTTGCCTTGGACTCCCTCTGTTCGTCATTGGGGTCAGTGAACACCGTCCTCTAAAGGCGGCTGGAGGTTGAAGAAAAGGAGATGGCTGAGCTGGTGGACTACCACATCCTGATATGCTTCCGAAGTTGGTACCCGAAGATCCCGCTGGAGGCAGTGGAGAAAGGTCCCATTGATGAGCGGGAGGACTAGGGCTGAAGTCCATGTCCTTTCCAGGGAGGTCGCTTCTTTGTTCAAGCGGAGTTGAGGCCAGCGGCACCTGGGTGCAAAGCTTTTGTATCTGGGGATGACACCCTTGTGTAAATAAATGTTTATGAACTTGGATTCATGTTGTTTTGTTTGTTGGCTTGTCGCGTGCTTTCAGATTGTTGCCCCAATTCCTTCTCTTGAGTAAGGTCTTGAAGAGCCCTTATTCATGTCGTTAGCCTTTTTGGGACCAACACTTGCACAATTGACGCGGTCGGTTTGTCGCTAGATGACATCCTGCCTATGAAATCCCCCTTAGAGACCCCCTGGTTGGCATGTCCAGATTGTTGGGTATGCCTGCCACTTGAACGTTGGATGTCTTCGACTGGTCCCCATCAGTAGTGAGGGAGCATGAGTGTTGTCGTTGCTTGCAGCTGGAGCTGGCTGCTCTGCCTCCGCCCTCCGTCGCTGCGAAGTCGTCGACGGTAGGCCCCTTGGGAGGTGCTGGAGATGGGTGCTCCGGCATTTCCTACCACCGTCGTGTAGTCATGGAATGCAGGCGCCTGGTGGACAATATACCACAAGCAAACTTTGTTAGCAGCAGAAACAGGGTCGGAGAGTGCACTCACTTGTCCGTGCTTGTT
Organism: Tuctoria greenei; assembly: GCA_036927565.1. Taxonomy (NCBI): domain Eukaryota; kingdom Viridiplantae; phylum Streptophyta; class Magnoliopsida; order Poales; family Poaceae; genus Tuctoria; species Tuctoria greenei. Next base: position 106,543,701 of record JAYESD010000003.1, on the reverse strand, counting down.
GCTGTTGCTGATGTGCTGGGACATTGACGGCAGGCCCACTGGGGGGTGCCAGAGCTGTATGCTCCGGCGTCGTCCACCATCGTCATAGAGTCGTCAACGGCAGGCCCTTTGGGAGGTGCCAGAGTTGGATGCTCTGGCGCCACCCACCATCCTCGTGGAAACGTCAACCCCAGGCCCCTTGGGATGTGCCGGAGCTGGATGCTCCGACGTCGCCCACCATCTTTGTGGAAACGTCGACGGCAGGCCCCTTGGGAGGTGCCAGAGCTAGATGCTCCAGCGTTGCCCACCATCTTCGTGGAAATGTCGATGGCAGGCTCCTTGGGAGGTGGCAGAGCTGGATGCTTCGACGTTGTCCACCATTGTCGTAGAGTCGTCAACGGTAGGCCCATGGTGTATAGGCTATCGTGAGAGAACCCTGTTAGCAACAAGTGCGGGGTAGGAGAGTTTACTCACGTATCCGCGATTGGTGCTGAAGTTGACAGTCTGAGACGTCGACAACAGGCCCCTTGCGAGGTGTTGGAACTAGGTGCTCTGGCTTCACCCACAAACTTCATGAAAATGTTGACGGCAGGCCCCCTGAGAGGTGCTGGAGATGGATGCTCTGGCGTCGCCCACCATCTTCATGGAAACATCAACGGCAGGCCCCATTGGCAGGTGTCAGAACTAGATGCTCTGGCGACGCCAACCATCCTCGTGGAAACATTGACGGCAGGCCCCTTGGGAGGTGCCAGAGCTGGATGCTCCGGCGTCGCCCACCATCTTCTTGGAAGCGTCGACGACAAGCACCTTAGGAGGTGCCGAAGCAGGATGCTCCGGCATCGGCCACCATTATCGTAGAGTCGTCAACGGCAGGTTCCAGGTGTACAGGATATCGTGAGAGAACCCTGTTAGCAACAAGTGTGGGGTAGGAGAGTTTACTCATGTATCCACGCTTGGTGCTCACATTGATGGTCTGGGACATCGACAACATGCCCCATGCGAGATGCTGGAGCTGGGTGCTCCGGCATCGATCACCATCTTCATGAAAGCATCAACGGCATGCCCACTGGGAGGTGCTGGAGATGGATGCTTCAGCGTCGCCCACCATCTTCACGGAAATGTCGACGACAGGACCCTTGGTAGGTCCCGGAGCTGGATGCTCTGGCGTCGCCCACCAGCTTCATGGAAACGTCAACGGCAGGCCCCTTGGGAGGTGCCGGAGCTGGATGCTCTGGCGTCGCCCAACATCTCTACGGAAACATTGGCAGCAGGCCCCTTGGGAGGTGCTGGAGCTGGATGCTCCGACGTTGTCCACCATTGTCATAGAGTCATCAACGGCAGACCCCTGGTGTACCGGCTATTGTGAGACAACCCTGTTAGCAACAAGTGCGGGGTAGGAGAGTTTACTCATGTATCCGCACTTGGTGCTGACGTTGACGGTCTGAGACGTCGACGACAGGCCCCTTGCAAGGTGCTAGAGCTGGGTGCTCTGGTGTTGCCCACCATCTTCATGAAAATGTCGATGGCAGGCCCCTGGGATGTGATGGAGATGGATGCCCTAGCGCCGCCCACCATCTTCGTGGAAACGTTGACAGCAGGCCCCTTAGGAGGTGCCAGTGTTGGATGCTCAGGCGCCGCCCACCATCTTTGTGGAAACGTTGACGGCAGGCCCCTTGGCAGGTGCCGAAGCTGTATGCTCTGGCATCGCCCACCATCTTCGTGGAAACGTCGATGGCAGTCCCCTTGGGAGGTTCCAGAGCTTGATGCTCTGACGTCGTCCACCATTGTCGTGTTAGTCGTCAATGATAGGCCCCTGGTGTACAGGCTATCGCGAGAGAACCCTGTTAGCAATAGGTGCGGGGTAGGAGAGTTTACTCACGTATCCGCGCTTGGTTCTAACGTTGACGGTCTGGGACGTCAATAGCTGGCCCCTTGCGAGGTGCTCGAGCTGGGTGCTCCAGCGTCGCCCACCATCTTCATGGAAACATCGATGGAAGGTCCCCTGGGAGGTGCTGGAGACGGATGCTCTAGCGTCGCACACCATCTTTATGGAAACGTTGATGGCAGGCCCTTGGGAGGTGTCGGAGCTTGATGCTCCGACATAAAATGCTTTGTATGTCTCACACACATAACAAAGGTGCATATTGTTTTGCTCACTGGTGATCTTTTCCTATCCTTAAGAATTGTCATGTCTTTTAGTGCTGGGTTGGTACACGGGATTTTCATAATTTTTTGCATTGGCACTCAGGTTCCAGCTTCCTTCTTATTCAGGGGTGTGAGTGTCCTGGCCTTCGGTACTTAACTGCAACACTGGGAGGCAAAGCGCACACCCTTAGGGTACAGGACCAAGCTAAGCATACTGCGCGCTCTGGACCTCATGCTCAGCGTTCGCCTTTCGCGGGGAACCATTTGGCACCACAGGACCCCATGTAAGAGGGAAGCCACGAGGTTCCAAGACACCTAGCAGGTACCTCAAATACATCCGCCTACAGCAGGGCTGCATGACTCCACTAGGGGTGGTATAGAACAAATTTCACCAAGTATATGAAGACAATATACGAAAGACAAGACTACCTTGATTGATCAGAAAATTAATAGGTAATTTTAAGTGAATGTAAGAGAAAACACATGGTAAGACAGTGAATTGGCTTTACAATAAGTCAATGACCCACTCCAGTTGGCTAGGGAGGCAGAGTGTTCATGCTTAGGATACGGAACCAAGCTAAACGGCTGTACACTATGGACCCCCCCCCCACCCAAGATTTGGTTGTCCTAAGTGCCGCTCCTTGGCACCATTGTACCCTACACTATCCTACAATCTATGCTTAAGGGTAGAACTTATAGAGGTTCTCTATGTTCCAAGGGTCGGGGAGGGCCTCTCCTTCCTGGCGAGGCGGGGACACCCAGGGTGGGGTACTTGAATTACTCAGAAGGGGCCTTCCCAACTGGGGGAAAGTTTGTGCGACCCTTCACGAGAGAGTATGCACCGCAGCACCAGGTCACCTCTCTTGAGATCTCTACTCTGCACGAACCGCTCTTGGTAGCACCTCAGCACCTGTCAGTAACGTGCATTTCGGATGGTTACGTGCCACCTTGCTTTGTCGATGAGGTCGACATCTTCTCGTTGGAGCTGGTCTGGTGAGGCTTCATCGAACGCTCGGACCATGAACGAGCCCACAGCGATCTCTGGGAGGACGGCCTCGGCCCCATACACCAGAAAGAAAGGTGTTTCTCCCGCGGCTCGGCTGGGTGACGTCCGGCTTCCCATAGTGCACAGGGGTGTTCATCGAGTCACTTGGCACCATGCTTATCCAAGCTGTCATATGTGTGTGTCTCGAGGCCCCTAAGGATCTCAGCGTTGGCCTGTTCGACTTGTTCGTTGCTCTTTGGATGAGCCATGGACGCATAACAAACTTGGATGCCGAGGTCTTCGCAGTAGTCCTTGAATTTTGCACTGGTGAACTTGGTCGCGTTGTCGGTGATGATCCTGTTTGGAACCTCGAAACTGCAAACAATTGATTTGATGAACTTGACTGCAGACTCCTTGTTGATGTTGATCACTTGGGCTGCCTCCGACCAATTGGTGCACTTATCTATAACGACGTAGAGGAACCGGTACCCTCCGACAGCCCTTGGAAAGGGTCCAAGGATATCCAGCCCCAAGACCACAAAAGGCTAGGAGGGCGGGATCATCTGTAGTGACTACGCTGGAGTGTGAATTTGCTTGGCATGGAACTAGCACGACTTGCACTTCTTGACCAGTTTGACAACGTCTTGTAGCACTATTGGCCACTAGAAGCCATGTCAGAAGGCTTTGCCAACACGCGTGCCAAATGATGCATGATTCCCACACTCCCCTTCGTGGATTTCTGCGAGCAAGTCGCAGCCTTCGTGTCGAGTTATGCACCGTAGCAATACGCCGTTGGCACCACATCGGCAGAGATCACCTTCTACCAGTGTGTAGTGTTTAGCCATCCTCACGATCCTCTCAGCGGATGTTGGGTCCTCTAGGAGGAGTTTGTCCTTCAGGTAGTCCCAGACCTCCGTGGTCCACGCGTTGGGACTCTCCTAAGCTTCTAGATCTTAGGCGCTAGGTGATTTGGGACCCTTGGTGACGCTCAAGAACCTTGGCAGCCCCCATGGTTGGAGGGCTGCCGTGTTTGCCAGCTCTGTTGAGTTGCGCTCACCTTCTTCATTAGGCCCTGCCGGCCTAGCGGTTGGCCGCACCAACCTCCTCCCAAAGACCCCTTCTGGAATGGGTGCTCCTGTGGATGCTATGGTTGAGAGGGCGTCAGCGATGGAGTTGTTGGCGTGTGGCACATGGCAGATCTCCAAGGCCTTGAATCCAACTTATAGCTTCTTGACACGTATTAGATATGTCGCGAGCTATGGGTTGTTGCAGCAACACTTACCCTGGACTTGCTTGAAGATCAGCTGGGAGTCTCCCTTGACCAGCATCTGCTGGACACCAAGACCCTGCATAGCTGTGAGTCCAAATATGAGGGCTTCGTACTCTGCCATGTTGTTGGTAGCCTTGAAGTCGATGCGCACTGCGTACTTGGACTGCTCCCATGTAGGAAAGGTGAGCAGTACGCCATCTCCAGACCCTTGCTTCCTTGACGATCCGTCAGAGAAGAGTGTCCAGTGAGGTTTGGTAAGCACCAGAGCCCTGTGCTCTGGTTCACTGATCTCCCGGCCCCCTATGTTGCTCGGGGAGGAGGTCCATTCAGCAACAATGTCTGCCAGGGCTTGACTCCTGATTGCATGTCGTGGCAAGAAATAAAGCTCTAAGTCCACTAATTCAGCCGCCCACTTCGCGATATTGGTAGTTATGTTCGGGCTGCGCAGCACTGCTCCCAGTTGGAATGAAGTCACCACTGATACTCGGTGTGCCTGAAAATAATGGCGGAGCTTCCTCGACGCGATTAGCATCGCATAGAGTAGCTTGTGGACTTTGAGGTACCTTGTCTTTGCCTCATGCAGGACTTCGCTGATGAAGTAGACCGGGCGTTGGATGGTCCGGGACCTTTTCGGGGAATCCGACGCATCTTCTTCCCTCTGCTCTAGGTCCAGGGACTCCATGTCTCCGGAGCCTGGTGCTTCCTTCGGGGGCTGGGACTCAAAGGATTCTTGTCCTCCGAGGCCCCCTAGGGGGACCTGGTCATCCTTTGGGGGCTGGGACCCAGAGGCTCCTTGGTCTCCGGGGCCCCCTTGGGGGACCCGAACATCCTCTAGGGGCTGGGACCCAGAGGCTTCTTGGTCTCCGAGGCCGCCTAGGTGGACCCGAACGTCCTCTCGGGGCTGGGACCCAGAGGCTCTTCTGTCGTTGGGGCCCCCTGTGAGCTCCAAACCCTGGGGCTCAGAATCAGCGACAAGGGCCCCTTCCTTTCGTCAGTGCTGCTAGGGGCCGTCCCGTTCTGCAACCAAAACCATACTTACCACCTCGGTTGTGGCGGCAATGTAGAGGTACAGGGGCTCCCCGGGCTCCGGTGCCACCATTATTGGTAGTGATGTCAGCTGCTGCTTCAGCTGGCGAAATGCCTTCTCCGCGTCTTCGGTCCAGATGAATGGTCCGGATCGGCACAAGAGTTTGAAGAACGGGAGAGCCCGCTCTGCCAACGTAGAGATAAATCGTTTGAGCACTGCCAAGCACTCTTCAAGATTTTGCACGTCCTTGATGCGGGCTGGAGGCCGCATGAGCTCCACCACATTGATTTTTTCTGGGTTGGCCTCGATTCCTTGGTGTGAGACCAAGAACCTAAGGAGCTTCCTAGGTTTGACACTGAACACGCAATTGTCTGGGTTGAGCTTTGTGTGTGTGGTTCACAGTCTATCAAAGACTAGGGCGAGATTTTCTAGTAGTGATGTTTGTAATTGGATTTTTACTACAATATCATCAACATATACCTCTACTAGGTCCCGAATGAGGTCCCCAAATGTTTTATGCATGGCACGTACAAAGGTGGGGAGGGTGTTCTTAAGACCGTAAGGCATGGAGACATAGCAGTGAAGGCCATCTACAGTTATGAAAGTGGTATGTTCTTCATCCTCTCTAGACATTGGGATTTGGTGGAACCCTGAATACGCATCTAGAAAGCATAGCATATCACACCCCAAAGTTGAACCTATGATTTGATCAATTCTAGGGAGAGTGAAAGGATCTTTAGGACATGCCTTGTTGAGGTTGGTGTAGGCAATGCACATGCGAAGCTTACCGCTGGCCTTGGGGACAACAACCGGATTGGCCAGCCATCTGGGATGGTGGACCTCCCGAATGAAGCCATCATCGAGGAGCTTCTTGATCTCCTCGCGCATGAAGTTCTGCCACTCGATGGACTGCTTACAGGGCCTCTGTTGCTGCTGTCGTGCATCAGGGTAGATATTCAGATGGTACTCGATCACTTCCCTGGGGATGCCTGGCATCTACGACGGTTGCCAGGCGGAGACGTCGAAGTTAGCTTGCAAGAAGGTAGTGAGCGTCGATTCCTGCTTGCTGTCCAGACTCACCGCGATACGGGTGGTCTAAGCCGCATCAGTGCCAATCTAGATTTTCTAGATGGGCACGTCATCGTTGTCGGAGGGCTGCACTCGTGGTGCAGTGAAACGGCTACACGTGCGTGGGTCTGGCAATGATTTACTCGACCCAGCATTGCACAGGGCAGGTCCTGGGGCCGTTGCCAGTGCACGTATCTTCTCCAAAACTGTCACCGCAGCACATGATCTCCGCATATCTTGTGGACACCGGAGGGCGTCGACATCTTGAAGACGAGGTAGCCGTAATGGGCTACAGCCATAAACGAGTACAGGTCTGGCCTGCCAATAATGGCGTGGTAGGGGAGGCTAACCTCCGCAATGTCGAATAGGATATTCTCCATCCTGAAGTTCTCGGGTGTCCCTAAGGTCACCCAAAGGTGGATGCAGCCGAACGGGATAACACTCTCCGGTCCTACCCCCGAGAATGATCTTGACGGGGCAAGCTCAGACAAGGGGATATTTAGCTTGTCGAAGGCCGCGCGGCTGATAAGGTTGAGGCCGTCTCTACCATCTACCAGAACGTGGTAAAACTTTACACTGGCGATGGTGGGGGCGATGAAGAGGGGCAGCTGCCCGGCTCCCACCAAGTTCTCGGGACAGCCGGAGGCGTCGAAGCTGATCGACGTCTCCATCCATTTGTAGTGCAGCGCCGGGACATGCATAGAGGCTTTCGAAGCCATAGCCCGGTGCAAGGTCTTGACCGCATTCCTGGATGCGGGTTCCAAACATCCTCCACAGATGACGTGGAGTGCTTTGCGACGCTCGTGGTCGCTGTTGAGGTCAAAGTTCACAGCCTGGTGTACTGTTTCCATGGCACATTCTGGCCTTTGGAACTACTTCTCCACGTCTTTGTCGAAACGATGGTCGATCTTTTGCGGCTTGATCTCTCCGCAGCTCACAGGCTTGGTGAACACCACGATGGTGAAAGCGCTACCACTTTTTGAGGGAAAAAGCCCCTACCTGGCGCGCCAAATGTCGAAGTGTTAATGTGACACTTCCCCTGGATCTGCTAAGGAGTAGTCCGCGGAGGTTCTTGTTCATCGGTGATTAGGCCTTAAACTAGTGTTCTAGCTGAAGAGTATGAGACACAGTGGTTTTTACGTGGTTCGGGCTGCAAGGAGCGTAACACCCTACTCCATGGTGGATTGTATTGCGGGAGAGTGTGTATGCTTGTGTGTGTGTGTGCATATATCGGGGATTCTCAGTTTGGTCCCTGTATTAGTGGTGGTCTGGGCCTTTTATAACCAAGACCAGACGCCTTACAAGTGGGGTCCTGGGGCCCGATAGGTGGTCCTGGGGCGATATTATCCTAAAGATCTAAGGCTTCTTGCATAATCTTCCTCTGATGGTGGCAATGGAGACTCGCCGTCTTACCGTTTCCCTTGTCAGTAGCCCACGCGCGGTTGCAGACGGTGGCAGAAGGTGTCCCATCAGCTTGTCTTGTTGCCGCAAGCTACCCACTTGACGGAGTGGGATAGGCCTGTAGCGCCTTCACTGTGATGCGATTGGTCATAGCGGACTCTGACCGTTGGCGTGCCCCACGTCATGCGCCAGGGGTGGCTGCGGGTCTTCAATGCTTGACTGGAGCGGAGTGCTGCACCCTTTAGCTCCCGCACCTTACCGTCTAGGGCGAGCTGCGGGACACGTGGTAGCGTCGGGGCAGGTCCTTGGTGGGAAGGCTAGCCCCGATCCTTCATGATGCGTAGCGGTTCTGGGGCTCCCCAAGGTACGTGGCAGCTCCGTGCTTTTTCCCTTGGGCGGTGCTGGTCCTTGCGCTCCGTGCTACGTGGTTATTCCGGGGGCACTCCCCCAAGGATGGGTGAGGTCCCATCCCTACACGTGGCATCTCAGGAGCCTGTCACACCAGAGGGGCTAAGTCCCATTTTCAAGGCTTTTGTGGTAGCGCCGCAACTTGATATTTGAGGGAGGCAAAGGCCTTAGCTCCTATAGAACACATGGCACCTCCGGACGCGCCTCGTTGTGTTCATCCTTTGTGCGAGGGTACCCCATATGCAGGGTACCGACAATATTTATAAAGTGACTTGATTAATCCAATTTCCAATGTTCTACTCAAAATCTGCTCATGACTGATCTGGAGATGTAGGACATGATAAGGAATATTTCCGCTAGTTATAGTATTTATAAGACTATTGTTAATTATTTGTAACTTAATTAACAGAAAGCACTTGTCGGAGTCTGGTTCCGGCAATTCTCCCGGTACTACCATTGGCAGCCTGCGGAGTTTGTAGGTCGGTAGTGGGTGTGCAAAGATTCAGAACACGATGGCATGTTGACATGAGGAGTTACGTGGTTCGGGCCACCTAAGCGTAATACCCTACTCCATGGGGTGTGTAATTGTTGTATTGGGCGTCTGAGCACTTGTGAGCATGTGTCAGAGCCGAGTCTGGAAGAGTCTCTGGAAGAGAGTCAGGGATCGTCCCCTGTGTATCGCTGGACTAGTCCTTTTATAGTACAAGGACCTGTTGTTACATCGTTAGCCTTGCCCGACATGTTGCCCTAGCAGTTACTGATGCTTAATACACAATTAATGAGCTTAATTACCCTTAATAGCGTGGTAACGAGCCTTGATAGTGCCGTTACTCGTATTAAGGGCCCTCCGATCGTTTGTCATTTAGATGGTATTAATGACACTTAGTCGGGTCTTGAAGTCTTTGATTGTCCCTTAAAGGTCCAAGTCGTTCGGGGTCCTCCAGCCTGCTTGTTGAAGTTGAAGGTCCAGTGGTTGGACACGTGGCAGCTCCGGAGCTTACCGTCTGGGACGGGTAGGTCCGGTGTTGTTGTACACGTGTCAGGACCGGAGCTTCCCTCTGTCGGGGGTTAGGTCCGGAGGTGCCGCACAGGCATTTAGCCCGGAGCTTTCCCATATGTGGGAGGTAGCTCCGGTTGTAGGATACACGTGTCAGCACAGGGACTAACCATAGAAGGGAGGCAGGTCCGGTCCCATATGACACGTGGGGCCTTCGGAGGTCTTCAACTAAGACAGGTGAAGTTCTTTTAGTCTTTTGCGGTCCCAAGGGGTATACGGTACGCAGGGTACCGACACTGGCACCCTGGGCCCACCTCTTGGAGAGACTTTTTGGATGATGTCGTTCTGCCGGAGGAGGGTCCATCCTTCGGTTTTGGAGCCGTGTCTTCAAGGGTATTTGTATGTTCCGTTGGCGGTAGTTTGTTGTTAAACCATCGCTGTGTGGTGTACCCAAGATGCGGCAGGTGAGATCTGAGCATGCGGATCTCACGCAATTGAAGGTCGCCGGTTCCCAATACGAAAATTGTATCCGTTCCGCGCGCCCTGTCAGGCCGCCGCCCTCGGGCTTCCCGCCTCTCATGATGACAACTGTTCGCCTGGAGTAAGGACCTCGACTTGATCATCGGTGTGGCCCTGGGCCCCCTTGTCATTGGCAGGGTGAAGTTTTCGAACTGTATCATCGGCTCCTCTGTGGTTTCCATCCAAGCGTTGCGGGGGCTCACTTAAGAAGGAAAGCGTGCACCGTTTGGGGATTCTTTATGCCTTCATCCAAACTCGCGTTCAAATCCTCCAAACATTTGCTCGCTTTTCCTCTCTCGCCACGCTGTGCTGCGATGAAGTTGGGAATCCCCAAGAGCCACATCGGGAGCAAGAAGGAGTTGTCTAGGGTCCGGACCTACATGGGATGGTCCAGTGACTCCTTCGACAATGACATTCGCTGTGGCAAGCTTCACTTCGAGAAGGAGCAAGCCGGAGATATGGTGTACTTCCTTGGGTACGCCATGGCGGGTTTGGTCCTGCCTTTCTCCACTTTCTTTCTGATGCTGTTAGATTTCTATGGTCTGCAGCTCCACCATCTGGGCCCCCACTAAATCTTGCTGGTGGCGACTTTCGTCCACTTTTGTGAGATGTGGGTGGGTGTACCCCCTTGCGTGGAGTTGTTCCGAACTTTCTTCACTGTCCACCCGACCGGGAAGAGTGATGAGTTCATCGGCTTCTACTAATTCGTGAAGAGGAAAAACTCCCCCCTCAAGTACTTGAGGATCTTCCCTTTCGGCAAGTGGGACGATTGGAAGAATGACTGGGTGGTCATCACCGTCGAGGGACACGAGAGGCTGGAGCTACCTGAAGGTCTTCCTCGCGTCGACACCGACACTTGGAGTGACGTGTCGGAGCTGTTGAGGGAGTACATGCCCATCCTGGACAGAATCCAGGAATGTGTCAAAGGTGAGGTGACCCCACAGATGGTCTTCCGCAACTTCTTGACGAATAGGTGGGCCCCAATGAGGGCTAGGAGCCGGCCTGCCTGGGCCTTCAACAGTGAAATGGATACCAACCGCACTAAAGTCGGCTTGGACACCAACTTGGCCAGTGAAGCCTTGAAGACCCATCTCAAGAAGTTCCAGCCTGGGAACATCGGCCCTGGCGACTTGTCTCCACTAGCGGCCTTCCTGCCTCTGAATATGATACCAGAGGAGTGCAGAGAGCTCCGGAGGAAGATGCCGCTATTGGATGACTTGGGCCTGATGGAGAGGCGATCAACCTCCGGGGTGGCGATCCTCGAAGCTTCGGAGCATGGCTCCGTTCCCGCTCTAAAGCCGAGAACTGATGTCGTAGGCAAGGGAAAATGGTTGGTGGAGCTCTTGAGCTGCAAGAGGAAGTTAAAGCATGCTGACGGGAGGTCTGTTAGACCTGCTCCTTCCACGGCAGCTCCTTCTCCTCGGAGGGGGAGGACTTCAACGGCGGCAACCACTCCAGCATCAGCATCTCCCCGGGGCGCTAGCTCCGGCCACATGGCTCCGGTACCAAGGCAAGCTGAGGGCTCTAGGTCCGAGGGTCCTTCTTAGCCGAGGAGGGCCTCAATGAAGACGACGCTGATGGCGGTAGCAAGCTTCGGGGAGCTTTCCGGAGCTACTACACCAGTGGTGACAGGGTTCGGTCCTGAGCGTCTGGTGAAGAGGTTTCGCGCTAGCTGGAGTAGAAGCCTTCCAAGGTAAGTTTGTTTTTTTACCTGTGTTGATTGTTTTTTGTTGTAATCATGTCTTGAGTTTATTTGTCCTTCATCCACAGGGTACCCAAGAAAGGGGCTCAAGCTCCGGTTCCTGCAGCAGCAGCTGAGGCTGTGCGGGTGGAGGCTCCGGCTCCAATCCCAGCGCCGCCCCAAGAGGTGGCTGAGGCCGCGGTAGCTTCGGCGCCAGCTGTCGTGGTCCTTGACCTCGAGTCATCCCCTGAAGCTTCCGTGGTAGCACCGAACCACAGGAATGAAGATGTACCAGCGGCACCAGCCCCGGAGGTTGAAGCTCTGGGTTTGGATGCTGAGATGATGGATGCCCCAGCCTTAGAGCCAGAGGTAGCTGCAGTCCTGACCCTAGAGCTAGATATTGTTGGAGCCCCAGCAGCGGAGCCGGTGGTTGTTGAAGCCCTAGAGGTAGAGCCAGTGGTTGATGAAGCCCGGGCAATAGAGCCGGTGGTTGATGAAATTCCGGTGCCCGAGCCCATTGTCGTAGAGGTGCCGGCGCCCGAGCCAATGGTGGTCGAAGCACCAGCGCCTGAACCGGCGGTGGAGGAGGCGCCATCGTCGGAGCTGGAAGTGGCTTCAGCTCTGGCCGAACCTTCAATGCCTGCTCCGGTGGTGGTAGTTCTGGAGGTACCCACGCCTGAGCCATGGTGCCAATAGGAGGCTGCTGGTCCTCCGCCTGAGGGACCAGTTGTTGATGACCTTGCGGCAGGACCTTCAGAATCGACTCCGGAGGTAGAAACTTCTGCTGCAGGACCTTCCTCGGTGGCGGTCGAGGCTATACTGGAGGGGGGGCCTAGTGCTGTGGAAGCTCAGGGGACCACTCTTGTAGAGTGGTACCCAATTGTTGTTACGGAGAACCTGCTAGAGCCAGCAGAGAAGACCCCGGCAGTCTACGTCAACAACGCCTGCTCCAGTCTTCGTCAGGTCCAGCTGGCCTTGTACCACGACAGTAAGGCCCTCGAGGAGGAGCGCCAAACATTAGGAGGTGGCGCAACCGGCTCCAATTCGAGACCAAGCTGGCGCAGTCGTGGCTGGCCGACGACAAGGAGTGGGTGAAAAAGGAGAAAGCCTGGTTGGAGTACTGGGATCAACTGCTAGACGAGAGGGAAAGCATGGTGCGATCGCTCAACAACCAGTCCTGGGCCATCCACGAACAGGCTGTATCTGCTAATAATGCAGCGAATGATCGCCAAGAGAAGCCCAGCGCCATCCATGACAGCCTCGTCAAGCGCCGGGAGGCTCTTGAGGAGCGGGAGAAAAAGCTTGAAGATGAAGAGCAAAAACTCTTGGAGCTGCAGGATGACCTCGTGAAGAGGGAGGAGGAGCTTACTCAGAGGTTAACTCTGGGTGACAAGAGTCTCACGGAGCACACCAAGAAGCTGGAGGAGCGCTACGAGAAAGAGGAGATGAAGGCCTGGCAGTGAGGACAGGACCTCCACAGGAGGGAGAATGAAATTGCTGCCAGAGAGAAGAAAGTGTGGGGCCGGGAGAAGGACCTGGTCGACCGCCAAAACAAGATCCACATCCGAGAGGAGGAGGTCTGTAAACTCGAAAGGTAGGTTGCTGAAAAGATTCTGCAGAACACCAAAGAGGTAGATCGCCTTGCCCAGGAGAATTCGGAGCTTGCAGCGACCAAGAGATCCTTGGAAGAGATGTGAGGCTCAAGGGATGCATGGTCACAACAAGTTTGGGACTTCTTGGGCAAATCCAATGACATGCTGACGCCGGTGGGTTTTAGTCCCGTGCGTCCGAATGATCTGAAGCCGGAGCTGCACCAGGCATTGCAGGCGTTGAGCTCGGCGGGCAACAAGCTCACCAAGTTGGCCGATGTCATTGCTGACCAGTTGGAAACTGAATGGCAATCCTTGGCGAAGAACGTCGCAAAGTACATGCTGACGTGCTACACAAGCCGGGACCCTCACTTCCCACTAGACCCGGTGCTTGAAGGCCCCATCGACAGAGAGGGAGAAGCCGCCTAAGCAAGCATGTCGGAGGTTGCCCAGAAGGTCGCCTTGTTCTTCCATAAGGTCTAGGACTCTCTCTTTGTAGCTCCCGCATGTATCCTCTCTTCTTTTTCTCCAATTTTGTAATCTCTTGTCTCCAGATTAATGAAATCCAAGAATTTTATGAATTTCGTTTTTTGTCTTCAACACCTTTGCCCCACTTGGCCCCCTGGTAGATGTACACAATTTGATTGTGAACATGTACCAAGAGGATGTAGAATTTTGTTGAAGACTTGCATGCTCTAGACTTGTAGTTTGTAGGTCCGAAGTCATCGATAGTAGAGGCCCCCTGAGGTTGTCGGAGCTTGGTAGCTCCGGCAATGACCCCTGTCAACACGTAGAGCATCGACAGTTAGTCTTCTGGGTTGTCTTCCCGCCATCTTTTCTTCATGTTGACAGCTGGCCCCCTGGATTTGCTAGAACTTTGTAGTTCCGGCGATGTCTACTATCAATGTTTGAAATATCAACAATAGACCACCTTAAGGGGCATCGGAGCTTTGATATCTCCGGCTTCATTCACCATCACCATAAGATACTTATTTTTCCTGCACACTGAAGTCAAGAAAAACAGTAAAATACATTCCCTATCTATAACTCATATGCGACTTACTATTCCCGAGAGAAATTTTTAGGTCAAACACAATTCTAAATATAATCAAGTGCGCTAGATTGTTTTCTGTAGGTACAATCATTTCTGTACTTGCCTTACTTCGGCATACCGGGTGTAGGTAGAGTGGTGTACTTAGGGTGCAAGACCAGGCTAAGTCAATAGCACACTCCGGACCTAGATTGGCTTGGTGGCATTCAGACGAGTAGACCATTAACCATGTTTAGACCTAGAAGAATTAACAATGCAAATTGAATTATATATGAACTGGTCGAGCTAATGTTTCCTAGGAATTGCACATCTTTGTTATAAACAAGAAAGAGAAAAATAAAAAATATTGAGCTTGCACAAAATAAATGCACGTGGAGTCTATTTTCACACAATGATGTCTTTCATTATAGGTCTGGGGTATAGGGGAAACAAGTACACTCTTAGGGTATGGAACCAGACTAAGTGTGTTGCATTTCTCGTTCGACCCAAGGTAGCTAGCTACACTTTTAGTTTTGAGACTGTGACAAGTGTTGCCTGAACTTTGCGGACCTTCCGGGGAAGGTCCGGTTGTTCTCCCGAAGGAGCTACCTGACCCTGTACAATGACTCTATAATGTACATCACATGTAACTACAAACTCACCTCTGTGATATTAAGTGTAGAACTTACGGAGGTGCTCAATGTTCCAAGGATTAGGGAGAGGTGTCCCATCCTCGGCTGCCAAGCGAACGCATCGGGGACGGGATACTTTGATCACTCGGAAGGGTCCTTCCCAGCTGGGGGAGAGTTTGTTTAACCCTTCTCGAGTTTGTATTCTCCGTAGCACCAGATCGCTTTCCTCGAGCTGTCGGCTGTGAACATGCCTTTGGTGATAGCGCCAAAGAGCTTGGTGGTATCGAGCATTCTGAACAGCTGCTCGGCACCTTCCCTCTTCAAGGAGGTCAAGGTCTTCACGCTGGAGCTGGTCCTGCGTGGCATCATCGAAGGACCGGACCTAGAGTGACCCCAAGGTGATTTCTGGAGGATGGATTGCTTCAGCTCCGTACACTAGGAAGAAGGGTGTCTCTCCAGTTGACCGGTTTGGAGTTGTCCTGTTGGCCCACAGTGTGGGCGAAAGATCTTCAATCCAGTTGGCTCCATGTTTTTTCAGGCGCTGATATGTGCGCGTCTTGAGTCCTTTTAGGATTTCTGCATTTGCTCTCTCGGCTTGGCCATTGCTTGCTGGGTGAGCTACTGAAGTGTAGCTGACCTGAATGTCGAGGTCTTCACAATATCCTTGAAATGCAGAGCTTGTGAATTGGGTCCCATTATGAGTTATGATTTTGTTTGGGACTCCAAAACTGCATACGATGGACTGCAAGAAGTTGATAGCTGATTGCTTGTTTATTGTCACAACTGGAGTTGCTTCCAGCCATTTGGTGAACTTGTCAATGGCAATGTACAGGAACTTGTAACCTCTGACGGCTCTTGGGAAAGGTTCCAAGATATCCATCCCCCACACAGCGAAAGGCCATGTAGGAGGTATCATTTGTAGAGGCTGAGCTGGTGTGTGGATTTGCTTCGCATGGAATTGGCATGCTTCACATTTCTTCACTAGCTCAGTTGCATCCGGGAGTGTTGTAGGCCAGTAAAAACCATGCCGAAAGGCTTTACAGACAAGCGTGTGGGAAGACACGTGGTTTCCACACTCGCCTCCATGGATTTATACGAGGAGCTCGCAACCTTCCTCCCTTGTAATGCACCACATTAGGACATCGTTGGCACCACGCCGGTAGAGATCCCCTTCTACCAATGTGTATCTTTTAGCCAATCTGACTATCCGGTCAGCGGATACATTATCTTCAGGAAGGAAATTGTCTTTCAAGTAGCTCCGGATCTCCGAGATCCATGCATCGGAGCTAGCTTGAGGATTGAGTCTCGCGTGCTAGGTTGCTCAGAGCTTCCTACACCACCTACGACCCTTGATGGGCGCCATGGTAACGGGGCCATCGGGACTGCCAGCTTTGAGGTGCTGGTCTTGCCCCCTTCGCTCAGTTTGGCAGGCTGAGCTGTAGGTTTAGACAACCTCCGGACGAAGGTTCCATCAGGAGCTGGAGCTCCGGTCGAAGCTTTCGTCAAGAGTTCATCGGCTCCAGCGTTGTTGAGACGCTGGACATGGCAGAGATCCAGGACTTCGAAGTCCTTCTAAAGTTTCTGTACTTCAAGTAGGTATGCAGCTAGTTGAGGGTTATTGCAGCAACATTCACCTTTGACTTGTTTTACAACAAGCTGTGAATCACTCTTTACCAATAGCTGCTTGACACCATACGATAGTGCCACCTTGAGCCCATAGATTAGTGCTTCATAGTCCGCCATGTTGTTGGTCGCCTTGAAGTCAAGGTGAACCATGTATTTAACCTTCTCCCCGGTCGGAGCGAGGAGAAGGAATCCAGCTCCAGCCACTTGCTTCTGCACAGAGCCATTGAAGTACAGAGTCCAGTGAGGCTCAGTGAAGACCGGAACCTTGGGTTCTGACTTCTGCTCACTGGGGCCCCCAGGATTTGACAGAGAGTGGGTCCATTCCGGCACGAAGTCCGCCAATGCTTTACTCTTGATCGCTTGTCTTGGGACGCATTCAAGGTCGAACTTGGCCAATTCTGCTGCCCACTTTGCAATGTTCCCAGCGGAGTTGTGGTTATGCAAGATTGCACGCAGTGGATAAGAAGTTACCACTGAAATTTTGTGAGCTTGGAAGTAGTGTTGGAGCTTCATTGAAGCAATAAGAACTGCGTAGAGCAGCTTATGCACCTCCAGGTACCGAGTCTTGGCATCATGGAGTACTTCGCTGATGAAGTACACTGGGTGTTGGACTATCTGGACCCTCCCGAAGGGGCCTGGAGATTCCTTCTCATCAACCCGGACCTTCCCGGTGTGGTCCGGACCTTGTTTGGGGACCTCCGAGTTCCGGCTGGAAGAACCTGCAGCTTCTTCTGAAGTAATCCGGACCTTTCTGGAGGGGTCCGAATCTTCTTGTTCGGCAGAAGTGACTCCTTCATTTGAAGGAGATGGATCCTCCGGCGTCTCGCCTTGAGGATCAGGGTCTGGGAGTTGGGACCCAGACTCGTCTTCAGGTAGTTCCGGACCCTCTCGGAGGGGTCTGAACTCCTGAACTGTAGGTGTTTCTGGTCTTTCCGCAACCAGGACCATGCTGACAACTTCGTCAGTTGCCGAAATGTAAAGCAGAAGTGGCTCACCGGGTTTCGGAGCTACCAAGGTTGGTAGAGTGGTGAGGAGTTGCTTTAGCTCCTAGAATGCCTTTTCTGCTTCTTCAGACCATTGGAATGGTCCGGACTTCCTCAATAATTTGAAGAAGTGTAGCGCCCGTTTTGCCAGTCTTGAGATGAACCCGCTGAGGGCAGCTAGACATCCAGTCGGCTTCTGGACGTCCTTGATGCGGGCTGGTGGCCGCATATCTTCAATAGCTTTAATCTTTGCCAGATTTTCTTCTATTCCTCGGTGGTTCACCAAGAAACCAAGAAGTTTTCTGGAGCTAACCCAGAAGACACACTTGTCTGGGTTCAGCTTCGTGCGTGTGACTCGCAACTTGTCGAAGACAGCTTGCAAGGTGTCAAGGAATGACTCCTTGTTCTTGATCCTGACGACAATGTCATCGACGTACACTTCCACTACATCTCTGATGAGCTCTCCAAAAGTTTTGTACATAGCTCGTACAAACATTGAAGCAACGTTTTTGAGACTGAATGGCATGGCAGTGTAACAATATAATCCATCTATTGTGATGAAGGAAGTACGCTCTTCATCTTCCCTAGACATTATGATTTGATGATATCCAGAATATGCGTCTAGGAAACACAGTAATTCACACCCAGAGGTGGAATCCACTATCCAATCTATTCTAGGTAGTGGGAATGGATCTTTTGGACATGCCTTATTCAGTGTAGTGTAGTCGATACACATCCGAAGCTTCCCGCCGGCCTTGGGTACGACGACTGGGTTTGCCAACCATTTTGGGTGGTAGACTTCTCCGATGAATCCAGCTTCGAGCAACTTCTTCAGTTCTTGACATATGAGGTTTTGTCGCTCTACTGATTGCTTCCAAGGCTTATGATGTACAGACCGAGTGTCGGGATAGATCTTCAAATTGTGCTCAATCACTTCCCTAGGGATCCCAGGCATTTCTGACGGTTGCCAAGCAAACACGCCAACGTAAGCTCGGAGGAAAGTGATAAGCGCGAGTTCCTATTTGTCATTCAGACCTCCCAATATACGGGTGGTCTGAGCGGCGTCGGAACCGATTTGGACGACTTTGACGGGAATGTCGGTATCGCCGCTTGGTTTCACGCAAGGTCCAGAGGTTGAGCCACGATAACGAATGCTCGAGGGTTTCAGAGCTTGCTCCTCTCTGGATTCTTCCTCCTACGATGTAGCAAGCGCGTGTAGTTCTTCTGTGGGGACCGGATTCCACACATCCGAGGATCTCATTGGGCAGTGCCGTGCGATGCGGCACCTAATAGCACACAAAAAAAGATACCAAAACATATAAAGTTTTCATTTCATAATAGGAAGAGTTTACAAAAGAGTGTATAACAGGGGTACACACGCAGCGGAAAATATATACTCATAATCTCACCTAACTAAGTAGGAGAGAAGACGTCCATGCCCTAGGAGGCTTCTCGATAGCAACATGAAGAACATTCAACAGCGGCGTGGTCCACATGAGATTTATCTCGACACCTCGAGATCTCATGTACAACCTGAACAGCAGAAATAATTCCTAATACCTACAAGATCATTAAAGCGCAAACGTGAGCATAAGGCTCAACAATACTAACCCGTCTCACTAGACATATGCAAGGGTGAATTCTAAGCATAGGTAAGGAATAGCATAAAAGACTCGCCTACAAGTGGATCCTTATAGTCATGTTTTAAGTGGCAAATGACATTCTTCCAGCATGGCACATCATAGACTCCACAATCAAACAAGAAACGCTTTGCCGATGATATGACATGCCAAAAGCACATACTGCTATTACAGGTAAAGTATGGGGAAACTGTAAACTTTTAATTGTACTATCTCTAAGCCATACAAGGTTACAAAACAATTATAATTCAATATATCATATTATTTTGAGTTCTTCAGTATTTACTACGTCACGACTCAGTGAACAAGTGGTACTCTATTACAGCGAGGGACGGTGATTGCAATCAGGACACACCCGGACAACACGACACATACACACGTTCGGAAGTGTCAGCGAGTACATCAGTACCTACATAACACTTCAGTACCAGTCGTATATGGCCACCTTTCACTAGAAACTCGAACGCCGAACCCATCTCACCTTCACAAACAGAAGGTCTCTGCACGGAACAACTCTGTGTTCGCCGACCGATTTACACCTAACTGTGCTCAACCCACCCCTATCGATGGTGAGTTAATGGCCTCGACATACCATTTATTGAGTTACGTCAGTTTACTGGAGCCCATATATCCAGTATGTCGCCGGTACAAGTCAATCTTGTTCGAAAGGGCCGCATACAGACGGGCCTTAATCGACACAGGCAGGGCTATGTGACCGAGACTCCAATTCTCGTTGTTTCCGATCCATCCCCTGCCCGGTCTCAGATTCATTATATTAAGCCATTGTCTATCTAACCAATCATGTTAGATATGTCCTACATCTCTCGCGAGTAGATTCCAGCTACTCGACTTCTACCGGATCACTTACAACATTAGCATAGCAGTTCTACACGTCGAGCTATCAACCTACCCAATTAACCAATGGGATTCTGGGTCATATATCTAGAGTATTCAAGCATCGTGAAAGTAATGCACAATTCATATGCTATTCAACATAGTGATAAAGCAAAACGTTATGAATGACTTAAATGCAAACTGGGGCCTGCCTTAGTTTGCGACTCTATAACAATGTCAGTTGTTATTGGCTTGGTCTTCCTTCGAAGAGTCCACCATGGAACTTCAAGCCGGAACACCCTGGCCTTCTCCTCCAAGCGAAGCTCCTCATCAATCACCTACCATCATGTTCCTACCGACATGATATGCATATAAGTACATAATGTAATATACTTTAGATTAAACAAGTTAAACAAACTCTGAGACTGGTGAGACTAACTAGAAGGAAGAGGTATGCCTCTGTTGTGTGGATAGACAAAGGATGGAGTCAAGTGGTCATAGTAGTATCGAGATGTGAATTGAAAGGTGCAATGTAAGCACACATTGCAACTTGGCACTCAACACTCGACGCTATGCCACACAAGGACGATAAAGCTGAATGGTGTGGAAGTGTTGAACTGGTAATGTAAGGATGACTAAAGAATCAAGGGGGACATCGAAAACTTAAGGCATGAGTGAACTGTGCAACAAGAGGTCACGACTCAGAAAGCAACCACTGAAGTTATACAAACTCATTACAGAGTAAACCTAATTAAGTGACCAGGGTGGTCGCAGGGTTCTGAAATAGGGTGAATCGATGTGAAACCCTAGCGACACTTGGAAAAGAAGTGAGATTGTCATTGCTTGGACTCAAAGAGTCATAACAAGCCCTGTTAACCTGATGTGAGTACCAAGACAACATTCAAATGACTTTTAGGTAAAGTAGTTTCTACGGCAAGCTTCTCGAGCATCGTTCAAGTGCTTACATGACGACAATAATGTGGTGTCTTCTGCAAGATCGTCCAGGTGAGCTCGACAAGCTACTGGGACTTGAACATGATGCGAGACCTTGCCATGATGGCATGTTTTGCCATCTCGAGAAGATTGGATTAGCCAGGTCCACATCGACCCGGACTCGTCAACGGTGGTGAACAGACTCCCGAACACCACCTTATGAGTCACAAGGTTAGTGATGTCAACTCGATCGTCGGCAAGCGACTCGACGAACCTATCATCGATGAAATGGCACACCTAGTTAAGAAATTCAGCGGACGGTTAAGAAATATTGTCAACACGAACAAGAAACCCTTATCCAAGGTTCCCCTTGGTCTAGTTTTCCTTGTCGGTCGCAACGTTCTCGCATTACTCAACCATAGGTGATCGGTGATCACCAATACCCATGGTTTGACCTAGAAGGCCTTTTATCGAGCACCTTGGCTACACTTAGGACTCGATCACCCTCACATCGACTAAAACCCAATTTGGCTTGACAACCATTGTCTGACGAGTCATGCTGGTGTTCCAGCACCACACACCTCACAAGCATCTTTCATCTAAATGCCATGGCACGATGACGGCTCGGAGCATCACGACAACGTCATGTGGTCAACGACGTCGACGCGGCTATGGTGGAGCATCACGAGTACGCACGGACAGGCCAACGTGATACAAACGACACAGGAGGTCAACTTGGGGATTTCTATAGGAATGATATCAATGCGGAAAATGGACATACGGCTTGACGACACATGAGTACCATTAGCGGTCACCACGAACGGACTTTGGGGCGTCAAGCAAGGCATTTCAGGGCAAGGCTCACCTTATAGGCATTTCACCGAATATCTTGGGGGTGTACTTTATTTCCGTCGCTTCATCACCATTCAAAGGGCATCTTGGCACTTAGGCTTGTCGGTTGCAACATCATCCTACCCCTGCATCACAGACCAGTTCTAAACATCAACAAATTTGGTTCTTTCCTCATGAACATTTCATCGAACACCTTGGCTGTAGCACTGTTCAACTAATCTTTGCACAAATCAGAGCTAACCTTGGACCAGTTGTCGATACCATTGTGTCAAAGGCGTGTTCCCGAATTTCATCCATCACACCAAACATTCTCCTTGCTTCCTGGACATAGCCACGGCGCGGAACATCGCGACGACGTATCGAGGGCGATGAGCGCGAGAAGGGACGGCACGGTGGGCAACAAGGAGTCTCGACGGCAGACGCGCGGACATGGCATCATGGCGCTCGCGGTCGACGCGGCACATGGTGGTGTGGCGGTGGCATGGAAACATGTGAAGTGCGGCCAAAGCGCGGACAGCGGCTGGCGTGCGGCAGAGCTAGGCGTGGTGCTCGATGTGGTGAGCAGGAGCAGGCGCGCGGCGGTCGTGGACAGCGGGCCTGGGCGGCGAGGCTACGCTGTGCGCGAGGCGCACGCGGCATTGGCGGCGTAGGGGGATGGCGCTGCAAGCGGTACGCGACCGGAGGGAAGCGAGCGGTGCTCGTCGGGAGTAGAGGTGGGTGCGTCGGGGCGAGCTGGGATGCGGGCCAGTGGCGGGCGGCATCGGGCGATTAGGCGAGCGCGGCGGTGAGGGGCGAGCGGACCGGCGCGAAGTGGCACGCGGGTCGACGGCCGTGTGGGGCGCCGGAGGGAGGCAGGGCGAGCAGTGCACCGTGGCGGCCAGGAGGTGGCGAGGTGCCGTGGGGGCGGTGGAGCCCGGCCGGTGTTGAGCGCCGAAGGGAAACGGAGCGGCACAACAGGGGGCGAGCACAGGCGTGCGGCCGAGGCAGGCGGACGGCAGGGAGGCTGGGGACGCGACCAGGATGGGAGAGGAGGGGCAAGCAGGAGTGGGGCACGGCCGGCAGGTGGAGTGCCGGCGTGGCGAGGGACGCAAGCCGGTGGCTGGCGTTGGCGAGCGGGAGGCGATGAATACGTTCGAGAACGAAGCAGCAGGAAGGTATTTATCGATCGAAAGACTGTTGCGGTGGCAAGCAGCTGCCTGCGTGCAGCGCTGATAGCAGAGGAAAACTGCATGCCGAGTTGCCGACCTGACCGGTGGGGACCACTTGTGGGACCCACCTCCCTCATTCTTCTTGCCAATTTCCAATAGGGCTAGCAAAAATGCTTCAAAAATATTCAACTTTGGCCCAATGACTAAATTAAATGTGAAGAATTTTATGGTGCAATCAGATTTCAGAACTGAGCAAGTTGAATTTTTAAATCAAGTTTGAATTTGAATTCAAGCGGTGATACTTGATTCAATGAAATAAATAGTAACTTAGGTTCAAAAATCCTGAAACTTTGAAGTTATCCTTTTTGAACCATAAGGGACCTCAGGAAAAATTTGGAGTTGATTTGGACAAGGTTAAGTACAAAGTTTAAATTTGAAGTTGACTCTGATTAAACTTTCAGTGCATGTCCAATAAATGGAAAACATGCTTCAAAAAATTTTGAAACTTTACCGAGAGTTAATTTGGAATATTAGAAGATCATGGAAAAATTTACATCCTTAGATTTGAATATTTTTGAATGTCCCATTTTAGGGTTGGAATAATTCCTTTTTCTTTCTCTCTATTTTGTTTTCTTTTCTCCTTTAATTCTTCATTGAAAATGTGAATACTTGGAAATTAAAGATTTTACACCTTAAGTTTTAATATACATTAGCAAACATGTTCTATATGTAAAATTTTAACAAGTCCCTATTTTTAGTGAACATTGGTTAACTCATATGGTTCATGTGAGTTTGGATTTCCATGTCCATTTTTAAAATTTTTAAGTTCGCATTTTGACGTTTTTGTTCTTCCAAAAAGCGGGCTTTTACAATCCTTCCCCTTAATGGAATCTCGTCCCGAGATTCTAACTAGTAGAATAACAGAAACGATGAGGGAACGATCTGTAAAAGAGGGTCATTGACTATGGAAAATGACAATGCCCTTAAAGACTTGGGTTCTACGAAATAGTGATTATCTTCAGGCATCTTAAGAAATTCCAAGGTTTGCTTCAAGTTATTCCAGTCTTTAGGTTGATAACCTTGACAAGAGGCTCGACATGACAATATCACATCGTAAAACTTGGGTCTTAAAAAGTTATGTTGATGTGTTGAGGTCTTCTTCTTTCCTTCAAAATGAAGTAACCTTCTTGATTGAGGAGGTACGTAGAGTTCTATGATAGTTAAGCATCCTTAACTCTGGATGTTTCCCTTATGAAGACTTTTCTGCTTTGGTCTTGTAGCCGAAGCAATGCCATCAGGCAATACAAGTCAAAGAGTTCCAAAGTTTGGTAATCAATAATAATCTCGCAAATAAAAAGATTTTAAGGTTCTAGCGAGGTCAAGAAGTCAATAAGAAACTCCTTGCAGCTAGAAACAGTCAGTTGCCAGTACTCAAGGCGATTTGAGTTTCAACAAGTCAAGGACAAGGACTCAACTGTGTTTCAGTCACAAGGTGTTCTTTGTGCTACTCAAGATAATGAAACCAGTCGAAGGCGTTGCGAATGATAAAATTGATCACAACTCAAAAATGTTAGGCACTACTTAAGTATTTGAACCGGGTCACATATTCTTGCTCAAAACTCATTAGTAATTACGTTTCATGATGCATCACAAACTGGATGATGTTATGCAGACACAATGCAACTCCGCGGATAACCATGCAAGGTATGGTGCATTCAGTATTATGCTTTGAGCAAAAATAGGTAAGACAACTCAAACACAAACAGAAGTACCCTAGATACAGAAGGATTAAGTGACTTGGTCATTAAAATTGTCGAACGACGAATGTCACTTTCACGTCTTCACCAAGTTCAAGAATTTCAAGGTAAGAACATTAGCAAGGAATGATGAGGTTCATCTCAAGGCAACGGAGTGTACATAATGGAACAAAACGATTAGACTTCTTGTTGATGTGAAGTTCCCTGAAGCTTGCTAATCACAACTTACATGTAGTTGTGATTCCTTAACAAAGGGTCAGATTTTTCATCACGTAGGATTCCTAAGGTATGTCTAACCTTTAAAAGGTGCGGTAGGGTTGCCTTCAGAAGTTGCAAAGAGAGTAACCTTTGAAGAGTAAGGTTCTCATCACTTCCGTAGCTTGCACTAAGTGGTTGACAAGGTACTGTGCTAGGCATGACCTTGGTTAGTGATCCACGTTCTTGCTAAAGAATCTCCAGCTCATACTACTCACCTATGGCTTCTCGTCTCAGATACTGAAGCATGGGAGTGGTTTAGCATGAAGAATCAACTAACTTCTTTAACTCGATGATTGAGTTCCCCAGGAAACGGGGTTCAAGAAGATCCGTTAATTAAGCTTCTCATTGACCCAATGAGTCAATGTTGTACTCGGTCCTACTTACTTGAGCATTGCTTCCAGCACGTTGGTTTGGTGTCGATGTACCTTGGTATGACACCTAGGTGAACGTATCACTTTGATTACTAGGTGCACTCCTTCCCCCTTAAGGTTCAAGCTAGGTAAGCGAGAAACTTACCCCAAACGATCCTTACGGGGAGGGTCTTCGACTAATGAAAGTGCAACACATGCTCAATACACCCTTAAAGTGTGAGGTGCACGGTTGCCTAATTAGAACACTAACATGAGCAACCGAGCCAAACAGATTTGATTGAGTTTAATACTAAACTCTAATGTTAATTAGAGTTGAATCACAACACCTGTAATGTTATGAAACTCCTCGAGTTGAACTCGTGAACCAAATCTATAACCACACCAAATGGTCCTTACCCGATTAAATTCTTGTGAAGAATGAAAAGCCTGGTCGCAACTTTGATTTTGGCCAATTAATGGCAATATCAGATCTTGAGTTGAACAACCAAGTTAAAGTACACTTCAAGACGTTTCCAAAAAGTATTGGTTTGCCTCTAGATCATCCCTGGTTTGCAAGTTATGCGATTTTAAACTCAGCAGATTTTTCAGCACTTTCAGCAGAACCTGCTTAAAAAGTAGCAGTTTTGATCTAAAGTTTTCAAGCGGTTCTGATGGAAATCTGGAAATATTATTATTTACAACGTTGTAGCCAATGTAATAAGATTTCTATAATGTACTTACTTGTCTTCACATCAGTCCTGGTTCAAAAGATATGAATTTTTGAAGTTGGGTAAAATTTCAGCATTCAGAATTTGAATTCAGTTCAGATTGACCACTCTGCATTCAAACTCGATTTGGAATAGGTAGATGACCGATTAAGGTCTGGATCCAATTTCAAAAATTGTAGCTGACTCTATAGCCTTCCCAACGGTTACTCGCGCGACACCATTGGATCAAGGGTCTACGAGTTATGGATTAAATTCAGAGGTGTACAGATTGCTGTCCAGTTTGGGTGTGCCCGGACAGTCTCTGCGATTATCCAAATTTCACCCACTTAGAAAAAACATTTGGGCATGATAAGAATAGAGAACTTGTAAAGTACTCCCAAAACTTTCTATGGAGTACTTACTTGCCCTCGTAGCACTTATGGTTGAGAAGATATGGAATTTGCAAGTTGACAGTTTTTCTGAAAATTTGGACAGCACCTCCTTTGTTTAAGGCTGATTTTGTCCACAATTTTCAGATATACAAATATCAACATTTGCAAAAATAACACATATAAAACTGGTTGCATACATTCTCAGGATTCCAGAAATGTAAAACCCGAAGCCAATCGATGAGTCTACTAGAAATTACGATCCGAACAGTAACTGACTATATATAGCGGTCCATATTCTGGACTGTTTCGACACCTCAAACGATACTTCGATTTAGACTTGGTTATTGCGAGTTTTAGCCTTCGAGTTGAATAGGAAGATGATAGAGGACTATTTAAGCTTTCCATACATATATAAATATGCATAGGTTGCATTTCTAGTTTAAGAGTTATGGCTGTTCAAAGTTCAGAATTTTTCTGACGGTTTCAGATAGCACCTATATACATGTACTATCTTCAACTCCAGTTTCTAATTAGTTCTAAACTGAATTTGAGGTAACATTGAATAATAAAGTTGTATAATAGCTCTTACCCTTTCTCGAAATGTATCATAATGGAATAGAAGAGATTTCTACAAAGAGTTATGACAAAAATTCAGATGCTGCCTTACACAGTTTCAAAACAGCAGCTGAGTTAGTTAGAGAGAATTTTCACCATCTTACAATGGTCTTATGGCTGGGGGGTCAATAGAAAACTTATAGAAGACTTCAAAAGATTTCCAAAAAGTATTAATTTGCCTTCATATCCCTCCAGGTGGAAGAGATATGGATTTTTAAATTGGAACAAGGTGTTCATGTTTCAGAAATTAATTTGACAGAACTTGGTTGGTTTATTGCTGATTTCATCACTGATTTTCAGATGGATAACCTCATGATTTGACAACAAGTTCCATTACAAACTTGTCGCACAGGTCGCAAGGTTTCTGGAAATGTATTATACGAAGTTATTTGACCACTCTACAAAGAGTTATGGTCGAAATCGTGACTGTACACAGATCTGTCCCCAGCTGGTCCAGATTGGTGAAGAGTAGGTAACTTTGAATTTTTCATGGAGTTACTTGAAGATTCAGACTTGGAGTTCAAATGAAAAGTTGTAGATGACTTTCTACACTTCCCCACCATATAAAATAGGCCTGTAGAGATGAAATCTACAAGGAGTTATGATCAAAATGGATAAGGGCTCATTAGATCAAGGAGGTGAATAATTGTTGGTTTCCAAGGATTCGGACCGGTTCAAAGTGCTTTCCGGTCCAAATTGTCAAAGAATATGTTGTAGAGGACTTGAAAACTTTCTCCATTCATATGGCATACTATTAGGTTCTATGAAGTTCAACTATAAGCACCTCTTTACAAAATCGAGCTAGATTTTGTCAAGAGTACACAAAAGCCTTAATCTTCATCCTTCTTCGCATTGCACTAACCACGTCGAAACTTTGACCCAAAACATACCAGCAACTGGTAGTTGGATCTTACAAGATGATTATGAAGCCATTCTTTCATGGAGGATGGTCAAAGTATCAATTGTGATACTGACGGTACTACGTTCCTTACCAAAGAAAAGTCTAACCCAATATATCCGGATACGTCTATAGGTGGTCCTAATATCAATCACTCACAAATGTTTGCTACACGAGTCGCTACCGGAGTTAGTGTACTTGTAGAAGACAAAAAATCCCCTTTCACACCTTCACACCTTAAGGGCGGCACGGGGAAACACGACAGACAGTCACAATAAGATATAATCAAAAGTAAGTGCATACAACTCTGGTATGAGTTGCCCTCGAGTACATGTCTCGAGGTACATTGTTGTACTACATCTGTACAGCAAAGACTCCCGCATGAACCGGCTTATACACGCTCGGGCATACGTGTTTCGCATGATCCCATAGAACATGAGTAGTTCTAGAGATGCACACTATTGGGTTATACACCACCCGACGGGGGCTCCCACTAATTTTGTGTCACGCTGGGGTACCGCGTGTCATATGTTCTCAGAAACATGGAAAGTTTCAGAGACTCATATTGACTTTCCGTGCAAAGCTACGGAAATTTCACATAGCACATCTCGTATGCAGATGTACCGAGATTGATCCGCTCTCGATGGCGTACCTTACTTCTTACCGTGAAGATGGAGCCTCGTTACAGAATAATATAACAAGTAAGTTAGTTCACCACCTTTATAACTTATGCTAGTAATAGTCCTTAATGGGCATATGGCTAATCCTCACTCGACTACTTTGGAGTCTTGGAAAATAGGCTCTTTTCGAGCGTGCTATTCCGAATGAAGCTCTGATACCATGTTTGTGGGGACCGGAGTCCACACATCCGAGGATCTCACTGGGTGGTGCCGTGCGATGCGGCACCTAACAGCACAAACAAAAAGGATACCAAAACATATAAATTTTTATTTCATAATAAGAAGAGTTTACAAAAGAGTGTACAATAGGGGTACAAACGCAGCGGAAAATACATACTCATAATCTCACCTAACTAAGTAGGAGAGAAGACGTCCATGCCCTAGGACGCTTCTCACTAGAAACATGAAGAACATTCAGCAGCGGCGTGGTCCACATGAGATTTATCTCAACACCTCGAGATCTCATGTAGAACCTGAACAGTAGAAATAAACCTAATACCTGCAAAAATCGTTAAAGCGCAAACGTGATCCGGTGAGTACTTTGTTTTGAGGTCTTCTTCTTCTGCTAAATCAACTCGACCGTTGTGTTGTTCTCTGGAAACATCGGTTGATCCAGTGAGTTGATTTTGTTTGCTTCGAGTTGTTCTAAGTGATTCTTTTGTATTTTGCTCGATTGACCTCTTAGACATTTGTTGGAAATATACTTCTGATGATTTTCAAGCATTGAGTGTTGTCAATTATGGTTGAATGACTTTGACATTTGAGCTTTTACTTCTAATCTTCGTAACATTGATTGATCTCATAAAGTGATTGTTTAGGGGTCTCCAATGATCAATAGCTGACATTCATAATTATAGATTTCATTTGACTGAGTGATATGGGAGACCTTGCATCCACAAATTCATTAGTAAAATCCAATGGTTGTCAGTAATCACCGAAACCATACCTCATGGGGGCCTAGATGCTTCCAATCTCCCCCTTTTTGGTGATTGATGACAACAAAACAAGTGAAGCATAATAGTAATGAATTTGATAGTACGATACTCAAGAAGATATGCAATGAGTACGAGATAAGGCATATTAAACTTAAAAACTCAAAAGAGATTAATAACACGAAAGCTCAATCGATCAATAACTCCAGAGAATAAGTGGCACATGAATACTCAATGAAAGCAAATCAGTAGCAAGAACACCAAATTACAAAAGATATAGATAAACTCCCCCTACAGCTAGGACTCCCCCTGAGACTAAGCAATCCTCCCCCTGACTCTCTAACTCTTCTCCCCCTTTGGCATCAAGACACTAAAAAGGAATTCGAGTACCTAAGAACCCTGAGTGCTCGGAGCGATGAAGAACTGGTCACCGTCGGGGGTGCTGTCGTCGGAGCTGCTGCCTGCTGCTGCGGCTGAGGCTGGAGTAGAAGTGGAGGGAGCTGTAGGAGCCGTAGGAGCCGCTGTCGGTGCCTGCTGAGTCGGAGCTGCTGGCAGCGGGGCACTGACAACGGATGTCAGCGTCTGCTGGAACAACGTCATAGCCGGCAGCGGAGAGTGGATTAGTGTGCTTGGAGCAAGTAGTGGAGACATGCTGATTGTCGGGATCGGCGTGGTCGGCACTGGAGCTGCAGCTGGAGCAAGAATAGGCAGGGGTGGAGCAAAGCCTGACAGCTGCGATGGCAGGGCAATCTCGGTCTGGGTGTAGAGGTTGGTGATCAACCCCAGGATGCTCATCATCGCCTGCTGCGTCTGCTGCTGCTGGTCGAGGGAGCGCTGGTGCATCTGGTCTGTCAGCCCCATCAGCCGGTCTATGTCCTCTCGCCTCTCACAGGCGATCTGGCACTGCATCTCCTGCTGCTGCTGCTGGAGCTCCAAAAGACGTGCTGCCTGCTCAGCTCGGGCCTACTCAGCTGCAAGCTGGTCCAGGCGCTGCTGTTCAACCATCTGCTGGAGGAGGGATGTGAGCTCCGACGGCTGAGAGACCTGTTCTCTTAGACGGGAGGTGGAGTAGGAGGGGGCACGATCGAGCCTCCAGCCTCTGCGTCATGTTGCCTGGGTGAGGGAGGAGGTGGGAAGTACTCCTCAACACTGTCATCCGTGTCGCTCTCGGACCATATATGCTGAAGGTCCTCACCTTGAGCCTCTACCTGTGCAAGCCTATCGTCTTCCTTCTCCAGGTCAGACCAATCCTCCTCGGATAGCCAAGCTCGGACCTGACGCTCGACTGGACGGCCAAGGCCGCAGTCTTTAGGAGCTGGAGCTCGGTAGTGGCTGAACCGTGTGACACTCTCGTCAGTGAGACGGTCACGCACGGCAGACTCCTTAGGAACAACAATGGAGAGCAAGTAGGTGATCCAGTGTCCAAACACAAGCTGCCTCATCATGCCCACTCCATCAGTGATCACGTCCTCCATCTCACATATGAGGATGTCCACAATATCGAACTCCATCCCATTCCTGATGTAGAACAGGAGGTTCTGCTGCAGGCTGGTGAACCCCTCTAGGTATCCGGACCTCGGCAAAAGTGTGCGACGCAAGGCAAGGTGCACTGTGCGCGCAGCTGGAGTCAGCAGTGCCGGTACCCTCGGCTGGTCTGGAGAGAAGGACGGTGCAAACAGAGAGTGTATCTCCTCCAGTGGTGGTGCCACTCCTCCAGAGAGCGGCCTCCTCAGCGGGTCTGCCTGTCCATACACTCTCTCGTGCAGGCAAGTGTCATGGAGATCCACTCCTAGCAGCTGTGCCAAAGTTTGTCTCGTCAGGTGATGGTGCTGGCCCATGAACATGAAGTCTATAGACCTGCGGCCCTCAGAGACGTAGAGGGTAGCGTAGAATACGCAGACCCAGTCCTCCACATAGGCACTTCTCTCGTAGGACATCAGCTCCACCAGCCCTCTATACCTCTGAAAGTAGGGGCGTATCTCCGTCTTGGCTGCAGAGCAAGCTGATCCCAGTCCAAGAAGTTGTGCTAGAAGAGCTTATGGCCTCGGCGTCTATACATCTCGTACAACGACGCCTGAGTCAAGGTCCAAAACCTGCTGTCCACACGTGCCTCTCTGGGCTGCGGGAACCACTCCTCAAGCAAAATGCTCCATCTGAGTCTTCCGAGCTGCTTGGCCTTCATCTTCCTATAATCTGTCAGCCGGACACCTTCACCAACATGGACGTTGGTGTCCATCTCGTAGACAGCTCTCTGGGCTGCCCTGTCCTCTCGAAGATCCGCAACAGATGGTCTCGAACGTGGTACTATCGGCGGATGACCCCCACGGGTCCTGGCTGAGTGCCGGCGAATAAGTGGCACTTCCGGCTCTTCTTCTGCCTCGGCCTCATCTAGCACGGGAGGCTACCTCTGACGAGCCTCGCGGATCCTCAATGATCCTCCTCGACCACGATCTCGCTCCTCGGCGGCGCGAGCGGCCATCAAAGCCTTCTTTTCCTCCTTCGAAATCTTTTGCTTCTTTGCGGCTGGCTCTGCAATGGCCTTGCCCTTTCCCTTCTTGTCACGAGCCATTGCAATGAGATGATGTGCAAGAATGAAGTTGACGATGTCAAGCGCACGGAACGGCGACACGAAGATTGTCGCGGCCGGAAACCCTAGCCGAAAAGGTGGTGCACGGGAGGCGACGGTCGGCGGCGCCGGGTGGAGAAGATGCGGCGGCTGTGGCGCTGGGGAAGTGTGGAGCGGCGGCGCTGGAGGTGAGCGGCGGCGGTGGCACTGAGGAAGTGGTGGCGGTGGCGCTGAGGAAGTGGTGGAGTGGCGCCCAGAGGGCGGCGGCGGCCGGAGGCGGCGGTGGCCGAAGGGCGGCGATGGCGGCAGGGCGAGCAGAGCGGTGGCGGCGGAGGTGAGGCACGAGCGAGGTGGAGTCGGGGTTGGGGAGAGAGAAAGGGACGTGGAGCGGTGCGCTTAAAAGGTGGGGCCCAAACCCTAGCTTGAAATTTAACATCGGATGAACCGACGTCGAATGATAGGAGCATCGGTCGAATGGCACAATAAGGGTATTCAAAAAGGTACCGTTGACACCGGATGGACCGACGTTGAACTGATTTGCATCGGTGGAATTTGGCACAGCTCTAGAAAAGTGAACATCAGATGCACCGATGTTTCTCAGAATGAACTCGTCGGTTTATTTGTGTTACTGACTGAAGTGGCTCTTGGTCTTTGAACACCAACTGATCCGATGAAGGTCTGGCCTAAGCATCGGATAATCCGATGACTGCAAAACAGCAACATCCCATATATGTCCTTTGACCAAACAAACAAACAATGAGAAACACATGTCTTAGGACTTTTTGGGCAACCCCTCACCCCTCAAAAATGCTAATTGCCAATAACTTGGCTAAGCCTAAAGCGAATAAAACACCGAGAAAATAGGGAGTAAAATAGCCAAATAAAATGTAAGGCCCATGCTCTGTGAGCTAGAGGATGAGGCCTTCTATATTTTAAAAGCATGTTCCTTTAGGCATTAACGCACCTATCATTTAGTTCTTCCCACATCATATGAGTTGAGATATTGCATTTCAAACAAGTCTCTTTCTCATGAGGTGGGTTCCCCTTTGTCACAATCTACCATATGCAATGCCAAACAATTTATAATGCAAGAAATTTAAATATGAGTGCAAGTCTATATGGCAGGCATCATGCAAGACATAAAGTAGATCTATCTTGTCAAATTGAACCATTCAAAGGCTTCTTCAGGGAGAGCCACTCTCCAAGCCTTGGGAAAACCAAAAGAACCTCAATCCCAAGCTAACCCTTGCTCACCCCTATCCTTTGAAAGTTCGACAAGGCCTACATGAGATGCATTCTTACATGACAACTTACATGACGTTTGATGCATCTAGCACATTTAATTCACTTCTTAGCCTAGAAAAAGTTTTCTCATCAAGTGGTTTAGTGAAGATATCCGCCAATTGTTCTTCGGACCTAACACCTCGCAATGAGATGTCTCCCTTAGCTTCATGGTCCCTAAAGAAATGATGGCGAATATCAATGTGCTTAGTGCGGGAGTGTTGAACGGGGTTTTTAGCTATCTTGACCGCACTTTCATTGTCACAAAGGAGAGACACACAACCAAGTTTAATACCAAAGTCCAAAAGGGTTTGCTTCATATAAAGAATTTGCGCACAACATGCACCGGCCGCGATGTATTCCGCTTCCGCCGTGGACAAGGCGACGGAATTTTGCTTCTTTCTAGACCAAGATACTAGGGAACGCCCAAGCAAGTGGCACCCACCGGAGGTACTCTTGCGGTCCACCCGGCATCCAGCAAAGTCCGCATCTGAGTAACCAAAGAGATGGAATTTTGCACCTTTAGGGTACCACAAGCCCACACTAGGGGTATGCTTAAGATACCTAAGTATCCTAAAGACCGCCTTCCTATGCGATTCTTTAGGTGCCGCTTGAAAGCGAGAACACAAGCATACACTAAACATGATATCGGGCCTAGATGCGGTAAGATAAAGCAATGAACCAACCATAGAACGGTAGTTGGATGGATCAATAGGTTTACCGTCCTTATCCGCGTCGAGATGACAATTTGTTGCCATTGGAGTGCTTCTTGAGCTACAATCTCCCATCTCAAATTTCTTCAAGAGGTCCTTGGTGTACTTCTCTTGATAGATGAAGGTCCCCTCTTGAAGTTGCTTGATTTGAAATCCTAGGAAGAAGTTGAGCTCTCCAATCATCGACATCTCGAATTCCCTAGACATCATTTTGCCAAACTCATGGCTAAGAGCTTTGTTAGTTGAACCAAAAATAATATCATCAACATAAATTTGACAAATAAATAATTCTCCGTTGATGTCTTTGGTGAAGAGTGTAGTGTCCACCCTCCCGATCTTGAATCCTTGCATGATCAAGAAATACCGTAGTCATTCATACCATGCCCTAGGTGCTTGCTTGAGCCCCTAGAGCGCTTTGTGCAACCTATACACATGATTAGGATTCCTCAGATCTTCAAACCCTGGAGGTTGTTCAACATAAACAAGCTCGTTAATGTAACCATTAAGAAAGGCACTTTTCACATCCATTTGATAAAGTCTAATATTATGATGTGAAGCAAAGGCAAGAAGTATACGGATGGCTTCTAGCCGGGCGACCGGAGCAAATGTCTCCCCAAAGTCTAGTCCTTCAACTTGCGAGAACCCTTTGGCCACAAGTCTTGCCTTGTTGCGGACCACCACGCCGTTCTCGTCTTGTTTGTTGCGGTACACCCACTTTGTTCCAATGACATTCTTGTCCTTGGGTCGCTCCTCCAACACCCAAACTTCATTGTGGATGAAGTTGTTAAGTTCTTCTTGCATGGCCATTACCCAATTTGGATCTTGGAGTGCTTCCTCAATGTGAGT
This sequence comes from Tuctoria greenei, assembly GCA_036927565.1. Lineage (NCBI taxonomy): Eukaryota > Viridiplantae > Streptophyta > Magnoliopsida > Poales > Poaceae > Tuctoria > Tuctoria greenei. Next base: position 106,508,959 of record JAYESD010000003.1, on the reverse strand, counting down.
GGGTTCTACAAATGAAACAAACGAGTAGTGCTCACAAAACGAAACGAAATGGCGAGAACGTGTACTTACTCCTCTTGACGGACTTCCGATAATTTGGTCCATCGGATGCGCCTTGGAGATGCGTCCATGCCTCATAAGTGGTTGTAAAGCACTTGGCGGTGGTGGTGCGTGTTGCACTTCTTGTCGTTGGACTTGATCATGGACTTCTTCTTCTTCTTCTTGATGTTGTGTGGCTTGTGAGTCTTGAGTCGGAAATGGATCATCCTTCTCTTCTTCGTCAACTTGAGGTGCCATGGAAGTGTTGATGTTGGAACTTGAAGCTCCCCCTTGATCATGGCTCTCCTCAACTTTAGGCTTGATGTCTCCAATGGTCATGTTCTTCATAGCTTCTCGTAGAGGCTCATCATGTATTTCATCATGACCAAAACTCTCCTCTTGGGAGCCATTAGTTTCATCAAACTCAACATCAAAACTTTCCTCAACTAAACCAGAGGTTTGGTTAAATACTCGATATGCTTTTGAGTTTGATGCATAACCAAAACATATACCAACATCAAATCTTCTTTCAAACTTACCGAGCCTTTTCTTGCGGTAGATGTAGCACTTGCACCCAAAGACTCGAAAGTAGGAGATGTTGGGCTTTCTCCCAATGAGAAGTTCGTACGGGGTCTTTTGAAGTAGTCGATGAAGGTAGACCCTATTTGCGGCATGGCACGCTGTGTTGATTGCTTCGGCCCAAAAATTCTCCGACGTGCCATAGTCATCAAGCATTGCTCGCGCAAGAGTGATGAGAGTCTTATTCTTTCTTTCAACAACACCATTTTGTTGAGGAGTGTATGTGGCCGAAAACTCATGCTTCACGCCTTCACGGTCACACCACTCCCCAATGTTGTAGTTCTTGAATTCGGTGCCGTTGTCACTCAAGACCTTAATGATGGGAAGTTGAAATTCCCTTTGAGCGCGGTTAGCGAAGGTCTTGAACACTTCCGGAGTTTCACTCTTGTCACCTAGAAACAAAGTCCAAGCATAGCGAGAGTAGTCATCAACTATAACAATACAATAGAGGTTACCGCCAAGACTTTGATATGTGGACGGTCCGAAGAGGTCCATGTGAAGTAGCTCAAGTGGCTTGGAGGTTGACACCATTGTCTTCATTGGGTGGTGTGAAGCAACTTGCTTCCCTGCTTGACAAGCGCGACAAAGCTTGTTCTTCTCAAATGTGACATCCTTCACGCCGGTCACCATCCCAAGCTTGAATGACTTCTTGAGCTTGCTCATCCCTATGTGCGCTATGCGTCGATGCCATAGCCAACCCAAACTTGTCTTAGTGAAAAGACAAGTTGTCAATCTAGCATCCTTGTTGGAGAAGTCTACTAGGTAGAGATGTCCATGCCGAAATCCTTTGAAGATTAGTTCTTGGCTTGTTTCACTACTCACAACAACATCATTTTTGCTAAAGGTGCACGTTAGTCCAAGATCACATAATTGTGCAATAGAAAGTAAATTGAAACTAAGTGACTTAACGTACAATACATTAGAAATAGATAAGTCATTTGAAATGGCAATATTACCTAACCCAATTACCTTACCCTTAGAGTTATCACCAAATGTGACTTGTTCATGATTGCCGGGGTTTTCTATGGTGGTGAACATACCATCATTGCCGGTCATATGTTGAGTGCACCCGCTATCGATTACCCAATGCTTTCCTCCGGCTTTGTAGTTCATCTACACACATGAATTCAATTTTTAACTTTAGGCACCCAAGCCAACTTAGGTCCTTGTATGTGTGATACAAGTGTCTTTGGGACCCAAAGTTGCTTGGGGAGCTTCCCTTCATGCCCTTCATATCCTTGCCAATGAATCTTGCCTTCACCTTGCCATCTACTTTAATCAAGAGATAAAAATGATCATTGAAAGTATATTTGTAGTTAATGGGCAATTTTGGAGAAGGCCGGTTAGGAAGAGGACACTCCCTTGTGTGGTGACCGGTGACCTCACAATGTTGGCAATAAGAACCAACTTCCTTGATGAAGCTTGTTCTAAGCTCCGGTGAGGGCACCTTTCCTTTGTTAGGCACCGGGAAGGATCCAAGTCCTATCTTGTTGAAGGTCTTTGCTTGTTGGAACAGGATTTCCTTGTGCTTGACTTCTCCTTTTGATAGTCTAGCCACACTAGTGCGGAGACTCTCAATTTCTTCCAACAAGTCCTTCTCCCTAGTGTTCTCTTTCAAAGGCAAAGACTTGTGCAAGACATTAGTGGCATGAGAAGTAATGGATATCTTATCATTAAGAGTTTGTTTCTTCATATTTTTTAACTCTTTATAAAGCACTTCATAAGCAAGGTTAAGTGTTTGATGCTGTTGGATTAACTCATTGTGCTTTTCCAAGAGTGCTTGGTGGACTAAGTCAAGCTCATGATGATCTAGCTTGATTTGAGCCTTATCCTCCTCAACTTGCTTAACATGGGATTTGAGCGTGTCATGCTCTTTAAGTATGCTTTCATACTTGTCAAGCAAATCAAGGTTAGCACTCTCAAGCTTAGCACGAGTTTCTTCAGGAGCCTTAACCTTACTCTTTTCCCTCTTAATGATAGTGTGGTATTCATTTATTAATGGAGTTAAATCATCAGGGGAAAGCTCATCATCGCTAGAATCATCACATACCTTGGTGTTACCTTTAGCCATGAGGCACATGGGTGGTGGATGAAGAGGTGAGTCATCGTTGTTGGCAATGGCAAGGCCGACAAACTTTCTTCTTCCGCTTCACTCTCTTCATAACTTGATTCTTCGTCGGTGACCCATTCATTTGCCTCACACATGAACACCTTTTGTGGGCAATTTCTTTTCTTTGGGAAGAGCTTTGCCTTCTTGCCCTTGTCATGTTTCTTCTTCCCAAAGGATCTTGGTTTGGGTTTGACCTCTTCTTCATCATCTTCACTATTTTCTAGCTTGCAATGCTTGCTCTTGTGGTTCTATCTTCTTTTGTCCGGTTTTGGACAATCATAGGAGATGTGGCCTTGATCACCACAATTGTAGCAAGTCTTGTGGTCGTCTCTCCTTGGTAGAAATGCTTACTTCTTGGTATCAAAGGTGTATCCCTTCTTAGTAATCTTGGAGCTCAAGCGTGAGAACTTCCTCATCATCAATGCAAGCTCATCATCGTCCTCTTCACTTGATTCTTGCTCTTCTTCACTTGAGCTAGGCTCAACCACCTTCTTCTTCTTGAGACTTGTTTTCTTGGTGGAGGCCTTTAGAGCAATTGTTTTTGAAGATGATTGCTCCATCATTCCAAGTACACTCATCTCATGAGCGTGAATCTCTCCGATGAGTTCCGAAACTTCAATGTGGTCAAGAGATTCTTTTTGAAGCATGGAGTTGATAATGTTGTACTTTGGCTTGGGAAGGAGCATGAGAATCTTGCGGTTGATGAGTCCCTTGCCAAGAGAAGCAATGTCAAGAGCATTGATTTCTTCAATAACCACATTCAAGCGAGAGAACATTTCATTGACATTTCCATGAGGAAGCATCTTAAATTCATCATATTTGGCTTTAAGCATGTGATATTTTAGTTATTTGACACGAGAAGAACCCTCATGAATTTCTATCAAGCAAGCCCGAATTTCACATGCCTTTTCTTTGCTAGCAATCCTAGCAAACACATCTTGACTAATACATTCATAAATTGCATTCCTAGCTTTAGCATCCCATTTAATTTGATCACCAACAAAATTGTGCTCACCAAACCCCGCGTGGGTTGCTTCCCATACTTCGGGAGCAATAGCCTCTAGATAAGCGCGCATGCGTGCTTTCCAATAGGCAAAGTTCTTGCCCTCGAAGATAGGAACCGAACCCCCAACCTTGGCCATTTTAGCTCTCTAGCGGTGAAGCTAGAATGATCCAATGAGCAACCTTGCTCTGATACCAATTGTAAGGATCGAATGCCCAAGAGGGGGGTGAATTGGGCTTCTTTTCAAAAATTTAAAGCAATAAAACTTAATTACTAAAACCCCAATTCCCTACGCAAACAACCTATGCATTCAAGTGACTAGCAACTTCGCGTTATATAAAATGCATAAGTGTAGGGTGAGGGGAAGAGAATGCAAACTCCCGAGGAGACACGAAGATTTATCCCGTGGTTCGGCAAGATCGTCAAGATCTTCCTACATCCACGTTGTGGCACCCACCAAAGGGTATAGCCACACCCAAGTCACCGAGTCTAGGGATCTTCCCTATTCTTCTCCGTTTGCCAACCTCGGCAAGGTGGAGCTCAAGCCTTGTACAACTTGAATCCCCTGGGCTTCCACAATCGTCTTGGCAAGCTCCAGAAGTCTCTCTCAATTACAAACACCAAGGGACACTCCCTTACAGCTCTCACTACACTAGAGATTCCAATCACCAAGAATGGAGGCACACAAGCACTATCTCTAGCTAGTTCTAGCCTATCTCTTGGTGTACTAGTGGTGAAAATGATATGGAAGTGGTAGCTCAATGCCTTGAATGCTTGGTAAGGTGTAGAGTAAGTCTGGGCTTCAAGTCATCTCGAATAGACAAGTTGAAGGGGTATAAATAGCCAGCCTCCACGAAATAGCCGTTGGAAAAGTAGGCTGACATCACTGCTCTGTGAACACCGGATGATCCGATGTCTCCCCTTCAGTTATCATCGGTCGAATCCAAATTAGCTGATTTCATTGTGTCAGATATGACCATTGTTAGACCGATGTTGCACTTGTCTTCTCATCGGATGATCCGGTGGCACTTCCTCCAGAATTGGTTCAAACTTGTTGCTTACTGGTGTGATTGACTGATGTGTATATTGCTGTACATCGGATGATCCGGTGCTACACTTGGTCCAATGATATTGCATACTGTAATGATGGACCGATGTAACATTGCCCTTAACATCGGATGATCCGGTGAGTACTTTGTTCTGAGGTCTTCTTCTTCTGCTGAATCAACTCGACCGATGTGTTGTTCTCTGGAAACATCGGTTGATCCGGTGAGTTGATTTTGTTTGCTTTGAGTTGTTCTAAGTGATTCTTTTGTATTTTGCTCGATTGACCTCTTAGACATTTGTTGGAAATATACTTCTGATGATTTTCAAGCATTGAGTGTTGTCAATTATGGTTGAATGACTTTGACATTTGAGCTTTTACTTCTAATCTTCATAACATTGATTGATCTCATAAAGTGATTGTTTAGGGGTCTCCAATGATCAGTAGTTGACATTCATATTTATAGATTTCATTTGATTGAGTGATATGGGAGACCCTGCATCCACAAATTCATTAGTAAAATCCAATGGTTGTCATTAATAACCGAAACCATACCTCATGGGGGCCTAGATGCTTTCACCTCTGCGAACAAAAGGTCTCCACACGGAACAACTCTGTGTCCGCCGACCAATTTACACCTTACTGTCCTCAACCCACCCCTATCGATGGTGAGTTAATGGGCTCGACATCCCAGTTATCGAGTTACGTCAGTTTACTGGAGCCCATATATCCAGTATGTCGCCGGTACAAGTCAAGCTTGTTCGAAGGGGCCGCATACAGACGGGCCTTAATCGACACAGGCAGGGCTATGCGACCTAGACTCCAATTCTCATCGCTCCCTATCCATCCCCTGCCCGGTCTCAGATTCATTATATTAAGCCATTGTCTATCTAACCAAACCTGTGAGATATGTCCTACATCTCTCGCGAGTAGATTCCAGCTAATCGACTTCTACCGGATCACTTACAACATTAGCATAGCAGTTCTACACGTCGAGCTATCAACCTACCCAATTAACCAATGGGATTGTGGGTCATGCATCTGGAGTATTCAAGCATCCTGAACGTAATGCACAATTCATATGCTATTCAACATAGTGATAAAGCAAAACTTTATAAACGACTTAAATGCAAACCGGGGCTTGCCTTAGTTTTTGACTCTATAACAATGTCAGTTGTTATTGGCTTGGTCTTCCTTCAAAGAGTCCGCCATGGAACTTCAAGCTGGAACACCCTGCCTTCTCCTCCAAGCGAAGCTCCTCATCGTTCACCTACCATCATGTTCCTACCGACATGATATGCATATAAGTACATAATGTAATATACTTTAGATTAAACAAGTTAAAAAAACTCTAAGACTGGTGAGACTAACTAGAAGGAAGAGGTATGCCTCTATTGTGTGGGTAAACAAAGGATGGAGTCAAGTGGTCATAGTAGTATCGAGATGTGAATTGAAAGGTGCAATGTAAGCACACATTGCAACTTGGCACTCAACACTCGACGCTATGCCACCCAAGGACGATAAAGATGAACGGTGTGGAAGTGTTGGACTGGTAGTGTAAGGATGACTAAAGAATCAAGGGGGACATTGAAAGCTTAAGGCATGAGTGAATTGTGCAACAAGAGGTCACAACTCAGAAAGCGACCACTGAAGTTACACAAACTCATTACAGAGTAAACCTAATTAAGTGACCAGGGTGGTCGCAGGGTTCTAAAATAGTATGAATCGATGTGAAACCCTAGCGACACTTGGAAAAGAAGTGAGATTGGCATTGCTTGGACTCAAAGAGTCATAACAAGCCCTATTAACCTGATGTGAGTACCAAGACAACATTCAAATGAATTTTAGGTAAAGTAGTTTCTACGGCAAGATTCTTGAGCATCGTTCAAGTTCTTACATGACGACACTAATGTGGTGTCTTCTGCAAGATCGTCCAAGTGAGCTCGACAAGCTATTGGGACTTGAACATGACGCGAGACCTTGCCGTGATGGCATGCTTTGCCATCTCGAGAAGATCGAATTAGCGAGGTCCACATCGTCCTGGACTCGTCAACGGTGGTGAACATACTTCCGAACACCACCTTATGAGTCACAAGGTTAGTGATGCCGACTCGACCGTTGGCAAGCGACTCGACAAACCTGTCGTCGATGAAACGACACACCTAGTTAAGAAATTCTGCGGACGGTTAGGAAATATCGTCGACACGAACAAGAAACCCTTATCCAAGGTTCCCCTTGGTCTAGTTTTCCTTGTTGGTCGCAACGTTCTCGCATTACTCAACCATAGGTGATCGATGATCACCAATACCCGTGGTTTGACCTAGAAGGCCTTTTATCGAGCACCTTGGCTACACTTAGCACTCGATCACCCTTACATCGACTAAAACCTAATTTGACTTGACAACCATTGTCCGACGAGTCGTGCTGGTGTTCCAGCACCACACACCTCACAAGCATCCTTCATCTCAATGATAGGGCATGATGACAGCTCGGAGCGTCACGACGACGTCATGTGGTGAACGACGTCGACGCGGCTCATAGTGGAGCATCACGAGTACACACGGACATGCCAACATGATACAAACGACACAGGAGGTCAACCTGGGGATTTCTATAGGAATGATATCAATGCGGAAAATGGACATACGGCTTGACAACACATGAGTACCATTAGCGATCACCTCGAACGGACTTTTGGGCGTCAAGCAAGGCATTTCAGGTCAAGGCTCACCTTATAGGCATTTCACCAAATATCTTGGGGGTGTACTTGATTTTCGTCGCTTCATCACCATTCAAAGGGCATCTTGGCACTTAGGCTTGTCGGTTGCCACATCATCCTACCCCTGCATCACAGACCAGTTCTAAACATCAACAAAGTTGGTTCTTTCCTCATGAACATTTCATCGAACACCTTGGCTGCAGCACTATTCAACTAATATTTGCACAAATCAGAGCTAACCTTGGACCAGTTGTCGATACCATTGTGTCAAAGGCGTTTTCCCGAATTTCATCCATCACACCAAACATTCGCCTTGCTTCCAGGACATAGCCATGGCGCGGAACATCGCGACGACGTATCGAGGGCGATGAGAACGAGCAGGGACGACACAGTGGGCACCAAGGAGTCTCGCCAGCGGACGTGCGGACAAGGCATCATGGCGCTCGTGGTCGACGCGACACAGGGGGGTGTGTCGGTGTCATGGGCACATGTGAAGCGCGGCCAAAGTGCGGACAGCGGCCGGCGTGCAGCAGAGCTGGGCGCGGTGCTCGCTGTGGCGAGCAGGAGCAGGCACGCGGTTGTCATGGACAGCAGTCCTGGGCGGCGAGGCGGCGCTATGCGCGAGGCGCACGCGGCATCGGCAGCGCAGGGGGACGGCACTGCAGGCGGGGCGCGACCGGAGGGAAGCCAGCGGCGCTCGTCGGGAGCAGAGGCGGGTGCGTCGGGGCGAGTTGGGACGCGTGCCAGCGGTGGGCGGCTTCGGGCGAGGAGGCAAGCGCGGCAATGAGGGGCGAGCGGACTGGCGCGGAGTGGCGTGCGGGCCGACGACCGTGTGGGGCGTCGGAGGGAGGCAGGGCGAGCGGCGCACCATGGCGAACGGAGGGAAGCGGATGACGAGGAGGTGTGTGGCATGACAAGGAAGGGGCACGCGCGGGGCACAGGCGCAGAGCGACGCCGCGGCGACCAGGAGGTGGCGAGGTGCCGTGGGGGCAGTGGAGCCCGGCCGGTGTTGAGCGTCGGAGGGAAATGGAGCGGCACGGCAAGGGGCGAGCACGGGCGTGCGGCTGAGGCAGGCAGACGGCGGGGAGGCTAGGGATGCGACCAGGCCAGGAGAGGAGGAGCGAGCTGTAGTGGGGCGCGGCCGGGAGGTGGAGCGCCGGCGTGGCGAGGGATGCGAGCCGGTGGCCGGCGTTGGCGAGCGGGAGGCGATGAATACATTCGAGAATGAAGCAGCAGGAAGGTATTTATTGATCTAAAGACTGTTGCGGTGGCAAGCAGCTGCCTGCGTGCAGCACTGACAGCAAAGGAAAACTTCAAGCCGAGTTGCCGACCTGACTGGTGGGGACCACTTGTGGGACCCACCTCCCTCATTCTTCTTGCCAATTTCAAATAGGGCTAGCAAACATGCTTCAAGAATATTCAACTTTGGCCCAATGACTAAATAAAATGTGAATAATTTTATGGTGCAATCAGATTTTAGAACTGAGCAAGTTGAATTTTTAACTCAAGTTTGAATTTGAATTCAAGCGGTGATACTTGATTCAATGAAATAAATAGTAGCTTAGGTTCAAAAATTCTTAAACTTTGAAGTTACCCTTTTTGAACCATAAGGGACCTCATGAAAAATTTGGAGTTGATTTGGACAAGGTTAAGTACAAAGTTTAAATTTGAAGTCGACTCTGATTAAACTCTCAGTACGTGTCCAATAAATGGAAAATGTGCTTCAAATTTTTTTGAAACTTTACCGAGAGTCAATTTGGAATATTAGAAGGTCATGGAAAAAATTTACAGCCTATATTTTTGAATGTCCCATTTTAGGGTTGGAATAATTCCTTTTTCTTTCTCTCTATTTTGTTTTCTTTTCTCCTTTAATTTTTCATTGAAAATGTGAATACTTGCAAATTAAAGATTTTACACCTTATGTTCCAATATACATTAGCAAACATGTTCTATATGTAAAATTTTAACAAGTCCCTATTTTTAGTGAACATTGGTTAACTCATAAGGTTCATGTGAGTTTGGATTTCCAAGTCCATTTTCAAAATTTTTATGTTCGCATTTTTGCGTTTTTGTTCTTCCGAAAAGCGGGCTTTTACATCTTCCAGAGCAGTCACTCCGGCGGTGCGATCTCCGCGGATCCAGAGAACACCTGTTGGTGTTGGCATCTTCAACACCAAATAGCCATAATGAGTAGCAGCCATGAATTTGTACAAGGCCGGTCTGCCCAAGATGGCGTTGAATGGCAAGTTGATCTGCGCCACGTCAAAGACCAACTTCTCATTGCAGTAATTCTCCCGGGTCCCGAAGGTCACCGGGAGAGTAATAGCACCAAGTGGAGTTATGGCCCCCGGACCTACTCTGGAGAAAGGTCGGGAGGGGTGAAGATCCGAAGGTCGGAGCTGAAGCTTGGCGAAAGCTTCAAAGCTTATGAGGTTCAGTCCCAAGCCTCCTGTCCACCATCACATGGTGGAGTTGGATGTTGTTGATGGTCAGAGATACCATCAATGGGAGTTGGCCAGCTCCGATCATGTTCTGAGGGCAGTCTTAAGCATCAAAAGTGATGTCAGTGTCCATCCACTTCTAGTGCGGCTCCACCCTGGCGGTGGGAGCTACTGAGGCCATGTCCTGCTGCATGGTCTTGAGGACACGACGGGAGGTGATGTCCCATGATCCACAAAAGATGGTGTTCATGGTCTTCTGACGCTGTTGTCGGAGACGTCGGAGTCGTCGTCGATGGAGGTGTAAACAGCCGTCATGACATTTTTAGGGTCCTGAAAGCCTAACTCTTCTTTAGCCGGAGCTTCATTGACTTTTTGTTTTCCTTCCCTTTGACGGAAAGGAACTTCTTCCCGGCGCTTGTTGTAGCGCTCGGCAAGGTTCTGGACCTCTCGGTAGCCTTCTAGGTTGTGGTTGTTTGACTTGTGTATGGGACACCACATCTTGGAGCTGCCACCGTCTTTAGACGACGGCCGTGGTCGTTTCTAGGGTCATGGCCCACGACCACTCGGAGCTGCAGCAGCTACAGCAGTGGGTGTGCCGGCCGACGGTTTTTTCTTGCCGTTGGACTTTTTCTTCTTTTTGCCACTCCCGGAGGTAGTGGCTTCTCCGTTGAAGGACTTTTTGTTGTCCCCTGGAGGTGGTTGGGACTGCATTTCACGGCCCTCCGCAGCTTTGGCGCACTTGTCTGCAAAGCTAAAGAGTTCCGTGACACTGGTGATTTCCTTGGTCGCCAGCTTCATCAGCATCTTCTTGTCTCGTACGCCCTGTCTAAATGCCACAATGACAGAAGCGTTTGAGATAGAAGGTATAGTGTTTCGTACCTTGGAGAACCTCTCGATGAAGGGTCGCAGGGACTCTCCCCCCTTCTGCTTGACAGCAAAAAGTTCCAGTTCCGTGCCTGGTCGGGTATATGAACTCCCGAAGTTGGTAGTGAACTGCTAGCACAGTTCCGTCCAACTGTTGATGGAGTCAGACGGGAGGCTCATGAACCAGGACCTGGCGGTCCCATTCAAAGCCACGGGGAAATAATTGGCCATTAGGGCCTCGTTTCCTCCGGCCGCAAGGATTGCGGTGGAGTAGATTTGGAGAAATTCGGCGAGATTGATAGTCCCGTCAAATTTCTCCGGCAGGTGAGGCCGGAACTTTGTGGCCATCTGACCATGCGTAGGTGCATGGCCAGGGCAGAATAGCCTCCTCCTACTCCCTCAGGAGCAGGACTGTCCCGAGCCTCTCGCCTCTCACGACCTCACTCGATATGGACGCAACCGTCCTATTGACAGTAACGATGATCAAGCTCCGCCCAGAGGTTGTGAGTAGAAAGTCTGGTTACCGTATGGGTACATCGCGCGCCAAAAGGCAATGATGTCGCCTGTTCAGATGCAGCACGTCTCCTGTGCTGCGAAGCGTGTGGACCAAGTCTACCCGACATGGTCCGATGCTGTGATGGGGCCCGTCCCGAGGGGGGGGGGACCTTGGTTGCTGATGCGATCGGCTACTGCTGCAGCCAAATGTTGCACATCAGCTCTCCATTGCTCCATTGCACCCTGGGATGCTCCTGGAGGCAGCGGACGTTGAAGAAGAGAACGCGCACCATGGAGCGCGTGTTCAGGGTTGTTGTTCGCCAATGCCGTGACCGACGCTGACGCCCCATCTCGCTGTCCAACTTGTTTCGCCGGTGCGGGCAGTGGCGGTGGTGGCATGACTCCTGCTGGATCCACAGCACCTGCTGGCTGCTGCATGTTGGAGGGGTTGCCTCCAGTAAGTTGCGCAGCAGGGTTGCTGTTGGACGATCCAGCAGCAGAGTTCACCATTCTTGAATCTCGGGCTCCCCTTCCTAGCTTGCCAACTGTTGGAGTTTGGTTGTGGCAATTCTCCCGTTACTACCGTTGGCAGCCCGCAGAGTTTGTAGTTTGGTAGTGGGCGCGCGGAGATTTAGAACACGATGGCAAGTTGACACTAGCATTTACGTGGTTCGGGCCGCCTAAGCGTAATACCCTATTCCACTGGTTGTGTAGTTGTTGTATTGGGTGTCTGAGCACTTGTGAGCGTGTGTCAGAGCTGAGTCTAGAAGAGTCTCTGGAAGAGAGTCAGGGATCGTCCCCTGTGTATCGCTTGACCAGTCCTTTTATAGTACAAGGACTGGTCGTTACATCGTTAGCCTTGCCCGACATGTGGCCCTGGCAGTTACTGATGCTTAATACACAATTAATGAGCTTAATTACCCTTAATAGCGTGGTAACGAGCCTTGACACTGCCGTTACTGGTATTAAGGGCCCTACGATCGTGTGTCATTAAGATGGTATTAATGACACTTAATCGGGTCTTGAAGTCTTTGATTGTCCCTTGAAGGTCCGAGCCGTTGGGGGTCCTCTAGTCTGCTTGTTGAAGTTGAAGGTCCGGTGGTTGGACACGTGGCAGCTCCAGAGTTTACCATCTGGGACGGGTAGGTCCGGTGCTGTTGTACATGTGTCAGGACCGGAGCTTCCCTCTGTTGGGGGTTAGGTTCGGATGTGCCACACAGGCATTTAGCCCGGAGCTTTCCCATATGTGGGAGGTAGCTCCGGTTGTAGGATACACGTGGCATCACAGGGACTAACCATAGAAGGGAGGAAGGTCCAGTCCCATATGACACGTGGGGCCTTCGGAGGTCTTCAACTCAGACAGGTGAAGTTCTTTTAGTCTTTCTGTAGTCCCAAGGAGTATACGGTACGCAGGGTACCGACAACACTCAATAATTTTTTTTGTTCAAGTTTTACAAGTCTCACTGACTCCAGAATCTTATTGTGGCTTCATGAGCATTTGATTTTATTGGCACTATATTTATAGAATGAGTAAAATGCACTGGTAGTCCATGAGCTTGTAAGGGTGTCTCACTTAGGTCTATGAACTCTTAAAACGTGTTTAGAGATAACTAAACTAATCAAGTTATTCACTAGAGGTCCAACGTACATTGGCACACCCAGCTGACACGTTGGATCTGATCATTTTGTAATTAGGTCCACATCAATATTACTATAGACATGCGCCTTGTTCTGATTTAGGAGGTAAACATCTATTGGGATGCCTCGTTCTAACTTTGCATGGGCGGCGCGGCGCGGCGATGGAGCTTCTCGGCGTGGTGATATTGCACGCCGGTGCCATCAAAGCCGCTGTGCCCTACTCCTGCGCCATCTGCGGGCGTATGATCAATTAGGCGATCTCTGGAGCTGGTGATTTCTCTGTGGCCGTCGATCTCGTCGCGATCGAGAATTGGGGCGGCGCTGATTCACAGCATGCGGCCAGGGGGCAGCGCAGATAAGGAGGTGAGGGCCTTGGTCCAGTGCTGATTCGGAGCCTGCGGCCAGGGTGCTGCTCAGATCGGGAGCTGAGGGCCTGGGGCCAGTGCACATGAACTAGTGGAACTTGAAATTTGTATGTTTGAATAATAACATATGAACTATGTAATGAATTTGATCGCTTTATTTTCGATGTGAACACATGTAAATCAACTTCTGTGGTAGTTGTGTTATAATTCTGCTGTGTTCATATCTGATCAAGTATGTGCTGGAAAATGAAATAAAAGAGGTTTTAGAAAGCGGAAGGGAGTTATTTTCGTGAGCATACATGTGGCTCACGAAATATAAGGACTTATTCCGTCAGCTGCAACAGAAACCCACGACATTAAAGGAAATTATTTTCGTCAGCTGCATGGATACCCACGAAAATACCTAAACTTATTTTCGTCAGCTGCATCAAAACCCACGAAAATACCTTAACTAATTTCGTCAGTTATCAGTAAACCTACGAAAATAATTAAACTTAATTTCGTCAGCCATATTGAAACCCACGAGAATAAGTAAACTTAATTTCATCAGCTAGGGAAGAACCCACGAACTTACTATTTTTCGCAGGTCGTTACTGGCAGACGAAATTAAAACTATTTTCGTGAGTAACCGACGACAATAGAGTTATTTTTGTTTATTTACGCGCGTCGGCTTCGTACCGACTAAAATAGCTCAAAAACCGATGAAAATTATTTATTTTGTGGGTTTTTTCTTATATTTTCGTAGGTTTGTGGCCGACGAAAATAAATCAGATTCCTGTAGTGAGATTTTTTGCTAATTGGTATGCGACTGGTGACACTGCATGATACGATTTGTGCATTCGTGGGTATTAGGTGTTCTTGTACGTCAGGTTCTAAATTGGGTGCAAATGTATTTTTTTTCATTGTGTTAGTTATAATCACTGTTTGCTGCAGGCTTGTAATTCGCGTTTTGTAGTGTGTGTACTTGAGTTTTTGATAATCTGCTGTTGATTGCTGCTCAATATGATTGCTACTTTGAGCCTGTTCAGAATTTTATGAATGCATAGGCAGATCAAGAATTACAAAGAAATGGGCTTGGTGATGGCCATTAAAGCCGAAGTTAGGGAGTTAGCTATCAGAATAGTGGTCATTGTAGACATATCTGCCCAATGTACAGATTTTTTTTCTTGTTCTCTTAATGTTTTCCACTCAGTTTTGAGATATTCAGTTATAGCTAGATCGGTGACTATGGTTCTGCAACGTGTTTCTGGCTTTTTTTTAACATTCAGTGACATAGTTGAGTTGCCCAAAAAAATGGTCTATTCAGTTTCTCTGTGTCACTAACAGTGTCCAGACTTTTGATATACGAAACAGACAAAAAAAATCACAAGGAAGGGAATCGATACGGCTACACGCTGATTATGTACCGGACAATTTATCCACTACACCCCAGGCTCAAAAATCACTTTGAATTAAGCTAAACCTATATATAAAAGAAAATTCTGAAGGTGTGCACTCGCACCAACTCGATCTATGTCCATGGAACTCTGCCGCGCCGCCCTGATCGATAGATAGCAATGGACTCCAACACCGCACCCTGCCAGACCAATGCGCCTCCACCTCAGCTAGATTGCCGTGCCGCCTAGATCGATCCCACACTGCCCCTGCTAAGTCAGAACAAGGCGCTCTAACAGATGTTCACCAGATCAAGACACGCGTTAATATATCATAATATTTGTATGGTCTTAATTGCAAAATAATCAGATCCAAGTTGTGATCCGACGTGTCTACCATGTAGGCGTGCCACATGTACGTTGGATCTCTAGTAAACCATTTATTTAGTTTAGGGATCTCTAAACACATTTTAAGATCTCATAGACCTATGTAACACATCCTTACATGTTCATAGACCACTAGCGCATTTCACTATTACAGAATTATCTACTGGTGGGATCTAATAGAATCAATTTAATAACCCGCACATAGATTTTATAATGTAATTAAGGTTATTATTTTAATTTCCAATGAGCCACTAATAAAGAGAAGATGAAACTTTTTAGAGGACTTCCTGGACATATAAAATATTCTGAAGAAAAGTTTCATAATTTTCTACTAAGTGAATCTTTGAGAATAATTTTGTTGAATTTTATATATAAATGAGTTAATTACCCATTCATATGCACTATCATATAAATTATATTAGAATAAATTCCAATTTAAGTTTTATGGAGTACCACAAAATTGGTCTCATGATTTAATGAACTTTTTACCATTCTATATTGATTCTACAAAGGTTTTACTGTTTTTCCAACTAAAACTATACCTTCTGTCCATTTATTAATCCTAGGGCAAATATTAACATTTAACTGACTTAGTCATGTCAAATGAGGTTGAAATTTTTATGAGAGACTAGGGATCATATGAGAAGGGCTCTGGACAACTTTGAGAATTTTCTAGTTAATAGATCTCCTATAATGGTTTTCCAATTTATTATGGACAAATCATTGATATAGGAAATATCTATGTTTTTAATATCACATATAATGTTCCAATGCAAAGGTCTTGCCACTAGGAGTCTACTATTGTTTTTTCACCATTTTCGGATATTTTTATAATTATCTATGAATTTTATAAGTTTGTGTACTTTTCTGGATTATTTTTATTATTGAAAATCCACTACTAAGGCTGACTGCTGGGCCCCTGGGACAATACAACCACGCACGCGGCAGACCACATAGTGGACTACATGGATTTTACGATCGGCCGCACTGGATCCCCATGGCACAGAAAATCCCCATCGGGGCTTCTTCAACCTTTGGCCAGGGAAGCCACTAGCGGTACTGGGCAGTGCAGCTCGCCGGAGCTTCGCTAGAGGCGGCGAAATGCAGCAGGTTGAACTCCTAATGGTTTCCGCGACAAGGAAAAAATGAAGGGATACTTGATTGGACATGGCAATGGCCGGAGGCCACTCGCACTACGTAAGAAAGGCTCATCCAAGACGTCCCCGAACGAAGGGAGACGAAAAATTGTGTGTCTCCGTCGTCGCATCTCGCATTACGTTGTCATCTGAGATGAGCGGCTGTCGCGTCGCCAATCAGCCTAAGTACAAAACAAGCTCAAAGATAGCGCGTCTCCTTTCTTTGAGTCATAACAGACGTTCTTTACGGGGTCATTGGAGACGTGAGTCGTGCGCGTAGCCCATCGGCATACATGCGAGACAAGCACTAACATAGCACGTCGAAAATTTATTGATTGATCCGAGACGTACTTTATTGCAGCGCGTCGCAGATTTTTTTACTGATCCAAGATGGGCTTTAAGGAAGCTTGTCTCTTTTATTTATGTAATCCGAGACAGTCTCTGTTATAGCTCGTCGCAGATTGTTTACAGATAGGATCTCCTATTAGGTGCCCCCACCCCTGATTATCCTTGTTGCCGGCTGCATCCTGGAGCTAGCTAGGATTTGGCAACTGCATTGCCTGTGTCAGCAACATACACATACATTAACACATGTATAGCTAAAAAGATCACACCTTAAATTATATTGACCAAACAAATATTAACAAAGTGTCAACCGTGGTTATCAAGTATACTAATTACACAACAAAGAATGTTCCCCTGTTCATCATGATTACAAAGTAACAAATTACACATATCATAACTGTCATCATATAATCATGTATACCGTAATAAAATTCTCCTGATCAATGACTTCATTAACGATGAGCCTTCATAGTCTCTAATGCTCTGACTGAGACATCCTCAAATAAAAAAAATCACTGAAATCATATAAAACATTATCCAATTGCACTCACATTCGCTTAAACGGTCACAAAGGTAGCAAATATCTGAAGGCTTAGGAACAAATTTGTATACAGTTGAAATAAACACAGGAACTGTTAGTGAATGGAGAACCGAGCTTACTTGTAGCACAAGCAGTTGGTGAGCATCTGTAAAGCATCAGCAGAGAAATTGTTCCCATCATAAAAGACATGCTAGTGAGATGGTGTGCTTGTCCCCTGAAAAAATAAACAATTTACATTCCACAGATGCATTAATAGCCTGATATCAAAAACTCGTGAGAGAAACAATAATTTTTGCATAGGTACCTTGATTCCAATATGGCT
The DNA here is from genome assembly GCA_036927565.1 of Tuctoria greenei. Taxonomy (NCBI): domain Eukaryota; kingdom Viridiplantae; phylum Streptophyta; class Magnoliopsida; order Poales; family Poaceae; genus Tuctoria; species Tuctoria greenei. Next base: position 106,491,560 of record JAYESD010000003.1, on the reverse strand, counting down.
GCAGAGGTAGAAATCAAACTCACAGGGATGGTAAATGTTTGTGTCAACCACAGTTCCTACAGTTTCAAGGGTTGGCAAATCAGAATTCATTATATACATTGATAGTCATAACAAATACATTACTTCTGCATTGGACATAAACAAGGAAGATGAATGTATATCGTAATGAAAATTATTCCTTTGTATAAATGACATCATTAATGATGAGCCTTCATTGGACATCCTCAAATTTAATAAAATCATTGAAATGCACGCTCTGATTGCAGGGTCGAGGCGGCGGCATGCACCGGGGATAGGGGACGAGGCGGCGACGTGATCCGGGACGAGCTGGCAGTGGTGCCAGAGCGGCAGTTTCTCAACCCTCTCATGATAGCAGGCCGGCGTGCTCCGGGGACAGGGAGAACATTTCCACTTATGTGAAGGAGACAGCGTGCTCAAACAAATTACCGAGGTTGGGATCGAGGCGGTTACGTGCTACGAGGACAGGGGACGAGGCGGCATGCTCCAACGTGCTCAACTCTCCGATGACGAAAGAGAGGGTAGACGACGCAGTCGAGGTCGATGGCGGCAGTGCAACAATGATGAAGAGCGAGTTGAGGAAGAGGGACAGTGGCGGCATGCTCAGGAGTTGCGGTGTCTAGGTCAAGAGAACGCGCAAGAGCTGAAAATCTTCGCCGAGTGTTGGCAGAGAGCGCGCAAGAGATAAAAATAGCAAAACTCGGAGACGAGCCTCTATAGCACCTGTCTCTCATTTCAGCGTGTCCCTTTGGTTGAGAGAGCGTGAGTAAGTTTTGCGCGAAAAATTTTGCCAGAGAGCGCACAAGAGCTAAAAATAGGTCAAAAATCGGAGACACACATATATAACGCTCGTCTCGCATTAATTTATGGTGCAACAGGCACACCGTATGCCAAAGATGCGCCACAGTGTGCTGAAGCCAGGAACAACATTGTCGACTGTTGGAGTCGGCAGATCCCCTGACACTATGAAAGTGTTTAAAGGGGTTGTGGTTCGGTTTGGGCGCGTGGAGATCTAAGAAAGTGAAGTGCGATTTGGACACGAGTGACACAGTAGTTTACGTGGTTCGGGCCGCCTGAGCGTAATACCCTACTCCACGGGTGTGTGTGAGTTGTATTTACTTGTGAGCTTGAGTGTGTTCCAGAGTTCTCTCCTCGTGTATCGGCGGTTTGTCCTTTTATAGTACAAGGACAAACCGTTACAAGTCAGCCTGGCCCGACATGTGGCCCTGGCGGTTATTGGCATTGATACACAAGATTAATTGTTGTTAATGACCCTGTTACGGCTCTGACAGTGCCGTTACGGGAGTTAAGATCATCCGATTAATGTGGAATTAATGATAATTAACCGGGTCTTGAAGTCCGTGGCTGTCCTTTGGAGATCCGGAGCCGTTACAACGTCTCCCGGGGGTTTAAAGCGGCCAGCTCCGACGTATGGACACGTGGCACCTCCGGAGCTTGCTCGAGGGAGGCGGGAAGCTCCGGGGCGGCCTGCCACGTGTCAGGTCCGGAGCTTCTCTCGGTCAGGGGCTACCTCCGGAGGTGCCGTTTCAGTACTTGGCCCGGAGCTTCACCTTTGCGGGTAATAGCTCTGGGCTGACAGTACACGTGGCAACCTAGAGGTTAACCATGTTGGAGAAGTGGGTCCTGTCACGTCTGGCGAGTGGGCCCCCGAGGGTCTTCAATTTGAGTTGATGTCCTTCCCTTGAGATCTTCGTAACCTCAGGGGGTGTATGGTTTTTAGGGTACCGACAGTGGCCCCCTGGACCTACCTCCGGGGAAGGCCAACGGGATGAAGTCATTCCGCTGGAGGTGGGTCCATACTTGCGACTCTTGAACTGGGTCTTCAAGGGTCTTCGGAGGTGCCTTTGGCGGGGCTTTATGGTTGAGTCCCGACGCGTGGCGCACCTCAAGCGGCAGATAAGATCTTTGACGTGCGGATCTCTCGCAATTGAAGGTCGTCGGTTCCCGATACGAAAACCGTATCGGTTCCGCGCGCCTTGTCAGCCTGCCGTCTTTGGGTTTCCCGCCTCGTGATGACAACTGTTCGCCTGGGTAAGAGCCTCGACTTGATCGTCGGGGTGGTCCCGGGCCCTCTTGTCATCGGCTGGGTTGAATTCTTGAATAGTATGCTTGACTCTCCTGCAGTTTCCATCCAAGCGTTGCGAGGTCTTACTTAAGAAGGAAAGCGCACTGTCAGGAGTTCTTTACGCTTTCCATCTGTTCTTGCGCTCAAACTCCCAACTCGTGCTTTGCTTCCCTTCTCTCGCCTAGCTGTGCTGCGATGGAGTTGGGTCTGCGTGAGAGTCGTTTGAAGACAGAGAGCGATCTGAAGAAGGTCCGAGCCCTCGTGGGGTGGTCATCGGACTTCTTCAACCGTTCAGTCCGCGCCGGCGGGGAGCTTCCCTTTAAAAAGGAGCACTCCGGCGAAATGGTGTACTTTTCATCGTACGCCATGGTGGGGCTGATCCCACCGTTTTCTTCCTTCTTTTTGATGCTGCTGGACTTCTATGGTCTGCAGCTATACCACCTTGGCCCTCACTCCCTCCTCCTTGTGTCCATCTTTGTCCACTTCTGCGAGATGTGGGTGGGCATCCCTCCCTGCATCGAGCTCTTCCGCACTTTCTTCACCGTCCAAACCACCGGCCGAAGTGACGAGTACCTTGGCTTCTACTACTTTGTGAAGCGCAAGAAGTGCCCGTTCAAGTACCTCCGGTCGTTCCCTTCCGGGAAGTGGGATGACTGGAAGAAAGATTGGGTAGTCGTCCGGGTAGAGGAGCACGAGCGGTTGGAGCTGCCAGAAGGTCTGCCCGGCATTGACACGTCGGTGTGGAGCGAAGTTCCGGTGCTGGCGGCAGCCTTCGACCCCATCCTGTCCAGGATCCGCCAATGTGTGGAGGGAGGACTGACTCCCCAGGCGGTGTTCTGCAACTTCCTGTCCAACAGGTGGGCACCGCTGAAGAGGAGGGAGAAGCTCGCCTGGGCCCTCAACAGCGTGATGGACGAAGACCGGGTCGAGACCGGGTTGAAGTCCAGCATGGTGGGGAAGTCCTTGGAGTTTCACCTCAAGAAATTCCAGCACGGCATCGATGTAGACGGAGAGTACCTGACTCCGCCACCGGCTTTCCTCCCCCTGAACGTGGAAGTTGAGTTCAGCAGGGAGCTCCGGCGGAGGATGCCCGCGCTTGACGACCTTGGCGTCGTCGAGAGAAGATCGACCGCCCGGTTGGCGATCCCCGGGTTGTCGGAAGGCGGCTCCGCCCCTGTCTCTCAGCCAAGAGCTGAAGTCACCGGCAAAGGCAAGGAGCTGGTGGAGGAGCCGGAGAGCCGGAAGAGGAAGCTGCGACATGCTGACGGAAGGTCCGTCGGGCTTGCTACTTCCCCGCCAGTTCCCCGTCCTCAGGAAGGAAGATCCTCCGCTGCTGTAGCGTCTGTCCCCGTGGTGGGATCTTTTCGGAGCGCTACTGTTCCGGCGGTGGGATCCTCCCGGAGTGCTGCTGTCCCTGTGATGGGTCCCTCCGGAGGTGCCAGCTCCGGACATGCGACTCCGGTTCGAGAAGCGGTGAGGGCCTCCAGGTCTAGGAGTTCCTCCCGGTCAAGGAGAGCTCCGACCCGGGAAACGCCCGTGGCTACGGCAAGTCCTGGGAGTCCTCCCGGAGCTCCTATGCCGACCGTGGCCAGCCCGGAACGTCCGGGAAAGAGGTTCCGCGCAAGCTGGTGCGTGAGCCTCCCAAGGTAATTTTTCTTGCTTATTTCAATTAACTTTAATTATAGTAACTGTTTGCTCAATTTCTTCATTCTTCATCTGCAGCGTTCCCAAGAAGGGGAGTGAAGCTCCGCCCTCAGCCACAGTGTCTGAGGCTACAAGGGCTTCTGCTCCAGCTCCGGTGCCGCCCCAGGCGGAGGCTGCGACAGCTCCAGCGCCGGCTGTCGTGGTCATGGACCTCGACTCGTCTCCAGAAGTTCCCATGGTAGCGCCGGACCACGGGTTTGAAGATGCGCCAGCGGCACCCGCTTCGGAGGTTGAAGCTCCGGGCCCCTGTGCTGCAGAAGTAGATGCTCCGGCTGTCGAGCCGGAGGAAGTAGCGGTCCCGGCTTTAGAGCCGGAAAGTGCTGAAGCCCCGGCGGTTGAGCCGGAGGTAGCTGAAGCCCCGGCGTGCGAGCCAGAAGTTGAAGTGGTTCCGGCAATTTAGCCGGTTACTTCTGAAGCTCCGGTCGCAGAGCCGGTGGTTATTGGAGCGCCGGCTGCAGAGCCGGTGGTGGTGGAGGCGCCGGCTGTAGAGCCGGTGGTTGAAGAGGCGAGGGAGCTTGAGCCTCCCTCGGAAGGAGCGTCACGGCCGGAGCCATTGGAAGCGACGACATCAATGGTACCCGTGGCGGAGCCAGAGTGCCTGAACGAAGTCGCCGGCCCCCAGCCTGAGGGGGCGAATGAAGATTTGGTGGCGGGTCCTTCTTCGGTGGCGACTGAGGCCATCCCGGAGGAGGGCCCTAGTGCCTTGGAAGCTCGGGGTTCCGCTCTCGTAGAGTGGGACCCAATTTTTGTAGATGAAGACCCGCTGGAGCCAGCGGAGGAGACCCCAGAAGGTCCGGAGCCCATCTCGCTGTCGATGTCCATCGACAACGCTTGCTCCAGTCTGCGCCAAGTCCAACTAGCCTTCTTCCACGACAGCAAGGTTCTTGAAGAGGAGCGCCAAACCCTTAGGAGGTGGCGTAATAGACTCCAATTCGAGACCAAGCTGGCGCAGTCGAGGATTGCTGAGGACAAGGAATGGATCAGGCGGGAGAAGATCCGCCTGGAGCTTTGGGGTGAGATGCTGGACGAGAGGGAGAGCATGACTCACAACCTCGACGCCCAATCCCGGGAGTACCATGACCAAGCTAAGGCTGCCAATGATGCAGCCAACGCTCGGTTCGATCAACTCGAAGCCATCAGTACCGCACTTATCAAGCGCCGAGAGGCACTTGAGGGAAGGGAAAAGCGGCTCGAGGATGAGGAGCAAAAACTCCTGGAACTACGGGACGACGTCTTGCGACGTGAAGAAGAGCTCGCCGAGAAGACAGCTCTGGCGGACAAGGGCCTCGAGGAGCGCGCTAAAAAATTGGAAGAGCGCTGCCTCGAGGAGGAGGAGAAGACCTGGGTGCGAGGGCAGGAACTCTACGAGTATGAGTGTGCCCTCGTCGCCCGGGAGAAGAAAATAGAGGCTAGGGAGAAAGACCTGGTCGACCGCCGGAACAAGATCCACCTCCGGGAGGAGGAGCTCGGAAGACTCGAAAAGCGGGTTGCTGCGAAGATTCAGCAAAACGCCAAAGAAGTTGAGCGCCTCTCCCGGGAGAACTCGGAGCTGGTGGCGGCCCGGAGGTCCTTGGAAGAGATGAAGGGCCTGAGGAAGACGGACTCCCTGCAAATTTGGGAGTTCCTGAGCAAGGCCGACGATGCGCTAGCGCCTATGGGTTTCAGCCCCGTGCTTCCGGATGATCCGGAGCCGGAGCCGGACCTTGCGCTGCAAGCGTTGGGCGCTGCGGGCAGCAAGCTCTCCAAGGTGGGCGACGTCATCGCGGACCAGTTGGAGTTCGAGGGGCAATCCCTGGCTAGAAACGTCACAGAGTATGTGTTGACGTGTTACACTAGCCGGAACCCTCGATTCCCTCTGGACCCGGTGCTTGAAGGCCCCGTTGAAGGAGAAGGCGAAGCTACCCGAGCCAGCGTGTCGGAGGTCGCCCAGAAGGTCGCTGAGTTCTTCCATAGGGTCTAGGACTATCTTTCTTAGCCTTTATTTGTATCTTCTCTTCTTCCTCAATTTTGTAATCCTTTGTCCCCAGATGTAATCTCTGGTCTTCAAATGAAATGAAATCCCCAATTTTTCGTGAATTTCATTTCTTGTCTTCAACATCTTTGTCTTCACTTGGCCCCCTGGTAGATGTGCACAATTTGATTGTGGACATGATCCAAAAGGATGTTGATTTTTGTTGAAGACAGATTTGCTTCGAGCTCGTATAGTTTAGGTCCGAAGTTTTCGATAGTGAAGGTCCCTTGAAATCGTCGGAGCTTAGAAGCTCCGGCACTGTCCATCGTCGGAGCTTAGTAGCTCTGGCAATAGCTTCTACCAACACGTTGAGTGTCGATAGTTAATACTTCAAGGTGTCGGAGCTTAGTAGCTCCGGCAATGACCTTTGCCACGCTTGGCTTGCTGGCAACAGACTCTAGTGATAGAGTCTTCTCACCATCTTTAAGTTAACACCAGTGGGAGTCGAAGCTTGGTTAACTCCGGTTTTTCTCCATCAATATCATTTTTATTTTTCCTGCACACTTAAGCCAAGAAAAACAGTAAAATTCGTTCCTTATCTATAACTTCGTCGCGGCTTACGGTTCTCAAGAGAATTTCAAGTTGAACACGATTTTTAGTATAATTGGATGAATTATCTTTTCTTTTAGATCCAATTGTCCATGGACCCGCCTTACTTTGGCCTGCCGGGATATAGGTAGAGTGGCGTACTTAGGGTGCTTGACCAGGCTAAGTCGATAGCGCACTCCGGCCCTAGAATGGCTTGGCGACTTTCAGGCGAGTTGATCACAGACGATATTTAAATCTAAAAAATCTGACAATTCAACTCAAATTGTACATAAACCGATCAAACTAGAACTTCTTAAGAATTGCACGTTTCTGTTATAGACAAGAAAGAGAAAAATAAAAATGTTGAGCCTTATGCAAAAATGAATGCACGTGGAGTCTATTTCACATGAAGATGTCTTTCATTATAGGTCCGGGGTACAGGGGAAACAAGTACACTCTTAGGGTACGAAACCAGGCTAAGCGTGTTCGGTTTCTCGTTTAACCCAGGGTAATTAGCTACACTTCTAGTCCGGAGACTGTATCAAGTGTTGCATGAGCTTTCCAAACCTTTCGGGAAAGGTCCGGCTGCTCTCCCGGAGGAACTACCCGACTCTGTACAATGACTCTATAACATACACTTCAAGTTACTTAAGACTCACCTCCGTGGAATTAAGTGTAGAACTTACGGAGGTGCTCGATATTCCAAGGATTTGGGAGAGGTGTCCCATCCTCGGCAGCCAAGCGAACGCTTCCGGGACGGGATACTTTGATCACTCGGAAGGGTCCTTCCCAGCCGGGGGAGAGTTTGTTTTGCCCTTCTCTGGATAGTATTCTCCGTAGCACCAGATCGCCTTCCTCGAGCTGTCGGTTGTGTACATGCCGCTGATGATAGCGCCGTAGAGCTTGGCGATATCGGGCGTTCCGAACAGCTGCTTGGCACCTTCCCTCCTCGAGGAGGTCTAGGTCTTCACGCCGGAGCTGGTCCTGCGCGGCTTCGTCGAAGGTCCGGACTCGGAGAGAACCCAGGGTGATTTCCGGAGGAAGGATCGCTTCTGCTCCGTACACCAGGAAGAAGGGTGTTTCTCCGGTTGCCCGACTTGGAGAAGTCCTGTTAGCCCATAGAGTGGGCGGAAGCTCTTCGATCCAATTAGTTCCGTGCTTTTTCAAACGCTCATAAGTGCGCGTTTTTAATCCTTTAAGGATCTCTGCGTTTGCTCTCTCGGCTTGCCCATTGCTGGCAGGATGAGCTACGGAAGCGTAGCAAACTTGTATGCCGAGGTCTTCGCAATATCCTTGAAATGCGGAGCTTGTGAACTGAGTCCCATTGTCAGTGATGATCTTGTTTGGGACTCCGAATCTGCTCACGATAGATTGTAGAAAATTGATTGCAGATTGTTTGTTGATCGTCACAACAGGAGTAGCTTCCGGCCACTTGGTGAACTTGTCGATGGCGACATACAGGAACTTGTAACCTCCGACGGCTCTTGGGAAGGGTCCCAAGATGTCCATCCCCTACACAGCGAAAGGCCACGTAGGAGGTATCATTTGTAAGGGCTGAGCAGGTGTATGAATTTGCTTTGCATGAAATTGGCATGCTTTGCATTTCTTCACTAGCTCAGTAGCATCCTGGAGCGCTGTAGGCCAGTAGAAGACGTGCCGAAAGGCTTTTCCGACCAGCGTGCGGGAAGACGCGTGGTTCCCACACTCACCTCCATGGATTTCTGCGAGGAGCTCGCAGCCTTCTTCCCTTGTGATGCACCGCATTAGGATGCCGTTGGCACCGCGCCGGTAGAGATCCCCTTCTACCAACGTGTATCTTTTAGCCAATCTGACTACCCGGTCAGCGGATACATCATCGTCAGGAAGGATGTTGTCTTTCAAGTAGTTCCGGATCTCCGAGATCCATGCATCGGAACTGACTTGAGCATTTGAGTCTTGCGTGCTGGGTTGCTCGGAGCTTCCGGCAGCACCTACGACCCTTGATGGCTGCCATGGTAACAGGGCCATCGGGACCGTCAGCTTCGGGATGCTGATCTCGCCCCCTTCGTTCAGCTCGGCAGGCTGAACTGTGGGTTTTGACAACCTCCGGACAAAGGTTCCGTCTGGAGCCGGAGCTCCGGTTGACGCCTTAGTCGAGAGTTCGTCAGCTTCAGCGTTGTGAGCACGCTGAACATGGTGAAGGTCTAGGACTTCGAAGTCCTTCTGAAGCCTCTGGACTTCAAGGAGATAAGCAGCCAGCTGGAGATTATTGCAGGAGCACTCACCCTTCACCTGTTTGATGACAAGTTGTGAATCTCCTTTGACCAGCAACTGCTTGACACCATATGATAGTGCCACCTTTAATCCATATATGAGTGCTTCGTACTCCGCCATGTTGTTAGTTGCCTTGAAGTCAAGGTGCACCATGTATTTTACCTTCTCCCCGGTTGGTGCGAGGAGAAGGATTCCAGCTCCGGCTCCCTGTTTCTGCATGGAGCCGTCGAAGTAAAGGGTCCAGTGAGGCTTAGTGAAGGCCGGAACTTGTGGTTCCTTCTTCTGCTCGCTGGGGCCCCCAGGGTTTAATGGAGAGGGAGTCCATTCTGCCACGAAGTCTGCCAACGCTTGACTCTTGACTGCTTGTCTTGGAATGAATTCGAGGTCGAATTCAGCCAGTTCCGCTGCCCACTTCGCTATATTCCCAGTTGAATTGGGATTATGCAGGATCGCTCGAAGTGGATATGAAGTTACCACCGAGACTTTGTGAGCTTGGAAATAATGTCGAAGCTTTCTTGAGGCAATAAGGACTGCGTAGAGCAGCTTATGCACCTCTAGGTATCGAGTCTTGGCATCGTGTAATACTTCACTGATGAAGTATACTGGACGTTGAATGGTCCGGACCCTCCCGGAGGGGTCCGGAACTTCCTCTTCATTGATCCGGACCCTGTCAGAGGGGTCCAGACTATCTTCGGGGACCTCCGGGTTCTGGGTGGAAGAACCCGGAGCTTCTTCAGGAATGACTTGGATCCTATCGGAAGGATCCAGGTCCTCTGAAGTGGCTTTTTGTGGGCCCAAGTCTGGGAGCTGGGACCCAGACCCGCTTTCAGGAACCTCCGGATCCTCCCGAAGGGATCTAGATTCCTGAGTATTGGGTAGTTCCGGTCTCTCCGCAACCAGAACCATACTGACGACTTCGTCAGCTGCTGAAATGTAAAGCAACAAAGGCTCACCAGGGTTTGGAGCTACCAAGACTGGTAGGGTGGTGAGGAACTGTTTCAGCTCCTGGAATGCCTTCTCTGCTTCTTCAGACCATTGGAATGGTCCGGATTTCCTCAGTAACTTGAAGAAGGGAAGTGCCCTTTCCGCCAGTCTTGAAATGAACCGGCTGAGGGCTGCTAGACATCCGGTTAATTTTTGGACATCTTTGATGCGGGTTGGTGGCCGCATGTCTTCAATGGCTTTTATCTTCGCCGGATTAGCCTCTATACCCCGGTGACTTACCAGGAAACCAAGAAGCTTTCCGGAACTAACCCCGAAGATGCACTTGTCTGGGTTTAGCTTCGTGCGGGTGGCCCGCAGCTTGTCGAAAACAGCCTGCAAGGTGTCCAAGAGGGACTCCTTGTTTTTGACTTTGACTACGATGTCATCAACGTACACTTCCACTATGTCTCTGATGAGTTCTTCGAAAGTTTTGTACATTGCTCGTACAAAAGTTGAAGCTGCATTCTTGAGACCAAAAGGCATGGCTGTGTAACAATACAACCCATCCACTGTGATGAATGAAGTATGTTCTTCATCTTCCCTAGACATCCGGATTTGATGATATCCTGAATATGCGTCTAGAAAACACAGCAACTCACACCCGGAGGTGGAATCCACTATCTGGTCTATTCTAGGTAGTGGGAATGGATCTTTTGGACATGCCTTATTCAGTGTGGTGTAGTCGATGCACATCCGAAGTTTCCCGCCGGCCTTAGGCACAACGACTGGGTTTGCCAGCCATTTTGGATGGTAGACTTCTCGGATGAATCCGGCTTCGAGCAACTTCTTCACTTCTTGTCGGATGAAGTTTTGTCGCTCTACAGATTGCTTCCGAGGTTTCTGGTGCACAGGCCGAGCGTCGGGGTAAATCTTCAGATTGTGCTCAATCACTTCCCTGGGGATCCCAGGCATTTGTGACGGTTGCCAGGCAAACACGTCAACGTTAGCCCGGAGGAAAGTGATGAGCGCGAGTTCCTATTTGTCGTTCAAGCCACCCGATATGCGGGTAGTTTGAGTGACATCGGAACCAATTTGGACGACTTTGACAGGAATGTCGGTGTCGCCGCTTGGCTGCACACGGGGTGCAGAGGTCGAGCCTCGTTGACGAATGCTCGGAGGTTGTGGAGCTTGCTTCTGTCTGGAGTCCTCCTCTTGCGCTGTGGTGAGTGCATGGAGTTCCTCCAGAGCAGTTATTCCGGCAGTGCGATCTCCACGGATCCGGAGAACGCCTACTGGTGTTGGCATCTTCAACACCAGGTATCCATAATGAGCAGCTGCCATGAATTTGTACAAGGCAGGTCTACCCAAGATGGCGTTGAATGGTAAGTTGATCTGAGCGACGTCGAAGATCAACTTTTCGGTGCGATACTTCTCCCGGGTCCCGAAGGTAACAGGGAGAGTAATAGCTCCGAGTGGGGTTATGGCCCCCGGACCTACTCCGGAGAAAGGTCGAGAGGGCTGGAGGTCCGAAGGTCGGAGCTGAAGCTTAGTGAAAGCTTCGAAGCTAATGAGATTAAGCCCCGAACCTCCGTCTACCAGGACATGATGGAGCTGGATGTTGTTGATGGTGGGAGATACCATCAAGGGTAGCTGGCCAGCTCCGATCATGCTTTGAGGACAGTCCGAAGTATCAAAAGTAATGGGTGTGTCCATCCACTTTCGATGTGGCTCCGGTCTAGCTGTAGGAGCTACAGCAGCCATATCCCGTCGCATAGTCTTAATAACGCGACGAGAGGTGATGTCCCATGATCCACCAAAGATGGTGTTCATGGTTTTTCGACGCTCGTTGTCGGAGACATCGGAATCATCGTCGACGGAGGTGTAGACGGCTTTCAAGACCTTTTTGGGGTCTTGAAACCCTAACTCCTCTTCAGCCGGAGCTTCATCGACCTTTTGTTTTCCCTCCCTCTGACGGAAGGGAGACCCTTCCCGGCGCTTGTGGTAACGCTCGGCAAGGTTTTGGACCTCCCGGCAGTCCTCCAGTCTGTGGCTGCCCGTTTTGTGAATGGGGCACCACATCTTGGATTTGCCACCGTCTTCAGAAGACGGTCGAGGTCGCTTCTCGGGGCGTGGCCCCCGGCCACCAGGAGTTGCAGCGGCTGCAACGTTGGATGTGCCGGCCGACGGCTTCTTCTTGCCGTTGGTCTTCTTTTTCTTCTTGCCACTCCCGGAGGTAGCGGCTTCTTCTTTGGAGGATTTTTTATGATCCTCCAGGGCTGGTTTGGAGTGCATTTCACGACCCTCCGCAGCTCTGGCACATTTGTCAGCCAGGCTGAAGAGCTCCGTGACGCTGGTGATCTCTTTGATCGCCAGCTTCTCCAACATCTTCTTGTCTCGTACACCCTGTCTGAATGCTACAATGACAGAAGCGCTTGAGATAGAAGGGATTGTGTTACGTACCTGAGAGAATCTCTGGATGAATGACCGCAAAGATTCTCCTCCTTTTTGCACAACCGCAAAAAGGTCCAGTTCGGTGCCCGGACGGGTGTATGAACTCCCGAAATTGGCGGTGAACTGGCGGCATAGCTCCTCCCAACTGTCGATAGAGTTGGGTGGAAGGCTCATAAACCAGGACCTGGCGGTCCCAGTTAAAGCCACTGGAAAGTAATTGGCCATTACGGCCTCGTTTCCTCCAGCTGCTAAGATCGCAGTGGAGTATATCTGTAGGAATTCTACGGGATTGACAGTCCCGTCGAATTTTTCCGGCAAGTGTGGCCGGAACTTCTGTGGCCATCTAACCATGCGCAGATGCATGGCTAGGGCGGAACAGCCTCCTCCTACTCCTTCCAGAGTAGAAAGGTCTTGAGCATCTCGTCTTTCTCGAGCTCGCTCGATGTGGACACGGCCATCCTGTTGGCGGTATCGGCGATCAAGCTCCGCCCGGAGGTCGTATGTCGAAAGTCGAGATGCAGTATGGGCACGTCGTGCCCCAGAGGGCAACGACGTCACTTGCTGTGACGCAGCTCTTCTCCGGTTGTTGGAGACATGTGGACCAAGTCTTCCAGACAACGTTCGTCGCTGCGACGGGGCCCGCCCTGAAGGAGGTGGACCCTGATTGTTGAGGCGTTCGGCCGCTGCTGCGACCAAATGCTCAATATCAGCTCTCCATTGCTCCATGGCACCTTGAGATGCATCCGGAGGTGGTGGTCGCTGAAGGAGAGCACGCGCTGCATGGAGCGCGTGTTCTGGGTTGTCGCGACTTGCCGGCGCAGAATGAGACGCCGGTGCACCATCATGTCGTTCGGCACGTCTTGCCGGAGAAGATGGCGGTGGTGGGAGTGTGACTCCCGCTGGAACTGAGGCTCCCGCCGGTGGTTGCATGTTGGAGGGATTGCCTCCGACAGCCTGAGCAGCAGGTTGCCCGTTGGATGATCCAGCCGCAGAATTCACCATTCTTGAAGATCTCAGGCGCCCCTACCTGGCGCGCCAACTGTCGACTGTTGGAGTCGGCAGATCCCCTGACACTATGAAAGTGTTTAAAGGGGTTGTGGTTCGGTTTGGGCGCGCGGAGATCTAAGAAAGTGAAGTGCGATTTGGACACGAGTGACACAGTAGTTTACGTGGTTCGGGCCGCCTGAGCGTAATACCCTACTCTACGGGTGTGTGTGAGTTGTATTTACTTGTGAGCTTGAGTGTGTTCCAGAGTTCTCTCCTCGTGTATCGGCGGTTTGTCCTTTTATAGTACAAGGACAAACCGTTACAAGTCAGCCTGGCCCGACATGTGGCCCTGGCGGTTATTGGCATTGATACACAAGATTAATTGTTGTTAATGACCCTGTTACGGCTCTGACAGTGCCGTTACGGGAGTTAAGATCATCCGATTAATGTGGAATTAATGATAATTAACCGGGTCTTGAAGTCCATGGCTGTCCTTTGGAGATCCGGAGCCGTTACAACGTCTCCCGGGGGTTTAAAGCGGCCAGCTCCGACGTATGGACATGTGGCACCTCCGGAGCTTGCTCGAGGGAGGCGGGAAGCTCCGGGGCGGCCTGCCACGTGTCAGGTCCGGAGCTTCTCTCGGTCAGGGGCTACCTCCGGAGGTGCCGTTTCAGTACTTGGCCCGGAGCTTCACCTTTGCGGGTAATAGCTCTGGGCTGACAGTACACGTGGCAACCTAGAGGTTAACCATGTTGGAGAAGTGGGTCCTGTCACGTCTGGCGAGTGGGCCCCCGAGGGTCTTCAATTTGAGTTGATGTCCTTCCCTTGAGATCTTCGTAACCTCAGGGGGTGTATGGTTTTTAGGGTACCGACAAACATCTTTGGCATCCAAGCATGTCCAACTAGAAACTGTGCGCAAGGCCTTATGTGATCATTGAAACACTACAAGGATTCCACCCTGTTGCAATGATTTTATTGCAACGAATACTAATCATTGCAGTAAACTTGGTCTTTTTCCACGATTCACTAGTTCGTACCATTAGGATCTATCACCACGGAACACAATCATTGCATTAGGATCTGTTGCCACGACTCCCTAGTTCATGGCATTAGGATCTAGTGCCACAAATCTGTTGCCACGATTCACTAGTTCATGGCATTGGCATTTATTGCCACGGAACATGATCATTGCATTAGGATATGTTGCCACGATTCACTAGTTTGTAGTGTTAGCATCTATCGTCATGGAACACGATCATTGAATTAGGATCTTTTGCCACGATTCACCAGTTCGTGGCATTAGGATCTATCGCCACAGAATAGAATCGTTGCATTAGGAACTTTTGCCACGATTCACCAGTTCGTAGCGTTACGATCTATCGCCACAGAACACAATTGTTGCAATAGGAACTCTTGCCACGATTCACCAGCTCGTGGCATTAGTATCTATTGCCACGGAACACAATCATTGCATATGGAACTTTTGCCACGATTCACCTGTTCATGGCATTAGGATATCGCCACAGAACGCAATTATTGCATTACGAACTTTCGCCACGACTCACAAGTTCGTGGCATTAGGATCTATCGACATGGAACAGAATCATTGCATTAGGTACTTTTGCCACGATTCACCAGTTCGTAGCATTAGGATCTATCACCACGAAACACAACCATTGCTTTAGGAACTTTTGCCATGATTAACATGGTCGTGTTATTAGGATCTATAACCAAGGAACACAATCGTTGTGTTAGGAACTTTTACCATGACTCACAAGTTTGTGGTGTTAGGATCTATCGCCAGGGAATAGAATCGTTGCATTAGGAACTTTTGCCATGATTCACAAGTTTGTGGTGTTAGGATCTATTGCCATGAAACAGAATCATTGCATTAGGAACTTTTGCCACGATTCACCAGTTCGTGGCGTTAGGATGTATCACCATAGAACACAATCGTTGCATTAGAAACTTTTGCTATGATTCACCAGTTCGTTGCGTTAGGATCTATCACCACAGAACATAGTCGTTGCATTAGGAACTTTTGCCACGATTCACTAGTTTGTTGCATTATGATCTATCAGAACACAATCGTTGCATTAGGATCTGCTACCACGATTCACTAGTTCGTGGCGTTAGGATATATTGCCACGGAACACAATCGTTGCATTAGTATATGTTGCCACGATTCACCAGTTTGTGGTGTTACGATCTATCGTCATGAAACACAATCGTTGCATTAGGATCTGTTGCCACTATTCATGATATATTACAAAAAGTTGGCCACTGTGTGAATGAATGAATGTATGGTGTGTTTTCTTCGTGTTCCTCAGGAATCATAAGGACGAATTTGTTTATTTTCTGGACAAGTGAATGATCCAGTTATCAAGTGAATGTGCTCTAAGTTCAGTGATGTGTGATATCAACAGTGAACCGGAACAAAATGTAGAAAATCACGAAGCTAAAAGGAGACATCGTGTGGAGGACGCACTTTTCATATAAGAATGGCATTTCGCTGCTAATTAAGCGCGTCTTTGCTTGTACAATCATTGCATTAGGATTTGTTGCCACGATTGTACTAGTTCGTGGCCTTAGGATCTATCGCCATGGAACACACACGTTGCATTAGGATCTGTTGCCAAGAATCACTAGTTCGTTGCATTAGGAATATCTGCATGAGCGTCATTTCAAATTTTGGGTATCTTCTAAAGAGGTGGGATTATTCAATATTGGCTTGCTTCTAAGCTTGCTGCTAAATAGAAGAGCAGCTTCTGTCTTTCCAAAGAAAATCAAATAGTTCACAGGTAGCTCACACAATACTTATATAAAAAAATCATCATCTTCGTTGTTGCCCCCGCTCCAATATTGGAGGTACAAAACCATCATTGATATATGTATCATCATTGTCGTCATCATTGTCCTCATCCTCTTCATTTTCTGATGGAACTCCATGTGCCTCAAATGGATCACATCTTCTCATTTGAAGAGCGAAAGCATCACCGGTTGCTCCCTCAATGTCATTCCTAGCCCATGCGGTCCTATCCTCACTTATGTGTGACATATTGATATCAGTAAGTCGTCGATCTTCAAATATCTCAATCTCCATCGTCTTAGTGACATTATTTTCACTTTCTCCAGGGGGCATGGCAAAAAGGTTCAGTGGCTTCGTTTCAACAACTGTAGCCCATTTAGGTTGCTTCACACTTTTAACGTCAAAAGCTTGTTCTGCTTGGGTGGCTAGAATGTAAGGCTCATACTTCAATTGAGAAAGACTAGTGTCAACATCTATCATTCTGTATCGAATTGTTTTTAGCCTCTGCTTTGGCTCTGACTGGAATGATGCCGATCAAACCAGTCACATTCAAATAACAGAACCTCTTGATTTTTTCAAAATCAACAAAAATAATTTTCTTGATTACTCCAAACCACTCATGATCACCATCCCGAAAACCAACACCACTGTTTTGCGTTCGTAAATCTTTTTCCACCTCTGCAGTTCGAAAGAAGAAGCCATTTATGAATGATCAACTTAAAAAATGTGCCCGACGATTAGGTCCTCTAGATAATGCATACAAATAATCGGTTAATTTGCCTTCTTTGTGTAATGTCGTAAAATGTACACATTAGTATAAAAGGGGTCATTGATAAACCAACTTCAGAACACATATTTGTTCAATATTTCATCAAAGTAAAAACTTGCATGTACTTACTCGTTTCTGAAACCAATAAACAAACTCATCTCTACGGCATTTTTCAACATCACGTGAATGAATCTTTTTCAGCTCTTCAAAATGCCTACTGAAAAGGGTACAAAATTAAACTAGCCATCTACAATAAGCATGATCCAATATAGTATAGAACATCTGAGTTATACGTACTTGATCCATGGAGTGGCCTCTTCAACATTAGAAACAATATAATGTCTGATGTTATGTAGTTCCACCATAATAAGTTGGCCCCATTTAAACCCATTTTTAGAATTATCAACTTTTGTAAATATTATTAGACTCGAGAGAAGGTTCATTCCTTACTGCTGCTTCATCACATTCTAGCCTATTATGCTTGGTGCTGATATTATCCAAAAATTGACAACAAAAAGTCATACACTCTTCCATAATATATCCCTCAGCTATAGAACCCTCCTGGTGAGCTCTGTTACGTACATATCTCTTCAATGTACCAAGGTACCTCTCAATTGGATACATCCATCTGTAAGAAAACAGGTCTACCCAAGCGAGCTTCTTCGGCAAGATGGATTGGAAGATGTACCATGATATCAAAGAAAGCGGAAGGAAGCAACATCTCAATCTTACAGATTGATTCAGGAAACTGTTTGTTCATCTTATCCAAATCTGGTTCCGCCAATTCTTTAGAACAAATTATAGAAAAGAATCTGCTAAACTCAATTAAAGGTGCAACAACCTTTTCAGGCAATATGTCATGTATTGCAATAGGAAGGAGCTTCTGAAATATAATATGGCACTCATGCGTTTTTAGACCTGATACCTTACATGCTTTTATGTCCACACATCTCTTGATCTTTGAGGCATAACCACCGAGCATCTTCACATCCCCCAAAAACTTGCACAAGGTGGTCTTCTCATCTTTATGCAAATTATATGGTGATGATGAACAATTTGTAGCCACCGGATGTTGTTGTGGCCGTATACCCGGATCCTGCATATCAAGACGAGCTTGTAGACTATCTTTTGTTTTACCATTCATATTAAGCAATGTCCCCAATATGCTATCACGAATGTTTTTCTCAATGTGCATGACATCAAAGTTATGCCTTATTAGCAATGTTCTCCAATACGAGAGCTGGAAAAATATACTTTTCTTCTTCCAACTATGCCACCTATTTTCCTTAGTGCGCTTTCTCTTATTATTTGTCTGTCGAAAAGTCACTTGATCAAAACTCTCGTATTGTTGGAGTACTTCGTCACCAGAGAGTGATGTTGGAGCCTCTCTATTCTCTATCTTGTTGAAAGAAGATTTGTCTCGACGCCACCTGTGATCCTGAAGTAGGAAACGACAATGACCCATGTAGCAATAGTTTCGTCCATGTTTCAACCATAAGGCATCAGCGTTTACATGTCAGTATGGACATGCTAGCTTACCTTTTGTGCTCCATCCACATAGCATTGCATATGCTGGAAAATCATCTATTGTCCACAATATAGAAGCTCACATGAGAAATATCTCTTTCTTTGAACTGTCGTATGTTTCAACACCATCGGACCATAATTTCAGTAGCTCATCAGCCAAAGGTTGCAGCTACAAATCAATGTTGTTTCCATCTGACTTTGGCCCAGTAATTATCATTGACATCAACCAATAAAGTTGTTTCATACACAACCAAGGTTGTAGATTATAATGGAATATAACCACAGGACAAGTACTGTAAGAAATATTCATTATTCCAAAAGGATTGAAGCCATCAGATGCTAGCCCAAGTCTTATGCTACGAGGATCAGATGAGAAATTTGGGTGAATGCTATCAAAATGCTTCCATTCTTTCAAATATGTAGGATGGTGTAATATTCCATCATCAATACATTCTTCTTTGTGCCATCACATGTTTGATGTCATTGATTCTGCCATATTAAACCTTTGAAGATGGAGAATAAGAGGGAAGTATCGTATAATCTTGCATGCTACAAGCTTCTTGGCTTTTCCACAAGGTAAAGCCTCTCTTGCATCCCCACCAGTACTATTTTTTCACCTTAATTCACCACATTTCGGGGATCGATCCAGCAAAGAATAGTCCTTCCGAAACAACAAACAGTCATTGACATATGCATCGATCTTTTCATAGCCCACCCTGAGGTCACGAACAACCTTTTGAACTTTATCAAGTGTATTAGGAATGCAGAGGCCCTCTGGAAGCACATTTGAGAATAGTTCAAGGATCAACTCACACGTTTTTTTCCTCAAACCAGTTAAACACTTCATCTGGTACAACCTCACAATGAAGGATAATTGGGTCACCTTCTCACAACATGGATACAACTCCTTTTTGGCATCATTTAATAAGTCATAGAATGCCTTTGCACACCCAGTTGGCTCCTGCTAGTTTATAGCATTTTCTGGATCATCAACATCTGCTGATGTACCACCATGATTAGTGCCTCTATGTAGACCGGACAACATATTTTCCATAGTAGCATCATGAGAAATTATCTCCTCATTATTTGCTAATTGCTCAGCAATATTTTTCTCAACTAATTTTTCTCCATGGTGTACCCAACAAGTATATTCAAATGACTTCCCATTATGAAGCCAGTGAAGATGAACTTCCTTGCGTGTCCAATGGCAAATATTATGACATTTCGTGCAAGGACAAGGCATAGTTTCTTCTTCACGAGCGCCCTAGAATGCAAAATTTAAAAATGACTTTATTCCATTGTGCCACTCCTTCGTACGACTGTCTTTTCCTATCCATGTCTTATCTTCTAACATCGCTTCCTACAATTCAATCAGCATATTCGTAAGATGATAGAACTACAATAACATTTATGTGAGCAATTGTACCTAGCGCTGCTGCTCCTCCATGTGCAGTGGCCGGCGGATGCTCCTCCACTCGGTGGCCGTCGGATGCTCCTCCAAGAGCGTGGCGGCCAGTGGATGCTCCTCCAAGAGCGTGGCAGCCGATGTATGCTCCTCCAAACGCGTTTCGTACAGTCAGGAGAGGGGCCGTTGTGGATCGAAGGGTCCCTCGGGCACCAGGACAAAGCGTACATGAAGCTATCAGAGTAGGCCCAACACTGTGTTGGGCCGCTTGTTATTCGTGGGCTGAAACTGCGCTGAGTCACTTTGTATTCATGGGCCAAAATTGTGCTGGGACGCTTGGTGTTCGTCCCTATGATGCGTGAGCCCATCTACGGGCACGCGTCTGGCTCTGGCAATTTGTTATCCAAAGAAGTTAATGTAGCAATGGGGTTGTTATTCCGATCAAAATAAAGCATATGCATAAAATCTCCTGAATCGTAGCAACACAGTGATATAAACAAGGATTAAATACTAGATATGAACATCAATGGAACTAAACAGTAGTGCTCAACGTACCATGCCAGGCAACAAACTAATCGACGGAACTTGTTGTTATATAATCCCCATTAAACACAAAATAAACTAATCGACACATCTAGCCCACAGCACTTCCCTTTAAGCAGTGGTAACAACTTCTGGCTGCGTATAGGAGTAGTGGTAATGATGGCACCGCGTATATGGGCATTGGGCCAGTGGTACATTGGAGTTCTACCTATCTTTTCCTAACATTTTTCTCGTCCTTTATTTTCTTTTATCTTTGTTCATTGTCTCCACTTTTCTTTCTAGTTGTGGCTACCTATTGCATTTTCCTGTTACTACGTACTTGTACTGTATACTACTTTACAGACCGCTTTACAAGCCCCGCTACGGGCGATCTCCTCTGGCACCTCCAGCAGTAAAGTAATGTACCGGCCACTTTAGAGGCTATCGGCGGTGTGGAGGGTCGTTCATTAACAGAGAATACATATAGAACAGATAGTTCACTAAACAAACAGATAGAAAACAAAATAACATTTACGTTGAGTTCATCAACATAAAACATTACTACAAAACAAGAAAAACGACAGCATGAAACAAGAAGAACAACATCACCCTTATAAGTCTTTTATATATAGCCCATATCAGATAACACCTCACGGTAGAATGTGAAATGCTCGTGTCTAATCCTATAGTATTCACTACAGAAGACCTTGCAGCCGCTCCACCCTTGATTCCTGTAGCCAGCAGCCGTGCACGGGTCAATCTCCTCATTGGGCAGCGACACCATCGGTGGTCTCGGAGGCGGGCGCGGATGCGCCCACGTCAGATTACCGGTTTCAGCTAGGGCTTGAATCTGACACCGCCTGCACTCATTCTTGGCCCTCATGATGGCGACGGACCCGACCACTTTCTCGTCAATGTCGACCTCACCTTCGTCCTGCCGGATATACTCGAACGAGTCACAGGCCTCGTGGTCGGAGTTGTAGCGGAGGAGGCCAAGGATGTAGGCCGCCTCTATGTGGCCGGCCCTGGGCGCCCGGGCGACAAACTGGTGGCCCGACTGGGCGCGATCGTCCGTGAAGATGAGCTCGAGCCCGGTGACGTAGCACACAAGAGGGTTACCGACAATGGCCAGGTTCTCCATGAGGGATTTGTAGCGCCCCAGGTTGTGCCACATCCTCCGGGTCACCCGCTCCAGCACCACGCGCGTGCCCACGGCACCATCCCGACACGCCGCATGCATGGCCTTGCAGGTGTGAAGCGGACTGGAGAGTTCGTCCAAGGGTCGTAGGGAGCTTGCAGCGAGGTGCCCCGCGATCTCGACCACAATATCGTGCGTGAATGGCAACTCCATAGGCTTCAGTGTCACTGTGGTGCGAAAGGAACCAATGAGGGTGCGCGCAGCGGAGACAAAAAGGAAGCTAGAGTACGCTGGTGAAGACGGTGATGTGTCTTTATAGAGTACGTGGGGAGAAGACGATGGAGACATTATATAAAGACACGCGCTATCGTCTTCTCCGCGCGTACTGATGGGGATCGCGTGCAGTGATGGTTTGCCTTCCAGCGTTGGCGGATTCCACATCCTCTGCAGTACTGCGCAGGTGCATTAAGGGTGGCTGACATATGAACAACACAACTTATAGGACCCACACCTCTCGCATGCACTGATGGGACGCGCAAAGTAATGGAACTGCTCTGTTTTCAACATCAGCACAAGAATAATATCATGTCATGAATAGAGATAACATACTATGTTTGACCAAAAATTTCATGTTTTACAGTTTGATTCTCCACACTCTTGCACCTTAATTCGTACGTCCTACCTATTTTTTCTAACATTTTCTCGTCCTTTCTTTTCTTTTCTCTCTGTTTGTTATCTTCACTTTTCTTTCCAGTCGTCGCTACCTGTTAAGATTTTGTGTTACAATGTACTTCCTCCGTCCCAACTCAACTCTATTTCTGCGTTTGGTCAAACTTAACTTTGACCAATAAATTCTATAGATTCTATTAACTTCAATAACATGTAAATTTTATATTATAAAAAATATTTTCATGATTAATCTAAAAGCACAATTCTTATATTGTGAAATTGATCAAAATAACATAAATCAATGGTCAGAAGTAGATTTGACTAAATCCAGAAATAGAGTTGAGTTGGGACAGAGGTAGTACTAGTAGTATTGTATACTACTTTACAGACCGCTTTGCAGGCCCCGCTATGGGCGATCTCCTTTGGCACCTCCGTCAGCTAAAGTACCGTACCGGTCACTTCAGAGGCTACCTGCGGCGTGGAAGTTCGTTCATTAATAGAGAATACAGATAGAACAAATAGTTCACTAAACAAACAAATAGAAAATAGAATATCAGTTGGAAAAGACGAACAACATTGAGTTCATCAACATAAAACATTAATACAGAACAAGAAAGTTGGCATCATGAAAGAAGAAAAACAACATCTCAACCTTATAAGTCTATAGCCCATACCGGATAACACATCACGGGAGAATGCAAAATGCTCGTGTCTAATCCTACAGTCTTCACTACAGAAGACCCTACACCCGCTCCACCCTTGCTTCCCGCAGCTGGCAGCTGTGCACGGGTCAACCTCCTTGTTGGGCAGCGACACCATCGGCGGTCTCGGAGGCGAGCGCGGATGCGCCCACGTTCGAAAATCGATTTCAGCAAGGGATTGAATCCGACACCGCCTGCACTTATTGTTGGTCCTCATGATGGCGATAGACCCGGACGCTTTTTGAGCGATTTCGACCTCGACTTTGACCTATCGGATATACTCGGCGACATTGTGGCCCCACAGTCGGTGTCGTAGCAAAGGAGGCCAAGGATGTGGGCCGCATCCATGTGGTCGACCCTGGCCGCCCAGGGGAGAAACTGGGCACCCTACTGCGCGCAATTGACCGTGAAGACGAGCTTCAACGCGGTGACATAGCACGCATGAGGGTGGCCGGCGATGGCCAGGTTCTCCATGAGGGCTTTGTACCGCCCCGGGTCGTGCCACATCCTCCGGGTCATCCGCTCCAGCGCCACATGCCTACCCA
Source organism: Tuctoria greenei (assembly GCA_036927565.1). NCBI lineage: Eukaryota > Viridiplantae > Streptophyta > Magnoliopsida > Poales > Poaceae > Tuctoria > Tuctoria greenei. The sequence goes on along the minus strand of JAYESD010000003.1, from coordinate 106,468,513 downwards.
TGGTGCTATCCCGGCACGCCGCATGCATGGCCTTGCAGGTGGCACACAGACTGGAGAGGTCTTCCAAGGATCGTAGGGAGCTTTCGGCGATGCGCGTCGCAATATTATTTGTGAACGGCAACTCCATAGGCTTCAGCGTCACCGTGTTGCGAAGGGAATGAATGAGGGTGCGCGCGGCGAAGACAAAGAGGAAGCTAAACTATGTGCGCAGAAGACGGTGGTGTGTCTTTATAGAGTACGCCCGAAGAAGACGATGGAGACATTATATAAAGACACACTCCATCGTCTTCTCTGCGCGTACTGATGGGGGTCACACGCAGTGATGGTTCCGCTTCCGGTAGTGGCGGATTCCACATCCTCTGCAGTACTGTAGGTGCATTAAGGCTGGATGACATGTGAACACTGCAGCCTATGGGACCCACACCTCTCGCATGCACTAATTGGTAGCGCGAATTAATGGAACCACTCTGTTTTCAACATCAGCGCAAGAATAATATCTTGTCATCAATAGAGATAGCATACTATGTTTGACAGTAAACTGCGCCAAACTTTTCCTGTTTTACAGTTTGGTTCTCCATGCTTTTTCACCTTAATTTGTACGTACGTACTACCTATCTTTTTTCTAACGATTTTTTCGTCCTTTCTTTTCTTTTCTCTATGTTCATTGTCTCCACTTTTCATTCCAGTCATCGCTAATCGACAGAACTAGCTGTTACACAATCCCCAATAAACACAAGATAAACTAATCGGCACATCTAGTCCGCAGCACTTCCCTTCAATCAGTGGTAATAACTTATGGCCGCGTATAGGAGTAGTGGTAATGATTACACCACGTATAGGAGCATAGGGCCAATGGTACGTTGTAGTTCTACCTATCCCTTTCTAACATTTTTCACGTCCTTTCTTTTCTTTTCTCTCTGTTATTGTCTCCACATTTCTTTCCAGTCGTCGCTACCTGTTGTGTTTTCTTGTTACTACGTGAGAGTAGTACTGTATACTACTTTACAGACCGCTTTGCAGGCTCTGCTGCGGGCGATCTCCTGGAACCTCCAGCGGCTAAAGTATCGTACAGGCCACTTTAGAGGCCACCGGTTGTGTGGAGGGTCGTTCATTAACAGAGCATATAGATAGAACAGATAGTTCACTAAACAACAGATAGAAAATAAAATAACAGATGGAAGAGACAAACAACATTTAGTTCATTATCATAAAACATTACTCCCTCCTTCGTATATTACTTGTCGTTAGAACAAGTTTTTTAGTTCATATTTGAACTAGAAAACTTGTCCTAATTATTAACGACAAGTAATATGGGAAGAGGAAGTACGAAACAAGAAAAACAACATCACGAAACAATATTAAATAAAACATCACAAAAACAAGAAGAGAAAAATGTCACAACTGGATTAATCTGTGTCAAAAGATTTCCTATTTTAAAGTTGGGTTCAACTAGAATGTAATCAGATGTTTGGTACAATCGTGCAATCAACAATCTTCAACCGTTGGATTGATCTACAATACGGTCATTGAATCTTTTTATTTAACCCCCTCCACCAGGTGGAGGGGTGGTGGTGGTGGAAGGGGTTAAATGAAAAGATGTAATAACCGTACGATGTAGATCCAACGGATGAAAATCATTGATTACAAAATTGCACCAAAACTTTAATTGCGTATAGGGCTGTCAACGAGTCAAACTCGAGCGAGCTTGTTTTTCTAAGCTTGAGTTTGATAAAACACTAAGTCAATCTCGAGTCGAGCCAAGAATTCATGTATATACAATAGAATCTACTAAATTTAGGTTCACAATTAATGGAGTAGGAAGGTGGAAGATGTTGCACATTATTTGTTTCTATCATATATAAAAATTGTGTCCCATAAAACATTTTTAATAGAATTATAAAGTTTAGTTAATCATAGGTACATATCTGTCGACTGTTGGAGTCGGCAGATCCCCTGACACTATGAAAGTGTTTAAAGGAGTTGTGGTTCGGTTTGGGCGCGCGGAGATCTAAGAAAGTGAAGTGCGATTTGGACACGAGTGACACAGTAGTTTACGTGGTTCGGGCCGCCTGAGCGTAATACCCTACTCCACGGGTGTGTGTGTGAGTTGTATTTACTTGTGAGCTTGAGTGTGTTCGAGAGTTCTCTCTTCGTGTATCGGCGGTTTGTCCTTTTATAGTACAAGGACAAACCGTTACAAGTCAGCCTGGCCCGACATGTGGCCCTGGCGGTTATTGGCATTGATACACAAGATTAATTGTTGTTAATGACCCTGTTACGGCTCTGACAGTGCCGTTACGGGAGTTAAGATCATCCGATTAAATATCATTAATGTGGAATTAATGATAATTAACCGGGTCTTGAAGTCCGTGGCTGTCCTTTGGAGATCCGGAGCCGTTACAACGTCTCCCGGGGGTTTAAAGCGGCCAGCTCCGACGTATGGACACGTGGCACCTCCGGAGCTTGCTCGAGGGAGGCGGGAAGCTCCGGGGCGGCCTGCCACGTGTCAGGTCCGGAGCTTCTCTCGGTCAGGGGCTACCTCCGGAGGTGCCGTTTCAGTACTTGGCCCGGAGCTTCACCTTTGCGGGTAATAGCTCTGGGCTGACAGTACACGTGGCAACCTAGAGGTTAACCATGTTGGAGAAGTGGGTCCTGTCACGTCTGGCGAGTGGGCCCCCGAGGGTCTTCAATTTGAGTTGATGTCCTTCCCTTGAGATCTTCGTAACCTCAGGGGGTGTATGGTTTTTAGGGTACCGACAGTGGCCCCCTGGACCTACCTCCGGGGAAGGCCAACGGGATGAAGTCATTCCGCTGGAGGTGGGTCCATACTTGCGACTCTTGAACTGGGTCTTCAAGGGTCTTCGGAGGTGCCTTTGGCGGGGCTTTATGGTTGAGTCCCGACGCGTGGCGCACCTCAAGCGGCAGATAAGATCTTTGACGTGCGGATCTCTCGCAATTGAAGGTCGTCGGTTCCCGATACGAAAACCGTATCGGTTCCGCACGCCTTGTCAGCCTGCCGTCTTTGGGTTTCCCGCCTCGTGATGACAACTGTTCGCCTGGGTAAGAGCCTCGACTTGATCGTCGGGGTGGTCCCGGGCCCTCTTGTCATCGGCTGGGTTGAATTCTTGAATAGTATGCTTGACTCTCCTGCAGTTTCCATCCAAGCGTTGCGAGGGCTTACTTAAGAAAGAAAGCGCACTGTCAGGAGTTCTTTACGCTTTCCATCTGTTCTTGCGCTCAAACTCCCAACTCGTGCTTTGCTTCCCTTCTCTCGCCTAGCTGTGCTGCGATGGAGTTGGGTCTGCGTGAGAGTCGTTTGAAGACGGAGAGCGATCTGAAGAAGGTCCGAGCCCTCATGGGGTGGTCATCGGACTTCTTCAACCGTTCAGTCCGCGCCGGCGGGGAGCTTCCCTTTAAAAAGGAGCACTCCGGCGAAATGGTGTACTTTTCATCGTACGCCATGGTGGGGCTGATCCCACCGTTTTCTTCCTTCTTTTTGATGCTGCTGGACTTCTATGGTCTGCAGCTATACCACCTTGGCCCTCACTCCCTCCTCATTGTGTCCATCTTTGTCCACTTCTGCGAGATGTGGGTGGGCATCCCTCCCTGCATCGAGCTCTTCCGCACTTTCTTCACCGTCCAAACCACCGGCCGAAGTGACGAGTACCTTGGCTTCTACTACTTTGTGAAGCGCAAGAAGTGCCCGTTCAAGTACCTCCGGTCGTTCCCTTCCGGGAAGTGGGATGACTGGAAGAAAGATTGGGTAGTCGTCCGGGTAGAGGAGCACGAGCGGTTGGAGCTGCCAGAAGGTCTGCCCGGCATTGACACGTCGGTGTGGAGCGAAGTTCCGGTGCTGGAGGCAGCCTTCGACCCCATCCTGTCCAGGATCCGCCAATGTGTGGAGGGAGGACTGACTCCCCAGGCGGTGTTCTGCAACTTCCTGTCCAACAGGTGGGCACCGCTGAAGAGGAGGGAGAAGCTCGCCTGGGCCCTCAACAGCGTGATGGACGAAGACCGGGTCGAGACCGGGTTGAAGTCCAGCATGGTGGGGAAGTCCTTGGAGTTTCACCTCAAGAAATTCCAGCACGGCATCGATGTAGACGGAGAGTACCTGACTCCGCCACCGGCTTTCCTCCCCCTGAACGTGGAAGTTGAGTTCAGCAGGGAGCTCCGGCGGAGGATGCCCGCGCTTGACGACCTTGGCGTCGTCGAGAGAAGATCGACCGCCCGGTTGGCGATCCCCGGGTTGTCGGAAGGCGGCTCCGCCCCTGTCTCTCAGCCAAGAGCTGAAGTCACCGGCAAAGGCAAGGAGCTGGTGGAGGAGCCGGAGAGCCGGAAGAGGAAGCTGCGACATGCTGACGGAAGGTCCGTCGGGCTTGCTACTTCCCCGCCAGTTCCCCGTCCTCAGGAAGGAAGATCCTCCGCTGCTGTAGCGTCTGTCCCCGTGGTGGGATCTTTTCGGAGCGCTACTGTTCCGGCGGTGGGATCCTCCCGGAGTGCTGCTGTCCCTGTGATGGGTCCCTCCGGAGGTGCCAGTTCCGGACAGGCGACTCCGGTCCGAGAAGCGGTGAGGGCCTCCAGGTCTAGGAGTTCCTCCCGGTCAAGGAGAGCTCCGACCCGGGAAACGCCCGTGGCTACGGCAAGTCCTGGGAGTCCTCCCGGAGCTCCTATGCCGACCGTGGCCAGCCCGGAACGTCCGGGAAAGAGGTTCCGCGCAAGCTGGTGCGTGAGCCTCCCAAGGTAATTTTTCTTGCTTATCTCAATTAACTTTAATTATAGTAACTGTTTGCTCAATTTCTTCATTCTTCATCTGCAGCGTTCCCAAGAAGGGGAGTGAAGCTCCGCCCTCAGCCACAGTGTCTGAGGCTACAAGGGCTTCTGCTCCAGCTCCGGTGCCACCCCAGGCGGAGGCTGCGACAGCTCCGGCGCCGGCTGTCGTGGTCATGGACCTTGACTCGTCTCCAGAAGTTCCCGTGGTAGCGCCGGACCACGGGTTTGAAGATGCGCCAGCGGCACCTGCTCCGGAGGTTGAAACTCCGGGCCCCTGTGCTGCAGAAGTAGATGCTCCGGCTGTTGAGCCGGAGGAAGTAGCGGTCCCGGCTTTAGAGCCGGAAAGTGCTGAAGCCCCGGCGGTTGAGCCGGAGGTAGCTGAAGCCCCGGCGTGCGAGCCGGAAGTTGAAGTGGTTCCGGCAATTGAGCCGGTTACTTCTGAAGCTCCGGTCGCAGAGCCGGTGGTTATTGGAGCGCCGGCTGCAGAGCCGGTGGTGGTGGAGGCGCCGGCTGTAGAGCCGGTGGTTGAAGAGGCGAGGGAGCTTGAGCCTCCCTCGGAAGGAGCGTCACGGCCGGAGCCATTGGAAGCGACGACATCAATGGTACCCGTGGCGGAGCCAGAGTGCCTGAACGAAGTCGCCGGCCCCCAGCCTGAGGGGGCGAATGAAGATTTGGTGGCGGGTCCTTCTTCGGTGGCGACTGAGGCCATCCCGGAGGAGGGCCCTAGTGCCTTGGAAGCTCGGGGTTCCGCTCTCGTAGAGTGGGACCCAATTTTTGTAGATGAAGACCCGCTGGAGCCAGCGGAGGAGACCCCAGAAGGTCCGGAGCCCATCTCGCTGTCGATGTCCATCGACAACGCTTGCTCCAGTCTGCGCCAAGTCCAACTAGCCTTCTTCCACGACAGCAAGGTTCTTGAAGAGGAGCGCCAAACCCTTAGGAGGTGGCGTAATAGACTCCAATTCGAGACCAAGCTGGCGCAGTCGAGGATTGCTGAGGACAAGGAATGGATCAGGCGGGAGAAGATCCGCCTGGAGCTTTGGGGTGAGATGCTGGACGAGAGGGAGAGCATGACTCACAACCTCGACGCCCAATCCCGGGAGTACCATGACCAAGCTAAGGCTGCCAATGATGCAGCCAACGCTCGGTTCGATCAACTCGAAGCCATCAGTACCGCACTCATCAAGCGTCGAGAGGCACTTGAGGGAAGGGAAAAGCGTCTCGAGGATGAGGAGCAAAAACTCCTGGAACTAAGGGACGACGTCTTGCGATGTGAAGAAGAGCTCGCCGAGAAGACAGCTCTGGCGGACAAGGGCCTCGAGGAGCGCGCTAAAAAATTGGAAGAGCGCTGCCTCGAGGAGGAGGAGAAGACCTGGGTGCGAGGGCAGGAACTCTACGAGTATGAGTGTGCCCTCGTCGCCCGGGAGAAGAAAATAGAGGCTAGGGAGAAAGACCTGGTCGACCGCCGGAACAAGATCCACCTCCGGGAGGAGGAGCTCGGAAGACTCGAAAAGCGGGTTGCTGCGAAGATTCAGCAAAACGCCAAAGAAGTTGAGCGCCTCTCCCGCGAGAACTCGGAGCTGGCGGCGGCCCGGAAGTCCTTGGAAGAGATGAAGGGCCTGAGGAAGACGGACTCCCTGCAAATTTGGGAGTTCCTGAGCAAGGCCGACGATGCGCTAGCGCCTATGGGTTTCAGCCCCGTGCTTCCGGATGATCCGGAGCCGGAGCCGGACCTTGCGCTGCAAGCGTTGGGCGCTGCGGGCAGCAAGCTCTCCAAGGTGGGCGACGTCATCGCGGACCAGTTGGAGGTCGAGGGGCAATCCCTGGCTAGAAACGTCACAGAGTATGTGTTGACGTGTTACACTAGCCGGAACCCTCGATTCCCTCTGGACCCGTTGCTTGAAGGCCCCGTTGAAGGAGAAGGCGAAGCTACCCGAGCCAGCGTGTCGGAGGTCGCCCAGAAGGTCGCTGAGTTCTTCCATAGGGTCTAGGACTATCTTTCTTAGCCTTTATTTGTATCTTCTCTTCTTCCTCAATTTTGTAATCCTTTGTCCCCAGATGTAATCTCTGGTCTTCAAATGAAATGAAATCCCCAATTTTTCGTGAATTTCATTTCTTGTCTTCAACATCTTTGTCTTCACTTGGCCCCCTGGTAGATGTGCACAATTTGATTGTGGACATGTACCAAAAGGATGTTGTTTTTTGTTGAAGACAGATTTGCTTCGAGCTCGTATAGTTTAGGTCCGAAGTTTTCGATAGTGAAGGTCCCTTGAAATCGTCGGAGCTTAGAAGCTCCGGCACTGTCCATCGTCGGAGCTTAGTAGCTCTGGCAATAGCTTCTACCAACACGTTGAGTGTCGATAGTTAATACTTCAAGGTGTCGGAGCTTAGTAGCTCCGGCAATGACCTTTGCCACGCTTGGCTTGCTGGCAACAGACTCTAGTGATAGAGTCTTCTCACCATCTTTAAGTTAACACCAGTGGGAGTCGAAGCTTGGTTAACTCCGGTTTTTCTCCATCAATATCATTTTTATTTTTCCTGCACACTTAAGCCAAGAAAAACAGTAAAATTCGTTCCTTATCTATAACTTCGTCGCGGCTTACGGTTCTCAAGAGAATTTCAAGTTGAACACGATTTTTAGTATAATTGGATGAATTATCTTTTCTTTTAGATCCAATTGTCCATGGACCCGCCTTACTTTGGCCTGCCGGGATATAGGTAGAGTGGCGTACTTAGGGTGCTTGACCAGGCTAAGTCGATAGCGCACTCCGGCCCTAGAATGGCTTGGCGACTTTCAGGCGAGTTGATCACAGACGATATTTAAATCTAAAAAATCTGACAATTCAACTCAAATTGTACATAAACCGGTCAAACTAGAACTTCTTAAGAATTGCACGTTTCTGTTATAGACAAGAAAGAGAAAAATAAAAATGTTGAGCCTTATGCAAAAATGAATGCACGTGGAGTCTATTTCACATGAAGATGTCTTTCATTATAGGTCCGGGGTACAGGGGAAACAAGTACACTCTTAGGGTACGAAATCAGGCTAAGCGTGTTCGGTTTCTCGTTTAACCCAGGGTAATTAGCTACACTTCTAGTCCGGAGACTGTATCAAGTGTTGCATGAGCTTTCCAAACCTTTCGGGAATGGTCCGGCTGCTCTCCCGGAGGAACTACCCGACTCTGTACAATGACTCTATAACATACACTTCAAGTTACTTAAGACTCACCTCCGTGGAATTAAGTGTAGAACTTACGGAGGTGCTCGATATTCCAAGGATTTGGGAGAGGTGTCCCATCCTCGGCAGCCAAGCGAACGCTTCCGGGACGGGATACTTTGATCACTCGGAAGGGTCCTTCCCAGCCGGGGGAGAGTTTGTTTTGCCCTTCTCTGGATAGTATTCTCCGTAGCACCAGATCGCCTTCCTCGAGCTGTCGGTTGTGTACATGCCGCTGATGATAGCGCCGTAGAGCTTGGCGATATCGGGCGTTCCGAACAGCTGCTTGGCACCTTCCCTCCTCGAGGAGGTCTAGGTCTTCACGCCGGAGCTGGTCCTGCGCGGCTTCATCGAAGGTCCGGACTCGGAGAGAACCCAGGGTGATTTCCGGAGGAAGGATCGCTTCTGCTCCGTACACCAGGAAGAAGGGTGTTTCTCCGGTTGCCCGACTTGGAGAAGTCCTGTTAGCCCATAGAGTGGGCGGAAGCTCTTCGATCCAATTAGTTCCGTGCTTTTTCAAACGCTCATAAGTGCGCTTTTTTAATCCTTTAAGGATCTCTGCGTTTGCTCTCTCGGCTTGCCCATTGCTGGCAGGATGAGCTACGGAAGCGTAGCAAACTTGTATGCCGAGGTCTTCGCAATATCCTTGAAATGCGGAGCTTGTGAACTGAGTCCCATTGTCAGTGATGATCTTGTTTGGGACTCCGAATCTGCTCACGATAGATTGTAGAAAATTGATTGCAGATTGTTTGTTGATCGTCACAACAGGAGTAGCTTCCGGCCACTTGGTGAACTTGTCGATGGCGACATACAGGAACTTGTAACCTCCGACGGCTCTTGGGAAGGGTCCCAAGATGTCCATCCCCCACACAGCGAAAGGCCACGTAGGAGGTATCATTTGTAAGGGCTGAGCAGGTGTATGAATTTGCTTTGCATGAAATTGGCATGCTTTGCATTTCTTCACTAGCTCAGTAGCATCCTGGAGCGCTGTAGGCCAGTAGAAGCCGTGCCGAAAGGCTTTTCCGACCAGCGTGCGGGAAGACGCGTGGTTCCCACACTCACCTCCATGGATTTCTGCGAGGAGCTCGCAGCCTTCTTCCCTTGTGATGCACCGCATTAGGATGCCGTTGGCACCGCGCCGGTAGAGATCCCCTTCTACCAACGTGTATCTTTTAGCCAATCTGACTACCCGGTCAGCGGATACATCATCGTCAGGAAGGATGTTGTCTTTCAAGTAGTTCCGGATCTCCGAGATCCATGCATCGGAACTGACTTGAGCATTTGAGTCTTGCGTGCTGGGTTGCTCGGAGCTTCCGGCAGCACCTACGACCCTTGATGGCTGCCATGGTAACAGGGCCATCGGGACCGTCAGCTTCGGGATGCTGATCTCGCCCCCTTCGTTCAGCTCGGCAGGCTGAACTGTGGGTTTTGACAACCTCCGGACAAAGGTTCCGTCTGGAGCCGGAGCTCCGGTTGACGCCTTAGTCGAGAGTTCGTCAGCTTCAGCGTTGTGAGCACGCTGAACATGGTGAAGGTCTAGGACTTCGAAGTCCTTCTGAAGCCTCTGGACTTCAAGGAGATAAGCAGCCAGCTGGAGATTATTGCAGGAGCACTCACCCTTCACTTGTTTGATGACAAGTTGTGAATCTCCTTTGACCAGCAACTGCTTGACACCATATGATAGTGCCACCTTTAATCCATATATGAGTGCTTCGTACTCCGCCATGTTGTTAGTTGCCTTGAAGTCAAGGTGCACCATGTATTTTACCTTCTCCCCGGTTGGTGCGAGGAGAAGGATTCCAGCTCCGGCTCCCTGCTTCTGCATGGAGCCGTCGAAGTAAAGGGTCCAGTGAGGCTTAGTGAAGGCCGGAACTTGTGGTTCCTTCTTCTGCTCGCTAGGGCCCCCAGGGTTTAATGGAGAGGGAGTCCATTCTGCCACGAAGTCTGCCAACGCTTGACTCTTGACTGCTTGTCTTGGAATGAATTCGAGGTCGAATTCAGCCAGTTCCGCTGCCCACTTCGCTATATTCCCAGTTGAATTGGGATTATGCAGGATCGCTCGAAGTGGATATGAAGTTACCACCGAGACTTTGTGAGCTTGGAAATAATGTCGAAGCTTTCTTGAGGCAATAAGGACTGCGTAGAGCAGCTTATGCACCTCTAGGTATCGAGTCTTGGCATCGTGTAATACTTCACTGATGAAGTATACTGGGCGTTGAATGGTCCGGACCCTCCCAGAGGGGTCCGGAACTTCCTCTTCATTGATCCGGACCCTGTCAGAGGGGTCCAGACTATCTTCGGGGACCTCCGGGTTCTGGGTGGAGGAACCCGGAGCTTCTTCAGGAATGACTTGGATCCTATCGGGAGAATCCGGGTCCTCTGAAGTGGCTTCTTGTGGGTTTAGGTCTGGGAGCTGGGACCCAGACCCGCTTTCAGGAAGCTCCGGATTCTCCCGAAGGGATCTGGATTCCTGAGTATTGGGTAGTTCCGGTCTCTCCGCAACCAGAACCATACTGACGACTTCGTCAGCTGCTGAAATATAAAGCAACAAAGGCTCACCAGGGTTTGGAGCTACCAAGACTGGTAGGGTGGTGAGGAACTGTTTCAGCTCCTGGAATGCCTTCTCTGCTTCTTCAGACCATTGGAATGGTCCGGATCTCCTCAGTAACTTGAAGAAGGGAAGTGCCCTTTCCGCCAGTCTTGAAATGAACCGGCTGAGGGCTGCTAGACATCCGGTTAATTTTTGGACATCTTTGATGCGGGTTGGTGGCCGCATGTCTTCAATGGCTTTTATCTTCGCCGGATTAGCCTCTATACCCCGGTGACTTACCAGGAAACCAAGAAGCTTTCCGGAACTAACCCCGAAGACGCACTTGTCTGGGTTTAGCTTCGTGCGGGTGGCCCGCAGCTTGTCGAAAACAGCCTGCAAGGTGTCCAAGAGGGACTCCTTGTTTTTGACTTTGACTACGATGTCATCAACGTACACTTCCACTATGTCTCTGATGAGTTCTTCGAAAGTTTTGTACATTGCTCGTACAAAAGTTGAAGCTGCATTCTTGAGACCAAAAGGCATGGCTGTGTAACAATACAACCCATCCACTGTGATGAATGAAGTATGTTCTTCATCTTCCCTAGACATCCGGATTTGATGATATCCTGAATATGCGTCTAGAAAACACAGCAACTCACACCCGGAGGTGGAATCCACTATCTGGTCTATTCTAGGTAGTGGGAATGGATCTTTTGGACATGCCTTATTCAGTGTGGTGTAGTCGATGCACATCCGAAGTTTCCCGCTGGCCTTAGGCACAACGACTGGGTTTGCCAGCCATTTTGGATGGTAGACTTCTCGGATGAATCCGGCTTCGAGCAACTTCTTCACTTCTTGTCGGATGAAGTTTTGTCGCTCTACAGATTGCTTCCGAGGTTTCTGGTGCACAGGCCGAGCGTCGGGGTAAATCTTCAGATTGTGCTCAATCACTTCCCTGGGGATCCCAGGCATTTGTGACGGTTGCCAGGCAAACACGTCAACGTTAGCCCGGAGGAAAGTGATGAGCGCGAGTTCCTATTTGTCGTTCAAGCCCCCCGATATGTGGGTAGTTTGAGTGACATCGGAACCAATTTGGACGACTTTGATAGGAATGTCGGTGTCGCCGCTTGGCTGCACACGGGGTGCAGAGGTCGAGCCTCGTTGACGAATGCTCGGAGGTTGTGGAGCTTGCTTCTGTCTGGAGTCCTCCTCTTGCGCTGTGGTGAGTGCATGGAGTTCCTCCAGAGCAGTTATTCCGGCAGTGCGATCTCCACGGATCCGGAGAACGCCTACTGGTGTTGGCATCTTCAACACCAGGTATCCATAATGAGCAGCTGCCATGAATTTGTACAAGGCAGGTCTACCCAAGATGGCGTTGAATGGTAAGTTGATCTGAGCGACGTCGAAGATCAACTTTTCGGTGCGATACTTCTCCCGGGTCCCGAAGGTAACAGGGAGAGTAATAGCTCCGAGTGGGGTTATGGCCCCCGGACCTACTCCGGAGAAAGGTCGAGAGGGCTGGAGGTCCGAAGGTCGGAGCTGAAGCTTAGTGAAAGCTTCGAAGCTAATGAGATTAAGCCCCGAACCTCCGTCTACCAGGACATGATGGAGCTGGATGTTGTTGATGGTGGGAGATACCATCAAGGGTAGCTGGCCAGCTCCGATCATGCTTTGAGGACAGTCCGAAGTATCAAAAGTAATGGGTGTGTCCATCCACTTTCGATGTGGCTCCGGTCTAGCTGTAGGAGCTACAGCAGCCATATCCCGTCGCATAGTCTTGATGACACGACGAGAGGTGATGTCCCATGATCCACCAAAGATGGTGTTCATGGTTTTTCGACGCTCGTTGTCGGAGACATCGGAATCATCGTCGACAGAGGTGTAGACGGCTTTCAAGACCTTTTTGGGGTCTTGAAACCCCAACTCCTCTTCAGCCGGAGCTTCATCGACCTTTTGTTTCCCCTCCCTCTGTCGGAAGGGGGATCCTTCCCGGCGCTTGTGATAGCGCTCGGCAAGGTTTTGGACCTCCCGGCAGTCCTCCAGTCTGTGGCTGCCCGTTTTGTGAATGGGGCACCACATCTTGGATTTGCCACCGTCTTCGGAAGACGGTCGAGGTCGCTTCTCGGGGCGTGGCCCCCGGCCACCAGGAGTTGCAGCGGCTGCAACGTTGGATGTGCCGGCCGACGGCTTCTTCTTGCCGTTGGTCTTCTTTTTCTTCTTGCCACTCCCGGAGGTAGCGGCTTCTTCTTTGGAGGATTTTTTATGATCCTCCAGGGCTGGTTTGGAGTGCATTTCACGACCCTCCGCAGCTCTGGCACATTTGTCAGCCAGGCTGAAGAGCTCCGTGACGCTGGTGATCTCTTTGATCGCCAGCTTCTCCAACATCTTCTTGTCTCGTACACCCTGTCTGAATGCTACAATGACAGAAGCGCTTGAGATAGAAGGGATTGTGTTACGTACCTGAGAGAATCTCTGGATGAATGACCGCAAAGATTCTCCTCCTTTTTGCACGACCGCAAAAAGGTCCAGTTCGGTGCCCGGACGGGTGTATGAACTCCCGAAATTGGCGGTGAACTGGCGGCGTAGCTCCTCCCAACTGTCGATAGAGTTGGGTGGAAGGCTCATAAACCAGGACCTGGCGGTCCCAGTTAAAGCCACTGGAAAGTAATTGGCCATTACGGCCTCGTTTCCTCCAGCTGCTAAGATCGCAGTGGAGTATATCTGTAGGAATTCTACGGGATTGACAGTCCCGTCGAATTTTTCCGGCAAGTGTGGCCGGAACTTCTGTGGCCATCTAACCATGCGCAGATGCATGGCTAGGGCGGAACAGCCTCCTCCTACTCCTTCCAGAGTAGAAAGGTCTTGAGCATCTCGTCTTTCTCGAGCTCGCTCGATGTGAACACGGCCATCCTGTTGGCGGTATCGGCGATCAAGCTCCGCCCGGAGGTCGTGTGTCGAAAGTCGAGATGCAGTATGGGCACGTCGTGCCCCAGAGGGCAACGACGTCACTTGCTGTGACGCAGCTCTTCTCCGGTTGTTGGAGACATGTGGACCAAGTCTTCCAGACAACGTTCGTCGCTGCGACGGGGCCCGCCCTGAAGGGGGTGGACCCTGATTGTTGAGGCGTTCGGCCGCTGCTGCGACCAAATGCTCAATATCAGCTCTCCATTGCTCCATGGCACCTTGAGATGCATCCGGAGGTGGTGGTCGCTGAAGGAGAGCACGCGCTGCATGGAGCGCGTGTTCTGGGTTGTCACGACTTGCCGGCGCAGAATGAGACGCCGGTGCACCATCATGTCGTTCGGCACGTCTTGCCGGAGAAGATGGCGGTGGTGGGAGTGTGACTCCCGCTGGAACTGAGGCTCCCGCCGGTGGTTGCATGTTGGAGGGATTGCCTCCGACAGCCTGAGCAGCAGGTTGCCCGTTGGATGATCCAGCCGCAGAATTCACCATTCTTGAAGATCTCAGGCGCCCCTACCTGGCGCGCCAACTGTCGACTGTTGGAGTCGGCAGATCCCCTGACACTATGAAAGTGTTTAAAGGAGTTGTGGTTCGGTTTGGGCGCGCGGAGATCTAAGAAAGTGAAGTGCGATTTGGACACGAGTGACACAGTAGTTTACGTGGTTCGGGCCGCCTGAGCGTAATACCCTACTCCACGGGTGTGTGTGTGAGTTGTATTTACTTGTGAGCTTGAGTGTGTTCGAGAGTTCTCTCTTCGTGTATCGGCGGTTTGTCCTTTTATAGTACAAGGACAAACCGTTACAAGTCAGCCTGGCCCGACATGTGGCCCTGGCGGTTATTGGCATTGATACACAAGATTAATTGTTGTTAATGACCCTGTTACGGCTCTGACAGTGCCGTTACGGGAGTTAAGATCATCCGATTAAATATCATTAATGTGGAATTAATGATAATTAACCGGGTCTTGAAGTCCGTGGCTGTCCTTTGGAGATCCGGAGCCGTTACAACGTCTCCCGGGGGTTTAAAGCGGCCAGCTCCGACGTATGGACACGTGGCACCTCCAGAGCTTGCTCGAGGGAGGCGGGAAGCTCCGGGGCGGCCTGCCACGTGTCAGGTCCGGAGCTTCTCTCGGTCAGGGGCTACCTCCGGAGGTGCCGTTTCAGTACTTGGCCCAGAGCTTCACCTTTGCGGGTAATAGCTCTGGGCTGACAGTACACGTGGCAACCTAGAGGTTAACCATGTTGGAGAAGTGGGTCCTGTCACGTCTGGCGAGTGGGCCCCCGAGGGTCTTCAATTTGAGTTGATGTCCTTCCCTTGAGATCTTCGTAACCTCAGGGGCTGTATGGTTTTTAGGGTACCGACAATATCATAGATGACAATAATAAATGAGCTTACTCGAGCTTTTTGAGCCTGAGCTCATCAAACTCGCAAGCTCAAGCTTGGCTCGTTTAAAATTGGCACAATACCCAACTTCATCCTGAGACTTTAATTCAAAACTCAGTTTGGTCCTTGAACATTCAAATGGGTCAATTATTTAGTCCATCAACTTCACACAACTGTTTCATTGTCATCCTTAGTCTGAGTTGGACGTCCACATTGGCATGTCACATAATCTATGCCACATCATCTACCCCGGGCACCTCACTTAGAAAAAGATAACATTTTTTATCATCTTAAAAAATAACTATCTAATTAATTGGGGTGGATTTATGTAGTTGCATGGGACATACATATTTATGGTCCATGTTTTTTTGCAAAACTTTCAAGGGATACATCCTATGTGCATATTACATATGTAGATTTTGTAAAATATAAAACTTTTAAGCCCAGAGAACAGCAAACAGGGAGGATGAGCAAACTTTTAAGCCTAGGGAATAAAATTTAAAATGAAGCTACATGGCTGGCTGGGTACACGTACGGTCCGGGTGTGCCGGTGCACCTTAACCCCCGTCGTGCATCCCATGTCAACTCTATTTTTAGGTTTGGTCAAATATATCTTTGACCAATGGTGTATGTAATTTTGATCTATTATAACAATACAAGAATTGTACTTTTAGATTCACCATGAAAAATATTTCCATAATATAATATCTACATGTTATTGAAGTTAATAAATTCCATATAAACCATTGGTCAAAGGTAAGTTTGACCAAAACTAGAAATAGAGTTGAGTTGGGGTGGAGGATGTATTGTATGTTGCCATTTGACGCATAAGGTTTTGTCCTTGAAGTCATAACCATTCGTACAGGCGGCTGATGCGACCGGGTGCACCGAGCTTACGTGTGCGCCAGTTACCGAGGCGCCTTAAACGCGCGCAACGCATGAGCATCTTTAAATTCAATTTGAACGGCATCGCGTCTGATCACTACTACTGTGCGTGTCGAGAGACGAACAGCCAAGCTGCTACTATGCTATAAGATTACCCGGGCACGCCATCGTCTTCCCCGCACAACCACTCTTCCTCTCTTCCCAAAACCACGCCAAGAATACCATGGCTGACAAGAAAACACCGCAGCCAAACCGGTCGAACGACGCCAAGGGGAAGCGTCCCCGACTGGACTCCCCCCCCCTGGACATGCAGTCAGCTCTCCAGAAGATGGCGCGCGATGTATTTGACAATACATCTTGCTCCATGCATCACCTTGGGCTTGGTCCCATTCCAGAGTATACTGGAATGGGGACCACGGGCTACTACGTCTTCAGCATGACGCACTTGACCGATCGCCTCGACGTCCCTTGGGACAGCAAGGCGGGAGGCGCCCCCGCCCTGCCAGGAGCCCAAGAAGAAGAAGGAGGAGGAGGTGGAGGAGGAGGAGGAGGAGGAGAAGGAGGAGGAGGAGGAGGAGAAGGAGAAGGATATGGAGGTGGAGGAGAAGAAGTAATTTTTTTCTTGTTCTTATTTGTGTTGTTTTTCTTTTATTGTTTCTAGTTTGTGTTTTTCTTTTTTCTTGTTTGTAATATATCGTCTTAATGTAATGAACTTTAGTTTGTTGTTCATTGGTGCGCAAAAATAGTTCTAATGTTGTTGTTCTAACGATAAACTAGTGGACTATTTATCTCTTTTATTTTTTCAGAATGCAATATATTTCCACTTCCAACTCTACTGAGCTGGAGATCCAGAAAGTCACTTCCACCTAGTTCATCTGACAACACCAGGGTGAACCTTCCCCCTCACCCTGTGCCCACTCTCTATGTTTAAACCCAACACGGATCCAACATAATTAGCGATCAAACAGCAAAGTATGTAGTAAATCACAAAAGATGCTAGAACAGTTTCTGGAGCATCAACTTTAGCCAAGATTAAATGCTCGTGGTTGTCATTGCAAAAGGGTGAAGACAAAAAATACTTGATTCGGATGGCTTGCAAAGACATAGAAGTCAGGGTCATCAAAGTTTTTGTCCGATTTGGATGGAGTTTTAGTTACAGACTTCCATATTAATAAAATGTGTCAGGTGTTTTACTTTCACTAGTGTGTCGGGTTGAGTCTTTTGTTGTTGATCTTCACAAACTTGGGTATCAGTGTGGCCGTACTCTCTACTGAGGGAAAGGTTTTTTTAATTATTTCCATTATTTAAAATAACTTTAGCCCATATTAACAAAGCGCCATCCACCGAGCGCCGTCCTCACTCTCGTCGTGCATGTTTGACATGAAGGATGTTCCCTCGATGGTTCGTGGATAGAATGTACCATCTAGGAACAACTCACTATGTATGTGGTTCATTAAATTAATCGCATGCCTTTACAATATATTTTCCAACATGTTGTACTCATCCTTTCGAAGAAACGACAGCCGTAGGAGCTAGCCGCTACGTGTTCAGATTTTAGGAACAAATGAACACACTTTTGAAAACAAGTATGCCACATACGATCCTCAACATCATCAAATTAAACATGATCCTCAACAAGGGGAGCAACATCTCTCCACGACGTTCTGCCTGGTGTTGCACACACAACACTCGCCTCACGCCGACCACAAGTCCTGATCCAACCGTACAACTTCAAATAAAGGAGACATAGATGATTGGTGAAAAAATAATATAATAAAAAAGTAAGAATAAAAGGGATGGCATTCATTTTGATACATGAACCGTGAGACTGCTGACTTCCATCTTCATTGGCCAGCTCTCGATTCCGCTGATATCTCCAGCATGCATTCACACTAGCTACTCTCTGGTGGCTGGACCCAGGATATCCGTGGCCCACCTGGCATACCCAGTGGGTGCGCCCCTGAGAATAGTTGTTGTTGTTATACGTGGTGTTTGGTTGAGACAATGCAACTTGTGGTCATAATGATAAGAATTAAAAAATAGAAAGAGTATATCAGATTCAAAAATCTTCATTACTTTCTTTACTCGGGGCTGGGACCTGTCAAATTCAGAAACTCCTCCGCTCATATCGTAATTGTATCAGTTATATATCCATGCCCGTTTCCAAAACCCAAACTAGTGTAGACGAAGGTTTGCACAAGAGAGAAGTTGCGCTGCGCTGCTGCAGACAACAACCGTAGGGACGACAAGGAGAGAGGACCCAATGGAGGGGACTTAGGTGTACAACATGACGTTCGAGGAAGACATGATCACCACCACCGTGATGTCCTCTGCCAAGGCCGTGGAGGACTGGCAAGATGAGGTCCTCTCCGTCCACCATCGGCGCCTTCACAAGCTCGTCGTTGGGCTTGACGTCAAGTGGCGCCCCAGCTATTCTGCCGACCAGAACACCGTCATCGTTTTGAAGCTCTGCATTGGTTGTTGCTGCCTCATCTTCCAGGTCATCCACGCTGACTACTTCCCCGACGAGCTGGAAGATTTCCTTGGCAATTCCGACTACCGCTTCATCGGCGTGGGCATGGAGGGTGACGCCGACAGACTTTGGAAGGACTGGCAGCTGAAGGTGGCCAAAACGATGGACCTGGCCGAGCTCGCAGCGGAGGAGATGGATAGCCCGAGCCTTCACCGCGTGAGGCTGAAGGACATTGCGAGCGTCGTGATGGGCGCCGACATGGAGAAGCCTTACCGGGTGAGAATGCGCAACTGGGACGCGTACAATCTCTCCGGTGAGCAGATCAACTATGCGTGCACCGACACCTTCATCTCCTTCGAGGTCGGCCACATGCTGCTCTCCGGCAACTAATGATCTAACAACCGAGTTTGCGGATCGCCTGCCGTCAATCATCCCATCATGGAATTCGCAGGTGCAGCGCTCAAGTTGTTGCTTTTTTGATTGTGTGCCCAATCTCTCATAAAATTATTTTTTCTTAAGGAAACACTATATCTTGGGTTCATATCAGATGTGTGCTCCACCGTTATCGGGTCCACATGTTAGCTGCAGTAATAACTGCAGGGCAGAGGATTTCAGCACCACTGTCTTGGCATTTAAGTTAATGTTTTAGTAGTTTCTGTGATAATTGTTAAAAAAAAGAATAGTTTTTGTGATGGAAGAATTAGCTGGAGTCTATTTGTCATGTATCTGAAATTTGAGAAAATTTTAGGCAACAGATCATTAGAAGGTAATAATTATTGTTATTAGTCACTTATTTTGCAATTAGTCATTAACCATTAATTTTATAGGTTAAGCAATTACAAATTAACATAGTCCTTACAATTACGGAATTCCAACAACTAGCTCCCTCCATCCCAAATTACTTGTCGCTCTTTTTAGTTCAAAAATAAACTAATTAATTAAAGAGCGACAAGTAATTTGGAAGATGGAGGGAGTACATATTAATAATTTTGAATAAGCAAGAATCTTACTTCAACCTTCTTACGGCTGGTCGGCTGCGGTGGCACCGCCTCTGTGAGCTTCGAGCGCTGCCGCCCCTAGCTCCACGCGCCACCGCGCGCCGTGCCCCGCCCGCGTCCGCCGCGCCGTCACCTCGGCGTGCCACCATCTCAGCGCACTGCCTTCGGCCTCTGTGCCACTAATGTCGATTAGATCAGCAGCGCGGGCCGAGGCAAGGGCTTTTAAAAACATGCAAGTTATTTCACATGCATGTTAGTTGTCCATGCATGCTATGACCCAAACATGATAAATGAGCCTCAAAAATAACGATCTCTCAATGAAAAGAGAAAACATGTAATGTCATCAAACATGATCGAGGTCTTTCACAAGGATGTTAGACGTCCATATGCATGCTATGCCCAAACATGTATTCCAATCATAGAATATTTCCTACCATGTATATATATTTCTATATTTATAAAATTATCTACCATGCATGTGTATGCTCTCAACCTATATGGCAGTGTTTATCTACCACACTAATGAAGAATATTATCCTGTCATCAATAGAGATAACAAATTTGATAGGATGGATGTTCCCTCGACGGTAGGAGGACAAAATCTATACTACTATCATCTAATAAACACACAGCTCTCACTACGTATGTGGTTCATCAAATTAATCAACCGCATGATGCTATGTATCGTTGTACTCGTCTTTTGAAGAAACGACAGTCGTAGGCGCTAGCCTCTATGTGTTCTGATTTTCGGAACAAATGAGCACACTTGAGAAAACACGTACTCCACATCTGATCCTCAACGTCATACAATTAACATGATCCTCAACAAGGGGGCACAAAATCCTCAACAAGTCATCAAACATGCTTGATCACAAGTCTCTTTCACATGCACTATATTCATGTCCACCATCATATATGATCACGACAATTATCATTGGTTCGATATGGACTCTCGGTCGGCAACGGTCGGATCCTTCAAAAAAAGTATATGGACACTCGGTCGATTGCCACACGCGTTCACGTCAATCTTCCGCACCTTGTTGAAATCGTTCACATGAAACGTTATGACCATCGAGGACGGACCTACAAAGTATGCTAGGTGGGCCATTGCATACCCTGCGCCCTTTGCGTGTCCAATTAAAAAACTGGCCGATGGGATGTGTCGAGCTGTTTGGAGAGGAGGCAAACTGCGGTTTGGAGAAACTCCAACCGTCGATTCAAACGCACAGTTCTCGAGGCATCCGATCATCTCCACTAGCGCGCTTAGACGACGCCCTGCTATAAAGGCACACCATAATCTTCTTCTCCGCCGCACCTCCTGGTCGATCTTTTAGCCTCCAAACTTCTCCTGTTGCTTCTCCACCGCACCACCGTCGACCACCTGTCTCTCTTTGTTCGCACCTACATTGCCGCAAAAATGGGTAGCCCCGCACCGAAGCACTACAGGCCAACGGCATCCTCCGAACCTCCTTCTCCGTTTTCGTTGCCGCCAATGCTTGTGGAACTGGAGGCAGCACCCGCACCTCCTCCACCCCCGTCTCCGCCCGTGGCGCCAGCACCTCCTCCGTCCAACTATGATGAGACTGTCTGCCTCATCGAGAAACAAATCAACAAACTCGATGGCGAGCTTAAGGAGGTCACAGGCAACCTGTTTGCCATCGACGTGCAAGCAAGAGCGCTTGACAAAATGGCGCAGGATGTATTTGACGATATATCTCACTCCTGTCGCCGTCTGAGACTTGGGATCCTTCCCCACCACACCAGCATGAACTCTGCCGGCTACTACATCTTAGGGTTAGGCTTTGTGGCCACTCGTCTCGACTATCTCTACAAGACGGTCGATGAGGAGGCTGGGGTGAAGTTTCGCGAGCAACTGGTGGACGCCGTCGGCCGGAAGTTCGGCCTGGTGTTGGAAGATGCGCCTCTAGCGGTTGCGACGGAGGCGGAAGCTCCAGCAGCGGAGGAGGTGGACAAGTCCTCCTCCGAGTAGAGTAGGATTAGTAGTAGTTTTTTCTTTTGTTTTCTATGTGTTTTTTTCTTGTTTGTAATA
The DNA here is from genome assembly GCA_036927565.1 of Tuctoria greenei. Taxonomy (NCBI): domain Eukaryota; kingdom Viridiplantae; phylum Streptophyta; class Magnoliopsida; order Poales; family Poaceae; genus Tuctoria; species Tuctoria greenei. Next base: position 106,447,249 of record JAYESD010000003.1, on the reverse strand, counting down.
TATGAGTTCTTTTTATGTTAATAAAAAATGTCTTTTATGTTCCTGAACAATGTGTCCTACAGTATGAATTAACGAAAAACTCCACGTTTTATCAAAAAACATTGCATATGGAAAATTATCACATTAGTAATTTTATATCTAGTAAATATTAAACACAATAGGATGTAGTATTATATTTCAAAAAATTACGAAAATAAAAAGCTAGACCGTGTAAAATTGTACATCACATACAGATTATGCAATACTAGTTAATTTTATTTCTATTCCTTTAACTATTTTCATAGTGCCCCCCTGGCCTGGCCCTAGGCGGTAGCCCCTCCCGCCTAGGCCGAGAGTCGGGCCTGCCTTTAAGACCATCCGCATCGGTTCACTGTAAAGCTTACTAGACTATAAATATAGAGTAGATTACAAGATATATCGAGTAAGTGTCAAGAGTGAAATGCTGGATGTATAGAGGATATACTGGAAGTATAGAGGGATATAGACATAGATTAAGTTTTAGAGTAAAATGATGTGGATGGTCTTATCTCTTAACCCCTTGGTGCGGGAAACGATTTCTCTGCTGCAGGACCGCACAGCCGTCTCTATGCGACCTTGCCCAGATGGTTGCCACGTACCTTCACGCTCTAAATCTTACAGCCATACAACCAGGGTGCACTGCATGGTTCCCGCGACTGTGCCAAACTGCCGTAATGATTGCAACGTACGCCAACGCTCTGGATCTTGCAGCACGCACGGGCACACGAATTCCACGTCCGAATTTTGCTAAGCGATCCGAATAACTCAGCGCTCGGTGTGCACGATCCATCATCATGCGCACGAGCACGATGCGGACAAAAAGATCTGTGCTTGGTTGGTTGTCTTGGATTGAATTGACTTGTATTAATTGGATGGTCTAGTCATGTGTTATTTGTTTCACGGTCAGACAGACAAGGTGATCCAGGTTTGAGGAATATTCATCGCAGATGCTGGATGAGACGGTCCATGAAATTTGGTTGGATGAGTCCATCCACCTTATCTAATTATGCTTCTTATTAATGTAATTAGTGATAATTAACTTGTTTATTGTTATTTAGTAATTACAATTATGATATTAACATTTATATTTGCTAGTAATATTATAATTAGTGTATAAATAATTAATATTATAAAATTATCAACTTATATGATTCAATAATGCACCTAAGTTTCATCCAACGTACCAAACAAAAAATTGGATCATCCAGTTCATCCAACCAAACGTTAATTTGGATGATCCAATACATAAAGAAATGGATGATCCTATATCCAATTCAACTTCGACGTCAAACCAAATTCAATTGATGCCTGAGCACTTTGTCACATGTCACTAGTGTATGCACATACACGGCCTCAACACCGGGTTTAGGGTGCATCGTGGACTAACCACATGACTCGGCCAAACACTCACGTAAGTAGCATACACCTGCAATAGAAACTACCTGGCCGAATCCTTCGCGTACGTACGGCAACGCTGACCAACTTATACTCTATGCTACGTACAAAGAATTTTCCTTTTCCATGAGCCAAACAAGCTTTTCTGATGCGACAACTAATAATCGGCACCAGACCACTCTTGTGCACGAACTCACGAACACAACCTGAACTCATCAGGTGTTCATTAGCCCAACAAGTCAGGATTAGCACTAACACGGACAAAGCAACAATAATAAGATGTGATGAGAGTTGCCTATGCCTCCGTGACCCTCGGTCGAAAAAACTGCCACCATGCAAAGAGCGCTACAGCCTCACCTGCCATGAACTCCGTGCTTGGAAACGGCAAACACCCCTTGACGTCATGACTTGAGTATGAGGATGACACGGGAGATCAAACTCGTGAGTGCATCTTGAAAACGAAGTGATTATGTAGACTTAGCTTGAGCAAACACGTGATCTTGATGGAGCACACGTTAGAAGAGAGAGAAGATGAGCCAAGGATAAGAACGAATGGAACTACAACAATAAAGAATAGAATGGATAAGGCCTTTTCCTAGACTCTAGATTTTATTCACTCAGTAAGAAATTTATTTAGTTTCTACAATATTTACTATTTAATTAATACTTCGCCTTGGTTCGAAATACTTGTCACGGAAATTTAATTTTTGAACTAATCGATGACAAATATTTCAATCCAGGAGCGAGGCACTAATTTTCCATTGAACTAAAATATTTTCAAAACTCAATCACGTAATATTATTTGTTCTCAATTAGTGTGCCTTATTTGAATATACTCATGCGTTCTTTTAAACAAGCTGGCCAACAAATTTAATCCTTGCTTCCTGTAGCAATCGCGAATGAATTCTTTTGATCAATACATATTCAACACAACAAGGATTAGTTTATATATCTAACATTTATTGTATTCCCTTATATAAGAAAAAATGACAAAACATTCTAGATACTATTGTGATGGAAAATTTGAATAAAATTTGGACAATTAACATGCTGATAAAAAAATTGATTACACAACCTGAATAATGAAAAGTTATCAAATTTATGATGTTATTTACTACGTGTGTATCGAATTATAAACTTTATATTTTTTATTAAATTATTAACAAGTTGTATATATTTTTCAAAGCGCATACCCTTCGGTTAAATCCTAGGTCCGCCATTATTTTGTTATGCATGTTAGTTGTCATGCGTATGCTGCGCCCCAAACATGATCAACGAGCATCAAACTATATATATGACGATCTTTCAACAAAAAGAGAAAACACGTAACGTCATCATCAAATATATGATCACGAGGTCTTTCAAGTGCATGTTACTTGTCCATGCTTGCTACGACCCAAACATGACCAACGAGCCTCAAACATGACGATCTTTCAACAAAAACAGAGAAAACACGCGTAACATCATCATACATGATCATCGACGTCTCTCTCACATGCATGTTAGTTGTCCATGCATGCTACGCCTCAAACATATCATCAACGAGCCTCAAACTATATATATATACACACACACACACACACACACACACACATATATATATATATATATATGTATATATGTATGTATGTATATATATATATATATATATATATATGTGTGTGTGTGTGTGTGTGTGTGTGTGTTTGTGTGTGTGTGTGTGTATGTATGTATGTGTATATATATATATATATATATACATATATATATATATGTATGTATATGTATATATATGACGATCTTTCAAACAAAAAGCAGAGAAAATACGTAATGTTGTCATCAAACATGATCGCGAGGTTTTCAAGTGCATGTTAAATGTCCATGCTTGGTACGCCCCAAACATTATCAACGAGCCTCGAACATGATGATATTTCAACAAAAAGAGAGAAACACGCGTAACGTCATCATACATGATTGTACGACATCTCTCTGACATGCATGTTATAGTGTTGTCCATGCATATATGCTACGCCCCAAACATATATATATATATATATATATATATATATATATATATATATATATATATATATATATATATATATATATATATATATATATATATATATATGACGATCTTTCAACAAAATTAGAAAACACCTAACGTCATCATCAAACATGCATGATCGAGGTCTTTTGCGTGTCAAACTGTAAAACATAAACGAGGGTTTGTGATGTATATATGTGTTAACAAATGAATGTGTGGTGTGTTCATCATGTTCCTTAGGAATGACAATTTATAAGGTAGGATTTGATTATTTTTTGGACAAATAAATGATTTAGTTATCATGTGAATGTGCTCTAAGTTCCGTGATGTGTTGCGTCTAAGGGGGAGGAGGAGGATTTAGGTTTTCTTTTGTTGTTTTTCTTTTCTTGTGTCTTTTACTTTTTTCTTGTGTTTTGTGACGATCTTTCAACTATATATGATGATCTTTCAATAAAAATAGAAAACATGCAACGTCATCAAACATGATTGAGGTCTTTTGCGTGACAAACTGAAAAACTGGAACATTGCATACCCTGGGCTGGTGGGCCCTTCACGTGTCAAACTTAAAAACTGGAACTGAAGAACTGAAAAATCGCAGGACGGACCTACAAAGTATGCCAAGTGGGCCATTGCATACCTTGGACCCTTTGCGTGTCAAACTAAAAAACTGCCTGTGAAGCCGAGATGGGACGCGTCAAGCCGTTGCGATAACCTAGAGTAGGCAAACCACGGTTTGGATTAACTCTGACCCACCCACCAGTTCAAAAGCACAGTTTTTGAAGCGTCCGATCATCTCCGCTCGCGCGCTTAGACGATGACCCGCTATAAAGGCACAACGTCCTCTTGCATCTCCGCTGCACCACTCCATCGATCGTATCCTCCAAGCTTCCCCTCTTGCTTCTCCGCCGCACCACCACCGACCAACTGTCACTCTTTCTCCCCACCTTCATCGCCGCACAAATGAGTAGCCCTGCACCGAAGCGCTCCAGGCCGTTGACGTCCCCCGAACCTCCTTCTTCTCTGTTTCTGTCACCACCAATGCCAGTGGAACTGGAGGCGGCGCCCGCACCTCCTCCGTCCCCTTCTCCGCCTGTGGCACCTGCACCTCCTCCTCATCCCGTTTGGGTTCAGGAGACTATCTGCCCCCTCGAACACTGCTTTGATGAACTCAATCAATGCCTGAAGGAGGCCACCGAGCACCTGTCCGCCACCGCCAGGCGCGCAAAAAAGCTCAAAAAATTGGCGCGGGATGTATTTTTCGATACATCTTGCTCGTGTGACTGTTTTGGTCTTGGGAAAATTCCCGTCTACACTAGCATGGACACCACCGGCCACTACTGCTTCAGGTTAGGCTTTGTGGCCCCTTGTCTCAACATCCTCTACGAGACGATTGAGGAGATGGCTGGGGTGGAGGGCCGCCAGCATCTTCTGCATACCGTCACCCGGAAGCTTCAGACTCAATTGCCCGAGGAGGCGACAGTAGCGGCGGCAGCGGAGGAGGCGGCGGCGGCGGCAGAGGAGGAGGAGGCGGCGGCGGCGGAGAAGGAGGTGGAGGAGATCTCCTCTAACTCCGAGTAGAGTAGTATTTGTAGTTTTTCTTTTTGTTGTTTTCTATGTGCTTTCGTAGTCCTTGTTTGTAATATATGTGTTGTTTTTAAGTTAATGAAAAATATCTTTTCTACTCATGAACAATGAGTCCTATGCAGTATCGAAAAACAACTCCTTTGTTAAAAAGGGGCGAGATAACTGTTGTTCAATGTCCATCCAAGAATTTGTTGTGTTGCACCAATCGACGACTCTTGGTTGAAACTCCATTGAGATCGTGGTTGAGGCGGCATTTCTCCTCTTCTGTGTTCTTGCACTCAATTTTTTCATTTGTAGACGGCGCATGTGAAAATGTAATTTTAGCAGTAGTATATACTACATGTTATCATTTCATTGTGATTAGTGTTATGGAATGCTGATTGTTTGCCATTGTCCTTTCATGGACTTGGGTGTTCTATATTTGCATATCGTTTGCATTAGCACATATACGTTTGGCAATTCATATTTTTGTTTGTATATTTTTAATATCCCACAAGATATCACATGACTGTTTTTAGATTTTGTTCTCCATGCATGGCAACAAAGACCAAGGGGAGCTAGCGGTCGCACGGCGAGCAAGCAGCTAGGCCATACTATAATTAAGAAGCGAGCAAGTTGTCCAGAGAAGTCTACCCCTCTAGCTACAAGAACCATGTGCAGGAATCGGTGCGACATGACATGTAGCTAATCACGATTGCATGTGTGCACAAGGGCACGACTAGCATCAAATTCTCCACGCCCGCGAAATTTTTTCATTTTTCTTGGCACGCCACAATTGAAATTTTGACAATTCAATTTTCACTCCCTGTGCCTCCAAATTCAGTCCTGCCTATTGTAACCCTATTTCAGCCACGATAAGTATAAATGGAAACTCTAGCCTCCGTCCCCGACATACCGCTGCCATGCCCTTCTGGTGATCTCGCAATACTCCAAATGTAATATCTCTCTGTCCTGTGTTCCAAACTTGTATTCCTAAGAAATTCTAGTGTTTTCATTTCCCACGGTTTTTAAAATTTTTTTCCCCATGGATCTCACAGTGACGCATCGAAGCTCTTGGTGGTGGTGACTCGTGGGTACAACGCCGGGCGACCAAGTTTGACGGGCTCTACCGAACCTCTTCATCGCTGACACCTCCCTGCAACATCACGAACTCTAGTTTTGTGCTAGGTAAGTTCTACACGATCCACGCCACCTTTTTATAGAGCTATATTGGCTAGGTTCTACACGATCCATGCTGATATATGAAGATTAAATAAATTAACAAAGAAGAAATGTGGTCTTCTGTTTCACGAATTTATATATATATATATATATATATATATATATATATATATATATATATATATATAGCATATACTACATCTGTCCCGAAATAAATGTCGCTCCGACAGCTTATAACAGTAGTGTATTTCTAGTTCAATTCTTGGTCGGGACTACAAATATTAAAAAAGGAGGTAGTTGTAATTTAGGATTTAGAAGTAAATGACGCACGAGTTATCTAATCAACCACTCCAAATGTTGTACTCTCATTCCTGTTTTACAAATTTGTATTACTAAGATTTTCATTTCCCATGATTTTTACACTTATTTCTTTCTTGTGGCTTTCTCGGATTCTTACATTTTTTTCAATTCCTTCATTTCTAATTAATCCATTCCAAACAAACACTGCAGTTTATAGAAACCACACCGTCCGATCCAAAATCTACGTCAGTCATGTAATCTGACGTTATCACTGTTATTTGGAATGACTACTTACAATGCTCTTTACGTCGGGAACAAGACATCAAACCATGATGTTGTCTACAAGCATTCATGGTGGCCAACAAGCACCTGGTATAACTATAAATGTTTTTACTATCAAAATAAAAAATAATTAGAAAACATTAATCCTTTGCATGGTATGCAGAGAATATTGCAGCACATGATGTTCAGGAACCCCAAGATTCTTCACTCTCTGGTACTACGATGCATGAACCAACAACAGGTATAGATATACAAACTAGAAATACTCCTTCCGCCCCATTGTAACTTTACTTTTGGAGCTTAAAAAATTTCCCACTCCAACTCTACCAATAGCTTCCAACTACCCATATTACAACACATTACTACATGTCTCTCTACCGTGCCATTTGTTTTGGCAAGCATGTTAGTTTTTTACTCCTTTGGCATTGAATTTGCAGCATTTTGAGAGACTATGTTCTGTCCTTTAAATGTATTGATGATGGGTGTGTCATCGTCATTTGCATTCTTTCCTAGGCTCTACTAATTATTTTAGCATGCCTTGTGATTATACTTTCTTAGTCTTTATAATTAACAGTTCATCAACCTGTGTGATGGCGTGATTTTTTTATGCCTTCACGCTGTGCTCTCTCGCCGTCGACCACTCCGACCGGCACCAGCGCCCACGCCCTACTGTTGGTCACTTGAGTGTCCTCCCCGACGCATCTCCATTGCCCATCACCACGTCCCATCATTCAAGTGCCATGATGACCCCGCCACCCGCAAATCACTGGCCATTACTCGTTCTGCCATCAATCCTCCTTGACAGTTGCTCCTGGTGATCTCGGCCAGACAGAACCAGCTTTGTTAAGTGTCGCAAGCTGGGACTATGCAGTACTGCACCTGCAGTAGCCGCCACTGACAAGTGGACCCGTTGCCTCATGGGCCCACATGTTAGTGGTAGTTACTGCAGGTGCAGTACTACAGATGATTTCAACCCCGCAAGCTGTTTGCCTTATCTATCTTGCATTCGCCACCTGCTACTGCTGGCGTTCAATACTCACCCTGCAACTAATTCTCTTTGAGACACGCTTCGGCTGATGTAAGTCAGACCGAACCGACAAACCCTATCTTTGTCCGGTCTAGTGTTGCCAGTTGCATGCCCGCCCTCTCAGTCTTGTCTACTTCGCTGCTAGTCATTAGAATCCTCTGCAGTACTACAAGTGCAGTAGTGCCACTGACATGTGTACCTGATGGCTAATTTTGGGGTATGAACAGCAACAAAGAAGTCAACAATGTACTCCTCTTGATCAAAATAGTTGTCGTTCAGACAGTCCTAACTAATTCATTTTTGATTCATTTGTTGGTTTGATATGACAATTAATATAAACCAGGAGGGAGTAATACAGAACAAAATGTTGTTGGGACGCGGTCCTCCCACGCTCGTATTTGCTGCACTCGTCCTAAAGATGGTACAAACATCGGACTTTTCTTCTTTTCACACTCTTTGTACATGATACTAAACTTGGTCAAACCGTAATTTGCTTTATTCGTTTCCCTTTTGAATCAATGTAACAGAAGGAAAGAAGTTTGGAGAAGTGTGGCTAAAGGATTTAAGGTTGCTAGAATACGCTATGCATCCCAAGTTAGTAGAACAGAGCATGTGAAGCTCCCAATTCAGTTCTCCACTCAGTTGGGTGCTATGGTTGGTATTAATCGGTGGCACTTTATCGATGATGTGGTTATGTTTACAAAAAAACTTGCATCCCTCAGTGGTGCAAGGAAGTGGGCAGAGGTTGGCGATAGTAACAAGAAAGATATAGTACAAGACATTCTGGTTAGTGTTGTCACACCCCACACAAGTTTTTTCTTGCAATCTCCATCTTGTACGTTTACAGCAACTTGTTATACAACGTACAGGATTCCTGGGACATGGAGGACACACCGGAGAGCAAAAGAAAAATTTTGAAAATTGTTGGTGGGTGCTACAAGGGGTGGCGCTCGACTTTGCATGCCACCTATAAAAGTTATTCTACCGATGAAGAACGTATACAAAAAATGTTTGCTGACGTATCGACACCCAAGTGGTTGCACCTAATAGAATATTTTGGGTCTGAGCGATTCAAGGTCAACTAACTTTTTAATAGCTTCGCATCATACAAAAACTATTTTATTTACATTCATTCATGGAATTAATTCTTAAAATTATTGCAGTCAATAAGCAGGACCAATTCTCAAAATCGAAGAGACAAAAGGCGAATCACTTGCTTGGCTCCAAATCCTACGCCTAACTTAGTTACGAGAAGGTATGAAAAATAAATCATGCTTTTACTTTTTGCTGCAATCAATATGTATACCTACATGTTGAATTTTACTTGTATTTTATGTAGTGAGACCCAGAGACTGGAGAAGAACCCGATGGCATACAACTTTGGGAGGCAAGCCATTTGAAGAACAGTGACTGGGCAAATGAGCTGAGAGAAGCTGTACATGTGAGTAACACTTCAAACAATCCCCAATTAAATAAATATTTGCAATGTGCCTGTGACTTTTCTTTTCATATATAGAGGCAGGCACGTGCCCAAGTGGACCACATGGAAGCTGAGAAGGGAGGCCCAATTCCAAACGAGGAGAGAAACCACATCTTCTAGTGTTGTTATAGATCCTCAATCGGTTGTGCAGGATCACGGGTTCGAGGGCGTGGTTATATGGCTAACCCTACTGGTCCTGAACATGAACATATGCGTATCCAGATAGCTGAACACCTCAACGACCAAGTTCGAAACTTCGAAGATAGAAATGCGGGCCTCAATCACCAAGTACAGGAGTTGGAAGGAGGAAATGATAGCTTAACCACCCAGATGGACTACATAAACCAGAAGAATGAAGAGTTAAACCTTCAAGTCTAGAACTAAGAAGGTCAGATGGAAGCTGATCGTGAACAGAGAGATAAGGAAATGGAGGACATGCACATATCAATGGCTAAAATGTGTAAAATAATGGATACCACTCCACAAAAGGTCCAACAAAAGAACCGCCAAAAGCCGCCTGCTCCAACAATTAGTCCCGGTCAGCTTAGGCAAACTTTTAACATGCAAACACGTCGCATTAGTAATTGTAATACTTGAGTGTTGTTATGCGTGTTGCAATATCAATTGATGGTGTTTATTGTTAAACTCATGATTCTGTTGAAACTAATTTTCAGACCTGGTGCATTAGGATTCTACTGCCGCTAAGTATAAAACATGACATTACAAATTTCTTGTCACAAATGATAAACTATTGCAATAGGAAGCTATTGCCATAAATTACAAAATGTTGCACTGTAAACATTTGGCCACGACTCAAAAAAATTTGCACTAGACTGCTATTGCCACCATGCAGAAAATGTTACATTACAATACTGTTGCCAAAGATGAGAAAATGTTGCATTATATGATTGTTGGCAACTGTGCGCAATGCCTTATATGATTGTTGCATTGTGCTTAGCTTTCTGAGGTGCAACAAAAGATCTTCAGCGTGAATTGGAGAAGGGCTTCTCCCACGGGCCTTAATATAGCTCGTCTCTCATTTGCCCGTCTCCCTTTTGCCGGAGGTCAAAAATCAGAGATGCTACTGTTTAATGTTCATCTCTCATGTGCTTGTCTCCCTTTTGCCACTCGCACGACATCCTGAGTGTCCATTGCCACTCGCGTGCATAGTTAACATCGTGACCGTCCGTTGCAGGGATAAACAAACGCAATGACATTGTAATTAAGGGATATAATTGGAATTTAGGGATAAACAAATGCAATGACATTGCAATTAGGAGATAATTTGCAATTTAATGAATTTCATAGTTCATACACATTGTGTGCCCTCTAAACTATACATTTCGATTCTAAACTTATTCCTATGAAGCTCACATCGATAAATCTAATCTATACCGTCCAGCTTGCTCCCGAAGACGTCTCTTATATTCCCCTGGATCCTAAAAATATTGACATTCTTTAAACAAACAAATGTTGAATGAGGAATGAATAACCTACGTTGGTCACTAACACAAAGTTACTAACCTTGATAATTAGATTATAGCAATCATTTTAACCATCAGGCGCATTTGGCTGATGAAGCAAACGTTGAACTTCAAGTAGTGTAGTTTTTATTGTAAAACAAGACAACCACCCCTACAAAATATCAATTTAAACAACATAAGAAACATGTTAAAATAAGTTAGGCAACAATTACTAATTACTTGAGCAAAATAAGTCTATCTTATGATCTCTTGATCAAGAACCCCAAGGCAGAGTGCTCCTGAGCGATGGACATTTGGGTGGAAGGAACCAAGTGAAAGGACGCATCTTAGAGGCACCAACGGATAGTCTTCCGAGAAGGAGATTTTCGGGGGGTAGTAACCACCTTCCAAGTCAGTCTACAAAGGAAATTGATTAATAAGAGGACTATGGTTGGTCACACTGGAGTTGGTTGAACAGTGGCGACAGTCGCACTGGAGTTGGTCGATTAGTAAAGGAGCATTGGTCGATTAGTAAAGGAGCACCGGAGGCGAAGAGACGAGCGAGATAAATGCAAGACGTGCAAGACTAAAGCGAGATGCACGAGATATGAAAGCACGTCTTCCATTGTTTATAGAGTGACGTGCGGCACGAGGACTGCGGAGAACTTGATTTTGGCGGCGGTGGTGCAGAGACATGTGCGATCGGCGTGCGCGACCTTTCATTTCCTCGAGGTGGTATTGATGCGTACCATCATGCCATCAATGTGTGACAAACAAACTGCTCCATCATCGATTTTGCACAGAACTTATATAAGACGCGCCACCACACGTCAGTTCTCTACAAGTGTCCCACTCATTTTGCATCCATTTCTTATTCTTTGTCTTCTCCGCGCTGATGACCCACCACCACCATGTCCAACGTTCCGCCTCCAAGCCCGCCGAGGGAGCCACCCTGCAAGAGACTATGTTGCAACTCCCCCAAGAGGGTCAACATCAAGAAGCGCCTCCTTAGGACGCAAGAGGTGTACAACAATATGTCTCACGCCATGAGTTTCTTGGTCAGGGTACCCTTCAAGAGTTTACTGGAATGGGTACCATCAGCCGCAACCTCTGCGCCCTCACTGGAGTGGCCGATGGTCTCGACATTCTGTTTGAGACAATGGCCCAAATGCTTGGCACCGAGGGCCGCAGAAGCCTGGTGGCGGCGATGGAGAGGAACATCAGTCGCGGGGTTGCACCTCCGGTGCAACCGGAGGAACCGGCGGAGCCGGTCCAGGCTCCTGTTGCACTAGCGTTGGAGTCGCCACCGGATGAGGAGTATAATTTAGTTTTTGTTTGTTGTTTTTAGTTGATGTTTTTCTTCTCTTGTGTCTTCTTGTACTTTTTTGTTGTGTTTTGTAATATATTTTGTTAATAAATGAAATTTATTTATGTTCAACTGTGTGTTCCATTGTGGTGAATGAATATTTTCTTGTGTGTTCAACTGTGTGAATGAATGAATGTGTAATGTGTTCATCGTGTTCCTCAGGAATCATAAGGAAGGATTTGATTATTTTCTGGACAAGTGAATGATTCAATTATAAAGTGAATGTGCTAAGTTCAGTGATGTGTGATATCAACAGTGAAATGAATCAAAATGGAAAAAATCATGAAGCTAAAGGAGACGTGGAGAATAGGAGACATGCTTTTCATAAAAAGCGCGTCCCCCTTTTAGGAGAGGAGAGGGAGACGTCGAGCATAGGAGACACACTTCGCTGCTAAGCGCATCTCCATTTTGCATCTCCGCAAAGACCTTATACAAGGCGCCATCAGTCACTCCTTTTCTCTTCGTTTGTCTTCTTCGAGCAGACAACCCACCATGGCCAACATTTCGCCTCCAAGCCCGCCGAGGGAGCCACCGTCTAATAAACAGTGTTGCCGCTCCCCCGAGAGGATCAACAACGAGCTGATCAAGATGCTATTCAACAGGTTGTTTGACCGGTTCCATAGGCTGCTTGAGATGATGGCTGAGGTGCTCGGCACCGAGAGCCGCAGTAGCCAGGTGGCAGCGAAGACGAGGATCCTTGGTCACGAGGTTGCACCACCAGATCCTGACCAGATGGAGCAGTCGAAGTAGCCGACTAGGACTCCTAGTGCACCGGCGTCGGATGACCGTCGGAGGAGGAGGAGGGGGAGGAGGAGTAGGATTTAGGTTCACTTTTGTTGTTTTTAGTTGATGTTATTTTTCTTTTCTTGTGTCTTGTATTCTTGTGTTTTTATAATATATTGTTAATTAATTAATGTATTATTTGTGTAAATCTATGTGATGAAAATTATCTTTTGTGTTCATCTATGAATGAATGAACGTGTTCATCGTTCAGCGATATGTTCATGTCTGTCTACAACCGTTGACAAAGGAGACGTGCTTTCTGTAAAGTTCGTCTCATTTCTTTCACAAATAGGAGATGCGATTTGTTAGATGCGCGTCTACCGTTTGTTAGAGAGGAGGGCATGTCTCGGAAACCTACTTAACTCAGATGGGTTGTATAGTAGCGCGTCTCCTTGTACGTTCAACTGAGCCATGTTAGGTCCTTGCTGAAGCGGGCTTGGCTTGCTTAACCTTATTAGAGACGATCAGCTTTGAGCATGTCGCCCATCCTTGTCTCCTATTTGGGTTTCTTACGTAGTGTCGGCAGCGAGGACATGGCAGAGGTGAACTGCAGCAAGTGCAATTTCCTCCACTGGTGCATGAAAAACATTAGGACAAAGCTCTAGAGCAACCTTGTGCGATGTAGAATCTGGGCATGGTGTCAATTTGTGGCAGAAAAGGCTGGAACAGAGGACACAATGACGAGAGGAGCATTTCCATGGCCGGCGGCCACAAGATTTGGTTTCCCGGCGATCTCACTAGGTCGTTCTTCAAAATGTTTGTTCCTAAATGATCAATAGATCGTCAATATTCTATGGATTAAATGGAATGGTTCGGAATGAACCAATGAGAAAGAATTTTGACTATGAAAGTGTGAAGCTGATTTTGAACACCGGCAGCAAAACATGAAATTTGGTAAGGACACTCTATAGAATTGCTTCCAACTTGAGGAAGGGGGAGAGGTACATGTCCAACCTTTGTGGAGGAGTTGTTGGGCTAGAAAGGCTTTGAAGGTTCCTGACAACATCGATGCCTCATGGTGTTCAACAAATGAAACTGTGGTGGCAACAACAGCGATTTCATTGTCTCGTAGCTCTGCCAAGAAAACAAGATGGAAAATATGAGACCTATGTGTGCTGAATACATTGGCTACAATGATAAAAGTTTTGAATACAAGCAAAACACCTTTATCATCAAGGTCTGAGCTCCAGCAAGGTCCGATGATAGGTCTTGCTTGTTTTGGGTAGTTTCGGCAAGGTCCAATGTAAAGCCCGACTTGCTTTGGCTAGGTCCGACTTCTTTGTCTAGGTCCGACTAGCTTTGGTTAGCTCCGGCTCTAGGTCCGTCTAGCTTTGGTAAGCTCCAGCCCTAGGTCCGAGTAGCTTTCGTAAGCTCTAGCGCTAGGTCCGACTAGCTTTGGTAAGTTCCAGCACTAGGTCTTGCTAACTTTGGTAAGCTCCGGTTCAAGGTCCGGTTAGCTTTGGCAAGGTTCGAAGCTCGATCGCAGTGGTTCTGCTTTTACTTTGAATAGATTCGAACTTGCTTTACATCTATGGAAAGTTTACTTAGTATTCTTTTACTAATTTTTTGGTGGTTATGGTTGATATCTTTTTGTTATGGCTTGCAACAAGCTTATGTGAGGTGCTCACGTAAGGTGTTGCGGTTTCCGAACTAACGTGAGTCAAGTCGAGGAATTGTGCTCGGAAGTGTTGGTTGTCTATTCCTATGCATGTGTTGCTTGGGTTCAAGACATGGCTGGTGATGGGATACATTGAACTAGTCTTAGGGAGAAGATGAGGTTCAACAACCAAGTTCGGGAGGAATTGTGGTTGAGTTGATCCGGAGGTTGGGCAGCATGTTTGAATCAAGAACAATGCATATGTAGGTATTGTGGACGTCATTGTAAGATGTTTGCATTTATTCAAGGAGTGCATGGACGTGTCTACATGGTTCCGAGGCGTGATGAAGAGATGTGGATGCAAATAATTGGTCGGAAAGGTTCAACCGACTAGGTTATGGACTTAGATGCGGCTGAGTCGTGTTTGACTCAAATATGCAAACTTTTGAGTTGGTTATGATAGGATTTCGTGTGGGTTACGAATTTGAGTAGTTTTAGAAATGTGGGATACGTTCCTAAGGCGTTTGGAAGTCTTAAGATTGCTTCTATCGATGTATAGAAGAGTCTTGAGGAGTTATGGAAAGTTTCAATTCGTGAATTGAGTAGGATTAGAGTCTTAGTTAGGTTTGGGTTGGCCTAAGGGCTGGTTATATAAGCAAGGGAGGCCAGAGCTCATGGTTCATGACTTTGGGGCTGTTCTTTGTGAGTTTTCATAATTAAAATTTGTATTTTGAAGGAACTTCTGTGCATTGTTTTTCCGACTTGTTTTCTTCAAGTCTTTATCATCGAGTTTCTGCACAACACTATCTTGCTTCGGTGGTTTTATCATAACTCGAGTTTTACAGATCTGGTTGACGTGATTCTTTTTGAGTTATCTTCACAACTTAATTTTCTACCATCTGTAAAAAATTTACGGTCATTGGATTTGTGGTTTCTGATTTACATGAGTTTCTTTGCAGTGTTTCACAACTATTTTTCTCGGGTAGGACAGATTGACCTTTGTTCGACCTTTCGATCGTAACTTGAGTTGCTCTCGACGGATTTTCTTGATTCTTGTTGTGACGTCTTTGTGACTTGATTCTATACAATATACACTAGTTTTTTCACAGTTGAACATGTTTAGATTAGTCGCGCACACGGTTTATTTAACATATTGGTTTCCTGCCGAGGGTTGTTTTGTTGCTTCCGTTGAAAAGTTTTAATCTACCATTCACCCCCTTTGGTAGATTTACACGTGCTCTTCGATCCTACAAATGGTATAAGAGCCATGGTGCTCTAACCTTTGTGATTCACATGTTTTTTTGACTAATCCTCATGGAGAAATACTAGGCAAAACCTTGTGTGTTTGTTGGTATTGATTTTCAGGTTTGGAAGGCATGCATGGAAGCTTTTATCCATGCACAAGGCTTCATGATATGGGAAAAAAGTGTACAAGCCTTACCACGTGCCGCCAAACAATCAAGTCACGGCTACAAACTTATGAGATGTCCACAACAACAACAAAACCCGCAACTTGATAATCCAAGGACTAACTCAGAGCTACTTCGACCGTGTTGCACACATCCGATCGGCGTACGATGTGTGGAGAGTACTTTGTGACTACCACGAAGGATCCAACACGATCAAGGAGGTAAAGTAGGATATGTTCAAAAAGGAATACATGCATTTCGAGATGCAACTCAGTGAGTATATCGACGATCTCGTTGCTCTCTTTAACAAAATTCCCAGCAACTTGCGTAGTGTCAACGTTAACTTTTCAGATGCTGAGAATGCTAGGCAATTACTAAGTGCATTAGACATGACAATATGGGAGATGAAAGTAACATCCATTCGTGAATCATCTGTCATGAGTACTCTTACTTTAGATGTGCTCTAGTCTAAACCAAAAACTCATGAAATTGACATTTTATCACGAAAGAATCCAAATAAGTGTATTGCATTCGTTTCACAACGTGATATGCCTAGCTTCGGCCTATCATCATCTAGCAATACACTTGCTTTGATGTCTTCACTAACCCTAGAATAGATTGAAGAATTTCCAGAAGAGGAGCTAGTACTCATCTCTACTCGGTTCTCAAAAGCATTGCAAAATGTGAGAACTAGAAGGGGAGGAAGCTCCGGACCTCAATGATGCTTTGAATGTGGTAAGACATGACACTTTCATACAGAATGCCCTAACCTTTCAGGTCCTACTACCCGTGAAGAGAAGCAGAACAAGGTCAAGACCACCTCTGGAAACTCCAATAAGAAAAAGAAGGGTTTCATTGGACGCAAGATGATAAACCGCTTCATCACCGCACTTCAAGAGCTCACTTCAAGTAATGTAGACATTGGAAGTGATGAAGATGATGATGATCTGGTCAACTTATGCTTCATGGCGGGTAAAACAAGATCAAGATCAAGTCAGGAGGATGCAGAACACAACAGTGACGAAGATGAGGTATGTTCTACCTGTAAGGAAATGTGTGATACAATTTCTCGGGCAAATATTATTGTCAAGAAAAAGGAAAAAAGGATTAGGGATAATACTAATAAAATTAAATCCCTAGAATCTGAAATCAACTGTTTAAAAACTTTGATTCCTAGTGATGAATCATGTCCCTCATATGAGTTAATCTATGAACAATTGTCCACATTTAGAAGTGCACACTCCTCCACTCTAGATAGACCTGATGAAGAAACTGAAAAGAACAAAAAGTTGTCTGATTTTAATGTTAAAAACACAAAAGATGCTTCTTGTTCTACGCATGATCTACATTGTTCTGCATGTGACAATCTTGACAAGAAACTAAAAGATGCAATGAATGAAATTTCCATTGTGAACAATGATTTACGTTCTTTTGAAGTTAAATATTGTTCCAATTACAAATTAAAAAGAAAAACTTCATGTCAAAACCTCCTAGTTTTATCTAAAGAACTTGAACAATAAAAATAAGATACTAGAGCGGTTCTACAATGGGAACAAGAACCTAAACTTGCTGTTAAATTCTTCTAAACCTTGCAATGATAAAACTGGTTTAGGTTTTGATTCCCATGCTTATTATAAAACACATCTACCTCACATTGTAAGATCATTTGGAAGAGATTTAATCAAAATTGTCCCTAAACAAAAGGATGTGATTTTTAAATCTGCAGGAGTGCTTTCTAATTCTATTTCTAATACTAGATGCTCATCTAGACATGATTACAAAATGAAATTTCATTGTACTTATTGTGATAAAGATGGTCATGTCATAGATTTCTTTCATAGACTAGCTAAAAAAATTAAAAAGGATAAAGTGTCTGCTAGATCTCATAACTTTCATGCTAAATATGCTATGCATGCTAAACCTAAAATTAGAAACATGCAACCTGCTTTAATTAGTCAAAAATATGAAAAAGTAGCTTCCGGACCTTCTGGTAAGAAATCTACAAAGGCAGCTCTGATAGTTCCGATAGCTCCGAGAGCTCTCGGACCTCGTGTTGTTACCTCTGGACCTTCTGTTTTTGCCTTTAGAGCTACTGATTTTAGTGCTACTCAAGTATCACCCTATAGGTTAGTAGTTAAGAACAAAAATCCTCAAACTTTGACTCATAAACCTACTGTTTTATCTCAGCTTTTCGCGTGTTTTTCCTGTTGCACGTCGTGTGACTCAGTATTGGATTCCTAGATGCCTTTTGACTAACTCCAGTATTGAGTCATCAACGTATTGTTCTTCTATGTAGGTTAAACGCTTGAGGAAGGAGAATATTTGGATTGTGGATTCAGGCTGTTCACGCCACATGACTGGTAACAAAGAATGGTTCTCCTTCCTCTCTTTTATGTCACGTGTAGAGAATGTTACTTTTGCCGATAATTCTTCAACTCCTATAACTGCTAAGGGTTCGGTTAGAGTAAATGATCAGTACACTTTGAAGGATGTGGCACTTGTTAAAAATTTGAAATACAACTTGCTTTTTGTTTCACAACTTCTAGATGAAAATCTGGAAATTATTTTCACTAAAAGTTGCTGCAAAGTTGTAATTTCAAATAGTGAGCTTATTTTTAACATGTCTCGATTTGGAAGAGTTTTTAAAGATGATTTTGATATGTCCTCCTCTATGCATAGGTGCCTAGGTTCTAATGATTCAAAGGACATATATTTTTGGTATCATAGACTTGGTCATGTAGGCTTTGATCGTCTAACGCATGTTAGTGCTCTTGATCACATACGTGGGCTGCCTAATCTTAATGGGGACAAAGAAATTGTGTGCTCTTCTTGTAGACATGATAAGATGGTTGCAGGTCCACATACTCCTCTCACATGATCATGACAACTCAATCGGGTCAACTTTTGCACCTTGACATCGTAGGACCTTCACGTGTTCAATCTTTCAGAGGTAAATGGTATGTTCTTGTGATCGTTGATGATTATTCTAGATACTCTTGGGTTGACTTTATGGAATCTAAGAATGAAGCTTTTAGTCACTTTAGAACATTATTTCTTAGATTATCAATTGATCACCAAGGATCTTTAAAAGAAATTAGAAGTGATAACGGAACTGAATTTAAAAATCAATCTTTTGATCACCTTTGTGCTGAAAATGGAATAGATCATCAATTTTCTTCACCATATATACCTCAAAATGGTGTTGTAGAAAGAAATAAAGAACAAAACATTAGTTGAGATGGCTAGGACTATGCTTGATGAATATCGAACACCTAGGAATTTGGGCAGATGTGATTGGAACTGCGTGTTAGGTCTCAAATCATGTTCTCTTGCGCGCTAAGCTACATAAAACACCATATGAGCTCCGGTTTGGACATAGGCCTAGTGTTACACACATTTGGGTCTTTGGATGCAAATTCTTTGTTAAGAAACATGGTAATCTTGATAAATTTGAACCTAGTTCCATTGATGGCATGTTTCTTGGTTATCCATCTCATACTAGAGGCTACTATGTGCTTTTACTTAACACTAACAAAATTGTGGAGACTTGTTAGGTGTCTTTTGATGAAGCTAGCCCAGGTACTAGCTCAAACATTGCAGGTCGGGATACATATCCTCAGGGGAGGGTATTTTCAAAGAACAAGAAGAGTCGGTGATATTGCCAGATAGTTTCGAAGCTGACACGTGTCCAGCTTCGAACTTTGAACAAGCTCCGACTACCATCTCTGCTGGTCCTGATCATCCACAAGCCACAAGATCATCAATTTGCGATAAACCTGATGAAGAAGAAGCTTGTGAGACATCTGTTCCCCTACAGATTTACAAGAATCATCCCCTGCAACAGATAAATGGAAGCTTGCATGAACGAGTTACAAGTTCCAGGTTTTCTGACCCAAATTCTCATGCTCATTCTTCTTTTGTTACTTCTTTTAAACCCAAAGATATATCACACGCACTCACTAATGAATCTTGGATTATTGCCATCCAAGAAGAGTTAGAAAATTTTGAAAGAAACGATGTTTGGAAACTTGTACCCCCACCTCAATATCACACTTTAATTGAAACTAAATGGTTGTTTAAAAATAAACAAAGTGAGAATGGGGTTGTGGTTAAGAATAAGGCTAGGTTGGTTTATCATGATTTCACACAAATTGAAGGTCTAGATTTTTATGAAACTTTTGCTCATGATGCTAGATTAGAAACCATAAGAATTTTGTTAGCTTTTGCTGCATCTAAAGGGTTCAAGTTATATCAAATGGATGTTAAAAGTGTTGTTCTTAATGCATATATAGATGAGGACGTTTATGTCAAGCAACCACCAGGTTTTGAAAATCTAGATTTTCCTAATCATGTTTACAGACTGTCCAAAGCCTTGTACGGTCTCAAACAAGCCTCTAAAGCATGGTATGATAGGTTAAAAACATTCTTACTTGAAAAGGGGTTTACCATGGGCAAGGTTGATAAAACTTTTTTTTGTGCTTAAGCAAGGCAATGACTCATTATTCGTTCAAGTGTATGTGGATGATATTGTCTTTGGTTGTGCTTCTCATGATCTTCTGTCCAAGTTTTCAGCTATGATGAGTTCAGAATTTGAGAGGATTATGATGGGAGAACCCACGTACTTTTTGGGGCTGCAAATCAAGCAAACTAAGGAGGGAACCTTTATGCATCAAATGAAGTATACAAGAGACCTTCTTAAGCGCTTCAACATGGACAAAAGCAAGGCTCTTCGGACAACAATGGGAACAACAACGACACTTTAACTTGATGAAGCTGGTGAACCCGTGGATCAAAAAGAATGTAGAAGCATGATCGGATCACTTTTGTACCTCACGGCATCAAGACCGAACATTTAATTCAGCGTATGTCTTTGTGCACGGTTTCAAGCTTCCCCACGTGCTTCACATTATCAAGCCATCAAAAGAATTCTCAGGTACTTACATGGAACTCAAGAATTTGGCATTTTTCTTCCTTCTTCCTCAACCGTTACTTAAGCTTTTTGGGATGCTGATTTTGGGGGTTGTAGGATTGAGAGGAAAAGTACTTCTGGTGCTTTTCATTTTTTTGGTAATTCACTTGTTGCTGTCCTCTAAAAAACAAAGTTCAGTTGCATAATCCACAGCCAAATCTGAATATGTAGCTGCTGCTAGTGCTTGCTCCTAAATTCTTTGGATTGTTCAAACACTTAAAGAATATGGGATTGATCTAGATAGTTGTCGGTGGTTTGGAACCGGCAGATCTCCCTACACTACTAAAGTAATAGAGGAGTTTGATGTTCGGTGTGGGCGCGCGGAGATTCAAGAAGGTGAGTAGTAAATGATGCAGGAGACACAAGAGTTTACGTGGTTCGGGCCGCCTGAGCGTAATAGCCTACTCCACGGGTGTGTTGTTGTTGTATTAGCTGTATGAGCTTGTGTTGAGCGTCAATGGCATGTGTGTCTAGCCCTTGAACGTGTCGTCGGCCTGTCCTTTTATAGTACAAGGGCAGGCCATTACAAGTTAGCCTGGCCCGACATGTGGCCCCGGCGATTACTAGTATTGATACCTCTTCAACACGTTTAATTGCTCTTAATGACCCTGTAACGGGCTCTTACAGCACCGTTACTAGTGTTAAGATCGTCCGTTTAAGTGTCATTAATATGGTATTAATGACACTTAATCGGGTCTTGAAGTTCTTGATTCCCCTTTGAAGATCCGGAGCCGTTGCGAGGTCTTCCGGAGGTTAGAGGCTGAAGATTCGTCGATTGGACATGTGGCAGCTCCGGAGCATACTGTGGGAAAAAGGTAGCTCCGGAGCTACCTGACACGTGTCAGGTCCGGAGCTTCTCTCGGTCTGGGGTTAAGTCCGGAGGTGCCATTTCGGTACATGGCCCGGAGCTTCCCCCTTGTGGGCGGTAGCTCCGATTTGATAGTACACGTGGCGACCCTGGGATTAACCATGTTGGAGAAGCGGGTCCGGTTATGTCTGACATGTGGGCTTCCGAAGGTCTTCAAATCAAGTAGATGACTTTCCTTTGAGATCTTTGTAACCTCAAGGGGTGTACGATTTCTAGGGTACCGACAGTGGCCCCCTGGACCTACCTCCGGGGAAGACCACTGGGGTGAAGTTATTCCGTCGGAGGTGGGTCCATCCTCGCGACTTTTGAACTGAGCCTTCAAAGGTCTTCGGAGGTGCCGTTGGCGAGGATTTGGAGTTAAATCCTCACCGCGTGCGGCAGATGAGATCTTTGGCATGCGGATCTCACGCAATTGAAGGTCGCCGGTTCCCGATACGAAAACCGTATCGGTTCCGCGCGCCTTGTCAGGCCGCCGCCTTTGGGCTTCCCGCCTCATGATGGCAACCGTTCGCCTGGGTAAGAACCTCGACTTGATCGTCGGGGTGGTCCCGGGCCCACTTGTCATCGGCTGGGTGGAATTTTTGGGTGGTATCTTCGACTTCCTTGCGGTTTCCATCCAAGTGTTGAGAGGGCTTACTTAAGAAGGAAAGTGCGCACCGTCGGGAGTTCTTTACGCCTCTCATCTGTTCTTGCGCTCAAACTCCCAACTTGTGCTTTACTTTTCCTCTCTTGCCTCGCTATGCCGCGATGGAGTTGGGTCTCCGTGAAAGCCGTTTGAAGACCGACAGCGACCTGAAGAAGGTCCGGGCCCTCATGGGATGGTCCTCGGACTTCTTCAACCGCTCGGTCCATGCCGGTGGGGAGCTTCCGTTTGAGAAGGAGCACGCCGGCGAAATGGTGTACTTCTCCTCGTATGCCATGGTGGGGTTGATCCCACCTTTTTCTTCCTTTTTCTTAATGCTGCTAGACTTCTATGGTCTGCAGTTATACCACCTTGGCCCTCACTCCATTCTCCTCGTGTCTATCTTCGTCCACTTCTGTGAGATGTGGGTGGGCATCCCTCCCTGCATCGAACTTTTCCGGACATTCTTCACCGTCCATACCACCGGTAGGAGCAATGAGTACCTTGGCTTCTACTACTTCGTGAAGCGCAAGAAGTGCCCATTCAAGTACCTCCGATCATTTCCCTCTGAGAAGTGGGATGACTGGAAGAAGGACTGGATAGTCGTCCGGGTGGAGGAGCACGAGAGGTTGGAGCTGCCCGAAGGCCTTCCCAGCATCGACACGACAATCTGGAGTGAAGCTCCGGTGCTGGTGGAAGCCTTCAACCCTGTTTTGACCAGGATCCGCCAATGCGTGGAGGGAGGATTGACTCCTCAGGAGGTGTTTTGCAACTTCTTGGCCAACAGGTAGGCGCCGCTGAAGAGGAGAGAGAAACTCGCATGGGCCCTCAACAGCGTGATAGACGATGACCGTGTCGAGACCGGGCTGAAGTCCAATATGGTGGGGAAAACTTTAGAGTTCCACCTCAAGAAGTTCCAGCACGGCATCGACGTCGAAGGCGACGACTTGACTCCGCCATCAGCTTTTCTTCCTCTGAACGTAGAAGTCGAGTTCAGCAGGGAGCTCCGACGGAAGATGCCCGTGCTTGACGACCTTGGTGTCGTCGAGATAAGATCAACCACCGATTTAGAGATCCCCGGAATGCCCAAGGATGGCTCCGACCCTGCTCCGAAGCTGAGGGAAGAGGTCGTCGGCAAGGGCAAGGAGCTGGCGGATGAACCTGTGAGCCGGAAGAGGAAGCTGCAGTACGCCGACGGAAGGTCCATCAGGCCCGCTACTTCTGCGTTGGCTCCTTCTCCCCGGAGGGGAAGGTCTTCTACAACTACGGCGACTGTTCCCGTAGTGGGGTCCTCCCGGAGCGCGACTGTTCCCACAGTGGGCTCCTCCCGGAGCGCGTGTGTTCCCGCAGTGGGGTCCTCCCGGGGTGTTAGCTCCGGGCACGCAACTCCAGCACTTGGGCCGGTGGAGGCCTCCAGGTCCGGGGGTTCTTCCCGATCGAGGGTGGCCTCGACTTGGGAAACGCCCGTGGCCGCGACGAGTTCCAGGGGGCCTTCTGGAGCTTCCACGCCGGCTATGGCCAGCCGAGAACGCCCAGGAAAAAGGTTCCGCGCAAGCTGGTGCGGAAGCCTCCCAAGGTAATTTTTAATCTCTACCTTGGATAGTTGTTTTAATTGTAGCAACTATTTTTTAATTTTCTTCGTTCATCATCTGCAGCGTCCCCAAGAAGGGGAGTGAGGCTCCACCCTCAGCCATAGTGGCTGAAGCCATGAGGGTGGGAGCTTCTGCTCCTGTCCCGGTGCCGCCCCAAGTAGTGGCTGAAGCTGCAACAGCTCCGGCGCCGGCTGTCGTGGTCATGGACCTCGAATCATCCCCAGAAGTTCTCGTGGTAGCGCTGGACCACGGGAGTGAAGATGCGCCAGCGGCACCTATCCCGGAGGTTGAAGCTCTAGGTCCTGGTGCTGAGATGATGGAAGCTCCGGCTATTGAGCCGGAAGAAGTAGTAATTCTGGCCTCCGAGCTGGAAATTGTCGAAGCCCCGGCAGTTGAGCCGGAGGTGATTGAAGCCCCGGCATGCGCGCCGGAAGCTGAGGTAGTTCCGGCAGTGGGCCGGCTACTTCCGAAGCACCGGCCGCTGAGCCGGTCATTATTGGAGCTATGGCCACAGGGTCGGTCGATGTTGAAGATCTTCCGGCTCCTGAGCCTGTTGTTGAAGAGGTGACAGAGCTCGAGCCCCCATCGGAAGAGTTGCCCAGACCGGAGCCAGCAATGGCTCCTGCTCCGGAAGCGATGACGTCAGAGGTACCTGCGGCCAGGCCGGAGTGCCCAAGCGAAGTCGCTGGCCCCCTGCCTGAGGGGGTGAAAGAAGATCTGGCGGCGGGGCCTTCCTCAATGGCGACTGAGGCCATCCCGGAGGACGGCCCTAGTGCCATGGAGACTCAGGTGACCACTCTTATGGAGTGGGACCCAATTTTTGTATCTGAAAACCCGCTGGAACCAGCGGAGGAGACCCCAGCAGGTCCGGAACCCATCCCGTTATCACTGTCTATTGACAACGCATGTTCTAGTCTGCGTCAAGTCTAACTGGCCTTCTACCACGACAGCAAGGCTCTTGAGGAGGAGCGACAAACCCTTAGGCGGTGGCGTAACCGGCTCTACTTCGAGACCAAGCTGGCGCAGTCGAGGCTAGCGGATGACAAAGAGTGGATCAAGCGGGAGAAGATCCGCCTGGAATACTGGGGCAAGTTATTGGATGACAGGGAGAGTATGACTCGTTCCCTCGACGCTCAATCCCAGGAGATCTACGATTAGGCCAAAGCAGCCAATAGTGCGGCCGATGAACGCCACGAAAAGCTTGAGGCCATTAACACTGCACTCATCAAGCGCCGAGAGGCACTTGAAGATAGGGAGAAACGGCTCGAAGATGAAGAGCAGGAACTCCTAGAGCTGCGGGATGACGTCCTGAGGAGGTAGGAGGAGCTCGCCGAGAAGGTGGCTCTGGTTGACAAGGGCCACGAGGAGCGCGCCAAGAAATTGGAAGAGCGCTGCCATGAGGAAGAGGAGAAGGCCTGGGTGCGAGGGCAGGAACTCTACGAACAAGAGTGTGCCCTTACTGCCAGGGAGAAGAAAGTGAGGGGCAGAGAGAAGGACCTGGTCGACCGCCAGAACAAGATCCACCTCCGGGAGGAGGAGCTCAGAAAACTCGAAAAGCGGGTTGTTGAGAAGATTCAGCAAAACGCCAAAGAAGTTGAGCGCCTTGCCCGCGAGAATTCTGAACTGGTGGCGGCCAGAAGATCCCTGGAAGAAATGAAGGGCTTGAGGACTGAGGACTCCCTACAGATTTGGGAGTTCTTGGGCAAGGCCAACAAAGCGCTGACACCGATGGGCTTCAGCTCCGTGCACCCGGATGATCTGGAGCCGGAGCCGGACTTGGCGTTGCAGGCGTTGAGTTCGGCAGGCAGCAAACTCTCCAAGGTGGGCGATGTCATCGCGGACCAATTGGAGGTTGAGGGGCAATCCCTGGCGAAAACATCGCAGAATATGTGCTGACATGCTACACCAGCCGGAACTCCCAATTTCCTCTAGACCCGGTGCTTGAAGGTCCCGTCGAAGGAGAAGGGGAAGCTGCCCGAGCCAACGTGTTGGAGGTTGCCCAGAAAGTCGCCCAATTCTTTCATAGGGTCTAGGACCTTCTCTGTAGTTCTCACTTGTATTTTCTCTTCTTCTTCCTCAATTTTGTAATCCCTTATCTCCCAATGTAATCCCTTGTCTCTAGATAAATGAAATCCCCAAATTTTTTTGAATTTCACATTTTGTCTTCACTTAGCCCCCTGGTAGATGTACACAATTTGATTGTGAACATGTACCAAGTGGATATTATGTTTTGTTGAAGACTCATTTGCTCCAAACTTGTAGGTTTTAGGTCCAAAGTCTTCGATAGTGAAGGCCCCCTGAGGTTGTCGGAGCTTAGAAGGTCCGGCATTGTCTATCGCTGGAGCTTGGTAGCTTCGGCAATAGTCTCTATCAACGCGTAGAGCATTGATAGTCCTCCGGGGTGTCGAGCTTAGTAGCTCCAGTAGTGACCTTTACCAATACTTACTTTGTTGGCAGCAGACTCCATTTACGGGGTCTTCTCACCATCTTTTATTCAGCGTTGACGGCTGGCCCCCCTGGCTTTACCGGAGCTTGATTACTCCGGTGATGCGTAACATCGATTACAAGCCACCTAGGGGAGTCGGAGCTTTGTTAGCTCCGACTTTTCTCCATCAACGTAGATTTTATTTTTCCTGCACACTTAAGCCAAGAAAAATAATAAAATTCGTTTCTAGTCTATAACTTCGTCGCGGCTTACGATTTTCAAGAAGATTTTAAGTCAAACGCGATTCTGAATACAACTGAATGTGTTGTCTTTTCTTCTAGATCCAACTGTACATGGACCCGCCTTACTTCGGCCTGCCGGGGTGTAGGTAGAGTGGCGTACTTAGGGTGCTTGACCAGGCTAAGTCGATAGCACACTCCAGCCCTAGGTTGGCTTGGCGGCTTTCAAGCGAGTTGGCCATGAACAGTATTTGAATCCAAAAGAATTGACAGTACAACTCATATCGTATATAAACCGGTCGAACTAAAATTTATTAAGAATTACACGTCTTTGTTATAGACAAGAAAGAGAAAAATAAAAATGTTGAGCCTGTACAAAATAAATGCACGTGGAGTCTATTTCACATGAAGATGTCTTTCATTATAGGTCCGGGGTACAGGGGAAACAAGTACACTCTTAGGGTATGGAACCAGGCTAAGTGTGTTTCATTTCTCGTTTGACCCAGGGTAGTTAGCCACACTTTTAGTCTTGAGACTGTGACAAGTGTTGCATGAACTTTGCGGACCTTTCGGGAAAGGTCCGTCTTCTCTCCCGGAGGAACTACCCGACTCTGTACAATGACTCTATAACATACACCTCAAGTTACTCAAGACTCACCTCCGTGGTATTAAGTGTAGAACTTACGGAGGTGCTCGATGTTCCAAGGATTTGGGAGAGGTGTCCCATCCTCAATAGCCAAGCGAACACTTCCGGGACGGGATACTTTAATCACTCAGAAGGGCCCCTCCCAGCCGGGGGAGAGTTTGTTTAACCCTTCTCTGGATTGTATTCTCCGTAACACCAGATCACCTTCCTCGAGCTGTCGGTTGTGTACATGCCGCTGGTGATAACGCCGTAGGGCTTGGCGATATCGGGAATTCCGAACAGCTGCTTGGCACCTTCCCTCCTCAAGGAGGTCTAGGTCTTCACGCCGGAGCTGGTCCTGCGCGGCTTCGTCGAAGGTCCGGACCCAGAGTGAACCCAAGGTGATTTCCGGAGGAAGGATTGCTTCAGCTCCATACACCAGAAAGAAGGGTGTCTCTCCAGTTGACCGGTTTTGAGATGTCCTGTTGGCCCATAAAGTGGGCGGAAGCTCTTCGATCCAGTTGGCTCCATGTTTTTTCAAGCGCTCATAGGTGCGCGTTTTAAGTCCTTTAAGGATTTCAGCATTTGCTCTCTCGGCTTGGCCATTGCTGGCTGGGTGAGCTACGGAGGCGTAGCAAACTTGTATGCCGAGGTCTTCGCAATATCCTTGGAATGCAGAGCTTGTGAATTGGGTCCCATTATCAGTGATGATTTTGTTTGGGACTCCAAATCTGCATACAATGGACTGCAAAAAGTTGATAGTAGATTGCTTGTTGATTGTCACAACTGGAGTTGCTTCCGGCCACTTCGTGAACTTGTCAATGGCGACGTACAGGAACTTGTAACCTCCGACGGCTCTTGGGAAAGGTCCCAAGATGTCCATTCCCCACACAGTGAAGGGCCATGTAGGAGGTATCATTTGTAAGGGCTGAGCTGGTGTGTGAATTTGCTTTGCATGAAATTGGCATGCTTCACATTTCTTCACCAGCTCAGTTGCATCCTGGAGCGCTGTAGGCCAGTAGAAGCCATGCCGAAAGGCTTTACCAACCAGCGTGCGGGAAGACAAGTGGTTCCCACACTTGCCTCCATGGATTTCTGCGAGGAGTTCGTAGCCTTCTTCCCTTGTGATACACCGCATTAGGATGCCATTAGCACCGCGCCGGTAGAGATCCCCTTCTACCAGCGTGTATCTTTTAGCCAATCTGACTACCCGGTCAGCGGATACATCATCATCAGGAAGGATGTTGTCTTTCAAGTAGCTCCGGATCTCCGAGATCCATGCATCGGAACTAGCTTGAGCTTTTGAGTCTTGCGTGCTGGGTTGCTCGGAGCTCCCGGCAGCACCTACGACCCTTGATGGCTGCCATGGTAACAGGGCCATCGGGACTATCAGCTTCGGGATGCTGATCTCGCCCCCTTCGCTTAGTTCGGCAGGCTGAGCTGTTGGCTTTGACAACCTCCGGACAAAGATTCCGTCAGGAGCCAGAGCTCCGGTTGATGCTTTGGTCGAGAGTTCATCAGCTTCAGCGTTATGGGCACGCTGAACATGGTGGAGATCTAGGACTTCGAAGTCCTTCTGAAGCTTCTGGACATCAAGGAGGTAAGCAGCTAGCTGGAGATTATTGCAGGAACATTCACCCTTCACTTGCTTAATGATGAGCTGTGAATCTCCCTTGACCAGCAATTGCTTGACACCATATGACAGTGCCACCTTTAGTTTGTAGATGGGTGCTTCATACTCTGCCATGTTGTTGGTCGCCTTGAAGTCAAGGTGTACCATGTATTTCACCTTCTCCCAGTCAGTGCAAGGAGAAGGATTCCATCTTCGGTCCCCTGCTTATGCATGGAGCCGTCGAAGTAGAGGGTCCAGTGAGGCTCGGTGAAGGCTAGAGCTTGATGCTCCGTCTTCTGCTCACTAGGGCCTCAGGGTTTGATGGAGAGGGAGTCCATTCTGCCACAAAATCTGCCAATGCTTGACTCTTGACTGGTTGTCTTGAAATAAATTCAAGATCAAATTCAGCCAATTCCGCTGCCCACTTTGCAATATTCCCAGTTGAATTGGGATTATGCAAGATTGCTCAAAGTGGGTAGGAGGTCACCACTGAGACTTTGTGAGCTTGGAAGTAATGGCGAAGCTTTCTGGAGGCAATAAGAACTGCATATAGCAGCTTATGCACCTCTAGGTATCGAGTCTTGGCATCATGTAATACTTCACTAATGAAGTACACCGGGCGCTGAATGGTCCGGACCCTCCCGGAGGGGTCCAGAGCTTCCTCTTCACTGACCCGGATCCTCTCGGAGGAATCCGGATTTTCTTCGGGGGCCTCCGGGTTCTGGCTGGAGGAACCCGGAGCTTCTCCAGAAGTGACCTGGACCCTCCCGGAGGGGTCTAGGTCTCCTGAAGTGACTTCTTGTTGATTCGAATCTGGGAGATGGGACCCAGACTCGCTTTCAGGAACCTCTAGACCCTCCCGAAGGGGTCTGGATTCCTGAGTATGGGGTAGTTCTGGTCTCTCTGCAACCAGAACCATACTGACGATTTCGTCAGTAGCTGAAATATAAAGCAACAAAGGCTCACCAGGGTTCGGAGCTACCAGAATTGGTAGGGTGGTGAGGAACTGTTTCAGCTCCTGGAATGCCTTCCCTAC
Source organism: Tuctoria greenei (assembly GCA_036927565.1). NCBI lineage: Eukaryota > Viridiplantae > Streptophyta > Magnoliopsida > Poales > Poaceae > Tuctoria > Tuctoria greenei. Next base: position 106,417,370 of record JAYESD010000003.1, on the reverse strand, counting down.
TTCTTCGGACCATTGGAGTGGTCCAGACTTCCTCAATAACTTGAAGAAGGGAAGTGCCCGTTCCGCCAGTCTTGAGATGAACCGGCTGAGGGCTGCTAGGCATCCAGTTAACTTTTGGACGTCTTTGATGCGGGTTGGTGGCCGCATGTCTTCAATGGCCTTAATCTTCGCCGGATTAGCTTCTATGCCCCGGTGACTTACCAGGAAACCGAGAAGTTTTCCGGAGCTAACCCTGAAGACACACTTTTCTGGGTTTATCTTTGTGCGGGTGGCCCGCAGCTTGTCGAAGACAGCCTGCAAGGTGTCAAGGACTGACTCCTTGTTCCTGACCTTGACCACGATGTCATCGACGTACACTTCCACTATGTCTCTAATGAGTTCTTCAAAAGTTTTGAACATAGCTCGTACAAAAGTTGAAGCTGCATTCTTGAGACCAAAGGGCATGGCTGTGTAACAGTACAATCCATCTACTGTGATGAATGACGTATGCTCTTCATCTTCCCTAGACATCCTGATTTGATGATACCCGGAATATGCGTCTAGGAAACACAGTAATTCACACCCGGAGGTGGAATCCATAATCTGGTCTATTTTAGGTAGTGGGAATAGATCTTTTGGACATGCCTTATTTAGTGTGGTGTAGTCGATGCACATCCGAAGCTTCCCGCCGACCTTGGGCACAACGACTGGGTTTGCCAGCCATTTTGGATGGAAGACTTCTCAGATGAATCCGGCTTCGAGTAACTTCTTCACTTCTTGTCAGATGAAGTTCTGTCGCTCTACGGATTGCTTCCGAGGCTTATGATGCACAGGCCGGGCGTTGGGGTAGATCTTCAGATTGTGCTCAATCACTTCCCTGGGGATCCCAGGCATTTGTGACGGTTGCCAGGCAAATACGTCGACGTTAGCCTGGAGGAAAGTGATGAGCGCGAGATCCTATTTGTCGTTCAATCCTCCTGATATACGAGTGGTTTGAGCGGCATCAGAACCAATTTGGACGACTTTGACGGGAATGTCGGTGTCGCTGCTTGGCTGCACTCGAGGTGCAGAAGTCGAGCCTCGTTGACGGATGCTCGGGGGTTTTGGAGCTTGCTTCTGCCTGGAGTCCTCCTCTTGCGCCGTAGTGAGTGCATGGAGTTCTTCCAGTGCAGTTACTCCGGCAGTACGATCTCCGCGGATCCAGAGAACGCCTACTGGTGTTGGCATTTACAACACCAGATAACCATAATGAGCAGCTGCCATGAATTTGTACAGGGCAGGCCTTCCCAAGATGGCATTGAAGGGTAAGTTGATCTGAGCGACGTCAAAGACCAACTTCTCGATGCGGTATTTCTCCCGTGTCCCGAAAGTAACGGGGAGACTAATAGCTCCGAGTGGGGTAATGGCCCCCGGACCTACTCCGGAGAAAGGTCGAGAGGGGTGGAGATCCGAAGGTCGGAGCTGAAGCTTAGTGAAAGCTTTGAAGCTAATGAGGTTAAGCCCCGAACCTCCGTCTACCATGACATGGTGGAGCTGGATGTTATTGATGGTAGGAAATACCATCAAAGGTAACTGACCTGCTCCAACCATGCTCCGAGGGCAATCCGAAGCATCAAAAGTGATGGCTGTGTCCATCCACTTCCGATGAGGTTCCGGCCTAACTGTAGGAGCTACAGCGGCCATATCCCAACGCATAGTCTTGATGACGCGACGGGAGGTGATATCCCATGATCCACCAAAAATGGTGTTCATGGTCTTCCGACGCTCGTTGTCAGAGACGTCAGAATCATCGTCGACTGAGGTGTAAACGGCCTTCAGGACCCTTTTGGGATCCTGAAATCCTAACTCCTTTTCAGCCGGAGCTTCGTCGACTTTTTGCTTTCCTTCCCTCTGTCGGAAAGGAGATTCTTCCCGGCGCTTGTTGTAGCGCTCGGCAAGGTTTTGGACCTCCCGGCAATCTTCCAAACTGTGGCTGCCTCTTTTGTGAATGGGACACCACACTTTGGGTTTGCCACCATCTTCAGAAGACGTTCAAGGTCGCTTCTCGGGGCGTGGCCCCCGGCCACACGGAGTTGCAGCAGCTGCAACGTTGGATGTGCCGGCCGACAGCTTCTTCTTGCCGTTGGTCTTCTTTTTCTTCCTGCCATCCCCGGAGGTATCGGCTTCTTCTTTGGAGGATTTCTTGTGACCCTCCGAGGTTGGTTTGGAGTGCATCTCACGGCCCTCCGCAGCTCTGGCATATTTGTCAGCCAAGCTGAAGAGTTCCGTGACGCTGGTGATCTCCTTGACCGCCAATTTCTCCAACATCTTCTTTTCCCGTACACCCTATCTGAATGCCACAATGACAGAGGCGCTAGAGATAGAAGGGATAGTGTTTCATACCTGAGAGAACCTCTGGATGAATGATCGCAAGGATTCTCCCTCTTTTTGCACGACCGCAAAAAGGTCTAGTTCAGTGCCTGGTCGGGTGTATGAACTCCCGAAGTTGGCGGTGAACTGCCGGCACAGCTCCTCCCAACTGTTGATAGAGTTGGGTGGAAGGCTCATAAACCAGGACCTGGCGGTCCCAGTTAAGGCCACTGAAAAATAATTGGCCATCACAGCCTCGTTTCCTCCAGCTGCCAAGATTGCAGTGGAGTAGATCTGAAGAAATTCGGCGGGATTGACAGTCCCGTCGAATTTTTCCGGCAGGTGAGGCCGGAACTTCTGTGGCCACCTAACCATGCGCAGGTGCATGGCCAGAGCTGAACAGCCTCCTCCTACTCCTTTAGGAGTAGAAAGGTCCTGAGCTTCCCGTCTTTCACGAGCACGCTCAATATGGACTCGGCCATCTTGTTGACGGTATCGGCGATCAAGCTCTGCCCGGAGGTCATGAGTTGAGAGCCTGGATACCGTGTGAGTGCGTCGTGCCCTGGAGGGCAATGACGTCACTTTTTGCGATGCAGCACGTCTCCTGCTATTGGAAACGTGCGGACCAAGTCTTCCAGACAAAGTCCGCCGCTGCGACGGGGCTCGTCCTGAAGGAGGAAGACCCTGGTTGCTGAGGCGTTCGACTGCTGCTGCAACCAAATGTTCCACATCAGCCCTCCACTGTTCCAGGGCATCCTGGGATGCGTCCGGAGGTGGTAGGCGTTGGAGAAGAGCACGCGCTGCATGGAGCGCGTGTTTCGGGTTGTCATGATTTGCCGACGCAGTAATTGACACCGGCGCACCATCACGTTGCCCAGCATGATTTGCTGGAGGAGATGGTGGTGGTGGGAGTGTGACTCCTGCTGGTGCTGAGGCTCCTGCTGGTGGTTGCATATTGGAGGGATTGCCCCAAACAGCCTGAGCAGCAGGTTGACCGTTGGATGATCCAGCAGCTGAGTTCACCATTCTCAAAATCTCAGGTGCCCCCCTACCTGGCGCGCCAACTGTTGGTGGTTTGGAACCGGCAGATCTCCCTACACTACTAAAGTGATAGAGGAGTTTGATGTTTGGTGTGGGCGCACGAAGATTCAAGAAGGTGAGTAGTAAATGACGCAGGAGACACAAGAGTTTACGTGGTTCGGGCCGCCTGAGCGTAATACCCTACTCCACGGGTGTGTTGTTGTTGTATTAGCTGTATGAGCTTGTGTTGAGCGTCAATGGTCTGTGTGTCTAGCCCCTAATTGTGTCGTCGGCCTATCCTTTTATAGTACAAGGGCAGGCCGTTACAAGTTAGCCTGGCCTGACATGTGGCCCCGGCTGTTACTTGTATTGATACCTCTTCAACATGTTTAATTGCTCTTAATGACCCTGTAACGGGCTTTTACAGCACCATTACTGGTGTTAAGATCGTCCGTTTAAGTGTCATTAATATGGTATTAATGACACTTAATCGGGTCTTGAAGTTCTTGATTCCCCTTTGAAGATCTGGAGCCGTTGTGAGGTCTTCCGGAGGTTAGAGGCTGAAGATTCGTCGATTGGACACGTGGCAGCTTCGGAGCATACTGTGGGAAACAGGTAGCTCCGGAGCTACCTGACACATGTCAGGTTCGGAGCTTCTCTGGGTCTGGGGTTAAGTCCGGAGGTGCCATTTCGGTACATGGCCCAGAGCTTCCCCCTTGTGAGCGGTAGCTCCGGTTTGATAGTACACGTGGCGACCCTGGGATTAACCATGTTGGGGAAACGGGTCCGGTTATGTCTGACATGTGGGCTTCCGAAGGTCTTCAAATCAAGTAGATGACTTTCCTTTGAGATCTTTGTAACCTCAAGGGGTGTACGGTTTCTAGGGTACTGACAATAGTGTTACATTGTTTTATGATAACACTAGTGCCATTTGCATTGCTAAAAACCCCGTGCAACATTCTAGAACTAAGCACATTAACATTAGGTATCACTTTATCTGTGATAATGTTGAAATAGGAAACATTATGCTTCACAATGTAGATTCTAAACAACATTTTTCTGACATTTTTACAAAACCTTTGGATTTCAATCGTTTTTGTTACATTCGTAGTGAAATAGGGGTTATGCATCCTCATGACTTAAATTGAGGGGGAGTTTTGAAACTTGGGAAGTCTATGTGTATATCTGAATTTAAAATAATATGAGCATAGTATTTCATACATATATGACTTTGTGATTCCTTTTACATGTTGGATGTTCTTACTACGTTACTCATGTTATACATTTTGTAGTTTTTGCCATGACTAGTAATTGGAATAATTTCTTACACTAAATCTGGTCAAGATTGAACTTTCTTGCTGTTTTGAACTTGTTGCATGATCACAAGTGCTTTTAATCATAATGAATTAATCAAGTAATCAACTCACATGGTAAGTTTTATGGACATATATAAATCGAGAAAAGATCAAGAGAATATGCATGCATCGCATTTCTTCTTTTGAGATGGCTTATCATTGCACTTAGATATGAACTTGGAAGAAGTTGTGTAAGACTAAAACCATGTTCTTAAGCTTCTGATTGTCAAATGACATAGGCTTGGCTTGGTTGGTTAGAATAAGGCAAATGCGCATATAATCTCTTGCAAATATCATATGATTTAAATTTGTGCTTTGAAAAATAATAAAATGCAGCAACAAGTGTCATGCTTTCAGGTTTTGAAATAGTTAAGTTTGTGAGATCATGACTTGCTAAAATTGAAAATTACATTTGATCTCTAGCATGGCTTACACTACTTTATGTATCTCATTGTTGTGATAGTGTAAGTTACTTGATAGTATGACTTGGATGAGCTTTGTTCTATATGTTTATGTTAAAATGTGTTCATAACAAATTAAATTTCTCTTTTGTATCTTGTTGAATACATTGTCAAAAGTGGGAGAAATTGTTTTCAAAACTTTTCATGCCAATGTTCGGATTTTAAATGTTGTTGCCAATGCATTCATCATGGGGGAGATTGTGAGACCTATGTGTGCTGAATACATTCGCTATGATGATAAAAGTTTTGAATACTACTAATACACCTTTATCATCAAGGTCCGACTCTTGGTCCAAGCTCCAGCAAGGTCCGATGATAGGTCCAGCTTGTTTTGGGTAGCTTCGGAAAGGTCCGACTTGCTTTGGCTAGGTCCGACTTCTTTGTCTAAGTCCGACAAGCTTTCGTTAGCTCCGGCTCTAGGTCCGACTAGCTTTGGTAAGCTCCAGCGCAAGGTCTGACTAGTTTTGGTAAGCTCCAGCACTAGGTCCGACTAGCTTTGCTATGTTCCGGCGCTAGGTCCTGCTGGCTTTAGTAAGCTCCAGTTCAAGGTCCGGTTAGCTTTGGCATGGTTCGGAGCAAGATCTCAGTGGTTCTGATTTTACTTTGAATTGATTCGAACTTGCTTTACATATATGGAAAGTTTGCCTAGTATTCTTTTACTAAGTTTTTGGTATGTTTTGGTTGTTATGGTTGATATCTGTTTGCTATGGCTTGCAACATGCTTATGTGAGGTGCTCAAGTAAGGTGTTCTGGTTTCAGAACTAACGTGAGTCAAGTCGAGGACTTTTTCTCGAAAGTATTGGTTGTTTATTCATGTGCAGGTGTTTCTTGGATTCAAGGCATGGCTGGTGACGGGATCCATTGAACTAGTCTTAGGGAGAATATGAGTTTCAACAACCAAGTTCGGGAGAAATTGTGGTTGAGTTGATCGGGAGGTTGCGCAACATGTTTGAATCAAGAACAATGCATATGAAGGTATCATGGATGTCGTTGGAAGATGTTTGCACATGTGCAAGGAGTGCATAGACGTTTCTACATGGTTTCGAGGCATGATGAAGAGATGTGGATGTGAAGAATTGGTCGGTAAGGTCCAACCGACTAGGTTATAGACTCAGGCTTCGGCTGAGTCGTGTAAGACTCAAATATGGAAAGTTTTGAATTGGTTATGGTAGGATTTCGTGTGGTCACAAATTTGAGTTTTTTAGGAATGTGGGATACATTCTTAAGGTGTTTGGAAGTCTTAAGATTGCTTCTATCTGCGTATAGAAGAGTCTTGAGCAGGTATGGAAAGTTTCGATTCGTTAATTCAGTATGATTAGAGTCCTAGTTAGGTTTGGGTTGGCCTAAGGGCTGGTTATATAAGCAAGGGAGGCCAGAGCTCGTGGTGCATGACTTTGTGGCTGTTCCTTGTGAGTTTTAATCTATAAAATTCATAGTTTGAAGGAAGTTTTGTGCCTTGTTTGTCTGATTTGTTTTCTTCAAGTCTTTATCGTCGAGTTTCTGCACAACACTACCTTGCTTTAGTGGTTTTATCATAACTCGAGTTTTACATATCCGATTGACATGATTCTTTTTGAGTTGTCTTCACAACTTAATTTTCTATCATCTGTGAAAATTGCACGGGCATTGGATTTGTGGTTTCTGATCTGCACGAGTTTCTTTGCAGTGTTCCAGGACTATTTTTCTCGGGTGGAAAAGATTGACCTTTGTTTGATCTTTTGATCTTAACTTGAGTTTCTCTCGACGGATTTTCATGATTCTTGTTGCGAAGTCTTCGTGACTTGATTCTATACAATCTATACTAGTTTTGTCACAATTGAACACGTTTAAATTAGTCGCACACACGGTTTCTTTAATAGATCGGTTTTCTGCTGAGGGGTATTTTGTTGCTTCCACTGAAAAATTTTAATCTACCATTCACCCACCCCTCTGGTAGCTTTACACGTGCTCTTTGATCCTACAGAAAATGTTTAGTGAGCTGCGCACGAGAGTTGACAAGTTCATAACGGAATACATTTGGCTCAAGGTGTGAGATCTAGGTGCTGAATACATTGGCAAATAAGCTAAAACTAAGGGTTAACATTTAAAGTTTTGAGTATAGCCGATCACAGGAGCTTAGGAGGAATCAATCCCGATTAGGTTGCAGTCACACTTGGACGCACTGGCCACCCTAACATAGGAGCTTGGGAGGAATCAAACCTGGCTGGGTTGTAGTCACACATGGACACGCTGACCACCCGATCTTAGGCCCGTTTTCGGAATGTCCAAACTTTTTGCACATGTGAGCTGCACGTGTTTTCACTGCGGAGTGTCCAAACTTTCCCATTCATAATGCAGAGCGGCTGTTTGGACTGTACGAACTTTCTACATGCTGAAACAATCGTGCGGCTACTATGTTTTTAAGTTGCAATGTTATAAAATTGCTTTACACTTATGGAAAGGTTTGCTTAGCACTTGTGTACTAAGTTTTGATGTGTTGTGGCTGATCATGGTGAATATTATCTTACTGTGTTATGCAACATGCTTATGTGAGGTACTAATGTGAGTCAAGTAGAGTACTTGTGCTTGGAAAAGTTGGTTGTTTGTTCATGTGCAGGTGTTGCTTGAGGTCAAGACATGGATGGTGATGTTGATCTATTGAACTAGTCTTAGAGAGAATATGAGGTTATACAACCAAGTTCGAGAGGAATCGTGGTTAAGTTGATCGGGAGGTCACGCATCATTTTTGGATCAAGAACAATGCATATGAAGGTATTATGAACATTTTTAAAAGTGTTTACACATGTGGAAGGGGTGCATGGATGTGGCGACCTGGTTGCAAGGAATGATAAAGAGTTATGGACGTGAAGAATTGGCACAACGGTCCAACCGACTGGATGTTGCCTCTGGCTGCAACTGAGGTATTTATGGTTCATTTATGGAATGTACCAAGTTATTTATGGTCAGATTTTGTGTTGGTCACGAAGTTGAGTTATTTTAGGAATGTTTGTGATGTTTTTAAGGTGTTTGGAAGTATTAAGATTGCTTCTATCATCGTATGGTAGAGCTTTGAGCAGTTATGTAAAGTTTCGATTGAAATCGAGTAGGAGTAGGAGTCCTAGTTATATAAGTAAGGGAGGTCAGAGCTCATGGTGAGATGACTTGCAGTTGTTCCTCTCATGTTTTTTGTGAATAAAACTCATAGTTTAGAGGATCTCTTGTGGCTTTGTCTTACTTGTTTTCGTCAAGTCTTTCTCGCCAAGTTTCTGCACAGCACAATGTTTCATCATTGTTTTGATCATAACTCGCATTTAACAAATTCAATTGATGTGATTCTTTTTGTGTTGTCTGCACAACTCAATACTCTATCATCTCTGAAAATTTTACAGACATTGGATTTGAGTTTTTTGATCTTCATGAGTTTCTTTGCAGCATAGCAGATTCTTTTGCTCAATCTTTTGATGATAACTTGAGTTCCACTTGATGTTCTCATGTGATTCTTGTTGCATTAGTTTTGTGACTTGATTCTCTACAATTTATACTGGTTTTGTGTTGGTCACAAAGTAGAGCTGTTTTAGAAATGTTTGGGATGTTCTTAAGGTGTTTGGAAGTTTTAAAATGGCTTCTATCTATGTATGAAAGAGTCTTGAGCATTTATGTAATGTTTTGGTTGAAACTAAGTAGGAGTAGGAGTTTAGTTAGGATTGGGTTGGCCCAAAAGCTGGTTATATAAGAAAGGGAGGCTAGAGCTCATGTAGCATGACTTTGGGTTGTTCCTCTTGTGGTTCTTTGAATAAAATTCGTAGTTTCGAGGAGCTTTTGTGCCTTGTTCGTCCGACTTGTTTTTGGCAATTTTTTCTCGTTGAGTTTCTAGAAAGTCAGACATTACATCAGAGTTTTTATCATAACTCGAGTTTTACAGACCCAATCGATGTGATTTTTTTGTATTGTCTTTAAAGCTCAACGTTTTATCATCTGTGAAAATTTCAGGGTCATTGGATTTTATTTTTTGAGATACACAAGTTTCTTTACAGCATAGCAGATCTGTTTTAAACTCGGGTAGAACAATTACTTTGCCTAGTGTTTTGATCATAACTTAAGTTTTACTCGACGCATTCTCATGATTCTTGTTATTGTCTCTTTCTGACTTTATTCTCTACAATCACTACTGGTTTGTCATGATTAGACATGTGTAGAATAGTAGCCCACATAGTTTTCTTTAACAGATTGATTTCTGCCGAGAGCTTTTTGTAGCTTCCGCTAAAAAAGTTTAAATTCACAACTCACTCCCCTCTGGTAGTTTTTCAAGTTCTCTTTGATCCTAAAATTGGTATCAGAGTAGAGGTGCTCTAATCTTCGTGATTTGCACATGTTTTTCGATAATCGACATGGAGAAATACTCTGCAAAACCTTGTGTATTCGATGTTGTTGATTTTCACGTTTGGAAGGCTCGCATGGAGGCTTACATACAGGTGCAAGGTTTCACAATATGGGAAAAGGTCTTCAAGCACTTTGTCATGCCTTCAAATGATGAAGTTATGGCTGCCAACAAGAGAGGCATCAGTAAATAAATAACAAGGCGGGCAACTTGATTATTCAAGGATTGACTCAATGCAACTTCGACCGTGTTGCACACCTCTGATATATGTATGACGTGTGGAATGAACTATGCGACTACCACGAAGGCTCCAATACGATCAAGTAGGTACATCAAGACATGTCACAAGAAAGAGTGCATGCGTTTTGAGATGCAACCCGGTGAGTCGGTCGATTATCTCTTTGCTCGCTTTAATAAAATCCTCAGCAACTTGCATAGCATCAATGTTAATTTTTCAGATACTGAAAATGCTAGGCAATTATTAAGTGCAATAGATGTGTCAATTCGGGAGATGAAAGTTACATCTATTCGTGAATCCACTATCATGAGTACACTTACATTAGATGTGCTATATTCCAGGTTAAAAACTCATGAACTTGACATTATATCATGAAAAATCCAAAAAAGTCTCTTGCATTTGTCTGACAATGTGACATGCCTAGTTCTAGTCCATCTTCATCATGTGGTACACTTGCTTTGCTATCCTCTCTAACCCTTGAATAGATTGAAAGTTTCCATAGGAGGAGATAGCACTTCTCTCGACTCAGTTCTTAAAAACATTGCAAAATGTCAGAACAAGAAGGAGAGGAAGTGGTGGTTCTCAATGATGCTTTGAATGTGGTAAGACAGGTCATTTTTGTACAAATTGCCCTAACCTTTCTGGTGCTACTACTTGTGATGAAAAGCAAACAAAGTTCAAGTCATCTTCTGGTAACAACAACAAGAAAAAGAAGACTTTTACAAAATGACAAGTGATGGAACACATTTTCTCCGCACTCCTAGATAACTCAAGCGATGTGGACTCCAGAAGTGATGAAGATGAAGACAATTTGGCAACAATATGTTTTATGGTAGTAAACTCAAGATCAAGTATTGATGAAGCAAAACACAACAGCGACAATGAAGAGGTATGTCCCACTTTTGAAGAAATGTGTGATTCTATTTCTCGTGCCACTGTTGTACTCAAGAAAAAAGGACAAAAAAAACTTAGGGACAATGCTGCTAAAACTGAATCACTACAATCTAAAATTAATCGATTAAAGTCTTTGATTCCTAGTGATGATTCTTGTTCCTCGTGTGCATTAATTTATGAATAATTGTCCTCTTTAAGAAGTGTGCACACCTCCACACTTGATAAACTTGAACCTGAAATAGAAAATAACAGAAAGCTTGCTGCTCTTAGTGATAAAAACTTGAAAGATTCTAGTTGTTCTATAATTGATTTGGATTGTTCTCATTGTGATGATCTTAATAAGAAACTACATGCTGCCTTGAATGAGATTTCTGTTTTGAACAATGCTTTACGTTCTCATGAAGTTAAATATTATTCTAATTGTAAAATAAAGGGAAAAACTTAATGTGAAAACTACCTAGACTTGTCTAGTAAACTTTATGACATGCATAGGGCACGAGCGGTTTTGTAGTGGGAATAAGAATCTAAACTTGTTGCTGAACTATCCTAAGACTTGCAATTATAAAACTAATTTAGATTTTGATTCTCATGCTCATGCTAAGGCACATCCACCTAAGATTTTCAAGTCATTAACAAGTGACTTGATTCAAATAATCTCTAAACAAATAGGGGGTGGTTTTTATGTCTGCAGGAATGTTGTCTCATTCGGTTGCTAACACGTATGTTGCTTGCTCATCTAGACATGAACATAAGGTTAAATTTCATTGTACCTACAGTGGTAGAGATGGTCATGTCATAGATTTTTGTTATAAACTAGTTAAACAATAAAAGAAGCAAAGAATGCTAGCTAGATCACGTAACATCCAAGAAAAACATGCCGCACAAGCTGAACCGAATATTAGGAGCCTGCAACCTGCTGTGATGCGTCAGAAACACGCAAAGTTTGCTCTGAAACCTACTGTTTTTTGTACTACACATGTAACACCTCATAGGTCAGTAGTTGGGTACCAAATATCTCAAACTTTGGCTCATAAATATGCTATCTTATCTCTGCTTTCGCGTGTTATTCTTGCTTGAAGTTGTTTTACTCAGTATTGGATTTCTAAATGCATTTTGACTAACCCCAATATTGAGTCATCGACGTATTGTGCTGACTAACCCCAATCTCTAAAGACTTGAAGCAGAATTTGCAGAAACGAACTCGCCGAAAGTAAATCCTTAGTTGTCAGTTTTAGAGTAGCAAATGTGAAATCAGTGGGCATGCATCATAATGAACTCCACAATCAAACAAGAAATGCTTCATCCATGATGATACTTGCCCAAAAATGCATAAGCTTCATTCAAATTAAATGATTAGAAATGATAACTTTAATTATGCTATCTGTAATTCAGCCAAAGTTACAACACAAAAGATTATTCATAGCAGCGTATTCATATTCTTCCAACTACTCTTTGTTACTACGTCATAGCACAGTGAACAAGCGTACTCGGTCCATAACCACAAGGGACGGTGATTGCAATCAATAACACCCGAATTGCACGACACACACCCGTAGGTAAAAAACGTGTGGTGCTCCTCACAATGTCAAACGCAGCAACCTTCCACAAGAAACTCAAATGTCGAACCGGTCCCACCATCACAGGCATAAGGTCCCTACACGGAGCGTGTTTGTGCCTGCTAGCGGATTTACACCTTGCTGCCCTCAACCCACCCCTATCAATAGTGGGATGTGCCTCGACACCCAAGTTATCAAGTTAAATCAGATTCCTAGGTTCCATATGCCCAGTATGCCTTCCGGTACAGTTCAAACTTGTCTAGTAGTGTTGCACACGAATCGATCCTTAACGAACATAGACGGACCTACCATACCAACATCCAACACCTGCCTCGCCATTACCGACCCAGGCACAATGTGGTCACAAGCGATGCTTCACCCTTCGGGTCAAGAGTACCCCCATGGAAACAAACCTACACAAATCCCCATCCACATCTCATAATAAAGAGTGAAAGTTATAGTAACCTCTCGTGAGTAGGTTTCCCTTGCTCGACTTCTCTCGCAAGTAGCATTCAACTACTTGACTTGTGGTCGATAAAATATGACCGATCTCGCGAGTAGTATTCAACATACTCGACTTCTACCGATCTTCTAACTAAACATTAAGCGTAGCAATATAATTCGATGGAATCTTATTCTACCCATCCACTCCATGGATTATTTGGTCATGCATGTGGAGTATTCATTCAACATAGACCTAATTCACATATCAAGTCTACTCAATGAAGTGTGTAAAGCAAAACTTTAGAAAAGCTCTTAAATACAAACTGGAGTTTGCCTTGTGTTGCGATTAAATAAAAGTCAATAAGTCAGTGGCTTGATCTTCCTGCGGAGAATCCTTCATGGCAGCTTCGATACGAGAATCCTTGCCTCCAAGTTATACTCCTCATCGAGCTCCTTCATCGTGACCACTATTCGATATGAACAATGCACATATAAGACTTATGATTTATCAAAGAGGGAATCATATGAATCTTGAGAGCAAAACATGTTATACAAGAACTACAGAGGGGTTGCTGTAGTTATGCAAAGCAACAAGGGGAATAAAGTGAAACATAGGAGATTTGAATAAGAAGGGAAATAGGCATGGCTTTTGGACTTAGTGACATGATCTTCAAATTACATGGGTTATAAAGGTTCACAGGTGCTATAAATTTCATAGAGGCTTCATGTTGTCCTAAGAGAAGTTCTAGGAAAGTATCAGGTTATTCTAAAAAGCAATAAGGTCACAAAAATTCTTCTATGGTGTATTAATGGAAAGGCATGAGAACAGATGAATTCAATAGAGCACCAACTCCAATGGTCTTGGGATTTTTACACGAACTTACAGATGACAAGGGTGAGGTTATATCCAAATTTCAGGTCTAGTCATGAAAGGAGGTGTCCACACGAATTCATTTTTGTTTTATTCTTCTCAGACTTTTCATGGCTGTTATGGAGTTTAACATAGACACCAGTGGATGATCTATTTAGTGTTGGTAATATATGGTATAACAAAGTTGGTTTCATAATTTTCTAAGCATTCTACAGGGAGATATGGATTTTACAATGTCTTGATCATTTTCTGAAAATGTTATTGTCATTCTATGGCATTTTCTATTTAGCTGAGCAAAACATATTACTTAACCTAACTTAATCAATGTTAATGAAGCTCAATTTTTTCTGGAATTGAAGGATAATATGAATAATATGATGGCAAAACTTGGGAATTTTCCACTGAGCCACTGTCCTGGAATTAAATTCCAAAGGAAAATGGAAATGGAATTATCCATAAAATAAAAACGATTATCATACAAAATATTTTGCACCATTGCTAAATAATGGTTAAGAGGAGTCCAACAAAATTTATTTGAGAATTTTCTAACAACTCTACAGGTCTCGATGAATTTTCCATGTTTGAATGGCATTTGGATTCACTACTACAAAAGGCTTCATCGCAGGTGGCTCTAAACATATTATCACATACGATTTTAAAAACCGCCTGTAATGAAGAGCCTGTGAAAATGATCGATTAGCACAGGCGGGGGCAAAATCCACCTGTAAAAATGCATTTTCACAGACGATTTTTATTGATGACTGCCTGTGAAAATGCATTTTACAGGCGGTTTTTTATTGTTGACCGCATGTGAAAATGTATTTTCACAGGCGGTTTTTTATTGCAAACCGCCTGTGAAAATGTATTATCACATACTGTTTTTTACTGCCAACCACCTTTGATAATACATTATCATAGACAGTTTTTAGAATGTTCCGTATGCATTGTGTTCATGACTAATCGTAATTAGAAGGCAAGAAATGATAACATTTAGACAAAATTTGCGCTAACACAATTTGATCTACAAAAGACTAAAAGATTTAGACAAAATTACATTGCGGAGATGCAATATAAAAAACACAATAGAAATTACAATGCAATACATCGCCGAAATTACAATCCATCACAACCATCACGTGCAGCACCACATGCAGAGCACCAAATTCAGCAGCTCAACGCCATGAAGACAGGGATGCTGCTGTTGCAGCCACTCTTCAATGCCTCCCCACAGAGCTCGGTAGCACCACCTTTGTTCTAGCTCGACTTCCGGGCTACAAAAAAAATAAAGATCGCGGCTGGATCTGCGACTGAAGGATGGATCTGCGATCCTCGGCATCGAGCAAGACACCAGAGGTGGATGAGGAGTGTGGCTGCCGCGACGGCGATGAGCGTGGTTGCCACGATGGCGATGAGCATGAGCAGCACGGCTGCCATGATGGTCGAGGAGCGCGGCTGCCGTGTCTGCGAGGAGCGCGACCTACGCGACGGCAGGAGGGCGAGGAGGCAGAAGCGAGTTGCCGATGCTTCAGCGATGAGGCGGAGCTGCGGTAGAGCAAGGTTGGGGAGGAAGGAAAGAGAGGTGAGATTGGGGAGATGAACGGTGAGAGGAAGAGATTGGGGATAAGGATGTGAGGTGTCGGTATTGCTGCTGCTATAGACACATATATTAGAGATGACCCCCTGTGAGTCGTTGGATCGATAAGTAGCGAAAGGCGGAGATATGAAGTCCAAGAGCGATCCGTGGGATGAAGCAGCGGACCAATCAGGAGCCATCATTATCACAGGCGGTTTTTTTTGTTACTGACCGCCTGTGAAAATCATTATATTTTCACAGGCGGATGTTTGTTACGGACCGCCTGTAATAATGACTATTATCACAGGCGGTTTTTGTTACGAACCGCCTGTGAAAATCAATACATTTTCACAGGCAGTTGTTTGTTATGGATCGCCTGTGATATTCTATTATCACTGACGGTTATTAACTCATTTGACATCACAGGCGTAACTTTTAACGAACCGTCTGTAAAAAAAATAAGGAGACGCTTGTGAAAATGCATTTTCTAGTAGTGATCATTTATCTTCTAACTGGAATTGGGTTTTAAGCTGTGGCTGGACCCACCATTTGAAATTCTCTAATCAGACACGGGCCACATTGGGCCACAAGGTTTTAACGTGCAGCCACCCTTCATCCAGGCCACAACTGATCATGGAGGAGGAGTGTATGGCCGACAGGTGGGCCAGCCGGGTTGACCATGTTCAACATCCCCCTGGCATGAAATGGTGGCATGGCTGCGACATCGCTCGGCCGTTCCCACACCATGGAGCAACTATAGGAGGGGGGCTCAGAGCGAGAAATTATCTCCGGACCATGGAACATATCTCCGGCAACCTTATGGGGCGTTGCAGCGATCAGAGCAGCACCGGCGACGATGGCGGCGGCCGTGACATTGACGGACAAGTGGGGCAGGAAGAACATGGGGTCTAATTTGGCTTGGATTTTGATCGTAGGGCACGTCTGTGCTTTGGGAAGTCTGAAACGGAGCTCTAATTGCAACTAATTTGACTGCAAGTTGGTGTTCCTCGCTGACCTAGGGTTCATGGCGCAGTTGGGGGAAAACAGGTTTCCGACGTGCTGCATTTTTATTTTCTAATTGGGTTGGTGTTTGAACTCTCCAAAGTATGTAGAAAACGCTACCTAATTGTTTTGAGGCATAGTGCAGCAGGTATGATGAATTTTGAGGATGACATCTATGGCTTGTGGAGAATGCCAAAGGGGAAAAATTAGACATGGTGGTCTGGAGCTATGTGAGTCAAATTACTTTTGCATAACGCAATATGGAGTCATAGCTTACCTATTTTGCAGCTTGGGAGGACGTGATATACTTTGGAGGTGTTGGGTGACGGTCAGGCACACAGGTGGCACGGAACAGATGATTTCGAGGTGGAAGTCGAGTTGAGGCAGTCAATAGCTCGGGGAGGCTGTGGTGTTGTGCTTCAGAGAGGAAGAGGAGGTCCGCGCGCAGCCGTCAGTGAGCTTGGGGAGCAAGGGAGTGGCCACAAGCGCCGGGAGACAAACAACCGTGGCGGCGTGGCAAAAGACGATAAAATGAACTCAACTTAATGCTAGCTGATAACTAGGAACTGGACGGCTTGCTTGATTTGGGGACAGAGAGAGGGTCTGCCGCAGCTTCAAGCAGCTTGGTGGAGCAAGCAACCAGACCACAGCGTCGGCCAGCGTCAAACAACAGCTTCACCTGGCGGCATGGAGCAGAACCCAGTTGCTCTGTCTTGCCGGTGCAATGCAAAGCAGAGAGAGAGAATGTGCAGGGTGTGTAGAGAGGAGTAGAGAGGCAGCTATCTGGTTGAAGGAGCAGCTGCCACAGAGCTGTGTGCTTCATGCGCTGCACTCACGGTACAGCAAAAGATCAAGGAAGGGACAAGAACAAAGGCGGTTCACTCCCTTGTGCCACTGACTACTGGGTCCCATCAAGACAACTAAACCCTTCTCTGTTGATTCTAATTGTTACACAATTCTTTTCAAAGAAAAAAAATGAAATTTGGCAAAAAGAACAAGTTGAACATGTAGAATTCGAATTTGAAAATTAATTTTGTTTTTGACCAAGTTGATAATAGAATTTCAATTCAAATCCGAATTAAATACTCTACTGTGCAGTGGTTAAAATAAATTGTAAATATGGTTCAACACTTATCAAACTTGAGAGGGGTGATGCTTGAATTATGATAAACACATTAGTGATTCAAATTTTGAATTTGACCAGTTTGAATAGAACAATTAATTTAATTTTACACCTCCCAATTTGAGTTCATTTTAAATACCACATAGGAGTACTATTTTCCATTTCAAAGTTTTCGTAACACCATCATTTTCATGCATTATGCATTGCATACATTCTCATACATGTTTAACATTAACCCACGTAAAAAGAAATAAGTTTAAAATGAATTTAGAGAAAAACCACACTTAAGAATTCTGGGGAGTGCGGAGTAGTTTGTTTTTGGTGCGGACTAGTCTGATTTTTCTTTGACCTCCATCGGACTAGTCTGTTTTTGCTGCGGACTAGTTTGTTTTTGCCTCTGGACAATTTTGGACTTGTCCGGTCCACTGCGGACTAGTCTGGTATTCCAATTCCTCGGAAATTTTGCTAAGTCCCTGGACTTGTTTGGACTTGTCCGGTATTCCAGCGGACTTGTTCTTTTTTCCTCTGACTTAAATCGGACTCGTCCTGTTTTGGTCGGACATGGCTGATTTCTCGTTGACCAAGTTCGGGCTTGTTCGATATAGTCCGGACTTGTCCGATATCTTTCTATCTAACTTCCGACTAGTCTGGCCCTTCTGTAGACTTGTCCCATAAATCGTGACTCCGAGTTGATCCTCTGTTTCACGACGTGTTTTTGAGTTTTACCTTAAGTGGGCCTAAGGATGTCGAGTCTAACTCTTTTTGGAGCCCATGTGGGGCCCCACACCGGCCTGAACCCATCTTAAACTCGAATTCCATCAAACCCTAGCCCCCACCTCTAACCTCTATACAAACAACCCCAACCCTTCACTTTGCATCCTTTTTCCTCGACTGAAAGACCACCCAACCCTAGTTCATGGGAGCCATCATCAAGGAGAGAGAAGGAGATCCTGAACAAGAAGATGAAGAAGAGGAAACAAACGAGGATCAAGATTTCCATCAAGCTTTCGTTCTTTATCAACAAGTCACCATCAAGTTCTTCATCAACCCTAGAACGCCAAGATCCAAGTGTTACCTCCAAAGACCTTGTTCATTGGAGTCCTAAACACCTGGTATACCTTCGATTCTCTTTTTCTCACGTGAATTCAACCCCGTTCACCCAAATTCATGTCGATCTAAAAAACCCTAATCCGCTGTTCCTGCGCAGTGCGGACTAGTCCGACCCTACTACGGACTTGTCCGATTTGCAATCTTAATTCTGTTAAATTAAATTCTAAATTGATTCGAATCAATTCCAAACCTTTATAAACTTGTTTAAACTTTTAGAACTATTTATTAAACATTGATACTAACTCATTAACTAGTTTTGCTTTGCATTTGCATTAATCATCATGTCATGACATGTTGAGCAATATATGTGCACTTATTGATTGTGATTCTTGTTTCGTATGTTTATTGCATGGTTTAGACGGATTTGCGCTAGAGAGTGCTGCAGAAGATCTCCAGCACCAAGAATCTGAAGTCTTTGATCCTAACCAAGCTCAAGAGCAAGGCAAGTGTCCTTGAACATATTGATCCTATTTTTGACAATAAATGTTTTAGTTTCAAAACTGCATGCTTGTGTTAATTTGATGGGAAATCCTATGATAGGAAGTTTACTAGCGTTTTTAACCACCCTTGTCACCTGGAATACATGGTAGAGAGTCGGAAGGGCTTTTTACCTTTTTGCTTCGCTTAATTAATTGGGATGGAATGACAACTATACATTTAATTATGCATTAATAAGATTATGGTTAATATGGACTGGTTAATATGATACGGTAATGGGTGATCTAAGCAAACCTGGTATGTGAATGGGTTGGAAGACATGGTGGTTGCTTGCTTTAGATCTAAGGACCGGTTCATGCGAGAACAAGCCAGGACAACAGTGCCACAACGAGGCCAAGTATGGGTGCGGCGTAGCTGATTAATTACGGTATTGCTAGTATTGCATGAATCATTTGGCGCACCGGGGCAGGGGAGTCGGATTGGGTTTGGATATGGTTGGCGGGACTCCCTGGGATCCGAATGGCACAAGATGGGGCCCTAGGTTGAAGATGTGCTCAGTTGGAGACATTGCCCCTGGTGAAACCTCAGTGGGTCCGTACATGCTAGTTGTCCCTTTGTAAAGGCTATTTTGTGATCTCTTGGACATACACCTATGGTAGTTTTTTGGCATAATGGAGGTTTTCTTTAGTCACTGACGAGTGATGAAATCACAAACACGTGGTTAAAGTGATACAAACTCTGCAGAGTCTTAAAACTATCATGATAGCCGCGTTCCCGGTTATGAGCACCTGGATGACCTACATGATTAGAGTCTTGGGACATGGAATGGGTCTGGTTTGGTTAAGGTTAATAATAATATGGTTCGGTACTGGTTATGGTGTTATGGATTTAATATGGCAATGGATATGGTTAATGGTAATTAGAAATCTAGAATATGGATGATGGGGTATTGAAATATGGACTGGTACCATGTTATTAATTATGGTTTATGATGGGTTTACTTCACATACATATAAAATATTGCTTTTCAAATGTTTTAATGTACTTTTCAGCACTTAGCCATTATTATATTCGTCATTTGAATCAGCTACATGTCATACTTTCCACACTTGCTGAGTACGACATGTACTCATCCTTCCAATTCCCCCACCAACAGTTGCAGGTCAGGATTGGAAGTATAAATGTGATAATGCGGAATTCTAGGTCGTGTCTGCCGTCAGCTTTGCCTGTGGTGTTGATTGGAGCTGCGTTATACCATATTTGCTAATGTTGCCTAGTTGCTTAGTTGCTTCTTTAGTTTATTTCCACTGCATTAGTTGAAACTTGTCATTAATATGTGTCGAAGTGTTTTATACGACACTTCCCCCAGATCCGCTAAGAAGTAGCCCGCGGACATTCTTTTGTGGTTGGGACGCACAGAGATCAAGATCAAGATGGTGACCTTAGGGATTTACATGGTTCGGGCCGCTTGAGCGTAGCACCCTACTCCATGGGGTTTGTGTAGTTGTATTGAGCGAGTACGTTCGCTGGGATCAGGTCGAGTCAGATTGTCCCCGATGTTTGTGCAGTACAGCCTTTTTATAGTTTTAAGGACTGGCCGTTACAGAGCCTGCCTGACCCGACATCTGGCCCTGGCGTGCTTAATGGCCTAATACACATTCTAAAGAATATTAAGTGTGATTAATAGTGTGATAACATGCCTGAATGGCTGTGTTACCCTTGTTAACAATGCACTGGTCGTGTGTCATTAGAAGGTATTAATGACACGTTATCAGGCCTTGTAACTGCCGCTTTAACCATACTTGAATATTTGTAATGGACGTGATCCGCTTGTATTTCTGTTGGCGATGAAGGTCCAAAAGCTTTCCTTGGTTGGGAGTTTAGTTCCGGTCTTCTTTTTACATGTGTTAACCTGGGAGACAACCATGTGAGGAGAGCAGGTCCGGTGCAACGTGACATGTGGGACCTGCAAGGGCCTTCGACTCTAACGTGTGGAACTTTCTTGAACTTCTTGCGGTATCGCGGGGTACCCGGTACGTAGGGTACCTACATTGGCCCCCGGGCCCACCTCTGGGAGAAACCCTTTGGGTTGAGTTATTCTACCGGAGGTGGGGCCATTCTCGATTTCCGCACTTTGATTTTCAAAAGTCCTCTGATGCGCCGATAGAGTAACGGTCCGGGAGTGAACTTTGATGTGTGGCTTGTTATGAATACGGCAGATGAGATCTTTGAGTGAGGATCTCACGCAATTGAAGGTCGCTGCTTCCTAATACGAAAACCGTATCGGTTCCGCACGCCCTGTCAGAGCGCCGACTTTGGGTTTCCGCCGCTCATCATGGCAATGGTTGGTCTTGGGTAAGGACCTCGATCTCTTCGTCGGGGTGGCCCCAGGCCCACTCGTTATTGACGGGGTAGACTTTTGAAGAGTGCCTTTGATCTTACTGCGGTTTCCATCCAAGCGTCGCGGAGGCTTACATAAGAAGGAAAGTGTGCACGGTTTGAGGACTCTTTACGCCTTCAATCATCTTTGTGCTCAGAGCCTCCCAAACTCCGCCTAACTTTCCATCCTTTGCTCCACTTTGCCACGATGGAGTTGGGTCTCCCCAAGAGCTGCCTCAAGAGCGATGATGACCTGAAGAAGGTCCGGACCTACATGGGGTGGTCCAGCGACTCCTTCAACCATTTGGTCCGCGCTGGCAAGCTCCCATTCAAGAAGGAGCGCAGTGGCGATATGGTGTACTTCACAGCGTACGCCATGGTGGGTTTAATCCCACCTTTTTCTTCTTTCCTTTTGATGCTGCTAGATTTTTATGGTCTGAAGTTGTATCACCTTGGCCCCCATTCTCTTCTTCTCATGGCGACATTCGTCCACTTCTGCGAGATATGGGTGGGTATTCCCCCCTGCGTCGAGCTTTCCTACACCTTCTTCACCATCCACACCACCGACAAGGGATCCGAGTTCCTTGGCTTCTACTATTTTGTGAAGCGCAATAACTGCCCCTACAAATACTTGAAGTCGTTTCCTTCTGGCAAGTGGGATGACTGGAAGAAGGATTGGATCATCGTCGTGACGGAGCAGCACGAGAAATTGGAGCTACCTGAAAGTCTCCCCAATGTCGATACTAATGCTTGGAGTGTGGTTCCGGTGCTATTAGATGCCTTCACCCCTGTTTTGACCAGGATCCGTTAGTGCGTGGAAGGTGGAGTGACCCCCCAGGTGGTCTTCTGCAACTTCCTAGTCAATAGGTGGGCTCCGCTGAAGAAGAGGGAGAAGCTCGCGTGGGCCCTCAACAGTGTGATGGATGATGACCAGATTGAAACCGGTCTGAAATCCAACTTGGATGATGAATCCTTGGAGTTTCATTTAAAGAAATTCCAGCATGGGATTAACATCAAC
This sequence comes from Tuctoria greenei, assembly GCA_036927565.1. Taxonomy (NCBI): domain Eukaryota; kingdom Viridiplantae; phylum Streptophyta; class Magnoliopsida; order Poales; family Poaceae; genus Tuctoria; species Tuctoria greenei. The sequence continues at coordinate 106,395,203 of JAYESD010000003.1, read as the reverse complement.
AGCGACGACTTAGTTCCGCTAACAGCCTTCCTCCCCCTGAACATGGAGGCATAGTTCAGTCGCGAGCTCCGGAGGAGTATGCCAGTGCTTGACGACCTTGGCGAGGTAGAGAAGCATTCAACCACCAGATTGGTGATCCCTGGAGCTTTCGAGGGTGGTCCTGCCTCCGCCCGGAGCCAAAAGACTGAAGACACCAGCAAAGGCAAGGGCAAAGAGCCAGGTGAGCCCTCCAGCCGGAAGAGGAAGTTAAAGCACGCTGACGGGAGGTCCGTAAGAGCTGCTCCTTCCACGACGGATGCTTCTCCCCGGAGAGGGAAGTCTTCTGTAGCTACCCCTGCTCTGGTGCGAGCATCTTCAAGAGGCATAAGCTTCGGGCAGGCGACCCTGGCCTCAGTGCCGGCTAGAAGTTCCAGGTCTGGGGGTTCCTCCTGGCGAAGAGAAGCTTCGGTCGAAAGGACTCTGGCGGCTGCGAGTCTTCCTCAACTGAGGTCCGAAGCAGTTGTCTCACCAGATTTGGTGGGCTCTAGCTCCGGGCCATAGAAGAAGAGGTTCCGAGGCGACTGGGGTGGCAGCATCCCGAGGTAAGCATTGTTTGCTTTCCCTGAAATGCTAGTCTTGCTTTTTCATGTGTCTTTAATCTTCTCTTCCCTTTGTTTCTAGGGTGTCGAAGAAGGGGCCAAGAGCTTCAGCTCCTATTGCAGCTACCAAGGCTACGCCGCCGATGCTCCGGCCTCAAGCGCTGAGCCTCCTTGCCAGACAGAAGCAGAAGTTGTGACAGCTCCGGTGCCAGCTGTCATGAGTTTGGACTCAGAGTCCTCACCCTAAGCTCATGTGGTAGCTCCGAACCACAGGAGAGAAGTTGAAGATGTACCTCTGGCGGTGGAGGCTGATGCTCCAGCACCGACGATACCAGAAGTTCCTACTTTTGAGCCGGAAGTTCTCAAAGCCCTGGCTGCTGAGCCAGGAGAAGTTGAAGCCCCGGTCATTGAGCTGGAAGTCGCCCAAGCTCTGTCCATTGTACCGAAAGTAGTTGAAAGTCCGACGGTTGAGCCAGAGGCACCTGAAGCTCCGGTCGGTGAATCGGAGGTAGCCGCCATGCCGAAGCCTGAGCAAGCGACGATTGAGGCCCCAGTTGTAGACCCGACTGCCGCTTTGAATGTAGAGGTCCCGGAGGTACCTGGGCCGGAGCCAGAGCAACCCGAAAAAGTGGAGGCAGGTTCTCCGAATTCAGAGCTGTCAACTGAAGACCCTGAAGTGACGCCTTCAACTGCTCCAGAGGTGGAAGTTCCCCTAGCGGGTTCTTCTACTGCCGCCGAAGGGTTCCGGGAGAGCGGCCCTAACGTTGCAAGAGTCTAGGGGACCACTATTGTAGAGTGAGACCCAATTTTTGTGACGGAAAACCCTTTTGAGCCTGCAGAAATGGTCCCAGCAGACCCAGAACCTATCCCTCTGGCGTTGTCCATAGACAACGCCTGCTCAAGCCTCCGGCAGGTCCAGCTTGCCTTCAATCATGAGATCAAAGCCTTGGAGGAGGAGCGCAACACCTTGAGGAGTTGGCGCAAGAGACTCCATTTTGAGACCAGGCTTGCCCAGACGAGGCTAGCTGACCAGAAGGAATGGACCAAGGGGGAGAAAGCCCGGTTAGAGTACTGGGATAAGCTAATGGAGGAGAAAGAATCCGCCATCCGGGCGCTCGATGCCAACTCTAGGGAAATTCTAGAGCATGCCAAGAAGAGACGTGACGCTGTTGACGAGCGTTACGAAAAGCTCGCTGAATTGAATCAAACTCTCCTGAAGTGTCGAGCGGACCTGGAGGCGAGGGAGGAAAAACTCCTGGGGCTGTAGGAGGATGTGGTGTGGAGAGAGGCGGAGGTCACCCAAAAGATGACTCTGGGTGAGAAAAATTTGGCAGAACGCAGCAAAAAGTTGGATCTATGGAAGGAGGAAGAGGGGAAGAAGAACTGGAAGGTGGGGCAAGAGCTCTTGAAAATAGAGTCTGACGTTGCCGCTAGGGAGCAGAGAGTTAAAGGCAAGGAGAAAGATCTTGCTGAAAGGCAGAATCGCATCCACCTCCCGAAGACTGAGTTGGCCGACCAGGAAAAGCAAGTTGCTGAGAGCATGCAGCAACATGCTAAGTTGGCTGAGCGCCTTGACCGTGAAGGTTCAGAGCTTATGGCTGCCTGGAAGTCGCTGGAGGAGCTGCGGATCCTGAAGGAGACCGAAGCTATTCAAGTGTGGGACTTCTAAGGTCGGGCGAATGACGGGCTGACACCGCTGGGCTTCAGTCCTGTACGTCTGGACAACCCAGAACTGGACTTGGACCGAGCACTGGTGGCCCTCAATGATGCTGGCAACAAACTTGATGCAATAGGCGATGTCATCGCGGATCAACTGGAGACAGAGGGGAAGTCTTTGGCTACAAACATCGCAAAATATGTGTTGACGTGTTATGTGAGCCGAGATCCCGAATTCCCACTAGACCCGGTGCTCGAAGGTCATATCGCTGAAGAGGAAGATGCCGCCGAAGCCAGGGTCCAAGAAGTTCCTCAAAAAGTAGCTTCATTCTTCCGCAAGTCTTAGGTTCTCCAGTAGCTTAGGACTTTCTTTCTTTTGCCTTCTGCCGTACTCTCCGCATTTTGTAATCCAGTATCTCAAATTAATGAAATCCTCCTTTCCGCCTTCAATTTCACTTTGTCTTCAATATACTGTGTCGTATATTGTTGGCCCCCTAGTACATGTGTACAATTGAAGTGTGTACATGTACCAAAGGTTGTGGAAATATGTTGACGACTTGGATGCTTTGCACTTGTAGATTTTAGGTCCGAAGTCTTTATCTTTGAGGCGTCGAAGATAGGCCCTCTGAGATGGTCAGAGCTTGGTAGCTCCTGTGTCTTCCACTATCAACATATTAGACGTTGACGGCGGACCCCTTTCGGAGGATTTCGGAGCTTAGTAGCTCTGGCGTCATTCACCATCGCTATGAATTTTTGCTTTTCTTGCACATTAAAGGCAAGAGAAAAAGTAAAATTTGTCCTCTTGTCTTTTAATTGGTTGTGACTTATCGTTCTTATTTGGACTTTAGATTCAAAGAAACTCAACATGATAACAAGCATTTTGATATAATCTTTCTAGATCTGCAAGCCTTTTTAGTACTCACCCTACTGAGGCCTGCCTGGTTGTAGGTAGAGCGGCGTACTTAGGGTGCAGGACCAGGCTAAGCTGATAGCACAGTCCGGACCTATATTGGCTTGGCGTTCAGGCAAGTAGACTATGTAGCAATGTTAAGATCCAAAAAGACTAGCAATAAGGCTTGTAATACATATGAATTACTTGGAACAAAGCTCAAAAATATTTGCACAACTTCATTATAGACAAGTGGGGTAAAAATAATTTGATATATTGAGCATTGCACAAAAAGTAAATGCACGTGGAGTCTATTTTAACACAGCAATGCCTTTCATTATAGGTCCGGATTACAGGGGAGATAAGGACACACTTAGGGTGCTGGACCAAGCTAAATGTGCTATACATCTTGTGCTAGCCCAGAGCAAGTAGTTACACTTTTAGTGCTGTGACTGTCTCAAGTGTTACTTGAACTTCCCAGACCCTCCCGGAGGGGTCCGGATGTTCTCCCGAACGACTTGCCCGTCTCTGTATAATGACTCTACAACATGCATTGTGTGTAATTGCAGACTCACCTCCATGGTTCTAAGCATAAAACTTATGGAGGTGCTCGATGTTCCAAGGATTGGGAAGCGGGATCCCATCCTCAGTTGCCAAGTGAACGTATCCTGGTCGGGATATTTTAATGACTCAGAAAGGACCCTCCCAGCTGGGGGAAAGTTTGTTCATCCCTTCATGGCTTAGTACCTTCCGAAGCACCAAGTTGCCTTCTTCAAGCTGTGATCATGCACATGCCTTTGATGATGCCGCCAGAGCGCTTGGCGATAATGTGCATTTCGAATGCTGATTGGCCCCTTCCCTCGTCGACGAGGTCAAGGTCTTCACACCGGAGCTGGTCCTGCGTGGCTTCGTTGAAGGTCCGGACCCGGAGGGACCCCAAGGTGATCTCCGGAGGAAGGACTGCTTCAGCTCCGTACACCAAGAAGAATGGAGTCTCCCTAGTTGACCGGTTGGGTGTTGTCCTGTTCGCCCATAATGTGGACGGAAGCTCCTCAATCCAATTAGCTCCGTGCTTTTTCAAGCGCTCATATGTGCGTGTCTTAAGTCCTTTTAAGATTTCTACATTTGCTCTCTCAGCTTGGCCATTGCTTGCTGGATGAGCTACTGAGGCGTAGCTAAGTTGAATGCCGAGGTCTTCGCAATATTCTTGGAATGCAGCACTTGTAAATTGAGTTCCATTGTCAGTTATGACTTTGTTTGGAACTCCAGATCTGCATATAATGGACATCAAGAACTTGATTGCTCATTGTTTATTGATTGTTACTACTGGAGTTGCTTCCGGCCACTTGGTGAACTTGTCGATGGCGACATACAGGAACCTGTAACCTCCGACGTCTTTTGGGAAAGGTCCCAAGATGTCCATGCCCCACACAGAAAATGGCCATGTAGGAGGTATCATTTGTAGCGATTGAGCCGGTGTGTGAATCTTTTTTGCATGGAATTGGCACGTTTCACATTTTTTTCACTAGCTCAATCACATCCTGAAGTGCTGTAGGCCAATAAAAGCCATGCCAAAAGGCTTTACCGACCAGCGTGCGAGAAGAAGCATGGTTCACACTCGCCTCCATGGATGTCCGCGAGGAGCTTCCAACCTTCTTCCCTTGCAATGCACCGAATTAGGATGCCATTGGCGCCGCGTCGGTAGAGATCCTCTTCTACCAATGTGTATCTTTTAGCCAATTTGACAATCTGGTCAGCGGATACACTGTCTTCAGGAAGGATATTGTCTTTCAAGTAGCTCCGGATCTTTGAGATCCATGCATTGAAGCTAACTTGAGCTTCTGAGTCTTGCGTGTTGGGTTGCTTGGAGCTTCCGACAGCACCTACGACCCTTGGTGGACGCCATGGTAGCAGGGCCATCGGGACTGCCAACTTTGAGGTGCTGGTCTTACCCCTTCGCTCAGTTTGGCAGGCTGAGCTGTTGGTTTTGACAAACTCCGGACAAAGATTCCGTCAGGAGCCAGAGCTCCTGTTGAGGCTTTCGTCGAGAGTTCGTCGGCTTCAGATTTGTGAAGACGCTGAACATGATGGAGGTTCAGGACTTCGAAGTACTTTTGAAGCCTCTGGACATCAAGGAGATAAGCAGCTAATTGAGAATTGTCGTAGGAACATTCACCTTTCACTTGTTTGATGATGAGTTGTAAATCTCCCTTCACCAACAGCTGTTTGACACCATATGATAGTGCCACCTTGAGTCCATAGATGAGGGCTTCATACTCCGCCATATTGTTGGTTGCCTTGAAATCAAGGTGTACCATGTACTTGACCTTCTCTCCGGTTGGAGCCAGTAGAAGGACTCCAGCTCCGGCCCCCTGCTTTTGCACGGAGCCGTCTAAGTAGAGGGTCTAATGAGGCTCTATGAATATCAGAACTTTGAGTTCTGGTTTCTGCTCACTGTGGCCCCTAGGGTTTGATGGAGAGGGGGTCCACTCCGCCACAAAGTCAGCCATGGCTTGACTTTTAATTGCCTGTCTTGACACGAATTCTAGATCGAATTTGCTGAGTTCCGCTGCCCACTTTGCAATGTTCCCAGTAGAATTTGGGTTATGCAAAATTGCACGTAATGGAAAAGAAGTTACCACTGATATTTTGTGGGCTTGGAAGTAGTGACGAAGCTTCCTTGAGGCAATAAGAACCACATAAAGTAGTTTATGCACCTCAATGTACCTTGCCTTGGCGTCGTGGAGTACTTCACTGATGAAGTACACAGGGCGTTGGATAGTCCGGACCCTTTCAGAACGATCCGGAGCGTCCTCTCAATCGACCCGGACCCTGCTGCAGGATACCGAACCTTCAGGTTGTGCTTCTTGAACCCTCCCGGAGGGGTCCAAAACTTCTTCTTGTTCAACCCGGATCTCACTAGGAGGATCCAGGTCATCTTGGTTACCAGGTGTACCTCCTTAGATGAATGAGGTTGATCTCCTAGCACTTCGTTTCGAGGTTCCGTGCCTGGGAGCTGAGACCCAGTCACGTCTTCAGGTGGTTCCGGACCCTCCCGGAGGGGTCTAGACTCCTGGATTGGATGTGGTTCCGGTCTTTTCGCGACCAGTACCATACTGACAACTTCGATGGTTGCCGAAATGTAAAGCAGTAAAGGCTCACCAGGATTCGGAGCTACCAAAATTGGTAGTGTGGTGAGGAGTTGTTTCAACTCCTGAAATGCTTTTCTGCTTCTTTAGACCAATGAAATGGTCCGGATTTCCTCAAGAGTTTGAAGAAAGATAGTGCCCATTCTGCCAGTCTTGATATAAACCGGTTGAGCGCAGCTAGACATCCAGTCAACTTTTGGACATCTTTAATACGGGCTGGTGGCCGCATTTCTTCTATAGCCTTGATCGTCACCAGATTTGCTTCGATTCCTCGGTGAGTCTTCATGAACCCCAGAAGCTTTTCGGAGCTAACCCCGAAGACACACTTGTCCGGGTTCAGCTTGGTGCGCGTAGTGCGGAGCTTTTCGAAGGCGGCTTGTAAGTTGTCAAGGAGTGACTCCTTGTTTTTTATCTTCACGATGATGTCATCAACATACACCTCCACCAAGTCTCTAATTAACTCTCAAAATGTTTTGTACATAGCTCACACAAATGTTGAAGAAGCATTTTTAAGATCAAATGGCATGGCAGTATAACAATAAAATCCATCTACTGTTATGAAGATAGTGTGCTCTTCATCTTCCTTAGACATTTGGATTTTATGATATCCAGAATATGCATCTAAGAAACACAGTAGCTCACGCCCGAAGGTGGAGCTATTTGATCTATTCTAGGTAGTGGAAATGGATCATTTGGACATGCCTTATTTAAGGTGGTGCAGTTGATACACATCCGAAGATTCCCACTGGCCTTGGGTACAACAACTGGGTTTGCCATCCATTTTGGATGGAAGACTTCCCGGATGAATCCAGCTTCGAGCAACTTCTTGATTTCCTGTCGGATGAAGTTTTGTCGCTCGACTGATTGTTTCTAGGGCTTCTGGTGTACAAGCCGAGCATCTAGGTAAATCTTCACATTGTGCTCAATCACCTCCCTAGGGATCCCAGTCATTTGTGACGGTTGCCAAGAAAACACGTCGACATTAGCCCAGAGGAAAGTGATGAGTGTGAGTTCCTATTTGCTGTTCAGACCTCCCGATATACGAGTAGTCTGAGCGGCATCGGAACCAATTTCGACGACTTTTACGGGTATGTCGGTGTCACCGCTTGGTTGCACACGAGGTGTGGAGGTGGAACCTTTGTGACGAATGCTCGGAGGATTCAAAACTAGCTCCTTACCAGATGCTTCCTCTTGCGTTGTGGTAAGCGCATAGAGTTCTTCCAGTCCAGTAACTCCTACGGTGCGGTCTCCACGGATTCGTAGGACGCCCGTGGGTGTTAGCATCTTCAACACCAAGTAACCATAATGGGCAGTAGCCATAAACTTGTATAAAGGTGGTCTACACAAAATGGCATTGAAAGGCAGACTAATTTGCGCAATGTCGAAAACCAGTTTCTCGGTTTTGTAGTTCTCCCCGGTCCCGAAGGTCACTGGGAGTGTAATGGAACCAAGAGGAGTAATGGTTCCCGGACCCACTCCAGAGAAAGGTCGGGATGGGCGAAGGTCCGAAGGCCGGAGCTGAAGCTTAATAAAAGCTTCGAACCTTATGAGGTTTAGCCCGGAACCTCCATCCACCATTACATGGTGAATTTGAATATTCTTAATGGCGGGTGACACCATCAACGGGAGTTGACCAGCCCCGATCATGTTTCAGGGGCAGTCCAAAGCATCGAAAATGATGGGTGTATCCATACACTTCTGATGTGGTTCTGCCTTAGCAGCGGGAGCTACCATGGCCATGTCCCGCCGCATTGTCTTCAGGATGCGGCGAGAGGTGATGTCCCAAGAACCACCATAGATGGTGTTCAAGGTCTTCCGACGTTTGTTGTCAGAAATGTCGGAGTCATCGACAGTGTTGTAGACGTCTTTCAAGACCTTTTGGGGGTCCTGGAAACCTAGCTCCTCTTTAGCTGAAGCTTCGTCGACTTTTGTTTTCCTTCCCTTTGACAGAAAGGAGCTTCCTCCTGGCGCTTGTTGTAGCACTCGACAAGGTTATGGACCTCCCGGCATTCTTCAAAGTTGTGTCAGTTCGTCTTGTGAATTGGACACTATGCTTTGGAACTGTTGACGTCCTCTGATGAAGGACGAGGTCGCTTCCTGGGGCGTGGCCCCCGACTTCCAGGAGCTGCAGCAGCAGCAACTGTAGCAACGACCGACGACTTCTTTTTGCTGTTGGGTTTCTTTTTCTTCTTGCCACTATAGGAGGTAGCAGCTTTAGTTTTGGAGGACTTCTGGTTGGCCTCCAGAGCTGGTTTGGAGTGTACTTCACGGCCCTCCGTAGCTCTAGCACATTTGTCAGCTAGGCTAAAGAGTTCTGTGACGCTGGTAACTTCTTTAATTGCCAGCTTCTCTAGCATCTTCTTATCTCGAACACCCTGTCTGAATGCAACAATAACAGAGGAGCTCAAGATTGAAGGAAATGCATTTCATACCTGAGAGAACCGCTGGATGAAGGACGGTAGCGATTCCCCCGATGTTTGCTTTACGGCAAACAGGTCCAATTCAGTGTTGGGTCGGGTGTAGGAACTCCCGAAGTTGGCAGTGAATTGTTGGCATAGCTCCGCCCAAATATTAATGGATTTGGGTGGAAGACTCATGAACTAGGACCTTGCAGTCCCAGTTAAAGCCACTGGGAATTAATTGGCCATTACAGCCTCATCACTCCCCGCTGCCAGTATGGCAGTAGAGTAGATTTGAAGAAATTCAGCGGGGTTGACAGTCTCGTCGAATTTCTCCGGTAAGTAGGGCTGGAACTTCTGTGGCCACCTGACCATACGTAAGTGCATGGCCAGGGCAGAACAACCTCCTCCTACTCCCTGAGGAGCGGGGTTTTCCTGAGCTTCTCGCCTCTCACGAGCTCCCTCAATGTGGACACGACCGTCCTGCTGCCGGTAACGGCGATCTAGTTCCGACCGTAGGTCATGAGTCGGAATCCTGGTAATTGTGTGGGTGCGTTGTGCCCCGGGAGGCAACAAAGTCACCTGCTGAGATGATGCACGTCTCCTCTGTTGTTAGACTTGCGGACCAAGTCGGCCGGACAAGGTCCGCCATTGTGAAGGTGCTCGCCCCGAAGGAGGAGGACCTTGGTTGTTGATGCCTGTAGCCGCAGCGGTGACCAAATGGTCAACATCAGCCCTCCACTGCTCCATAGCATCCTGGGCTGCGCTTGGAGGCCGTGGGCTTTGTAGAAGAGCTCGCGTAGCAACGAGCGCATGCTCGGGGTTGTTGTTTGTCGATACAGTGATCGATGCAGATGCTCCATCTTGTTGACCAGCATTGTTTGCTGGAACAGATGGTGGATATGGTGCCACAACGCCTGCTACAACAATGGCACCTGCTGGTTGTTGGCCGTGGTAGGGATTGCCTCCGGCAGGTTGCCCAGCGTGGTTGCCATTGGAGGATCCAGCAGCTAAATTCACCATCTTGTGATCTCAGGATTGCCCTACCCCTTCCTGGCGCACCAAATGTCGAACTGTTTTATATGACACTTCCCCCGAACCCGCTATGAAGCAGCCCGCATAAGTTTTTTTGTGGTTGGGACACACGGAGATCAAGATCAACATGGTTACCTCAGAGATTTACGTGGTTCGGGCCGCTTGAGTGTAACACCCTACTCCAAGGGGTTTGTGTAGTTGTATTGAGCGAGTACGTTCGTTGGGATCAGGTCGAGTCAGATTGTCCCCGATGTCTGTGCGGTACAGCTCTTTTATAGTTCTAAGGACTGACCGTTACAGAGCTTGCTTGGCCCGACATGTGGCCCTGGCGTGCTTAATGGCCTAATACACTGTCTAAAGAATATTAAGTGTGATTAATAGTGTGATGATGTTCCTTAATAGCTGTGTTACCCCTATTAACAATGCACTGATCATGTGTCATTAGTACAAGATTAATGACACGTTATCAGGCCTTGTAACTGCCGCTTTAACGATCCTTGAATGTTTGTAATGGACGTGATCTGCTTGTATTTCTGTTGGCGATGAAGGTTCAGAGGCTCCACACAAGGCGAATCTGGAGCTTTCCCTTGTGGGAGGGTAGGTACAGGGTCGCTGTACATGTGTCGGCACCGGAGCATCTCTTTGACGAGGGCTAGGTCCGGGCGGTTGTACACGTGTAGTCGCCGGAGCTTTCCTTGGTTGGGAGTTTAGTTCCGGTCTTCTTTTACACGTGTTAACCGGGGAGACAGCCACTTGACGGGAGCGGGTCCGATGCAACGTGACATGTGGGACCTGCAAGGGCCTTCGAATCTGACTAGTGGAACTTTCATGCACTTCTTGTGGTATCACGGGGTACCCGGTACGTAGGCTACGGACAATATGCAGTACAGCTTGTATTCAAGGATATTATGAATTGTGCAATAAAAGTGCTTAATTAATTTTGTTCTGTGGTAATTTTCTGTATATCCTTTTGTGATTGCACACGTGTATGTGTGTTGAACGTCCTAGGCACACATATGCATTCACTTGGTTCGTTTTCAGAACCGGGTGTCACAAATTGGTATCAGAGCCAGGTTGACCGTAGGACGCAGCCTAGATAGAATGGACACTTTAGAGCACACAGGAGCACTCAGGAATCGATGTGTTTTTGCTTGGTGTGCTGTTTGCTATATATTGTTTGCTTGTGTGCTTAGTAGAGGATTTTAGGATGCTTTAGCATTGCCATATCCATGTAGGCTAGTATAGGTAGTTGCTTATTTTCATATCCCTTGATGCATATAGTTGGGAACGTTTTCTAAATTCTTATCTCTTGCTTTTCTTCAGTTTGTGAGGAATCGCAACCAGAGGGATGGCAATGATGAGGTGGAGAATAATGGAGCACCTCAGAACAATAATGGACAAGGACCTGCCCAAGGAGCTATCAACCTTGAGCAGCTATTGGGTGGGTAGAACCAACTCTTGCAGACCATGATATAGACTATGGCACAGCTGCAGGCTGGCAACAACAATAATCAGCCCCACACGCCTCCACCGCCACCCCCACCTCGTCATAACCGGTTGGGAGAGTTCATGAGGACTAGGCTACCGACTTTTGCTCAAGATGCTGACCCTATGGATGTCGATGATTGGCTCATGTCTGTGGAGAAGTAGCTAGCTATTGTTCAATGTATGGCTAGGAGAAGGTGCTATTTGCGTCCCATCAACTCGTTGGAGCTGCTGCCGATTGGTGGGACTCTCTATGCAATCGCCTATGAGAACGAAGAGAGGATTTCTTGGGTCGAATGCAAGGAGAGCTTCCGTTCTCATTATGTGCCGGAAGGAGTTATGATTTTGAAGAGTCAAGAATTTGAGAACTTAAGTCAAAGAATTTCAAGCGTGAGTGAATATCTGAATAAATTCACTCAACTCTCAAGATATGCGCCTGAGGATGTGCGCCGTGACAGCCGAAAGCAAAACTTGTTCATGAGGGGCTTGAACAATGAAATCCAAGTGCAATTGCTCAACTGTTATTATGCAAACTTCCAAAATATTTTGGACAATGCAATTGTTTTGGAGAACAAGGTCCATGAGAAGTAGCAAGACACCAAGAGGAAGGCGCCATATCAAGGACAGCTACAAGGAAGTAATGTGCACCCTCGCATTGCACCACCCAATGCACCATATTTCAGCCCTTCTGCGCTTGCTCATCGCCCTAGATATGCACCGCACCCAGCTCAGTTGGTGTAGCAACGCCCTGTCAAGCAATCACCTAGGCCTCCAATGCCTTTTGCACCTCGTGCCAATTTTCCTTGTGCAAATGTTCAGAATCAAGCACGTCCCAATAATTCTGGTGGAGTTAGAAAGTGCTATACATGTGGAGAAGCTGTACACTTTGCACATCAATGTCATAAGTCAGGCCTTGGTCAAGGAAGCAATGCACCAAGACAGAACCCAAGACCCAATGGAGTACAACCGCAAGGAAATCGTGGACAGCAGAATTTTGCTCGTGGCAACGTGAACCATGTCTCTACGAGGATGCTCAACAAGCGGATGATGCGGTGATTGGTATGTTCCTTGCAAACTCCAACCAGGCAACTATGTTTTTTGATTCTAGAGCATTGCATTCATTCATAGCATCAAAATATGTTGCCAAGTATAGTTTTCCTATCTCTCACATGAACTTTACTCTATTGGTTAAGTCTCCTGGCGGAGAGATAAGGATGAATATAGTATGTCCAAAAGTAAGCCATAGAATAAGAGGGGTAGACTTCTTTGCCAACCTCATTGTTTTGGATTCTCAAGGATTGGATATTATACTTGGTATGGACTGGTTGAGGAAGCACAATAGAGTCATTGAATGTGCCACGAAGATGGTGAAGTTGACCAATGAGGAAGGGATCACCATAGAATTTGAAGCATCTTAACATGCATCGAAACAATTGGAGTTTAATCACATGGACGGTGCCGCAATTGAAGAGATTCCAGTGGTTTTTGAATTCTTGGATGTGTTTCCAGAAGAGTTGCCAGGTATGCCACCTGATTGAGACATTGAGTTTGTTATTGACTTAATAACTGGAACTGCATCTATAGCTAAGAGGCCATATAGGATGCCTCCTAAGGAGTTAGCGGGGCTCAAGAAGCAGATTCAAGAGCAACTAGAGAAGGGTTTTATTCGACCAATCTCTTCACCTTGGGGAGTGCCCGTTCTATTTATGGACAAGAAGGATGGATCCCAAAGGATGTGTGTGGATTACCGATCTCTAAATGAAGTCACCATCAGGAACAAATACACCTCGCCACGCATAGAAGACTTGTTTTATCAGATGAAGGGTGCTTGTGTCTTCTCTAAGATTAATTTGAGATCAGGATACTTTCAAATGAAGATAAGACCATCGGACATACCTAAGACAACTTTTAGGACATGGTATGGATCATATGAGTATACTGTGATGTCATTTGGATTGACGAATGCGCCTGCCTACTTTATGTACCTCATGAATAAGGTCTTCATGGAATACTTGGATAAGTTTTTTGTGGTGTTCATTGATGACATTATGATCTACTCGAAGGATGAGAAGGAACACGAGGAACACTTGAGGCTTACATTGCAGAAATATAGGGGGCATCACTTGTATGCCAAATTCCGCAAGTGTCAGTTTTGGTTGAAAAAGGTGTCGTTTTTGGGTCATATCATCTCAGGAGGAGGAGTATCGGTCGACCCCGAAAATGTGAGGGATGTGCTAAAGTGGGAGCCACCGCAAAACGTAAAGGAAATAAGAAGTTTCCTTGGGATGGATGGATATTACCGTCGATTCATCAAGGACTTTTCCAAGATAGCCAAACCAATGATGGAATTGTTGATGAAGGGGAAAGCTTTCCAATGGAACCAAGCTTGTCAAGAGAGTTTTGAGGAGCTGAAGAAAGGGTTAACAACAGCCCCAGTTTTGGTTTTGCCGGACGTAAGCAAGAGTTTTGATATATATTGTGATGCATCGAGACAAGGACATGGATGTGTGCTTATGCAAGGTCAAGTGGTTACCTACGCATTGAGACAATTGAAGAAACATGAGAAGAATTACCCAACGCATGATTTGGAACTTGCAGTCGTGGTACACACACACTGAAGATTTGGAGACATTATATTCTTGGTCATAGGTGCGAAATTTATACGGATCATAAGAGTCTCAAGTACATATTCACACAAACGGATCTGAATTTGAGGCAATGAAGATGGTTGGAGCTTACCAAAGATTATGATGTGGGAATCAACTACCATCCAAGGAGGTCTAATGTAGTGGCCGATGCTTTGAGCCGGAAAGGAGGAAATCACCAGCTCACGGTTCGAGAATTGCCATCCGAGTTATGTAAGGAGTTTGAACGGTTGAATCTCGGATTCATCAATTAGATGGGGATGATGGAGTTAAATCCGACTTTGGAGCGAGAAATTCGAGAGCGTCAAACAAGGATGAGGAGATTGAGGAAATCAAGGAAAGGACCCAAGAGGGAAGAGAATTCAGATTTGATGAGGATGACCATGGTACTTTATGGCTTGGAAAGAGGATTGTCGTGCCTAATGTGAAATTTATTCGGAAGGAAATACTAAAAGAGGCACATTACTTGCCATACTTAATTCATCCCGGTTGTACAAAGATGTACAAGGACTTGAAGACTTGTTATTGGTGGGCTAGCATGAAAAAGGACATAACCGAATATAGCTTTGTGTGATGTGTGCCAACGAGTCAAGGCGGAACACCAAAGACCAGCTGGATTATTGCAGCCATTAAAGATTCCGGAATGGAAGTTGAAAGAAATTTGAATGGACTTCATAGTTGGTTTACAACTTACACGGTCCGGTTATGACTCAATTTGGGTAATCGTGGATCGATGGACCAAGTCGGCTCATTTTGTTCCTGTCAAGACCACCTATACCACCATGAAGCTTGCAGAGCTATACATGGAGCACATTGTGTGCCGACATGGGGTTCTGAACAAGATAGTCTCAGATAGAGGTTCTCAATTTACCTCCAGGTTTTGGCGAAAATTACATGAAGTGTTAGGAACAAGGTTGAAATTCAGCTCAGCATATCACCCTCAAACGGATGGACAAACTGAGAGGACCAATCATATTTTAGAGGATATGTTAAGAGCTTGTGCTTTGAATCATGGAAGAAGTTGGGACAAGAGCTTGCCATATGCGGAGTTCTCATATAACAATAGTTACCAAACAAGCTTGAAGATGTCACCCTATGGAGCACTTCATGGAAGAAATTGTACGACACCTTTGTTCTGGAATGAGACAGAGGAGAATCAAGTATTTGGACCTGACATTTTTCAAAAAGCTAAAAAGCAAGTCCAGATAATTCGCGACAATTTGAGAGCTGCTCAATAAAGGAAAAAAGGCTATGCAGACAATAGGAGAAGGAAACTAGCCTTCGAAGTGGGAGACTTCGTATACCTCAAGGTGTCACCAATGAGAGGTCATAAGAGGTTTAATATAAGAGGCAAGCTAGCACCTCGATACATTGGGCCATTCAAGATTTTGGACAAAAGAGCTGAGGTAGCATATAAGTTGGAGATGCCAGCTCAGTTAGTGGATGTTCATGATGTCTTTCAAGTTTCCCAGCTCAAAAAGTTTTTAAGGGTACTGGAAGAACAAGTGCCAGTGGAAGAATTGGAATTAGAGGCAGATTTGACTTATGCCGAACAACTGGTCAAAATCTTGCAAACCAAGGAGAGAGTCACAAGGAACAAGGTTATTCGATGGTGCAAGGTGCAATGGAAGCATCATACAGAATCGGAAGCAACTTGGGAGTTGGAGGATGATCTCAAGAAAGATTTCCCTATCTCTTCGCTTCCGCATCGAATCTCGAGGGCGGGATTTATTTTAGGGGTGTACGTTTGTAACACCCTCATTTTCATGCATCATGGATTGCATACATTCTAATACATGTTTAACATTAACCCACATAAAAAGAAATAAGTTTAAAATGAATTTAGAGCAAAACCGCGCTTAAGAATTCTGGGGAGTGCGGACTTGTCCGTTTTTGGTGCGGACTTGTCTAATTTCTCTCTGACCTCCATCAGACTAGTTTGTTTTGCTGCAGACTAGTCTGTTTTTGGCTCTGGACAATTTTAGACTTGTCCGGTCCATTGCGGACTAGTCCGGTATTCCAATTCCTTGGAAATTTTACTAAGTCTTGGACTCGTCCGGACTTGTCCGGTATACCAGCGGACTTGTCTGGTATTCCAGTGGACTTGCCCATTTTTCCTCTGACTAGAATTGGACTTGTCCGGTTTTGTCCGGACTTGGCTGATTTCTCTCTAAGCAAGTTCGGACTTGTCCGATATAGTCCAGACTTGTCGGGTATCTTTTTATCTAACTTCGGACTAGTCCGGCCCTTCTGCGGACTTGTCCGATAAATCGTGACTCCGAGTTGATCCTCTATTTCACGACGTGTTTTTGGTTTTTTACCTTAAGTGGGCCTAAGGACATCGAGTCTAACTCTTTTTGGAGCCCATGTGGGACCCCACACCGGCCGCAACCCATCTTAAACTTGAATTCCATCAAACCTTAGCCTCCACCTCTATATAAAAAACCTCACCCCTTCACTTTGCATCCTTTTGCCTCAATTGAAAGACCACACAACCCTAGTTCGTGGGAGCCTCCATCAAGGAGGGAGAAAGAGATCCCGAACAAGAAGAAGAAGAGGAGGAAACGAAAGAAGATCAAGATTTCCATCAAGCTTTCATTCTCCATCAACAAGTCACCATCAAGTTCTTCATCAACCCTAGATCGCCAAGATCCAAGTGTTACCTCCAAAGACCTTGATTCATTGGAGTCCTAAACACCTGGTATACCTTCTATTCTCTTTTTCTCATGTGAATTCGGCCCCGTTTCTCCAAATTCACGTTGATCTAGAAAACCCTAATTCACTGTTCCTGCGCAGTGCAGAATAGTTTGGCCCTGCTGCGGACTTATCCGATCTTGGAATTTAAATTCTGTTAAATTAAATTCTAAATTGATTCGAATCAATTCCAAACCTATATAAACTTGTTTAAACTATTGGAACTAGTTCTTAAACATTGATAGTAACTCATTAACTAGTTTTTCTTTGCATTTGCATTAATCATACATGTGATGATATATTGAGTAATATATGTGCACTTATTGATTGTGATTCTTGTTTCGTATGTTTATTGCGCGGTTTAGACGAATTTGCGCTAGAGAGTGCTGCGGAGGATCTCCAACACAAAGAATTTGAAGTCTTTGATCCTAACCAAGATCAAGAGCAAGGCAAGTGTCCTTGAACATATTGATCCTATTTTTGACAATAATTGTTTTGGTTTCAAAACTGCATGCTTGTGTCAATTTGATGGGAAATCCTATGATCGGAAGTTTACTAGCGTTGTTTAACCACCCATGTCACCTGGAATACATGGTAGAGAGTCGGGAAGGGCTTTTTACCTTTTTTCTTTGCTTAATTAATTTGGATGGAAAGACAACTATACATTTAATTATGCATTAATAAGATTATGGTTAATATGGACTAGTTAATATGATACGGTAATGGGTGATCTAAGCAAGCCTGGTATGTGGATGGGTTGGAAGACATGGTGGTTGCTTGCTTTAGATCCAGGGACCGTTTCATGCGAGAATAAGCCAGGATAACAGTGCCACCACGAGGCCAAGTATAAGTGCGGCGTAGCTGATTAATTAGGGTATTGCTAGAATTACATGGATCATTTGGTGCACCGGGGAAGGGAAGTCGGATTGGGTTTGGATATGGTTGGCAGGACTCCCTGAGATCTGAATGGCACAAGAGGGGGCTCTTGGTTGAAGTTGTGCTCAGTTGGAGACATCGCCACCGGTGAAACCTCAGTGGGTCCGTACATGCTAGTAGTCCCTTTGTATAGTCTATTTTGTGATCTCTTGGCCATACACCTATGGTAGTGTTTTGGCATAATGGAGGTTTTCTTTAGTCACCGACTGGTGATGAAATCACAAACACGTGGGTAAAGTGGTACAAACTCTGCAGAGTATTAAAACTATCATGATAGTTGTGCTCCCAGTTATGAGCACCTGGATGACCTACATGATTAGAGTGAAACTTGGGACATGGAATGGTTCTAGTTTGGTTAAGGTTAATAATAATATGGTTCAATACTGGTTGTGGTGTTATGGATTTAATTATGTCAATGGATATGGTTAATGGTAATGAGAAATATGGAATATGGATGATGGTATTGAAATATGGACTGGTACTATATTATTAATTATAGTTTATGATGGGTTTACTTCACATACATATAATATATTGCTTTTCAAATGTTTTAATGTACTTTTTAGCACTTCGCCATTATTATTCGTCATTTGAATCAGCTATATATCATACTTTCCACACTTGGTGAGTACGAGATGTACTTACCCTTGCAATTCCCCCACCAATAGTTGCAGGTCAGGATTGGGAGTATAACAGTGATAATGCGGAATTCTATGTCGTGTCTGCCGTCAGCTTTGCCTGTGGTGTTAATTGGAGCTGCGCTATACCCTATTTGCTTATGCTGCTTAGTTGCTTATTTAGTTTATTTTCGCTGCATTAGTTCAAACTTGTCATTAATATTCATTAGAGCTTGTATTCAAGGATATTATGAATTGTGCAATAAAAGTGCTTAATTAATTTTGTTCTGTGGTATGTATATCCTTTTGTGATTGCACTCGTGTATGTGTGTTGAACGTCGTAGGCACACATATGCATTCACTTGGTTAATTTTCAGAATCGGGTGTCACAGTTTTCTTACTCTTTTTTTATTCTTGAGCTGAAAACTACTCTAAGATTTTCTAGAGCTCTTCCATTTGACTTTATTTAGATTAGAAACTTGCATTTGTATTTGGTTTTGTGTTGGGATTATATTTGGAATTCCCTTTCAACAACTATTTGCTTCAGTGTCACCCTACTCACAGATTCTCTTGTAAAGTGTAGTTTTTAGATGTCTGATATTTAACCTCACTTTATTAGTGAACATAGTTCATGTAAATTGGAATTCCTTAAAAAATTTAGGTTCACAATTTTTAATTTTTGCTTTATTCAAATGTGGCCTATTACACTTTGAAGGATGTGGCACTTGTTAAAAACTTGAAATACAACTTGCTCCCCGTTTCACAATTGCTAGATGGAAATCTTTAAGTTAGTTTCACTAAAAATTGTTGCACATTGTAAATTCAAATGGTGAGCTCAGGTTTAACATGTCTCGGTTTCGAAGAGTTTTTAAAGCTGATTTGAACATGTTATCCTCTAAGCATAGGTGTCTAGTTGCTAATGAATCAAAAGACTTATATTTTTGGCATCGTAGACTTGGTCACATAGGCTTTCATCACCTCACACGTGTTAGTGCTCTTGATAACATACGTGGGCTACCTAAGCTTAGAGGGGACAAACATGTTGTGCGCTATTCTTGTAGGCATGCTAAGATGGTTGTAGGTTCACATGCTCCAATTACAATGACCATGACAACAACACAAGCACAACTTTTACACCTTGGCACAATAGGTCCTTCCTGTGTTCAATCTTTTGGAGGTAAATGGTATGTGCTTGTAGTTGTTGATGAGTATTCTAAATACTCTTGGGTTTACTTTATGGCATCTAATAATGACGTTTTTAGTCAATTTAGATGTTTAGTTCTTATAGTTTCACTTGATGACCCAGGATCTTTAAAACCATTAGAAGTGATAATAAAATTGAATTTAAAAACCAATCATTTGATCACTTTTGTGCTGAAAAAGGAATATATCATCAATTTTCTTTACCTTACGTATGTGTTGATGGCTTGTACGTCACAGATAAAAAAATTCACAAGCGCACGGAAACTGTAGTGTAGCACTTCTCCATAAAGAGTATTCCAAAGGGTATTGAATCCAAGGAACGTGTGTGTTAATCTTACGAACTTATTCACCTAACAACAAAAAGTTGTCTGGTAGGCAAGGAACATGGAGGAATTCAAAGTATTGATTCTAATTCAATGAGATATGATGTAGCTTCTTGTTTCAGGCACGAGTTTACCCCTAGCAACACTAGGATGACTCTCGCCAAGAGGCTACGACATAGCCGAATGTGGAGGATTACAAAGGACAGATAGGGCTATCACCAGCTACTGCCTACCTCTTCAATCCGTGGGTCTACGAGATATTCACTGGTGATTTCTAACCTAAGCACCACTTTTACGTTCTAAATCACTACTCTAGTTGTTTCGAACACAAATATACAACTAGATCCTATATTAAAATAAAGCAATGAACCCAGAAGTACCTAATTGTGCAAACTACTTTGAATTAAAATCAAATTTGTATTGAATTCACAAAGGCTTACTTTGAATAAAACATTTGTAGGGGTACAAGTGTAGGAGAGCGACTTCATAAGCCCAAACCTCCTTCTTCTAAACTCTTCATGACACTCTCTTTATACTCAGCGGCCTCTAGGACTACTCTAAACCTTAGGAGTGGTATTCTATTCTCAACTTTTGGTGTGTGTGTGAAGTGAGCTGTGGGGTGCTATTTATAGGTGGATAAGGGTCGTACTCGCCATGAAATGCGTGCGATTCAGTCATCCCCACCACCAGGAAGCCAGCAGGAGTCGACACACATCATTGGATGAAGTTTGGCGCCAAGACGGGTTTGGCAGATCAGGGTGTTCGGCGGACCTAGTCTTTGTTACACCATTTTCAGGCGTCCTGGTGGGTCCTCTTGATGTTTTGGTTCACTGACTGGTGGGTCCACTTGGTGTTTTGGGGCGCTATGTCGTTGGATTGCCTCAGATACAACTATTTGTGGGCCATTTTGATCCATGTGATGAGACGTGGCGTTGCTAGATTTGTTGGAATCCAATTTAATGGATTACTCATTGCATGTCTTGACACTTTTGGGTATTAATTTACCTGCATACAAATAACACTAACACTTGTGGAATTGGATAGTATTTAACACTACCACTATGTTATGATTCTCTTTTGGGCACATTATGATGTGAATTGACGGTCTAAATATGGCACCTAAGGACCATCAACAAACTCCACCACACTTAGTCCTCTGCTCGTCTTTGAGTAAAGGCAAGAAGAAGAACTAAAGTGTTGTCACAAATTTGCTGTAAGTTAGAAAATGAGAATACTAGATATTTCAACTTATACCTCAATTTAGCTACCACATCGATCTTAGGTGTTTAAAGAGTGGAATGGTTATAATGTAGTTCTCTTGGCTCTTCTCCTACTGAAATAATTTGACAATTTGCTATATATTGGAAAGTCAAAGAAGCATTTTCCTTTATCTCTCATTTGGAATGTCTCAGAGTGTTTTGATCCTCACCTTGGCATTTATTGCCAATTTTTGTCCCTATAATAAGTATGGCTATATCGAAGGCTTGGTAGGGATAAATGTGGCACATAGTGCAATTCATATATTACTAAGTCCAAAATGAGATCCACATGAGACGACTATGCATCAAAAACCAATGACTAAAGAAATTCTTGTGCACTTATTATGGATGGTGTATGATGAATGGTGGTGATGACTCCCAATTGATTAATCTCTTTTGTGCAAGGATGATGCATGGCTACTTATTGGCTCTCGTTGTCTCTCTTTTCTGAGATCTTATAGCCATGCCTTCTACTCCTTTTGTGCATCTTTTTATTTAGAGAAGATTTTTTAGGATTTGCATGGAGTATCTCTTAATGGTGAATGTTTGGAATTTATTGAATATGATGGAGTGCACAAGAAGTTCCTAATCAAAGATTTATGCAAGTCACAAATAGGGTCAAGAGTTTGACAAAGTTCAATGAAGATGCAAAGTGACATATGCATGTGGGTTTCAATTTATGTATCATGTGGCCTTGGTGGATATTTAAATTTGCAATGAGAGAGTTGGGCAAAGTTCATGACTCCAAATTTTTGAAAATATCAAAATCAATTTCCAGCAAACAGATGTCTCCTAGAGTAACTCATTTACCATGTCACACTAGTAAAATACTTAGATGATGTGTTTTTCCTACTTTAATTGTGGGAATCATAAATACGGCAATAAATTGAAATATAAAGTATTCAAATTTTCAGCTCGAGCAAATTTTGAGTACCAAGTTTTAATTTCAATTGTTGAGTTGAATCATAAATATTTAGTTTTAAATAGGAATCCAACTTAAACAGCAGTGTGGCATGTGAATTCGTAGATAGGAGATCCAAACCGATTTTGTGGAGCGAAACGAAGTTGTGTGGGGCCCACACCAGTTCGGTCGAATAGGTAGTTCGGCCGAACCCCTTCTGGCCACTCTGATGCTCTGTTTCGACTTGTCGAATAATAAGTTCGGTTGCGACGTGTTTTGGAATGCAACGCTAATTTTGCACGTCCTGATTTCGGAATTTGGGATGCCTCCCAAACACGTGTTCTCTAAATTCTTTATTCAACAAAAATAAAAGGGGGAACTTTACCGGTGTTAGATGAACCTGTAAGTTCACATTATTGAATTCAAAAATTGGGGATGCTTACATTATCCATTGTAAACTGGAAAAGTATAAATTTGAAATAAACTTAAACTAGGAACTTTATTTTTTTATTTTATTTTGCTTATTTTTTGTTTATTTATTTATTCATATTTTACTTATTTTTATTTTAATTCGTTTATTTTTATTATTTATTATTTTGTTCTTTTGAGATTACTTGTTTATTATTTACTTATTATTTTTCTATTTTTTTATTATTTATATTTATCTTTTTTTAGTATACTTATTTTATTATCTTTTATTTTCATATAATTTGTGATTTACATACGTATTCTTTCTTTTTATTGTTTTTATTATATATATATCTCTATCTTTTACAATTATTATTTTTCTTTCTTCTATAAATTTTCTTTCCTAATTACTTTTTTATTGTATAAAATTTCTAATTTGACTTTAATAGATCTAGTCACTCGGTTTATGCCTAAATGTGAACGAATGTTCAAAGACGTTTTAGTTTATTTTCATTTTTATTATTTTTCTTGTTTTCTAGTTATTTCTCTACTCCAATTTGATTCAAATATACTTTGGTCATTATTTCTTCGAACAAAAATGAATGCAAATGCATCATGATGCACATTTATTTTATGAAAATATTTTTTCTATCATTGAATTATAAATTCTTATTTAAATTATTAATTTGTCGATACTCGAAAATCGGGGTGTCATAGGAGTTCTCATATAATAATGTTTATCAAGCTAGCATTAAGATAGTGCCGAATAAAGCTCTCTACGGGCAGAAATGTCGCACACCACTCAACTGTTGCGAATCTGGTGAGCGAGTTATATACTGAATTGATCTTGTAAATGAAGCCAAGGAACGAATGCTAGTAATTCAAGCTAACCTCAAGGTTGCTCAATCTCCACAGAAAAGCTATGCGGATAAAAAATGTTGACCTCTACACTTCAACATCGGAGACCACGTTTATCCCCGTGTCTCTCCGATGAAAGGGATTCATCGCTTCAAAGTGAAGGGACAACTTACTTTGCAATTCATCGGTACGTTCACAGTCATTGAAAAATGCAAACCCGTTGCCTATTGCCTCGAGTTACCGGTGTCTGTAACGTCTGGTTCGTGCAAAAGAAACCAAACGCCTCCTTGTGTGTGCCAGGATCAATTTCAACATCACACACGAGCACAAAATGTAATATCATAATATAATAAACCAAGCTCGATATCATTATAAGCCAAGTACAGCGAGTACATCATCCATGATACATAAATGACCCGTGGGTCCAAAAGAAAAATGTAAAATCCCACTTTAATGCAAATATCAGTTTCAGCAACCAATTTAAAAATTCCTTTTGTAGCTTTTCTAATGAACATTATTCACCCATTTTATATTTTATCAAGCTATAGGAAGAAATCATACTCTATTAATTGAAATCAACATGTCCAATTTAAATCAATCAAATAAAGGATTGTAAATTATATTTGGATTATTTAATTGTCCAATAAACTAGCCTACCATTTTGGACTAATTTAATAATTTTATTTAAACAATTGAGTAAGGATAAGGGTGAAATTTTAGTGGGACCCACAACTCAGTCTTATCTCCAGAGATGGTTCTCTGTTTTGCTTCTTCAACCACGCGCTCGTTCCTCCTTCTTTTCCCCACCGTGCCATCTCCTCTGCTCCGCTTCTTCCTCCCGATCCGGCCGCCACCTCACCTCCCAGCTCCTCCCGGCCGCGCCCCACTCGGGCTCGCCCTCTGGTCCCAGCAGCGCCGCGCCCCAGCTCGCCTCTGCCCGGCAGCCACGGCCACCGCTCGCTCCGGCTCGCGTACATCACCGACCCGCGCGCCTCCCTCGCCGGCCACCCTGCCGCGCTCGCTTCCCTCCGGTCTCGCTCCTCCTGGCCGCGCTCAACCCTCACCAACGCCACCGGCAAAGCTCCCGCCGCCTGGCCACCTCCCGGCTGCCGGTCAACCACCACGGCCCTGCCGCTTAGCGCTCGCCTAGCTGCCCTAGCACCGTCGACCAGCGCTCTTGGCTGAGTCCTAGTCGCCATGGCGCTCCGCCTCCTCATCGGCACCCTGCCCAACACCGGCCACTAGCCGTCAGTCCGCTCGCCTGGCCACCGGCGCCAGCGCCACGGCGCTCTGCTCCGTCCCCATCGTCCTCAAGGTGAGTGGCTTGGCCCGTGCTCCTCTCCTCCACCTTGCCGCCTCTTGGCCTCGCCCCTGCATGCTGCTCTCCGCCACCGGCGGCGTGCCATGGATGCCATCTGCTCGCCCAACCCATGCCGCCGGGACGCAATCCGCATCTCTCCCGGCCCTTGCTGACCCATGCAGCGTCGTGCCCCTATGTGCCTCGCCCCGGTGTCTCGTCTTCGTTCCATGCCGCATGCTCCGCGCCACATCGTGCATCGTGCAGTGCCTAATCGACAAAATGCTGCTATGATGCTTCACTGCTATGTGTCGTGCCACTGCTCGTCGCGCTCTAGTGTGCCATGGTCATCAACGTGTCGCGGTGAACATCACCATGCTCGCAATGTCACAGCGACTGCACACTCTTATTCTCATCCACACCGACCATGCTTTGTGATACCCTTGTGTGTGTCATGTCGCCACCAGGGTTGTGTTGTTGCCCTGCTCGTGCCATGGTCACGCCTGTGCGTTGACCATGGTGAGCGCGTCGCCCACCCTACATCATAACATTGATGCACAAAGGGGAGCCTAGCATATTGCATTGTGCCGCTACACCCTACAACTCCACTAAAGTTTCCTTTAGGTCGTTTACCTTTCACTTGGCACACCACCTCAAGCCAATGTTCTGCCGTCGTTGTCCGCTTGATGTCGTCACGACGTTCCACATCATGGTTGTGTCCTGGCAACAAGGCAAGGAATGTCGGGGATATATATAGTGCGGGAACACAACCACGACACATCGGGTGATGGCCGTTTGGCCAAATTAGGGTTTAGTCGAGGTGAGATTCATCAAGTCCTAGGTGTAGCCAGGTTGCTCGATGAAATGTCTTCTAGGTCAAACCAGGTGTGTCGGTGATCACCGATGACCTGGGGTAGAGGTATGCAAGAACATTGTGACCAACAAGGAGAACTAGACCAAGGGGAACCTTGGATAAGAGTTCCTTGGTTGTGTCGAGGATGTTCCCTAACCGATCACATGATTGGTTAACTTGGTGTACCACTTCATCGACGACAGGTTCGTCGAGTTGCTTATCAACAACCGAGTCGACACCACTAGCCTTAAGACTCACAAGGTGGTGTTCGGGATTCCGCTCACCCCATTGACGAGTTCGGATTGATGTGGACGTCGCTAAGACGATCTTGTCGAGATGGCAAAGCATGACTTCACGGTAAGGTCTCGCATCATGTTTATCTCCCGAGAGCTTATCGAGCTCACCTGGACAAGCTTGCGGGAGACACTACATTAGTGTCATCGTGTAAGCACTTGAACGATGCTCGAGAAGATTGTCGTAGAAACTACTTTACCTAAAAGTCATTTGACGTTGTCTTGGTACTCATGCTAGGTTAACAGTGGTTGTAATGACTTCTTAAGTCCAAGCCATGTTGATCTCAATTCAGTCCCAAGTGTCGTTAGGTTCCATCATGGTTCATCCTAAGTCGGGACCCTACGACAGCACTGCTCACTTAACTAGGTTTACTCATTTATGAGTTAAGTCAAGTTCATTGGTCGACTGCTAAATCATGACCTTTGTCTTGTACACTCCACTCATACTCAAGCTTTTGATATCCCCCTTGATTCTTTAGTCATCCTTACACTACCAGTCCAACACTTCCACACCATTCAACTTTATCAACCTTGAGTGGCATAGCATCGAGTGTTGAGCGCCAAGTTGCAATGTGTGCTTACGTTGCACCTTTCAATTCACATCTCGACACTACTATGACCACTGGACTACATCCTTTGTTTATCCACAAAACAGAGGCATATCTGTCCTTCCTAGTCAAACTCCTCATTCTTAGAGTTTACACAACCCCGTGGAGTCTATTATTAAATTACTTAATTACTTTATTACTTATATGCATATCATATCGATAGGAACGTGATGATAGGTGATCGACGAGGAGTTTTGCTTGGAGGAGAAGGCCAGGGTGTCCACTTGATGTCCTTGGCGGAGTCCGCACAGAAGGACCACTGACAAGTGACAGAGTCGCAAACTAAGGCAAGCCCCGATTTGCATTTAAGAGCTTTTCAAAGTTTTCCAGTTTTATTCACTTATGTCTCCAGTTGATATTGTGCATTACGTATAAGGTGTTTGATACTCCACTTGAATGACCACAAATCCCACGGTTTGGTTGGAACGAGTTACAGTTTGACCTGTAGTAACTGCTTTGCTAATGCATAGGAAATCCGGTAGAAGTCGAGTAGTTGGAATCTACTCGCGAGAGATGTAGGACACATCTCACAGGATTGGTTAGATAGAAAATGGCATAATATAATGAAATGGAGACCAGGCAGGGGATGGATAGGAAGCGGCGAGAATTGAGTCTCAGTCGCATAGCCCTGCCTGTGTCGCTTGAGGACCGTGCCGTATGCGGCACCGTTGGGCATGCTTGAACTATACCGGTTGCATAATGGTATATGGGCTCATTAAACTGATGTAACTCCAGACTATAGTGTGGAGACTCCTCGGTTGTCCTTGAATTGAGATGCGAAGGCATAAAGGTGTAAATCTTCTAGCGGGCAACTTCGATGTGTCCGTGTAGGGGACCTTTTGCTCAGGATGAAGAGGTTTGTCGACATTTGGTTCTTGGGCGAAAGGTGGCCACGTATGACGCGGGGAGGAGAGCACGTATGTGTCTCCCACGCGGGTGTGCGTGTCGTGCAGTCCGGGTGTGTCCTGATTGCAATCACCGTCCCTCGCAGTAATAGAGTACCACTTGTCCGTCGCTGTCGTGACGTAGTAAATACTACAGAAGCGAGCAAATTATATTGTATTGAATTATAATTGCTTTGCAACCTTGTATGATTTAGATATAGCAAAATTAAAGTTTACAATTTACCCATACTTTAGCTGTAATAGCATTATGTGCTCTAAGCATGTCATATCATCGGTAAAGCGTTTCTTGTTTGATTGTGGAGCCCGTGATGTACCGTGATTGGAGAATGTCATTTGCTACTTAAAACCTGATTATAAGGATCCACTTGTAGGCGAGTCTATTTATGCTATTCCTTACCTATGTTAGTATTCACCCTGAATATGTCTAGTGAGACGGTTAAGTCTTGCTGAGCCTTATGCTCACGTTTGCGCTTTAACGATTTTTGTAGGTCTTAGTTTTATTTCTGCTGTTCAGGTTGTACATGAGACTCGAGGTGTCGAGATAAATCTCATGTGAGCCATGCCGCTGCTGAATGTTCTTCATGTTGCTAGTGAGAAGCGTCCTAGGGCATGGACGTCTTCTCTCCTACTTAGTTAGGTGAGATTATGAGTATGTATTTTTTTCCGCTGTGTGTGTACCCCTGTGGTACACTCTTTTGTAAACTCTTCTTATTATGAAATGAAAACTTTATATGTTTTGGTATCCTTTCCATGTGTGCTGTTAGGTGCCGCATCGCACGGCACCACCCAATGAGATCCTCAGAGGTGTGGACTCCGGTCCCCACAGACATGGTATCATAGCTTCATTGGGAATAGCACGCTTGAAAAGAGCCTATTTTTGAAAACTCCGAAGTAGTCGAGTGAGGATTAGCTATATACCCATCAATGACTATTACTATATAAGATATAAAGGTGGTAAACTAACTATATGCTATTATATTCTGTAACGACGCCTCGACGTCAGGTAAGAGGTAAGGTACGCCACCCAGAGCGGATCAATATCAGTAAACTCAGCATACGAGAAGTGGTATGTGAAATTTCCGTGGCTTGGCACGGAAAGTCAATATGAGTCTCTGAAACTTTCAATGTTTCTGGGAACATATGACACGCGGTGCCCCAGCGTGACACAAAGTTAGAGGGAGACCCCGTCGGGTGGTATGTAACCCGATAGTGTGTTCTCATGTCTATGAGAACATGTGAACACTTATGCTCGAGCGTGTATAAGCCGGCTCGTACGGGAGTCCTTGCTGTACGGACGTAGTAACAGCCATGTACCTCGCGGCATGTCCTCGCTAGAGGGTGACTCACTCCAGAGTCGTATGCATTTACTTTCAAATATAATTGTGTATTGTGATTGCCTGTCGTGTTTCCCCGCCGCCGTACGGCGTGCCTGTGCCAGGGGATTGCTTGTCTTCTGCAGGTACACTAACTACGGTAGAGGACCGTATAGAAACCGTTTGTGAGAGAACGATATTAGGACCACCTATAGACGTATCCGGATATACCGGTTTAGAACTTTCTTTTGAGAGGCACGTAGTACCGTCAGTATCACATTTGATACTTTGACCATCCCCTACGAAAGAATGGCTTCATTTTCATCTGATAAGATCCAACTAACAGCTACTGGTAAGTCCTGGGTCAAAGTTTTAATATGTAAAGTTGCAATGCGAAGAAGTATGAAGATTAAGGTTTTTGTTCACTCTTGACGGAATCTAGCTCGATTATGTCAAGAGGTGCTTCTAGTGAAACTTCATAGAACCTAGTAGTGTTCTATATGGTTAAGATGATCTTCAAGTCCTCTACGACTGTTCTTTGAACAGTTTGGGCATGAAAATCTTTTGAATCGATTTCCATCACCAAAAATCAACACTAATCCCATTTCTGTGAAACATTGTACCAACTTGTGTGTTTTTGCCCTATCTCTTCGTAGAAAGCTCTTCAATGCCTTTGTGATACATTTTCGGAAAGGTGAGGAGCTAGACTACAACTTGTAATCCAATATTGCCCCAAATTCAGTTAAGAAGTATTTAAACGCTTGAGTTAAAAAAAACTGGCACAAGACTATATATGTACTACCGGAACCAACTTGGAAAATTGTTGAATTTTGAACAGCCATAACTTTAAATTAGAATAGCAACATAGGCATATATCTACATGCCTGGAAATCTTACGGAATCCTCTAACGAGTTTCTATTCGACTCTGAATCTAAAACTCGCATTAACATGGTCTAAATTGAATTGTCGTTTAAGAGGTTCTGGCAGCCCGGAAGACGGGACATAATCTGAACTCTTCACCAATTTGACCATAACTTCTTGCAGGCTTCACCTATGCAGACCTACTTTTTATGGTTTGGAAGTGCAAAGAGTCCACTACAACTTTTCTATAGAACTCCAGAGCAGAATCCATCTCTAACATACTCAAAATTTCAAATTTCTAAACTTGATCAAATCTGGACAGCGAGTGGACAATGCTGTATACAGTTACTGTTTCTCGCATAACTCGCTGTAGAATTGTCGAATTACCTCATGTGATGCATTTCTGGAATCCTGAGGATGTATGTAACAACTTTGTGATACATTGTTTCTGCATATATCAATGTCTAACTATCTGAAAATTGTGGACAAAATGAACAACAAACAAAGGAAGTTCTGTCGAAATTTTTATTAAAAATCTGGTGACATAACTGAACTTTAAAAATCTATATCTCCTCAACCAGATGTGCTATGAGACCAAGTAAAGACTTTTTGGAAAGATTTAGAAGTCCTATACAAGTTCTCTATTAGGTTCAAGACCAAAATATTTTCTT
Source organism: Tuctoria greenei (assembly GCA_036927565.1). NCBI lineage: Eukaryota > Viridiplantae > Streptophyta > Magnoliopsida > Poales > Poaceae > Tuctoria > Tuctoria greenei. The sequence continues at coordinate 106,365,366 of JAYESD010000003.1, read as the reverse complement.
AAGTGGGTGAAATTTTGGAAATCGCAGAAACTGTCCGGGACTACAGAAACTGGACAGCACTCTGAACTTTTCTGAATGTGACCCATAACTAGCAGAATTTGCATCCAATGGTGTCGTGCGAGTAACCATTGGACATGTTAGAGAGTCAGCTACAATTTTTGTAATTGTCTCGAGACCTGCACCTGTCATCTACCTTTTCCAAATCAAGTTTGAATACAATATGGTCAATCTGAACTGAATATAAAAGTCTGAATGCTGAAATTTCAGCAAATTTTAAAAATGCTTATCTCTTAAACCAAAACTGGTATGAATGCAAATAAGTACTTTCTGTAAATCTCATTACATTGTCTACAACTTTGTAAATAAGAACATTTCCAGATTTGGAACCGAACAATATGGAAACTTCGGGTCAAAACTGCTACTCTCTATGCAAGTGTGCTGAACGTGTCAGAAAAAACTGTCAACTTTAAAATAGCATAACTTGCAACCTAAGGATGATATAGCAGTAATTAAATACATTCTAGAAAGGTTATAAAGTGTAAAACAACTTTTGTATTCAACTCAACTTCTGGTTCCGACCTTTCCTGCATAAAAATTTGAAGTTTATAAAGGAAGGTCGGTTGAAACAGAACTGAAGTTCATACTCCAGTTTTGAACCATCTTGTGACCTGTAATTAAAATTCCATAACTTTTGTTCCAGGAATGATATGAAGGCATATGAATGCATTCCGGAAAGCGGTGTGAGTGTACTACAACTTTGTACTTGAACTTCAGATGAGAATTAGCAATTAGCTGTGAGAAATATTTAATTTTTACAGACTAGTCATCTGACCCAGTGTGCGACGTTATCAACTCAAGTCGTTTTAGTTTTACATTTTGTGTTATTCATCATGACCAGAGGTGATTGCTCTACATGTTAGATAACATAAGGTGTGAAACCCCAAGTGAAGTGTTAACTGGGCATTATCCTTTATTTGAGTCTGGTTTTGAAGTTCTAATCCGTATTTATACCATGCTTATTGCATTGCTAAGTGGAGCATATTACGGTCTTTAGTATTATTCCAGTGGACATTGTGACTTTGGATTTAACCGTATTGCTCACTCTTGCAGCATGGACTCCACTCAATCTGAGGGTGAATTAGGTGCTTCCGTTCGTGGTGAAAATGACTCACTTCCACCACAAGTGCCATCTTCAACCGAATTGGAGGAAGTCTTATCGAGGATGGCTGAGTCTCTACATGCGTTGGTACAGCGGAGTGTACCACCCGAAGCTCGATCACTTGATCGACCTCAAGTAACATATCTGGATTTCTTGGCAACCCAACCACCGGTGTTCACGGAAGCAATCGAACCACTGGAGTCGGGTCATTGGCTCCGTGTAATTGAAGCCAAGTTTGAGTTACTCCAATGTGATGAATATCAGAAGACCTTATTTGCCGCTCAACAACTTCACGGATCGGCAGGAGCTTGGTGGTTTGAATATATCGCCACGCTCCCAGATGGTCATCGTGTGACATGGCCGGAGTTACGTGATGCCTTCCGTGCACGCCACATTTCTACAGGGATGATTAAAACGAAGTTGGAGGAATTTGTGGAGTTAAAGCAAGGAGCGATGAGTGCTTATCAATACTCCAAGGAGTTCAATCGTTTGGCTCAGTATGCGCCTGAGTATGTGAATACGGAGGCATTGAAGTGTGGCTGCTTCTTTCGAGGACTAAGTGTCAAGCTTCGATCTCGACTAGTATTATTCAATAACAACAATTATAATGAATTGGTCGATGCGGCTATTGTTCAAGAAGATGCAACTCTTCGCTATAAGGCGGAGAAGAGGAAGAGGAGCACATCACACGAGGTTATTGGTGATGTTCCTCAGGAGGATCGGGTGGTATACTACTTACCGTCCGGTCAAGAGTTTTGGCTGAATGAGCAACCACCACTGAGTCAATATCACTCTTATCCAGTGGAGACTTCTCCTTCACCTCGGCCAAGTGTGCAAGAGTATCCTAGCTCTTCATTACAACATTGTGACCCTGCTCTTGCGGCTCCACCTCTGCAAGGTGTTCAGGGTTTCAATCCACCCCAATTCAGTGGGAAGTAAAGGGTGCAGTTAGCACAAAATTGTCGTAAGACTGAGCGTGACCGCATTCATTTGTCCCCTTCCAAAGGTTCAGGTCAGCACCATGAACTTAAGAAGAAATCTTTATCAAAGTTTGGCAGTTTTAATTATGCTGCGATTGAGGATATTCCAGAAGGAGAACCTGTGCTAGCCGGCATGTTCACTTTACATGGACAACCAGTGGTTGTGCTGTTTGACTCTGGAGCTACTCATAACTTTGTGAGCAAGTCTTTTGTACTGAAACATCAAGTGCCAATTGTGACTGTCTCACATCCTTTTTGCGTCAGTTCACCTGGGGGCAATATTTCAGCTAATGAGGTTGTCTCTCGAGCACCGTTGTGCATGGGTGGAAGCATCTATCCGGTGAACCTCATCATCTTGGAAGGTCAGCGGATTGACCTCATCTTGGGAATGTCATGGTTGACACATCATGGAGCTATCTTTGATATTAGCTCGCGGACTGTCCAACTAAATTCTCAATTCCATGGTAGCAACACTTTAAATCTTTTGAATACCGCACCAAGAGTCTCAACGGTGCATCACACAAGTGCCAAGAAGCTTGCGGCTATCCCCGTAGTGTGTGAATATCCAGACATGTTTCCTGACGATCTTCCGGGCATGCCACCAGAACGTGACGTCGAGTTCAAGATTGAACTGGCGCCGGGAACCATACCAATCTCAAGGAAGCCGTATAGGATGGCACCGAAGGAACTTGCGGAATTGAAGGAACAGCTGAATGACTTATTGAGCAAGGGTTTTATTCTCCCAAGTTCATGACCTTGGGGTTGTTCCGCGTTTTTTTTGAAGAAGAAGGATGATACTTTGAGGTTGTGTGTGGACTATCGTCCACTGAATGCGGTCACCATCAAGAACATGTATCCACTACCACGCATTGATATTTTATTCGATCAACTAGTGGGTGCTAAGGTATTCTCGAAGATGGACCTTCGTTCAAGTTATCATCAAATTAAGATTCGACTTGAGGACATTCCAAAAACCGCATTCTCGACGAGGTATGGGCTATATGAGTATCTTGTCATGTCCTTTGGGTTGACCAATGCACCAGCTCACTTCATGTGTCTCATGAATTCGGTGTTTATGCCGAAGTTGGACAAATTTGTCGTGGTATTCATTGACGACATCTTGGTGTATTCTAAATCTGAAGAAGAACACGCTAAACACTTGCATATTGTGTTGCAAAGATTAAGGGATCACAAACTGTATGCAAAGTTCAACAAGTGTGAATTTTGGATCCGACAAGTGCCATTTCTAGGGCACATCATCTCGAATGATGGTATTGTCGTTGATCCAAGCAAAATTGTACAAGTCCTGAAGTGGAAATCTCCCAAGTCTGTACATGAAGTTCGTAGTTTCCTTGGCTTGGCTGGCTATTATCGGAGGTTCATTCCGAGTTTCTCAAAGATAGGTAAACCAATGACGGAACTGCTGAAGAAGGGAACAAGATACGTATGGACTAAAGAATGCGAAGAAGCATTTCAAGCTTTGGTGAAACACCTCACAACAGCACCGATGTTGGCTCAGCCGAACACAACCAAATCATTTGATGTCTATTGTGTTGCATCTGGCATGGTCTTGGTTGTGTACTCATGCAAGATAGAAGAGTGATCGCGTACGGATCCCGGCAGATTCGGAATCATGAACAACATTATCCGACTCATGATCTTGAGCTCGCTGCCGTGGTGCTCGCATTGAAGATGTGGAGGCACTATCTGTTAGGCAATCTAGTGCATCTCTACACTGATCACAAGAGTTTGAAGTACATTTTGACCCAGAAAGACTTGAATATGCGACAGCGAAGATGGTTGGAATTGATCAAAGACTATGAGATTGAGATCCACTACCATCCTGGCAAAGCAAATGTGGTTGCAGATGCACTGAGCCGCAAGTCTCATGTCAATCATCTATCGATCATTTCAAGGGAAGAGGATGGGTCGAGTTTATACTTGGTTCCATATGGAGCGCTCTATGTAAGTGCATCTAGGATATCCCTTGTGGGTTTTGGCTAATTGATGACAAACATATGAGATCCTAATGAATCCACTGAGATGATTGCAGGACAAACAAGTGAAACAGCTCGGTGCACACAAAAAGGTGAAAAATGAAGTGGTGTTCAAAGAGAGATACTTTGATGAAGCTTGGAAGACTAAATTAGATTTTGAATGTATAGGGAGTGTATGAAAGACACACTCCAAGAGCTCACAACTTTGCGCGAGGGTAAAGGATTAAAATTAACCTAACTTTCACAAAGCACCGGACTAGTCCGATCATGGACCGGACTAGTCCGTTCATCTTTCTGGAATCCCACTTATAGGGAGATCGGACTAGTCCGTGCATTCACAGGACTAGTCTATTGATGTTTCTGGAGTCTCTCATATTGAGGGACCGGACTAGTCCGATCATGGACCGAACTAGTCTGTTGAACTTTCTAGAATCTTCCATTCGTGGAGATCGGACTAGTCTGCGGACTAGTCCGATGAACTTTCTGGAGTCACCTTCACACAACACCTGACTAGTCCGAGCTTGGACCGGACTAGTCCGGTAGACTTTCTGGACTTCAAAATGCATAGTGACCAGACAAGTCCGGACTTGCACCGGACTAGTCCGGTGTTAGGGTTTTTCAACGGCTACCTTTTGGAAACCCTATAAATAGAGAGTCCACAACTTTAATATAAAAAAACACGTCGAATACTGATCAAACAACAAACCCTAGCGCCGCCACTTCGTCCCAAGATCCCAAAACACATCTCCCCACACATCTAAAGTGCAAAAAGAGTGAAATCAATTGAACACTTGTATTCGGGATTGGGAGATCGTCGTTCTTTCATTGCGAGCTCTTGGGGTTTGATCTTTCTACACTCATACTCTGCATTGTAATACTTTTTAGTGTATTTGATCACTTCTTTCGTTGTAATTCTCATGGGAGCCCTCAACGTGTGAGGTTGCCCCACAAACCTGTTGATTACCCGTGATAGTGGAATCAAGTCGGCCTTCTTGGTGACTTGAAGAGGGAAAGGGTTGGAGACCCGGCTCTGTGTGAGCTTCCTCAACGAGGACGTAGATCTCGTGGTGAGATCGAACCTCGGGAAAAATTCTTGTGTCTTTCGCCTTGTTTCATTTAAATTTTGTTCACTAGATCACTTAAGTGCTAAAACATCAACCTAATGCAATTATAAGTTTTACCTGCATTCTTATATTAATCTCATATAAAATATCAGTTGTTCTCATTTCCGCTGCTAAAGAAATTTAGATTCCCAATTAACACTTGATCAACACCCATATTTTTAGCACACTGGACAAGTCCACCCACACGACCGGACTAGTCCGGCCAACCAAGGTTTGATGATTCTATTAAGTGTGCAGGGAATTCAAAAGGCCTATTCACCCCCCCTCTGGGCCACATTCAATTGGTATCAGAGCCAGGTTCTCCACCAACGAGACTCACACCTCGGAGAGATCAATGGCCTCTGAGATGAACAACGATATCTCGAAGATGAACATTAATGGGGAGGAACAAGAAACTAAAACTTTTGATGTGCTGAAAGAGAGCCCACACGATGATGAAGAAGTGCGACAATTGAAGGCACTTCTGAGAAAGAAATTGCTAGGACAAAAGGGAAAAGAAGAAGACAAGACGACGGGGAGGTGTCATCACAACTACTCCCGACAGCCTTACAACTACAACCGTCTCAATTCAAAGAACCATTATCTTCCCATTCCTATGGGAAAACCTCCACAGTTTGACGGAAGCGACTATACAATGTGGAAGTACAACATGAAGATGCATCTAATATCTCTAAATCCTAGTCTATGACACATTGTTTGCACTGGCATTGACATCCCGGACACGGATGAAGAACTCATCCCAGAACAAGAACAAGAGATTCACATAAATGCACAAGCCGTCGCCGTGATCACATCATCACTAAGCAGAGAGGAATTCACCAAGATTGATGGCTTAGAAAGTGCAAAGGAAATCTGGGATACACTCAAGATAGCTCACGAAGGGAATAGATCGGTTCGTGAAGCAAAAATCGAAATGCTTGAAGGAGAGTTGGGGAGATTCGCTATTGAAGAAGGCGAATCACCTCAAGACATGTACAACCGGATGAAGGCACTCATCAACAAAATACGTGCCTATGGAAGTAAGAAATGAACGGATAATGAGGTAGTCAAGAGAATGATTAGAGCCTTCATGCCAAGAAATGTGACACTTTGCTCAATGATTAGAGAAAGCCCCGGGTTTCACAAAATGACTCCCGATGGGTTGTTGGGAAAGATCATAAACCATGAAATGATGGAGAAAGAGGCACAATACGTCAAAGACTTGGCCGAACTCACTTCCTCCAAAAAGAAGGAGGTTACTCTCAAAGCAACATGCCGACCCAAACTCAAAGATGCTCGTGAAGATCAAGACGATGGGCATACAAGTGACGAGAGCACCAATCTTGATGATGAAGAAATGGTACTCTTTATCAAGAAGTTCAAGCGAATGATGAAAAGAAGACACGACAACAACTCAAATGAAGGCAAAAGCAAGGATAAAGGAAAATCCAAGGCTCGACGCACTTGCTACAACTGCGGAGAGTATGGACACTTCATGGTGGACTGCCCTTATGAAGAAAACAAAAAGAAGAAGGAAACAAGATCTCAAGAAAAGAAAAATTTCAGAAAAAGAAGACAAACCCATCAAGCTCACATTGGCAAAGAGTGGGACTCAAACAATGATTCCTCCTCCGATGAAGAAGAAGAAATGGCCACTATCGCAATCAAGAAACCTACTATGAAGGCCACACTCTTTCCAAGTATGGAAGGATGGGACATGAACAACCACACTTGCCTTATGGCTAAGGAAGGCAAGAAAAATGTATGGCTTACTCCTCCTACTCTAAATTCCTCTATTGATGACTTTGACAGCTCTAGTGATAATGAAGAAATGTTTAGAGGACTAAGTAAAATTGCTCTAAAGAAAATGGAAATGTTGTCGAACGAAATCTTTGAAAAGGAAGAACTTCTTGACCGACAAGAAGATATGCTCATCCGTGAAAGGAAGAGATATCAAGAAGTTGAAAAGCTTCTCGAGCTTGAAAGAGAGAAGAACGAGTCGCTTGAAGCTGAGCTAGCCTTGAGTAAGGAAACTTACTCAAAGCTAGAAGACTCGCATATTGCAATCAAGGAAGAACTTGCTAACTTGTCAAAAGCTAACAAGATCCTTGAGGTGCAAGTCGAGTCGCTCAAGCAAAGTGACTCCTCTTCCTCCAAGAGATCTTCCTCCAAAGATATAAGTTCGACAACAATCAGAACTTGCACTTGCTCTAGTAAGAAGAATATTAATTCCAACACTTCAACTTCTCATAATATGCATGCCCCTCCAAGCGGCATCTTTGATAAGGAAAAGATCAAATATGCACGCAGTGCATATATGGTCACAGGTCCTCTTAATGTCAAAGATGGCATTGGTTTTGATAAGAGCAAACACATGTCTACTTCTAATCATGCTAAGAATATAATTGTCTTTGTTAAGGAAAAATCCCATGTATCTGAACCACAAATATTGTTTCATACATTTGATGCTTCATATGTTCTTATGAAAGCCAAATATGGAAAAGTCATTGCCAAATATACAGGGCCACGCCACAAGAACTTGAAAACTTGTGTGTGGGTGCCCAAGACTCTTGTGACTAACCTGAGAGGACCCAAGCAAGCTTGGGTACCTAAAACCAAGGAATAATTCTTTTTGCAGGCTTACTCCTCCGGTGGAACAAAATGGGTACTTGATAGCGGATGCACAAATCACATGACCGGAGAGAGAGGTATGTTTGTAGAGTACGAGTATAACAAGGATCCAGGTGAAGGCATATACTTCGGAGACAACAGCCAAGGAAAGGTCCTTGGTAGCGGTAACATTGAAATATCCTCTCAACATACCTTATCAAATGTTTTACATGTGGATTCTCTAGATTATAAACTTTTTTCAATTTCCCAACTATGCGACAAAGGTTACAACTGTTTATTCACTAATGAGGGTGTGACTATTTTTAGAAGAAGCAATGGCTCGATTGCATTCAAGGGAATGTTGAAGGGCAAGCTTTATCTAGTTGACTTCAACAAAGATAAAGCCGAACTACACACTTGCTTGGTTGCTAAGACCAACATGGGATGGTTGTGGCATATACGGCTAGCCCATGTTGGGATGAGAAATCTGCAGAAACTTCTAAAAGGTGGTCACATATGTGGTCTTAAGGATGTGGTTTTTGAAAAAGACAGGTCGTGCAGCGCGTGTCAAGCAGGAAAACAAGTCGGAGCACCACACCCCGCCAAAAATGTGATGACTATCGCAAGACCGCTGGAACTTCTCCACATGAATCTCTTTGGTCCAGTTTCGTACATCAGCATCGGCGGTAACAAATACGGTTTAGTAATTGTTGATGATTTTTACCTGGGTATTTTTCTTGTATGATAAATCGGAAACTCAGGGGATCCTCAAGAAGTTCTTGAAAAGAGATCAGAACGAATTCTCATCAACCGTAAAGAACATCCGAAGTGACAACGGGACAGAATTCAAGAACCTCCAAGTTGAAGAGTTTCTCGATGAAGAAGGGATAAAGCATGAATTCTCAGCACCCTACTCCCCTCAACAAAATGGAGTGGTCGAAAGGAAGAACAAAACATTAATCGAAATGGCGAGAACTATGTTGGATGAATACAAGACATCATATCGTTTTTGGGCAGAAGCAGTGAACACCGCCTGCCATGCCACAAATCGACTGTATCTCCATCGACTACTGAAGAAAACTCCATATGAGCTCCTTACGGGTAAAAAGCCCAATGTTTCTTATTTTAAAGTTTTTGGTTGCAAATGTTTTATTCTGAACAAGAAACCGAGGGCCTCGAAGTTCGCTTCAAGGTCCGATGAAGGATTCTTGCTCGGATATGAGTCGAATGCCTACGCCTATCGTGTCTTCAACAAGGTGTCTGGCCTTGTTGAAGTAGCGCGTGAAGTAGTGTTCGATGAATCTAACGGCTCACAAGTGGAGCAAGTTTATAAGTGTGTGCTAGATAAAGAGGAAGCTCCATATGAAGCACTAAAGAAAATGGGACTTGGTGATATCTTACCACAAGAGCAAACATTCGACTCAAATGCACAAGATGAACCTCAACACAGAGGCAATGATCAAGGGGGAGCTCTTACCCAAGATCAAGAGGAGGAATATCAAGAAGATCAAGACAATCATGGAAACAATGATCTAGGGGGAGACAATGCACATGAAGATAATGAGGAACAAGCAACTACACAAGCTCCACACCCAAGAGTACACCAGAACATGCAAAGAGACCACCCTATCAATAATATCATTGGAGATATTGCTAAGGGAGTAACTACTAGATCTCGAGTTGCAAATTTCTGTGAATCCTATTCTTTTGTGTCTTTTCTGGAACCATACAGGGTAGAAGAACCCTTAAGGGATCCAGACTGGGTGATTGCAATGCAAGAGGAGCTGAACAACTTCAAGAGAAATGAAGTATGGGAGATGGTGGAAAGACCAAAGGCGAACATAGTTGGAACCAAATGGGTCTTTCGGAACAAGCAAGATGAACATGGAGTAGTAACAAGAAATAAGGCAAGACTGGTGGCCAAAGGTTATTCTCAGGTCGAAGGTTTGGACTTCGATGAAACTTTCGCTCCGGTAGCTAGACTTGAGTCCATTCATATTTTATTGGCATATGCTACTCACCATAATTTTAAGCTGTATCAAATGGACGTCAAGAGCGCTTTCTTAAACGGCCCAATCAAGGAGGAAGTTTATGTGGAGCAGCCACCAGGATTCGAAGACCAGAAATATCCCAACCATGTCTACAAACTGCGTAAGGCTCTCCATGGCCTCAAACAAGCTCCTCGAGCTTGGTATGAGTGTCTTAGAGATTTTCTAATTCAGAATGGATTCAAAATTGGTAAAGCTGACTATACACTTTTCACTAAACATTGTGATGATCATTTATTTGTATGTCAAATTTACGTTGATGACATCATTTTGGGATCCACTAACAAATCCTTCTGTGAAGAGTTTAGCAAAATAATGACAGATAGGTTCGAGATGTCAATGATGGGCGAATTAAAGTTCTTCTTGGGATTCCAAGTGAAGCAACTAAGAGAAGGTACATTTATAAGCCAAACCAAATATACACAAGACATTCTCAAGAAATTCAATATGGACAAAGCCAAGCCTATCAAGACACCCATGGCCACTAATGGACACCTCGACCTCAATGAAGACGGTCCAAATGTGGACCAAAAGGTATATCGGTCCATGATTGGCTCTTTACTTTATTTATGTGCATCTAGGCCAGATATTATGCTTAGTGTTTGCTTGTGTGCATGGTTTCAAGCTGCACCTAAAGAGTGTCATTTAGTCGCTGTGAAAAGAATCCTAAGGTACCTTGTGCACACACCCAACTTGGGCCTTTGGTATCCCAAAGGATCCAAATTTAACTTGATAGGGTATTCCGACGCCGACTATGCAGGATGCAAAGTCGATAGAAAGAGCACGTCAAGGACTTGTCAGTTTCTTGGTAGGTCCCTGGTATCTTGGTCATCGAAAAAGCAAAACTCCATTGCCCTTTCCACAGCAGAAGAAGAATATATTGCAGCCAGTAGCTGTTGCGCCCAATTACTTTGGATGTGGCAAACCCTTAGGGGCTACGACTACAATCTTAACCATATCCCACTTCTATGTGACAATAAAAGTGCTAAAAAATTGCACACAACCCAGTAGAGCACTCAAGAACTAAGCACATAGATATTCGTCATCATTTTCTTAGAGATCATTCATTAAAAGGTGACATTGCTATTTCTCATGTTAGAACTGAAAAACAACTTGCGGATATTTTTACCAAACCATTGGATGAGAAAAAGTTTTGTGAACTTAGAAATGAACTTAATATTCTCGACTCTCGAAATGTGGCTTGAAACGTTACACACCTGGTTGAAACTTCAAATGTTACACTTTATTGCTAAAATTGCCCCTCACCTCTTTTTCTCCTAAGAAAACTATTTTTAATGAAAAAATCCTGGAATTTATGACCATGTTTTTGTGTTGATTACTTTCTGGTAATAATCACCAATATTATTTGCAAAATTTTTCCTTCGATCACTATTACTATCTCTATATTCTCAGCTTTTCCAGGGACACCGGACTAGTCAGGTTTGCCACCGGACAGTCCCTCCTTCTAGGTTTTCCAGGGGCACCGGACTAGTCCGTCCTCTGATCGGACTAGTCCGGTCGGCCGCATATATAAGCAGTTGGCCGGCCCAGAACTGTTTCAAATCTCCTTCCACCTTTAGTTGAACCCTCACCTCTCAAACCCTAGCCCCCAAAAGTGATTTTTGAGTTGAGCCCTCAAAATCCAAGCTTTCTCCGTGGGAAATCCTCCCCTCGACGAGTTGGTACTCCTCTCCAAACTCATCCGGACAGATTCGTACTCCTAAATCTCGGTAAATTTCTCCCAAAAATCAAACTCTCAACTTTTCTAGTTCTAGCTTATTTCTCTTGATTCCAAGGAAGTACATTAGCTTCAGAGATGTATTTCTTTCACCTTCATGCTCCTTTGCATACTTAGATAGAAGTTGTGATTCTAGTTTTGTTAGGGTTCTTGTGCCAGGCCGGACTAGTCTGGCTCCCAGGTCCGGACTAGTCCGGTACACTAGACAAGTCCGCACTCTGAAACCGGACAAGTCCGGTCTCTCACATTTGAATCCTCACATCACCTTCATTCTTAGTTCATTCTCATCTAAATCATGAATTCCTTGTTATGCATGATGTCTTCAAGCTCCGATGACAGCTCCTTTCATGTTGATGAAGAAGTTGAGCGCGAAAAGGTGAAGAGGGCCAAGGAGAGGTACATGAAGAAAAGGCATGATGTAAATGTGCACTCTCCACCCTCCGACGACAACTTGCCCAAGAAAAGGAGGGTAGTTGTGAAGAAGGACCAAGGAAAGGCTGGTGAGAGCTCCTCAGGGCCAAAGAGGACTCTCAACAAAGGAAAGGGGCTTGCTAGTGGTCCCATTGGACCCCTAAAAATGAAGAACCCAAGTCACCGCAACAGGCAGCGCTCAAGTAAGGATTTCACTGGAAAAGGTGGTGAGCTTGCCGATAGCTTCAGGTAGGTTAATGTGTATGCCCAACCTCGGCAATGCTCAGACCCAAGATTTTGGAGCAACTTCCATGCCGACTACTACGAGCATGTGTACATGAAGATGAAGAATACCGTTGTGAAGAGTCAATGGGTGAACATTGGGTACATGCAGTCAAAGAAGTATCCTGCCTTCCGTGAGGTGGTTGAGTCCCTGGAGAGGCACGGACTAAAGGAACTGTTTTCCTTTGAGAATGATTGGAACAATGAGGTCATCACCCAATTCTACTCCACTCTCTACTTTGCTCGTGGTGATGGAGACAGTCTCACTTGGACGACTCATGGTTCAAAGTATAGTGTCACTTATGATGAGTTTACGAGAATCCTCCACCTTGAACACACTTTGGATCATGATCTTGTCATTCACAATCTGCAACCCTTGAAGAAGGATGAGCTCAAATTTCTCTATGACACAAGGATGCCTTATGTCCCTCCAAATATCAATTATTTGAAGCCCTTCTATGTGGTCCTCAACAGAATTTTGAGGAAGACAATAGCCCCGAAAGATGGGGATGCGGGGACTATTTAAGGAACCTTGAGGACCCTAATGAAGGTCATTGGTGGGAGGAGACCGTTCAATGTCTTTGAATACATCTACAATGACATTGTGAACATCTCAATCACTCCAAACAGATCTTGCGGGTATGCCCCGTACATCATGTACGTGATTGAGAAGGTGACTGGACTTGAGTTCGTCAAGGATGTTCCCCATACGGGGTTGAAACCGCAAAAGCCCACTGAGTACACTCTACCTTCGGCTCCTGATGCACCTCCATCCCCTGAAGCTGAGAGGAGTACTAAACAAACTCGACATGTGAATGTCACTAGATCTTCAGCTGCTCCTCCTAGCTCTGCACCTGCTCATGAATCCTCCGGTGGTGTGCTCAAAATGATCACCTCTATCTTTGCCTGCTGCCGCAAGATTGAAGTCAGGCACAAGAAGCATCAAAAATATGTCAACGCCAACATCAAAGCTATTTGTGACAAGCTGGAGATTGAGGTAGTGGGATCCCCGCCCGCCTTCGAGGACTTTGAGGAGGAGTCTGCTCCGGCGAATGATGATGGTGGTGGTGAAGATGAGGATAGGACCGAGACTGAAGAAGAGAGTGGCGATGAGTGATTTCCCTCAATTTTTCCCTTTTTGGTGCCTTGATGCCAAAGGGGGAGAGATTGAGACTAGTAGCTTGAGACCATCTCTAGTTGGTGTCTTTATGTTTTTGTGATCAAGGACATGTACTTATTTTTAAAAATCTTATAATGCACTATTTTTTCTCTTATGTGTGATGCTTATTGTTACTTGGATGATTATCTCTCCGCTCATTATTGATTACCTTTACTTTATCACACCTTGTTGATCACACACCTGTTAGGCACCCCACCATAAGGTGTGTGCATATGTGAGAAGCTTTTTGTGGACTTATCTTTATTCTCATATGTGCACATCTTATGAAAATCAAGATTTTATTCTCAATTGTGATATCTCAAATGGTTGTCATCAATCACCAAAAAGGGGGAGACTGTAAGTGCATCTAGGATATCCCTTGTGGGTTTTGGCTAATTGATGACAAACATATGAGATCCTAATGAATCCACTGAGATGATCGCAGGACAAACAAGTGAAACAGCTCGGTGCACACAAAAAGGTGAAAAATGAAGTGGTGTTCAAAGAGAGATACTTTGATGAAGCTTGGAAGACTAAATTAGATTTTGAATGTATAGGGAGTGTATGAAAGACACACTCCAAGAGCTCACAACTTTGCGCGAGGGTAAGGGATTAAAATTAACCTAACTTTCACAAAGCACCGGACTAGTCCGATCATGGACCGGACTAGTCCGTTCATCTTTTTGGAATCCCACTTATAGGGAGCCCGTACTAGTCCATGCATTCACAGGACTAGTCCGTTGATGTTTCTGGAGTCTCTCATATTGAGGGACCGGACTAGTCCAATCATGGATCGGACTAGTCCGTTGAACTTTCTGGAATCTCCCATTCGTGGAGATCGGACTAGTCTGCGGACTAGTCCCATGAACTTTCTAGAGTCACCTTCACACAGCACCGGACTAGTCCGATCTTGGACCAGACTAGTCCGGCAGACTTTTTGGACTTCAAAATGCACAGTGACCGGACAAGTCTGGACTTGCGCCGGACTAGTCCGGTGTTAGGGTTTTTCAACGGCTACCTTTTGGAAACCCTATAAATAGAGAGTCCACAGCTTTCCTATAAAAAAACACGTCGAATACTAATCAAACAACAAACCCTAGCGCCGCCACTTCGTCCCAAGAGCCCAAAACACATCTCCCCACACATCTAAAGTGCAAAAAGAGTGAAATCAATTGAACACTTGGGTTCGGGATTGGGAGATCGTCGTTCTTTCATTGCGAGCTCTTGGGGTTTGATCTTTCTACACTCATACTTTGCATTGTAATACATTTGAGTGTATTTGATCACTTCTTTCATTGTAATTCTCGTGGGAGCCCTCAACGTGTGAGGTTGCCCCACAAACCTGGTGATTACCCGTGATAGTGGACTCAAGTCGGCCTTCGTGGTGACTTGAAGAGGGAAAGGGTTGGAGACCCGACTCTGTGTGAGCTTCCTCAACGAGGACGTAGATCTCGTGGTGAGATCGAACCTCGGGAAAAATTCATGTGTCTTGCGCCTTGTTTCATTTAAATTGTGTTCACTAGATCAATTAAGTGCTAAAACATCAACCTAAGGCAATTATAAGTTTTACCTGCATTCTTATATTAATCTCATATAAAATATCAGTTGTTCTCATTTCCGCTGCTAAAGAAATTTAGATTCCCAATTAACACTTGATCAACACACATATTTTTAGCACACCGGACAAGTCCACCCACACGACCGGACTAGTCCGACCAACCAAGGTTTGACGATTCTATTGAGTGTGCAGGGAATTGAAAAGGCCTATTCACGCCCCCTCTAGGCCACATTCACTCTACAATCTAGCTCTCATCCCTACCATCAGGGAAGATATCGTAGAGGCTCAGAAGGAAGACAAGGGAATGTCGCACATTTGACGAAGAATGAAGAAGGGGGAGATGAAATGCTTTCGATGTGATGATCACAATACTATTTGGTTTAAAGACCGTATAGTCGTACCCCATGACATGGGGCTCCGAAAGAAGATCTTGGATCAAGCACACTTATCCAAGTACTCTATTCATCCGGGTAGCAACAAGATGTATCAGGATCTGAAGAAGAAATTTTGGTGGTTCCGGATGAAGCGAGAAATAGCGAAGTATGTATTTGAATGTGATACATGTCGGCGAGTGAAAGCCGACCATTTGAGGCAAGCCGGGCAGTTACAACCCTTAAACATACCAGCATGGAAGTGGGAAGACATCAACATGGATTTCATCGTTGAGTTACCCCTCACTTTCCGTAAGAATGATTCGATTTGGGTGATAGTTGATCGATTGACCAAGTCAGCTCATTTTATCCCTGTCAACACCAACTATCGAGCTCCCAAGTATGCAAAGTTGTATATCACAAGGATCATGTGCCTACATGGAGTACCCCGCACTATCATTTCAGATCGTGGAGCCTTAATTGTTGCTCGATTTTGGGAGCAGCTCCAGGCATCATTGGGTACCAAGTTAATTCGAAGTTCCGCTTATCATCCGCAGACTGATGGTCACACGGAGCGGGTAAATCAAGTCCTTGAGGACATGCTACGAGCCTATGCCATCCACCATGGTAAAAACTGGGATGATCATCTACCATTGTCGGAGTTTTCATATAGCAATGGCTATCAAGCTATTATCCAGATGGCAGCATATGAAGCTCTCTATAGCAGGAAGTGCCGCACACCATTGAATTGGTGTGATTCGGGTGAAAGAGTGACATATGGTATTGATCTGTTCAACGAAGCGGAAGAACGAGTGAGAGTAATCCAGGCCAATCTTAAGGCTGCTCAATCTCGACAAAAGAGTTATGCATATAAACGACGTCGACCTCTTCACATCGACATTGGGGATCACATTTACCTTCAGGTATCTCCAATGAAAGGGATTCATCGTTTTGGGGTGAAGGGAAAGCTGGCTCCACGATTCATCGGGCCGTTCGCTATCACTGAGAAATGCGGACCTGTGGCCTATCGTCTGGAGTTACCGGCGTCTCTCTCTGGAATTCATAATGTATTCCATATCTCTCAGTTGCGAAAGTGTCTCAAATCCCCAGTTGAAGTCCGCACGGAAGATCTTGAAGCTCTACAACCTGATCTCACTTATTCTGAGCATCCGGTCGAGATCATCGATGAGAAGACTCGTACTACAAGAAGCCGCACTTTGCACTTTTACAAGGTCTTGTGGAATAACCATACCGCTGAAGAAGCAACCTGGGAAAGCGAGGAATATCTTAGATCAAACTATCCGGACTTGTTAGCGGCATATGTTCATTGGATCATTTTCTTTTATCCTTCCTTTTTTAATCTCGGGACGAGATTCTTTTAAGGGGGGAGGAATGTAAAATCCCACTTTAATGCAATATCAGTTTCAGCAACCAATTTAAAAAATCCTTTTGTAGATTTTCTAATGAACATTATTCACCCATTTTATATTTTATCAAGCTATAGGAATAAAATATACTCTATTAATTGAAATCAACATGTCCAATTTAAATCAATCAAATAAAGGATTGTAAATTATATTTGGATTATTTAATTGTCCAATAAACTAGCCTACCATTTTGGACTAATTTAGTAATTTGATTTAAACAATTGAGTAAGGATAAGGGTGAAATTTCAGTGGGACCCACAACTCAGTCTTATCTCCAGAGATGGTTCTTTGTTTTGCTTCTTCAACCGCGCGCCCGTTCCTCCTTCTTTTCCCCACCTCGCCGAGCCGCCCTAGCACCGTCGACCAGCACTCTTGGCCGAGTCTCAGTCGCCATGGCGCTCCGCCTCCTCATCGGCACCCTGCCCAACACCGGCCACTAGCCGTCAGTCCGCTCGCCTGGCCGCCGGCGCCAGTGCCACGACGCTCTGCTCCGTCCCCATCGTCCTCAAGGTGAGTGGCTTGGCCCGTGCTCCTCTCCTCCACCTTGTCGCCTCCTGGCCTTGCCCCTGCACGCTGCTCTCCGCTGCCGGCGGCGTGCCATGGATGCCATCTGCTCTCCCAACCCATGCCGCCGGGACGCAAGCCGCATCTCGCCCGGCCCTTGCTGACCCATGCAGCGTCGTGCCACTATGTGCCTCGCCCTGGTGTCTCGTCTTCGTGCCATGCCGCACGCTCCGCGCCACATCATGCATCGTGCAGTGCCTGCTCGACAAAATGCCGCTATGATGCTTCACTGCTATGTGTCGTGCCACTGCTCGTTGCGCTCTAGTGCGCCATGGTCATCAACGTGTCGCGGTTACCATCACCGTGCGAGCAATGTCATAGCGACTGCACACTCTTATTCTCATCCACACCGACCATGCTTTGTGATTCCCTTGTGTGTGTCACGTCGCCACCATGGTTGTGTTGTTGCCCTGCTCGTGCCATGGTCACGCCTGTGCGTTGACCATGGTGAGCGCGTCACCCAGCCTGCATCATAACTTTGATGCACAAAGGGGAGCCTAGCATAATGCGTTGTGCCGCTACACCCTACAACTCCACTAAAGTTTCCTTTAGGTCGTTTACCTTTAACTTGGCACACCACCTCAAGCCAATGTTTTGCCGTCGTTGTCCGCTTGACGTCGTCACGACGTTCCACATCATGGGTGTGTCCTGGACACAAGTCAAGGAATGTCGGGGATATATATAGTGCGGGAACACAACCACAACACATCGGGTGATGGCCGTTTGGCCAAATTAGGGTTTAGTCCTAGGTGTAGCCAGGGTGCTCGATGAAAGGTCTTGTAGGTCAAACCAGGTGTGTCGATGATCACCGATGACCTAGGGTAGAGGTATGAAAGAACATTGCGACCAACAAGGAGAACTAGACCAAGGGGAACCTTGGATAAGAGTTCCTTGGTTGTGTCGAGGATGTTCCCTAACCGATCATAGGATTGGTTAACTTGGTGTACCACTTCATCGACGACAGGTTCATCGAGTTGCTTATCAACAACTGAGTCGACATCACTAGCCTTAAGACTCACAAGGTGGTGTTCGGGATTCCGCTCACCCCATTGACGAGTCTGTATTGATGTGGACGTCGCTAAGACGATCTTCTCGAGATGGCAAAGCATGCCTTCACGGTAAGGCCTCGCATCATGTTTAAGTCCCGAGAGCTTATCGAGCTCACCTGGACAAGCTTGCGGGAGACACTACATTAGTGTCGTCGTGTAAGCACTTGAACGATGCTTGAGAAGATTGCCGTAGAAACTACTTTACCTAAAAGTCATTTGATGTTGTCTTGGTACTCATGCTAGGTTAATAGTGCTTGTAATGACTTCTTAAGTCCAAGCCATGTTGATCTCAATTTAGTACCAAGTGTCGTTAGGTTCCATCATGGTTCATCCTAAGTCGGGACCCTATGACAGCATTGCTCACTTAACTAGGTTTACTCATTTATGAGTTAAGTCAAGTTCATTGGTCGACTGCTAAATCGCGACCTTCGTCTTGTACACTCCACTCATACTCAAGCTTTCGATATCCCCCTTGATTCTTTAGTCATCCTTACACTACCAGTCCAACACTTCCACACCATTCAACATTATCAACCTTGAGTGGCATAGCATCGAGTGTTGAGCGCCAAGGTGCAATGTGTGCTTACGTTGCACCTTTCAATTTACATCTCGACACTATTATGACCACTGGACTCCATCCTTTGTTTATCCACAAAACAGAGGCATATCTGTCCTTCCTAGTCAAACTCCTCATTCTTAGAGTTTACACAACCCTGTGGAGTCTATTATTAAATTACTTAATTACTTAGTTACTTATATGCATATCATGTCGATAGGAACGTGATGATAGGTGATCGACGAGAAGTTTCGCTTGGAGGAGAAGGCCAGGGTATCCACTTGAAGTCCTTGGCGGAGTCCGCATAGAAGGACCACTGACAAGTGACATTTATTTGAGTCGCAAACTAAGGCAAGCCCCGGTCTGCATTTAAGAGCTTTTCAAAGTTTTCCAGTTTTATTCACTTACGTCTCCAGTTGATATTGTGCATTACGTATAAGGTGTTTGATACTCCACATGCATGACCACAAATCCCACGGTTTGGTTGGAACGAGTTACATTTTGACCTGTAGTAACTGCTTTGCTAATGCATCGGAAATACGGTAGAAGTCGAGTAGTTTGAATCTACTCGCGAGAGATGTAGGACATATCTCACAGGATTGGTTAGATAGAAAATGGCATAATATAATGAAATGGAGACCGGGCAGGGGATGGATAGGAAGCGGCGAGAATTGAGTCTTGGTCGCATAGCCCTGCCTGTGTCGCTTGAGGACCGTGCCGTATGCGGCACCGTTGGGCAAGCTTGAACTGTACTGGTTGCATAATGGTATATGGGCCCATTAAACTGATGTAACTCCAGACTGTAGTGTGAAGACTCCTCGGTTGTCCTTGAATGGAGATGCGAAGGCATAAAGGTGTAAATCTTCTAGCGGGCAACTTCGACGTGTCCGTGTAGGGGACCTTTTTCTCGGGATGAAGAGGTTTGTCGACATTGGGGTCTTGGGTGAAAGGTGGCCACGTATGACGCGGGGAGGAGAGCACGTATGTGTCTCCCACGCGGGTGTGCGTGTCGTGCAGTCCGGGTGTGTCCTGATTGCAATCACCGTCCCTTGCGGTAATAGAGTACCACTTGTCCGTCGCTGTCGTGACGTAGTAAATACTACAGAAGCTAGCAAATTATATTGTATTGAATTATAATTGCTTTGGGACCTTGTATGATTTAGAGATAGCAAAATTAAAGTTTACAATTTCCCCATACTTTAGTTGTAATAGCATTATGTGCTCTGAGCATGTCATATCATCGGTAAAGAGTTTCTTGTTTGATTGTGGAGCCCATGATGTACCGTGCTTGGAGAATGTCATTTGCTACTTAAAACCTGATTATAAGGATCCACTTGTAGGCGAGTCTATTTATGCTATTCCTTACCTATGTTAGTATTCCCCTGCATATGTCTAGTGAGACGGTTAAGTCTTGTTGAGCCTTATGCTCACGTGTGCGCTTTAACGATTTTTGCAGGTATTAGTTTTATTTCTGCTGTTCAGGTTGTACATGAGACTCGAGGTGTCGAGATAAATCTCATGTGAGCCATGCTGCTGCTGAATGTTCTTCATGTTGCTAGTGAGAAGCGTCCTAGGGCATGGACGTCTTCTCTCCTGCTTAGTTAGGTGATATTATGAGTATGTATTTTTTTTTCCGCTGCGTGTGTACCCCTATGGTACACTCTTTTGTAAACTCTTCTTATTATGAAATGAAAAATTTATTTGTTTTAGTATCCTTTCCGTGTGTGCTGTTAGGTGCCGCATCGCACGGCACCACCCAATGAGATCCTCGAAGGTGTGGACTCCGGTCCCCACAAAAAACTCATGAGCAACGGACAAGTAGCAGTGGGAACTCCAGCACAGGGGCCATCCATAGGAACACCAACCTAGTACTGAACTCCAGCATCTCCTCCGCCGAACTCATCCTCCATTGCTCCACCACTGGGTCATGAGCAGCAAGGTATGCACACAAAGAAAAAGGAAAACAAACAAGTGTGAGTACCTAATGTACTCCACAAGTGTGAGAAGTTATGACATGTGGTCTATTCAATGAGGCAAAAGCTGACACGGGTTAAGCCTCTATGCAACACCCTATTCTTTATGTTAACCTTAGAATCCTATTTACTAGGTGAAGGACACATCTATCTGATAATAGCATAAACTGTCGGGTTACAACCACCCGACTCACCACCATCCAGGTTACCCACCTGGAGACCAACTCATCGGGTTCCCCCAACCCGGATACCAACCAACCCACTAACCAGTCCCAACTAATCAAGGCAGTGCTTCCAAGCGCGCTCAGGACATTGAGCACAACTATCTAGATAGTTTAATACTATGCAAAATTTGTACCATGTTACCCACAAGTTGTGATTTCATCCCTGTCTCCAGGTGGACTAAAACCTCCCTAACACCCGTGACCCATCGATCACATTACACACTTCCGTAGCTGTGCAACCAGAAGGTCACAATGAATCCTTTACAAAGTGTCCCACAACAAGTACGAGCACTCTAAGGTTTCGCATACCATGACATATCTTGAGTAAATCCCTCTGCCGAGGCAGCCCCTCTTGAGCCTTCCGAATCCCAAAGCAGGAAATCCCTACTCCTTCCCTGCACTGAACGCTGCCCATACCCATTGAAAGATTACCTAATTAATCGGCTAAGGCATTCCATACCAGACTTGTGGTGGCACGGTAATGTCTGGTCGTGAGTCACAAAGAACCGTTCCTTAGAATCTAGAACATGCGCCAACACAATGAACCTGAGTCTTGTGCATACTGCACCCACCACACAAACCTGTCTGTCCAGATTCCTATCTACTATATCCCACCACCATAGTGATAATAATGTATATAGTAGTAAAGTAGACAATTTAGCAATTTAATAAAATTACCCCCAACTATGACAACATGGCTAAGCAGTTGTAACCACCCACAAATACCTTAACATCTACCCAACAGAGCGACAAGGAATAATATGGAAAACTAGGGAAACACCCTGACATAGGATTCCAATTTTACACTGCACGCATCTAAATTCTAACTACATCCTTAATATTTTCCTAACCAGTGCAAAGTGATCAAGGGCACTTGCTTGGGAAGTGCGGGTCGACGAGGTGAAACTCCAGGTTCTGAAGATTGTAGCTCGACTGCGGGATCGCCTCTATATACGCCACCACGTGCAACAAAAAGAAATAAGGGAAATAAGCACAAACACAAAAATAAAAGCATAGAGACAAAGAAAACATATCACACATACACCTTTCATAATAAAGCACACAAAATTGACTAAATCTAAGTCCTATTATAATTACCTTGCACCAAATTACATTCTATTATCCATTTCATATGCCGAAAATCATTTGAAAAGGGTGCACAACATATTTCATTAAGTGCTCACATAACATATTATGCATGAATAATAGTTATACATCTACTAAAATTATTATGCATGAAATAATGTTTATTCATCTACTAAACATGGGGTTTTAAGTGAATATTAACTACTACAGGGGGTTTTCTACAAAGTTTAGCTTACTGCAAGGGCTAAAATGGTATTATAATTTAATCCAGGGGGTTAGACAGCTAATAAAACTACTTCAGAAGCTGAAAGGTGTTAAAACAGTGAAGTATAGGGGCTAGACTATCAATTTACAGTATAAAATGCAATTTATAGCAAGTCTAGGGTGTTTTAAATAAAACTGAGGGGCCAAATGGAAAGAACCAGAAAAGTCCGGGGTGTGGGCTCAAAAATGGTGAAGGGGTATGCACGCTTTTAATGTGGATTGCCCGATTCGAAATCTGGGGCCCATATTAGATCTAGCAAAGGAGTACGCGGGGAATTTAAAATGGTAGGCAGATCTAAGATCTGCGGACGAGATCCACTAAAGATGTGGCCACCACTGGACCTTAGGTTTCAAATCGAGCGGCCAAGATTTAATCAGGCGAAGGGGTAAGCAGTCATCTAATCTCAATCGTAGGGCCCGGATCTAACGGCCCAGGGCACTCCCGGCCAAAACCGGTCGCCGGCAGCGCTTGCACGACGACACGCCATGGCCGAAATCCCAAAGGCTGCCGGAGCCAACTAGATCTACTCGGATACTAGCGGAACTACAAATATTGGCGCATGAATCAAAAGAGGAGGACCTTGCGAGCTCACCTAGTGTACTCTCGCGGTTCGAGGAGGCTCAGGAAGGGTCTCGCGATGAGGAGCGGTGAATCGTGTCGTCGGTGCTCGACAGCGAAGCGTCTTGGTGCCAAACTCCCACGTGAGGTGCTCTGGGAGAAGACATACACGAAGAGCAAGTCAGATCAGAAAGGAATCGAGATAGAGTGAATGCGCTGGGAGAGAGGCGGGGAACCTCACCGAAGTTCGACAAACTCGTGCCTCTACAGGCTGCTTCGCGGCGGGAAGAGGGCGATGAGGTCTGACATATCCCTGCTTCGCGTTGGGGAAATCGTTCCTGAGCTCATCTTCTCTCTCCCATGTAGCTTCCTCCTCTAAATGATGCTTCCATTGCACTTTGCACATGGGAATCCTTTTGTTCCTGGTGCTATGCTCTGCCCTCTCAAGGATCCGGACAATGTATTCCGCGTAGGACAAATCCTCATGCACATCAAGATCATCCATGGATAGCTGCTCCTCTGGTGCCTTGAGACATTTCTTCAACTGAGAGACATGGAACACATCATGTACATCTAACAACCGAGGTGGCAACTCCAACTAATAAGCAACCTCTCCTCTCCGAGCCAACACCTTGAACAGTTCAATATAGTGAGGTGATAGCTGGCCCTTCACCTTGAATTGACGAAGTCCTCTGATGGGTGACACTTTTAGGTACACGAAGTATCCCACCTCAAAGGCCAACTCTTGCCTCTGAGTATATGCATCATGTACATCTAACAATCGAGGTGGCAACTCCAACTAATAAGCAACCTCTCCTCTCCTAGCCAACACCTTGAACGGTTTCATATAGTGAGGTGATAGCTGGCCCTTCACCTTGAATTGATGAAGTCCTCTGATGGGTGACACTTTTAGGTACACGAAGTCTCCCACCTCAAAGGTCAACTCTCACCTCTGAGTATATGCATAGCTCTTCTACCTGGTCAGGGCTGCCTTCAAGTTCTGACAAACCTCACGCAACTTGTCTTTAGCAACTCTCAACGACTCTGGCCCAAATACCTGACTCTTGCCTGACTGGCCCAAATACCTGACTCTTGCCTGACTGTCTCCAAAACAAGGGCGTCCTGCACTTCCTGCAATACAAAGCCTCAAAAGGTGACATCTTCAAGCTCGCCTAATAGATGTTGTTGTATGAGAACTCTGCATAAGGTACGTAACTATCCCAACACTTGTTGTTGCTCTAAGCATAAGCTCTCCACATGTCCTCTAGTATCTGATTAACCCTCTTTGGCTGACCATCCGTCTGCAGGTGATATGCTGAGCTGAAATCGAGACGAGTACCCAGATACTCTTGCAACTTCTGCCAAAACCTCGATGTGAACTGAGCACCACGATCATAGACTATCCTCTTAGGCACCCTATGCTGACAAACAATCCTGGACATATACAACAAGACCAAAGTAGAAACAGTGTAAGTCTCTCTGATAGGAATGAAACGAGCAACCTTGGTCAACCGATCAACCACCACCCAAATAGAGTCGTATCCCGACTGAGTCCTGGGCAATCCAACAATAAAATCCATACCAACTTCCTCCCACTTCTATTCAGGCACTCTTAAAGGCTGAAGCAATCCTGTAGGTCTCTGATGCTCTGCCTTCACAAGATGACACGTCTCACAAAGAGCCACATGTTGAGCTACATCTCGCTTCATGCAGCGCCACCAAAAGCGCTCCTTTGGATCCTGATACATCTTGGTACTCCCCGGGTGAATGGAGTAATTCGAATCATGGGCCTCTCTCAGGATCAACTGCTGGGGGGCTTTAACCTCAGGCACACAAATCTTCTTCCCAAGCCACAAAGTCACTTGCTCATCCTCCCGGTAACCTGTAATCTTGCCTTCCTTCATCAACTTCTTAAGCTTCAGAATCTCCTTATCATCCATCTGGCCATCCCGAATATCACGCTCCAAGGTGGAATCCACATCCATCACCACTATACCAGCACTAGACACCAAGCTGAGATTAAGTCTAGCAAACTCCACACACAACTGAGGTTGCAACGTCAAGGCATTGCAATGCACCTTCCCACTCAGAGCATCTGCTACAACATTAGCTTTCCCTAGATAATAGTTAATGCCCACATCAAAGTCATTGGTGAGCTCTAGCCACCTGTGTTGTCTGAGATTAAGTTTCGGCTGAGTGAATATATACTTGAGACTCTTATGATCCGTATAGATCTCTGTCCTCTTCCCCATCAAGTAGTGCCTCCAAATCTTCGAAGCATGAACTACCATAGCCAGCTCCAAGTCATGAGTCGGATAGCTCCTCTCGTGCTTCCGAAGCTTCCTAGAAGCTTAGGCCACAACACGCCCTTCCTGCATAAGGACGCAACCCAAACCCTGCCGAGATGCATCACAATAAACTGAGAACTCCTTCTGCATATCAGGCATCAACAACACGAGTGCAGAAGTCAACCTCATCTTCGACTCTTGAAAGCTCGCCTCACACTCGGGTGTCCAAACGAAAGCTGCCCCCTTCTCAAGTAACTTTTTGAGCGGCTTAGCAATCATCGAGAAACCCTTAATAAAGCAGCGGTAATAGACCGCCATCCCCAAGAAGCTTCTGATCTGGCCAGCATGCACAGGTGCATCCCATTTCAACACATCTGCCACCTTGTCTAGATCAACAGAAACTCCTCCTTCAGATATGACATGCCCCAAGAAAGACACCTCTTTCAAATAGAAATCGCACTTGCTAAGCTTATCATACAATTGATGATCCCGAAGCTTCTGCAACACAACCCTCAAATGCTCCTCATGCTCATCTTTATTCCTTGAGAAAACAAGAATATCATCAATGAAGTCCACTACAAACTTACCCAAATACTCCATGAATACCTTATTCATAAGGTACATGAAGTAATCCGGAGCATTGGTCAACCCAAAGGACATGACTGTGTACTCATAAAGACCATAGCAGGAGACACAAGCTATCTTCGGAATGTCTGAGGGTTGAACCTTCATCTGATGGTAACCAGACCAAAGATCAATCTTGGAAAACACTCAAGCTCCTCTAAGCTTATCAAGCAAATCCTCAATGTGCGGCATAGGATTCTTATTCTTGATGGTCACAACATTAAGAGTCCGATAATCAACACACAACCTTTGAGTCCCATCCTTCTTCGGCACAACAATAACTGGCGCCTTCCAAGGCGAGGAGCTAGGACGGATAAAGCCCTTACTCAAAAGCTCATCAATATGATCCTTAAGCTAACTAGCTACTGAGAATCCATCATGTAGGGTCTTTTATAGATAGGAGCAGTGCCAAGTATTAAATCAATAACAAACACAGTATCACGGTCAGGTGGCATACCTGGCAACTCCTCAGGAAAGACGTTTGTAAACTCCCTGACCACCCGAATCTCCTTTGGATCACCAATCTAATTAACTTTAATCCTCTCGATCGATGTTGGGGTAGAAGTATACTCCACCAAAGTGCCATTTGAATAAGTCATACTCATAATCCGAGTTGCACAGTGAATAACTCCATCATACTTGGCTAGCCAATCCATCCCCAAGATGATATCCAATCCTCGCGACTCTAGCACAATGAGGTTTGCAAAGAAAACCAACCCCATTATGTCAATACCCACGCTAGGGCACACAACATTAGTCCTGAGCTCTCCTTCAGGAGAGCTGACCACCAACAAAAGGGTCATATAAGTCCATAAAGAGTGCCTCCGCACAAACTCATAAGCGATAAACAAATGAGTAGCACCTGAATCAAACAAGACAGTAGCGAGGTAAGAAGTAGCAAGAAATGTACCAAACACCACATCTGGAGCATTATGAGCCTCCTCCAAAGCCACGTGGTTCACCCGACCACGAGAAAACTTCTGCTACGGCTGCTGACTATTGCACCAGCTTCTTCGGAAAATGATTTCCAAAGACAAAGCACGTAACGTCACTCTTGACTCCCTGAGGCCTGCTTCCCTATTGCTGGCTCTGCTGGAACTTCCTTGGCGGATGAGGCAGAAAAAAAGTACATGGTTGTGGCTGCTGAACACGCTTGTGCTGCTGCTGAGGCTGTCTGTAAGCTGGCGCTGGGTACCTCTGGGGCTGCCACTGACCCACTAGTCGGCTGAAGTGTCTACCTGGTTGTGGTGCAAAGCGAGGATGTGCACCACTCCCTGAAGACTAACCCTTAAAAGTTGTCTTCCGCTTCCTGTGTGCCTAAAGATCTGGCATCTGCCACTCCATCACAAATGCCTTGTCCACCATCATCTGAAAGCTCTCGTAGTAGCTGCTAGAAAAAGCATTATTGAACTCTTCATTCAATCCCCGGATAAAGCAGTCCTGCTTCAAGTCATCTATCCTGGTCTCCTAGGGTGCGTAGCATGACAGCTACATGAAGCGAGTGAGGTACTCACGCACAGTCGATCCTCCCTGCCTCAGACTCAAAAACTCCTTCCGCTTCATCTTGACCTCCCAAACTGGCACAAAGTGGCTACTGAAGCTCTGACAAAACACCTCCCAAGTGATGCTTTTGGGGGTTGTGTGAGCGGTAGTGAGAGCCATCCACCAGTCTGCAGCTGGTCCCGCCAGCTGGTGCGCAGCTAGCAAAACCCCCTTTGGTCCCACACACTGAACCAACCTCAGCTTGCTATCCACAGCCTTCAACCAATCGTCAACGTCTATAGGCTCCACGGGCCGGTTGAAAACAGGAGGTTGCGTGCTCTAGAAGTCTTTGAGACACAACCGCAGTCCCCCACCAGGCGGCGGTGGTGGCGGAGGAGTTGGCTGCACGTTGGCCAACACCTGCGTGAGATTTTGGAGAATCTCATTCTGCGCAGCTAGCATCTGCTGCACCGCGGGAGAGACAGGTGCACCACGGGCTCCACGGCCCGCCCAACCTGGAAACTGAAAGCTAGGGCCCTCGTCCTCCAGTGGCTCGCCACAGCCTCAACCACGACCACGACCCCTCCCTGCCATCTGTTACATGTATTTATAACACATAAGATATAGCAATATATAAATAAAAGGCAATATGGGGTAAAAATTTTCCAAAAGAAAGGAAAATCATCTAATAGCCCTACTTATATATAAACAGTAACAATCATATACATGCAACAGTCCAAACTAGCAGTAGCCAATCAAGTAATAAAAGAGAGTATAACGGACTATGCCATCAAGGACAAGATGACCACCTAAATTAAGCATGTCTCTTCGGAGGGGTTTCACTATTTTGAACAAGGGGAGGGTAGAAAAGTTCATTTATTAGAATTTTTTCAAACAAATAAGTAGGAGAGGTGAATTTTTCTTGAACAGAGGTAAGGCACGTGGAAATGGAAACACACACCACATTTTTACATGTTTTTCATGTTGTAGATACTTATTGATGCAAAAATAGGTTCAGTTCATGACCATTTCTAACTAGGCTGGCGTCCTAGGGACGACATTGGCTCTGATACCACATTGTAATGCCCGGTTCCTGCAAAAGAAATCAAACGCCTCCTCGTTTGTGCTAGGATAAATTTCGACATCACACACGAGCACAAATTGTAATATCATAATATAATAAGCCAAGCTCGATATCATAATAAGCCAAGTACGGTGAGTACATCATCCATGATACATAAATGACCCATGGGTCCGAAAGAAAAACTCATGAGTAGCGGGCAAGCAGCAGTGGAAACTCCATCATAAGCGTTGTCTGTGGGAACACCAACCTAGTACTGAACTCCAGTGCTGCCTCCGCGGAACTCATCCTCCATCGCTCCACCACTGGGTCCTGAGCAGCAAGGTATGCACACAAAGAAAAATGAAAACAAACAAGCATGAGTACCTAATGTACTCTGCAAGTGTGAGAAGTTACGACATGCAGGCTATTCAATGAGGGAAAAGCTAACACAGGTTAAGCCTCTATGCAACACCCTATTCCTTATGTTAACCTTAACATCCTATTTACTTAGTGAAGGACACAACTATCCAATAATAGCATAAATTGTCGAGTTACAACCACCCGACTCACCACCATCCAGGTTACCCACCTGAAGAGCTACTCACCAGGTTCCCTCCACCCGGATACAAACCAACACACCAACTAGTCCCAACTAATCAAGGCAGTACTTCCAAGCGCGCTCATGACTGTGAGCACGGCTATCTAGATAGTTTTATACTCTACAGAGTTTGTACGAGACTAAAACCTCCCTGATGCCCGTGACCCGTCGATCACATTACACACTTCTGTAGGTGTTCGACCAGAAGGTCACAACGAAGCCTTTACAAAGGGTCTTCCGACAAGTACGCGCACTCTAAGGTTTCGCATACCACGACATATCTAGAGTAAATCCCTCCGCCAAGGCAGCCCCCTCTTGAGCCTTGTGGATCCCAGAGCAGTGAATCCCTACTCCTTCCCCGCACCGAACGCTGCCCATACCCACCAAGAGATTACCTAATTAATCAGCTAGAACGTTCCATACCGGACTTGTGTTCGCACGATAATGCTGGTCACGAGTCACCAATAATCGATACCTAGAATCTAGAACAAGCACCAACACAATGAACCTGAGTCTCGTACATACTGCACCCACCATACAAACCTACCTGTACAGATTCCTATATACTATATCCCACCACCATAGTGATAAAAATGTATATAATAGTAAAGTAGACAGTTTAGGAATTTAATAAAGTTACCCCAACTATGATAGCATGGCTAAGCAGTTGTAACCACCAAAAAATACCCTAACTCTACCCAGCGGAGCGACAAGGAATAATATGGAAAACTAGGGAAACACCCTAACATAGGATTCCAATTTGACATTGCATGCAGCTAAATTCTAACTACATCCTTAATATTTTCCTAGCCGGTGGAATGTGGTCAAGAACACTTGCCTGGGAAGTGAGGGTCGATGAGGTGAAACTCCAAGTTCTGAAGATTGTAGCTCGACTCCGGAATCGCCTCTATATACGCCACCACGTGCAATAAAAATAAATAAGGAAAATAAGAGGAAACACAAAAATAAAAGCATAGAGACAAAGAAAACATATCACAGGTACACCTTTCATAATCAAGCACACAAATAAGACTAAATCTAAGTCCTATTATAATTACCCTGCACCAAATTACATTTTATTATCCATTTCATATGTCGAGAATCATTTGAAAAGGGTGCACAATATGTTTCATTAAGTGCTCACATAACATATTATGCATGAATAATAGTTATACATCTACTAAAATTATTATGCATGAAATAATGTTTATTCATCTACTAAATATTAACTATTGTAGGGGGGTTTCTGCAAAGTTTGCTTACTAGAGGGGCTAAAATGCTGTTATAATTCAATCCAGGGGGTTAGACTGCTAATAAAACTACTCCAGAAGCTAAAAGGTGTTAAAACAGTGAAGTATAGGGGCTAGACCACCAATTTACAATATAAATGCAATTTACAGCAAGTCCATGGTTTTTCAGTAAAAATGAGGGCCCAAATGAAAAGAACTAGAAAGTTCGGCGGTGTGGGCACAAAAACGACGAAGGGGTACGCGACTTTTAATGTGGACCGCCAGATTCCAAATCTGTGGGCCAGATTAGATCTGGCAAAGGGGTACGCGGGGAATTTAAAATGGTCGTCAGATCTAAGATGGGTGACTGAGATCCACTGAAGACGTGGCCACCACTGGACCTTAGGTTTCAAATCGAGCGACCTTGATTTAATTGGGCGAAGGGATAAGAAGTCATCTAATATCGACTGTAGGGGCTGGATCTAACAGCCCAGGGCGCTCCCAGCCAGAACCGGTCACCAGCAGCGCTTGCACAGCGGTGCGCCATGGCTGAAACCCCGAAGCTCATCGGAGCTAACTAGATCTACACGGATACTACCGGAACTACAAATCTAGGTGCATGAATTGAAAGAGGAAGACCTTGCGAGCTCACCGAGGGTACTCTCGTGGTCCAGGGAGACTCGGGAAGGGTTTAGAGACAAGGAGCGATGGATCGGATCGTCAATGCTCGACGGGGAACCGCCTCGGTGCCAAACTCCCAGGGGGGACTCAATGAGGAGGTCGTCTAGGCCAAGACAGACATGAAGAGCAGGTCAGATTGAAAAGGAATCGAGATAGAAGGAACACGCCGAAAGAGAGGCGGGGAACCTCACCGGAGTTTGACGGACTCGCGCCTCCGCAGGCTGCTTCGTAGTGGGAAGAAGGCGAGGAGGTCTGACACGTCCCTGAGAAGACGATCGAGAGGTTAGCAAGGCCGATCGAGGGGAGAGGGAGAAGAATTGCTCGCCAAGGAGCTCATCAAAATCGGGGCAGTGGCGGAGCACGGCTCTCGCGCGGCGATGGGAATGGGAGCCAGAAGCCACTAGGATTGGGGCAGAATTTATATGGGAGGAGCTTCATGGCCGCCACGAAAGTCTGGGGGCCAAAGAGGCACGAGGGAAAGCGAGCACGAGAGAGAAAAAGCTGACAAGGCGGGCCCATTCATCAGTGGGATGGGAAAAAGACAAAGGCGACCAGGCGGGTCCAATGCTTCCAGAGGGTGACGCGCGAGTTGGCTGGGCCGCGGGTGCGTGCGCGACCGAAGGGGGCAAAGAAGCTGCCTGGTGAGGAAAGAAACATATATTGGGCCTTGTGGAGAAATAGGTTTTGGCCCAAGATAGTTTTAAAAAGGGATAAGGGCCTCTCTAATTCCAAATTTTAGGTTCTAATCAAATTTTAATTAGTGTTTTCCAATTTAAACTCAAATCAATCATCACAACGCAGCAAAAATTCAATCTAGCCCCATTATATAATTTGTTGTGTTATAGTGTCACTCTCTAGAATTTTTCACATCTCTCAGCTGTGGAAATGCCTTAGGTCTCCAGCAGAAATCTGCACAAAAGATCTCAAAGCTTTACAACCAGACCTAACTTATTTTGAGTATCTGATCTGGATTATCTATGAAAAGACTCGCACCATAAGAAACTGGACTTTGTACTTCTACAGAGTCTTGTGGAGTAACCGTACCACTGAGGAAGCGATATGGGAAAGCAAGGACTAACTGCGCTCAAACTATCTGGACTTGTTATATTCTCATATCCAGTAACCTTCCTTTATCTCTCTTTTGTAATCTCGGGACGAGATTCTTTTAAGGCGGGATGTAAAATCCCCAAAGTTCAAAGCATAAAGTTTTGTTAGGAGAAATAAAATTAAGCATGAGTCAAGGAATCAAAAGGGCAATTGAAAAATCAAATCAATTCAAACTTCATGGAGGGATTCAAAGATTAAAAAATAGCTCCAGTTCAACTTAAGTCCAAATAAAAATTTTATCTCACCAATAGGTTCCAAATATTCTAAATAGTGGCCATGCAAATTTTCATAATTTTTGAGGGCCATTTGATATTTATTTCAATTTATGCATTGAAGTTCATTTGAATTCAAATTCAAATTTTAAATTCGAATGAAATCTGGTCAAATCAATGATTTGAATCCAAAACATATTCTCCATATTTGATTTGTCTTCCCCGCAAAAATATAACATTTTTGGATCAATCTTGGTGAGAGAATTCAATTACCAGATAAATGATGAGGGTGAATCAATGGTGGGACCCACTGGTCAGCCTCCCAAATTTGCTGAACCGACTCTGTGCTGAGTGTCCCATGCCCCAACCTTCTCACCGAAGGCCAGAGCTGTGCTCCAATCTATCAAGCAGGCAAGCAAGCACCTGTCCCTTGATGACCCTTCTATCCAACTGAGTCCCTTGCCATCTACTTCACTGCTAAGCTGAAACACTCACTTCTCTCTTTCTCCTCCGTGTGAGCACTTCACCCTGTGCCTCTCTGTTCTTCCGGCGAGGCAAAGCTTTGGTGCCGACTCTCACCATCCCTCCAACAGCAACGTAGTGCACATGAAATCACTCTACCTTCTCCAGCTTTTGGTTCCTTGTTTCGTCGGTTACAATACCGGTATTTCGTAGTTTCACGGACGCCACCGTTCTGCCGCTGTGAGGATGATCTATGAAACACCATCGCACCAGCGCACCACACATCCTCACTTGCTGCTCACAAAAGAGAAAAGGAGCGCAATTACCTCTACTATCTAACGGTGAAAACCACTCTTTAGCTCATTTCTTCTCGAACAAGTATTGTTAGTTTTTCTCTCGGCATTTGCTAAGTCTTCAAGCTAGGTATCGACTTCAATTCATGTACAAGTATTGCTTAATCCAGTTAGAAAATAGGTTCAAAACCTCCTAGTGCACCTTTTAGAGCAAGAAGATTGAGAAACGATCGACTAGGTTGGAGATAATCGCGTATTCCTTGCCGCTTAGGAAAACCTTTGGTGTCACCGTCTAGCATCAAGCTCCAAACTCTTTTGTGCCGACAGGGTGCCACTTGTTCCCCAAGGTGTTCTGGTGTTGTGTGATAATTAGCATGGAGTTTTCTGCCTTCTCGTGCGGGAGCCATGTCAGAGATGTGCTGCCGTCTGCCGCCACCATCGCACAGATATCTCTGACCATCGTTGGGCCAAACGGACACCACCATCGTGTTTTGCGACCCTCAAAACCCCCAGGCGGCGAGTCTTGGAAGAACAATGGCCGAGAGAGGCAGGTCGACAGGCTCACCGGCGAGCGCCGCCAGGTCGTGATGTTGAAGAAAGGCTGATAAACCCAATGGGTACGGGGGATGCCCTATCTTTCGATGATAGATGTTGGTGGTGAACGAATTTGGTGGAGTCTGATGTTGGCTACCCGACTACCACAACCAGGATGGCGTGGCACCTTGAGTGACAGTTACACCATCTCCTGATAACTCTAATTTGGCTGGAGGTCGATGTTGTGCTACCCGACTACAACAATCACAAGGGTGTTGTGCCTTAGCGATAGTTACAGCGACTCCAGTTGTTGCTGTTCTTGCCGTGCCAAGAACAGCCTTGAACCTGCAAGCAATGAAAGAACAAGCAAAAACAAGATAACAAGCGAACACTCACGGGTGTGAAAGTTGGGGTTCTCATTCAAGTAATCTGAAGATCTCATCACTTGCGTTACAAGGAAGTAGCAATGGCTAAACTTACAGAAAACAAAACACAAGTTCTTCCCATGGCTACTACTTGCTTATATAGAGGAGGAAGACTAGAACTTAGTATAGAGTCACGAGTCTTGTTCGGCATTTTCTGGGCAGCTCAAGCGTCATCTGCCTTTGATTCTTGATTCAATGGAAAGTAGATGAAGAGATCTTTCCGTCAAGTACTTATTTGCATTAAATAACCTTGGGAGTTGTGAGTCATGCCCCTTTTAAGTTGGTACTTGTTGTAGTTACGAGAACCCCTCGGGTGGAGCAACATTCGTTGCATTAATCCCTCCTTCTCTCCTAACTGGATCAATTCCCAAACACCTAATAATAAGAAAGTCATTACAAGGCTTTAATAGTTCCGCATTTGAAGGATAATTAATTTGAACAGCCAGGAATGAATTCACCTGATAATTGAGTTCATGTGCACGAGCGCATGTCATTAGACCTTAATTAGCTGCAAGTGGTGAATGGGTCGCCGTTGTGGTTGCATCAACGATAGTGATTTCCTCATCATCCTCCCCTTTTTGCAATTGAGTCATCCTCGACTCAAATGTGTCTTCTTCGCCCACGCATGGTTTCAAATATGAAATATCAAAAGAGGAAGTAACCCCGAAATGTGCAGGCAACTCAATGTCATATGCATTATCATTAATTTTTCAAAGCACTATGAAGGGTCCAGCAGCTCTAGGTAGCAATTTAGACTTCCTCAAATCATGAAATCTATCCTTTCTCAAATGCATTCAAACTAAATCACCAGGTTCAAAAGTAACATGCTTTCTACCCTTGCTACCGGCTAGTTGATACATAGCATTCTTGCTCTCAATCTTCACTTTAGTTTGCTCACGCATCTTGAGAATCAATTCAGAACAGCGAGAAGCATCAAAATTCAATTTCTCTGAAGGTGGCATAACCAGAAGATCAATGGGAGCACGAGGGATAAAACATTCACAATCTTGAAAGGGCACAATTTACTAGTAGAATGCAGTGAACGATTGTAAGCAAATTCAATATGAGGCAAACATTCTTCCCATAATTTGATGTTATGTTTCAGAACAGCCCTAAGCATTGTAGATAAACTACGATTAACTACTTCGGTTTGTCCATCGGTTTTAGGATGACAAGTAGTAGAAAAGAGCAAATTTGTCCCCAACTTAACCCATAAGATTTTCCAAAAATGACTACGAAATTTGGCATCCCGGTATGAAACAATAGTGTTTGGGACCCCATGCAGACGAACAACTTCATGAAAGAACAAATCAGCAATATGGATAGCATAATCAGTTTTGTGACATGGTATGAAGTGTGCCATTTTAGAAAACCTGTCCACAACAATAAAGACACTATCCCTCCCTTTGTTCTTGAAACATCCTCCCTCGGAGCAGTAGGAACAGGAAGAGGCATGTATAAACCATGTATAAACATTTCCAGATTTCATCCTAAACTTGTAAGATCAATTCCTTACTGTAGGAAGTTCAGAAAATTATAAAACAAATTTTCCTAGAACTAGTGATACCTCCTCTACCAAGATCATCCGTTGTTAGCTATGTTAAAGCTACAGATTTAGTACAGAAATTCAGATCATCCTTTTACTTGTTAGAAATTTAGAGACTATGAGCTTCTATGAACATCTCCAATTCTTGGCCCAGATCCTTATCATAGAACCTAGTATCTATTGTAAAAATCCCAAATCCAATTATAATCATCTTCGTACCTGATCAGTGTTTAAAAGGTCTTTTATGTAGTTTCAATATCACCCATGTACTTTATATATTACATATAAATATATTGACCGAGATCGAAGAGGAGCCAAAGGCTTTGGACAACATCCTAACTGGAGCTAACTTTGATACCTACTCGCAACAAGGCAAGTCTCAATTTGCATTTAAAATCTATTGCAAATTTTTATTGTATCACTATTACGTCAATAGTTTGTATTTGCATTATGTCTAGGGTGATTGATACTCCAAATGCATGACCCAAAATGCCATTGAGTATTTGGGTAGCCATATAGCTCGACGTGTAGAATTTACCATGCTAATGTTATATGGAATCCGATATAAGTCAAGAAGTTGGAATCTACTCGCGAGATAGTTACACGATCACACGGGATAGGTTTATGTTGAGAATGGCATATGAATGTGAATATGAGACCAAGCAGTAGTGTAGGAAGCAGCAAGATGTGGTACCACATGTATAGCGCTGCCTGTGTTAATTGAGGACCGATCCGTGTGCGGCTCCCCTAAGCATGTTTGAACTATACCGGATACATACTAGCTATATAAGAACCAGGAAACCAATGTAATTGGTTAACTTGGGTGTCGAGGCTTACCCTATGTAATTGGTTAACCTGGGTGTCGAGGATTACCCTATCGTGTGGGCTGTTGGGTACTGCATCGCACGACACCATCCTCTGTGATTCCTAGAATGTGTGGGCCCGGTCCTCGCAAAAATGCTGATAGTTACAATCCTAGATCAAGAGATACATCATTTACAAGTTCACTGAATTTCTAGCAGATTTTGCCAGCACCTCTCAAGAGATACCAGGTAAAACTCGCAATTCCAAACTGGTCTCCTTTTCTGAATTTGGAAAAAAAATTGAATTACAAAATTGTAGCACATCTCCTCCCCTTTTCCATAACGTTATCACAGCACCCCAACAAATATTTCTACAAGGAGATATCGCCAAAATACACATACTGGTCCACTGAGTCAAAAAATTTTAGCAGTTTTTGTTCCTGGAGATTTTCACTAGTTTGATGTGATTTTCTGTCCTGGAGGTTAACATAGATGTTATAGGTTTTTTTTAACCTTTACAAAACTGTATTCCACACCTGCATTGGTGAAATCTACAGAGAGATATGCACTGTCAAAGTTCAGCAACTTTCTGCCAGAACCGCACAGTGAGATTTGAGTATGACAGATTTTTTGTTTGATTCATTTTTATCTTTTAATTCTGGATATCTGTCCTGGAGGTTAACCGAAAACTTTGAGAGAACATCTCCACCTTTGCTACCATGTACCCGACGACCGCAGTGGTCACATACAACCAAAGTTATCCCCTGTCAAGGTCCAACTGAAAATTCAGCTGGAAAACACAGAGGGACTTAATTGATGATTTGATACACAATCCATATTCAAACTGACTTTAGCTACAGAACAGAGATTACCAGTTTAATATTAGTCCTAGGTTCACATTTTTATTTGTTGATTAGAGTCACATCTTTGACAAGGACATGAATTGTCAACGTATGCGATGTAACCCAAGATGACATGTCACTACATTCCTTACCAAAAAGAAAATTAAGACCAGATTAGCTCCAACATATACGTCTCATAGGTGGCGCTAAAATCGATCACTTGCAAACGTTTCTTTTTTTTTTTGAAAGATGGAATTTTCATTCCACTAACTTTCGCCCAGCACTGCATCGCTGGCAACCAAATCTGTTACAAAGTTTGGGAAATCATGCAACCAAGTCATGGTCTGGGCATACCTCAACTCCTAACCCTCTTTGGCTAGCCTATGGGCTACACTATTACAAGCTCTAGGCACATAAAAAATATTAACTTTATTAAAAGATGAAATTATGAAGAACATAATCTCCTTAATCAAGACGCCGTCATGACCATCATCCCAATTGTTGGATTAAAGAGCTTCTTGAAGATTCTTACAATCGGTCTCCACTTTCATATACATCATACCATTGTTAGAGGCAAAGTTGAGGGCTTGAAGGCATGCCAATGCTTCAGCTTGGAACGGGCTTGCTGCGTCTGAGATGAGTCCTGCACCAGCTGTGACCCCCTCTCCATATTCATCCCGTACAATGAAACCCCATCCTCCCGTCTTTGTATCCTCCCTAAAGGTAGCATCCAGATTAAATTTAAGGAACCCGGTGGCCGGTCTCGTCCATCTCAAATTGAATAGAGGACGATCATGATTTATTTTGCTAAAAAATTCTATAAATTCACTTGTGAAAGTCTGAATTTCCATTGCCAATCTGCCATGATGTTTTTGTTTCTCTCCCGCATTGACTGCATTCCTTTCATAAATCAGTACCCAAAGAATTGTGATTAGCTTTACTTGAATATTCACCTCCTGCTTCCAGATATAGAAAAATACCTTCTGTGCATTGCTTAGAGATGCCATCTCATATCTAGTGTGCTCTAGCTGCAGTTCTTCCCACACCCTTTTTGAGAATTTGCACTTAAATTAGGTATGAGTTGCATCTTCATCAGCACAGTGACACATCGGACATCGGGTATCTAAAATGATTCCTCTCGCTTCAATATTTCTCTTCAGAGGTAGGCTATTGAGTGCTAGTCGCCAGGCAAAAATTTTGACCTTATTTGAGCAGGGCATCTCCTAATTTTCTTCCACGGGAAAGCAGCTCTCATTGCCTGATGATAAACAATACCTCCTGAACTTGTTCCTTGGCCAATCGAATCATAGTCCACTTGAACGTTGTAAGCTAACTTCACACTGAAAATACCCCTTGGATCAAAATGCCATCCAATAAAGTCTTCCACATCCTCAGAGACTGGGATTGCCAGAATAGTTTGCACATCATCCGGATGGAAAGTTTGTCGTACCAGTTCCTTATCCCATAGGCTGGCAAATGTTTCTACCTATAATATGTCTAATGCAGTTAGTGTACATACAAAAGACACACATTAACAATTCACATAAATAGCGCAAAAGGGCAGGCCACTAAGGCGGCATTTAAGGCAGTCACAATGTATTATATTTGTATTTAATTTCTAAGCCCTGTATCATTCCATACGGGCCGTTCTCGAGTAGTACACATCTCGAGAAACGCGATCCTGTTATGCACCACACAACGGGCAGCTGGAACAAGCAGCGTACGAGTAAATGCAATCGGGTATTTTATCACTCGGCTGATGATGAGCGTTGCATATGGCTCATTGAACATTTAGAGTTCAAGAGTTGCATACTATCGTGTTAATGAGCCCACAATGGGATCTCCACTCTTTTGCCTGGAGCACATTGGGGAGCAGTGTTTTATCTGTTCTTCAGAAATTTGAAGTGTTTTGGAGACTCATATTCACTCCCGTTCCAAGACACAAGGGATAATCCCATACCACATTCCTTGTATGGGTTGCGAACCAAAATTCATCCGATTTTGGTAGCGTACATTACCTCGCTTACCTGAGTACTGGTGTGTTGCTACAGAATAACGAATATGTTGGATTGCCACCTTAAGTAACAATGCTAATATCGGTCCTTATGTGGGCCTAGTACTGAAACATCACTAACAGACATAAATTTTCCAAAATACGTGTCCTTTCAGGTGTGCTATTCCAATGTAGCTCTTAGCAACCTATGAGGACCACTTTCCCAAAATTTCAAGAATCACATTGGATGGTGTCATGCGATGTGACACCGAATAGCACATTACAGAAAAGAACGCCGAATACATAACATAAAATCTCATGTTACAATATTTTCTAGTTTATACATCAAAAGTAAATACAATGACGGAAGACATCATAGTACTCTCTCGAACCTATACTACAGCAGTACTGGTCTTATCCAGCCCGGAGATACTCCACTCTAGCAACATAGAATTAAAGTAGCGGTGATCTCCTGCGAAACATTTAATGTGCAACCGCGGGCACGAAGCTCAGCAAGACTTAACTATCTCACCTAATAACATGAATCTCTACATTTGGGAAACTCAAGACTGGAAGTGTAACTTGTATAGTGGAAATTCGCCTAAGACTGGATCATTACTTTCTCTTTAGCAGCAATTTTACGGTTTCAGTAACATAACATTAGTTTGCTCTACTTATAATCCATACAAGTTGTAGTGTCAAGATTATTTATAAAGCATATCTCAATGAATCTAATGATGTTATTACTACATCACAACACAGTGAACAAGTATGCTCCCTACCGCGAGCGATAGTGATTTGAATCGAAAACACACGCCTTGCACGACACAAACGCTAGTTTAATAGAGATGATCAACCAATTTCAGTTATGTCATATGTGGCAACCTTTCACAAAACACCCAAGTATTGAACCGATACCACCATCGTGGAAGCAAGCCCACCTACGGGTAACGCCTCAGTGGCCCCTACTCTCCCGTCGATGTGTGGTGCCTAGGATAGTGTGATGTGCCTAGGTTAACAAGTTACATCGGTTTCCTAGGTTCGATATAGCCAGTATGCATCTTGTACATATTCAAACTTGTCCGCCAGGGTCGCACACGGTACGATCCTTTATTGACACAGGTAGGGTCGTGCACGCAGATACTGCTTCCTACCCTTCGGCTCAGTCTCAAGTAAACCTTAAAGTGAATAAATGCCAAACTTCCTCAATTGATTCCACTTTACAAGTTCACAAGTAGGTAATCGCCTACTCGCGCGATTTAACCATTCCATCCATTTCCTCAACTTTAGCATGTCATCCTTAATCATGGAAGTCATATTCTGCCTATAAATTCCAGAGATTCTTGGTTCATGCATGTGGAGTATACATCACTATGCCTAATGCAGAATTCCATTCTAACCACAATATGAATTATCAAAGTAAAACTTGTTAACGAACTTAAACGCAAACCAGTGCTTGTCTTTGGTTGTGAGCTAAGAATATGCAAATATACTCAATGTCATGGCCTTCTTAGTGAAGCTCCATTCATCACTTGACGTTGTTGCTGCTCTGAGTAATCTTGTTCGCAGCCGCATCCACGCTTGTTCTTCTCCTCCGAGTGGTGATCATCATTGTTTGTCTCCGTCATATTTTATCGATATGAACATGCATAATAGACTTAACTTTACGATTTAAGAACCAAAGTATTTTAAGAAATAAAAGACAGTACAATACTAATCAGGGAAACAAAAGAAAACCCTACTGGTTTCCTAAACCTTTTTAGAAGTATTGATATCACTTCACTTGGATTATGTAGAAAATCAACTACATGCTTGTAACAATAAAGATGAGGAATTTGGATGTCTAATGTTTCAATGGACAGAAGTTTAGAAAAAAGGAAGAATATTCTGCACATGTGAGCTGAAACATACAGAATATGAAGTCCAAATGTTGCTAAAGGAAAATGGTAAGATTTGTGGTTACTATACTATATGAAGCAACATTGTCATAATGTTAATAAAGTAACTTGATTAATCCAATTTTAAATGTTCTGCTCAAAATATGCTCATGAGTAATATGAGATGTAGGACATGACAAGGAATATTTCCACCAGTTTTAGTATTTGTAAAGCTATTGTTAGTTATCTGTAATTTAATTAACAGAAAGCACTCAATAATTTTTTTGTTCAAGTTTTACAAGTCTCACTGACTCAGCAATTTTACTGTGGCTTCTTGAGTGTTTGTTGTATTGGCACTAAATTTACAGAATGAGTAAAGGCAGCGACTGCTGTGCAAGCAGTCCTCTGGTGCAAGCCTGCAAGCAGGTGTTTTGGACTCTCTGATTACCATCCAATGATGCTTCGTTTTTTGCACATTAGTCCTTCCAGATTAGTCTACGAAATATGGAAAAAGGCCCCTGAGCGCCCAAAACAGCCGAGCCGGACACGGTAGTACCGTTCCAGCGCCCCAGATTGCCGCCGCTCGTCGTTCACGAACACGGCGGCGCAGCACGCGCACGCGCGGGGCCCCAGAGCAACCCTCGATGCCAGGACGCCGGACCCGAGCAACCCCTGCCGCGACGATTTCAAGCGCCTCCCGCTGCGCTGTCACCACCACGGCCGCGCTCACCATCCAGGCCCGACACCTGCAGTACGACACGACGACCACCTGATCTGCGGTCACAGCATGGCACCAGCCACCTCCGCTGCGCGGGTGCCGTGACTTCCTGCCCCACCGCCGGGAGGCAGTGTTCCTGACGGCTTGGCATAGAAAACTCAGGTGCGCCGATTAGACGGAGGCAAGAGATTAATCAACCGCAATTATGTCGCCGGTTTGTTTATTGAACGCTAGTTTGGACGGTTGCGACGAGGGAGCAGGTCGTCAGGACGCAGGAGCGGAGCCGGTCCGGGAGGACCATAGCCTGTCCTGGCCTCCTCTGCTGGTGCTAATGCTAGTGTCAGTGCTAGTGTTAGTGCTAGTGCTTAGGCTGCTGCTAATCTCATGTTGCTTCTGCGTTTGGCAGCTAAACCAAGGACGGGCGCACTCCAGCAGCTAATCGTTCCTCACGAGCTCGCCAAAGGTGTCCAGTAGCTAGGCCAATCTGTCCTGCAAGCTCGGCCGCCGCCTCCACCTAGCTTGAAGAAGATCTAGAAGAGGATAAGAGCCGGAGGAGCGGACGTACGCTGCACTTGCGCCGGAGTGGGCCGCGCCGTGTTCGTGCACGACGAGCGGCGGCAGCCGCGAGCGCGGCCGCAGCCGCGATCTGGAGCGCTGGATCGGTACTCCCATGTCCGGCTCGGCTGTTTTAGGCTCACAGGGGTCCTTTTCCATATTTCGTGGACTGATGTGGAAGGACTAATGTGCAAAAAACGAAAGCACCATTGGATGGTAATCAGAGGGTCCAAAACAACTGCTTGCAGGCTTGCACCGGAGGGCTGCTTGCACAGCAGTCGCTGCCATGAATAAAATGCACTAGTGGTCCATGAGCTTGTAAGGTTGTGTCGCTTAGGTCTATAAGCTCTTAAAACAAGTTTAGAGATCCTTAAACTAATTAAGTGATTCACTAGAGGTCCAATGTACATGTGGCACACCCAGCTGACAGGTTGGATCCGAACATTTTGTAATTAGGTCCACATAAATATTACTATTGACATGCGCCTTGTTCTGATTTAGGAGGTGAACATCTGTTGGGATGCCTCGTTCTAACTTTGCACGGGTGGCATGGTGCGGCGATCGAGCTTTTCTGCGTGGTGATATTGCAGGCCGGTGCCGTCAAGCTGCTGTGCCCTTCTCCTACGCCATCTGCCGGCGTATGATCCATTAGGCGATCTCTAAAGCCAGTGATTTCTCTGTGGGTGTCGATCTCGTCGCGATTGCGAATGGGGTGGCGCTGATTCGGAGCATGCGGCCAGGGGGCAGGGCAGATCAGGAGGTGAGGGCCTTGGACCGGCGCTTATTTGGAGCCTGCAGCCAGGGGGCGGCTCAGATCGGGAGCCGAGGGCCTTGGGCCGCTGCAGATCAGCTAAGAGATTTTTTGCTAATTGGTATGCGACTGGTTACACTGCATGATACAATTTGTTCATTCGTGGGTTAGTTGTTCTTGTACGTCAGGTTCTTAATTGGGTGCAAATGTATTTTTTTTTTCATTGTGTTAGTTATAATCATTGTTTGCTGCAGGCTTATAATTCGCATTTTGTAGTGGGTGTACTTGAGTTTCTGATAATCTGCTGTTGATTGCTGCTCATTATGATTGCTACTTTAAGCCTGATCAGAATTTTCTGAATCATCGGCAGACGAAGAATTACAAAGAAATGGGCTTGGTGATGGCCATTAAAGCCGAAGTTATTTCAAAGTTCCAGAAGAAGTTAGGGAGTTAGTATCAGAATAGTGGGCATTGTAGACATATCTGCCCAATGTACATATTTTTTTTCTTGTTCTTAATGTTTTCCACTCAGTTTTGAGATATGTAGTTATAGCTGGATCGGTAACTATGGTTCCACAGCGAGTTTTTGGCTTTTTTTGACATTCAGTGACAGTTGAGTTGTCGAGAAAAATGGTCTATTCAGTTTCCCTGTGTCACTAACAGTGTCCAGACTACTCCTGATATACAAAGCAGAAGAAAAAAAGTCACAAGGAAGGGAATCGATACGGCTACACGATGATTATGTACCGGACAACTTATCTACTACAGCTCGG
Source organism: Tuctoria greenei (assembly GCA_036927565.1). NCBI lineage: Eukaryota > Viridiplantae > Streptophyta > Magnoliopsida > Poales > Poaceae > Tuctoria > Tuctoria greenei. The sequence continues at coordinate 106,321,392 of JAYESD010000003.1, read as the reverse complement.
GTTCAAAAATAACTTTGAATTAAGCTAAACCTATATATAAAAGATAATTCTGAAGGTGTGCACTCGCCCCAACTCAATCTATGGCCATGGACTTCCACCGCGCCGCGCTGACCGATAGATAGCGACGGACTCCAACACTGCACCCTGCCAGACCAATGCGCCTCCACCTCAGCTAGATTGCTGCATCGCCCAGATCGATCCCGCGCCGCCCCTGCTAAATCAGAACAAAGCGCTCCAACAGATGTTCACCTCCTAAGTCAGAATAAGACACAAGTTAATATATAGTAATATTTGAAAGGGCTTAATAGCAAAATAATCAGATCTAAGTTGTCATCGACGTGTCTGCCATGTAGGCGTGCCACATGTACGTTGGATCTCTGGTGAACCATTTATTTAGTTTAGAGACATCTAAATACGTTTTAAGAGCTCATGGACCTAAGTAACACATCCTTAGAAGTTCATAGACCACAAGTGCATTTCACTCTTACAGAATTATCTGCTTGTGGGATCTACTAGAATCAATTTAATAAGCCTCACATGGATTTTATAATGTAATTAAGGTTATTATTTTAATTTCCAATGACCCACTGATATGTGGGGACCGGCGTCTGCACATCCGAGGATCTCATTGGGTGGTGCCGTGCGATGCGGCACCTAACAGCACACACCAAAAGGATACCAAAACATATAAAGTTTTCATTTCATAATAAGAATAGTTTACAAAAGAGTGCACAATAGAAGTACACACGCAGCGGAAAATACATACTCATAATCTCACCTAACTAAGTAGGAGAGAAGACGTCCATGCCTTAAGACGCTTCTCACTAGCAACAAGAAGAACATTCAGCAGTGGCGTGGTTCACATGAGATTTATCTCGATACCTCGAGATCTCATGTGCAACCTGAACAGCAGAAATAAACCTAATACCTGCAAAAATCGTTAAACCGCAACTGTGAGCATAAGGCTCAGCAAGACTAACCCGTCTCACTAGACATATGCAGGGGTAAGTACTGAGCATAGGTAAGGAATAGCATAAAAGACTCGCCTACAAGTGGATCCTTATATTCATATTTTAAGTAGCAAATCACATTCTTCACGCACGGCACATCATAGACTCCACAATCAAACAAGAAATGCTTTGCCAATGGTATGACATGCCCAAAGCACATAACGCTATTACAGATGAAGTATGGAGAAACTGTAAACTTTTAATTGTACTATCTCTAAGCCATACAAGGTTGCAAAGCAATTATAATTCAATACAATATATTTTTCTGGCTTCTTTAGTATTTACTACGTCACGACGCAGTGAACAAGTGGTACTCTATTAACGCGAGGGATGGTGTCAGGAGACACCCGGACAACACGACACATACGCCGTTCGGAAGTGTCAGCGAGTACACCAGTACCTACGTAACACTTCAATACTAGTCGTATATGGCCACCTTTCACAAGAAACCCGAACGCCGAGCCCGTCTCACCTCCGCGAACAGAAGGTCTCCACACGGAACACCTCTTGTGTCCGCCGACCGATTTACACCTTACTGTCCTCAACCCACCCCTATCAATGGTGAGTTAATGGGCCTCGACATCCCAGTTATCGAGTTACGTCAGTTTACTGGACTCCATATATCCAGTATGTCGCCGATACAAGTCAAGCTTGTTCGAAGGGGCCGCATATAGACGGGCCTTAATCGACAAAGGCAGGGCTATGCGACCGAGACTCCAATTCTCGTCCTTTCATATCCATCCCATGCCCGGTCTCAAATTCATTATATTAAGCCATTGTCTATCTAACCAATCCTGTGAGATATGTCCTACATCTCTCACGAGTAGATTCCAACTACTCGACTTCTACCGGATTTCCTATACATTAGCAAAGCAGTTACTACAGGTCAAACTCTAACCCGTTCCAACCAACCCCTGGGATTTGTGGTCATGCAAGTGTAGTATCAATCACCCTATACGTAATGCACATATGAAACTTAAGACGTAATGTGAGAAATACTGCAAAACTCTGTAAAGCTTTTAAATGCAAACCGGGGCTTGCCTTAGTTTGCGACTCGAATAAATGTCAATTGTTAGGGCTTGGTCTTCCTCCGACGAACCTGCCATGGAACATCAGTGGAAACACCTTGGCCTTCTCCTCCAAGCGAAGTTTCTTGTCGATCACCTATCAGCACGTTCCTATCGACATGATATGCATATAAGTAATTAAGTAATTTAATAATAGATTCCACGGTATTGTGTAAACTTTAAGAACGAGGAGTTTGACTAGGAAGGACAGATATGCCTCTGTTGTGTGGGTAACCAGAGGATGAGTCAAGGTGGACATAGTAGTGTCGGTATGAACTGAAAGGTACAACATAAAGCTACATTGCAACTTAGCATACCACACTTCAAGCTATGCCACGCGAGATTGACAATTCTGAATGGTGAAGAAGTGTTGGGCGAAGAAATGTAAGGACGACCCAAAAATGAAGGTGAGACATCGAAAGCTTGATTATGAGTGGAGTGTACAAGACGAAGGTCGCAATTTAGCAGTCGACCAATGAACTTGACTTAACTCATAAAGGAGTAAACCTAGTTAAGTGAGCAGTGCTGTCGTAGGGTCCCGACTTAGGATGAACCATGATGGAACCTAACGACACTTGGGACTGAATAGAGATCAACATGGCTTGGACATAAGAAGTCATTACAAGCACTGTGAACCTAGCATGAGTACCAAGACAACGTTCAAACCTGAATGTAGGCCTAGAGGGGGGGTGAATAGGCCTTTTTGAATTTTCTCGGTTCCTGTAACACTCAACAACAAAGTCAATACCAGAGATATTGGACTAGTCCGGTAAAGTGCGGACTAGTCCGGTTTTCACGGGCTAAGTTGATCAAGTTCAGTCAATTTGATTGATTCGTTAATGTTTGCAGCGGAAATATAAACTTGAATGACAGTTTAATAGTTGTATGTCAAATTCTATTACAATTAAGGCTCTTGTTCAACAATTTAACTCAAATTGAACAAAGTGAATCAAACCCTAGATTAAGTTGATCAATTAAGATGAAAAACGCAAAAGGACAAGACACACGATTTATCTCGTGATTCGGCTACCACGAAGGCAACCTACGTCCACGTTGAGGAGCCCACAAAAGGACCGGGTCTTCTCCAACCCTTCCCTCGTCGGATCGCCACGAAGGCCAATCCTTTTCCACTTATCACAAAGGGTAAATAACCAAGTTGAAGGGGCGTTCTCACACGTTGAGAGCTCCCTTGATTACAACTTACAAAGCCACAAATAACGCACTCGAAAATTACAAATTGAAACGCAAGAGTGTGTTAGAGAATCAAACCAAGAGCTCAATGATGTGTGCCAAGCGTCTCTCCAATGATCTAGAAGTGATCTTCAATAGATTGATCAATTTTGCACTTAATTTCGTGGAGAGAGGTGGTTTTTGAGTCTCTTGGGAGGTGTGACGGCGCTAGGGTTCGAGAGAGTATAAAAGTGGGCCGTGCACCTCTATTTATATGGGGTTTCTAAAAGTGACCGTTAGGGTTCAGAAAGATCGGACTAGTCTGTGGTGGTCACCGAACTAGTCCGGTGTGTTGTGTGTAGCAAACCCTAAGTGTCCAGGAATATCGGACTAGTCCGGTTGAAAACGGACTTGTCCGATTTCACTACTGGAAATCTTTGGACTAGTCCGATTGCCATCGGACTTGTCCGGACATATGAAACCCAAGTGTTTAGGATGACAAGTCCGCACTTGGAGGACTTGTCCGATTTAGATCAGTGTGTATATCGGACTAGTCCGTGTAGACACCGGACTTGTCCGAAGTGGATCAGAAAGAATATCGGACTAGTCCGGATCACAACGGACTTGTTCGATTTTGTGTGACTTGTGCATTGTGTTGAGGACTAGTCCGCATTGGGGAGGACTAGTCCGAAGTGGATCAGAAAGATATCGGACTAGTCCGGTGGATACCGGACTTGTCCGATCTAGTGCAGAAAGTGATATCGGACTAGTCCGGCTGATATCGGACTAGTCCGGTCCTGTATAACTTTGTGCATTGTGTGTGTGTGCTTGAAAGTGATTGAGCTCTTGGGTGTGTTTCCTTAACACACTCCATACATAATAATCTACTATTTTCTTCTCCTTGAGCTCAAATTCACTTTGCTTCTCATTTCCCTTCTTTTTGGCATTTTGCTCATTTTTCATTATTTGCCTGCATTCATCTCAACAAAAGGATTAGGATCCCAATTACTTGTCATAAATAATCCAAAACCCACAAGGGAGTCCTAGATGCACTTTCAATCTCCCCCTTTTTGGTGATTGATGACAACCAATTGAGATTTCACAAAATAAGGCAAAAAATGAGATTTTCATAAAGTATGCACATATGACTCAAAAATACATCAAGCAACAAGAGAATTATCCATATGTGCATTCTTTATGGTGGGATGCATACTAAGTGCATGAATACATTGAGAATGACAGAATTTACATTAATCAACCGATACCAAGTGCATATGACATTCCAGGAGCAAAAATGCAGTTTTCATCACATACTCGCAAATAAATTGAGCAATTCATCACAAGACCAAACTTAATATGAAAACAGTGTTAAACTATTACAATCACAAATAAAAGTACAGAGAAGGCTCTCTCCTCGCCTCCTATTATAGCTAAAGCTAAGACTTGACCCCCCCTCAATCTCTCCCCCTTTGGCATCAAGACACCAAAAAGAGAGAGAGGAAGGTCCTAGGTTCTTCACTCTTCGCTGTTTGTCCTCTCGTCATCTTCTTCGTCTTCTTCGCTCTCCGCTTGACGAGTAGGAGAGGGAGGAGGAGGAGCGGAGCTGCTCGAGCCCCCAATGCCAAAATAGGCAAGCTCGGAGGAGGACAAGGGCCCGAGCTCGGAGATGTCAAGATCAGAATCTTCAGAAATTACTGGAGGTCCAATGGGGTTGATCTCTAGCTTTTCACTCAGTTGCTTCACATTGGCTTTGATATATCTCATATCCTCCTTCCTCTTCTGATTGAGTTTATGAAGCTTTACTTCAGTCTTCTTGCAGGAGGAGAATATCGCGGACAAGTATTTGAGGATCCCACTGGCGGATCCTCTTCGAGGAGCTTCCCTGGAGGGGGGAGGAGCCATAGCAGCATCTCTTTCTCTTGTCGGTGCCTCAGGACTTGAGGCCAGCGAGGGAGCAGCCTGGACACTCACAGGCTGAGGCTTTTGAGGCCTCATGGGAGTGTGCTCTACATCCTTCACGAATTCTATTCCTGTGACCTTCTCAATCATGAACATCAAGTAGGGAGCATAGCCACAGGACCGGTTGGGGGTGCTTGAGATGTTAACCATGTCGTTCCATATGTAATCTGCAACATCAAACTGTCTCTTCTTGCTTATGACCCTCATTAGAGTCCGGAGGTAGCCCTGTACACTCCCTGCATCCCCATCCTTGGGGGCAATGGTCTTCCGGAGAACTCTATTCAGAACCACAAAGAAGGGCTTCATGTTCTTTGTGAAGGGAGGAACATACTTAGAGTTGGACTCATACAAGAACTTCATTCTGTCCCTCTCAATGACCCCTGTGTTGTGGATGATCAGGTGGTCATGTCCAGCAGAGTCTAAATGGAGCAAGCTTGCAATATCCTCCTGAGTGATGGAGTACTTGGATCCATGGGTCATCCAAGTCACACTCTCTTCATCTTCACTCGAGAAGTGGCACGTTGCATAGAATTGTGCAATCACTTCATCATTCCAATTGTGTCTGAAGGGAAATAGATCCTTCAGACCATGCCTTTCTGCTGCAGCAATGACCTCATCAAAAGCTGAGCACTTCTTCTTCTCTAGGTGGGCCCAGTCAATCCACTGACTGCGCACCACCGGAGTCTTCATCGGCAGGTAAACCAGCCTATAGAAATCTGCATGGAAGTTTGACCAAAACCTTCCATCAGCTATCTGCTTTGGCCTTCCATAGCAATCAATGCTTCTTAGCTTGGCTGCCACATCGCTGCCTTTCCCATTGAATTTCTCTTCATTGGGGTCCCGGACCCCTTCTCTGGGAGCATGAAGCTTCAAGGGCCCAACTGGCCCTGTTGCGACTCCCTTGCCCTTTCCCTTTGCTTGACGAAGGCCGCTTGAAGACGTAGCAGCCTTCGAGGCGGGCTTCTTGACACAGACCTTCCTCTGAACCCGGGGAGGAGAGGTAGCAGGCTCGGAAGTTCTTTCTTGGTGTTTCTTGCCAAGACCCGCCGAGGACCGAGGTGCCACCTCGTGGTCCAACTCGGCCTCAAAGACGGAGATCTCGTTGTCGGAGCTCGACATGATCTGAGAATGATTGAGCAAGAATAATGACAAGTTATACAAGTCATAGGTAAGACAAGATAGCAATGGATGGCATTAAGGAATTAAGGAATTAGGTTTCAGGTTCAGAAACATCAGACTTGTCCGGTGCTCAGGCACGGACTAGTCCGGGGTACCGGACTTGTCCGTGCATGGACCGGACTAGTCCGATGTTCATCCTCAAAAACCTAACAGATTGGACAGGATACAATCCCTAATGCAAATCTAGTCTAGCATACACGTAGTACATCAACTAAACATGTAACTAGTGAAGGGTGCTAGGCCAAACGATCAACAATTGAGTAAAACACGATTTCTAGGATTTTAAGATTTTTACCGAAGAAATCGATGGAGGCTCGAAGTTTTGGGGGTTGGAGGCCGGACTAGTCCGCTAGCTTCAATCCCCAAGTCTTCAAGCTTGATCTCCACCCAAATGAGTGGCTTTTCGACGGAGGATGCAAAAGATTGCCTTGGGAGCTCGAGCGAAAGAGAGAGGAAGCCTAGAGCGAATGAGAGGGTGAGGAGATTAGGGTTTGGTGGCGGCTAGGGTTATGGACACGAAAAATCGGACAAGTCCGAACATGACCGGACTAGTCCGAAGTCATCCAGAGACCTATATCGGACTAGTCCGTGGTCTATCGGACTAATCCGGCCTAACCGGCACTCTGCGGACTAGTCTGCATGGGCGGACTAGTCCGGTAACCACGGACTAGTCCGTGGTCACCAGGAAAGAATTGCATAGCCCATTCATATATATTTGAAGGTTCAATAATAGAGAATAGAGAGGCAAAACAATTCAAGTAATCTTGATGAATTTGACCAGTAAGCATACAACAATCATACAATGATCAAAATTCATCAAGATCTAATAATTGACATAGTTTTTCGAGAGAAAAATGGAGAGGGATGATTTTCACAATTCAATCAACATTTTTGAAGCAATCATACAGGTATGCAACTTTTCAAGCCACACTCCGAGAATCAAAAATATTTAGCTCATTTCGGAGTTTGCAAAAACGCTTTTCATCAAGTGGCTTGGTGAATATGTCGGCCAATTGTTTTTGGGTGTTGACATGTGAGATGGTTATGTCTCCTTTCATGGAATGGTCTCTCAAGAAATGATGTCTTATGTCTATGTGTTTAGTCCTAGAGTGCTCAACTGGATTGTGGGCTATTTTAATGGCACTCTCATTATCACAAAGGAGAGGAATACGGTTCATATTGTAACCGTAATCCCTTAGAGTTTGTCGCATCCAAAGGAGTTGTGCACAACAACTCCCGGCTGCAACATACTCCGCTTCAGCTGTGGATAATGCAATGGAATTTTGTTTCTTAGATGACCAAGAAACCAAAGATCTTCCTAGGAATTGGCATGTGCCAGAGGTGCTTTTTTCTATCAACTTTGCACCCGGCATAATCTGCATCGGAGTAACCAATGAGATTGAATTTGGAGCCTTTTGGGTACCAAAGACCAAGGTTGGGTGTATGAACTAAATATCTCAAGATTCTTTTTACGGCTGTCAAGTGACATTCCTTAGGGTTGGCTTGAAATCTTGCACACAAACATACACTCAACATAATATCTGGCCTAGATGCACATAAGTAGAGTAAAGATCCAATCATGGAGCGATATACCTTTTGGTTGACGCTCGGTCCATCTTCATTGAGATCCAAGTGGCCATTCGTAGCCATGGGAGTCTTTATGGGCTTTGCCTTGTCCATGCCAAACTTCTTGAGTATGTCCTGTGTGTACTTGGTTTGGCTTATGAATGTTCCTTCCCTTTGTTGCCGCACTTGGAATCCCAAGAAGTACTTCAATTCTCCCATCATTGACATTTCAAACCTGTCTGTCATAATTCTACTAAATTCTTCACAGAAAGATTGGTTAGTTGACCCAAAAATTATATCATCAACATAGATTTGGCAAATAAAAAGATCATTATCTAGATTCTTTGTGAATAATGTATAATCTACTTTGCCAATTTGAAAACCATTATCAATTAAGAAATCTCTAAGACACTCATACCAAGCTCTAGGAGCTTGTTTGAGGCCATAGAGAGCCTTACGCAGTTTATATACGTGGTCGGGGAACTCTTCGTCTTCAAACACGGGTGGTTGCTCCACGTACACCTCTTCCTTGATCGGTCCGTTGAGGAAGGCGCTTTTCACGTCCATTTGATACAGCTTGAAATCATGGTGAGTAGCATATGCAAGTAATATTCTAATTGATTCAAGCCTAGCTACTGGAGCAAAAGTCTCATCGAAATCCAAACCTTCGACTTGTGAGTAACCTTTGGCCACAAGTCGTGCCTTGTTTCTTGTCACCACTCCATGTTCGTCTTGCTTGTTGCGGAAGACCCACTTGGTGCCCACTATATTTGCATTGGGTCTTGCCACAAGTTCCCAAACCTCGTTTCTCTTGAAGTTGTTCAACTCTTCTTGCATTGCCACCACCCAGTCCGGATCCTTCAATGCATCCTCAGTCCTGCGTGGTTCCAAAAAGGAGACAAACGAGTAATGCTCACAAAAATTAGCTATACGAGATCTAGTGGTTACTCCCTTTTGGATGTCACCGATGATGTTGTCGATTGGGTGATCCCTTTGAATGCATTAGTGTACTCTTGGGTGTGGCACTTGGAGAGTTGTGTGTTGGTGATCATTTTCTTCTCCCCCTGAGTGGTTGCCCTCGATGATTTGTTGATCATCTTCATATTCTTGTGATTGATCTTGTATCGAAGGTCCCCCTTGATTGTTGATCTCCTCTTGTGGTTCACTTTCCTCTTGTATTTGTGACGATGACTCTTATGGTCGAACTTTGCCTAGAGCCATTCTCTTCAATGCTTAATAAGGAGCTTCTTCTTTACCTAATTCACATTGATCAACTTGCTCCTTTTGGGAGCCATTAGTTTCATCGAACACTACGTCATGTGCCACTTCAACAAGTCCGGAGGCCTTGTTGAAAACACGATAGGCATAAGTGTTCGAATCATAACCAAGCAAGAAACCTTCATCGCACTTCGAAGCGAACTTTGAAGTCCTGGGCTTCTTGATCAAGATATAACATGGAGAGCCGAAAACTCGAAAATATGAAATGTTTGGTTTGTTACCGGTGAGTAGCTCATAAGGAGTCTTCTTGAGTAGTCGATGAAGGTAGAGTCGATTTGCGGCGTGGCAAGCGGTGTTAATTGCCTCCGCCCAAAATCGATCCGAAGTCTTGTATTCATCGAGCATTGTTCTTGCCATCTCTATGAGCGTTCGGTTCTTCCTTTCGGCAACTCCGTTTTGTTGTGGAGAGTATGGTGCTGAAAATTCGTGCTTGATTCCCTCCTCATCAATGTACTCCTCCACTTGTATGTTCTTGAACTCCGTGCCGTTGTCGCTCCGAATACTCTTGATCGATAGTGAGAACTCGTTTTGCGCTCACTTGAAGAATTTCTTGAGTGTCCCTTGTGTTTCTGACTTGTCATGCAAAAAGAACACCCAAGTGAAGCGGGAAAAATCATCAATAATGATTAAACCGTATTTATTACCGCCGATGCTTATGTAAGAAATTGGACCAAACAAGTCCATATGAAGTAGTTCAAGCGGTCTTGTCGTAGTCATGATGTTCTTTGCGGGATGATGTGCTCCAACTTGCTTCCCGGCTTGGCACGCGCTACAAGGCCTATCTTTCTCAAAAAAACATCTTTCAAACCTCGGATGTGATCGCCCTTGAGGAGTTTTTGAAGATTCCTCATACCAACATGTGCTAGCCGTCTATGCCACAGCCAACCCATGTTGGTTTTTGCAATCAAGCATGTGTCGAGTTCGGCATTATCCTTGTTGAAGTCAACAAGGTAAAGCTTTCCCTTCATTATACCCTTGAATGCAACGGAACCATCACTCCTCCTTGAGACGGTCACACCCTCGTTAGTGAACAAGCAATTATAACCTTTGTCACATAATTGAGATATGGACAGCAGGTTATAATCTAAAGATTCAACATGTAAAACATGAGAAAGAGTGTGTTCAGAGGATATTGCTATTTTACCGGTACCGAGCACCCTTCCTTGACTATTATCTCCGAAGTAGATGCCTTCGTTTGGGTCCTCGTTTTCTTCATATTCCACGAACATCCTCCTTTCTCCGGTCATGTGGTTGGTGCATCCACTGTCTAGCACCCATTTGGATCCACCGGAGGAATAGGCCCGCAGAAACAAATTATGCCTTGGTTTTAGGTACCCAAGCTTGCTTGGGTCCTTGGAGGTTAGTTACAATACATTTGGGCACCCACACATGGGATTTTGTGTTCCTATGGCGTGGCCCAGCATAATAAGCATAAACTTTACCAAGATTGTTTCTCATTAATACATAAGAGGCATCAAAGGTTTTGAACAAAAGTTGATGTTGTTTATGGATCGGACTAGTCTGGGTGACCGGACTTGTCCGGATGACCGGACTTGTCCGGACCACAACCAGACTAGTCCGGTGTTCATGAGAGTTCAGGTTCTTAATTTTCGAGTTACCAGGTTGTGAGGGTCCTCCCTTCACAAAGGTAATCCTTCCCTTGTTATTCTTATGACTTCCAGCATTTTGCTTTCCATCATAAGAGTAACCAATGCCATATTTGACATTTGGAGGTCTTTGGACCAAGTATGCACTACGTGCATAGTTGATCCTCTCCTTGTCAAATATTCAACATTGGGTAGGATTTTTATCCTTTGTGGAGGTAGACTTTTCCTTCAAACTGGTGTTGATTTTACCACATTTGCACATATGAACAAGATTAGTTGAAGTGGGTTGAGAAGGTAGACTTGAAGAGGAGGAAGATTCACTTAGCTTGAGTGACTCAACTTGCACTTCAAGGATCTTGTTAACCTTGATCAGGTCATCAAGTTGATCCTTGATTGCAACGTTTGAGTTGGTTAAATCCAAGCAAGTTTTCTTGCTTGAAGCTAGCTCAAGCTCTAGTGAGCTGTTTTTCTCCTTTTCAAGAACTAGAAGATTGTCAAGTTCGACATACTTCTCCTTTTGGGAGATAATCATGTCCTCTTGACTATCAATTAGCCATTCCTTCTCAACAAGTTGGTCAAGTAAAAATTTCATTTTAGCAGCAGTTTTTCAATCTAATCCAATTAACATATCTTCATCATCACTATCTAGTTCATCATTACTTGAGTAGGAATGCGTGGAAGGAGTTTTGATGTTTACCTTGCGTTTACCTTCCTTTGCCATGAGGCAAGTGCCATTTCCCTTCTTTGTACCGAGCGTGGGGAAGAGTGTGGCTTTCTTGGACGTGCTTTCAATGGCTATGCTAGCCATCTCTTCTTCATCGGATGATGAGGACTCATCGTTTGAGTCCCACTCCTTTCCAATGTGTGCTTGTTCAGCTTGTTTCTTCGGTTGAGGCTTGGCTTCTTTATTCTTCTTCTTGTTGTCCTCATACGGGCAATCGACTATAAAGTGGTTATACTCACCACAATTATAGCACGCCCGCCTCATCTTCGGCTTTGTCCTCTCCTTGTACTTGCCTTCACTTGATTTTGTTCCTTGTCTTTTCTTCATTATTCTTTTGAACTTTTTCATGAACAAAATCATATCCTCTTCGTCCAGCTCACTGCTTTCATCATCGCTGTCCTCCTCAAGCTGTGCTTCTCTTGCTTCTTTGGATAGAGGCTTGAGTGTGGACTTTAAGGCAACTCCCTTCTTCTTGGACGATGTGAGGTCGGCTATTTCTTTGACGTGCTTAGCTTGTTTCTCCATCATTTCAAAGTTGATGATTTTGCCAAGCAATTCATCTGGAGTCATCCTCTTGTACCCGGGACTTTCTCTGATCATAGAGCATAGTGTGACATTGCGAGGCATAAAATGCTCTAAGGATGAGCTTTACAACCTCGTGGTCATTCCACTTCTTGCTCCCATATGATCGAACCTTGTTTACAAGTGTCTTCAATCGGTTGTACATGTCCTGGGGAGACTCGTCTTCCTCAATTGCGAACCTTCCTAGTTCGCCTTCGATCATTTCAATTTTCGCCTCCCTCACATGCCGGTCACCTTCATGTGTTGTTTGTAGTGTGTCCCATATTTCTTTGGCAATCTCCAGTCCATCCACCTTTGTGAATTCATCTCGACTTAGAGAGGAGGTGATTTCGGCTGTGGCTTGAGCGTTTCTGTGGATGGCTTGCTCTTGACTTTGGGGTGAGCTCTTCGTCGTCATCTAGGATGTCTATTCCTGTGCACACAATATGCTATAAACTTGGGTTAAGGGAAATCAAGTGCATCTTCATATTTTGCCTCCACATGGAGTAATCACTCCCATCGAAGTGTGGGGCTTTTCCAAGAGGAATAGATAGGTAATGGCTGTTGTTTGAATTTAAATGATCATAGTTAAAAGGATATCGGGAGTAGTCGGTGTGACTACTCCCCTTCTTCTTTTCTTCAACTTTAGCTTTTCCTTTGGAAAGTGCTTTCTTTCTGAGGAGTGCTTTCAACTCCAGCGTCTCCTCGTTATCATCATCGAAGTCTTGAATTGCTTCGAGATACTTTTCCAGCTTTTGGTTCTTGTCGTTGTTCACTTCTTCCTGGTTGTTGATTTTCTGAACTTCCTTCATGTCTGACATGATCTCTTCGAGTGGTTGCACTCTTTCTTGAAGAACCTGCTCTGATACCAATTGAATGTAGGCCTAGAGGGGGGGGGTGAATAGGCCTTTTTGAATTTTCTCGGTTCCTGTAACACTCAACAACAAAGTCAATACCAGAGATATCGGACTAGTCCAGTAAAGTGCGTACTAGTCTGGTTTTCACAGGCTAAGTTGATCAAGTTCAGTCAATTTGATTGATTCGTTAATGTTTGCAGCGGAAATATAAACTTGAATGACAGTTTAATAGTTGTATGTCAAATTCTATTACAATTAAGGCTCTTGTTCAACAATTTAACTCAAATTGAACAAAGTGAATCAAACCCTAGATTAAGTTGATCAATTAAGATGAAGAACACAAAAGGACAAGACACACAATTTATCCCGTGGTTCGGCTACCACGAAGGCAACCTACGTCCACGTTGAGGAGCCCACAAAAGGACCGGGTCTTCTCCAACCCTTCCCTCGTCGGATCGCCACGAAGGCCAATCCTCTTCCACTAATCACAAAGTGTAAATAACCAAGTTGAAGGGGCGTTCTCACACGTTGAGAGCTCCCTTGATTACAACTTACAAAGCCACCAATAACACACTCGAAAATTACAAATTGAAACGCAAGAGTGTGTTAGAGAATCAAACCAAGAGCTCAATGATGTGTGCCAAGTGTCTCTCCAGTGATCTAGAAGTGATCTTCAATAGATTGATCGATTTTGCACTTAATTTCGTGGAGAGAGGTGGTTTTTGAGTCTCTTGGGAGGTGTGACGGCGCTAGGGTTCGAGAGAGTATAAAAGTGGGCCGTGCACCTCTATTTATATGGGGTTTCTAAAAGTGACCGTTAGGGTTCAAAAAGATCAGACTAGTCCGTGGTGGTCATCGGACTAGTCTGGTGTGCTGTGTGTAGCAAACCCTAAGTGTCCAGGAATATCGGACTAGTCCGGTTGAAAACGGACTTGTCCGATTTCACTACTGGAAATCTTCGGACTAGTCCGATTGCCATCGGACTTGTCCGGACATATGAAACCCTAAGTGTTTAGGATGACAAGTCCGCACTTGGAGGACTTGTCCGATTTAGATCTACGTGTATATCGGACTAGTCCGTGTAGACACCGGACTTGTCCGAAGTGGATCAGAAAGAATACCGGACTAGTCCGGATCACAACGGACTTGTCCGATTTTGTGTGACTTGTGCATTGTGTTGAGGACTAGTCCGCATTGGGGAGGACTAGTCTGAAGTGGATCAGAAAGATATCGGACTAGTCCGGTGGATACCGGACTTGTCCGATCTAGTGCAAAAAGTGATATCGGACTAGTCCGGCTGATATCAGACTAGTCCGGTCCTGTATAACTTTGTGCATTGTGTGTGTGTGCTTGAAAGTGATTGAGCTCTTGGGTGTGTTTCCTTAACACACTCCATACATAATAATCTACTATTTTCTTCTCCTTGAGCTCAAATTCACTTTGCTTCTCATTTCCCTTCTTTTTGGCATTTTGCTCATTTTTCATTATTTGCCTGCATTCATCTCAACAAAAGGATTAGGATCCCAATTGCTGGTCATAAATCATCCAAAACCCACAAGGGAGTCCTAGATGCACTTTCATTTTAGGTAAACCAGTTGCTACGACTAACGTCGCAAGCATCATTCAGGTGCTTACATGACGACACTAATGTAGTGTCTCCTGCAAGCTTGTCCAGGTGAGCTCAGTAAGCTCTCTGGACTTAAACATGATGCGAGACCTTGCCGTGAATGCATGCTTTGCCATCTCGAGAAGATCGTCTTAGCAAGGTCCACATCAACCCGGACTCATCAATGGGGTGAGCGTAATCCCAAACACCACCTTGTGAGTCTTAAGGCTAGTGTTGTCGACTCGGTTGTTGATATGCGACTCGACGATCCTGTGGTCGATGAAGTGGTACTCCAAGTTAACCAATCGTGTGATCGGTTAGGGAACATCCTCGACACAACCAAGGAACTCTTATCCAAGGTTCCCCTTGGTTTAGTTCTCTTTGTTAGTCGCAACGTTCTTGCATACCTCTACCCCAGGTCATCGGTGATCACCGACACACCTGGTTTGACCTAGAAGACATTTCATTGAGCACCTTGGCTACACCCAGGACTCGACGAGTCGCGCCTCGACTAAACCCTAATTTGGCTAAAGGACCATCGACCGTTGTGTCATGGTTGTGTTCCAACATCATGTACATTGCAGGCATCCTTCATCTCGATGCCAAGACACAATGATGGCTCGGAACGTCATGATGACATTATGTGGTCAACGACATTGACACGGCTCATGGTGGAGCATCACGAGCATGCACGAACAGGCCAACGTGATACAAACGACAAAGGAGTTCAACTTAGGGATTTCTATAGGAACAATATCAATGTGGAACATGGACGTATGACTTGACGACAAATGAGTGCCATTAGCGATCACGACGAACGGACTTCGGTGATGTCAAACTAGGCATGTTAGGGCAAGGCTCACCTTGTAGGCATTTCACCGAATATCTTGGGGTTGTACTTGATTTCCGTCGCTTCATCACCATTCAAAGGGCATCATGGCACTTAGGCCTGTCGGTTGCAACATCATCCTACCCCTGCATCACAGACCAGTTCTAAACATCAACAAAGTTGGTTCTTTCCTCGTGAACATTTCATCGAACACCTTGGCTGCAGCACTGTCCCAACTAATCTTTGCCCAATTCAGAGCTAACCTTGAACTATTGTCGTTGCCGTTGTGTCGTCGACGTGTTCTTGCATATCCTCTATCACACACATCACTTGCATTGCTGCCAGAACACGGCTACAGAGCAGAACGTCATGACAATGTCGAGGGGGAGCAGACAAGCACGGCCACGAGCAGCAGGCGAGATGGCGCTGCAGGAGGTGGGACATCGGCGAGCTAGGCGCGGCCAGCAGCAAGCCGGAACATGGGCACGCGGTTGGTGTGGCACGGCGCGATGACCGTCGCCATGGCGACGCGGCGCGGTGTGGCCGATGCTGTAGAGGGTGAGGTGCCAGCGGACAGCAAGGAGACGGACGGCAGGTGTGCTCGACGTGGTGGCGGCGAGACATGGCAGGGGTGCGGCACGGCGCTCACGGCCGACGGGCAGCATGGAGTAGACAGAGTGCGGTGCAGTACAGCAGATGCACAGGGCACGCGGTGGCAAGGCGCAGGCTGGTGAGCAAAAGCCAGTCAGAGCGGCTGGTGCGGCTGTGGATGTGGCAAGGGGCGCGTGGGAGCGCGCGGCACGCCGTGGAGCAGGGGCCGGGAGTGTGAGACGCAGAGGGCGCGACAGGGATGCGCGCGGCAAGGAGGCAGCTGGGCCAGCGGCCGTCGTGGGGCGGCCGAGTGCGGGGCGCAGTAGCGCGGCGCCGTGGTGGCCAGGAGGTGGAGCGCCGGCGTCGGCGGCGCGTGGACGGGCGCAGAGGGGTGCACGGAGGGAACGGTCAGGGCGAGCGGGGACGCGGGCCAGCGGTGGTGCACGGGTGCAGCATGCAGGGGGCGAGCTTGCGCCGGCATGGGGCGACGCCGCTGCAGCCGAAAGGTGGGGGAACGGCGAAGCGGCGCGACAGGAAGGCGGCGACCTGGCGTTGAGCCGACGCGGTTGTAGGCGGGGCGAGGGGGCACGGCCACCGGCGTGAGCAGAGCGCTGGGGAGGAGAGGAGGGCGAGCGGGCGGACAGCCGGCGATCGACAGGAGGAGCGGGCGGTGCTGTGGATAGGAAAGAGTCGGGCGCGGTAGATAAAGACCGATTTGCATCACGGTGGCACATGCAGGGTATCGGTGTCACACTGTGGGCAGTTGCCGACCTGACCTGTGGGGACCACTTGTGGGACCCACTCT
Organism: Tuctoria greenei; assembly: GCA_036927565.1. Classification (NCBI taxonomy): domain Eukaryota; kingdom Viridiplantae; phylum Streptophyta; class Magnoliopsida; order Poales; family Poaceae; genus Tuctoria; species Tuctoria greenei. The sequence goes on along the minus strand of JAYESD010000003.1, from coordinate 106,304,583 downwards.
CTCCTCCCTTCTCTTTTCCAATTTCAAATAGGGCTAGAATCATGCTTCAAAAAATAGTCAACTTTGGCCCTGACTAAATAAAATGTGAAGAATTTTATGGTGCAATCAGATTTCAGAACTGAGCAAGTTGAATTTTGAACTCAGGTTTGAATTTGAATTCAAGCGGTGATACTTGATTCAATGAAATAAATGGTAGATTAGGTTCAAAAATCCTGAAACTTTGAAGTTACCCTTTTTGAACCATAAGGGACCTCCGGAAAAATTTGGAGTTGATTTGGACAAGGTTAAGTACAAAGTTTAAATTTGAATTCGACTCTGATTAAACTCTCAGTACATGTCCAATAAATGGAAACGTGCCTCAAAAATTTTTGAAACTTTACCAAGAGTGAATTTGGAATATTAGAAGGTCATGGAAAAATTTACAGCCTTAGATTTAAATATTCTTGAATGTCCCATTTTAGGGTTGGAATAATTCCTTTTTCTTTCTCTCTATTTTGTTTTCTTTTCTCCTTTAAATTTTTCATTGAAAATGTGAATACGTGGAAATTAAAGATTTTACACCTTAAGTCCCAATATACATTAGCAAACATGTTCTATATGTAAAACTTTAACAAGTCCCTATTTTTAGTGAACATTGGTTAACTCATATAATCATGTGCGTTTGGATTTCCAAATCCACTTTCAAAATTTTTAAGTTCGTATTTTTGCGTTTTTGTTCTTCCAAAAAGCGGGGTTTTACAATCCTTCCCCTTTAAAGGAATCTCGTCCCGAGATTCTAACAAGTAGAATAACAGAAACGATGAGGGAACGATCCGTAAAAGAGGGTCATTGACTAAGAAAAATGACAATGATCTTAAAGACTTGGGTTCTACAAAATAATGATTATCTTCAGGCATCCTTCGGGTGATTCCAGTCTTTAGGTTGAAAACCTTGAGAGGATGCTCGACATGACAATATCACGTCGTAAAACTCTCATGTCTGTTACTGACCCTTTATTGTTATACCCTTACACTGACATGTCATCTTGTTCTGTCCTAGTCTTGACTTGAAGAATTTGCACATGTTCTTTGCTTCTCTAGGTCACCTTGATAGTTTGAAACTATCTTTGCATTGATTCTTGGTTGCTTGCTTGGTTTTGCATAGGTCCTTACAACTTAATGTGGTATTTCCCTTGACATGAGTTAATATGGTTTACGAGGTTAAACAACAATTATTAACCTCGTCTGATGTTTAGTCAAACATAGGATTTCTTAGCTGTAGCATAAGATTAGCAAAGCACTCAACACTCTTATGTGGGCAAAACAGCAGGAATACTGAAGATATGGCGACTACAAGGTTTTTGAGTATATCAACATCTTCAAACAATAGAAATAGAAGACGAATATCCTTTGCGGTCGCACACGAGGATTTAAGGATTCAACATCCTCATATGTTTCAACAAAGCAAAGAACTCAATCATATGGTAACTACAAGGTAATTAGTGTAGCAAGGTTACCATATAACAACGCAAGATCTTAGATGGACCCAAAGAGTTTCACGAGGTTGACAATAGAACAGTATCCTCGCAAGGAAGGAGATTTCATGGATTTGACAAGGTTGATCATCGACTGATGACCACTCGATGAAGAACGGTATAGTTGCAACAATCAAGGTGCTTGAACCTAACAAGTCAAGGATGGAAGTTCAAGTGTTTGTTTAGTTGCAAGTGAGGTTGAGTAATTGGTTTCCCAAGTATTACTCAATGGAAAGGAGATCAACAATGTAAGAAGTCGAATGAAGATGGTCAAATGACCGTAGTTATTAGACACCTTAGAATAGTTTGAATGGGGTACATAGTCTTGCTCTAAATTTTAGTATTATCATGCATTCTATCATTGGTGTTATATTGGTAATGATGCATCATATGTTGTATGGTGCAATGAATATGCACATGGTATGGTGCAAATGGTGCATATGTATGGTGCAAATGATGCAGATGTATGGTGCAAATGGTGCATATGCATGGTTGAAAGTGCATCTAGGTTCCCCGTGGGTTTTGGATGATTGATGACGACAATTAAGTCGCTAATGAGCTCAAGTGATCTTAGCACAGGTGTGGACTCGATCGGAGACGCAAACCCTCAAAAAGGAAAAGGAAGGAAACGGAGTCAACTCGAAGCGTGGAAACTAGGGTTTCTAGCGTGTTGAGTTAGACTAGCCGTAGAAATAGGAGGGTGCGTGTGTAAAGTGCATTGAGATCAAGTTTGGGAGCTCAAAGTGGTTTAGAGGTCAAACCTATGAAAGAAATGAGTGAATGAGTGGTCTGGCCGTAGGGCCGGACTAGTCCGTGCAGGTGGCCGGACTAGTCCGTCCCTGGCCGGCCAAGTCCGTTGTCGGCCGGACCAGAAGGGTCTGACTGAGATCGGACTAGTCCGTTAATGGCCGGACTAGTCCGGGTAGCAGTGAGTGGGTTTTGGGGACTAAGTCTCAAAACCACGGACTTGTCCGTTTTAGACCGGACCAAGAGGTCCTGAGTGAGAACGGACTAGTCCGCCCGTGTGGCCGGACTAGTCCGGGTTGGCTAGGAAAAGGTGCTTCTGTGGCTAAGTCTGGGAGGACCGGACTAGTCCGCCCTAGGGGCCTGACTAGTCCGTGGTCCTCAGACTAGTCCGTTTTCACACGGAGCAGAAGGCTCTGTGTGAGATCGGACTAGTCCGGTGTTGACCGGACTAGTCCGTTCTGGAAGTGACCGTTTGAATTTGAAGTTTGGCGGGTAGCGTGACGATAGTGTGTCAGCTGTCGGGAGCTGACAAAGGGGTCAGTGGTCCCCTAGGCCGGACTAGTCCGGGCCAGTGGCCGGACTAGTCCGCCCTTTTGCTGAAGTCAGCAGATTGGGCTTGGGACCCCTATAAAAAGGGGACCCCCGGCCTCATTTCGAATACCTTTGAAAAAACTCAAACCCTAGCGCCGCCACAGCCAACTTGGAGCACTCCTAAGCCTCCTTCTTGCCTACTTTCCCTCTAAAACTAATTCTTGAGTGGATTAGGGTTTAGTGAGGTGGAGAAGAGGAAGAACATCGCGCTTGTGCTCCCGGTTTGATCTCTTGCACTCGTTGAGTCTTTGTGGGCTGTGTATTGAGTTTGTTTTATTGTGTTGATCATCTTTGTGGTGTGGGAGCCTCAGTTTGTGAGAAGCCCCAACGAACTTTGTAATCACCGTTGTGATTAGTGGAGAACCAAGTTAGGCCCGTGCGGTAAACTTGGTGAGGGAAGGGTTGTTGGACCCGGTCCTTTTGTGGACTCCTCAACGGGGACGTAGATTCCTTGTGTGGAATCGAACCTCGGGATAAAATCCTTGCCCCCTTGTGTTCTTCGCATTCATTCTATTGATTACTTTGTTCTAGGGTTGGTAGTCTCGTTTCATACTCCGCATTGCTACAAACTTGTGGAAACTTGACTTGCTCTTGTGTAGGTTGTTGCTCAACTTGACTTAAACATATACTCACTTGTAGCAAAGAGAAAATTCCCTAAAACTTGCTAGAAACATCTTTTTAGGGTTATTCACGCAAGCTGACCGGACTAGTCCGCCCCCTGACCGGACTAGTCCGCCCCCTGTGATTTAATCTCGTTTTATTAAGTCATTTGCAGGTCGATTAGCCTATTCACCGCCCCTCTAGGCAACTTTCAATTGGTATCAGAGCAGGACTCTCCACAAAGAGTCTAACAACTCGGAGAGATGGCCGGAGTGGGGAATGACGATGCATCGAGCAGCAACTACGAGGCGACCCGTGAGGAGACGTTGGCTTATCAAGATAAGCCAACGGACAATGAGGAGACTCGCCAACTCAAGGCGAAGCTCCGGGAGAAGTTGAACATCTCCAAGATTGATCCGTCAAACCAATCAAGTGGTGGTGGCGGAGCCAACTACAACCGGCAAGGGTTCAACTATGAACGCCTTGCCGCCAACAACCACTACCTGTCCATCCCATTGGGGAAACCTCCCCAATTCGATGGAACGGACTATGGTATGTGGAAACACAACATGAAGATCCACCTCGTGTCACTCAACCCAGCGTTGTGGCAAATTGTCATGACCGGGGTGGAGATTCCAAAGGATGAGGACAACATAACTCAAGAACAAGCCATCCTCATCCACTGCAACGCTCAAGCTGCGGGTGTGATCATCTCATCTCTCTCTAGAGATGAGTTCAACCGTGTCGATGGCGTTGAAGTGGCCAAAGACATATGGAACACCCTCAAGACGGCGCATGAGGGAAACCGAGTGGTCAAGGAGGCCAAGATCGAGCTCATCGAAGGAGAGCTTGGGAGATTCGCCATCTTGGATGGTGAATCCCCCCAAGACATGTACAACCGGCTGAAGGTGCTGATTAACAAGAGCCGATCATATGGCTGCACCAAGTGGACCGACCACGAGGTGGTGAAGAGGATGATCCGGGCATTCATGCCTAGGAACGTCTCTCTGTGCTCCATGATTCGGGAAAGCCCGGGATTCACTCAAATGACCCCGGAGGAGGTCCTTGGGAGGATCATCAACCATGAAATCATGGAGAAGGAGGCGCTCTTCTACAACGACCTCCAAAAGTTCACCGCCTCCAAGATGAAGAACGTTGCACTCAAGGCAACACCCTCTTCAAAGGAGCAAGAAGAAAGTGATGAGGAGAGCCTCGACACCGATGAGGAAGAGGCCTTCTTCATCAACAAATTCAAGAGAATGATGAGGAGGAAGAAAGGGGGGCACAACTATGAGGGCAAGGGAAAGGAAAGAGCAAGGCCCAAATCAAAAAGGTCTTGCTACAACTGTGGCGAGTATGGGCACTTCATCGCTGATTGCCCACACGAAGAAACGAAGAAGAAGAAGGAAGGGAAGCCTCAAGAAAGGAGATTCTTCAAGAAGAAGAGGCCCTCCGGACAAGCCCATTTGGGGAAGGAGTGGGACTCTAACGATGAGTCCTCCTCCGAAGAAGAAGAGGAGAAGATGGCCACCATAGCCATCGGGAGGAACTCCAAGGGAGGCAAGCTCTTCCCCAACCTCAACAACGACCACAAGCCTACTTGCCTTATGGCAAGGGAAGGAAAGAGAAAGGTAACATCTTATCCTTCCTCCCCAACTTCCTCACATGATGATTTTGATAGCGCTAGTGAAAATGAAAGTATGTTTAAGGACATAAGTAAAAGCACCCTACGAAGGATGAAATTGCTTATGGATGAGATCTTTGAGAAGGAGGATCTCATCAATAGACAAGAGGACATGCTCATCCTTGAGAAGGAGAGATGTCAAGAGCTTGATGAGCTCCTTGAGCTCGAAAGAGAGAAGAGCAAGACATTGGAACACGAACTTGCTCTTTGCAAGAAAACGTGTTCAAGTCTTGAGGAGAAGTCGATTGAGCTCAAGGATGAACTTGGAAGCTTGTCAAAAGCTAACAAAATCCTTGAGACTCAAGTTGAGTCACTCAAGAACAATGTAGCCTCTTCCTTCAAGAGCTCAACCCCCTCAAAGGCCTCATCCAAGGCAACATCACCTTGCAAGTGCTCCAACTTGATCCTTAAACTTAAGGATGAACTCAACCTAGCACAAGGCAAACAAGCACCTAGGGGTGCCATCTTTGACAAGGAAAAGGTGGCATATGCACGAAGTGCATTCACCAACACAAGACCACCCCATGTCAAGGATGGTCTTGGCTATACTAGAGGTGCAAGGCATAACGCCAAAACCTCCAAGTATGGCAAGGACATGATTGTCTTTGTTAAGGGGAGTTCATCCCAAACTAAAAATGAAAAGAACTCACCCTCTAGCAAAAACCTGCCAAAATCTGAACCGCATCATTTATTTCATGATTTTGATGCATCTTATGTGTTGAAAAAGAACAAACACGGCAAGGTGTTTGCTAGATATGTTGGGCCACTCCGCAAGAGCCCCAAGCCTTGCGTGTGGGTGACCAAATGCCTAACTACTAACGTGAAAGGACCCAACTCAGCTTGGGTACCTAAAAGGAAGGCATAAACTTGTTTTGTAGGCATACTCCTCCGGTGGATCGAAATGGGTGTTGGATAGCGGATGTACCAACCACATGACCGGAGAGAGGAGCATGTTCATAGAGTATGAGGAGAACGAGGACCCAAGTGAAGGAATCTTCTTTGGGGATAATAGCCAAGGGAAAATCCTTGGCTCCGGTAAAATTGCTATCTCATCTTCGCATACTTTATCAAATGTTTTGCATGTTGATTCCCTAGACTATAATCTCCTATCCATATCACAGCTTTGTGATAAAGGATATAAGTGTGTCTTTTCTAGTGAGGGTGTGAATGTTCTGAGAGAGGGTAATGACTCAATAGCCTTTAAGGGAGTGCTCAAGGGAAAGCTCTATCTTGTGGATTTCACCACGGATAAAGCTCAACTTGACACATGCTTAATGGCAAAAGCCAACATGGGATGGCTTTGGCATAGAAGGCTAGCCCATGTTGGGATGAGGAACCTTCAAAAACTCCTTAAAGGAGAGCACGTTCGTGGCCTAAAGGATGTGGTATTTGAAAAGGATAGGCCATGTGGTGCGTGCCAAGCGGGAAAGCAAGTAGGAGCTCAACACCCCTCTAAGAATGTCATGACGACAACTAGACCTTTGGAGTTACTCCATATGGATCTGTTTGGCCCCATTGCTTACATTAGCATCGGTGGCAGCAAGTATGGTCTAGTTATCGTTGATGATTTTTCAAGGTATACTTGGGTGTTCTTCTTGCATGATAAAAGTGAAACTCCCGGTGTCCTCAAGAAATTTCTAAGGAGAGCTCAAAATGAGTTCACCTTAAGGATAAAGGCTATAAGAAGTGACAATGGCACCGAATTCAAAAACATGCAAGTAGAAGAGTTCCTAAATGAGGAGGGCATCAAGCATGAGTTTTCCGCTCCCTATTCTCCACAACAAAATGGCATAGCCGAAAGAAAGAATAGGACGCTTATTGAGATGTCAAGGACGATGCTAGATGAGTACAAAACATCGGATCGGTTCTGGGCGGAAGCGGTTAACACCGCTTGCCATGCCGTGAACCGATTGTACCTTCATCGCCTCCTCAAGAAGACTCCTTATGAGCTTCTAATTGGTAAGAAACCCAATGTTTCTTACTTTCGGGTCTTTGGTAGCAAGTGCTATATCCTCAACAAGAAGCCTAGGACTTCGAAGTTCACTTCAAAGTCTGATGAGGGTTTCTTGCTTGGATATGACTCAAACACTCATGCGTACCGTGTGTTCAACAAATCCTCCGGAATTGTTGAAGTAGCACGTGACGTGGTGTTTGACGAAACCAATGGCTCTCAAGTGGAGCAAGTTGATCAACATGCCCTTGATCAAGAGGAACCTCCACTAGAAGGTCTAAGGAGAATGGCACTTGGAGATGTTCGCCCACAAGAACCATCTCAAAGCCCAAGTGACCATCATCATTGTGAAGTAGGTCAAACCCCCATTGGACAAGCTGAAGATCCTCTAGATGCCCCCCAAAGTGATAATGAGAATGAAGATCAAGGGGGAGGCATGAATCAAGGGGGAGACCAAAGTGAAGAAGATGAACCAAGTAATTCAAGAGGTCAACCCCCGCATCCTCGTGTTCATCAAAGTGTTCAACGGGACCATCCCGTTGACAACATTCTAGGAGATATCACAAAAGGAGTAACAACACGCTCACGTGTTGCAAACTTTTGTGAGCATTTCTCTTTTGTCTCATTCTTGGAACCACATAAGGTTGAAGATGCCTTAAGGGATCCGGATTGGGTAGTTGCCATGCAAGAGGAGCTCAACAACTTTGAAAGGAACAAGGTTTGGGAGCTTGTCAAGCGCCCTCAAGCTAACATTGTTGGAACCAAGTGGGTGTTTCGCAACAAACAAGATGAGCATGGCGTGGTAACTAGGAACAAGGCACGACTTGTGGCAAAAGGATACTCACAAGTTGAAGGATTGGATTTTGATGAGACATTTGCCCCCGTAGCTAGGCTTGAGTCAATTCGGATATTACTAGCCTTTGCTACTCATCATGACTTCAAACTCTGCCAAATGGATGTTAAGAGTGCATTCCTTAATGGCCCAATCAAGGAAGAAGTTTATGTAGAGCAACCTCCAGGGTTTGAAGATCAAAACTATCCTAACCATGTTTACAAATTGCGAAAGGCCCTTTATGGCCTCAAGCAAGCTCCTAGAGCTTGGTATGAGTGCTTAAGAGACTTTCTAGTTGAAAATGGTTTTAGGATAGGAAAAGCGGATTATACCCTTTTCACAAAGCACTTCAACGAGGATCTTTTTGTGTGCCAAATATATGTGGATGACATCATATTTGGTTCCACAAATAAGGTGTTTTGTGACGAGTTCTCCAAGATAATGACGGAGAGGTTTGAAATGTCCATGATGGGTGAGTTGAAGTTCTTTCTAGGATTTCAAGTGAAACAACTCAAAGAAGGGACGTTCATAAGTCAAACTAAGTATACTCAAGATATTCTAAAAAAGTTTGACATGGACAAAGCAAAACCCATCAAAACCCCTATGGGGACAAATGGACACCTAGACCTAAATGAGGACGGTCCAAGTGTGGATCAAAAGCTATATAGGTCTATGATCGGATCACTTCTCTATCTTTGTGCATCTAGGCCCGATATCATGCTAAGTGTGTGTATGTGTGCACGCTTTCAAGCAGCACCCAAGGCTTGTCATTTAACCGCTGTTAAAAGGATCTTGAGATATCTTGTACACACACCTACCCTAGGACTTTGGTACCCCAAAGGATCCAAGTTTAACCTCATCGGATATTCCGATGCGGACTATGCGGGGTGCAAAGTTGATAGGAAGAGCACATCGGGTACGTGCCAATTCTTAGGTCGATCTCTTGTGTCTTGGTCCTCTAAGAAGCAAAACTCTATTGCTCTCTCCACCGCCAAAGCGGAATATGTTGCAGCCGGAAGTTGTTGTGCACAACTTCTTTGGATGCGACAAACTCTTAGGGATTATGGGATTAACTTGCGCAACATTCCACTCTTGTGTGACAACGAGAGTGCCATCAAGATAGCCCATAATCCGGTAGAGCACTCTAGAACCAAACACATAGATATTCGACACCATTTCTTGCGAGATCACTCAATGAAGGGAGATATTGTGATTTCTCATGTGAGGACGGAACATCAACTCGCGGATATCTTTACAAAGCCTCTTGACGAGAAGCGTTTCTGTGAGCTAAGAAGTGAGCTCAACGTGTTGGATTCTCGGAACGTGGCTTAAACCACATTCCTCATATATTTTGAGCCACATTTCGAAAAACTCCTCTCTATGACAATTTCTCCTCAAATTTGTTTAAGAAATCTATTTTCTTCATGAAAATGTTCATAAGTTGTTCTTTATTGACTCATAATCATGTTTGTCATGTTTTCCTTGCTATATCTGTCCAAAAGGACTTATCTTTATGGGCATAACCCATATATGTTGTTTTTCAGCCCAGCTTGACCGGACTAGTCCGCCCCCATGGCCGAACAAGTCCGGGTCAGACTAGTCCGCGGCTAGTCCGCACACCGGACTAGTTCGGCCTTCCACCGGACAAGTCCGGACCCGGACTAGTCTGGGTCTGGTCCGCAGACCGGACTAGTCCGGCCCCTCAACCGGACTAGTCCGGCCCTTGGGGACTTAAACCCCCAGGCGGCCCGGACCCCCTCTCTCTCTATCTCACTTGACTCTCAAGCTTCCACGCGCGCACAACCACCCCCAAATCGGCGATTTTGCGCTCCAACCACCAAAACTCAACTCCAATCCGCGCATCGAAGTCCTTGGGAGTGAGGGATCACTTCCCCGCGCTCCACCTTCGAGATCCACACCGATTTCGACGACTCAAGCGGATTTTTGAAGGTATTTCACCGTTCCTCAAAAACTAGCCCCATTCTTGATTCTTCAAGTTTTTGATAGGAACACCTTCATTAATGTTGTTCTATACACCCTTGCGATCATAGCCTAGGAGTATTGCGCATTGGTTCACAAATTTTTCGATGAATCGAATAGGGTTAGGGTTCTTCCTGTGTAACCCGGACTAGTCCGGCCGCCAGGCGGACAAGTCCGGCCGGCGGACTAGTCCGCCCCTGGGGCGGACAAGTCCGGTTTGCACAGGGCAAACCCTACTTCTAGTTGGTTCTCGAGATCTTTTCGGCAATACTTCTTCTTCCTAGGCTCATATCTTCCTCTCTCCATCCTTTGCACAGAATGTCGAACTCCGAGCGCTCTCCTCCGCATGTCAACCTCGAGGGGCGTACCAAGGCCCAAATTGCCGAGGCTCGGACTAAGGCTGCGCTAATGGAGGCGCAGAAGGCCAAGGAGGAAAGAAAGCTCAAGGCACTCGAAGCATCCAAGGTGGCTGCGAGCATCTACAATGAGGATGAAGCCATTGCCCGTGCCACCGCAGAATCACTGAATGAGCTGCGAAAGAAGAAAAGAGAGGACAGGGAGGCACACAACTCCAGGGCCGCTGAGGCCAATGCCCCCAAACGGAAGAAACTCGTCACCGTTGGCGAGAAGGCGAAGGGCAAGGAGCCAGCCCAAATGGAACCTGAGCCCAGGGTCGAGCGTGACCCCAAGAAGGGAAAGGCTCCGGCTCCAGTCGAGCCGAAGAAGAAGAAGCCCTCCATCAAGGTGCCAGCCAAGAAGGCACTCGGAGGAGTGTTGATTCGTGAACAAGGGAAAGCTCAGGCTGTTGAGCCTCTGGTGATGCACAGTCCAGCACGTAATCTAAACCGTCAACCCAACCTCTCAGCTAACACTTTCAAAGGAAAAGGAGCTGAGAAGGCCAGGAGGCTCAGAGACGAGAATGTCTATAGGTATGAGAGGTCCATCGCCGACCCTCGGTTCTGGTGTGACTTCCACTGCGATTACTATCGCCTTGTCTACATGAAGATGAAGACTCCTGTGACTGATGCCCAGTGGGTTGACTGGGACTACATGGCTCATAAGAAGCATGCTGCATTTGATGCTGTGACCAATGCAGCAGAAAGACATGGAATCAAGGATATCATGAGTTTCCAGTACGACTGGAACATTGAGGTGGTTGTCCAGTTCTACACAACCGTCTACTTTCACTCCTTTGGCAATCGCCGGATGACATGGATGACAAATGGAGAGCAGTACAGTGTCACATTTGAAGACTTCGCCAAGATTCTAGGATTGGAGGAACACCTTGAGCATGAGATCATCATCTCTAACCTCAAGGCCCTAGATCGAGATGCCCTTGACTTCATGTATCCAGACCATCTTCCTTATGAGGCAGGACTGGCAAGGAATATCAAGCCATTTTTCAGTGTGCTCAACCGCCTCCTTCGGAAGACCATTGCCCCGAAGGATGGAGATGCCGGAGTCATCCAGGGCAACCTGAGGCATTTGCTTGTGCTGATAGATGGGGAAGAAAGCTTCAACCTAGCTGAGTACATCTTTGATGACATCTTCAATATATCTCATACCCCCAACAGGTCTTGTGGCTATGCTCCTTATGTGATGTGCCTAATTGAGAAAGTCTCCGGAATTACCTTCCAGAAGGATGTTTCACATAAGAGACTGCGTCCTCAGATTCCCCCACCTCTGCCTGTTCCTCCTCGACGCAAGAATGCTGATCCTCCGTCTCGCCCAGTGGCGCCTCCGTCTCCACCTCCGCCTCAATCAATGAGTGCCTTCTTCAAATGCTTCAAGGCGATCTTCACTTCTTGCCGGAAGCAAGAGATTCGCGCTCAAAGGGCACACAAGCGTCAAGAAAAATACCTTAAGGCGGTGTGCGACAAGCTGGAGGTCCCGATGTCCTCTCCGGAGGTGAGTGATGGGGAGATCACTCCATTTCCCACCTTCACCGCCGATGAGCTCGCCCAGCTCCAAGAGGATGGAAGCTCCTCTCGGGCTGCTCCCTCGGCAAGGAACTCCGACGACGACGACGATGATGCCGATGATCATGAGGACGACGTCGAAGATTCCGAGGCCACGGAGAGTGGAAGTGGCGAAGACGAGGACTAGTTCTTAGGCCTTAGTTTCCTCCCTTCTTTTCCTTTTTGGTGCCTTGATGCCAAAGGGGGAGAGTTAAGGGGGAGTTAATCGTTTGTGGGTGTGTTTGTGATTTGTGGACTTATTTTGTAATATATTCATGCTCTTGGATGTTTACATTTGTGCAAGACTTGTTAATGTTGCTTAATATCAATATAATGCTATTATGGTCAATCTTTTGATTATATTGTTGCTCTTTATGTCTTGTCACAATTGTTGAGCACATCACGTAGGCACCCCACCATAACGTGTGTGGGTATGAAAGAACTCCTCCACCTCTTTTACATGTTGCATACATTGAGGGGGATTCATTCATACGCACACATGTTATGAAAACCAAAACTTTATACTCTTATTTGTGAAGGACTTAATGTGTTGTCATCAATCACCAAAAAGGGGGAGATTGAAAGTGCATCTAGGTTCCCCGTGGGTTTTGGATGATTGATGACGACAATTAAGTCGCTAATGAGCTCAAGTGATCTTAGCACAGGTGTGGACTCGATCGGAGACGCAAACCCTCAAAAAGGAAAAGGAAGGAAACGGAGTCAACTCGAAGCGTGGAAACTAGGGTTTCTAGCGTGTTGAGTTAGACTAGCCGTAGAAATAGGAGGGTGCGTGTGTAAAGTGCATTGAGATCAAGTTTGGGAGCTCAAAGTGGTTTAGAGGTCAAACCTATGAAAGAAATGAGTGAATGAGTGGTCTGGCCGTAGGGCCGGACTAGTCCGTGCAGGTGGCCGGACTAGTCCGTCCCTGGCCGGCCAAGTCCGTTGTCGGCCGGACCAGAAGGGTCTGACTGAGATCGGACTAGTCCGTTAATGGCCGGACTAGTCCGGGTAGCAGTGAGTGGGTTTTGGGGACTAAGTCTCAAAACCACGGACTTGTCCGTTTTAGACCGGACCAAGAGGTCCTGAGTGAGAACGGACTAGTCCGCCCGTGTGGCCGGACTAGTCCGGGTTGGCTAGGAAAAGGTGCTTCTGTGGCTAAGTCTGGGAGGACCGGACTAGTCCGCCCTAGGGGCCGGACTAGTCCGTTTTCACACGGAGCAGAAGGCTCTGTGTGAGATCGGACTAGTCCGGTGTTGACCGGACTAGTCCGTTCTGGAAGTGACCGTTTGAATTTGAAGTTTGGCGGGTAGCGTGACGATAGTGTGTCAGCTGTCGGGAGCTGACAAAGGGGTCAGTGGTCCCCTAGGCCGGACTAGTCCGGGCCAGTGGCCGGACTAGTCCGCCCTTTTGCTGAAGTCAGCAGATTGGGCTTGGGACCCCTATAAAAAGGGGACCCCCGGCCTCATTTCGAATACCTTTGAAAAAACTCAAACCCTAGCGCCGCCACAGCCAACTTGGAGCACTCCTAAGCCTCCTTCTTGCCTACTTTCCCTCTAAAACTAATTCTTGAGTGGATTAGGGTTTAGTGAGGTGGAGAAGAGGAAGAACATCGCGCTTGTGCTCCCGATTTGATCTCTTGCACTCGTTGAGTCTTTGTGGGCTGTGTATTGAGTTTGTTTTATTGTTTTGATCATCTTTGTGGTGTGGGAGCCTCAGTTTGTGAGAAGCCCCAACGAACTTTGTAATCACCGTTGTGATTAGTGGAGAACCAAGTTAGGCCCGTGCGGTAAACTTGGTGAGGGAAGGGTTGTTGGACCCGGTCCTTTTGTGGACTCCTCAACGGGGACGTAGATTCCTTGTGTGGAATCGAACCTCGGGATAAAATCCTTGCCCCCTTGTGTTCTTCGCATTCATTCTATTGATTACTTTGTTCTAGGGTTGGTAGTCTCGTTTCATACTCCGCATTGCTACAAACTTGTGGAAACTTGACTTGCTCTTGTGTAGGTTGTTGCTCAACTTGACTTAAACATATACTCACTTGTATCAAAGAGAAAATTCCCTAAAACTTGCTAGAAACATCTTTTTAGGGTTATTCACGCAAGCTGACCGGACTAGTCTGCCCCCTGACCGGACTAGTCCGCCCCCTGTGATTTAATCTCGTTTTATTAAGTCATTTGCAGGTCGATTAGCCTATTCACCCCCCTCTAGGCAACTTTCAATGGTGCAGTAGCTTTTATAGTTTGAGCAAGACTAAATGAACCACACCCACAAAACTCAAGTATTGTCTGATGATTTGCAAGGATTGGATACCGTGATCGTGAAAGACACTCAATGAGTAGCGTTACTTTCATGACTCGACCACAGTTAAGGAATTCATAACAGAACGATTGACAAGGAATGTGGGAAATATACCACGTTACCTCGACCTTTCAAAAGCTTGTTCATGTTCTACTCAACTTGATTGTATCTTCATCAAGAGAAAAATAACTAACTATATGTCTCTAGTGATGCTTCACTTAACCTTCACTTCGATCTGGTAAGAGGAACTGATATCCTTAGCGATCACTTTAGTGGAGTTGAAGTCACACTTCTTCTTAGAGTAACTCAATCTGGTGATGGATGTTGGATCCTCTTGAAGATGTAATATTAATTGATCATCTTCTTGTTGACACAACTCGTTGTAACCAAGTGGTTGAATACCACCATTACTTGAGTGCTCAACTTCCCCCTTAAAGTTCCAAACCAGGATGTCGAAGCGTACCTCAAACAATCCTCATGGAAAGACGAGATGCAACTCGAGTAATTGCAACCCGCGTTCAACATCACAAGATGTGATGTGTCAAGTCACATAAATCAGACACTAGTATGCCTATCCAAGGGAAAGACTTCGAATGAATTTAACACTCCATTCAACTTGGTAATTAGTTGAGTCCTAACTCTTGGTTGGTTACGACACTCCTTGAGTTGAAATCGAGAACCGAATTCCTAACAAAAACCAAAAGGTTCAAGCTGGCCAGGCTGTAGTGACAAACGACAAGCCTGGACACAAACTCGATTTTGATTCAGTTAATGGAAAAATCAGATCTTGAGGTGAATAAAAAACATAAAGTACACTTCAAGACCTTTCCAAAAAGTATTGGTTTGCCTCTAGATCATCTCTGGTTTGCATGTTATGCTATTTTAAAGTTAACATAATTTTCTGCACTTTCAGCAGAACCTGCTTAAAAGTATCAGTTTTGATATAAAGTTTTCAGGCTGTTCTGAATGAAATCTAGAAATATTATTATATACAAAGTTGTAGACAATGTAATAAGATTTCCATAATGTACTTACTTGTCTTCATATCAGTCCTGGATTAAAAGATATGAATTTTTGAAGTTGGGTAAAATTTCAGCATTCAGAATTTGAATTCAGTTCAGATTGACCACTCTGCATTCAAACTCGATTTGGAATAGGTAGATGACCGATTCAGGTCTGGAGCCAATTACAAAAATTGTAGCTGACTCACTAACTTTCTAACGGTTACTCGCGCGACACCATTGGATCAAGGGTCTGCGAGTTATGGATTAAATTCAGAGGTGTACAGATTGCTGTCCAGTTTGGGTGTGCCTGGACAGTCTCTGCGATTATCCAAATTTCACCCACATAGAAAAGGATTTTGGTCTTGAGCTGAATAGAGAACATGTAAATTACTTCAAAAACTTTCTATGGAGTACTTACTTGCCCTCGTAGCACTCCTGGTTGAGAAGATATGGCATTTGCAATTTGACAGTTTTTCTGAAAATTTGGACAGCACCTCCTTTGTTTAAGACTGATTTTGTCCACAATTTTCAGATATACAATTATCAACATTTGCAAAAATAACACATGCAAACTGGTTGCATACATTCTCAGGATTCCAGAAATGTAAAACCCGAAGCCAATTGATGAGTCTACTAGAAATTATGATCTGAACAGTAACTGAATATATAGCGGTCCATATTCTGGACTGTTTCGACACCTTAAACGATATTTCGATTTAGACTTGGTTATTGCGAGTTTTAGCCTTCATGTCGAATAGGAAGTTGATAGAGGACTCTTTAATATTTCCAGGCATGTATAAATATGCCTAGGTTGCATTTCTTGTTTAAGAGTTATGGCTGTTCAAAGTTCAGAATTTTTTTGGCTGTTTCAGATAGCACCTATATACATGTACTATCTTCAACTCCAGTTTCTAATTAGTTTTAAACTTAATTTGAGATAACGTTGAATAACAAAGTTGTAGAATAGCTCTTACCCTTTCCATAAATGTATGGTAATGGAATAGAAGAGCTTTCTACAAATAGTTATGGCAAAAATTCAGATGCTGTCTTACACCGTTTCAGAATAGCACCTGAGTTAGTTGGATAGGATTTTCACCATCTTACAATGGTCTTTTGGCCTGGGTGTCAATAGAAAACTTATAGAAGACTTCAAAATATTTCCAAAAAGTATTCAATCGCACTCATATCCATTCAGGTTGAAGAGATATGGAATTTCAAAGTCAGGTCAATTCTGTTCGAAAACAGAACTCACCGGCTTTGAAACACAAGAATATGGGAACAAACTCAAATTTTGAAACTTAGCTCAAAACTCAAGTCCGATGGCCAGAACATGATTCACAACTAATCATTTGTTTTGGAACTAAATAGAGTCTTAAAAGAGACTTGACGACCTTCTTATTCATAGCATATCACTATGGATCTTCATGCTTAACCAAAGTCTTACTCCGGCGAAGTCGAGCTAAACTCTTGCCAGGAACAAAGAACTTTGGTTCACCTACTCTTGAAGAGAAACATTTTCTATTGTCCATAAGATACCAGCAACTAATACTTGGACTTAATATAAATATGAAGCCATTTCTTTCGTGGGGGATGGTCAAAGTATCAAACGTGATACTGACGGTACTACGTGCCTTACCAAAAGAAAAGTCTAACCCGGTATATCCTGATACGTGTATAGGTGGTTCTAATATCGATCACTCGCAAACGAATTCTACACAGGTCGCTACCGGAGTTAGTGTAGCTGCAGAAGACAAACAATCCCCTTTCACACTTTCACACCTCAAGGGCGGCATGGGAAAACACGACAGACAGTCACAATAATATATATGAAAGTAAATGCATACGACTCTTGTGTGAGCCGCCCTCGAGCGAAGTCATGTCTCGAGGTACATGGCTGTACTATGTCTGTACAGCAAAGACTCCCGCACGAACCGGCTTATACACGCTCGGGCATACGTGTTTCGCATGATCCGATAGAACATGAATAGTTCTAGAGATGCATACTATCGGGTTATACACCACCCGACGGAGTCTCCCACTAATTTTGTGTCACACTGGGGTGCCGCGTGTCATATGTTCTCAGAAACATGGAAAAGTTTCAGAGACTCATATTGACTTTCCATGCTAAGCCACGAAAATTTCACATACTATCTCTCGTATGCAGAGTTTACCGAGATTGATCCGCTCTCGGTGGCGTATCTTACCTCTTACCTTGAAGACGGAGCGTCGTTACATAATAATGTAACAAGTTAGTCCACCACCTTTATAACTTATACTGGGAATAGTCCTTAATGGGCATATATCTAATCCTCACTCGACTACTTCGGAGTTTTCGAAAATAGGCTCTTTTCGAGCGTGCTATTCCCAATGAAGCTCTGATACCATGTCTGTGGGGACCGGCGTCCGCACATCCGAGGATCTCATTGGGTGGTGTCGTGCGATGCGGCACCTAACAGCACACACAAAAAGGATACCAAAACATATAAAGTTTTCATTTCATAATAAGAAGAGTTTACAAAAGAGTGCACAATAGAAGTACACACGCAGCGGAAAATACATACTCATAATCTCACCTAACTAAGCAGGAGAGAAGACGTCCATGCCCTAGGACGCTTCTAACTAGCAACAAGAAGAACATTCAACAACGGCATGGTTCACATGAGATTTATCTCAATACCTCAAGATCTCATGTACAACCTAAACAATCGAAATAAATCTAATACCAGCAAAAATCGTTAAAGCGCAAACGTGAGCATAAGGCTCAACAAGACTAACCCGTCTCACTAGACATATGCAGGGGTAAGTACTAAGCATAGGTAAGGAATAGCATAAAGGACTTGCCTACAAGTGGATCCTTATATTCATATTTTAAGTAGCAAATGACATTCTTCAGGCACGACACATCATAGACTCCACAATCAAACAAGAAACACTTTGCCGATGATATGACATGCCCAAAGCACATAATGCTATTACAGGTAAAGTATAGAGAAACTGTAAACTTTTAATTGTACTATCACTAAGCCATACAAGGTTGCAAAGAAATTATAATTCAATACAATATATTTTTCTGGCTTCTTTAGTATTTACTACGTCACGTCGCAGTGAACAAGTGGTACTCTATTACCGTGAGGGACGATGATTGCAATCCGGACACACCCGGACAACACGACACATAGGCCGTTCGGAAGTGTTAGCGAGTACACCAGTACCTACGTAAAACTTCAGTACAAGTCGTATATGGCCACCTTTCACAAGAAACCCGAACGCCGAGCCCGTCTCACCTCTGCGAACAGAAGGTCTCCGCACGGAACACCTCTTGTGTGCGCCGACCAATTTACACCTTACTGTCCTCAACCCACCCCTATTGATGGTGAGTTAATGGGCCTCGACATCCCAGTTATCGAGTTACGTCAGTTTACTGGACTCCATATATCCAGTATATCGCCGGTACAAGTCAAGCTTGTTCGAAGGGGCCACATACAGACGGGCCTTAATCGACACAGGCAGGGCTATGCGACCGAGACTCCAATTCTCGTCGCTTCCTGTCCATCCCCTGCCCGGTCTCAGATTCATTATATTAAGCCATTGTCTATCTAACCAATCCTGTGAGATATGTCCTACATCTCTCGCGAGTAGACTCCAACTCCTCGACTTCTACCGGATTTCCTATACATTAGCAAAGCAGTTACTACAGGTCAAACTATAAGCCGTTCCAACCAACCCCTGGGATTTGTGGTCATGCAAGTGGAGTATCAATCACCCTATACGTAATGCACATATGAAACTTAAGACGTAATGTGAGAAATACTGCAAAACTCTGTAAAGCTTTTAAATGCAAACCGGGGCTTACCTTAGTTTGCGACTCGAATAAATGTCAATTGTTAGGGATTGGTCTTCCTCCGGAGAACCTGCCATGGAACTTCAGTGGAAACACCTTGGCCTTCTCCTCCAAGCGAAGTTTCTTGTCGATCACCTATCAGCACATTCCTATCGACATGATATGCATATAAGTAATTAAGTAATTTAATAATAGATTCCACGGTGTTGTGTAAACTTTAAGAACGAGGAGTTTGACTAGGAAGGACAGATATGCCTCTGTTGTGTGGGTAACCAGAGGATGAGTCAAGGTGGACATAGTAGTGTCGGTATGAACTGAAAGGTACAACATAAAGCTACATTGCAACTTAGCGTACCACACTTCAAGTTATGCCACGCGAGATTGACAATTCTGAATGGTGAAGAAGTGTTGGGTAGAGAAGTGTAAGGACGACCCAAAAATCATGGTGGGACATGGAAAGCTTGAGTATAAGTGGAGTGTACAAGACGAAGGTCGCGATTTAGCAGTCGACCAATGAACTTGACATAACTCATAAAGGAGTAAACCTAGTTAAGTGAGTAGTGCTGTCGTAGGGTCCCGACTTAGGATGAACCATGATGGAACCTAATGACACTTGGGACTGAATAGAGATCAACAAGGCTTGGACTTAAGTAGTCATTACAAGCACTGTTAACCTAGCATGAGTACCAAGACAACGTTGAAACCGCTTTTAGATAAACCAGTTGCTATGACTAATGTCGCAAGCATCGTTCAAGTGCTAACATGACGACACTAATGTAGTGTCTCCTGCAAGCTTGTCCAGGTGAGCTCGGCAAGCTCTCGGGACTTAAACAAGACGCGAGACCTTGCCGTGAAGGAATGCTTTACCATCTCGAGAAGATCATCTTAGCGAGGTCCACATCAACCCGGACTCATCAATGGGGTGAGAGGAATCCCGAACACCACCTTGTGAGTCTTAAAGCTAGTGATGTCGACTCGGTTGTTGATAAGCGACTCGACGAACCGGTCGTCGATGAAGTGGTACACCGAGTTAACCAATCCGGTGATCGGTTAGGGAACGTCCTCGACACAACCAAGGAACTCTTATCCAAGGTTCCCCTTGGTTTAGTTCTCCTTGTTGGTCGCAACGTTCTTGCATACCTCCACCCCAGGTCATCGGTGATCACCGACACACCTGGTTTGACCTAGAAGACATTACATTGAGCACCTTGGCTACACCCAGGACTCGACGAGTCTTGCCTCAACTAAACCCTAATTTGGCTAAAGGACTGTCGACCGTTGTGTCGTGGTTGTGTTCCAGCATCATGTACGTTACAGGCATCCTTCATCTCGATGCCAGGACACGATGATGGCTCGGAACATCATGACGACGTTATGTGGTCAACGACATCGACACGGCTCATGGTGGAGCATCACGAGCACGCACAGACAGGCCAACATGATACAAACGACAAAGGAGGTCAACTTAGGGATTTCTATAGGAACGATATCAATGCGGAACATGGACGCACGACTTGACGACACATGAGTACCATTAGCGATCACGACGAACGGACTTCGGTGATGTCAAACAAGGCATGTTGGGGCAAGGCTCACCTTGTAGGCATTTCGCCGAATATCTTGGGGTTGTACTTGATTTCCTTCGCTTCATCACCATTCAAAAGGCATCTTGGCACTTAGGCTTGTCGGTTGCAACATCATCCTACCCCTACATCACAGACCAGTTCTAAACATCAACAAAGTTGGTTCTTTCCTCGTGAACATTTCATCGAACACCTTGGCTACAGCATTGTCCCAACTAATCTTTGCACAATTCAGAGCTAACCATGAACTAATTGTCGTTACCATTGTGTCGTTGACGTGTTCTTGCATATCCTCTGTGACACACATCACTTGCTTTGCTGCCAGAACGCGGCAACAGAGCAGAACATCGCGACAATGTCCAGGGGGAGCAGACAAGCATGGCCACGAGCAGCAGGCGAGATGGCGCTACAGGAGGTGGGACATCGACGAGCTAGGCGTGGCCAGCAGCAAGTCGGAACATGGGCACGCGGTTGGTGTGGCACAGCGCGACGACCGTCGCCGTGGCGACGCGGTGCAGCGTGGCCGACACTGTAGAGGGTGAGGTGCCAGCGGACAGCAAGGAGACGAACGGCGGGTGTGCTCGACGTGGTGGCAGCGAGACACAACAGGTGTGCGGCACGGCGCTCACGTCTGACGGGCAGCATGGAGCAGACAGAGTGCAGTGCAGTACAGCACATGCACAGGGCGCGCAGCGGCAAGGCGCAGGCCGGCGAGCTGATCGGCGGCTGGTGCGGCTGCGGATGTGGCGAGGGGGCGTGGGAGCGTGCGGCGCGCCGTGGAGCAGGGGCCGGGAGCGTGAGACGCAGAGGGTGCGGCAGGGATGCACGGCATGGAGGCAGCTGGGCTGGCGGCCGTCGTGGGGCGGCCGAGCGCGGGATGCAGCAACGCGGCGCCGTGGTGGCCAGGAGGTAGAGTGCCGGCATTGGCGGCGCGTGGACGGGCGCAGAGGGGTGCGCGGAGGGAACGGTCAGGGCGAGCAAGGACGCGGGCCAGCGGCGGTGCACGGGTGCAGCCTGCAGGGGGCGAGCTTGCGCCGGCGTGGGACGACGCCGCTGCGGCCGGAAGGTGGGGGCACAGCGGAAGTGGCGTGACAGGAAGGCGGCGAGCCGACGTTGAGTTGACGCGGTTGCAGGCGGGGCAAGGGGGCATGGCTGCCGGCGCGAGCAGGGCGCTGGGGAGGAGAGGAGGGCGAGCGGGCGGACGGCCGACGGTCGAAGGGAGGAGCGGGTGGTGCTGTGGATAGGAAAGAGTCGGGCACGGTATATAAAGACCGATTTTCATCGCGGTGGCACATGCAGGGTATCGGTGTCACGCTGTGGGCAGTTGCCGACCTGACCTGTGGGGACCACTTGTGGGACCCAGTCTCCCCTCCCTTCTCTTTTCCAATTTCAAATAGGGCTAGCAATCATGCTTCAAAAATAGTCAACTTTGGCCCAATGACTAAATAAAATGTAAAGAATTTTATGGTGCAATCAGATTTCAGAACTGAGCAAGTTGAATTTTCAACTCAGGTTTGAATTTGAATTCAAGCGGTGATAATTGATTCAATGAAATAAATGGTAGATTAGGTTCAAAAATCCTGAAACTTTGAAGTTACCCTTTTTGAACCATAAGGGACCTCCGGAAAAATTTGGAGTTGATTAGGACAAGGTTAAGTACAAAGTTTAAATTTGAAATCGACCCTGATTAAACTCTCAGTACGTGTCCAATAAATGGAAACGTGCTTCAAAATTTTTTGAAACTTTACCGAGAGTCAGTTTGGAAAATTATAAGGTCATGGAAAAATTTACAACCTTAGACTTGAATATTCTTGAATGTCCCATTTTAGGGTTGGAATAATTCCTTTTTCTTTCTCTCTATTTTGTTTTCTTTTCTCCTTTAAATTTTTCACTGAAAATGTGAATACGTGGAAATTAAAGATTTTACACCTTAAGTCCCAATATACATTAGCAAACATGTTCTATATGTAAAACTTTAACAAGTCCCTATTTTTAGTGAACATTGGTTAACTCATATGGTTCATGTGCGTTTGGATTTCCAAATCCACTTTCAAAATTTTTAAGTTCGTATTTTTGCGTTTTTGTTCTTCTGAAAAGCTGGCTTTTACATGATAAAGAGAAGTTGAAACTTTTTAGAGGATTTCCTGGACGTATAAAAGATTTTAAGAAAAGTTTCATAATTTTCTACTATGTAAATCATTGAGAATAATATCCTTGAATATTATGTATAAATGAATTAATTACCCATTAATATGCACTATCATATACATTATATTAGACTAAATTCTAGTTTAACTGTTATGGAGTACCACAAAATTGGTCTCATGATTTAATGAACTTTTTGCCATTCTATATTCATTCTACAAAGGTTTTATGGTTTTCAGCAATTAAAAGTATATTTTCTGTCCATCTATTAAACCTAGGGCAACTATTGACATTTAACTGACTTAGTCATGTCAAATGAGGTTTGAATTTTTATGAGAGATTAGGGTTCATATTAGAAGGGCTCTGGACAAATTTGGGAATTTTCTAGTTAATGAATCTCCAATAATGATTTTCCAATTTTTTATGTACAAATCATTTTATAGGAATTATCTATGGTTTCATATCACATATAATGTTCCAATGCAAAAGTATTGCCACTAGGAGTCTACTAAATTTTGTTTCACCATTTTTGATATTTGTATAATTATCTATGATTTTAACAAGTTTGTGTACTTTTCTGGATTATTTTTATTATTGAAAATCCACTACTAAGGCTGACTGCTGGGCCCTGGGACAGTACAACCACACGCGCACCAGACCACAGTGGACTACATGGATTTTACACACGGCCGCACCAGATCCCCATGGCACAGAAAATCCCCATGGGGGGCTTCTTCAACCTTTGGCCAGGGAAGCTTGTCGGCACTTCGCTAGAGGCGTCGAAATGCAGCGGGTTGAACTCCTAACGGTTGCCGGGACTAGGAGAAAATAAAGGGGTACTTCGTTGGACGTGGCAATGGCGGAAGGCCACACGGCAGTGAGGACATGGCGGAGGTGAACTGTGGCAAGTACGGTTTCCTCCACGGGCGCATGAAAAACATTAGGACAAAGCCCTAGAGCAACCTTGTGCGATGTAGAGTCTGGGCATGGTGTCCATTTGCGGCAGAAAAGGCTGGAACAGAGGGAACACCGATGAGAGGAGCGTTTCCATAGCCGGGGGCTACAAGACCTGGTTTCCAGGCGAGGTCACTAGTTCGTTCTTCAAAATGTTTGTTCCTAAATGATCACTAGATCATCGAGATGCTATGGATTAAATGAAATGGGTCGAAATGAACAATGAGAAAAAATTTTACTATGAAAGTGTGAAGCTCATTTTGAACACCGGTGGCAAAACATGAAATTTGGTGAGCACACTATATAGAATTGCTTCCAACTCGAGGAAGGGAGAGAGGTACATGGTCAACCTTTGTGGAGGAGCTGTTGGGCTATAAAGGCTTTGAAGGTGCCCTGCAACATAGATGCCTCAAGGTGTTCGACAAATGAAACCGAGGTGGCAACAACAATGATTTCATTGTCTCATAGCTCGGCCAAGAAAATAAGATAAAAATGTTTAGTGAGCCGTGCACGAGAGTTGACAAGTTCATATCGGAATACAATTGGTGCAAGGTGTGAGATCTAGTTACTGAATACATTGGCAAGTAAGCTAAATCTGAGGGTTAACATGTAAAGTTTTGAGTATAGCCAACAATAGAAGCTTGGGAGGAATCGAACCCGAGTCTGCTGCAGTCACACCTGGCCGCGCTAGCCACCCGAACATAGGAGCTCGAGAGGAATCGAACCCGGGTGGGCTGCAGTCACACATGGACGCGCTGGCCACCAGGATAGGCCGGTTTTCAGAATGTCTGAACTTGTTGCGCACGTGAGCTGCATGTGTTTTCACTGTGGAGTGTTCGAACTTTTCCTTTTATAATGCAGAGTGGTTGTTTGGACTGTAGAAACTTTCTACGTGCTGAAATAATCGTGCAACTGCTATGTTTTTAAGTTGCAATGTTTTAAAATTGCTTTACACTTATGGGAAGGTTTGCTTAGAACTTTTGTACTAAGTTTTGATGCGTTGTGGTTGATCATGGTGGATATTATCTTACTATGTTTTGCAACAAGCTTATGTGAGGTGCTCACATAAGGTGTTGTGGTTTTCAGACTAATGTGTGTCAAGTTGAGTACTTGTGCTTGGAAAAGTTGGTTGTTTGTTCATGTGCAGGTGTTGCTTGAGGTCAAGACATGGCTGGTGATGGTGATCCGTTGAACTAGTATTAGAAAGAGGATGAGGTTCAACAACCAAGTTCGAGGGGAACTGTGGTTAAGTTGATCAGGAGGTCACGCAATATTTTTGAATCATGAACAATGCATATGAAGGTATCGTGAACATTTTGGAAAGTGTTTTCACATGTGCATGGGGTGCATGAATGAGGCAACATGGTCCCAAGGATGGATGAAGAGTTATGGATGTGAAGAATTGGCGGAACAATCCAACCTGCTGGATGTTGCCTCAGGCTGCAAATGAGGTAGTTATGGTTCGTTTATGGAGAGTATCGAGTTATTTATGGTTAGATTTTGTGTTGGTCACAAAGTTGAGTTATTTTAGGAATGTCTAGGATGTTCCTAAAGTATTTGGAAGTCTTAATATTGTTTCTATCTACATATGGTAGAGTCCTGAGCAGTTATATAAAGTTTCGATTGAAAATGAGGAGTAGGAGTTCTATTTGGACTGGGTTGGCCTAAGGGCTGGTTATATAAGCGAGGGAGGCCAGGACTCGTGGTGATATAACTTGTGGATGTTCCTATTATGTTTTTTGTGAATAAAATTCATAGTTTAGAGGATCTCTTTTGCCTTGTTCGTCCAACTTGTTTTTGTCAAGTATTTATTACCGAGTTTCTGCACAGCACGATGTTTCTTCATTGTTTTTATCATAACTTGCGTTTTACATATTCGATTGACGTGATTCTTTTTAGTCATTGGATTTGTTTTTTTTTATGTCCATGAGTTTCTTTGCAGCATAGCAGATCTGTTTTTATCTCGGGTAGACCAGATTTACTTTTGCTCAAACTTTTGACCATAACTTGAGTTCTACTCGACGTTTTCATGTGATTTTTGTTGCATTAGTTCCATGACTTGATTCTCTACAATTTATATTGTTTGTGTTGGTCACAAAGTTGAGTGTTTTAGAAATGTTTTGGACGTTCCTAAGGTGTTTGGAAGTCTTAAGATTGCTTTTATCTGCGTATGGAAGAGTCATGCATATTTATGTAAAGTTTTGGTTGAAATCGAGTAGGAGTAGGAGTCCTATTTAGGAATTAGGTTGGTCCGAAGGCTGGTTATATAAGCAAGGGAGGCCAGAGCTCGTGGGGCATGACTTTGGGTTGTTCCTCTTGTGGTTCTTTGAATGAAATTCATAGTTTAGAGGAGCTTTGTTGCCTTGTTTGTCTGACTTGTTTTTTGGCAAGTTTTCCTCGTCGAGTTTCTAGACAGCCAAATGTTACATCGGTATTTTATCATAACTCGAGTTTTAAAAATCCAATCGACGTGATTCTTTTTGTGTTGTCTTTAAAACTCAATTTCCTATTATATGTAAAAATTTCAGGTTCATTGGATTTGTGTTTTTTAAGATAAGCGAGTTTTTTTTACAATATAGCAGATCCGTTTTTAACTTGGGTAGAACGGATTGACCTTTGCAAGGTGTTTTGATCATAACTTAAGTTTTACTCGACGCTTTCTCGTGATTCTTGTTGTGGTGTATTTCTGACTTTATTCTCTACAGTCAATACTGGTTTTGTCACGATTACACATGTGTAGAATAGTCATCCACATAGTTTTCCTTAACAAAATTATTTCTGCCGAGAGATTTTTGTAGCTTTCGCTGAAAAAGTTAAATCTACAATTCACCGCCTTCTGGTACCTTTTCACATGCTCTTCGATCCTACAATTGGTATTAGAGCCATGGTACTCTAACTTCTGTGATTTGCACATGTTTTTCGCTAATTAATATGGAGAAGTACTCCGCAAACCTTGTGTGTTCGATGGCGTTGATTTTTAGGTTTAGAAGGCTCGCATGGAGGCTTACATACAGGCACAAGGTTTCACAATATGGGATAACGTCTTCAAGCACTTTGTCATGTCTTCAAACGATGAAATTATGGCTGCCAACATGAGAGACATCGACAACAATAAAAAGGCGGGCAACTTGATTGTTGAAGGATTGACTCAAAGTGTCTTCGACCGTGTTGCAAACCTCTGATCTACGTATGACGTGTGGAAAGCACTATGCTACTACCACGAACGCTCCAATACGATCAAGGAGGTATGTCAAGACATGTTCAAGAATGTGTACATGTATTTTGAGATGCAACCCGATGACTCGATCGATGATATATTTGCTTGCTATCGGTACCCTGCGTAACGAGTACCCCATGATACCACAAGTAAACTCACGGAGTTCCACCTGTCCAAGATGAAGACCTCCGAAGGATACACACGTCCCGTAACACAGGACCCGCCTCCCTCGTTTGGGTAGCTCCGGCACTACCGCGTGTAATGCAAGACCGGACTTAACTCCCTGTATATGGAAGCTCTGGTCATGCCACGTGTCCGGTGGCCCGGAACCTAACCCTCAGTAGAGGGAAGCTCTGGTGCTACCATGTGTATAGCAGCTCCGGACCTGCCTCCCCATAGAGGGAAGTTCCAGAGCTGCC
Source organism: Tuctoria greenei (assembly GCA_036927565.1). NCBI lineage: Eukaryota > Viridiplantae > Streptophyta > Magnoliopsida > Poales > Poaceae > Tuctoria > Tuctoria greenei. Next base: position 106,277,266 of record JAYESD010000003.1, on the reverse strand, counting down.
ACATGTCGAGCCTCCGGACCTAAGCCGCAACAGGAAGACTACTGGATCTCCTACGGCGCAGACATTCAAGGGGCAGTTAAAGCAGCCGTTACAAGACCTGATTACATTTCATTAATGCCATGTTAATGACACACAATCAGAGGACCTTTAGTACCGGTAACACCGCCATTAAGGCGCGTTATCACACTGTTAAATATACTTAATATGTACAAATTGTGTATTAGGTAATTAAAGACCGCCAGAGCCTCATGTCGGGCAAGACTAACAATGTAACAGCCAGTCCTTAGACTATAAAAGGGTTGTGCCACACGGTACAAGGGGACAAGTCCAATCAACCAAGCTGATACGCACACACGTATACAATCAACAACCATCCCGTGGAGTAGGGTATTACGCTCAGGCTGCCCGAACCACATAAAACTCCTTGTGTCACTGTCTCATTCTAATATTACACGCGCCGCAACCGAATACGAACCTTCGCGGACTACACTTTAGTAGTACCGTTGGAAGTGTCGATCAAACACTTTGACATTTGGCGTGCCAGGTAGGGGGCGCGTGAGATTACGATATGGTGAACTGTGCCGCAGGATCGTCCAACGACCATGCTGAGCAACCTGCTGGAGGAAATCCCTCCAACGTGCAAAAGCCAGCTGGTGCGGATGTGCCAGCGGACGTCATTCCACCACCACCATCAACTGCTCCGGCAAATAATGTCGGACAACAGGATGGTGTCTTCGCGCCAGTCACCGCATTGACGCGCAACAACCCTGAGAACGCAATCAACGCAACGCGTACTCTTCTTCTGCGTCACCAGCACCTAGAGCACCTCAGGGTGCAATGGAGTAGTGGTGCGCTAATGTTAAGCATCTGGTTGCAATAGCAGCTGATGCCATAAGTAACCAAGGTCCGCCCCTATTGGGCAGTCACCTTCAAGAACACATGACCTTGATTGGTAGACTTGGTCCTCAGGCGTCACAGCACCGGAGGCACGCGCCCTCTCGACCCATGATCTACGGTCGGAGCTTGACCGCCGATACAGGAAGCAGGATGGCCTTGTCATCATGGAGCGTGCTCGGGAGAGGCAAGATGCACGTGAGAACCCTTCTCCATTGGGAGTAGGGGGCGGCTGTTCGGCTCTAGCCATGCACCTGCGCATGGTCCAATGGCCACATAAGTTGCAGCCTCATCTCCCGAAGAAGTATGACGGGACTCACAACCTCATCGAGTTCCTCCAAATCTACTCCACCACCATCCTCGCGGTGGGAGGCAATGAGGTGTAATGGCCAACTATTTCCCTGTGGCTCTTAATGGGACAACCAGGTCTTGGTTTATGAGTCTTCTGCCTGACTCCATCAATAGTTGGGCGAAGCTTTGCCGCTAGTTCACTGCCAACTTCAGGAGCTCCTACACCCGACCTGACACATATGTAGATCTGTTTGCCGTACAACAGAAATTGGCAGTCGGAACGATCGTTCATCCAGCAGTTTTCTCAGGTATGGAATACCATTCCTTCCATCTCCAACACGTCTATCATTGTGGCATTTTGACAGGGCATCAGAGACAAGAAGATGTTGGAGAAGCTGGCGACAAAAGAAGTCACCAGTGTCACGAAGCACTTCAGCTTAGCCGACAAAGGCGCTAGAGCTACAAAGGACATTGAAGTGCACTCCAAGCCAGCTTGAGAGGCTGATAAAAAGTCGTCCAAGGATGAATCCACTGCCTTCGGTAGTGTAAATAAGAAGAAAAAGTCCATCGGCAGGAAGAAGCTCTCGGCCGGGACGTCTACTGCGTCTGCAGCTGTGGCTCCTGGTGGTCGTGGGCCACGCCCTAAAAAACGTCCTCAACCATCGTCTAAAGATGACGACAATCAAAAGATGTGGTGTCCAATCCACAAAACGGACACTCATAATATTGAAGATTGTTGCGAGATCCAGAATCTTGTTGAGCGCTTCAACAAGCGCATAGAAGAAGCTCCTTTCCGCCAGTGGGAAGGAAAGCAGAAGGTTGACGAAGCTTCGGCTGATCTGGACCTAGGCTTCTAGGACCCCAAGAAGGTCCTAAAGGCCGTGTACAACACCGTCGACGATGATTCTGACATCTCCGATAACAAGCGTCGAAATACTCTCCATACGATATATGGAGGGTCGTGGAACATCACCTCCCGCCGCGTCCTCAAGACCATGCGTCAGGAGATGGCCGCCAAAGCTCCTACCGCCAACGCAGAACCCCATCGAAAGCGGATGGATAATCCCATCACTTTTGATGCTTAAGACTACCCCAGGAACATGATTGGAGCTTGTCAACTGCCATTGATGGTGTCTCCTACCATCAATAATGTCAAGCTCTACCATGTATTGGTGGATGGAGGTGCGGCACTTAACCTCCTCAGCTATGAAGTGTTCGTGAAGATCCAGCTCCGACTCTCAGACCTTCGCCCTTCACATCCCTTCTCTGGAGTATGTCCGGGAGCTATCTCTCCTCTCGGATCAATTACACTCCCGGTGATCTTTGGGACTCGGGAGAACTACAGAACCGAGAAGCTGATCTTCGACGTGGCGCAGATTAGCCTACTCTTCAACGCCATCCTATGCAGGCCAGCTCTGTATAGGTTTATGGCCGCAGCTCACTACAGCTACTTGTTGTTGAAGATGCCTACACCTTCAGGCGTTCTTCGGATCCATGGGGTTCGCACTGTAGGAGTCACTGCGTTGGAAGAACTCCATGCGCTTGCAACAGTACAGGAGGAAGCCGGCAAGGAGGAAGCTACTAAACCTTCGAAATGTCACCGAGGCTCAACTTCTGCACCATGCGTGCAGCCAAGGGGCGACACCGACAGTCCCGTCAAAGTCGTCCAAATCGGTTCTAATGCTGCCTAGACCACCCGTATATCGGGAGGTCTGGACAAAAAATAAGAACTCGCGCTCATTACTTTCATGTCGATGTATTTACATGGAATCTGTCATAGATGCCTAGGATCCCTAGGGGATGACTGAGCATAGTCTAAAGATATACCCCGACACACGACCAATATACCAAAAGCCCCGGAAGTAATCAGTCGAGCAGCAAAACTTCATAAACCAAGAAATCAAGAAGCTGCTCGAAGCTGGTTTCATATGGGAAGTTCATCATCCATGATGGCTGGCAAACCCAGTCATTGTACCCAGGACGGCGGGAAACTTCAGATGTGTATGAACTACACCACCTTAAATAAGGCATGTCCAAAGGCCCCATTTCCATTACCTAGTATAGACCAGATAGTGGATGCCACCTCCGGGTGCGAGCTATTTTTTTCCTAGATGCATACTATGGATATCATAATATCCAAATGTCTAGGGAAGATGAAGAGCATACTGCATTCATTACAGTAGATGGGTTATATTGTTATACTGCCATGCCTTTCGGTCTAAAAAACGTTGCTTCAACTTTTGTGTGAGCCATGCACAAAACATTTGGAGAGCATATCAAGGACATGCTGGAGGTCTACGTCAATGACATTATCGTGAAGGTGAAGAACAAGGAATCACTTCTTGACATCTTGCAATCCATCTTTGAAAGCTGCGCATTACGCGCACTAAGGTCAACTCGGACAAATGTATCTTCGTGGTTAGCTCCGGGAAGCTCCTCGGATTCTTGGTGACTCACCGAGGAATTGAGGCAAATCCGGCGAAGATCAGGGCCATTAAAGAGATGTGGCCCCCAGCCCGCATTAAGGATGTCCAGAAGCTACCTGGATGTTTAGTTGCGCTCAGCCGGTTCATCTCAAGACTGACAGAATGGGCATTTCCCTTCTTCAAGTTATTGAGGAAATCTGTGTCATTCAACTGGTCTCAAGAAGCAGAAAAGGCATTCCAAGAGCTCAAACAGCTCCTCACCACATTACCAATCCTAGTAGCTCTGAACCCTGGCGAGCCTCTTTTGCTTTACATTTCGGAAACTATGGAGGTTGTCAACATGGTCCTGGTCATAGAAAGATTGGAGCAAACTACAGTTCAGGAGTCTAGACCTCTCAGTGAGAGACCAGAGCTACCTAAAGGTGAGTCTGGGTCCCATCCCCAAGGCACGGATCCTCAAGGCAAGCTCCCCGAGGATCAACCACTCTCATATGAGAGAATTCACAGGACTGAAGAAGAAGTTTCGGACCCCTCGGGAGGGTCCGAGAAGCTCAAGAAGAAGGTTCGGACCCCACCGGGAAGGTCCGGGTTGATGAAGAAGAAGCTCCGGGCCCTTCCGGGAAGGTTCGGACTGTCCAGCGGCCAGTGTACTTCATCAGTGAAGTACTCCATGACGCCAAGACTCGATACATTGAGGTCCATAAGCTGCTCTATGCAGTTCTCATCGCCTCAAGTAAGCTTCATCATTACTTCCAAACCCACAAGATATCAAAGCTAACCTTCTATCCACTGCGTGCTATACTGCATAACCCAACTCTACGGGAAACAATGCAAAGCGGGCAGCAGAGCTTCCGGAGGTTAGAGGCTGAAGATCCGACGATTGGACACGTGGCAGCTCCAGTGCATACTGTGGGAAACAGGTAGCTCCGGAGCTACCTGACACGTGTCAGGTCCGGAGCTTCTCTCGGTCTGGGGTTAAGTCCGGAGGTGCCATTTCAGTACATGGCCCGGAGCTTCTCCCTTGTGGGCGGTAGCTCCGGTTTGATAGTACATGTGGCGACCCTGGGATTAACCATGTTGGAGAAGCGGGTCCGGTTATATCTGACATGTGGGCCTCGGAAGGTCTTCAAATCAAGTAGATGACTTTCCTCTGAGATCTTTGTAACCTCAAGGGGTGTACGGTTTCTAGGGTACCGACACCTTCATATGCATTGTTCTTGATTCAAACATGCTGCGCAACCTCCCGATCAACTCAACCACAATTCCTCCCGAACTTGGTTGTTGAACCTCATCTACTCCCCAAGAATAGTTCAATGGATCTCGTCACCAGCCATGTCTTGAACTCAAGCAACACTTGCACATGAACAAACAACCAATTCGTACGAGTTAAAGTCCGTGATTGACTCTCGTTAGTTCCAAAACTACAACATCTTACGTGAGCACCTCACATAAGAATATTGCAAAGCATAGCAAAAACGATATCATCCATATCAACCAAAATGCATCAAAACCATAGTAAAAGAATACTAAGCAACCTTTCCAATAATGTAAAGCAAGTTTGAGATAATCCACAGTAAAAGAGGATCATTGCGATCAAGCTCCGAACCTTGCCAAAGCTAACCGGAGCTTGAGCCGAAGCTTACCAAAGCTAGTAGAACCTAGCGCCGGATCTTACCAAAGCTAGTACAACCTAGCACCGAAGCTTACCAAAGCTAGTACAACCTAGCGCCGGAGCTGTCCAAAGCTAGTCGGAACTAGTCAACCCAAAAGCCGGAGCTAGAAAAACATGTCATAGCTAACCAACATAAGTCGGACCTATCAAAACATATCGGAGCTTAACAAAGACATGCCGGAGCTAAAGACAAAGCTCACCGGAGCTACCCAAAAACATGTTGGACCTTGATAAAACAAGTCGGACCTATTGTTGGACATTGCCGGAGCTCGGACCTAGAGTCGGACCTTGCTAAAAAGACGTTATGGCATCATTCAAAACTTTTATTGTCAAAGCCAATGTATTCAGCACACATAGGTCTCACACAATCTGCTATCAAGTTCTTCAAGTCCATAGTCTGCAAGTTTGGAGTTCTGAATAGAGTCATAATTGACAACGGAACCTAATTCACAAGTGCAACATTCCAATAATATTGCAAAGACCTCGGCATACAAGTCAGCTACGCATCAGTAGCTCACCCGCAAGTAATGGCCTAGCCGAGAGAGCAAATGCAAAAATATTGAAAGGACTCAATACGTGCACATATGAGTGCATGAAGAAACATGGAGCCAACTGGATAGAAGAGCTTCCGTCCGCACTATGAGCGAGCAGGACAACACCTAACCGGTCAACTGGAGAGACACCTTTCTTCCTGGTGTACAGAGCTAAAGCGATCCTTCCTCCGAAGATCACCATGAGGTCGCTCCGGGTCCGGACCTTTGACGAAGCCGCGCAGGACAAGCTCCGGTGTGAAGACCTTGACCTCGTCGATGAGAGAAGGTACCAAGCAGCTGTTCAGAATGCACAATATCACCAGGCGCTCCGGCGCTATCACCAAAGGCATGTGTGCAACCGATAGATTGAAGAAGACGATCTGGTGCTGCGGAGAATACTAACTCGTGAAGGGATGAACAAACTATACCCAAGTTGGGAAGGTCTGTTCCGAGTGATCTAAGTATCTCGTCCCAGATGCGTTCGCTTGGAAACAGAGGATGGGACTCTGCTTCCCAATCCATGGAACATAGAGCACCTCTGTAAGTTTTATACTTAGTTTCACAGAGATGAGTCTATAATTACACTTAATGTAAATTATAGAGTCTATGAACAGAGTCGGGTAGGTCCTCAGGGAGAACATTTGGACCCCTCCGGGAGGGTCTGAACAATTCAAGCACACTTAACTTGGTCATTGTACTTTAAGTGTAGCTACCTACCCTGGGTTAGAACAAGATGAATAGCACACTTGGCTGTGTTTCGTACCCTATGTGTGTCCTTGTCTCCCCTGTAATTTGGACCTATAATGAAAGACATTGTCGTGTGAAAACATACTCCACGTGCATTATTTTTGTACATGCTCGTTTCTTTTATTATCTTTTCCTTCTTGATTATAACGAAGTTGTGCAATTCTTTTTGATATATTGTTTATCTTTTTCAGATCTTAACATTGCTAGATTGTCTACTCGCCTGAACGCCAAAGCAAATGACAGGTCTGGAGTGTGCTATCGACTTAGACTGGTCAAGCACCCTAAGTACGCCACTCTACCTATATCCCGGCAGTCCTTAGTAGGGTGGGTTCGGGAGGCATTCGGATTTGAAAATGTTGCATCAATTTACTTGTTATCATGTTGAGTTCCTTCAGATCTAATGTTCAAATAACTTACAGATGAGAGGTCAAATTTTACTGTTTATCTTGTCTTTAATGAGCAAGAAAAATTGAAAACTCATGGCGATGGTGGATGTTGCTAGAGCTATTAAGCTCCGACAAACCCCAGGGGGCTTGCCGTCAACGTTTCTAAGCGTTGACAGTGGGCGTCGTCGGACCTAACAAGCTTCAAAAACTCCCATGGGGGCCAGTCGTCGACGTGAAAAATTAATGGCAATCTAAATCAAGATGGTGGAGAAATCATCCCAGGGGGGTCCCCCGTCGACGTATTATATGTTGACAATGGCCACCATCAAAGCTAGGAAGCTCTGACAATCCCGGGGGGCTCGCCGTCGACATCCTACGCATTGACATCGGGCGCAGTCGAAGCTACAAAAGCTGCGACAACCATCAGGGTGCCCGTCATCGACATTTTGAAGCATTAACAGCGGGCGCTGTTGGACCTAACAAGCTCCGACAACCCCAGGGGGCCCGCCATCGATGTTTTTAAGCGCTAACAGTGGCCACCGTCAGACCTAACAATCTCCGACAACCCCTAGGGGGCCCACAATTGACATTCCTAAGCGTTGATAGTGGGTGCCGTCGGACCTACCTAGCTCTAACAACCCCCAGGGGGCCCACCGTCGACGTTCCTAAGCGTTGAAAATGGGCGATGTCGGACCTACCAAGCTCCGACACCTCCCAAGGGGCCCGCCATCGACGCAACAAAGGGCCCCTGAAGATGTTGGAGGTAAACTTCAGAACTCGAAGATATCGTTCTAGCTACAAACGAGAAGTGAAGTCATCAAAACATTGTCAAATCCTTTTGATACATGTCCGCAATCAAATTGTGTACATCTACTGTAATAGCCCGCTTTTCGGAAGAATAAAAACGCAAAAATGCAAACTTAAAAATTTTGAAAGTGGACTTGGAAATCCAAACTCACATGAACCATATGAGTTAACCCATGTTCACTAAAAATAGGAACTGTTAAAAAATTTTTACCTATAGAACAAGGTTGCTAATGTATTTGGAACTTAAGGGGTAAAATCCTTAATTTCCAGGTATTCACATTTTCAATGAAAAAATTAAAGGAGAAAAGAAAACAAAATGGAGAGAAATAAAAAGGAATTATTCCAACCCTAAAATGGGACATTCAAAAAAAATAAAATCTAAGGCTGTAAATTATTCCACGACCTTCTAATATTCCAAATAGACTCTCGGTAAAGTTTCAAAATTTTTGAAGCACATTTTCCATTTATTGGACACGTACTGAGAGTTTAATCAGAGTCGACTTCAAATTTAAACTTTGTACTTAAATTTGTCCAAATCCATTCCAAATTTTTCTTGAGGTCCCTTATGGTTCAAAAAGGGTAACTTCAAAGTTTCAGAATTTTTGAACCTAACCTAGCATTTATTTCATTGAATCAAGTATCACCGTTTGAATTCAAATTCAAACCTGAGTTCAAAATTCAACTTGCTCAGTTTGGAAATCAGATTGCACCATAAAAATATTCACATTTTATTTAGTCACTAGGCCAAAGTTGAATATTTTTGAAGCATGTTTACTAGCCCTATTTGAAATTTGAAAAAAAGGGAGGAGATAGTGGGTCCCACAAGTGGTCCCCACATGTCTGGTCGGCACCTTCTTTCTCTTCCCTCCCCTGCCTCCACGCAGACGCATGCACTGCCACCGCGATGCAAAATGGTATTTATCTAGCTGCCCGACTCCACCGCCCCACGACACAACACCGCCCGGCCACTCACGGCACCGCCCCGCTCCTCCGACGCGCCGCCGACTCCATGCCTCTACTCGCGCGGCCATCTCGCCAGCCAACCTGCTCGCCGACCGCCCGCTCTTTCCCTGCACCGCGCGCGTCGCCCCAGCTCGCGTCCCTCGCCACGCCGGCGCTTCACCTCCCGGCCGCGCCCCCACTAGCCCGCGTCTCCCTGGCTCGCGCACCTCCCCCCCTCCCCCCCGGCGGCCTCCTCGTCTCCTGGCCACGACTACTCTACCAGCCTGGCCGCACCGCTCGGCTGTGCCGCCGTCATGCTGCAAGCGCCGCGCCGTTCGCGTTTGGGCCGTGTCCCAGCCCTGGTCGAAGCCACGACGCGCTGCACGCGAGCGCCCTCCTCTGCTCTGCTTGCGCTGCTTGCCGCACGCCCTCTGCTCGTCCCTACCACAAGCAAGGAGGCAGCTCCGCCTACTTCTTCCTCCCTCGCTCCAACACGCCAGGGCCCAGCTCTCCTCCTCGCCCAAGCGTTCCTGATGCTGCGCCCACGCCGGCCGCGCGACGCCCGACCACTGCGCCTGCGTCTCCTCGTCCTCCCAGTTTCCTAGCTGCCGCAACGCGCCTGGCTGCCTCTGCTCCGCCCGTGTACCATAGGTGGCTGCTCGCCGATCGTGCCCCATGGCTGCATCGCCGTCCAAGCCCGTTCTTTCCGCGGCGCCAATCATTTGCGCCGTTGCTGTCGTATCTCCACCCCACGGCACTGCTACAGCATGTTCCAAGTCCACCTCTAGGCAACCAGCAAGGCTATGGCCGCGTTCGAAGTTAGGCCACATCAGCTATGCATTGGCGTTGTCGCCTACTTTCGGTCGTCATGGCGTTCTGCTCATAGGTCCTGTCCTAGCAGAGAAGTAAGTGATGTGTGTGACAAACGATATGCAGGAACACGCCTTTGACACAATGGTATCGACCACTGATCCAAGGTTAGCTCTGATTGTGCAAGGTTGATTAGATTAGTGACTCAGCCTAGGTGTTCGATGAAATGGTTACGAGGCGAAACTAAGTGTGTTGCTGTTCAATGCTATTCTATGGATGCAGGTCTGTTGTGGTGTGGCAAATCGACCAAGATAAGTGCCAAGCTGCCCTTTGAATGGTGATGAAGTGACGGAAATCAAGTACACACCCAAGATGTTCGGAAAAATGCCTACAAGGTGAGCCGTGCCCTAAAATGCATTGCTTGACGCCCCGAAGTCCGTTAGTGATGACTGCTAATAGTACTCATGTGTCGTCAAGTCGTACATCCATTTTCTGCAATCATATCATTCCTATAGAAATCCCCAAGTTGACCTACTGTGTCGTTTGTATCACGTTGGTTTGTCCGTGCGTGCTCGTGATGCTCCACCATGAGCCGCGTCGAAGTTGTTGACCACATGACATCGTCGTGACGCTCCGAGCCGTCATCGTGCCCTCGCATCGAAATGAAGCATGCCTGTGATGAGTGTGGTGCTGAAACACTAGCACGACTCGTTGGACAATGGTTGTCAAGCCAAGTTAGGTTTAGTCGTTGCGAGAGCAATCGAGTCCTATGTGTAGCCAAGGTGCTCAATAAAAGGACTTCTAGGTCAACCACGGGTATTGGTGATCACCGATCACCTATGGTTGAGTAATGCAAGAACGCTGCGACCAACAAGGAGAACTAGACCAAGGGGAACCTTGGATAAGAGTTCCTTGGTTGTGTCGAGGATGTTCCCTAACCGATCACAGGATTGGTTAACTTGGTGTACCACTTCATCGACGGCAGGTTCGTCGAGTCGCTTATCAATAACCGATTCGACATCACTAGCCTTATGACTCACAAAGTGGTGTTCGGTATTCCGCTCACCCCATTGACGAGTCTGGGTTGTTGTGGACGTTGCTAAAACGATCTTCTCGAGATGGCAAAGCATGCCTTCACGGCAAGGTCTCGCGTTATGTTTAAGTCCCGAGAGCTTACCGAGCTCACCTGGACAGGCTTGCGGGAGACACTACATTAGTGTCATCGTGTAAGCACTTGAACGATGCTCGAGAAGCTTGCTATAGAAACTACTTTACCTAAAAGTCATTTGAACATTGTCATGGTACTCATGCTAGGTTAACAGTGCTTGTAATGACTTCTAAAGTCAAAGCCATGTTGGTCTCAATTCAGTCCCAAGTGTCGTTAGGTTCCATCATGGTTCATCCTAAGTCGGGACCCTACGACAACACTACTCACTTAACTAGGTTTACTCATTTATGAGTTAAGTCAAGTTCATTGGTCGACTGCTAAATCGCGACCTTCATCTTGTACACTCCACTCATACTCAAGCTTTCGATGTCCCACCTTGATTTTTTGGGTCGTCCTTACACTTAGTGTTGTATGCTAAGTTGCAATGTAGCTTTATGTTGTACCTTTCAGTTCATACCGACACTACTATGTCCACCTTGACTCATCCTCTGGTTACCACACAACAGAGGCATATCTGTCCTTCCTAGTCAAACTCCTCATTCTTAAAGTTTACATAACTCCGTGGAGTCCATTATTAAATTACTTAATTACTTAATTACTTATATGCATATCATGTCGATAGGAACGTGCTGATAGGTGATCGAAAAGAAACTTCGCTTGGAGGAGAAGGCCAAGGTGTTTCCGCTGAAGTTCCATGGTAGGTTTTCCGGAGGAAGACCAAGCCCTAACAGTTGACATTTATTCGAGTCGCAAACTAAGGCAAGCCCCGGTTTGCATTTAAGTCGTTTTTAAATTTTTACCTTATCACTATGATGAGTAGTATATGAATTGTGCATTACGTTTAGGATGATTGATACTCCACTTGCATGGCCAAAAATCTAAGGGATTGGTGGGAACGAGTTACAGTTTGACCTATAGTAACTGCTTTGCTAATGCATAGGAAATTCGATAGAAGTCGAGTAGTTGGAATCTACTCGCGAGAGATGTAGGACATATCTCACAGGATTGGTTAGATATAAAATGGCTTAATATAATGAAATTGAGACAGGGCAGGGAATGGATAGGAAGCGGCGATAATTGAGTCTCGGTCGCATAGCCCTGCCTGTGTCGATTAAGGCCCGTCCGTATGCGGCCCCTTCGGACAAGCTTGACTTGTACCAGCAACATAATGGATATATGGGCTTCAGTAAACTGACGTAGCTTGGTCACTTGGGTGTCGAGGCATACCGTTCCGTTTTATAGGTGTGGGTTGAGGGCAGCAAGGTGTAAATCCGCTGGTGGGCACGTCAGAGTACGCCCCACGCAGGGACCTCCTGCTCGTGACGGATCGACCAGTTCGGCATTTGAGTGTCTCGCGAAAGGTTGCCATATACGACTAGTACTGAAGTGTTACGTAGGTACTGCACGAAGTACTCGCTGGCATTTCCGAAAGTGCGTATGTGTCGTGTTGTCCGGGTGTGTTCTGATTGCAATCACCGTCCCTCGCGGTAATAGAGTACCCCTTGTTCACTGAGCAGCGACGTAGTAAATACTGAAGAAGTAAGAGAAATAAATTGTATTGAATTATAATTGTTTTGCAACCTTGTATGGCTTAAAGATAGTATAATTAAAAGTTTACAGTTTCCCCATACTTTACCTGTAATAGCATTATGTACTTTGGGCATGTCATATCATCGGCAAAGCATTTCTTCTTTGATTGTGGAACCCATGATGTGCCGTGCTTGGAGAATGTCATTTGCTACTTAAAACATGATTATAAGGATCTACTTATAGGCGAGTCTATTTATGTTATTCCTTACCTATGTTTAGTATTCACCCTGCATATGTCTAGTGAGACGGGTTAGTCTTGCTGAGCCTTATGCTCACGTTTGCGCTTTAACAATTTTTGCAGGTATTAGTTTTATTTCTGCTGTTCAGGTTGTACATGAGACTCGAGGTGTCGAGATAAATCTCATGTGAACCATACTGCTGCTGAATGTTCTTCATGTTGCTAGTGAGAATCGTCCTAGGGCATGGACGTCTTCTCTCCTGCTTAGTTAGGTGAGATTATGAGTATGTATTTTCCGCTGCGTGTGTACCTCTATTGTACACTCTTTTGTAAACTCTTCTTATTATAAAATGAAAACTTTATATGTTTTGGTATCCTTTTTGTGTGTGCTGTTAGGTGCCGCATCGCACGGCACCACCCAATGAGATCCTCGGATGTGTGGACTCCGGTCCCCACAGACATGGTATCAGAGCTTCATTGGGAACAGCACGCTCGAAAAGAGCCTATTTTTGAAAACTCCGAAGTAGTCGAGTGAGAATTAGCTATATGCCCATTAAGGACTATTACTAGTATAAGTTATAAAGGTGGTGAACTAACTTGTTATATTATTCTGTAACGATGCTCCGTCTCCATGGTAAGAGGTAAGGTACGCCGCCGAGAGCGGATCAGTCTCGGTAAACTCTGCATACGAGATATGGTATGTGAAATTTCCGTGGCTTAGCACGGAAAGTCAATATGAGTCTCTGAAACTTTCCATGTTTCTGAGAACATATGACACGCGGTACCCCAGCGTGACACAAAATTAGTGGGAGCCCCCGTCGGGTGGTGTATAACCCGATAGTGTGCATCTCTAGAACTATTCATGTTCTATGGGATCATGCGAAACACGTATGCCCGGGCGTGTATAAGCCAGTTCGTGCGGGAGTCTTTGCTGTACAGACGTATTTATAGCCATGTACCTCGAGACATGACCTCGCTCGAGGGCGACTCATACCAGAGTCGTATGCATTTACTTTTGATTATATCTTATTGTGACTGCCTGTCGTGTTTCCCCGTGCCGCCCTTGAGGTGTGAAGGTGTGAAAGGGGATTGTTTGTCTTCTGCAGGTACACTAACTCCGGTAGCGACCCGTGTGGCAAACGTTTGCGAGTGATCGATATTAGAACCACCTACAGACGTATCCGGATATACCGGGTTAGACTTCTCTTTTGGTGAGGCACGTAGTACCGTCAGTATCACAATTGATACTTTGACCATCCCCCACGAAAGAATAGCTTCATTATCATCTTATAAGATCCAACTCCCAGATGCTGGTAAGATTTGGATTAAAGTTTCAACATGGAACATACAATGTGAAGAAGGATGAAGATTAAGGCTTTTGTGTACTCCTGACGGAATCTAGCTCGATTATGTCAAAATGTGCTTCTAGTTAAACTTCATAGGACATCGTAGTATGATATAGGGATAGGGGAGATCTTTAGGTCCTCGACGATTTCTCTATGGACGAGTTGGACAGAACAACACTGGAGAAACTCGTCCAAATCATTAGAAACCAGCATTTCTTCACCTCTTTGATATAATGAACTAGCCTCAGCATTTCAACCATAACTCTTTGTAGAATCGACGAATACCTTCGTGTAATACATTTCCGGAAACCTTGCAACTTGTACAACAAGTTTGTAATGGGACTTGCTGTCAAATTGTGAGGTTATCCATCTGAAAATCAGTGGCCAAATCAGCTTTAAACAACCATGATCTATCAAACTAAATTCTGAAACCTGAACCGATTGTTCCACTTCAAAAATTTGTATCTCTTCAACCTGGAGGGATTTGGAGGCAAGTGAATACTTTTTGGAAGGCTTTTGAAGTCTTCTATAAGTTTTCTATTGACCTCCAAGCCAAAAGACGCTTTTATGATGATGAAAATGCACCGTTATCACAGCAGCTGCTATTCTGAAACTACACGGACCAGCATCTGAATTTTTGCCATATTTCCTTGTAAGAAGCTCTTCTATTCCATTATCTGGAAAGGGGAAGAGATATTCTACAACTTTGTTATTCAATGTTACCTAAAATTCAGTTTAGAACTAATTAGAAACTGGAGTTGAAGATAGTACATGTATATAGGTGCTATCTGAAACAGTCAAAAAAACTCTGAACTTTGAACGGCCATAACTTGTAAACTAGAAATGCAACCTATGCATGTTTATACATGTATGGAAAGATTAAGGAGTCCTCTATCAACTTCCTATTCAACACGAAGGCCAAAACTCACATTAACAAGGTCTAAATTGAAGTGTCGTTTAAGAGGTTCTGGCAGTCCGGAAGAGGGGACAGAATCTGAACTCTTCACCAATTGAATCATAACATTCTGCAGACTTCACTGCTGCAGGCCTACTTTATGTGTTTGGAAAGTATAGAGAGTCCTCTACAAAGTTTCTATATAACTCCAGAGCAGAATCCATCTCTAACATACTCAAAATTTCAAATTTCTAAACTTGATCAAATCTGGACAGCGAGTGGACAGTCCTGTATACAGTTACTGTTTCTCGCATAACTCGCTGTAGAATTGTCGAAAGACTTCATAATTTTCATTTCTGGAATCCTAAGAATGTATGCAACAAGTTTGCTATGTGCTATTTTTGCAAATGTTTATGTTTGTATATCTGAAAATTGTGGACAAAATCAGCCTTAAACAAAGGAGGTGCTGTCAAAATTTTCAGAAAAACTGTCAATTTGCAAATGCCATATCTTCTCAACCAGAAGTTCTACTAGGGAAAGTAAGTACTCCTTTGAAATTTTAGGAAGTCATCAACAAGTTCTCTATTCAGCTCAAGACCAAAATATTTTCTTAAGTGGGTGAAATTTTGGAAATCGCAGAAACTGTCCGGGACTACAGAAAACTGGACAGCACTCTGAACTTTTCTTAATGTAACCCATAACTAGCAGATTTTGCATCCAATGGTGTCACGCGAGTAACCGTTGGAAAGGTTAGTGAGTCAGCTACAATTTTTGTAATTAGCTCCAGACATGAATCTGTCATCTACTTTTTCCAAATCGAGTTTGAATGCAGAGTGGTCAATCTGAACTGAGTTAAAATTCTGAATGCTGAAATTTACTCAACTTCAAAAATTCATATCTTTTGAACCAGGACTGATATGAAGACAAGTAAGTACATTCTGGAAATATTATTACCATGGCTACAACATTGTTAATAAGAATATTTCCATATTTCTAACGGAACAGTCTGGAAACTGTAGATCAAAACTGATATTTTTTTTCAGGTCCTGCTGAAAGTGCAGAAAAATCTGTTAACTTTAAAATAGCATAACATGAAAACCAGAGATGATCTAGAGGCAAACCAATACTTTTTGGAAATGTCTTGAAGTGTACTTTAACTTTGTTATTCACCTCAAGTTCTGATTTTGCCATTAATTGGATCAAAATCGAGTTTTCATTCAGACTGGTCGTTTGTCACCATAGCCTGGCCAGTTTGAACCTTTTTGTTTTTGTTAGGCATTTGGTTCTCGAGTTCAACTCGAGGAGTTTTATAACATCACAGGTGTTGTGATTCAACAATAAGTACCATTAGAGTTGAGTATTAAACTCAATCAAATCTCTTGGGCTCGGTTGCTCATGATTAGTGTTCTAATTAGGCAACTGTGCACCTCACTCTTTAAGGGTGTATTGAGCATGTGTTGCACTTCCATTAGTCGACGACCCTCCCCATAAGGATCGTTTGGGGTAAGTTTCTCGCTTACCTAGCTTAAACCTTAAGGGGGAAGGAGTGCACCTAGTACTCAAAGTGATACGTTCACCTAGGTGTCATACCAAGGTACATCGACACCGAACCAACGTGCTGGAAGAAATGCTCAAGTAAGTAGGACCGAGTACAACATTGACTCATTGGGTCAATGAGAAGCTTAATTAACGGGTCTTCTCGAACCCCGTTTCTTGGGGAAACTCGATCATCAAGTTAAAGAAGTCAGTTGATTCTTCACGCTAAACCACTCCCTTGCTTCAGTCTCTGAGACGAGAAGCCATAGGTGAGTACGATGAGCTGGGAATTCTTTAGCAAGAACGTGGATCACTAACCAAGGTCGTGCGTAGCCCAGTACCTTGTCAACCACTTAGTGTAAACTACGGAAGTGATGAGAACCTTACTCTTCAAAGGTTACTCTCTTTGCAACTTCTGAAGGCAACCCTACCGCACCTTTTAAAGGTTAGACATACTATCTTAGGAATCCTACAGGATGAAAAACCTGACCCTTTGTTAAGGAATCGCAACTACCTGTAAGCTGTGATTAGAAAGCTTCAGGGAACTTCACCTCAACAAGGAGTTCAATTGTTTTGTTCCATTATGTACACTCTATTGCCTTGAGATGAACCTCATCATTCCTTGCTAATGTTCTTACCTTGAAATTCTTGAATTTGGTCAAGATGTGAAAGTGACATTCGTCGTTCGACACTTTTAATGACCAAGTCACTTAATCCTTCTGTATCTAGGGTACTTCTGTTTGTGTCTGAGTTGTCTTACCTATTTTTGCTCAAAGCATAATACTGAATGCACCATACCTTGCATAGTTATCCGCGGAGTTGCACTATGTCTGCATAACACCATCCAGTTTGTGATGCATCATGAAACGTAATTACTAATGAGTTTTGAGCAAGAATATGTGACCCCGTTCAAATACTTAAGTAGTGCCTAACATTTTTAAGTTGTGATCAATTTTATCGTTCACAACGCCTTCGATTGGTTTCATTATCTTTAGTAGCACAAGGGACACATTGTGACTAAAACACAGTTGAGTCATTGTCCTTGACTTGTTGAAACTCAAATCACCTTGAGTACTTGCAACTGACTGTTTCTAGCTGCGAGTAGTTTCTTATTGACTTCTTGACCTTTCTAGAACTTTAAAATCTTTCTATTCGCGAGATTATTATTGATTACCAAACTTTGGAACTCTTTTACTTGTACTGTCTGATGGCATTGCTTCAGCTACAAGACCAAAGCAGAAAAGTCTTTATAAGGGAAACATCCAGAGTTAAGGACGCTTAACTATCTTAGAACTCTAAGTACCTCTTGAATGAAGAAGGTTACTTCATTTCGACGGGAAGAAGAAGATCTCAACACCTCAACATAACTTTTTAAGACCCAAGTTTTACAACGTGATATTGTCATATGAGCCTCCTGTCAAGGTTATCAACCTAAAGACTGGAATCACTTGAAGCAAACTTTGGAATTTCTTAAGATGCCCGAAGATAATCACTATTTCATAGAACCTAAGTCTTTAAGGGCATTGCCATTTTCCTGAGTCAATGACCCTCTTTAACGGATCGTTCCCTCATCGTTTCTGTTATTCTATTTGTTAGAATCTCGGGACAAGATTCCTTTAAGGGGGAAGGATTGTAAAAGCCCACTTTTTGGAAGAACAAAAACGCAAAAATGCGAACTTAAAAATTTTGAAAGTGGACATGGAAATCCAAACTCACATGAACCATATGAGTTAACCCATGTTCACTAAAAATAGGAACTGTTAAAAAAATTTTACATATAGAACATGGTTGCTAATGTATTTGGAACTTAAGGGGTAAAATACTTAATTTCCAGGTATTCGCATTTTCAATGAAAAAATTAATGGAGAAAAGAAAACAAAATGGAAAGAAAGAAAAAGAAATTATTCCAACCCTAAAATGGGACATTCAAAAAAAATTCAAATCTAAGGCTGTAAATTTTTCCATGACCTTCTAATATTCCAAATAGACTCTCGGTAAAGTTTCAAAATTTTTGAAGCACATTTTCCATTTATTGGACACGTACTGAGAGTTTAATCAGAGTCGACTTCAAATTTAAACTTTGTACTTAAATTTGTCCAAATCCATTCCAAATTTTTCCTGAGATCCCTTATGGTTCAAAAAGGGTAACTTCAAAGTTTTAGGATTTTTGAACCTAACCTAGCATTTATTTCATTGAATCAAGTATCACCGCTTGAATTCAAATTCAAACCTGAGTTCAAAATTCAACTTGCTCAGTTTCAAAATCAGATTGCACCATAGAATTCTTCACATTTTATTTAGTCACTGGGCCAAAGTTGAATATTTTTGAAGCATGTTTACTAGCCCTATTTGAAATTTGAAAAAAAAAGGTGGAGACAGTGGGTCCCACAAGTGTTCCCCACATGTCTGGTCGGCACCTTCTTTCTCTTCCCTCCCCTGCCTCCATGCACACGCATGCACTGCCACCGCGATGCAAAACGGTCTTTATCTAGCCGCCCGACTCCACCGCCCCACGGCACCTCACCGCCCGGCCACTCACGGCACTACCCCGCTCCTCCGACGCACCGCCGACGCCATGCCTCTACTCGCGCGGCCATCTCGCCGGCCAACCTGCTCGCCGGCCGCCCGCTCTTTCCCTGCACCGCGCGCGTCGCCCCAGCTCGCGTCCCTCGCCACGCCAGCGCTTCACCTCCCGGCCGCGCCCCCACTGGCCTGTGTCTCCCCAGCCTGCGCACCTCCCCCGCCGGCGGCCTCCTCGTCTCCTGGCCACGGCTCCTCTACCGGCCTGGCCGCACCGCTCGCCTGCGCCGTCGTCCTGCTGCAAGCACCGCGCCGTCCGCGTTTGGGCCGTGTCCCAGCCCTGGCCGAAGCCACGACGTGCTGCACGCGAGCACCCTCCTCTGCTCTGCTTGCGCTGCTCGCCGCACGCCCTCTGCTCGTCCCTACCGCAAGCAAGCAGGCAGCTCCGCCTGCTTCTTCCTCCCTCGCTCCAACACGCCAGGGCCCAGCTCTCCTCCTCGCCCAAGCATTCCTGATGTTGCGCCCACGCCGGCCGCGCGACGCCCGACCATCGCGCCTGCATCTCCTCGTGCTCCCAGTTGCCTAGCTGCCGCAATGTGCCTGACTGCCTCTGCTCCGCCCGTGTACCATATGTTGCTGCTCGCCGGCCGTGCCCCATGGCCGCACCACCGTCCAAGCCCGTTCTTTCCGCGGCGCCAATCATTTGCGCCGTTGCTGTTGTATCTCCACCCCACGACACTGCTACAACATGTTCCAAGTCCACCTCTAGGCAACCAGAAAGGCTATGGCCGCGTTCGAAGTTATGCCACATCGGCTATGCATCGGCGTTATCGCCTACTTTCGGTCGTCATGGCGTTCTGCTCATAGGTCCTGTCCTAGCAGAGAAGTAAGTGATGTGTGTGACAGAGGATATGCAGGAACACGCCTTTGACACGATGGTATCGACCATTGATCAAAGGTTAGCTCTGATTGTGCAAGGTTGATTAGATTAGTGACTGCAGCCTAGGTGTTTGATGAAATGGTTACGAGGCGAATCTATGTGTGTTGCTGTTCAATGCTGGTCTATGGATGCAGGTCTGTTGTGGTGTGGCAAATCGACCAAGATAAGTGCCAAGATGCCCTTTGAATGGTGATGAAGCGATGGAAATCAAGTACACACCCAAGATGTTCGGCAAAATGCCTACAAGGTGAGCCGTGCCCTAAAATGCATTGCTTGACGCCCTGAAGTCCGTTAGTGATGACTTCTAATAGTACTCATGTGCCGTCAAGTCGTACTTCCATTTTCCGCAATGATATCATTCCTATAGAAATCCCCAAGTTGACCTACTGTGTCGTTTGTATCACGTTGGTTTGTCCGTGCGTGCTCGTGATGCTCCACCATGAGCCGCGTCGACGTCGTTGACCACATGACATCGTCGTGACGCTCTGATCCGTCATCGTGCCCTGGCATCGAAATGAAGGATGACTGTGATGAGTGTGGTGTTGAAACACTAGCACGACTCGTTGGTCAATGGTTGTTAAGCCAAGTTAGGTTTAGTCGTTGCGAGAGCAATCGAGTCCTAACTGTAGCCAAGGTGCTCAATAAAAGGCCTTCTAGGTCAACCATGGGCATTGGTGATCACCGATCACCTATGGTTGAGTAATGCAAGAATGTTGCGACCAACAAGGAGAACTAGACCAAGAGGAACCTTGGATAAGAGTTCCTTGGTTGTGTCGAGGATGTTCCCTAACCAATCATAGGATTGGTTAACTTGGTGTACCACTTCATCGACGGCAGGTTCGTTGAGTCGCTTACTAATAACCGATTCGACATCACTAGCCTTAAGACTCACAAAGTGGTGTTCGGGATTCCGCTCACCCCATTGACGAGTCCGGGTTGTTGTGGACGTTGCTAAAACGATCTTCTCGAGATGGAAAATCATGCCTTCAGGGCAAGGTCTCGCGTTATGTTTATGTCCCGAGAGCTTACCGAGCTCACCTGGACAGGCTTGCGGGAGACACTACATTAGTGTCGTCGTGTAAGCACTTGAACGATGCTCGAGAAGCTTGCCGTAGAAACTACTTTACCTAAAAGTCATTTGAACATTGTCGTGGTACTCATCCTAGGTTAACAGTGCTTGTAATGACTTCTGAAGTCCAAGCCATGTTGGTCTCAATTCAGTCCCAAGTGTCGTTAGGTTCCATCATGGTTCATCCTAAGTCGGGACCCTACGACAGCACTGCTCACTTAACTAGGTTTACTCGTTTATGAGTTAAGTCAAGTTCATTGGTCGACTGCTAAATCGCGACCTTCATCTTGTACACTCCACTCATACTCAAGCTTTCGATGTCCCACCTTGATTTTTTGGGTCGTCCTTACACTTCTCCGCCCAACACCTCTTCACCATTCAGATTTATCAATCTCGCGTTGCATAACTTGAAGTGTGGTATGCTAAGTTGCAATGTAGCTTTATGTTGTACCTTTCAGTTCATACCGACACTACTATGTCCACCTTGACTCATCCTCTGGTTACCCACACAACAGAGGCATATCTGTCCTTCCTAGTCAAACTCCTCATTCTTAAAGTTTACATAACTCCGTGGAGTCCATTATTAAATTACTTAATTACTTATATGCATATCATGTCGATATGAACGTGATGATAGGTGATCGACAAGAAACTTCGCTTGGAGGAGAAGGCCAAGGTGTTTCCACTGAAGTTCCATGGCAGGTTTTCCGGAGGATGACCAAGCCCTAATGATTGGCATTTATTCAAGTCGCAAACTAAGGCAAGCCCCAGTTTGCATTTAAGTCGTTTATAAAATTTTACTTATCACTATGATGAGTAGTTTATGAATTGTGCATTACGTTTAGGATGATTGATACTCCACTTGCATGGCCAAAAATCCCAGGGATTGGTGGGAACGAGTTACAGTTTGACCTATAGTAACTGCTTTGCTAATGCATAGGAAACTCGGTAGAAGTCGAGTTGTTGGAATCTACTCGCGAGAGATGTAGGACATATCTCACAGGATTGGTTAGATAGAAAATGGCTTAATATAATGAAATTGAGACCGGTCAGGGAATGGATAGGAAGCGACGAGAATTGAGTCTTGGTCGCATAGCCCTGCCTGTGTTGATTAAGGCCCGTCCGTATGTGGCCCCTTCGGACAAGCTTGACTTGTACCGGAAACATAATGGATATATGGGCTCCAGTAAACTGACGTAGCTTGGTCACTTGGGTGTAGAGGCATACCGTTCCGTTTTATAGGTGTGGGTTGAGGGCAGCAAGGTGTAAATCCGCTGGTGGGCACGTTAGAGTACGCCCCACGCAGGGACCTCCTGCTCGTGACGGGTCGACCGGTTCGGCATTTGAGTGTCTTACGAAAGGTTGCCATATACGAATAGTACTGAAGTATTACGTAGGTACTGCACGAAGTACTCGCTGGCATTTCCAGCACATGACAATCAACTTGCTCCACTTGGGAGCCATTAGTCTCATCAAACACTACGTCGCGTGCTACTTCAACAATTCTAGAGAATTCATTGAAGACACGATAGGCGCAAGTGTTTGAGTCATAACCAAGCAAGAAACCCTCACCGGACTTAGAAGCGAACCTCGAAGTCATAGTCTTCTTGTTGAGAATATAGCATTTGCTCCCAAAAACACGAAAGTAAGAAATTTTGGGCTTGTTACCGGTTAGGAGCTCATAAGATGTCCTCTTAAGAATGCGGTTAATGTACAACCGGTTTATGGCATGGCAAGCGGTGTTAACCGCTTCCGCCCAAAGCTGGCCCAATGTCTTGTATTCGTCAAGCATGGTTCTTGCCATCTCGATGAGGGTCCTATTCTTCCTCTCATCCACCCCATTTTGTTGAGGGGAGTAGGGGGCCCAGAACTCATGTTTGATTCCTTCTTCATCCAAGAATTCTTCAACTTGAGTGTTTTTGAATTCGGTGCCATTGTCACTCCTTATAGTCTTGATACTTAAGGGTATTTTGAGCTCTCCTCAAGTACTTCTTAAGGACACCTTGAGTCTCACTCTTATCATGCAAAAAGAACACCCACGTGAAACGTGAAAAATCATCAACAATTACAAGACTATATATGTTACCGCCAATACTAATGTAGGTGATTGGACCGAAGAGGTCCATGTGTAGAAGTTCCAACAATCTTGTTGTCGTCATGATGTTCTTGGATGGCTGTGAAACTCTAACTTGCTTTCCGGCTTGGCATGCGCTACATGGCCTATCCTTTTCAAACACAACATTCTTCAAACCTCGGATGTGCTCGCCCTTAAGGAGTTTTTGCAAATTTCTCATCCCAACATGGGCTAGCCTTCTATGCCAAATTCATCCCATGTTAGTTTTTGCAATTAAGCATGTATAAAGTTGGGCTTTATCTGCGGAGAAATCCAAAAGATAGAGCTTTCCCTTGAGTACACCCTTAAAAGCAATTGATCCATTGCTTCTCCTTGTGACGGTTACACCCGCATTAGTGCATAAACAATTATAACCTTTTGAATGTGGCCTAGAGGGGGGGGGTGAATAGGCCTTTTTGATAATTGTTGGAACCTGCAACACTTAACAACCAGTTCAAAACCAGAGATATCGGACTAGTCCGGTGTATACGAACTAGATTGATTAAGTTTGATCGATTAATTTTATTCTTCAATATATGCAGCAGAAAAATATGATTAAATAATGTGTTACAAGGTTATGAACCAGGTTATATCACAATTCAATCTTATACTTGATATTTCAACATAAAGTAATCAAGATCAATTATAACCCTAGATTGATATAATGTAAAGGACAATGAACACAAAAGAAGAACACAAGAGATTTATCCCATGGTTCGGTTCCCACAGAGGCAACCTACATCCACGTTGAGGAGTCCACAAAAGGACCGGGTCTTCTCCAACCCTACCCTCGTCGGATCGCCACGAAGGCCAATCCTCTTCCACTTATCTCAAAGGGGTGAATAACCAAATTCAAGGGGCCTTCTCACATGTTGAGAGCTCCCTTGGATTACAACACGAAATACCACCAAGAACACAATCAAAAGATTACAATTAAATCGCAGGATTGTGTTAGAGAATCAAACCAAGAGCTCAATGTGGTGTTGAACGTGTCTCTCCAATGAACTAGAGTGAATCCTCAAAGGATTGATCTTTGTTGCACTTAATTTCATGGAGAGATGTGGTTTTTGAGGCTCTTGGGAGGTGTGATGGTGCTAGGGTTCGAGAGAGTATGAAATATGGCCGTGCAACTCTATTTATATGGGTTTCTAAAAGTGACCGTTAGGGTTCAGAAAGATCGGACTAGTCCGTGGTGGTCACCGGACTAGTCCGGTGTGCTGTGTGTAGCAAACCCTAAGTATCTTGAAATATCGGACTAGTCCGGCTAAGAACGGACTTGTCCGATTTTGCTACTCGAAATCTTCGGACTAGTCCGATAGTCGAACTTGTCCGGACATATGAAACCCTAAGTGTTTTGGATGACAAGTCCGCACTTGGAGGACTTGTCCGATTTAGTTCAGAGGGTTTTTCGGAGTGGTCTGTGCAAATATCGGACTTGTGCGATATGGACCAGAGAGAATATCAGACTAGTCCAGTTGTGATCGGACTTGTCCGATTTTGTGTGACTTGTGAAGTGTTTTGAGGACTAGTCCGCACTGGGGAGGACTAGTCCGATTCTAGTCAGAGAGATATCAGACTAGTCTGATGGATATCGGACTTGTCCGATTTTGTGCAGAGAGGATATCGGACTAGTCCGGTGTTAGTCGGACTAGTCCGGTCCTGTGTAACATTGTGCAATGTGTGTGTTTAATTGTGATTGAGCTCTTGGGATGTGTTTTATCAACACACTCCATACACAATGATCTACTATTCTTCTTCCTTGAGCTCATTTCCACTTTGCTCCTCCTTCTTCCTTCTTTTTGGTACTTTGCTCATTTTTCTATTAAAAACCTGCACTCATCTCAACAAAGCGGTTAGGATCCCGATTGCTTGTCATAAATCATCCAAAACCCACAAGGGAGTCCTAGATGCACTTTCAATCTCCCCCTTTTTGGTGATTGATGACAAACAATTGAGATTTCACAAAATATGATAAAAATTGAGATTTTCATAAAGTATGCACATATGAGTCCAAAATACATCAAGTAGTGAAAGCATAGTCCATATGTGCATTCTTTATGGTGGGATGCATAACTGAGTGCACTGAAACATTGAGAATGACATAATTGACATTAATCACCCAATAGCAAGCATATATGTCATTCTAGAGCAAAATCACAGTTTTCATAAATACTACTCAAAGGATCAAATCATTGCATCACAGAACCATAATTAACTTAAGATCATTGTTAAAGCTTTACAAGCCACAAAAGTGTTAAAAAACATAGCATAGGGCTCTCTCCTCGCAAACTACAGCTAGGACTAAGACTCCCCCTCAATCTCTCCCCCTTTGGCATCAAGACACCAAAAAAAGGAGTGGAGGGTCCTAAGGTCTTCACTCTTTGCTGTCGGTCCTCTCATCGTCGTCTTCATCATCTTCATCTTCAGCTTGATGATGATGATGATGAGGAGGAGGAGGAGGTGCGGAGCTACTCGAGCCCCCAATGCCAAAGTAGGCAAGCTTGGAGGGGGTCAAGGGCCCGAGCTCGGTGAAATCAGAATCTGAGTCTTCAGAGATTATTGGAGACCCAATTTGCTCAATCTCCAGTTTCTGGCAAATTTGCTTCACATTTGCCTTGATATACTTCATGTCCTCCTTTCTTTTCTTGTTGAGCTTATGGGCCTTCACTTCGGCCTTTTTGCAGTAGGCAAAGATTGCAGTCAGGTACTTGAGAATTCCACTGGTTGAACCTTTTTTAGGGGCTGCACTAGTAGCAGGGGCAGCCCTGGCATCTTCTCTTGTTCTTGCCAGTGCCTCGGGACTGGAGGCCGGCGAGGGCGCAGCCTGCACACTCGGCTTTTGAGGCATTTGAGGCCTCAAGGGGAGATGCTCCACATCTTTCACAAACTCAATCCCGGTGACTTCCTCAATCACAAACATTAGGTAAGGAGCATATCCACAAGACCTGTTGGGAGTGGAAGATATGTTCACCATGTCATTCCAAATGTATTTCGCCACATCAAACGGGCGGTCCTTGCTTATGACCCTCGTCAGAGTCCGGAGGTATCCTTGCACACTCCCAGCATCTCCATCCTTGGGAGCAATCGTCTTCCTCAAAACTCTGTTCAGCACCACAAAAAATGGCTTCATATTTTTGGTGGAGGGAGGGTTGAACTTTGAGTTTGGCTCATATAGGAACTTCATCCTATCCTTCTCAATGACACCTATGTTCTGTATGACCAGGCAGTCAGATCTTGTGGTGTCAAGGTGAAGCAGGCTAGAAAAATCTTCTTGAGTAATACTATACTTGGATCCATAAGTCATCCAAGTGACACTCTCCTCATCTTCACTAGAGAAGTGACAGGTTGCAAAGAACTGTGCAATCACTTCATCATTCCAGTTATTCCTGAAGGCGAAAAGATCCCTCGGGCCATGCCTCTCAATGGCTCTCGCTACCTCAGTGAATGGTGAGCAGCCCTTCTTCTCAAAATGTGCCCAGTCAATCCACTGACTGCGCACAACTGGTGTCTTCATTGGGAGATACACCGATTTGTAGAAATCAGCATGGAAGTTGCACCAGAATCTTCCATCAAAAGCTTGCTTCGGTCGGCCATACCAATCGATGCTTCTGAATTTTGCCGCCGAGTCACTGCCCTTCCTGTTGAACTTCTCTTCATTGGGGTCCCGGACCCCTTCCCTTGGAGCATGGAGTTTCAATGGGCCAACCGGACCCGTAGCAATCCCTTTGCCCTTGCCCGTTGCTTGGCGAGGGCCACTTGATGATGCAACTGCCTTGGAGACTCGCTTCTTTGCCAACACCTTCCTCCGAACCTGAGGAGGGGTTGGAGATGGCTCGGAGGGTCTTTCTTGGTGCTTCTTTCCAAGACCCGTCGATGTTCGAGGTGCCACTTCGTGGTCCATCTCGGCCTCAAAGTCGGAGACATCATTGCCCGAGCTCGACATGACCTGAGAATGAGTGGCATGAATGATACAAGGCATAGGTATGGAAGGATAGCAAGGAATTTCATTAAGGAATTGATAAGCTAGGTTATGAGTTCAGATAAATCAGACTTGTCCGGTGTACGGGCACAGACTAGTCCGGGAATATCGGACTTGTCCGTGCATGGACTGGACTAGTCTGGTGTTCAAACTCAAAAACCTAGGAAACTAGACACATGGTGATTCCTAATTCACAACGACCTTAGCATACACGTAATACATCAAGAGAGCATGTATATAGCGAGGAATGCTAGGCTATTTGATCAACAATGAAGAAATTTGGAATTTCTAGGGTTTCAGTGAAAATTACCGAAGAATTTGATTGATGCTCGAAGAGAAGGGTGTTGAAGTTCGGACTTGTCCGTGAACTTCAATATTCGAGCAAAGATGCTTGATCTCCACCCAAATTCGGAGCTTTTTGGTGGAGGGGACTCAAAGTCGCCTTGGGAGGTCGAGTGGAAGAGAGAGAACGCGTGAGGCAAGAGTGGAGGTGAATGAATTAGGGTTTGGCAGCGGCTAGGGTTATGGACACGAAAAATCGAACAAGTCCGAAGACGACCGGACTAGTCCGGACTTTTCCAGAGGACAATATCGGACAAGTCCGTTGAATGCCGGACTAGTCCGGCCTAACCGGCACTCTGTGGTTGAACTTTGCGGACCAGTCTGCACGGGCAGACTAGTCCAAGTAACCACAGACTAGTCCGTGGTCACCAGGAGAAAATTGCTTAGCCCAATTCATATATATATTTGAAGGTACATATTTAGAGAAAAGAGAGGCAAAACACATCAAATAATCTTGATGAATATGATCAGTAAGCATACAACAATCAAGCAATGATCATAATTCATCAAGATTTAGTAATTGACATAGTTTTTCGAAGAAAAATGAGAGAGATGATTATCACAATCCAATCAACATATTTGAAGAATTCATACATGTATGCAACATTTCAAGCCACACTTCGAGCATCAAGGATATTTAGTTCATTTCGGAGTTCACAAAAACGCTTTTCATCAAGTGGCTTGGTGAATATGTCGGCCAATTGCTTTTGAGTGTTGACATGTGAAATGGCTATGTCTCCTTTCATGGCATGATCTCTCAAAAAGTGATGTCTTATGTCTATGTGTTTAGTTCTGGATTGCTCAACTGGGTTGTGGGCAATTTTGATGGCACTTCCATTGTCAAAAGGAGTGGAATATGGTTCATATTGTAACCATAATCCCTTAGAGTTTGTCGCATCCAAATAAGTTGTGCACAACAACTCCCAGCTGCAACATACTCCGCTTCAGTTGTGGATAAGGCAATGGAATTTTGTTTCTTGGAGGACCAAGAAACTAAGGATCTCCCTAGGAATTGGCATGTACCGGAGGTGCTTTTTCTATCTACTTTGCACCCGACATAATCTGCATCGGAGTAACCAATGAGATTGAATTTTGAGCCTTTTGGGTACCAAAGACCAAGGTTGGGTGTATGAACCAAATATCTCAAGATCCTTTTTACGGCTGTCAAGTGACATTCCTTAGGATTGGCTTGAAATCTTGCACACAAACATACAATCAACATAATATCTGGCCTAGATGCACATAAATAGAGTAGAGATCCAATCATGGAGCGATATACCTTTTGGTCGATGCTAGGTCCATCTTCATTGAGATCTAAGTGGCCATTCGTTGCCATGGGGGTTTTTATGGGCTTTGCCTTGTCCATGCCAAACTTCTTAAGTATGTCCTACGTGTACTTGGTTTGGCTTAGGAACGTCCCTTCCTTCTGTTGCCGCACTTGGAATCCCAAGAAGTACTTTAATTCTCCCATCATTGACATTTCAAACCTGTCTGTCATGATTTTACTAAATTCCTCACAAAAGGATTGGTTAGTTGACCCAAAGATTATATCGTCAACATAAATTTGACAAATAAAAAGATCATTATCAAAATTATTTGTAAATAGTTTATAATCTACTTTGCCAATCTTAAAGCCATTTTCAATTAAGAAATCTCTAAGACACTCATACCAAGCTCTAGGAGCTTGTTTGAGGCCATAGAGAGCCTTACGCAATTTAAATACGTGGTCAGGGAACTCTTCGTCTTCAAACCCGGGTGGTTGCTCCATATACACCTCTTCCTTGATTGGTCCGTTGACGAACGTGCTTTTCACATCCATTTGATACAGCTTGAAATCATGGTGAGTAGCATATGCAAGTAATATTCTAATAGATTCAAGCCTAGCTACTGGAGCAAAGGTCTCATCGAAATCCAAACCTTCAACTTGTGAATACCCTTTGGCCACAAGTCGTGCCTTGTTCCTTGTCACCACCCCATGTTCATCTTGTTTGTTGCAGAAGACCCACTTGGTGCCGACGATGTTTGCATTGGGTCTTGCCACAAGTTCCCACACCTTGTTCTGCTTGAAGTTCTTGTTGCATTGCCACCACCCAGTCTGGATCTTTCAATGCATCTTCAATCCTGCGTGGTTCCAAAAAGGATACAAACGAATAGTGCTCACAAAAGTTAGCTATGCGAGATCTAGTGGTTAATCCCTTTTGGATGTCACCGATGATATTGTTGATTGGGTGATCCCTTTGGACGCATTGGTGTATTCTTGGGTGTGGCACTTGAGGAGTTGTATCTTCATGATCATCTGCTTCTCCCCCTAAGTGATTGCCTTCGTTGACTTGTTGATTATCTTCGTATTCTTGTGGTTGATCTTGTGTTGAAGCTCCCCCTTGATCGTTGGTCCCCTCTTGTGGTTCATCTTCCTCATGTACGTGTGGAGGTGGCTCTTGTGGTCGAACCTCACCTAGAGCCATTCTTTTCAATGCTTGACAAGGAGCTTCTTCTTTACCTAGTTCGCATGGATCAACTTGCTCCTTTTGGGAGGTATTAGTCTCATCGAACACTACGTCACGTGCTACTTCAACAAGTCCAGAGGTCTTGTTGAAAACACGATAGGAGTAAGTGTTCGAATCATAACCAAGCAAGAAACCTTCATCGGACTTTGAAGCGAACTTTGAAGTCCTAGGCTTCTTGTTCAAGATATAACATGGAGAACCGAAAACTCGAAAATATGAAATATTTGGTTTGTTACCGGTGAGTAGCTCATAGGATGTCTTCTTGAGTAGTCGATGAAGATAAAGTCGATTTACAGCGTGGCAAGCGGTGTTAATCGCTTCCGCCCAAAATCGATCTGATGTCTTGTACTCATCGAGCATTGTTCTTGCCATCTCTATGAGTGTTCGATTCTTTCTTTCGGCAACTCCATTTTGTTGTGGGGAGTACGGCGTTGAAAATTCGTGCTTTATGCCTTCTTCATCAAGGTACTCCTCCACTTGCGTGTTCATGAACTCCGTGCCGTTGTCGCTTCGAATATTCTTGATTGTCAATGAGAATTCGTTTTGAGCTTGCTTGAAGAACTTCTTGAGTATTCCTTATGTCTGACTTATCATGAAAAAAGAAAACCCAAGTGAAGCGAGAAAAATCATCAACGACAACTAAACCATATTTGTTACTGTCGATGCTTATGTAGGCTATTGGACCAAATAAGTCCATGTGTAGTAGCTCGAGTGGTCTTGTTGTAGTCATGACGTTTTTGGCGGGGTGAGGTGCTCCAACTTGCTTCCCGGCTTGGCACGCGCTACAGGGCCTGTCTTTCTCAAATACAACATCCTTTAAACCTCGGATGTGATCGCCTTTTAGGAGTTTTTGAAGGTTCCTCATACCAACATCGCTAGCTGTCTATGCCACAGCCAAACCATGTTGGTCTTTGCAATCAAGCATGTGTCAAGTTCAGCTTTATCCTTGTTGAAGTCAACAAGATAGAGCTTTCCCTTTAACATACCCTTGAATGCAACGGAACCATCACTGCTCCTAGAAACGGTCACACCCTCGTTAGTGAACAAGCAATTATAATCTTTGTCGCATAATTGAGATATGGACAACAGGTTATAATCTAGGGATTCAACATGTAAAACATGAGAAAGTGTGTGTTTAGAGGATATTGCAATTTTACCGGTACCGAGCACCCTTCCTTGAATATTATCTCCAAAGTATATGCCCTCGTTTGGGTCCTTATTCTCTTCATATTCCACGAACATTCTTCTTTCCCCAGTCATATGGTTGGTGCAGCCACTGTCTAGCACCCATTTAGATCCACCGGAGGAATAGGCTTGCAAAAACAAATCATGCTTTGGTTTTAGGTACCCAAGCTTGCTTGGGTCCTTGGAGGTTAGTTACAATACATTTGGGCACCCACACATGAGACTTGGTGTTCCCATGGCGTGGCCCAACATAATGAGCATAAACCTTGCCAAAATTATTTCTCATTAACACATAGGAGGCATCAAAAGTTTTAAACAATAGTTGTTGTTGTTTATGTACAGGACTAGTCTGGGGGGCCGGACTTGTTCGGAGGACCGGACTTGTCCGAACACCGACCGGACTAGTCCGGTGTTCATGTGTAGTTACTGTCTTAATCTGTGACTTTCCAATTTGAGAGGGCCTTCCTTTTACAAAGGTAATCCTCTCCTTGTTATTCTTATGGCTTCTAGCATGTTGCTTTTCACCATAAGAATAACCAATGCCATATTTGATATTTGGAGGTCTTTTGACCAAGTATGCACTACGAGCATATTTGATCTTCTCCTTGTCAAATATGCCACTTTGGGCAGGATGTTTATCCTTTGTAGAAGTTGGCTTATCCTTCAAACTGGTGTCACCTTTATTACATGTGCAAGCATGAGCAAAATCAGTTTTAGTGAGTTGAGAAGGTGAACTTGAAGAAGAGGAAGGTTCACTCAGCTTGAGTGACTCAACCTGCACTTCAAGGGTCTTGTTAACCTTGATCACGTCAGCAAGTTGGTCCTTGATTGTGGAATTTGAGTCAGTTAACTCCAGGCAAGTTTCCTTGCTCGAAGCTAACTCAAGCTCTAGTGATTTGCTTCGTTCCTTTTAAAGTTCTAGAAGTTTGTCAAGTTCGACATATTCCTCCTTTTGGGAGATGATCATGTCCTCTTGACGATGTATTAACCTCTCCTTCTCAACAATTTGATCAAGCAAAAATTTCATTTTAGTAGCTGTTTTCCTATCTAGTCCAATAAGCATGTCCTCATTATCACTATTGTGTTCATCATCGCTAGAATAGGAATGCACGGAGGGGGGTTTAATGGTTACCTTGCGTTTACCTTCCTTTGCCATAAGGCAAGTGCCATCTCCCTTCCATGCGCCAAGTGTAGGGAAAAGGGTAGACTTCTTGGATGTCATCTCGATGGCTATGCTAGCCATCTCTTCTTCTTCGGACGATGAGGACTCATCATTTGAGTCCCACTCTCTCCCAATGTGCGCTTGTTCAGCTTGTTTCTTCTTCTTGAAGAATTTATTGGGTTGAGTATTGGCTTGTTTGGTCTTCTTCTTGTTCTCCTCACATGGGCAATCAACTATAAAGTGGTTATACTCACCACAATTATAGCATGCCCACCTCAACTTTGGCTTCGTTCTTTCCTTGTACTTTCCTTCGCTTGACTTTGTACCTTGTCTCTTTTTCATTATTCTCTTGAATTTCTTCATGAACAATATCGTGTCTTCTTCATCCAATTCACTGCTCTCGTCGTCACTATCTTCCTCTAGTTGTGCTTCTCTAGCTTTTTTGGATAGGGACTTGAGAGTGGACTTCAAAGCAACCCATTTCTTCTTTGCTGAGGTGAGGTTGGCAATCTCCTTGACATGTTTTGCTTGTTTTTCCATCATCTTGAAGTTGGTGATCTTTTGAAGCAGTTCATCCGGAGTCAACCTTTTGTATCCGGGGCTTTCTATGATCATGGAGCATAGTGTGACATTGCGAGGCATAAAATCTCTAAGGATGAGCTTTACCACCTCGTGGTCATTCCACTTCTTACTTCCGTATGATCTGACCTTGTTGACTAGTGTCTTTAATCGATTGTACATGTCTTGGGGTGACTCGTCTTCTTCAATTGCAAATCTTCCTAACTCGCCTTCAATCATTTCGATTTTTGCTTCACGCACATGTCGGTCACCTTCATGTGCAGTTTGTAGTGTGTCCCATATCTCCTTTGCAATTTCTAGTCCATCCACCTTGGTGAACTCGTCTCGACTGAGTGAAGAGGTAATTACGGCCGCAGCTTGAGCATTTCAGTGAATTGCCTGCTCTTGGCTAGGGGTGAGCTCTTCGTCGTCGTCCGGGATATCTATCCCTGTGCACAAAATATACCACAAACTCGGATTGAGGGAAAGTAGATGCATTTTCATATTTTGCCTCCACATTGAGTAATCATCCATCAAAGTGTGGTGCTTTTCCAAGTGGGATAGATAAATAATGATTGTTATTGGAATTGAGACGATCATAGTTAAAAGGATATCGAGAGTAGTCGATGTGACTACGCCCCTTCTTCTTCTCTTCAACTTTTACTTCCCCTTTGGAAAGTGTCTTCTTTCTTAGGAGCGCCTTTAGCTCCAGCGTCTCCTCATCGTCGTCCTCGAAGTCTTGAATGGCTTCGAGGAGCTTCTCCACCTTGAGGTTGTTTTCATTATCACCCTTCTCTTGGTTGTTGCTCTTGTGGGTGTCCTTCATGTCCGACATGATCTCCTTCGAGCGATTAGTCTCTTTCTTGAAGAACCTGCTCTGATACCAATTGAATGTGGCCTAGGGGGGGGGGGGTAAGTAGGCCTTTTTGATAATTGTCGGAACCTGCAACACTTAACAACCAGTTCAAAACCAGGGATATTGGACTAGTCCGGTAAAGTGCGGACTAGTCCGGTGTATACGGACTAGATTGATTAAGTTTGATGGATTAATTTTATTATTCAATATATGTAGCGGAAATATACGATTAAATAAAGTGTTACAAGGTTATGAACCAGGTTATATCACAATTCAATCTCATACTTGATATTTCAACGTAAAGTAATCAAGATCATGTAACCCTAGATTGATATAATGTAAAGGAATGAACACAAAATAAGAACACAAGAGATTTATCCCGTGGTCCGGTTCCCACAGAGGCAACCTACATCCACGTAGAGGAGTCCACAAAAGGACCGGGTCTTCTCCAACCCTACTCTCGTTGGATTGCCACGAAGGCCGATCCTCTTCCACTTATCTCAAAGGGGTGAATAACCGAATTCAAGGGGCCTTCTCACACGTTGAGAGCTCCCTTGGATTACAACACGAAATACCACCAAGAATGCACTCAAATGATTACAATTAAATCGCAGGAGTGTGTTAGAGAATCAAACCAAGAGCTCAATGTGGTGTTGAACGTGTCTCTCCAATGAACTAGAGTGAATCCTCAAAGGATTGATCTTTGTTGCACTTAATTTCATGGAGAGATGTGGTTTTTGAGGCTCTTGGGAGTTGTGACGGCGCTAGGGTTTGAGAGAGTATGAAATATAGTCGTGCAACTCTATTTATATGGGTTTCTAAAAGTGACCGTTAGGGTTTAGAAAGATCGGACTAGTCCGTGGTGGTCATCGGACTAGTCTGGTGTGCTGTGTGTAGCAAACCCTAAGTGTCTCGAAATATCGGACTAGTCCGGCTAGGAACGTACTTGTCTGATTTCGCTACTGGAAATCTTTGGACTAGTCCGATAGTCATCGGACTTGTCCAGACATGTGAAACCCTAAGTGTATTGGATGACAAGTCCGCACATGGAGGACATGTCCGATTTAGTTCAAAGGGTTTTTCGAACTAGTCCATGCAAATATCGGACTTGTCCGATATGGACTAGAGAGAATATCGGACTAGTACGGTTGTGATCGGACTTGTCCGATTTTTTGTGACTTGTGAAATGTTTTGAGGACTAGTCTGCACTAGGAAGGACTAGTCCGATTCTAGTCAGAGAGATATCGGACTAGTTCGATGGATATCAGACTTGTCCGATTTTGTCCAGAGAGGATATCGGACTTGTCCGGTGTTAGTCGGACTAGTCCGGTCCTGTGTAACTTTGTGCAATGTGTGTGTTTAATTGTGATTGAGATCTTGGGATGTGTTTTCTCAACACACTCCATACACAATGATCTACTATTCTTCTTCCTTGAGCTCATTTCCACTTTGCTCCTCATTCTTCCTTCTTTTTGGTACTTTGCTCATTTTTCTATTAAAAACCTGCACTCATCTCAACAAAGCGGTTAGGATCCCAATTGCTTGTCATAAATCATCCAAAACCCACAAGGGAGTCCTAGATGCACTTTCACCTTTGTCACATAGTTGTGATATGGACAAGAGGTTATAATCAAGTGAATTAACATGTAAAACATTTGAAAGAGTATGACTAGGGGATACAACAATTTTACAGGTGCCAAGGATTTTTCCTTGGCTATTGTCCCCAAAATAGATTCCTTCACTTGGATCTTCATTTTTCTCATACTCTACAAACATCTTCCTCTCTCAGGTCATATGATTAGTGCATCCGCTATCAAGAACCCACTTGGTTCCACCGGAGGAGTATGCCTACAAAAAGGATTTAATCCTTGGATTCTTTCTTCCCTCCTTGGCCATGAGGCAAGTTTGCCTTGAGTTCTCCAAGTTGGGGAAGAGCTTGTTCTCCATGATTGTCTTCTTCATAGCAATAGTTGCTATCTTTTCTTCTTCATCGGAGGAAGATTCTTCATTTGAATCTCACTGGGCATGTCCTGATTGCTTCTTCTTCTTGAAGTATTTCTTTTCTTGAGACTTGCCCTCCTTGTTCTTCTTGTTCTCTTCATGTGGGCAATCCACAATGAAGTGGCCATATTCTCCACAATTGTAGCAATCCCTCTTTGATCTTGTCTTGGGCTTGTCTTTGCTCTTGCCTTCATGATGATAGCTCCCCCTCTTTCTTCTCCACATCCTCTTGAAATTGTTGATGAAGAGTGCCTCTTCCTCATCTGTGTCGATACTCTCTTCATCACTTTCTCCTTTTTCTTGAGATCTTGAGGATGTTGCCTTGAATGCAACATCTCTTTTCTTGGAAGAGGAGCTTTTGAAGGTCATTGTGGAACATAACCTCTTGCTTCATCATCTCATGGTTGATGATTCTCCCTAGCACTTCTTCGGGAGTCATCTTATGGAATCCCTGACTCTCACAATTAAGTGAGCAAAGAGTGACATTTCTAGGCATGAATGCTCGAATCATTCTCATCACCAGTTTGTGGTGCGTCCACCGGGTGATTCCATAAGATCGACTCATGTTGATGAGATTCTTGAGGCGGTTATACATGTCTTGGGGATAGTCACCATCCATGATAGTGAATCTCCCAAGTTCTCCTTCAATGACCTCGATCTTTGCCTCCCGTATGACACGGTTGCCCTCATGAGCTGTCTTGAGGGTGTCCCATATCTCCTTGGCCACCTCCAATCCTTCAATGTGGTTGAGCTCATCTCGAGTATATGAGGAGGTAATTACTCCAACGACTTGAGCATTGCGATGGAGGAGGATGGATTGCTCCGGAGTATTGTCTTCCTCATTCTTGGGAAGATGGACACGTGTCAAGACAATTTGCCACAAACTAGGGTTTAAGGAAATGATATACATCTTCAATTATGCTTCCACATAGAATATTCATTTCCATCAAATTGAGGAGGTTTGCCAATAGGGATAGATAAGAAAAGATTGCTTGCGGTTAATCGCTCATAGTTGTAAGGATACCGGTAGTAGTCTTGTGAACTACTCCCATTGTTGGTGCTGATTGGAGTGATCGGCTTGATCTCCTTTTTGAGAACATTGAGCTTCTCACGAAGTCGTGCCTTGAGTAGATGAACTTCTTCGTCGTCATTTGGATCATCTTGAAGAACATCGACGTTCTCCGTCTTGTCGTCATCGACGATCACCGTGATCTCGTTGTCACCCCTTCCGGCCATTTTCTCTTCGAGTTGTTAGACTCTTAGTGGAGAGGCCTGCTCTGATACCAATTGAAAGTCGCCTAGAGTGGGAGTGAACAGGCAATAATACCTAAAATGGCTTAATCAAACGAAATTAAATTTTTGAGATCGGACTTGTCTGGACAAGGCCGAACTAGTACGCTCAGCACAGGGTGAAAACCTAAAAACCTTATTTCTACAAGTTTTTTGCAGAATTTAGGTTCACAAAAGGTATATGCAATGTTTAGCAACCTAGTAAAATTTAGATTAACAAGTGCAAGCAACTAGGTTACAAGATTTCAATTAAGATCAAGATGAAGAACAAGATGAACCCTAATAGCAATTCTAGTGAACACGAAATGTAAAGAGACAAGTGATACAAGATTTATCATGTGGTTCATCTCCACGAAGAAGCCTACATCCACTTTGAGAAGTCCACACAAGGATCAGTTCTCACTTGACCCTCTTCTCACCAAGCCACCACAATGGTTGGCTTGGTTTCCACTATATCAAAGGGTAATCACCAAGTTTGATTGGGGCTGCTCACAAGTTGAGGTTCCCAAGAACCAATACAGCAAGGAGCACTTGAATCTCAACTCACACAACCCACAAAACATGACACAAGTGCAAGAGTTCAAACCGAGAGCCAAAGCACAGTGATCTTCGTTCACTCTCCTTCTCAAATCCTAATCTCTTCAAAATTTGGTCTTAGAGGGCTAGTAGGATAAGTAGAAGGCTTTGGAAGGCTCAAGGAATGTTGTGGCGGTGCTAGGGTTCATGTGTTATCAAATAGGGGACAGGGGTCCCCTATTTATAGGGGTCCCGACAGCTAACCATTGCCACCAGAGCAAACCCGGCCTAGTCCGGCCCTATGCCACAAACTAGTCTGGCTTACTGGGACCACCAACAATTGCACGTCATCGATCGACAAAACAGATGATGTGTGCACCAACATTTGAATTTCAAATGACCACTGACAACACGGACTAGTCCAGCCAACAACGGACTGGTCCAAAGTCAGATAGAATGGTTTAGTCCATCCCAAAATGGACTAAACTTGGTAGGCCCAGACTAGTTCGGCCAATGGGACGGACAAGTCCGGTGTTCTAGGGTGTGGCTCGGTTTCTCACACAAGTCTCAAACAGACTAGTCCATGCCACAACGGACAAGTCTGAACTCTTCTAGAATGCTTTGGTCCGTCACAAAACAGACTTATCTATGGGGTCCTGACTAGTCCGGCCTCTGTGGCGGACAAGTCCGGTCTCCCAAAACTTAGATCTGTATCTACTCACCAGGGGAATAACGAACTAGTCCGTACCCATATGGACAAGTCCAAACTCATCCAGAGCCGTTTAGTCCGATCCATAACAGACTACTCTCACTAGCCATACTAGTCCGGCCTGAGACCCGGACTAGTCCCACCTCCTAGTGTTTGCTCTCATTTTGGCTTCTCACTTAGGGTTTTCACTCAACCACCACTTTGAGCCCTCTATAATGATCTCAATGCACATGATACAACCACCCTCACACATGATACGACTCGTCTAAACTAAACACCATAGAAACCCTAATTTCTATGCTTGATCCTTTGACGCCCATTTCAACCTTTTCCTTTTGAGGGATTTTGTCTCCTTTCAATTATCACACGTGTGCTAAAGATCAACTTAGCTCATTACTCTCTTAATTGTTGTCATCAATCATCCAAAACACCCGAGGATGCCTAGATGCACTTTCAATCACGATAGCCCTCGAGCTGGGATAGCGAGGTCAGACCTCGGACCCTGCAAATCACAGCGTTCCCCCGACCCTTGTGTTAGAACTTGAGAGATCAAGGGTTGGGAGGCCTCAGGCGCTCGTCGCGCCTACTGCTGGAGCCTTGGCTTCTCAGTTGTACCACCACGTTGACCCTCCAGGATGTGGTCGCTTGCGGAGCCCCGTCTACATGGTGGTGGCGTGGTATCAGCCTCCCTTGTCGGGGGTTGGTGGCTCACCTGTCAGTTCCGCAGGCCAGCCCCCACATCCCCGGCGAGCTCTGTTGCTGCTTGGGCTCGTGCGGTGTGAGAGACCTTCTCTGGTGGTGTGTGGTGGTGTGATGCCCTTGGCGGCATTCGAGTCATTTTCATCAGGAGCAGACCTTTGTGACGGGTATGAAGAATGGTGGCATAATGAAGCGATCAAGGAAAAAGAAGTGGAAGGCACGACTGTCCTGTTCTTGGAGCGCCAACTATTGGTGTTTGGAAAGCCAACTAGTATCAATTGTGCCATGCGTTCTTCCTTGAGGTGGCCTAGCTATCGGGACATGGGGTTTATACTAGTTCAAGCGATGAGCCCTACGTCCAGTTCAATGTTCTTCCCTCTTTGTTTATAGTGGGGAGCTGTTCTTACAAAGGAACAATGTAGGTGGATGAGGCAAGTGATGCCTCACTCAGTGGATGTATGTGTGTTATATCCTCTCTAAAGGTGTCCTCCTTCACGGGGACCCTTGGGGCCTTTTTATAGGGTGTTCGGCTTTGTCTTAGGGCCATTTACTATCTACCCCAGCTCTCCTCATAAATGGGGCGGGGTTACAAGGTATCATATCCTTCCGTCTTATCTTCTGCGTTCCTTGGGGCGATGTCGGACCCTGGTAGTCACCTCGGTGTCTGCCTTCGTCCCCCCACTCCTTGTCCCCGTCAGTGTCGGGTGTCAGATCCACTCTTTCACCACGATGGATAGGATGTGTCATGGGAGATGTCGGCAAGACTCGCATCCCGACCTCGGGAGTCGGGGGTCCGAGCTGCTTGTGTGCACGACACCGCTCGTTATCATTTGCTTGTGTCAGACGGCAGGGGCCGCCCATTTGTTGGGTTGGATGGAACTTGTTGTAGGACAGTATTGGTGGGGTTCGAGCTGCAGTGTTCGTACCCTAGCTTGGTAACCATGGTCCCGGTCTCAATGGTCGGGGTGTGAATATTATCCGTTGCCGACCTCAATGTTTGAGACTTTTCATGTGCTCTATGGTAACCGGGTTACAGAACTCCATGAGTAATCACCTATGAGATGATTGCAGATTCTGCTGAAGACTTTAAAGCTTGTGGCTTGTGCCATGTGTGACAACTGGGCGGGAGCTGCTAGTGATTTGCACAAAGCGTCAAACATGGATGTTGATGAAGAGATCAATGATGTGTGCTCTGGAAGGTGGCACCTACTGCACATGCAATAAGGGAACATGACAGGAAGTATGAGCGGCTACGAAGGAAAAAGACACGGGCTGATGATGACAAAACACGGAGGGAGGAGCAATCATCAATTCGCTCATCATGTTGCGGTGAAACTTGCAGTCCAGAATACTTGGCATTTCTTGTTTTCTTTTGCTGCGGGGTCTGTCCACTGTTGGCCAGAAGGTGGGTGCCTGGGGCAAGCACATTTCGAGGAGGGGGGTGATGTCAGCCCACGGAGTGATGCCGGATCCGGCCAGAAGAAGAAGCGCAGGAGAATGCGAGAGGGAAGCTTTGAATAACACAAGAGAAGTGGGCGCTCAGTGGGCCAACTCATAATGGTGTTTTGTGCATATGTGGGCCAGTGGGCCGGGTGCGAGCGTTGCCCATTGTAAAGGGTTAACCTGACATGTGAGATCCGGAGGTCAGACATTGAACCAAATACAGAATTAGATTTGCGTCTCTTTCTCGGGCTTGTCTTTTATCCGCCGCACCGGAGTGCTCCCCAGCGACCACGTTGCGCGCTCACGTTCTGACCTCGGCGATCCGGCGGCCACGAGACGTAACAGCCAGTATACTCCATCCTTATGAACAACAAGGTCCGTCCCCGCTTTATTTCTAACTGTGCGCTTGTGCATGCAGATCCAGCAGTTGTTAGCCTGCTCGATCAAAACATCCTAGATCTGGTAGTAAAGCGGTTTGGATTTTTAGAGGCGATTGAAGTGTGTTCAGCTGTATACCATCGCTGAGATTGGTTGTTACGTTGAAGGTATTTTCAGAATCGAAGGGAAATTTTGCAATAGTTTGTTTTTTATTATTGAATTAATCAGGTGTGATAATGACAAGGTTTATCAGCGAGACAATTGTCATTGTAGAAGTCTAATCGACGGGCTTAGATGAAATAGAACTTACACTTCGACTTCGGTAAAATAGGACTTTTAATCTTGATCAACTATGAAAATAGAATTATGACTCGTTTTAAATCCTTTTTATTTCTTTTCCCTTTTGTTCTATTTACATTGCACCTGAACTAACCAAAATCCCCTTCTGTTGATTTTTCCCCCTAATCTAATTTCTCCTTTTCCTGAGTCAGCTCAATATGTATATATTCCATATGAAGGAACAAATATATTAGTATAAGTCGGTGCAGCTACAAATCTACATATACTTACAATGTTCTCAACTAGTATCCATGGACGATGATCCATCAAATTCGAACTAATTGGAGAATGGATAGTACAAACTAGCTAGAATAACAGAACAATTTTTAATTTAGGCTAACTTAAAACTAAGACAGCATCGTCCTCACATCATGCATGAGCTTGAGCTGCTCGCAGGCGGCTCCAAACTTATTATCACAAACGGTTTTTAAAACCGCCTGAAAGGAAGAGTCTGTGATAATCCGCAATTTTACAGGCGGAGAAGTGATACTGCCTGTGAACAAACATTATCACAGGCGGTTTTTACTTATGCTAGCCGCCTGTGAAGATAAGTTATCGCAGGCGGGTGGTGCAGCATATATATCCACCTGTGATAATTGTCTTAGCACAGGCGGGTCTTGCACCATAACTAACCGCCTGTGATAATATTGTTATCACACGCGGATGTTTACCTACATCAAGCCGCCTGTGAAGACCTTTTACCACCTGTGATAATTAGGTTATCACAGGTGGTAAAAGGTCTTCACGGGCGGCTTAATTAGGTTACCGCCTGTGATAATTAGGTTATCACAGATGGTTCTTTACCTGTATCTAGCCGCCTGTGATAATTGTTTTTCACAGGCATGCCTAGCCGTTGGTTAATAACCGCCTGTGATAAGGTATAACCTATGCAGTACTACTGCTATTATTTCTAATTTCCAGGTCAATTCAATATAATCACAGAACGAACATCAACAATATCATCACAGAACAAAAGTCAATAATATTATCATCACAGAAGTCAATTTTACTAAAATAATATACATATGTACAAGTTACACATATAATTCATCTCATAGTTTACAAGTTTTCACTAAAAACTGTTTCTATTGGCATAGTCGCAAAGTTCTGGCACATCAGCTGCTGCACCATTCTCATCAAAGAACTTCCCTGTTTTGTGCAAAATTTCGCGACGAATGAACTGACAGAGTTCAGAAGCAATCCTGTCGACTCCTCCATCAGGAATACTTCTACAAACCGGCCATTCTTCATTCAGATTCTTCATGTGCTGCAATATAACACATAACAAGGTTTAAAATGTGTTGGTTTGAACAATCTCAAAGTATGGATCAAAGTGAGAGTATATAGGAATTTAGTTGGTATTTTTGGAGCAGTTGTACTATGAGCAATTGAATTTTGAAGTTGGAATCAAAATATTAAATAATGTTTCTAGTAATATTGAATAGAAGAGAATATAAGTATTAAACTATGCTAGTTACAATGAAAATGAAACTCAAAAGTAAGAAAATAAGGTATCGACATTAAGGATAACTTACATCCTCACGATCCACTCTATATACGCCAGCGGTCCGAAGATGCTCGCATACATAATACCCGCATAAGACACTTCCAGCAGGCTGCTTCGGACAAGCATAATACGTTTTAATGTCCAATGCATTCGTATTGGAAGGTCTCTCACCGCCAAGCTGTTCCGCGTAAAACCACCAAGCGCCGTAATACAAGAAATGTCATATAAAACTTGTCAACACATTCTAAATGTGTGTAAATAAAAATTATTGAATAAACGTACAATTTCAAAATGGAAAGGAAATCTTTGTAACGATCTGGTGGGAAATCGGCCGAGTCCAAGACTGTTGCCTTTCCCTGCGTTGGCTTGATGAAGATCACTATGTAGTGATCACTGCAAACACACAAACACACGTGTTAACAATTACCAATAACTGCTATTTCAATGTCATGTGTCGAACTTACTCGAAGTGGTACGGAGCCTTTACGAGGTCCTTGCCGTCTCTGAAAAAGTTAAACATTGCATGTCCTATGTAAGCTGGAACTTCTGTCCTTTTATCCTTCTTAAGTTTTGCAATTGCTTTTTCAAAATCTTTTTTTCATGTGCTTGAACTGTTCTGATTTTCGATCCACCTTGACGTCGAATAGCGCCTTTGCAATCCTAGTAGGGTCAAGGATACTTGTCTTGTGCGCCAACTTTCCATTATCCATGTGCTCCTATTGAAGAAGTCCAGAATTGTTATAATATCATGAAATGCGTATGCGTGTAGTAAGAAAAGCAAATACGAAATTAGAGCAACTTACAAGCACCTGACGAGCAGCAGGTTGATTTCGAGCATGCCCCGAGGCAAAAGGGGACGCAACTCTTTAAATAAAATGACTCGTCTATCTTCTCCAGTGCTCCAGAATGCTTGTTTTGGAATACGAAATGTGACGCAATTAAGACCATATCTTGTGCTGGCAAGGATGTACCAGTCATGCATTCTTCTGAGCGAGACGGGTTGTTTGGTAAGTTCTACGAATGTCATGAGCGGCTTCCCATTCTTAAATTTAGGAGGAACATCCTCAATCTTGTATATTGGAACTCCTGGTTTAACTAAAGCCGTCCGCCAATTATACATGACACCGTCTTCTTCCCACTCCTCGATATTTCCTAATTCTAGCTCATGAGAAGAATGAGATGCACTCGATTTTATAATATTTTCCTTCATAGTTTCCAAATACTTTGACACTTCTGATGAATGTTTCTTATTTTCGTATGGGCTAACTTTGATAGGCAATAATGATCGAGGAGTATTCGTCGGAAGTTGGACAC
This sequence comes from Tuctoria greenei, assembly GCA_036927565.1. Classification (NCBI taxonomy): domain Eukaryota; kingdom Viridiplantae; phylum Streptophyta; class Magnoliopsida; order Poales; family Poaceae; genus Tuctoria; species Tuctoria greenei. Next base: position 106,233,618 of record JAYESD010000003.1, on the reverse strand, counting down.
TGGATGGTTGAACCTATTGTTCAACTGATTGCTCTTTATTCCCAGCAGCTGGCTCTAGTACTAATTCAAGCTATTGCTCAACTGGTTGCTCTTTACTAGCAACAGCTTGCTCTGGTACTGCTTGAAGCTGTTGTCCAACTTGTTGCTCTTGGATATCTACTAGCAAGGTTACTATCATCCTTGCTGAGACATAGGGGGAGTGGATCTTCCTGGACTGGGAGTGGATCTTCATGCATTTTCGCCTTAGAAGATGGGGTTGCGGTATTTGGAGATGCGACGGGGCTAGAAATTGGCTCATCGTCCAACACGATATCGCATCGGTGCCAAAGGATTAATCGGTTGGCAGCCTACACCAGAGTCGTGATCCCCTCAGGTGTGACGTGGTCTATTTCATAATCTTCATAATCATTATCAATGATCTGAAGAACTTGCACCACAGCATAATACAACGGAAGTGGATTCCCGTTGAAGTCACGATCAGGCTTTGCCATAGTAGTGGCAACCTGTTTGGTTTTGTTCCCTGCTCTGCATATCGGGACAAGAAGACGACAAGATTTGTCGTTACCAATATCATCGACAGGGAACTTATGGGTTGACCCTGAGCCTGGCACAGAACCAACGCTGCTAGGGTAGGCAGTTGGAGATACTAATTGCTCCTTTTGCACCAGAACCATCACTGTACTCGGTGCCACTAATTGTCCCTATTGTCTAAGTTGTTTCATTATTTCTTGCATATTTTCTTTGACCTTTTGAGCAATCGTTTCAATTTGTGTTTTCTTAAACTTCTCACGTCTTCTATATGTGTCTTTATCTTTAGGGAAACCATCTAGCCAAAACATTTGAGAAGTGACCGCTCGAACCCATCCGCTGTGTTCAGGGTTTCCTAAGATAGCGGTAAGTTGGTAATTCTCCCTCTTCGGCTTGAAGAGACCCTTCTGTTGCTTTTCAATTACTTCTTTCATTTTATTCTCTACTTCATTCAGAGAGTCGGGCTTTTCAAGTTTTCCCTCGTCGGTCAAACCTGACCAAGCAAAGACCCACCATTGAGTTCGCTCATCGCACCCTTCTAATGGGTGAGGATTGCCCTTACTAGTAATTTCGTCTAATATCTTATTCCATTTCTGGACTTTGGGGCCATATCCGGAAGACCCCAAGCGATGATGGTATTTGTTCTTTCTTGCAAGCTCTGACCTAGTTGCACTTAGAGCTTTAGCATCAGGTGTGCTCTTTTGACGAACAAACTCTTGCCACTGAGCTTGTGTGATTTTTCCCATCTTCCTCGGGCTAGACACCTTATCGCCCTTAACATAAGCATTCATTTCACACTTCTAGCCACGAAACTTCTTGCCGCAAGAGATCAATGTTGCTTTCTTTACTGCTTCTTCTGTGCCTTTCGGGAACTTGAATTGTTTCTTTACCCTTTCCCACAACTCATTCTTGGCCTGCTCGGGTAATTTCCTCCAATTCTCGGTTGTGATCGGCACAACCTCCCTAACAAGAAAACCGCATGCATTACGGTACTTGGTAACTGAATCCAGTGGTTCTTGGGGAAGCCCACCTGGACCGACCCTTGTTATGTACATGATGCGGTCCAATGGACCCTTATTGGGACCTCGTTGCCCTCGTTTCCTCTTGAGTGAAGCTGAGGATTCATCCATTGGAGAACCTTCTGCAGTTTTAGGAGCCGATGTAACCTCATTGTCTTCGCGATTAATCTAGGTAGCAAAAATTATAAGACTTCGTATACTTGACAACCAACATTAACTTGAACTGCTGAAGTTAAGATTCGTGATCCATACCTCATCAGCAGGATCATATTCCGAGTCTAGATCCACTGAAGTCTTTTTAATTTTTATATTCGGAAAAGGATCCGATGGACTGTGATAGGAGCCTGAACTGCAGGAGTCAGTAAACTCCATATTGTCTTGTTTATTGTTACTACCAGGACTAGTCTTCTTAGGGCTTTCCATGCTAGATCTAATAAGACAAAAAATCTAATAAATGGCATATTAACTCTACATGAAGTGTTGCATGAAGAAAAAGATGGAAGCATTCTAGTATTTGATAAGGCATTCTAGGGTTTAAGGCGACTGACCAAAAGGTTCCTATACATTGCGAGGGTGAAAACCATGTTAAAGTTGCTCACCAGCAATTGCAATTTTATCTTCTTATTCTAAATAGGCTAGCTTCGTTCAGAGTGGCGACCACGTTCTTGAGGTTTACTAGGCGGTGCCTAGCTCCGGACCTATAACTGATCAAGCAAGAGAGTGATAGCAGCAGCAACTAGCAAGCTCACTTTACACTGACAACCACACGCATTATTGTATCATAGAGATCGGCAGCATATGCTCAGACTCCATCGCCACACCTAGTGGTACCTAGATATGGGCGTGAGGATGCTCCTGACATCACAAATGAGTTGGCCAGCAACTTGTTTGGCTTCAGAGCTAAATATAGCATAACTTTGGTAGCACAGATTAGCTACAATTGCTCAAATGAAGCTGATGGAGCCACAAGTGCAGACATCTTTGGTAGAACAGATTAGCTACAATTGCTCAAATGAACCTAACTTAGAGAAATAAAAGCAAACTTAGCCAAACTTAGTCTAGCATAGCTAACTCTAAGCAAAAGTAGCCAAATATAGCTAAATATAGCATAACTTGGTCAAAATTAGTCAAGTATAACTATATCTAATGTAACTTATCCAAAATTAGCCAAATTTGCTCAACTTAACCAAATATAGCTAAATCTTGCCCCTAATAGAGAATTATGTGGCATATGCAAGGCCGATGATAGAAATAGGGAATATACTGCTGTTACTAACTACCAATTTCACAGTTTCAGACACACAGAACCAACTACCAATTTATCGTGATATAACCATCCACATAAGTCTTGCCCCACCGAACCCTAACCAAAGATGCCACCGAACTTGACAGTTTTTCGAATTCCACCGAACCTTAACCAAGGATGCCTACCATTTTCCAATTCCCGAGCCCTAACCAAGGATATGCAAGGCGGCGGCGAAGGCGGTGAGGGAGGCGGCACGGCGAAGGAAGATGGAAGGTCGAAGGGTTAAGGGTTTACCTTGAAGCTCGGCGGCGACGGCAATGGCTTCACTCGGCATACCTGGAAGTGGCGAGGGCGAAGCTCGGCGGCGACGGCGGCGAACACTTGGCGGCAAACAAAATTTCGGCAGCCTAACGACGTCTAAGTGTTTCGCCCAGTTTAGGTTTTCCTAACGCTTTCGAGGGGTATATATAGACTCCCATTTTCTCAGGCGGATTTTAAGTACCGACCACGTTAGAAGATGGTTACCTCAGGCGGGTTTTACTTACCAACCGCCTGAGAAGATAGGAATATTTCAGGCGGTTGGTAAGTAACACCCGTCTGTGAAGATATTTACTTCTTCTTAATTAATATTCTTGATTAAATGTGGGTCCTTTAAAAAGGCAAAATTCCACTTTCTTTTAATATTATTGATAAGTAAAGGTTACCATTAAATTTCACTTCATAAATCCTTTGAAATTGGTCAGAACATAAAAAACATACAACAAATGCTATTTTTTATTTTTCTATCTTGATGAATATAATGCTTTTTTCATTTATTTTTTCAATGGACATTTTTACTCATCATACCAACCTCTATGAATTTTTTCAGATTTTTTTAAATTTTTTTGAATCAATGTGTGTTCATAATTTGATGAATGCCTCATATGTATATGAGCATTTAGTTAGAATGATGGATAATTTGAAGTTTGACATGTTGGAATGCTTTTAAAAAAAATTAACAAAATTCATACATGTATAAATGATACAAATATGTTCATACAAACAAATTTGAGTGAATGATCTTTTTTTTATGAGATACACAAATGTGAATAATATGTGAGTAGAAATTAATTTGATATTTACCAAAACATTACAATGTCAGTTATACAAGTTTTAAAATATTTTTCTCAGGTGGTAGATGTTAATTTTATACAAATGTAGAAGAAAGATCATCGAATTTGGACACAATTTGCAGAATCTAAACATGTTTGAGTATTTATATTGGAATCTAAATAAAAAAGAAGCAAAGGATAAGGAAACTGAAGAACAGTATCGGGCATTATCTCAGGCGGTTGGTAAGTAACACCCGCCTGAGATAAACTTCTTCTCAGGCGGTTGGTAAGTAAAACCCGCTTGAGAAAAATTTAAACACCGCCTGTGAAAAACGGACGCCTACATAAAGACCCCTCACCTTCGGACGCGTCGACGTCCGTACGCGGTCTTTCTTTTCCCTGAGGCGCGACCTTTCAATGCGCGGTAAACCAACTGCTCCACGTGGCCCTTATTAAAGACACGCCATCACCCTTTAGTTCTCCACAAGCGCGTCGCTCACTTTGAATCCTTTTCTTCGTCTTCCTCCGCTCTGACGACCCAACACCACTATGGCTAACCTTCCGCCGCCAAGCCCTCCGAGGGAGCCACCTTGCAAGAAACAATGTTGTAGCACCCCCGAGAGGATCAACACCCAGCAGCGCCTCCACATGGCGCGAGAGGCATACAACAATATGTCTCACGCCATGAGTGCCTTGGGGTTGGGTACCCTTCCACAGTATCCTGGAATGGGTACTACCGTCGGCCACTACCTCTACGCCCTCACGGGGGTGGTTGATCATCTCGACATTTTGTTCGCGATGATGGCCCAGGTTCTTGGCCCCGAGGGCCGCAGAACGCTGGTGGAGGCGACGGCTAGCAACCTCGGCCTCGGGGTTGCACCACCGGTGCAGCTGGTGCAGCTGGTGCAACCGGCCCTGTCTCCTATTGCACTGGCGCCAGAGTTGCCGCTGGAGGACGAGGAGGAGGAGGAGGAGGAAGAGGAGTAGGAGTAGGAGTAGGATTTAGTTAGTTTTTCTTTGTTGTTTTTAGTTGCTTCTATTTTGTAAATATTGTTAATGAATGAAATCTATCTCTGTTCATCTATCTGATTGAATATTACTTGTGTATCTTGTATGTTCTTTTGTGAGATGTGTAATTGAATATTGTTAATGAATGAGTATCTTGTGTGTTCTTCAACTGTGTGAATGAATGAATGAATGTGTAGTGTGTTCATCGTGTTCCTCAGACTCGGGTATCATAAGGTAATTATCTCAGGCGGTTGTTAATTCAAACCCGCCTGAGAAGAAGATTACCTCAGGCGGTTGGTAAGTAATACCCGCCTGAGATAAAGATCTACTCAGGCGGTTATTAAGTACCAACCGTCTGTGAAGATATTTACTTCTTCTTAATTAATATTCTTGATTAAATGTGGGTCCTTTAAAAAGGAAAAATTCCACTTTCTTGTAATATTATTGATAAGTAAAGGTTACCGTTAAATTTCACTTCATAAATCCTTTGAAATTAGTCAGAACATAAAAAATATACAACAAATGCTATTTTTCATTTTTCTATCTTGATGAATATAATGCCTTTTCATTTATTTTTTCAGTGAACATTTTTACTCATCATACCAACCTCTATGAATTTTTTTAGATTTTTTAAATTTTTTTGAATCAATGTGTTTTCATAATTTGATGAATGCCTCATATGTATATGGGCATTTAGTTAGAATGATGGATAATTTGACGTTTGACATGTTGGAATGCTTTTAAAAAATTAACAAAATTCATACATGTATAAATGATACAAATATGTTCATACAAACAAATTTGAGTGAAGGATCTTTTTTTACGAGATACACAAATGTGAATAATATGTGAGTAGAAATTAATTTGATATTTACCAAAACATTACAATGTCAGCTATACAAGTTTTAAAATATTTTTTTCAGGTGGTAGATGTTAATTTTATACAAATGTAGAAGAAAGAATCATCGAATTTGGACACAATTTGCAGAATCTAAACATGTTTGAGTATTTATATTGGAATCTAAATAAAAAAGAAGCAAGGGATAAGGAAACCGAAGAACAGTATCGGGCATTATCTCAGGCGGTTGGTAAGCAATACCCGCCTGAGATAAACATCTTATCAGTCGGTTATTAAGTACCAACCGCCTGTGAAGATATTTACTTCTTCTTAATTAATATTCTTGATTAAATGTGGGTCCTTTAAAAAGGCAAAATTCCACTTTCTTGTAATATTATTGATAAGTAAAGGTTAATGTTAAATTTCATTTCATAAATCTTTGAAATTGTTTAGAACATAAAAAACATACAACAAATGCTATTTTTCATTTTTCTATCTTGATTAATATAATTCCTTTTTCATTTATTTTTTCAGTGGACATTTTTACTCATCATACCAACCTCTATGAATTTTTTCAGATTTTTTAAAATTTTTTTGAATCAATGTGTGTTCATATTTTGATGAATGCCTCATATGTATATGAGCATTTAGTTAGAATAATGGATAATTTGAAGTTTGACATGTTGGAATGCTTTTAAAAAAATTAAAAAAATTCATACATGTATAAATGATACAAATATGTTCGTACAAACAAATTTGAGTGAAGGATCTTTTTTATGAGATACACAAATGTGAACAATATGTGAGTAGAAATTAATTTGCTATTTACAAAAACATTACATGTCAGCTATACAAGTTTTAAAATATTTTGTTCAGTTGGTAGATGTTAATTATACAAATGTAGAAGAAAGAATCATCGAATTTGGATACAATTTGCAGAATCTAAACATGTTTGAGTATTTATATTAGAATCTAAATAAAAAAGAAGAAAGGGATAAGGAAATTGAAGAACACTATCGGGCATTATCTCAGGCGGTTGGTAAGTAATACCCCATGAGATAAACATCTTCTCACGAGGTTATTAAGTACCAACCGCCTGTGTCGACGTTCGTGCGCGACCTTTCGTTTCCCCGAGATAAACTTCTTCTTAATTTTTATTCTTGATTAAATATCTTCTCAGGCGGTTGGTAAGTAAAACCCGCCTGAGATAAAGTTAAAAACCGCCTGTGAAAAACCGACGCCTATATAAGGACCCCTCACCACAGTCAAAACGCAACACTGGAGAATTTATATCAATGCCGCAAGGCTGTTGAATTTCCCCTGCGCCGCGCCACCGCTCCGCCGCCCAACCCATACTGTCGCGCCGCCGCTCAACCTTGTACCGCCACTTCTCCACCCAGCCATCCCACTGTGCTAACGCCTCCCCACCGTGTTGACGCCTCTCCAAGGTAAATGTAGTTTCCTTACTTTTTCTTTGTATATTTTAATTAGCTGATAAGCTGTTAGTTTTGTGTGTTCTGGTATATGGTTTGTCCTTTTGCATGTGTAAGGACTGTATGGATTGTGTTCTGGTATATTGATGTATGGACTATATGGATTGTTTGCTTTTTGTGTGTTCTGCTAGTTTGGTCTTTTATATATTGATGTATGGACTATATGGATTGTTTCCTTTTTGTGTGTTCTGCTAGTTTGGTCTTTTATATATTGATGTATGGACAATATTGTAATAAGCTTATTGTAGTTTGTACCTTTTATGTGACATGAATATGATGTTTAATTAACAGATGCAATTGTAATATATATAAGATGCATGAAGTTTACCCGAACTTGTAATTGTAGTTTTATGTGTTTTCCTTTTCAATATGCTACTTGTGTGTGCGTACCTCCTGCTTGCATATATTTCAAAGGAGTGATTAGGGTTAGATTTCTAGGGAGATGGTTTTATAACTCACCCATTTAGTTACCATTGTTGGATGGGATCCGATGTCAAGATATAACGGACTGGATCCCACCCAAACCTAGACCATGTTGCTGGGCCTGTTTGCCCCACGACTTCAATCCTTCACCCCTGATTGCTGCTCCTGACGCCTTCGACTCCATCCGCCTCAAGCTGCAGTAGGGTTGGGCATTGGCGACCATACGTTCTCGTTGCTAGGTGACATCAATGGTGGCAAGGTGTAGAAGCCAGTGACAGGGCCATCTGCAAGCGGCAGCGAGGTCGGGAAATGACACCGGGGGTGGAAGACGGCACCAGGGCCAACTGCAGGTGGCGACATGGACGGATACAGTGTTGGAGGCACCGGGGCCAGCTTCCGGCGGTGGCGGGACCGAAAGACGGAGGTGATGGCCAGAGCCGCAGGCGACGACGCGCGGTGGTCGGTGGAAAGTCCGCGGCAGTCACCGAAGTGGCGAAGTGGAGCCGTGCGACGCTCCAGCAGTGCGCCTCTCCATCGCGTCAGGTAGGGGCAGCGGCAAAAATCCACCCGTACCCGCATCCGTCGAGTGCAATACCCGTCGGGTACCCGTACCCACGGGTATAATTGCTATCCCTAGATCCCACCCAGACCTAGCCCATGCCACTAGGCCTGTTTGCCCCACGACTTCAATCCTTCTCCCCCGCCTCAAGACATCGCCCGTCTCCTACATTAGTCACTCTAATCATACTTGTTATGTCTTTGTAAATTCATTTTATAGAAGACCTTTAGAGAATATTTGTGGCCAAATTTTGTAAATCTGACAAAAATTCTAATATTGAAGCTTGGACCGTCGAGCGTGGATGTATAACATGCCAAGACCCGATCCTATGTACATTCATAATGTTGCAAATTTTATTGAAGCATCCAAGAGACATGCGAAGTTGCAAAAGATAGATGACATATTATGTCCATGTATCGACTGCGAAAATAAGATTGCTTGGACGGATACTATAGTAATCCAATCTCATTTGGTGAAAAGAGGTTTAAAAAAACTACACAATATGGACAGAGCATGGTGAGTTAGATACATATGATGTGGATAAAGATGATGAGAGAGGTTCAGATGATGATAATGTTCATATCGATGATGGTAGTGACAATCAAGCTGGTGATGATGATGATGATGAGTTCGATTGTGAGGAGATGTTGCATCACATTGAACCATATGTATTGACTTCTATGGGAGAAAGAAAAGGTTTAAGTAAAATGGAGACATTGCAGAATGCGGTGACAGAGCTTTTATATGATGAATCAAACGGTTGTGATAAAGAGTTTACTACATTGCGTGCAGTCTTAGAACTACTAAAGTTGAAAGCTACGCACGGATGGTCCAATTGTAGTTTCTCTGATCTTTTGAATCTTTTGGCAGAAATTCTTCCAAATCCAAATAAACTGCCCAGAAGCACTTATAAAGCAAAGAAACTTCTTTGCCCGATGGCACTAGGTGTGACAAAAATACACGCTTGTGTGAACCATTGTATTATGTATGACAAAGAGCATGAGCTCGCAACTAGATGCCCCATTTGTGGTGTCAGTATATATAAGAAGGACTAAAATCACTAGTATGTTACCAACATGAAAAAGACTCATAAGAATAATAAGTTTATTATTGGTCCTGAAGGTAACAATGACGATTCTTCTGCCGATGCAGACGGGAAGAATAAGAGAAAAATTCCTGCCTTGGTGATGTGGTACCTTCCGATAATTGATCGCTTGAAGCATTTGTTCTCAAACCCTAGGGAGGCTGAACTTATGCGTTGGCATTCCGAGCAACGCAAGAAGAATGAAAAACATATACGACACCTTGGTGATGCAACGCAGTGGAAAATTTTTGATATTCAGTATCCAGAATTTGCGAAGGAAATCAGAAATGTGAGGTTTGCCTTGGGTACAGACGGAATGAATCCGTTTGGTGAAAAAAGGAGCATACACAGCACATGGCCCGTGGTCTTAACGATGTACAACCTACCGACGTGGTTGTGTCACAAAAGGAAATATATCTTGTTATTTGTTCTTATCCCAGGCCCAAAACAACCTGGCATCGAAATTGATGTGTTCTTGGAACCTTTAATGGAAGATATGGCGAAATTGTGGAATGAAGGGGTACGTACATGGGATGAGTACAAGCGGGAGTATTTCATGCTAAGAGCAATGATATTCGTTACCGTGCATGATTATCCCGGACTGTTTACATTATCGGGACAAATGAAAGGGAAGAAAGGTTGTATTAGGTGTGTGGATAGAACTGGATTTCTATACCTCACTTCATCCAGAAAGACGGTGTACATGAGACACCGACGGTTCCTGTTAGATACACACAAGTATAGGAAGATGAAAGAACAATTTGATAATAAAATCGAAAAAGATACTGCACCAAAACCTTACAGTGGAAAACTTGTGTTTGAAATGGTCAAGAACATTCATATTGCTTTCGGTAAGGGAAAAAATAGTAAAGGAATTAAGAGAAATAAAAGTACATCTTCGAATGATACAACTGACATGGCTTTCAAGAAACAATCAATTTTTTTCAACTATCTTCCGTATTGGAAGAATTTGGAATTTTGCCATAGTATTGATTTGATGCACGTTACAAAGAATGTATTTGACAGCATCATTGGGACCTTGCTGGACATGCCAAGGAAAACAAAGGACGGATTAAATTCATGTATGGACCTAGTAAATCTTGATTTGAGACCAGAGATTCATCTAGTAGAAAAGGCGAACGGGAAGCATTACCTTCCCCCAGCCAACTACAACTTGACGCTAGAAGAGAAAAAAACAATTTGCGAATGCTTGCGTGGGATCAAAGTTCCCACGAGTTTCTCATCCAATATCCGCAAACTACTCTCGATGAAAGACTTGTCTTTATTCGGTTATAATTCTCTCGACTGTCACATGATGATGACAGTTTTCCTTGCCATTGCAATAAGAGTCATCAAACCTGAGCATATAAAAGTTGTCATCACACGTTTGTGTTACTTCTTCATGGCAGTATCGCAAAAGGTGATAGCACGTGAAGATTTAGACTATCTGAAAAAATACATCGTCGAGACAATGTGCAAGCTTGAGATGTGTTTCCCACCATCCTTTTTCGATATGCAAGTACACCTAATCATACATCTCGTTGATCAGATAAAAGCATTGGGGTCACTATATTTACATCATATGTTTTCGTTGGAGAGATATTTAGGAGTATTAAAAGGTTATGTGCGGAACCGTGCTCACCTAGAGGGTTCAATTATGGAAGGATACACCACTGAAAAAGTGATTAAGGGTTGCACTGATTACATCAAAGATGGAAAATCGATAGGTGTGCCTATATCAGTACATGAGGGTAGACTACGTGGGAGAGGCAAAGTTGGTAAGAAAACTTTTATCGTTCAAGATTACAAGAATGTATATCGTGCACATTTTGGTGCACTACAACAGCTCGCAATAGCTGAGTCGTACATTGAGGAACACCAAATTGAGCTTCGTGATAAAAACTAAGACCGCACAGAGGACTGGATCATGAAAGAGCACATAAGATGTTTCACTGAATGGTTAATAGACAAAAATATACCATACGGAAACACTATAGAAGAGGCAACAATGAAGAAGTTAGCTTCTGGCCCATCTGCTTTGGTGACATCATGGCAAGCATATGACATCAATGGTTACATATTTTACACTAAAGAAAAAGACGGTAAGAGTGTTACACAAAATAGTGGTGTTCGTATTGAGACTTATGATTCACAAGGGCAGAAGACCACATACTTCGGGTTCATAGAGGAAATATGGGAACTCGATTATGGCGAAAGAATGGTAATGCCAGTATTTAAGTGCCAATGGGTCAAACATCCCGATGGTGTGAAAGTGGACAATTACGGGCTAACACTGGTAGACTTGAATAAAGTGGGTTATAAAGATGATCTGTGGGTTCTCACCGATAATATTGCACAAGTTTTTTATGTTCAATATCCAGAAACTGAGAAGATGCACGTAGTTGTTTCTGGAAAGCAAAATATTGTTGGAGTTGAGAATGTGGGAGATAATGAAGAGGAATATAATCAGTATGAAGAGATGTACCTTTTCACTGAACCAGAAAACATCAAGCGCGTAGAGAGAAGCATTATAAAGAATTTGAAACCCTATATGCGAGAAGATGTCAATGCTGGAAAAAATGTATATAGCAACGCAAGATGATATATATTGTATATATTTGTATCTTCCGAAATCAACTTAGAACAATGTTCCATTTCAGCTTTAGATAGCATGTTTCGAACATTATTAAATTCAGCTTTTGTTTCGAGCTCCTGTCAAGCTAATCCCTTCACAGCAAGCTCTTGTAGATGCAAGTAACACCCGAGACTCATCATTTGGATTGTTAAAATCTTCAATTCAAGTCTGACGATACTTCCCATCCATTTGAGGGCTTGTTTGGATAGGAGTACACCCAAACAAGCCCTACAAGATTTCTTTCTCTTCTCTCCATTTTGATAATTTACGAAGATGCTACTTTATCAGTTCTAATGGCTGAATATATTGACTACAAATTAGTACCATCTCTCTTAGTGCTTTACACAAGCGACGAAACATACAACTTCAATCACAAATCTTGTTTGTACCATTTTCATAGGAATTTGACCTTAATCTTTCAAGCATAGATTTATCAATAATTGAAGCTTCCTCATCAGACATGTTAGTGATAGTTACAAGGGAAGGGTGTGTTGAAGCTAACGAAATTTCAACGGGACTGGAGACAAAGAGATGCTGCATATGATTGACAATGTCCAAGTTAGACAACATGAAGCTATGATGACAACTTTCAACAACATGAAAAGTGACTAGAGTTAGGCGACTGAAGACATGAAGCTATGATGACAGCCTCAACACTGTTTTAGATGAGTGTTTTGTTGTTGACTAGAGTTAGGCGTGCTACAAAAGTTAGGCAACTTTTACATCCATTGCCTAACAAAAAATTGACTCAACTTAAGCGCTCGAATCGACCGCCTAAGCATGACACACTTTCTAAGTTGCGCCTAAGCTTAGGCTACTGTAACAAACCAAACAACAGCTAAGGGGTTGTTTGGTTCAATGCCTAACTTGGCTAAGCCTAATATTAGGCATGCCACACTGTTTTAGGCGGATGTTTGGTTGTTGACTAAGGTTAGGCATGCCACATAAGTTAGGCAACTTTTGCTTCCATTGCCTAACAAAAAACTGCCTTAACTGTGGCGCTCAAATCAACCGCCTAAGCTTAGCCACTTGCCTAAGCTTAGTCATGGTAACAAAACAAACACATGACATACTTTTTTAGGCATGCCTAACCTTAGGTTATGGTAGCAATCCAAACACATACTAACATTAGTTAGCTTAGGCACGCCACAAGTGTGGCAAGTGGCTAAGCTTAGGCTTAGGCAAGTTAGACATCATCCAAACAACCCCAACATTAAGTAGCTTAGGCGTGCCACAAGTGTGGCAAGTGACTAAAGTTAGGCTTAGCCAACTTAGACATACAACCAAACGGGCCCTTCATCTGCTCCTTCGCATCCTCCACCCTGGCCCAGAAGCACAGGTCCTGGGTCAGCCCGGCATTCTTGCTGCGCTGCCTGCTGCTCGACCGTGTGATGAGGTTGATTCCGGCAGCGACGCTGCAGCCTTTCTCCTTCCACAACCCCTCGAACAGCTCGTACCTCTGCTCCCGGCCGTCACATATAGCTGTCACGCGTCTAGTGGAGGTTGTTGCGGTGGTAGCGGCAATGTCGAGCGGCTTCACAAGGAACTAGTAGAAGTGATGCCCAGCCGTGTCGCTAGGTGGGCACAGTTCAAGATCGGCTGCCGCCCTGCACGCTTTAAGGCCCTCAGCCAGAAAAGGGAAAATTAAACAGTTGGATTTCCTTGTCCATACCAGTTCTAAGTCAACTGTTCGACGCCTGGGGAAGGCCCCCGAGGGAGCCATTCCCGATCCGTCCCTCGACCGGCATGCTACAGACTCTAGAACGTCACTACAATCAACGATAATAGGTGCATATGGGCCGCAAAGTGAAATGGACAAGCGTCTATTTTTGTCTGAACTTAGACAGATTAAGTCTACTGCAAAACCAGCGTGATTAAGTCGGGACTTTAATCTCGTATACATGGCTGAGGACAAAAATAATGACAGGCTCAATCATCGCATGATGGCAAGGTTCCATAGAGCACTTAACCATATAGAGGTCAAGGAAGTGCCACTGATTGGAAGACAGTACACATGGTCAAATGAACAAATTCAACCGACACAAACTAGGATTGATAGGGCCTTCATCACAACACAATGGGAGGATGTGTACTACAACCCTGTGCTCCAGGCTTTATCTTCCTCGACATCTAATCATTGCCTTATCCTACTGCAGACATTCATGGAAGAAGTCATAAACTGTCCGTTCAGGTTTGAAGCGCACTGGATTCACATGACAGGCTTTCTTGAGTGTCTGCAGGAAGTATGGTCGAAACCAGTACCCCACCATCTCAATGCAATGGCCAAGCTTCACAACAAGCTCCTTCGGACTGCTAAGGCACTGCATCACTGGTCCAAAACGCTTGTGCTGCAAGGGAAACTGGCTATAGTAATCTGCAGAGAGGTCATCTTGAGGCTCGATAAAGCTGGAGATTTTCGCGCATTATCAGCTGCAGAGCAGGAAGTAAAGAAACGCCCTAAGAGTACAATTCTCGCGTTAGCTGCGATTGAAAAATCACGAGCTAGACAGCGATCGAGACTGGCGTGGATTAGGAAGGGAGATGCTAACACAAAGTACTTCCAAGCAGTGGCAAACACGAGATCGAAAACTAACCATATCCAGTTGTTAGAGGATGAAGAGGAGATTGCTACTTCCTGTGCTGATAAGCATCGTATCATTTATCAACATTTCAAAAACGAATTAGGAACACACCACCCCAGGAATCTCGCACTTAACTTTGAGCGCCTTGGCTGGCAGCCATGTGATTTACAGCATCTGGAACTCCCTTTCACAGAAGAGGAAGTCACCAAAGCGGTCAAAACCATGCCAAAAGCCAAGGCACCAGGCCCCGATGGTTTCACAGGCTCATTCATTTCTACATGTTGGAACATACTAAAGCCTGACTTCATGGCTGCTATGACCCAGTTCAGCCAACTAAATCAACAATGCCTGCGCCATCTAAACAGGGCATTTGTGACCCTCATTCCTAAAAGATTTGCTCCAAGACGAATAATAGATTTCAGACCAATAAGTTTAATTCATATATTTTCCAAACTTATCTCAAAAATCTTGGCTAACAGGCTTGCTCCGGAACTGGACAACATTATCTCCATGCATCAAAATGCATTTATTAAACGCCGTTGCATACATGACAATTTCCAGTTTGTTCAACAGGCTATACAGAAGCTCCATAAAAAGAAGACCCCGTCTCTCTTCATCAAACTAGACATCTCCAAGGCTTTTGACACTGTTAGATGGCCATACCTGTTGGACATTATGTCCTACTTGGGTTTTGGAGCAAAATGGTGTGAATAGATAGCTGCATTATGGGGTACATCTACCTCATCCTTCTTGCTCAATGGTAAGCCTGGAATAAGGCTAGTACATGCTCGAGGGGTGCGCCAAGGGGACCCCCTCTTGCCGATGATTTTTCCGTTAGCTATGGAACCATTAATCAACATGTTTTATGTTGCTCAGCAAAGGGGATTACTCACCCCATTGCCAGGAATGGAAAATCACCTTAGAGTCTCATTGTATGCGGACGACGCGACTATTTTTATTGCACCAGCCATTTTTGGTCAAGCGTCTGGCCTGATCACGAACCTGGAAAAAACTGAGTTTTACCCCATTCATTGCCAGGCAAATGAGGTTTTGCCCCTGCTAGTACAAGGAAGCAGACTCTCAACCTTTCCTTGCACATACTTAGGTCTGCCTCTACACTTCACAAAACTGCCAAAGTCTGCAATATGTCCAGTGATACAAAATATAGCTCAACGACTACCTAGCTGGAAGAAAAATTTACTGTCGTACTCGGGTAGAGAAATCCTTGTCAAAACAGTCCTCTCAGCCATGCCAACTTACTTTATGTCAGTATTCAGTCTGCCGTCATGGGTAATCAAGTCAATTGATAAATTAAGGCGGAACTTTCTCTGGAAAGATGATGATCCAGACAAGATAAATGGAATACACTGTCTGGTAAAATGGAAAACCTGTATACGCCCAAAGAAATGGGGTGGCCTTGGTATCAAGGATCTTGAAAGATTTGGGCGAGCACTACGTCTCTGTTGGTTATGGCTACATTGGGATCAGCGGAATCGTCCCTGAAAAACCTTGCTCAAGTATCACAACCAGTCCGACAAACATCTTTTCTTTGCCTCCACTCTTTTTACAGTTGGCAATGGTCAAGACACACCTTTTTGGGAAGCAAGATGGTTATTTGGTCAAGCCCCAAAAAACCTAGAACCTAATTTATTTCGACAGGCTCGTTTCAAGAAAAGGTCAGTGGCCATAGAGCTTAAAAATCGTAACTGGATCAAAAACATTTGCTCATTACACAATGAGGAGGTACTGGATGAATTCATAATGCTTTATGTAGCTATCAACGAAGTCGCCTTATCAAAAGAAAGAGATTGAATTACCTGGAGATGGATACCCAATGGAGAATACTCTGCTGCAACTGCGTATGAAGCACAATTCTTTGGAAATGTGGAGTCTGGTTGGGCAAGCACTTTTTGGTCAGCTAAAACTCAGCCACGATGCCGCTTCTTTGCATGACTGGTCATGCACAAAAAAATCCTCACAGCTGACAATCTAACAAAGAAAAATTGCCCACATCAAAGCGATTGTTCTTTATGTATCTGTCTCCCTGAAACAGCTGACCATCTTCTTGCATATTGCACCTTCACTGAGGTGGCCTGGCACAAGCTTGTCCAACTTCTTAGCCTCCCCAATAATCTGTCCCGAGTTAACATGAATGGTGCTCTAAACTGGCTAGATGACATTTCTGTGTCTTGCCCCAAAACTCAAAGCAAGAAAATGGTTGGGGTATTGATCTATTTTTGGTGAAATATTTGGAAGGAGAGGACTCAAAGGCTTTTTCAGAACAAGGAATTATCATATACTCAGGTGGCACATCTGACCCTAGAGGACATTAGACTACAGGAACTGGCTCTCGATGACAGTAGCGATTAAGTCTATCAAAGGGATGATATCTTCTTGTTTCCCAGTAGTAGAATTTGAATTTCTGCTTCATGTAACTTAGTTGATGCAACATATAAGTTGTAATCTATTTCTATCTTAATGAACGGCAGCTCTCCTGCCTATTTCAAAAAAAAAAGGGAAATTAGATTAGGAAGGACGAAGGGTATTCTGGTCAGTCCAGGTGCAATGTAAATAGAAGAAAGGGAAATAAATTAAAAAGAGAAGTTCTATTGTACTGAAGTCAGTCAATTAGAATTTTAAAATAGCAATTGTCTCGTTTATCAGCACCTTATTATTAACCTGGAATTGGCGTGTTGGCAATGCTTAACCTAATTAGCTTTTGTGTTATTTCTTGTTTTATAGAATTTAAAGTGCTCTTTTATGAAACAGTGTAATGTACCGGTGTGCAAACTTTTGTTTTACTTGAAGTGATAGTACATGGAAGTATTTTTTTTAATATTGATATACCTTTAGCATGTAAGTTGATATCAATACTTGAGGTACCCTCTAGCACTATATATCATATTAGTTTTACTACTGAAAATCTGCATTGTAGTGTCATGCAACTCTGCCCATAGTGATTCATATTCAGATTAGCTTTCTCCTGCTCTTATTTGCTGATTCTATCTGTTAACACAGGCACTCGCTTGGTTGTAAACTCATCGTGGAAGAACCCTTCTCAAGCGTGGCTTGCTGGATGTAAATTAGTATATGAACTGCTTACTGACACACCTCGAGATTGAAAGTAAATTTGATTCTCTGTTTAGAAAATTGTGGCGTGCTGGATGTAAATTGTGTCTCAAGAGTGGCGTGCTGGATGTAAATTAGTATATGAACTGTTTACTGACACACCTCGTGAAAGAACCCTTCTCAAGAGTGGCGTGCCGGATGTAAATTGTTTGATATCAAACTTGATATATTAACGTGCATTTACCTGCCATGACGATGACAACAACAATCAAATATTTGTCTTAAACAAGTTGAGATCAGCTAGAAATGAAATCCAACAATTTTTTAAAAAGAATAGAAAATAAGATGAAAGTAAAAAAAATACAAATAAAATAAGATTATATATTTTATTTATTTTAGAAATGGATTAATAAGAAAGAAGATAAGAGTAACAAAATACAAATAAACTAAGATTGTAGCACATGAATTATTAATTTCCACGCAATCACTACAGGAATCTTCTCATTAGCGTGCTCTTTCCAGAATAGCATGTAGTTGTCTGGACACACATCAATTTTCTCATACTTCATAGCGAGACCAGATATCTTGATCTTTGACTGATACATATCTGGTGGTGCTTTGTGGGGTTGTGGAAGGATATCGCAGATCAATTTCATGAGATCATTGTAGCAGTTGATGGAAAAAAAGTATTTGGACTTAATTGCCATAAATCTGATCAAGAAAGCAATTACGGTCACAACCGTGTGTTCATGCAATGGCTCTTGTGATTTCTTCAGCTCCTCGAAGAACTTCTCTGCCTCATTTGTAAGAGGATCCTCCGCTTCCAGAGCTTCTAGCATCTCATCCATCCTATCAACCTCTGTTATATCATCATCCTCATCCACTTCTGTTATGACTCGAGAATTAGTCTTGCCGTGAAAGGTCCACACTTCATAATGTGGAGTGAAACCGTTTCGACATAAGTGAAACGAAAGCTCCAATCTTCTCAAAAACTTGGTGTTCCAGCATTTTGTACTTGGGCACCGCACTATATCTTATGTTGACAACGAAAATGTCCGATCCAGAAATTTATCTAACTTGATGTACCACTCATCCGAGTGACCACCAGTTCTGCTCTTCCAGCCAGTATACATCCAACTGCGGTCTTCACCCATGTTTGACTCTGCAGCTTAACGCGAAAAAAATTGTCGTTAATGTATACGCTACCACCTTGACGCATACGGTACCATAACAATGGTCTACATGGCACGATAACACTTATTGCGTGTCGTGTCCTTCCGGGTTGGTCACTTAAGCCTAACGATTCACTTAACCCTAAACCTACCAAATCACGAAATTTTGGCAGCATAAGGCCGCCTATTTAACACTACATCCCCCTAACCGGTGCAGTTCTTAAAGTACAAAGGAGGGCAACTGGTTAGCTGGGAAACATGTTGCCTTACGGATGTTGCGAGTCAAGGACACATACTCGCAACATACGTTTTTCAGAGTTTTCATCGTCTTATACGTACTCACAAACATGCGCGATGTGAACGGGGGGTCTTGTGGCGGAGAGATATCTGGTAACAGACTTTTAGGATTAGTAATGGGCAGCCCGGCCCATATACACTTAACCCCTAACGATTCACCTTCTGTCACTAGTCACGGGTCCACGATCGTGACCCACACTGCAGCGGCGCCGTTCTCTCTTTGCCCGACCTTGAATGAAGGTCAGGGTTGGACCCGATGGGCTGTATATACGCTACATATATGATGCCTACTTTACGGACGACAGCCCTTTTGTTTAGCCGTTTCTATATATGATACATAAGCATCAAAAATATTAAAGAAAACATAAGCAATTGTATTTTAAACACAAAACAATAAACAAGAGCAATAATACAAATCTTAAACATTATTAAATAAAACCTAAGCATATATAATAACATTAAGATCCAATTAACAACTAATTAACAACTAACTAATAATAAATTACAATGGTCAATTAATTAACAACTAACTAACAATTAATTGCAATTCAAACCTTATTAGCAACTACTAACAATTAATGAGAATTAACAACTAATTAATAACAACCTAACAATTAATTCGCATAACAACTAATCATTAAGAACAATTACCAACTAAATAGCATAACAACTAATCATAAAGAACAATTAACAACTAATTATCTATAAATTAATAACTAAATACCCACTTTACTTGTGCGGCGTGGAGCAGCGGGCCGGCAAGCATCGAACGGACCTGCGGAGGCATTGGAGCGAGGGGCCGGCTGCGTCGAGCTGAAATAAAAATGAGAGTCGAGTGTTAGGCAAATGCAAGTTGTGTGTGCTAGTGTTGAGTGATATAGTGAGCGTTGTGCCGAAGTGAGTGCAAGTGAAGGCAAGTAGTGAGTACACCACAAGAACCATGTTGTCCTATGCTCGCTGAACTATGTCCTCTCTAGTGGGAGAGGAGGGTCAAAGAGGGTGGGGCGGGAAAGAAAGCCGCCGACAGGGATTCGCGTGTTCTAGAAGTTGAAGGACAAGTTGGTGGGGCCAATGGCCCAACGGCGAGACGGGCCGGAGCGCCAGCAATTGGCCAAGCGCCAGCGTTTGTAAGGTCAAGCGAGCCGCGGCGCACGAGCGCGCCTCTGCGGCGTGACTACGGGAGTATCGGGGACAAGGGACTAGTGGCGGCCAGGGATAGAAAATAGAGTTTCTATTATTTGGGCCAGAAGTAAAACCGCCCCAACACTCCAATTGAGCGGTGCCCAACGCCTATTCCCATCACTCACTGGAAAGCGAAGCGGCGGGGGCTCACCCCAATTTCTAACTAATTGCTCATCAAGTGTGCTAGCTAATAATTGACAATTAATTGCAAAAAATATTAACAAAAAATACTAACAACTAATAGGGGGCTCACCTCGGTGGAGGCGGGTCGGCCGGGCTCGGGCTTAGGGACGGCGGCGGCTTGGGCGAGGATGAGGGTGGCCACGCTCTGGGAGGAGGCGGGCGCCAGGGGCCGGGGGCGGCGGGGGCGCGGCGGGCCGGGGCCGGTGAGGCCGAGGGCAGCGGGGGGGGGGGGGGGGGGGGGGGGGGGCGGGGGGCAGCGGGGGCGCAGCGGACCGGGGACGGCGAGGGCCGAGGGGTGGCAGGGGGCCGGGGGGGCGGCGGGTGCGCGGCGGGGCCGGGGGTGGAGCGGCAGCGGCGGCGGCGCGTAGGGATAAGACGAAGCGAATGAGTTCGACCCGATGGTATATGCCTTTAACTTGCGACGGCCCTAGGGTTGGCCATCGCAATTAAAACTATTTGCGATAGCTAACGGAAAAGGCCGTCGTAAATAAGGTTAATTTGCGATGGCCTCCTTATTTGCGACGGCCTGCTACCATAGCCATCACAAATAAGAGTCTATTTGCGACGGCTTTTGTAATTTGCGACGGCCATTTGCGGGCCGTCGCAAATAGGTTTATTTGCGACGGCCGGCCGTCCCCAAATACGGATGGCCATTGCAAATGATCGCGTTTTTTGTAGTGAATCCTATCATGTGCTAAATATCTAAGTATGTCTCACTCCTTGAAGTCTCGTTTCATGGTCTTCTGCCATGTCAACCTTTTTATTTGTCATGACTTTAGAAAAAAAAATAGAATGAGGAAAAACTATAAGAGGTATTTTTACATTCCCTGAGCAAATGCTCCACCTCGGGAATACGTTCCCTGTTGCCGTTTTGGAGGCCAGGCCAGGGGCTAAAAATCTCAAAAAAACTAAAACAGTTAGAAAAACAAATGAGAAAAGGTGAGCAAAAAATAAAAAGTCATTGTAAAATCAGTTGAACTTTAAAATATGCATCATTACATAAAAGATTATCAATACATTAATACCACAAATATCTCCTAATTCTTAAAAATCTGCAGAGTTATAAGTTACAAGAAAAATAACATATGAATCTCACTTTCCACAAATGTATCTCGGCTTAGATCCAATTATCTAAGAACATATGAGCCTTCATCTTCCAAAAAGACAATGTCAGAACATATCATTTTCTTACATTGCCTCCAAGCAAGTTTATTACTCCAAGCACTAAATAAATACACCAATGTTAATTTCCAGTGATGCATACTTCAAGATAATAAAAGCTACAAAATGCATATGTGATTGCATAAATGCTCTCCATTCTTCCAACCATGACGTCTAGGCAGCTTCATGACCATCATGAGATTATTTGCCTCTGCAAATTAATGTGGTTAAAGACATAAGTAATTGTTTGACAAATAATCAAAGCAACTGGAAAGAAAAGGTAGCTAATGCCTATGCTATGATCACCATTTGCTAGCTATAATCAGGCATCAATAGACAAGAACAAGATTAAGCACCCCTAATAAGTATAAACACTTTCTAGAAAACATTTGATTGTTCAGAATAATTGCAAGAAGACACATGTGTCACTATCAAATGAATGCTTCGCAAAATTTACAACAAGAGAAGTTCAATGAGAAGACATGACTAGTATAAGATAATAGATTGCACGACAATTGTGGATACCTTGCAGAAAACAAAACAGGACACTGCTGTAACCTCCTATGCCTATTAAAAGGTATACATGTAGAAAGAAACAAATCAGACCAAACTTTAGAGATCCATACAGGTTGATAGTAATGTTGGTTTGATCTCGGTTCACCTGAGATAAAAGAAATAAATAAAGATAATGAATTAGGAAAAAGGAAAAAGAAAAAGAAAAAAGGGGAACGGTCACAGTAGTGACTCCCACAACCGCCACGATCGGAGGTGGAAACCGACTAGGACTCGGTCCCCCTGTCGTGTGCTCTATAAATACGGGATTAGAGAAACATCATTAAGAAAGTCTTAATTACTCCTAATCACAAAAGTTAACCACCGGTCATCACGAAGAGCACTACGAAGGGAAGGTCCGAGCCCCCTCCACGCCTCCGTCCGCGGACAGTGGCCAGTGGAGGCCAGAAGGATTCAGATCCTTCACCAGAAAAGAGCAGAGAAGGATTCAATAGCCACCAACGGATCCTCCTCAAAGTGTGCTATCCTCTCTTTGATTACTATTATTAAGTGCATAAACAGTGATTAGGGTTCATGCTTAATGTTTAGCCAAAAGATTAGTTCTAACAATGGATTTAGAGCCTCCCTAATCATTTTTATGCCTAATTATGTTGGATTAGCATTGTGATTAGGAAGATTAAAGCAAATGTAGATGAATCTCCAAAATCCCCAAATCCCGAAACCCAACCATATCAAATTAAGGCCCAAATTCGGATTGATGTTGAAATTAAGGAGATGAGACTCTTACCTAATGGATGGTGACGTTGTTTTTCTTCATCCTGTTAAAACCGCCACCATGTTGCATGTTGGCCGCCCTGCTAGTGCATGCAGCACCGTGCCTTTGTCCACGTAAGAATCTTCTTGCGCCATCCTTCACATGCTAACAAGCAAATCAAGGCCGCGGCCTGCATGTACCCTCGGGGTCGCGCCGAGCGCACCTCATACACTGCAGGCTCCTGGCGCGTGCTTGCCGCGCATTGGCGCTGGCTGCACCGACGCGGCGCCGCCACCTCCACCAGGTGCACCGCTCTTAAGATCAGGATTTTTCGGGGTGAAACGTAAGAATGGTCTAGGGTTTTCCATGGGCCCCGTTTTTGTTAATGACTTAACAATTTTCGGCCGCCCGATTTTTGATCAACGGATCAGAATGTGCGGCAGCATATGTGGATTGGTTTTCTACACCAAGGGGAGGCGCGGGGAAATAATGGGCCGCATCTGGCCAAGGGCTTCGGCCCAGGTTGTTTTGACCCAGCAGAAATTTTATTCTATTTTTCAATTTTTGCTGGACTGGGCTTGTTTATGTTGGCTAACCCGTGGGTAATTGGGCCCTTTCACTGCTTTGTCATAATTTTTCGTATTTTCTAATAAATTCAGTGATTATTATATTTTGATTATGATTTATTTACTGTTTTAAATAAAAATTATTTGTGTCCATAATGTTCAGCATATTAATGCGTCCAAATTAAAATTTGAACCAACGAGATAATTTAATTTGGACGCTTTGATATGTTCATGATGTTTTTATCATTTTAGGCATCAATAATGATGACTTACGTTTAATATTAACAATTAATGCTTAATTTGATAATGATGGCTTCAAAATTAATTCTGACCAACGTTGATTTTATTTTGGATCATATACTTACGTTTAATTATGTTATGCAATTTTATGTTATTTCTGTCCAACGGTGATGTAACATAGAATTGTACTTTATTGCTTGTTTATTTATTTACCAACATAAATTTATTTTCATGCAATTTTCTGATATTTCTCATGTATAAATATTGAAAGCCAGAGTGACACTGTTTCTATATCAGAATATCGAACAGCTTACAGGCAGTAACTTTCCTCGTTGGAAGATCTGCGTTGAGGTATCCTTGGGGTTTAATCAGCAGGATTATGTCCTGAGGGAAGATAAGCCGACATCACCCACTCCAGGTGTCGAAGGGTATGATGACCTCAAAAGGACTTATGAGCTTAAGTTGGAAAGGTGGAAGAATTCCAATCGTGTGGCTCTCCTCGTTATGAACGCCTCAATATCTCCGAATATTGCAGGTGTCGTTCCAAAGAAAGACACTGCTAAAGAATTTCTTGTTGTGATGGAGGAGCAATTCAAAGGCTTCGAAAAGATTTATGCTCATGAGATTTTGTGAAGCTTCTTGAGAAATACACTATGGATGGGAATGTGAGGGCCACATATTAAGGGAAGTTAATGCATCTTCAAAGCTTAAGTCTTTGAAATGTGAATTAAGTGAGAACCTTCTCATCATTATGATATCGGAATCACTACCAAGTGAGTTTCATCAATTTAAGATTAACTACAACACACTTAAGGAAAAATGGACACTTTCTAAGATGACTCCCAAAGTTATGCAGGGAAGAAGAAAGGATACTTAAGCAGGTTCAGGACCAAGCTCATAATGTGAATTTCTACAAAAGAATGAATGAGTGGAATGATCCTAGCCCCTCAAAAGCTAATAAGATGCCATTTAAGAATCATTCTCCTCAAAAAGGTAAAGATGCTAGTACTTCCACTGCGCCTGATGCATCTAATGCATCTAGCACTTCTGCACCTAAAGGAGGAGTTGAGTGCAAACACTGCAAGAAGACTGACATTTCAGAAAAATTGCCTTGAATTTCTGAAATGACTAATAAGGAGGTAATGATGAAATTACATTTATTTATGAATCACTTTATGTCGTTTTTTCAAGTACATGGCGCTTAAAGTTGCAGAAAAGAAGCGGAGGTTCAAGCTGTGGGATCTCTCACCTGAAGCTGGATTCAGGACATCCGCTTAGATTGAATAATGTTGTTTCTGTTCCATCCTTAAGTAGGAATCTCATTTAAGTTTTATGTTTATATGATGACAATTATGCTTGTTTATTTGGTAATAGACAATGTAGTTTGATGCATTGTAATAAAAATGTTGGCCCCGCTTTCGGACAATGAAAGTTATATATGTTATCTTTACATGATTCTATTATGCACGTAAATGATGATTATGGTGATGACGATGTAAATTTGAAATACAGTGCTGGAAAGAAGTGGAAAGGCGTTAGTACCTCATTGAAATTGTGGCACCATCGCCTTTAACGCATTTCGAGGGGGAGAATTGAACAATTAATTAAAAATGATACGCTTCTTCCACTTGACTTTTCAGATGTTGATTATTGCATTGATTGCATTAAAGGAAAATGCATTAAGACGATAAAGAAGGGAGCGACAAGAGCCATTAAAGTCTTAGAGCTCATTCATACTGACATATGGGGGCCTTTTAACGTTAAATCCATAGATGGTTTTGATTCGTTCATAACCTTCACGGATGACTTTTTCCTCTATGGATATATTTTTCCCATACGTGATCGATCGGAGGCTTTGAACAAATTTAAAGTTTTTAAAGATGAAGTTGAGAATCAACTTAATGAAAAGATCAAAGTAGTACGGTCTGATCGCAGGGGAGAATATTACGGAAAACATGCTCCTTATGGGCAAATTCCAAGACCTTTTGTGAGGTTTCTAGCTGAGAATGGAATTGTTGCTCAATACTCAATGCCTGGTGAACCTCAGCAAAACGGCGTGGCCGAGCGAGGCAATCGCACACTAATGTATATGGTGCGAAGCATGCTTAGTCACGCAAGTTTAGCAGTGAACCTATGGATGCAGGCTTTAAAGACAGCTACACACATACTTAATCTTGCTCTAATAAAAGCAGCACCGAACACACCTTACGAGATGTGGACGGGAAAGAAACCCAACTTGAATTATTTACGTGTGTGGGGTTGCCCTGTTGAAGCTAAAGTACTCAATCCACAACTTAAGAAATTAGACAAAAGCAGTCAGCTATTTCTTTATTGGGTACCCTCAAGGGGAAAGGGATATTGCTTTTATTGTCCAAACCATGTTACAAAATTTGTAGAGACAAGACAGGCAGTATTTTTTGAGGATGATGTCACAGAAGTGAGGAAGATTGATCTTGAGCGGAAACGGGTTTACGTACCATCCTCGAATATCCAAGAGTGAATGTAGGCCTAGAGGGGGGTGAATAGGGCTT
This sequence comes from Tuctoria greenei, assembly GCA_036927565.1. NCBI lineage: Eukaryota > Viridiplantae > Streptophyta > Magnoliopsida > Poales > Poaceae > Tuctoria > Tuctoria greenei. The sequence goes on along the minus strand of JAYESD010000003.1, from coordinate 106,207,444 downwards.
TTTGAATATTTGTCGGATCCTGCAGCACTCAACAACCAGTTTAATACCAGAGATATCGGACTAGTCCGGTAAAGTGCGGACTAGTCCGGTGTTCATGGACTAAGCTTATTAAACTTAATTGATTGGTTTGATTCTTTTATGTGTACAGCGGAAGTATAGAATCAAACAACAGTTTAACAGCTATATACTGAATTATATCACAATTAAGTCTTATGTTTAACAATTTAACGTAAGATGAACAATGTGTGTGAAACCCTAGATTAAGTTGATTAACTTGAATGATGAACAATGAAACAAGACACATGTGTTTATACCGTGGTTCGGCTACCACAAAAGGCCACCTACATCCACGTTGAGGAGTCCACAAAAGGACCGGGTCTTCTCCAACCCTACCCTCGTTGGATCGCCACGAAGGCCAATCCTCTTCCACTAATCACAAAGGGGTGAATAACCAAATTCAAGGGGCGATCTCACACTTTGAGAGCTCCCTTAGATTACAAAACACAATACCACCAAAAACACACTCAAAAGTTACAATTGAAATGCAGGGGTGTGTTAGATAATCAAACCAAGAGCTCAATGTGGTGTAGCAAGTGTCTCTCCAATGATCTAGATTGAATCCTCAAAGGATTGGACGATTTTGCACTTAATTTCGTGGAAATAGGTCGTTTTTGAGTCTCTTGGGAGGTGTGACGACGCTAGGGTTCGAGAGAGTGTAAAAGTGGGTCGTGCACCTCTATTTATATGGGGTTTCTAAAAGTGACCGTTAGGGTTCAGAAAGTTCGGACTAGTCTGTGGTGGTCACCGGACTAGTCCGATGTGCTGTGTGTTGCATACTCTAAGAGTCCCGAAATATCGGACTAGTCTGGCTGAAAGCGGACTTGTCAGATTTCACTACTGGAAATCTTCGGACTAGTCCGATGTCCATCGGACTTGTCCGATTTCACTACTGGAAATCTTCGGACTAGTCTGATGTCCATCGGACTTGTCCGGACATGTGAAACCCTAAGTGTGTTGGATGACAAGTCCGCACTCGGAGGACTTGTCCGACTTGGATCAGTGGGGTTTTTCAGACTAGTTGGTGTGAACATCGGACTTTTCCGAAGTGGATCAGAAAGGATATCGGACTAGTCCGGTTGATAACGGACTTGTCCGATTTTGTGTGACTTGTGTAGTGTTTTGAGGACTAGTCCGCACTGGGGGGGACTAGTCCGATTCTAGTCAGAAAGATACCGAACTAGTCCGACAGATATCGGACTTGTCCGATCTGGTGCAAAAAGGTTTATCGGACTAGTCCGATGATGAACGGACTAGTCTGGTCCTGTGAAACTCTGTGCAATGTGTGTGTTTAATTATCATTGAGCTCTTGGGGTGTGTTTCCTTAACACACTCCATACACAATAATCTGCTATTCTTTTTCCTTGAGATCATTTCCGCTTTGCTCCTCATCATCCCTTCTTTTTGGTATTTTGCTCATTTTTCCATTATAGGCCTGCATTCATCTCAATAAAGAGGTTAGGATCCCAATTGCTTGTCATAAATCATCCAAAACCCACAAGGGAGTCCTAGATGCACTTTCAATCTCCCCCTTTTTGGTGATTGATGACAACCAATTGAGATTTCACAAAATATGACAAAAATTGAGATTTTCATAAAGTATGCACATATGAATCAAAATACATCAGGCAGTGAGAGAATTATCCATATGTGCATTCTTTATGGTGGGATGCATAACTAAGTACATTAAGACATCGAGAATGACATAATTTGCATTAATCAACCAAAATAAAGCACATATGTCATTCGAGGAGCAAAAATTATAGATTTTAACCAATACTTCTCAAATTAAGTAAGCATTGCATTCACAGAACCAAAGTTAATCTTAGAAACACAGTTAAAACATTACAATCACAAAGATAGATAAAAAGAGCTCTCTCCTCGCATCCTACAGCTAAAGCTAAGACTCCCCCTCAATCTCTCCCCCTTTGGCATCAAGACACCAAAAAGATGAGAGGAGGGTCCTAGGGTCTTCACTCTTCACTGTCGGTCCTCTCGTCGTCGTCTTCGTCTTCTTCATCATCAGCTTGACGAGGAGGAGAAGGAGGAGAGACGGAGCCACTCGAGCCCCCAATGCCAAAGTAGGCAAGCTCGGAGGGGTTCAAGGGCGCGAGCTGAGTGTAGTCTGGATCAGAGTCCTCATAGATCACTGGAGATCCAATGGGATCAATCTCCAGCTTTTGGCAAATTTGCTTCACATTGGCCTTTATGTACTTCATGTCCTCCCTTCTCTTCTGATTGAGCTTGTGGGCCTTCATTTCGGCCTTCTTGCAGGAGGTGAATATAGCAGCCAGATACTTGAGGATTTCACTAGCTGATCCTCTCTAAGGGGCTTCCCTAGAAGCAGGGATAGTCCTGACACATTCACTTGATCTTGCCCGTGCCTCGGGACTGGAGGCCGTCGAAGGAGCAGCCTGCACACTCGGCTTTTGAGGCATTTGAGGCCTCAAGGGGAGATGCTCCACATCTTTCACAAACTCAATGCCGGTGACTTTTTCAATCACAAACATAAGGTAAGGAGCATATCCGCAAGATCTGTTGGGAGTGCAGGAGATGTTTACCATATCATTCCAAATGTATTGCGCCACATCAAATGGGCAGTCCTTGCTTATGACTCTCATCAGAGTCTGGAGGTATCCTTGCACACTCCCTGCATCCCCATCCTTAGGGGCAATGGTCTTTCTTAGCACTCTGTTCAACACCACAAAGAATGGCTTCATGTTTTTGGTGGAAGGAGGGTTGAACTTTGAGTTTGGATCATATAGAAACTTCATCTTGTCCTTGTCAATGACACCAATGTTGTGTATAACTAAGCAACCAGACCTTGTGGTGTCAAGGTGAAGCAAGCTAGTGAAATCTTCTTGAGTGATGCTGTACTTGGATCCATGGGTCATCCAAGTGACACTCTCTTCATCCTCACTAGAGAAGTGACAGGTCGCAAAGAAATGCGTAATCACTTCATCATTCCAGTTGTGTCTGAAAGCAAACAGATCTCTCAGTCCATGCTTTTCAATGGCTCTCGCTACATCAGTGAACGGTGAGCAGCCCTTCTTCTCAAAGTGTGCCCAGTCAATCCACTGACTGCGCACCACGGAGGTCTTCATCGGTAGATACACCGATTTGTAGAAATCTGCATGGAAGTTGCACCAGAACCGTCCATCTGCAGCTTGCTTCGGCCTGCCATACCAGTCAATGCTTCTGAATTTTGCGGCCGAGTCACTGCCCTTGCCATTGAACTTCTCCTCAGTAGGGTCCCGGACCCCTTCCCTGCGAGCATGCAGCTTCAAGGGCCCGACTGGCCCCGTCGCTATCACTTTTCCCTTGCCCTTTGCTTGGCGGGCACTTGCCGAGCTAGGGCCACTACCAGCCTTAGAGGCTGGCACCTTGGAGGCTGGCTTCTTCGCTAGCACTTTCCTCTGAACCTGAGGAGGGGAAGGAGCAGGCTCGGAGGGTCTTTCTTGGCGCTCCTTGCCAAGACCCGTCGAAGCCCGAGGCGCCACCTCGTGGTCCATCTTGGCCTCAAAGTCGGAGATTTCATCGTTTGAGCTCGACATGATCTGAGAATCATTTGCAAGAATGATGATAAGTGATAAAAGGCATAGGTATGAAAAGATAGCAAGGAAGTGCATTGAGGAATTAAAGAATCAGGTTTTATGTTCAGAAACATCGGACTTGTCCGGTGCACAGGCACGGACTAGTCCGGGGGACCGGACTTGTCCGTGCATGGACCGGACTAGTCCGGTGTTCATCCTCAAAAACCTAACATAGTGGACAAAGGCTGATTCCTAATGCATAACAAGTTTAGCATACACGTAGTACATCAAAGGGGCATGTATCCAGTGGAAGATGCTAGGCTATTCGATCAACAATGGAGAAAAACAAGATTTCTAGGGTTTGGGAGAAAATTACCGAAGAATTCGATTGAAGCTTGAGGAATAGGGAGTTGGAGTCCGGACAAGTCCGCTAGCTTCAATCCGCACGAGGTCAAGCTTGATTTGCGCCCAAATGCGCACCTTTTTGATGGTGGGATCAAGGAACCGCCTTGGGAGCTCAAGCGCAAGAGAGAGAGTGCGTGAGGAAGAGGTGGGGATGAGAGGAATTAGGGTTTTGTGGCGGCTAGGGTTATGGACACGAAAAATCGGACAAGTTCGGAGATGACCGGACTAGTCCGAACTCATACCAGAGAGCTATATCGGACTAGTCCGTGGTCTATCGGACTAGTCCGGCCTAACCGGCACTCGGCGGACTAGTCTGCAGGGGCGGACTAGTCCGGGTAACCACGGACTAGTCTGTGGTCACCAGGAGAAATTTGCATAGTCCATTCATATATATTTGAAGGTTCATAAATAGAGAATGGAGGGGCAAAAAAAATCAATTAATCTTGATGAATTTGATCAGTAAGCATACAACAAACAAACAATGATCATAATTCACCAAGATCTAGTAATTGACATAGTTTTTCGAGAAAAATTGAGAGAGATGATTTTCACAATTCAATCAACATTTTGAAGAATTCATACAGGTATGCAACCTTTCAAGCCACACTCCGAGAATCAAGAATATTTAGTTCATTTCGGAGTTCGCAAAAATGTTTTTCATCAAGTGGCTTGGTGAATATGTCGGCCAATTGCTTTTGGGTGTTGACATGTGAGATGGTTATATCTCCTTTCATGGAATGGTCTCTCAAGAAATGATGTCTTATGTCTATGTGTTTAGTTCTAGAGTGCTCAACTGGATTGTGGGCAATTTTAATGGCACTCTCATTGTCACAAAGGAGAGGAATAGGGTTCATATTGTAACTGTAATCCCTTAGAGTTTGTCGCATCCAAAGGAGTTGTGCACAATAACTCCCGGCTGCAACATACTCCACTTCGGCTATGGATAGGGCAATGGAATTTTGTTTCTTGGACGACCAAGAAACTAAGGATCTCCCTAGGAATTGGCATGTGCCGGGGGTGCTTTTTCTATCTACTTTGCACCCGGCACAATCTGCATCGGAATAACCAATGAGATTGAATTTTGAGCCTTTTGGGTACCAAAGTCCAAGGTTGGGTGTATGAACCAAATATCTCAAGATCCTTTTTACGGTTGTCAAGTGACATTCCTTAGGGTTGGCTCGAAATCTTGCACACAAACACACACTTAACATAATATCTGGCCTAGATGCACATAAATAGATTAGAGATCCAAACATGGAGCGATATACCTTTTGGTCGACATTAGGTCCATCTTCATTGAGATCCAAGTGGCCATTTGTTGCCATGGGGGTCTTTATGGGCTTTGCCTTGTCCATGCCAAACTTCTTAAGTATGTCCTGCGTATACTTGGTTTGGCTTATGAACGTTCCTTCCTTTTGTTGCCGCACTTGGAATCCCAAAAAGTATTTTAATTCTCCCATCATTGACATTTCAAACCTGTCTGTCATGATTTTGCTAAATTCCTCACAAAAAGATTGATTAGTTGACCCAAAAATTATATCGTCAACATAAATTTGACAAATAAAAAGATCATTATCTAAATTCTTTGTAAATAATGTATAATCTACTTTGCCAATTTGAAAACCATTCTTAGTTAAGAAATCTCTAAGACACTCATACTAAGCTCTAGGAGCTTGTTTGAGGCCGTAGAGAGCCTTACGCAATTTATATACGTGGTCGGGGAACTCTTCATCTTCAAATCCGGGTGGTTGCTCCACGTACACCTCTTCCTTGATCGGTCCGTTGAGGAAGGCGCTTTTCACGTCCATTTGATACAGCTTGAAATCATGGTGAGTAGCATATGCAAGTAATATTCTAATAGATTCAAGCCTAGCTACTGGAGCAAAAGTCTCATCGAAATCCAAACCTTCGACTTGTGAGTACCCTTTGGCCACAAGTCATGCCTTGTTCCTTGTCACCACCCTGTGTTCATCTTGTTTGTTGCGGAAGACCCACTTGGTGCCGACGATGTTTGCATTGGGTCTTGCCACAAGTTCCCACACTTCGTTCCGCTTGAAGTTGTTCAATTCTTCTTGCATCGCCACCACCCAGTCCGGATCCTTCAATGCATCCTCAATCCCGCGTGGTTCCAAAAAGGATACAAACGAATAATGCTCACAAAAGTTAGCTATGCGAGATCTAGTGGTTACTCCCTTTTGGCTGTCACCGATGATATTGTCGATTGGGTGATCCCTTTGGATGCATTGGTGTACTCTTGGATGTGGCAATTGAGGAGTTGTGTCTTCATGATTGTCTGCTTCTCCCCCTAAGTGGTTGCCTTCATTGACTTGTTGATCATTTTCGTACTCTTGTGGTTGATCTTGTGTTGAGGCTCCCCCTTGATTGATGGTCTCCTCTTGTGGTTCATTTTCCTAATGTTCGTGTGAAGGTGGTTCTTGTGGTAGAACTTCACCTAGAGCCATTCTTTTCAATGCTTGACATGGAGCTTCTTCTTTACCTAATTCACATGAATCAACTTGCTCCTTTTGGGAGCCATTAGTCTCACCGAACACTACGTCACGTGCAACTTCAACAAGTCCAGTGGCCTTGTTGAAGACACGATAGGCGTAAGTGTTCGAATCATAACCAAACAAGAAACCTTCATCGGACTTCGAAGCGAACTTTTAAGTCCTAGGCTTCTTGTTCAGGATGTAACATGGAGAACCAAAAACTCGAGAATATGAAATGTTTGGTCTGTTACCGGTAAGTAGCTCATAGGGAGTCTTCTTGAGTAGTCGATGGAGATAAAGTCGATTTGCGGCGTGGCAAGCGGTGTTAATCGCTTCCACCCAAAATCGATCCGATGTCTTGTACTCATCGAGCATTGTCCTTGCCATCTCAATGAGTGTTCGGTTCTTTCTTTCGGCAACTCCGTTTTGTTGTGGCGAGTATGGCGCTGAAAATTCGTGCTTGATGCCCTCTTCATCAAGGTACTCCTCCACTTGTGTGTTCTTGAACTTCGTGCCATTGTCGCTTCGAATACTCTTGATTGTCAATGAAAATTCGTTTTGGGCTCGCTTGAAGAATTTCTTGAGTGTTCCTTGTGTTTCTGACTTATCATGCAAAAATAAAACCCAAGTGAAGCGAGAAAAATCATCAATGATAACTAAACCATATTTGTTACCGCTGATGCTTATGTAAGAAATTGGACCAAACAAGTCCATGTGAAGTAGTTCGAGCGGTCTTGTCGTAGTCATGACGTTCTTTTTGGGATGATGTGCTCCAACTTGCTTCCCGGCTTGGCACGCGCTACAAGGCCTGTCTTTCTCAAAAACAACATTCTTCAAACCTCGGATGTGATCGCCCTTGAGGAGTTTTTGAAGGTTTCTCATACCATCATGCGCTAGCCATCTATGCCACAGCCAACCCATGTTGGTTTTTGCAATCAAGCATGTGTCGAGTTCGGCTTTATCCTTGTTGAAGTCAACCAGGTAAAGGTTTCCCTTCAACATACCCTTGAATGCAATAGAACCATCACTCCTCCTAGAGACGGTCACACCCTCGTTAGTGAACAAGCAATTATAACCTTTGTCACATAGTTGAGATATGGACAGCAGGTTATAATCTAAAGATTCAACATGTAAAACATGAGAAAGCGTGTGTTCAGAGGATATTGCAATTTTACCGGTACCAAGCACCCTTCCTTGACTATTATCTCCGAAGTAGATGCCTTCGTTTGGGTCCTCGTTCTCTTCATATTCCACGAACATCCTCCTTTCTCTGGTCATGTGATTGGTGCACCCACTGTCCAGCACCCATTTGGATCCACCGGAGGAATAGGCCTGCAAAAACAAATTATGCTTTGGTTTTAGGTACCCACACTTGCTTGGATCCTTGGAGGTTAGTCACAATACATTTGGGCACCCACACATGGGATTTTGTGTTCCCATGGCGTGGCCCAACATAATAAGCATAGACCTTGCCAAGGTTGTTTCTCATTAACACATAGGCGGCATCAAAAGTTTTAATAAAAGCTGCTGTTGTTCATGAGTCGTTCTAGTCTGGGGGGCCGGACTTGTCGGGATGACCGGACTTGTCCGGACACGGACCGGACTAGTCCGATATTCATGTGAGTTCAGGTTTTTATCCTTCGACATACCAGTTTGAGAGGATCTTCCCTTCACAAAGGAGATCCTTCCCTTGTTATTCTTATGACTTCCAGCATGTAGCTTTTCATCATAGGAGTAACCAATGCCATACTTGACATTTGGAGGTCTTTGGAGCAAGTATGCACTACGTGCATAGTTGATCTTCTCCTTGTCAAATATGCTACATTGAGTAGGATTTTTATCCTTTGTGGAGATTGATTTCCCTTTCAATCTGGTGTCAGTTTTACCACATGTGCACATATGAGCAAATTCAGTTTTAGTGGGTTGAGAAGGTGAGTTTGAAGAAGAGGAAGGTTCACTCAGCTTGAGTGACTCAACTTGCACTTCAAGGATCTTGTTAACCTTGATCAGGTCAGCAAGTTGGTCCTTAATTGCAACATTTGAGTCGGTTAACTCCAAGCAAGCTTTCTTGCTTGAAGCTAACTCAAGCTCCAGTGAACTGTTTTTCTCCTTTTCAAGCTCTAGAAGTTTTTCAAGTTCGACATACTCCTACTTTTGGGAGATAATCATGTCCTCTTGACGATCAATTAACCTTTCCTTCTCAACAAGTTGGTCAAGTAAGAATTTTATTTTTGTTGCAGTTTTCCTATCTAGTCCATTTAGCATATCCTCATCATCACTATCTATTTCATCAGCACTAGAGTAGGAATGCATGGAAGGGGTTTTGATGTTTACCTTGCGTTTACCTTCCTTTGCCATAAGGCAAGTGCCATTTCCCTTTCTTGCACCGAGTGTAGGAAAGAGTGTAGATTTCTTGGACGTGTTCTCGATGGCTATGCTAGCCATATCTTCTTCATCGGATGATGAGGACTCATCGTTTGAGTCCCACTCCTTCCCAATATGCGCTTGTTCGGCTTGTTTCTTCTTCTTGAAGAACTTCTTAGGTTGAGGCTTGCATTTTTTAGTCTTCTTCTTGTTCTCCTCATATGGGCAATCCACTATAAAGTGGTTATATTCACCACAATTATAGCACGCCCGTCTCAATTTTGGCTTTGTTCTTTCCTTGTACTTGCCTTCACTTGATTTTTTCCCTTGCTTTTTCGTCATTATTCTCTTGAACTTTTTCATGAACAAGATCAAATCCTCTTCATCTAGCTCACTGCTCTCTTCATCACTGTCCTCCTCTAGTTGTGCTTCTCTTGCTTCTTTGGATAGAGGCTTGAGGGTGGACTTTAAAGCGACTCCTTTCTTCTTTGCCGAGGTGAGGTCGACAATTTCCTTGACGTGCTTTGCTTGGTTCTCCATCATTTCAAAGTTGATAATTTTACCAAGCAATTCATCCGGAGTCATCCTTTTGTATCCGAGGCTTTCTCTAATCATGGAGCATAGCGTGACATTGCAAGGCATAAAGGCTCTAAGGATGAGCTTTACCACCTCGTGGTCATTCCACTTCTCGCTCCCATATGATCGCACTTTATTGACGAGTGTCTTCAATCGATTGTACATATCCTGAGGTGACTCATCTTCCTCGATTGCGAATCTTCCTAGTTCGCCTTCAATCATCTCAATCTTTGCTTCACGCACATGCCGGTCACCTTCATGTGCGGTTTGCAGAGTATCCCATATTTCCTTAGCATTTTGAGTCCATCCACCTTGGTGAACTCGTCCCGACTGAGTGAGGATGTGATTACGGCTGCGGCTTGAGCATTTCTACGAATGGCCTGCTCTTGGCTTGGGGTGAGCTCTTCGTCGTCATCCGGAATATCTATCCCTGTGCATACAATATGCTATAAACTTGGGTTGAGGGAACCAAATGCATTTTCATATTCTGCATCCACATGGAGTAATCACTTCCATCAAAGTGTGGGGCTTTTCCAAGTGGGATAGATAATTAATGGTTGTTATTGGAATTTAGACGATCATAGTTAAAAGGATATCGGGAGTAGTCGGTGTGACTACTCCCCTTCTTCTTCTCTTCAACCTTTGCTTTCCCTTTGGAAAGTGCCTTCTTTCTAAGGAGTGCCTTCAGCTCCAGCGTCTCCTCATCATCGTCCTCGAAGTCTTGAATGGCTTCGAGGTACTTCTCCAGTTTTTGGGTCTTGTCGTTGTTAACCTCCTCTTGGTTGTTGATTTTGTGGACGTCCTTCATGTCCGACATGATCTCTTCGAGTGGTTAAACTCTTTCTTGAAGAACCTGCTTTGATACCAATTGAATGTAGGCCTAGAGGGGGGTGAATAGGCCTTTTTGAATGTTTGTCAGATCCTGCAGCACTCAACAACCGGTTTAATACCAGAGATATTGGACTAGTCCGGTAAAGTGCGGACTAGTCCGGTGTTCACGGACTAAGCTTATTAAACTTAATTGATTGGTTTGATTCTTTTATGTGTACAGCGGAAATATAGAATCAAACAACAGTTTAACAGCTATATACTGAATTATATCACAATTAAGTCTTATGTTTAACAATTTAACGTAAGATGAACAATGTGTGTGAAACCTTAGATTAAGTTGATTAACTTGAATGATGAACAATGAAACAAGACACAAGTGTTTATCCCGTGGTTCGGCTACCACAAAAGGCCACTTACATCCACGTTGAGGAGTCCACAACAGGACCGGGTCTTCTCCAACCCTACCCTCGTTGGATCGCCACGAAGGACAATCCTCTTCCACTAATTACAAAGGGGTGAATAAACAAATTCAAGGGGCGATCTCACACTTTGAGAGCTCCCTTAGATTACAAAACACAATACCACCGAAAACACACTCAAAAGTTACAATTGAAATGCAGGAGTGTGTTAGAGAATCAAACCAAGAGCTCAATGTGGTGTAGCAAGTGTCTCTCCAATGATCTAGATTGAATCCTCAAAGGATTGGACGATTTTGCACTTAATTTCGTGGAAAGAGGTCGTTTTTGAGTCTCTTGGGAGGTGACGGCGCTAGGGTTCGAGAGAGTGTAAAAGTGGGCCGTGCACCTCTATTTATATGGGGTTTCTAAAAGTGACCGTTAGGGTTCACAAAGTTCGGACTAGTCCATGGTGGTCACCGGACTAGTCCGGTGTGCTGTGTGTTGCAAACCCTAAGAGTCCCGAAATATCGGACTAGTCCGAGTGAAAGCGGACTTGTCTGATTTCGCTACTGGAAATCTTCGGACTAGTCCGATGTCCATCGGACTTGTCTGGACACGTGAAACCCTAAGTGTGTTGGATGACAAGTCCGCACTCGGAGGACTTGTCTGACTTGGATCAGTGGGGTTTTTCGGACTAGTCCGTGTGAACATCGGACATGTCCGAAGTGGATCAGAAAGGATATCGGACTAGTCTGATTGATAACGGACTTATCCGATTTTGTATGACTTGTGTAGTGTTTTGAGGACTAGTTCGCACTGGGGGGCGGGGACTAGTCCGATTCTAGTCAGAAAGATATCGGACTAGTCCGACAGATATCGGACTTGTCCGATCTGGTGCAAAAAGGTTTATCGGACTAGTCCGGTGATGAACGGACTAGTCCGGTCCTGTGAAACTCTGTGCAATGTGTGTGTTTAATTATCATTGAGCTCTTGGGGTGTGTTTCCTTAACAAACTCCATACACAATAATCTGCTATTCTTTTTCCTTGAGCTCATTTCCGCTTTGCTCCTCCTCATCCCTTCTTTTTGGTATTTTGCTCATTTTTCCATTATAGGCCTGCATTCATCTCAATAAAGAGGTTAGGATCCCAATTGCTTGTCATAAATCATCCAAAACCCACAAGGGAGTCCTAGATGCACTTTCAAAGAGTTCATCTTTCCACTTAAAAATGTTGTCGTGACACTGGACCCTCCTCTCGTTCATTCCGAAAATAATGAAAATGTTACAACAAATGAAAATGAGGAAGTGAACGAGAATCCAGAACCAAGGATTGATCTTCCACCGCCCCCTCCTTTGCGTAGGTCGCAACATGAAGGAAAAAAATCTCATCCCAAATGACTATGTCACCTACATGACTGATGACGTAAGTGACAAGGGTAAAGCGGAAGATCCTTCTTCTTATAAAGAAGCTATGAAAAGTGAAAATCCGTCGAAATGGCTTATGGCTATGGCAGACGAATTAAAGTCAATGGGCACTAATGATGTTTGGGACTTAGTAGAAATTCCCCAAGGAGCCAAAAGAGTTGGATGCAAATGGGTTTATAAAACCAAATATGACTCCAAAAGGGATATCGAAAAGTTCAAAGTAAGAATAGTGGCTAAAGGGTTTACACAATGAGAAGGAATTGATTATAACAAAACCTTTTCTCCAGTGTCAACCAAAGATTCGTTCAGAATTGTGATGGCATTGACAGCTCATTTTGATTTAGAGCTGCATCAAATTGATGTTAAAACTGCATTCTTAAATGGTGATTTAAATGAAGATGTATATATGGCACAACCGGATGGTTTTGTCGTTGACGAAAAAGAACACATGGTGTGTCGTCTGAAGGAATCCGTTTATGGCTTGAAGTAAGCCTCGAGACAATGGTACCTCAAGTTCGATAAAGTGATCCGAACTTTTGGTTTTACGGAAAATGTTGTGGACAACTGTATATACGTCAAATTTAAGGGCAGTAAGTTCATAATTTTGGTCCTATATGTGGATGACATACTTTTGGCCTGTAGTGATAAAGACATGTTACATGAGACTAAGAGCTTTCTTTCATCAAACTTTGATATGAAGGATCTCGGCGAAGCCTCTTGCGTTCTAGGCATTGAAATTCACCGAGATAGGTCCACGTACACATTAGGACTATCGCAAAAGGCATACTTTGAGGGAGTACCGAAGAAATTCAATATCCATAAGTGCTCTTCCACGTCTGTTTGAATAGTCAAGAGCGATAAATTTGGGACATTTCAATGTCCTAGGAACCAAATTGAATCTGGCCAGCTGAAGTCAGTTCCATATGCTTCAGCTGTTGGAAGCATTATGTATGCTCAAGTTTGTATGTGCCCTGACTTAGCTTTTGTAACGGGAATGCTTGGCAAATTTCAATAGAATCCAGGAATGAACCACTAGAAGGCCCCAAAGAAAGTCTTGCGCTATATGCAAGGTACTAAAGATCTCATGCTAACATATCAAAGATCTAATAACCTAGAAGTTATTGGTTATTCAGATACTGATTTCGCCGGCTGTGTGGATAGTAAGAAATCTACGTCAGGTTATATATTCACACTGGCCGGAGGAGCTACATCGTGAAAAATCTCCAAACAGTGATTGCATCATCTACGATGCAAACATAATTTGTAGCATGTTATGAGGCTACTGGGCAGGCTGTATAGCTAAAGAATTTCATTCTCGGGCTCAAAGTGGTAGACAACATTAACAAGCCACTTGTGCTATATTGCGATAATGAACCCGCAGTTCTCTATGTGAGTAACAACAAGTCAAGTGCTGCTGCCAAGCACATTTACATAAAGTATAATATTGTGAAAGATAGAATCCAGAATCATACAATTAAAGTTGAACATATCAGTACGAGCGATATGCTTGTGAATCCAATGACAAAAGGCTTACCATCTAACAGCTTTCGTAAACACGTTGTCGGGAGGGATTATTGAAAGCCTTATGATTCTGGAAATTTGGGACCTTTTAAAGAGCCACTCCCCGTAAATAATAATATTTCCATTTGAAATATGTTGATGTATTATAAGTGTTAAAGTTCACTAGTTTTAATAAACTATTGCAACGCTTCACTTTGTACATTATACTTATTAAGAATGGATAATAAAGTGAACTATACAATCAAGGGGGGGATGTTGGTTTGATCTCGATTCACCTGACATAAAAAAATAAAAGAGATAATGAATTAGGAAAAAGGAAATAGAAAAAAGGGGAACAGTCACAGCAGTGACTCCCGCAACCGCCACGATCAGAGGCGGAAACCGACTAGGACTCGGTCCCCCTATCGTGTGCTTTATAAATATGAGATTAAGTGGGAAACATCATTAAGCAAGTCTTAATTACTCCTAATCACGAAATTTAACCACCGGTCATCACGAAGAGCACTACGACGGAAAGGTCCGAGCCCCTCCACGCCGCCGTCCCTGGACAGTGCCGGTGGAGGCCAGAAGGATTCAGATCCTTCACCAAGAAAAGAGCAGAGAAGGATTCAATGGCCGCCAACGGATCCTCCTCCTGTAAGTGTGCTAATCCTCTCCTTGATTACGGTTATTAAGTGCATAAACAGTGATTCGGGTTCATGCTTAATGTTTATGCCTAAAGATTAGTTCTAACAAGTAAATGAGCAGTAACTACTTGACATACTAATATTAGTAGTTCACAGAACCAGCAAGCAGCAAACCAGTGATGTTTATGTTGAACTCTCTTATAAAACCCAAGAAGTAAGTGCTATTTAGTTCATTTTTACATGCAGAGGACGACGTGAACAGAGTGAAAACTATCAGGAAAAAGACAGTTATATACATGCACATAAATATCAATGTCACGAAGCTCAGACACCATATTTCACCATTTGTGCAGTCAGGCGCAATACAGTAACTATGTCACTGTTCATTTTGAAATGCAAATAAAGCTGTGTTCCACCAGAATACTAGGCCTATATCTTAGCTAAACCAACTTATACGCAACTAATGTTTGTTAAATTTTGTATTCCCTGTCAATAATTAGTCAACAGATCACTCTAAAACCTCCAAAAGTTAGGAGGCAAAGAGGTAATTTTTCATAATTTTCACCAAAACTACAAGATAAAAAGTAAGGGGAATCGCGTACCTCTTTGGCTGCTCCTCCCAGATTGAGTTGGTGCTGCCGGCTGCCACCACGTAGATGGTTTAGCTCTCGTCCACGCCCAGCTCCAACTGCACGTGAGAGAAACAAGCAAGAGTCTCAGCTCTGTACCGTCGCGTTGGCGGAGTAGACAACGATGGTGAGCCTGACAACATCGTCTCCTGAGCGCGCGCGGTGCACCCACGGGGCCAAGACGATCTTCAACACCTTCTCCACGGCAGCCAAGCCACCACTGGGACCCTGCCGGTCGATCGTGATGGTTTGTGTCACGCCCGTAGACTGCTGCGTCAACTACGACGTGTGTGTGTGCTGTGTGGGCCAAGGGGCCACGGTGTAGTGGGCCAGTGGGCCAAGCTGTAATGGGTTAAACCCTTCTGACGTTTGGACGGTGAGACTATCGAAGAACGGAAACAGGTCGAAGCATAGTCTTCTCTCTCTCTCTCTCTCTCTCTCTCTCGCTCGCTCCGGCGGCTTATCGCCCTGCCTCCGGCGGCTTGCGCACGCCTCACGCCCCGGTCTGTCGAGTCGGCGGCCACAGGGACGTGACAAGCGGTATCAAAGCTGGTCCTTCCTCAGCGGCGGCGGCGAAGCCTCGCGTTCGTCGGCAGCTGCGGATATTTGACCCTTTGCAGAGGCGGAGGTCCGTGGCTCATCGCCTGCGGTGTCAGGTCGCGGACCTTCGACGATCTGGGCAGAGAATCACTGTGCTACACCGGCGGCGAGCGGTCGGCACGAGGAGAAGAGGTTAGGTCTTCTTAAGCATCAGGGTTGGTGAAGAAGGCCGCAGTACTCGGGTTTCCCTTGGCAACGGTGGTGGTTCGCTGCTCTTAGGCGTGGCGAAGATGTGCAGATTCAGTGGATGTGGAGAGCGAGTCTTCTCAATGCAGGTGAGAACCCTAACTCTAGGTTGGTTTTCCGGGAGGCAGATTGAGATTCTCTGGGCCGTGATAGTGAGAGTCTCTTTGTGGCGGTAGACTGAATTTCTCTGGACAACGATGGAAATTTTCGGTGTTCTCGGTGGATTTTTGTAGTGAAGTGCAGAGGAAGTGTGGTGGGTTTATTTTGTGCAGATGAAGCCAACTGTGCAGGCTCGTAGGGTCCATCAGGTGATGGGAATGGAGGTTGTGGCAGAGAAGTGGGAGAAGAGGTTATGTGCCCTTGATTTGTTTTTGCGTCGGTCTGACACAATGAATGATATGAAGAAGCAGGCCGTGGAACTTACCAAAAAGTGGGAGGGTCTGGCTGAGAGGAGGATGATGCCGAGATGGGAATGGTCTGGTGAGGAATATTGATCGCCAATGGTTAAACATGTCCGAGATGGTGTTGGCCAGAGAGAAAGGGTTGGTTATACTGAAGCACCTAAGGCGAAAAGGGAGTTTCAAGATCATGGGGTGATGGATGTTTATACAAGTCAGAGCAGAGAGGCAGGTGGTGGATGGAGTGATGATGGGGTTTGGGAGTTGTGAACTCTGAGAAGACAGAGGTTGCTGCTATGACTGTTATGGGGAGGAGTGCAATTGCAAGAATTGTATCACACAGATCTTACAAGATTGGCAGCATAGAAGTCTGGACGTTTGTTTGGAGGTATCTGGTGCTATAGTAAGTCAAACTGGAAATGACAGTGGTTTTGAAGAGGTGAACCAATAGGCTATGGAGGTTGATAAGGACGTTCTAGAAGATTTGGTAGAGGAGATATCTGATGGGATCTATTGTCTGGATGAAGAAAATGCGGATGATCACAAGGACGTTCTAGAGGGAGCCCCTATTTGGGATGTTGAAGAAGGGGAAGAGGGAGCTACTAAGCTGTTGGAAGGAGACAACAAAAAAGAGGAATCAGAGGTAGGGGAGGTGTATACAAGGATGGTGATATGGGATGACTTTTACAGTGAGGATTCTGATGACGTTCTTGTAGAATATAAAGCTCGACTCGAGGATGGTACTGTTGTGTCCCAGTCCGAGGGAGTGGTGAAGTGTGATGATTCTGAGAAGGAAAAAGAGGTGGAACCAGAGCTGACCGACGGGCCAGTCACTTGACGCACAATTAATATTTTTGTTGCCGCCAACACATTA
Source organism: Tuctoria greenei (assembly GCA_036927565.1). Taxonomy (NCBI): domain Eukaryota; kingdom Viridiplantae; phylum Streptophyta; class Magnoliopsida; order Poales; family Poaceae; genus Tuctoria; species Tuctoria greenei. The sequence goes on along the minus strand of JAYESD010000003.1, from coordinate 106,190,532 downwards.
GCAGAAGTAGCAATGATGCTTGTTAGACCTAAAAGAAGGACCAAGTATGTCACTCAAGCGATTCAGAAAGTTGCTGCTGTTTCTAATTGCAATATTGTGAAAGGTGTTCTCAGCCATCAGCTGAAACAATTTATGCTTAGGGCCAACAATACTAATACGCAGGTGGATGATTTTGATGAAGTGAAAGTGGCAAAAGAGTCTGTAATTTGGACTGATTCAGGGATTTCTGAGGTGGAAGGTTGGTGCTCTGATCATGCTTTCAAGGTGGGTATGAGGGTGTTGCAGTTAGTTACTTTTGCTGCAGTTTCGGAACAATCTGCCAAGAATTATGCCTTTGAGGATCCTAGGAACAAGAACTTTGCATGGGATAGTGCTGCTAATTCTGTGTTTCAGAAACTGCTACATGCCACAATATTTATACCACTGTCTATTCTTCCTACAGTTAATGCACGTTTTGTGATGGCAAAACCATAGTGGATACATGGGGTGTGGAATTCTTATACGGCAGATGCAGATCACTTGGCGATTCACAGTCAAGAGGGAAATGATTATTTACCCTTGCAAGGCATCATTCATAATGGAGATGTTTTGGTGATGGATAGAGGCAATTGTACATTCACTACAAAAGCTATGGTTGCTGAGGCTACTGGTGCTTCTGCAGTTATAACCATGAATCGTGTGCAGGAAATTCAATATTCATCAGTGAAAGTCAAGACTGCAAATGGGGTGGAGAAATATTTACTGTTCCAGCATCATGGGAAACAACTTCTGTTGCAAGGGGTGCAATCTGTTGATCAAAAAACTTTAGGGGAACGACCAGCAGTTCATTTGGAAGATTGGTCTAGGGAAAATGAAGGTGTTGTTATTAATGATAGAAGTCATTAGTCAGACAAGTGGCTTAAAGTGTATGAAGTGGTCATGGGACAAAATGAGTGTGCCAAAGATGGAGGTGTGGTATCCAAACTGATACTTGTTGAAGGATCAGAAACACTTTGGAAAATGTTGCCTCTGGAATTTTTTTATTGGGAGTGACATATTGTCAAGATGAAGACAATTTTAGCAGTAGTATTGAGTCAAATGAAGCAAGAGGTTAATCAGCAGAGAGGTGATCAGCCAATGCAGCCAATGGGCATTGGAGCCTTCATTCAAGATGCAAATGTGCTCGCTCCTTATGCCGATATGTTGAACCACTCAGATGATGCTAATTGCTTCCTGCATCGACTTTTCTAAGATAGAATGCTTGAAGTTATGATTAAGTATGGCCCTACTGTCAAGAAAGGAGACAAGATGTCACTAGATTATAAGAGTGAGCTGAACCAAAAGCTGCTATCTCACCTTGTTGTTGTTGTCTGTCTGCAAGAAAATGATGAAGATTATGGGGATCCGCTGGGCCAACCCATGCTTACTCTGTCAGTTTCAAAAGGTTGCTTTCCATTCATGGTGTTGTTACCATTTGACCCTGGTATTATGACTTGTTCAGAAAATGATCAGTTGTCACAAGTTGCTCAGTTACAATTGCTAGTGAAACAACCTCAAGCGGGGCATGTTCGACTTGTGAAGGGCAAGTTGCTGAAGAAATATGAGCAGTTATCGCTTTATCTTTTTTTTTGAGTTGCAGGTAATCCTATGTTCAGCAGTGAGAGTCCAGTTGCAATCCTCTATTCTGCCAAGTGGTGGTGTTGATTGCAAGACAATGAAACTACCTGTAGATGTAAAGCCTGGATTTGTTATATGGTGTGTGGATTGCACTACCTCCTTGACTGTTCTCTTTTGTGGTCCTTCTGCTGGGACTATGAGATGCAGGTATGAAAACACTGAAATACTTGCTGAAAGTAAGAACTGTTATTTGCCAGGAATTGTTGTGAATCTCCCTATATTTTTTTTGACCAAGAATACAGCAGGGGAGTCCCCTCCTGTTTAGATTGCATTAATCATCATGAGTTTACAGGTTACCCCATTGAATCCTTCCCGAGATAGAAAGAACTCAATTGGGTATTTACAACGTGATAATCCAGTTTTCAAGAAAGTCTTTACAAGGCGATCTAAACCTACAACTCTGCTTGATAATTGAACCCTGCTTGACGGCCCTAATGATCCCTTGCTTCTTCCAGAGTTGAAAAGAACGGCAAATTGTGATTCCATTGTATTCCCAACACCTGCCAACTGGCTTCGCTGAACAGGCACTGAAAGAACAAGTGATGAGTGAATTCCTCACTTCCTGAGTCACACAAGACGCAAGTATAATCCCCGTTTTCAATCTGGAAATTTTTCCGTTTGAGGAGATTTCTAGTATTGAGTCGATCCAGACACAACAGCCATGCAAAGATTTTCAGCTTTTTCATGAGTTTGGACCTCCATATCCAACATAGTGGTTTGGTGGAAACAATCTGTCTATAGAAGGCTTTGTAAATCTTTGAGGATTTGAAAGTCGGGCGTCGATCTGATTGACTCCAACAATCCTTGGAAAAGTCTCCTCTTCGATTCCTGTTGATTTTGTTGTGTAGGGCTTCCAATTCATTCTCTGCTTCCCTGGATAGAGGCAAGTGATACAATTGTGACATCTGCCTTGTTGCACAATACTGAGCTACCGTGATATCCGGAGTTTTTGTAAATGAGAATAATCTGCTAAATTTGTTAGACATGATGTGAGAATTGTCCCATTTTTCTTCCCAAAGTAGAACCGTGTTACCTTGCCCCAACGTTACATGTATATTTTTAGTGAATATGTGCCAGTTTGATAGAACATCTCGCCACCAGAATGAACCCTTACATGAGGATGTGGTAATGTATTCATGCGGTCGTTCATGTGCCAGATCAGCTGAACCCAAGGAATGTCCTCCTTATTATAGGCCTTAAAGAGAAATTTTTGCAGTAATGCTGAGTTCAACTTCTCAATATTAATGATACCTAGACCACCTTTTGCTATAGGGGAAGTCACCCTGTCCCAAGCTACTAGTGGTTGCCCCTTTCCGGCCACATCTGAGCCCCTCCATATGAAGGACCTTCTAATATGATCCAGTCTGAGTAATAAAGTTGGCCTTAGATTTATGGTGCACGTGGTATATATTGGAGTTGAGGATAGTATGGTGTTTGCCAATGTGCAACGTCCAGCCAATGAAAGCCAAGTGGCAGAAGCCGATACTCTCCTCTGCATATTTGTTATGAGTCTGTCAAAATTTCCCACTTTTGGCCTTGTTGGAGTCATGGGTAAACCTAGATAAGTGAATGGGAAGGAGCCCACTTGGCACCCAATGGTTCCAGCCAGTAACGCTGCTTCTTCCTGTGAGATATTAATAGGAACTAGGAAGGACTTACTAAAATTAATTTTGAGTCCCGTAGCCTCACCAAATGAATATAGGAGTGATTTTGTGAAAAAGAGCTCTCTCTGAGACGCCAGAAGAATGATAAGTGTATCATCAGCATATTGCACACAGGGAATGTCCATCGTACCAGTGCCACTTAGTGGTAGTGACAGGAGTCCCATCATTGAAGCCCAATTACGCATGAACTGCAGGGTTTTCGATGCTAGCACAAACAACAATGGTGATAGGGGATCCCCTTGTCTTACTCCCCTCCTGCAATGAAACGGTCTGCCCAGAGTGCCATTGAGCAAAACCGATGAAGTAGCAGATGACAGAATATCCAGACATCATTTCCTCCATTTCTCTGGAAAATTTAATTGCTGCATTGTGCGTAAGATTGCTTCATTTTCCATTGTGTCAAAAGCCTTTTCGAAATCTAGTTTAAGAATGACCACTCCTTGCTTAGATACCTTGCATTGGTGAATATACTCATAATACCAAGCTAGGCATTCTTGAATAGATCTCGATTTAATGAAGCCATATTGATTTTTGTGGACAAGTTGAGTGATGCCTTGCTGGAGTCTCTTAGACATGAGTTTAGTGATTAACTTGACTACTGTGTTTAGCAATGAAATGGGTCTGTAATCCTTCAGTGTTGCTGGGGTGGGCGATTTAGGGATCAATGTGATGAGGGAGCTATTAGCCGGCCCAAGACTGATTCTTCCTTAAAAGAAGTCCTCACATACAGCTATTATATCTTCCTTAATAATAGGAAAACAATGCTTGAAGAAATTGTTGTTGAACCCATCCAGACCCGGGGCTTTGTCGTTGAGCAGATGTTTAACCGTCTCCTCAATTTCAAGTACCGAGAAAGGTTCTGCCAGGTGTTCAAGATTTACCGAAGAGGAAGGTAGTTCATCCAACACTGCCCACGGCTTTGTTGTGTTACAGCATCCTAAACGTTGTCTGAAACAGGTCGAAATATATGCTTCTTTATCTGCATGTTCTACCAGTTCTCTACCATCTTCCGTTGTTACCGACGTAATATGGTTTTTCCTGAATCTGTCAGTAGCAGCGGAGTGGAAGAATCTTGTTGCTTCGTCCCCAAGTTTAGTCCACTGGACAGTATAGCATTGTCTCCAATAATCATTCTGTTCAAGAAGTACTTTTGCCACATGGTTCTTTAACAAGCGTCTTAGAATACTTCCCTGTGAAAACAAGGGCCTACCCTCTTCCAGTTTATCCAGAATGGCCAGTATCTTGTTGGACTGAGAGATCATACAGGACCATTTGTTTTTGCCTTTGCTCCATTTCCTGAGAGTGTGTTGTAAAACTTTGAATTTGGCATTCAGTTTCTTGATGCTATCCTTTCCTCTGTATGCTTTGTGATTCTGGTGCCAGACATTTCTTGTGATCTCCATAAAGTCACTGTGTCTTAACCAGTGGTTCTCGAATCTGAAGATGTTTGCTTTAGGGATTGTAGTACCTATTTGAACCCTGCATGGAGCATGGTCTGACGTAGTTTTGGCCATAGTGGTTAGGAATGTATCAGGAAATACCTCAAACCATTGAAGAGAAGTAAAACACCAATCCAGTTGTTCCAATAACGGCTCAGCCTGCATATTACTCCATGTGAATTTACGCCCTTTAAGAGGGATCTCCACAAGGCTCAATGAGTTGATCCAATCATTAAAGAACATCATATCAACTAGGTTGGCTCCCTGCTTGTTTCTGTCCTCATGGAATCTGTAAAAGTTGAAGTTGTAAAAGCCCGCATTTGAGTAAAGCCAAAAACGCAAAAATGCGAACTTAAAAATTTTGAAAGTGGACTTGGAAATCCAAACTCACATGAACCATTTGAGTTAACCCATGTTCACTAAAAACAGGAACTTGTTCAAATTTTACCTATAGAGCATGGTTGATAATGTATTTGGAACTTAAGGTGTAAAATCCATAATTTCCAAGTATGCACATTTTCAATGAGAAATTAAAGGAGAAAAGAAAACAAAATAGAGAGAAAGAAAAAGGAATTATTCCAACCCTAAAATGGGACATCCAAAAATATTCAAATCTCATGCCGTAAATTTTTCCATGACCTTCTAATATTCTAAATAGACTCTCGGTGAAGTTTCAAAATTTTTGAAGCACGTTTCCCATTTAGTGGACACGTACTAAGAGTTTAATCAACGTCGACTTCAAATTTAAACTTTGTACTTAACCTTGTCCAAATCCATTCAAAATTTTTCTTGAGGTCCCTTATGGTTCAAAAAGGGTAACTTCAAAGTTTCAGGATTTTTCAACCTAATCTACTATTTATTTCATTGAGTCAAGTATCACCACTTGAATTCAAATTCAAAATTTGAATTTTTTGGAAACTTTACCAAATACTGAAATTGATTTGCCCAATAAATTCCTCATATTTTGTTTAGTGTCCCTGCCCACTTTTAACACTTTTAGAGCCTATTAGATAATTAATTGCAGTTAGAATGAAGATAAGAAAGAGGGAGGTGGGTCCCACAGGTGGTCCCCACCAGTCAGGTCGGCACCTCCTCCCCTACCTCCACGCAGACGGACTGCATGCGCCACCACGACGAAAATGTCGGTACTTATCCCAGCCCCCGACTCCACCGGTTCCCAGCTCCTCCCGGCCGCGCCCCACTCGGGCTCGCCCTCTGCTCCCGACGGCGCCCTGACCGCCGCTCGCGCTCCCCACCTCCTGTCCGCCCGCTCGCCCGGCAGCCACGACCGCCTCTCGAGGTCCCTGCTCGCCCGACCCCACGCGCCGCCATCCCACAGCTTGCCCCCACGGCGTCGTCCCCTGCTCGCGCCTCCGACCGCCGGCGCCAGGCCGTGCCTCTGCCCGCGCCGAAGCTGCCCGCCTCCGGCGCCCTGGCGCTCAGCTCGCGTCCCCAGCCTCCGGCCGCCACGACGCGCCGGTTTGCCGGCCCCCATGGTGCCTCGCCTCCGCTCTGCTCCGTCCCCATCGTCCTCAGGGTGAGTGCCTTGGCCCGTGCTCCTCTCCTCCCCCCTCGCCCCTGCGCGCTGCTCTCCGCCGCCGGCGGCGTGCCATGGACGCCTTCTGTTCGCCCAATCCATGCCGCCGGGACGCAAGCCGCATCTCGCCGGCCCTTGCTGACCCATGCAGCAACGTGCCCTACGTGCCTCGCCCCGATGTCTCGCCTTCGTGCCACGCCGCGCGCTCCATGACACATCGTGCGTCGTGCGGTGCCTGCTCTACGAAATGCCGCTATGATGCTACACTGCTATGTGTCGTGCCACTGCTCATCGCGCTCTAGTGCGCCATGGTCATCGACGTGTCGCGGTGACCATCACTGTGCTCGCGATGTAATAGTGATTGCACACTCTTATTCTCATCCACACCAGCCATGCTTTGTGATTCCCTTGTGTGTGTCACGTCGCCACCAGGGTTGTGTTGTTGCCCTGCTCATGCCATGGTCACGCCTGTGCGTTGACCATGGTGAGCGCGTCACCCACCCTGCATCATAACTTTGATGCACAAAAGGGGATCCTAGCGTATTGAGTTGTGCCTCTACACCCTACAACTCCGCTAGAGTTGCCATTAGGTCTTTTACCTTTCACTTGGCACACCAGCTCAAGCCAATGTTTTGCCGTCGTTGTCCGCTTGACGTCGTCACGACGTTTCACGTCATGGGTGTGTCCTGGCAACAAGGCAAGGAATGTCGGGGATATAGATAGTGCGGGAACACAACCACGACACATTGGGTGATGGTCGTTTAGCCAAATTAGGGTTTAGTCGAGGCGAGACTCGTCGAGTCCTGAGTGTAGCCAAGGTGCTCGATGAAATGTCTTCTAGGTCAAACCAGGTGTGTCGGTGATCACCGATGACCTGGGGTAGAGGATACAAGAACGTTGCGACCAACAAGGAGAACTAGACCAAGGGGAACCTTGGATAAGAGTTCCTTGGTTGTGTCGAGGATGTTCCATAATCGATCACAGGATTGGTTAACTTGGTGTACCACTTCATCGACGGCAGGTTCGCCGAGTCGCTTATCAACAGCCGAGTCGACATCACTAGCCTTAAGACTCACAAGGTGGTGTTCGGGATTCCGCTCACCCCATTAACGAGTCCGGGTTGATGTGGACGTCGCTAGGACGATCTGCTCGAGATGGCAAAGCATGCCTTCACGGCAAGGTCTCGCATCATGTTTAAGTCCCGAGAGCTTACTGAGCTCACCTAGACAAGCTTGCAGAAGACACTATATTAGTGTCGTCGTGCAGCACTTGAACAATGCTCGAGGAGCTTGCTGTAGAAACTACATTACCTAAAGGTCATTTGAACGTTGTCTCGGTACTCACGTCAGGTTAACATGGCTCGTTAGGACCTCTTAAGTCCAAAGAATGTTGACCTCACTTCACTCCCAAGTGTCGCTAGGGTTTCACCCTATTTCATCCTTATTAGAACCTGCGACCACACTTGTCACGTAATTAGGTTTACTCCTTAATGAGTTTGTGTAACTTCATTTGTCGACTTCTAAGTCACAACCTCTTGTTGCACAGTTCACTCATGCCTTAAGCTTTCAATGCTCCATCTTGATCGCTTAGTCTTCCTTACATCACACAGTCCAGTAATGCTTCTTCACCATTCTACCTTATCACTCTTTGAGCGGCATAGCTCCAAGTGTCGAATGCTAAATCGCGATGTGTCATTACATTGCACCTTTCAATGCTTATCTCGACACTACTATGCCACCTTGAGTAATCCTTTGTTTATCCACACAACAGAGGCATGTCTATTCCTCTTAGTCAATCTCGTCGTTCCTAAAGAGTACACAATCTTCTTAACTCTAGTGTTTCCTTATATTACTTACTTATATGCATATCATGTCTGTCGGTGGTTTTGATCCGGCAGATCTCCCGACACTACTAAAGTGTTTGAGGAGTTTGAGGTTCGGTATGGGCGCACGGAGATTCCAGAAGGTGAGATGTCGAGTGACACAAGGGACACAGAGATTTACGTGGTTCGGGCCGCCTGAGCATAATACCCTACTCCACGGGGTGTGTTGCTGTTGTATTGGATGTATGAGCTCAACGTCAGTTGAGAGTGTAAAGTCAGTGTGTCTCCGGAGAGTGTAGATTGAGCGTATCTCCTGAGAGAGTGTGTCCTATGTATCGTCGGCCTATCCTTTTATAGTACAAGGGCAGGCCGTTACAAGTTAGCCTGGCCCGACATGTGGCCCCGGCGGTTACTGATATTGATACACATTCAACACGTTTAATTGCCCTTAATGACCGAGTTATGGGCTTTGACAGCACCGTTACTGGTAATTAAGGTCGTCCGATCGTGTGTCATTAGTATAATATTAATGACACTTGATCGGGTCTTGAAGTCCTTGATTCCCCTTTGAAGATCCGGAGCCGTTGTGGAGTCTTCCGGAGGTTAGAGGCTGAAGATCCGACGGTTGGACACGTGGCAGCGCTGGAGCTCACTGTGGGGAACAGATAGGTCCGGTGTTACCCGACACGTGTCTGTTCTGGAGCTTCCCTCGGTCTGGGGTTAGGTCCGGGGGTGCCATTTCGGTACATAGCCCGGAGCTTCTCCCTTATGGGCGGTAGCTCCGGTTTGATAGTACACGTGGCGACACTGGGACTAACCATGTTGGAGAAGCGGGTCCGGTTTTGTCTGACATGTGGGCCTCCGAAGGTCTTCAAATCAAGTAGTTGACTTTCCCTTGAGATCTTTGCAATCCCAAGGAGTATATGGTACCCAGGGTACCGACAGTGGCCCCCTGGGCCCACCTCTGGGGAAGACCCCTTGGGTGAAGTCATTCCGCCGGAGGTGGGTCCATCCTTCGACTTTTGAACTGAGTCTTCAAAGGTCTTCGGATGTGCTGTTGGCGATAGTTTGGAGTTAAATCCTCGCCGCGTGGCATATCCCGTGTGCGGCAAATGAGATCTTTGGCGTGCGGATCTCACGCAATTGAAGGTCGCCGGTTCCCGATATGAAAATCATATCGGTTCCGCGCGCCTTGTCAGGCCGCCGCCTTCGGGCTTCCCGCCTCATGATGACAACCATTCGCCTGGGTAAGAACCTCGAATTGATCGTTCGGGTGGTCCCGGGCCCTCTTGTCATCGGCTGGGTGGAATTTTTGAGTAGTACCTTCGACTTCCTTGCAGTTTCCATCCAAGCGTTGCGAGGGCTTACTTAAGAAGGAAAGCGCGCACCATCTGGGGTTCTTTACGCCTCTCATCTGATCTTGCGCTCAAACTCCCAACTTGTGCTCGCTTTTCCTCTCTTGCCTTGCTGTGCCGCGATGGAGTTGGGTCTCTGCGAGAGTCGTTTGAAGACCGACGGTGACCTGAAGAAGGTCCGGGCCCTCATGGGATGGTCCCCGGACTTCTTCAATTGCCTGGTCCGCACCGGGGGAGAGCTCCCGTTCGAGAAGGAGCACACCGGCGAAATGGTGTACTTCTCTTCGTACGCCATGGTGGGGTTGAACCCACCATTTTCCTCCTTTTTCTTGATGCTGCTAGACTTTTATGGTCTGCAGCTATACCACCTTAGCCCCCACTCCATTTTTCTTGTGTCTATCTTCGTCCACTTCTGTGAAATGTGGGTGGGCATCCCCCCCTGCATTGAACTTTTCCGAACCTTCTTCACCGTCCATACCACCGGTAGGAGTAATGAGTACCTTGGCTTCTATTACTTCGTGAAGTGCAAGAAGTGCCCATTCAAGTACCTCCGGTCGTTTCCCTCGAGAAAGTGGGATGATTGGAAGAAGGACTGGATAGTCATCCGGGTGGAGGAGCACGAGAAGTTGGAGCTGCCCGAAGGCCTCCCCAACATTGACACTGCAGTCAGGAGTGAAGCTCCGGTGCTGTCGGATGCCTTCAACCCTGCTCTGACCAGGATCCGCCAGTGCGTGGAGGGAGGATTAACTCCTCAGGCGGTATTTTGCAACTTCCTAGTCAACAGGTGGGCAGCGCTGAAGAGGAGAGAAAAACTCGCTTGGGCCCTCAACAGCATGATGGACGACGACCGGGTCGAGATCGGACTGAAGTCCAACATGGCGGGGGCAACCTTGGAGTTTCATCTCAAGAAGTTCCAGCACGGCATCGACGTCGTGGGTGACGACTTGACTCCGCCATCAGCTTTTCTCCCTCTAAACGTGGAAGTAGAGTTCACCAGGGAGCTCCGGTGGAAGATGCTGGTGCTTGACGACCTTGGTGTCGTCGAGAGAAGATCGACCTCCAGGGTGGTGATCCCTGGGACTTCCGAAGGTGGTTCCGACCCTGCTCCGAAGCCAAGGATTGAAATCGTCGGCAAGGGCAAGGAGCCGGCAGAAGAACCCTTGAGCCGGAAGAGGAAGCTACAGCATGCCGCCGGAAGGTCCGTCAGGCCTGCAACCTCTGCATCAGCTCCTTCTCCCCGGAGGGGGAGTTCTTCTACAACCGCGGCGACTGTACCCGCAGCGGTGTCCTCCCGGGGTGCTAGCTCCGGGCATGCGACTCCAGCACCAGAGCCGGTTGAGGCCTCTAGGTCCGGAGGTTCTTCCCGATCGAGGGGGGCCTCGACTAGGGAAATGCCCGTGGCTGCAATGAGTTCCGGGGGACCTTCCGGAGTTTCCACGCCAGCGGCGGCTATGGTCAGCCCAGAACGCTCGGGAAAGAGGTTCTGCGCAAGCTGGTGCGGAAGCCTCCAAAGGTAATTTTTAATCTTTACCTCAGACAGTTGTTTTGTTGTAGTAACAGTTTTTTAAGTTTCTTCATCCATCATCTGCAGCGTTCCCATGAAGAGGAGTGAGGCTCCACCCTCAGCCACAGCAGCTGAAGCTGTGAGGGCGGAAGCTTCTGCTCCTGTCCCGGTGCCGCCCTAAGTGGTGGCTGAAGCTGCGACAGCTCCGGCGTCAGCTGTCGTGGTCATGGACTTCGACTCATCCCCCGAGACTCCCGTGGTAGCGACGGACCACGGGAGAGAAGATGCGCCAGCGGCACCTACCCCGGAGGTTGAAGCTCCGGGTTTGGGTGCTGAGATGATGGATGCTTCAGTCGTTGAGCCGGAGGTAATTCCGGCCCCAGAGCTGGAAATTGTCGAAACCTTGGCGGTCGAGCCGGAGGTAATTGAAGTCCCGGTGTGCGCGCCGGATGTTGAGGAAGTCCCGGCGGTTGGGTCGGGTACCTCTGAAGCACCGGCCGCAGAGCCGGTCGTTGCTGGAGCTCCGGCCGCAGGGCTGGTTGATGTTGAAGACCTTCCGGCTCCCAAGTCGGTTGCTGTTGAAGCTCCGGCCGCAGGGCCGGCTGTTGTTGAAGATCTTCCGGCGCCTTAGCCGGTCGTTGCGAAGGCGTCAGCGCTCGAGCCCCCAGTAGAGGAGGTGCCCAGGCCAGAGCCAGAAGCAGTTCCTGCTCCGGGAGTGATGACGCCGGAGGTACCCGCGGCAGAGCCGGAGTGCTCTGATGAAGTCGCTGGCCCCCTACCCGAGGGGACGAACGAAGATCTGGCGGCTGGTCCTTCGGAATCACTTCCGGAGGTCGGAACTTCATCAGCGGGTCCCTCCTTGATGGTGACTGAGGCCATCCTGGAGGATGGCCCTGGTGCCGTGGGGGCTCAGGGGACCACTCTTGTGGAGTGGGACCCAATTTTTGTAACTGAAAACCTGCTGGAACCAACGGAGAAGACCCCAGCAGGTCTGGATCCTATCCTGTTGTCATTGTCTATTGACAACGCCTACTCCAGTCTGCATCAAGTTCAGTTGGCATTCTTCCACGACAGCAAGGCTCTTGAACAGGAGCACCAAACCCTTAGGAGGTGGCGTAATCGGCTCTACTTTGAGACCAAGCTGGCGCAGTCAAGGCTGGCCGATGACAAAGAATGGATCAAGCAAGAAAAGGTCTGCCTGGAGTACTGGGGCAAGTTATTGGATGGCAGGGAGAGCTTGACTCGCGCCCTCGACGCTCAATCCGGGGCCATTTATGAGCAGACCAAAGCAGCTAATAGTGCGGCTGATGAATGCCAAGAAAGGCTTGAGGCCATTAACACTACTCTCACCAAGCGCCGGGAGGCACTTGAGGAGAGGGAGAAAAGGCTCGAAGATGAAGAGCAGAAACTCCTAGAGCTGTGGGATGACGTCTTGAGGAGGGAGGAGGAGCTCACCGAAAAGGTGGTCTGGCTGACAAGGGCCTCGAAGAGCGCGCCAAGAAATTGGAAGAGCGCTGCGCTGAGGAGGAGGAGAAGGCCTGGGTGCGAGGGCAAGAACTCTACGAGCAAGAGTGTGCCATCGCTGCCAGGGAGAAGAAAGTAAGGGGCAAGGAGAAGGACCTGGTTGACCGTCGGAACAAGATCTACCTCCGGGAGGAGGAGCTCGGAAAACTCGAGAAGCGAGTTGCTGAAAAGATTCAGCAAAACGCCAAGGAAGTTGAGCGCCTCGCTCGAGAGAATTCTGAACTGGTGGCGGCCAAAAGAACCTTGGAAGAACTGAAGGGCTTGAGGCTGCAGACTCCCTACAGGTTTGGGAGTTCCTGGGCAAGGCCAACGACGCGCTGACACCGATGGGCTTCAGTCCCGTGCATCCGTATGATCCGGAGCTGGAGCCGGACCTAGTGTTGCAAGCGCTGAGCTCGGCGGGTAGCAAACTCTCTAAGGTGGTCGACGTCATCGCGGGCCAATTGGAGGTTGAGGGGAAATTCCTGGCGAAGAACGTTGCAAAGTATGTGCTGACGTGCTACACCAGCCGGAATCCCCAATTCCCTCTGGACCTGGTGCTTGAAGGTCCCGTCAAAGGAGAAGGTGAAGCCGCCCGAGCCAATGTGTCAGAGGTTGCTCAGAAGGTCGCCCAGTTCTTCCATAGGGTCTAGGACCATCTCCGTAGCTCCCACTTGCATTCTCTCTTTTTCTTCCTCAATTTTGTAATCCCTTGTCTCCAGATGAATGAAATCCCCAAATTTTTGTGAATTTTACTTTTTGTATTCAACACTTTTGTCTTCACTTGGCCCCCTGGTAGATGTACACAATTTGATTGTGAACATGTACCAAGAGGATATTGTGTTTTGTTGAAGACTCATTTGCTTCGAACTTGTAGAGTGTAGGTCCGAAGTCTTCGATAGTGAAGGCCCCCTGAGGTTGTCAGAGCTTAGAAGCTCCGACATTGTCTATTGTCGGAGCCTAGTAGCTCGGGCAATAGTCCCTATCAACGCGTAGAGCATCGATAGTTAGCCCTCCGGGGTGTCGGAGCTAGTAGCTCCGGCAGTGACCTTTGCCAACACGTAGTTTGTCGGCAGCAGACTCCGTTTGTGGGGTCTTCTCCCCATCTTTCATTTAGCGTCGACGGTTGGCCCCCCTAGCTTTACCGGAGCTTGGTTGCTCCGGTGATGCTCGTTTTCAATGTTTAACATCGATTACAAGCCACCTAGGGGGAGTCATAGCTTAGTTAGCTCCGACTTTTCTCCATTAACGTGGATTTTTTTATTTTTCCTGCACACTGAAGCCAAGAAAAATAGTAAAATTTGTTCCTTGCCTATAACTTCGTCGCGGATTACGATTCCCAAGAGAGTTTTAGGTCAAACGTGATTCTGAATACAACCGAATGCGTTGTCTTTTCTTCCAGATCCAATTGTACTTGGACCCGCCTTACTTCGGCCTGCCGGGGTGTAGGTAGAGTGGCGTACTTAGGGTGCTTGACCAGGCTAAGCCAATAGCACACTTCGGCCCTAGATTGGCGTGGCGGCATTCAGGCGAGTGAGCCATGAACAATATTTGAATCCAAAAGTGTTGACAATACAGCTTGAATTGTACATGAACCGGTCGGACTAAAATTTCTTAAGAATTACATGACTTTATTATAGACAAGAAAGAGAAAAATAAAAAATGTTGAGCCTGTACAAAATAAATGCACGTGGAGTCTGTTTCACATGAAGATGTCTTTCATTATAGGTCCGGGGTACAGGGAAACAAGTACACTCTTAGGGTATGGAACCAGGCTAAGCGTGTTTAGTTTCTTGTTTGACCCAGGGTAGCTAGCCACACTTTTAGTCCTGAGACTGTGTCAAGTGTTGCATGAACTTTGCGGACCTTGCAGGAAAGGTCCGGCTGTTCTCCCAGAGGAACTACCCGACTCTGTACAATGACTCTATAACATACACCTCAAGTTACTACAGACTCACCTCCGTGATATTAAGTGTAGAACTTATGGAGGTGCTCAACGTTCCAAGGATTTGGGAGAGGTGTCCCATCCTTGGTAGCGAAGCAAACGCTTCCAGGACGGGATACTTTAATCACTCGGAAGGGTCCCTCCCAGCTGGGGGAGAGTTTGTTTAACCCTTCTCTGGATTGTATTCTCCGTAGCACCAGATCGCCTTCCTCGAGCTGTCGGTTGTGTACATACCGCTGATGATAGCGCTGAAGGGCTTGGCGGTATCGGGCATTCCGAACAGCTGCTTGGCACCTTCCCTCCTCAAGGAGGTCTAGGTCTTTACGCCGGAGCTGGTCCTGCGTGGCTTTGTCGAAGGTCCGGACCCGGAGTGACCCCAAGGTGATTTCTGGAGGAAGGATTGCTTCAGCTCCATACACCAGGAAGAAGGGTGTCTCTCCAGTTGACCGGTTTGGAGTTGTCCTGTTGGCCCATAAAGTGGGCGGAAGCTCTTCAATCCAGTTGGCTCCATGTTTTTTCAAGCGCTCATAGGTGCGCGTTTTGAGTCCTTTAAGGATTTCAGCATTTGCTCTCTCGGCTTGGCCATTGCTTGCTGGGTGAGCTACGGAGGCGTAGCAAACTTGAATGCCGAGGTGTTCGCAATATCCTTGAAATGCAGAGCTTGTGAATTGGGTCCCATTATCAGTGATGATTTTGTTTGGGACTCCAAATCTGCATACAATGGACTGCAAAAAGTTGATAGCAGATTGCTTGTTGATTGTCACAACTGGAGTTGCTTCCGGCCACTTGGTGAACTTGTCAATGGCAATGTACAAGAACTTGTAACCTCTGACGGCTCTTGGGAAAGGTACCAAGATGTCCATCCCCCACACAGCGAAGGGCCATGTAGGAGGTATCATTTGTAGGGGTTGAGCCAGTGTGTGAATTTTCTTTGCATGAAATTGACATGCTTCACATTTCTTCACCAGCTCAGTTGCATCCTGGAGTGCTGTAGGCCAGTAGAAGCCATGCTGAAAGGCTTTACCAACAAGCGTGCGGGAAGACGCGTGGTTCCCACACTCGCCTCTATGGATTTCTGCGAGGAGCTCGCAGCCTTCTTCCCTTGTGATGCACCGCATTAGGATGCCATTGGCACCGTGCCGGTAGAGATCCCCTTCTACCAACGTCTATATTTTAGCCAATCTGACTACCCGGTCAGCGGATACATCATCGTCAGGAAGGATGTTGTCTTTCAAGTAGTTCCGGATCTCCGAGATCCATGCATCGGAACTAACTTGAGCATTTGAGTCTTGCGTGCTGGGTTGCTTGGAGCTTCCGGCAGCACCTACGACCCTTGATGGCTGCCATGGTAACAGGGCCATCGGGATAGTCAGCTTCGGGATGCTGATCTCGCCCCCTTCGCTCAGTTCGGCGGGCTGAGCTGTGGGTTTTGACAACCTCCGGACAAAAGTTCCGTCAGGAGCCGGAGCTCCGGTTGACGCTTTCGTCGAGAGTTCGTCGGCTTCAGCGTTATGGGCACGCTGGACATGGTGGAGATCTAGGACTTCGAAGTCCTTCTGAAGCCTCTGGACTTCAAGGAGGTAAGCAGCTAGCTGGAGATTGTTGCAGGAGCATTCACCCTTCACTTGCTTAATGATGAGCTGTGAATCTCCCTTGACCAGCAGTGGCTTGACACCGTATGACAGTGCCACCCTTAGTCCGTAAATGAGTGCTTCATATTCCGTCATGTTGTTGGTCACCTTGAAGTCAAGGTGTACCATGTATTTTACCTTCTCTCCGGTTGGTGCGAGGAGAAGGATTCCAGCTACGGCCCCCTGCTTTTGCATGGAGCCGTCGAAGTAGAGGGTCTAGTGAGGCTCGGTGAAGACCGGAGCCTTGTGTTCTGGCTTCTGCTCGCTGGGGCCCCCAGGATTTGATGGAGAGGGAGTCCATTCCGCCATGAAGTCTGCCAATGCTTGACTCTTGATTGCTTGCCTCGAAATGAATTCGAGATCGAATTCGGCCAATTCCACTGCCCACTTTGCAATATTCCCAGTTGAGTTGGGATTATGCAAGATTGCTCGAAGTGGGTAAGAAGTCACCACTGAGATCTTGTGAGCTTGGAAATAATGGTGAAACTTCCTGGAGGCAATAAGAACTGCATAGAGCAGCTTATGCACCTCTAGGTATCGAGTCTTGGCGTCATGAAGTACTTCACTAATGAATTACACTGGGCACTGAATGGTCCGGACCCTCCCGGAGGGGACCGGAGCTTCCTCTTCATTGATCCGGATCCTCCCGGAGGGGTCCAGATTTTCTTCGGTGACTTCCGGGTCCTTGCTGGAGGAACCCGGAGCTTCTTCAGAAGCGACCTGGACCCTCCCGGAGGGGTCTGGGTCTTCTGAAGTAACTTCTTGTGGATTCAAGTATGGGAGCTGGGACCCAGACTCGCTTTCAGGAACCTCCAGACCCTCCTGAAGGGGTCTGGACTCCTGAGTATGGGATGGTTCTGGTCTCTCCGCAACTAGGACCATACTGACGACTTCGTCAGTGGCTGAAATGTAAAGCAGCAAAGGCTCACCAGGGTTCGGAGCTACCAGAATTGGTAGGGTGGTGAGGAGCTGTTTTAGCTCCAGGAATGCCTTTTCTGCTTCTTCAGACCATTGGAATGGTCCGGACTTCCTTAATAACTTGAAGAAGGGGAGTGCCGTTCCGCCAGTCTTGAAATGAACTGGCTGAGGGCTGCTAGACATCCAGTTAGCTTTTGGACATCTTTGATGCGGGCTGGTGGCCGCATGTCTTCAATGGCTTTGATCTTCGCCGGATTAGCTTCTATGCCCCAGTGACTTACCAGGAAACCAAGAAGTTTTCCGGAGCTAACCCCAAAGACACACTTGTCTGGATTTAGCTTTGTGCGGGTGACCCGCAGCTTGTCGAAGACAGCCTGCAAGGTGTCAAGGAGTGACTCCTTGTTCTTGACCTTGACCACGATGTCGTCAACGTACACTTCCACTATGTCTCTAATGAGTTCTTCAAAGGTTTTGTACATAGCTCGTACAAAGGTTGAAGCTGCATTCTTGAGACCAAATGGCATGGTTGTATAACAGTACAATCCATCTACTGTGATGAAAGAGGTATGCTCTTCATCGTCCCTAGACATTCTGATTTGATGATACCCAGAATATGCGTCTAGGAAACACAATAATTCACACCCGGAGGTGGAATCCACTATCTGATCTATTCTAGGTAATGGGAATGGATCTTTTGGACATGCCTTATTTAGTGTTGTGTAGTCGATACACATCCGAAGCTTCTCGCCGGCCTTGGGCACAACAACTGGGTTTGCCAGCCATTTTGGATGGAAGACTTCTCAGACGAATCCAGCTTCGAGCAACTTCTTCACTTCTTGTCGAATGAAGTTCTGTCGCTCTACGGATTGCTTTCGAGGCTTCTGATGCACAGGCCGGGCGTCGGGGTAGATCTTCAGATTGTGCTCAATCACTTCCCTGGGGATCCCAGGCATTTGTGATGGTTGCCAGGCAAACACGTCGACATTAGCCCGGAGGAAAGCGATGAGCGCGAGTTCCTTTTTGTCGTTCAATCCCCCAGATATACGGGTGGTCTGAGCGGCATCGGAACCGATTTGGACGACTTTGACGGGAATGTCGGTGTCGCCGCTTGGCTGCACACGAGGTGCAGAAGTCGAGCCTCGCTGACGAATGCTCAGGGGTTTTGGAGCTTGCTCCTGCCTGAAGTCCTCCTCTTGCGCCGTAGTAAGCGCATGGAGTTCTTCCAGAGCAGTTACTCTGGCAGTACGATCTCCGCGGATCCGGAGAACGCCTACTGGTGTTGGCATCTTTAACACCAGGTAACCATAATGAGCAGCTGCCATGAATTTGTACAAGGCAGGCCTACCCAAGATGGCATTGAAGGGTAAGTTGATCTGAGCAACGTCAAAGACCAACTTCTCGGTGCGATACTTCTCCCGGGTCCCGAAGGTAACGGGGAGGGTAATAGCTCCGAGTGGGGTAATGGATCCCGGACCTACTCTGTAGAAAGGTCGGGAGGGGTGGAGATCCGAAGGTCGGAGCTGAAGCTTGGTAAAAGCTTCGAAGCTTATGAGGTTGAGCCCCGAACCTCCGTCTACCATGACATGGTGGAGCTGGATGTTATTGATGGTAGGAGATACCATCAAAGGTAGCTGACCTGCTCCAACCATGCTTCAAGGGCAGTCCGAAGCATCAAAAGTGATGGCTGTGTTCATCCACTTCCGATGAGGCTCCGCCCTGGCTGTAGGAGCTACAGCAGCCATGTCCCGACGCATAGTCTTGATGACGCGGCGGGACATGATGTCCCATGATCCACCAAAAATGGTGTTCATGGTCTTTCGACGCTCGTTGTCAGAGACGTCAGAATCGTCATCGACGGAGGTGTAGACGGCCTTCAGGACCTTTTTGGGATCCTAAAAACCTAACTCCTCTTCAGCCGGAGCTTCGTCAACTTTTTGTTTTCCTTCCCTCTGTCAGAAAGGAGCTTCTTCTCGGCGTTTGTTGTAGCGCTTGACAAGGTTTTGGACCTCCTGGCAGTCTTCCAAACCGTGGCTGTCCGTTTTGTGAATTGGACACCACACCTTTGGTTTGCCACCATCTTCAGAAGACGGTTGAGGTCGCTTCTCGGGGCGTGGCCCCCGACCGCCCAGAGCTGCAGCAGCTGCAGCATTGGATGCACCGGCCGATGGCTTCTTCTTGCCGTTGGTCTTTTTCTTCTTCTTGCCACTCCTGGAGGTAGAGGCTTCTCCTTTGGAGGATTTCTTGTGATCCTCCGGAGTTGGTTTGGAGTTTATTTCACGGTCCTCCGCAGCTCTAGCACATTTGTTAGCCAAGCTGAAGAGTTCCATGACACTGGTAATCTCCTTGATCACCAGTTTCTCCAGCATCTTCTTATCCCGCACTCCCTGTCTAAATGCCACGATGACAGAGGCGCTAGAGATAGAAGGGATAGTGTTTCGTACCTGAGAGAATCTCTGGATGAATGATCATAGGGATTCTCCTCCTTTTTGCACAACTGCAAAAAGGTCCAGTTCGGTGCCTGGTCGGGTGTAAGAACTCCCGAAGTTGGCGGTGAACTGCTGGCACAACTCCTCCCAACTGCTGATGGAGTTGGGTGGAAGGCTCATAAACCAGGACCTGGTGGTCCCAGTTAAAGCCACTGGGAAATAATTGGCCATTACGGCCTCATTTCCTCCAGCTGCCAAGATAGCAGTGGAGTAAATCTGAAGAAATTCGACAGGATTAACGGTCCTGTCGAACTTCTCCGGCAGGTGAGGCCGGAACTTCTGTGGCCACCTGACCATATGCAGATGCATGGCCAGGGCTGAACAGCCTCCTCCTACTCCTTCAGGAGCAGGAATGTCTTGAGCTTCTCGTCTTTCACGAGCACGCTCAATATGGACTCGACCGTCTTGTTGGCGATATCGGCGATCAAGCTCCGCCCGGAGGTCATGAGTTGAAAGCCTTGATACCGTGTGAGTGCGTCGTGCCCCGGAGGGCAACGACGTCACCTGCTGTGATGCAGCACGTCTCCTGTTGTTGGAAACGTGCGGACCAAGTCTGCCAGACAAGGTCCGTCACTGCGACGGGGCCCGTCCTGAAGGAGGACCCTGGTTGCTGATGCGGTCGGCTGCTGCTGCAACCAAGTGTTCCACATCGGCCCTCCACTGCTCCATTGCATCCCGGGATGCGTCCGAAGGTGGTGGGCGCTTAAGAAGAGCACGTGCTGCATGAAGCGCGTGTTCCGGGTTGTCAAGATTCGCCGACGCAGTGATTGACGTCGGGGCACCATCGCGTTGTCCAGCTTTATTTACTGGTGGAGGCGGCGGTGGTGGAAGTGTGACTCCTGCTGGAACCGTGGTTCCTACTGGTGGCTGCATATTGGAGGGATTACCCCCAACAGCTTGAACAGCGGGATGACCATTGGATGATCCAGCGGCTGAGTTCACCATTCTTGAAATCTCCGGGCCCCTACCTGGTGTGCCAACTGTCGGTGGTTTTGATCTGGCAGATCTTCTGACACTACTAAAGTGTTAGAGGAGTTTGAGGGTATGGGCGCGCGGAGATTCCAGAAGGTGAGATGTCGAGTAACACAAGGGACACCAAGATTTACGTGGTTCGGGTCGCCTGAGCGTAATACCCTACTCCACGGGGTGTGTTGGTGTTGTATTGGATGTATGAGCTCAACGTCAGTTGAGAGTGTAAAGTCAGCGTGTCTCCGGAGAGTGTAGAGTGAGTGTATCTCCCGAGAGAGTGTGTCCTATGTATCGTCGGCCTGTCCTTTTATAGTACAAGGGCAAGCTGTTACAAGTTAGCCTGGCCCAACATGTGGCCCTGGCGGTTACTGATATTGATACACATTCAACATGTTTAATTGCCCTTAATGACCGAGTTATGGGCTTTGACAGCACCGTTACTGGTAATTAAGGTCGTCCGATCGTGTGTCATTAATATAGTATTAATGACACTTGATCGGGTCTTGAAGTCCTTGATTCCCCTTTGAAGATTCGGAGCCGTTGTGGAGTCTTCCGGAGGTTAGAGGCTGAAGATCCAATGGCTGGACACGTGGTAGCGCTGGAGCTCACTCTGGAGAACAGATAGGTCCGGTGTTACCCGACACGTGTCAGTTCCGGAGCTTCCCTCAGTCTAGGGTTAGGTCCGGGGGTGCCATTTCAGTACATAGCCCGGAGCTTCTCCATTATGGGCAGTAGCTCCGGTTTGATAGTACACGTGGCGACCCTGGGACTAACCATGTTGGAGAAGCGGGTCCGGTTATGTCTGACATGTGGGCCTCCGATGGTCTTCAAATCAAGTAGATGACTTTCCCTTGAGATCTTTGTAATCCCAAGGAGTATATGGTACCCAGGGTACCGACAATGTCGATAGGAACGTGATGATAGGTGATCGACGAGATGTTTCGCTTGGACGAGAAGGCCAGGGTGTGCACTTGAAGTCCTTGGCAGAGTCTGCACAGAAGGACCACTAACAATTGACATTTATTCGAGTCGCAAACTAAGGCAAGCCCCGGTTTACATTTAAAAGCTTTACAGAGTTTTGCAGTATTTCTCACATTACGTCTTAAGTTTGATATGTGCATTACGTATAGGGTGATTGATAATCCACTTGCATGAGCACAAATCCCAAGGATTGGTTGGAACGGTTTACAGTTTGACCTGTAGTAACTGCTTTGCTAATGTATAGGAAATCCGCTAGAAGTCAAGTAGTTAGAATCTACTCGCGAGAGGATCACATTTTATTGATCACAAGTCAAGTAGTTGAATTCTACTTGCGAGAGAAGTCGAGTAAGGGAAACCTACTCGCGAGATGTTACTAAAATGTTCACTCTTAATAATTGGAGATGTGGACAGGGATGTTCCTGTAGGACGGGACGCGCAAGGTTGTCTGATCTCGGATGAGGGGGACAATGCTTGCGACCACATTTGGGCCTGGGCCGGTAAGGGTAAGGCAAATGTGGAGGTTGGTTGTAGCCCCGTCTATGTCGGTTAAGGACCGTCTCGTGTGCGGCCTTGTTGAGCAAGTTTGAACAGTATCAGTTACATAATGGATTAATGGGGTCCATTAAACTGATGTAGCCCGGGCACCCTTGTGTCGAAACTTATACCTCCGTCCTTCGGGGGAAGATGATCGTAAGGTGGGAACCTCTAAGGAGCAACTTTGACGTGCTCAGTTAGGGACCTTACTTTTGGGACGGTAGAACTGGTTCGACATCGGGATGACGGGTGAAAGGTGGCCACATACGACGTGGGAGTGGAGTACAGTGAAAGGTACTTCCAAGCGGGCGTATGTGTCGTGTATTCTGGGTGCGTCCTGATTGCAATCACCGTCCCTCGCGGTAATAGAGTACCACTTGTTCACTGAGTTGTGACGTAGTAAATAAGAGTAAAGGAATGATGGTAAATATTGCCGATCTGCTTAATCATTGTATTGCAACCTTGTTTGGCTTATAGATAGTACAATTAAAAGTTTACAGTTTCCCCATACTTTAGCTGTAATAGCATTATGTGCTTTGGGCATGTCATATCATCGGCAAAGCGTTTCTTGTTTGATTGTGGAGTCTATGATGTGCCGTGACTGAAGAATGTCATTTGCTACTTAAAACATGAATATAAGGATCCACTTGTAGGCGAGTCCTTTATGCTATTCCTTACTCATGCTTAGTACTTACCCTGCATATGTCTAGTGAGACGGTTAAGTCTTGTTGAGCCTTATGCTCACGTTTGCGCTTTAACGATTTTTGCAGGTATTAGTTTTATTTCTGCTGTTCAGGTTGTACATGAGACTCGAGGTGTCGAGATAAATCTCATGTGCACCACGCCGCTGCTGAATGTTCTTCTTGTTGCTAGTGAGAATCGTCCTAGGGCATAGACGTCTTCTCTCCTGCTTAGTTAGGTGAGATTATGAGTATGGATTTTCCGCTGCGTGTGTACTTCTGTGGTACACTCTTTTGTAAACTCTTCTTATTATGAAATGAAAACTTTATATGTTTTGGTATCCTTTTTGTGTGTGCTGTTAGGTGCCGCATCGCACGACACCACCCAATGAGATCCTCGGATGTGTGGACTCCGGTGGTCCCCACAGAAGTCCCCCAACAAAATCCATAGTTCTTCGTCTGAGCTGGTCAACTGATTCATCCATGTCATGAAATCTAGTCTGGCCTGACCGGAGCATGACCCATAAACTGCTGTCAACTTCCATTTCTTACCATCCAGTTGAGAAAGAAATTGAATTGTGATAGCAAACGGTAGCTGCTGTAAGATTTCTCCTTCAAGGAAATTTCCATTCCACCCTACTAGGATACCCCCTGATGCACCACATGATGGAACATATGCAAATTTGCCATACCTTATGTGTGCTATTTTCTTAATGAAAGCAGCGTCAAAATGTTCTTTCTTTGTCTCCTGTAGACAGAATATTTGGCATGCACTCTCTTCTACTTTGGCACGAACCGCATGTTGCATTGTCTGGTCATTGAGACCACGAATGTTCCAATTCAGTATGTTGTAGTGACGATTGTGATACGTCATGGTTTCATTATATCATGAGAAGACTCTACGCTTGCCCTCCTGATAACAGGGGCAATACTGAATAAAACCACATGTATGTTAAAACATGTCAATAATAACCGCTAGCATAGAACCACAAAATGCATCATGACATCAAGTTCCCACTGTCTCCTTAAAGATAACACGCAGACCATATCCCACAGCAAAAGAACAAAAGAAAGCCAACTTCTCATAGCAAGATCCTACTAAGTTCCAGCAAAATTGTCCCAGCCACCATGCTAGAGACCGGCGCCCCGCCCATGCGGCCCATCCTTTGCTATAAAGAAGCATCGTCATGGATGATAATGTTCAGGTATTCTGCTGCTCCCGCTAGTCTTGGCAGACAGCAGCTCTTGCTGCACCACTGAAGGAGGTACACCACATGTCGCAGCTTCACTTGCCAGCTCTTCTACTGGAATCTCTGGATAAGGAGTCTCGCGTGCCTGTAGCTCATCCATGGAGGGAAACTTGACTGGACCTGCAAAAGTACTGTCATCTTTGAAGACTTCTAGAGTTGATGGGTCTACAAACCTGATTATCTTCTTCTTCTTCTTACGTTCCATCAGACTTTCTCAACCTTCTGAGGTTTGCTTGCTGCCCGAATACTTAGCCTCAATGTGAAGGCTTCGACGTGGTTTCATTGGATTATGTCCTGAGAACGTATTGGGCTCACACCAACTTTCTTAAAATTCCTGTTGTAAATCACACTATACCTCTTGTCAGAAGCGAGTCGGGGCCTCTTTAACGGTGACTTTTCCATTCTGGGCTGTTGCTTCATCCCAGGGTCTTTGTGCTTTGTGTATGTGTCTTCTACTTCTTCCAGAGTGCACCTGTACTGAATCTATTTTGACTGAGCACTAGGGCCCTGTTCACCTCCCGTGAGCAAACAGATAGCATTGAGCTTTTGCTGGAAATGAGCGGCGTAGACTGCCACCATGCTCCCGATAACTGAGGGAAGGCTGAGGCAAGAAGCTGTCTGAATGCCTCCGTATCAAACGGGGTAATCCACTCCGGTTTCCTGGAAATGTCTTCAGAATTATAGAAGTTAAGGGGGCTTGTGGGGCCAACATATCTTGCATCTATTGTCTCTATTCCCCCATCGGAAACCGTCGTGGAGGAACCAGAGGGGGGACCATTGGAACCTAGTTCTTCTTCTTGCAAAATTTGTTGCTCAGGCTGACCCTGAGGTTGTAACCCCTGCTGCCAGGGGGCCCATCCCAGGTGCAGGTCAGCAATGTGTTGTTGCGCTTGCACCGCAGCGTCCCATGCCGGATCCCCTGCTTTCTCTGCTGGAGCCCACTGATGCCACTGATCTTCTTGCTCTGGGTCCTCATGCCCAGGCAAGCGGTGAGCATTACCATTATTGGGAACATGCTCTTCGAAGTTGGCCACCACATCTGGGTGCTGAAAATCTAGGACCACGACCGGACATGACCAAGAGATTGCACGCCCATCCCTGGAGCCGTGCCTGAAAACCAGGCTTCTGAGCACAGAGTTCGCCCCATGATGTAAGCACTTAATGAGAATATACCCTAGAGCTGCTGGGTTAGTTTGCCAGTCAATCAATTTACCAAAAGAGGAAAAAGTAATATCAATGTTTTCCATCGACTGATAATCCAAGGGGAAATCTAGGATAAGCACCCATCCAATAGCAGAGAAGCCTCTCTCTCTCTTCTGTTTATGCCATAATCGTGTCGCACAAAATGAACATTGATGTCGGCAATCACAACGGGGCTGTGTTGAAAGCACATCCCTCTGTAGACTGCAATCCAAACCTAGCAGGGCTATGCCGAGGGAGGTTAAACTCGTGGAACATACCGTAATGCGCAGAGCTTCCTCCAGGTGTTGCGCGATAGTTGGAATGAAGTCAGCATAAGCATTCTCCTCCAGAACATGATGGAGGTCCTCTGCAATGACAAACCTCTCATGATTCGCCACTGGTTCACCTGGCAAGTGCACCGCGGCCCTTGGGATCATGTCCTCTCCTCCATCAACAATCTGGAAGGCATCATCTGGGAGGAATCGGCTTGTATCAACTGGTAAGTTTGCCATTGGAGCAATTCAGGGAGGGTGGTAGAGGACAAGGGTTTTGTTCTGAGGGTTTGTGGGTGAAGTTGGTGGTAACGGAATAGCCGAGGCGGCAAGGTATTTAAGGTCACCACCCTGGGGCCTGGAATCCTCCACACGGATACTAACTGTAGGAGCTTCCTTACTCACAATATTTGTTCCCCAATGACTAGTGGGGTCCCGGAGCACCTTTTCTCTCTTGGGTCGCCAGGTGAGACGCTTCCTATTCCAAATCTTCTGGAAACAATCTTTTTCTTTGTGGCCGTATCTATAGCATGCTCTGCATTGGACCTGTGCACGACACTCTTTAATACGATGAAATGGGCTTAAACAACGGAAGCACCCCGTATCCTTCTTGTGTCTCTGTTCAGTAGATACGGTATTGAATGTCGGATCCTTTCTCCGCTGCGTATTAACCATCTGCTCATGATGCCTCTTCTTGGGAACCCACATCAACTTATTCATCCCTGCCCGACGAGATTTAGCCGGGATATCCCTGTTCTTCCTTGCATTAATATGTTGAGTATATCCAATATCAGCCTGTCTCATCTGCTCTGGTAAATCCCTTTTTTCCGTCAAGGCGCTATTATGAAGCTGCTGAGGATTGACCCAATTCGAATTCCGCGGAGGGGGGCAAGAACCATCATTTTTTGAAATGGAATTTGAAAGATTTGAAAGATCAGGAATCCAACTGCATTTGGGGGCAATCTCCTGGAGACGATTGGTATTCCAAGAATTCTGAATGGTGGAGAATGCTTGGGAGACCTTGATCAGCCTTCCTGCAGACTTGTTAGCATAGCAAACAAAGGAAGGCGGCCGCGAGATGAACTTACCGGAGAAGGGAGGGGGTTTTCCCCCAGCTTGTCTACCATTTCCCAGTTTGGATGGAGAACAGATGATGGGTTTACCTGTATAACTTTGTGGCCGTCGACGAGAAATCACTGTCCAAGAATTCCTTTCCTCTAGTTCCCATCAATTCTTCTCCTTGCGCCAGTCCGCACCTCCGTCTCTCCAAAGGTTAAATGAGACATCAAAGTGTTCTCTAGCAATCATCCCCAATGCACACACACGAAATCCAATGTCCTTCGAGGCAACCGAAAATCGATAATGTCGATCACTTTCCATACGAACATGAAAACCCAATGGAGAGCCTCCCAAGATGGAGTGTAATACCCAACCCACTGCTAAGTCAGTGAGTTTAAAGGAAAATCTCCGAAACACCGCTAAAAGGTAGAAGGAGCCTTCAAAGGATTGAGACGGAAAACAAATCGGAGAGTTGAAGCGAGATATGATCCCCATCTCAAGCGCTTGTCCAGAGAGGAAGTCCCAACTGTGAATGCTCGCCGGGAGCTCCTCCATTGAGACTCTTAGTGATATTCGATGGGATTATAAGTAGTCGCCAAGGCCGTGGAAATCACCTACGATGCAAATGTGGTTGTCCACCGGGGTTGGAGAGATCGCCTGCTTGTTTCAGGTGATCGCCGGAACTGGAGTGGTCTCCGACGCAGCAGCAAGTGGCCGCCGGGACCGGAGTGGTCACCGACGCAATGTCGAGATGGTCGCCGGGGCCGGAGTGGTTGCCAATGCACAAGGGTGATGGATGCCGGGTCCGGAATAGACAGTGGTGGGCAAGGTATTGGTCACCGGGACCGTGGGATCACCGGCGACGGACGAGGAGGGCTAGCCGCCAGGACCCGAGTGGTCACCGGCGGGCGGGGGGGGGGGGGGGGGGGGGTTCACTCGCTCTCATCTGAATCTCCCTATATTGACGGCAAAGGACATGGAAGGTATGTGGGAATGGAGTGTTCCGAAAGATATTGACATGTTGGCTTTGTCTGGTGTCCGCCAAGGATCGGAATTAATGTCTGTGAGGCAGATGCTCAAGTCTATGATCAAATATCCAAGGACCGAGCAAGAGTTTCAGAATGTGGATAGAGTGCCACAGAAGCTGAATCTGCTGGAGGATCCACAAACTCACCTTCTTACAACTGACATTTTTTTGTTCTGACCACTGTCATGTGTTTTTCAAGCTGCATTCGTCTGTTATCTTGGAGCAGGTTGAGCTGGAGCCACAAGCCATATTGCACATCTGGCCAAACGACGCACTCAATCAATTCTTCAATTCCGAATTGGTTGGTCCTGTGATCACAGGAACAAGGTAAAAGGGCGGACTGCATACACTGACTACCAGGTTTCTTGCTGCATGTGCTTGGGGACAAGCACAATTTGGAGAGGGGGGAGCTCTCACACCCGCTGACTGCTGCATCGACTACGGGGTGCGTGTGTGCTGTGTGGGCCAGTGGGCCACGGTGTAGTGGGCCAGTGGGCCAAGTTGTAATGGGTTAAACCCTTCCAACGTTTGGACGGTGAGACTATCGAAGAACAGAAACGGATCAAAGCATAGTCTTCTCTCTCTCTCGCTCGCTCCGGCGGCTTACCACCCCGCCTCTGGTGGCTTGCGCGCACCTCACGCCCCAGTCCGGCGAGCCGGCGGCCACGGGGACGTAACAGTCTGGGACCCCGAGGACAAGCTCTCCGGTAGCGACCAGACGTACACGGGGTCATCGCCGGAGGCGGTATAGTTCGCCGCCAGCCACGGATGGCACCACACGTCGACGAAAGCAACGAGGGCGTGAAGTCAGCAGCGGGAGGCGGAGGCAAGCGGCGCAGGGTGAGGGGAGCGTGGCGGCGCGGAGTCGGGGGTGGGAGGCGAGCGGCGTTGGGCACACACGTGCAAGGCAGGGATTTCTTGGCCGACCCCGTGAGGCCAGGGCAGAAAGCCCTAGGCTTCCCCGTGGATGGAACCCGAATATTGGGCTGCTAAGTGCACCAGAGGCAAAAATTGGCCCGTGGTTTTCTAGACCTGGGATTAGGCCGGGATCCCTCCGCGTTTCTGAAACACCAAAGAGGCTCTAAAGCAATTTCTAAGGCTCTGAAGCACCTGAATGAATTTGAAAAGGTCGAAACACTTATTCTCTCTGGATGCCTTTTTGCTGTTTATTGTATGAATTTGAAAAGTTTGCTCTTGTGCTCAGCAAACCGTAAAAACATGGATGTCATGCGTTAAAACTTGACAGTTTTAAACTTGTTAGATTATCAAATAGAAAAAACTTGTTATAGACTTATAGTGTTAGTTTACTGTATTAGACATTAAGCACTGTGATTCAGGGATTTACTGTGCAATAGTTATACTATAAAGACACTCATGCAGTTTATGTTAGAATAAATGGGCTTGGCCCAATAATAATTCAGAAATAATTCCTAGAAAATCTCAAAGGCCCATTATGACAAGAGGGGGTGATGTTGTATGGATAGTCCAACATGAGAAGTGAAAAGGGAGCAACTCCTACATATAAGGGAGACTGTGCCTCCACTCATTGAGTGAGAGAGTACATGAGAAGAGAGGAGTGGCCCACGCACGCTCCTCCTCCTCGCTCGCTCGCCTCGCCACGCCACGCCGCACCCCGCCCCGCACACGCGCGTGCGTGCGCGTGTGTTCGTGTGAATTCGAGCCAAGCTCAGATTTTATATTTTTGCTGAAAATTAAATTGGGCTTTTGGGCTTTCGAAATTTAGGGCTTCCGAGACTGAGTCCAAGTTGTTAGAGACGAACGCATCTACGACTGCAGAGTCGAATCGAATGCGGATCCTCCGGATCGCAACCGAACCGCCTCCGCGGGACTCTATAAATACGGGCATCCGCAGTAGGGCAGATAACCTTGCGTCGCCTTCTAGTCTACTCCATCCTGAGCGCCGGCGTGCACCGACGATCGGGGGAGCCGGTCTCTAGAACATCTCGCCCTTGCGATCCTGCACCGGGAGAGGACAAATAAGGTTTTTGGGAAGCGCTTCGTGGGACTGCTCGTGTTTTTAATCACGGGTCGTCTATCAAAGAGATCGGGCGCTGTGGCCCAACATCGTCACCAGCGGCTGTTTGCCATCAGATCTACAGCAGTTCCTCTGGCTTCAAATCATTACACGATATTACTCGTCCCGTCTGTCTGCCGGTGTTAATTGCTGATATGTTTTCACGTGTTTTTCCGGAAATTGTTCAGTAAATTGTCTCGTATTTTCTAACAGTTTACAGGGTTTGTTGTTTTTTTATCTAAGTGATTCTCCTTTGGACCCTGCCCTTTATAAGCTTCAGCTAACTGTTTCAGACGGCTTTTGCGGAAAGGATTCCGATGGTGCATTCTTTAAAAGATTGGACAGCTTTCAACCATGTGACATACATGAGCTGAAACCTGGAACACACTTTTTTTTTGCTTTATGGTATATCACTATGGCTTTGCTCAATGGTTTCAGTGTTTGGGGTAGCTGGAAATCTCTATGGTATATCACTATCATTTGTTTTATTTGCTCTCTATGGTATATCACTATCACTTTGCTCGAGTTTTACCAGCTGATATTTGCTTACAGTGTTATCCTGCTGTTATGTAAGTTTATTAAAAGAAAATCTGTAAATTTATTCAACAAAAGTCTTGTTTAGTAACTTTATATGCATTATCCACTTGAATGCTGATCATTCATGGTTGCAGGTATGGGCACAAGGATGTGCGCAAGGAGAACCCCAAGCATTTGAACAGCTCCCATGTTGCCATGTATACGTATTTTAAATGTGAACAAGAAGATTGTATTCAAAAAACTATTCAATTGACTTGTACAAAGGCCCATTTATATGTAATATTTTTTTGAATATTCCTGTTATTTTCGCGGACCCACGAAAATAACCAGTTCATTTTCATCGGCACTTATTTTGTCCAGACTCACGAAAACAAGCACATTATTTCGTGGATCTGGATCTAGTCCACAAAAATAACCACATTATATTAGTGGGCTTGGACCAAGCCCACAAAAATAATTAGTTTATTTTCGTGGGTCAGGTCCAGGCCTACAAAAATATAGCCGAGTATATTTTCGTGGACCATAGCACATTTTTTCATGGAGCAAAATCTCACTTTAGATTTAATCTAAGTCAACCCATAAGATGAAATTCAGATTCAAAGTGGAATGTCAAATTCAAAACTCAACTTAGGTATATTGAAAGAGTAACTGCACCTAAAATGTTCACCATAGTTCCTAGGAGTATCCCTGCAATTATGTTGCAAATTATGGAGAAAATGGAAAGCATGCATAATTGAATTCAAATTCAATTTGAACTTAAATACATATTTAACTTAGTCAAAATCCAGATTTGACTCCACTATTGTGTTCCTCAGATTTGATTTAGTAACCCTACCAGATTTTACTATTTTTGGAGCTGTTTAGCTTAGAATTTTGGGGAGGGATACGGGACAAGGTGGGTCCCACTATTCAGTAGGCCCACCAGTCAGCCTCACCTCGCTGTTTCCCCGCACCTCCACGCTTGCACCGTACGCACCAGCCTGGCAAGGCGGTAAGCAGCTCGCTGGCGAGCTACTATTACTACCTTCTTATCCTCTGCGCAGCAAAGTCCGTTTTTACTCCTCCATGCTGAAGGAATTTTCCCTATCGCACTCTTGCCCTTCATGCTTTTTTTTCCGCCATCGCCGTCGTCTGCGCCTCATCTTCGCATCATGATCTCCGCCCTCCCACGCTCACCCAAGGACTCCAATGAAGTAGAGTGCAAGTGCTTGAAGTTCCCCGATGTTTGCTGGCGCTTCTCACAGCTTTTATACAGAATCAAGAGTTCTTCTTCGGAGACGACAAACCACATCGACACCCAACCGACTTGCTACCTCTCGTGCCAATCATAGCATGGCAAAAGGTTCGTCGTGCTCCCTTCTTCGTGTCCCTCGGTTTGCTTGTCCTCACATAGCTTTGGTTAGACAGTGTCTGAAATCTCACGCCAGTTATTCTTTAGAACCGAAACTTTTCACTGAAGCAATTCTTCATGTGTGCTTGATCAAACGCCATTCCTGTTAGAGATCATAAACTAGATCGTCGTGCAAATCACCTCGAGCAATAAGATTGGAAAACAATCAACCTGTTGCGCAATACAAGTTTTCCATCACCACCGGGAAATGACCTAGCCACCGTTGAGCTCAATGCTTCAGTCATTTCCACTATGTTTTGAGTACTTTTTTGATGATCCCCATCATAGAGCGGTGCTCTAGGATCTATCACCAAACTTTTACATGCCTTGTGTGATGGGAGCGATGCTATCGAAGGTGCTCCGTCGCCACCGCTCACTGCTGACTACTTTTCTGCCACCATCATGCCTCAATGATCGTGCCATCGTATTTTCCACCCTCTTTTACCCTGTAGCGACCAACCTCGAGAAGAAAGGAAGCCCCAGTGTGTCGCCGGCAAATCGCGCCGCCACGCGTCAACGACCCCCCGCTGCCGGTTGGAGGTGGAAGAAGCACTGCATGCACCTGATCTTCTGCAGCATCCGGATTCCATGTGCCAACACCCAGTTTGTTTGTAGCCCCGTGTAGCTTCGTGCGTGTGTGGCTATACTGATCCGTTAGGCCCAGGTATCACCGGAAGAAGTGATATTCAATAAAAAAGAAATCCAATGAATTGTCAATCTTTAGGAAATCTTTGTAAATCGTAGATAATTCCAAAAATTATCAAATCAATTTTGGTAGATTCCTCTTGGCTATTTCTTTGCAGTGGACCAATTTACTTGCTATAAAATCCCTTGAATTTTGTAGAATTTTTATTTTATCCATAAACCTTGGGGAACTTATTCTACAAGATTTACTTATTAGAAAATTCTCAAACTTGGCCAAAGTATTCTATTTATTACCTGGGATTTCAATAAAAATCTCAGCCCTTGTGAACATGATTAATTCAGTTGAATTGTTGAATTATGCACTAGGTAAATTGAATTTCCAGAAAAACACCAATGAATATTGCAGAAATTAGTAAAAACTTGTAAAATCAAAAAAGTCTTATAGAAAGCTCTGAAAAATATGAAACCAATTTTGTTGGACTGCTTATGCTCAGTCCTACATGATAGATTTATTTATGTGTATGAAAAGGCATAGTTCTTCTCTGTAATTTTGTAAAGGTAGATAGACCTAAAGATTATTTGACCAAATTCTATCGAAAAATATGAAAATTTTCTGGTAAATCACCTATTACTTATGCAAGCCATCGTAAAAATCTCAGTGACATTGGAGTTTTCTTACCGTAGAGTAAGTCAATTGTAGCTCTCATTACTTGATTACTAATATTAATATGTAATTTGCATTTTTCTATATATTATTAGTCATCGAGATTGAGAAGGGGCCGGAGCCCATTGACTTCATCCCTGCTGATAGTGAATTTAACCCGGAGCAGCAGCAAGGTAAACTCCGGTTTGCATATAAAAAGATTTTATATGTTTTACTTAATCACATTATTGATTAGAAGTTTTTTTTGAAGACATTATTGATTAGAAGATTGATTGTGCATTAAGTATAGTTTGGATGACACTCCACATGCATGACAAAAAAACCATGAAGTGTTTAGGTAGATAAAGATCTCATCATGCTGATAATGCTATGCAGATGTTGTAGACATAGAAGAATCGGTACAAATCAAGCAGTTAGAATCTACTCGTGAGATAACGATAATAGAACTTATAGGAATGGAATAAGGGTGATCCTCTAAACTTAACATGGAGACCAGGCAGGTGTGTAGGTAGCAGTAGGACTTGGGGGCCTGTGTGCTTTATGTCTATCTGTGTCTAAGGACTGTGTTGTATGCAATCCCGTTGGACAAGTTTGAATGTACTAGTTGCATACTAGATATATGTGACATAGTAAACCGATTAACTTGTTAATCTCGACAATGAGGCATACTCTGGCATCTTATTTACAATTGGAGAGGGCAGCAAGGTGTAAATCCGCTAAGAAGTAATGTATAGGACGAGTACTCCGTGTAGGGACCTCCTGCCCGAGATGGTAGGACGTGTTGTCACGTACGACTTCATGGATTTACGTACGTGTTGTGCAGTCCAAGTACCCACCCTCCCTCGCAAATTTTGAGTACCGCTTGTTCTCACATTCATGACGTAGTAATAAGTATAATTTGACATCATATGACATGTGAGCTTTTGAATAATCATTTGTATTACAACTTGTATGTAATTGAGTTAGTGATAATTAAATTTACTTTTGATGAACCACTTTTAGGCAAATTTCTTTTATGCAAATGACTTCCTATGATAAAGTTTCAACATATAAAGTTCCATGTTATCTAGGTAAGACGGTTAAATCTTGTTGGGCCACGTGCTCAAGACATTTGCACGGCATTTTCTACTTGTCAGGCTGTAGAACTACCCAATACTTCATGGGATTGATGGGTCATGCAAGTAGAGTAACAAGCACCTTAGCCCTTATGCACAAAACTCATTCTAGACATAAGCGATACAAATAGAAACTTTGAAATAGCACTTAAGTGCAAACCAGGGCTTGCTGGCAGCGAGCCAAAATCAAAGTTATCTCCTGGTTCTATGCTCTCCAAGGGCTCCAGCTCCTCCTCGATCTTGGTCAATATATGATATGCAATATATAAAGTACATGAGTGATATTGAATCTATATAAAAGACTTTCTAAACACTGATCAGGTATGAAGATGATTTTAATTGTCTTTGGGATTCTTACAGTGGAAACTAGGTTTGATGAGGAAGATCTGGACAAAAAATTAGAGATGTTCAATGAATCTTGTTGTCTCTAAAATTCCAACAAGTAAAATCCTTCTCTGAAATTTGGTATTTAATCTGGAGCTTTTAGCTAAAAGTGGATTATCATGGTAGAGGAGGTATCACTGGTTATAGGAAAATTTGTTTCATAATTTTCAGAGCTTCCTACGGGGAGAAATTGATTTTACAAGTTTGGGATAAAATCTGGAAATGTTCTGTACATTTCTGAATTTTCTATAGACATTGGGGATTTGCACACTGTTTGGTACATTAATTGAATTCTAATGAACGTGAAATTTTTACTGAAGATCAAGTGTATTAGAATGAATGTTCTCACCAAAATATGGAATTTTCCAATTAGTAGGACAGGAGTAATTAATTTCACAAGCAGTTATCTCAAAGGAATTAATTATGAAAATTATGAGACTTTCATGTCCAACAAATTGCACCACTGCGAAATTGGTATGAATATGACTCTAACAGAATTTATTGGGAATTATTTGAGCAAGTCTACTAGGAGTAATTGAATTTTGAGGTTTGCTTAAAATCTGGATTTAATTTCCTACTGAAAAATTTGAATTAACCCGCCTAGCCCCACCCATTTAAAATGGCCAACCAGATTGGGGCCACACTGAGGGCCACGGGGTTCACCCGCGCAGCCACACTTGATCCAACAGCCACAAAGGATCCTAGCAGAGGCCCGATAGACACCAACATGCGGGGCACGCTCAGGTTGTCTTCAACCGCGGGACAGCGGCGAGCGCGCGGCAGCGCCCGGCGGCGCTTTCGTCGCTCGGCGATGCTTTCGTCGCCTGTTTCTCCAGAGCTCATCCAAACTTGAACCTGGCCGCATGTGCCTAAAATGGAACGAGGAACTCACTGGTACCCTCATCTCAGGCCGCTGGCGGCTGAAATGCACTGTGCGACGGCGGCGGCTAGGGTTCCGGCGATGTCAGAACCGCCGCCCCGTAGCCCAAACAACACAGAATTTGGTTGGGAAGCTTTCTGGGAACCTCAGGAACATGAATATGGTGATCAAAGAGGTTGGAACTGCTATAAAATGTGAACTCGACGATGAAAGGCAGCATTTTATAGCATTTTAATTGCTATAAAATTGAGCTTTGTTTATATGTATATGTTATAATATGCTCATAACAACTAAAGTTGGAGAGAAAATTTGTTTATATGCTCATGACTTGCTGAATACATTGTCAAAGGGGGAGAGATAAGCATGAAGAGAAAGAGAATATGGGCATAAGGAGAGATAATAAAGGGGGAGAGATTTTCATTTTCTTCTCTTTTTACTTTTGATTTACAAAGGGGGAGAAATTGTTTTCAAAAACTTTTATGTGAATAAGCCAATGTTCGGATTTTAAATGGTGTTGCCAATGCATTCATCAAGGGGGAGATTGTAAGACCTATGTGTGCTGAATACATTGGCTTGTGGTGAATATACTTGCTTTGATGATAAAAGTTTTGAATATCACCAAAACACCTTTTATCAAGGTCCGACTCTAGCTCTGAGCTACAGCAAGGTCCGACGGTAGGTCCGGCTTGTTTTGGGTAGCTCCGGCTATGTTAGATGCTAGGTCCGGCTTCTTGGTAAGGTCCGACTAGCTTTGGTTAGCTCCGGTGAGCTTTATCTTTAGCTCCGGCATGTCTTTGTTAGCTCCGGCATGTCTTTGTTAGCTCCGGCATGTCTTTGTTAGCTCTGGCATGTCTTTGATAGCTCCGGCATATACTTGATAGCTCCGGCATGCTTTTGCTAAGCTCTGACGTACTTTGTCTAGCTCCGGTTTTGGGTTGACTAGTTTTGACTAGTTTTTGGTAAGCTCCGGTGCTAGGATCTACTAGTTTTGGTAAGCTCTGGCGCTAGGTTCTACTAGCTTTTGTTAGCTCCGGCTCAAGCTCCGGGTTGCTTTGGCAAGGTCCGGAACTTGACCTAAGTGCTTCTGCTTTTCATTTGCAATGTTTTGTACTTGCTTTACATTGTTGGAAAGATTGCTTAGTATTCATTTGCTAAGTTTTTGGTGCGTTTTGGATGATATGGATGATATCGTGTTACTATGGTTTTGCAACATGCTTATGTGAGGTTCTCACGTAAGGTGTTGTGTTCGGAACTAACTTGAGTCAAGTCGAGGACTTGGGCTCGTATGGATTGGTTGTTTATTCATGTGCAGGTGTTGCTTGAGTTCAAGTCATGGCTGGTGACGGGATCCATTGGACTAGTCTCAGGGAGGAGATGAGGTTCCAACAACGAAGTTCGGGAGGAACTGTGGTTGAGCTGATCAAGAGGTCGTGCAGGATGATTGAATCAAGGGCAGTGCATATGAAGGTTACTGGACGTCGAAGGAAGGTGTTCGCACGTATGCATGCGGTGCATGACGTGGCAACATGGTTCCGAAGATGGGATAAGGAAGGAAAGATCTGGTTGGAAGGATCGGATCGTATCGGTTGATGACTTCGGCTGCGGTGGAGTCGGTTATGGCTTGGTATGGAAAGTATCGAGTTGGTTATGTTAGGATTTCGTGTGTGTCACGAATTTGAGTTGTTTAGGAATGTGGGATACGTTCCTAAGGTGTTTGGGAGTCTTAATATTGCTTCTATCTGCGTATAGAAGAATCTTAAGCAGTTATGGAAAGTTACGATTCATGATCTGAGTAGGATTGGAGTCCTAGTTGATATTGGGTTGGCCTAAGGGCTGGTTATATAAGCAAGGGAGCCCAGAGCTCGTGGTGGACGACTTTGGGTCTGTTCCTCTTGTGTTCTATTGAATAAAATTCGTAGTTTGAAGGAACTTTTGTGCCTTGTTCGTCCGACTTGTTCCAGACAAGTTTTACTCGTCGAGTTTCTGGACAGCACTACCTTTCGTCGGTGGTTTTATCATAACTCGAGTTTTACAGATCCAATTGACGTGATTCTTTTTGGGTTGTCTTCACAACTTGATTATATATCATATGTCAAAATTTCACGGTCATTGGATTTGTGGTATTTGATCTACACGAGTTTCTTTGCAGCATTCCAGAACTGTTTTTTCTCGAGTAGGTCAGATTGACCTTTGTTTGATTTTTCGATCATAACTTGAGTTTTTCTCGACGGATTTGAGTAATTCTTTTTGTGTTGTCTTCTTGACTTGATTCTCTCTAATATCTACCACTTTTGTCATGGTGAAACACGTTTAGATTAGTCTCATACACGATTTCGTTAACAGATCGTTTTTCTTCCAAAAGGGTTTGGGGTTTAATTGTTTCCATTGTGTAAGATTTTTAAATCTACCATTCACCCCCCCTCTGGTAGCTTTTCACGTGCTCTTCGATCCTACAATTGGTATCAGAGCCACGGTTCTCTAATCTTTGTGATTTGCACGTGTTTTTGACTAATCATCATGGAGAAGTACTCCGCCAAACCTTGTGTGTTTTCTAGTATTGATTTTCAGGTTTGGAAGGCACACATGGAGGCTTTTATCCAGGCACAAGGCTTTGCAATATGGGAGAAGGTGTATAAGCCTTATGAAGTACCACCTAATGATCAAGTCACGGCCACAAACCTACAGGACGTCGACAACAACAACAAAGCCCGAAACTTGATCATCCAAGGACTCACTCAAAGCGACTTTGATCGT
This sequence comes from Tuctoria greenei, assembly GCA_036927565.1. Taxonomy (NCBI): domain Eukaryota; kingdom Viridiplantae; phylum Streptophyta; class Magnoliopsida; order Poales; family Poaceae; genus Tuctoria; species Tuctoria greenei. The sequence continues at coordinate 106,152,714 of JAYESD010000003.1, read as the reverse complement.
GTCGCGCACCTCCGATCAGCATACGATGTTTGGAGAGCTCTCTGTGATTACCATGAAGGCTCCAACACAATCAAGGAGGTAAAACAAGATATGTTCAAAAAGGAATATATGTGTTTTGAGATGCAACCAGGTGAGTCTATCGATGACCTCTTTGCTCGTTTCAATAAAATTCTCAGCAACTTACGTAGTGTCAATGTAAATTTTTCTGATGCTGAGAATGCTAGGCAACTTCTTAGTGCATTAGACATGTCAATTTGGGAGATGAAAGTAACATCTATTCGTGAATCAACTGTCATGAGTTCTCTTACATTAGATGTACTTTATTCTAAAATGAAAACTCATGAAATTGACATCCTAGCACGTAAGAACCGAAATAAGTCTATTACATTTGTTTCACAACGTGATATGTCTAGCTCCGGCCAATCATCATCTTGCAATACTCTTGCTTTATTGTCCTCACTAACCCTGGAGCAGATCGAAGAATTTCCAGAAGAGGAATTGGCACTCATCTCTACTAGATTCTCAAAAGCATTGCAAAATGTGAGAACTAGAAGGAGAGGAAGCTCCGGACCTCAACGTTGTTTTGAATGTGGTAAAACAGGACACTTTCGTACAGAATGCCCTAACCTTTCAGGTCCGACCACCCGGGAAGAAAAACAAAGCAAGGTACGGACCCCCTCTCGAAATTCCAACAAGAAGAAGAAAGGTACCATAGGACGCAAGATGATCAACAGCTTCATCACCGCTCTTCAAGAGCTCAGTTCAAGTGACATTGACTTTGAAAGTGATGAAGAGAAAGATGATCTGGCCAACATATGCTTCATGGCGGGCAAAGCAAGATCAAGATCAAGTCAGGAGGAAGCAGAACACAACAGTGACGATGATGAGGTATGTTCAACCTGTAATGAAATGTGTGATGCTATTTCTCGTGCCACTGTTATTGTCAAGAAAAAGGACAAAAAGCTTAGGGACAATGCTGCTAAAATTGAGTCACTAGAATCTGAAATTAATCATTTGAAATCCTTAATTCCTAGTGATGATTCTTGTTCCTCATGTGACTTAATATATGAACAATTTTCCTCCCTAAGAAGTGCACATTCCTCCACTCTAGACAGACTTGATGAAGAAATTGAAAAGAACAAAAAGCTTGCTGCACTTAGTGATAAAAACTTAAAAGATGCTTCTTGTTCTATAGATGATTTGCATTGTTCTGCATGTGTAGGATCGAAGAGCACGTGAAAAGCTACCAGAGGGGGGTGAATGGTAGATTTAAAAATCTTACGCAGCGGAAACAATAAAACCCCAAACCCTTTCGACAGAAAAATGATCTGTTAAAGAAATCGTGTATGAGGCTAACCTAAACGTGTTTCACCGTGAAAAAAGTGATAATTATCAGAGAGAATCAAGTCACAAAGACAACAAAAAAAGAATTACTCAAATCCGTCGAGAAAAACTCAAGTTATGATCGAAAGATCAGACTATGGTCAATCTGACCTACCCGAGAAAAACAGTTTCTGGAATGCTGCAAAGAAACTCGTGTAGCTCAGAAACCACAAATCCAATGACTGTGAAATTTTGATAGATGATAGACAATCAAGTTGTGAAGACAACCCAACAAGAATCACGTCAATTGGATCAGTAAAACTCGAGTTATGATAAAACCATCGACGAAAGGTAGTGCTGTCCAGAAACTCGACGAGTAAAACTTGTCTGGAACAAGTCGGGCGAACAAGGCAGAAGGCACAAAAGTTCCTTCAAACTATGAATTTTATTCAATAGAACACAAGAGGAACAGCCCAAAGTCGTCTCTCACGAGCTTTGGCCTTCCCTTGCGTATATAACCAGCCCTTAGGCCAACCCAATACAACTAGGACTCCAATCCTACTCAGATCACGAATCGTAACTTTCCATAACTGCTCAAGATTCTTCTATACGCAGATAGAAGCAATCTTAAGACTCCCAAACACCTTAGGAACATATCCCACATTCCTAAACAACTCAAATTCGTGACCCACACAAAATCCTAACATAACCAACTCGATACTTTCCATACCGAGCCATAACCGACTCAGCTAGCAGCCTAAGTCTTCAACCGATACGATCTGATCCTTCCGACCAGATCTTTCCTTGCTTATCCCATCTTCGGAACCATGTTGCCACGTCATGCACCGCATGCATACGTGCGAACACCTTCCTTCAACGTCCAGTAACCTTCATATGCACCGCCCTTGATTCAATCATCCTGCGCGACCTCCTGATCAGCTCAACCACAGTTCCTCCCGAACTTGGTTGTTGGAACCTCATCTCCTCCCTGAGACTAGTCCAATGGATCCCGTCACCAGCCATGACTTGAGCTCAAGCAACACCTGCACATGAATAAACAACCAATCCATACGATCCCAAATCCTCGACTTGACTCAAGTTAGTTCCGAACACAACACCTTACGTGAGAACCTCACATAAGCATGTTGCAAAACCATAGTAAAACGATATCATCCATATCATCCAAAACGCACAAAAACCTTAGCAAATGAATACTAAGCAATCTTTCCAACAATGTAAAGCAAGTACGAAACATTGCAAATGAAAAGCAGAAGCACTTAGGTCAAGTTCCGGACCTTGCCAGAGCAACCCAGAGCTTGAGCCGGAGCTAACAAAAGCTAGTAGAACCTAGCGCCGGAGCTTACCAAAACTAGTAGATCCTAGCACCGGAGCTTACCAAAAACTAGTCAAAACTAGTCAACCCAAAACCGGAGCTAGACAAAGTACGTCGGAGCTTAGCAAAAGCATGCCGGAGCTATCAAGTATATGTCGGAGCTATCAAAGACATGCCGTAGCTAAAGATAAAGCTCACTGGAGCTAACCAAAGCTAGTCGGACCTTACCAAGAAGCCGGACCTAGCATATAGCCGGAGCTACCCAAAACAAGTCGGACCTATGGTCGGACCTTGCTGTAGCTCGGAGCTAGAGTCGGACCTTGATAAAAAAGTGTTTTGGTGATATTTAAAACTTTTATCATCAAAGCCAAATGTATTCACTACAAGCCAATGTATTCAGCACATATAGGTCTTACAATCTCCCCCTTGATGAATGCATTGGCAACACCATTTAAAATCCGAACATTGGCTTATTCACATAAAAGTTTTGAAAGCAAATTTCTCCCCCTTTGTAAATCAAAAGTAAAATGAGAAGGAAAAATTATCCCATATTATCTCTCCCCCTTTATCATCTCTCCTTATTCTCTTTCTTTTCATGATTATCTCTCCCCCTTTGACAATGTATTCAGCAAGTCATGAGCATATAAACAAATTATCTCTCCCTCTTTAGTTGTTATGAGCATATTATAACATATACATATAAACAAAGCTCATCCAAGTCATACTATCAAGTACCTTACATTATCACATCAAGGAAATACATAAGGTAGTGTAAGCCATGCTAGAGATCAAATGTAATTTTTCAATTTAAGCAAGTCATGATCTCACAGACTTAACTATTTCAAAACCTGAAAGCATGACACTAGTTGCTGCATTTTATTATTTTCAAAGCATAAATTTAGATCATACAATATTTGCAAGAGATTATATGCGCATCTGCCGTATTCTAACCAACCAAGCCAAGACTATGTCATTTGATAATCAGAAGCTTAAGGACATGGTTTTAGTCATACACAACTTTTTCCAAGTTCATATCTAAGTGCAATGACAAGCTATCTCAAAAGAAGAAGTGCAATGCATGCATATTCTCTTGATCTTATCTCAATTTATATTTGTTCATAAAAACTCAACATGTGAGTTTATTACTTGATGTATTCTTAATAATTAAAAACATTTGTGAGCATGCAACAAGTTCAAAACAGCAAGAAAGTTCGACCATGACCAGATTTAGTGTAAGTAATTATTCCAATTACTAGACATGGCAAAAACTACAAAATGTATAACACGAGTAATGTAGTAAGAACTTTCAGCATGTAAAAGGAATCACAAAGTCATATATGTATGAAATACTATGCTCATATTATTTTAATTTCAGATTCACACATAGACTTCCCAAGTTTCAGAAACTCCCCCTCAATTTAAGCCATGAGGATGTATAACCCCTATTTCACTACGAATGTAACAAAAACGAGTGAAATCCAAAGGTTTTGTAAAAATGTCAGCCAATTGATGTTCAATATCTACATGGTGAAGCACAATGTTTCCTTTTTCAACATTATCTCGGAGAAAGTGATACCTAATATCAATGTGCTTAGTTCTAGAATGTTGCACGGGGTTTTTGGCAATGCAAATAGCACTAGTGTTATCACAAAACAGTGGAACACTATCTAGATCAACCCCATAGTCCTTAAGTGTTTGAATAATCCAAAGAATTTGTGAGCAAGCACTAGCAGCAGCTACATATTCAGATTTGGCTGTGGATTGTGCAACTGAATTTTGTTTTCTAGAGGACCAAGCAACAAGAGAATTACCAAGAAAATGACAAGCACCGGAAGTACTTTTCCTATCAATCCTACAACCCCCAAAATCAGCATCCGAAAAAGCTTTCAAAGTAACGGTTGAGGAAGAAGGAAGAAAAATGCCAAATTCTTGAGTTCCATGTAAGTACCTGAGAATCCTTTTGATGGCTTGACGATGTGAAACACGTGGGGAAGCTTGAAACCGTGAACAAAGACATACGCTGAATTGTATGTCCGGTCTTGATGTCGTGAGGTACAAAAGTGATCTGATCATGCTTCTATATCCTTTTTGATCCACGGATTCACCATCTTCATCAAGTTCAAGTGTTGTTGCTGTTCCCATTGGTGTCCGAAGAGGCTTGCTTTTGTCCATGTTGAAGCGCCTTAGGAGGTCTTTGGTATACTTCGTTTGATGCACAAAGGTACCCTCCTTGGTTTGCTTGATTTGCAGCCCCAAAAAGTAAGTGAGTTCACCCATCATACTCATTTCAAATTCGGAACTCATCATTGCTGAAAACTTGGACACAGGATCATGAGAAGCACAACCAAAGATAATATCATCCACATACACTTGAATGAATAATGAGTCATTGCCATGTTTAAGCACAAAAAGAGTTTTATCAACCTTGCCCATTGTAAACCCCTTTTCAAGTAAGAATGTTTTTAACCTATCATACCATGCTCTAGGGGCTTGTTTGAGACCATATAAGGCTTTGGACAGTTTGCAAACATGATTAGGAAAATCTGGATTTTCAAAACCTGGTGGTTGTTTGACATAAACCTCCTCATCAATGTAGCCATTAAGAAAAGAACTTTTAACATCCATTTGATATATCTTAAAACCTTTAGATGTTGCAAAAGCTAACAAAATTCTTATGGCTTCTAATCTAGCGACAGGAGCAAAAGTTTCATCAAAATCTAGACCTTCAACTTGAGTGAAACCTTGAGCAACCAACCTAGCCTTATTCCTAACCACAACCCCATCCTCACTTTGTTTATTTTTAAATACCCATTTAGTTCCAATTAAAGTGTGACCTTGAGGTGGAGGTACAAGTTTCCAAACATTATTTCTTTCAAAATTTTCTAACTCTTCTTGCATGGCAATAATCCAAGATTCATTAGTGAGTGCGTGTGATATATCTTTGGGTTCAAAAGAAGCAACAAAAGCAGAATGAGCATGAGAGTTTGGATCGCAAAACCTGGACCGTGTGACTCGTTCGTGCAAGCTTCCAATCATCTGTTGTGGGGGATGATCTTTGTAAAAACGTCAAGGAACAGATGTCTCACAAGCTTCTTCTTCATTAGGTTCATCGTAGATTGATGAGCTTGTGACTTGTGGAAGATCAGGACCAGCATCGGTGATAGCCGGAGCTTGTTCAATATCCGCAGCTGGACACGTGTCAACTTCGAAACTACCAGGCAGTATCACCGGGTCTTCTTCATCTTCGAAAATACCCTCCCTCTGAGGATACGAATCTGGTCCTGCAACACCAGAGGTAGTACCTGGGCTAGATTCATCAAAAGACACTTCACAAGTCTCCACAATTTTGTTAGTGTCAAGTAAAAGCACACGGTAGCCTCTAGTATGAGATGGATAACCAAGAAACATGCCATCAATGGATCTAGGTTCAAATTTATCAAGATTACCATGTTTCTTAACAAAGCATTTGCAACCAAAGACCCGAAAGTGTGTAACACTAGGCCTATGTCCAAACCGGAGCTCATATGGTGTTTTACCTAGCTTAGCACGCAAGAAAACACGATTTGAGACATAACAAGCAGTAGCTAACGCATCAGCCCAAAATTTCCTAGAAGTTTGATATTCATCAAGCATAGTCCTAGCCATCTCAACTAAGATTCTGTTCTTTCTTTCTACAACACCATTTTGTTGAGGTACATAAGGTGAAGAAAATTGATGATCTATTCTATTTTCAGCACAAAAGTGATCAAAAGATTGATTTTTAAATTCGGTTCCATTATCACTTCTAATTGCTTTTAATGATCCTGGGTGATCAATTGATAATCTAAGAAATAAAGTTCTAAAGTGACTAAAAACTTCATTCTTAGACGCCATAAAATACACCCAAGAATATCTAGAATAATCATCAATAATAACAAGATCATACCATTTACCTCCGAATGATTGAACACGTGAAGGTCCTACGGTGTCAAGATGCAAAAGTTGACATGGTTCAGTTGTCACGATCATTGTGAGAGGAGTATGTGAACCTGCAACCATCTTAGCATGTCTACAAGAAGAGCACACAATTTCTTTGTCCCCTTTGAGCTTAGGCAGCCCACGTATGCGATCAAGAGCACTAACACGCGTTAGGTGATCAAAGCCTACGTGACCAAGTCTACGATGCCAAAAATATAAGTCCTTTGAATCATTAGCAACTAGACACCTATGCTTAGAGGAAGACATATCAAAATCAGCTTTAAAAACTCTTCCAAACCGAGACATGTTAAAAATAAGCTCACTATTTGAACTTACAACTTTGCAGCAGTTTTTATTGAAAATAATTTCCAGATTTTCATCTAGCAATTGTGAAACAGAAAGCAAGTTCTATTTCAAATTTTTGACAAGTGCCACATCCTTCAAAGCGTAGTGATCATTTACTCTAACCGAACCCTTAGCAATTATAGGAGTTGAAGAATTATCGGCAAAAGTAATATTTTCTACACGTGACACGAAAGAGAGGGAGGAGAACCAATCTTTGTTACCGGTCATGTGGCGTGAGCAACCTGAATCCACAATCCAAATGTTCTCCTTCCTCAAACGTGTAACCTACATAGAAGTACAATACGTCGATGACTCAATACTGGGGTTAGTCAAGAGGCATTTATGTATCCAGTACTGAGTCACACGACGTGCAACAGGAAAAACACGCGAAAGCTGAGATAAAACAGCAGGTTTATGAGTCGAAGTTTGATGTTTTCTATTCTTAACTCTTTTAGCACAAAAACCAGTAGCTCCGGGGGTAAAAGCGGCAGTTCCAAAAGACAATGCTGAAGCTCCGGAAACAAAAGCTGAAGTTCTGAAGGAAACAACAGAAGGTCCAGGAGCTTTCAGAGCTATCGGAACTATCGGAGCTGCTTTTGCGGATTTCTTACAAGAAGGTCCGGAAGCTACCTTTTCAAATTTCTGACTCACTAAAGCAGGTTGTGTTCTTCTAATTGCATGAAAGTTATAAGATCTAGCAATTTTTCTTTCCTTTTTCTGTTGTTTAGCTAGTCTATAACAAAAATCTATGACATGGCCATCTCTACCACAGAAGGTACAATGAAATTTAACTTTGTTTTCATGTGTAGATGAGCAAGCAATATTTTTATTTGAAACCGAATGAGGCAAAAACTCCTGCAGATTTGAAAACCACTCCTTTTTGTTTAGGAACTGTTTGAACCAAACCACTTCCTAATGACTTTACAATTTTAGGTGGATGTGCCTTAGCATGAGCATGAGAATCAAAACCTAAACCAGTTTTATCTTTGCAAGACTTGGAAGAATTCAGCAGCAAGTTTAGATTCTTATTGCCATTACAAAACCGACCTAGTGTCCTATTCATGTCATCAAGTTTATTGGACAGATCAAGGCAATTTTCACATGAAGTTTTTCCTTTTAGTTTGCAATTGGAACAAGATTTAACTTCATGAGAACGTAAAGCATTGTTTAATATAGAAATTTCATTTATAGCATCCTATAGTTTCTTATCAAGATCCTCACAAGTAGAACAATGCAAATCAATTGTTGAACAGCTAGCATCTTTCAAGTTTTTATCATTAAGTGCAGCAGGCTCTTTGTTCTTTTCAACTTCTTCATCAAGTCTATCTAGAATGGAGGAGTGTGCACTTCTTAATGTGGACAATTGTTCATAGATTAAGTCACATGAGGGACATGCATCATCACTAGAAATCAAAGTTTTTAAACGGTTAATTTCAGATTCTAGTGATTCAATATTAACAGCATTATCCCTAAGCTTTTTGTCCTTTTTCTTGACAATAATAGTTGCACGAGAAATAGCATCACACATTTCATTGCAGGTAGAACATACCTCATCGTCTTCACTGTTGTGTTCTGCATCCTCCTGACTTGATCTTGATCTTGTTTTGCCCGCCATGAAGCATAAGTTGGCCAGGTCATCATCATCTTCATCACTTTCAAAGTCTAAATCAATTGAACTAAGTTCTTGAAGTGCGGTGATGAAACTGTTAATCATCTTGCGTCCTATGGTACCCTTCTTCTTCTTGTTGGAGTTTCCACAGGAGGTCCGGACCTTGCTTTGTTTTTCTTCCCGGGTGGTCAGACCTGAAAGGTTAGGGCATTCTGTACGAAAGTGTCCCATTTTACCACATTCAAAACAGCGTTGAGGTCCGGAGCTTCCTCTCCTTCTAGTTCTCATATTTTGCAATGCTTTTGATAATCTAGTAGAGATGAGTGCCAACTCCTCTTCTGGAAATTCTTCGATCTGTTCCAGGGTTAGTGAGGACAATAAAGCAAGAGTATTGCAAGATGATGATTGGCCGGAGCTAGACATATCATGTTGTGAGACAAATGCAATAGACTTGTTTGGGTTCTTACGTGCTAGGATGTCAATTTCATGAGTTTTTAGTTTAGAATAAAGTACATCTAATGTAAGAGAACTCATGACAGTTGATTCACGAATAGATGTTACTTTCATCTCCCAAATTGACATGTCTAATGCACTAAGGAGTTGTCTAGCATTTTCAGCATCTGAAAATTTAACATTCACGCTACGCAAGTTGCTGAGAATTTTATTGAAACGAGCAAAGAGGTCATCGATAGACTCACCGGGTTGCATCTCAAAATGCATATATTCCTTTTTGAACATATCTTGTTTGACCTCCTTGATTGTGTTGGAGCCTTCATGATAATCACAGAGAGCTCTCCAAACATCGTATGCTGACCGGAGGTGGGCGACACGATCAAAGTCGCTTTGAGTGAGTCCTTGGATGATCAAGTTTCGAGCTTTGTTGTTGTTGTCGACGTCCCGGAGGTTCGTAGCCGTAACTTAATCATTGGGTGGCACTTCGTAAGGCTTGTATACCTTCTCCCATATTGCAAAGCCTTGTGCCTGGATGAAAGCCTCCATGTGTGCCTTCCAAACCTGAAAATCAATACCAGCAAACACACAGGATTTGGAGGAGTACTTCTCCATGATGATTAGTCAAAAACACGTGCAAATCACAAAGATTAGAGCACCGTGGCTCTGATACCAATTGTAGGATCGAAGAGCACGTGAAAAGCTACCAGAGGGGGGTGAATGGTAGATTTAAAAATCTTACGCAGCGGAAACAATAAAACCCCAAACCCTTTCGACAGAAAAATGATCTGTTAAAGAAATCGTGTATGAGACTAATCTAAACGTGTTTCACCGTGACAAAAGTGATAATTATCAGAGAGAATCAAGTCACGAAGACAACACAAAAAGAATTACTCAAATCCGTCAAGAAAAACTCAAGTTATGATCGAAAGTTCAGACTATGGTCAATCTGACCTACCCGAGAAAAACAGTTTCAGTAATGCTGCAAAGAAACTCGTGTAGCTCAGAAACCACAAATCCAATGACTGTGAAATTTTTATAGATGATAGACAATCAAGTTCTGAAGACAACCCAACAAGAATCACGTCAATTCGATCAGTAAAACTCGAGTTATGATAAAACCACCGACGAAAGGTAGCGCTGTCCAGAAACTCGACGAGTAAAACTTGTCTGGAACAAGTCGGACGAACAAGGCACAAAAGTTCCTTCAAACTATGAATTTTATTCAATAGAACACAAGAGGAACAGCCCCAAAGTCATCTCTCACGAGCTTTGGCCTTCCCTTGCTTATATAACCAGCCCTTAGGCCAACCCAATACAACTAGGACTCCAATCCTACTCAGATCACGAATCGTAACTTTCCATAACTGCTCAAGATTCTTCTATACGCAGATAGAAGCAATCTTAAGACTCCCAAACACCTTAGGAACGTATCCCACATTCCTAAACAACTCAAATTCGTGACCCACACAAAATCCTAACATAACCAACTCGATACTTTCCATACCGAGCCATAACCGACTCAGCTAGCAGCCTAAGTCTTCAACCGATACGATCCGATCCTTCCGACCAGATCTTTCCTTCCTTATCCCATCTTCGGAACCATGTTGCCACGTCATGCACCGCATGCATACGTGCGAACACCTTCCTTCGACGTCCAGTAACCTTCATATGCACCGCCCTTGATTCAATCATCCTGCGCGACCTCCTGATCAGCTCAACCACAGTTCCTCCCGAACTTGGTTGTTGGAACCTCATCTCCTCCCGGAGACTAGTCCAATGGATCCCATCACCAGCCATGACTTGAACTCAAGCAACACCTGCACATGAATAAACAACCAATCCATACGAGCCCAAGTCCTCGACTTGACTCAAGTTAGTTCCGAACACAACACCTTACGTGAGAACCTCACGTAAGCATGTTGCAAAACCATAGTAACACGATATCATCCATATCATCCAAAACGCACCAAAAACTTATCAAATGAATACTAAGCAATCTTTCCAACAATGTAAAGCAAGTACGAAACATTGCAAATGAAAAGCAGAAGCACTTAGGTCAAGTTCCGGACCTTGCCAGAGCAACCCAGAGCTTGAGCCGGAGCTAACAAAAGCTAGTAGAACCTAGCGCCGGAGCTTACCAAAACTAGTAGATCCTAGCACCGGAGCTTACCAAAAACTAGTCAAAACTAGTCAACCCAAAATCGGAGCTAGACAAAGTACGTCGGAGCTTAGCAAAAGCATGCCGGAGCTATCAAGTATATGCCGGAGCTATCAAAGACATGCCGGAGCTAAAGATAAAGCTCACCGGAGCTAACCAAAGCTAGTCGGACCTTACCAAGAAGCCAGACCTAGCATCTAACGTAGCCGGAGCTACCCAAAATAAGTCGGACCTATGGTCGGACCTTGCTGTAGCTCGGAGCTAGAGTCGGACCTTGATAAAAAAGTGTTTTGGTGATATTTAAAACTTTTATCATCAAAGCCAAGTGTATTCACTACAGGCCAATGTATTCAGCACATATAGGTCTTACAGCATGTGAAAATCTTGATAAAAAACTAAAAGATGCAATGAATGAAATTTCCATTCTGAACAATGCTTTACGATCTCATGAAGTTAAAAATTGTTCCAATTGCAAACTAAAAGGAAAAACTTCATGTGCAAACTGCCTAGACTTGTCTAAGAAACTTGATGACATGAATAGGACACTAGGTCGGTTTTGTAATGGGAATAAGAATCTAGACTTGCTGCTGAATTCTTCCAAGTCTTGCAATGATAAAACTGGTTTAGGTTTTGATTCTCATGCTCATGATAAGGCACATCCACCTAAAATTGTAAAGTCATTAGGAAGTGGTTTGATTCAAACAGTTCCTAAACAAAAAGGAGTGGTTTTCAAATCTGCAAGAGTGTTGTCTCATTCGATTTCAAATAAAAATATTACTTGCTCATCTAGACATGAACACAAAGTTAAATTTCATTGTACCTTCTGTGGTAGAGATGGTCATGTCATAGATTTTTGTAATAGACTAGCTAAACAACAGAAAAGGGAAAGAAAAATTGCTAGATCTTATAACTTTCACGCAATTAGAAAAACACAACCTGCTTTAGTGAGTCAGAAATTTGAAAAGGTAGCTTCCGGACCTTCTGGTGAGAAATCCGCAAAAGCAGCTCCGATAGTTCCGAGAGCTCCCGGACCTTCTGTTGTTTCCTTCGGAACCTCAGCTCTTATTTCCGGAGCTTCAGCCTTGTTTTTTGGAACTGCTGCTTTTACCTTCGGTGCTACTGGTTTTTGTGCTAAAAGAGTTAAGAATAGAAAACCTCAAACTTCGACTCATAAACCTGCTGTTTTATCTAAGCCTTCGTGTGTTTTTCCTACTGCACGTCGTGTGACTCAGTACTGGATACCTAAATGCCTTCTGACTAACCCCAGTATTGAGTCATCGACGTATTGTACTTCTATGTAGGTTACACGTTTGAGGAAGGAGAACATTTGGATTGTGGATTTAGGTTGCTCACGCCACATGACCAGTAACAAAGATTGGTTCTCCTCCCTCTCTTTTGTGTCACGTGTAGAGAATGTTACTTTTGCCGATAATTCTTCAACTCCTATAATTGCTAAGGGTTCGATTAGAATAAATGATCACTACACTTTAAAGGATGTGGCACTTGTCAAAAATTTGAAATACAACTTGCTTTCTGTTGCACAATTGCTAGATGAAAATTTAGAAATTATTTTCAATAAAAGCTGCTGCAAAGTTGTAGGTTCAAATAGTGAGCTTATTTTTAACATGTCTCGGTTCGGAAGAGTTTTTAAAGCTGATTTTGATATGTCTTCCTCTAAGCATAGGTGTCTAGTTGCTAATGATTCAAAGGACTTATATTTTTGGCATCGTAGACTTGGTCACGTAGTCTTTGATCACCTAACATGTGTTAGTGCTCTTGATCGCATACGTGGGCTGCCTAAGCTTAAAGGGGACAAAGAAATTGTGTGCTCTTCTTGTAGACATGCTAAGATGGTTGCAGGTTCACATACTCCTCTCACAATGATCATGACAACTGAACCATGTCAACTTTTGCATCTTGACACCGTAGGACCTTCACGTGTTCAATCCTTCGGAGGTAAATGGTATGTTCTTGTTATTGTTGATGATTATTCTAGATACTCTTGGGTTTACTTTATGGCGTCTAAGAATGAAGTTTTTAGTCACTTTAGAACTTTATTTCTTAGATTATCAATTGATCACCCAGGATCATTAAAAGCAATTAGAAGTGATAATGGAACTGAATTTAAAAATCAATCTTTTGATCACTTTTGTGCTGAAAATAGAATAGATCATCAATTCTCTTCACCATATGTACCTCAAAAAAACGGTGTTGTAGAAAGAAAGAACAGAACCTTAGTTGAGATGGCTAGGACTATGCTTGATGAATATCAAACTCCTAGAAAATTTTGGGCTGATGCGTTAGCAACCGCTTGTTATGTACCAAATCGTGTTTTCTTGCGTGCTAAGCTAGGTAAAACACCATATGAGCTCCGGTTTGGACATAGGCCTAGTGTTACACACTTTCGGGTCTTTGGTTGCAAATGCTTTGTTAAGAAACATGGTAATCTTGATAAGTTTGAACCTCGATCCATTGATGGCATGTTTCTTGGTTATCCATCTCATACTAGAGGCTATCGTGTGCTTTTACTTGACACTAACAAAATTCTGGAGACTTGTCAAGTGTCTTTTGATGAAGCTAGCCCAGGTACTAGCTCCGGTGTTGCAGGACCAGATCCGTATCCTCAGGGGGAGGGTATTTTCGAAGATGAAGAAGAGCCGGTGATACTGCCTGGTAGTTCCGAAGTTGACACGTGTCCAGCTCCGGACATTGAACAAGCTCCGGCTATCACCTATGCTGGTCCTGATCATCCTCAAGCCACAAGCTCATCGATTTGTGATGAACACGAAGAAGAAGAAGCTTGTGAGACATCTGTTCCCCTACATTTTTACAAGGATCATCCCCCACAACAGATGATTGGAAGCTTGCACGAACGAGTCACACGGTCCAGGTTTTGCGATCCAAACTCTTATGCTCATTCTGCTTTTGTTGCTTCTTTTGAACCCAAAGATATATCACACGCACTCACTAATGAATCTTGGATTATTGCCATGCAAGAAGAATTAGAAAATTTTGAAAGAAATAATGTTTGGAAACTTGTACCTCCACCTCAAGGTCACACTTTAATTGGAACTAAATGGGTATATAAAAATAAACAAAGTGAGGATGGGGTTGTGGTTAGGAATAAGGCTAGGTTGGTTGCTCAAGGTTTCACTCAAGTTGAAGGTTTAGATTTTGATGAAACTTTTGCTCCTATCGCTAGATTAGAAGCCATAAGAATTTTGTTAGCTTTTGCAGCATATAAAGGTTTTAAGCTATTTCAAATGGATGTTAAAAGTGCTTTTCTTAATGGCTACATAGATGAGGAGGTGCATGTCAAACAACCACCAGGTTTTGAAAATCCAGATTTTCCTAATCATGTTTACAAACTGTCCAAAGCCTTATACGGTCTCAAACAAGCCCCTAGAGCATGGTATGACAGGTTAAAAACATTCTTACTTGAAAAGGGGTTTACCATGGGCAAGGTTGATAAAACTCTTTTTGTGCTTAAACATGGTAATGACTCATTATTCGTTCAAGTGTATGTGGATGATATTATCTTTGGTTGTGCTTCTCATGATCTTGTGTCCAAGTTTTCAGCAATGATGAGTTCCGAATTTGAAATGAGTATGATGGGTGAACTCACTTACTTTTTGGGGCTGCAAATCAAGCAAACCAAGGAGGGTACCTTTGTGCATCAAACGAAGTATACCAAAGACCTCCTAAGGCGCTTCAACATGGACAAAAGCAAGCCTCTTCGGACACCAATGGGAACAACAACAACACTTGAACTTGATGAAGATGGTGAATCCGTGGATCAAAAAGAATACAGAAGCATGATCGGATCACTTTTGTACCTCACAGCATCAAGACCGGACACACAATTCAGCGTATGTCTTTGTGCACGGTTTCAAGCTTCCCCACGTGCTTCACATCGTCAAGCCGTCAAAAGGATTCTCAGGTACTTACATGGAACTCAAGAATTTGGCATTTTTCTTCCTTCTTCCTCAACCGTTACTTTGAAAGCTTTTTCAGATGCTGATTTTGGGGGTTGTAGGATTGATAGGAAAAGTACTTCTGGTGCTTTTCATTTTCTTGGTAATTCTCTTGTTGCTTGGTCCTCTAGAAAACAAAATTCAGTTGCACAATCCACAGCCGAATCTGAATATGTAGCTGCTGCTAGTGCTTGCTCACAAATTCTTTGGATTGTTCAAACACTTAAGGACTATGGGGTTGATCTAGATAGTGTTCCACTATTCTGTGATAACACTAGTGCCATTTGCATTGTTAAAAACCCCGTGCAACATTCTAGAACTAAGCACATTGACATTAGATATCACTTTCTCCGAGCTAATGTTGAAAAAGGAAACATTGTGCTTCACCATGTAGATACCGAACATCAATTGGCTGACATTTTTACAAAACCTTTGGATTTCACTCGTTTTTGTTTCATTCGTAGTGAAATAGGGGTTATGCATCCTTATGGCTTAAATTGAGGGGGAGTTTTTGAAACTTGGGAAGTCTATGTGTGGATCTGAAATAAAAAATAATATGAGCATAGTATTTCATACATATACGACTTTGTGATTCCTTTTACATGCTGAAAGTTCTTACTACATTACTCGTGTTATACATTTTGTAGTTTTTGCTATGTCTAGTAATTGGAATAATTACTTACACTACAACTGGTCATGGTCGAACTTTCTTGCTGATTTGAACTTGTTACATGTTCACAAGTGCTTTTAATCATTAAGAATTCATCAAGTAATCAACTCACATGTTGAGTTTTTATGAACAAATATAAATTGAGAAAAGATCAAGAGAATATGCATGCATCGCACTTCTTCTTTTGAGATGGCTTGTCATTGCACTTAGATATGAACTTGGAAGAAGTTGTGTATGACTAAAACTATGTCCTTAAGCTTCTGATTATCAAATGACATAGGCTTGGCTTGGTTGGTTAGAATAAGGCAGATGCGCATATAATCTCTTGCAAATATCATATGATCTAAATTTATGCTTTGAAAAATAATAAAATGCAGCAACTAGTGTCATGCTTTCAGATTTTTAAATAGTTAAGTTTGTGAAATCATGACTTGCTTAAATTGAAAAATTACATTTGATCTCTAGCATGGCTTACACTACCTTATGTATTTCATTGATGTGATAATGTAAGGTATTTGATAGTATAACTTGGATGAGCTTTGTTTATATGTATATGTTATAATATGCTCATAACAACTAAAGTTGGAGAGAAAATTTGTTTATATGCTCATGACTTGCTGAATACATTGTCAAATGGGGAGAGATAAGCATGAAGAGAAAGAGAATATGGGCATAAGGAGAGATAATAAAGGGGGAGAGATTTTCATTTTCTTCTCTTTTTACTTTTGATTTACAAAGGGGGAGAAATTGTTTTCAAAAACTTTTATGTGAATAAGCCAATGTTCGGATTTTAAATGGTGTTGCCAATGCATTCATCAAGGGGGAGATTGTAAGACCTATGTGTGCTGAATACATTGGCTTGTGGTGAATATACTT
This sequence comes from Tuctoria greenei, assembly GCA_036927565.1. Taxonomy (NCBI): domain Eukaryota; kingdom Viridiplantae; phylum Streptophyta; class Magnoliopsida; order Poales; family Poaceae; genus Tuctoria; species Tuctoria greenei. The sequence continues at coordinate 106,136,016 of JAYESD010000003.1, read as the reverse complement.
GCTTTGATGATAAAAGTTTTAAATATCACCAAAACACCTTTTATCAAGGTCCGACTCTAGCTCTGAGCTACAGCAAGGTCCGACGGTAGGTCCGGCTTGTTTTGGGTAGCTCCGGCTATGTTAGATGCTAGGTCCGACTTCTTGGTAAGGTCCAACTAGCTTTGGTTAGCTCCAGTGAGCTTTATCTTTAGCTCCAGCATGTCTTTGTTAGCTCCGGCATGTCTTTGTTAGCTCCGGCATGTCTTTGTTAGCTCCGACATGTCTTTGATAGCTCCGGCATATACTTGATAGCTCCGGCATGCTTTTGCTAAGCTCCGACGTACTTTGTCTAGCTCCGGTTTTGGGTTGACTAGTTTTGACTAGTTTTTGGTAAGCTCCGGTGCTAGGATCTACTAGTTTTGGTAAGCTCCGGCGCTAGGTTCTACTAGCTTTTATTAGCTCCAGCTCAAGCTCCGGGTTGCTCTGGCAAGGTCCGGAACTTGACCTAAGTGCTTCTGCTTTTCATTTGCAATGTTTCATACTTGCTTTACATTGTTGGAAGATTGCTTAGTATTCATTTGCTAAGTTTTTGGTGCGTTTTGGATGATATGGATGATATCGTGTTACTATGGTTTTGCAACATGCTTATGTGAGGTTCTCACGTAAGGTGTTGTGTTCGGAACTAACTTGAGTCAAGTCGAGGACTTGGGCTCGTATGGATTGGTTGTTTATTCATGTGCAGGTGTTGCTTGAGTTCAAGTCATGGCTGGTGACGGGATCCATTGGACTAGTCTCAGGGAGGAGATGAGGTTCCAACAACCAAGTTCAGGAGGAACTGTGGTTGAGCTGATCAGGAGGTCGCGCAGGATGATTGAATCAAGGGCAGTGCATATGAAGGTTACTGGACATCGAAGGAAGGGGTTCGCAAGTATGCATGCGGTGCATGACGTGGCAACATGGTTCCGAAGATGGGATAAGGAAGGAAAGATCTGGTTGGAAGGATCGGATCGTATCGGTTGATGACTTCGGCTGCGGCGGAGTCGGTTATGGCTCGGTATGGAAAGTATCGAGTTGGTTATGTTAGGATTTCGTGTGTGTCACGAATTTGAGTTGTTTAGGAATGTGGGATACGTTCCTAAGGTGTTTGGGAGTCTTAAGATTGCTTCTATCTCCGTATAGAAGAATCTTGAGCAGTTATGGAAAGTTACGATTCGTGATCTGAGTAGGATTGGAGTCCTAGTTGATATTGGGTTGGCCTAAGGGCTGGTTATATAAGCAAGGGAGCCCAGAGCTCGTGGTGGATGACTTTGGGGCTGTTCCTCTTTTGTTCTATTGAATAAAATTCGTAGTTTGAAGAAACTTTTGTGCCTTGTTCGTCCGACTTGTTCCAGACAAGTTTTACTCGTCGAGTTTCTGGACAGCACTACCTTTTGTCGGTAGTTTTATCATAACTCGAGTTTTACAGATCCAATTGACGTGATTCTTTTTGGGTTGTCTTGAAAACTTGATTATCTATCATCTATCAAAATTTCACGGTCATTGGATTTGTGGTTTGTGATCTACACGAGTTTCTTTGCAGCATCACAGAACTATTTTTTCTCGAGTAGGTCAGATTGACCTTTGTTTGATCTTTCGATCATAACTTGAGTTTTTCTCGACGGATTTGAGTAATTATTTTTTTGTTGTCTTCGTGACTTGATTATCTCTGATATATATCACTTTTTTCATGGTGAAACACGTTTAGATTAGTCTCATACACGATTTCTTTAACAGATCGTTTTTCTTCCGAAAGGGTTTGGGGTTTAATTGTTTCCGCTGTGTAAGATTTTTAAATCTACCATTCACCCCCCCTCTGGTAGCTTTTCACGTGCTCTTCGATCCTACACTCCGACAACGAGCGTCGGAAGACCCTCAATACCATATATGGAGGATCCTGGGATATCACCTCCCGTCGCGTCCTCAAGACTATGCGTCGGGAGATGGCTGTCACAGCTCCTACCGCCAAGGCAGAACCCATCGGAAGTGGATGGACACTCCCATCACTTTCGATGCTTCAGACTGCCCAAGAAACATGATTGGAGTTGGAGAACTGCCGTTGATGGTGTCTCTTACCATCAATAATGTCCATCTCTATCATGTCTTGGTGGATGGAGGGTCAGCACTCAACCTCCTCAGCTATGGAGCGTTCGTTGATATCCAGCTGAAACTCTCAGACCTTTGCCCCTCACGTCCTTTCTCTAGGGTAGGTCCAGGGGCTATCAGTCCTCTCAGCTCGATTACTCTCTCGGTAACCTACGAGACTCAGGAGAAATATAGGATCGAGAAGCTGGTCTTCGACGTGGCACATATCAACTTACCCTTTAACGCCATCCTAGGCAGGCTTGCCTTGTACAGGTTCATTGCCGCCTGGTGTTGAAGATGCCGACACCTTCAGACATTCTCCAAATCCGCAGGGATCGTACTGCAGAAGTCACTGCTCTGGAAGAACTCCACGCTCTTACAACAGCGCAGGAGTAAGCTTCCAGCAAGGATCTAGCTGTTCAACCTTCGAGCACTCATCACCGAGGCTCAACCTCTGCACCACGTGTGCAGCCAAGCGGCGACACCGACATCCCCATCAAAGTCGTCCAAATTGATTCTGATGCTGCCCAGACCACCCGTATATTGGGAGGGTTGGACAAAAAATAGGAACTCGCGCTCATCACTTTCCTCCGGGCGAATGTTGACGTGTTTGTCTGGAAACCGTCACAAATGCCTGGGATCCCTAGGGAGGTGATTGAGCACAGCCTGAAGATATATCCTGATGCACAACCAATACACCAGAAACCCTGAAAGCAATCAGTCGAGTGACAGAACTTCATTCGACAAGAAATCATGAAGCTGCTCGAAGCTAGTTTCATCTGAGAGGTTAATCATCCACGATGGTTGGCAAACCCAGTCGTTGTACCCAAGGCCGGCAGTAAACTTCAGATGTGTATCGACTACACCACCTTAAATAAGGCATGTCCAAAAGATCTATTTCCACTACCTAGGATAGACCAGCTAGTGGACTCCACCTCCGGGTTGAGCTATTGTGTTTCCTAGATGCATGCTCCGGATATCATCAGATCCAAATTTCTAGGAAAGATGAAGAGCATACTGCCTTCATAACTGTAGATAGGTTGTATTTCTATACTGCCATGCATTTCGATCTCAAAAATGCTACTTCAACCTTTGTGCGAGCCATGCACACAACCTTTGGAGAGCTCATCAGGGACTTGGTGGGGGTCTACGTCGATGACATCGTCGTGAAGGTCAGGAACAAGGAATCACTCCTTGACAATTTGCAAGCCGTCTTTGACAAGCTGCGCGTGACGCGCACCAAGCTGAACGCGGACAAATGTGTCTTCAAAGTTAGCTCCAAGAAGCTTCTCGGATTCTTGGTGACTCACCGGGGAATTGAAGTGAATCAGACGAAGATCAAGGCTATTGAAGACATGTGGCCCCCAGCCCGCATCAAGGATTTCCATAAGCTAACTGGATGTCTAGCTGCGCTCAGCCAGTTCATCTCAAGACGGGTAGAACGGGCGTTGTCGTTCTTCAAATTATTGAGGAAGTCCGATCCATTCCATTAGTCCAAAGAAGCAGAGAAGGCTTTTCAAGAGCTCAAACAGCTCCTCACCACACTACCAATCCTGATAGCTCCGAACCCTAGTGAGCCTCTTTTGATTTACATTTCGGCGACTACGGAGGTTGTCACTATGGTTCTGGTTGCGGAAAGACCGGAGACAGCTACAGTTTAGGAGCCCAGCCCTCTCCGGGAGGGTCCGGAGCTACCTAAAGGCGAGACTGGGTCCTAGCCCCCACGCACGGATCTTCAAGACAAGCTGCCCGAGGATCAACCTCTCTCATCTGAGGGAGTCCACACGGCTGAAGAAGAAGTTTCGGACCCCTCTGGGAGGGTCCAAGAAGCTCAAGAAGAAGGTCTGGACCACTTCGGGAGGGTCCAGGTTGATGAATAAGAACCTTTGAGACCTTCACAAAAGGTCCGGACTATCCAGTAGCTAGTGTACTTCATCAGTGAAGTACTCCACAACGCCAAGACTCAAAACATCGAGGTGCATAAGCTGCTTTATGTAGCTATTATCGCCTCAAGGAAGCTACATCACTACTTCCAAGCCCACAAGATATCAGTGGTAACCTCTTATCCACTGCGTGCTATACTACATAACCACAATTCTACTAGGAACATTGCAATGTGGGCAGCGCAATTGGCAGAGTTTGATCTCGAATTCCTGCCTCGACATGCTATCAAGAGTCAGGCATTGGCTGACTTCGTGGCGGAGTGGACCCCTTCTTCGTCAAATTCAGGGGGCCCTAGTGAGCAAAAGCCGGAACCCAAAGTCCCGATCCTCACCAAACCTCACTGGACTCTCTACTTTGATAGCTCCATGCAAAAGTAGGGGGTCAGAGCTAAAATCCTTCTCCTCGCTCTGACCGGGGAGGTCAAGTACATGGTACACCTTGACTTCAAGGCAACCAACAACATGGTGGAGTATGAAGCTCTCATCTACGGGCTCAAGATGGCGCTATCACATGGCGTCAAGCAGATGCTGGTGAAGGGTGATTCGCAGCTTATTATCAAGCAAGTCAAAAGTGAATGTAGCTGTAACAACCCACAACTTGCTCCTTACCTCCTTGAAGTCCAAAAGCTCCAGAAGGACTTTCCCGTCCTGGACCTCTGCCATGTCTAGCGCCTCAACAATGCTGAAGCTGATGAACTCTCGACGAAGTTTTCAACCGGAGCTCAAGCTCCCGACAGTGTTTTTGTCAGGAGATTGTCAAGACCAACTGCTCAGCCTACTGAACTGAGCAAAGGGGGCGAGACCAGCACCTCAAAGCTGGCAGTCCCGGTGGCCCTGTTACCATGGCATCCACCAAGGATCGTAGGCGCTACAGGAAGCTTCGAGCAACCCAGCGCGCAAGATCCGGAGGCTCAAGTTAGCTTTGATGCATGGATCTCGAATATCCGGAGCTACTTGAAAGACAACATCCTTCCTGAAGACGGTGCATCTGCTGACCGGATCGTCAGATTGGCTAAAAGATACACGCTGGTAGAAGGGGATCTCTACCGATGTCGTGCCAACGGCGTCCTAATGCGGTGCATTGCCCAGGAAGAAGGCCGCGAGCTCCTCGCGGAAATCTATGGAGGCGAGTGTGGGAACCACACATCTTCTTGCACGTTGGTTGGTAAAGCCTTCGGGAATGGATTTTACTGGCCTACAGCTCTCCAGGATGCAGTTGAGCTAGTAAAAAGGTGTGAAGCATGCCAGTTCCACGTGAAACAAATTCACACACTGGCTCAGTCACTGCAAATGATACCTCCTACATGGCCATTCGTTGTGTGGGAGATGGACATTTTTGGACCTTTACCAAAAGCCGTCGGAGGTTATAGGTTCCTGTATGTTGCCATCGACAAGTTCACTAAGTGGCCGGAAGCTACTCCAGTTGTGACAATCAACAAACAATCAGCTATCAAGTTCTTGAAGTCCATAGTTTGCAGATTTGGAGTTCTGAATAGAGTTATCACTGACAACGAAATCCAATTCACAAGTGCAGCGTTCTAAGAATATTGTGAGGACCTCGGCATTCAAGTCAGCTACGCATCAGTAGCTCACCCGGCAAGTAATGGCCCAGCTGAGAGAGCAAATGCAAAAATATATAAAGGACTCAAGACGCGCACTTACGAGCGCCTGAAGAAACACGGAGCCAACTGGATAGAGGAGATTCTGTCCGCACTGGGAGCAAGCAGGACGACACCTAGCCGGTCAACTAGAGAGACATCGTTCTTCCTGGTGTACGGAGCTGAAGTGGTCCTTCCTTTGGAGATCACCATGGGGTCACTCTGGGTCTGGACCTTTGATGAAGCCACGCAGGACAAGTTCCGGCATGAAGACCTTGACCTCGTCGACGAGGGAAGGTGCCAAGGAGCTGTTCGGAATGCACGATATCGCCAGGCGCTCCGGCACTATCATCAAAGGCATGTGGGCAACCGACAGCTTCAAGAAGGCAATCTGGTGTTGCAGAGAATACTAACTCGTGAAGGGATGAAGAAATTGTCCCACAGCTAGGAAGGTCCCTTCCCAGTTATCAAAGTATCATGTCCCGAATGCATTCGCTTGGCAACAGAGTATGGGACTCCGCTTCCCAATCCTTGGAACATCGAGTGACTCCGTAAGTTTAATGCTTAGTTTCACAGAGGTGAGTCTATAATTACACATAATATAAGTTATAGAGTCTATAAACAGAGTCAGGTAGGTCCTAAAGGAGAACATCTGGACCCCTCCGGGAGGGTCCGGGCAGTTCAAGCCCACCTAACTTGGTCTCTGTAACAAAAAGTCTGGCTTAACTACCTTGGGTTAGAACAAGATGAATAGCACACTTGGCCTGGTTCCGTACCCTAAGTGTGTCCTTGTCTCCCCTGTAATCCGGATCTATAATGAAAGACATTGTTGTGTGAAAGCAGACTCCACGTGCATTAATTTTGTACAGGTTCATTTCTATTTTATTATCTTTTCCTTCTTATCTATAATGAAGTTGTGCAATTCTTTAGATTTAGACCAAGTTATTCATATGATGTACGAGTTATGTTGTTGATCTTTTTCAGATCTTAGAATTGTTAGATGGTCTACTCGCCTGAACGCCAAAGCCAATGACATGTCCGAAGTGCACTATCGACATAGACTGGTCCATCACCCTAAGTACGCCACTTTACCTATATTCCGACAGGCCTCAGTAGGGCGGGTCCAGAAGGCATTCGTATCTGAAGAGATTAAATCAATTTACTTGTTATAATGTTGAATTCCTTCGGACCTAAATCTCAAATAAGGACAGTAAGCCGCAAACAACTTATAGATGAGAGGACGAATTTTACTCTTTTTCTTGTCTTTAACACACAGGAAAAATGGAAAGTTCGTGGTGATGGTGGAAGTTGCCAGGGCCACTAAGCTTCGGCAACCCCCAGGGGCCCGTCGTTGACGTTTTATACGTTGAAAGTGGGTGTCCTCGGAGCTAACAAGCTCTGACAACTCCCATGGGGACCAACCGTCGACGTGAAGAATTAACGGCGATATAAACGAAGATGGTGGATAAATCACCCAGAGGTGGTTCGCCGTCGACATATTATATGTTGACAAGTGGACACTGTCGAAGCCAGGAAGCTCCGACGATCCCAGGGGGCCGCCGTCAATGTTCTAAACGTTGACAGTGGACGCAGTCGGACCTATCAAGATCCGACAACCCCAGGGAGCCCACTGTCGACGTTTCTAAGCGTTTGTGGTAGGTGTCGTCAGACCTATCAAGCTTCGACAACCCCCAGGGGGCCCACCGTTGACATTTCTAAGCGTTGGCGGTGAGAACCGTCAGATCTACCAAGCTCCGACAACTCCCAGGGGGGCCGCCGTCGACGTCACAAAGGGTCCCTGGAGATGTCGGAAGTAAACTTTGGACCTAAGAGCTCAACGTTCTAGATACAAGTTCTAAGCGTTCAAGTCATCAAGACATTGTCAGATCCTTTTGGTACATGTTCACAATCAAATTGTGTACATCTACCAGGGGGCCAACAAGATAAATGACAATGCATTGAAGACAAATACAAAATGGAATTCATTCATTCAAGAAGATTGGATTTCATTCATCTGAAGGATTGGATTACAAAATGAGGATTACAAGGAAAGACAAAAGAAAAAAGTCGTGGCTACTAGAGGTCATAAGTCCTATGGAAATACGAGGCAACTTTTTGGGCAACTTCTTGAACGCTGGCTCTGGCGGCATCTTCCTCTTCAGCAATGGGCCTTTCGACCACAGGATCTAGAGATAGTTGGGGGTCTTGGCTTTTGAAACACGTCAGCACATATTCGACGACGTTCTTGGCCAGAGACTTCCCCTATGTCTCTAGTTGGTCGATGATGACGTTACCCATCGCGTCCAGCTTGTTGCTGGTAGAGCTCAGTGCCACCAGCGCCTTGTCCAGCTCCAGTTTTGGGTCATTTGGATGTACTGGGCTGAATCCAAGTGGCACCAGAGCTTTATTGGCATGACCCAGAAAATCCCAAACTTGTTGGGACTCAGTCGCCCTAATACTCCTCATTTCCTCCAGTGACCTCCTGGCGGCCACAAGCTCCGAACCTTCCCAGGCGATGCGCTCGACCTCCTTGGCATGTTGCTGAATACTCTCAGCTACCTGCTTTTCCAGTCAGCAAGCTCTGACTCCCGCAGTTGGATGTGGTTCTGGCGGTTCGCCAGGTACTTCTCTCTGCCTTCCGCCTTCTCCTCTCTGGTGGCGACATCATCTTCTCTTTTGGAGAGCTCCTACCCCATCTTCCAGTGCTTCTCCTCCTCCTTCTTGCACCACTGCTCAAATTTTTTAGTGTAGTCAGCCAAGCTTTCCTCCCCCAGATACAGCCTCTGGGCAAGCTCCTCCTCTCTCTTCAAAATATCCTCCTACTTCTCTAGGAGTTTCTCCTCCCTGTCGTTGAGGTCCACCCGGCGCTTGAGGAGCTTTTATTTAATTCATTGAGGTTGTACTGATGATCATCAGCAGCCTCATTGGTCTCCCTAGCATGCTGTAAAATCTTGAGCCTTATCATCGAGAGCCTTAATAGTAGCCTCCCGCTCGTTCAACAGGCGGTCCATAAGTGCTAGCTGGGCCTTCTCCTTGGCCACCCATTCCCGCTGGTCGACAAGCCTTTACTGCGTCAGCTTTGTCTCAAAGTGAAGCCTTTTGTGCCAACGCCTCAAGGTGTTGCGCTCTTTTCGAGAGTCCTGCTTTCATAGTCGAAGGCCAGCTGAGCTTGGCACAGACTAGAGCAGGCGTTGTTGATAGACATTGCCAGAGGAATTGGCTCCGGACCAGCCTGGATCTCTTCTGCCAGCTCAAGTAGATCTTCAAAAATATCAATGGGGTCTGACGGCACAAGTGTGGTCCCCTGTGACTCCACGGCACTAGGGTCGACTTCCAGAGCTGATGAAGAAGGTCCCCCGGTCTGATCTTCAATCATCGGCTCTTAGGGTGGAGGACCTGCAGTTGACTCTTGTGGGTGCTCCGGCTCCGATATAGAAACCTCCGCAGTAATCACCTTCGGGGTGGACGCTGCAGCTTCGTCTGGAGCTCCCTCCGCCTCCAGCTCAAGTGTCGGGACTTCAACTTCTTCCGGCTCAGGTGCCGGAGTTTCCTCAGTTTCTGGCTCCAAGGCCAGAGCTTCAACTATTTCCGGCTCGGGGGCCGGAGCATCAGTTGCCTCCGGCTCGAGCGCCAGAGCTTCTGTCACCTCCATCTCCGGAGCAATAACTTCAACCGCGGGCGCCAAAACCGTCGGCGCTTCATCACAAACACCTCCCCCGTGGTCCAGCGCTACCACGGGAGCTTCTGGCGATGACTCTGAATCCATGTCCACGACAGTTGGTGCCGAAACTGCCGTGTCTTCAGCCACCACCTGAGGAGGCACCAGGATCGAAGCGGGATTTTCAGCATGCACAACATCAGTTGCGGCAACAGGCGCTGAAGTTTTAGCTTTCTTCTTCGACATCTTGGAAGCAAAGATAAAAAAATTCAAAAAAGGATAATAATAGAAACAGCAACCCAGGGGAAAAGACAATGCTTACCTTGGGAATCTTCCTCCCCAGTCACTGCAGAACTTCTTCTTCTAAGGTCCGGAGTCAGAGCCCAGTGGACCTGGTGAGGCAGAAACTTCAGACCTTGGTTGGGAGCTTGCTGCAGCAATTGGTGTCGCCTCAGCCGGGATCTCTCTCGGCTGGGAAGGACCTCCGGACCTGGAGCCCGCAGCTGGCACTGGACCCAGAGTTGATTTGCCAAAGCCAACACCCCTCGAGGATGCTGGCTCCGAAGAAGTCTTGACCATCGAAGTTCTGCTTGGCTGGGGAGTAGGAGTTGCTATATATGGAGCCGACCTAAGGGACCTCCCATCAGCATGTCTTAACTTCCTCTTCCGGCTAGAGGATTCAACCAGCTCCTTGCCCTTGCCTTTGCCCTTGCTAGCGTCATCAACCTTCTTGCTTGGAGTAGCGGTCGGAGACACCCTCTCTGAAGCTTTGGGAATGGCAACCCTAGAGGTCCTACGCCTCTCCACTAGGCCAAGGTCGTCAAGCTTCGACATCCCCCTTCGGAGCTCCCTCCTGATCTTCGGAACCATGTTAAGAGGAAGGAATTCCGCCGGCAGGGTCAATGCGTCACGGTGATAGCCCCGTGTTGAAACTTCTGGAGATGGATCTTCAAAGCTTCATCATCCAAGCTTCATCATCAACCGGCTTCAATCTGGTTGTGATCCATCTCACTGTTAAAGGCCCATGCGGGCCACTCCCTCGTCTTCAGCGGTGCCCACCTGTTCACTAGAAAGTTGTCGAAGACCATCTGAGGGGTCACTCCACCCTCTACACACTTCTAAATCCTTCTCAAGATGGGCTTGTATGCTTCGAACAGCTCTGGAACTACATTCCAGGCGTCAGTGTTGACATTGGGGAGGCTCTTGGGCAACTCCAATCTCTCATGCTCCTCCACTTTGATGATCACCCAGTTTTTCTTCCAGTTGTCCCACTTTCCGAAGGGGAAGGTCTTCAAGTAATTGAAGGGACAGTTCTTGCGCTTGACGAAGTAGTAGATGCCAATAAGCTCCGTCCCCTTTCCTGTAGTGAGAACCTAGAAGAAGGTCTGAAAGAGCTCGATGCATGGCGGCACACCCACCCACATCTCGCAAAAGTGGACGAAGGTCGCCACTAGCAAGGAGTGGGGGCCGAGGTGATGAAGCTGGAGGCCGTAGAAATCCACTAGCTTGAGAAGGGCGGGATCAAACCCACCATGGCATATGCCGAGAAGTAGACGATCTAGCTGGTGCGCTTCTTCTTGAAAGGAAGCTTGCCGAAGCGAATATTGTTGTTGAAGGAGTCGCTAGACCACCTCATGTAGGTTCGAACCCTCGACATATCTTCATCGCTAGTGATCTTGCTACGGGGAAGACCCAACTCCATTGCGGCGAAGTGGAGCGAAAGTTGGAAGGGCTATGCAAAGGTTGGGAAGCTCTGAGCGCTAGTTCGAATGAAAGCGTAAAAAGTCCTCAAACCGCGCGAGTTTTCCTTCTTAAGTAAGCCTCTGCAATGCTTGGATGGAAACCGTGACGGGATAAAGATCACACTTCAAAACCTACCCCATCAATGACAAATGGTCTCGGTTCCACTTCGGCGGAAAAGTCGAAATTATTACCCCAAGTGAACCATTGTCATGATGGGAAGTTGGAAGCCCGAGGGAGGCGGCCTGACATGGCACACGGAACCGATGCAGTTTTCGTATTGGGAACCGGCGACCTTCAGTTGCGTGAGATCCTCACGCCAGGATCTCACCTGGCGCATCAAGAAAATCCACACGGCAGTGGTTTAGCTACGGACCATCGCCCCAACAGCCCATGAAAAGACCTTTGAAGCCGTAGCGCGGGAATCGAAGATGTCCCCACCTCTGGTAGAATAACATAACCCAAAGGGTTTCTCCCACAGGTGGGCCTGGGGGCCACTGTCGGTACCCTGCGTACCAGGTACCCCACGATACCGCAAGAAAAGCCACGGAGTTCCACCTGTCCGAGTTGAAGGCCTCCAAAGGCTCCATGTGTTCCGCAGCACTGGACACGCCTCTCTCATTAGGGTAGCTCCGGTACTGCCACGTGTAAAGCAAGGCCGGACCTAATTCCTTGTATAGGAAAGCTCCGGTCGTACCACGTGTCCAGTGACCCCGGACCTAACCCCCAGTAGAGGGAAGCCCTGGTGCTGCCACGTGTACAACAGCTCCGGACCTGCCTCCCCACAGTGGGAAGCTCCTGAGCTGCCATGTGTCGAGCCTCCGAACCTAAGCCTGCAAAAGGAAGACTGTCGGATCTCTAATAGTGCAGACGTTCAAGGGACAGTTAAAGCTACTGTTACAAGACCTAATTACATATCATTAATGCCATGTTAATGAAACTCGATCAGATGACCTTTAGTACTGGTATCGCCGCCATTAAGGCACGTTATCACACCATTAATCATGCTTAATACATACAAATCGTGTATTATAGGTAACTAAACACCGTCGTGGCCACATGTGGGGCCAAGATGACTAGGGATGAAAACGATCGAAAACGGTCGAAAAAACATCAATATCATTTTTTTTTCATATTTTTTGAGCGGTACAAAAACGAAAACGAAAAATCACGATCGAGATACGGGATCGGAATTGTCGGTTATTCGAAAACGAACAAATCGAGATCGAAAATGAAAATTCAAGTCGGAATGAAGACAACAACAATCCTAGTTAAGTGTAAGTATCAAACTTTTTCATGCACAAAATCCTCATGTGACACTAAACTTCTACAGCATAATCTGACTATATGCATGGGAACAATCAGGTTGAGAGCCACGGATGGTGAGCTAATCTAGACCGGCTTCTTTAGAAAACAGGAGCAGAGAATGTAGATGATAAAACAACTTGTGTTTGAGATGGCGTTTGCTGGAGACGACGTGTTCATTAGACAGGTCAATGGACAGTGCATATATAGATGAACACGGAAACAGAGGTGCACACTAACTCCTGGAGCCAGAGCACCACAACATCTTCATTCGTCGACCATTGAGGGTGAGGGATCAATGCCTTGCAACAGACACGAAGGAGCACACTTCTAGGAACAAACTTCGCGCCAGGTGCAGCCGTGGTCGACTCGTGACTAGGCCACCAAAGCGCGATATCGAAGCAAACCAATCCAAGTGGTTCCACAACCGACAGACATTTAGATCGAGATAGAAGCAAGCCAGCTCAATCAGTGATGCATTGTCCCATCGAGGGAGACAGCAAGCATGCAGTTATCTCGTCTACTAAAATAAACATTCGAACGAGTACCAAATCTGCAGTCGCCCTTGTGCGTGAGGTCGACATCAGTCGGCATGCAGATCGGTGCGCGGTGGCTGCAAGCGGCAATGGAGCGCGGCAGTGCACGACGGTTGCAGAGTGTGGCAACAGCAGAGCAGAGCGTGGCGGCAGTCGAGTCTCTGAGCTTGTGTGTCGTGTGGACCAGGTGAAACATAGGGTTTGGTTGCTCTATATTTGGTTGGCTTGGGCCTTTGTACTGATGGGCCGAATACCGAATACAAGAAATGGATGAAAACGGTATCATACCGAATTGAAAATGAGAACCGCAAGAACGATCGGCAAAATACATAAATCGTTTTTATCCCCATTCCGATTGTTACTGTCCCATTTTTGTGCCGATTCCGAATAATTCCTGAATAGTTCAAAAACGATCGGGAAAAAAACTAAAAAAGCCGGTATACGGTATCGTACGGAATGGGATTTTCCCGTCCCGTTTTCATCCCTAAGGCTGACAATGTAACGGCCAGTCTTTGGACTATAAAAGGGTCGTGCCACACGGTACAAAGGTCAAGTGGAATCAAGCGCTCAGACACACATACTCATACATACAACAACCACCCGTGGAGTAGGGTATTACGCTCAGGTAGCCCGAACCATGTAGAACTCCTCGTGTCACTGTCTTGTTCATAATCTCACGCGCGCCCCAACCAATCACTAACCTTCACAGACAATAATCTAGTAGTACCGGGGGAAGTGTTGATCGCACACATCGACAACATCCCTCCCCCTTTAAAAGAATCTCTCCCCGAGATTACAAATGAAAGAGATGGAGGTAAAAAGATTAACGGATATGAGATGATAACAAATCCGGTTAATTTGATCGGAGATAGTCCTCGCTTTTCCATGTCGCTTCTTCAGCGGTATGGTTGCTCCACAAGATTTTGTGGAAGCACAAAGTCTGATTTCTTGTAGTGCAAGTCTTTTCATCAATAATCCGGATCGGATGCTCCAAATATGTGAGATCCGGTTAGAAAGCTTCCATGTCTTCGATGCGGATTTCAGCTAGGGATTTAAGGCACTTCGGCAGCTAAGAGATGTGGAATACATTATGAACACCAGCAAGTGACGCCGGTAATTCCAAGCGATAGGCTACGGGTCCGCATTTTTTAGTGATGGCGAACGGACTGAGGAATCACGGAGCAAGCGTTCCCTTCACTCCGAAGCGATGAATCCCTTTCATCGGAGAGACACGGAGATAACGTGGTCTCTGATGTCGAAGTGGAGATGTTGACGTCTTTTATCCACATAGCTTTCCTGCCGAGATTGAGCAGCCTTGTGGTTGGCTTGAATTACTCACACTAGTTCCTCGGCTTCGTGCACAATATCAACGCCATATATCACTCGCTGGCCAGATTCACACCAGTTGAGTGGTGTGCGGCATTTCTGGCCGTAGAGAGCTTCGTACGGCGTCATCTTGATGCTAGCATGATAGCCATTGTTGTATGAGAACTCCGCCAACGGTAAATAATCATCCCAACTTTTACCTTGGTGGATGGCACAAGCGCGTAGCATATCTTCTATAACTTGATTCACCAGCTCAGTTTGACCGGCGATCTGCGGGTGATATGCGGAGCTTCAGATCAGTTTGGTCCCCAATGATGCATGCAGCTGCTCCCAGAAGTGAGCAACAAACAACGCACCACGATCTGAGATAATCGTCCAGGGAACCCCGTGCAAGCACATAGTTCTTGCATTATGTAACTCTGCATACTTCTGAACATGATAATTTGTGTTGACAGGAATAAAGTGGGCTGATTTGGTTAGTCAATCGACTATCACCCAAATCGAATCATGCTTGTGGAACGTGAGAGGCAAGCTGACGATGAAATCCATACTAATATCCTCCCATTTCCACGCCAAAATTTTCAATGGTTGCAGCTGTCTGGCCTTCCTCATGTGGTCGGCTTTCACACGCCAACGCGTATCACACTCGGATATGTATTTTGCAATTTCCCTTTTCATCCGTGTCCACCGAAATCTTGTTTTCAGATCTTGATACATCTTGTTGCTGCCCGAATGAATATAGTATTTGGATAAGTGAGCTTCATCCAAGATTTTCTTCTGAAGTTCCATGCCACATAGTACCACTATACGGTCTTTGAACCACAGTGTACCATGTTCATCACTTCGGAAGCACTTCATTTCCCCATTCTTCATACTCCTCCGAATGTGCGACATACCCGTGTCTTTCTTCTGAGCTTCCATAATCTCCTCTCGTATGGTAGGAATGAGAGCAATATTATATAATGCTCCATATGGAACCAAGTATAAACTCGGTTCATCCTTGTCCATTGGAGTGATGGACAAATTGTTCACGTGATACTTGCGTCTTAGCGCATCGGCAACCACATTCGCCTTGCCGGGATGGTAGTGAATTTTAATCTCATAATCTTTGATCAGCTCTAACCATCTTCGTTGTCGCATATTAAACTCCTTTTGAGTGAAGATATATTTAGACTCTTGTGGTCGGTGTAGAGATGCACTAGATTTCCCAGTAAATTGTGCCTCCTCATTTTCAAAGCGAGCACCACGGCAGCGAGCTCAAGGTCATGAGTTGGATAATGTTGCTCATGATTTTGGAGCTGTCATGAGCCATTTGCGATCACGCGACCTTCTTGCATCAACACACAGCCGAGACCAATGCCAGACGCATCACAATAAACGTCGAAAGATTTGGTCGTATCCGGTTGAGCTAGCGATGGGGCTGTTGTGAGATGCTTCACCAATGCTTGAAATGCATCCTCACATGGCTTGCTCCAAAAATATTTGGTCCCATTTTTCAGCAGCTTCGTCATTAGCTTAGCAATTTTTGAGAAGCTCGGAATCAACCTCCGATAATATCCTGCTAACCCGAGGAAGCTGCGAACTTCATGAACGGACTTTGGAGACTCCCATTTCAGCACTTGCACAATTTTCCTTGGATAAACAGTGATACCCTCCGCTGAAATAACGTGACCAAGAAATGACACTTGACTGATCAAAAAATTGCATTTGCTGAATTTTGCATAAAGCTTCTGATCTCGCAATCGTCGAAGCACGATATGCAAGTGTTTCACGTGTTCTTCCTCCGATTTAGAATAAACCATAACTTTATCAATGAAGACCATGACAAACTTGTCCAACTCCCGCATGAATACATAATTTCATGAGGTACATAAAGTGAGCCGGCGCGTTGGTAAGTCCAAATGACATGACAAGATATTCGTAGAGCCCGTATCTTGTCGAGAATGCCGTCTTCGGTATATCCTTCGGTTGGATTTTTATTTGGTGATATCTGGACCGAAGATCCATCTTCGACAAAACCTTAGCACCCACTAATTGATCGAAAAAAATATCGATGCACGGTAGTGAATACTTGTTCTTGATCGCCACGGCATTGAGCGGACGATAGTCCACACATAGACATAACGTCTTGTCCTTCCTCTTCACAAACAATGCGGAGCAGCCCCAAGGTGATGAACTTGGGCGAATGAGACCTTTGCCCAGCAGGTCCTTCAAATGCTCCTTTAATTCCGCCAAGTCATTTGGTGCCATCTTATATGGCCTTCGAGAGATAGGCGTGATGTCCCTATCTTGTGGCATACCCAGAAGGTCGTTGGGAAACACATCTGGATGTTCATGGATCACACGAATGTCCTCAAGCTTTGTGGCTTCCGTGTTGTATGTGGCTGGAATTTCTTGGATAAGGAAATCTAGAATGAGAGTGTGTGGTTCATGTAGTGGAGAGTTTAAATGGACCACACGTGGAACAATGTTGAGAATAGCACCATGGCGGTGTAGCCATGACATTACTAAGATGACATCGAGCTTCTGACTCTCTAATATAATTAGAGAAGTCAGATATAGATTTCCACCCAACTAAAGTGGTGCTCTATAGACCATACTACCAGCTGCTACTTTCCCACCCGCGGAGCAAATATGGACACTTTGTGGGAATGATAGGTAATTGATATTTGATGACATATGATTGGATAATGAAATTATGGGTGGCAGGAGTCAAATAATATGACTACGGGATTTTGGAGTAGAGAAAACGTACCCGCAAGGACGGGTTCGCCTTCCGGCACGTCTTCGATAGCTAGGTGGTGGACGTTGCCGGGTTTTGCTGCTGGTTTCTTGGGCTCGTTGTGGGGTTGAGCTGCACCCTAATATGGTGCTTGTCCGCTGCCCTTTCTCTGTTCGGGGCAGCCCCTCGCAAAATGCCCGACACGACCATACTTATAGCACGTGTATTGTGTCGGGTTCCCTCCAAGCTGCGGACAAAATCCCGGTGCATATGGTGGAGGTGGATACGCACGCGGGACCATCCTTTGCTGCTGCTGCTGCTGAAATGGCGGTCGGAAAGGCGGCGCGTTGAAAGAACGACTGCGGAACTGCTGCGGTCGCGCCGGTGGCTGTCATCGCTGACTGGATGGTGAGCAATACACCAAGCAGTACTTTTGTGGACAACCACCGCTGCTGCTCGAAGGTGCGCTCCATTTCCTCTTATCAAAAACGAGCTCGCGCTGAGCATCTTCTTGCACTATCGCGACATTGACGATGTCATTGAAGGTGACGCGATTGCATTGTGCAAGTTAAACCTTCATCTTGGAATTAAGGCCCCGGAAGAACGTGTCTTGCTTTTTGTCTTCCGTTCCAACATAATCTGGTGCATATTGCGCTATATGGTTGAATGCGCAGGAGTATTCATGAGCACTCCTCCCACCTTGTTTCAGCTCCAGAAACTCCTGAAGCTTCCTCTTCATGATACCGGAAGGTATATGGTAGGTGCGGAATGCCTCTCGGAACCCGGTCCACGTGACCGCATGTCCAGCCGGCAGTGACGCGATGTAGGTCGCCCAGCAAGCACCGGCGAATCCTTAAAGCTGTTGTGCTACGAACAGCGCCTTCTGCTGTTCGGTTCATCGTAGCAGACTGAACTTCGCCTCGAGGGTGCAGATAAAGTTGTCCGCCTCCAGAGGCTCCTCGGCTTCCATGAAAACCGGTCGATGCTTTTCCAAGAAGTCTGAGTACAAACTCCATTGGGGCTGGTGTTGCCCATTGTCTTGTCGCCCCCCTTGACGGGACGAATTCTGCACCAATATCCGCAGCAACTCAGTTTGCTCATTGCACGAGCCGAGTACTGCAGCAAGAATCTCTGCAAGAGTCCTTGGAGGTTCATGTGGTGGTGGTGGAGGAGCTTGTTGTTGTGGTGACATGGTTTGCTCCCGTGTCGAAGATTCATCACCACGACCCTAGCTAGAGCCTCCCACCTCGGGCGTAGAGCGAGTACGCACCATACTGCATCCACATTATCCAAAGGTCAGTAACATGTTTGTTTACTTCATCCAGCACCTACAATGTGAATGTGGCCTAGAGGAGGGTGAATAGGCCTTTTTGAACTTTTGTTGGAACCTGCAACACTCAGCAACTTGATCAAATACTGATAAATCGGACTAGTACGGTAGTGTGCGGACTAGTCCGGTGTGTGCGAACTAGATCGATCAAGTTTGATCGATGATCTTGATCAAAGTACTCTACGCAGCAGAAATTAAGATGTAATTAGAGTATGTTGCTTCAATTAAACTGAATATAGCACAAGGTAACTTTAGTTTCAAGTTTTGATGTAATTTGACTAAGATCAATTAAACCCTAGATGCAATGAACAATAAGCACAAAGTGAAGACACAAGATTTTTATCCCGTAGTTTGGTTCCCACGAAGGCAACCTACATAAACGTTGAGGAGCCCACGAAAGCACCGGGTCTTGACCAACCCTACCCTCATCGAATCGTCACGTGGGCCAATTATCTTCCACTAATCACAAAGGGAAAATCACCAAGTTCAAGGGGCCTTCTCACAAGTTAAGGGCTCCCCAAGATTTACAACTGAATACACCACCAACACACTCGAATTATATGCAACAAAGAACAAGAGTGCGAGAGAATCAAACCTAAGAGCTCAAAACGTGAAGAATTGTGTCTCTCCTTTGATCTAAAGTTAATCCTCAAGGATTTGATCTTTCTTGCGTTGGATTGTGTGGAGAGGCGTGTTTTCTAGGATCTTGGAGAGTGTGACGGCGCAGGGGATCGAGTTAGATTAATGAGGGGTCGTGCACCTCTATTTATACTAAGGTTTACAAAGGTTACCGTTAGGATTTTCAAAGTCCGAACTAGTCTGGAGTCCACCCGGACTAGTCCGGTGTGCGGCGTGTGGGAAGCCCTAAGTGCCTCGAAATATCGGACTTGTCCGGCAAGGGGCGGACTAGTCCGTTTTTGTCTCTGAAAATGTTCGGACTAGTCTGACACATATCGTACTAGTCAAGCCGGGGTGAAACCCATAGTGAATTGAGGACAAGTCCGCACTTGGAGGACTTGTCCGATTTTAGTCAGAAGGTTTTTCAGACTACTCCGTGCAGATATCGGACTTGTCCGATTTAGGATAGAAAGATATCGGACTAGTCCGTTGGTGATATCGGACTTGTCCGACTCCGTGCAAATAGTGAAGTACTGAGGACTAGTCCGCACTGGGGAGGACTAGTGCAATCTTAGTCAGAAAGATATCGGACTAGTCAGTGGTGATATCGGACTAGTCCGGTCTGTGTAAATTGGACTGTGTGTGCAGACACGTCCGCACTAAGAGGACTTGTCTGATTTTGAACAGAGAGATATCGGACTAGTCCAGGGTATATCGGACTAGTCTGGACCTGTATGAATTTGTGCAGTGAGAGTGATTAAAATTAGCTTGTGCTCTTGGGGTGTGTTTCTCCAACACTCTCCATACACAAAAAGTATTATAATCATTTCTTGAGCTCCTTTCAACTTGATTTCTCACTCTCCCTTCTTTTTGCGCTTTATTCATCATTTCATTAAAACCCGCGCTCCTATCAACAATTTAGTTAGGATCTCATTTGCTTGTCATAAATCCACCAAAACCCACAAGAGATGCCTAGATGCACTTTCACAATGGTAATGTGAGAATTGATCAAGTAACATGCATAACATTCCCACATATTGATAAAGTGTAAACTTTATACAACATACAACATCATGGTACCATGTTATCACAATCGAGTTCCACAGTAATGAACTTCATGGATGGAAGTCCACTTCGACTATCGTAGGTCACAACGGGACGCCGAGTGCGTTAGCGTACGTGTATCCTCGTTATTGTACAGGACTTAAAAATGTCATCGCTCGAATTGGTGTCAATTGTGTCACATTCCAAAACAGCATGTCGGATATTGAATACTGTAAAAGGGATATGACACAAAAAATTGAAACCAAAGTGATTTAAATTGAAGAGTTCAAAACTAGTTCCACTGTCCAGATTCTTGTTCAGCTGACCAGTCTTGAGAGATTGAAATGTCTCGACCAGTTAGAGGCACAATATGGACTGGAGTTCAACCACAAAGTTGTAGTACACTCGATAACCTTTCCAGAATTTTTTTATTTGCCTCCATAGATTTTCTGGTTGAGGAGATATGGCTTTTGCAAGTTGACAGTGTTTCTGAAAAATTTTTGACAGCACTTCCTTTGTTTAAAGCTGATTTTGTCCATATTTTTCCAGATACAAAACATCAAAATGTGCAAAAATCATAAATTACACATTGTTGCATACATCCTCAGGATTACAGAAATGTATTACATGAAGTCATTCGTCGATTCTACTAAGAGATATGATACAAACAGTGACAAGATTCAGAAACTGTCCAGTCTCTATCCAGGTTTGACAGAGTTTTGAAATTTGAATTTTTCATTAGTTTACAGGGGGATCCAGATCTGGAGTTGAACATAGGAGATTTAGAGGACCCTCTAAACTTTTTAACCATGTGTGGAAGACCTTCAGTGGTTGTTCCTACAGAGAGTTATTCTATCTCAAAGTTAAGCATTTTGCTGCCAGATTCTCAGTTTGAATCAGGAACCTAGCAGTTTAAGTTCAAATGAAATTTTCCAGTTTTAAATCTTGAAATATGTCTTGGAGCTGAAAATGAAACTTGTGGATGACTTCCTCAAGTTTTCAAACCATATGTCTGCTTACCGCAGCGACCACATGATTAATTGTCACTCTGACCAGTACGCTCAAAAACAGAGATTACATATTCAAATTGAGTCCTAAGTTGGAAATTTTTACTTGTTGTCGGGTCACACCTCCAGCACGGATATCGTCATCGATGTGCCTGATGAAACTCGAATGCAATGCTAGTACTACGCCCTTACCAAAGAAAATCCTAAGCCGGTATTCCGACATCCGTCTCAACGGTGGCACTAATGACGTTCGCTCGCAAACATTTTCAACTCGAGCTACATAAAATGTGGTTAGTGTACCTGTAACTACACACAAAATACTGATCAATCATATGGTGTCGTACAGCACAGCCCGCACGGGTGATCATTTCAGACAGTCACAATAATGTATATGAATATAAGAACATTCGTCTCTTATCATTCCATACAGACCACCCCGAGCTAAGCCACGTCTCGAGGTATGATCGGGTTTTCTACCACCCGACGGGGTCCCACGTCTTTGCATATTGCTACACCAGTAAGAGGCACATTGAGTTAAGTACCACCCGACGGGGTCACACGTCTTTGCCTAATGTTGCACCAGTAGGAGGCGCTTTCGCGTGTTTATTAAAAACACACTACATACTTTTCAACAGCACGATGGGTGACCACATAATTTATCTCGTGCACTAAGGATCAGCGCTGTGTATGGCTCTTTGAACATAGAACGTTCAAGAGTTGCATACTTCGTATTTTTGACCACACGATGGAGTATCCTCGCTTTTGCCTGAAGCACGCTGGGGAGCAGCGTTTTCATATGTTTTTTTTTCACTCTGGCCAAGGGAGTATAGATAGATATGGAGAGGAGTAGAGAGCACGCCATGATGCAACCAAGCAGGCAGCTCGGTGGCGTTGCATGGCGTGCGGTGTTGCATGGTGAGCTGAAGCAGAGAGCTCACGTATTTGTGCCTCTGACCAGTGGGTCCCACAGCTCCCTTCAACTCTATCTTCTCTGGTCCTTCAATTCTCCCACCTACATTGCTCCAAAAATCCTAGATATTTTCTAGTAGACTAATTTGAAAGTATAGAATTTGATTATGGACTCAAAACTTTGATTCAATCAAGTTTCAATGAAGATTCAAATTCGAATTTGAATTTGAAAGAATTCATGGTTTCCACTGAATTGTATAGCAGTTGTGCTTCAAAAATTTTGAAACTTTGCAGAGAGGCTATTTGGAATATTTGGAATTCATTAGTGAACTTAGATTTTTATTTTGACATGGTTTGAGCAGTAGCTATCTTTAAATTTTTTAATTCCCTCATATAGCATTTGAATTGATTTGTTTCCCCCTTTTATTAGTTGAATTAGTTTTCTTCTTTTTGTTTTTGTTCCACCTAACTGAAGTTTTTTGATTTAGAAATTAGGGCTTTTACATCTTACGCGAAGAAAAGTTGAGTGTTGCTAGTGTGAATTATCTGTGAGCTGGATGTCTTCACTTTTGCATTGCTTAGACTTGAGAGTGTGAGCTATGAAAACTTTGGCTACGGTTATGTTTTTATGTAAATTATGTTTCAAGACAATATTGTAAATAAATATTTATGTTATGTAATTTGAGTTCTTTTTGTCATGCACTATCTGGTGTCGCATTGCACGGCACCATCCAATATAATTCCTGGAATGTCAGTATCCCGATCCTCGCAACAAGCCATTTTTCAGGACTTGATGCACTAGTCCCTGAGCCTGAAATATGCAATCGTTTGGATCAGAAAAAAGGGAACCACAGCATGAGTCGAATTAGGGGTGGGCGTTCGGTCTACCCGATATTTCGGTTCAGGTATTTCGGTCTTTTTCAAAATTTGGTTTCTTAAAATCACTACATGAGTTGTTGCAATAATATTAGATAACTGAAAATTTTGGATACCAAAATTTCGGTTCGGTCTTCGGTCCTATCCGATATATCCGAATTATACATTATATTCATATCATATTTGCATAAATTCAATATGATTTTTGAATTTAACCCCGAGGTAATTTTTATAATTAACAAATCACAAATAAACTTTTAAATCCAACAACTTCATACATCACAACTTGAAAATAAAATATCAAAATTTGAATTATTCATAGTTTACCACGCATAATTTAACTTTTTATTTGATGGACCGACTATTCGGTTATTTCGGTTATCCAAGGGTGGTACCCGAACCCGAAATTTATTTTTCGGTTATTTAGATTTGTTACCCGAAAGGTACCCGATACCCGATATTTCGGTCTTTTCGGTTTCGGTCTCGATTTTTCCGGTTTCGGTTTTTCGGTCCCGGTTTTTTTGCCCACTCGTAAGTCGAATGGTGGGACTGAGGGCCAACTGCAAGTCTGTACCTTAACTCCTGAAGGCATAAGAGCCGGTTCCACGAGTAGACATCCACAAGGTTCTTGGATTCATCAAGTTGATTGTCACCTTCAATAACTTTAAGTATAAAAGCAAGTCTGGGCTCATTCCTGCAAGTCACCATAAATTTATTGGCAGCAATCCTACTTAGGAATGGACCCTTCCTACGGCATTTCAAAATGTAGAATCTGCAACGCTTCTAAAATTGAAGGCAAAGAGAATTACTGAAGCAGCATTGTTAATTCGAAGTTGAACAAGTAAACAAAACTGAATTTAAGTACCTTACATCTGAAATACTGGAGTCAAGGCTAAAAGCAGCGCTCAAGGTAATGAACCAAAGTCGTCGCCTGATGCTGCCGGTTACGGTAGAAGATGCGGAGGAAGCTGATGAAGAGGATGACAATTGAAGTCTTCGAGTGGAAGTGATGATACTGGTATCAAGCCTATCAGTATATCTGGAAGTTTATAAACTCACTAGCTACTCTTTTAATGCTGGTTGTGTCTAGCTCTTTTGGGCAACATGTGATGTTTTGTATCGACTTAAAACGTTCACAGTTGGTAGCGTTTGTTTGCTAGTTAGTCCCGGTAGCTTTCTAGAAACTGTTGGCATAATAGCAGTCGTAGATCATCGGGGGATACCTCCTTGGTCAGTTTGGTACCAACATATGAACTTGATGATCTCCATTTCGCTAAAATGGAAGTGGATTCGTTCATTTCAAGAAAAAAAACCTCGTGGACAGCATATATTAAAGCACTGGTGTGTGTCAGACTATGTATTAGGGCAGGGGTATTTTAGTACTTAGCCTAATAGGCTTTTTGGGGACAAGTCTTGTACTCCTATATATTTTACCCTTGACAACCTTGATTAATTAATCTATTCTATTTTCTCCAATATGGGGGACAAGTCTTGTACTCCTATATATTGTACTCTTGACAATCTTACCTTGATTAATTAATCTATTATATTTCCTCCAATATGGTATCAGAGCCAAACCCTAATCCTCCCCTCCTCTCTCCCATGGCCAGCAGCCAGCCGTCAGGGGCCCGGCCGCCGCCGCTCGCCGGTGTGCTGCTGCCGCCAGCCGCCGCTCGCCAGTGCGCTGCTGCCGCCTCCTGCTCTGAGCTACCTGCAGCGCGCCCCGTTCTCGACCACCATCGCCACCGCTCCGACCAGCCGCCGCCGCCCCCATCTGTGCGCCGGCCGCAGCCGTCGCCCCCTACGCGCCCGCGCCGACCGCCTCCACGCGCATGTTGGCTGCTGTCACCGCCGCCAGCACGGGAGTGGCGGGAACCACCGCCGCTGGCCCCTGGTGGCTGGATCTGCAGCCGACGCCGCCTTGGCCGGCCCAGAGGTGGCTGGATCCGCGGTCGCCGCTGCCACTGGACCCGCCACCGACGTCGACCTAGCAGCCGGATCTGCCGCCAGCGCCCCCTTGGCGCCTAGTTCTACCACCGCCGCTGCTGTCTGGGCCCCTCGGGTTGCGCCGCCGCCGGCCGACCCCCTTCGCGCAGGTCGTCATCGCTCCCTGCGCGTCCGCACCGGCAGCCGCTGCTGCCCTCTTGGCGCAAGCCACCGCTGCCTAGGCCTCTCGAGCAGTCGCCACCCCGATCGCACCGCTGCCGGCTGCTTGGGCCGCGCCGCCGGCCGCCTTGCTCTGTGCACTACCCAACCGCAAGGTGGCTCGACCAGCAGTCGCCCGCATCCTCCTTGAGCGCGCTGAGTCTCCCACCACCCAGTCCTGACTGGGTCGTGGACTCCAGAGCTTCGTATCACACCACTCCTGACGCCGGTATACTCTCCTCCACCCGCCCTTTACACCCCCTCTTCTCCTTCATCTATCGTTGTTGAGAAGATCTGTTATGTCGGTCACTTCAGTAGGTGACTTGGGTTCGCCGAGTTCTTTTCAGCTTCGTGATGTTCTTGTCGCTCCTGACATCATTCAACACCTTCTTTTCTTTCTTCATTTTACCACTAACAATCATGTTTCCATCAAGTTCGATCTTTTTGGTTTATCTGTAAAGGATCTTACTACACGGCGTCTTCTTGTCCGCTCTGAGAGTTCGGAGCCCTTGTACATGATGTGTCTTCCTGCTTCCGCTCCACCTACGCCTTTTACCCTGACTACGACAGCCTCTTCGACCACCTGGCATCGTCGGCTTGGCCACCCTGATGTTGATGCTATATCGAAGTTGTCTAGTAGTTCAATGATTTTGTGTGCTCGGGGTACTCATGAGCCTCTTTGCCATGCTTATCAGTTGGGTCGACACGTTCGACTTCCTTTTCCGCATTTTGTCACTCGTGTCGAGTGCATCTTTAATTTGATTCACTGTGATCTTTGGACATCGCCTCTTCTCAGTGTTTCTGGCCATAAGTATTACTTGGTAGTTGTTGATGATTTCTCGCACTATTCATGGACTTTTCCCTTGCGACAGAAGTCTGATATGTTTGTCACCCTCTCTCACTTCTTCGCTTGGGTGTCCACCCAGTTTGGGCGCACGATCCGGGTGGTCCAGTGCGACAACAGACGCGAGTTTGAGAATTCTGCGTTTTGTGACTTCCTGCTCTCGCACGGTATTCTGTTGCGCGTGTCTTGTCTGTACACTTCCCCCCACAACAGCAAGGTTAAACGCATGATTCAGACCACAAACAATGTCATGCGCTCTCTGATATTCCAGGCCTCTACTCCTGCTCTCTATTAGGCGAAGGCCCTTCACACTGTCACCTACCTCATTAGTCGCCTCCCTACTAAGGTGATTAGTGCTGTCACCCCTCACTTCGCTTTGTTCGGCACTCCTCCTCTTTACGACCATCTTCGAGTCTTCGGGTGTGCTTGCTACCCTAACTTCTCTGCCACGGACCCCATAAGCTTGTGCCTCGCTCGACTCGGTGTGTCTTCCTTGGGTACTCCCCCGACCATAAGAGGTACCGGTGCTTTGACCTCACTACCCGTCGTATCTTGATCTCTCGACACGTCATCTTCCACGAGTCCTCTTCTCACTTTTCCACCCCATCCTCTGACTCTGTTGCTGAGTTGGATTCTTTCTTCTCTACTAACCCTAAGGTCGCTCCTATGCAGCGGCCATGTGTTTTACCTCCTGCAGGTTACCCACACGCTGCACCACGCGCAGCACCGGCGTCCCTGACGCCACCAGCTGCGCCACGCGCGGCTCTGGTGTCCTCGACGCCTCCGGTTGCGCCTTGCGTTCTCCCGACGTTGCCAGTCGTGCCACACGCTACCCCGACGTCACTAACGTCGACCGCTGTTGTCGAAGTGTTTGATATGACACTTCCCCTGGACCTGCTGAGAAGCAGCCCGCGGAGGTTCTTTTGTAGTGGGGGCACGCAGAGATCAATATCAAGATGATGGCCTCAGAGATTTACGTGGTTTGGGCCGCCTGAGCGTAACACCCTACTGCACGGGGTTTGTGTAATTGTATTGAGCGAGTACGTTCACTAGGGTCAAGTCGAATCAGCTTTGCCACCTCCCCCCCCCCTCATGTTCGTGCGGTGCAGCCCTTTTATAGTTCTAAGGACTGACCGTTACAGAGCTCTGGGCTCCCTTGCTTATATAACCAGCCCTTAGGCCAACCCAATATCAACTAGGACTCCAATTCTACTCTGTTCACGAATCGTAACTTTCCATAACTGCTCAAGATTCTTCTATACGCAGATAGAAGCAATCTTAAGACTTCCAAACACCTTAGGAACGTATCCCACATTCCTAAACAACTCAAATTCGTGACCCACGCGAAATCCTATCATAACCAACTCGATACTTTCCATATCGAGCCATAACCGACTCCGCCACAGCCAAAGTCATCAACTGTTACGATCCGATCCTTCCAACTAGATCTTTCCTTCCTTATCCTATCTTCGGAACCATGTTGCCACGTCATGCACCGCATGCATACGTGCGAACACCTTCCTTCGATGTTCAGTAACCTTCATATGCACTGCCCTTGATTCAATCATCCTGCGTGACCTCCTGATCAGCTCAACTACAGTTCCTCCCGAACTTGGTTGTTGGAACCTCATCTCCTCCTTGAGACTAGTACAATGGATCCCGTCACCAGCCATGACTTGAACTCAAGCAACACCTGCACATGAATAAACAACCAATCCATACGAGCCCAAGTCCTCGACTTGACTCAAGTTAGTTCCGAACACAACACCTTACGTGAGAGCCTCACATAAGCATGTTGCAAAGTATAGCAAAACGATATCATCCATATCATCCAAAACACACCAAAAACTTAGTAAAAGAATACTAAGCAATCTTTCCAACAATGTAAAGCAAGTACGAAACATTGCAAATGAAAAGCAGAAGCACTGCAGTCAAGTTCCGGACCTTGCCAGAGCAACTCGAAGCTTGAGCCGGAGCTAACAAAAGCTAGTAGAACCTAGCGCCAGAGCTTACCAAAACTAGTACAATGAAGCACCTGCCAGAGCTTACCAAAACTAGTAGATCCTAGCACCGAAGCTTACCAAAAACTAGTCAAAACTAGTCAACCCAAAACCAGAGCTAGACAAAGTACGTCGGAGTTTAGCAAAAGCATGCCGGAGCTATCAAATATATGTTGGAGCTATCAAAGACATGCCGGAGCTAACAAAGTCATGTCGGAGCTAAACAAAAAGCTCACCGAAGCTAACCAAAGCTAATCGGACCTAGCATCGAACGTAACCGGAGCTACCCAAAACAAGTCAGACCTATGGTCGGACCTTGCTATAGCTCGGAGCTAGAGTCGGACCTTGACAAAAAGGTGTTTTGGTGATATTTAAAACTTTTATCATCAAAACCAAGTATATTCACTACAAGGCAATGTATTCAGCACACATAGGTCTTACAATCTCCCTCTAGATGAATGCATTGGCAACACCATTTAAAATCCGAACATTGGCTTATTCACATAAAAGTTTTTGAAGGCAATTTCTCCCCCTTTGTAAATCAAAAGTAAAATAAGAAAAAAATCTCTCCCTTTATTATCTCTCCTTATACACATATTCCCTTTCTCTTCATGTTTATCTCTCCCCCTTCGACAATGTATTCAGCAAGTCATGAGCATATAAACAAATTATCTCTCCCCCTTTAGTTGTTATGAGCATATTATAACATATACATATAAACAAAGCTCATCCAAGTCAAACTATCAAGTAACTTACACTATCACATCAATGAGATACATAAAGTAGTGTAAGCCATGCTAGAGATCATATGTAATTTTCAATGTAAGCAAGTCATGATCTCCCAAACTTAACTATTTCAAAACCTGAAAGTATGATACTAGTTGCTGCATTTTATTATTTTTCAAAGCATAAATTTAGATCATATGATATTTGCAAGAGATTATATGCGCATCTGTCTTATTCTAACCAACCAAGCCAAGCCTATGTCATTTGATAATCAGAAGCTTAAGGACATGGTTTTAGTCATACACAACTTCTTCCAAGTTCATATCTAATTGCAATGACAAGCCATCTCAAAAGAAGAAGTGCGATGCATGCATATTCTCTTGATCTTTTCTCAATTTATATTTGTTCATAAAAACTCAACATGTGAGTTGATTACTTGATGAATTTTTAATGATTAAAAGCACTTGTCAACATGTAACAAGTTCAAAACAGCAAGAAAGTTCGACCATGACCAGTTTTAGTGTAAGTAATTATTCCAATTACTAGACATAGTAAAAACTAAAAAATGTATAACACGAGTAATGTAGTAAGAACTTTCAGCATGTAAAAGAAATCACAAAGTCGTATATGTATAAAATACTATGCTTATATTATTTTTATTTCAGATCCACACATAGACTTCCCAAGTTTCAAAAACTCTCCCTCAATTTAAGCCATGAGGATGCATAACCCCTATTTCACTACGAATGAAACAAAAACGAGTGAAATTCAAAGGTTTTGTAAAAATGTCAGCCAATTGATGTTCGGTATCTACATGGTGAAGCACAATGTTTCCTTTTTCAACATTATCTCGGAGAAAGTGATATCTAATGTCAATGTGCTTAGTTCTAGAATGTTGCACGGGGTTTTAAACAATGCAAATGGCACTAGTATTATCACAGAATAGTGGAACACTATCTAGATCAACCCCATAGTCCTTAAGTGTTTGAACAATCCAAAGAATTTGTGAGCAAGCACTAGCAGCAGCTACATATTCAGATTCGGCTGTGGATTGTGCAACTGAATTTTGTTTTCTAAAGGACCAAGCAACAAGAGAATTACCAAGAAAATGACAAGCACCGGAAGTACTTTTCCTATCAATCCTACAACTCCCAAAATCAGCATCCGAAAAAGCTTTCAAAGTAACGGTTGAGGAAGAAGGAAGAAAAATGTCAAATTCTTGAGTTCCATGCAAGTACCTGAGAATCCTTTTGACGGCTTGATGTGAAACACGTGGGGAAGCTTGAAACCATGCACAAAGACATACGCTGAATTGTATGTCCGGTCTTGATGCCGTGAGGTACAAAAGTAATCCGATCATGCTTCTATATTCTTTTTGATCCACGGATTCACCATCTTCATCAAGTTCAAGTGTTGTTGTTGTTCCCATTGGTGTTCGAAGAGGCTTGCTTTTGTCCATGTTGAAGCGCCTTAGGAGGTCTTTGGTATACTTCGTTTCATGCACAAAGGTATCCTCCTTGGTTTGCTTGATTTGCAGCCCCAAAAAGTAAGTGAGTTCACCCATCATACTCATTTCAAATTCGGAACTCATCATTGCTGAAAACTTGGACATAAGATCATGAGAAACACAACCAAAGATAATATCATCCACATACACTTGAATGAATAATGAGTCATTGCCATGTTTAAGCACAAAAAGAGTTTTATCAACCTTGCCCATGGTAAACCCCTTTTCAAGTAAGAATGTTTTTAACCTATCATACCATGCTCTAGGGGCTTGTTTGAGACCGTATAAGGCTTTGGACAGTTTGTAAACATGATTAGGAACATCTGGATTTTCAAAACCCGGTGGTTGTTTGACATAAATCTTCTCATCTATGTAGCCATTAAGAAAAGCACTTTTAACATCCATTTGAAATAGCTGAAAACCTTTAGATGCTGCAAAAGCTAACAAAATTCTTATGGCTTCTAATCTAGCGACAGGAGCAAAAGTTTCATTAAAATCTAGACTTTCAACTTGAGTGAAACCTTGAGCAACCAACCTAGCCTTATTCCTAACCACAACCCCATCCTCACTTTGTTTATTTTTATATACCCATTTAGTTCCAATTAAAGTGTGACATTGAGGTGGAGGTACAAGTTTCCAAACATTATTTATTTCAAAATTTTCTAACACTTCTTGCATGGTAATAATCCAAGATTCATTAGTGAGTGCGTGTGATATATCTTTGAGTTCAAAAGAAGCAACAAAAGCACAATGAGCATGAGAGTTTGGATCGCAAAACCTGGACCGTGTGACTCGTTAATGCAAGCTTCCAATCATCTGTTGTGGGGGACGATCTTTGTAAAAACGTAGGGAAATAGATGTCTCACAAGCTTCTTCTTCATTAGTTTCATCGTAGATTGATCAGCTTGTGACTTGTGGACGATCAGGACCAGTATAGGTGATAGCCGGAGCTTGTTCAATGTCCGGAGCTGGACACGTGTCAACTTCGGAACTACCAGGCAGTATCACCGGCTCTTCTTCATCTTCGAAAATACCCTCCCCCTGAGGATACGGATCTGGTCCTGCAACACCGGAACTAGTACCTGGGCTAGCTTCATCAAAAGACACTTCACAAGTCTCCATAATTTTGTTAGTGTCAAGTAAAAGCACACGGTAGCCTCTAGTATGAGATGGATAACCAAGAAACATGCCATCAATGGATCTAGGTTCAAATTTATCAAGATTACCATGTTTCTTAACAAAGCATTTGCAACCAAAGACCCGAAAGTGTGTAACACTAGGCCTATGTCCAAACCAGAGCTCATATGGTGTTTTACCTAGCTTAGCACGCAAGAAAACACGATTTGAGACATAACAAGCGGTTGCTAACGCGTCAGCCCAAAATTTCCTAGGAGTTTGATATTCATCAAACATAGTCCTAGCCATCTCAACTAAGGTTATGTTCTTTCTTTCTACAACACCGTTTTGTTAAGGTACATATGGTGAAGAGAATTGATGATCTATTCTATTTTCAGCACAAAAGTGATCAAAAGATTGATTTTTAAATTCAGTTCTATTATCACTTCTAATTGCTTTTAATGATCCTAGGTGATCAATTGATAATCTAAGAAATAAAGTTCTAAAGTGACTAAAAACTTCATTCTTAGACGCCATAAAGTAAACCCAAGAGTATCTAGAATAATCATCAACAATAACAAGAACATACCATTTACCTCCGAAGGATTGAACACGTGAAGGTCCTACGGTGTCAAAATGCAAAAGTTGACATAGTTCAGTTGTCATGATCATTGTGAGAGGAGTATGTGAACCTGCAACCATCTTAGCATGTCTACAAGAAGAGCACACAATTTCTTTGTCCCCTTTAAGCTTAGACAGCCCACGTATGCGATCAAGAGCACTAACACGCGTTAGGTGATCAAAGCCTACTTGACCAAGTCTACGATGCCAAAAATATAAGTCTTTTGAATCACTAGCAACTAGACACCTATGCTTAGAGGAAGACATATCAAAATCAGCTTTAAAAACTCTTCCAAACTGAGACATGTTAAAAATAAGCTCACTATCTGAACCTACAACTTTGCAGCAGTTTTTATTAAAAATAATTTCTAGATTTTCATCTAGCAATTGTGCAACAGAAAGCAAGTTGTATTTCAAATTTTTGACAAGTGCCACATCCTTCAAAGTGTAGTGATCATTTACTCTAACCGAATCCTTAGCAATTATAGGAGTTGAAGAATTACCGGCAAAAGTAACATTCTCTACACGTGACAGAAAAGAGAGGGACGAGAACCAATTTTTATTACCGGTCATGTGGCATGAGCAATCTGAATCCACAATCCAAATGTTCTCCTTTCTCAAATGTGTAACCTACATAGAAGCACAATACG
Source organism: Tuctoria greenei (assembly GCA_036927565.1). NCBI lineage: Eukaryota > Viridiplantae > Streptophyta > Magnoliopsida > Poales > Poaceae > Tuctoria > Tuctoria greenei. The sequence goes on along the minus strand of JAYESD010000003.1, from coordinate 106,103,695 downwards.
TCGATGACTCAATACTGGGGTTAGTCAAAAGGCATTTAGGAATCCAGTACTGAGTCATGCGACGTGCAGCAGGAAAAACACGCGAAAGCTGAGATAAAACAGCAGGTTTATGAGTCAAAGATTGAGGTTTTCTGTTCTTAACAATTGATTTAGAAGTTGTTACTTGTTTAGAGTGAAAACCAGTAGCTCCGGAGGTAAAAGCAAAAGGTCCGGAGGCAAAAACTAAAGCTTTGAAGGGATCAGCAGAAGATCCGGGAGCTTTCGGAGCTATCAGAACTACCGGAGCTGCCTTTGTAGATTTCTTGCCAAAAGTTCCGGAAGCTACCTTTTCAAATTTCTGACTCATTAAAGCAGGTTGTGTTTTTCTAATTGCATGAAAGTTATAAGATCTAGCAACCATTCTTTCCCTTTTCTGTTGTTTAGCTAGTCTATAACAAAAATCTATGACATGACCATCTCTACCACAGAAGGTACAATGAAATTTAACTTTGTGTTCATGTCTAGATGAGCAAGCAATATTTTTATTTGAAACCGAATGAGACAACACTCTTGCAGATTTGAAAACCACTCCTTTTTGTTTAGGAACTGTTTGAATCAAACCACTTCCTAATAACTTTACAATTTTAGGTGGATGTGCCTTAGCATGAGCATGAGAATCAAAACCTAAACCAGTTTTATCATTGCAAGACTTGGAAGAATTCAGCAGCAAGCTTAGGTTCTTATTCCCATTACAAAACCTATCTAATGTCCTATGCATGTTGTCAAGTTTATTAGACAGATCAAGGCAATTTTCACATGAAGTTTTTCCTTTTAGTTTGCAATTGGAACAAGATTTAACTTCATGAGAACGTAAAACATTGTTCAATATAGAAATTTCATTCATAGCATCTTGCAGTTTTTTATCAAGATCCTCACAAGTAGAACAATGCAAATCAATTGTAGAACAGCTAGCATCTTTCAAGTTTTTATCATTAAGTGCAGCAAGCTCTTTGTTCTTTTCAATTCTAGTTCGAGTTTATCAAGTGTGGAGGAATGTGCAGTTCTTAGTGAGGACAATTTTTCATAGGACAATTGTTCAATTGATCATCACTAGGAATTAGAGATTTTAACCGATTGATTTCAGATTCTAGTGATTCAATTTTAGTGCATTATCCCTAAGTTTTTTGTCCTTTTTCTTGACAATAACAGTTCCACGAGAAATAGCATCACACATTTCATTACATGTAGAACATACCTCATCATCATCACTATTGTGTTCTGCATCCTCCTTATTTGATCTTGATTTTGTTTTGCCCGCCATGAAGCATATGTTGGCCAGGTCAACATCATCTTCATCACTTTCAAAGTCTATGTCACTTGAACTGAACTCTTGAAGCGCGGTGATGAAACTGTTGATCATTTTGCGTCCTATGGTACCTTTCTTCTTCTTGTTGGAATTTCCAGAGGAGGTCCGGACCTTGCTTTGTTTTTCTTCCCAGGTGGTCGGACCTGAAAGGTTAGGGCATTCTGTACGAAAGTGTCCTATTTTACCACATTCAAAACAGCGTTGAGGTCCGGAGCTTCCTCTCCTTCTAGTTCTCACATTTTGCAATGCTTTTAAGAATCTAGTAGAGATGAGTGCCAACTCCTCTTCTGAAAATTCTTCGATTTGTTCCAGGGTTAGTGAGGACAACAAAGCAAGAGTATTGTAAGATGATGATTGGCAGGAGCTAGACATATCACGTTGTGAAACAAATGCAATAGACTTATTTGGGTTCTTACGTGCTAGATGTCAATTTCATAAGTTTTTAGTTTAGAATAGAGTACATCTAATGTAAGAGAACTCATGACAGTAGATTCACGAATAGATGTTACTTTCATCTCCCAAATTGACATGTCTAATGCACTAAGAAGTTGCCTAGCATTCTCAACATCAGAAAAATTAACATTGACACTACGTAAGTTGTTGAGAATTTTATTGATAGGAGCAAAGAGGTCATCGATAGACTCACCTGGTTGCATCTCAAAACGCACATATTCCTTTTTGAACATATCTTGTTTTACCTCATTGATTGTGTTGGAGCCTTCATGATAATCACAAAGAGATCTCCAAACATCGTATGTTGATCGGAGGTGCGCGACACGATCAAAGTCGCTTTGAGTGAGTCCTTGGATGATCAAGTTTCGGGCTTTGTTGTTGTTGTCGACGTCCCGTAGATTTGTGGCCGTGACTTGATCATTAGGTGGCACTTCGTAAGGCTTGTACACCTTCTCCCATATTGTAAAGCCTTGTGCCTGGATAAAAGCCTCCATGTGTGCCTTCCAAACCTGAAAATCAATACCAGCAAACACACAAAGTTTGGCAGAGTATTTCTCCATGATGATTAGTCAAAAACACGTGCAAATCTCAAATATTAGAGCATCGTGGCGCTGATACCAATTGTAGGATCGAAGAGCACGTGAAAAGCTACCAGAGGGGGGGTGAATGGTAGATTTAAAAATCTTACGCAGCGGAAACAATTAAACCCCAACCCCTTCGGTAGAAAATCGATCTCTTAAAGAAATCGTGTGTGAGACTAATCTAAATGTGTTTCACCGTGACAAAAGTAATGGATATCAGAGAGAATCAAGTCACGAAGACAACACAAAAAGAATTACTCAAATCCGTTGAGAAAAACTCGTGTAGATCATAGACCACAAATCCAATGACCGTGAAATTTTGACAGATGATAGATAATCAAGTTGTGAAGACAACCCAAAAAGAATCACGTCAATTGGATCTGTAAAACTCGAGTTATGATAAAATCACCGACGAAAGGTAGTGTTGTCCAGAAACTTGACGAGTAAAACTTGTCTGGAACAAGTCGGACGAACAAGGCACAAAAGTTCCTTCAAACTACGAATTTTATTCAATAGAACACAAGAGGAACAGTCCCAAAGTCGTGCACCACGAGCTCTGGGCTCCCTTGCTTATATAACCAGCCCTTAGGCCAACCCAATATCAACTAGGACTCCAATCCTACTCAGATCAGGAATCGTAACTTTCCATAACTGCTCAAGATTCTTCTATACGCAGATAGAAGCAATCTTAAGACTTCCAAACACCTTAAGAACGTATCCCACATTCCTAAACAACTCAAATTCGTGACCCACACGAAATCCTATCATAACCAACTCGATACTTTCCATACCGAGCCATAAACGACTCCGCCGCAGCCAAAGTCATCAACTGTTACGATCCGATCCTTCCAACAAGATCTTTCCTTCCTTATCCCATCTTCGGAACCATGTTGCCACGTCATGCACCGCATGCATACGTGCGAACACCTTCCTTCGATGTTCAGTAACCTTCATATGCACTGCCCTTGATTCAATCATCATGCGCGACCTCCTGATCAGCTCAACCACAGTTCCTCCCGAACTTGGTTGTTGGAACCTCATCTCCTCCCTGAGACTAGTCCAATGGATCCCGTCACCAGCCATGACTTGAACTCAAGCAACACCTGCACATGAATAAACAACCAATCCATATGAGCCCAAGTCCTCGACTTGACTCAAGTTAGTTCCAAACACAACACCTTACGTGAGAGCCTCACATAAGCATGTTGCAAGTATAGCAAAACGATATCATCCATATCATCCAAAACGCACCAAAAACTTAGTAAAAGAATACTAAGAAATCTTTCCAACAATGTAAAGCAAGTACGAAACATTGCAAATGAAAAGCAGAAGCACTGCAGTCAAGTTCTGGACCTCGCCAGAGCAACCCGAAGCTTGAGCCGGAGCTAACAAAAGCTAGTAGAACCTAGCGTCAGAGCTTACCAAAACTAGTACAATGAAGCACCTGCCGGAGCTTACCAAAACTAGTAAATCCTAGCACCGGAGCTTACCAAAAACTAGTCAACCCAAAACCGGAGCTAGACAAAGTACGTCGGAGTTTAGTAAAAGCATGCCGGAGCTATCAAATATATGTCGGAGCTATCAAAGACATGCCGGAGCTAACAAAGTCATGCCGGAGCTAAAGATAAAGCTCACCGGAGCTAACCAAAGCTAATCGGACCTAGCATCGAACGTAACCGGAGCTACCCAAAACAAGTCGGACCTATGGTCGGACCTTGCTATAGCTGGGAGCTAGAGTCAGACCTTGACAAAAAGGTGTTTTGGTGATATTTAAAACTTTTATCATCAAAACCAAATGTATTCACTACAAGCCAATGTATTCAGCACACATAGGTGTTACATTAATAGTGTGATAACGTGCCTTTATGGCAGCGTTACCCCTATTAACAGTGTATTGATCGTGTGTCATTAATATGGCATTAATGACACATTATCAGACCTTATAACTGCCGCTTTAACCATCATTGAATGTGTGTAATGGTCATGATCGGCTTGTATTTCTGTTGGTGACGAAGGTCCGGAGGCTCCACACGTGGCAGATCCGGAGTTTTCCCTTGCGGGAGGGTAGGTCCGGGGTTGTTGTACACGTGTCGGTACCGGAGCTCCTCTCTGACGGGGGCTAGGTCCGGAGCTGTTGTACACGTGTAGTCGCCGGAGCTTCTATTGGTTGGGAGTTTTGTTCCGGTCTTATTTTACACGTGTTAACCCGGGAGCCAGCTATATGAGGGGAGCGGGTCTGGTGCAACGTGACATGTGGGACCTGCAAGGGCCTTCGACTCTGACGGGTGGAACTTTCTTGCACTTGTTGCGGTATCGTGGGATACCTGGTACGTAGGGTATCGACAGTGGCCCCCGGCCCCACCTCTGGAAGAAACCCCTTAGGTTAAGTTGTTCTGCTGGAGGTGGGGCCATTCTCGATTCTCGCGCTTTGATATTCAAAAAGTCCTCTGATGCGCCGATAGAGTGACGGTCCGGCAGTGAACCTTCGACGCGTGGCTTGTTATGAATACGGCAGATGAGATCTTTGAGTGTGGATCTCACGCAATTGAAGGTCGCCGGTTCTCAATACGAAAACCGTATCGGTTCCGCGCGCCCTGCCAGAGCGCCGACTTTGGGTTTCCCACCGCTCATCATGGCAACGGTTGACCTTGGGTAAGGACCTCGATCTCTTCGTCGGGGTGGCCCCAGGCCCACTCGTCATAGACGAGGTAGATTTTTGAAAAGTACCTTTGATCTCATTGCGGTTTCCATCCAAGCGTCGCAGAGGCTTACTTAAGAAGGAAAGTGCGCACGGGTTGAGGACTCTTTACGCCTTCATTCATCTTTGCGCTCAGAGCCTCCCAAACTCCGCCTAACTTTCCATCCTTTGCTCCACTTTGCCGCGATGGAGTTGGGTCTCCCCAAGAGCCGCCTCAAGAGGGATGATGATCTGAAGAAGGTTCGAACCTACATGGGGTGGTCCAGCGACTCCTTCAACCATCTGGTCCGCGCCGGCAAGCTCCCGTTCAAGAAGGAGCGCGACGGCGACATGGTGTACTTCTCAGCGTACACCATGGTGGGGTTGATCCCACCTTTCTCGACTTTCCTTTTGATGCTGCTGGACTTCTACGGTTTGCAGCTGTACCACCTTGGCCCCCATTCTCTTCTTCTTGTGGCGACATTCGTCCACTTCTGCGAGATGTGGGTGGGTATTCCCCCCCCCCCCCCCCCCCCGCGTCGAGCTTTTCCGCACCTTCTTCACCATCCACACTACCGGTAAGGGTCTGAGTTTCTTGGCTTCTACTATTTTGTGAAGCGCAAGAAATGTCCCTACAAATACTTGAGGTCGTTTCCTTCCGGCAAGTGGGACGACTGAAAGAAGGAATGGATCATCGTCACGACAGAGGAGCACGAGAAATTGGAGATGCCCGAAGGTCTTCCCAATGTTGATACTGACGCATGGAGTGTGGTTCCGGTGCTATTAAATGCCTTCAACTTTGTCTTGACCGGGATCCGTGAATGAGTGGAAGGTGGAGTGACCCCCCAAATGGTCTATTGCAATTTCCTGGTCAACAGGTGGGCTCCGCTGAAGAAGAGGGAGAAGCTTGCATGGGCTCTCAACAGCGTGATGTATGACGACCGAATTGAAACCGGCCTGAGATCCAACTTGGATGCCGCAGCTTTGGAGCTTCATCTCAAGAAGTTCCAGCATGGAATTGACGTCGAAGGCGACGACTTAACTCCACCGGCGGCTTTCCTCCCTCTGAACATGGAGGCGCAGTTCAGCAGGGAGCTCCGGAGGAGTATGTCGGCGCTTAACGACTTTGGTGAGGTGGAAAGGCTTCCGACCACCAGATTGGCGATCCTTGGAGCTTCCGAGGGTGGTCCTGCCCCCACCCCAAGCCAAAAGACTAAAGACGTCGACAAGGGCAAGGGCAAAAAACCAGCTGAGCCTTCCAGCCGGAAGAGGAAGTTGAAGCATGCCGACGGGGGGTCCGTTAGGCCTGCTCCTTCCATGACGGCTGCTTCTCCCCAGAGGGGGAGCTCTTCTGTAGCTACTCCTGCTCCAGTGCAAACGTCTTCAAGAGGCGTAAGCTCTGGGCAGTCGACCCCGACCTCAGTGCCGGCTAGAAGCTCCAGGTCTGGTGGTTCTTCCCGGCGAAGGGAAGCTCCGGCCGAAGGAACTCCGGCGGCCGCGAGTGTTCCTCAACTGAGGTCCAAAGCAGTTGTCTCACCAGATTTGGTGGGCTCTAGCTCCGGGCCTCGGAAGAAGAGATTTCGAGGTGACTGGGGTGGTAGCATCCCGAGGTAAGTGTTGACTACTTACCCTAAAATGCTAGTGTTGTTTTGATGCGTTCTTAATCTTCTCTTCCCTTTGTTTCCAGGGTGTTGAAGAAAGGACCCGGAGCTTCAACGCCTGTTGCAACGGCTAGGGCTGCACCTGTCAAAGCTCCGGCTTCGATCGCTGAGCCTCCTCGTCTAGCGGAGGCGGAAGTCGCGGCAGCTCCGCCGCCAGCTGTCGTGAGCTTGGACTTGAAGTCCTCACCCGAAGCTCCTGTGGTAGCGTCGAACCGCAGGAGGGAAGTTGAAGATGTGCCCCTGGCGGCAGAGGCTGATGCTCCAGCATCGACGACGCCAGAAAAGTTCCGGCTTTCGAGCTGGAAGTTGCCGAAACCATGGCTGCTAAGCCAGAGGTAGCTGAAGCCTCGGCTATTGAACCGGAGATCACCCAAGCTCTAGCCCTTGTGCCGGAAACGATTGAAGATCCGGCAGCTGAGCCGGAAGTGGTAGAGGGTCTGGCTGCTGAGTCAGAGGTGGTTGGAGGTCCGGCGGATGTGCCGGAGGTGGTCTCCACGCTGGAGCCCGAGCCAACGGTGGTTGAGGCCCGAGTTGAAGCTCCAGCTGCTGCTACAGAGGTGGTGGTCCAGGAGGTACCTGGACCGGAGCTTGAGCAGCCTGAGGAGAGGGCGACAGGTCCCCCGACTTCGGAACCGTCGACTGAAGACCTGGACGCAGCGCCTTCAACTGCTCCAGAGGTGGAAGTTCCCCCCCCCATGTGGGTTCTTCTGCTGCCGCTGAAGGGCTCCAAGAGAGCGGCCCTAGCGCTGCAGGGGTCCAGGGAATCACTATTGTAGAGTGAGACCCAATTTTCGTGACGGAGAACCCTTTCGAGCCTGCGGAGATGGTCCCAGTAGGCCCTGAACCTATCCCTCTGACGTTGTCCATAGACAACGCCTGCTCAAGTTTTCGGCAGGTCCAGCTTGCCTTCGAACATGAGAGCAAAGCCTTGGAGGAGGAGCGCAACACCTTGAGGCGTTGGCGCAACAGACTCCATTTTGAGACCAAGCTTGCTCAGACGAGGTTGGCTGACCAGAAGGAGTGGATAAAGGGGGAGAAGGCCCGATTAGAATACTGGGATAAGTTGATGGAGGAGAAGGAGGCCGTCATCCGGGCGCTCGATGCTAACTCCAGGGAAATCCTGGAGCAAGCCAAGGAGAGACGTAATGCTGCTGACGAGCGTTACGAAAAGCTCGCAGAGTTGAATGAGAGTCTCCTAAAGCATCGAGCGGACCTGGAGGCGAGGGAGGAAAAACTTTTGGGACAGCAGGAGGATGTGGTGAGAGAAAGGCGGAGGTCACCCATAAGTTAACTCTGGGTGTGAAAAAATTGGCGGACAGCAGCAAAAACGTGGATCTATGGAAGGAGGAAGAGATGAAGAAGAACTGGAAGGTGGGGCAAGAGCTCTCGAAAAGAGAGTCTGATGTTGCCGCTAGGGAGGAGAGAGTCAATGGCAGGGAGAAAGACCTTGCTGAAAGGCGGAACCACATCCACCTCCGGGAGACGGAGCTAACCGACCGGGAAAAGCAAGTTGCTGAGAGCATGCAGCAACATGCTAAGTTGGCTGAGCGCCTTGCCCATGAAGGTTCGGAGCTTACGGGTGCCCGGAAATCGCTGGAGGAGCTGCGGAGCCTGAAGGAGACCGAAGCTATTCAAGTGTGAGACTTCCTAAGGAGGGCGAATGATGCGCTGACACCGCTGGGTTTCAGTTCAGTATGTCCGGATAACCCGGAGCTGGATCTGAACTGAGTGCTGGTGGCCCTCAATGGTGCTAGCGGCAAACTTGATGCGATGGGTGACGTCATCGCGGATCAGCTGGAGACAGAGCGGAAAACTTTGGCTACAAACGTCGCAACATATATGCTGATGTGTTATGTAAGCCGAGATCCCCAATTCCCCCTAGACTCGGTGCTCGAAGGTCCTGTTGCTGAAGAGGAAGACGCCGCCAAAGCCAGCGTCCGAGAAGTTGCCCAAAAAATAGCTTTATTCTTCCGCAGGTCTTAGGTCCTCCAGTAGCTAGGACTTTTCTCCCTTTGTTCCTTGTAATCTCAATTTTGTAATCCAGTTCTTTTGATTAATGAAATCCTCCTTTTTGACTTAGAATTTCACTTTGTCTTCAATATACTGTGTCGTGTCTTGTTGGCCCCCTGGTACATGTGTACAGTTGAGGTGTGTACATGTACCAAAGGTTATGACAGTATGTTGATGACTTGGTTGCTTCACACTTGTAGATTGTAAGTCTGAAGTCTTCACTTTTGAAGCGTCAAAGACAGGCCCCCCTGAAATGGTCGGAGCTTGGTAGCTCCTCGGCGTCAACATATTAGATGTTGACGGTGGACCTAACTTGGTAGATGTCGGAGCTTAGTAACCCCGACGTCGTCCACCATCGCATATGAATTTTCGCCTTTCCTGCACATTAAAGGCAAGAGAGAAAGTAAAATCCGTTCTCTTGTCTATAAATTGGTTGTGACTTATTATTCTTATTTGGACTTTAGATCCAAAGAAACTCAACATGATAACAAGCGTTCTGATAGAATCTTCCTAGGTCTACATGCCTTTTTAGTACTCACCCTACTAAGGCCTGCCGGAGTGTAGATAGAGTGGCGTACTTAGGGTGCAAGACCAGGCTAAGTCGATAGCACACTCCGGACATATGTTGGCTTGGCGTTCAGGCAAGTAGACTATGTAGCAGTGTTAAGATCCAAAAAGACTATCAATAATGCTTGTAATGCATGTGAATTACTTGGAACAAAGCTCAAAAAGATTTGCACAACTTCATTATAGACAAGTGGGGTAAAAATAATTTGATATATTGAGCCTTGCACAAAAGGTAAATGCACGTGAAGTCTATTTTCACACTACAATGTCTTTCATTATAGGTCTAAATTACAGGGGAGACAAGGACACACTTAGGGTGTTGGACCAAGCTAAATGTGATATACATCTTGTATTAACCCAGAGCAAGTAGTTACACTTTTAGTGTCGTGACTGTGTCAAGTGTTACTTGAACTTTCCGGACCCTCCCGGAGGGGTCTAGATGTTCTCCCGAAAGACTTGCTCGTCTCTGTATAATGACTTTACAACATGCATTGTGTATAATTACAGACTCACCTCCGTGATTCTTAAGCATAAAATTTACGGAGGTGCTCGATATTTCAAGGATTGGGAAGTGGGATCCCATCCTCAGTTGCCAAGTGAACGCACCCTGGTCGGGATACTTTAATGACTCGGAAGGGACCCTCCCAGATAGGGGAAAGTTTGTTCATCCCTTTTCGAGTTAGTATTTTCCAGAACACCAGGTCGCCTTCTTCAAGTTGTCAGTCACGCACATGCCTTTGATGGTAGCGCCGGAGCGCTTGGCGATAACGTGAATTTCGAACAGTTGCTTGGCCCCTTCCCTCGTCGACGAGGTCAAGGTCGTCACGCCGGAGCTGGTCCTATGTGGCTTCGTCGAAGGTCCGGACCCGGAGGGACCCCAAGGTGATCTCCAGAGGAAGGACTGCTTCAGCTCCGTACACTAAGACCGGTTAGGTGTTGTCCTATTCGCCCATAATGTGGACGGAAGCTCTTTAAACCAGCTAGATTCGTGCTTTTTCAAGCGCTCATATGTGCGCATCTTGAGTCCTTTTAAAAAATTTGTATTTGCTCTCTTAGCTTAATCATTGCTTGCTGGATAAGCTACTGAAGCGTAGCTAAGTTGAATGTCGAGGTCTTCGCAATATTCTTGGAATGCAGCACTTGTGAATTGAGTTTTGTTGTCAGTTATGACTTTGTTTGGAATTCCAAATCTACATATAATGGACTTCAAGAACTTGATTGTTGATTGTTTATTGATTATTACTACTGGAGTTGCTTTCGGTCACTTGGTGAACTTGTCGATGGCGACATATAGGAACTTATAACCTCCGACGGCTTTTGTGAAAGGTCTCAAGATATCCATGCCCCACACAGCGAGTGGCCATGTAGGAGGTATCATTTATAGTGATTGAGCCAGTGTGTGAATCTATTTTGCATGGAACTGACATGCTTCACATTTCTTCACTAGCTCAACCGCATCCTGGAGTGCCGTAGGCCAGTAAAAGTCATGTCGGAAGGCTTTACCGACCAGTGTGCGAGAAGATCCGTGGTTCCCGCACTCGCCTCCATGGATTTATGCGAGAAGATCGCAACCTTCTTCCCTTGCAATGCACCGCATTAGGAAGCCATTGGCACCGCGTCGATAGAGATCCCTTTCTACCAACGTGTCTCTTTTAGCCAATCTGACAATTCGGTCAGCGGATACACTGTCTTCAGGAAGGATATTGTCTTTCAAGTAGCTCCGGATCTCCGAGATCCATGCATCGGAGCTAACTTGAGCTTCTGAGTCTTGCGTGCTGGGTTGCTCGGAGCTTCTGACGGCACCTACGACCCTTGGTGAAAGCCATGGTAACAGCGCCACCGGGACCGCCAGCTTCGAGGTGCTGGTCTCGCCCCCTTCGCTCAGTTCGGCAGGCCGAGCTGTTGGTTTTGATAACCTCCGGACGAAGATTCCGTCAAAAGCCGGAGCTCCGGTTGAGGCTTTCGTCGAGAGTTCATCGACTTCGGAGTTATGAAGGCGTTGAATATAATGGAGATCTAGGATTTCGAAGTCCTTCTGGAGCCTCTCGACTTCAAGGAGATAAGCATCTAATTGAGAATTGTTGCAGGAGCATTCACCTTTCACTTGTTTGATGATGAGTTGTGAATCTCCCTTCACCAATAGCTGTTTTACACCATAAGATAGTGCCACCTTGAGTCAATAGATGAGGGATTCATACTCCGCCATATTGTTGGTTGCCTTGAAATCAAGGTGTACCATGTACTTGACCTTCTCTCCGGTCAGAGCTAGGAGAAAGATTTCAGCTTCGGCCCCTTGCTTCTACATGGAGCCATCGAAGTAGAGGGTCCAGTGAGGCTCAGTGAATACCAGAACTTTGATTTCTGGTTTCTTCTCATTGTGGCCCCCAGGGTTTGATGGAGAGGGAGTCCACTCCGCCACAAAGCCAGCCAATGCTTGGCTTTTAACTGCTTGTCTCGACACAATTCTAGATCGAATCCTGCCAGCTCCGCTGCCCAGTTTGCAATATTCCCAGTAGAATTAGGGTTTTACAAAATTGCACGTAGTGGAAAAGAAGTTACCATTGATATTTTGTGGGCTTGGAAGTAATGACGAATCTTTCTTGAGGCGATAAGAACTGCGTAAAGCAGTTTATGCACCTCAATGTATAGAGTCTTGGCGTCGTGGAGTACTTCACTGATGAAGTACACTGGGCATTGGACTGTCTGGACCCTCTCGGAGGGGTTCGGAGCTTCCTCCTCATCAACCCGGACCCTTCCGGAGGGGTTCGAACCTTCTTCTAGGATTTCCTGGTCCCTACTGAAAGAACCCGGAGCTTCTTCCGGAGTGACCCGAACCCTCCCAGAAGGGTCTAGATCTTCTTGTTGAACAGCAGTTATTCTTTCGTTTGAAGGAGGTTGATCCTCCAACATCTCGCCTTGAGGATCCGTGCTTGAGAGTTGGTACCTAGACTCGCCTTTAGGTAGCTCTGGACCCTCCCGGTGGGGTCTAGACTCATGAATTGGAGATGGCTCCGGTCTTTCCGCGACCAGTACCATACTGACAACCTCTGTAGTTGCCGAAATGTAAAACGGTAAAGGCTCACCAGGGTTTGGAGCTACCAGGATTGGTAGTGTGGTGAGGAGCTGTTTCAGCTCTCGGAATGCCTTTTCTGCTTCTTCAGACCAATGAAATGGTCCGGACTTTCTCAAGAGTTTGAAGAAGGGTAGCGCCCGTTCTGCCAGTCTTGAGATAAACCGTCTGAGCGCAGCTAGACATCCAGTCAACTTTTGGACATCTTTAATGCAGGTTGGGGGCCGCATTTCTTCTATAGCCTTGATCTTCGCCAGATTTGCTTCGATTCCTCGATGAGTCACCAAGAACTCCAGAAGCTTTCCGGAGCTAACCCCGAAGACACATTTTGTTGGGGTTCAGCTTGGTGCGCGTAGTGCGCACCTTGTTGAAGATGGCTTGTAAGTTGTCAAGGAGTGACTCCTTGTCTTTGATCTTCACGGCGATGTTTTGTACATGGCTCGCACAAATGTTGAAGCAGCATTTTTAAGACCAAATGGCATGGCGGTATAACAATGCAATCCATCTACTGTTATGAAGGCAGTGTGCTCTTCATCTTCCTTAGACATTTGGATTTGATGATATCTAGAATATGCATCTAAGAAACACAGTAGTTCACACCCGGAGGTGGAGTCCACTATCTGATCTATTCTAGGTAGTGGAAAAGGATCTTTTGGACATGCCTTATTTAAGGTGGTGTAGTCGGTACACATCTGAAGCTTCCCACCGGCATTGGGTACAACAACTGGGTTTGCCAGCCATTTTGGATGAAAGATTTCCAGGATGAATCCAGCTTCGAGCAACTTCTTAATTTCCTGTCGGATGAAGTTTTGCCGCTCGATTGATTGCTCCCGGGGCTTCTGGTGGCGTCTGAGTAAATCTTCAGATTGTGCTCAATCACTTCCCTAGGGATCCCAGGCATTTATGATGGTTGTCAGGCAAACACGTCGACATTAGCCCGGAGGAAAGTGATGAGCGCGAGTTCCTATTTGTTGTTCAGACCTCTCGATATACGGGTAGTCTAAGCAGCATCGGAACCAATTTGGACGACTTTGACAAAAATGTCGGTGTTGCCGCTTGGTTGCACGCGAGGTGCAGAAGTAGAGCCTTTGTGACGAATGCTTGGAGGATTCGCAGCTGGCTCCTTACCGGATGCTTCCTCTTGCGATGTGGTAAGCGCATAGAGTTCCTCCAGTGCAGTAACTCTTGGGGTACGATATCCACGGATCTGAAGAACGTCCGTTGGTGCTGACATCTTCAACACCAAATAACCATAATGGGCAGCAGCCATAAACTTGTATAAAGCCGGCCTGTCCAGAATGGCATTAAAAGGCAGACTGATCTGCGCTACATCAAAGATCAATTTCTCGGTTCTGTAGTTCTTCCGGGTCCCGAAGGTCACTGGGAGTGTAATGGAACCAAGAGGAGTAATGGTTCCCGGACCTACTCTGGAGAAAAGTCGGGATGGGCGAAGGTCCGAAGGCCGGAGCTGAAGCTTAACGAAAGCTTCGAAGCTTATGAGGCTTAGCCCGGATAATGGTGGATGACACCATCAACGGGAGTTGACCAGCCCCGATCATGTTTCGGGGGCAATCCGAAGCATCGAAAATGATGGGTGTGTCTATCCACTTCCGATGTGGTTCTGCCTTAGCAGCAGGAGCTACCATGGCCATATCCCGCCGCATTGTCTTGAGGATGCGACGAGAGGTGATGTCCCAAGAACCACCATAGATGGTGTTCAAGGTTTTCCGACGTTCGTTGTCGGAGGCGTAAGAGTCGTCGTCGACAGTGTTGTAGACGGCTTTCAAGACCTTGGGTCCTGGAAACCTAGCTCCTCTTCAGTCGGAGCTTCGTCGACTTTTTGTTTTCCTTCCCTTTGATGGAAAAGAGATTCTTCCCGACGCTTGTTGTAGCGCTCGATAGGGTTCTGGACCTCCCGGCACTCTTCCAAGCTGTGTCGATTCGTCTTGTGAATCGGACACCATGCTTTGGAACTATTGTCGTCTTCTGATGAAGGACGAGGTCGCTTCTCAAGGCATGGCCCCCGGCTTCCAGGAGCTGTAGCAGCAGCAGCTGGAGCGCCGACCGACGGCTTCTTTTTGTCGTTGGCTTCTTCTTCTTCTTGCCACTACCGGAGGTAGCAGCTTCAGTTTTGGAGGACTTCTGGTTGGCCTCCGGAGCTAGCTTGGAGTGCATTTCACGACCCTCCGCAGCTCTAGCGCATTTGTCAGCTAGACTGAAGAGTTCTGTGACGCTGGTAACTTCTTTAATAGCCAACTTCTCTAGCATCTTCTTATCTCGAACACCCTGTCTGAATGCAACGATAGCAGAAGAGCTCGAGATAGAAGGAATGGTATTTCGTACCTGAGAGAATCGCTGGATGAAGGACCGTAGTGATTCCCCCGACGTTTGCTTTACAGCAAACAAGTCCAGTTCAGTGCTGGGTCGGGTGTAGGAGCTCCCGAAGTTGGCAGTGAATTGTTGGCATAGTTCCGCCCGACTATTAATGGAGTCGGATAGAAGACTCATGAACCAGGATCTTGCAGTCCCGGTTAAAGCCACCGGGAAGTAATTGGTCATCACAGCCTCATCACCTCCCGCAGCCAATATGGCAGTTGAGTAGTTTTGAAGAAATTCAGCGGGGTTGATTGTCCCGTCGAATTTTTCCGGCAAGTGAGGTCGAAACTTCTGTGGCCACCTGACCATGCCAGGGCAGAACAGCATCCTCCTACTCCTTGAGGAGCAGGGTTGTCCCGAGCCTCTCGCCTTTCGCGAGCACACTCGATATGGAGTCGGTCGTCCTGTTGCCAGTAATGGCGATCCAGTTCCGACCGCAGATCATGAGTCCGAATCCTGGTGATGGTATGGGTGCGTCGCGCCCCGGGGGTTAACAAAGTCACCTGCTGGGAGGCGACACGTCTCCTTTGTTGAGAGGCTTGTGGACCAAGCCGGCCGGACAGGGTTCGTCGTTGTGAAGGTGCTCGCCCAAAAGGGGGAGGACCTTGGTTACTGATGCCTGCAGCCGCAGCTGCGACCAGATGGTCGACATCAGCCCTCCACTGCTCCATAGCACCCTGGGGTGCACCTGGAGGTGGTGGATGTTGCAGAAGAGCTCGCGCGACAATGAGCGCGTGCTCAGGGTTGTTGTTTGCCGATGCGGTGATCGACGCAGATGCCCTATCTCGTTGATCTGCATTTTTACCGGAACAGATAGTACTACAATGCCTGCCGGAGCGTTGGCACCTGCTGGTTGTTGAACGTTGGAGGGGTTGCCTCCAGCAGGTTGTTCAGCATGATTGCCGTTGGATGATCCAGCAGCCGAATTCACCATCTTGTGATCTCGGGATGGCCCCCCCTACCTGGCACGTCAAATGTCGAAGTGTTTGATACGACACTTCCCCCGGGCCTGCTGAGAAACAGCCTGTGGAGGTTCTTTTGTGGTTGGGGCACGCAGAGATCAATATCAAGATGATGGCCTCAGAGATTTACGTGGTTCGGGCCGCCTGAGCGTAACACCCTACTCCAAAGGGTTTGTGTAATTGTATTGAGCGAGTACGTTCGCTAGGGTCAGGTCGAATCAGCTTTGCCCCCCCCCCCCTCATGTTCGTGCAGTGCAGCCCTTTTATAGTTCTAAGGACTGACTGTTACAGAGCTGACGTGGCTCGACATGTGGCCCTGGCGTGCTTAATGACCTAATACACTATATAAAGAGTATTAAGTACAATTAATAGTGTGGTAACTTGCCTTCATGGCAGCATTACCCCTATTAACGGTGTACTGATCGTGTGTCATTAATATGGCATTAATGACACATTATCAGACCTTATAACTACCACTTTAACCATCCTTGAATGTCTATAATGGTCATGATCGGCTTGTATTTCTGTTGGTGACGAAGGTCCGGAGGCTCCACACATGGCAGATCCGGAGCTTTTCCTTGCAGGAGGGTAGGTCTGGGGTTGCTGTACATGTGTCGGTATCGGAGCTCCTCTCTAACGGGGGCTAGGTTTGGGGCTGTTGTACACGTGTAGTTGTCGGAGCTTCCCTTGGTTGGGAGTTTTGTTTCGGTCTTATTTTACACGTGTTAACCCGGGAGCCAGCTATATGAGGGGAGCGGGTCCGATGCAACGTGACATGTGGGACCAGCAAGGGCCTTCGACTTTGACGAGTGGAACTTTCTTGCACTTGTTGCGGTATCGTGAGGTACACGGTACGTAGGGTATTGACAGCTTGCGCCACGCGCGGCCCCGACATCACCGATGTCGCCCGCTGTGCCACGCGCGGCCCCGACGTCTCCTATTGCGCCACGCGCGGCACTGTCGTCCCCGACGTCGCCTGCTGCACCAGGCGCGACATCGACGTCCTCGACTTCGCCTGCTGCGCCACACGCGGCCCCGACATCCCCTACTGCGCCACGCGAGGCACTGTCGTCCTCAATGTCGCCTGCTGCACCAGGCACGACACCGGCGTCCCCGACTTCGCCTGTTGTGCCACGCACGGCCCCTGCATCGCGGTACGACGATCCCGCTCATGTCTATCAGCGACGAGCGAGGGTTGGTGTTCCGACCTCCTCCCGCACCGAGCCCCCGATGTACCACCCTCCACTGCTCCACTGTGACCCTAGCCACGTTCACCCGATGGTGACCAGGCATGCGGCTGGAGTCCTCCGGCTGGTGGAGCGGTTCTCTAGGGTCGTCCTCTCCTTGACGACCTCTCCACCGCCTGCCTCCTCACCCATCTCGCCTATTCCCTCGTCTGTCCGTAGCGCCCTCATCGATCCTCACTAGTGTCGGGCTATGGAGGAGTATGTGGCCCTGCTTGATAACCGGACTAGGAACTTGGTTCCCCGTCCTAGCCATGACAATTCTTGTCACGGGCAAGCGGGTATTTACGCATAAGAGGAAGGCGGATGAGTCTCTGGAGAGGTACAAGGCCCGGTGGGTTCTTCGGGGCTTCACTCAACGGCCCGGTGTCGACTACGACGAGTCCTTCAGACGGTGGTGAAGTCGGCGACGGTACAGACCGTTCTGTCGCTAGCTCTCTCGCGTTCTTGGCTTGTCCACCAGTTGGACGTCAAGAACGCCTTCCACCACAGCACACTGACGGAGACGGTGTACTGTAGTCAACTGACAGAGTTCGTTAATTCAGCTCGTCCAAACATGGTCTATCGGTTGAACAAGTCCTTGTACGGTCTGAAGCAGGCATCCCAGGCTTGGTACAGCCAGTTCGCCTCCTTCTTTGTCTCGCTCGGCTTCATCGAGGCCAAGTCAGACACCTCGCTCTTCATTTACAGGCGAGAGGGTGATACTATGTACCTCCTCTTGTACATCGACGACATCGTCCTCACGGCGTCCGGTTCGGTTCTTCTTCAGCGCACGATCTCTGCCCTACGGCGGGAGTTCGCGATGAAGGACCTAGGCCAGCTTCACCACTTCCTGGGTGTTACGGTCGAGCATCGCCCGGCCTGTTCCTCCACGAGCGCCAGTACTGCCTGGACATCCTCCAGCGAGCGGGCATTGCTGATTGCAAGTCGTGCTCTACTCTGATGGACACCCAGGCGAAGGTCTCCTGTGCTGACGGCGCTCCTGTCGCTGACCCCAACATTTACAGAAGTCTTGCAGGTGCTCTCCAGTACCTCACCTTCACCAGGCCGGACATCTCTTACGCGGTTCAGTAGATGTGCCTCCACATGCATGATCCGCGGGAGCCGCATCTCACCGCTGTGAAGCGGGTCCTTTAGTACCTGCGCGGCACCCTCGACTACGGCATCCTCCTTTGGGGTGACTCAACTTCTGAGTTGGTCGTCTACACAGACGCTGACTGGGCAGGTTGCCTGGACACCCGTTGGTCCACCTCCAGTTATGCCGTCTTCCTGAGCGGCAACCTCATCTCCTGGTCCTCGAAGCCGCAGCCCGTGGTGTCGCACTCGAGTGCCGAGGCGGAGTACCGCGTCGTAGCCAACGGCGTGGCTGAGGCCTTCTGGCTCCAACAGCTACTTCAGGAGCTCCACTCCCCCGTCGCCCAGGGCACGTTGGTCTACTACGACACGTCAGCACAGTCTACCTCTCCACCAACCTCGTCCAGCATTAGCGCACAAAACATGTGGAGATCGACCTCCATTTTGTTCGTAAGCGGGTTGCATGTAGTAAGGTCCGTTGACAGATGATAGAGCAGAGAGTACCGATGCGAGACGAAAAAAAATGTAGGCAGGTTGAGTCTGAGGGCGAATATGGGGCCAATGTAGCAAGGCGCAACAACACAGAGGCCTTTTTTGCATAACTAAGTTTGCAGGGCCAGTCAACACAATTACACTCCTTCATAGCCAATCCAAACACCCAATTGCAATTTCAACCAAATATTTAGTTCCGTGTTGGCTGATCTCTCCCCTTGTGTTCTGGGCCAACCAAGTGCGCTTAGGCCCAAACCAGATCAAGATGAGCCAGGAGGGCGTGCACTAGTAGGGAACAGATCAGATCACGTCTGATCTGATCTGAACGGTTTGTTTGGGGTCGATCTGTTCTATTTGGGAATAGGCCAGTTTTAGGTGAAATCTGTCTGTTGGAGATCAGAACAAATCGGTTGGTTTTGATAGTGTTGGGTTTCTCTATAGTAAAGATAATTCTATTCGTAGGAAGTTTAAATTAAGGAAACTCTATATCTATAACAGGCTATAACTAGCCATGTATTGGAGGAACATAAAATAATCCCCTCTAGTTATACCTTTTTTTCACATTTGGAATTCCAAAATTCTGGTATACAGAACAAGTTTGAAGATCCAATCCACTATTCGCGGGAGGATGTGCTCCCGGGGACGGCCGATCCGCCAGCGCAATCAGAGCATGGGTGCGACGCTTGGAAGGGACGTGAGGGGCGGGCGACAGGCTGGCGGGCAGCATGGTCGCTGGGGCGCAAGCTATGCGCGGGTACCTTGCGTGTCATGCAGGCACGAAACCACTAAAGGCCCAAACAAGCACAACAGTGTGGCACATAATGTTGGTGGATCACCCATGCAGATCGCAGCATAGCACGAGGCAAAGGTTGCGGCTCCAGGCAGATCCAGTCAAGATGGCGGACCATAGCGGTGCGCGGCAGCATGTATCGGGTGTGCCAAAGAGATCGAGCGCAACCCGACGGGCACGCACGGATCTAGCACGTGGTCAGGCGAGCGCGCAAGAGACTAACAGTGTGGCGATGTCTAGCCGAGCGTCAGCGATTGCACAAGCGTGGATCGATAGAGGGGACTTCTGCAGCGTGAGCCCATCTGCGATAGAGGAGCGGGTCACGGCTCCAAGAAGAGTAGATTTTAGTGAGGAATTGTGGGGGCAGCATGCCTGGGCATGAGTGTGGCGAGCCGGGGCATGCTCGTGCGGCATGTGTGCTGAGCACACGCAGCAAACCGGGCTTTCGGAGAGCAACCAAAGGTCCGTGCGAACAACTCCAGATCTCGGTCGTGGTTAGAGATGACAATGAATATCCATTATCCGTGTATCCGCAGATATCTCATCTGATAGACACAAATTTGTGTGTGAATCTATACCACGGGTACGGGTTCTGATACTACATAAAACCCCACGGATAATCCTTAACGGGTAAAAAATTCTACTCGCACCTGCATATCCATTTATCCGTTAGCGGGTAATCCGATGATTCAGCTTGGGTCAAAAGAGAGCAGAAAATTGAAGAGCGACAACAAGAAAGCCAGTACCTAAGCCAAGGGTAGTAATGATGGGTTAAAATCACATGTAGTACAGCAGGTGCAGTAGTGGTCACTGACATGTCGACCCGATGAGACATTAGGATTATCCGTTAGTGGGTAATCCAATAATTCATCTTGGATCAAAAGAGAGCAGAAAATTGAAGAGCGGCAACAAGAAAGCCAATACTCAGGCCAAGAGCAGTGATGACGGGTTGAAATCAACTGCATTACTGCAAGTGCAGTAATGGTCGTTGACATGTGAATTCGGTGAGACAGCGGACTCACATGTCAGTCACCATTACTGCGAGGAATATGCACTCAATGATGACAGGGCAAGAAAACATAGAAAAACGTGTCCAGCAGCAGTAGCCAGGGTAGGACTGCACCTACACCTACTGCCATTGCATCTATAACATCTGAGTATTGTATTGGAAGTGAGAGTGAAAGCCATAACTAAAGGTCTTGCACCGTGTACTCTCTCCTCCACATAGAAACACGCACACGGCAATGCACAAAACTCAGGAGCAGGGCATGCCGGTAAATCCCCATCTCGGTCCTCGTCTTCTTCTCCTTGATCGCTTCTCACATTGTTCCGATGCTGCCCTCAGTCTTGAACCTTCAGGAGGCTACTACCTACGAGGTACACATCGCGGCTTCCTGCACCACGGGCGGCAATCCCCTCACCTATAGCCTGCACGCCTCATCGATGGTACCTCCCCGACATCCTCCTCTTATGCATCTCTCGAGTACTACCTCACCTCCACTGCCACCAACAAAAGGAAGGTGTTCGAGCTCCGCTCATACAAGGGCTTCATCTTGGCAGCCCCAGGAGCGGCGGCGCCCTTGCGAAGGCCGGCCACGGTCGCGGAGTTGGTGCAAAACTGCAGATACACGTCTTCGAG
The DNA here is from genome assembly GCA_036927565.1 of Tuctoria greenei. NCBI lineage: Eukaryota > Viridiplantae > Streptophyta > Magnoliopsida > Poales > Poaceae > Tuctoria > Tuctoria greenei. Next base: position 106,082,754 of record JAYESD010000003.1, on the reverse strand, counting down.
CCCGCCGATGCCAAGATCCCAACAGCCTCCTCTGCGGGATCCGTGCAAGGGGCGTATCACCGCACTCGACCTCCCGACAGCGTCGAGCTCCCACGTGCCCTAATCGTGGACAATCACGAACAGGCGGGCATACCCGCTAGTATGAATTATCCGCAAGCAGAGGAGGCGGGTAGGATTACGTACCTGTGGCGGGTAACAGGTATGGATACGGGTAAGAAATTTACAGTGCAGTACGGGAAAAACCAATCGATACATAATTCACCTCTTGTCATCTTTAGTCGTAGCCTCAAGCTAAGGCGACACAGGTGGCAGGTCGCGGCTCAAAATGGCCACATGGAGGCTGGCGCGGTGCACGGGAGGCACCCACACGGGGGAGGCCAAGCGAGCACGAGCTGCGCGTGAGGCCAACAGACACTAGCAGGTGTGCAATGGTGAGCACGTGGCAGCAATTGATAGAAGGCGAGGTGGTGGCTCAGATCTGGAGCGACGCGACAAGACCCAACAGCCTTCTCCCATGGCGGCTTGAACGTATAAGAGACTCGATTCGAACGAGGCTTGGCACGCGGGAGGCAGTGCAAGCACAACATGACACATGAGGACGCACGACGGCAAGCACACGACAGTGGATGCTAGAAGACGGGTGGAGCGGCGGCTCAGCTTGGGAGGATCAAGAGCAATGTGGTAGGACCCGACAACCTTGTTCCACATCAACGACTCGAGTGCACGTAGGAGGCTCGGTGCGAGGGAGGTTCAACACATGCATGAAGGGCAAGGAAGAGATATGTGCATGTATCAAGATCAAGGGAGAATGTTGGTTGATTTCTTTCTTTGCATTTTGTGCCAGGTGCGCCTAGGCCCAAACTAGGTCAGGGTGGGCCAGGAGGGTGCGCACCAAATAGGGAACATATCATATCAGAATTATAAAGGAAATAACAATAAGGAAATCTAGACTCAAAAGAAAATCTGTACTCTTTACCCTTGTAAAAGGAACATTCTGTTGGATTAATTTTTCAACGCATAAACTTTTCGTCCTATGACTATCGGAAGGCCTATTTGCATTATTCAGGAACTAGAAAAACATGCTCAGTTGTGTATGACTAATTAGTTCCCTTGTATTTGCTTGCGACCTTTTCTTTTCATGTGAAGCTGGGGGGGGGGGGGGGGGGGGGGGGGGGGTGGTTCCAAAAATTGGAAAGAGGATATAAAGGAAAACATACAACAGTGGTTAGAGAAAGCAAACTAGACAATTACCTGGGGACCTTTGCTGCTGGCAGCAGCTATACTAGTAGTTTATCCAAACAGAAAAACATTCTTTTCTCCAGATAATATTGCTGTAAAATATCCACAAAGAGCAAGGTTCCAAACCTTATCCAATAGATCCAGAACATTCAGTATTACTTCCTAAACAAAACAAACAGCACGTCAATACATAACAACATATGCGGATACAACAACCCCTCCCCTATGATGCCTACTGTAACCTATGCATATCAATCGCTACAGACTCGTGAGGGGCAGCCAGTATCCCACTCACTTCTCCAATGTCCTACTCAGTTATATGAGACGTGTTAGCTGCTATTCATTAAAGGATGTTCATTGCCCGTTTAATGTTTCATTTGTGTGTCTGTCTGCAAACACCAAGATGATGATAAAGGAAAGAAATATCATATCACAGTAGTAGAATAAAAGGGACATAATACAGCACCTGACTTATGTGTTTATAAGGCAAAGCACATTCAAAATATCTAGGGTAGACCCCTCAACCATGGAACACAACAGTAGAAGGTTTCAGGAAAAAAATCCAAACGGATTACCTGTTGATTTGTACCAACCATATTAATCAAATGCAAAAAATCTCTTTCTCAAAGATAAGTAAATCCTATTGGATTTCAATCCTTGGCAATGGATTCCTGATGTATTGGCAACACATTGACCCTCATATCTTTTCGGCAATTTCTTATCGTGTTTAACCTTTTGACTGCATCTTCGATTCTTCTTTCAAGACTTCCCAGATGGCCACCCGAGCGAATAAGACCCTTCTCCTCTATATCCTTCAGTAGCTTCTCTCCCGCCTGTGTTATTTGTGTGCATGCATAGCGCCAGTGAGTGTGGCATATGTTGTTATATTTGGCCAAAGTCCCTTGATTTTCATCTCTTCATAAAGACCTAATGCATCAGAGATACACTTATTGTTGCATAAACCAGTAATAAGGACATTATAAGTGACAACGTCAGCCTTTAATCTACATAGTTCCATTAACGTCTTCAAGTACAAAGCATCATCAATCATGAAATCTTTACACAGACTATGCATTAGGGTAGTGAAAGTAGCAACAGTTGGCACCATTCCTGAACGGATCATGCTACTGAAAATGATGACTGCCTCTTCAACTTTTCCACATCTACAAAGTCCTCGAATAATTGAGCTGTCAGCAACTTCAGCTGGCACAATACCAAGAGCTTTCATTTCATCTTTTAGTCTGAATGCCCCATCAATGTCTCCAACCCTACATTTTGCATTTATCAACGCTATATAGTGTGTGTGCTTCGGCTGAATTCCACTCTGTGACATCTCAAGTACAAGTTATGACTCTGATCAACAAACATTTTTCCTGATTAATCCATTTATCATGGCACTATACGTTTTGCTACTGGGTGATATATGTAACCACTTCATACAATTTAAAAGCTGTAAAGCATTATGCATCTTAGATTTCTCACTGAAGGCTGTTATGAGTATGTCAAAGGCTAGCTTATCAGGAAACCTGCCTTCAAAGACCATCTTCTCCAAGAACTTAACCGCAACATCAATCATCCCGCACTCTGAAAGTCCAAGAATGAGAAATCGATATGTTACATTGTTTGGTTTGATCCCTTTTCTTAACATAGCTTTGTAAAGGTAAAACGATTTTAAATGAAGTCCCTTCTTGACATATCCATGCATAAGTATGTTATAACTGGCAGAGTTTGGATAAACCCCATTGCCATGCATATTAGAAATAATTCTTTCTAATTTATTTATATTTCCTGCCTTGAGGTATCCTTTCATCAATGAATTATAGGCAACACAATCTGCATACAGACCTTCCTTGCATATAAGCTCTTGGAATACGTAAGAAGCAGCCTCCACTAGGCCTTCATCAATCAACCCACTTAGCAAGCAGGTATATACAACAACATCAGGGACCAGTCCTTTCTCCAACATCATCTGCAATAAAGTGAGTGCAGGCAAAACCTTCCCTTTCCAGAAAAAGCCACTGAGAAGAATGGTGTAAGTATGGATATCCGGTAAAAAGTTGCTTGTGACCATTTTCTCACATAAATCCAAAGCATCATACATTGTTCCATATTTACAAATCCCCCAAAGTAATGCATTGAAGGTTTTCTCGTCAATGGCAAAAGGCATGTTAAGAAGGCAGATCAAGAACTCTTTTGCTTGAACCAAGTGGCCTCCTTGGCATAATCTTCTAAGTAAACTCTCATGTGCACAAACATTAGGAGAGTGACCAGATCTAACCATATTATCATAAACTACAAGTGCATCAAGTACATTACCTCTGCGACAGTAACTATATATCATGCTGTTAAAAGAGACTTCATCAAACAATATCTTCATCCTAGACATGTATTGCTTGAACTCCTCAGCTTCTGTAATCATTCCCTCTCTGTAAAAAGCACTTAGCAATGTGTTATGGATAGATGGATTGGCAACTAGACCCCTTCGATAAACATCCACAAAATATTTTAACGCTTCTCTTACATACCCAGCTTTACAACAAGAGCAGATTAGAGTGGTATATAACACATCATTTGGCAAAACCCCGCTCTTCTGCATCCTTGCCAAAATTTCTTCTGTTTCATGTATTTTACCCATCTTGCATAGACCATTGACCAAAGCTGAGTAAGTAATAACATCTGGATCAACTCCATCCTCAAACATGCACTTCAAAATCTGTTTAGCCTTAGAAACTTCCCCTTGTTGACAGAAACCATTAATGACAATAGTATACATGGTCTTATTGATGCTTACGCCTCTTGATTTCAGACCTTTCATAAGATCTAGTGCAGGTCCTGGAATGGAAAGTTTGCAATAGCCATTCAACAAAGCACTGTAAGTAAGTTCATTAGGCATCACACCAGCGATTTGCATTTCACGAAGAACTCCCAAGGCTTCATTGATTTTCCCATTTTCGCAGTATCCATTAATCATCGTAGTGTAAGTAGTTATGCTCGGTTTCAAACTTTGCCTCAGCATATGATTGAAGATAGAGACAGCAAGATTCATCTTACCTTCACCAAAAAAACCATCAATCAAAGTATTATATGTACATTCATCAGGGATTACACTGTATTCCCTCATTGTTTTGAGCAAAAGGAAAGCACGCACACTCCTCTTTAGTTTACATAATTTATCTATCATAATATTATACGTATACACATCCTTGTGTACATTACTCCCCTCCATATCGTCAAGAACGCGCAGGGCAGCCTTAAACCTTCCCTTCTTAACATACCAATGTAGTATAGTGTTATATGTAACAGAATTAGGTAAGCAGCAAATCTTCATCTTTTGAAGCATATCCTCAGTCTTCCCAAATTTACCCAGAGCACAAAGGGAATTTAGAAGAATATTGCAAGTGGTAACATCCAAAGGGAACTTCCGGGACAGACTTTCTCTCAAGAACAGCCAAACATGTTTTGATTCCCCTTCCTCCACAAGAAAGTTAAGGATGGTATTGCAATCTACAGCTGAAGGCTTATATCCACAGTCATCCATGATGAAAATTGCCACTGCTGCATCTATAACTTTCCTTTCCTTCAAATATGCTTTGACAAGAAGGTCAAAAACCACCCGATTTGTGCAGTCACAGCATGAAATGCTCCGCGAGAGGGAGCTAAAAATAGCACTGCACGAGAAGCCAGTCATGGCAACATGCCTCAACACTGAAATTGCTTGTGAATACATTTGAGCCCGGATGAGGATTGGGACAGCCAGACAGTAAATATGGATAATTCGGTTCACACCTGATTGTTGCCGAAAAGAATTCAGAATCTTCAAGGCCAGCTTTCCATGGGTCTTGTCAAGCTTCTCAAATTTGTACGCCATCTGATTCAAGGTCTCCCACCGTTGCATAGTTATGAGGCTGATGATGCTACTATCAAATCCATGAACTGAAATAAATTATTAAATCAATGATACGGGGGGCATTAGAGAAATGCTACCTCAATTCCTAGGGCTGGCATTTCATATCATAATGCTTTGAGATAACACATATAGATGTTCATCGGATTGGCATGACTTAATGGGGTATCCCACCCAATACTCAAGGAACCTGAATTTACACACCTAAAATCCCAAGCAGGCTAAACAACGTCAATCTGGCTCGCTGCTCCTAACTGGAGAATGCTGGAACCGTACCTGAGGAGATGTTGGCGGGGAGCAAGGCGGCACCAATCCTGGTGCGCGCAGGGGGCCTCGCGCGGGAGGGTAAGCGAGAAGAATAGGCCACCCATCTGCACTCTACAATCCTGTGGCGGTACGTGGAGCACGCCAACGACGAGAAGGACGACATGGTACGGCAAGGCGAAGTGCTGCGCCACCAACGGCGAGGGGGTACTCACCACAGCGCAGTCTGCGGCAAGGGCAAGGTGGCTGCGGAGGTGAAGGCCAGGCGTGCGCACCGTCCGGGGCGCGACTCCGTCCCCTGGACTCTGAAGGGCGCGCGCGCCCTGAATCCAAAAGTGAGAGAGCACCGGCGAGAGCGACTGCCGGCGGCGGCAAGCGGGAGCGAACTGTGGCGGAATTGGGGGCGAACGAACGGCCGTGCTCGTGGACTGAGGCCTTCTATTGCCGGAAGCTAGGCCCAATAACCGTTCCCGGTGGCCGGTGCCATTGTTGCTCATCCCATCTTCTCCGGTTTTCTATATTATACAAATCTTAAAATGAATGAATTTACGGAATGAGGTAAGCTAAAATGATAATTTTAAAATTGTAGTAACGTTAAAATAAAATTGTCTTATATTTCAACTTATTTTCCTTTTTTTTCTATTTTCAGCCATGCAAAAAAGGCTGAATTACTCCTAACAGATCAATTGATTTAGTTTTTCTTTCATGTTCCATTCGCGTACCTCATTTATCCTTCTTGGAGGACTTCTGTGACATCCGGTTCCGAGAATAAACCACAACGTATATGTGTGTCAAGGACATTCAACGCACATACACGAGCGCATCACAATCGATATGCAGAAAATTACCACAACACAAATTAATTAATAATGTACTTTTATTACAATATTCAAATAATCCTTAAATTTCAAGTCTAATGATCATTATTGATAAATCTGAAACTAATACAGCAGAAATAATCTAAGCAGACTAAGCATATAGGGTAGCGCAGCTCCAAGCAATACCACAGGCAAGTCGACGGCGGCACAAAACCTAGTACTCTGCATTATTCTCAAGGTACTCTCAAGAATCACCTGGAACTGTTGGTGGGGAATTGCAAGGGTGAGCACATGTTGTACTCAGCAAGTGTGGGAAATAATGACATGTAACTTAAACAATGAACACTAATAAATAATGGTTATTTACTGAAAAGTACATTTAAAACATGTAAAAAGCATCTTACAATGTATATGTAAATTAATCACATCATATCTCAAATAAACATAATAATTCATATTCATCATTCATTATCCATCACATATTTCATATTCTTACCATCATCATTAAGCATGACCATTTATTACCATCCAATCTATAACCATAACCAAACCTTAACCCAACCATAACCATACCATCCCAAATTCCCAGATTTTCCTCTAATCATGTAGGTCATTCAGGTGCTCTTAACCGGGAGCACGGCTATCATGATAGTTTTTAACACTCTGTAGAGGTTGTATCACTTTACCTACAAGTTTGTGATTTCGTCACCCGTCGGCAACTAAAAAAACCTCCTTTATGCCAATTACACTTCCTTAGGTGTATGACCAAGAGATCACAAAATAGCCTTTACAAAGGGGCAACTAGCATATTCAGACTTACTGAGGTTTCATCATTGGTGAGCACATCCAACCAAAGGTCCCCTCTTGTGTCGTTCGGATCTCAGGGCAGTCCTGCCACTATTGCAAACCCAACTGACTCTCATTCCCCGCTCCCCCAAATGATCTGAATAATGCTGGCAATACACCTAATTAATCAGCTAAGCCAGACCCACACTTGGCCTTGTGGTGGCATTATTATCCTGGCATATTCTTGCATGAAGCGGTCCTATAGATCCAAAGCAAGCAAAACCACCATACGATCCAATCCAATCCACAAATCATGTTTACTTAGATCTCCCAATCCCATGTTACCAGTTAACCATATTCATCAATTCACATCATCTATAAGTGCATTAATTCATAGTTAAGTCATTTTGTTATTTTCTTATCCCAATTAATTAAAGCGAAGCAAAAAAAGATAAAAAGCCTTTCTCGACTCTCTACACTACATTCCAAGCGACAAGGATGATCAAACAAGACTAGTAAACATCTATCATGAGATTCCCATCAATTTGACACAAACATGCAGTTTTTCAAACAAAACATTTAAAAACAGGATCAAAACGATCAAGAACACTTGTCTTGCTCCTGAGCTTGATTAGGGTCAAAAGCTTAAGTTTTGGTTCTGGAGGTCCTCGACGGCACCATCTAGAGAAAAACCTTCTATTTCGTGCAATAAACATACAAAATAGACATTACAATCAATAAATGCTCATATATTACTCAATATGCCACGATATGCATGATTTATGCAATTGTGAGCTAAACCTTGTTAATGAGTCCTTATTAATGTTCACTGACTAGTTACAATAATTTTTAACAAATTTGAACAAGTTTTGAATGATTTGAGTCAATTTGGGGTTAATTCAGCTTGAAACATATCTGAAAACGGGACTAGTCTGCTACCTGGACCGGACTAGTCCGCCCTATACAGGATTTGCAGAATTAGGGTTTTCTGGACATCAAGATTTAGGGTTGAATTCAGGTGGAAGCTTGGGTATAGAGAGTGTATCTTGTGTTTAGAGATCCAAGCATCAAGAATTTGGGTGTAAAACTTGAATCTTGATGATTTAGGTTTGGTGGTGAAGAGTTGATGGAGAATTGGTGATGAAGAATATCGATGTTGAGAAGTTGACGAAGATCGCGTTTGCTTGATCCTCCTTCTTCTTCTCCTCCTCCTTCTCCTTTCTGTTGGATCTTCTCTTGATGGCGGCACTCGAACTAGGGTTTGGGGTTTTCTCGCAACTTGACAAAGAGATGAAAAGTTAGGGTGGTGGGGTGTTTATATTGTGAGACCTATGTGTGCTGAATACATTGGTTTTGACAATAAAAGTTTTGAATGCTACTGTAACATCTTTTTAGCAAGGTCCGACAATAGATCCGACTTTATTGTCTAGGTCCGACATGTTTTTGGGTAGCTCCGGTGAGCTTTGTCTTTAGCTCCAGCATGTCTTTGATAGCTCTGGCAATGTCTTTGTTAAGCTCCGATATGTTTTGATAGGTTCGACTTATATTGGTTAACTCCGACATATTTTTCTAGCTCCGGCTTTTGGGTTGACTAGTTCCGACTAGCTTTGCCAAGCTCCGGCGCTAGGTTGTACTTGCTTTGGTAAGCTCCGGCGCTAGGTTGTACTAGTTTTGGTAAGCTCCAACTCAAGCTCCGGTTAACTTTGGCAAGATTCGGAGCTTGATTGCAATGTTCCTGCTTTTATTGTGAAATGTTTCGAACTTGCTTTACATTGTTGGAAAGATTGCTTAGTATTCATTTGCTAAGTTTTTGACGCGCTTTGGTTGATATGGCTGATATCATTTTACTGTGGTTTTGCAACATGCTTATGTGAGGTGCTCACGTGAGGTGTTGTGTTTGGAACTAATTTGAGTCAAGTCGCGGACTTGGACTCGTACGGATTGGTTGTTTATTCATGTGCAAGTGTTGCTTGAGTTCAAGACATGGCTGGTGATGGGATCCATTGAACTAGTCTTAGAGAGAAGATGAGGTTCAACAACTAAGTTCGGGAGGAATTGTGGTTGAGTTGATCGGGAGGTTGTGCATCATGTTTGAATCAAGAATAATGCATATGAAGGTATCGTGGACATCGTTGGAAGATGTTTGCACGTATGCAAGGAGTACATGGACGTTGCTATATGGTTACGAGGCGTGATGAAGAGATGTGGACATAAAGAATTAGTCGGAAAGGTCCAACCGACTAGGTTATGGACTCAGGTTGCGGTTGAGTCGGGTTTGACTCAAATATGGAATGATTTGAGTTGGTTATGATAGGATTTCGTGTGGGTCACGAAATTGAATTATTTTAGGAATGTGGGATACGTTCCTAAGGTGTTTGGAAGTCTTAATATTGCTTCTATCTGCGTATAGAAGAGTCCTAAGCGGTTATGAAAAGTTTTGATTCGTGAACGGAGTAGAATTAGAGTCCTGATGTGAGTTGAGTTGGGTTTCGAGCTGGTTATATAAGAAAAGGAGGTCAGAGCTCGTGGTAGACGACTTTGTGGCTGTTCCTCTTGTTCTCTATTGAATAAATTCGTAGTTGAAAGGAACTTTTGTGCCTTGTTCGTCTGACTTGTTCCAGACAAGTTTTTCTCGTCGAGTTTTCTGCACAACACTACCTTTCTTTGGTAGTTTTATCATAACTCGATTTTTACAGATCCAATTGACGTAATTCTTTTTGTTTTGTCTTCACAACTTGATTTTCTATAATCTGTGAAAATTTCACGGTCATTGGATTTGTGGTTTCTGATCTACACAAGTTTCTTTGCAGTATTCCAAAACTGTTTTTCTCGGGTAGGACAGATTGACCTTTGTTCGATCTTTCAATCGTAACTTGAGTTTTTCTCAACGGATTTGAGTGATTCTTGTTGTGTTGTCTTCGTGACTTGATTCTCTCTGATTTCTATCTCTTTTGTCACGGTGAAACACGATTAGATTAGTCTCACACACGATTTCTTTAACAGATTGTTTTTCTGCTGAAGGGGATGGAATTTAATTGTTTCCACTGCGTAAAATTTTTTAATCTACCATTCACCCCCCTCTGGTAGCTTTTCACGTGCTCTTCGAACATACAATTTGTATCAGAGCCACGGTGCTCTAATATTTGTGATTTGCACGATTAATCATCATGGAGAAATACTCCGGAAAACCTTGTGTCTTTAGTGGTATTGATTTTCAGATTTGGAAGGCACGTATGGAAGCCTTCATCCAGGCTCAAGGCTTCGCAATATGGGAGAAGGTATACAAGCCTTATGAAGTGTCATCAAATGATCAAGTAAAAGCTACAAATCTAAGTGATGTCGACAAGAACAACAAGGCTCAGAACTTGATCATACAAGGATTAACTCAAAGCGACTTCGTTTGTGTTGCACACCTCCGATCTGTATACGATATGTGGAAAGCACTTTGTGACTACCACGAAGGATCCAACACGATCAAGGAGGTAAGGCAAGACATGTTCAAGAAAGAATACATGCGCTTCAAGATGCAACCCGGTGATTCTATTGATGACCTTTTTGCTTGCTTTAATGAAATTCTCAGCAACTTGCGTAGTGTCAATGTTAAATTTTTATATGCTGAAAATGCTAGGCAATTGTTAAGTGCATTAGATATGTCAATTGTCACATCTATTCGTGATTCTACTGTCATGAGTACACTTACTTTAGATGTACTATATTCCAAGTTAAAAACTCATGAAATTGACATAATATCACGTAAGAACCCCAACAAGTCTATTGCTTTTGTTTCTCAACGTGACATGCCTAGCTCCGGTGGTACACTTGCTTTGTTGTCCTTTCTAACCCTTGAACAGATTGAGGAATTTTCAGGGGAGGAGCTAGTACTTCTCTCTACTAGGTTCTCAAAAGCATTGCAAAATGTGAGATCTAGAAGGAGAGGAAGCTCCGGACCTCAACGATGTTACGAATGTGGTAAGACAGGACATTTTTGTTCAGAATTGCCCTAACCTTTCCGATCCTACTTCCCGGGATGAAAAGCAAACAAGGACAAAGCACTCCTCTGCAAATGATAAGAAGAAAAAGAAGGGTTTTACAGGACGTCCATTGGTGAGCAATTTTATCTCCGCACTTCAAGAACTTGGCTCAAGCGATGTGGACATTGGAAGTGATGAAGATGAAGATGATTTGGCAAACTTGTGCTTCATGGCGGGCAAATCAAAATCAAGTATGGAGGATGCAGAACACAACAGTGACAATAAAGAGGTATGTACTACTTGCGAAGAAATGTGTGATGCTACTTATCGTGCCACTGTTATAGTTAAGAAAAAAGGACAAAAAGCTTAGGGATAGTGCAACTAAAATTGAATCACTAGAATCTGAAATCAACCGTTTAAAAACTTTGATTCCTAGTGATGATGCATGTCCCTCATGTGATTTAATATATGAAAATTGTCCTCATTAAGAAGTGCGCACACCTCCACACTTGATAAACTTGAGTTAGAAATTGAAAAGAATAGAGAGCTTGCTGCACTTAATGATAAAAACTTGAAAGATGCTAGTTGTTCTACATTTGATTTGCATTGTTCTACTTGTGATGATCTTCATAAGAAACTACAAGATGCTATGAATGAAATTTCTATATTGAACAATGTTTTATGTTCTCATGAAGTTAAATTTTGTTCCAATTGCAAATTAAAAGGAAAAACTTCATGTGAAAATTGCCTTGATCTGTCCAATAAACTTGATAACATGCATAGGACATTAGATCGGTTTTGTAATGGGAATAAGAACCTAAACTTGCTGCTGAATTCTTCCAAGTCTTGCAATGATAAAACTGGTTTAGATTTTGAATCTCATGCTCATGCTAAGGCACATCCACCTAAAATTGTAAAGTCATTAGGAAGTGGTTTGATTCAAACAGTTCCTAAACAAAAAGAAGTGGTTTTCAAATCTGCAGGAGTGTTGTCTCATTCGGTCTCATCTAGACATGAACACAAAGTTAAATTTCATTGTACCTACTGTGGTAGAGATGGTCATGTCATAGATTTTTGTTATAGACTAGCTAAACAACAGAAAAAGGAAAGAATGATTGCTAGATCTCATAACTTTCATGCAAAATTTGTTGCACTTGCTAAACCGAATGATAGGAACATGCAATCTGTTGTAATGAGTAGAAAACATGCAAAGGTTGCTCCCAAACCTACTGTTTTTTGTGCTACACATGTAACATCTCGTAGGACAGTAGTTGGGTACAAAAATCCTCAAGCTTTGGCTCATAAACCTGCTCTTTTGTCTCAGCTTTCGCGTGTTATTCCTGTTGGACGTCGTGTGACGCAGTATTGGATTCCAAAATGCCTTTTGACTAACCCCAGTGTTGAGTCATCGACATATTGTGCTTCTATGTAGGTTACACGCTCGAGGAAGGATAACTTTTGGATTGTGGATTCAGATTGTTCATGCCACATGACAGGTAACAAAGAATGGTTCTCCTCTCTCTCCTTTGTGTCACGTGTAGAGAATGTTACTTTTGCCGATAATTCTTCAACTCCTATAATTGCTAAGGGTTCGGTTAGAGTAAATGATCACTACACTTTGAAGGATGTGGCACTTGTTAAAAATTTGAAATACAACTTGCTTTCTATTTCACAACTGCTAGGCGAAAATCTGGAAATTATTTTCACTAAAAATTGCTGCAAAGTTGTAAATTCAAAAAGTGAGATTATTTTTAGCATGTCTTGGTCTGGAAGAGTTTTTAAAGTTAATTTTGATATGTCCTCTTCTAAGCATAGGTGTCTAGTTGCTAATGATTCAAAGGACTTATATTTTTGGCATCGTATACTTGGTCACGTAGGCTTTGATCATCTAACACGTGTTAGTGCTCTTGATCACATACGTGGGCTGCCTAAGCTTAAAGGGGACAAAGAAATTGTGTGCTCTTCTTGTAGACATGTTACGATGGTTGCAGGTTTACATACTCCTCTCACAATGATTATGACAACTGAACCGGGTCAACTTTTGCACCTTGACACCGTAGGACCTTCACGTGTTCAATCCTTCGGAGGTCAATGGTATGTTCTTGTGATTGTTGATGATTATTCTAGATACTCTTTGGCTTACTTTATGACATATAAGAATGAAGCTTTTAGTCACTTTAGAACTTTATTTCTTAGATTATCAATTGATCACCCAAGATCTTCAAAAGCAATTAGAAGTGATAACAGAACCGAATTTAAAAATCAATCTTTTGATCACTTTTGTGCTGAAAATGGAATAGATCATCAATTTTCTTCACCATATGTACCTCAACATAACGGTGTTGTAAAAAGAAAGAACAAAACCTTAGTTGAGATGGCTGGGACTATGCTTGATGAATATCAAACTCCTAGGAAATTTTGGGCTTATGCGATTGCAACTGCTTGTTATGTCTCAAATCATGTTTTCTTGCGCGCTAAGCTAGGTAAAATACTGTATGAGCTCCGGTTCGGACATATGCCTAGTGTTACACACTTTCGGGTCTTTGGTTGCAAATGCTTTGTTAAGAAACATGATAATCTTGATAAATTTGAACCTAGATCTGTTGATGGCATGTTTCTTGGTTATCCATCTCATACTAGAGGCTACCGTGTGCTTTTACTTGACACAAACAAAATTGTGGAGACTTGTGAGGTGTCTTTTGATGAAGCTAGCCTAGGTACTAGCTCAAACATTGCAGGTCCGGATCTATATCCGTAGGGGGGGGGAGCATTTTCATTGAAGATGAGGAAGAAGTAGAGCCACTGCCCTAAAATTCAACAGCTAATGACTTTGGTTCAGCTTCGGATGTTGATTCTCAACCAGCACCGACAACCATCATTGCTGATCCAGATCGTCCTCAAGTCACAAGTTCATCGATTTGTGATGAACATGAAGAAGAAGAAGTTGTGAAGTGTCCACTCCCCTACGGGTTCTCAAAAGTCATCCCCCACAATAAATTATTGTAAGCTTGCACGAACGAGTCACACGGTCCAGGTTTTACGATCCAAACTCTCATGCTCATTCTGCTTTTGTTGCTTCTTTTGAACCCAAAGATATATCACACGCACTCACTAATGAATCTTGGATTACTGCCATGCAAGAAGAGTTAGAAAATTTTGAAAGAAATAATATTTGGAAACTTGTACCTCCACCTCAAGGTCACACTTTAATTGGAACTAAATGGGTGTTTAAAAATAAACAAAATGAGGATGGGGTTGTGGTCAGGAATAACGCTAGGTTTGTTGCTCAAGGTTTCACTCAAGTTGAAGGTCTAGATTTTGATGAAACTTTTGCTCTTGTTGCTAGATTAGAAGCCATAAGAATTTTGTTAGCTTTTGCTGCATCTAAAGGTTTTAAGCTATATCAAATGGATGTTAAAAGTGCTTTTCTTAATGGCTACATAGATGAAGAGGTTTATGTCAAACAACCACTGGGTTTTGAAAATCCAGATTTTCCTAATCATGTTTACAAACTGTCCAAAGCCTTGTACAGTCTCAAACAAGCCCCTAGAGTATGGTATGGTAGGTTAAAAACATTCTTACTTGAAAAGGGGTTTACCATGGGCAAGGTTGATAAAACTCTTTTTGTTCTTAAGCATGGCAATGACTCATTATTCGTTCAAGTGTATGTGGATGATATTATCTTTGGTTGTGCTTCTCATGATTTTGTGTCCAAGTTTTCAGCTATGATGAGTTCAGAATTTGAGATGAGTATGATGGGAGAACTCACATACTTTTTGGGGATGCAAATCAAGCAAACCAAGGAGGGTACCTTTGTGCATCAAACGAAGTATATAAAAGACCTCCTAAGGCGCTTCAACATGGACAAAAGCAAGCCTCTTCGGACACCAATGGGAATAGAAACAACACTTGAACTTGATGAAGATGGTGAACCCGTGGATCAAAAAGAATATAGAAGCATGATCGGATCACTTTTGTACCTCACGACATCAAGACCGGACATACAATTCAACGTATGTCTTTGTGCACGGTTTCATGCCTCCCCACGCGCTTAACATCGTCAAGCCATCAAAAGGATTCTCAGGTACTTACATGGAACTCAAGAATTTGGCATTTTCTCCTTCTTCCTCAATTGTTACTTTGAAAGCTTTTTCCGATGCTGATTTTGGAGGTTATAGGATTGATAGGAAAAGTACTTCTGGTGCTTGTCATTTTCTTGGTAATTCACTAGTTGCTTGGTACTCTAGAAAACAAAACCCAATTGCACAGTCCACAGCTGAATCTGAATATGTAGTTGCTGCTAGTGCTTGCTCACAAATTCTTTGGATTGTTCAAATACTTAAGGACTATGGGGTTGATCTAGATAGTGTTCCACTGTTTTGTGATAACACTAGTGCCATTTGCATTGCTAAAAACCCAGTGCAACATTCTAGAACTAAGCAGATTGACATTAGGTATCACTTTCTCTGTGATAATGTTGAAAAAGGAAACATTGTGCTTCACCATGTAGATACCAAACAACAATTGGCTGACATTTTTACAAAACCTTTGGATTTCACTCGTTTTTGTTTTATTCGTAGTGAAATAGGGGTTATGCATCCTCATGGCTTACATTGAGGGGGAGTTTTGAAACTTGAGAAGTCTATGTGTGAATATGAAATTAAAATAATATGAGCATAATATTTCATACATATATGACTTTGTGATTCCTTTTACATGCTGAAAGTTCTTACTACATTACTCGTGTTATACATTTTGTAGTTTTTGGCATGTCTAGTAATTGGAATAATTACTTACATTAAATCTGGTCATGATCGAACTTTCTTGCTGTTTTGAACTTGTTGCATGTTCACAAGTGCTTCTAATTATAATGAATCAATCAAGTAAGCAACTCACATGTTGAGTTTTTATGTTCAAATAAAAAAAAGATCAAGAGAATATGCATGCATCGCACTTCTTCTTTTGAGATGGCTTATCATTGCACTTAGATATGAAGTTGGAAGAAGTTGTGTATGACTAAAACCATGTCCTTAAGCTTCTGATTGTCAAATGACATATGCTTGGCTTGGTTGGTTAGAATAAGGCAGATACACATATAATCTCTTGCAAATATCATATGATCTAAATTTGTGCTTTGAAAAATAATAAAATGCAGCAACAAGTGTCATGCTTTCTGGTATTGAGATAGTTAAGTTTGTGAGATCATGACTTGTTTAAATTGAAAATTACATTTGATCTCTAGCATGGCTTACACTACTTTATGTATCTTATTGATGTGATAGTGTAAGTTACTTGATAGTATGACTTGGATGAGCTTTGTTTATATGTATATGTTATAATATGCTCATTAAATTAAAATTTCTCTTTTGTACCTTGCTGAATACATTGTCAAAGGGGGGAGATAATATAGTGAATTTTTAAAGATAAGTATGCTAGGGGGAGAAATTTATTTCTATCTCATTTGAGTTTCAGAAAGGGGGAGAAATTGTTCTCAAAACTTTCCATGCCAATGTTCAGATTTTAAATGGTGTTGCCAATGCATTCATCAAGGGGGAGATTGTGAGACCTTTGTGTGCTGAATACATTGACTTTGACAATAAAAGTTTTGAATGCTGCTGTAACATCTTTTTAGCAAGGTTCGACAATAGGTTCGACTTTCTTTGTCTAGGTCTGACATGTTTTTGGGTAGCTCTGGTGAGCTTTGTCTTTAGCTCTGACATGTCTTTGATAGCTCCAACATGTCTTTGTTAAGCTCTGATATGTTTTGATTGGTCCAACTTATGTTGGTTAGCTCCGACATGTTTTTCTAGCTCCGGCTTTTGGGTCGACTAGTTCCGACTAGCTTTGGCAAGCTCCGGCGCTAGGTTGTACTGGCTTTGGTAAGCTCCAGCGCTAGGTTGTACTAGCTTTGGTAAGCTCCGACTCAAGCTCCGGTTAGCTTTGGCAAGATTCGGAGCTTGATTGCAATATTCCTGCTTTTACTGTGAAATGTTTCAAACTTGCTTTACATTGTTAGAAAGATTGCTTAGTATTCATTTGCTAAGTTTTTGGCACGTTTTGGTTGATATGGCTGATATCGTTTTACTATGGTTTTGCAACATGCTTATGTGAGGTGCTCACATGAGGTGTTGTGTTCGGAACTAATTTGAGTCAAGTCACGAACTTGGTCTCGTACGGATTGGTTGTTTATTCATGTGCAGGTGTTGCTTGAGTTCAAGACATGGCTGGTGACGTGATCCATTGAATTAGTCTTAGAGAGAAGATGAGGTTCAACAACTAAGTTCAGGAGGAATTGTGGTTGAGTTGATCGGGAGGTTGCACGTCATGTTTGAATCAAGAACAATGCATATGAAGGTATCGTGGATGTTGTTGGAAGATGTTTGCACGTATGCAAGGAGTACATGGACGTGGCTACATGGTTCCAAGGCGTGATGAAGATATGTGGACATAAAGAATTGGTTGGAAAGGTCCAACCGACTAGGTTATGGACTCAGGCTGCGGCTGAGTCGGGTTTGACTCAAATATGGAAAGACTTGAGTTGGTTATGATAGGATTTCATGTGGGTCACGAATTTGAGTTGTTTTAGGAATGTGGAATAAGTTCCTAAGGTGTTTGAAAGTCTTAAGATTGCTTCTATCTGCGTATAAAAGAGTCCTAAGCAATTATGGAAACTTTCAATTCGTGAACGGAGTAGGATTAGAGTCCTGATTTGAGTTAAGTTGGCTTTTGAGCTGGTTATATAAGCAAGGGAGACCAGAGCTCGTGGTAGACGACTTTGGGGCTGTTCCTCTTATTCTCTATTGAATAAAATTCGTAGTTGAAATGAAGTTTTGTGCCTTGTTCGTCTGACTTGTTCCAGACAAGTTTTTCTCGTCGAGTTTTTTGCACATCACTACCTTTCTTCGGTGGTTTTATCATAACTCGAGTTTTACATATCCAATTGACGTGATTCTTTTTGGGTTGTTTTTACAACTCGATTTTCTATGATATGTGAAAATTTGACGGTCATTGGATTTGTGGTTTCTGATCTACACGAGTTTCTTTGCAGTGTTTCAGAACAGTTTTTCTCGGGTAGGACATATTGATCTTTGTTCGACCTTTCAATCATAACTTGAGTTTCTCTCGACAGATTTGAGTGATTCTTGTTGTGTCTTCTTTGTGACTTGATTCTCTCTTATTTATATCTATTTTTTCATGGTGAAACATGATTATATTTGTCTCACACATAATTTCTTTAACAGATCGTTTTTCTGCCGAAGGGGTTGGGATTTAATTGTTTCTGCCGTGTAAGATTTTTTAATCTAACATTCACCCCCTCCTTTGGTAGCTTTTCACGTGATTTTCAATCCTACATATATAGAGGTGGAGGTGGTAGGGTTTAATGGATTTTGAGTTTTAGGTGGTGGAGGCCGGGGTGGGGTCCTACATGGGCTCCACAGGGGTTGGACACGATGTTCTTGGGCCCAATTAAGACAAATAACCAATAGCAAGTCGTGGAGGAAAAGATTGAATCCTAGTCGGGCAAACCAAACAAGTCCGCTAGGGGGGCCGGACTAGTTCGTCGGAAGTCACAAAGTTGAACGGATAAGTCTGGTATCAAGCCGGACAAGTCCGCTTGGAGACAAATTGAAGTTCCAGAGAGTTGAACGGACAAGTCCGGTGCTAGGTAGGACATGTCCGGGGTATGACTTAGGAAAACATCAGAAATTTTCGGACTAGTCTATGGTGTTAATGAATAAGTCCGAAAAGACAACAGAGAGCAAAACCGGACTAGTTCAGGGTCCAAAGTGGACAAATCCGCCCTTCTCAGGGAGAACAATAGAGAGTTAGACAGATTAGTCCGGGGTCCAAATCCGGACAAGTCCGCACTACAACATGTTTTTATTTGCTTGCATGATTATAATTTATTTTAAAAGTATTTCTTTTGTATTGCTCAATGCTAAACATGTATGAGAATGTATGCAATGCACGATGGATGAAAATGAGGGTGTTACAAACCTACCGCCTTAAAATGAATCTCGCCCTCGAGATTCAATGTAGAAGAGAAGAGATAGTGAAATTCTTTCTTGATCTCATCTTTCAGCTTGCAAGTTGCTTCCGATTCTGCATGATGCTTCCATTGTACTTTACACCATCGAGTCACCTTGTTTCTTGTGACCCTCTCCTTGGTTTCCAAAATTTTGTCAGGTTGTTCCGCGTAAGTCAAATTTGCCTCCAATTCCAATACTTTCATTGGCACTTGTTCTTCTGGTACCCTTGTGATGCCCAGTTCCGAAAACTGAACCAAGCTAACACATATGTGTGCCCAGGAAGTTCATCACACATACACGAGTGCAATCACAAAAGAGTATACAGAAAATTACCACAAGACAAGATTAATTAACCCAAATTTTATTACACAAACCAGATTATCCTCGAATACAAGCTCTAATGAATATTAATGACAAGTTCAACTAATGCAGCGGAAACAAACTAATTAAGCAAACTAAGCAACTATGCAGCATAAGCGACAGGGTATGTATGCGCAGCTCCAATCAACACCACAGGCAAAGCTGACGGTAGACACGGCTTAGAACTCCGTATTATCGCCATTAAACTCATAATCTTGACCTGCAACTGTTGGGGGGGGGGATTGCAAGAGCGAGTACATGTCGTACTCAGCAAGTGTGGAAAGTATGACATGTGGCTAATTCAAATGACGACAATAATAATGGCTAAGTGCTGAAAAGTACATAAAAACATTTGAAAGCAATATATTACATGTATGTGAAATAAACCCATCATAATCATAAGTAATACCATAATACCAGTCCACAATTCACCATCCTCATCCATAATTCCAGATTTCACCATTGCCAATAACCATATTCAATACCAAAAATAAATCCATAACCATCCATAACCATTACCAAACCATAACCATCCCAAATCCCAATTTCCCTCTAATCATGTAGGTCATCCAGGCGCTCATAACCGGGAGCACGGCTATCATGATAGTTTTAGTTAACTCTGCAGAGTTTGTACCTCTTTACCCACGTGTTTGTGATTTCATCACCCGTCGGCGACTAAAGAACCTCCCTCATGCCAATTACACTTCCTTTGGTGTATGGCCAAGAGATCACAAAATAGCCTTTACAAAGGGATTACTAGCCTATTTAGACCCCACTAAGGTTTCACCGGTGGCGATGTCTCCCGCAGAGCACATCTTCAACCAAGGGCCCCCTCTTGAGCCATTCGGATCCCAGGGTAGTCCCACCAATCATCAACAAACCCAATCCGACTACCCCTTCCCCGAGCATCCACAATGGTCCAAACAACACTAGCAAAGCCCTAATTAATCAGCTACGCCGCACCCATACTTGGCCTCGTGGTGGCACTGTAGTCCTGGCCTATTCTCGCATGAACCGGTCCTTAGATCTAAAGCAAGCAAACCACCATAACATCCAACCCATCCACATACCAGGCTTTCTTAGATCACCCATCACCATACCGTATTGACCAGTTCACATTAACCAGAATGTCATTGATGCATAATTAAATGTGTAGTGTTGTTTGCCATCCCAATTAATTAAGCGAAGCAAAAAGGTAAAAACCCTTCCCAACTCTCTACCATATATTCCAGGTGACAAGGGTGGTCAACAAACTAGTAAACTTCCTACCATAGGATTCCCATCAATTTGACACAAGCATGCAGTTTGCAAACAAAACATTTATTTTAAAATAGGATCAATATGCTTCAAAGACACTTGCCTTGCTCTTGCTGTTGATTAAGGTCAAAGCCTTCAAACTCTTGGTGTTGTAGATCCTCCATGGAACTCTCTAGCGCAAATCCGTCTAATCCACACAATAAACATACAAGACAAGAAACACAATCAAAGAATGCACAAATATTACTCAATATGACATGACATGTATGATTAATGCAAATGCGAGGTAGAACTTATTAATAGATTGCTTTCAATGATCACTAACTAGTTCTAATAGCTTTTAACAAATTTATTTAGGTTTGGGGTTGATTAGGTCAGTTCTTGGAATTAATTCAACACAATTTAGCCAGGAAGATCGGACTAGTCCGCTAGGGACCGGACAAGTCCGCACTTCACGAGATTAGCAAATTAGGGTAGATCGACGTGAATTTGGAGATTAGGGGTTGAATTCACGTAAGGAAAAGAGAATAGAAGGTATACCAGATGTTTAGAACTCCAATGAATCAAGAAACTTGGAGGTAACACTTGGATCTTGATGATCTAGGGTTGGTGATGAACTTGGGGATGAATTAGTGGTGAAGGACGAAACTTGGTGGAGATCTTGATCCTCCTTCGTTTCCTCCTCTTATTCTTCTTGCTTGGGATCTCCTCCTCCCTCCTTGATGGTGGCTCCCCACGAACTAGGGTTTGGGTGGGTGGAAAAGTGGCAAATAGATGTCAAACCAATAGGTGGGGCTGTTTATATAGAGGTGGAGGCTAGGGTTAGATGGATTTCGAGTTTTGGGATGAGTAGAGGCCGGTTTAGAGTCCCACATGGGCTCTAAAAGAGTTGGGCACGACGACATCCCTAGGCCCACTTAACGTGAAACCCAAGAAACAAGTCGTAAAACAAAAGTTCAATTCGGAGTCACGAAATATCGGACAAGTCCGGACAGGACCGGACTAGTCCGAAGTCGTCCAGGGAGAAAATCGGACAAGTCTGGCCAAAAATCGGACAAGTCCGATCTTAGTCAGAAAGGAAAACGGACAAGTCCGCTGGAACACCGGACTAGTCCGGACAAGTCCAGGGACTTAACAAATTTTCAAGGATTCATGGAATACCGGACTAGTCCGCACAAGATCGGACAAGTCCGAAGTTGTCCAGAGGCAAATATCGGACTAATCCGTAGCAAAAACGGACAAGTCCATTTTTAGACAGAGAGAAATCGGACTAGTCCTCAACAAAACCGGACTAGTCCGCACTTTCCTACATTTTTAAGTGCGGTTTTGCTCCAAATCAATTTTAAACTTGTTCCTCTTGTTATGGGTTAATGTTAAACATGTATATGAATGTATGCAAGACATGATGCATGAAAATGAGGGTGTTACAAACCTACCCCCCTTAAAATGAATCTCGCCCTCGAGATTCGACGCGGAAGAGAAGAGATAGGGAAATTCCTTCTTGAGATCATCCTCTAATTCCCATGTCGCTTCTTTTTCTGTGTGGTGCTTCCATTGAACTTTACACCATCTGATAACCTTGTTCCTTGTGACTCTCTCCTTGGTTTCCAAGATCTTAATCGGTTGCTCGGCATAAGTCAAATCTTCCTCTAGCTCCAACTCTTCCATTGGCACCTGTTCTTCCGGTAATCTCAAGCACTTTTTGAGCTGGGAAACATGAAAGACAACATGTACGTCTGAAAGATGAGCTGGCATCTCCAACTTATACGCTACTTCTCCTCTTTTGTCCAAAATCTTGAATGATCCAATGTAACGAGGTGCTAGCTTGCCTCTTATGTTAAACCTCTTATGACCTCTCATTGGTGACACCTTGAGGTAAACAAAATCTCCCAATTCAGAGGCTAGTTTCCTTCTCCTATTGTCCGCATAGCCTTTTTGCCTTGATTGGGCAGCCCTCAAGTTTTCACGAATTATTTGGACTTGCTTTTCGGCTTCTTGCAACACATCTGGACCAAATACTTGAGTTTCTCCTGCCCCGTTCCAGAATAAATGTGTCCTACACTTCCTTCCATAAAGCGCTTCGTATGGTGACATTTTCAAACTTGCTTGATAACTATTGTTGTATGAAAACTCCGCGTATGGCAAGCTTTTGTCCCAACTTTTCCCATGCTTTAAAACACAAGCTCTTAACATGTCCTCCAAAATTTGATTGGTCCTCTCGATTTGACCATCCGTTTGAGGGTGATATGCTGAACTAAAATTCAACCTCGTTCCCAAGGCTTCATGCAATTTTTGCCAAAGTCTGGAGGTAAATTGAGAACCTCTATCCGAGACTATCTTCTTCGGTACTCCATGTAGGCACACAATATGCTCCATATACAATTCTGCTAGCTTCGCGGTGGTATATGTGGTCTTGACAGGAATGAAGTGAGCTGATTTTGTCAACCGATCTATAATGACCCATATTGAATCATAGCCATACTGGGTTCGCGGTAATCCAACTATAAAGTCCATACCAATCTCTTCCAACTTCCACTCTGGAATCTTCAATGGCTGCAATAACCCTGCTGGCCTTTGATGTTCCGCCTTGACTCATTGGCACACATCACACAATGCAACATATTCGGCTATGTCCTTCTTCATGCTATCCCACCAATAGCAAGTCTTCAAGTCTTTGTACATCTTCGTACAACCTAGGTGAATCGAGTAAGGCGAGTCATGTGCCTCCTTTAATATTGTCTCCCGAATATGCTTTACATTAGGCACAACAATCCTCTTTCCAAGCCATAAGGTACCATGTTCATCCTCGTCAAATCTGAATTCTCTCCCTTCTTCGGTCCTTTCCTTGATTTCCTTGATCTTCATCTGTGGTTTGTGCCTCTCGAATTTCTTGTTCCAAGGTTGGGTTTAATCCCATCATCCCCATCTCATTTACAAACCCGAGGTTCAACTGTTCAAACTCCTTACATAACTCGAATGGTAACTCTCGAACTGTGAGTTGATAACTTACTCCTTTTCTACTCAAAGCATCGGCCACTACATTGGCTTTTCCTGGATGATAGGTGATCCCCAAATCATAATCCTTGATGAGCTCCAACCATCTTCGTTGCCTCAAGTTCAGATCCGTTTGTGTGAAAATATACTTCAAACTCTTATGATCCGTGTAAATTTCACACCTATGTCCAAGAATATAGTGTCTCCAAATCTTCAATGCATGTACCACGGCTGCGAGTTCCAAATCGTGCGTGGGGTAATTCTGCTCATGTTTCTTCAATTGTCTTGATGCATAGGCGACCACTTGACCTTCTTGCATCAATACACACCCAAGTCCTTGTCTCGATGCATCACAATAGATGTCGAAACTCTTGCTTACATCCGGCAATACCAAAACTGGGGCTGTTGTCAACCTTTTCTTCAACTCCTCAAAACTGTTTTGACAAGCTTCAGTCCATAGGAACGCCTTTCCCTTCATTAGCAATTCTGTCATTGGCTTGGCTATTTTGGAGAAGTCCTTGATTAATCGACGATAATATCCAGCTATTCCAAGAAAACTCCTTATTTCCTTTACGTTTTGCGGTGGTTCCCACTTCAACACGTCTCTCACTTTTCCGGGGTCAACCGATACTCCTCCTCCGGAAATAATGTGGCCTAAGAAAGAAACTTCCCGTAACTAGAATTGACATTTACTGAACTTGGCATACAATTGATGCTCCCTCAATTTCTGCAGCGTAAGCCTCAAGTGTTCCTCGTGTTCCTTCTCATCCTTCGAGTAGATCATAATATCATCGATGAACACCACAACGAACTTATCCAAGTACTCCATGAAGACTTTATTCATGAGGTACATAAAGTAGGCAGGCGCATTTGTCAATCCAAATGACATCACGGTGTACTCATAAGATCCATACCGTGTCCTAAAAGCTGTCTTGGGTATGTCCGATGGTCTAATCTTCATTTGAAAGTATCCCGACCTTAAATCAATCTTGGAGAAGACACAAGCACCCTTCATCTGATCAAACAAGTCTTCTATACGTGGCAAGGTATACTTGTTTTTGATTGTTACCTCGTTGAGAGCTCGGTAATCCACGCACATCCTTTGCGTTCCATCCTTCTTGTCCACAAACAGCACAGGCGCTCCCCAAGGTGAAGAACTAGGGCGAATAAAACCCTTCTCTAATTGCTCTTGAATTTGCTTCTTGAGCTCCGCTAATTCCATAGGAGGCATCCTATACGGCCTCTTAGCTATAGGTGCAGTTCCAGGTATTAAATCAATAACAAACTCAATGTCTCGATCAGGCGGCATACCTGGTAACTCATCCGGAAACACATCCAAAAATTCACACACTACCGGAATCTCCTCAATTGTGGCACCGTCCATATGATTCAACTCCAATTGCTTCGGTGCGGTTTGAGATGCTTCGAATTCTACAGTGATCCCTTCCTCATTGGTCAACTTCACCGTCTTCGTGGCACACTCAATAACTCCATTGTGCTTCCTCAACCAGTCCATACCAAGTATAATGTCCAATCCTTGAGAATCCAAAACAATGAGGTTGGCGGAGAAGTCTACCCCCTTTATTCTAAGGCCTACTTTTGATTTGTCCTCATCTCTCCTCCAGGAGACTTAACCAATAGAGTAAACTTCATATGAGAGACAGGCAAACTATACTTGGCAACATACTTCGATGCAATGAATGAATGCGATGCTCCAGAATCAAATAACATAGTCGCGGGGTTGGAGTTGGCGAGAAACATACCAATGACCACGTCATCCGCTTGTTGAGCATCCTCCGTAGAGACATGGTTCACGTTGCCACGAGCAAAATTCTGCTGTCCACGGCTTCCTTGTGGCTGTCCTCCATTGGGTCTTGGGTTTTGCCTCGGCGCATTGCTTCCTTGACCAAGGCCTGACTTAGGACATTGATGCGCAAAGTGTCCAGCTTCTCCACAAGTATAACACTTCTTAACTCCACCAGAATTATTGGGACGAGCTTGGTTTTGAGCATTGGCTCCAGGAAAATCAGCACGAGGCGCATAAAGCATCGGAGGCCTAGGTGCTTGCATGACAGGGCGCTGCTGCACAAACTCAGTTGGGCGTGGTGCATAACCAGGGCGCTGAGCAGGAATAGAGGAGCTGTAATGAGGCGCATTAGGCGGCGCAAAGCGAGGGCGCACATTACTTCCTTGTTGTTGTCCTTGATATGGCGCCTTCCTCTTGTTGTCTTGTTCCACCTCACGGATCTTGTTCTCAACCACCATTGCTTTGTCCACAAGCTTCTGAAAATTGGCATAATCACAGTTGAGTAGTTGCACTTGGATCTCATTGTTCAAGCCTCTCATGAACAAGTACTGTTTCCGGCTGTCCCGACTAACATCCTCAGGCGCATACCTTGAGAGTTGAGTGAACTTGTTGAGATATTCACTCACACTTGATCTTCCTTGCCTTAAATTCTCAAATTCTTGCCTCTTCAAGAGCATAACACCTTCTGGCACATAATGAGAACGAAAATTTTCCTTGAATTCGGCCCAAGTAATTCTCTCTTGATTATCATGAGCATTGTAATAAGAATCCCACCAATCCGCAGCTGCTCCAACTAGTTGATGAGAAGCAAATAGCACCTTCTCCCGGTCACTGCATTGGACAATAGCTACCTTCTTCTCCACGGACTTGAGCCAATCATCCGCATCCATAGGGTTTGCGGCTTGATCAAAGGTTGGCGGCCTAGTCCTCATAAACTCTCCCAATCGGTTATGAGGAGGCGGGGGTGGCGGTGGAGGCATGTGAGGCTGATTGTTGATATTGCCAGCCTGCAGCTGTCCCATAGTCTGTATCATGGTCTGTATGAGCTGGTTTTGCATGGCCAATAGCTGCTCGATGTTGATAGCTCCTTGGGCAGGTCCTTGTCCATTGTTGTTCTGAGGCACTCCATTGTTCTCCTCCTCATCATTAACGTCCCTCTGGTTGCGAGTCCTCACCATCTGAAGAAGAGCAATAGGTAAGAATTGGAAAACGTCCCCAACTATATGCATCAAGGGATATGAAGCTAAGCAACTAACTAGCCTAGGTGGACATGGCAATGCTAAGCATCCCAAAATCCTCTATTAAGCACACAAGCAAGCAATATATATATAGCAAACAACACTTCAAGCAAAAACACATCGATTCATGAGTGCTCCTATGTGCTCTAAAGTGTCCATTCTATCTAGGCTGCATCCTACGGTCAACCTGTGGCTCTGATACCAATCTGTGACGCCCAGTTCCGAAAACTGAACCAAGCTAACGCATATGTGTGACCAGGAAGTTCATCACACATACACGAGTGCAATCACAAAAGAGTATACAGAAAATTACCACAAGACAAGATTAATTAACCCAAATTTTATTACAAACCAAATTATCCTCGAATACAAGCTCTAATGAATATTAATTACAAGTTCAACTAATGCAGCGGAAATAAACTAATTAAGCAAACTAAGCAACTATGCAGCATAAGCGACAGGGTATGTATGCGCAGCTCCAATCAACACCACAGGCAAAGCTGACGGTAGACACGGCCTAGAACTCCGTATTATCGCCATTAAACTCATAATCTTGACCTGCAACTGTTGGGGGGATTGCAAGAGTGAGTACATGTCGTACTCAGCAAGTGTGGAAAGTATGACATGTGGATGATTCAAATGATGACAATAATAATGGCTAAGTGCTGAAAAGTACATAAAAACATTTGAAAAGCAATATATTACATGTATGTGAAATAAACCCATCATAATCATAAGTAATACCATAATACCAGTCCACAATTCACCATCCTCATCCATAATTCCAGATTTCACCATTGCCAATAACCATATTCAATACCAAAAATAAATCCATAACCATCCATAACCATTACCAAACCATAACCATCCCAAATCCCAATTTCCCTCTAATCATGTAGGTCATCCAGGCGCTCATAACCGGGAGCACGACTATCATGATAGTTTTAGTTAACTCTGCAGAGTTTGTACCTCTTTACCCACGTGTTTGTGATTTCATCACCCGTCGGCGACTAAAGAACCTCCCTCATGCCAATTACACTTCCTTTGGTGTATGGCCAAGAGATCACAAAATAGCTTTTACAAAGGGATTACTAGCCTATTTAGACCCCACTGAGGTTTCACCGGTGGCGATGTCTCCCGCAGAGCACATCTTCAACCAAGGGCCCCCTCTTGAGCCATTCGGATCCCAGGGTAGTCCCACCAATCATCAACAAACCCAATCCGACTACCCCTTCCCCGAGCATCCACAATGGTCCAAACAGCACTAGCAAAGCCCTAATTAATCAGCTACGCCGCACCCATACTTGGCCTCGTGGTGGCACTGTAGTCCTGGCCTATTCTCGCATGAACCGGTCCTTAGATCTAAATCAAGCAAACCACCATAACATCCAACCCATCCACATACCAGGCTTGCTTATATCACCCATCACCATACCATATTGACCAGTTCACATTAACCAGAATGTCATTGATGCATAATTAAATGTGTAGTGTTGTTTGCCATCCCAATTAATTAAGCGAAGCAAAAAGGTAAAAACCCTTCCCGACTCTCTACCATATATTCCAGGTGACAAGGGTGGTCAACAAAACTAGTAAACTTCCTACCATAGGATTCCCATCAATTTGACACAAGCATGCAGTTTGCAAACAAAACATTTATTTTAAAATAGGATCAATATGCTTCAAGGACACTTGCCTTGCTCTTGCTGTTGATTAAGGTCAAAGCCTTCAAACTCTTGGTGCTGTAGATCCTCCGTGGCACTCTCTAGCGCAAATCCGTCTAATCCACACAATAAACATACAAGACAAGAAACACAATCAAAGAGTGCACAAATATTACTCAATATGACATGACATGTATGATTAATGCAAATGTGAGGTAGAACTTATTAATAGATTGCTTTCAATGATCACTAACTAGTTCTAATAGATTTTAACAAATTTATACAGGTTTGGGGTTGATTAGCTTAGTTCTTGGAATTAATTCAACACAATTTAGCCAGGAAGATCAGACTAGTCCGCTAGGGACCGGACAAGTCCGCACTTCACAAGATCAGCAGATTAGGGTTTTCTAGATCGACGTGAATTTGGAGATTAGGGGTTGAATTCATGTAAGGAAAAGAGAATAGAAGGTATACCAGATGTTTAGAACTCCAATGAATCAAGAAACTTGGAGGTAACACTTGGATCTTGATGATCTAGGGTTGGTGATGAACTTGGGGATGAATTGGTGGTGAAGGATGAAACTTGGTGGAGATCTTGATCCTCCTTCGTTTCCTCCTCTTATTCTTCTTGCTTGGGATCTCCTCCTCCCTCCTTGATGGTGGATCCCCACGAACTAGAGTTTGGGTGGGTGGAAAAGTGGCAAATAGATGTCAAACCAATAGGTGGGGCTGTTTATATAGAGGTGGAGGCTAGGGTTAGATGGATTTCGAGTTTTGGGATGAGTAGAGGCCGGTTTAGAGTCCCACATTGGCTCTAAAAGAGTTGGGCACGACGTCCCTAGGCCCACTTAACGTGAAACCCAAGAAACAAGTGATAAAACAAAAGTTCAATTCGGAGTCACGAAATATCGGACAAGTCCGGACAGGACCGGACTAGTCCGAAGTCATCCAGAGAGAAAATCGGACAAGTCTGGCAAAAAATCGGACAAGTCCGATCTTAGTCAGAAAGGAAAACGGACAAGTCCGCTGGAACACCGGACTAGTCCGGACAAGTCCAGGGACTTAACAAATTTTCAAGGATTCATGGAATACCGGACTAGTCCGCACAAGATCGGACAAGTCCGAAGTTGTCCAGAGGCAAATATCGGACTAATCCGCAGCAAAAACGGACAAGTCCGTTTTTAGACAGAGAGAAATCAAACTAGTCCTCAGCAAAACCGGACTATCCGCACTTTCCTACATTTTTAAGTGCGGTTTTGCTCCAAATCAATTTTAAACTTGTTCCTCTTGTTATGGGTTAATGTTAAACATGTATATGAATGTATGCAAGGCATGATGCATGAAAATGAGGGTGAGCACTTCTTGAGCTGAGAAACGTAAAACACATCATGAACATCAGAAAGATGTGTTGGCATCTCCAACTAATATGCCACTTCTCCACGTTTGCTCAAAATCTTGAATGGTCAAATATAGCGAGGTGCCAACTTGCCTCTGACATTAAACCACTTATGACCTCGCATAGGTGATACTTTGAGATATACGAAGTCTCCCACTTCAAAGACTGAGTTTATTCGCCTATTATCCGCATATCCCTTTTATCTTGATTGAGTAGCCCTCAAATTCCTGTGGATTGTCTGAACTTGATTTTCAGCTTCTAGCAACACATCAGGTCCAAATACTTGGTTCTCTCCTGTCTCATTCCAAAACAAGGGTGTCCTACACTTCCTTCTATATAGTGCTTCATATGGAGACATTTTCAAGGTGGCTTGATAACTGTTATTGTAGGAAAATTCAGCATACAACAAGCCTTTGTCCCAGCTACGTCCATACTTCAAGGCACAAGCTCTCAACATATCTTCCAATATTTGGTTGGTCCCCTCGGTTTTGTCCATCGGTTTGTGGATGATATGTTGAGCTAAAATTTAACCTTGTACCCATAGCTTCATGCATTTTCTCCCAGAACCTAGAGGTGAATTGAGAACCTCGGTTCAAGGCTATTTTCTTTGAAACTCCATGTTGGCACACAATATGCTCCATATACAATTCTACTAGCTTCGCGATGGTAAATGTGGCCTTGACAGGTATGAAATGAGCTGATTTGGTCAACCAAAACAATAACCCATATTGAGTCATACTCGGACTGGGTTCACGGTAATCCAACTATGAATTCCATACCAATTTCTTCCCACTTCCAGTCCGGAATCATCAATGGCTGCGATAATCTAGCTGGCCTTTGATGTTCAGCTTTGACCCATTGGCACACATCACACAAAGCTACATACTCAACTATGTCCTTTTTCACGCTAGCCCACCAATAACATGTCTTCAAGTCTTTGTACATCTTCAGACAACCGGGATGGATTGAGTCAGGAAAGTCATGTGCCTCCTTTAATATCATTTCCCGAATATGCTTTACATTAGACACAACAATTCTTTTTCCAAGCCATAAAGTACCATATTCGTCCTCATAAAATCTGAATTCTCTCCCATCCTGGGTCCTTTCCTTAATTTCCTGAATTTCCCCATCCTTTGTTTGACCTTCTCGAATTTCTTGTTCCAAGGTTGGATTTAACTCAATTATTCCCATATCATTCACAAATCCAAGATTCAGCCGTTCAAACTCCTTGCATAGGTCAGATGATAACTCCCGAATCGTGAGTTGGTGACTTACTCCTTTCCGACTCAAAGCATCAACCACTATATTAGCCTTCCTCGGGTGATAGTTGATTCTCACATCATAATCCTTGATGAGGTCCAACCATCTTCATTGCCTCAAATTCAGATCCGTTTGTGTGAATATGTACTTGAGGCTCTTGTGATCCGTGTAAATCTCACACCTATGACCAAGAATGTAATATTTTCAAATCTGTAAAGCATGCACTACGGCTGCAAGTTCGAGATCATGCGTAGGATAATTCTATTTATGTTTCTTCAATTGCCTTGATGCATAGGCTACTACTTGACCTTCTTGCATGAGCACACATCCAAGTCCCTGCCTTGAGGCATCACAATAAATATCGAAACTTTTGCTCACATCCGGCAAAACCAAGACAGGTGATGTTGTTAACCTCTTCTTAAGCTCCTCAAAGCTGTTTTGACAAGATTGAGTCCATTGGAATGCTTTTCCTTTCATTAATAACTCAGTCATAGGCTTGGATATTTTGGAAAAGTCCTTGATGGACCGACGGTAATATCCAGTCATTCCAAGAAAACTCCGAATTTCCTTTATATTCCGCGGTGTCTCCCATTTCAGCACATCCCTCACTTTTCCCGGGTCAACCAATACTCCTCCTCCAGAGATACTATGGCCCAAAACGACACCTCCTTTAACCAGAATTGACACTTGCTGAATTTGGCATATAATTGGTGTTCCCTAAATTTTTGCAATGTGAGCCTTAAATGCTCCTCATGCTCCTCCTCACTCCTCGAGTAGATCATAATGTCATTAATGAACACTACAACAAATTTATCCAAGTATTATATGAATACCTTATCATGAGGTACATGAAGTTTGCAGGTGCATTCGTCAATCCAAAAGACATCACAGTGTACTCATAGGATCCATATCGTGTCCGAAATGCTATTTTGGGTATGTCTGACAGTCTAATCTTCATTTGGAAGTAACCTGACCTCAAGTCAATCTTGGAGAAAACACAATCACCCTTCATTTGGTCGAACAAATCCTCTATATGGGGCAATGTATACATGTTCTTAATCGTCACCTTGTTGAGAGCCCGGTAGTCCACACACATCCTTTGGGATCCATCCTTCTTATCCACGAATAGCACTGGCGCTCCCCGAGGTGAAGAGCTTGGGCGAATGAGACCCTTTTCTAGCTGCTCCTGAATTTGCTTCTTGAGCTCCGCTAACTCCATAGGAGGCATCCTATATGGCCTCTTAGCTATAGGTGCAGTTCCAAGTATTAACTCAATAACAAACTCGATGTCACGATCAGGTGGCATACCTGACAACTCACCTGGGAACACATCCGAAAATTCACACACCATTGGGATCTCCTCTATTTCTGCACCGTCCATTTTATTCAGCTCCACTTGCTTTGGTGTGTGTTGAGATGCTTCAAATTCTATGCTGACCCCTTCTTCATTTGTCAACTTCACTATTTTTGTGGCACCCTGAATTATCCCTTATGCTTCCTTAGCTAGTCCATACCAAGTATTATGTCCAGTCCTTGTGAATCCAAAACAATAAAGTTGGCGAAGAAATCTACCCCCCTTATTCTAAGGCTTACTTTTGTACATACTATATACGTCCTCATCTCCCCTCCAAGAGACTTAACCAACAAGGTATACTTCATATGAGATATGGGAAAACTATACTTGGCAACATACTTTGATGCAATGAATGAATGCGATGCTCCAGAATCAAATAGCATAGTTGTCGGGTTGGAGTTTGCGAGAAACATACCAATCACCATGTCATCCGCTTGTTGTGCTTCCTCCGTAGAGACATGGTTCACATTGCCACAAACAAAATTATGTGGTCCACAGTTGCCTTGAGTTGCTCCTCCATTTGGTCTTGGGTTCTGTCTTGGTGCATTATTCCCTTGACCAATGCCTGACTTAGGATATTGAGATGCAAAGTGTCCCACCTCACCACAAGTATAGCAGGACTTTGCGGCACCAGAATTATTTGGGCGAGCTTGGTTTTGAGCATTAGCAGAAAAATTTGCACGGGGCGCATGAGGCATTGGAGGGCGAGGCGCTTGCATAGCGTGACATTGCCACATGGGCTGAGCTGGGCGCGGTGGAATAGCAGCGCGATATGCAGGAGTGGAGGGGTTGTAGTATGGTGCATTTGGTGGTGCAAAGCGGGGGCGAACATTGCTTCCTTGTGGCTGTCCTTGATATGGCACCTTCCTCTTATTGTCTTGCTCCATCTCACGAACCTTGTTCTCAATCACAATAGCTTTGTCTACAAGCTTCTAGAAATTTGCATAGTCACAATTGAGCAATTGGACTTGAATCTCATTGTTTAAGCCCCTCATGAACAAATATTGCTTGCGGCTATCCCGATTGACATCTTCTGGAGCATACCTTGAGAGTTGAGTGAATTTATTGAGATACTCACTCACACTCGACATTCCTTGCCATAGGTTCTCAAACTATTGCCTCTTCAAGATCATAACACCCTCAGAAACAAAGTGAGAACGGAAGCTCTACTTGAATTCAGCCCAAGTGATCCTCTCCTGATTTTCATGGGTATTGCATAGTGAGTCCCACCAATCTGCAGCTGCTCCAACTAGTTGATGGGAAGCAAAGAGAACCTTCTCCCTGTCATTTAGATGGACAATAGCGAGCTTCTCCACATATTTTAGCCAATCATCTGCTTCTATAGGATCATTGGCTTGAGCAAAGGTGGGTGGCCTAGTCCTCATAAAATCTCCCAACCTGTTATGAGGCGGTGGGGGTGGTGGTGGTGGAGGCATATGGGGCTGATTCTGATTATTGTCCTGCAGCTGTACCAAGGTTTGGATCACCATCTACATAAGTTGATTCTGCATAACCAACAGCTGCTGAAGGTTGACAGCCTCAGGTCTAGGTCCATTGTTGTTGTTCTGAGGTGCTCCATTGTTCTCCTCATTCTCATTGGCATCCCTTTGGTTGCGAGTCCTCGACATATGAAAAAGAGCAAGAGAGAAGAATTTAGAAAACGTCTCCAACTATATGCATCAAGAGATATAAAACTAAGCAACTACCTATACTAGCCTATATGGATGTGGCAAACGCTAAAGCATCCCACAATCCTCTACTAAGCACACAAGCATACAAGCGACATTACATAGCAATCAGCACACCAAACAAACCACAATGCTTCCTGAGTGTTCCTATGTGCTCTAAAGTGTCCATTCTATCTAGGCTGCATCCTACGGTCAACCTATGGTTCTGATACAAATTTGTGACACCTGATTTCAAAAATAAACCAAGTGCGATGCATATGTGTGCCCGGGACGTTCAACACATATACACGAGTGCATCACAAATGATACACAGAAAATTATCACAACACAAATTAATTAAGAAGGTACTTTTATTACAATATTCAAATAATCCTCAAATTACAAGTCTAATGATCATTATTGATAAATCTGAAACTAATGCAGTGGAAATAATCTAAGCAAACTAAGCATATAGGGTAGCGTGGCTCCAAGCAACACCACAGGCAAGTCGACGGTAGCACACATCCTAGTACTCCGCATTATCTTCAGAGTACTCCCAAGAATCATTTGAAACTGTTGGTGGGGGAATTACAAGAGTGAGCACATGTCGTACTCAGCAATGTGGGAAATAATGACATGTGACTTAAACAAGGAACGACAATAAATAATGGCTATTTGCTGAAAAGTACATTTAAAACATGTAAAAAGCATCTTACAATGTCTATGTGAATTAATCCCATCATATCCAAAATAAACATAATAATTCATATCCATCATTCATTATCCATCCATATGCCATATTCATACCATCATCATTAACCATGCCCATTTATCACCATCCAATCCATAACCATAACAAACCATAACAAAACCTTAACCCAACTATAACCAAACCATCCCAAATTCTCATATTTCCTCTAATCATGTAGGTCATCCAAGTGCTTTTAACCGGGAGCACGACTATCATGATAGTTTTTAACACTCTACATAGGTTGTACCACTTTACCCACAAGTTGTGATTTTGTCACCCGTCGGCAACTAAAGAAACCTCCCTTATGCCAATTACACTTCTTTGGGTGTATGGCCAAGAGATAACAAAATAGCCTATACAAAGGGACTACTAGCATATTCAGACCCACTAAGGTTTCACCGGTGGTGATGCCTCCAACTGAGCACATCCAACCAAGGGCCCCCTCTTGTGCCGTTCGGATCCCAGGGCAGTCCCACCACTATTGCAAACCCAACCGACTCCCATTCCCCGCTCCCTCAAATGATACGATAAATGCTGGCAATACACCTATTGATATTTCCTATGCACTACTAACAATTCATCTCTAGCAGTGGTGCCAGAAATGCTGTTGGTAGGTTTTAATTCTCAGATGAATGTCTGCAAGCGCACGGAAACTATCGATGTAGAATTTTCCCTTTAAAGAGTATTCCCAAAGGGTGTCATTTATATTTTCCCAAAGGAAGGCTAGATGGAAGTAAAACAATCATCAAGTGGAAAGGCTAGGTTGGCTTAGGTAGGGTTCTAGCAAGGATGCATAAAGGATAATTGAGGTAGTGTGACACACACAAGAGCAATCTATCCTAAGGGATAAATGAGATAATAGAGGAACTAGGCTACGAGTTGGGTAGATACTCCTACTATGCTTCTAGTGTAACATAGCCTAAGTTAGTTACTAATGATCATGTTAATTATGAATTCTCATGCTAAGTGGATTAACACATTGGGCACAGGACTCCCACCAAGAGCCAGCGGCATAGCCAAACATGGTGGATTACAAAGGACAGATAGGACTGTCACCACCTACTACCTACCTCTTCAATCCGTGGGTATACGAGACATTCAACGCTACTCTCTATCCTAGCACCATGATAGAATATTAAGTAATTACCTTAAGATCCTAGGCACAAGCCATCCTAAGGAAATGAACTAAATCATTGTTGAACCAATATTAATTCATAGCATAAGTGATTCATGTTAACATAATCATATCATAGCTAATTAGACTATAGTGGGGGTTTATAGTGTTTATGATGATATAATGAGCATGATATAGCATAATCATAAATAATATTCCTTCCACATACATGGAATCCACAATCAAATAAGAAACGCTTCATCCGATTATATGAACAATGGAAGACTAAAGATATCATTTTTATTATGAATAAAGTCACAAATACAAATAGGAATATGGGAGACATACCTTTCTCAATTGGGAGGAGACTCCTTCTACTCCTCTCCTACTTGGACTATGGACTAGAGGCTCTCCTCTCTATAGCCTATACTCCTCTAAACCTATGGAGAGTAGTGAATACAAAGGAAGAATACTCAGTTGGTGTGTGTTGAAGTGAGGGGTGAGGGGTCCTATTTATAGCTTGGTGAAGGGTCGGTTCCCGCCACCAAAAGCGCGCGAATCAGTCACCCATGATCTTCAAGCCGAGAGGAGCTAACACATGGCGTTTGACCGCGTTTGGCGCCAAGACCTAGTAGACCGACTAGGGGGGTCGACCGACATGGTCTTGGCCCCGTTGGGGTTGTGCTTCCTCCAGACCTCTGCCAGGTGGGTCCATTCCTTTATATGGGCGCTACACTGTTGGATGGCCTCAGATACTTCTATTTGTTGGCCATTTGATCCATGTGGTGCCACATGTCGTTGCTTGATTGGCTAAAATGATATTTTATGGGATCCATCCCCTTGTTTCACTTCATTTCTGCATAGAATCCCTGCATGCACTACTTTCTCCAAGGAAAAGTGGAAATAGGTGAAATAGAAATGTGATGTGTGCAAGAAATGACAACTCCTTCACATAGTTGATTTATATTGACGGGTGAAATTGGTGTATAACAGCCTTCAACAAACTCCCTCAAGCTTATCCTTTGCTCATCCCGAGCAAAGTCAAGACTTTAGATTGATGATCAGGAGTTGCTACTATGTTCTATTTTTTCAAAAGTACCCTGTGCACAACAAAATACTATATCTACTATTGCAAAAATTGGCACGGTACTTCACCCATCTCAAGTCATTATGGGGCTTATGCCTTCTCGTATTCATGGGTGGTTGAAAGATACAATAGCAAATTGAGCACACATACCCTAGAAATCAAGTTCCACTCAAATTCTGGAGAGTTCAATTTAGATTTTAAGTATCTCAGTTTGATTCCCTCAAGTCTCTCCTTTGTTTGTAGAGGAAATATATCCTCACCAAGGCATTTCGCCTAAATTTATCCTACCTCTACATAAGGCTTGTATGTGGAGCTTGGTAGGGAATATAGTAGGTATATTTGCAACACATAATATTGCTAAGTCAAAAAAGCAAGCCTTAGGAGAAATAAATTCAAAATTATTTGATTCAAAACTTGTGCATGTGTGATGGAATAGAGGTGGATGTGGATATTTGAGATGACTCCTATGTATGTAGACTATCTTATTTTGCAGGGATGAAACATGGCTACTTTTTCCTTTGTCTTTTTCTCTCTTTTTTTTATTTTTTTTCTCATGCTTATGATGTAAGCATGCATTTTTTCTTTTTATTGTAGCCATGTCTTCTACTCCCTTTTTATGCAATGAATTTTGGAGAGAGTACTACACATGAATGATATGGAGTTTCTTTTTTTATTGTGGAATGGTGGTATGGTGGAATTTTTCTTACTTCTAATATAGAAGTATAGCATGTGCACGTGAAGTCTTGAATTGAAAAAGTAATGAAAGAAATCTCACATAGGTCTATACTAGTTTGACAAAGCTCAATGTGAAGACAAATATCATATGCATAAGGTCTGTCAATATAATGTATCATATGACTTTGGTGGATATTTCCAATCAAATGAGGATAACTTAAATCATTTTAGAATTTCTCCGGAAATCTAAGTTTCACTATCAAACTAGGAATAGCAGCCCTATCACTATATCATATCTCACAACAACTTAGAATGGATTAAGCTTTTGCTACCCACAATTTGAGAGCAATATTTTGGAGAGTAGTAAGTTGTAAACTAGGGACTTAGGAAAATTAAAACAGAGCAACTATTCATCATTTCATCTATGTGAATTCCAAGTCATTCTTATCGCACATCATTTATTTTATATGTAAACAAATATATCTTACATATTTTTTTAAATGCAAGGTGTATGATGGGTAAGTGGAAAATAAATATGCAAGGGGTTCATACAATTTACCTCAAGTGGGGTTCCTCCCCCAAGCTTGTTCTTCACTCACCTCCGTGATCAGGGTTGAACCCTTGATGATGGAAGTATGTCGCGAGATCGACTTGTTGTTGTTATAGCATGGAGTTGAATTTGGTGAATTGAGCGTCCATGTGTTTTTGCCAATCTTGGGTACCTTGTACATGCGCTTGGAGAGTGTTGTAGATGTCACCCGTCGTCACTTCAGCTCCTCCATACGTCTAGAGAGGTCCGTTATTCCCTGGCTATAGTAACAATGACTTCTAGCCGAAGTGGAATGACATCTTCTCATAGATGTTGGAGGCAATCTGCTAGAGCTTGAAGTGGATAGGGGTGCCTCCCATGTAGCACCTGACCATCATAACGAAGACGGATCTTCGGTATCATACGATGGAGGTTGAGTCCATCCGGGTGCATCACCCATTGGGTTCTCTTCCTTTGCGTACTCATGGACCGTGGACATTGTCGGGGGCATGGCCACTCTCCTTGTACGACTTCTAGTTACCCTGCCAGAGACATTAATTCTTGCGGCTTCCTCGATGGGAAGTAGGTCAATCGTTAGCCTCCAGCATTTGTACAAATGATAATCCGGGTTAGGTAACAAAATTTCATTGACAAAGCCAGGATAATAAAATATCAAAGAGCCATCTTGATCATGCTTAAGGGTATGTCCTTGCACTAAATATTCTTCATCAATTATTTCTCTTTCATTTCCAATATACTCAAATGAAGAATATTCTAGTGCTCCTACGCTAGTAGCAATACAGGTAATCAATGAAGTGCATTCAATTGGCCCTACCCTTGGGATGTGATCAAACCATTGTGTCATCATGGCAATAATTGGAGCAACTTTTCTCTTTTTAATCATGGAAAATAAAATTTTAAGCTCATCATCACACACTATCCTTACATCTCCTCTAGCGAACATAGTCATAGCCACCCATCTATGAATGAAGCGTAAAGTAGGGTTATGCAAGTGGCTATTTCTAGGTGCACTACATCTGACCTCACCAGTTAAATCTTGCCAAAAACTTTGTTTGTTAAACTTAGGCAAAGTGTCTAAATCTAGCAAACAACATTTATGGAAGCCTAGGATTTCACTTAATTCTTTCCATAGGATGTTGTATTCTTTTTGAAATAATCTAAAAATAATACCATCAAATCCTATTTTGAGTGTGCAAAGGAATTGTATGGAGAGAAGGCGTGAACCTTTCTCCTCTATGTGAGCAAAGTTTTCCCATCCTAGTGCATGCCAAATGGAAAAGAATTCAGAATCCATACCTATTTTGGAGATCAAATCCGGATCATAAGCTTTCGTATGAGAAAACTCACGATCTTGGAGGAGCTTGCGTGCTTGATCTTCAACTTCACTTTAGATGTCGAGGTCGTCGTCGTGAAGAAGTTGGTGTGGGTTACTCCTCTCACCCATGGGAGTGTCCTCTCCTACACTCCTCCTCCGTGAACTTGGTGTAGCAAGAGAAGAGGGGTGTGCACTTGAGTCTCCACCATGGCTTGAGATTGCAGCCTCCTTCCTCTTTCCAAACAACCTCTTCATTCCTTTCATGGCCACAACAAGGCAAAAACTCGAAAGAGGTGATGTTAGTGAAAAAACTTGAGAGCAAATTGCAAATGTAAACAAAAGCAAATATTTTCGAGTTGGATTTTGAGCAAGATCACTTCAATGAAGAGCAAGAAAAATAATGTGAGCAAGAGTGACTTTGGGGATGTAATAAATGAGGTGAAGTGTGAAGAGAAGTGCTCCTCACGACCACCTTTTATAGTGTGCAATCCCCAACGGTCACTAGGAAGACAATGTAGCCGTTGGAGGAGAGAGAGCCAAAATGACTCTTTCTCCTAGTCGGCCGAACAGGGGGGGTCGGCCGATCTGACAGGTGCCCCCCTATTCCTTCTTTTGGCAGGTGGATCCCCAACGACTATGGAATAAGACTGTTGGTGAAATACCATTTTTGCAGCTTAGAAAAATTGTTTTCCAAATAAAAATTCCCTTATCAAAACCCAACAATTTTTGTTTTGCGAAAAACAAAGAATAGAAATGATAGTTGAGAATATAAGATTCTCAACTTGCTAAGAAAATCAAATATGCAGTGGAGAGAATAAAACTAAATGGGGAAATCCAAATAAAGGGAAAAGAAAAACAAAGAAAAGGATAACTACCAATTTAACCTATTGGCTATGTCTCACCATCGTCCGATGAGATGAACATTACTCCTCCTTCATTTCTTGACATCCGGGCCTGGAGGGATCGGCTCGGACGGCTTGTCTTGCTTCTTCCGCCATATCTTCTTTGGCGGCTTGGTGGACTTGGGCGTTTGGGGAGGCCCGGACTTCTCTGTCTTCTTGGGGTGTCGGCGTGGATGATAAGACGGGTTTTCTGCATAGATCAAATTCCTTATGAATGCAATGAGTAGGTCAACCTTTGGTGGTGTGATTTCGACCTCTTGAATGTGCTTAACATTCGTCCCATACTTGATACGGATCATGGAGCATTGCTCCAACTTTGGGTGAAAGTTGAACTTCTCCTCCTTGCCATTGATATGTAAATGGATTTCTCCAACTCCCACATCTATGCGATCCCTCACGGTGCTTAGGAACGGCCGCCCAAGAATGAGCGGCGTATCCTTCTCGAACTCCATGTCAAGCACCACGAAATCCACAAGTATGATGCAATTCCGGATTTTCACTGGGACATCTTCGGCGATACCCGCCGGATAACAGACTAAGGAATCAGCCAGTTGGAGCTGCATTGGTGTTGGAGTAAGCTCCATGAAGTTCAGATGGTCAAAAACCACCTTGGGCATCACACTCACACTTGCTCCAAGGTTACAAAGGGCCATGTCAAAGTGGTGTGCCCAAATTGAGCATGGGAATGGGGTCCTTCAACCAGTTGCCTCCTTGTAAAGAAATCATGTTGGCACTTTCCACGGGAGGTTCGGGCTGTCCTAACATCTTGCCATTCTCCATTGGAGGAACAACAGCTGCCAGTTGAGCCAACCGAGTCTCCTACATCTTGTTGAAGCTCAGCTGATTCTTGAAGGCTGAGGATAGTCCTTCAATATTGGCATTAACGCTCTCTAGGGTCTTGTCATTAGCCGAAAACTTCTTGGATAGAGCATCATTGATCTTCAGCTGGCTAATGGCAAGTTCTCTCAAGTTGGGTTTATTTCCATTGTTGCCATTGTTGTTGTACCCTCCTTGAAAGAAAGGGCGTGATTGGCCCCACCCTTGACCTCCTGGACGATAGCCATTGTTGTTTCCATTGTTGGCTACGTATAAAGCATCCTCACGGGTTTTTGGGCAGTTATTACCCAAATGGCCTGTGTTGCCACAAACTTCACAAGTGATGTGAGAGTCTATGGCATAGGCATTGCCACATACCTCACCATTGCCTTGTCCATCAATTTTCTTCATAAGGAGGTCTAATTTGGTAGCGTTCATGTCCACCTTCTTCAAGGTGTGCATGCCTCGCTGGCGGGTATGGAGATGCTCATTGCTCCAAGCCATGTTTGACACAATCTTCTCTATCAAATCATTGGCTTTGGGCACCGTGAATGACAAGAAGGCTCCTCCAGCAGCAACATCAACATGGTCACGGTTGGAAGGGATCAACCCGTTGTAGAAGTTTTAGATAATGAGCCAGTCATCCATACCATGGTGGGGACAGGCTAGGATGTATTCCTGAAGCCTTTCCCAAGCCTCGGGAATAGATTCCTTGGCATCTTGTTGGAAGCTGGAAATTCTTCCGTGTAGGGCATTGGTTTTGCCCAACGGGAAAAAGTTGGCGAGGAATGTCATAGAACACTTCTCCCAAGTATCTACAGCACTTAGGTTCCCGTAGAACCACTGTTTTGATCTCCCAAGAAGAGAGAACAGGAACGGCCTAAGACAGACATCATCAGGGGATACGTCCTTAATCTCAAAAGTGCCGCAGATCTCAAGGAACTGTTGCAGGTGAGCACTTGCATCCTTTTTAGCCTTTCCACAAAATGGGTTGGTTTGCGCCATAGTGATCAGACCAGTCTTGATTTTGAAGTTTATGTCTCGTGTGTTAATAGTGGGCCCAACAGACACATTGTTAGCAGAGGGAGCCGAAAACTCACGAAGGGTCTTCTAGGCCATTGGTGTTTCGGTTGCTGGTGCGGTTGTGCTGGCTTGCTTTTCCGCTCGAAGCTTCTTAGGAGTAACAACACGAGGTCGATATCTCAGAAGGGATTCGGGATCTTCAAAAAAGTTTTGTGGCAAGCGGAAACCAGCCATACACTACCTTGTTTTCACATAAAATGCAAAAACAAAGAAGGGTCATCCTAATGAAACCTACCAGGGTCCTATCCTATTCACTCAATCATGTAATACTTCGGCTGCCTTCCCCTAAAATGGTGGCAGAAATACTCGTTGATATTTTCTATGCACTACTAACAATTCATCCCTAGCAGTGGTGCTAAAAATGCTTCTTGGTAGGTTTTAATTCTCAGATGAATGTTTGCAAGCGCACAAAAATTATTGATGTAGCATTTCCCCTTTAAAGAGTATTCCCAAAGGGTGTCATTGATATTTTCCCAAAGGAAGGCTAGATGGAAGTAAAACAATCATCAAGTGGAAATGCTAGGTTGGCTTAGGTAGGGTTCTAGCAAGGATGGATAAAGGGTAATTGAGGTAGTGTGACACACACAAGAGCATTCTATCCTAAGGAGATAAATGAGGTAATAGAGGAACTATGCTACGAGTTAGGTAGATACTCCTACTATGCTTCTAGTGTACATATACATAACCTAAGTTAGTTACTAATGATCATGTTAATTATGAATTCTGATGTTAAGTGGATTAGCACATCGGGTACGGATTTACCTCTAGCAACACTAGGTGACTCCCGCCAATAGCCTGTGGCATAGACGAACGTGGAGGATTACAAAGGATAGATAGGGATGTCACCACCTACTGCCTACCTCTTCAATATGTGGGTCTACGAGACATTCAACGCTACCCTCTATCCTAGAACCATGCTAGCATATTAAGTAATTACCTTAAGAGCCTAGGCACACGCCATCCTAAGGCAATAAACTAAATCATCGTTGAACCAATGTTAATTCATAGCATAAGTGATTCATGTTAACATAATCAT
Source organism: Tuctoria greenei (assembly GCA_036927565.1). NCBI lineage: Eukaryota > Viridiplantae > Streptophyta > Magnoliopsida > Poales > Poaceae > Tuctoria > Tuctoria greenei. The sequence continues at coordinate 106,039,416 of JAYESD010000003.1, read as the reverse complement.
ATCATAGCTAATTAGACTATAGTGGGGGTTTATAGTGTTTATGATGATATAATGAGCATGGTATAACATAATCATAAATACTATTCCTTCCACATACATGGAATCCACAATCAAACAAGAAACGCCTCATCCAAGTATATGAACAATGGAAGACTAAATATATCATATTTATGATGAATAAAGTCACAAACACAAATAGGAATATGTGAGACAAACCTTTCCCAATTGGAAAGAGACTCCTACTCCTCTCCTACTTGGACTATGTACTAGTGGCTCTCCTCTCTACAGCGTATACTCCTCTAAACCTATGGAGAGTAGTGGATACAAAGGAAGAATACTCAAGTGGTGTGTGTTGAAGTGAGGGGTGAGGGGTCCTATTTATAGCTTGGAGAAGGGTCGGTTCCCACCACCAAAAGTGCGCGAATCAGTCACCCATGACCTCTTCAAGCCGAGAGGAGCCAACCAGTGGCATTTGACTGCGTTTGGCGCCAGGACCTAGTACGCCGACTAGGGGGGTCGGTCGACTTGGTCTTGGCCCCGTTCGGGTTGTGCTTCCTCCAGGTCTCTGCCAGGTGGGTCCCATTCCTTTATATGGGTGCTACACCGTTGGATAGCCTCGGGTACTTTTGTTTGTTGGCCATTTGATCCATGTGGTGCCACATGTCGTTGCTTGATTGGTTGGAATGATATTTTATAGGATCCATCCCCTTATTTCACTTCGTTTTTGCATAGAATCCTTACATGCACTACTTTCTCCAAGGACAAGTGGAAATAGGTGAAATAGAAAGGTGATGTGTGCAAGAAATTATAATTCCTTCACATATTTGAGTTATATTGATGGGTGAAATTGGTGTATAACATCTGTTAACTACAGCTAATTAATCAGCTAAGCCACACCCATACTTGGACTTGGGGTGGCACTATTGTCCTGGCATATTCTCGCATGAACCGGTCCTTAGATCCAAGGCAAGCAAAACCACCATACCCTCGAACCCAATCCACAAACCATGCTTTCTTATATCTCCCAATCCCATGTTACCAGTTAACCATATTCATCAATTCCCATCAATCAAGTGCCTTAATTCATAGTTAAGTCCTTTTGTTATTTCCCCATCCCAATTAATTAGAGCAAGGCAAAAAGGTAAAAAGCCCTTCCCGACTCTCTACACTATATTCCAAGCGACAAAGATGGTCAGACAAGACTAGTAAACACCTATCATGGGTTGCCCATCAATTTGGCACAAGCATGCAGTTTTTCAAACAAAACATTTAAAAACAGGATCAAAATGACCAATGACACTTGCCTTGCTCCTGAGCTTGATTAGGGTCAAAAGCTTCAAAGTTCTGGTGCCGGAGGTCCTCAACAGCACCCTCTAGAGCAAAACCTTCTATTCCATGCAATAAACATACAAAACAGACATTACAATCAATAAATGCTCATATATTACTCAGTATGCCACGATATGCATGATTTATGCAATTGTGTGGCAAACCTTGTTAATTAGTTGTTATTAATGTTCACTAACTAGTTATAATGATTTTTAACAAGTTTGAACAAGTTTCGAATTGATATGAGTCAATTTGGGGTTTATTCAGCCTGAAACAGATCTGAAAACTGGACTAGTCCGCTACCTGGGCCGGACTGGTTCACCCTATATAGGATCTGCAGAATTAGGGTTTTATGGATAGCGAGATTTAGGGTTGAATTCATGTGGAAGCTTGGATATAGAGAGTGTACCACGTGTTTAGAGATCCAAAGACCAAGAATTTGTGTGTGATACTTTAATCTTAACGATTTGGGTTTGGTGGTGAAGAGTTGATGGAGAATTGGTGATGAATAATGTAGATGTCGAGAAGTTGACGAAGATCGCGCTTGCTTGATCATCCTTCTTCTTCTCCTTCTTCTCCTTGCTGCTGGATTTTCTCTTGACGGCGACACTCGAACTAGGGTTTGGAGTTTTCTGTAACTTGACAAAGAGATGAAAAGTTGGGATGGTGGGGTGTTTATATAGAAGTGGATGTGGTACAGTTTGATGGATTTCGAGTTTAAGGTTTTGGAGGCTGGGTGGGGCCCACATGGGCTCCACAAGGGTTGGACATGATGTTCTTGGGCCCAATTAAGGCAAATGCCCAACAGCAAGTCGTGGAGGAAAAGATTGAATCCGAGTTGGTCACAGCGGACAAGTCCGTTAGGGGACTGGACTAGTCCGTTGGAAGTCAGAAAGTTGAACGGATAAGTCCGGTATCAAGCTGGACAAGTCTGCTCACAGGCAAATCGAAGATCCAGAGAGTTGAATGGACAAGTCCAGTGCTAGGCCGGACAAGTCTGGGGTATGACTTAGGAAAACATCAGAAACATTCTCAGACTAGTCTATGGCATTAATGAAAAAGTCCGGAAAGACAACAAAGAGCAAAATCGGACTAGTCCGGCGTCCAAACCGGACAAGTCCGCCCTTCCCAGGGAGAACAACAAAGAGTTAGATGGATTAGTCCGGGGTCCAAATCTGGACAAGTCCGCACTACAACAGGTTTTTATTTGCTTGCTTGATTATAATTTATTTTAAACTTATTCCTTTTGTGTTGCTTAATGCTAAACATGTATGAGAATGTATGCAATTCATGATGGATGAAAATGAGTGTGTCACAACTCCTTCATCTGTCCTCGGCCGACCTCCAATCCCGATCTCCAATCTACATTATACATCTACATAGTGAGAGTCCGACCCTCCCTCCAGCCGCTCCGTCTCTGTTGCCTGCGCACTCGTGGTGTCAAGTTGACGACCATGAGAGCGCACCCACGCGTCAATTTTTATAGATAGAATAACGTTATTTTTCGTTTGCAGAGGTAGTATTGTCATTTCATGTGGCATGACTGTAAAAAAGAACTAAAATAGTATATAATATTATTTTAATGGTTTAACAATATTAAAAGTTATTTTAGTGAAGTCCATTCCATGAGTGTAGTTCATATAAGTCATGTGTTAAGAGTTCTATAATAGAAAAAACTCCTTTGTATTATTGAATATTTGTCAAATAATAGTAAATAACATAATCATCATAAATCATCAAAACCACCCAAAGAGTCAAATTGTGACTTGTATCCACTATAAGATCAGTCAACGGTGTACTATGCTGGCTACGGGATTGTCTGGGTCCAGATCAGGTCTCCACGAAAAATTGCATCACACGGGTATTAGCTCTCATACTCCATCCACGGTAACACTCTTATTTTCATCTATCATGCATTGCATTCATTTTTGTAGATGTCTAATATAATGCAACACAAGAAGGAACAAGACTAAAATGAGTTAGAGGCAAAATTATAACTAAAACCAGTATTGGATACAGATTTATCTGGAGCTATCCATAGAATAGTCCGGTATACCCGTCTTCTCTGGCTTAATTCAATTTTCTTCAGAACAACGGACTTGTCTGACACATGGTACGAACTAGTCCGAATTTGTTTCTGTTCCCGTCTGAAATTGTCCGATAAATTTACGGACTAATCCGGTTGTGTTTCTGTTTTCTCCCGAACTTGTCCGTTACTGGTCCGTCCAATAATTGTTAATGGAATACTTCAGACCAACTCACTGTAAATTAGCAGACTTATCTGGCATAGCACCAAACTTGTTCGATATTCCTCTTTGTTCCCAAACGGACTTGTCCGGCCTCATACGGACTAGTCCGGTTTCTAGGGTTTTGAGTCGGATTCCTATTTTCCTTCACGACGAGTTATTAGGTAATTGACTTATTTGGACCCTAGAACGTCGTGCCCCACCACTGAGGATCCCAAATGGGACCCCACCAAGGCCCCTACTTGTCCCCACCGTTTCCTACTTGGATTCCACCCTAACTCCACCACTCCTCCTCCTATATAAACGATCCACAACCCTCTCGTCACCCTGCCCACGTAAAATAAAACCCTCACCACCCTGTTCTCTTGTGAGCCGTCATCTCAAGAGGAAGAAGCCCTTACCGCAAGGAAACAAGATGAAAGAGGAGAGAAGGAGGATCAAGCAAGATCGTTGTCGCTGCTGTGATCTTCTTCATCGACTCTTCGACATCATCATTCTTCTTCTATTTCTTGTCGCCGATTCATCGTCAGAAGATCTAGCCGTCAAGTTTCACGCGTTGCACCTAATCCTCGACCTTTGAACCTTTGCATTCACAGTATTTGCCCTAGATCCAACTTTTCACGTCAATTTTTATCCCACTCTTGATTCAAACCATGACCTAGTTGGGAGGTTCGCAAAACCCTGGACATACAGACTTGTACAGTCCGGAGCGGACTTGTCCGGCCCCAGTGCCGACTAGTCCGACCTGTGAATTCTGAATTCCTCAAACTTTCCCAGTTTTTCCCGAAATGACTCGAAAGTTGCTCAAATTGTAACTGGTTAGTAAGGAACAATAGTAACCTAATATCATGTATTACATCATAGTTGCATCATTCATGCACATTGTGACATATTGAGTACTATATGATCATCTATTGATTGTAATGTTTGTTCACATGTTTGTCGCGTGGAATAGAAGGAAACACTCCAAAAGGTGCTTACGAGGACCTTCAGCACCAAAACTTTGAAGCTTTCGATCTAAACCAGCCACCAGAGCAAGGCAAGTGCCCTTGAATATTTTGATCTTGTTTTAAATATTTTATTTCAAAAATTGCATGCTTGTGTCAAATTGATGGGAAACCCATGGATAGGTGTTTACTAGACCTATATGCCCATCCTTGTTGCTCGGGATATGATGTAGAGAGTCGGGAAGGATATTTTACACTTTTGCTTCGCTTTACTCAATTGGGATTGAGAATAACCAAATGGCTTAATTATGAACTATTGAACGTATGAACTATGTGAATTGGTGATAATGACTATTCTAGCAACATGGAACTTAAGGGATCTAAGCAAGCATGGTTTGTGGAATGGGTTTGATGGTATGGTGGTTTTGCTTGCCTTACCGATTCATGCGAGAATATGCCAGAACAATAGTGCCACCACAAGGCCATGTATGGGTGCATCTTAGATGATTAATTAGTGTATTGCTAGTATCATTCGAATCATATGGAAGGCTCAGAGAATGGGAGTAGGTTTGGTTTGCAGTAATGGCGGGACTGTCCTGGGCGAATGGCACAAGAGGGGGCCCTTGGATGGATGTGCTCAATTGGAGACATCACCTCCGGCGAAACCTCAGTGGGTCCGTGCATGCTGGTAATCACTTTGTGAAGGATATTTAGTGATCTCTTAGCCATATACCTATGGTAGTGTATTTAGCATAAAGGAGGTTTTCTTTAGTCACCAACGAGTGACGAAATCACAAACTTGTGGGTAAAGTTGTACAACCTATGCAAAGTGTAAAACTGTCATGATAGTCGTACTCCCAATTAAGAGCACCTAGATGACCTACATGATTAGAATTGGAATGGAAATTGGGATTGGGATATGGGCTTGGTAATGATGAGTTGGATATGGATGGTTATGAATAATTTTGGATGATTATGGTTAATTATGTCGAATTGATGGTATTGGATATGGTCCTGATGGGATTTTGGTTATGATGAGAATTGACCCCACATAGTAATCCTAGGTCGCATTTTCTTGTCTTCATGAATGAAATGTACTTTTCTGCAATAAACCATTATTGTCAACCTTGTTTAAGCTACATGTCATACTTTTCCACACTTGCTAAGCACGACATGTGCTCATCTTGCTATTACCACATTAATTCAGTAACAGGCGATAATTTGGAGTATACGAAGGACTATGATGAGTACTAGGCGTGCGTGTTACCGTCGAACTACCTGTGGAGAAGGAGTCTATTAGTCTATAAATCAATGCCCAAAGTCAGGACAGGGACATATGAACAATGCTCTGAGGCAGAATCCTAGGCCGAATGGAGGAGCAACTCAAGGCAACCATGGACCACAGAATTTCACTCGTGGCAAGGTGAACGATGTATCTACAGAAGAGGCCCAGCAAGCTAATGATGTTGTGATTGGTATGTTCCTTGCAAACTCCAACCCTGCTACTATATTATTTGATCCTGGAGCATCTCATTCATTCATCTCATCAAATTATGTCGCAAAGCATAGCATGCCTATATCACACATGAAGTATACCATGTTGGTTAATTCTCCTAGAGGGAAGCTGAGGAAAAATATAATATGTCCAAAAGTAAGTCTTAACATAAGGGAGGTAGATGTCCTCAACAACCTTATAGTTCTTGATTCACAAGGATTGGTAATAATACTTGGAATGAATTAGCTACAGAAGCATAATGGAGTGATCTAGTGTGCCACACGGACAGTGCATTTGACAAATGATGAAGGGTCAGTATAAAGTTCAAGGAGTTTAGTCAACACTCAAAAGGCAATGCTAAATCATGTGGAAGGTGTGACATTGGAGGAAATCCCAATTGTCCGCAAATATCCAAAGGTGTTTCCGGAGGAATTGCTAGGTATGCCACCTGATTGTGACATCGAGTTTGTCATTGATTTAATACCTGAAACTGCACCTATAACTAAAAGGCCATATAGGATGTCTGCTAATGAATTAGTGGAACTCAAGAATCAGATTCAAGAGCAGCTAGAAAAGGGTTTTATACGCCCGAGTTCGTCACCATGGGGAGCCCCAATGCTGTTTGTAGATAAAAAGTATGGTCCCAAAGGATGTGTGTGGACTACAGATGTCTCAATGATGTGACGATCAAGAATAAGTATTCATTGCCCTACATAGAAGATTTGTTTGACAAAATGAAGGGAGCTCGAATATTTTCCAAGATTGATCTTTGATCAGGGTACTTCCAGCTGAAGATCAGACCTGCAGACATACCCAAAACAACCTTTCGAACATGGTATGGGTCATATAAGTACACCGTTATGACATTTGGATTGACGGATGCACCTGCATATTTCATGCATCTCATGAATAAAGTCTTCATGGACTATTTGGATCAGTTCATCGTAGTGTTCATCGAAGATATCATGGTATACTCGAGAAGTGAAGAAAATCATGAAGAGCATTTAAGGCTGACATTGCAGAAATTGTGAGAACACCAACTGCATGCCAAGTTTAACGAGTGCCAGTTCTGGTTGAGAGAGATATCATTTTTGGTCCATATCATCTCCGAAGGAGGAGTATCCGTTGACCCAAGAAAAGTAAAGGATGCGTTAAAGTAGAATCCACTGCAGAATGTGAAGGAAATCCGAAGTTTCTTAAGAATGACTGGATATTATTGCCGATTCATCAAGGACTTCTCCAAGATAGCAAAGCCATGACTGAACTACTAATGAAGGAGAAACCATTTAGATGGACTCAGGCTTGTCAGGACAGCTTTGAGGAGCTAAAGAAGAGATTAACCACTGCACCGGTGTTAACATTTCTAGATGTGAGCAAAAGCTTTGATGTATATTGTGATGCATCAAGCAAAGGACTTTGTTGTGTACTAATGCAAGAAGGCAGAGTAGTAGCTTATGCATCAAGACACCTGAAGAAACATGAGTTGAATTATCCAACGCATGATCTCGAACTTGTAGTCGTGGTACATGCTTTGAAGATATGGAGGCACTACATTCTTGGTCATAGGTGTGAGATTTACACGCACCACAAGAGTCTCAACTACATATTCATGCAAATGGATCTAAATTTGAGGCAACGACGATGGTTGGAACTCATTAAATACTACGATGTGGGGATCAACAATCACCCAAGAAAGGCCAATGTGGTGGCAGACGCCTTAAGCCGAAAAGGAGCAAGCCATCGACTCATTGTTCGGGAGTTGCCATCCGAGATATGTAAGTAGTTTGAACGATTGCATCTTGGATTTGTGAATGAAGTAGGAGCAATGGAAGTAAACCCAACCCTAGAACAAGAAATACGAGAAGGTTAGACAACAGATGAGGAAATCCAATAGATCAAGGAAAGAATCCAAGAAGGGAGAGAATTTAGATTTGATGAGGATGACAATGGTATGCTATGGCTTGGGAAACGAATTTTCGTGCCTAATGTGAAGCATATCCATGACACAATACTAAAGGAGGCACATTACTCACCTTGTTCCATTCATCCTGGTTGTACAAAGATGTACAAGAACTCAAAAACTTGTTATTAGTGGGATGACATAAAAAAGTACATAGCTGAATATCTCGCCTCATGTGCATGTCAACAAGTGAAGGCAGAGCATCAATGACCAGCTTGATTATTGCAACAACTAAAGGTACCCGAGTGGAAGTGGGAAGAAATCAGCATGAACTTCATAGTTTGACTACCACATACTCAGTCTAGTTACGACTCTATATGGGTCATTGTGGATTGCCTAACCAAGTCAGTTCACTTCATTCCTGTCGAGACCACATATACCACATCGAAGCTTGCAGAGCTGTATATGGAGCATATTTTATGCCGACATGGAGTTCCAAAGAAAATAGTGTCTGACCGAGGTCCTCAGTTCACCGCTAGATTTTGGGAAAAACTACATGAGTCCATGGGTTACAAATTAAATTTTATCTTTGTGTATAACCCACAGACCAACGAACAAACTAAGAGGACGAATACGATATTAGAGGACATGTTGAGAGCTTGTGCCTTGAAACATGGGTGTAGTTGGGACAAGAGTTTGTCGTATGCTGAATTATCATACAACAATAGCTACCAAGCCAACCTAAAGATGTCACCTTTTGAAGTGTTGTGTGGTAGAAGGTGTAGAACACCTCTTTTCTGGAATGAGACAGGAGAAATCAGGTATTTGGACACGATATACTACAAGGCGCTGAGAAGCAAGTTCAAGTCATACAGGAAAACTTGAAGGCTGCCCAGTCACGCTATAAAATCTATGCAGACAATAGGCAAAGGGATCGAACCTTTGAAGTTGGGGATTCATGTATCTCAAAGTATCGCCTATGCGAGGTCATAAGTGATTCAACGTTAAAGGCAAGTTGGCACCTCGCTACGGCAGACCATTCAAGATTTTGGACAAACGTGGAGAAGTGGCATATCAATTGGAGGTGCCGGGACATCATTCTGATGTTCATGATGTATTTCATATTTCTCAACCTAAGAAGTGCTTAAGGGAACCAGAAGAACAAGTACCCATGGATGAATTAGAGCTTGAGTAGGATTTGACTTATGCCGAGCAACCTAAAAAAATATTGGTGACAAACAAGAGAATCATAAGAAGCAAGGTGTTTGGATGGTGCAAAGTACAATGAAAACATCATACTGAATCTGAAGCAACTTGGGAGCAGGAAGAAGATCTCAAGAGAGAATTTCCACATTTTTTCCTTCTACGTCGAATCTCGAGGGCGAGATTCATTTTAAGGGGGGTATGTTTGTAACACCCTCATTTTCATCTATCATGCATTGCATTCATTCTCATACATGTCTAATATAATGCAATACAAGAAGGAACAAGATTAAAATGAGTTAGAGGCAAAACAACAATTAAAATTAGTTTTGGGTAGGGCTTGTCCGAACCTATCCACAGACTAGTCCGATATACCCGTCTGCTCTGGCTTAATTCAGCTTTCTTCAGAACAATAGACTAGTCCGAATATGTTTCTATTCCTTTCCGGACTTGTCAGATAAATTTACGGACTAATCCGGTGGTGTTTCTGTTTTCTCCCGGACTTGTCTGTTACAACTACAAACTAGTCTAATAATTGTTACTGGAACACTTCGGACCAACTCACTGTAAATTAGCCGAGTTATCCGCCACAGTACCGGACTTGTCCGATATTCCTCTCTGTACCCAAACAGACTTTTCCAGCCCCATACGGACTAGTTCGGTTTCTAGGGTTTCGACTCAAATTCCCATTTTCCTCCATGATGAGTTATTGGGTAATTGACTTATTTGGGCCCTAAAATGTCGTGCCCCACCCCTGAGGAGCCCAAGTGGGACCCCACCAAGGCCCCTACTTGTCCCCACCGTTTCCTATTTGGATTCCACCCTAACCCCACCACTCCTCCTCCTATATAAACGACCACAACCCTCTCCTCACCCTGCCCACGTAAAAGAAAACCCTCACCACCCTATTCTCTCGTGAGTTGCCATCTAAGGAGGAAGAAGCCCTCACCACAAGGAAGAAAGAGGAAAGAGGAGACAAGGAAGAGGAGGATCAAGCAAGATCGTTGTCGCTGCTACGATCTTCTTCATTGACTCATCGACATCAATGTTTTTCTTCTACTTCGGTCGCCGATTCGTCGTCAACGGATCTAGATGTCAAGTTTCACACGTTGCACCTAATCCTTGACTGTTGAACCTTTGCATTCACGATATTTGCCGACTCTTGATTCAAACCATGCCTTAGTTAGGAAGTTCGCAAAATCCTGGACATAGCGGACTTGTCCGATCTAGAACGGACATGTCTAACCCTAGTGCGGACTAGTCCGACCACTGAATTCTAAATTCCTAAAACTTTACCAATTTTTCCAAAATGACTCAAAAATTGCTCAAACATGTAAAACTCAATTGTAACTGGTTAGTAAGCAATAGTAGTAACATAATATCAAGTACTACATCATAATTGTATCGTTCATGCACATCATGGCATATTTAGTACTATATGAGCATTTATTGATTGTAATGCTTGTTCGCATGTTTGTCGCGCGGAGTAGAATTGCTTATGAGGACCTTCAACACAAGAACTTTGAAGCTCTCAATCCAAACCAGCCACTGGAGCAAGGCAAGTGTCCTTGAACATTTTGATCCCGTTTTTAAATGTTTTATTTCGAAAATTGCATGCTTGTGTCAAACTGATGGGAAACCCATAAATAGGTGTTTACTAGACTTGTATGCCCATCCTTGTCGCTCGGGATATGATATAGAGAGTCGGGAAGGACATTTTATACTTTTGCTCTGCTTTACTCAATAGGGATTGGGAATAACCAAATTGCTTAACTATGAACTATTGAACGTATGAACTATGTGAATTGTTGGTAATGACTATTCTAGCTACATGGAACATAGGGATCTAAGCAAGCATGGTTCATGGAATGGGTTTAATGGTATGGTGGTTTTGCTTGCCTTAGATCTAAGGACCGGTTCATGCAAGAATATGTCAGGACAACAGTGCCACCACAAGGCCAAATATGGGTGCGGCTTAGCTGATTAATTAGTGTATTGCTAGTATTATTCGGATCATATGGAAGGCTCGGGGAATGGGAGTCAGTTGGGTTAGTAGTAATGGCGGGACTGCCCTGGGATCCGAACGGCAAAAGAGGGGGCCCTTGGATGGATGTGCTCAGTTGGAGACATTACCTCCATTGAAACCTCAGTGGGTCCCCGCATGCTGGTAATCACTCTGTAAAGGTTATTTTGTGATCTCTTGGCCATACACCTATGGTAGTCTATTTGGCATAGGGGAGGTTTTCTTTAGTCTTCGACGGGTGATGAGATCACAAACTTGTGGGTAAAGGAGTACAACCTCTGTAGAGTGTAAAACTATCATGATAGTCGTGCTCCCGGTTAAGAGCACCTGGATGACCTACATGATAAGAATTGGAATTGGGATGGAAATTGGGATTGTGATATGGGCTTGGTAATGATGAGTTTGGTATGGATGGTTATGGATAATTATGGATGATTATGGTTAATTATGTCGAATTGACGGTATTGGATATGGTCTTGATGGGATTTGGGTTATGATGGGAATTGACCTCACATAATAATCCTAAGTCGCATTTTCTTGTCTTCATGAATGAAATGTACTTTTTTGTGATAAACCATTATTGCCAACCTAGTTTAAGCTACATGTCATACTTTCCCACACTTGCTGAGTACGACATATGCTCACCCTTGCTATTTCCACATTAATTCAGAAATATGCATTAATTTGGAGTATCCGGAGGACTATGAGGAGTACTAGGCGTGCGTGTTACCGTCGAACTTCCTGTGGAGATGGTGTTTATTAGTGTTTAGTTTTCCCGCTGCAATATTGTTATTAGAACTTGTATTCAATACTATTTGGATATTGTAATAAAGTACTATTTATTATTTGAGACATGGTTATAATCATAATGTCATTTGTGATGCACTTGTGTATGTGTGTTAAACATCTTGGACGCACATATGTGTCACATTTGGTTCATTCTCGGAACCGGGTGTCACACGTATGCATGTTACAGTTCTGTGCCATCTACTTGGTACCAGCAAGCGTGTGAGGTGGACACTAGTCACAATGATTGCATCTCGCGCGGGGAGGAGTAGCAAGTGAAATTGAGGCCATGAATGAATTTTAGTGTCAACGAAGCCAACAAGACGACGGGTGGCGACATAACTTTGCTGGAGGTGTAACACGAGGGGGACGCAAAGGTCAAAGTTGTGAGATAGAACTTGTCACCACATCATGCTAAGGTCGTCTATATCATCACAGCAGAGATGGCAACATCCTCCCTCTGCGAAAACCTGGAGTTCGCCAGCACTTATAATCGTGATGCTGTTGTCGTGGGCATCGCTCAAGGGGTATGGTCAGTAATTGGCTCTGGAATTGGAGATGGATACTGAGGATAAATGCCCCTCACCTCCGGTATCGAGCGAGTAGGGAGCATTCGAGGCAAACTGTGAGCTCCTATCAGCACATTCATCTAGAAAGTGCATCTAAGTCCCTTATAGATTTTAGATGATTAATGATAAACAAATAAATATCTAATGTTTTGGTTGAGTTCTTGCAGATATTATGTACAAAATGAAATTAATGCAAATTCTTTGAAAATGGAGAAAAGGCATGGAAAGACTTGTAAAATTAGTTTTTTATTTTTCTTAGGCCATAGGAAACACATACTAACAAGAGGGACACGGCCCTTGTAAACTTATGAAATCAAATGGGAGCTCAAGCCCTTGGAATGATTTCCAGAAGTGTTGTTAAGTGTTGGTGCGGACTTGTCTGAACCATGGCCTCGGATATGTTTGAAAACCCTCTGCAAGGCTTCAAACTTGTCTGAAGTAGGTCAGAATTGTCCGACCTACCAGGACTTAGAAAAATCTCTAAGTTTGCCTGGCACTCGGATATGTCTGAGATGGGCCAGACATGTCTGAGAACCCTCTTCAAGATTTCGGACTTGTCTGAAGTAGCTTGGACATGTTCGACCTAGCATAACAAAGAAAAAAATTATATGTCCCTTTGGCACTCGAAAATGTTCGAGTTGGCAATACATGTCTGAGTTCTCTCTGCAAGCAATCAGACATGTCCGAGGTGTGTCAAACTTGTCTGAAGCAGATTTGTGCGAGGGTGTGAAGCCGAAAAAGTCTGAGAAAAACTCCATGTTGGAAACATGGACTTTTCCGAGGTTAGTCGGACATGTCCAAAGCGACTTTTGCGCACTAATTCAAACTAAAGTACTTTGTCGTGCTGTTAGTGGGTCCATTAGTTTGGACATATCCGAGATATTTTTGGACTTGTTTGAGGTAGGCTATTAACAACGGTCAAAGTGTTGTTGGGCTATAAATAGGGGAGCAAATCCCTCTTACCCTCACCCTAACCATTCAAACACTCACCTGCATCTCATAAACTCTCAAGAGCCTTTCAAAATCTATTCTTCACCTTCTAAAGTCAAAATCGTTGATTTTTGAGTGAAGGAGTGATCGCAAGATTTGACAGGAAGGGGCTTCAAGGTTGAGTTTTGATTCGATTCACTGTGTTTGCTTGAGTTTTTCGTGTTTGTTACTCTTGGGTTCAAATCCTAGATGGTTAGGCATCACCCATTTGATTTTCAGTGTGATCTCTTGATCCAAAAAGTTCGTATTCACCCTTGTTGAGTGAGTGGAAGACCAAGGCATGACCTTTGCAGTCTCTTGATGAGAGAAGGGCTAGTGAAGGTATGGTCCTGTGTGGACTCCTCAACGGGGTCGTAGGTTCCTCCGTGGATTTGAACCTTGGTGAAAAAAATTTGTGTCTATTGTCTCACTTTTCATTTCCGCTTCGTATTTACCTTTCTAGCGATCTTCTAGGAAAATCCATGTTATCTACTTCTTCTAGCATCTTGTAATTCATATTTTGTCATCCATATTGCTACTAGAACTGCTTGGTTGTTTTTTTACACCAATAGAGTAGAGAAAAATGTTCCTTTTGCTTGTCCCGCGTAGAAAGTCAGTCTTGTCTGAACATATTGGACAAGTCCTGACGAGATCATGCACGTTATCATTGCAACAACAAACATAGCACAATGTTTATTTGTTTGGGATCTCGGCTCATGTGAATGTGCGCTCGTATTTGATGGACAAGATCAAGATGGTGCACTATGTCATCCACCACCTTAGCCTCCTCCTTTTATGCATACTAGAAGATTTGATGGCGTTGCACATTTGGACCAGCACATGAGAGAAGATGAACTTGAGTCGAGGATGACTCCAATTTAAGAAGGGAGGATGATGAGTACATCACTTCTATGGATAAAAACAACACTCTATTGAACATACAAGATGCAATCAATAGAGTTCACACACACCAATTAATTTTAGAGGTGAGTTCGATCTTATATGTTTCCTTATATGTTTTTGAGCATAGATTGCTACCTAATGATTTTATTATGATTAGGATCCATGGAGAGGTTCAGGGAGTACTTGGAGGAAGTCTTAGGGACGTGGAGGACCAGAGAATATGTTCAAAGAAGATGGAAACCGAACCCAACTCAAAATCATGTCCAACTCGGAGTCCATAAGCAGTTCGCGCTAAAACGGACGTTCAGGATGCATACGATCTCCGTTTTGGACGTTCTACATATGTACGGAAAGGGAAGGGGATAAACTTTCCAATGCCTCCAGTCCCATATCAAAATGCCTTCTTAGTCGACCGGAATCATCAAAACAAAATTGACTTCAAAACCTATCAGGGTGCTGCACCACCGTATTGGGCCATTGGGCCTTGTATCAAGTCTAAGTCTATTATTTTCGTGTCTTAGGGTTAGGTCATGACCCCAACACCACCTTAGACGTCCTCTCACAAATATATACTCCATGGTGGCTGCCATAGACAATTGAGTTTTGCTTAGATTAATAATATCGCCGTTCTACGGTTTGTGAAACCCCAACTTCACGATTTCAGATCATGTCTTCTACTTTCTTGATGGTGTTCTCAGTTGCACTTGCAAGGATTAGCCTTCTTGGCAAGGTCAATCGTGTGCAGCATGGTTGATAACCAACGGAGCGGTGGTGTAGTGATTGTAGGGGTTTTTCGAGTTCTACTCGAGAGCCTCAGACCATCAACGTCGAGATCTCCATCAATCGACTTATCTATTACCTTTTGGAAGATCGGGCCTAAACCTTCTCATTAGTTCGTATCAGATTTCCAGGTTGCCCGTTAGGTAATTCATCTATCCATTAGATTAGTTTTGTTTTTCATACCTAGAGTCCACAAAAAAGCCACAAAAAAACTTGTAGTTTAGTAGATCTATTCATCACATTGTCCAAACCACCATTGAGCCTTTGCAAATTGTTTTTCAGTTCAGTTTTGTTGAGTTTGTGTCCATAGTTGAGTCATATTGCTGGTTTAGGAAGTTTTTTTGGACTTAGTTTGAGTTTTGCATTGTGTTGATTCATCCTTTTGAATCACGTCATCACGTCCAGATTAGATTCATCTCTATCCAGTTTGGTGTTTTTATCATATAGCACTCATACGAACTTGGATTTTAGGTTTCTTGTACTTTCTGGAAATCTTAAGAAGTTATCTACAACTTTTGTATTTATAGGTTTCTCAGAAAACGGAGTTATCATTGTCAAAAGTGCATTAGATCTAAATCTGTTCTCGACTTAGAATTTCTGAACAGTCTGTGTTTCGGGGGCAATATCTCCTATTTTTCTTGTCCAAAATAGGTCTTCCATATATTAAAATTAAATAGGAGAGATATATCTACAATCTTGCTGTTGTAAGTTTTTCTATTTGGAGCCTCTAAGTATGCCTATTTGTCATTGGAAGATTGAGCAGAAAATCTATGACAAACCCACGAGATATCTTTGATTGCTTTTCAACCTGTTGTTATTTTGCAACACATTATGAAAAAGGAAGACAAAAGAAAAAGGCAAGTGCAATATAGGATACAAAAGCCGCACCAAAAAAAGAGGAGAAAAAACAACAATAAAAAACAGATGTGCTTGCATCCTTTGTGTCATCTAGTTTTGTCTCATGTCTTGCTTGCTTGAACTAATAGGAACAGATTTAGGCCAGCAACTTTGACAAGTACTTTGGACACTTACTCAGCTTTACTATCTTATTTCATTGTTGCTAATCTTTGCTTTGATATAAAGTGCCTTCCAAGCTACACTTTTATTTTGAGTTGAATTCGTAGACCTTTGCAATCACCCCACTCACGATTGATTCTTCACACCGGCCACTGTTTGCCACCTGTAGTGTCGGTAAGAACACTCGTAAGAGCATGGTAAGACGCTGGAGAGTGTGTGTGTGAGACCTATGTGTGCTGAATACATTGGCTATGGCAATAAAAGTTTTGAATTATGCTAAAACACCTTTTTAGCAAGGTCTGACTCTAGCTCCGAGCTACAACAAGGTCCGATGGTAGGTTCGGCTTGTTTTGGGTAGCTACGGGTACGACCGTTGCTAGGTCCGATTTGCTGGCAAAGTCCGACTAGCTTTTAGTTAGCTCCGGTGAGTTTTGTCTTTAGCTCCGGCATGTTTTTGATAGCTCCGACATGTTTTTGCTAAGCTCCGAGTTGCTTTTTCTAGTTCTGGTTTTTGGGTTGACTAGCCCTGCTAGTTTTTGTAAGCTCCGGCGGGTGCTTGGTTCCACTAGCTTTAGTAAGCTCCAGTGCTAGGTCCTACTAGCTTTTGTAAGCTCCGGCTCAAGCTCCGGTTAGCTTTGACAAGGTTCGGAGCTTGACTGCAGTGTTTCTGCTTTTCATTTGCAAAGTTTCAAACTTGCTTTACATTGTTGGAAAGATTGCTTAGTATTCATTTGCTAAGTTTTTGGTGCGTTTTGGTTGATATGGATGATATCGTTTTACTGTGTTTTTGCAACATGCTTATGTGAGGCGCTCACGTAAGGTGTTGTGTTCGGAACTGACTTGAGTCAAGTCGCGGACTTGGGCTCGTACGGATTGGTTGTTTATTCATGTGCAGGTGTTGCTTGAGTTCAAGTAATGGCTGGTGAAAGGATCCTTTGGACTAGTCTCAGGGAGGAGATGATGTTCCAACAACCAAATTCAGAAGGAATTGTAGTTGAGCGGATCAGGAGGTCGCGCAGGATGATTGAATCAAGGGCAGTGCATATGAAGGTTACTGGACGTCAAAGGAAGGTGTTTGCACGTATGCATGCGGTACATGACATGGCAACATGGTTTCGAAGATGGGATAAGGAAGGAAAGATCTGGTTGGAAGGATCGGATCGTATCGGTTGATGACTTCGGCTGCGGCGGAGTCGGTTATGGCTCGGTATGGAAAGTATCGAGTTGGTTATGGTATTTTTTGTGTTCCGCACGAAAAGTTGAGTGTTTTAGGAATATGGGATGTGTTCTTGGTTTGTTAGGAAGTCTCGAGATTGTTTCTATCTGCGAATAGGAAGATCTTGAGCGGTTATGGAAAGATCCGATTTGTGATCGTAGTAGGATTGGAGTCCTAGTTGAGATTGGGTTGGCCTAAGGGCTGGTTATATAAGCAAGGGAGGCCAAAGCTCGTGGTAGACGACTTTGGGGCTGTTCCTTTTGTGTTATATTGAATAAAATTCGTAGTTTGAAGGAACTTTTGTGTCTTGTTCGTCCGACTTGTTCCAGACAAGTTTTACTCGTCGAGTTTCTGGACAACACTACCTTTTGTTGGTGGTTTTATCATAACTCGAGTTTTACAGATCAAATTGATGTGATTATTTTTGGGTTGTCTTCACAACTTGGTTATCCATCATCTGTAAAAATTTCACGTTCATTGGATTTGTGGTTTCTGATCTACACGAGTTTCTTTGCAGCATTCCAGAACTGTTTTTCTCGGGTAGGACAGATTGACCCTTGTTTGATCTTTCGATCATAACTTGAGTTTCTCTTGATGGATTTGAGTGATTCTTCTAGTGTTTTCTTCGTGACTTTATTCTCTATGATATATATCACTTTTTTCACAGTGAAACACATTTAGATTAGTCTCATACACAATTTCTTTAACAGATTGTTTTTCTATTGAAGGGGTTGGGATTTAATTGTTTCTGCTGCGTAAGATTTTTAAATCTACCGTTCACCCCCTCGGGTAGCTTATCATGTGCTCTTCAATCCTACAATTGGTATCAGAGCCACGGTGCTCTAATCTTTGTAATTTGCACGTGTTTTTGACTAATCATCATGGAGAAATACTCCGCCAAACCATGTGTGTTTGCTGGTATTGATTTTCAGGTTTGGAAGGCACACATGGAGGCTTTCATCAAGGCACAAAGATTTGCCATATGGGAAAAGGTGTACAAGACTTATGATGTGCCGTTAAACGATCAAGTTATGGCTACGAGCCTACGGGACATTGACAACAACAACAAAGCCCGAAACTTGATCATCCAAGGGCTCACTCAGAGCGACTTTGACCGCGTTGCACATTTCCGATCGGCATATGATGTATGGAGAGAACTTTGTGACTATCACGAAGGATCCAACACCATCAAGCAGATAAGGAAATACATGTTCAAGAAAGAATACATGCGCTTTGAGATGCTGCCCGGTGAGTCCGTCGATGATCTCTTTGCTCGCTTTAACAAAATTCTCAGTAACTTGCATAGTGTCAACGTTAATTTTTCTGATGCTGAGAATGCTAGGCATCTCCTTAGTGCATTAGACATGTCAATCTGGGAGGTGAAAGTAACATCTATTCATGAATCAACTGCCATGAGTTCTCTTACATTAGATGTACTTTATTCTAAACTAAAAACTCATGAAATTGACATCTTGTCACGTAGGAATCCAAATAAGTCTATTGCATTTGTGTCACAACGTGATATGCCTAGCTCTGGCCAATCATCATCTTGCAATACTCTTGCTTTGTTATCTTCACTAACCCTGGAGCAGATCGAGGAATTTCTAGAGGAGGAGCTAGCACTTCTCTATACTAGATTCTCAAAAGCATTGCAAAATGTGAGAACCAGGAGGAGAGGAAGCTCCGAACCTCAACGCTGTTTTGAATGTGGTAAGACAGGACACTTTCGTACAGAATGCCCTAACCTTTCAGGTCCTACTACCCGTGAAGAAAAATAGAACAAGGTCAAGACCACCTCTGGAAATCTCAATAAGAAAAAGAAGGGTACCATAGGACGCAAGATGATAAATAGTTTCATCACCGCACTTCAAGAACTCAGTTCAAGTGATGTAGACTTTGAAAGTGATGAAGATGATGACGATCTAGCCAACTTATGCTTCATGGTGGGAAAAACAAGATCAAGATCAAATCAGGAGGATGTAGAACACAACAGTAATGACGATGAGGTATGTTCTACATGTAATGAAATGTGTGATGCTATTTCTCGTGCAACTATTATTGTCAAGAAAAAGGACAAAAAGCTTAGGGATAATGCTGCTAAAATTGAATCACTAGAATCTGAAATCAATCGTTTAAAAACTTTGATTCCTAGTGATAATGCATGTCCCTCATGTGACTTAATCTATGAACAATTGTCCACATTAAGAAATGCACACTCCTCCACTCTAGATAGACTTGATGAAGAAATTAAAAAGAACAGAGAGCTTGCTGCACTTAATGATAAAAAACTTAAAAGATGCTTCCTGTTCAACAAATGATTTGCATTGTTCCGCATGTGACAATCTTGATAAGAAACTAAAAGATGCTATGAATGAAATTTCAATATTGAATAATGCTTTACGTTCTCATGAAGTTAAATATTGTTCCAATTGCAAATTAAAAGGAAAATCTTCATGTGAAAATTGCCTTGATCTGTCCAATAAACTTGATAACATGCATAGGACATTAGATCGATTTTGTAATGGGAATAAGAACCTAAACTTGCTGCTGAATTCTTCCAAGTCTTGCAATGATAAAACTGGTTTAGGTTTTGATTCTCATGCTCATACTAAGACACATCCACCTAAAATTGTAAAGTCATTAGGAAGTGGTTTGATTCAAACAGTTCCTAAACAAAAGGAAGTGTTTTTCAAATCTGCAGGAGTGCTTTCTAATTCTGTTTCTAATGCTGGGTGCTCATCTAGACATGATTACAAAATTAAGTTTCATTGTACTTATTGTGATAAAGATGGTCATGTCATAGATTTTTTTTTATAGACTAGCTAAACAAATTAAAAAGGATAAAATGTCTGCTAGATCTCATAACTTTCATGCTAAACCTAAAATTGGAAACATGCAACCTGCTTTAATGAGTCAAAAATTTGAAAAGGTAGCTTCCGGACCTTTTGGCAAGAAATCTACAAAGGCAGCTCCGGTAGTTCTGATAGCTCCCGGACCTTCTGTTGTTTCCCCCGGAGCTTCAGTTTTTGCCTCCGGACCTTCTGCCTTTACCTCCGGAGCTACTGGTTTTCACTCTAAACAAGTAACAACTTCTAAATCAATGGTTAAGAACAGAAAACCTCAACCTTTGACTCATAAACCTGCTGTTTTATCTCAGCTTTCGTGTGTTTTTCCTGCTGCACGCCGTGTGACTCAGTACTGGATACCTAAATGCCTTTTGACTAACCCCAATATTGAGTCATCGACGTATTGTGCTTCTATGTAGGTTACACGTTTAAAGAAGGAGAACATATGGATTGTGGATTCAGGATGATCACGCCACATGACCGATAAAAGAGAATGGTTCTCCTCCCTCTCTTTTGTGTCACGTGTAGAGAATGTTACTTTTGCCGATAATTCTTCAACTCCTATTATTGCTAAAGGTTCGGTTAGAGTAAATGATCACTACACTCTAAAAGATGTGGCACTTGTTAAAAATTTGAAGTACAACTTGCTTTCTATTTCTCAATTGCTTGATGAGAATTTGGAAATAACTTTCACTAAAAATTGCTGCAAAGTTGTAGATTCAAATAGTGAGGTTTTGTTTAACATGTCTCGTTTTGGAAGAGTTTTTAAAGCTGATTTTGACATGTCTTCCTCTAAACATAGGTGTCTAGTTGCTAGTGATTCCAAGGACTTATATTTTTGGCATCGTAGACTTAGTCACGTAGGCTTTGATCATCTCACGCGTGTTAGTTCTCTTGATCGCATACGTGGGCTGCCTAAACTTAAAGTGGACAAAGAAATTGTGTGCTCTTCTTGTAGACATGCTAATATGGCTGCAGGTTCACATACTCCTCTCACAATGATCATGACAACTGAACCGGGTCAACTTTTGCCCCTTGACACCGTAGGACCTTCACGTGTTCCATCCTTCATAGGTTAATGGTATGTTCTTGTTATTGTTGATGATTATTCTAGATACTCTTGGGTTTACTTTATGGCATCTAAGAATGAAGCTTTTAGTCACTTCAGAACTTTATTTCTTAGATTATCAATTGATCACCCATGATCTTTAAAAGCAATTAGAAGTGATAACGAAACTGAATTTAAAAATCAATCTTTTGATCACTTTTGTGCTGAAAATGAAATAGATCATCAATTTTCTTCACCATACGTACCTCAATAAAACGGTGTTGTAGAAAGGAAGAACATAAATTTAGGTTAGATGGCTAGGACTATGCTTGATGAATATCAAACTCCTAGGATATTTTGGGCTGATGCAATTGCAACCGCTTGTTATGTCTCAAATCGTATTTTCTTGCGTGCTAAGCTAGGTAAAGCACCATATGAGCTCCAGTTTGGACATAGGACTAGTGTTACACACTTTCGGGTCTTTGGTTGCAAATGCTTT
Organism: Tuctoria greenei; assembly: GCA_036927565.1. NCBI lineage: Eukaryota > Viridiplantae > Streptophyta > Magnoliopsida > Poales > Poaceae > Tuctoria > Tuctoria greenei. The sequence continues at coordinate 106,017,640 of JAYESD010000003.1, read as the reverse complement.
GTTAAGAAACATGGAAATCTTGATAAATTTGAAGCTAGATCCGAAGATGGCATGTTTCTTGGTTATCCATCTCATACTAAAGGGTACCGTGTGCTTTTACTTGACACTAACAAAATTGTGGAGACTTGTGAAGTTTCTTTTGATGAAGCTAGCCCAGGTACTAGCTCCGGTATTGCAGGACCAGATCCATATCCTCAGGGGGAGGGTATTTTCGAAGAAGAAGAAGAGCTGGTGATATTGCCTGATAGTTCCGAAGCTGACATGTGTCCAGCTCCGAACATTGAACAAGCTCCAACTATCACTTCCGCTGGTCCTGATCGTCCACAAGCCACAAGCTCATCAGTCTACAATGAACTTAATGAAGAACAAGCTTGTGATACATCTGTTCCCCCATGGATTAACAAAGATCATCCCCCACAACAGATTATTGGAAGCTTGCATGAACGAGTCACATGGTCCAAGTTTTGCGATCCAAACTCTCATGCTCATTCTGCTTTTGTTGCTTCTTTTGAACCCAAAGGTATATCACACGATCTCACTAATGAATATTGGATTATTGCCATGTAAGAAGAGTTAGAAAATTTTGAAAGAAATAATGTTTGGAAACTTGTACCTCCACCTCAAGGTCACACCTTAATTGGAACTAAATGGGTGTTTAAAAATAAACAAAGTGAGGATGGGATTGTGGTTAGGAATAAGGCTAGGTTGGTTGCTCAAGGTTTCACTCAAGTTGAAGGACTAGATTTTGAGGAAACTTTTGCTCCTGTTGCTAGATTAGAAGCCATAAGAACTTTGTTAGCTTTTGCTGCATCTAAAGGTTTCAAGTTATATCAAATGGATGTTAAAAGTGCTTTTCTTAATAGCTACATAGATGAGGAGGTTTATGTCAAACAACCACCGGGTTTTCAAAATTCATATTTTCCTATTATGTTTACAAACTGTCCAAAGCCTTGTACGGTCTCAAACAAGCCCCTAGAGCATGGTATGATAGGATAAAAACATTCTTACTTTAAAAGGGGTTTACCATGGTCAAGGTTGATAAAACTCTTTTTGTGCTTAAGCATGGCAATGACTCATTATTCGTTCAAGTGTATGTGGATGATATTATCTTTGGTTGTGCTTCTCATGATCTTGTGTCCAAGTTTTCAGCTATGATGAGTTCAGAATTTGAGATGAGTATGATGCGAGAAATCACGTACTTTTTGGGGCTGCAAATCAAGCAAACCAAGGAGGGTACCTTTGTGCATCAAACGAAGTATACAAAAGACCTCCTAAGGCGCTTCAACATGGACAAAAGCAAGCCTCTTCGGACACCAATGGGAATAGCAACAACACTTGAACTTGATGAAGATGGTGAACCCGTGGATCAAAAAGAATATAGAAGCATGATCGGGTCACTTTTGTACCTCACGGCATCAAGACCGGACATACAATTCAGCGTATGTCTTTGTGCACGGTTTCAAGCCTCCCCACGGGCTTCACATCGTCAAGACGTCAAAAGGATTCTCAGGTACTTGTGTGCTGAATTACATTTGAATTACATTTTCAATTCATCAAGGGGGGATTGTGAGACCTATGTGTGCTGAATACATTGGCTATGGCGATAAAAGTTTTGAATTCTGCTAAAACACCTTTTTAGCAAGGTCCAACTCTAGCTCCGAGCTACAACAAGGTATGATGGTAGGTCTGGCTTGTTTTGGGTAGCTCCGGGTACGACCGTTGCTAGGTCCGATTTGGTGGCAAAGTCTGACTAGCTTTTGGTTAGCTCCGGTGAGTTTTGTATTTAGCTCCGGCATATTTTGATAGCTCCGACATGTTTTTGCTAAGCTCCGAGTTGCTTTTTCTAGCTCCGGTTTTTGGGTTGACTAGCCCTGCTAGTTTTGGTAAGCTCCGGTGGGTGCTTGGTTCCACTAGCTTTGGTAAGCTCCGACGCTAGGTCCTACTAGCTTTTGTAAGCTCCGCCTCAAGCTCTAGTTAGCTTTGGCAAGATTCAGAGCTTGACCGCAGTGTTTCTGCTTTTCATTTGCAAAGTTTCAAACTTGCTTTACATTGTTGGAAAGATTGCTTAGTATTCATTTGCTAAGTTTTTGTTGTTTTTTGGTTGATATGGATGATATCATTTTACTGTGTTTTTGCAACATGCTTATGTGAGGTGCTCATGTAGGGTGTTGTGTTTGGAACTGACTTGAGTCAAGTCGCGGACTTAGGCTCGTATGGATTGGTTGTTTATTCATGTATAGGTGTTGCTTGAGTTCAAGTCATGGCTGGTGACAGGATCCTTTGGACTAGTCTCAGGGAGGAGATGAGGTTCCAACAACCAAATTCAGGAGGAATTGTGGTTGAGCGGGTCAGGAGGTCGCGCAGGATGATTGAGTCAAGGGCAGTGCATATGAAGGTTACTGGACGTCAAAGGAAGGTGTTTGCACATATGCATGTAGTGCATGATGTGGCAACATGGTTCCGAAGATGGGATAAGGAAGGAAAGATCTGGTTGGAAGGATCGGATCGTATCGGTTGATGACTTCGGCTGCGGCGGAGTCGGTTACGGCTCGGTATGGAAAGTATCGAGTTGGTTATGGTAGTTTTCGTGTGCTGCACGAAAAGTTGAGTGTTTTAGGAATATGGGATGTGTTCTTGGTTTGTTAGGAACTCTCGAGATTGTTTCTATCTGCAAATAGGAAGATCTTGAGCAGTTATGGAAAGTTCCGATTTGTGATCGGAGTAGGATTGGAGTCCTAGTTGAGATTGGGTTGGCCTAAGGGCTGGTTATATAAGCAAGGGTGACCAAAGCTCGTGGTAGACGACTTTGGGGCTGTTCCTTTTGTGTTCCATTGAATAAAATTCATAGTTTGAAGGAACTTTTGTGCCTTGATCGTCCGACTTGTTCCAGACAAGTTTTACTCGTCGAGTTTCTGGACAGCACTACCTTTCATTGGTGGTTTTCTCATAACTCGAGTTTTACAGATCAAATTGACGTGATTCTTTTTGGGTTGTCTTCAAAACTTGATTATCCATCATCTGTCAAAATTTCAAGGTCATTGGATTTGTGGTTTCTGATCCACACGAGTTTCTTTGCAGCATTCCAGAACTGTTTTTCTCGGGTAGGACAGATTGACCCTTGTTTGATCTTTTGATCATAACTTGAGTTTCTCTCGACGAATTTGAGTGATTCTTCTTGTGTTTTCTTCGTGACTTGATTCTCTATGATATATATCACTTTTGTCACAGTAAAACACATTTATATTAGTCTCATACACGATTTCTTTAACAGATTGTTTTTCTGCCGAAGGGGTTGGGATTTAATTGTTTCCGCTGCGTAAGATTTTTAAATCTACCATTCACCCCCTGGTAGCTTTTCATGTGCTCTTTGATCCTACAGTGTGATTCCACCTTCACCTTGCCATTGTCATATGTAGTTGTTAGGGATAACATATTTTTGTTGTCTTCTATTTGCTACTAACAATGTCAGGTAAAAGAGAGAATGGTGAATGTGCTCTACATGTTGAGTTACTTGACATGATGAAGACGATGATGGGGCTGCTCACCAAGAAACAAACATCAGTCGAGGCTGCACATGACATTCAGACCACCTTTACAACTCCTTTCACAAGAAGTAATTACATTCTTCCATCTCTTCCTTCTTATGACGGTTTTGGTTATGATGAATATATTACTTGGGAAACAGAGATGGATAAAATTTTTGGACAATGTCGTATGTGTGAAAGGAGAAAGATTAGGAATATTGCTAGTGCATTAACTTGGTGGGACAACTTAAGTGATTCAGAAAAACCTCGAACATGGAAAGATATGAAAATTCATACGTGAGAAACTTTTACTAATGTATCTAATTGCAAAGATGAAGTGCATCAATTTGAGGAGAAATTTCTTGTTGTACCTCCTTTTGTGTCTAACGTTTTGCAGGACAATATAGAAAATAATGTAGATGATGCAAAATAGAACGAGGTTTTAGACAACACTTGTGAAATTTTAGATAGATCAACTCATAATGCACTCAAATCGCTGCTGAAAATAAGGATAAAGGTAAGGCACAACATTCTTTAAATACAGAAGGTGAGAAGTTTTTGGATGTGCTGAATTTTTTGACCAATCACACTATTGTAGAGCACCAACTTATGAAAGCTTTTATAGATTTACCTTTGTCACAAGTTAATTTTCCTACTAGTTTTTGTGATAAAGAGAAGTTGGGTGTTGATAATGTTGTTATACCTATGCTAGAACAAGTGAATGCATTTGATACGTTGTCACCCACATGTTCTGAAATTAAGCGTTTGATTCCCATTACTTGTGAAAATAATGAACTGAAATTGTTGTCTTCTCTAAATACCTTGGGATATATTGAATTCGTTACTCTTTGTGATCTAGATATCGTAGAGAAGAGAATATTTTCCCAATCTGAATTGCCTTTGTTATGTAGAAATATTTTTCATGCTATAGGCAACTATGAAGATAGTGGTGAATTTATGGTGCATAAAGTTTACATATGTTCAAATGTGCAAGCTCCTTTTGTGCTACAACAACATGGTAAAGTAAATAAATGCACTAATGCTAATAATGCCTTGTCAAGTTTTTCTAGTATTTTTTACTTGCAGCGGGGACAACAAATAAAAGAGAAGCATTGTTCGCTGTGGTTGTGCAATATGGACAGCGCTCATACTATCCCCAAAAGCCTCTTTCCTGAACATACGAGCAAGCCGAGGACGGCTTGTCATAAAGAAGGGGAGAATGACAAGATCATGCACGTTATCATTGCACCTACAAACACGGCACAATATTTATTTGTTTGGGATCCTGGCTCAAGTGAATGTGTGCTCGTATTTGATGGACAAGATCAAGATGGTGCACTATGTCATCCACCACCTTGGCCTCCTCCTTTCATGCATACTAGAAGATTTGATGGCGTTGCACATTTGGCCAACACATGAGAGAAGATGAACTTGAGTTGAGGACGAATCCAATTTAAGAAGGGGAGGATGATGAAGACATCACTTCTATGAATACAAACAACACTCTATTGAACATACAAGATGCAATCAATAGAGTTCACACACAACAATTAATTTCAGAGGTGAGTTCATTCTTATATGTTTCCTGACATATTTTTGAGCATAGATTGCTACCTAATGATTTAATTGTGATTAGGATCCATGGAGAGGTTCAAGGAGTACTTGGAGGAAGTCTTAGGGATGTGGAGGACTAGAGAATACGTTCAAAGAAGATGGAAACCGAGCCCAACTCAAAATCATGTCCAACTCGGAGTCCAGAAGCAGTTCGCACTAAGACGGACGTTTAGGATGCATACAATCTCCATTTTGGACGTTCTACATATGTACAAAAAGGGGAGAGGATACGATTTTCAATGCAGCTGGTCCAATGTAAAAATTATTTCTGAGTCGATCGGAATCATCGAAACAAAATTGAGTTCAGAATCTGTCATGGTGTCGCGCCACCATATTGGGCCATTGGGCCTTGTATAAGTCTAAGTCTATTATTTTCGTGTCTTAGGGTTAGGTCACGATCCCAACGTCTCCTTAGACGTCGTCCCATACTCCAAGGTGGTCAGCATAGACAATTAGGTTTTGCTTAGATTAATAATATCACTGTTCTACGGTTTGTGAAACCCCAACTTCGCGATTTCAGATTGTGTGTTCTATGTTCTTGCTTGTGTTCTCGGTTGCACTTGCAGGGATTAGCCTTCTTGGCGAGGTAAATCGTGTGCATCATGGTTGATAACCAACAGAGTGGTGGTGTAGTGATTGCAGGGGTTATTCGTGTTCTACTCGAGAGCCTCGGATCATCAACATCGACATCTCCATCGATCGACTTATCCATTACCTTTCTAAAGATCAGGCCTAAACCTTCTCATCAAGTCTGACTCAGGCTCGGACATATCCAAGTTTTGGTATAAGAGCAGATTTAACTTAGTTTAAAATTTTATTATTTACTATTCACCCCCTTCTAGGCGACTTTCAATTGCTATCAAAGCAGGTATCTCTGTCAAGGGCCTAACCGCTCGGAGATAAGATGGGGGGACAACACTAGAAAGGAAGATATGCTCAATGATGCCACCAAGACTGACGAGACCGATCCCAAGGGATCTCAAGGATCGAATCCACCTCCTCCCAAGACTGATGCAAGTCATCAACTACCACCTCTTCCAGTCGAGGTCTCGAGTGAGGATGAAGATGAAGAAGTTATCCGACTCATGGAGCTTTTAAGGAAGAAGAAAGAGGAAGCCAAAAGGTGGAAGAGACAAGAAAGGGAGAAAAAGCTAAAAGTAGTCAACAAGACTACTCCCCATATCCTTTTAACTATGAGCACTTAAATTCGCATTCGGACTGCTTGTCAATCCCTTTGGGCAAACCACCTCACTTTGATGGAACTAACTATACCATGTTGAAGCATAACATTAAATTGCATCTCATCTCTCTCAATCCAAGTCTTTGGCACATTGTATGCACATGTATAGATATCCCTGGATGATGAAGAGCTCGTCTCTGAGCAAGAGCAACAAATTTACCAAAATGCTCAAGCGGCGACCGTGCTCAACTCATCCTTGAGCCAAGAAGAGTTCAAAAAGATTGATGAGTTGGAGCTTGCCAAGGAGATATGGGATACACTGAAGATTGCACATGAAGGCAAACGGTCCGTGCGAGAGGCCAAGATTGAGATGACCGAGGGAGAGCTTGGGTGCTTCACTATGAAACACCACAAGAAATATACAACCGGCTCAAGACCCTCATCAACAGGAGCCGGGCGTGCGGATGCAAGAAGTGGACGAACCATGAAGTGGTAAAAAAGTTGGTAAAGTCATTCACGTCTCGCAATGTCACCCTATTCACCTTGAGCTGGGAGAGCCCTAACTTCCACAAAACGACTCCGGATGTGATGCTAGGGAAGATTATCAACCATGAGATGATGGAGATGGAAGCCCAACATGTAAAAGACCTTTCCAAAGCGACTTCATCAAAGAAGAAAGGCAAATCTCAAAGCCTCATTCAAGTCCAAGGGCAAAGAAGTGCAAGCGTCAAGTGAAGATGAAGATAGTGATGATGAAGAGAGCACATACATGGATAATGAAGAGATGACCTTCTTTATCAAGACATTCAAGATAATGATGAGAAGAAAAAGAAGAGTCAACCATGAGAGCATGGGTAAGGAGAAGAGCAAGTCAAGAACTAAGAAGGCATGCTACAACTTTGGCAAGTACGAGCATTTCTTTGTGAATTACCTGTACGAGAAGGATGGTGACAAGAAGACGAAGGATGGGAAGACACAAGAGAAGAATATCTTCAAGAAAAAGAAGACGCACGGTCAAGCCAACATCGGCAAGGAGTGTACTCCAAGGATGATTCCTCCTCCAAAGATGAAGAAGAGATGGTCAAGAGGCCATCCATGAAGAAGTCGCTCTTTCCCAACAGGATAGCTTGGAAGACTTCAAGCCATACTTGCCTCATAGCCAAAAGAAAGGAAGCGAAAGGTAAAATCAAAACCTTCTTCTTTGAATTCTATTAATGATGATTATTTTTATAGTGTTAGTGAATGTGGCCTAGAGGGGGGGGGTTGAATAGGATTTGAAAACTTTTCATGCAACACTTAATCAAAAGGTCAAATACAGGATGGATTGTACTTGTCCGGTGCATTATACGGACTAGCCCGGTGTGCTTGAAGTACTATGAAAAGATCAAGTGTTTATGCATAACTCGCTGATGAAATAGCAGCGGAATGTATCACTATTCTTATAACATAAACAAGAGATCAGATAGATTATTTTTCATGTGGAACACAAATTACTTGTTGATCAACTCTATTACCCTAGATGATAAACCTTGCAAAAGTAAAAGAATGGAACATGCGAGACAAGGATTTTTACCGAGGTTCGATCTCACCAAATAGATCTATGTCCTTGTTGAGGAAGCCCACACAGAGCCGGGTCTCTTCAAACCCTATTCTCTCGTCAAGTCACCATACAAGGCCGACTTGAGTTCCACTATCACGGGGTAATCACCAAGTTGGTGGAGCAACCTCACACATTGAGGGCTCCCACAAAATTACAGAGACAAAGAGATCAAATACACTCTAAAGATTTACAATAGATGTAAGAGTGTATAAGAGATCAAACCCCAAGAGCTCAACGATGCGTAGACGACGATCTCCCTATTCCAAATCTAGATACCCAAAAGATTTAACTCTTTAGGTCTTTAGATGTGTGGGGAGATGGGTTTTTATGCTCTTGGGACGAGTGGCGGTGCTAAGGTTTTTGTTCTTGATAGTAGAGTACGGTTTTTTTCGTTTGTGGGGTCATGAATCACCTATTTATAGTGTTTCCAAAAATATTACTGTTAGGGATCGCGACGGTCGGACTAGTTCGCTCTGGTGACCGAACATGTCAGGTGTGCTATGTAAAATTTGCGTGGAATGTGCAGCACACTAAAAATCCTAATTTGTGTGAGGTATACCGGACTTGTATGTATTGGACCATAGAGTTCATCGTACTAGTCCATAATGATTACAGAAAGTTAATTGGACTAGTCCGCAATATGACGGACTTGTCCTGTCCGATGTGAATTGTGTATTTCCAACTTGTGTGAGTGAAATACTAGAAAGTTGAACGGACTTGTCCGGTGCACGGTGAATTGAAACATCAGAAAGTTGGACAGACTTCTCTGGTTAGTGTCTGGACTTGTCCGGTGCACAGTGAATTAATTAATTAATTTTAGCTCTTACCCTCTACGCAAAGATCTAAGCTCTTGGAATGTGTCTCTCACACACATCCTATATCTACTTTGCGCTTCCTTGATCAAATGGGCTTTTCCTTTTCTTCACTCCTCATTTTTTTTACCTTCTTGAGTGCACCAGAATATCTAATCTGTGTTGACCTGCATTCATCTCAATAAATTCATTAGGATCTCATTTGTTTGTCATCAATCTACCAAAACCCCCAAGGGGATGCCTCGATGCACTTTCAATCTCCTCCTTTTTGGTGATTGATGACAGCCAATTGAGATTTCACAATTAAGAGTAAAAATTGATTTTCATAAAGTGTGCATATATGAGAATGACATATGAACAATAAAATATTCTCACATGTATGCACTCTTTATGTTGTTGTGCCTATACAGTGTGTGTGATCAAATAATGTGATGTGCAAAATTAAGAGTATAACAATTATAGCAACCATCACAGTAATATCAAAATAAGCATCACACATTCATATTGGACAAAATAGGCACATCCAAAAGAGATTACAATAATTTGAAATTTAAGATACATGTCCATGATCACTAGTCCTAAAGGAACCAAAAAGGGAAAAAATTGAAGGATTCACTCTTCGTCACCCCCTTTCTCACTCTCAGTCCTGTCTTCATCTTCATCTTCATGTGCATGCTGAGGAGGAGGAGCGGAGGCACCTGCTAGTCCAAAGGATGCCAATTCTTGCTCCGTGAGAGGTGCCATCTCTTTGATGTTCTCTTTTGAATCATCTAAGATTTGAGGTGATCTCACTGGCTCAATATCAAGCTTCTCACAAATTACTTTGATGTTAGCCTTCATGTACCATTGATGCCTCTTTATAGCCATGCTTTCCTTGTGTTGCTTAATTTCCACTTTGCGGAAGGATGCAAAGATAGAGGAGAGCATTTTTAGCACACCACTGGAGGACTCTTTGGAGGGTGGAGGAGCAGAGGTAGTAGTTGGAGTCCTTGTGGCTTCATGAGCATGCTTAGATCTCTGTTCCACTGCAGGTGAGGCAAGAGTAGAGGGAACAATGTATACTGTTGGCTTCTGGGGCTTGAGGCCGATGTCAGTGACATCCTTGACAAATTCCAGCCTAGTCACTTTCTCAATCATATATATGATGTAGGGTACATAGCCACATGACCTGTTTGGAGTTATAGAGATGTTCACAATATCATTGTAGATGTATTCAAAGACACTGAAGGTCCTTTTCTTGCTTACCACTTTCATCAAGGTCCTTAGAGTTCCTTGAATTGTCTTGCATCTCCATCGTTTGGAGCTATGGTCTTCCTCAAGATTCTATTTAGCACTACAAAGAATGGCTTCATGTACTTGGTGGTAGGAGGCTTGTATGGACTTCTTGTATCATAGAGGAAGTCTAGCTCATCCTTCTCCAAAGGCTTCATGTTATGAATAATGAGCTCATTGTCCAAGGTATCTTCAAGGTGAAGTATCTTGGCAAATTCCTCATATGTGATACTATACTTAGATCCATGTGTCATCCAGGTCATCTCATCCTCATCATCACGAGCAAAGTAGAGGGTTGAGTAAAACTGAGTTATGACTTCATTGTTCCAGTCATATTGGAAGGATAGGAGATTCTTCAAGCCATTCATCTCCAATGCCTCTAAGACCTCATGATAGGCCTCACATTTCTTGTACTGTAAGTAGGTTATGTTCACCCACTGACTCTCAACCACTAGATTCTTCATCTTCATGTACACATGCTCATAGTAGTCAGCATGAAAGTGGCTCCAAAATCTTGGGTCAACAGACTGCTTTGGCTGCTCATAAACATCAATCTTTCTAAACTTGTCAGCCAACTTGTTTCCTTTCACCATGAAGTCATTTTCTGAAGGTTGCCTGTTGCGCTGCACATGTGACTTCATATTAACGGACCAATGGTACCACTTGCAAGGCTTTTCCCTTGTTGGTGATCCTTCTAGGTGCCGTTGAGCTAGCACCAGCACCATCCTTGCTCAATGCTTTATTTACTACAACTTTTCTCTTTTTCGAAAGAACATCATCGGGAGGAGAGGAGTGGGCATTGAAGTCATGTCTCTTCTAGCTTACCCTTTCTTTTGCCCTTTCAACTCTTTCACGTTCACGCTCAGCTTCATAGTCAAACATGCTGTCATTTGAAGCGGACGACATCGTGCCTGACACGGACAATACAAGGAGTGGTAAGAATGATATGTAGACTTTGTGGAGATAAGAATTTAGTGGTTCAAACTATCAGGGGACCGGACTTGTTTGTTTTCAAAGTACGGACTTGTCCGGAGCATCGGACTTGTCTGCACCAAGCACCAGACTAGTCTGGACATATGAATCCTAACTTCCTATTACAACAAATCTAACAAAGATTGATGCTACAAGGATAGGAATACAGTAGGAATACATACAACAATGTAATGTATGTCCTAGGAATCAAGAAAAATAAGCAAGATTTAAGGATAAATGAGAACTAGGGTTAAGTGAGATTTTTACCGAAAAATCAAAGATTTGAGGTTGGTGGAGCGGAGCAAGGTCCAGATTAGTCTAGAGAGGGATGCTTCGCACCGAGGGAAAGAGTTCCCGTTGAGGAACCTTCGATTTTGGTGGTCAAAAGTGAAAGTCACCTTGGGAGCAAGGGTTTGAGGAGAGAGAGTGCCAAAATGATTGTGAGAGGAAGAAGATGTCCTGGTGGCTGGCTAGGGTTTAAGCCCGATAAATACGGACTAGTCCGCACAGGGACCGGACTAGTCCGGTGTGGTAGACCAGAGCTAGATTAGTCTGCAGCAACGGTGATGAGGACATCACAACAGCGGAGACGCACATTGAACTACAAGGACCAATCACAAGAGCACGAGCACGGATATTAAATTAGCAGGTGAATTCGTTCCTAACTTCTTTTGCATGTGAGTTTGAGAATAGATTGCTATGTGATGATTTAATTGTTATTAGGAATAATGGAGAAGATAAAAAAGGGAACGAAGGAGGCCTTGGGAGCATGGAGAACCAGCTGGGACGTCCACAAGTTGATGGAAACAGTTTACAACTCGGACTCGAGTTCAACTCGGAGTCCAGGAGCAGTCCACCTTAAAACGGACGCCCAGGAGGCATACGGACTCCGTTTTCGACGTTCTACATATGCCCGGAAAGAGGAGAATATAATATTTCTAATGGTTCTGGTCCCACCTCAAGATAACTTCGGAGTCATTGGTAATCGTCAAAACAACTCGAGTCCATATTTCTGTCCGGTGCTGCGCCACCGAATCGGGCCTTTGGGCCTTCTATCCCGTAAGAGTCCATTAGGGACGCGTCTAATCATGTTTTGGTAGAACCCTAGCCTATAAATACTGCAGGCTCCGGTCAACTTGGAATAAATATGTGCTGTGAGAGGGTCTCCTCTATCGTGCTAACAAGCTATACGTTCCAGCTAGCTCCGTTCATCTATTACTTTTGCAGGAAGCACATGGAGGTGGTTTGATGGGACATTTTGGAGTGAAGAAAACTGAAGACGTGCCATCCACACACTTCTTTTGGCCAAAGATGAGGCGTGATGTCGAGCGCTATGTGTCACGATGCACTACTTGCAACAAAGCTAAGTCTCGCCTTAACCCACATGGTCTTTATATGCCTCTTCCTGTTCCTAGTGTACCTTGGGAGGATATTTCTATGGACTTTGTTTCGGGATTGCCTAGGACTAAGAGGGGGAGGGATAGTATTTTTGTAGTTGTTGATCGTTTTTCTAAAATGGCACACTTTATACCTTGTCATAAGAATGATAATGCCTCACACATTGCTGATTTATTTATGACGGAAATTGTTCGTTTACATGGTGTGCCAAATACCATTGTTTTTTATCGTGATGCAAAATTTTTAAGTCATTTTTGGAGAACTTTGTGGTATAAATTGGGAACCAAGTTGCTGTTTTCAACTACATGTCACCCACAAACGGATGGACAGACCGAGGTAGTTAATCGTACTTTATCCACTATGTTGCGGGCTGTCTTGAAAACAAATTTGAAGTTGTGGGAGGAGTGTTTACCACATATAGAATTTGCTTACAACAGATCCGTTCACTCCACGACAAAGGTAAGTCCATTCCAGGTAGTGTATGGTTTCAATCCCCGTGCTCCTATTGATTTACTACCTTTGCCTCCTTCTGAAACTATAAATTTGGATGCTACACAACGATCTGAATTCATTCTTAAGATGCATGAAACTACAAAGAAAAATATTGAAATGATGAATGAGAAGTATAGGATTGCAAGTAGTAAAGTTAGAAAAGAAGTAAAAATTGAACCGGGTGATTTGGTGTGGTTACATTTGAGAAAAGAGCGATTTCCCGAATTGAGAAAATCTAAAATTATGCCACGAGCTACTGGTCCTTTTAAGATCGTTGAAAAGATTAATGATAATGCATATAAGCTTGAATTGCCTCCCGATTTTGGGGTTAGTCTTACATTTAACGTTTCAGATTTGTGACCATACTTGGGAGAAGAAGATGAACATGAGTCGAGGATGACTCCAATTCAAGAGGGGGAGGATGATGAGGACATCACAACAGCAGAGACGCACATTGAACTGCAAGGACCAATCACAAGAGCACGAGCAGGGTTATTAAATTAGCAGGTGAATTCGTTCCTAACTTCTTTTGCATGTGAGTTTGAGAATAGATTGCTATATGATGATTTAATTGTTATTAGGAATAATGGAGAAGATCAACAAGCGGAGGAAGGAGGCCTTTGGAGTGTGGACAACCAGCTGCGACGTCCACAAGTTGATGGAAACAGTTTACAACTCGGACTCGAGTTCAACTCGGAGTCCAGGAGCAGTCCACCTTAAAACGGACGCTCAGGGGGAATACGGACTCCGTTTTTGACGTTCTACAGATGCACGGAAAGAGGAGAAGATAAACTTTCCAATGGCTCTGGTCCCACCTCAAAGTTCCTCCGGAGTGATTGGGAATCGTCAAAACAAGTCGAGTCCAGATTTCTGTCCGGTGCTGCGCCACCAAATCGGGCCTTTGGGCCTTCTATCCCGTAAGAGTCCATTAGGGACGCGTCTAATCGTGTTTTGGTCGAACCCTGGCCTATAAATACTGCAGACGCGGGTCATATTCGGTGGGTTTTGCTTAGATAAATAATATCGCCGTTCTACGGTTTGTGAGACCCCAACTTCGCGATTTCCGATCGTGTCTTCGATGTTCTTGCTCGAGTTCTCGGTTGCACTTGCAGGGATTAGCCTTCTTGGCGAGGTCAAGCGTGTGCAGCACGGTTGATAACCAACAGAGCCATGGTGTAGTGATTGCAGGGGTACTCGAACCGCTCGAGTGCCGCGGATCGTCAACGTCGAGTTCTCCACCCCAATCGACATACCTTTCAGAAGATTGGGCCTAAACCTACTTATCAATTGATATCAGATTTCCAGGTTGCCCATGAGGTATCTTTGTTTTCCTTCCATTAGATTGATTTTGTTTCATACCTAGAGTCCACAGAAAAGCCACAAAAAAATTAGATCGTTTTTACCGCTTCCCAGACTATAGTGCTTGCAGTTTCTTTTTCAGTTTGCATTGTTGAGTTTGCATTCGTGTGGTCGAGTCTTGTTGCTGGTTTAGCTTTGTGTTTTGGGTCCTTGTTATCGTGTTTCGTCCTTGTTTCTTGCTATTCGACACCTATTCCACAATCCCTAAATAAGAAACCAATCCACCACGTTCATCGGTTTGCCCTAGCTAGCCGCCTTGCATGAACTCCCGCATCGCCAGCCCTAGATTAAATGACAAACCTTTGTGCCATTCATCCTTGAATCATCACACACAACCCCATTAGTTGCTGTGCAAATTCCCGATCGTTTTCATATCCGATTGCGTGTTCTGTTCTCAAACCGTGTTGGAATCAACATAAAAAAAAACGTAACTCGGACAACCTACCTTAAAACGGCCATAACTTTCGCATACGAACTCGAAATCGGGCGATTTTTTTTTTTCAAATTCATCTACACGAAATTTCGCATCAGATTTTCCACTGCATAGCCACATTCAGCAAAATTATATTGCCCAAATTCCCCTCAGAAGATAGGCTATCTGGCCTCCGAAGTTTCAGCACGAATTTTAAAGAATCTTCTTGATTTTCTATAGGCCGCATATTACATCCAATTGAGCTGCAAATTTGTGTGCTTCCTATATTTGTGCTCCTGAGTAAAAAAAATATCAAAAAAATATTACAAAAAAGAAAAAAATAGTGAAGAGCACACATATTAAAGCAATTGGCCTAAACCACTTGGTGCTGTTTTGTTGGCTATATCATTCTGTCTTTCTTTTGCCTTGATACTTCCTTATGTTGTGCTAGGCTCTAGGGCACTTGGTTGACCAGCAACAGTTTCCTACATTGAATACTTATTCAACTTTGTTTAGCTGTTAACGATTTTCTGCTTATTAGTCACCATATCGTGCCATCCAAGCTCCACCTTTCTCTTGAGCATAACATGTACCTTTGCAATCACCCCACGCTTCATTGGTTCATCTCACCGTCCACACCACCTGCTGTGTCGGTAAGAACACTTGTAAGAGCGTGGTAAGACGCTTGAGCGAGAGAGATTGTTTTCTTCCACCTTCCACATTGTCACTGTAGTTGATAGGGATAACATATTTTTTGTTGTCTTTTGTTTCCTATTAACAATGGCATGAGAAGACAATGATGACGAATGTGTTTAACATGCTGAGTTACGTGATATGATGAAGACCATGACGGATATGTTTGCCAAATACAACGCAACAACGGAGGAGTCATTGGCGAACTTGACTCGCCAACTGGATGACCTTGCTCTTCGGATGAATACTTTTGAGGCTCGGTTGCCTCTCGCTGGAAGACAAGAAGATAATGCTTATGATGAACTGGAAGTTCACAATAATCAGCCAAGACTGCCACTTTATCGTCGCGGTATGGGAGGTAATAATCATAATAATTATAATCGTACTCCTGATGATCCTTTTGCTAAAGTGAAATTTACTATACCCTCTTTTTCTGGTGCTTATGATGCTGAGGCTTATCTTGATTGGGAAATGACAGTAGAGCAAAAATTTAATTCCCATCTTGTTCCTGAACAACATAGTGTTCGTCAAGCCACTATTGAGTTTAAGGACTTTGCTATCATATGGTGGAATGAACTTGTTAAAACTAGAACTGATCCTCCAACATGGGATAGATTAAAGGAAGCTATGCATGTTCGATTTGTTCCTCCGTCTTTTTAGTGGGACCTTCGCAGAAAATTGCAGCATTTAGACCAAGGTAACATGTCCGTAGAGGAGTATTATCAAGAGTTACAAAAGGGTATGCTGCGTTGTGGGGTAGTAGAGGACATGGATGATAAAATAGCTCGTTTTTATGGGGGCTTGAGGCGTGAAATTCAGTACATTGTTGATTACAAGGAATATGATACTATTAACAGATTGTTTCAGCTTGCTATGTTAGCAGAAAAAGAATTGCAGGGCTGACAACAACAACAACAACGCACGTGGAGCAACTTCACGCCGCGTGCAGCGACTACACCATCTAAAACAGCACCATCTTCGACCCCCCATGCAGCGACTACACCACCCAATGGCAGCCAACGAACTATACCTGCCTCTCCACCTTCTCGCGTGCCGGAAGGCAGCAAGGCGACATCATTCAAGACTTCATCGTCCACTCCTTCTACGGGTCGTACTTCCAACATTAAGTGTCACCACTGCCAGAGACTTGGTCATATGATGAGAGATTGCCCGAGCAAACGAGCATACATAGCACGCGACGATGGTGGGTATGATAGTACTTCGGATGTTGAAGATGAATATTCTCTTGCTACTGACTTTACAGATCCAAATGACGAACACACCGAAGAAGAGGTACTTGGTACAGCGGCGACGGAGAACTATAGGAGCATCATTGTGCAGCGTGCCTTGAGCTCCAAAGTGGAGACCGACGACAAGCTACAACGACACAACCTCTTCCACATGTTTCTCGTCGTCAAGGACTGCCTTGTACACACTATAATTGATGGAGGTAGCTACAATAACTTGGTGAACACGGACGTCATCAAAAAACTCGGTTTGACAACACGAGCACACCCTCATCCGTACCACATTCAATGGTTCAACAACAGCGGTAAGGCTCGGGTAACAGAAAGAGCAAGAATACATTTTTTTAGTTGGTTCATACCATGATTTTGCTGATTTTGATGTTGTTCCTATGGATGCTTGTTCTCTTTTATTGGGTCGTCCTTGGGAATTTGATACTGATGCTATTCATCATGGTAGAACCAATAAATATACTCTCATGCATAAGAGAAAGAAAATCACTTTGCTCCCCATGACTCCTGCTGAAATTGTGCATTTTGAGAAGAGTAAAATTCATGATGGCAAAGCAACAAAATTAGAATCTGAAAAACAGCAAGTTATTAAGTTAAAATCACCATCGTTGCTCGCAACTAAATCTGAACTTGCTGATTTATTCGATGCTAAGGGGATGTGCTATGCTTTAGTTTGCAAAGAAGCCATGTTTTCACTTCATGAGTTGTCTATTGCATTGCCCCCTGCTGTTGCTAACCTTTTGCAGGAGTTTGAGGTTGTGTCCCCCCCCCCCCCCCCCCCCCCCCCCCGAGATACCCCCTGGTTTACCACCGATGAGAGGCATTGAACACAAGATCGATTTGATTCCAGGAGCAAGTTTGCCAAATCGTGCAGCATACAGGGCGAATCCACAAGAAACTAAGGAAATTCAGCGACAAGTCCAAGATCTTTTGGACCACGGGTACATTCGTGAAAGCCTTAGCCCTTGTTTCGTTCCTGTTCTTTTGGTTCCTAAGAAAGATGGTAGTTGGCGCATGTGTGTTGATTGTCGAGCGATTAATAACATCACCATTCGATACCGTTATCCTATTCCTCGATTAGATGACATGCTTGATGAATTGAGTGGTGCTATCATCTTCACAAAAATTGACTTGCGTAGTGGTTACCACCAAATTAGAATGGCACTAGGAGATGAATGGAAAACTGCATTTAAAACCAAGTTTGGACTTTATGAGTGGTTAGTCATGCCTTTTGGTTTAACTAATGCACCCAACACCTTTATGCGATTAATGAATGAGGTTTTACGTGCTTTCATTGGACAATTTGTGGTGGTTTACTTCGATGATATCCTCATTTACAGCAAGTCATATGATGAACATCTTGATCATTTACATGCTGTTTTTACTGTTTTGAGAGATGCACGTTTGTTTGGTAACCTCGAAAAGTGCGTCTTTTGCACCAATCGAGTCTCGTTTCTTGGCTATGTCGTTTCCTCATAGGGAATTGAGATGGATGAGGCAAAAATTGAAGCAATCACCAGCTGGCCAGCCCCAACAACTGCCACACAGGTTCGTAGTTTTCTTGGTATTGCAGGTTTTTATCGGTGCTTTGTGCGGGATTTCAGCACCATTGCAGCACCTCTACATGAGCTAACAAAGAAGGGAGTGCCATTTCGATGGGGCGAACAGCAGCAACACGCTTTTGATGCTCTCAAATCGAAGCTTACACAAGCACCATTGCTACAACTTCCTGATTTTGACAAGACCTTTGAGCTAGAATGCGATGCAAGCGGCATTGGTATTGGAGGCGTTCTCATACAAGGAGGTAAACCCGTTGCTTTCTTTAGTGAAAAACTTCATGGTCCTTCTCTGAATTATTCTACTTATGATAAGGAATTGTATGCCTTAGTGCGTGTATTATAAACTTGGCAACATTATCTTTGGTCTAAGGAGTTTGTCATACATTCCAATCATGAATCACTGAAGTATCTTAAGTGTCAAACCAATCTGAATAAACGACATGCTAAATGAATTGAGTTCATGGAGTCATTTCCATACATCATTAAGCATAAGAAAGGGAAGGAAAATATCATTGCCGATGCATTATCTAGGCATTATACCATGCTGTCCCAATTTGATCATAAAATCTTTGGTTTGGAAACAATAAAAGCATTATATCCTACTGATTTGGAATTCAAAGATGCTTTTGAAAATTGTAGAGAAGGAAGAACTTGGAATAAATATGTGCTGCGAGAGGGTCTCCTATATCGTGCTAACAAGCTATGTGTTCCAGCTAGCTCCGTTCATCTATTACTTTTGCAGGAAGCACATGGAGGTGGTTTGATGGGACATTTTGGAGTGAAGAAAACTGAAGACGTGCTGTCCACACACTTCTTTTGGCCAAAGATGAGGCGTGATGTCGAGCGCTATGTGTCACGATGCACTACTTGCAACAAAGCTAAGTCTCGCCTTAACCCACATGGTCTTTATATGCCTCTTCCTGTTCCTAGTGTACCTTGGGAGGATATTTCTATGGACTTTGTTTTGGGATTGCCTAGGACTAAGAGGGGGAGGGATAGTATTTTTGTAGTTGTTGACCGTTTTTCTAAAATGGCACACTTTATACCTTGTCATAAGAATGATAATGCCTCACACATTGCTGATTTATTTATGACGAAAATTGTTCGTTTACATGGTGTGCAAAATACCATTGTTTCTGATCGTGATGCAAAATTTTTAAGTCATTTTTGGAGAACTTTGTGATATAAATTGGGAACCAAGTTGCTGTTTTCAACTACATATCACCCACAAACGGATGGACAGACCGAGGTAGTTAATCATACTTTATCCACTATGTTGCGGGCTGTCTTGAAAACAAATCTGAAGTTGTGGGAGGAGTGTTTACCACATATAGAATTTGCTTACAACAGATCCGTTCACTCCACGACAAAGGTAAGTCCATTCCAGGTAGTGTATGGTTTCAATCCCCGTGCTCCTATTGATTTACTACCTTTGCCTCCTTCTGAAACTATAAATTTGGATGCTACACAACGATCTGAATTAATTCTTAAGATGCATGAAACTACAAAGAAAAATATTGAAATGATGAATGAGAAGTATAGGATTGCAGGTAGTAAAGTTAGAAAAGAAGTAAAACTTGAACCGGGTGATTTGGTGTGGTTACATTTGAGAAAAGAGCGATTTCCCGACTTGAGAAAATCTAAACTTATGCCACGAGCTGCTGGTCCTTTTAAGATCGTTGAAAAGATTAATGATAATGCATATAAGCTTGAATTGCCTCCCGATTTTGGGGTTAGTCTTACATTTAACGTTTCAGATTTGCGACCGTACTTGGAAGAAGAAGATGAACATGAGTCGAGGATGACTCCAATTCAAGAGGGGGAGGATGATGAGGACATCACAACAGCGGAGACGCACATTGAACTGCAAGGACCAATCACAAGAGCACGAGCACGGTTATTAAATTAGCAAGTGAATTCGTTCCTAACTTCTTTTGAATGTGAGTTTGAGAATAGATTGCTATGTGATGATTTAATTGTTATTAGGAATAATGGAGAAGATCAACAAGTGAAGGAAGGAGGCCTTGGGAGCATGGAGAACCAGCTGGGACGTCCACAAGTTGATGGAAACAGTTTGCAACTCGGACTCGAGTTCAACTCGGAGTCCAGGAGCAGTCCACCTTAAATTGGACGCCCAGGATACGGACTCCGTTTTTGACGTTCTACATACGCACGGAAAGAGGAGAAGATAATATTTCCAATGGTTCTGGTCCCACCTCAAAATTCCTCCGAAGTCATTGGGAATCGTCAAAATAAGTCGAGTCCAGATTTCTGTCCGGTGCTGCACCACCAAATCGGGCCTTTGGGCCTTCTATCCTGTAAGAGTCCATTAGGGACACGTGTAATCGTGTTTTGGTCGCACCCTAGCCTATAAATACTGCAGCCGCCGGTCATATTAGGTGGGTTTTGCTTAGATCAATAATATCGCCGTTCTACGGTTTGTGAGACCCCAACTTCGCGATTTCCAATCGTGTCTTCGACGTTCTTGCTCGTGTTCTCAGTTGCACTTGCAGGGATTAGGCTTCTTGGCGAGGTCAAGCGTGTGTAGCACGGTTGATAACCAATAGAGCCGTGGTGTAGTGATTGCAGGGGTACTCGAACCGCTCGAGTACCGCAGATCATCAACGTCGAGTTCTCCACCCCAATCGACATACCTTTCGGAAGATCGGGCCTAAACCTACTCATCAAACGGACTAGTTCGATACAGACCATAGACTAGTCTGGGTTTGCTGGATAGAATTGAATTAGAAATAAAGTGATTTTTTGGAAGTTTGATCTAATAGTGATCTAAAGGACACCAATTCACAAATAATCTTGATGAACATCACATGTAAGCAATCAACAATCATACAATGGCCAAAATACACCAAGATTCACTAATTAAAGTAGTTTTCGAGAGAAAATCGAGATAAGGGATGAATTTTCGCAAAAGTAAGCAAACTTTGAAGGATCAATCAGGTATGCAATGTTTCAAGCCACATTTCGAGCATCAAGTATATTTAATTCATTTCTTAGCTAGCAAAATCTCTTTTCATCTAGTGGCTTGGTGAATATGTCCGCTAGTTGTTTTTCAGTTCTAACATGTGAGATTACTATGTCACCTCTTAATGAATTATCTCTTAGAAAATGATGACGTATATCTATGTGCCTGGTTCTTGAGCACTCTACTGGATTGTGAGCAATTTTTATGACACTTTCATTATCACATAGGAGTGAAATATTGTTCAAACAGTAACCAGAATCCCTTAGAGTTTGTCGCATCCAAAGTAGTTGTGCGCAACAACTACCAGCTGCAACATACTCTACTTTGGCTGTGGAAAGAGCAATGCAATTTTGTTTCTTTGATGACCATGAAACTAAGGATCTGCCAAGAAATTGGCAGGTTCCTGAGATGCTCTTCCTATCGACTTTGCAGCCTGCATAGTCAGCATCGGAATACCCTATAAGGTTGAACTTGGACCCTTTAGGATACCAAAGGCCCAAGTTAGGTGTGTGCACAAGGTATCTTAAAATTCTTTTTACATCTATTAAATAACACTCTTTAGGTGCAGCTTCAAACTTTGCACACAAATACACACTAAGCATAATATCAGGCCTAGATGCACATAAATAAAGTAGTGAACCAATCATAGACCAATATACCTTTTGATCCACATCTGGACTTTCTTCATTGAGTTTAAGATGTCCATTAGTTGCCATGGGTGTCTTGATGGGTATTGGCTTTGTCCATATTCAACTTTTTGAGGTTGTCCTATGTGTACTTAGTTTGGCGAATAAAAGTGCACTGCTTCAACTGCTTCACTTGGAATCCGAAAAAGAACTTCAATACGCCCATCATTGATAGCTCGAATCGATTTGTCATAATCTTACAAAATTCTTCACAAAAAGATTTATCAGTAGAACCAAAAATGATGTCAGCAACATAAATCTGACATACAAATAGATGACCACCAAAATGCTTTGTAAATAAAGTATAATCAACTTTTCCAATTTTAAAGCCATTTTGAGTGAGAAAGTCCCTAAGGCACTCATATCAAGCTTGGGGAGCTTGTTTGAGGCCATAGAGAGTCTTACGCAGTTTATACACATGGTTGGGGCACTCTCGATCTTCAAATCCTAGTGGCTGCTCCACGTACACCTCCTCCTTGATAGGACTGTTGAGGAATGTGCTTTTGACGTCCATTTGATACAACTTAAAATTGTGGTGAGTAGCATAGGCTAATAAAATACGAATGGACTCAAGTCTAGCTATGGGAGCAAAGGTTTCGTCGAAATCCAAACCTTCGACTTGTGAGTAACCTTTTGCCACAAGTCATGCCTTGTTTCTCATTATGACTCTGTGTTCATCTTGCTTGTTCCAAAGACCCACTTGGCGCCCACGATGTTTGCCTTTGGTCTTTCCACAAGCTCCCATACTTCATTTCTTTTGAAGTTGTTCAGTTCCTCTTGCATGGTGGTCATGCAATCTGGATCTTTTATTGCTTCTTCAACCCTGTATGGTTCCAGAAACGAGACAAAAGAGTAATGTTCACAAAAATTAGCAATGCGAGATCTAGTAGTTACTCCCTATGCAATATCTCCAGTGATGTTTTCGACGGGATGATCTCTTTGTATACTCTGATGTACTCTTGGGTGAGGCACTTGTGAGGTTATTTGCTCTTCACTATCTTCATTGCCAATGTATAGCCCTAGATCATTGCTTCCATGCATATATTGATCTTCTTGATTCTGCTGATGTTGATCTTGTGTCGGAGCTCCCCCTTGATCGTTGCTCTATTGTTGAGGTCCATATTGAGCACTTGGGTCTTGTGATTGCTCTTTCGGTCAAATATCACCAAGTGCCATCCTCCTCAACGCTTGACATTGGGCTTCTTATTGATCTAGCACACACTTATCAACTTACTCCACTTGGGAGCCATTAGTCTCATCAAACACTACGTCACGTGCCACTTCAACAATGTTAGAGACTTTGTTGAAAACACGATAGGTGTAGGCATTCGAATCATAACCAAGCAAGAACTCTTCATCAGATTTTGAAGTGAACTTCGAAGTCCCCAGTTTCTTGTTTAAAATAAAGAATTTACTTCCAAAAACTCTGAAATATGAGACATTTGGTTTGTTACCAATAAGGAACTCATATGGCATTTTCTTCAAAAGTTGGTGATGATATAGCCGGTTTGTGGCGTGACAAGCGGTGTTTACCACCTCAGCCCAAAACTGGTCCGAAGTCTTATATTCATCTAGCATTGTCCTCGCCATCTCAATAAGCGTCCTGTTCTTCCTTTCGGCCACCCCATTTTTTTGAGAGGCATAGGGTGTCTAAAACTCATGTTTTATCCCTTCTTCATTCAAGTACTTCTCAACTTGGGTATTTTTGAACTCTATTCCATTGTCACTTCTAATATTCTTGACGGTTGAGGAGAATTTATTTTGTGCTCTCTTTAATAACTTCTTGAGGATCCCCTGGGTCTCTGATTTATCATACGAGAAAAATACGCAGGTAAATCTAGAAAATCATCAACAATGACTAAACCGTGTTTGTTACCGTCGATGCTTATATAAGCAATTGGACCAAAGAGGTCCATATCAAAAAGTTCCAGCGGTCTTGATGTAGTCATGACCTTCTTTGCAGGGTGTGGTGCTCCAACTTGTTTTCCCGTCTGGCATGCAGTACAAGGATTGTCTTTCTCAAAATCAACATCTTTCAAACCTCGAATGTGATCACCCTTTAGAAGTTTCTGCAAATTCCTCATCCCAACATGGGCTAGCTGTCTATGCCACAACCATCCTGTGTTAGTTTTTTCAACCAAGCAAGTGTTGAGTTCAACTTTATCTTTGTTGAAATCAACAAGATAAAGTTTTCCCTTCAACATTCCCTTGAATGCAGTTGAGTTATCACTTCTTCTAAAGTCTGTCAGACCCTCATTAGTGAATAATTAATTATATCCTTTGTCACATAGCTGAGATATGAACATAAGATTATAATGTAAAGAATCAACATGTAAAACATTGGAAAGAGTATGTTGAGAGGACATTTCAATTTTACCACTGCCAAGGACTTTTCCTTGGCTGTTGTCTCTGAAATAAATTCCTTCACTTGGGTCTGTGTTTCGCTCATACTCTACGAACATTCTCCTCTCTCCGATCATGTGATTTGTGCATCCACTGTCTAGCACAAATTTTAATCCACCGAAGGAGTAGGCTTGCAAAACAGATTTATGTCTTGGTTTTGGGTACCCAAGTTTGCTTGGGTCCTCGAAGGTTAGACAAAAGTGTTTTAGGCACCCACACACAAGCTTTGGGTCTCTTGTGGCGTGACCCTACATATCTAGCATAAATGTATCCAAATTTATTTTTTCATAAGAACATAAGATGCATCAAAAGTATGAAATAAGGTTTGATATTCAATTTCATATGATTTTTCTTTAACAAAAGCGATATGATTCTTAGGTTGAGCATTAGAGGACAGCTTTTTACCTTTTGTATACCCGAGACCTTCTTTGACATTAGGAGGTCTTGTGACCATATATGCACTACGTGCATATTTGATCTTTCCCTTATCAAAGATGCCACTTTGGGATGGATGTTTAACATGTGACACCTTGAATTCATCTTTTACATTATGCTTCTTACTAGAGCATATGCAAGTTTTAATAGTTGTCAACTTGACATCTTGAGAAGGTGAGTTTTTATAGGAGGAAGTGCCACTTTGCTTGAGCGAATCCACTTGCACTTCAAGGATTTTGTTAACTTTTGTCAAGATAGCAAGTTTTATTATCGAATAGAACGTGTAAAGCTACAATAGGGGGGTGAATGGTAGATTTAAGCTTTTTAGCGAAAGCAACGAAAACACTCCTCGGTAGAAAACCGATCTATTAAATAAACCATGTGTGCGACTAATCTAAATGTGTTCAACTGTGACAAAACTAGTATAGATTGTAGATAATCAAGTCACGAAGACGTCACAACAAGAATCATGAAAGAGAGAAACCTAAGTTGCGATCAAAAGATCAAACAAAGGTCAATCTGTTTTACCCAAGAAAAACATTTCTGGAATACTGCAAAGAAACTCGTGTAGATCAGAAACCACAAATCCAATGACCGTGAAATTTTTGCAGATGATAGAAAATTAAGTTGTGAAGACAACCCAAAAAGAATCACGTCAATCGGATCTATAAAACTCGAGTTATGATAAACCACCAAAGAAAGGTAGTCCAAAAACTCGTCGAGAAAGACTTGACAAAAACAATTTAGACAAACAAGGCACAAAAGTTCCTTCAAACTACAAATTTATTGATCAAACCACAAGAGAAACAGCCCCAAAGTTGTCTACCACGAGCTCTGGCCTCCCTTGCTTATATAACCAGCCCTTTGGCCAACCCAATCCTAACTAGGACTCTAATCCTACTCAATTCACGAATTGAAACTTTCCATAGCTGCTCAAGACTCTTCTATACATAGATAGAAGCAATATTAAGACTTCCAAACACCTTAGGAACACATCCCACATTCCTACAACTCAAATTCGTGACCCACACGAAATCCTATCATAACCATTTCAAAACTTTCCATATTCGAGTCAAACACGACTCAACCGCGGCCCGAGTCCATAACCTAGCCGGTTGGACCTTTTTGACCTATTTTTTATGTCCACATCTATTCACCTTGCCTCATAATCATGTATCCACGTCCATGAACTCCTTGCACACGTGCAAACATCTTCCGACAATGTCCACGATACCTTCATATGCATTATTCTTGATTCAAACATGTTGCGCGACCTCCTGATCAACTCAACCACAATTCCTCACGAACTTGGTTGGTGAACCTCATCTTCTCCCTAAGACTAGTTCAATGGATCCCGTCACCAGGCATGTCTTGAACTCAAGCAACACCTGCACATGAATAAACAACTGATACTTCCGAGCACAAGTCATCGACTAGACTCTCGTTAGTTCCGATAACCACAACACCTTACGTGAGCACCTCACATAAGTATGTTGCAAACCATAGCAAAAAGATATCAGCCATAACCACCAAAACACACCAAAACTTAGTAAAAGATTACTATGCAAACTTTCCATCAATGTAAATCAAGTACAAATCATTGCAAGTTAAAAGCTGAACCACTGCGATCAAGCTCCGAACCTTGCCAAAGCTAACCGAACCTTGAACCGGAGCTTACCAAAGCTAGCAAGACCTAGCGCTGGAACTTACCAAAGCTAGTAGGACCTAGCGCCGGAGCTTACCAAAGCTAGTCGGACCTAGCGCCAAAGCTTACCAAAGCTAGTCGGACCTAGCCAAATCAAATTGGACCTTATGTCGGACCTTGCCGGAGCTACCCGAAACAAGCCGGACCTATCATCGGACCTTGATGGAGCTCGGACCTAGAGTATGATCTTGTTAAAAAGGTGTTTTGTTAGTATTCAAAACTTTTATCGTTAAAGCCAATGTATTCAGCACACATAGGTCTCACAATCTCCCCCTTGATGAATGCATTGGCAACACCATTTAAAATCTGAAGATTGGCTTATTCACATGAAAGGTTTTGAAAACAATTTCTCCCCCTTTTTGAAAATCAATGAGATAGAAATCAATTTGTCCCCCTATACATATTTATCTCCCTTGCATACTTCTCCCCGTTTGACAATATATTCAACAAGGTACAAAAGAGAAATTTAATTTGTTATGAGCACATTATAACATATACATATAAAACAAAGCTCATTCAAGTCATACTATCAAGTAACTTACACTATCACAAAAATGAGATACATAAAGTAGTGTAAGCCATGCTAGAGATCAAATGTAATTTTCAATTATAGCAAGTCATGATCTCACAAACTTATAAATTAACTATTTCAAAACCTGAAAGCATGACACTTGTTGCTGCATTTTATTATTTTTCAAAGCACAAATTTAGATCATATGATATTTACAAGAGATTATATGTGCATCTGCCTTATCCTAACCAACCAAGCCAAGCCTATGTCATTTGACAATCATAAGCTTAAGACATGGTTTTAGGCATACACAACTTCTTCCAAGTTCATATCTAAGTGCAATGATAAGCCATCTCAAAAGAAGAAGTGCGATGCATGCATATTCTCTTGATCTTTTCTCATTTTTTTCATTTGAACATAAAAGCTCGAGATATGGATAGTTGATTAATTAATTTTTCATCATTAAAAGCACTTGTGAGCATGCAACAAGTTCAAAATAGCAAGAAAGTTCGATCATGACCAGATTTAGTATAAGTAATTATTCCAATTAATAGTCATGGAAAAAACTACAAAATGTATAACATGAGTAATGTAGTAAGAACTTTCAGTATGTAAAAGGAATCACAAAGTCATATATGTATGAATGATCATACAATTTTTAAATTCAGAACCCAAATTTGAAAGATCCCCCTAAATCTAAGCCATGAGGATGCATAACCCCTATTTAACTACGAATGTAACAAAAATGAGTGAAATCCAAAGGATTTGTAAAACGGTCATCCAATTGTTGTTTGGTATCTACATGGTGAAACACGATATTTCCTTTTTCAACATTATCACGAAGAAAGTGATACCTAATGTCAATGTGCTTTGTTCTTGAGTGTTGCATGGAGTTTTTAGCAATGCAAATGGCACTAGTGTTATCACAAAATAGTGGAACACTATCTAGATCAACCCCATAGTCCTTAAGTGTTTGAACAATCCAAAGAATTTGTGAGCAAGCACTAGCAGCAGCTACATATCCAGATTCGGCTATGAATTGTGCAACTGAGTTTTGTTTTCTAGAGGACCAAGCAACAAGTGAATTACCAAGAAAATGACAAGAACCGGAAGTACTTTTCCTATCAATCCTACAACCCCCAAAATCAGCATCTGAAAAAGCTTTCAAATAACGGTTGAGGAAGAAGGAAGCAAAATGCCAAATTCTTGAGTTCCATGTAAGTACCTGAGAATCCTTTTGACGGCTTGATGATGTGAAACACGTGGGGAAGCTTGAAACCGTGCAGAAAGACATACGCTGAATTGTATGTCCGGTCTTGATGTCATGAGGTACAAAAGTGATCCGATCATGCTTCTATATTCTTTTTGATCCACAAGTTCACCATCTTCATCAAGTTCAAGTGTCGTTCTGTTCCCATTGGTGTACGAAGAGGCTTGCTTTTGTCCATGTTGAAGCGCCTAAGAAGGTCTCTTGTATACTTCGTTTGATGCACAAAGGTTCCCTCCTTAGTTTGCTTGATTTGCAGCCCGAAAAAGTACGTGAGTTCTCTCATCATACTCATCTTAAATTCTAAACTCATCATGGCTAAAATCTTGCACATGAGAAGCACAACCAAAGATAATATCATCCACATACACTTGAACTAATAATGAGTCATTGCTATGCTTAAGCACAAAAAGAGTTTTATGAACCTTGACCATGGTAAACCCCTTTTCAAGTAAGAATGTTTTTAACCAATCATACCATGCTCTAGGGGCTTGTTTGAGACTGTACAATGATTTTGACAGTTTGTAAACATGATTAGGAAAATCTTGATTTTCAAAACTTGGTGGTTGCTTGACATAAACCTCATCATCTATATAGCCATTAAGAAAAGAACTTTTAACATCCATTTGATATAACTTGAAACCTTTAGATGCAACAAAAGCTAATAAAATTCTTATGGCTTATAATCTATCAACAGGAGCAAAAGTTTCATCAAAATCTAGACCTTCAATTTCTGTGAAACCTTGAGCAACCAATCTAGCCTTATTCCTAATCACAACCCCATCATCAATTTTTTTAATTTTTAAACACCCATTTAGTTCCAATTAAAGTGTTATCTTGAGGTGGAGGTATAAGTTTCCAAACATTATTTCTTTCAAAATTTTCTAACTCTTCTTGCATGGCAGTAATCCAAGATTCATTAGTGAGTGCGTGTGATATATCTTTGGGTTCAAAAGAAGCAACAAAAGCAAAATGAGCATGAAAATTGGGGTCGAAAAACCTGGATCTTGTAACTCGTTCGTGCAAGCTGCCAATTATCTGTTGCGAGAGATGATTCTTGTAAATGCGTAGGGGAACAGATGTCTGACAAGCTTCTTCTTCATCAGGTTCATCGCATATTGATGAGCTTGTGGCTTGTGGACAATCAGGACCAGCAGGGATGGTAGTCGAAGCTTGTTCAAAGTTCAGAGTTGGACATGTGTCAGCTTCGGAACTATCAAGCAATATCACCGACTCTTCTTCTTCTTCGAAAATACCCTCCCCTTGAGGATATGGATCCAAACCTGCAATGTTTGAGCTAGTACATATGCTAGCTTCATCAAAAGACACCTCACAAGTCTCCACAATTTTGTTAGTGTCAAGTAAAAGCACACGGTAGCCTCTAGTATGAGATGGATAACCAAGAAACATGCCATCAATGGATCTAGGTTCAAATTTATCAAGATTACCATATTTACTAACAAAGCATTTGCAACCAAAGACCCGAAAGTGTGTAACACTAGGCCTATGTCAAACCGAAGCTCATATGGTGTTTTACCTAGCTTAGCACACAAGAAAACACGATTTGAGACATTACAAGTGGTTGCAATTGCCTCAGCCCAAAATTTTCTAGGAGTTTGATATTCATCAAGCATAGTCCTAGCCATCTCAACTAAGGTTCTGTTCTTTCTTTCTACAACACCATTTTGTTGAGGTTTATATGGTGAATAAAATTGGTGATCTATTCCATTTTCGGCGCAAAAGTGATCAAAAGATTAATTTTTAAATTCAGTTCCGTTATCACTTCTAATTGCTTTTAAAGAACTTGCGTGATCAATTGATAATATAAGAAATAAAGTTCTAAAGTGACTAAAAGCTTCATTCTTAGATGCCATAAAGTAAACCCAAGAGTATTTAGAATAATCATCAACAATCACAAGAACATACCATTTACCTTCGAAGGATTGAACACGTGAAGGTCCTACGGTGTCAAGGTGCAAAAGGTTACCCGGTTTAGTTGTCATGATCATTGTGAGAGGAGTATGTGAACCTGCAACCATCTTAGCATGTCTACAAGAAGAGCACACAATTTCTTTGTCCCCTTTAAGCTTAGGCAGCCCACGTATGCGATCAAGAGCACTAACACGCGTTAGATGATCAAAGCCTACGTGACCAAGTCTACGATGCCAAAAATATAAGTCCTTTTAATCATTAGCAACTAGACACCTATGCTTAGAGGAAGACATATCGAAATCAGCTTTAAAAACTCTTCCAAACCGAGACATGTTAAAAATAAGCTCACTATTTAAATTTACAACTTTGCAACAATTTTTAGTGAAAATAATTTCCATATTTTCATCTAGCAGTTGTGAAACAAAAAGCAAGTTGTATTTCAAATTTTTAACAAGTGCCACATCCTTCAAAGTGTATTGATCATTTACTCTAATCGAAATCTTAGCAATTATTGGAGTTGAAGAATTATCGGCAAAAGTAATATTCTCTACACGTGACACAAAAGAGAGGGAGGAGAACCATTCCTTGTTACCGGTCATGTGGCATGAGCAACCTGAATCCACAATCTAAATGTTCTCCTTCCTCAAGTGTGTAACCTACATAGAAGAACTATACGTCGATGACTCAATACTGGGGTTAGTCAAAAGGCATTTAGGAATCTAGTACTGAGTCACACGACATGTAGCAGGAAAAACACGCGAAAGCTGAGATAAAATAGCAGGTTTATGAGTCAATGTTTGAGATTTTTTGATCTTAACTATTGACCTATAAGGTGTTACTTGTGTAGCACAAATATCAGTAGCTCTAGAGGCAAAAACAGAAGGTATGGAGGTAAACTTTGAATGTTTTTGACTCATAACAGCAGGTTGCATGTTCCTTACATTCGATTTAGTATGTGCAGCAAATTTTGCATGAGAGTTATAATATCTATCTTGCATTCTTTCCTTTTTATGTTATTTAGCTACTCTATAACAAAAATCTATGACATGACCATCTCTACCACAATAGGTACAATGAAATTTAACTTTGTGTTCATGTCTAGATGAGCATGCAATATGTTTATTTGAACGTGAACGTGAAAACACTCCTGCAGATTTAAAAGCCACCTCTTTTGGTTTAGGAACTGTTTTAATCAAACCACTTCCTAATGACTTTACAATTTTAGGTGGATGTGCTTTAGCCTGAGCCTGTGAATCAAAACCTAAACCAATTTTATCATTACAAGATTTTGATGAATTCAATGGCAAGTTTAGATCTTTGTTCCCAATACAAAACTGCTCCAGTGTCCAATTCATGTAATCAAATTTCTTAGGCAATTCTAGGCAGTTTTCACATGAAGTTTTTCCTTTTAGTTTGCAATTAGAACAATATTTAACTTTATGAGCACGTAAAGCATTGTTCAATATAGAAATTTCATTCATAGCATCTTTTAGTTTCTTTTCAAGATCATTATAGGTAGAACAATGCAAATCAATTGTAGAACAAGAAACATCTTTTCAGTTTCTATCATTAAGTGCAGCAAGCTTTTTGTTCTTTTCAATCTCTAACTCAAGTTTATCAAGAGTGGAGGAGTGTGCACTTCTTAAGGAGGACAATTGTTCATATATTAAATCGCATGAGGAACAAGAATCATCACTAGGAATCAAGGTTTTCAAATGATTAATTTCAGATTCTAGTGACTCAATTTTAACAGCATTGTCCCTAAGCTTTTTGTCCTTTTTCTTAACAATAACAGTTGCACGGAAAATAGCATCACACATTTCATCACAAGTAGGACATACCTCTTCATTATCACTGTTGTGTTCTGCATCCTCCATACTTGATTTTGATTTGACCGCAATGAAACACAAGTTTGCCAGATCATCTTCATCTTTGTCACTTCCAATGTCTACATCACTTGAGCCAAGTTCTTGAAGCACGGTGATGAAACTATTTATCAGTTTGCATCCTGTAAAACCCTTCTTTGTCTTGTTTATGTTGCCAGAAGAGAACTTGACTTTATTCTGCTTTTCATCACGGGTAGAAGAACCTGAAAGGTTAGGGCAATCTGTACGAAAGTGTCATGTCTTACCACATTCAATGCATTGTTGAGGTTCGGAGCTTCCTCTCCTTGTAGTTCTGACATTTTGCAATGCTTTTGAGAACCGAGTGGAGATGAGTGCTAGCTCCTATTCTAGAAATTCTTCAATCTGTTCCAGGGTTAGTGAAGACAGCAAAGCAAGTGTATTGCTAGATGAAGATTGGTCGGAGCTAGGCATATCACGTTGAGAAACAAATGCAAGAGACTTGTTGGGGTTCTTACATGAGATTATGTCAATTTAATGAGTTTTCAATTTAGAATATAACACATATAATGTAAGTGTACTCATGACAGTAGATTCACGAATAGATGTGACTTTCATCTCCCAAATTGACATGTCTAATGCACTTAACAATTGCCTTGCATTTTCAGCATATGAAAAATTAACATTGACACTACGCAAGTTGCTGAGAATTTTATTAAAGCGAGCAAAAAGGCCATCAATGGACTCACTAGGTTGCATCTCGAAGCGCATGTATTATTTCTTGAACATATCCCGCTTTACCTCCTTGATCATGTTGGATCCTTCGTGGTAGCCACAATGTGCTCTCCACACATCATACGCTGATCGGAGGTGTGCAACATAGTCGAAGTCGCTCTGAGTTATTCCTTGGGTTATAAAGTTGCGGGCTTTGTTGTTGTTGTCGACATCTCTTAAATTTGTAGCCGTGACTTGATCGTTCGGTGGCACGTCATAAGGCTTGTACACTTTTTCCCATATCGCGAATCCTTGCGCTTGCATAAAAGCTTCCATGTGTGCCTTCCAAACCTGAAAATCAATACAACAAACATACAAGGTTTTGCCAAGTATTTCTCCATGAAGATTAGTAAAAAGCACGTGCAAATCACAAATATTAGAGCATCATGACTCTTATACCAATTGTAGGATTGAATAGCACGTGTAAAGCTACCAGAGGGGGGGGGGTGAATGGTAGATTAAAACTTTTCAACGGAAGCAACGGAAACACCCCTCAGCAGAAAACTGAGTTGTTAAAGAAACCGTGTGTGCAACCAATTAAATGTGTACAACTGTGACAAAACTAGTATAGATTGTTGAGAATCAAGTCACGAAGATGTCACAACAAGAATCCCAAAAATCCGTCGAGAGAAACTCAAGTTACGATCGAAAGATCAAACAAAGATCAATCTGTTTTACCCAAGAAAAACGGTTCTGGAATACTGCAAAGAAACTCATGTAGATCAAAAACCACAAATCCAATGACCGTGGAAATTTCAAAGATGATAGAAAATTAAGTTTTGAAGACAACCCAAATAGAATCACGTCAATCAGATCTGTAAAACTCGAGTTATGATAAAACCACCGAAGAAAGGTAGTGGTGTACAGAAACTCGACGAGAAAGATTTGACAAAAACAAGTCGGACGAACAAGGCACAAAAGTTCCTTCAAACTACAAATTTTATTGATCAAACAACAAGAGAAACAGCCCCAAAGTCGTCTTCCACGAGCTCTGGCCTCCCTCTCTTATATAACCAGCTCTTAGGCCAACCCAATCCTAACTAGGACTCTAATCCTACTCAATTCATGAATCGAAACTTTCCACAACTGCTCAAGACTCTTCTATACGCAGATAGAAGCAATCTTAAGTCTTCCAAACACCTTAGGAACATATCTTACATTCCTAAAACAACTCAAATTCGTGACCCACATGAAATCCTATCATAATAAACTCAAAACTTTCCATATTCGAGTCAAACATGACTCAGCCATAGCCTGAGTCCATAACCTAGTCAGTTAGACCTCTTCGACCAATTTTTTAAGTCTACATCTCTTCATATTGCCTCGGAATCATGCCACGTCCATGCACTCCTTGCATACGTGCAAACATCTTCCAATGACATCCACAATACCTTCATATGCATTTTCTTGATTCAAACATGTTGCGCGACCTCCCGATCAACTCAACCACAATTCCTCCCGAACTTGGTTGTTGAACCTCATCTTCTCCCTAAGACTAGTTCAATGGAGCACATAAGTATGTTGCAAACCTTAGCAAAAAGATATCAGCCATAACCACCAAAACACACCGAAAACTTTGTAAAAGATTACTAAGCAAACTTTCCATCATTGTAATGCAAATACAAATCATTGCAAGTTAAAAGCATAACCATTGCGATCAAGCTCTGAACCTTGCCAAAGCTAACCAGACCTTGAGACAGAGCTTACCAAAGCTAGCAAGACTAGCGCCGGAACTTACCAAAGCTAGTCGTACCTAGCGCCGGAGCTTACCAAAGCTAGTCGGACCTAGCGCCGGAGCTTACCAAAGCTAGTCGGACCTAGCGCCGGAGCATACCAAAGCTAGTCGGAGCAAGCCAAAGAAAGTCGGACCTTACTTCGAACCTTGCCGGAGCTACCCAAAACAAGCCGGACCTATCGTCAGACCTTGCTGGAGCTCAGACCTAGAGTCAGATCTTGTTAAAAAGGTGTTTTGATAGTATTCAAAACTTTTATCGTCAAAGCCAATGTATTCAGCACACATAGGTCTCACACAAGTTCGTTCTTGACTGCAATGTCTGAGTCTTCTAGTTTTGAGTAAGTTTCCTTACTCAAAGCTAGCTCAAGCTAAAGTGCCTTAATTTTCTCCTTTTAAGCCCAAGGAGATTTTCAACCTTTTGATATCTCTTCCTTTCACAGATGAGCATATCTTCTTGGCGACTGACGAGCTCCTCCTTCTCAAAGATTTCATCCGACAACATGTTCAGTTTTCTTAGTGCAATTTTGCTCAATCCTTTAAACATTTCCTCATTTTCACTAGAACTATCAAAGTCATCATTAGAGGAATGCAAGGAAGGGAATGTAAGTTGAACCTTTTTCTTGCCTTCCTTAGCCATGAGGCAAGTGTCGTTGTGGTTCTTCCTTCTTCCCATGTTTGGGAAGAGTGTAGACTTCTTGGTTGGCTCTTGATGGCAATTGTTGCCATCTCATCTTCATCATCCGAGGAGGACTCGTCGTTTGAGTCCCATTCCTTGCTGATGTGCGCTTGATGTACCTGCTTCCTTTTCTTGAAAGTTTTCTTCTCTTGCAATTTCACTTCTTTCTTCTTCTTATTTTCCTCATATGTGCAATCGACTATAAAGTGTCCATATTCGCCGTAGTTGTAGCAAGTACGTCGAGCCTTGGATTTTCCTATTTCCTTGTTCTTTCCTTCGCTATAGTTGTTGCATCTTCTTCTTCTCATCATGTGCTTGAATCTTTTCATGAAGAGTACCATCTCTTCATCATCCATATCTGTGCTTATATCATTAGTGTCTTCTTCCTCATGAGTCTCATGAGTCTCCTTCCCTTTGGGCTTGCAGGTTGTCTTGAGGGTGACCTCCTTCTTCGTTGATGAGGTAAGTTCAGCCAAGTCTTTGACATATTTGGCTTCTTTTTTCATCATCTCGTTATTAATAATTTTGCCATGGACTTCATCAGAGGTCATTTTATGAAACTCTGGGCCTTCTCTTATCATGGAACACAAGGTGACATTCCGAGGCATAAAGGCTCTTATCATTTTCTTCGCAACCTCATGACCAGTCCACTTCTTGCTTCCATAAGCACATATCTTGTTGATCAGTGTCTTCAAATGGTTGTACATCTCATGAGGGGATTCACCATCTTCTATGGAAAATCTCCCCAATTCTCCCTCAAGTATCTCAACCTGCGCTTCACGGACGGAGCTATTCCATCCATGAGCAGTCTTGAGTGTATCCCAAATGCCTTTGGCAACTTCAAGTCCATCACCTTGGTGAACTCTTCTCGGCTCAAGGATGAATTGATCACCGCAACAACTTGTGCATTGCAGTGAATTGATTGTTCTTGCTCCAGGATGAGTTCATCATCGATGTTTGGAATATCTATACCTATACAAAATATATGCCAAAGACTAGAAATAAGTGAGATTAGATGCATCTTCATATTATATTTTCACATTGAGTAATCGTTGCCATCAAATTGTGGAGGTCTTCCCATGGGAATAGAAAGATATTGGTTGTAATTGTTAATCTTCTCATAATTAAAAGGATATCGTGAGTAGTCTTGATGACTACCCCCTTTTGGCTTTTTATCCTCCTTCTTGCCCTTATGGCTTAGGAGGTTCTTCCTGAGAAGTGTGTGAGACCTATGTGTGCTGAATACATTGGCTTGTGCTGAATACTTTGGCTATGGCGATAAAAGTTTTGAATACAACACCTTTCTAACAAGGTCCGACGATAGGTCCGGCTTGTTTTGGATAGCTCTGGCAAGGTCCGAGGTAAGGTCCGACTTGCTGTGGCTAGGTCCACTAGCTTTGGTATGCTCCGGCGCTAGGTCCTGCTAGGTTTGGTAAGCTCCAGCGCTAGGTCCGACTAGCTTTGGTAAGCTCCGGCGCTAGGTTCGACTAGATTTGGTAAGCTCCGGTTCAAGGTCCGGTTACTTTTGGCAAGGTCCGGTGCTAGATTGCAATGGTTCTGCTTTTAACTTGCAATGTTTCAAACTTGCTTTTTAGCTTATGGAAAGATGGCTTAGTATTATTTTACTAAATTTTGGTGTGTTTTGGTGGTTATGGTTTATGTCGTTTTGCTATGGTTTGCAACATGCTTATGTGTGGTGCTCATGTAAGGTGTTGTAGTTTCAGAACTAACATGAGTCAAGTCGAGGACTTGTGCTCGGAAGCATTGGTTGTTTATTCATGTGCAGGTGTTGCTTGAGTTCAAGACATGGCTGGTGACGGGATCCATGGAACTAGTCTTAGGGAGAAGATGAGGTTCAACAACCATGTTCGGGAGGAATTGTGGTTGAGTTGATCGGTAGGTCGTGCACCATGTTCGGATCAAGAATAGTGCATATGAATGTATCATAGACGTCGTTGGAAGATGTTTGCACGTGTGCAAGGAGTGCATGTATGTGGCTACATGGTTCCGAGGTGTGATGAAGAGACGTGGACGTAAAAAATTGGTCGGAAAGGTTCAACCGACTAGGCTAAGGACTTAGGCGGCGGCTGAGTCGTGTTTGACTCAAATATGGAAAGTTATGAGTTGGTTATGATAGGATTTCGTGTGGATCACAAATTTGAGTTGTTTTAGGAATGTGGGATACGTTTCAAAGGTGTTTGGAAGTCTTAAGATTGCTTCCATCTGCGTATAGAAGAGTCTCGAGCAGTTATGAAAAGTTTCGATTCGTGAATTGAGTAGGATTAGAGTCCTAGTTAGGTTTGGGTTGGCCTAAGGACTGTTTATATAAGCAAGGGAGGCCAGAGATCATGGTGCAGGACTTTGGGGCTGTTCCTCTTGTGGTTTGATCAATAAAATTTGTAGTGTGAAGGAACTTTTGTGCCTCGTTCGTCCGACTTGTTTTCAGACAAGTTTTTCTCGTCAAGTTTCTGCACATCACTACCTTGCTTCGGTGGTTTTATCATAACTCGAGTTTTACAGATCCAATTGACGTGATTATTTTTGGGTTGTCTTGAAAACTTATTTTTCTATCATCTGTGAAAATGTCACGGTCATTGGATTTGTGGTTTCTGATCTACACGAGTTTCTTTGCAGTGTTCTAGAACTGTTTTTCTCAGATAGGACAGATTGACCTTTGTTCGATCTTTCAATCGTAACTTGATATTCCCTCGATGAATTTTTGTGATTCTTGTTGTGACATCTTCGTGACTTGATTCTCTACAATCTATACTAGTTTTGTCACAGTTGAATATATTTAGATTAGTCGCATACACGGTTTCTTTAACAGATTGTTTTTTTCTAAGGGGTGTTTTGTTGCTTCCGCTGAAAAGTTTTAACCTACCATTCACCCCCTTTGGTAGCTTTACCCGTTCTCTTTGATCCTACAATTGGTATCATAGCCCAGATTGCTCTAATCTTTGTGATTTGCACATATTTTTGACTAATCATCATAGAGAAATACTCCGCAAAACCTTGTGTTTTTAGTGGTATTGATTTTCAGGTTTGGAAAGCACGTATGGAAGCTTTCATCTAGGCACAAGGCTTCGCAATATGGGAAAAGGTGTACAAGCCTTACGATGTGCCACCGAACGATCAAGTCACGGCTACAAACTTAAGAGATGTCAACAACAACAACAAAGCCCGCAACTTGATAATCTAAGGACTAACTCAGAGCGACTTCGACCGTGTTGCACACCTCCGATCGACGTACGATGTGTGGAGAGAACTTCGTGTCTACCACAAAGGATCCAACACGATCAAGGAGGTAAGACAGGATATGTTCAAAAAAGAATACATGCACTTTGAGATGCAAACCGGTGAGTCCATTGATGACCTTTTTGCTCCCTTTAATAAAATTCTCAGCAACTTGCGTAACGTCAATGTAAATTTTTCAAATGCTGAAAATGCTAGGAAATTGTTAAGTGCATTAGACATGTCAATTTGGGAGATGAAAGTCACATCTATTCGTGAATCTACTGTCATGAGTACACTTACATTGGATGTGCTATATTCTAAATTGAAAAGTCATGAAATTGACATAATCTCACGTAGGAACCCCAACAAGTCTCTTGCATTTGTTTCTCAACGTGATATGCCTAGCTCCGGCCAATCTTCATCTAGCAATACACTTGCTTTGCTGTCTTCACTAACTCTGGAACAGATTGAAGAATTTCCAAAAGAAGAGCTAGCGCTCATCTCTACTCGGTTCTCAAAAGCATTGCAAAATGTGAGAACTAGAAGGAGAGGAAGCTCCGAACCTCAACGATGCTTTGAATGTGGTAAGACAGGACACTTTTGTACAGGTTGCCCTAACCTTTCAGGTCCTTCTACCCGTGATGAAAAGCAGAATAAAGTCAAGTCCTCTTCTTGCAACATCAACAAGAAGACAAACGGTTTTACAGGACACAAACTGATAAACAGTTTCATCACTGCACTTCAAGAACTTGGCTCAAGTGATGTAGACATTGGAAGTGACGAAGATGAAGATTATCTTGCAAGCTTGTGCTTCATGGCGGACAAATCAAGATCAAGTATGGAGGATGCAGAACATGAATGTGGCCTAGAGGGGGGGGGGGGGTGAATAGGCCATTTTGAAATTTGTCGGAACCTGCAACACTTAACAACCAGTTCAAAACCAAAGATATCGGACTAGTCCAGTAAAGTGCGGACTAGTCCGGTGTGTACGGACTAGGTTGATCAAGTTTGATCTATTAAGTTTGATTCTAGGGTGTAGCAGCAGAAATATACTTGTAATTTATGTGTTGCAAGATTATTTACTAGGGTATATCACAAGTCAATCTTAAATTTGATGTTTCAATGTAAAGTGAGCAAGATTAATTGAAACCCTAGATTGATATCATGTAAAGAACGATGAACACAAAGCAAGAACACAAGAAATTTATCCCGTGGTTCGCTTCCCACAGAGGCAACCTACATCCACGTTGAGGAGTCCACAAAAAGACCGGGTCTTCTCCAACCCTACCCTTGTCAGATCGCCACGAAGGCCAATCCTCTTCCACTTATCACAAAGGGGTGAATAACCAAATTCAAGGGGGCCTTCTCACACGTTGAGGGCTCCCCTAGATTACAACAAGAAACACCACCAATAACACACTCAAAAGATTACAATGAAAATCACATGAGTGTGTTAGAGAATCAAACCAAGAGCTCAATGAGTGTTGAACGTGTCTCTCCAATGATCTAGAGTGTATCCTCAAAGGATTGATCTTTGTTGCACTTAATTTCGTGGAGAGATGTGTTTTTGAGGCTCTTGGGAGGTGTGACGGCGCTAGGGTTCGAGAGGTTTTAAGTTTGGGCCGTGCACCTCTATTTATATGGGGTTTCTAAAAGTGACTGTTAGGGTTTAGAAAGATCGGACTAGTCCGTGGTGGACACCGGACTAGTACGGTGTGCTGTGTGTAGCAAACCCTAAGTGTCCGGACTAGTCCGGCTAGGAGTGGACTTGTCCGATTTTGCTTCTAAAAATCTTCGGACTAGTCTGATAGTCATCGGACTTGTCTGGACATGTGAAACTCTAAGTGAATTGGGTGACAAGTCCACACTTGGAGGACTTGTCCGATTTAGGTCAGAGGATTTTTTGGACTAGTCCGTGCAAATATCGGACTTGCCCGATTTTGTGTGACTTGTGAAGTGTTTTGAGGACTAGTCCGCACTGGGGAGGACTAGTCCGATTCTAGTCAGAGAGATATCGGACTAGTCCGATGGATATCAGACTTGCCCGATCTTGAGCAGAGGGGATATCGGACTAGTCCGGTCCTATATAACTTTGTTCAATGTATGTGTTTAATTGTGATTGAGCTCTTGGGGTGTGTTTCCTTAACACACTCCATACACAATGATCTACTATTCTTCTTCCTTGAGCTCATTTCCACTTTGCTCCTCATTCTCCCTTCTTTTTGGCACTTTGCTTATTTTGCTATTAAAACTTGTGCTCATCTCAATAAAGAGGTTAGGATCTCATTTGCTTGTCATAAATCATCCAAAAGCCACAAGGGATTCCTAGATGCACTTTCAACCTCCCTCTTTTTGGTGATTGATGAGAACCAATTGAGATTTTACAAAATATGATAAAAATTGAGATTTTCATAAAGTATGCACATATGAGTCTAAAATACATCAAGCAATGAAAACATAATTCATATGTGCATTCTTTATGGTGGGATGTATAACTAAGTACATTGAAACAATAAGAATGACATAATTGACATTAATCAACCAAAACCAAGCATATGTGTCATTCTAGGAGCAACAACACAGTTTTCAACAATTACTTCTCAAGTAGATCAAAATAATGCATCACAGGACCATAATCATCATAAGAACAAAGTAAAAGCTTTACAACCCGCAAAATAGTCAAAAAGCATACAAGAGAGCTCTCTCCTCGCATCCTACAGCTAAGACTAAGACTCCCCCTCAATCTCCCCCCCTTTGGCATCAAGACACCAAAAAGAAGGAGAGGAGGGATCTAAAGTCTTCACTCCTCGCTATCGGTCCTCTAATCGTCTTCATCGTCGTCTTCGGGCTGATGAGGAGGAGGAGGAGGAGGTGCGGAGCCACTCGAGCCCCCAATGCCAAAGTAGGCAAGCTCGGAGGGGGTCAAGGGCCCGAGCTCGGTGAAGTCTGAATCAGAATCATCGGAGATCACGGGTGATCCAATTGGCTCAATGTCTAACTTCTGGCAAATTTGCTTCACATTGGCCTTCACATACGTCATGTCTTCCTTTCTTCTCTTGTTAAGCTTATGGGCGTTCACTTCGGCCTTTTTGCAGGAAGCAAATATTGCAGCCAAGTACTTGAAGATCCCACTTGCAGATCCCCTTTGAGGGGCTGCCCTACTGGCAGGGGCAACTCTTGCATCTTCACTTCTTGCCGGAGCCTCAGGACTGGAGGCCGGCGAGGGAGCAACCTGGACATTTGCTTATTGAGGCTTCTGAGGCCTCAATGGTGTGTGCTCCACATATTTGACAAACTCGATCCCTTTGACCTTCTCAATCATGAACATGAGATAAGGGGCATAGCCACAGGATCGGTTGGGAGTTCTAGAGATGTTGACCATATCGTTCTAGATATAGTCAAACACGTCAAATTTTCTCTCTTTGCTTATGATCTTCATCAAGGTCTGGAGGTAGCCCTACACTCTCCCTGCGTCTCCATCTTTGGGAGCAATTGTCTTCCTCAAGACTCTATTCAGGACCACAAAGAGGGGCTTCATGTTCTTTGTGGAGGGAGGGTTGAACTTCAAGTTGGGCTCATAGAGGAACTTCATCCTTTCCTTCTCGATGACACCAACATTGTGGATGATCACATTGTCATTGCTCGAGGTGTCAAGATGCAACATCATTGCAAATTCTTCATATGTGATGGTGTACATGGATCCATGAGTCATCCAAGTCACCCTTTCTTCTTCATTGCTTGCAAAGTGACAAGTGGCATAGAACTGGGCCACCACTTCATCATTCCAATTTTACTTGAAGGAAAAGAGGTCCTTCAAGCCATGTCTTTCAGCTGCCGCAATCACATCATCAAATGTGGAGCATCTCTTCTTCTCAAGATGTGCCCAGTCAATCCACTGACTGCGCACCACCAGTGTCTTCATTTGCAGGTATATAGCCCTGTAATAGTCAGCATGAAAATTGCTCCAAAATCTTCCATCTGCAGCTTGCTTTGGATGACTGTAGCAATCCACACCGCGGGACTTGGCCGCTGAGTCACTTCCCTTTCCATTAAACTTCTCTTCAGTGGGGTCCTAGAATCCTTCCCTTGGAGCATGCAGCTTCAACGGGCCAACTGGACCCATTGCTATTCCTTTGCCCTTGCCCTTGGCTAGGCGGGCATTTGCCAAGCTAGGGCCACCACCAGCGGTAGCCCTAGAAGCTGGCACCTTGCATCGAGCCACCCTCTTTTGAGACGGAGGAGAAGAGGGGGCTGGCTCCAAAGGTCGCTTCTTGCTTTGGTCCGTCGAGGACCGAAGTGGAGCTTCTTGAGTCATCTTTGCTTCGAAGTCCGAGGCTTCGTTGTTTGAGCTCGACATGCCCTGAGAATGAATTGTGTAAGGCATGAATAACAATGGATTATTCAAGGCATGGGTGAGAAAGGATAACAAGGAATTGCATTGAGGAATTGACAGGTTAGGTTTTGAGTTCAAAAAAAATCGAACTTGTCCGGTGTACAGGCACAGACTAGTTCGGGGGACCAGACTTGTTCGTGCATGGACCAGACTAGTCCGGTATTCATCCTCAAAAACCTAAGCAACTAGACAAATGTTGATTCCTAATGCACAACTAGCTTAGCATAAACATAATACATCAAGGAGTCATGTATATAGTGAAAGATATAACATGGAGAACCGAAAA
This sequence comes from Tuctoria greenei, assembly GCA_036927565.1. Classification (NCBI taxonomy): domain Eukaryota; kingdom Viridiplantae; phylum Streptophyta; class Magnoliopsida; order Poales; family Poaceae; genus Tuctoria; species Tuctoria greenei. Next base: position 105,974,633 of record JAYESD010000003.1, on the reverse strand, counting down.
CTTGAAAATATGAAATAATAGGCTTGTTACTGGTAAGTAGCTCATAGGATGTCTTCTTGAGTAGTCGATGAAGATAAAGTCAATTTATGGCGTGACAAGCGGTGTTAATCGCTTCCGCCCAAAATCGATCCGAGGTCTTGTACTCATCGAGCATTGTTCTCTCCATCTCTATGAGAGTTCGGTTCTTTCTTTCGGCAACTCCGTTTTGTTGAGGGGAGTACGGAGCTGAAAACTCGTGCTTTATGCCTTCTTCATCAAGGTGCTCCTCCACTTGTGTGTTCTTGAACTCTGTGCTGTGGTCACTTCGAATGTTCTTGATTGTCGATGAGAATTCATTTTGAGCTCGCTTGAAGAACTTCTTGAGTATTCCTTGTGTTTCTGACTTGTCATGCAAAATGTCCTCTCTAACCCTTGAACAGATTGAGGAGTTTCCAGAGGAGGAGCTAGCGCTCATCTCTACCCGGTTCTCAAAAGCATTGCAAAATGTGAGAACTAGAAGGAGAGGAAGCTCCGGACCTCAACGATGCTTTGAATGTGGTAAGATAGGACATTTTCATTCAGATTGCCCTAACCTTTCAGGTCCTACTTCCCGGGATGAAAAGAAAACAAGAACGAAGTACTCCTCTGCAAAAGATATGAAGAAAAAGAAGGGTTTTACAGGACGTCAATTGGTGAGCAGTTTTATCTCAGCACTCCAGGAACTTGGCTCAAGCGACGTGGACATTGGAAGTGATGAAGATGAAGATGATTTGGCAAACTTGTGCTTCATGGTGGGCAAGTCAATATCAAGTATGGAGGAGGCAGAACACAACAACGACAATGAAGAGGTATGTCCTACTTGCGAAGAAATATGTGATGCTATTTCTCGTGCCACTATTATTGTTAAGAAAAAGGACAAAAAGCTTAGGGACAATGCTGTTAAAATTGAGTCACTAGAATCTGAAATTAATCATTTGAAATCCTTGATTCCTAGTGATGATTCTTGTTCCTCATGTGACTTAATATATGAACAATTGTCCTCCCTAAGAAGTGCACATACCTCCACACTTGATAAACTTGAACTTGAAATTGAAAAGAACTAAAAGCTTGCTGCACTTAATATTGGAAACTTAAAAGATGCTTCTTGTTCTACAATTGATTTGCATTGTTCTAGTTGTGATGATCTTGATAAGAAACTGCAAGATGCTATGAATGAAATCTCTATATTCAACAATGCTTTATGTTGTCATGAAGTTAAATATTGTTCCAATTGCAAATTAAAAAGAAAAACTTCATGTGAAAATTGCCTTGATCTGTCCAATAAACTTGATAACATGCATAAGACATTTGATCGGTTTTGTAATGGGAATAAGAACCTAAACTTGCTGCTGAATTCATCCAAGTCTTGCAATGATAAAACTGGTTTAGGTTTTGATTCTCATGCTCATGCTAAGGCACATCCACCTAAAATTGTAAAGTCATTAGGAAGTTGTCGGTGGTTTTGATCCGGCAGATCTCCCGACACTACTAAAGTGTTAGAGGAGTTTGAGGTTCGGTATCGGCGCGCGGAGATTCCAGAAAGTGAGATGTCGAGTGACACAAGGGAACGAAGATTTACGTGGTTCGGGCCGCCTTAGCGTAATACCCTACTCCACGGGGTGTGTTGGTGTTGTATTGGATGTATGAGCTCAACGTCAGTTGAGAGTATAAAGTCAGCGTGTCTCCGAAGAGTGTCCTATGTATCGTCGGCCTGTCCTTTTATAGTACAAGGGCAGGCCTTTACAAGTTAGTCTGGCCCGACATGAGGCCCCGATGGTTACTGATATTGATACACATTCAACACATTTAATTGCCCTCAATGACCGAGTTATGGGCTTTGACAGCACCGTTACTAGTAATTAAGGTCGTCCGATCGCGTGTCATTAATATAGTATTAATGACACTTGATCGGGTCTTGAAGTCCTTTATTCCCCTTTGAAGATCCGAAGCCGTTGTGGAGTCTTCCGGAGGTTAGAGGCTGAAGATCCGACGGTTGGACACGTGGCAGCGCCGGAGCACACCGTGGGGAACATATAGGTCCGGTGTTACCCAACACGTGTCAGTTCCAGAGCTTCCCTCGGTCTAGGGTTAGGTCCGGGGGTGCCATTTCGGTACATAGCCCGGAGCTTCCCCCTTGTGGGCGGTAGATCCAGTTTGATAGTACACGTGGTGACCCTGGGACTAACCATGTTGGAGAAGCGGGTCCAGTTATGTCTGACATGTGGGCCTCCGAAGGTCTTCAAATCAAGTAGATGACTTTCCCTTGATATCTTTGCAATCCCAAGGATTATATGGTACCCAGGGTACCGACAGTGGCCCCCTGGGCCCACCTCTGGGGAAGACCCCCTGGGTGAAGTCATTCCGCCGGAGGTGGGTCCATCCTTCTACTTTTGAACTGAGTCTTCAAAGGTCTTCAGATGTGCCGTTGGCGATAGTTTGGAGTTAAATCCTCGCCGCGTGGCATATCCCGTGTGCGGCAAATGAGATCTTTGGCGTGCGGATCTCACGCAATTGAAGGTCGCCGATTCCCGATACGAAAATCATATCGGTTCCGCGCGCCTTGTCAGGCCGCCGCCTTCGGGCTTCCTGCCTCATGATGACAACCGTTCGCCTGGGTAAGAATCTCGACTTGATCGTCGGGGTGGTCCTGGGCCCTCTTGTCATCGGCTGGGTGGAATTATTGAGTAGTATCTTCGACTTCCTTGCAGTTTCCATCCAAGCGGTGCGAGGGCTTACTTAAGGAGGAAAGCACACACCGTCTGGAGTTCTTTACGCCTCTCATCTGATCTTGTGCTCAAACTCCCAACTTGTGCTCGCTTTTCCTCTCTCGCCTTGCTGTGCTGCGATGGAGTTGGGTCTCCGCGAGAGTCGTTTGAAGACCGAATGTGACTTGAAGAAGGTCCGTCCCCTCATGGGATGGTCCCCGGACTTCTTCAACCGTCTCGTCCGCGCCGGAGGAGAGCTCCCGTTCGAGAAGGAGCACGTCGGCGAGATGGTGTACTTCTCTTCGTACGTTATGGTGGGGTTGATCCCACCTTTTTCCTCCTATTTCTTGATGCTGCTAGACTTTTATGGTCTGCAGCTATACCACCTTGGCCCCCACTCCATTCTTCTTGTGTCTATCTTCGTCCACTTCTGTGAAATGTGGGTGGGCATCCCCCCTGCATTGAACTTTTCCGGACCTTCTTCACCGTCCATACCACCGGTAGGAGTAATGAGTACCTTGGCTTCTATTACTTCGTGAAGCGCAAGAAGTGCCCATTCAAGTACCTCCGGTTGCTTCCCTCTGGAAAGTGGGATGATTGGAAGAAGGACTGGATAGTCATCCGGGTGGAGAAGCACGAGAAGGTGGAGCTGCCCGAAGGCCTCCCCATCATCAACACTGCAGTCTGGAATGAAGCTCCGGTGCTGTCGGATGCCTTCAACCCTGCTCTGACCAGGATCCGCCAGTGCGTGGAGGGAGGATTAACTCATCAGGCGGTATTTTGCAACTTCCTGGTCAACAGGTGGGCACCACTAAAGAGGAGAGAAAAACTCGCTTGGGCCCTCAACAGCGTGATGGACGACGACCGGGTCGAGACCGGACTGAAGTCCAACATGGCGGGGGCAACCTTGGAGTTACATCTCAAAATGTTCCAGCACAGCATCAACGTTGCGGGAGATGACTTGACCCCATCATCAGCCTTTCTCCCACTGAACGTGGAAGTAGAGTTTAGCAAGGAGCTCCGACGGACGATGCCGGTGCTTGACGACCTTGGTGTCGTCGAGAGAAGATCGACCTCCAGGGTGGTGATCCCTGGGGCTTCCGAAGGTGGTTCTGACCCTGCCCCGAAGCCAAGGATCGAAGTCGTCGGCAAGGGCAAGGAACCGGCAGACGAACCCTTGAGCCGGAAGAGGAAACTGCAACATGCCGACGGAAGGTCCGTCAGGCCTGCAACCTCTGCATCAGCTCCTTCTCCCCGGAGGGGGAGGTCTTCTACAACTGCAGCGACTGTACCTGCAGCGGCGTATGCCCGGGGTGCTAGCTCCAGGCATGCGACTCCATCACCAGGGCCAGTTGAGGCCTCTAGGTCCGGAGGTCCTTCCCGGTCGAGGAGGGCCTCGACTAAGGAAGTGCCCGTGACTGCAACGAGTTCCGGGGGGGCCTTCGGAGCTCCCACACCGGCGGCGGCTATGGTCAGCCCAGAACACCCGAGAAAGAGGTTCCGCGCAAGCTGGTGCGGAAGCCTCCCGAGGTAATTTTTAATCTTTACCTCAGACAGTTGTTTTTTTTGTAGTAACTGTTTTTTAAATTTCTTCATCCTTCATCTGCAGCGTTCCCAAGAAGAGGAGTGAGGCTCCACCCTCAGCCACAGCAGCTGAAGTTGTGAGGGCGGAAGCCTCTGCCCCTGTCCCGGTGCCGCCCCAAGTGTTGGCTGAAGCTGCGGCAGCTCCGGCACCAGCTGTCGTGGTCATGGACCTCGACTCATCCCCCGAGACTCCCGTGGTAGCGCCGGACCACGGGAGAGAAGATGCACCAGCGGCACCTGCCACGTAGGTTGAAGCTCCAGGTTTGGGTGCTGAGATGATGGAAGCTTCGGCCGTTGAGCCAGAGGAAGCAATAATTCCGGCCCTAAAGCCGGAAATTGTCGAAGCCCCGGCGGTTGAGCCGGAGGTAATTGAAGTCTCGGCGTGCGCGCCAGATGTTGAGGAAGACGAACGAAGATCTGGCGGCTGGTCCTTCGGAACCACTTCTGGAGGTCGGAACTTCATCCGCGGGACCCTCCTTGATGGCGACTGAGGCCATCCTGGAGGATGGCCCTGGTGCCGTGGAGGCTCAGGGGACCACTCTTGTGGAGTGGGACCCAATTTTTGTAACTGAAAACCCGTTGGAACCAGCGGAGGAGACCCCAACAGGTCCGGATCCTATCCCGTTGTCATTGTCTATTGACAACGCCTGCTCCAGTCTGCGTTGAGTTCAGCTGGCATTCTTCCACGACAACAAGGCTCTTGAAGAGCAGCGCCAAACCCTTAGTAGGTGGCATAATCGGCTCTACTTCGAGACCAAGCTGGCGCAGTCAAGGCTGGCAGATGACAAAGAATGGATCAAGTAGGAGAAGGTCCGCCTGGAGTACTGGGGCAAGCTATTGGATGACAGGGAGAGCTTGACTCGCGGCCTCGACGCTCAATCCCGAGCCATTTATGAGCAGACCAAAGCAACTAATAGTGCGGCTGATGAACGCCAAGAAAGGCTTGAGGCCATTAACACTACTCTCATCAAGCGCTGGGAGGCACTTGAGGAGAGGGAGAAAAGGCTCGAAGATGAAGAGCAGAAACTCCTAGAGCTGCGGGATGACGTCTTGAGGAGGGAGGAGGAGCTCACCGAAAAGGTGGCTCTGGCTGACAAGGGCCTCGAAGAGCGCACCAAGAAATTGGAAGAGCGCTGCGCTGAGGAGGAGGAGAAGGCCTAGGTGCGAGGGCAGGAACTCTACGAGCAAGAGTGTGCCATCGCTGCCAGGGAGAAGAAAGTAAGGGGCAGGGAGAAGGACCTGGTTGACCACCGAAACAAGATCTACCTCTGGGAGGAGGAGCTCGGAAAACTCGAGAAGCGAGTTGCTGAAAAGATTCAGCAAAACGCCAAAGAAGTTGAGCGCCTCGCTCGCAAGAATTCTGAACTGGTGGCGGCCAAAAGATCCTTGGAAGAACTGAAGGGCTTGAGGGTTGCGGACTTCCTACAGGTTTGGGAGTTCCTGGGCAAGGCCAACGACGCGCTGACACCGACGGGCTTCAGTCCCGTGCGTCCGGATGATCCGGAGCCGGAGCCGGACCTGGCGTTGCAAGCGTTGAGCTCGGCGGGTAGCAAACTCTCCAAGGTGGGCGACGTCATCGCGGACCAGTTGGAGGTTGAGGGGCAATCCTTGGCGAAGAACGTCACAGAGTATGTGCTGACGTGCTACACCAGCTGAAATCCCCAATTCCCTCTGGACCCGGTGCTTGAAGGTCCAGATGAATGAAATCCCCAAATTTTTGTGAATTTCACTTTTTGTCTTCAACACTTTTGTCTTCACTTGGCCCCCTGGTAGATGTACAAAATTTGATTGTGAACATGTACCAAGAGGATATTGTGTTTTGTTGAAGACTCATTTGCTTTGAACTTGTAGAGTGTAGGTCCGAAGTCTTCGATAGTGAAGGCCCCCTGAGGTTGCCGGAGCTTAGAAGCTCCGGCATTGTCTATCATCGGACCTTAGTAGCTCCGGCAATAGTCCCTATCAACGCGTAGAGCATCGATAGTTAGTCCTCCGGGGTGTCGGAGCTTAGTAGTTCTGACAGTGACCTTTACCAACGTGTAGTTTGTTGGTAGTAGACTCCGCTTGCGGGGTCTTCTCACCATCATTTATTTTGCATCGACGGCTAGCCCCCCTAGCTTTACCGGAGCTTGGTTGCTCCGGTGATGCTCGTTTTCAATGTTTAACATCGATTACAAGCCACCTAGGGGGAGTCGGAGCTTAGTTAGCTCCAGATTTTCTCCATTAACGTGGATTTTTTATTTTTCCTGCACACCGAAGCCAAGAAAAATAGTAAAATTCGTTCCTTGCCTATAACTTCGTCGCGGCTTACGATTCCCAAGAGAGTTTTAGGTCAAACGCGATTCTGAATACAACCGAATGCGTTGTCTTTTCTTCCAGATCCAATTGTACTTGGACTCGCCTTACTTCGGCCTGCAGGGGTGTAGGTAGAGTGGCGTACTTAGGGTGCTTGACCAGGCTAAGTCAATAGCACACTCCGACCCTAGATTGGCTTGGCAGCATTCAGGCGAGTGGGCCATGAACAATATTTGAATCCAAAAGAACTGACAATACAGCTCGAATTGTACATGAACTGGTGGAACTAAAATTTCTTAAGAATTGCACAACTTTGTTATAGACAAGAAAGAGAAAAATAAAAAATGTTGAGTCTGTACAAAATAAATGCATGTGGAGTCTGTTTCACATGAAGATGTCTTTCATTATGGGTCCGGGGTATAGGGGAAACAAGTACACTCTTAGGGTACGGAACCAGGCTAAGTGTGTTTCATTTCTCGTTTGACCCAAGGTAGCTAGCCACACTTTTAGTCCTGAGACTGTGACAAGTGTTGCATGAACTTTGCGGACCTTCCGGGAAAGGTCCGGCTGTTCTCCCGGAGGAACTACCCGGCTCTGTACAATGACTCTATAACATACACCTCAAGTTACTACAGACTCACCTCCGTGATATTGAGTGTAGAACTTACGGAGGTGCTCAATGTTCCAAGGATTTGGGAGAGGTGTCCCATCCTCGGTAGCCAAGCGAACGCTTCCGGGACAAGATACTTTAATCACTCGGAAGGGTCCCTCCCAGCTGGGGGAGAGTTTGTTTAACCCTTCTCTGGATTGTGTTCTCCGTAGCACCAGATCGCCTTCCTCGAGCAGTCGGTTGTGTACATGCCGCAGATGATAGCGCCGAAGGGCTTGGCGATATCGGGCATTCCGGACAGCTGCTTGGCACCTTCCCTCCTCAAGGAGGTCTAGGTCTTCACGCCGGAGCTGGTCCTGCTTGGCTTCGTCGAAGGTCCGGACCCGGAGTGACCCCAAGGTGATTTCCGGAGGAAGGATTGCTTCAGCTCCATACACCAGGAAGAAGGGTGTCTCTCCAGTTGACCGGTTTGGAGTTGTCCTGTTGGCCCATAAAGTGGGCGGAAGCTCTTCAATCCAGTTGGCTCCATGTTTTTTCAAGCGCTCATAGGTGCTCGTTTTGAGTCCTTTAAGGATTTCAGCATTTGCTCTCTCGGCTTGGCCATTGCTTGCTGGGTGAGCTACGGAGGCGTAGCAAACTTGAATGCCGAGGTCTTCGCAATATCCTTGAAATGCAGAGCTTGTGAATTGGGTCCCATTATCAGTGATGATTTTGTTTGGGACTCCAAATCTGCATACAATGGACTGCAAAAATTTGATAGCAGATTGCTTGTTGATTGTCATAACTGGAGTTGCTTCCGGCCACTTGGTGAACTTGTCAATGGCAACGTACAGGAACTTGTAACCTTCGACGGCTCTTGGGAAAGGTCCCAAGATGTCCATCCCCCACATAGCGTAGGGCCATGTAGGAGGTATCATTTGTAGGGGCTGAGCCGGTGTGTGAATTTGCTTTGCATGAATTTGACATGCTTCGCATTTCTTCACCAGCTCAGTTGCATCCTGGAGTGCTATAGGCCAGTAGAAGCCATGCCGAAAGGCTTTACCAACCAGCGTGCGAGAAGACGCGTGGTTCCCACACTCGCCTCCATGGATTTCTGCGAGGAGATCGCAGCCTTCTTCCCTTGTGATGCACCGCATTAGGATGCCATTGGCACCGCGCCGGTAGAGATCCCCTTCTACCAATGTGTATCTTTTAGCCAATCTGATTACCTGGTCAGCGGATACATCATCGTCAGGAAGGATGTTGTCTTTCAAGTAGTTCCGGATCTCCGAGATCCATGCATCGGAACTAACTTGAGCATTTGAGTCTTGCGTGCTGGGTTGCTCGGAGCTTCCGGCAGCACCTACGACCCTTGATGGCTGCCATGGTAACAGGGCCATTGGGACCGTCAGCTTCGGGATGCTGATCTCGCCCCCTTCGCTCAGTTCGGTAGGCTGAGCTGTGGGTTTTGACAACCTCCGGACAAAAGTTCCGTCAGGAGCCGGAGCTCCGGTTGACGCTTTCATCGAGAGTTCGTCGGCTTCAGCATTGTGGGCACGCTGGACATGGTGGAGATCTAGGACTTCGAAGTCCTTCTGAAGTCTCTGGACTTCAAGGAGGTAAGCAGCTAGCTGGAGATTGTTGCAGGAGCATTCACCCTTCACTTGCTTAATGATGAGCTGTAAATCTCCCTTGACCAGCAGTTGCTTGACACCGTATGACAGTGCCACCCTTAGTCCGTAAATAAGTGCTTCATATTCCGCCATGTTGTTGGTCGCCTTGAAGTCAAGGTGTACCATGTATTTTACCTTCTCTCCAGTTGGTGCGAGGAGAAGGATTCCAGCTCCGGCCCCCTGCTTTTGCATGGAGCCGTCGAAGTAGAGGGTCCAGTGAGGCTCGGTGATGACCGGAGCCTTGTGTTCTGGCTTCTGCTCGCTGGGGCCCCCAGGGTTTGATGGAGAGGGAGTCCATTCCGCCATGAGGTCTGCCAATGCTTGACTCTTGATTGCTTGCCTTGAATTGAACTCGAGATCGAATTCAGCCAATTCCGCTGCCCACTTTGCAATATTCCCAGTTGAGTAGGGATTATGCAAGATTGCTCGAAGTGGGTAAGAAGTCACCACTGAGATCTTGTGAGCTTGGAAATAATGGCAAAGCTTCCTGGAGGCAATAAGAACTGCATAGAGCAGCTTGTGCACCTCTAGGTATCGAGTCTTGGCGTCATGAAGTACTTCACTAATGAAGTACACTGGGCACTTGATGGTCCGGACCCTCCCGGGGGGGCCTGGAGCTTCCTCTTCATTGATCTGGATCCTCCTGGAGGGGTCCAGATTTTCTTCGGGGACTTCCGGGTCCTTGCTGGAGGAACCTGGAGCTTCTTCAGAAGCGACCTGGACCCTCCCGGAGGGGTCTGGGTCTTTTGAAGTAACTTTTTGTGGATCCAAGTCTGGGAGCTGGGACCCAGACTTGCTTTCAGGAACCTCCAGACCCTCCTGAAGGGGTCTGGACTCCTGAGTATGGGATGGTTCTGGTCTCTTCGCAATGAGGACCATACTGACGACTTCATCAGTGGCTGAAATGTAAAGCAACAAAGGCTCACCAGGGTTCGGAGCTACCAGAATTGGTAGGGTGGTGAGGAGCTGTTTTAGCTCCTGGAACGCCTTTTCTGCTTCTTCAGACCATTGGAATGGTCTGGACTTCCTTAATAACTTGAAGAAGGGGAGTGCCCGTTCCGCCAGTCTTGAAATGAACCGGCTGAGGGCTGCTAAACATCTAGTTAGCTTTTGGATATCTTTGATGCGGGCTGGTGGCCGCATGTCTTCAATGGCTTTGATCTTCGCCGGATTAGCTTCTATGCCCCGGTGACTTACCAGAACACCAAGAAATTTTCTGGAGCTAACCCCGAAGACACACTTGTCTGGATTTAGCTTTGTGCAGGTGACCCGCAGCTTGTCGAAGACAGCCTGCAAGGTGTCATGGAGTGACTCCTTGTTCTTGACCTTGACCACGATGTCGTTGACGTACACTTCCACTATGTCTCTAATGAGTTCTTCAAAGGTTTTGCACATTGCTCGTACAAAGGTTGAAGATGCCTTCTTGAGACCAAATGGCATGGCTGTATAACAGTACAATCCATCTACTGTGATGAAAGAAGTATGCTCTTCATCTTCCCTAGACATTCTGATTTGATGATACCCAGAATATGCGTCTAGGAAACACAGTAATTCACACCCGGAGGTGGAATCCACTATCTGATCTATTCTAGGTAATGGGAATGGATCTTTTGGACATGCCTTATTTAGTGTTGTGTAGTCGATACACATCCGAAGCTTCCCGCCGGCCTTGGGCACAACGACTGGGTTTGCCTGCCATTTTGGATGGAAGACTTCTCGGATGAATCCAGCTTCGAGCAACTTCTTCACTTCTTGTCGAATGAAGTTCTGTCGCTCTACGGATTGCTTCCGAGGCTTCTGATGCACGGGCCGGGCGTCGGGGTAGATCTTCAGATTGTGCTCAATCACTTCCCTGGGGATCCCAGGCATTTGTGACGGTTGCCAGGCAAACACGTCGACATTAGCCCGGAGGAAAGCGATGAGTGCGAGTTCCTATTTGTCGTTCAATCCCCCCGATATACGGGTTGTCTGAGCGGCATCGAAACCGATTTGGACGACTTTGACGGGATTGTCAGTGTCGCCGCTTGGCTGCACACGAGGTGCAGAAGTCGAGCCTCGCTGACGAATGCTCGGGGGTTTTGGAGCTTGCTCCTGCCTGGAGTCCTCCTCTTGCGCCGTAGTAAGCGCATGGAGTTCTTCCAGAGCAGTTACTCCGGCAGTACGATCTCCACGGATCCGGAGAATGCCTACTGGTGTTGGCATCTTTAACACTAGGTAACCATAATGAGCAGCTACCATGAATTTGTACAAGGCAGGCCTACCCAAGATGGCATTGAAGGGTAAGTTGATCTGAGCAACGTCAAAGACCAACTTCTTGGTGCGATACTTCTCCCAGGTCCCGAAGGTAATGGGGAGGGTAATAGCTCCGAGTGGGGTAATGGCTCCCGGACCTACTCCGGAGAAAGGTCGAGAGGGGTGGAGATCCAAAGGTCGGAGCTGAAGCTTGGTAAAAGCTTTGAAGCTTATGAGGTTGAGCCCCGAACCTCCGTCTACCATAACATGGTGGAGCTGGATGTTATTGATGGTAGGAGATACCATCAAAGGTAGCTGACCTGCTCCAACCATGCTTCAAGGGCAGTCCGAAGCATCAAAAGTGATGGCTGTGTCCATCCACTTCCGATGAGGCTCCACCCTGGCTGTAGGAGCTACAGCATCCATGTCCCGATGCATAGTTTTGATGACGCGGCGAGAGGTGGTGTCCCATGATCCACCAAAAATGGTGTTCATGGTCTTCCGACGCTCGTAGTCAGAGACGTCGGAATCGTCGTCGATGGAGGTGTAGACGGCCTTCATGACCTTTTTGGGATCATGAAAACCTAACTCCTCTTCAGCCGGAGCTTCGTCAACTTTTTGTTTTCCTTCCCTCTGTCAGAAAGGAGCTTCTTCCCGGCGCTTGTTGTAGCGCTCGACAAGGTTTTGGACCTCCCGGCAGTCTTCCAAACTGTGGCTGTCCGTTTTGTGAATTGGACACCACACCTTGGGTTTGCTACTGTATTTAGAAGACGGTCGAGGTCGCTTCTCGGGGCGTGGCCCCCGACCACCCCGAGCTGCAGCAGCTGCAGCATTGGATGCACCGGCCGACAGCTTCTTCTTGTCGTTGGTCTTTTTCTTCTTCTTGCCACTCCCGGAGGTAGAGGCTTCTCCTTTGGAGGATTTCTTGTGATCCTCTGAAGTTGGTTTGGAGTGCATTTCACGGCCCTCCGTAGCTCTGTCACATTTGTCAGCCAAGCTGAAGAGTTCCATGACACTGGTAATCTCCTTGATCGCCAGTTTCTCCAGCATCTTCCTATCTCGCACTCCCTGTCTAAATGCCACGATGACAGAGGCGCTAGAGATAGAAGGGATAGTGTTTCGTACCTAAGAGAATCTCTGGATGAATGATCGCAGGGATTCTCCTCCTTTTTGCACAACTGCAAAAAGGTCCAGTTCGGTGCCTGGTCGGGTGTAAGAACTCCCGAAGTTGGCGGTGAACTGCCGGCACAACTCCTCCCAACTGCTGATGGAGTTAGGTGGAAGGCTCATAAACCAGGACCTGGCGGTCCCAGTTAAAGCCACTGGGAAATAATTGGCCATTACGGCCTCATTTCCTCCAGCTGCCAAGATAGCAGTGGAGTAAATTTGAAGAAATTCGATAGGATTAACGGTCCCGTCGAACTTCTTCGGCAGGTGAGGCCGGAACTTCTGTGGCCACCTGACCATATGCAGATGCATGGCCAGGGCTGAACAGCCTCCTCCTACTCCTTCAGGAGCAGGAATGTCTTGAGCTTCTCGTCTTTCACGAGCACACTCAATATGGACTCGGCCGTCTTGTTGGCGATATCGGCGATCAAGCTCCGCCCGGAGGTCATGAGTTGAAAGCCTTGATACCGTGTGGGTGCGTCGTGCCCCGGAGGGCAACGACGTCACCTGCTGTGATGCAACACGTCTCCTGTTGTTGGAAACGTGCGGACCAAGTCTGCCAGACAAGGTCCGTCGCTACGACAGGGCCTGTCCTGAAGGAGGAGGACCCTGATTGCTGCTGCGGTCGGCTGCTGCTGCAACCAAGTGTTCCACATCGGCCCTCCACAGCTCCATTGCATCCCGGGATGCGTCCGGAGGTGGTGGGCGCTGAAGAAGAGCACGTGCTGCATGAAGCGCGTGTTCCGGGTTGTCAATATTCGCCGACGCAGTGATTGATGCCGGTGCACCATCGCGTTGTCAAGCTTGATTTGCTGTGGAGGCGGCGGTGGTGGAAGTGTGACTCCTGTTGGAATCGTGATTCCTGCTGGTGGCTGCATATTGGAGGGATTACCCCCAACAGCTTGAACAGCGAGATGACCATTGGATGATCCAGCGGCTGAGTTCACCATTCTTGAAATCTCCGGTCCCCCTACCTGGCACGCCAACTGTCAGTGGTTTTGATCCGGCAGATCTCCCGACACTACTAAAGTGTTAGAGGAGTTTGAGGTTTGGTATGGGCGCGCGGAGATTCCAGAAGGTGAGATGTCGAGTGACACAAGGGACACAAAGATTTACGTGGTTCGGGCCGCCTGAGCGTAATACCCTACTCCACGGGGTGTGTTGGTGTTGTATTGGATGTATGAGCTCAACGTCAGTTGAGAGTATAAAGTCAGCGTGTCTCCGGAGAGTGTCCTATGTATCGTTGGCCTGTCCTTTTATAGTACAAGGGCAGGCCGTTTCAAGTTAGCCTGGACCGACATGTGGCCCTGGCGGTTACTGATATTGATACACATTTAATTGCCCTTAATGACCAAGTTATGGGCTTTGACAGCACCGTTACTGGTAATTAAGGTCGTCCGATCGTGTGTCATTAATATGTTTGACACTTGAGCGGGTCTTGAAGTCCTTTATTCCCCTTTGAAGATCCGGAGCCGTCGTGGAGTCTTCCAGAGGTTAGAGGCTGAAGATCCAACGGTTGGACACGTGGCAGCGCCGGAGCACACTGTGGGGAACAGATAGGTCCGGTGTTACCCGACACGTGTCAGTTCTGGAGCTTCCCTCGGTCTGGGGTTAGGTCCGGGGGTGCCATTTTGGTACATAGCCCGGAGCTTCCCCCTTGTGGGCGGTAGCTCCGGTTTGATAGTACACGTGGCGACCCTGGGACTAACAATGTTGGAGAAGCGGGTCCGGTTATGTCTGACATGTGGGCCTCCGAAGGTCTTCAAATCAAGTAGATGACTTTCCCTTGATATCTTTGCAATCCCAAGGAGTATATGGTACCCAGGATACCGACAGAAGTGGTTTGATTCAAACAGTTCCTAAACAAAAAGAAGTGGTTTTCAAATCTGCAGGAGTATTGTCTCATTCGGTTTCAAATAAAAATGTTGTTTGCTCATCTAGACATGAACACAAAGTTAAATTTCATTGTACCTACTATGGTAGAGATGGTCATGTCATAGATTTTTGTTATAGACTAGCTAAACAACAGAAAAGGGAAAGAATGGTTGCTAGATCTCATAACTTTCATGCAAAATTTGCTGCACATATTGAACCGAATGTACAACCTGCTGTTTTGAGTAAAAAACATTCAAAGTTTACCTCCAGACCTTTTTTTTTAGCCTCCAGAGCTACTGATTTTTGTGCTACACAAGTAACACCTTATAGGTCAATAGTTAAGAATAAAAAATCTCAAACTTTGACTCATAAACCTGCTGTTTTGTCTCAGCTTTCGCGTGTTTTTCCTGCTGCACGTCGCGTGACTCAGTACTGGATTCCTAAATGCCTTTTGACTAACCCCAGTATTGAGTCATCGACGTACTGTGCTTCTATGTAGATTACACGTTTGAGAAAGGAGAACATTTGGATTGTGGATTCAGGTTGCTCACGCCACATGACCGGTAACAAAGATTGGTTCTCCTCCTCTTTTGTGTCATGTGTAGAGAATGTTAATTTTGCCGATAATTCTTCAACTCCTATAATTGCTAAGGGTTCGGTTAGAGTAAACGATCACTACACTGCTTTCCGTTTGAAAGATTGAAATACAACTTGCTTTCCGTTTCACAATTGCTAGATGAAAATCTGGAAATTATTTTCAATAAAAACTGCTGCAAAGTTGTAAGTTCAAATAGTGAGCTTATTTTTAACATGTCTCGGTTTGGAAGAGTTTTTAAAGCTGATTTTGATATGTCTTCCTCTAAGCATAGGTGTCTAGTTGCTAATGATTCAAAGGATCTATATTTTTGGCATCGTAGACTTGGTCACGTAGGCTTTGATCACCTAACGCGTGTTAGTGCTCTTGATCGCATACGTGGGCTGCCTAAGCTTAAAGGGGACAAAGAAATTGTGTGCTCTTCTTGTAGACATGCTAAGATGGTTGCAGGTTCACATACTCCTCTCACAATGATCATGACAACTGAACCATGTCAACTTTTGCATCTTGACACCGTAGGACCTTCACGTGTTCAATCCTTCGGAGGAAAATGGTATGTTCTTCTGATTGTTGATGATTATTCTAGATACTCTTGGGTTTACTTTATGGCGTCTAAGAATGAAGTTTTTAGTCACTTTAGAACTTTATTTCTTAGATTATCAATTGATCACCCAGGATCATTAAAAGCAATTAGAAGTGATAACGGAACTGAATTTAAAAATCAATCTTTTGATCACTTTTGTGCTGAAAATAGAATAGATCATCAATTTTCTTCACCATATGTACCTCAACAAAATGGTGTTGTAGAAAGAAAGAACAAAACCTTAGTTGAGATGGCTAGGACTATGCTTGATGAATATCAAACGCCTAGGAAATTTTGGGCTGATGCGTTAGCAACCGCTTGTTATGTCTCAAATCGTGTTTTCTTGCATGCTAAGCTAGGTAAAACACTATATGAGCTCCGGTTTGGACATAGGCCTAGTGTTTCACACTTTCGGGTCTTTGGTTGCAAATGCTTTGTTAAGAAACATGGTAATCTTGATAAATTTGAACCTAGATCCATTGATGGCATGTTTCTTGGTTATCCATCTCATACTAGAGGCTACCGTGTGCTTTTACTTGACACTAACAAAACTGTGGAGACTTGTGAAGTGTCTTTTGATGAAGCTAGCCCAGGTACTAGCTCAAACATTGCAGATCCATATCTGCAGGGGGGAGCATTTTCATTGAAGATGAGGAAGATTTGGAGCTGCTGCCGGAAAATTCAGCATCTAAAGACTTTGGTTCAGCTCCGGATGTTAATTCTCAACCAACACCGACAACCATCATTGCTGATTCAAATCATCCTCAAGTCACAAGCTCATCAATTTGTGATGAACATGAAGAAGAAGAAGCCTGTGAGACATCTGTTCCCCTACGGTTTTACAAAGATCATCCCCCACAACAGATGATTGAAAGCTTGCACGAACGAGTCACGCGGTCCAGGTTTTGCGATCCAAACTCTTATGCTCATTCTGCTTTTGTTGCTTCTTTTGAACCCAAAGATATATCACACGCACTCACTAATGAATCTTGGATTATTGCCATGCAAGAAGAGTTAGAAAATTTTGAAAGAAATAATGTTTGGAAACTTGTACCTCCACCTCAAGGTCACACTTTAATTGGAACTAAATGGGTATTTAAAAATAAACAAAGTGAGGATGGGGTTGTCGTTAGGAATAAGGCTAGGTTGGTTGCTCAAGGTTTCACTCAAGTTGAAGGTCTAGATTTTGATGAAACTTTTGCTCCCGTTGCTAGATTAGAAGCCATAAGAATTTTGTTAGCTTTTGCAGCATCTAAAGGTTTTAAGCTATATCAAATGGATGTTAAAAGTGCTTTTCTTAATGGCTACATAGATGAGGTGGTTTATGTCAAACGACCACCAGGTTTTGAAAATCCAGATTTTCCTAATCATGTTTACAAACTTTCCAAAGCCTTGCACGGTCTCAAACAAGCCCCTAATGCATGGTATGATAGGTTAAAAACATTCTTACTTGAAAAAGGGTTTACCATGGGCAAGGTTGATAAAACTCTTTTTGTGCTTAAGCATGGCAATGACTCATTATTCGTTCAAGTGTATGCGGATGATATTATCTTTGGTTGTGCTTCTCATGATCTTGTGTCCAAGTTTTCAGCAATGATGAGTTCCGAATTTGAAATGAGTATGATGGGTGGACTTACTTACTTTTTGGGGATGCAAATCAAGCAAACAAAGGAGGGTACCTTTGTGCATCAAACGAAGTATACAAAAGATCTCCTAAGGCGCTTCAACATGGACAAAAGCAAGCCTCTTCAGACACCAATGGGAACAACAACAACACTTGGACTTGATGAAGATGGTGAACCCGTGGATCAAAAAGAATATAGAAGCATGATCGGATCACTTTTGTACCTCACAGCATCAAGACCAGACATACAATTTTGTGCACGGTTTCAAGCCTCCCCACGTGCTTCACATCGTCAAGCCGTCAAAAGGATTCTGAGGTACTTACATGGAACTCAAGAATTTGGAATTTTTCTTCCTTCTTCCTCAACTGTTACTTTGAAAGCTTTTTCGGATGCTGATTTTGGGGGTTGTAAGATTGATAGGAAAAGTACTTCCGGTGCTTGTCATTTTCTTGGTAATTCTCTTGTTGCTTGGTCCTCTAGAAAACAAAATTCAGTTGCACAATCCACAGCCGAATCTGAATATGTAGCTGCTGCTAGTGCTTGCTCACAAATTCTTTGGATTGTTCAAACACTTAAGGACTATGGGGTTGATCTAGATAGTGTTCCACTGTTCTGTGATGACACTAGTGCCATTTGCATTGCTAAAAACCCCGTGCAACATTCTAGAACTAAGCACATTGACATTAGGTATCACTTTCTCCGAGATAATGTTGAAAAAGGAAACATTGTTCTTCACCATGTAGATATCGAACAACAATTGGCTAACATTTTAACAAAACCTTTGGATTTCACTCGTTTTTGTTACATTCGTAGTGAAATAGGGGTTATGCATCCTCATGGCTTAAATTGAGGGGGAGTTTTGAAACTTGGGAAGTCTATGTGTGAATCTGAAATTAAAATAATATGAGCATAGTATTTCATACATATATGACTTTGTGATTCCTTTTACATGCTGAAAGTTCTTACTACATTACTCGTGTTATACATTTTGTAGTTTTTGCCATGTCTAGTAATTGGAATAATTACTTACACTAAAACTGGTCATGGTCGAACTTTCTTGCTGTTTTGAACTTGTTACATGTTCACAAGTGCTTTTAATCATTAAGAATTATGCAAGTAATCAACTCACATGTTGAGTTTTTATGAACAAATATAAATTGAGAAAACATCAAGAGAATATGCATGCATCACACTTCTTCTTTTGAGATGGCTTATCATTGCACTTAGATATGAACTTGGAAGAAGTTGTGTATGACTAAAACCATGTCGTTAAGCTTCTGATTGTCAAATGACATAGGTTTGGCTTGGTTGGTTAGAATAAGGCAGATGCGCATATAATCTCTTGCAAATATCATTTGATCTAATTTTTTGTTTTGAAAAAAAATAATAAAATGCAGCAACTAGTGTCATGCTTTCAAGTTATGAAAGAGTTAAGTTTGTGATATCATGACTTGCTTAAATTGAAAATTACATATGATCTCTAGCATGGCTTACACTACTTTATGTATCTCATTGATGTGATAGTGTAAGTTACTTGATAGTATGACTTGGATGAGCTTTGTTTATATGTATATGTTATAATATGCTCATAACAACTAAAGGGGGAGAGATAATTTGTTTATATACTCATGACTTGCAGAATACATTGTCAAAGGGGGAGATATAAGCATGAAGAGAAAGAGAATATGTGCATAAGGAGAGATAATAAAGGGGGAGAGATAATATGGGATAATTTTTGGATTTTCTTCTCATTTTACTTTTGATTTACAAAGGGGGAGAAATTGCCTTCAAAACTTTTATGTGAATAAGCCAATGTTCGGATTTTAAATGGTGTTGCCAATGCATTCATCAAGGGGGAGATTGTAAGACCTATGTGTGCTGAATACATTGGCTTGTAATGAATACACTTGCTTTGATGATAAAAGTTTTGAATATCACCAAAACACCTTTTTATTAAGGTCTGACTAGTTTTGGTTAGCTCCGGTGAATTTTGTCTTTAGCTCCAACATGTTTTTGTTAGCTCCGGCTCAAGGTCCGGGTTGCTCTGGCAAGGTCCGAAACTTGACCGCAATGCTTCTGTTTTTCATTTGCAATGTTACGTACTTGCTTTACGTCTCTAGAAAGATTGCTTAGTATTCATTTGCTAAGTCTTTGGTGCGTTTTTGGTTGACATGGTTGATATCGTGTTACTATGGTTTTGCAACATGCTTATGTGGGGTTCTCACGTAAGGTGTTGTGTTCGGAACTAACTTGAGGCAAGTCGAGGACTTGGGCTCGTATGGATTGGTTGTTTATTCATGTGCAGGTGTTGCTTGAGTTCAAGACATGGCTGGTGATGGGATCCATTGGACTAGTCTCAGGGAGGAGATGAGCTTCCAACAACCAAATTTAGGAGGAATTGTGGTTGAGCTGATTAGGAGGTTGCGCAGCATGATTGAATCAAGAACAATGCATGTGAAGGAATCATGGATGTCATTGGAAGATGTTTGCACGTGTGCTAGGAGTGCACGGACGTGGATACATGGTTCCGAGACGTGATGAAGAGATGTGGACGTAAAGAGTTGGTCGGAAAGGTCCAACCGACTAGGTTATGGACTCAGGCTGCGGCTGAGTCGGGTTTGACTCAAATATGGAAAGATTTGAGTTGGTTATGATAGTATTTCGTGTGAGTCATGAATTTGAGTTGTTTAGGAATGTGGGATTCGTTCCTAAGGTGTTTGGAATTCTTAAGATTGCTTCTATCTGCGTATAGAAGAATCCTAAGCAGTTATGGAAAGTTACGATTCATGAACATAGTAGGATTAGGTTCCTGATTTGAGTTGAGTTGGCTTTTGAGCTGGTCATATAAGCAAGGGAGCCCAGAGCTCATGGTGCACGACTTTGGGGCTGTTCCTCTTGTGTTCTATCGAATAAAATTTGTAGTTTGAAGGAACTTTTGTGCCTTGTTCGTCCGACTTGTTCCAGACAAGTTTTACCCGTCGAGTTTCTGGACAGCACTACCTTTCGTCGGTGGTTTTATCATAACTCGATTTTTACAGATCCAATTGACGTGATTCTTTTTGGGTTGTCTTTACAACTTGATTATCTATCATCTATCAAAAGTTCACGGTCATTGGATTTGTGGTCTATGAACTGTTTTTTTTCGGGTAGGACAAATTGACCTTTGTTTGATCTTTCAATCATAACTTGAGTTTTTCTCAACGGATTTGAGTGATTCATGTTGTGTTGTCTTCGTGACTTGATTTTCTCTGATATCTATCACTTTTGTCACGATGAAACACGTTTAGATTAGTCTCACACACGATTTCTTTAACAGATCGTTTTTCTACCGAAGGGGTTGAGGTTTAATTGTTTCCGCTGCGTAAGATTTTTAAATCTACCATTCACCCCCCTCTGGTAGCTTTTCACGTGCTCTTCGATTCTACATGCTTCTTTTTCTACAATTGATTTGCATTATTCTACCTGTAATGATCCTGAAAAGAATCTAAAAGATGTTATGAATGAAATTTCAATAACGAACAATACTTTACGTGCTCATGGAGTTAAATATTGTTCTAATTGCAAACTAAAAAGAAAAAACTTCATGTAAAAACTGCCTAGAATTGTCTAAGAAACTTGATGCCATGAATAGGACACTAGAGTATTTTTGTATTAGGAACAAAAATCTAAACTTGCTACTGAATTCATCCAAATCTTGTAATGATAAAACTGGTTTAGGTTTTGATTCCCATGCTCATGCTAAAGCACATCCACCTAAAATTGTAAAGTCATTAGGAAGTTGCTTGATTAAACAGTTCCTAAACCAAAAGTGGTGGCTTTTAAATCTACAGGAGTGTTGTCACATTCGGGTTCAAATAAACATACTGCATGCTCATATAGAAATGAACACAAAGTTAAATTTCATTGTACCTATTGTGGTAGAGATTGTTATAGACTACCTAAACAACATAAAATAGAAAAAATGCAAGCTAGATCTTATAACTCTCATGCAAAATTTGCTGCAAAAACTAAACCGAATGTCAAGAACATGCAACCTGCTATTATGAGTCAAAAACACTCAAAGTTTACCTTCGGAGCTTCATTTTTTACCTTCGGACCTTGTGTTGTTACCTCCGGACCTTTTGTTCTTGCCTCTGGAGCTACTTATTTTCGTGCTGCACAAGTAACACCTTATAGGTCAGTAGTTAAGAATAAAAAATCTCAAACTTTGACTCATAAACCTGTTGTTTTATCTCAGCTATCACGTGTTGTTCCTACTGGACGTCCTGTGACTTAGTAGTAGATTCATAAATGCCTATTGACTAACCTGTGGGGACTGGAATTCCGACCTCCAAGGATCTTATTGGGTGGTGTCATGCGATGCGACACCCAACAGTATACAAGAAAAGAACGAGAACAAATTACAATACTAAGTCTTTATTTATAAACACATCTGAAGTTTTATAATACTAACAAAAAGGAAAGAGAACTATACATCATAGCTACACTCTCGGCACTAGCTATGCAAAAGCAAAGTCATCCATGTCCTAGATACTTCACACTAGCAACACCCAACTTACGGCGGCGTGCAGGGTTCCTACTCGGCTGTAAACCCTGGAGGGGGTGCAGCCTCGTGATCGAACCCGTCATGAGTTGCATAATCTGCAAAAACTTGTTAACTGCAAACGTGAGCTTAAGGCTCAGCAAGACTAACTCGTCTCACTAGACATATGCAGGGGTGAATACTAAACATAGGTAAGGAATAGCATAAAGGACTCGCTTACAAGTGGATCCTTATAGTCATGTTTTAAGTAACACATGACATTCTTCAGGCACAGCACATCATAGACTCCACAATCAAACAAGAAACGCTTTGCCGATCATATGGCATGCCCAAAGCACATAATGCTATTACAGGTAAAGTATGGGGAAACTGTAAACATTTAATTGTACTATCTCTAAGCCATACAAGGTTGCAAAACAATTATAACTAAATACATCATATTCTCCTGACTTCTTTAGTATTTACTATGTCAAGACACAGTGAACAAGTGGTACTCTATTACCGCGAGGGACAGTGATTGCAATCAGGACACACCCAGTCAACATGACTCATACGCACTTTCGGAAGTGCCAGCGAGCACTTACAGCAGTACCTACATAGCACTTCAGTTCTAGTCCTATATGGCCACCTTTCACTAAACACTCGAATGTCGAACCAACCGATCTGTCACGAGCAGGAGGTCATTGCGTGGGGTGTACTCTGACGTGCCCACCAACTGATTTACACCTCGCTACCCTCAACCTACGCCTATAAAACGGAACGATATGCCACGACAAACCAGTATCAAGTTACGTCGGTTTGCTGGAGCCCATTTCTCCTGTATGTCACTGGTACAATTCAAGCTTGTCCAGTGGGGACGCACACAAAATGGTCCTCAATTGACACAAACAGGGCTACGCACGTGAGACCACGTCTCGCTGCATCCTACCCGTTGCTCGGTCTCAATTTCATATTTATAAACCATTCCTTGACCCAATGAATCTCATGTGATAAAATCCTATCTCATGAGTAGATTCCAACTACTCGACTTCTATCGGATTCCTATGAATATAAGCATGGTAGTTTCTACACGAGTCTGTGAGCTATTCTAACCACTCCCTGAGTTCTTTGGTCATCCAAGTGGGTGTCAAACACCTTAAACGTAATGCACAAACATCTGAAGACGTAAGGTGAATGAAAACCACAAAGACACTGTAAGGAACTTAAATGCAATTCGGGGCTTGCCTGAATGCGAGTATGAATCTACGTTAGTTTCTGGCAGCTGGACTTCCAAAGCCTCCGGCTGCTCCTCGACTTCAGTCACTACACGTTATGCATATACTATATATGAATGACTTTGAAAATAATCAGTATGCTTAAGGTCATAAGCTAATATCTTATGATCAAAATAAGATAATGATCTTAATTTGCCTTGGGACTTTTATGGTAGATACTAGTGACCATAGTGAAGACTCTTGCAAAGAACAGGAGATGATCAAGGAAGTTTGTTGTTCCTAAAAATTATGGTGAGCAATAACTTTCTCTAAATTTTGGTTGAAATCTTGGAGATCTATCATGGCTACCAGTGGTTGTACCATGTAGAGGGGGTCCTACTGGTTCTAGGAAAATTTGTTTCACAATTTTCTAAGCTTTCCACAGGGAGAAACTGATTTTACAAGTTTGGGGAAAATTTCTGAAATTGATTTTGTATTTTCCTCAATTTATAACTACATAAAGATTTGGAACACTGATCAACCCAGTAAACTATGCCTAATGAACTTGAAAATTTTAGTGGAGGTCAAGTGGATTTTGGAGAGTTTCCTGCCCAAGTTTGGGAATTCTCTAAAAAGCAGAACTGTAGGAATGAATTTCATAAGAATTTTGTTTATCTGAATTATGGAGAAATTTCTATGTACTTTCATACAAATCCAAGTGCACCACTGGAGAGTATTCTTCATTCTGGTTCTAACAAAATTTATTTGGGAATTTTTGGACAATTCTACTAGGAGTTATGGATTTTCCAAGTTGGGGCAAAATCTGGAATAAAATTTCAATTGGAAATTATTTGAATAAAGGGTTGGGCCACGGATTTGAAATGGGCCAATCGGGTTGAAGCCGCACGGGGGCCACAGAATCAACCCGCATAGCCGCACTGGATCTGTGTCCACAGCTGATCCGCACGCTCGCACGCGTCATCGACACGTGGGGCCCATGGTCTTCATCTTCCTCCCGACGCGGCGGCGTTCCTCGCCGGACTCGTGGCCGTGCTTCGCCGGACTAGGTTGCGTCGACCTCCTTCCGGCCTCGCCTTGATTGCTCAACCATAAAATCGACTGCGCAAGCCGACGGTGGGGTCCAATTGAGGCAGTGATGGCCAGAGACGGTGGTGCGACGGCGGCGGCAGAGCTAGGGTTTCGTCGATCGTCACAAATGCTCGAAAATAGTGTAACAAGCTCAGGAAAAGGTCGGGAATGTTCCTAGGAGCATGAGGGTGATGATTTTGACGTTAGGAAGGGGTGACATCACCGGCAAGGTCGACTTCGTCGATGGACCGACGAGTTTCTATTGGCGGTGGGGAAAACTTGAATATCTCAAGCTTCATTCGATGGCGCCTACTAAGTTTTGGCAGGGGGTGCGCTAGGAGGTACTGAATAAAATCCTTAATTGTATTGAAGAATTATTACATGTAGAAACAGAATTAAACCGAGGAATGAGCTAGTTCAATGGCAAAGGCCGAAAAAAAAACTGGAAGATACTGCTCGATACTGAATGAAAAGAGGCACGACTTTTACCGTGAGAAAGAGCTCGGGATGGCGATCCTTTTTGCTATTGAGGTTGAGTTGTGGCGCCGCTTGTTGAGGACTGGCGACGGTGGAGCAGAGGCGGCATTCTTCCTCAACTTCGGTGGTGTCCGCGGAACTCCAAACTACGGCCAACACAATGAGCAAAACGCTAAGCGAGTTGGTGTAGAAGATAGAGCACAGACTTGGCGCCAACTTTGATGTTTGCATCGAAGGAAATATAGGTAAGACCGAGGTGGTTACCAGGAGGAAATGGAATCGGCAGTGTTGGGCGACGGCGGCGCGAAGCTGAGATGGAGCTCGACGCCGACGGCCAGGGGACGGGTATTTATAGGACGGGGGGGGGGGGGGGTGTTTAGGCCACATAGCTGCCTGCTTGCATGTGGTGTCGCGGTGGCGAGCGCTCCCGGTGTTGATTGGCGGGGACAGCCGACTGAGCACGTCCGTCAGTTCAGCCGAGTGTGTGAGGCTGACAGTGGGTCCCACCGCCCCTTATCCTCTTCCCCTATCTGCAACATTAATTCTCATACCAAACTTGATCCAAAAATTCTATATTTTTGTGGGGAGGCTCAAATAAATATATGGAACTTGATTCTGAAATTGGATTTCGAATTTGGTCAAGTTCCCTTTGAATTTCAAATTATAATTTGAAATTGAATGAAATTCAATGGGGTCACTGAATTAAATAGCAAAGGAGTTTCAAAAATTGTGAAACTTTGGGAATAAGTCAAGCAATTTATGCTGACCATGATGGTGTGTTCAAATCTTGATGTTCAAATGAGTTGAACAGAATTCAAAATTTGAACTCTAAACATGGCTTGAATTTGCTAAGTATCTCAATTAAAATAGCAAATGGAATTCAAAAATCTTGAAACTTGGTAGGAAGTCTATTTGGAATATTATGAGGTCATGGAAAAATTTATAGCCTCAGATTTGAATATTTTAGCAGGGCCTAAATGTACAGTGCTATATTCAAATTAATTTGAATATATTAGTACTGCATAGTAATTTGCCCTTTGCCCTAGAAAATTTTATTCAATGGCTTCCTAAATTTGTAGAAAAGTCACTTAATTTATTGTAAGGCCATTTGTGAAGTTCATTCCTTCTGTTCTAAAATTTCAGTAGGAGTGAAAGAAAGATTATTGATGATATCAAGTTTATGTGTACAACCATAATTGATCCTTACTATGGTTGACAACCCACTGGTACTGAACTTGATGATAAGGAAAACTGGGATTTTACATTCCTCCCCCTTAAAAGAATCTCGTCCCGAGATTACAAAAGGAAGGATAAAAGAAAAAGATCTAACGAACATATGCCGCTAACAAGTCTGGATAGTTTGTTCTAAGATACTCCTCGCTTTCCCACGTTGCTTCTTCACCAGTGTGGTTGCCCCACACGACCTTGTAGAAATGCAAGGTGCGGCTTCTTGTGGTGTGAGTCTTCTCATCGATTATCTGGGTTTGATGCTTAGAGTAAGTAAGATCTAGTTGGAGAGCTTCCAAATCCTCCATACGGACGTCAGGTGGGGCCTCGAGACATTTCCACAACTATGAAATGTGAAACACGTTGTGGACCCCTGAAAGCAATGCTAGCAGCTCTAGCCGATAGGCCACATGTTCGCATTGTTCAATTATTGTGAACGACCCAATGAAACGGGGAGCTAGCTTCCCTTTTACTCCGAAGCGATGAATTCCTTTCATTGGGGATACACGAAGATAAACGTGATCCCCGACATCGAAGTGAAGGGTTCGATGACGTTTGTCCGCATAGCTTTTCTGACTAGACTGAGCAACCTTGAGGTTGGCTTGAATAATGCGTACTCGTTCTTCGGCTTCATTCACCAAGTCGATACCATATATCACTCGTTCACCGGATTCACACAAGTTCAAGGGTGTGCGGCACTTTCGGCCATACAGAGCTTCATATGGTGCCATCTGGATGCTAGCCTGATAACCGTTGTTATATGAAAACTCCGCCAACAGTAAGTGATCATCCTAATTCTTACCATGGTCGATGGCACAGGTGCGGAGCATATCTACTAGCACTTGGTTTACTCACTCCGTTTGACCATCAGTCTGAGGATGGTAAGCTGAGCTTTGAATCAGCTTGGTACCCAACGATGCATGGAGCTTCTCCCAAAATCAAGCAACGAATACGGCTCCACGATCTGAGATAACGGTGCGAGGTACTCCATGTAAGCACATGGTTCTAGCGATATACAACTCTGCGTACTTTGGGGCATGGTAGTTGACATTGACGGGTATAAAATGAGCCGACTTGGTCAATCAATCAACTATAACCCAAATGGAATCATGCTTACGGAATGTGAGAGGCAAGCCCACAATGAAATCCATGCTGATGTCCTCCCATTTCCAGGCCGGTATGCTTAAAGGTTGTAGCTGTCCGGCGGTCCTCAAATGACCGACTTTCACTTGCCAACATGTATCACATTCTGATATATACTTCGCTATCTCCCTCTTCACCTAAGTCCACCAAAATTTCTTCTTTAAGTCTTGGTACAATTGTTACTTCTTGGATGACTAGAATACTTGGACAAATGATCTTCGTCTAAAATTTTCTTCCAAAGTTCCACATTGCGGGGAACCACGATGTGGTCTTTGAACCAGATGGTACCGTCATCGTCACATCGGAAACACTTCATTTCCCCCTTCTTCATTCTTCAGTGAATATGCAATATGCCCTTGTCTTTCTTCTGAGCCTCCACAATTTCTTCCCTTATGGTAGGAATGAGAGCTAGATTGTAGAGCGCCTCATATGGAACCAAGTAGATACTCGGTTCTTATTCCTCTATTGATATGGGACTTGCGACTCAGCGCATATGCAACTACATTCGCCTTGCCAGGATGGTAGTCGATCCCAATCTCGTAGTCTTTGATCAATTCCAACCATCTTCGTTGTCGCATATTTAAGTCCTTTTGGGTGAAGATGTACTTCAAGCTTTTGTGATCGGTGTAAAGATGCACTAGGTTGCCCAATAAATAGTGTCTCCACATCTTCAATGCAAGTACCATGGCAGCGAGCTCAAGATCATGAGTCGGATAATGCTGCTCGTGGTTCCAAAGTTGCCATGATCCATAAGCGATCATCCTTCTGTCTTTCATTAATACACAACCCAAACCAATACCAGATGCATCACAATAAACATCAAATGTCTTGGTTGTGTCTGGTTGGGCTAATACCGGCGCTGTTGTGATATGTTTCACAAATGCTTGAAAACCTTCCTCACATTCCTTTGTCCATGCGTACTTCTTCACTCTCTTCAGAAGTTCCGTCATTGGTTTAGCTATCTTGGAGAAACTTGGAATGAACCTCCAATAATATCCTGCTAAACCAAGGAAGCTTTGAACTTCTTGCACAGACTTTGGAGACTCCCATTTTAGTACTTGCTTAATCTTGCTTGGATCAACTGAAACCGCTCGGCAGAGATGATAAATGGCACTTGGCTGATCTAGAACTCACATTTGTTGAACTTGGCGTACAACTTGTGGTCTCGCAATTGTTGAAGCACAATGCGCAAATGTTGTGCATGTTCTACTTCGGATTTTGAGTACACAAGGATGTCATCGATGAAGACCATGACAAACTTTTCCAATTCTGGCATGAACACAGAATTCATGAGATACATGAAATGGGCCGGTGCATTGTTCAATCCGAAGGACATGACAACGGTTGAACCTTGGATTTGTAAATGAGATGGAGATGATGGAGTTAAACCCAACCTTGTAGCAAGAAATTCGAGAGGCACATACCAAGGATGAAGAAATTCAGGGAATCAAGGAAAGGACCCAAGAGGGGAGAAAATTCAGATTTGATGAGGATGAACATGGTACCTTATGGCTGGGAAAAAGGATTGTCCTGCCTAATGTGAAGCATATTCGGGAGACGATATTAAAAGAGGCACATGACTCACCATACTCAATTACACCCCAATTGTACAAAGATGTACAAAGACTTGAAGACTTTCTATTGGTGGGTTGGCATGAAGGACATAGCTGAATACGTAGCATTGTGTGATGTGTGCCAATGAGTCAAGGTGGAACATCAAAGGCCAGCTGGACTATTACAACCACTAAAGATACCGGAATAGAAGTGGGAAGAAATCATTATGGACTTCATAGTTGGTTTACCGCGTACCCAGTCCAGGTATGACTCGATTTGGGTAATCGTGGACCGATTGACCAAATCAGCTCATTTTGTTCCTGTCAAGACCAAGTATACATCTGCACAATTGGCCGAAATATACATGGAGCATACTGTTTTTTGACATGGAGCCCCTAAGAAGATAGTATCGGATAGAGGTTCTCAATTCACCTCCAGATTTTGGCAGAAATTGCATGAAGCATTGGGAACAAGGCTAAACTTCAGTTCAGCATATCACCCTCAAACCAATGGACAAACCGAGAGGACCAATCAGATTTTAGAGGACATGTTAAGAGCTTGTGCTTTAAAGCATGGGAAGAGTTGGGATAAGAGTTTGCCATATGCAGAATTTTCATACAACAATAGTTACCAAGCAAGTTTGAAAATGTCACCCTATGAAGCACTATACGGAAGGAAGTGTAGGACACCTTTGTTTTGGAATGAAACAGGAGAGAACCAAGTATTTGGTCTAGATGTGTTACAAGACGCGGAACGACAAGTTCAAATAATATGTGAAAACCTAAGGGTCGCCCAGTCTCGACAGAAAGGCTATGCGGATAATAGGTGAAGGAGTCTAACTTTCGAAGTTGGAGATTTTCTATACCTCAAAGTGTCACCTATCTGAGGTCAGGAACAGTTTAACGTCAAAGGAAAACTGGCACCTCTCTACATTGGACCATTCAAGATTTTGGACAAAAGAGGAGAAGTAGCATATAAGTTGGAGATGACAGCTCATCTTTCAGATGTCCATGATGTCTTTCATGTTTCCCAGCTCAAGAAATGCTTGAGAGTACCGTAAGAACAAGTGCCCATGGAAGGATTGGAACTAAAGGAATATTTGACTTATGCCGAACAACCGATCAAAATCTTAGAAACCAAGGAGAGAGTCACAAGGAACAAAGTTATTAGATGGTGTAAAGTTCAATGGAAGCACCACACAGAAAAAGAAGCAACGTGGGAATTGGAGGATGATCTCAAGAAGGAATTTCCCTATCTCTTCTCTTCCGCGTCGAATCTCGAGGGCGAGATTCATTTTAAGGGGGGTAGGTTTGTAACACCCTCATTTTCATGCATCATGCCCTACATACATTCATATACATGTTTAACATTAACCCACATAAAGAGGAATAGGGTTAAAATTGATTTGGAACAAAACCGCACTTAAAATGCTGGAAAGTGCGGACTAGTCCGATTTTAGTGAGGACTAGTCCGATTTATCTCTGACTAAAAATGGACTTGTCTATTATTGCTGTGGGCTAGTCCAATTTTGCCTCAGGAAACTTTCGGACTTGTCCGATTTTGTGCGGACTAGTCCGATATTCCAAGAATCCTTGAAAATTTGCTATGTCCCTGGACTAGTCCGGTGTTCCAGCGAACTTGTCCATTTTCCTCTCCGACTAAAGTCGGACTTGTCCGATTTTTTGCCAGACTTGTCCGATTTCTCTCTGGACAACTTTGGACTAGTCCGGTCCTTTTCGGACTTGTCTGATATTTCGCAACTCCGAGTTGATCTTTTGTTTTACGACTTGTTTCTTGGGTTCCACGTTAAGTGGGCCTAGGGACGTCATGCCTAACTCTTTTAGAGCCGATGTGGGACTCTAAACCAGCCTCTACTCCTCTCAAACTCGAAATCCATCTAACCCTAGCCTTCACCTCTATATAAACAACCCCACCCCTTGGCTTGACATCTATTTGCCACTTTTCCACCCCACCCAAACCCTACTTCGTGGAGAGCCACCACCAAGGAGGGAGGAGGAGATCCCAAGCAAGAAGAAGAAGAGGAGGAAATGAAAGAGGATCAAGATCTCCACCAAGCTTTCGTTCTTCATCACCAATTCATCTCCAAGTTCATCATCAACCTTAGATCATCAAGATCCAAGTGTTACCTCCAAGTTTCTTGATTATTGGAGTTCTAAACACCTGGTATACCTTCTATTCTCTTTTCCTTACGTGAATTCAACCCCTAATCTACAAATTTACGTCGATCTAGAAAACCCTAGTTCGCTAGTTCTACGAAGTGCGGACTAGTCCAGCCTTCTGCAGACTAGTCCGATTTTGCTGATTAAATTCTGTTGAATTAATTCTAAAATTAGATCTAATCATATCCAAACATGTATAAACTTGTTAAAATCTATTAGAACTAGTTAGTGATCATTAAAAGCAATCTATTAACAAGTTCTACCTTGCATTTGCATCAATCATGCATGTCATGTCATATTGAGTAATATTTGTGCACTCTTTGATTGTGTTTCTTTTCTTGTATGTTTATTGTGTGGATTAGATGGATTTGCGCTAGAGAGTGCCGCGGAGGATCTACAACACCAAGAGTTTGAAGGCTTTGATCCTGTTTCTACAATAAATGTTTTGTTTGTAAAATTGTATGCTTGTGTCAATTTGATGAGAATCCTATGATAGGAAGTTTACTAGCATTTTTTGACCACCCTTGTCACCTTGGATTATGGTAGAGAGTCGGGATGAGCTTTTTACCTTTTTGCTTCACTTAATTAATTGGGATGGGAAAACAACAATACACATTTAATTATGTATTAATGATATTCTGGTTAATGTGAACTGGTCAATACGATATGGTAATGGGTGATCTAAGCAAGCCCGGTATGTGGATGGTTTGGATGTCATGGTGGTTTGCTTGCTTTAGATCTAAGGACTGGTTCATGTGAGAATAAGCCAGGATTACAGTGCCACCACGAGGCCAAGTATGGGTGCGGCATAGCTGATTAATTAGGGCTTTCCCAGTGCTATTTGGACCATTATGGATGCTCGGGGAAGGGGTAGTCGAATTGGATTTGTTGATGATTGGTGGGACTACCCTGGGATCCGAATGGCTCAGGAGGGGGCCCTTGGTTGAAGATGTTCTCTGTGGGAGACATTGCCACCTGTGAAACCTCACTGGGGTCTAAATAGGCTAGTAATCCCTTTGTAAAGGCTATTTTATGATCTCTTGGCCATACACCAAAGGAAGTGTAACTGGCGTGAGGGAGGTTCTCTAGTTGTCGACGGGTGATGAAATCACAAACACGTGGGTACAAACTCTGTAGAATCTAATAAAACTATCATGATAGCCGTGCTCTCGGTTATGAGCGCTTGGACAACTTCCATGATTAGAGGGAACTTGGTATTGAGATGGTGTTTGGGATGGTTATGGTTTGGTAATGGTTATGGCTAGTTATGGATTAATTTCTGGTATTGAATATGGTTATTGTCAAATGGTGAAATCTGGAATTATTGATTATGGTAGTGAATTCAGACTGGTATTATGATATTACTTATGATTATGATGGGTTTACTTCACATACATATAATATATTGCTTTTCAAATGTTTTAATGTACTTTTCAGTACTCAACCATTATTATTGTCGTCATTTGAATTAGCCACATGTCATACTTTCCATACTTCCTGAGTACGACATGTACTCACTCTTGCAATCCCCCACCCAACAGTTGCAGGTCACGAATGGGAGTTTAATGGCGATATTGCGGAGTTCTAGGCCGTGTCTACTGTCAGCTTGCCTATGCTGTTGATTGGAGCTGCACTATACCCTATTGCTTATGTTGCCTAACTGTTTAGTTTGCTTAATTAGTTATTTCCACTGCATTAATTTGAACTTGTCATTAATATTTATTAGAGCTTATATTCGAGGATAATATGATTTGTGTAATAAAATTTGATTAATTAATCTTGTTATGTGGTAAGTTTCTGTATACTTATTTGTGAATGCACTCGTGTATGTGTGATGAACATCCTGGGCACACATATGCATTCACTTGGTTCATTTTTCCGAACCGGGTGTCACAGTACCCGTGGTCCAAAAGATCTTGGACTTGTCACTGAATTTCCTTAGTTTCATGTGGATTCGCCCTGTATGTTGCATGATTTGGCAAACTTGCTCCTGGAATCATATCGATCTTGTGTTCAATGCCTCTCATCAGTGGTAAACCAGGGGGTATCTCGGAGGGAAACACATCCTCAAACTTCCGCAAAAGGTTAGCAACAGCAGGGGCAATGCAATAGACAGTTCATGAAGTGAAAACATGACTTCTTTGCAAGCTAAAGAATAACACATCCCCTTAGCTTCAAATAAGTCAGCAAGATCAGATTTAGTTGCGAGCAACGATGGTGATTCTAACTTAATGACTTGCTATTTTTCAGATTCTAATTTTGTTGCTTTGCCATCACCAATTTTACTCTTCTTAAAATTCACAATTTCAGCAGAAGTCATGGGGAGCAAAGTGATTTTCTTTCCCTTATGCATGAGAGTATATTTATCAGTTCTACCATAATGAATAGCATATGTATCAAATTCCCAAGGACGACCCGATAAAAGAGAACAAGCATCCATATGAATGACATCAAAATCAGCAAAATCATGGTAAGAACCAATTCAAAAATGTATTCTCGCTGTTTGTGTTACCCGAACCTTACCGCTGTTGTTGAACCATTGAATGTGGTATGGATGAGGGTGTGCTCTTTTTGTCAAACCAAGTTTCTTGACGACATCCGTGTTCACCAAGTTATTGCAGCTACCTACATCAATTATAGTGTGTACACGGCAATCCTTGACGACAAGAAACATGTGGAAGAGGTTGTGTCGTTGTAGCTTGTTGTTGGTCTCCACTTTGGAGGTTAAGGCACGCTGCACAATGACGCTCCTATAGTTCTCCGTCACCGCTGTACCAAGTACCTCTTCTTCGGTGTGTTCATCATTTGGATCTATAAATTCAGTAGCAAGAGAATATTGATCTTCAACACCCGAAGTACTATCATACCCGCCATCATCGCGTGCTATGTATGCTCGTTTGCTCGGGCAATCTCTCATCATATGCCCTGGCAACGGTGACACTTAATGTCGGAAGTACGACCCTTAGAAGGAGTGGACGACGAAGGCTTGAATGATGTCGCCTTGTTGCCTTCCGACACGCGAGAAGGTGGAGCAGCAGGTATAGTTCATTGGCCACCATTGGATGGTGTAGTCGCTGCACGGGGGGTCGCAGATGGTGCTGTTTTGGATGGTGTAGACGTTGAATGCCGCGTGAAGTTGCTCCTTGTGCGGTGTTGTTGTTGTTGTTGGCCCTGCAACTCTTTTTCTGCCAACATAGCAAGCTGAAACAATCTGTTAACAGTATCATATTCCTTGTAATCAACAATGTCCTGAATTTCACGCCTCAACCCCCCATAAAAACGAGCTATTTTATCATCCATGTCCTCTACTACCCCACAATGCAGCATACCCTTCTGTAACTCTTGATAATACTCCTCTACAGACACGTTACCTTGGTCTAAGCGCTGCAATTTTTTTGCAAAAGTCTCGCTAAAAAGATGGAGGAACAAATCGAACATGCATAGCTTGCTTTAATCTATCCCATGTTGGAGGATCAGTTCTAGTTTTAACAAGTTCATTCCACCATATGATAGCAAAGTCCTTAAACTCACTAGTGGCTTGACGAACTCTATGTTGTTTAGGAACAAGATGGGCATTCAATTTTTTCTCTACTAACATCTCCCAATCAAGATAAGCCTCAACATCATAAGCACCAGAAAAGGGGTTATAGTAAATTTCACTTTAGCAAAAGGATCATCTGGAGGACGATTATAATTGTTATGATGATTATTACCTCGCATACCTCGACGATAAAGTGGTAGTCTTGGCTGATTGTTGTGATCTTCCATATCATCATAAGCATTGTCTTCATGTCTTCCTGCGAGAGGCAACCGAGCCTCAAAAGTATTCATTAGAAGGGCAAGGTCATCAAGTTGGCGAGTCAAGTTCGCCAATGACTCCTCTGTTACTTCGTTGTATTTGGCGAACATATGTGTCATGGTCTTCATCATATCACGTAACTCAGCATGTTGAACACATTCGTCATCATTGTCTTCTCCTACCATTGTTAGTAGGAAACAAAATACAGCAAAAATATGTTATCCCTATCAACTACAGTGACAATGTGAAAGGTGGAAGAAAAAAAACCTTTCTCGCTCAAGCGTCTTACCACACTCTTACAAGTGTTCTTACCGACACAGCAGGTGGTATGGACGGTGAGATGAACCAATGAAGCGTGGGGTGATTGCAAAGGTACCTTTTATGCTCAAGAGAAAGGTGGAGCTTGGATGGCACAATATGGTGGCTAATAAGCTGTAACACCCTAATTTTCATGCATCATGCCCTACATGCACTCATATACATGTTTAACATTAACCCATAACAAGAGGAACAAGTTTAAAATTGATTTGGAGCAAAACCGCACTTAAAAATGTAGGAAAGTGCGGACTAGTCCGGTTTTGCTGAGGACTAGTCCGATTTCTCTCTGTCTAAAAACGGACTTGTTCGTTTTTGCTGCGGATTAGTCCGATATTTGCCTCTGGACAACTTTGGACTTGTCCGATCTTGTGCGGACTAGTCCGATATTCCATAAATCCTTGAAAATTTGTTAAGTCCCTGGACTTTTCCGGACTAGTCCGGTGTTCCAGTGGACTTGTCCATTTTCCTTTCTGACTAAGATTGGGCCTGGTTGATTTTAGGCCAGACTTGTCCGATTTTCTCTCTGGACGACTTCGGACTAGTCCGGTCCTGTCAGAACTTGTCCGATAGTTCGCGACTCCGAGTTGACCTTTTGTTTTATGACTTGTTTCTTGGGTTTCACGTTAAGTGGGCCTAGGGACGTCGTGCCTAACTCTTTTAGAGCCCAGGTGGGACTCTAAACCGGCCTCTACTCATCCCTAAACTCGAAATCCATCTAACCCTAGCCTCCACCTCTATATAAATAGCCCCACCCCTTGGTTTGACATCTATTTGCCACTTTTCCACCCACCCAAACCCTAGTTCGTGGGGAGCCACCATCAAGGAGGGAGGAGAAGATCCCAAGCAAGAAGAAGAAGAGGAGGAAACGAAAGAGGATCAAGATCTTCACCAAGTTTCGTCCTTCACCACCAATTCATCTCCAAGTTCATCACCAACCCTAGATCACCAAGATCCAAGTGTTACCTCCAATTTTCTTGATTCATTAGAGTTCTAAACACCTGGTATACCTCCTATTCTCTTTTCCCTACGTGAATTCAACCCCTAATCTCCGAATTTACGTTGATCTAGAAAACTCTAATCCGCTGATCTCGCAGAGGGCGGACTTGTCCGGTCCCTAGCGGACTAGTCCGATCTTTCTGGTTAAATTGTGTTGAATTAATTCCAAAAACTGACCTAATCAACCCCAAACCTGTATAAACTTGTTAAAATCTATTAGAGCTAGTTAGTGATCATAAAAGCAGTCTAGTAACAAGTTCTACCTTGCATTTGCATCAATCATGCTTGTCATGTCATATTGAGTAATATTTGTGCACTTTTTGATTGTGTTTCTTGTCTTGTATGTTTATTGTGTGGATTAGACGGATTTGCGCTAGAAAGTGCCGCGGAGGATCTACAGCACCAAGAGTTTTTAAAATAAATGTTTTGTTTACAAAACTGCATGCTGTGTCAATTTTATGGGAACCCTATGGTAGGAAGTTTACTAGATTTGTTTGACCACCCTTGTCACATGGAATATATGGTAGAGAGTCGGGAAGGGTTTTTACCTTTTTGCTTCGCTTAATTAATTGGGATGGAAAACAACACTACACATTTAATTATGCATCAATGATATTCTGGTTAATGTGAATTGGTCAATACGATGGGTGATCTAAGCAAGCCTGGTATGTGGATGGGTTGGATGTTATGGTGGTTTGCTTGCTTTAGATCTAAGGACCGGTTCATGCGAGAATAAGCCAGGACTACAGTGCCACCACGAGGCCAAGTATGGGTGCGGCGTAGCTGATTAATTAGGGCTTTGCTAGTGTTGTTTGGACCATTGTGGATGCTCGGGGAAGGGGTAGTCGGATTGGGTTTGTTGATGATTGGTGGGACTACCCTGGGATCCGAATGGCTCAAGAGGGGGCCCTTGGTTGAAGATGTGCTCCGAGGGAGACATCGCCACCGGTGAAACCTCAGTGGGGTCTAAATAGGCTAGTAATTCCTTTGTAAAGGATATTTTATGATCTCTTGGCCACACACCAACGGAAGTGTGTAATGTGACCGACGGGTCATGGGCATAAGGGAGGTTCTTAGTCGCCGAAGGGTGATGAAATCACAAACACGTGGGTAAAGAGGTACAAACTCTGCAGAGTTAATTAAAACTATCATGATAGCCGTGCTTCCGGTTATGAGCGCATGGATGACCTACATGATTAGAGGGAAATTGGTAATTGGGATGGTTATGGTTTGGTAATTGTTATGGATGGTTATGGTTTGGTAATGGTTATGGATGGTTATGGATTAAGTTCTGGTGTTGAATATGGTTATTGGCAAATGATGAAATCTGGAATCATGGATGAGGATGGTGAATTATGGACTGGTATTATGATATTATTCATGATTATGATGGGATTACTTCACATAATATGATATATTGCTTTTCAAATGTTTACTGTACTTTTCAGCACTTTGCCATTATTATTGTCGTCATTTGAATCAGCCACATGTCATACTTTCCACACTTGCTGAGTACGGCATGTACTCACTCTTGCAATCCCCCACCCCAACAGTTGCAGGTCAAGTTTGGGAGTTTAATGGTGATAATGCGGAGTTCTAGGCCGTGTCTTCCGTCAGCTTTGCCTGTGGTGTTGATTGGAGCTGCGCATACATACCCTGTCTCTTATGCTGCATAGTTGCTTAGATGGCTTAATTAGTTTATTTCCGCTGCATTAGTTGAACTTGTCATTAATATTCATTAGAGCTTGTATTCGAGGATAATCTGGTTTGTGTAATAAAATTTGGTTAATTAATCTTGTTCTGTTGTAATTTTCTGTATACTCTTTTGTGATTGCACTCGTGTATGTGTGATGAACATCCTGGGCACACATGCGTTAGCTTGGTTCATTTTCGGAACCAGGCGTCACAGATTGGTATCAGAGCCAGGTTGACCATAGGATGCAGCCTAGATAGAATGGACACTTTAGAACACATAGGAGCACTCATGAATCGATTTGATTTTGTTGGCTTGCTGTTTGCTATATATATTGTTTGCTTGTGTGCTTAATAGAGGATTTTGGGATGCCTTAGCATTGCCATGTCCACCTAGGCTAGTGTAGCTAGCTGTTTAGTTTCATATCCCTTGATGCATATAGTTGGGGACGTTTCTAAATTCTTACCTACTGCTTTTCTTCAGATGGTGAGGACTCGCAACCAGAGGGATGGCAATGATGAAGAGGAGAACAATGGAGTGCCTCAGAACAACATCGGACAAGGATCTACTCAAGGAGCTATCAACATCGAGCAGCTATTGGCCATGCAAAACCAGCTCATGCAGACCATGCTACAAACAATGGGACAGCTGCAGGCTGGCAATATCAACAATCAGCCCCACATGCCTCCACCGCCACCCCCGCCTCCTCATAACCGGTTGGGAGAGTTTATGAGGACTAGGCCGCCAACCTTTGCTCAAGCCGCAAACCCTATGGATGCGGATGATTGGCTCAAGTCCGTGGAGAAGAAGCTAGCTATTGTCCAATGTAGTGACCGGGAGAAGGTCTTGTTCGCTTCTCATCAACTAGTTGGAGCAGCTACAGATTGGTGGGATGCTTATTGCAATGCTCATGAGAACCAAGAAAGAATCACTTGGGCCGAATTCAAGGAGAATTTTCATTCTCATTATGTGCCCGAGGGAGTTATGATCTTGAAGAGGCAAGAATTTGAGAACTTGAGACAAGGAAAATCAAGCGTGAGTGAATATCTCAATAAATTCACTCAACTCTCAAGGTACGCGCCTGAGGATGTTAGTCGGGACAGCCGAAAGCAATACTTGTTCATGAGGGGCTTGAACAATGAGATCCAAGTTCAACTACTCAACTGTGATTATGCCAATTTCCAGAAGCTGGTGGACAAAGCAATTGTGGTTGAGAAGTGAGATGGAGCAAGACAACAAGAGGAAGGCGCCATATCAAGGACAGCAACAAGGAAGTAATGTGCGCCCTCGCTTTGCGCCACCCAATGCGCCTCATTACAACTCCTCTATTCCTGCTCAGCGCCCTGGTTATGCACCGCGCCCAATCAGTTTGTGCAGCAGTGCCCTGTTATGCAAGCACCTAGGCCTCCAATGCCTTATGCACCTCATGCTGATTTTCCTGGTGCTAATGTTCAAAACCAAGCTCATCCCAATAATTCTGGTGGGGTTAAGAAGTGCTATACCTGTGGAGAAGCTGGACACTTTGCGCATCAATGTCCTAAGTCAGGCCTTGGTCAAGGAAGCAATGCACCGAGGCAAAACCCAAGACCCAAAGGAGCACAGCCACAAGGAAGCCGTGGACAGCAGAATTTTGCTCGTGGCAACGTGAACCATGTCTCTACGGAGGATGCTCAACAAGCGGATGATGTGGTCATTGGTATGTTTCTCACCAACTCCAACCCTGCGACTATGTTATTTGATTCTGGAGCATCGCATTCATTCATTGCATCGAAGTATGTTGCCAAGTATAGTTTGCCTATCTCTCATATGAAGTTTACTCTGTTGGTTAAGTCTCCAGGAGGAGAGATGAG
The DNA here is from genome assembly GCA_036927565.1 of Tuctoria greenei. NCBI lineage: Eukaryota > Viridiplantae > Streptophyta > Magnoliopsida > Poales > Poaceae > Tuctoria > Tuctoria greenei. The sequence continues at coordinate 105,935,633 of JAYESD010000003.1, read as the reverse complement.
GACAAATATAGTATGTACAAAAGTAAGCCTTAGAATAAGGGGGGTAGACTTCTCCGCCAACCTCATTGTTTTGGATTCTCAAGGGTTGGACATTATACTTGGTATGGACTCGTTAAGGAAGCACAATGGAGTTATTGAGTGTGCCACAAAGATGGTGAAGTTGACCAATGAGGAAGGGACCACCGTAGAGTTTGAAGCATCTCAAACCGCACCGGAGCAATTGGAGTTGAATCATATGGACGGTGCCACAATTAAAGAGATTCCGGTGGTGTGTGAATTTTTGGATGTCTTTCCGGACGAGTTGCCAGGTATGCCACCTGATCGAGACATTGAGTTTGTTATTGATTTAATACCTGGAACTGCACCTATAGCTAAGAGGCCGTATAGGATGCCTCCTATGGAATTAGCAGAGCTCAAGAAGCAAATTCAAGAGCAATTAGAGAAGGGTTTTATTCGCCCTAGTTCTTCACCTTGGGGAGCGCCCGTTCTATTTGTGGACAAGAAGGATGGAACGCAAAGGATGTGCGTGGATTACCGAGCTCTCAACGAGGTAACAATCAAGAACAAGTACACCTTGCCCCGTATAGAGGTTTTGTTTGATCAGATGAAAGGTGCCTGTGTGTTTTTCAAGATTGATTTAAGGTCGGGATACTTTCAAATGAAGATTAGACCGTTGGACATACCCAAGACAGCTTTTAGGACACGGTATGGATCTTATGAGTACACCGTGATGTCTTTTGGTTTGACAAATGTGCCTGCCTAATTTATGTACCTCATGAATAAGGTCTTCATGGAGTACTTGGATAAGTTCGTTGTGGTGTTTATTGATGATATTATGATCTACTCGAAGGATGAGAAGGAACATAAGGAACACTTGAGGCTTACGCTGCAGAAATTGAGGGAGCATCAATTGTATGCCAAGTTCAACAAGTGCCAGTTTTGATTGAAAGAGGTGCCATTTCTGGGTCATATAATCTCAGGAGGAGGAGTATCGGTTGACCCCGGAAAAGTGAGAGACGTGTTGAAGTGGGAACCGCCGCAGAATGTCAAGGAAATTCGGAGTTTTCTTGGGATGGCAGGATATTACCGTAGATTCATCAAGGATTTTTCCAAGATAGCCAAGCCTATGACGGAGTTGCTAATGAAGGGAAAGGCGTTCCAATGGACTGAAGCTTGTCAAAATAGTTTTGAGGAGTTGAAGAAGAGGCTGACAACAGCCCCAGTTTTGGTATTGTTGGATGTAAGCAAGAGTTTTGATATTTATTGTGACGCATCAAGACAAGGGCTTGGATGTGTATTGATGCAAGAAGGTCAAGTGGTCGCCTATGCATCAAGACAATTGAAGAAACATGAGCAGAATTACCCAACACATGATTTAGAACTTGCGGCCGTGGTACATGCATTGAAGATTTGGAGACACTATATTCTTGGACATAGGTGTGAAATTTATACGGATCATAAGAGTTTGTAGTATATTTTCACACAAACGGATCTGAATTTGAGGCAACGAAGATGGTTGGAGCTCATCAAAGATTATGATTTGGGGATCAATTATCATCCGGGAAAGGCCAATGTAGTGGCCGATGCTTTGAGTAGAAAAGGAGTAAGTCACCAACTCACAGTTCGAGAGTTACCATTCGAGTTATGTAAGGAGTTTGAACGGTTGAACCTCGGGTTTGTAAATGAGATGGAGATGATGGAATTAAACCCAACCTTGGAACAAGAAATTCGAGAGGCACAAACCACAGATGAGGAGATCAAGGAAATCAAGGAAAGGACTGAGGAAGGGAGAGAATTCAGATTTGACGAGGATGAACATGGTAACTTATGGCTTGGAAAGAGGATCGTTGTGCCTAATGTAAAGCATATTCGGGAGACAATATTAAAGGAGGCACATGACTCACCTTACTCAATTCACCCAGGTTGTACGAAGATGTACAAAGACTTGAAGACTTGCTATTGGTGGGATAGCATGAAGAAGGACATAGCCGAATATGTTGCATTGTGTGACGTGTGCCAACGAGTCAAGGCGGAACATCAAAGGCCAGCAGGGTTATTACAGCCATTGAAGATTCCAGAGTGGAAGTGGGAAGAGATTGGTATGGACTTTATAGTTGGATTACCGCGAACCCAGTATGGCTATGATTCAATATGAGTCATTGTAGATCGGTTGACAAAATCAGCTCACTTCATTCCTGTCAAGACCACATATACCACCGAGAAGCTAGCAGAATTGTATATGGAGCATATTGTGTGCCGACATGGAGTACCGAAGAAGATAGTCTCGGATAGAGGTTCTCAATTTACTTCCAGGTTTTGGCAAAAGTTGCATGAAGCTTTGGGAACGAGGTTGAATTTTAGTTCAGCATATCATCCTCAAACGGATGGACAAACCGAGAGGACCAATCAGATTTTGGAGGACATGTTAAGAGCTTGTGCTTTAAAGCATGGGAAAAGTTGGGACAAAAGCTTGCCATACGCGGAATTTTCATACAACAATAGTTACCAAGCAAGCTTGAAGATGTCACCATATGAAGCACTTTATGGGAGGAAGTGTAGGACACCTTTATTCTGGAATGAAGCAGGAGAAACTCAAGTATTTGGTCCGGATGTGTTGCAAGAAGCCGAAAAGCAAGTCCAAATAATTCGTGAAAACTTGAGGGCTGCCCAATCAAGACAAAAAGTCTATGCGGACAATAGGAGAAGGAAATTAGCCTTTGAAATAGGAGATTTTGTTTACCTCAAGGTGTCACCAATGAGAGGTCATAAGAGGTTTAACATAAGGGGTATGCTCGCGCCTCGTTATATTGGACCATTCAAGATTTTGGACAAAAGAGGAGAAGTAGCATATAAGTTGGAGATGCCAGCTCATCTTTCAGACGTACATGATGTGTTTCATGTTTCCCAGCTCAAGAAGTGCTTGAGAGTACCGGAAGAATAAGTACCAATGGAAGGATTGGAATTAGAGGAAGATTGGGCTTATGCCGAGCAACCGGTTAAGATCTTGGAAACCAAGGATAGGGTCACAAGGAAAAAGGTAATTTGATGGTGTAAAGTTCAATGGAAGCACCACACCGAAAAAGAAGCGACGTGGGAATTGGAGGATGATCTCAAGAAGGAATTTCCCTATCTCTTCTCCTCCGCGTCAAATCTCGAGGGCGAGATTCATTTTAAGGGGGGTAGGTTTGTAACACCCTAATTTTCATGCATCATGCCCTACATGCACTCATATACATGTTTAACATTAACCCATAACAAGAGGAACAAGTTTAAAATTGATTTGGAGCAAAACCGCACTTAAAAATGTAGGAAAGTGCGGACTAGTCCGGTTTTGCTGAGGACTAGTCCGATTTCTCTCTGTCTAAAAACGGACTTGTCTGTTTTTGCTGCGGATTAGTCTGATATTTGCCTCTGGACAACTTTGGACTTGTCCGATCTTGTGCGGACTAGTCCGATATTCCATAAATCCTTGAAAATTTGTTAAGTCCCTGGACTTTTCCGGACTAGCCCGGTGTTCCAGCGGACTTGTCCGTTTTCCTTTCTGACTAAGATCGGACTTGTCCGATTTTAGGCCAGACTTGTCCGATTTTCTCTCTGGACGACTTCGGACTAGTCCAGTCCTGTCCGGACTTGTCCGATAGTTCGCGACTCCGAGTTGACCTTTTGTTTTACGACTTGTTTCTTGGGTTTCACGTTAAGTGGGCCTAGGGACGTCGTGCCTAACTCTTTTAGAGCCCAGGTGGGACTCTAAACCGGCCTCTACTCATCCCTAAACTCGAAATCCATCTAACCCTAGCCTCCACCTCTATATAAACAGCCCCACCCCTTGGTTTGACATCTATTTGCCACTTTTCCACCCACCCAAACCCTAGTTCGTGGGGAGCCACCATCAAGGAGGGAGGAGAAGATCCCAAGCAACAAGAAGAAGAGGAGGAAACGAAAGAGGATCAAGATCTCCACCAAGTTTCGTCCTTCACCACCAATTCATCTCCAAGTTCATCACCAACCCTAGATCACCAAGATCCAAGTGTTACCTCCAATTTTCTTGATTCATTGGAGTTCTAAACACCCGGTATACCTCCTATTCTCTTTTCCCTACGTGAATTCAACCCCTAATGTCCAAATTTACGTCGATCTAGAAAACCCTAATCCGCTGATCTCGCAGAGGGCGAACTTGTCCGGTCCCTAGCGGACTAGTCCAATCTTTCTGGTTAAATTGTGTTGAATTAATTCCAAAAACTGACCTAATCAACCCCAAACCTGTATAAACTTGTTAAAATCTATTAGAGCTAGTTAGTGATCATAAAAGCAATCTAGTAACAAGTTCTACCTTGCATTTGCATCAATCATGCTTGTCATGTCATATTGAGTAATATTTGTGCACTTTTTAATTGTGTTTCTTGTCTTGTATGTTTATTGTGTGGATTAGACGGATTTGCGCTAGAAAGTGCCACGGAGGATCTACAGCACCAAGAGTTTGAAGGCTTTGACCCTAATCAACAGCAAGAGCAAGGCAAGTGTCCTTGAAGCATATTGATCCTGTTTTTAAAATAAATGTTTTGTTTACAAAACTGCATGCTGTGTCAATTTGATGGGAACCCTATGGTAGGAAGTTTACTAGATTTGTTCGACCACCCTTGTCACCTGGAATATATGGTAGAGAGTCGGGAAGGGCTTTTACCTTTTTGCTTCGCTTAATTAATTGGGATGGAAAACAACACTACACATTTAATTATGCATCAATGATATTCTGGTTAATGTGAATTGGTCAATACGATGGGTGATCTAAGCAAGCCTGGTATGTGGATGGGTTGGATGTTATGGTGGTTTGCTTGCTTTAGATCTAAGGACCGGTTCATGCGAGAATAAGCCAGGACTACAGTGCCACCACGAGGCCAAGTATGGGTGTGGCGTAGCTGATTAATTAGGGCTTTGCTAGTGCTGTTTGGACCATTGTGGATGCTCGGGGAAGGGGTAGTAGGATTGGGTTTGTTGATGATTGGTGGGACTACCCTAGGATCCGAATGGCTCAAGAGGGGGCCCTTGGTTGAAGATGTGCTCTACGGGAGACATCGCCACCGGTGAAACCTCAGTGGGGTCTAAATAGGCTAGTAACTCCTTTGTAAAGGCTATTTTGTGATCTCTTGGCCACACACCAACGGAAGTGTGTAATGTGACCGACGGGTCATGGGCATAAGGGAGGTTCTTAGTCGCTGAAGGGTGATGAAATCACAAACGCGTGGGTAAAGAGGTACAAACTCTGCAGAGTTAATTAAAACTATCATGATAGCCGTGCTCCCGGTTATGAGCGCCTGGATGACCTACATGATTAGAGGGAAATTGGTAATTGGGATGGTTATGGTTTGGTAATGGTTATGGATGGTTATGGTTTGGTAATGGTTATGGATGGTTATGGATTAAGTTCTGGTGTTGAATATGGTTATTGGCAAATGATGAAATCTGGAATCATGGATGAGGATGGTGAATTATGGACTGGTATTATGATATTATTCATGATTATGATGGGATTACTTCACATAATATGATATATTGCTTTTCAAATGTTTACTGTACTTTTCAGCACTTTGCCATTATTATTGTCATCATTTGAATCAGCCACATGTCATACTTTCCACACTTGCTGAGTACGACATGTACTCACTCTTGCAATCCCCCACCCCAACAGTTGCAGGTCAAGTTTGGGAGTTTAATGGTGATAATGTGGAGTTCTAGGCCGTGTCTACCGTCAGCTTTGCCTGTGGTGTTGATTGGAGCTGCGCATACATACCTTGTCGCTTATGTTGCATAGTTGCTTAGATGGCTTAATTAGTTTATTTCCGCTGCATTAGTTGAACTTGTCATTAATATTCATTAGAGCTTGTATTCGAGGATAATCTGGTTTGTATAATAAAATTTGGTTAATTAATCTTGTTCTGTGGTAATTTTCTGTATACTCTTTTGTGATTGCACTCGTGTATGTGTGATGAACATCCTGGCAAACATATGCGTTAGCTTGGTTCATTTTCGGAACCGGGCGTCACATAAGCAGAAAATTATTAACAGGTAAACAAAGTTGAATAAGTATTCAATGTTGGAAACTGTATGAATCTGAAAAAAAATCGCCCGATTTCGAGTTTGTATGCGAAAGTTATCGCCGTTTTAAGGTAGGTTGTCCGAGTTACGACTTTTGGATGTTGATTCTAACTCGGTTTGAGAACGAAACTCACAATCGGATATGAAAACGACTGGGAATTTGCACAACAACTAATGGGGTGGTGTGTGATGATTCAAGGATGAGTGACACAAAGGTTTGTCACCTAATCTAGGGCTGGCGATGCGGGAGTTCACGCAAGGCGGCTAGCTAGGGCAAACCGATGAACATGGTGGATTGGTTCGTTATTTAGGGATTGTGGAATAGGTGTTGAATAGCAATAAAACAAGGATGAAACACGATAACTAGGACCCAAAACATAAAGCTCAACAAGCAACAAGACTCGACCACACGAATGCAAACTCAACAATGCAAACTGGAAAAATGAAACTGCAGGCACTATAGTCTAGGAAGCGGTAAAAATGATCTAATTTTTTGTGGCTTTTCTGTGGCTCTAGGTACGAAACAAAATCGATCTAATGGAAGGAAAACAAAGATACCTCACAAGCAACCTGGAAATCTAATACTGATTGATGAGGAAAGTTTAGGCCCGATCTTCCGAAAGCTAAGTTGATTGGGGTGGAGAACTCGACGTTGATGATTCACGGCACTCGAGCGGTTCGAGTACCCCTGCAATCACTACACCACGGCTCCGTTGGTTATCAATCGTGCTGCACACGCTTGACCTCGCCAAGAAGGCTAATCTCTGCAAGTGCAACCGAGAACACGAGCAAGAATGTCGAAGACACGATCTAAAATCGCGAAGTTGGGGTCTCACAAACCGTAGAACGGCGATATTATTGATCTAAGAAAAATCCACCGAATATGACTGGCGGCTGCAGTATTTAAAGGCTAGGGTTCGACCAAAACACGATTAGATGCGTCTCTAATGGACTCGTACGGGATACAAGGCCCAAAGGCCCAACTCGGTGGCACGGCACCAGACAGGAATCTTGACTCGACTTGTTTCGACGATTCCCAATGACTCCAGAGCAATTCTGAGGTGGTACCAGCGCTATTGGAAATTTTATCTTCTCCTCTTTCCGTGCATATGTGGAACGTCGAAAACGGAGTCCGTATGCATCCTGAGCGTTCGTTTTAAGGTGGACTGCTCCTGGACTCCGAGTTGAACTCGAGTCCGAGTTGTAAACTGCTTCCATCAACTTGTGGACGTCCCAGCTTGTTCTCCATGCTCCAAGGCCTCTTTCCTTCACTTGTTGATCTTCTCCATTATTCCTAATAACAATTAAATCATCACATAGCAATCTATTCTCAAACACACATGCAAAAGAAGTAAGGAGCGAATTCACCTGCTGATTTATTAACCATGCTCGTGCTCTTGTGATTGGTCCTTGCATTTCAATGTGTGTCTCCACTGTTGTGATGTCCTCATCACTGATCATCAACCTAAAGTCTTGACTTTGCTTGGGACGAGAAAATGATAAGCTTGGGGGAGTTTGTTGATGGCTGTTATACACCAATTTCACCCATCAATATAACTCAATTATGTGATGGAATTGTCATTTCTTGCACACATCACCTTTCTATTTAACCTATTTCCACTTGTCCTTGGAGAAAATGGTACATGCAGGAGTTTTATGCAGAAATGAAGTAAAACAAAGGGATGAATTCTATAAAATGTCATTCCGGCCAATCAAGCGATGACAGATGGAACCACATGGATCAAATGGCCCACAAACAGAAGTATCTGAGGCCATCCAACAGTGTAGTACCCATATAGAGGAATGCAACCCACCTGACAGAGACCTGGAGGAAACACAACCCCAACGGGGCCAAGACTAGGTCAGCCAACCCCCCTAGTCGGCCGACTGGTTCTTTCCCTCAAACGTGGTCAAACGCCACGTGTTGAATCCTCCCGTCTTGAAGAGGTCGTGGGTGACTGAATCGCGCTTTTGGTGGTGGGAATCGACCTTTCTCCAAGCTATAATCCAGACCCCTCACCCCTAGCTTCAACACACACCACTTGAGTATTCTTCCTTTGTATCCACTACTCTCCATAGGTTTAGAGGAGGTTAAGCTGTAGAGAGGAGAGCCTCTAGTCCATAGTACAATTAGGAGAGGAGTAGAAGGAGTCTCTTCCCAATTGGGAAATGTATGTCTCCATATTCCTATTTGTATTTGTGACTTTATTCATAATAAAGATGATATATTTAGTCTTCCATTCTTCATATACATGGATGAAGCGTTTCTTGTTTGATTGTGGATTCTATGTATGTGGTAGGAATAATATTTATGATTGTGCTATACCATTCTTATTACATCATCATAAACATTATAAACCCCCATTATAGTCTAATTAGCTATGATATGATTATGTTAACATGAATCACTTATGTTATGAATTAACATTGGTTCAATGATGATTTAGTTCATTGCCTTAGGATGGGTTGTGCCTAGGCGCTTAAGGTAATTACTCAATATGCTAGCATGGTGCTAGGATAGAGAGTAGCGTTGAATGTCTCGTAGACCCACGGATTGAAGTGGTAGGTGGTGACAACCCTATCTGTCCTTTGTAATCATCCACGTTCGGCTATGCCACAGGCTCTTGGCTGGAGTCGCCTTGTGTTGCTAGAGGTAAACCCCTCCCCGATGTGTTAATCCACTTAGCATGAGAATTCATAATTAATATAATCATTAGTAACTAACTTAGGCTATGAATATGTACAATAGAAGCATAGTAGGAGAATCTACCTAACTCTTAGCCTAGTCCCTCTATTACCTCATTTATCCCCTTAGGATAGAATGCTCTTGTGTGTGTCACACTACCTCAATTACCCTTTTATCCATCCTTGTTAGAACCCTACCTAGACCAACCTAGCCTTTCCACTTGATGACTTTTTTTCTTCCATCTAGCCTTCCTTTGGGAAAATATAAATGAAACCCTTTTGGAATACACTTTAAAGGGGAAATACTACATCGACAATTCTCGTGCGCTTGCGGACGTTCATTTAAGAATCAAAACCTACCAACAAGCATTTCTAGCACCACTCCTAGGGATGAGTTGTTAGTAGTGTGTAGGAAATAAGGAGTTTAGGCCCGATCTTCCGAAAGGTAATGGATAAGTCGATTGATGGAGACCTCGACGTTGATGATCCGAGGCTCTCGAGTAGAACACGAAAAGCTCCTGCAATCACTACACCACCACTCCGTTGGTTATCAACCATGCTTCACACACTTGACCTCACTGAGAAGGCTAATCCCTGCAAGTGCAATCGACAACACAAGCAAGAACAAGGTAGAAGCAATCTGAATTGCTAAGTTGGGATCTCACAGACCGGTGAATGGTGAAACTGTGTATAACAGATAATCTAAGCAAAACCCAATTGTTTATGGCGGCCACCATTGAGTATATATAGGTGGGAGGACGTATAATGAGGTGTTTGGGTCGTGACCTAATCCTAAGACACTAAATAATAGACTTGATACAAAGCCCAATGGCCCAAAACAGTGGCGCAGCACCCTGACAGATTCTGAACTCGATTTTGTTTTGATAATTCCGATGACTCATAAGGAATTTTGATACGCGACCAGCGGCATTGGATAGGTTATCCTCTCTCCTTTCCGTGCATATGTAGAACGTCCAAAACGGAGATCATATGCGTCCTGGACATCCGTTTTAAGGTGAACTTCTTTTGGACTCCAATTTGGACATGATTTTGAGTTTGTCTTGGTTTCCATCTTCTTTGAACGTATTCTCTGGTCCTCCACATCCCTAAGACTTCTTCCAAGTACTCCTTGAACCTCTTCATGGATCCTAGTCACAATTAAATCATTAGGTACCAATCTATGCTAAAAACATATAAGAAAACATATAAGAACGAGATCACCTCTGAATTTAATTGTTGTGTGTGAAATCTATTGATTGCATCTCGTATGTTCAATGGAGTGTTGTTTGTATTTATAGAAGTGATGTCCTCAACATCCTCCACTTCTTGAATTGGAGTCATCCTCAACTCAAGTTCATCTTCTCTCATGTGTTGGTCCAAATGTGCAACGCCATCAAATCTTCTTGTATGCATGAAAGGAGGAGGCCAAGGTGGTGAACAACATAGTGCACCATCTTCATGTTCTCCATCAGATAAGTGAGCACATTCACTTGAGCCAGGATCCCAAACAAATAAACATTGTACCATGTTTGTATGTGCATTTATAATATGCATGATCTCATCATTCTCCCCTTCTTGATGACAAGCCGTCCTCGGCTTGCTCGTATGTCCATCAAAAAGTCTTGCTTTGGGTGTAGAATGAGTGTTGTCCATAATGCACAACCGCAGTGAATAATGCTTTTGTTGTCCCTGCTGTAGGGAAAAAATACTAGAAAAACTTGACAAGACATTATTAGCGTTAGTGCATTCATTTACTTTACTATGTTGTTGCAGCACAAAAGGAGCTTTCTCATTTGAACATATGTAAAGTTTATGCACCATAAACATGCCACTATGTTCATTGTTGCCTATAGCATGAAAAATATTCTACTTAACAAAGGCAATTCGGATTGGGAAAATATTCTCTTCTCTACGATATCTAGATCACAAAGAGTGTCAAATTCAATATAACCCAAAGTATTTAGAGAAGACAACAATTTTAGCTCATCCCTTTCACATGTAATTGGAATGAAATTCTTAATTTCAGCACGAGTGATAAAGTATCAAATTCATTTGGTTGTTCTAGCATAGGTACAATATAATTATCAGCACACAACTCATTTTTGTTGTAAGAATCAGTAGGAAAATCAACTAGTGGTAAAGGTATATTATGAAAAGGTTCATCTTGTTGCTGCTCATCGATAGCATGATTGGTAGCAAAATTCAGCACATCTAAAAATGTCATACCTTGGTTGAATGTAGAGCACTGTTCATTAACATTACTCTCAGTTTCAGTAAGAAGTTCAAATGCTGTATGTGTTGATTCATCAAAAAATTCAGAAGAGTTGTTCAACACCTCATTCTCATTTGCATCTACATTTATTTGTTCATGTTTCTGCAAAAGGTTAGGCATAGGAGGTACAACAAGAAAATTCTTCTCAACTTCATATATTTCATCTTTGTCATTAGATACATTAGCAAAAGTTTCTTGCATAAGAATTTTCATATCTTTCCATGTTCAAGGTTTTTCTATATCGCTTAAGTTGTCCCACCAAGTTAATGCACAATCAAGTAGCGCACTAGCAATATTTCTAATCTTTCTCCTCTCACACATACGCCATTGTCCAAAAATTTTATACAACTCTATTTCCCAAGCAATATATTCATCGTAACCAAAACCGTCATAAGAAGGAAGAGATGGGAGAATGTAATTACTTCTTGTGGAAGGTGTTGTAAAGGTGGTCTGAATGTCATGTGAAACTTTGATTGATGTTTGATTTTTAGTGAGCAACTCCATCGCCGTCTTCATCATGTTAATCGTTTCAACATATAATGCATGATTCTTGCTTTTACCTGACATTGTTAGTAGAAAATAGAAGACAACAAAAAAATATATTATCCCTATCAACTACAAAGGACAATGGCAAAGTGGAAGTCGAATCACACACTCTCAAGCGTCTTACCACGCTCTTACAAGTGTTCTTACTGACACTGCAGGTGGCAAACGGTGGATGGTACGAAGAAACCAATGAAGCGTGGGATGATTGCAAAGGCGTATCGATTCTGCTTAAGAGTAAGGTGTAACTTGGACGACACTTTATATGAAGCAAGGATTAGCAACAATGAAGATCAGATAGTAAAGTTGAATAAGTGTCCAAAGTACTTGTCAAAGATGTTGGCTTAAATGTGTTTCTAATAGTTCAAGCAAGCAAGACATGAGACAAAAACTAGATGACACAGAGAATGCAAACACTTCTGTTTTTTCCGTTGTTTTTTCTCCTCTTTTTTTTGTGCTGCTTTTGTATCTTGTTTTGCACTTGCCTTTTTCTTTTGTCTTGCAAAAGAAGAACACAATAAAAAACAATTAAAGATATCTCGTGTGTCTGTCGCAGATTTTCTGCTCAATCTTGCAAGGACAAATAGGCACACTTAGGGGTTCCAAATAGAAAAACTTACAATAGAAATATTGTAGATATATCTATCCACTTTAATTTCAATATATAGAAGACCTATTTTGGACAAGAACAATAGGAAATATTGCCCCAGAAATACAGACTAGTTAGAAATTCTAGGTCGAGAATTGATTTAGATCTAATGTACTTTTGACCACAATAACTCCATTTTCTGGGAAACTTATGAAAAAGAAAGTTGTAGTTAACTTTGTATGCTTTCCAGAAAGTACAAGAACTCAAAAATCCGAGTTTGTATGAGTGAGATATGATGAAAATACAAAACTGGACAGAGATGAATCTAATCTAGACGTGGTGACGTGATTAAAAAAGATGAATCAACACAATGCAAAACTCAAACTAAGACCAAAAACACTTTCTACACCAGCAATATGACTCAACCACAGACACAAAATCAACAAAACCAAACTGAATAACAAAGTTGCAAAGGCTCAATGGTGGTTTGGACAAAGTGATACATAGATCTACTAAACTATAAGTTTTTTCTGGCTTTTTTTGTGGACTCTAGGTATGAAAAACAAACAAATCAAAAGGATAGACGAATTACCTAACGGGCAACCTAGAAATCTGATACCAATTGATAAGGTGGTTTAGGCCCGATCTTCCGAAAGGTAATGGATAAGTCGATTGATGAATATCTCAACGTTGATGATCCGAGGCTCTCGAGTAGAGCACGAAAAACCCCTGCAATCACTACAACACAGCTCCGTTGGTTATCAACTGTGCTTCACACGCTTGACCTCTCCAACAAGGCTAATCCCTGCAAGTGCAATCGAGAACAGAAGCAAGAACAATGTAGAAGCAATCTGAATTGCTAAGTTGGGGTCTCACAAACCGATGAACGGCAAAACTGTATATAACAGATTAATCTAAGCAAAACCCAATTGTTTATAGCATCCACCATCGATTATATATGGGTGGGAGGACGTCTAAGGAGGTTTTGGGGTCGTGACCTAACCTTAAGACACAAAAATAATAGACTTAGACTTGATACAAGGCCCAATGGCCCAATACAGTGGCGTAGCACCCTGACAAATTCTGAACTCGATTTTGTTTCGATAATTTCCGTCGACTCAAAAGGTATTTTGATGTGGGACTAGCGGCATCCGAAAGTTTATCCTCATCCATTTCCATGCATATGTAGAACGTCCAAAACGGAGATCGTATGTGTCCTGGACGTCTGTTTTAGTGCGAACTGCTTTTGAACTCCAAGTTGGACACAATTTTGAGTTGGGCTCCGTTTCCATCTTATTTGAACGTATTCTCTGGCCCTCCACGTCCCTAAGACTTCCTCCAAGTACTCCTTCAACCTCTCCATGAATCCTAATCACAATTAAATCATTAGATAGCAATCTATGCTCAAGACATACAAGGAAACATATAAGAACGAGCTCACCTCTGAAATTAATTGTTGTGTGTGAACTCTATTGATTGTACCTTTTATGTTCCATGGAGTGTTGTTTGTATGCATAAGTTATGTCCTCATAAATCTTGTTCATGATCTTACATGCCCCATCCTAATACGAACCTCCGCAGACTACGGTTTAGTAGTACCGGGAGAAGTATTGTTGCTACACTTCGACAACCAACTATTGCCTACCTCTTCAATCCGTGGGTCTATGAGACATTCAATGCTACTTTATATCCTAGCACCATGATAGCATATTAAGTAATTACCTTGATAGCCTAGGCACAAGTCATCCTAAGACATTGAACTAAATCATCGTTGAACCAATGTTAATTCATAGCATAAGTGATTCATATCAACATAATCATATCATAGCTAATTAGACTATAGTGGGGGTTTGTAGTGTTTATGATGATATAATGAGAAGGGATCAGCCCATTGTAGAAGTTTTAAATAATTAAACAATCGTCCATCCCATGGTGGGGACAGGCTAAGATGTACTCCTAAAGCCTTTCCCAAGCCTTGGGAATAGATTCCTTGGTATCTTGTTGGAAGCTGGAAATTCTCCCACGTAGGGCATTGGTCTTGCCCAACGGGAAAAACTTGGCGAGGAATGTCGTAGAACACTTCTCCCAAGTGTCTACAGCACTTTGGTTTGTGTAGAACCACTGTTTTGCTCTCCCAAGAAGAGAGAACAAAAACAGCCTAAGACGGACATCATTAGGAGTTACGTCCTTGATCTTAAAAGTGTTGCAGATCTCAAGAAACTATTGCAGGTGAGCACTTGCATCCTCATTAGCCTTCCCACAAAATGGGTTGGCTTGCACCATAGTGATAAGGCCAGTCTTGATTTCGAAGTTCACATCTCCCGTGTTAACAATGGGCCCAACAAGCATATTGTTAGCAGAGGGAGCTGGAAACTCACGAAGGGTCTTCTGGGCCATTGGAGTTTCGATTGTTGGTGCAGTTGTGCTGGCTTGCTTTGCCACTTGAAGCTTCTGAGAAGTAATGACATGAGGCCGATCTCTCAGAAGAGATTCAGGATCTTCAGCAAAGTTTTCCGACAAGCGGAAACTAGACATACACTACCTTGTTTTCACATAAAATGAACAAACAAAGAAGGGTTATCCTACTAAAACCTACCAGGGTCCTATCCTATTCACTCAATCATGTAATACTTCGGCTGCCTTCCCCGGCAACAGCGCTAGAAATGCTTGTTGACGTTTTCTACGCACTACTAACCATTCATCCCTAGCAAGGGTGCTAGAAATGCTTGTTAATAGATTTTATATTACACATGTAAATCCTCAAGTGCACGGAATCTATCGATGTAGCATTTCCCCTCTAAGAGTATTCCAAAAGGGTGTCATTTAAATTATCCCAAAGGAAGGCTACATGGAAGTAAAGCAATCATCAAATGGAGAGGCTAGGTTGGTCTAGGTAGGGTTCTAGCAAGGATGCATAAATCATATTTGGAGGTAGTGTGACACACACAAGAGCATTCTATCCTAAAGGGGTAAATGAGGTAAAGAGGGACTAGGCTAAGAGTTAGGTGGATACTCCTACTATGCTTCTAATATACACATACAACCTAAGTTAGTTACTAATGATAATATTAATTATGAATTCTCATGCTAAGTGAATTAACACATTTAGCATGGGTTTACCCCTAGCAATACTAGGATGACTCCTGCCAAGAGCATGTGGCATAGCCAAATGTGGAGGATTACAAAGGACAGATAGGGTTGTCACCACCTATTTCCTACCTCTTCAATTCGTGGGTCTACGAGACATTCAACGCTACTTTCTATCCTAGCACCATGCTAGCATATTAAGTAATTACCTTAAGAGCCTAGAAACAAGCCATCCTAAGGCAATGAACTAAATGATCATTGAACCAATGTTAATTCATTGCATAAGTGATTCATATTAACATAATCGTGTCATAGCTAACTGGACTATAGTGGGGGTTTGTAGTGTTTATGATGATATAATGAGAATGGTATAACATAATCATAAATACTACTCCTACCACATACATGGAATCCACAATAAAATAAGAAACACTTCATCCAAGTATGTTAACAATAGAAGACTAAAGTTATCATATTTATTAGGAACAAAGTCATAAATACAAATAGAAATATATGAGCCATACCTTTCCCAATTAGGAATTGGGAAAAGACTCTTTCTACTCCTCTGTTACTTGAACTATGGACTAGAGGCTCCCCTCTCTACATTCTATACTCCTCTAGAACTATGGAGAGTAGTAGATACAATGGATGAATACTCAAGTGGTGTGTGTTGAAGTGAGGGGTGAGGGGTCCTATTTATAGCTTGGAGAAGGGTCAGTTCCTGCCACCAAAAGCGCGTGAATCAGTGAGTCACCACTGACTTTTACAAGCCGGGAGGAGGCAAAACGTGGAAGTTGACTGGGTTTGGCACCAGGAAGGGGTCGGCCGAACCACCAGGTCGGCCGACGTGGTCCTGGCTCCAAAAAGCATGTGCTTTCTCCAGGTGGCGTCCAGATGGGTCCCATTGACTGATATGGGTGCTTGTTGACGGCTGTTATACACCAATTTCACCCGTCAATATAACTTAATTATGTGAAGGAATTATCATTTATTGAACACATCACCTTTCTATTTAACCTATTTCCACTTGTCCTTGGAGAAAGTAGTGCATGCATGAATTCTATGCAGAAATGAAGTGAAACAAGGGGATGTATCCTATAAAATATCATTCCAGGCAATCAAGCGATGACATGTGGCACCACATGGATCAAATGGCCCACAAACAGAAGGTTCTGAGGCCATCAAACGGTGTAGAACCCATATAAAGGAATGGGACCTAGCTAGCAGAGACCTAGAGGAAGCACAACCCCAACATGGCCAAGACTAGGTCAGTTGACCCCCCAAGTCAGCCGACTGGTTCTTGCCCCCAAACACGATCAAACGACGTGTGTTGGCTCCTCCCAGCTTGAAGAGGTCATGGTTGACTGATTCGCGCTCTTTTGGTGTTGGGAACCGACCCTTATCCAAGCAATAAATAGGACCCCTTACCCCTCACTTCAACACACACCACATGAAAATTCTTCCTTTGTATCCAGTACTCTCCATAGGTTTAGGGTAGTATAGGCTGTAGAGAGGAGAGTCTCTAGTCCATAGTCCATGTCGAAGAGGAGTAGAAGGAGTCTCTTTCCAATTGGGAAATGTATGTCTCCCATATTCCTATTTTATTTGTGACTTTATTCATAATAAAGATGATATCTTTAGTCTTCCATTGTTCATATACTTGGATGAAGCATTTCTTGTTTGATTGTGGATTCCATGTACGTGGCAGGTGAATGTGGCCTAGAGGGGGGGGGGGGGGGTGAATAGGCCTTTTTGAATTTTAATCGGAACCTGCAACACTTAACAAACTGATCAAATCCCAAGATATCGGACTAGTCCGGTAGAGTGCGGACTAGTCCGGTGCGTGCAGACTAGATTGATCAAGCTTGATCGATTATCTCGATCCTAGACAGTATGCAGCGGAAATATACTTGTAATTGGAGTGTCACACTACTATGAACTAGTATGTAGCACAAGTTAATCTTATATTCAATGTTTCAACGTAAAGTAAACAAGATTGATTGAAACCCTAGATAGATATGAAGAGTAAGAATAATGTGCGCAAAGTAAGAACTCAAGCTCTTTATCCCGTGGTTCGGTTCCCACAGAGGCAACCTACGTCCACGTTGAGGAGTCCACAAAAGGACCGGGTCTTATCCAACCCTACCCTCGTCGGATCGCCACGAAGGCTAATCCTTTTCACTAATCACAAAGGGCAAATAACCGAATTCAAGGGGCCTTCTCACAAGTTGAGGGCTACCCAAGATTACAAGATGATCACCACCAAAAACACACTCTTAAGATTACAATGAAAACCACAGGAGTGTGTTAGGGAATCAAACAAAGAGCTCAATGAGTGTAGAACCGTGTCTCTCCTTGGATCCAAAGTGTATCCTCAAAGGATTAAGCTTTCTTGCATTGTATTACGTGGAGAGATGAGTTTTCTAGGCTCTTGGAGGGTGTGACGGCGCAGGGTGTCGAGAGATATGAAAGCTGGGCCGTGCACACCTATTTATATGGGGTTCTCAAAAGTTACCGTTAGGGTTTAGAAAGATCGGACTAGTCCGTGGTGGACACTGGACTAGTGTGGTGTGCTGTGTGTAGGAAACCCTAGGTGTCCCGAAATATCGGACTTGTCCGATGTGAAAGCGGACTAGTCTAATTTGGTTCTGGAAATCTTCGGACTAGTCCGATGAATATCGGACTTGTCCGGATAGGTGAATCCCTAAGTGAATTTGGGGAACAATTCTGCACTTGGAGGACTTGTCCAATTTAGGTCAAAGGATTTTGGACTAGTCCGTGCTAACATCGGACTTGTCCGATTGACATCAGAAAGATATCAGACTAGTCTGTGGTGTTATCGGACTTGTCCGATTTCGTGCAACTTGTGAAGTGTTTGGAGGACTAGTCCGCACTAGGGAGGACTAGTCCGATTCTAGTCAGAGAGATATCGGACTAGTCCGTGGTGATATCAGACTAGTCCGATCAGTGAAAACTGGACTGTGTGGACAGGTCCGCATTGTGAGGACTTGTCCAATCTGGTACAGAAAGATATCGGACTAGTCCGGGGTCAGTCGGACTAGTTCGGTCCTGTATAATTTTGTGCAATGTGTGAGATTATTGGTGCTTGAGCTCTTGGGGTGTGTTTCCTTAACACACTCCATACACAATGATCTACTACACTTAGTTCTTGAGCTCTTTTCCGCATTGCTTCTCATTCTCCTTTCTTTTTGGCGTTTTGTTCATTCTTTCATTAGAACTTGTGCTCATCTCAACAATGTAGTTAGGATCTCATTTGCTTGTCATAAATCAACCAAAACCCACAAGGGATTCCTAGATGCACTTTCAATCTCCCCCTTTTTGGTGATTGATGACAA
This sequence comes from Tuctoria greenei, assembly GCA_036927565.1. Taxonomy (NCBI): domain Eukaryota; kingdom Viridiplantae; phylum Streptophyta; class Magnoliopsida; order Poales; family Poaceae; genus Tuctoria; species Tuctoria greenei. The sequence goes on along the minus strand of JAYESD010000003.1, from coordinate 105,917,008 downwards.
CCAATCGAGATTTCACAAAATATGATAAAAAGTTGAGATTTTTCATAAAGTGTGCACATATGAGTTTGAAACACATTAAGCAATGAAAACATAAGTCATATGTGCACTCTTTATGGTGGAATGCAAAACTAAGTATGTATAGCCGATAATCATGATGAGAATGACATAATTGACATCAATATATCAACAACCAACATATATGTCATTTTTAGAGCAAAATCACAGATTTCATAAATATCTACATAAGCAGTTCATAACATTGCATCATAGGACCAAAAGTACCAAAAGAGCATGATATAAGTCTTACAACCGACAAAGAGACAAAAAATACAAAAGATAGCTCTCCTTGCAGCCTATAGCTAAAGCCTAAGACTCCCCCTCAATCTCTCCCCCTTTGGCATCAAGACACCAAAAAGAAGGAGAAGGGGGACCTAAGGTCTTCAAGCCTCGCTGTCGGTTCTCTCATCGTCTTCATATTCATTCTCGGGCTGAGGAGGAGTAGGATGAACGGTTCCACTTGAGTCCCCAATGCCAAAATAGGCAAGCTCGGAGGGAGTCAAGGGCCCGAGCTCGGTGAAATCAGAATACAAAGCATCAGAAATGACTGGGGATCCAATGGGTTCTATCTCCAGCTTCTGGCAAATGTGCTTCACTTTCTCTTTGACGTATCGCATATCAGCCTTCCTCCTCTTGTTTAGCTTATGAGTGTTCACTTCTGCCTTTTTGCAAGAGGCAAAAATAGCTGACAAGTACTTTAAGATGCCACTTGGTGACCCCTTTTGAGGAGGGGCCCTAGTGGCGGGAGGAGCCCTAGAATCTCCACTAGCTCTCACTGGAGCCTCTACACTGGAAGCAGGAGAAGGAGCAGCTTGAACACTTGCTTGTTGAGGCTTCTGGGGCCTCAAGGGGGTGTGCTCCACATCCTTGACGAACTCGATACCTGTGACCTTCTCAATCATAAACATCAGGTAGGGGGCATAGCCACATGATCTGTTTGGCGTGCAAGAGATGTTGACCATGTCGTTCCAAATGTAGTCAAAGAAATCAAACTTTCTGTGTTTGCTTATGACCTTCATCAAGGTCCTGAGATATCTCTGAACACTTCCAGCATCCCCATCCTTAGGGGCAATAGTCTTCCTGAGGACCCGATTGAGCACCACAAAGAAGGGCTTCATGTTCTTGGTGGAAGGAGGATTGAACTCTAAGCTTGGGACATAAAGAAACTTCATCTTGTCCTTCTCAATGACACCAATGTTTTGAATGATCAAGTTGTCATTGTTGGATTAATCAAGATGTAGCAATCTTGCAAATTCTTCATAGGTAATGGTGTACTTGGATCCATGAGTCATCCAAGTCACCCGCTCTTCCTCATCACTGGCAAAGTGACATGTCGCATAGAACTGTGCAATGACCTCGTCGTTCCAATTGTTACGGAAAGCAAAGAGGTCTTTCAAACCATGCTTCTCAACTGCCTCAACCACCTCCACAAAAGGTGAGCAACCCTTCCTCTAAAGTGCACCCAATCTATCCATTGGCTGTGCACAACTGGGGTCTTTATCGGGAGATAGACAGACTTGTAAAAGTCTGCATGGAAATTACTCCAAAACCTCCCATCAGCACCTACTTGTGTCGGCTGTAACAATCCACATTTCTGAACTTCGCAGCCGTGTCGCTGCCCTTGCCATTGAATTTCTCCCCAGCGGGATCCCGGGCCCCTTGCCTTGGAGCTGACATCTTGAGGGGGCCAATCGGCCCCGTAGCAATCCCCTTTCCTTTGCCCTTAGCGTGGCGAGAGGTTGTCGAGCTAGGGACTGCTGCAGCTTCACCCTTAACTTTCGATGTAGGTTTCTTCACGAGAATCTTGCGTCTAATCTGTGGAGGGGAGGGTGCCGGCTCGGACGGGCACTCTTGGTGCTTCTTGCCTTGGCCCGTTGGGGACTGAAGCAAGGCTTCTTGGTCCATCTCAGCCTCGAAGTCGGAGATTTCGTCGTTTGAGCTTGACATTGTCCTAAGAATAGATTACACAAGGTATTGATGAGAATAGATGACAAGGAATTGCATTGAGGAATAAGAAGATAGGGTTGAGTTCAAAAAAAAATCGGACTAGTCCAGTGTACAGGCACGGAGTAGCCCGGGTGATCGAACTTGTCCGTACATGGACCGGACTAGTCCAGTATTCAACCTCTAAAACCCTAACTATGAGACAAATGGTGATTCCTAATGCACAAATAGCTTAGCATCAATGTAATACATCAAGGAAGCTTGTATATAGTGAAAGTAACTAAGCTATTGGATCAACAACGAAGGAAATAGCGATTTCTAGGGTTTGGGGGGAAATTTACCGAAATTGCTCGATTCCTGAGAATGAAGGGGTTGAAGGTGCAGACAAGTCTGTGGTTTTCAATCCCTGAGCAATGAAGGTCGTTTTCCACCAAAACACAAAGAGTTTTGATGGAGGATGAAGGAAATTGCCGTTGGGATCTCGAGCGAGGTGAGAGAGCGTAGGTGAGGTTGTGAGGATGAAGAAGATTAGGGTTTGGCGGCGGCTAAGGTTATGGAGTTGAAAAATCGTACTTGTCCGAAAATGACCGGACTAGTCCGAACTTTTCCAGAGCCTATATCGGACTAGTCCGTGGTCGGCCGGACTAGTTCGGACCTATAGTCCCTCTGCGAACTAGTCTGCAGGGGCAGACTAGTTTGGGCAACCGCTGACTAGTCCGTGGTCACCAGGGAAGGAATGCTTAGCCCATTTGTATATATTCGAAGGTACTTATTAAGAAAATAGGGAGGCAAAGGAAATCAATTAATCTTCATGAATATGATCAGTAAGCATTCAATAGTCAAGCAATGATCATAATTCACCAAGATCAAGTAGTTGACATAGTTTTTGGAGAAAATTGAGAAAGATGATTTTCACAACTCAAACAATATATTTTGAAGAGTTCATACGGGTATGCAAGTTTTCAAGCCACATTCCGAGCATCAAGGATATTGAGTTCATTTCGGAGCTCGCAAAAGCGTTTTTCATCTAGTGGCTTGGTAAACATACACTCAACATAATGTCTGGCCTAGATGCACATAAGTAGAGTAGAGATCCAATTATGGACAGATATACCTTTTGATTGACGTTTGGTCCATCTTCATTGAGATCCAAGTGGCCATTCGTTGCCATGGAAATCTTTATTGGCTTTGCCTTGTCCATTCCAAACTTCTTGAGTATGTCTTGAGTGTACTTGGTTTGGCTTATGAATTTCCCTTCCTTTTGTTGTCTCACTTGGAATTCCAAGAAGTACTTCAGCTCTCCCATCATAGACATCTCAAACCTATCTGTCATAATCTTACTAAATTCTTCACAAAAGGATTTGTTAGTTGAACCAAAGATGATGTCATCAACATAGATTTGACAGATAAAAAGATCATTGTCGAAGTTCTTTGTAAATAATGTTTAATCTGCTTTACCAATCTTAAAACCATTTTTAATTAAGAAATCTCTAAGGCACTCATACCAAGCTCTAGGAGCTTGTTTGAGGCACTAGAGAACCTTACGCAGTTTAAAGACGTGGTTGGGGAACTCTTTATCTTCAAATCTGGGAGGTTGCTCCACGTACACCTCCTCCTTGATTGGACCTTTGAGGAAGGCGCTATTCACATCCATTTGGTAGAGCTTGAAGTCATGGTGAGTAGCATATGCAAGCAATATTCTAATTGATTCAAGTCTAGCTACGAGAGCAAAGGTTTCATCAAAATCCAAACCTTCAACTTTTGAATACCCTTTGTCTGCAAGTTGTGCCTTGTTCCTTGTCACCACCCCGTGTTCATCTTGTTTGTTGTGGAAGACCCACTTGGTGTCGACGATGTTCGCATTGGGTCTTTCGACGAGTTCCCACACCTCGTTCCGTTTGAAGTTGTTGAGTTCTTATTGCATGGCCACTACCCAATCCGGATCCTTCAATGTATCGTCAACCCTGTGCGGTTCCAAAAAGGATACAAATGAATAATGCTCACAAAAATTAGCTATGCGAGATCTAGTAGTTACTCCCTTTTGGATGTCACTAATGATATTGTCGATTGGGTGATCCCTTTGGATGCATTGGTGAACTCTTGGGTGTGGCACTTGATGTCTTGAATCTCCATGGTGATCTTCTTCTCCCCCTAGATGGTTGCCCTCATTGACTTGTTGATCATTTTTGTCTTCTTGAGGTTGATCTTGTAGGAAGCTCCCCCTTGATCATTGGCCTCCTCTTGTGGTTCATCTTCCTCATGCATAAGTAGAGGTGGTTCTTTTGGTTGAACTTCGCCCAATGCCATTCTTCTCAGTGCTTGGCAAGGAGCTTCTTATCTTTCTAGCACACATGGATCAACTTGCTCCTTTTGGGAGCCGTTAGTTTCATCAAACACTACGTCACGTGCTACTTCAACAAGTCCGGAGGTCTTGTTGAAGACATGATAGGCGTAAGAGTTCGAATCATAACCAAGCAAGAAACCTTCATCGGACTTCGAAGCAAACTTTGAAGTCCTAGGCTTCTTGTTCAAAATATAGCATTTAGAACCGAAAACTCAAAAATATGAAATATTAGGCTTGTTACCGGTAAGTAGCTCATATGATGTCTTCTTGAGTAGTCGATGAAGGTAGAGTCGGTTTATGGCGTGGCAAGCGGTGTTAACCGCTTCTACCCAAAACCGATCGGAGGTCTTGTATTCATCGAGCATCGTTCTCGCCATCTATATGAAGGTTCGGTTCTTCAGTTCAGCAACTCCGTTTTGTTGAGGGGAGTAAGGTGCTGAAAACTCATGCTTTATCCCTTCTTCATCTAGGTACTCCTCAACTTGAGTGTTCTTGAACTCCATGCTATTGTCACTTCGTATGTTCTTGATCTTCAAAGAGAACTCATTTTGGGCTCGCTTGAAGAACTTCTTGAGTGTTCCTTGTGTTTCTGTCTTATCATGTAAAAAGAATACCCAAGTGAAGCGAGAAAAATCAGCAACAACTACTAAGCCATATTTGTTACCGCCGATGCTTATATAAGCATGCTTATATAAGCAATTGGACCGAATAGGTCCATGTGAAGTAGTTCGAGCGGTCTTGTTGTAGTCATGACGTTCTTCGCGGGATGAGGTGCTCCAACTTGCTTCCAGGCTTGGCACGCACTACAAGGCCTATCTTTCTCAAAAACAACTTCCTTCAATCCTCGGATGTGATCGCCCTTGAGGAGTTTTTGAAGATTCCTCATACCAACATGTGCTAGCCATCTATGCCACAGCCAACCCATGTTGGTCTGTGCAATCAAGCATGTGTCAAGTTCGGCTTTATCTTTATTGAAGTCAACAAGGTAAAGCTTTCCCTTTAACATACCCTTGAATGCAATGGAACCATCACCCTTCTAGAGACGGTCACGCCCTCATTAGTGAACAAGCAATTATAACCTTTGTCACATAATTGAGATATGGACAGCAGGTTATAATCTAAAGAATAAACATGTAACACATGATAAAGAGTATGTTGAGATGATATGGCAATTTTATCGGTACCGAGCACCTTTCCTTGACTATTGTCTCCAAAATAGATGCCCTCGCTTGGATCCTCATTTTCTTCATACTCAACGAACATCCTTCTTTCTCCGGTCATATGATTGGTGCCACAACTTTCTAGCACCCATTTAGATACACCAGAGGAATAGGCCAACAACAACAAATCAAGCCTTGGTTTTAGGTACCCAAGCTTGCTTGGGTCCTTGGAGGTTAGTTACAAGAGTTTTGGGCACCCACACATGAGACTTGGTGTTCCCATGGCGTGGCCCAACATAATGAGCAAAAATTTTACCAAAATTACTTCTCATTAAAAGATAAGATGCATCAAAAGTTCTAAATAGCAAATGTTGTTGTTTATAAGCAGAACTAGTCCGGGTCACCGGACTTGTCCGGAGGTCCGGACTTGTCCATGCCGATGCCAGACTAGTCCGGTGTTCCTGTGTGTTGGACTTCCTAGCTTGAGGGTGATTTCCCTTCACAAAGACAATGCTTTCCTTGTTATTCTTATGGCTTCTAGCATTTTTCTTTCCAACATAGGAATACCCAATGCCATATTTGACATTAGGAGGTCTTGTGGCCAAGTATGCACTACGTGCATATTTGACCTTCTCCTTGTCAAATATGCCACTTTGGGCATGCTTATCCTTGGTAGAGGTTGACTCTTCCATCAAGCTAGTGTCAACTTTACCACATGCACAAGTAGAAGCAGTTTCGGTTTTAAGGGGTTGAGAAGGCAAGCTTAAGGATGCAGGGTCACTTTGCTTGAGTGACTCAACTTGTACGTCAAGAATCTTGTTAACCTTGATTAGGTTAGCAAGTTCGTCCTTGATTGTAGCATTTGAGTCGCTTAACTCCAAGCAAGTTTCCTTGCTTGAAGCTAACTCAAGCTCTAGTGACTTGCTTCGCTCCTTTTCAAGTTCAAGAAGCTTGTCAAGTTCAAGATATTCCTCCTTTTGGGAGATAATCATATCTTCTTGACAGTTTATCAACTTCTCCTTCTCAACAAGCTGCTCAAGTAGAAATTTCATTTTTGCAGCTGTTTTCTTATCTAAGTCAATGAGCATATCTTCATTATCACTAGCAATTTCACTATCACTAGAATAGGAATGCAAGGAAGAGGGTTTGGTTGTTACCTTTCGTTTACCTTCCTTTGCCATGAGGCAAGTGCCATTCCCCTTCCATGCGTCGAGAGTGGAAAAGAGAGTGGACTTCTCGGATGTCTTCTCGATGGCTATGCTAGCCATCTCCTCATCTTCTTTGGATGAGGATTCATCATTTGAGTCCCACTCTTTCCCTAGATGCGCTTGTTCAGCTTGCTTCTTCTTCGTGAAGAATTTCTTTGGTTGAGGCTTTGTTCCCTTGGTCTTCTTCTTATTTTCTTCATATGGGCAATCAACTATAAAGTGGTCATACTCACCACAGTTATAGCATGCCCGCCTCAACTTTGGTCTTGATTTTTCCTTGTACTTCCCTTCACTTGATTTAGCCCCTTGTCTCATCCTTTTGAATTTCTTCATGAATAGTATCATGTCATCTTCATCCAAGTCGCTGCTCTCATCGTCACTGTCCTCTTCTTGTTGAGCTTCTCGAGCTTCTTTAGACAAGGGCTTGAGAGTGGACTTTAAAGCGAAAACCCTTTCTTCTTTGCCGAGTTGAGGTCCGCAATCTCTTTGACATGCTTCGCCTGCTTTTCCATCATCTCAAAATTGATGATCTTCCCAAGTAGCTCATCCGGGGTCATTTTCCTGTACCCAGGGCTTTCTCTAATCATCGAGCATAAAGTGGCGTTGCGAGAAATGAAATCTCTAAGGATGAGCTTCACCACCTCGTGATTGTTCCACTTCTTGCTTCCGTATGCTCGAACCTTGTTGATGAGTGTCTTTAAGCGTTTGTACATGTCTTGCAGCGACTCATCTTCTTCAATGGCGAATCTTCCCAATTAGCCTTCAATCATTTCAATCTTCACTTCTCGCACATGACGATCGCCTTCATGTGTGGTTTGCAATGTATCCCATATCTCCTTTGCAATCTCAAGTCCATCCACCTTTCTGAACTCGTCCTGACTAAGTGATGAGGTGATGACTGCAGCAGCTTGGGCATTTCGATGGATTGCTTGCTCTTGGCTAGGTGTGAGATCTTCATCATCGTCGGCGATATCTATTCCTGTAACCACAATGTGCCACAAGCTTGGATTGAGTGAGATCAAGTGCATTTTCATGTTTTGCCTCCACATTGAGTAGTCATTGCCATCAAAGTGTGGGGCTTTTCCAAGTGGAATAGATAGATAATGATTATTGTTAGAATTTAAGCGATCATAATTAAAAGGATATCGGGAGTAGTCGGTGTGACTACTCCCCTACTTCTTCTTCTCGTCTTTGATCTTCACTTTTCCCTTAGAGAGAGTTTTCTTTCTTAGGAGCGCCTTGAGTTCCAGTGTCTCTTCATCATTGTCCTCGAAGTCTTGGATAGCATCAAGGAGCTTTTCCAGTTTTTGAGCCTTTTCGTCTTCAACCTTCTCTTGGTTGAGACTCTTGTGCGCATCCTTCATGTCCGACATGTTCTCTTCGAGCAATTAGTCTCTTGTGAAGAGTCCAGCTCTGATACCAATTGAATGTGGCCTAGAGGAGGGGGGTGAATAGGCCTTTTTGAATTTTAGTCGGAACCTGCAACACTTAATAAACTGATCAAATCCCGAGATATCGGACTAGTCTGGTAGAGTGCGGACTAGTCTGATGCGTGCAGACTAGATTGATCAGGCTTGATCGATTATCTCGATCCTAGATAGTATGCAGCGGAAATATACTTGTAATTGGAGTGTCACACTACTATGAACTAGGATGTAGCACAAATTAATCTTATATTCAATGTTTCAATGTAAAGTAAACAAGATTGATTGAAACCCTAGATAGATATGAAGAGTAAGAACAATGTCGCAAAGTAAGAACACAAGCTCTTTATCCCGTGGTTCGGTTCCCACAGAGGCAACCTACGTCCACGTTGAGGAGTCCACAAAAGGGCCGGGTCTTCTCGAACCCTACCCTCGTCGGATCACCACGGAGGCCAATCCTTTTCACTAATCACAAAGGGCAAATAACCGAATTCAAGGGGCCTTCTCACAAGTTGAGGGCTCCCCAAGATTACAAGATGATCACCACCAAAAACACTCTCTTAAGATTACAATGAAAACCACATGAGTGTGTTAGGGAATCAAACCAAGAGCTCAATGAGTGTAGAACCATGTCTCTCGTTGGATCCAAAGTGTATCCTTAAAGGATTAAGTTTTCTTGCATTGTATTGCATGGAGAGATGAGTTTTCTAGGCTCTTGGAGGGTGTGACGGCGCAGAGAGTCGAGAGATATGAAAGTTGGGCCATGCACACCTATTTATATGGGGTTCCCAAAAGTTATCGTTAGGGTTTAGAAAGATCGGACTAGTCCATGGTGGACAACGGACTAGTCCAGTGTGCTGCGTGTAGGAAACCCTAGGTGTCTCGAAATATTGGACTTGTCCGAAGTGAAAGCAGACTAGTCCGATTTGGTTCTAGAAATCTTCGGACTAGTCCGATGAATATCAGACTTGTCCAGATAGGTGAATCCCTAAGTGAATTTGGGGAACAAGTCCGCACTTGCAGGACTTGTCCGATTTAGGTCAGAGGGATTTCAGACTAGTCTGTGCTAACATTAGACTTGTCCGATTAACATCAGAAAGACATCGGACTAGTCCGTGGTGTTATTGGACTTGTCCGATTTCGTGCAACTTGTGGAGTGTTTGGGGGTGTCGGTACCCCGCAGACCGAGTACCCCCGCGCACAGGGAGAAAACCGCTAAGGACTCTACCTCTACTTAAGAGGCCGAATCCAAGGCTGCCACGTCGTGGAAGAAGGACCAGATCCTACCCCTCCGCCGGGGGAGGCACCCAAGCTGCCACGTGGCCGGCAGAGCTGGACCCTCGCCTCCCCGCTGAGGTGGGCTCCGGAGCTGCCACGCGGTAGATCGGGACCTTGGGGCCAGGCCGCATCCTCGCAGAGAAAGGCACTGGAACTACCACGTGGCCTGCAGGGCTGAGCCTCCACCCCTCCATAGGGGTGGGCTCCGTGTGCACCACGTGGCCTGTTCCGTCAAGTGCTCGACTCCCCACAAAGGCGGGCTCCGGTGCATCCACGTGGCGGACGGCCGACTCAGTGCGGTAGGAAGCCGCAATAAAGGAAGGCGTGCGCTGCTCAGACAGGCATTAAGTACGCGTGCCTTCCCCAGGCAAGCTGAGTCGCGCATGCGAAAGTCAAGGCTCCAGTGTCCTGTCTTGTCCGAGTTTCCGGTATAGACCCACGCCGCAAGACGGACGAATGGGCCACGAGGACAAGACGGACGGGACGTGCACTACCATCATCACCAACTATGTGTAGCCCTGGCGCACGATGCAACGGGATGACGCATTGACACCCCTGATATAGGGAAGTAGATAGCAATTAATCCTAGATCTTGTATAGGATTTGGCTCTCCGCGGGACCACCTATTGGGTCTTGGGGCCCACCATGTGACCGCAGAGTCCTTGAACTATAAAAGGACTCTGCAGATGACCTTCGCAGGGGACCGAAAAATAAGACCAAGGCTCATACACGCTCATGCAAGGCAATACACAAACACCCCCGTGGATGTATGGTATTACGCTCCAGTGGCTCGAACCACGTAAATCCGCTATGTTCATCATCCTGCTGCGTTCAATCTCCTGGGACTCGCCCTCGTGAATCCAAAGAACCTCCGCGGGCTGCTCTCTAAGCAGGTCCAGGGGAAGTGTCGTTTACGACCTTCGACATTTGGCGCGCCAGGTAGGGGGGGCTTTTCCCGGCAAATATCTTCACCAGCAGCATGGTGAACGCCCGTTCCAAGGCTAGCTCCTCCAGGCCATGCTCGTTCCCACATATTCTCTGTCATATGCTAAGGCTAGGCTCGGGTCTAGTGTAGTTATGCAATCCTGTTGCTGGCGGGTCTGCTTGAGGTTTCTGTGATGTATTTGGGTTCTTTGGTTGTTTTCCTGCTCGGGAGCCCGTGGCGCCGAAAGGTCACTCCCATGAAAAGCTAACGCCCGTGGGAGGTCCAAAATGTACAGCCTGCTTAGCCTGGTCCTGCACCCTAAGCATGCACACTTTGCCTCTTCAGTGCTAACGGCTGAGTACAGGGGGCCCGACGGCACACACTCCTAAGCAGGGCGATAACCATAATCCGGATACCTTCGCACTGAATTACCCACGCACCGTAAGCCCGGCTCGGGACCGTAAGACATAACGAGACTAAAAGCAGGAAGGGAGTAAGCGACGAGCAAAAGTATTTACATTATGCTTTAATTTTTTGCTTACTTTCGCATATCGTCTGTTGTATGCCCGGTTACATTTCTCTTGTCTCATCCTAGTTGGAGTTGTGCTATCCTACTAAAGGCGGATCCGCACGAGGTACCAGCAATATGTTTGGGGTCTGATGATCGTTTTCTTGGTCGGGGTCCATAGTGTCGAATGGTTCTAACTTCGGAAAGGCTAATGCAGAGCTGGAGGTCCAGAGTGTAGAGCTCGCTTAGCCTGGTTCCGTACCCTAAGCATGCACACCTTGCCTCCCAGTGCTAATAGCTGAGTACAAGGGGCCGGACGACTCATGCCCTGAGCAAGGCATCGACCATACCCTGGATGCTGTCGCACCGAATTACCCATGCCCCTATCTTAGCTAAGGATCATAAGCCATAACGAAACTAAAGAGCAGGGAAGTGGTGACCGATGAGCAAAATTACTTTTTGTTTACTGTGTGTGCAGGACATACAGGGAGCCGTCGCTTACGTTCTATACGTCCGTAGTAGGCGCCATCGATGCGTCTTCGAGCTCCGGCGCCCCCAAGGGGGCCACTGATGTCACTTCTCCGAGCTCCGGCGCCCACCAAGGGGGCCGCTGATGTCACTTCTCCGAGCTCCGGCGCCCCCAAGGGGGCCGCCGATGTCACTTCTCCGAGCTCCGGCGCCCCCCCAAGGGGGCCGCCGACGTCACTTCTCCGAACTCCGTCGCCCCCAAAGGGGGCCGCTGACGTCACTTCGAGCTCCGCCGCTCCCCAAGTGGGCCGTCGATGTCACTTCTCCGAGCTCCGACGTCCCCCGAGGGGGCCTGCTGGTGTCACTTTTACAAGACAAGATGAAGGCCCCACCCACGGGATCGTCATCTCTCCCGAGGTGGGCCCGGGGGCCACTGTCGGTACCCCGCAGACCGGGTACCCCCGCGCACAGGGAGAAAACCGCTAAGGACTCTACCTCTACTTAAGAGGCCAAATTCGAGGCTGCCACGTTGTGGAGAGAAGGACCAGATCCTACCCCTCCACCGGGGGAGGCACCCAAGCTGCCACGTGGCCGGCAGAGCTGGACCCTCGCCTCACCGTTGAGGTGGGCTCTGGAGCCGCCACGCGGTAGATCGGGACCTCGGGGCCAGGCCCGCGTCCTCACAGAGAAAGGCACAGGAACTACCACGTGGCCTGCAGGGCTGAGCCTCCACCCCTCCATAGGGGTGGGATCCGGGTGCACCACGTGGCCTGTTCCGTCAAGTGCTCGACTCCCCACAGAGGCGGGCTCCGGCGCAACCACATGGCGGACGGCCGACTCAGTGCGGTAGGAAGCCGCAGTAAAGGAAGGCGTGCGCTGCTCAGACAGGCATTAAGTACGCGCGCCTTCCCCAGGCAAGCTGAGTCGCGCATGCGAAGGTCAAGGCTCCAGTGTCCTGTCCTGTCCGAGTAGCCGGTACAGACCCACGCTGCAAGACATACGAATGGGCCGCGAGGACAAGACGGACGGGACATGCACTACCATCATCACCAACTATGTGTAGCCCTGGCGCACGATGCAACGGGATGGCGCATTGACACCCCTGACAAAGGGAAGTAGATAGCAATTTATCCTAGATCTTGTATAGGATTTGGCTCTCCCCGGGACCACCTGTCGGGTCCTGGGGGCCACCATGTGACTGCAGAGTCCTTGAACTATAAAAGGACTCTGCAGATGACCTTTGCAGGGGACCGAAAAATAAGACCAAGGCTCATACACGCTCAAGCAAGGCAATACACAAACACCCCCGTGGACGTAGGGTATTACGCTCCGGCGGCCCGAACCACATAAACCCGCTGTGTTCATCATCCTGCTGCGTTCGATCTCCTGGGACTATCCCTCGTGAATCCAAAGAACCTCCGTGGGATGCTCTCTAAGCAGGTCTGGGGGAAGTGTCGTTTACGACCTTCAACAGGGGGACTAGTTCACACTGGGGAGGACTAGTCCGATTCTAGTCAGAGAGATATCGGACTAGTTCGTGGTCATATCGGACTAGTCTGATCAGTGAAAACAGGGCTGTGTGGACAAGTCCGCATTTTGAGGACTTGTCCGATCTGGTACAGAAAGATATCGGACTAGCCCGGGGTCAGTCGGACTAGTCCGATCATGTATAATTTTGTGCAATGTGTGAGATTATTTGTGCTTGAGCTCTTGGGGTGTGTTTCCTTAACACACTCCATACACAATGATATACTACACTTAGTTCTTGAGCTCTTTTCCGCATTGCTTCTCATTCTCCTTTCTTTTTGGTGTTTTGTTCATTCTTTCATTAGAACCTGTGCTCATCTCAACAATGTGGTTAGGATCTCATTTGCTTGTCATAAATCAACCAAAACCCACAAGGGATTCCTAGATGCACTTTTAGTAGGAATAGTATTTACGATTGTGCTATACCATTCTCATTACATTATCATAAACACTATAAACATCCACTATAGTCTATTTAGCTATAATATGACTATGTTAATATGAATCACTTATGCTATGAATTAACATTGGTTCAACGATGATTTAGTTCACTGCCTTAGGATGGCTTGTGCCTAGGCTCTTAAGGTAATTACTTAATATGCTAGTATGGTGCTAGGATAGAGAGTAGCGTTGAATGTCTTGTATGCCCATAGATTGAAGAGGTAGGCAGTAGGTGGTGACATCCCTATCTGTCCTTTGTAATCCTCCACGTTCGGCTAAGCCACAGGCTCTTGGCGGGAGAAGCCTTGTGTTGCTAGGGGTAAACCCGTGCTCGAAGTGTTAATCCACTTAGCATGAAGATTCATAATTAATATAATCATTAGTAACTAACTTAGGCTATGTATATGTACACTAGAAGCACTGTAGGAGTCTCTACGTAGCTCTTAGCCTAATCCCTCTTTACCCCATTTATCCCCTTAGGATAGAATTCTCTTGTGTGTGTCACACTACCTCCACTTGGCATTTAACCCATCCTTGCTAGAACCCTACCCAGACCAACATAGGCTTCCCAGTTGATGATTATTTTACTTCTATCTAGCCTTCTTTTGGGAAAATATAAATGACACCCATTGGGAATACTTTTAAAGAGGAAATGCTACATCAATAGTTTCCGTGCGCTTGCGGACGTTCACTTGAGAATTAAAACCTGCCAACAAACATTTTTGGCACTCCTGCTAGTGATGAATTGTTAGTAGTGCGTAGGAAATATCAACAGTGCCACACCATTGGATGGCCTCGGATACTTCTGTTTGTGGGCCATTTGATCCATGTGGCGCCACATGTTAGTGCTTGATTGGCTGGAATGATAATTTATAAGATCTATCCCCTTGTTTCACTTCAATTCTGCATAAAATACCTGCATACACCATTTTCTCCAAGGACAAGTGGAAATACATTAAATAGAAAGGTGATGTATGCAAAAAATGATATTATCCTCACATAATTGAGTTATATTGATGGGTGAAATTGGTATATAAAAGTCGTCAACAGATTTGTGTGAGAGACATATCCCAAGAGCTCAAGTCTTTGCGTAAAGGTAAGGGCTTAAAATCAACCTTAATAATTCACTGTGCACCGGACTAGTCCGTTCACAAATTGGACTAGTCCATTCAACTTTCTATAGCCTCACTTCACAGTGCACTGGACTAGTCCGTTCATGGACTGGACTAGTTCGTTAAACTTTCTGATGCTCCATAACACTGTGCATTGGACAAGTCCGTTCATTGATTGGACTTGTCCGAGAAACTCTCTGATGTTTCATAACGCTATGCACCAGACAAGTCCGTTCATGGACCGTACTAGTCCGAGAAACTTTCTGATGTCCAAATACATAGGGCACCGGACATGTCCAGACTCCTACTGGACTATTCCGGTATACCCCTCACATATTAAAGTTTTAAGTGTGCTGCACATTCCACGCGGATTTTACTCAGCACACCGGACAAGTCGGGTCCCTAGAGGGGACTAGTCCGGCTATCGGGATCCCTAAAGGTAATAATTTTAGAAACACTATAAATAGCATATCCATGACCCCCAAACACAACAGTCGTATTCTACGGTCAAGAATTGAAACCCTAGCGCCGCCAATCGTCACAAGGGCGCGAAACCACATCTCCCCATGCATCTAAGGTACTCAAAAGTGAAATTCTTTGAGTATTCAGATTTGGGATTGGTAGACCATTGTTTACACGTCATTGAGCTCTTGGGGTTTGATCTCTTTACACTCTTGCATTACTTGTAATCTTTTCGAGTGTATTAGATCATTTTTTCTACTATATTTTTTGTTAGAGCCCTCAACGTGTGAGGTTGCCCATCCAACTCGGTGATTACCTATGGTAGTGGAATCAATTCGGCCTTGTGTGGTGACTTGGCGAGGGAAAAGGGTTTGAAGAGACCCAGCTTTGTGTGGGCCTCCTCAACGAGGATGTACATCTCTTTGGTGAGATGGAACCTCGGTAAAAATATGTGTCTCGTGTGCTCGTCTCATTACTTTTGCAATTATCATTATTTAGAGCATTAGGTTGATCAAACTTGTAATCTGAATTAAAATTGTATTCCATATGCAATTTTCAATACTAATTGTCAATCAAGTGTTTTGAATAGTTGTTTAGATTCTGCTGCTATAACATTTAATATTTATGCATCAACACTTGATCGGTTCACAACACATCAGCACATCGGACTAGTCCACAGTCATACCGGACAAGTCCGGTCCCTTAGATATTTAATGATTTGAATTAAGTGTGTAGGAAAACTTTTAAAGCCTATTCACCCCCCTCTAGGACACATTCAATTAGGATCTCATTTTTTTGTCATCAATCGTCCAAAACCCATAAGGGAATGCCTAGATGCACTTTCAGTCTCCCCCTTTTTGGTAGTTGATGACAACCAATTGAGATTTCACAAATAAGAGTAAAAATTGATTTTCATAAAGTGTGCATATATGAGAATGACAAATGAACAATAAGAACTTCTCACATATATGCACTCATTATGGTGGGGTGCCTATACAGTGTGTGTGATCAAATAATGTGAAGTGCAAAAATAAGAACATAGCAATGATAAAAGCAACTATCACCACAATATTGAATAAACATCACACATTCAGATTAAATAACATGGGAACATCCACAAGAGATTGCATTAATTTGAAATAAAGATACATGTCCTCGATCACTCGTCCTTAAGGTTACAAAATAAGCTACTAGTCTCAATCTCCCCCTCCCCCTTTGTCATCAAGGCACCAAAAAGGGAAAAATTAAGTGGAATCACTCTCGCCACAGCCACCCTCACTCTCTCTCTTCATCTTCCTCTTCAAGTCCATGCTGAGGAGGAGGAGCGGATACACCTTCTAGTCCAAATGAGCTCAACTCTTGTTCAGTGAGGGGAGCCATCCTAGTGATATCTTCTTGTGAATCCTCTGACATTTGAGGTGATCCCACTGGCTCAATTTATAGCTTATCTTTGATGTTGGCCTTCATGTATCTTTGATGTCTCTTCCTGGCCAATTCTCCTTGTGATGCTTAATTTCCACTTTGCGGTAGGATGCATAGATTAAGGAAAGCATTTTTAGCACACCACTGGAGGACTCTCTGGAGGCTGGAGAAGTAGGAGTAGCAGCTGGAGTCCTTGTGCCTTACTTTGTTTGCTTAGATCTCTGCTCCACTGCAGGTGAGGCAGGAGCAGAAGGAATAGTGTATATTGTTGGCTTCTAAATCATGAACATGATGTAAGGAGCATAGCCACAGGACGTGTTTAGAGTAATGGAGATGTTCTCAATGTCATTGTAGATGTACTCAAAGACATTGAAAGTTCCTCTCTGTCTGATCACTTTCATCAAGGTACTTAGAGTCCCTTGGATGGTTTCGACATCTCCTTCCTTGGGAGCTATGGTCTTCCTTAGAATTCTATTTAGGACTGCAAATAATGGCTTCAAATACTTGGTAGTTGGAGGCTTGTAAGGCATTCTTGTGTCATAGAGGAATTCTAGATCTTCCTTCTCCAAAGGCTATAGATTTCGAATTGTAAGGTCATTGTCCAAGGGATTCTTGAGATGAAGTATCTTTGCAAACACCTCATAGATGACACTATACTTGGCTCTATGTGTCATCGAAGTCAATACATCATCATCACCACGAGAAAAATAGAGTGTTCAGTAGAATTGAGTTATAACCTCATTGTTCCAATCATACTAGAAGGATATGCGACCCTTCAATCCATGTCTCTCCAATGCCTCCAGGGCCTCTTGATAGGCTTGGCACTTCTTGTATTGGAGGTAGGCGACATTGACCCACTGGCTTTCAATCACCGGGTTCCTCGTCATCTTCATGTAAACATGCTCATAATAGTCAGCATGAAAGTTTCTCCAGAACCTTGGATTAGGTGACTGCTTAGGCTGCTCATAGACTTCAATCTTCCTGTATTTATCAACCAGTTCATTTCCCTTTCCGGTGAAATCATCATCTAAAGGTTGTCTGTTGCAGTGAATAGGGGCCTTCATCTTCAAGGGACCAGTAAGACCACTAGCTAGTCCTTTGCCCTTGTTGATGCTTCTTCTAGGTGCCGTTGAGCTGGCACCAGCATCATCCTTGCTTAGAGCTTTCCTCACTACCAATCTCCTCTTATTAGGAAGAGCTTTCTTCTCCTAGGATTGAACATTGTAGTCATGCCTCTTCTTCATGACTCTCTCTTTGACTCTTTGTACCCTTGCACAGTCACACTCGACTTCATAACAAATGAGCTGTCATTGGAAGATGACGACATCATGCATGACAGGGGAATTCAAGGATTGATAAGAACTTATTGTAGACTTTGTGGAAATAAGAATCTAGAGGTTCAAATTTTCAGGGTACCGAACTTGTCCGTTTTAGAGTACGGACTTGTCTGGGGGACCGGACTTGCTGCACTAGACACCGGACGAGTCCAGACAGACGTATGAACCCTAACTTCCTATTTCAAAAAATCTAGCTCGAATTGATGCAAAACAAGTAGAAATATAGTAGGAATATGTCAGTGGTTTTGATCCGGCAGATCTCTCGACACTACTAAAGTGTTAGAGGAGTTTGAGGTTCGGTATGGGCGCGCGGAGATTCCAGAAGGTGAGATGTCAAGTGACACAAGGGACACAAAGATTTATGTGGTTCGGGCCGCCTGAGCGTAATACCCTACTCCACGGGGTGTGTTGGTGTTGTATTGGATGTATGAGCTCAACGTCAGTTGAGAGTATAAAGTCAGTGTGTCCCCGGAGAGTGTCCCCTATGTATCGTCGGCCTGTCCTTTTATAGTACAAGGGCAGGCCATTGCAAGTTAGCCTGGCCCGACATGTGGCCCCGACAGTTACTGATATTGATACACATTCAACACGTTTAATTGCCCTTAATGAACGAGTTATGGGCTTTGGCATCACCGTTACTGGTAATTAAGGTTGTCCGATTGTGTGTCATTAATATAGTATTAATGACACTTGATCGGGTCTTGAAGTCCTTGATTCCCCTTTGAAGATCCGGAGCCGTTGTGGAGTCTTCCGGAGGTTAGAGGCTGAAGATCCGACGGTTGGACACGTGGCAGCACCGGAGCACACTGTGGGGAACAGATAGGTCCGGTGTTACCCGACACATGTCAGTTCCGGAGCTTCCCTCGATCTGGGGTTAGGTCCGGGGGTGCCATTTCGGTACATAGCCTGGAGCTTCCCCCTTGTGGGCGATAGCTCCGGTTTGATAGTACACGTGGCGACCCTGGGACTAACCATGTTGGAGAAGCGAGTCTGGTTATGTCTGACATGTGGGCCTCCGAAGGTCTTCAAATCAAGTAGATGACTTTCCCTTGATATCTTTGCAATCCCAAGGAGTATATGGTACCCAGGGTACCGACAGTGGCCCCCTGGGCCCACCTCTGGGGAAGACCCCCTAGGTGAAGTCATTCCGCCGGAGGTGGGTCCATCCTTCGACTTTTGAATTGAGTCTTCAAAGGTCTTCGTATGTGCCGTTGGCGATGGTTTGGAGTTAAATCCTCGCCGTGTGGCATATCCCATATGCGGCAAATGAGATCATTGGAGTGCGGATCTCACGCAATTGAAGGTCGCTGGTTCCCGATACGAAAATCGTTTCAGTTCCACGCGCCTTGTCAGGCCGCCGCCTTCGGGCTTCCCGCCTCATTATGACAACCGTTCGCCTGGGTAAGAATCTTGACTTGATCGTCGGGGTGGTCCTGGGCCCTCTTGTCATCGGCTGGGTGGAATTTTTGAGTAGTATCTTCGACTTCCTTGCGATTTCCATCCAAGCGTTGCGAGGGCTTACTTAAGGAGGAAAGCGCACACCGTCTGGAGTTCTTTACGCCTCTCATCTGATCTTGTGCTCAAACTCCCAACTTGTGCTCCCTTTTCCTCTCTTGCCTTGCTGTGCTGCGATGGAGTTGGGTCTCCGCGAGAGTCGTTTGAAGACCGAAGGTGACTTGAAGAAGGTCTGGGCCCTCATAGGATGGTCCCCGGACTTCTTCAACTGTCTGGTCCGCGCCAGAAGTGAGCTCCCATTCGAGAAGGAGCACGCCAGTGAGATGGTGTACTTCTCTTCGTACGCCATGGTGGGGTTGATCCCACCTTTTTCCTCCTTTTTATTGATGCTGCTAGAATTTTATGGTCTGCAGCTATACCACCTTGGCCCCCACTCCATTCTTCTTGTGTCTATCTTCGTCCACTTCTGTGAAATGTGGGTGGGCATCCCCCCCTGCATTGAACTTTTCTGGACCTTCTTCACCGTCCATACCACCGGTAGGAGTAATGAGTACCTTGGCTTCTATTACTTCGTGAAGCGCAAGAAGTGCCCATTCAAGTACCTCCGGTCGTTTCCCTCTGGAAAGTGGGATGATTGGAAGAAGGACTGGATAGTCATCCGGGTGGAGGAGCACGAGAAGCTGGAGCTGCCCGAAGGCCTCCCCATCATCGACACTGCAGTCTGGAGTGAAGCTCCGGTGCTGTCGGATGCCTTCAACCCTGCTCTGACCAGGATCCGCCAGTGCATGGAGGGAGGATTAACTCCTCAGGCGGTATTTTGCAACTTCCTGGTTAACAGGTGGGCACCGCTGAAGAGGAGAGAAAAACTCGCTTGGGCCCTCAACAGTGTGATGGACGACGACCGGGTCGAGACCGGACTGAAGTCCAACATGGCGGGGGCAACCTTGGAGTTACATCTCAAAAAGTTCCAGCACGGCATCGATGTTGCGGGAGATGACTTGACCCTGCCATCAGCCTTTCTCCCTCTGAACATGGAAGTAGAGTTCAACAGGGAGCTTTGACGGACGATGCTGATGCTTGACGACCTTGGTGTCGTCGAGAGAAGATCGACCTCCAGGGTGGTGATCCCTGGGGCTTCCGAAGGTGGTTCCGACCCTGCCCCGAAGCCAAGGATCGAAGTCGTTGGCAAGGGCAAGGAACCGGCGGACGAACCCTTGAGCCGGAAGAGGAAACTGCAGCATGCCGACGGAAGGTCCGTCAGGCCTGCAACCTCTGCATCAGCTCCTTCTCCCCGGAGGGGTAGGTCTTCTACAACTGCGGCGACTGTACCCGCAGCGGCGTCTTCCCGGGGTGCTAGCTCCGGGCATGCGACTCCATCACCAGGGCCAGTTGAGGCCTCTAGGTCCGGAGGTCCTTCCCGGTCGAGGAGGGCCTTGACTAAGGAAGTGCCCGTGACTGCAACGAGTTCCAGGGGGCCTTCCGGAGCTTCCACACCGGCGGCGGCTATGGTCAGCCCAGAACGCCCGAGAAAGAGGTTCCGCGCAAGCTGGTGCGGAAGCCTCCTGAGGTAATTTTTAATCTTTACCTCAGACAGTTGTTTTTTTGTAATAAATATTTTTTAAATTTCTTCATCCTTCATCTGCAGCGTTCCCAAGAAGAGGAGTGAGGCTCCACCCTCAGCCACATCAGCTGAAGTTGTGAGGGCGGAAGCCTCTACTCCTATCCCGGTGCCGCCCCAAGTGGTGGCTGAAGCTGCGGCAGCTCCGGTGCCAGCTGTCGTGGTCATGGACCTCGACTCATCCCCTGAGACTCCCGTGGTAGCGCTGAACCACGAGAGAGAAGATGCGCCAGCGGCACCTGCCCTAGGGGTTGAAGCTCTGGGTTTGGGTGCTGAGATGATGGAAGCTTCGGCCGTTGAGCCGGAGGAAGCAATAATTCCGACCCCAGAGCCGGAAATTGTCGAAGCCCCGGCGGTTGAGCCGGAGGTAATTGAAGTCCCGGCGTGCGCGCCGGATGTTGAGGAAGTCGCGGCGGTTGGGCCGGGTACCTCTGAAGCACCGGCCGCAGAGCCGGTCATTGTTGGAGCTCCGGCCGCAGGGCCGGTTGATGTTGAAGACCTTCCGGCTCCCGAGACGGTTGCCGTTGAAGCTCCGGCCGCAGGGCCAGCTGTTGTTGAAGATCTTCCGGCGCCTGAGCCGGTCGTTGCGAAGTCGTCAGCGCTCGAGCCCCCAGTAGAGGAGGTGCCCAGGCCGGAGCCAGAAGCAGTTCCTGCTCCGGGAGTGACGACGCCGGAGGTACCCACGGCTGAGCCGGAGTGCTCTGATGAAGTCGCTGGCCCCCTGCCCGAGGGGACGAACGAAGATCTGGCGGCTGGTCCTTCGGAACCACTTCCGGAGGTCGGAACTTCATCACCGGGACCCTCCTTGATGGCGATTGAGGCCATCCTGGAGGACGGCCCTGGTGCCGTGGAGGCTCAAGGGACCACTCTATTGGAGTGGGACACAATTTTTGTAACTGAAAACCCGCTGGAACCAGCGGAGGAGACCCCAACAGGTTTGAATCCTATCCCGTTGTCATTGTCTATTGACAACGCCTGCTCCAGTCTGCGTCAAGTTCAGCTGGCATTCTTCCACGATAGCAAGGCTCTTGAAGAGGAGTGCCAAACCCTTAGGAGGTGTCATAATCGGCTCTACTTCGAGACCAAGCTGGCGCAGTCAAGGCTGGCGGATGACAAAGAATGGATCAAGCAGGAGAAGGTCCGCCTGGAGTAATGGGGCAAGTTATTGGATTACAGGGAGAGCTTGACTCGCGCCCTCAACGCTCAATCCCGGGCCATTTATGAGCAGAACAAAGCAGCTAATAGTGCAGCTGATGAACGCCAAGAAAGGCATGAGGCAATTAACACTACTCTCATCAAGCGCCGGGAGACACTTGAGGAGAGGGAGAAAAGGCTCGAAGATGAAGAGCAGAAACTCCTAGAGCTGCGGGATGACGTCTTGAGGAGGGAGGAGGAGCTCACCGAAAAGGTGGCTCTGGCTGACAAGGGCCTCGAAGAGCGCGCCAAGAAATTGGAAGAGCGCTACACTGAGGTAGAGGAGAAGGCCTGGGTGCAAGGGCAGGAACTCTACGAGCAAGAGTGTGCCATCACTGCCAGGGAGAAGGAAGTAAGGGGCTGGTTGACCGCCAGAACAAGATCTACCTCCGGGAGGAGGAGCTCGGAAAACTCGAGAAGCGAGTTGCTGAAAAGATTCAGCAAAACGCCAAAGAAGTTGAGCGCCTCGCTCGCGAGAATTCTGAACTGGTGGCGGCCAAAAGATCCTTGGAAGAACTGAAGGGCTTGAGGGTTGCGGACTCCCTACAGGTTTGGGAGTTCCTGGGCAAGGCCAACGACGCGCTGACACCGATGGGCTTCAGTCCCGTGCGTCCGGATGATCCAGAGCCGGAGCCGGACCTGGCATTGCAAGCGCTGAGCTCGGCGGGTAGCAAACTCTCCAAGGTGGGCGATTTCATCGCGAACCAGCTAGAGGTTGAGGGGCAATCCCTGGCGAAGAACGTCGCAGAGTATGTGCTGACGTGCTACACCAGCCGGAATCCCCAATTCCCTCTGGACCCGGTGCTTGAAGGTCCCGTCGAAGGAGAAGGTGAAGCCGCCCGAGCCAATGTGTGAGAAGTTGCTCAGAAGGTTGCCTAGTTCTTCCATAGGGTCTAGGACCATCTCCGTAGCTCCCACTTGTATTCTCTCTTTTTCTTCCTCAATTTTGTAATCCCTTGTCTCCAGATGAATGAAATCCCCAAATTTTTGTGAATTTCACTTTTTGTCTTCAACACTTTTGTCTTCACTTGGCCCCCTGGTAGATGTACACAATTTGATTGTGAACATGTACCAAGAGGATATTGTGTTTTGTTGAAGACTCATTTGCTTCGAACTTGTAGAGTGTAGGTTCGAAGTCTTCGATAGTGAAGGCCCCCTGAGGTTGCCGAAGCTTAGAATCTCTGACATTGTCTATCATCGGAGCTTAGTAGCTCCGGCAATAGTCCCTATCAACGCGTAGATCATCGATAGTTAGTCCTCCAGGGTGTCGGAGCTTAGTAGTTCCGGCAGTGACCTTTACCAACGTGTAGTTTGTTGGTAGCAGACTCCGCTTGCGGGGTCTTCTCACCATCATTTATTTTGCGTCGACGGCTGGCCCCCCTAGCTTTACCGGAGCTTGGTTGCTCCGGTGATGCTCGTTTTCAATGTTTAACATCGATTACAAGCCACCTAGGGGGAGTCGAAGCTTAAGAGCTGCAGCATTGGATGCACCGGCCGACGGCTTCTTCTTGCCGTTGGTCTTTTTCTTCTTCTTGCCACTCCCGGAGGTAGCGGCTTCTCCTTTGGAGGATTTCTTGTGATCCTCCGAAGTTGGTTTGGAGTGCATTTCACGGCCCTCCGCAGCTCTGGCACATTTGTCAGCCAAGCTGAAGAGTTCTATGACACTGGTAATCTCCTTGATCGCCAGTTTCTCCAGCATCTTCTTATCCCGCACTCCCTGTCTAAATGCCACGATGACAGAGGCGCTAGAGATAGAAGGGATAGTGTTTCGTACCTGAGAGAATCTCTGGATGAATGATCACAGAGATTCTCCTCCTTTTTGCACAACTGCAAAAAGGTCCAGTTCGGTGCCTGGTCGGGTGTAAGAACTCCCGAAGTTGGTGGTGAACTGTCGGCACAACTCCTCCCAACTGCTGATGGAGTTGGGTGGAAGGCTCATAAACCAGGACCTGGCGGTCCCAGTTAAAGCCACTGGGAAATAATTGGCCATTACGGCCTCATTTCCTCCAGCTGCCAAGATAGCAGTGGAGTAAATCTGAAGAAATTCGATAGGATTAACGGTCCCGTTGAACTTCTCCGGCAGGTGAGGTCGGAACTTTTTGGCCACCTGACGATACGCAGATGCATGGCCAGGGCTGAACAACCTCCTCCTACTCCTTCAGGAGCAGGAATGTCTTGAGCTTCTCGTCTTTCACGAGCATGCTCAATATGGACTCGACCGTCTTGTTGGCGATATCGGCGATCAAGCTCCGCCAGGAGGTCATGAGTTGAAAGCCTTGATACCGTGTGAGTGTGTCGTGCCTCGGAGGGCAACGACGTCACCTGCTGTGATGCAGCGTGTCTCCTGTTGTTGGAAACGTGTGGACCAAGTCTGCCAGACAAGGTCTGTCGCTGCGACGGGGCCCGTCCTGAAGCAGGAGGACCCTGGTTGCTGATGCGGTCGGCTGCTGCTGCAACCAAGTGTTCCACATCGGCCCTCCACTACTCCATTGCATCCCGGGATGCGTCCGGAGGTGGAGGGCGCTGAAGAAGAGCACGTGCTGCATGAAGCGCGTGTTCCGGGTTGTCAAGATTCGCCGACGCAGTGATTGACGCCGGTGCACCATCGCGTTGTCCAGCTTGATTTGCTGGTATAGGCGGTGGTGGTGGAAGTGTGACTCCTGCTAGAACTGTGGTTCCTGCTGGTGGCTGCATATTGGAGGGATTACCCCCAACAGCTTGAACAGCGGGATGACCATTGGATGATCCAGCGGCTGAGTTCGCCATTCTTGAAATCTCCAGTCCCCCTTCCTGGCGCGCCAACTGTCGGTGGTTTTGATCCGGCAGATCTCCCGACACTACTAAAGTGTTACAGGAGTTTGAGGTTCGGTATGGGCGCGCGAAGATTCCAGAAGGTGAGATGTCGAGTGACACAAGGGACACAAAGATTTACGTGGTTCGGGCCGCCTGAGCGTAATACCCTACTCCACGGGGTGTGTTGGTGTTGTATTGGATGTATGAGCTCAACGTTAGTTGAGAGTGTAAAGTCAGCGTGTCTCCAGAGAGTGTCCCCTATGTATCGTCGGCCTGTCCTTTTATAGTACAAGGGCATGCCGTTACAAGTTAGCCTGGCCTGACATGTGGCCCCGACAGTTACTGATATTGATACACATTCAACACGTTTAATTGCCCTTAATGACCGAGTTATGGGCTTAGTATGGGCGCGCGGAGATTCCAGAAGGTGAGATGTCGAGTGACACAAGAGACACGAAGATTTACGTGGTTCGGGCCGCCTGAGCGTAATACCCTACTCCACGGGGTGTGTTGGTGTTGTATTGGATGTATGAGCTCAATGTCAGATGAGAGTGTAAAGTCGGTGTGTCTCCGGAGAGTGTCTTCTATGTATCGTCGGCCTGTCCTTTTATAGTACAAGGGCAGGCCGTTACAAGTTAGCCTGGCCCAACATGTGGCCCTGGCACTTATTGATATTGATACACATTCAACACGTTTAATTGCCCTTAATTACTGAGTTATGGGCTTTGATAGCATCGTTACTGGTAATTAAGGTCGTCCAATCGTGTGTCATTAATATAGTATTAATGACACTTGATCGAGTCTTGAAGTCCTTGATTCCCCTTTGAAGATCCGAAGCCGTTGTGGAGTCTTCCGGAGGTTAGAGGCTGAAAATCCGACGGTTGTACACATGGCAGCGCCGGAGCACACTGTGGGGAACAGATGGGTCCGTTGTTACCCGACACGTGTCATTTCCGGAGCTTCCCTCGGTCTGGGTTAGGTCCGGGGGTGCCATTTCGGTACATAGACCGGAGCTTCCCCCTTGTGGGCGGTAGCTCCGGTTTGATAGTACACGTGGCGACCCTGGGACTAACCATGTTGGAGAAGCGGGTCCGGTTATGTCTGACATGTGGGCCTCCAAAGGTCTTCGAATCAAGTAGATGACTTTCCCTTGATATCTTTGCAATCCCAAGGAGTATATGGTACCCAGGGTTTGTGAATTTCACTTTTTGTCTTCAACACTTTTGTCTTCACTTGGCCTCCTGGTAGATGTACACAATTTGATTGTGAACATGTACCAAGAGGATATTGTGTTTTGTTGAAGACTCATTTGCTTTGAACTTGTAGAGTGTAGGTCTGAAGTCTTCGATAGTGAAGGCCCCCTGAGGTTGCCGGAGCTTAGAAGCTCCGACATTGTCTATCGTCGGAGCTTAGTAGCTCCGGCAATAGTCCCTATCAACGCGTAGAGCATCGATAGTTAGTCCTCAGGGGTGTCGGAGCTTAGTAGTTCCGGCAGTGACCTTTACCAACGTGTAGTTTGTTAGTAGCAGACTCCGCTTGCGGGGTCTTCTCACCATCATTTATTTTGCGTCAACGGCTGGCCCCCCTAGCTTTACCGGAGCTTGGTTGCTCCGGTGATGCTCGTTTTCAATGTTTAACATCGATTACAAGCCACCTAGGGGGAGTCGGAGCTTAGTTAGCTCCGACTTTTCTCCATTAACGTGGATATTTTATTTTTCCTACACACTCAAGCCAAGAAAAGTAGTAAAATTTGTTCTTTGCCTATAACTTCGTCGCGGCTTACGATTCCCAAGAGAGTTTTAGGTCAAACGCGATTCTGAATACAACCGAATGCGTTGTCTTTTCTTCCAGATCGAATTGTACTTGGACCCGCCTTACTTCGGCCTCCCAGGGTGTAGGTAGAGTGGCGTACTTAGGGTGCTTGACCAGGCTAAGTCGATAGCACACTCCGGCCCTAGGTTGGCTTGGCGGCATTCAGGCGAGTGGGCCATAAACAATATTTGAATCTAGAAGAATCGATAATACAGCTCGAATCGTATATGAACCAGTCGAACTAAAATTTCTTAAGAATTGCACGTCTTTGTTATAGACAAGAAAGAGAAAAATAAAAAATGTTGAGCCTATACAAAATAAATGCACGTGGAGTCTGTTTCACATGAAGATGTCTTTCATTATAGGTCCGGGGTACAGGGGAAACGAGTACACTCTTAGGGTACAGAACCAGGCTAAGCGTGTTTAATTTCTCGTTTGACCCTGGGTAGCTAGAAATGAGTACACTCTTAGGGTACAGAACCAGGCTAAGCGTGTTTAATTTCTCGTTTGACCCAGGGTAGCTAGCCACACTTTTAGTCTTGAGACTGCGACAAGTGTTGCATGAACCTTGCGGACCTTCCGGGAAAGGTCCGGGTCTTCTCCCGGAGGAGCTACCCGACTCTGCACAATGACTCTATAACATACACCTCAAGTTACTACAGACTCACCTCCGTGATATTAAGTGTAGAACTTACGGAGGTGCTCAATGTTCAAAGGATTTGGGAGAGGTGTCCCATCCTCGGTAGCCAAGCGAATGCTTCCGGGACGGGATACTTTAATCACTCGGAAGGGTCCCTCCTAGCTGGGGGAGAGTTTGTTTATCCTTCTCTGGATTGTATTCTCCATAGCACCAGATCGTCTTCCTCGAGCTGTCGGTTGTGTACATGCCGCTGATGATAGCGCCGAAGGGTTTGGCGGTATCGGGCATTCCGAACAGCTGCTTGGCACCTTCCCTCCTCAAGGAGGTCTAGGTCTTCACGCCGGAGCTGGTCCTGCGTGGCTTCATCGAAGGTCTGGACCCGGAGTGACCCCAAGGTGATTTCCGGAGGAATGATTGCTTCAGCTCCATACACTAGAAAGAAGGGTGTCTCTCCAGTTGACCGGTTTGGAGTTGTCCTGTTGGCCCATAAAGTGGGCGGAAGCTCTTCAATCCCGTTGGCTCCATGTTTTTTCAAGCGCTCATAGGTGCGCATTTTGAGTCCTTTAGGGATTTCAGCATTTGCTCTCTCAACTTGGCCATTGCTTGCTGGGTGAGCTATGGAGGCGTAGCAAACTTGAATGCCGAGGTCTTCGCAATATCCTTGAAATGCAGAGCTTGTGAATTGGGTCCGATTATCAGTGATGATTTTGTTTGGGACTCCAAATCTGCATACAATGGACTGCAAAAAGTTGATAGCAGATTTCTTGTTGATTGTCACAACTGGTGTTGCTTCCGGCCACTTGGTGAACTTGTCAATGGCAACGTACAGGAACTTGTAACCTCCGATGGCTCTTGGGAAAGGTCCCAAGATGTCCATCCCCCACACAGTGAAGGGCCATGTAGGAGGTATCATTTGTAGGGGCTGAGCTGGTGTGTGAATTTGCTTTGCATGAAATTGACATGCTTCGCATTTCTTCACTAGCTCAGTTGCATCCTGGAGTGCTGTAGGCCAGTAGAAGCCATGCCAAAAGGCTTTACCAACCAGCGTGCGGGAAGACGCGTGGTTCCCACACTCGCCTCCATGGATTTCTGCGAGGAGCTTGCAGCCTTCTTCCCTTGTGATGCACCGCATTAGGATGCCATTGGCACCGTGCCGGTAGAGATCCCCTTCTACCAACGTGTATCTTTTAGCCAATCTGACTACCCGGTCAGCGGATACATCATCGTCAGTAAGGATGTTGTCTTTCAAGTAGTTCCAGATCTCCGAGATCCAAGCATCGAAACTAACTTGAGCATTTGAGTCTTGCGCGCTGGGTTGCTCGGAGCTTCCGGCAGCACCTACGACCCTTGATGGCTGCCATGGTAACAGGGCCATCGGGACCGTCAGCTTCGGGATGCTGATCTCGCCCCCTTTTCTCAGTTCGGCAGGCTGAGCTGTGGGTTTTGACAACCTCCGGACAAAAGTTCCGTCAGGAGCCGGAGCTCTGGTTGACGCTTTCGTCGAGAGTTCGTCAGCTTCAGCGTTGTGGGCACGCTGGACATGGTGGAGATCTAGGACTTCGAAGTCCTTTTGAAGTCTCTGGACTTCAAGGAGGTAAGCAGCTAGCTGGAGATTGTTGCAGGAGCATTCACCCTTCACTTGCTTAATGATGAGCTGTTAATCTCCCTTGACCAGCAGTTGCTTGACACCGTATGACAGTGCCACCCTTAGTCCGTAAATGAGTGCTTCATATTCCGCCATGTTGTTGGTCGCCTTGAAGTCAAGGTGTACCATGTATTTTACCTTCTCCCCGGTTGGTGCGAGGATAAGGATTCCAGCTCTGGCCCCCTGCTTTTGCATGGAGCCGTCGAAGTAGAGGGTCCAGTGAGGCTCGGTGAAGACCGGAGCCTTGTGTTCTGGCTTCTGCTCGCTGGGGCCCCCAGGGTTTGATGGAGAGAGAGTCCATTCCGCCATGAAGTCTGCCAATGCTTGACTCTTGATTTCTTGCCTTGAAATGAATTCGAGATCGAATTCGGCCAATTCCGCTGCCCACTTTGCAATATTCCCAGTTGAGTTGGGATTATGGAAGATTGCTCGAAGTGGGTAAGAAGTCACCACTGAGATCTTGTGAGCTTGGAAATAATGGCGAAGCTTCCTGGAGGCAATAAGAACTGCATAGAGCAGCTTATGCACCTCTAGGTATCGAGTCTTGGCGTCATGAAGTACTTCACTAATGAAGTACACTGGGCGCTGGATGGTCCGGACCCTCTCGGAGGGGCCCGGAGCTTCCTCTTCCTTGATCTGGATCCTCCCGGAGGGGTCCAGATTTTCTTCGGGGACTTCCGGGTCCTTGTTGGAGGAACCCGGAGCTTTTTCAGAAGCGACCTGGACCCTCCCGGAGGGGTCTGGGTCTTCTGAAGTAACTTCTTGTGGATCCAAGTCTGGGAGCTGGGACCCAGACTCGCTTTCAGGAACCTCCAGACCCTCCTGAAGGGGTCTGGACTCCTGAGTATGGGATGGTTCTGGTCTCTCCGCAACTAGGACCATACTGACGACTTCGTCAGTGGTGAAATGTAAGCAACAAAGGCTCACCAGGGTTCGGAGCTACCAGAATTGGTAGGGTGGTGAGGAGCTGTTTTAGCTCCTGGAACGCCTTTTCTGCTTCTTCAGACCATTGGAATGGTCCGGACTTCCTTAATAACTTGAAGAAGGGGAGTGCCCATTCTGCCAGTCTTGAAATGAACCGACTGAGGGTTGCTAGACATCCAGTTAGCTTTTGGACATCTTTGATGTGGCTGGTGGCCACATGTCTTCAATGGCTTTGATCTTCGCCGGATTAGCCTTTATGCCCCGGTGACTTACCAGGAAACCAAGAAGTTTTCCAGAGCTAACCCCGAAGACACACTTGTCTGGATTTAGCTTTGTGCGGGTGACCCGCAGCTTGTCGAAGACAACCTGCAAGGTGTCAAGGAGTGACTCCTTGTTCTTGACCTTGACCACGATGTCGTCGACGTACACTTCCACTACGTCTCTAATGAGTTCTTCAAAGGTTTTGTACATAGCTCGTACAAAGGTTGAAGCTGCATTCTTGATACCAAATGGCATGGCTGTATAACAGTACAATCCATCTACTGTGATGAAAGAGGTATGCTCTTCATCTTCCCTAGACATTCTGATTTGATGATACCCAGAATATGCGTCTAGGAAATACAGTAATTCACACCCGGTGGTGGAATCCACTATCTGATCTATTCTAGGTAATGGGAATGGATCTTTTGGACATGCCTTATTTAGTGTTGTGTAGTCGATACACATCCGAAGCTTCCCGCCGGCCTTGGGCAAAACGACTGGGTTTGCCAGCCATTTTGGATGGAAGACTTCTCGGATGAATCCAGCTTCGAGCAACTTCTTCACTTCTTGTCGAATGAAGTTCTGTCGCTCTACGGATTGCTTCTGAGGCTTCTGATGCACAGGCCGGGCGTCAGGGTAGATCTTCAGATTGTGCTCAATCACTTCCCTGGGGATCCCAGGCATTTGTGACGGTTGCCAGGCAAACACGTTGACATTAGCCCAGAGGAAAGCGATGAGCGCGAGTTCCTATTTGTCATTCAATCCCCCCGATATACGGGTGGTCTGAGCGGCATCGGGACCGATTTGGACGACTTTGACGGGAATGTCGGTGTCGCTGCTTGGCTGCACATGAGGTGCAGAAGTTGAGCCTCGCTGACGAATGCTCGGGGGTTTTGGAACTTGCTCCTGCCTGGAGTCCTCCTCTTGCACCGTAGTAAGCGCATGGAGTTCTTCCAGAGCAGTTACTCCAGCAGTATGATCTCCGCGGATCCGGAGGACGCCTACTGGTGTTGGCATCTTTAACACCAGGTAACCATAATGAGCAGCTGCCATGAATTTGTACAAGGCAGGCCTACCCAAGATGGCATTGAAGGGTAAGTTGATCCGAGCAACGTCAAAGACCAACTTCTCGGTGCGATACTTCTCCTGGGTCCCGAAGGTAACGGGGACGGTAATAGCTCTGAGTGGGGTAATGGCTAACGGACCTACTCCGGAGAAAGGTCGGGAGGGGTGGAGATCCGAAGGTCGGAGCTGAAGCTTGGTAAAAGCTTCGAAGCTTATGAGGGTGAGCCCCGAACCTCCGTCTACCATAACATGGTGGAGCTGGAGGGATTGCAAAGATATCAAGGGAAAGTCATATACTTGATTTGAAGACCTTTGGAGGCCCACATGTCAGACATAACCGGACCCGCTTCTCCAACATGGTTAGTCCCAGGGTCACCACGTGTACTATCAAACCGGAGCTACCGCCCAAGGGGGAAGCTCCGGGCTATGTACCGAAATGGCACCCCCGGACCTAACCCCAGACCGAGGGAAGCTCCAGAACTGACACATGTCGGGTAACACCGGACCTATCTGTTCCCCACAGTGTGCTCCGGCGCTGCCACGTGTCCAACCGTCGGATCTTCGGCCTCTAACCTCCGGAAGACTCCACAACGGCTCCAGATCTTCAAAGGGGAATAAAGGACTTCAAGACCCGATCAAGTGTCATTAATACTATATTAATGACACACGATCGGACGACCTTAATTACCAGTAACGGTGTTGTCAAAGCCAATAACTCGGTCATTAAGGGCAATTAAACGTGTTGAATGTGTATCAATATCAGTAACCGCCGGGGCCACATGTCGGGCCAGACTAACTTGTAACGGCCTGCCCTTGTACTATAAAAGGACAGGCTGACGATACATAGGACACTCTCCGGGGACACGCCGACTTTATACTCAACTGACGTTGAGCTCATACATCCAATACAACACCAACACACCCCGTGGAGTAGGGTATTACGCTCAGGCGGCCCGAATCACGTAAATCTTCGTGTCCCTTGTGTCACTCGACATCTCACCTTCTGGAATCTCCGCGCGCCAATACTGAACCTCAAAATCCTCTAACACTTTACTAGTGTCGAGAGATCTGCCGGATCAAAACCACCGATAGTTGGCGCACCAGGTAGGGGGCGCCGGAGATTTCAAGAATGGTGAACTCAGCTGCTGGATCATCCAATGGTCATCCCGCTGTTCAAGCTGTTGGGGGTAATCCCTCCAATATGCAGCCACCAGCAGGAACCACGGTTCCAGCAGGAGTCACACTTCCACCACCGCCGCCTCCACCAGCAAATCAAGCTGGACAACGTGATGGTGCACCAGCATCAATCACTACCTCGGCGAATCTTGACAACCCGGAACACGCGCTTCATGCAGCACGTGCTCTTCTTCAGCACCCACCACCTCCGGACGCATCCCGGGATGCAATGGAGCAGTGGAGGGCCGATGTGGAACACTTGGTTGCAGCAGCAGCCGACCGCATCAGCAACCAGGGTCCTCCTCCTTCAGGACGGGCCCCGTCGCAGCGACGGACCTTGTCTGGCAGACTTGGTCCGCACGTTTCCAACAACAGGAGACGTGTTGCATCATAGCAGGTGATGTCGTTGCCCTCCGGGGCACGACGCACTCACACGGTATCAAGGCTTTCAACTCATGACCTCCGGGCGGAGCTTGATCGCCGATATCGCCAACAAGACGGCCGAGTCCATATTTAGCGTGCTCGTGAAAGACGATGTAGGATCGAAGAGCACGTGAAAAGCTACCTATAACAAAAATTGCATGAAAGTTATAAGATATGGCAATTTTTCTTTCCTTTTTCTGTTGTTTAGCTAGTCTATAAAAAAAATCTATGACATGACCATCTTTACCACAGAAGGTACAATGAAGTTTAACTTTGTGTTCATGTATAGATGAGCAAGCAATATTTTTATTTGAAACCGAATGAGGCAACACTCCTGCAGATTTGAAAACCACTCCTTTTCGTTTAGGAACTGTTTGAATCAAACCACTTCCTAATGACTTTACAATTTTAGGTGGATGTGCCTTAGCAGGAGCATGAGAATCAAAATCTAAATTAGTTTTATTATTGCAAGACTTAGAAGAATTCAGCAGCAAGTTTAGGTTCTTATTCCCATTACAAAACCGATCTAATGTCCTATGCATGTCATCAAGTTTATTGGACAGATCAAGGAAATTTTCACATGAAGTTTTTCCTTTTAGTTTGCAATTTGAACAAAATTTAACTTCATGAGAACGTAAAGCATTGTTCAATATAGAAATTTCATTCATAGCATCCTGTAGTTTCTTATGAAGATCATCACAAGTAGAACAATGCAAGTCAATTGTAGAACAAGAAGCATCTTTTAAGTTTTTATCATTAAGTGCAGCAAACTCTTTGTTCTTTTTAATTTCTTCATCAAGTCTATCTAGAGTGGAGGAGTGTGCACTTCTTAATGTGGACAATTGTTCATAGATTAAGTCACATGAGGGACATGCATCATCACTAGGAATCAAAGTTTTTAAACAGTTAATTTCAGATTCTAGTGATTCAATTTTAGCAGCATTATCCCTAAGCTTTTTGTCCTTTTTCTTGACAATAATAGTTGCACGAGAAATAGCATCACACATTTCATTGCAGGTAGAACATACCTCATCGTCTTCACTGCTGTGTTCTGCATCCTCCTGACTTGATCTTGATCTTGTTTTGCCCGCCATGAAGCATAAGTTGGCCAGGTCATCATTTTCTTCATCACTTTCAAAGTCAATGTCACTTGAACTAAGCTCTTGATGCGCGGTGATGAAGCTGTTGATCATATTGCGTCCTATGGTACCCTTCCTTTTCTTGTTGGAATTTCCAGAGGAGGTCCGGACCTTGCTTTGTTTTTCTTCCCGGGTGGTCGGACCTGAAAGGTTAGGGCATTCTGTACGAAAGTGTCCTATTTTACCACATTCAAAACAGCGTTGAGGTCCGGAGCTTCCTCTCCTTCTAGTTCTCACATTTTGCAATGCTTTTGAGAATCTAGTAGAGATGAGTGCCAACTCCTCTTCTGCAAATTCTTCGATCTGTTCCAGTGTTAGCGAGGACAACAAAGCAAGAGTATTGCAAGATGATGATTGGCCGGAGCTAGACATATCACGTTGTGAGACAAATGCAATAGACTTGTTTGGGTTCTTACGTGCTAGGATGTCAATTTCATGAGTTTTTAGTTTAGAGT
This sequence comes from Tuctoria greenei, assembly GCA_036927565.1. Taxonomy (NCBI): domain Eukaryota; kingdom Viridiplantae; phylum Streptophyta; class Magnoliopsida; order Poales; family Poaceae; genus Tuctoria; species Tuctoria greenei. The sequence continues at coordinate 105,882,791 of JAYESD010000003.1, read as the reverse complement.
AAAGTACATCTAATGTAAGAGAACTCATGATAGATGATTCACGAATGGATGTTACTTTCATCTCCCAAACTGACATGTCTAATGCACTAAGAAGTTGTCTAGCATTCTCAGCATCAGAAAAATTAACATTGACACTACGTAAGTTGCTGAAAATTTTATTGAAACGAGCAAAGAGGACATCAATAGACTCACCTGGTTGCATCTCAAAACGCATATATTCCTTTTTGAACATATCTTGTTTTACCTCCTTGATTGTGTTGGAGCCTTCATGATAGTCACAGAGAGCTCTCCAAACATCGTATGCTGATCAGAGGTGCGCGACACGATCAAAGTCGCTTTGAGTGAGTCCTTGGATGATCAAGTTTCGGGCCTTGTTGTTGTTGTCGACATCCCGTAGATTTGTGGCCGTGACTTGATCATTAGGCGGCACTTCATAAGGCTTATACACCTTCTCCCATATTGCAAAGCCTTGTGCCTGGATGAAAGCCTCCATGCGTACCTTCCAAACCTGAAAATCAATACCAGCAAACTCACAAGGTTTGGCGGAGTACTTCTCCATGATGATTAGTCAAAAACATGTGCAAATCACAAATATTAGAGCACCGTGGCTCTGATACCAATTGTAGGATCGAAGAGCACGTGAAAATCTACCAGAGGGGGGTTGAATGGTAGATTTAAAAATCTTACGCAGCGGAAACAATAAAACCCCAAACCCTTCGGTAGAAAAACGATCTGTTAAAGAAATCGTGTGTGAGACTAATCTAAACGTGTTTCATCGTGACAAAAGTGATAGTTATCAGAGAGAATCAATTCACGAAGACAACACAAAAGGAATCACTAAAATCCGTCGAGAAAAACTCAAGTTATGATCAAAAGATCAAACACTGGTCAATCTGACCTACCCGAGAAAAACAGTTTCTGGAATGCTGCAAAGAAACTCGTGTAGATCAAAAACCACAAATTCAATGACAGTGAAATTTTGACAGATGATAGAAAATCAAGTTGTGAAGACAACCCAAAAAGAATCACGTCAATTGGATCAGTAAAACTCGAGTTATGATAAAACCACCAATGAAAGGTAGTGCTGTCCAGAAACTCGACGAGTAAAACTTGTCTGGAACAAGTCAGACGAACAAGGCACAAAAGTTCCTTCAAACTACGAATTTTATTCAATAGAACACAAGAGGAACAGCCCCAAAGTCGTCTCTCACGAGCTTTGGCCTTCCCTTGCTTATATAACCAGCCCTTAGGCCATCCCAATCTCAACTAGGACTCCAATCCTACTCAGATCACAAATCGTAACTTTCCATAACTGCTCAAGATTCTTCTATACGCAGATAGAAGCAATCTTAAGACTTCCAAACACCTTAGGAACGTATCCAACATTCCAAAACAACTCAAATTCGTGACACACACGAAATCCTAACATAACCAACTCGATACTTTCCATATCGGGCCATAACCGACTCCGCCGCAGCCAAAGTCTTCAGCCGATACGATCCGATCCTTCCGATCAGATCTTCCTTCCATAATCCGTCTCTAGAAGCATATTTCCACGTCATGCACCTCATGCATACGTGCCAACACCTTCCTTTGACCTTCATATGCACTGCCCTTGATTCAATCATCCTGCGCGACCTCCTGACCCGCTCAACCACAGTTCCTCCCGAACTTGGTTGTTGGAACCTCATCTCCTCCTGAGACTAGTCCAATGGATCCCGTCACCAGCCATGACTTGAACTCAAGCAACACCTGCACATGAATAAACAACCAATCCATACGAGCCCAAGTCCTCGACTTGACTCAAGTTAGTTCCGAACACAACACCTTACGTGAGAACCTCACATAAGCATGTTGCAAAAACACAGTAGAAACAATATCAACCATATCATCCAAAACGCACCAAAAACTTAGCAAATGAATACTAAGCAATCTTTCCAACAATATAAAGCAAGTACGAAACATTGCAAATGAAAAGCAGAAGCACTACGGTCAAGTTCCGGACCTGGCCAGAGCAACCCGGAGCTTGAACCGGAGCTAACAAAAGCTAGTAGAACCTAGCGCTGGAGCTTACCAAAACGAGTAGATCCTAGCACCGGAGCTTACCAAAAACTAGTCAAAACTAGTCAACCCAAAACCGGATCTAGACAAAGTACGTCGGAGCTTAGCAAAAGCATGCCGGAGCTATCAAGTATATGCCGGATCTATCAAAGACATGCCAGATCTAAAGATAAAGCTCACCGGAGCTAACCAAAGCTAGTCGGACCTTACCAAGAAGCCGGACCTAGCATCTAACGTAGCCAGAGCTACCCAAAACAAGTCGGACCTATGGTCGGACCTTGCTATAGCTCGGAGCTAGAGTCGGACCTTGATAAAAAGGTGTTTTGGTGATACTTAAAACTTTTATCATCAAAGCCAAGTGTATTCACTACAAGCCAATGTATTCAGCACACATAGGTCTTACAGACGAGAAGCTCAAGACATTCCTGCTCCTGAAGGAGTAGGAGGAGGCTGTTCAGCCCTGGCCATGCATCTGCGTATGGTCAGGTGGCCACAGAAGTTCCGGCCTCACCTGCCGGAGAAGTTTGACGGGACCGTTAATCCTGTCAAATTTCTTCAGATTTACTCCACTGCTATATTGGCAGCAGGAGGAAATGACGCCGTAATGGCCAATTATTTCCCAGTGGCTTTAACTGGGACCGCCAGGTCCTGGTTTATGAGCCTTCCACCCAACTCCATCAGCAGTTGGGAGGAGTTGTGCTGGCAGTTCACCGCCAACTTCGGGGGTTCTTACACCCGACCAGGCACCGAACTGGACCTTTTTGCAGTTGTGCAAAAAGGAGGAGAATCCATGCGATCATTCATCCAGAGATTCTCTCAGGTACGAAACACTATCCCTTCTATCTCTAGCGCCTCTGTCATCGTGGCATTTAGACAGGGAGTGCGGGATAAGAAGATGCTGGAGAAACAGGCGATCAAGGAGATTTCCAGTGTCACGGAACTCTTCAGCTTGGCTGACAAATGTGCCAGAGCTGCGGAGGGCCGTGAAATGCACTCCAAACCAACTCCGAAGGATCACAAGAAATCCTCCAAAGGAGAAGCCGCTACCTCCGGGAGTGGCAAGAAGAAGAAAAAGACCAATGGCAAGAAGAAGCCGTCGGCCGGTGCATCCAATGCTGCAGCTGCTGCAGCTCCGGGTGGACGGGGGCCACGCCCCAAGAAGCGACCTCGACCGTCTTCTGAAGACGGTAGCAAACCCAAGGTGTGGTGTCCAATTCAAAAAACGGACAGCCACAATTTGGAAGACTGCCGGGAGGTCCAAAACCTTGCCGAGCGCTACAACAAGCGCCGGGAAGAAGCTCCTTTCCGACAGAGGGAAGGAAAACAAAAAGTTGACGAAGCTCCGGCTGAAGAGGAGTTAGGTTTTCAGGATCCCAAAAAGGTCCTGAAGGCCGTCTACACCTCCGTCGACAACGATTCTGACGTCTCTGACAACAAGCGTCGAAAGACCATGAACACCATTTTTGGTGGATCATGGGACATCACCTCCCGCCGCGTCATCAAGACTATGCGTCGGGACATGGCTGTTGTAGCTCCTACAGCCAGGGCAGAGCCTCATCGGAAGTGGATGGACACAGCCATCACTTTTGATGCTTCGGACTGCCCTCGAAGCATGGTTGGAGCAGGTCAGCTACCTTTGATGGTATCTCCTACCATCAATAACATCCAGCTCCACCATGTTATGGTAGACGGAGGTTCGGGGCTCAACCTCATAAGCTTCGAAGCTTTTACCAAGCTTCAGCTCCGACCTTCGGATCTCCACCCCTCCCGACCTTTCTCCAGAGTAGGTCCAGGAGCCATTACCCCACTCGGAGCTATTACCCTCCCCGTTACCTTCGGGACCCGGGAGAAGTATCGCACCGAGAAGTTGGTCTTTGACATTGCTCAGATCAACTTACCCTTCAATGCCATCTTGGGTAGGCCTGTCTTGTACAAATTCATGGCACCTGCTCATTATGGTTACCTGGTGTTAAAGATGCCAACACCAGTAGGCGTTCTCCGGATCCGCGGAGATCGTACTGACGGAGTAACTGCTCTAGAAGAACTCCATGCGCTTACTACGGCACAAGAGGAGGACTTCAGGTAGGAGCAAGCTCCAAAACCCCCGAGCTTTCTTCAGCGAGGCTCAACTTCTGCACCTCGTGTGCAGCCAAGCAGCGACACCGAAATTCTCTTCAAAGTCGTCCAAATCGGTTCCGATGCTGCTCAGACCACCCGTATATCGGGGGGATTGAACGACAATATAGGAACTCGCGCTCATCGCTTTCCTCCGGGCTAATGTCGACGTGTTTGCCTGGCAACCGTCACAAATGCCTGGGATCCCCAGGGAAGTGATTGAGCACAATCTGAAGATCTACCCCGACGCCCGGCTTGTGCATCAGAAGCCTCGGAAGCAATCTGTAGAGCGACAGAACTTCATTCGACAAGAAGTGAAGAAGTTGCTCGAAGCTGGATTCATCCGAGAAGTCTTCCATCCAAAATGGCTGGCAAACCCAGTCGTTGTGCCCAAGGCCGGCGGGAAGCTTTGGATGTGTATCGACTACACAACACTGAATAAGGCATGTCCAAAATATCCATTCCCATTACCTAGAATAGATCAGATAGTGGATTCCACCTCTGGGTGTGAATTACTGTGTTTTCTAGACGCATATTCTAGGTATCATCAAATCAGAATGTCTAGGGAAGATGAAGAGCATACCTCTTTCATCACAGTAGATGGATTGTACTGTTATACAGCCATGCCATTTGGTCTCAAGAATGCAGCTTCAACCTTTGTACGAGCTATGTACAAAACCTTTGAAGAACTCATTAGAGACGTAGTGGAAGTGTACGTCGACGACATCGTGGTCAAGGTCAAGAACAAGGAGTCACTCCTTGACACCTTGCAGGCTATCTTCGACAAGCTGCGGGTCACCCGCACAAAGCTAAATCCAGACAAGTGTGTCTTCGGGGTTAGCTCCGGAAAACTTCTTGGTTTCCTGGTAAGTCACCGGGGCATAGAAGCTAATCCGGCGAAGATCAAAGCCATTGAAGACATGCGGCCACCAGCCTGCATCAAAGATGTCCAAAAGCTAACTGGATGTCTAGTAGCCCTCAGCCGGTTCATTTCAAGACTGGCGGAACGGGCACTCCCCTTCTTCAAGTTATTAAGGAAGTTCGGACCATTCCAATGGTCTGAAGAAGCAGAAAAGGCGTTCCAGGAGCTAAAACAGCTCCTCACCACCCCTACCAATTCTGGTAGCTCCGAACCCTGTTGAGCCTTTGCTGCTTTACATTTCAGCCACTGACGAAGTCGTCAGTATGGTCCTGGTTGCGGAGAGACCAGAACCATCCCATACTCAGGAGTCCAGACCCCTTCAGGAGGGTCTGGAGGTTCCTGAAAGCGAGTCTGGGTCCCAGATCCCAGACTTGGATCCACAAGAAGTTACTTGAGAAGACCCAGACCCCTCCGGGAGGGTCCAGGTCGCTTCTGAAGAAGCTCCGGGTTCCTCCAGCAAGGACCCGGAAGTCCCCGAAGAAAATCTGGACCCCTCTAGGAGGATCCGGATCAATGAAGAGGAAGCTCCGGGCCCCTCCGGGAAGGTCCGGACCATCCAACGCCCAGTGTACTTCTTTAGTGAAGTACTTCATGACGCCAAGACTCGATACCTAGAGGTGCATAAGCTGCTCTATGCAGTTCTTATTGCCTCCAGGAAGCTTCGCCATTATTTCCAAGCTCATAAGATCTCAGTGGTGACTTCTTACCCACTTCGAGCAATCTTGCATAATCCCAACTCAACTGGGAATATTGCAAAGTGGGCAGCGGAATTGGCCGAATTCGATCTCGAATTCATTTCAAGGCAAGCAATCAAGAGTCAAGCATTGGCAGACTTCATGGCGGAATGGACTCCCTCTCCATCAAACCCTGGGGGCCCCAGCGAGCAGAAGAAAGAGCACAAGGCTCCGGTCTTCATCGAGCCTCACTGGACCCTCTACTTCGACATCTCCATGCAAAAACAGGGGACCGGAGCTAGAATCCTTCTCCTCGCACCAACCGGAGAGAAGGTAAAATACATGGTACACCTTGAATTCAAGGCGACCAACAACATGGCGGAATATGAAGCACTCATTTACGGACAAAGGGTGGCACTGTCATACGGTGTCAAGCAACTGCTGGTCAAGGGAGATTCACAGCTCATCATTAAGCAAGTGAAGGGTGAATGCTCCTGCAACAATCTCCAGCTAGCTGCTTACCTCCTTGAAGTCCAGAGGCTTCAGAAGGACTTCGAAGTGCTAGATCTCCACCATGTCCAGCTTGCCCACAACGCTGAAGCCGACGAACTCTTGACGAAAGCGTCAACCGAAGCTCCGGCTCCTAACGGAACTTTTGTCCAGAGGTTGTCAAAACCCACAGCTCAGCCTACCGAACTGAGCGAAGGGGGCGAGATCAGCATCCCAAAGCTGACGCTCTCGATGGCCCTGTTACCATGGCAGCCATCAAGGGTCGTATGTGCTGCCGGAAGCTCCGAGCAACCCAGCACGCAAGACTCCAATGCTCAAGTTAGTTCCAATGCATGGATCTCGGAGATCTGGAACTACTTGAAAGACAACATCCTTCCTAATGATGATGTATCTGCTGATCGGGTAGTCAGATTGGCTAAAAGATACAAGTTGGTAGAAAAGGATCTCTACCAGCGCGGTGCCAATGGCATCCTAATGCGGTGCATCACAAGGGAAGAAGGCTGCGAGCTCCTCGTAGAAATCCATGGAGGCGAGTGTGGGAACCACGCGTCTTCCCGCACGCTGGTTGGTAAAGCCTTTCGGCATGGCTTCTACTGGCCTACAGCACTCCAGGATGCAACTGAGCTGGTGAAGAAATGTGAAGCATGTCAATTTCATGCAAAGCAAATTCACACATCGGCTCAGCCCCTACAAATGATACCTCCTACATGGCCCTTCGCTGTGTGGGGGATGGACATCTTGGGACCTTTCCCAAGAGCCGTCGGAGGTTACAAGTTCCTGTACGTTGCCATTGACAAGTTCACCAAGTGGCCGGAAGCAACTCCTGTTGTGACAATCAACAAGCAATCTACTATCAACTTTTTGCAGTCCATTGTATGCAGATTTGGAGTCCCAAACAAAATCATCACTGATAATGGGACCCAATTCACAAGCTCTGCATTTCAAGGATATTGCGAAGACCTCGGCATTCAAGTTTGCTACGCCTCCGTAGCTCACCCAGCCAGCAATTGCCAAGCCGAGAGAGCAAATGCTGAAATCCTTAAAGGACTCAAAACGCGCACCTATGAGCGCTTGAAAAACATGGAGGCAACTGGATTGAAGAGCTTCCGCCCAATTTATGGGCCAACAGGACAACTCCAAACTGGTCAACCGGAGAGACACCCTTCTTCCTGGTGTATGGACCTGAAGCAATCCTTCCTCCCGAAATCACCTTGGGGTCACTCCGGGTCCGGACCTTCGACGAAGCCACGCAGGACCAGCTCCGGCGTGAAGACCTAGACCTCCTTGAGGAGGGAAGGTGCCAAGCAGCTGTTCGGAATGCCCGATACCGCCAAGCCCTTCGGCGCTATCATCAGCAGCATGTCCACAACCGACAGCTCGAGGAAGGCGATCTGGTGCTACGGAGAATACAATCCAGAGAAGGGTTAAACAAACTCTCCCCCAGCTGGGAGGGACCCTTCCGAGTTATTAAAGTATCCCGTCCCGGAAGCGTTCGCTTGGCTACCGAGGATGGGACACCTCTCCCAAATCTTTGGAACATTGAGCACCTCCGTAAGTTCTACACTTAATATCACGGAGGTAAGTCTGTAGTAACTTGAGGTGTATGTTATAGAGTCATTGTACAGAGTCGGGTAGTTCCTCCGGGAGAACAGCCGGACCTTTCCCGGAAGGTCCGCAAAGTTCATGCAACACTTGTCGCAGTCTCAGGACTAAAAGTGTGGCTAGCTACCCTGGGTCAAAAAAAGAAATTAAACACGCTTAGCCTGGTTCCGTACCCTAAGAGTGTACTTGTTTCCCTTGTACCCCGGACCTATAATGAAAGACATCTTCATGTGAAATAGACTCCACGTGCATTTATTTTGTACAGGCTCAACATTTTTTATTTTTCTCTTTCTTGTCTATAACAAAGACGTGCAATTCTTAAGAAATTTTAGTTCGACTGGTTCATATATGATTCGAGCTGTATTGTCAATTCTTCTAGATTCAAATATTGTTTATGGCCCACTCGCCTGAATGCCGCCAAGCCAACCTAGGGCCGGAGTGTGCTATCGACTTAGCCTGGTCAAGCACCCTAAGTACGACACTCTACCTACACCCCGGCAGGCCGAAGTAAGGCGGGTCCAAGTACAATTAGATTTCGAAGAAAAGACAATGCATTCGGTTGTATTCAGAATCGCGTTTGACCTAAAACTCTCTTGGGAATCGTAAGCCGCAACGAAGTTATAGGCAAGGAACGAATTTTACTATTTTTCTTGGCTTCAGTGTGCAGGAAAAATAAAAAATCCACGTTAATGGAGAAAAGCCGGAGCTAACTAAGCTCCGACTCCCCCTAGGTGGCTTGTAATCGATGTTAAACAATGAAAACGAGCATCACCGGAGCAACCAAGCTCCGGTAAAGCTAGGGGGCCAGCCGTCGACGCAAAATAAATGATGGTGAGAAGACCCCGCAAGCGGAGTCTGCTACCAACAAACTACACGTTAGTAAAGGTCACTGCCGGAACTACTAAGCTCCAACACCCCGGAGGACTAACTATCGATGCTCTACGCGTTGATAGAGACTATTGCCGGAGCTACTAAGCTCCGACGACAGACAATGCCGGAGCTTCTAAGCTCCGGCAACCTCAGGGGGCCTTCACTATCGAAGACTTCGGACCTACACTCTACAAGTTCGAAGCAAATGGGTCTTCAACAAAACACAATATCCTCTTGGTACATGTTCACAATCAAATTGTGTACATCTACCAGGGGGCCAAGTGAAGAAAAAAGTGTTGAAGACAAAAAGTGAAATTCACACAAATTTGGGGATTTCATTCATCTGGAGACAAGGGATTACAAAATTGAGGAAGAAAAAGAGAGAATACAAGTGGGAGCTGTGGAGATGGTCCTAGACCCTATGGAAGAACTGGGCGACCTTCTGAGCAACCTCTGACACATTGGCTCGGGCGGCTTCACCTTCTCCTTCGACGGGACCTTCAAGCACCGGGTCCAGAGGGAATTGGGGATTCCAGCTGGTGTAGCACGTCAGCACATACTCTGCGACGTTCTTCGCCAGGGATTGCCCCTCAACCTCCAACTGGTCCGCGATGACGTCGCCCACCTTGGAGAGTTTGCTACCCGCCGAGCTCAGCACTTGCAACGCCAGGTCCGGTTTCGGCTCCGGATCATCTGGATGCACGGGACTGAAGCCATCGGTGCCAGCGCGTCGTTGGCTTTGCACAGGAACTCCCAAACCTGTAGGGAGTCCGCAACCCTCAAACCCTTCAGTTCTTCCAAAGATCTTTTGGCCGCCACTAGTTTAGAATTCTCGCGAGCGAGGCGCTCAACTTCTTTGGTGTTTTGCTGAATCTTTTCAGCAACTCGCTTCTCGAGTTTTCCAAGCTCCTCCTCCTGGAGGTAGATCTTGTTCCGGCGGTCAACCAGGTCATTCTCCCTGCCCCTTACTTTCTTCTCCCTGGCAGCGATGGCACACTCTTGCTCGTAGAGTTCCTGCCCTCGCACCCAGGCCTTCTCCTCCTCCTCGCCACAGCACTCTTCCAATTTCTTGGTGCGCTCTTCGAGGCCCTTGTCAGCCAGAGCCACCTTTTCGGTGAGCTCCTCCTCCCTCCTCAAGACGTCATCCCGCAGCTCTAGGAGTTTCTGCTCTTCATCTTCGAGCCTTTTCTCCCTCTCATCAAGTGCCTCCCGGCGCTTGATGAGTAATGTTAATGGCCTCAAGCCTTTCTTAGCGTTCACCAGCCGCATTATTAGCTGCTTTGGTCTGCTCATAAATGGCCCAGGATTGAGCGTCGAGGGCGCGAGTCAAGCTCTCCCTGTCATCCAATAACTTGCCCCAGTACTCCAGGCGGACCTTCTCCTGCTTGATCCATTCTTTGTCATTTGCCAGCCTTGACTGCGCCAGCTTGGTCTCGAAGTAGAGCCGATTATGCCACCTCCTAAGGGTTTGGCGCTCCTCTTCAAGAGCCTTGCTGTCGTGGAAGAATGCCAGCTGAACTTGACACAGACTGGAGCAGGCGTTGTCAATAGACAATGACAACGGGATAGGATCCGGACCTGCTAGGGTCTCCTCCGCTGGTTCCAGCAGGTTTTCAGTTACAAAAATTGGGTCCCACTCTACGAGAGTGGTGCCCTGAGCCTCCACGGCACCAGGGCCGTCCTCTAGGATGGCCTCAATTGCCATCAAGGAGGGTCCGCTGATGAAGTTCCAACCTCCGGAAGTGGTTCCGAAGGACCAGCCGCCAGATCTTCGTTCGTCCCCTCGGGCAGGGGGCCAGCAACTTCATCAGAGCACTCCGGCTCAGCTGTGGGTACCTCCGGCGTCGTCACTCCCGGAGCAGGAACTGCTTCTGGCTCCGGCCTGGGCACCTCCTCTACTGGGGGCTTTAGCGCTGACGCCTTCGCAACGACCGGCTCAGGCGCCGGAAGATCTTCAACAACAGCCGGCCCTACGACCGGAGCTTCAACGGCAACCGGCTCGGGAGCCGGAAGGTCTTCAACATCAATCGGCCCTGCGGCCGAAGCTCCAGCAACGATCGTCTCTGCGGCCGGTGCTTCAGAGGTACCCGGCCCAACCGCCGGGACTTCCTCAACATCTGGTGCGCACGCCGGGACTTCAATTACCTCCGGCTCAACCGTCGGGGCTTCGACAATTTCCGGCTCTGGGGCTGGAATTATTGCTTCCTCCGGCTCAACAGCCGAAACTTCCATCATCTCAGCACCCAAACCCGGAGATTCAACCTCCGGGGCAGGTGCCACTAGCGCATCTTCTCTCCCGTGGTCCGGCGCTACCTCGGTAGTCTCGGCGGATGAGTCGAGGTCCATGACCATGAAAGCTGGCACCGGAGCTGCCGCAGCATCAGCCACCACTTGGGGCGGCACCAGGACAGGAGTAGAGGCTTCCGCCCTCACAACTTCAGCTGTTGTGGCTAAGGGTGGAGCCTCACTCCTCTTCTTGGGAACGCTGCAGATGAAGGATGAAGAAATTCAAAAAACAGTTACTACAAAAAAACAACTGTCTCAGGTAAAGATTAAAAATTACCTTGGGAGGCTTCCGCACCAGCTTGCGCGGAACCTCTTTCCCGGGCGTTCTGGGCTGACCATAGCCGCCGCCGGCGTGGGAGCTCCGGAAGGCCCCCCGGAACTCGTTGCAGTCAAGGGCACTTCCTTAGTCAAGGCTCTCCTCGACCGGGAAGGACCTCTGGACCTAGAGGCCTCAACAGGCCCTGGTGATGGAGTCGCATGCCCGGAGCTAGCACCCCGGGAAGACGCCGCTGCGGGTGCAGTCGCCGCAGTTGTGGAAGACCTCCCCCTCCAGGGAGAAAGAGCTGATGCAGAGGTTGCAGGCCTGATGGACCTTCCATCGGCATGTTGCAGTTTCCTCTTCTGGCTCAAGGGTTCGTCCGCCGGTTCCTTGCCCTTGCTGACGACTTCGATCCTTGTCTTCGGGGCAGGGTCGGAACCACCTTCGGAAGCCCCAGGGATACCACCCTGGAGGTCGATCTTCTCTCGACGACACCAAGGTCGTCAAGCACGGGCATCGTCCGTCGGAGCTCCCTGCTGAACTCTACTTCCACGTTCAGAGGGAGAAAGGCTGATGGCGGGGTCAAGTCATCTCCCACAATGTCGATGCCATGCTGGAACTTTATGGGATGTAACTCCAAGGTTGCCCCCGCCATGTTGGACTTCAGCCCGGTCTCGACCCGGTCGTCGTCCATCACGCTGTGAAGCGCAAGAAGTGCCCATTCAAGTACCTCCGGTCGTTTCCCTCTGGAAAGTGGGATGATTGGAAGAAGGACTGGATAGTCATCCGGGTGGAGGAGCACGAGAAGCTGGAGCTGCCCGAAGGCCTCCCCAACATCGACACTGCACTCTGGAGTGAAGCTCCGGTGCTGGCGGATGCCTTCAACCCTGCTCTGACCAGGATCCGCCAGTGCATGGAGGGAGGATTAACTCCTCAGGCAGTTTTTTGCAACTCCCTGGTTAACAGGTGGGCACCGATGAAGAGGAGAGAAAAACTCGCTTGGGCCCTCAACAGCGTGATGGACGACGACCGGGTCGAGACCGGACTGAAGTCCAACATGGCGGGGGCAACCTTGGAGTTACATCTCAAAAATTTCTAGCACGGCATCGACGTTGCGGGAGATGAATTGACCCCGCCATCAGCCTTTCTCCCTCTGAACGTGGAAGTAGAGTTCAGCAGGGAGCTCCGACGGACGATGTCGGTGCTTGATGACCTTGGTGTCGTCGAGAGAAGATCGACCTCCAGGGTGGTGATCCCTGGGGCTTCCGAAGGTGGTTCCGACCCTGCCCCGAAGCCAAGGATCGAAGTCGTCGGCAAGGGCAAGGAACCGGCGGACGAACCCTTGACCCGGAAGAGGAAACTGCAGCATGCCGACGGAAGGTCCGTCAGGCCTGCAACCTGTGCATCAGCTCCTTCTCCCCGGAGGGGGAGGTCTTCTACAACTGCGGCGACTGTACCCGCAGCGACGTCTTCCCGGGGTGCTAGCTCTGGGCATGCGACTCCATCACCAGGGCCAGTTGAGGCCTCTAGGTCCGGAGGTCCTTCTCGGTCGAGGAGGGCCTCGACTAAGGAAGTGCCCGTGACAGCAACGAGTTCCGGGGGGCCTTCCGGAGCTCCCACGCCGGCGGCGGCTATGGTCAGCCCAGAACGCCCGGGAAAGAGGTTCCGCGCAAGCTGGTGCGGAAGCCTCCCGAGGTAATTTTTAATCTTTACCTCAGACAGTTGTTTTTTTGTAGTAACTGTTTTTTAAATTTCTTCATCCTTCATCTGCAGCATTCCCAAGAAGAGGAGTGAGGCTCCACCCTCAGCCACAGCAGGTGAAGTTGTGAGGGCAAAAGCCTCTACTCCTGTCCCGGTGCCGCCCCAAGTGGTGGCTGAAGCTGCGGCAACTCCGGCGCCAGCTGTCGTGGTCATGGACCTCGACTCATCCCCCGAGACTCCTGTGGTAGCGCCGGACCACGGGAGAGAAGAAGCACCAGCGGAACCTGCCCTGGAGGTTGAATCTCCGGGTTTGGGTGCTGAGATGATGGAAGCTTCGGACGTTGAGCCGGAGGAAGCAATAATTACGGCCCGAGAGCCAGAAATTGTCGAAGCCCCGGCGGTTGAGCCGGAGGTAATTGAAGTCCCGGCGTGCACGCCGGATGTTGAGGAAGTCCCGGCGGTTGGGCCGGGTACCTCTGAAGCACCAGCCGCAGAGCCGGTCGTTGCTGGAGCTCCAGTCGCAGAGCCGGTTGATGTTGAAGACCTTCTGGCTCCCGAGCCGGTTGCCGTTGAAGCTCCGGCCGCAGGGCCGGCTGTTATTGAAGATCTTCTGGCGCGTGAGCCGGTCGTTGCGAAGGCGTCAGCGCTCGAGCCCCCAGTAGAGGAGGTGCCCAGGCCGGAGCCAGAAGCAGTTCCTGCTCCGGGAGTGACGACGCCGGAGGTACCCGCGGCTGAGCCGGAGTGCTCTGATGAAGTCGCTGGCCCCCTGCCCGAGGGGACAAACGAAGATCTGGCGGCTGGTCCTTCGGAACCACTTCCGGAAGTCGGAACTTCATCAGCGGGACCCTCCTTGATGGCGACTGAGGCCATCCTGGAGGACGGTCCTGGTGCCGTGGAGGCTCAGGGGACCACTCTTGTGGAGTGGGACCCATTTTTTGTAAATGAAAACCCGCTGGAACCAGCGGAGGAGACCCCAGCAGGTCCGGATCCTATCCCGTTGTCATTGTCTATTGACAACGCCTGCTCCAGTCTGCGTCAAGTTCAGCTGGCATTCTTCCACGACAGCAAGGCTCTTGAAGAGGAGCGCCAAACCCTTAGGAGGTGGCGTAATCGGCTCTACTTCAAGACCAAGCTGACGCAGTCAAGGCTGGCAGATGACAAAGAATGGATCAAGCAGGAGAAGGTCCGCCTGGAGTACTGGGGCAAGTTATTGGATGACAGGGAGAGCTTGACTCGCGCCCTCGACGCTCAATCCCGGGCCATTTATGAGCAGACCAAAGCAGCTAATAGTGCGGTTGATGAACGCCAAGAAAGGCTTGAGGCCATTAACACTACTCTCATCAAGTGCCGGGAGGCACTTGAGGAGAGGGAGAAAAGGCTCGAAGATGAAGAGCAGAAACTCCTAGAGCTGCGGGATGACGTCTTGAGGAGGGAGGAGGAGCTCACCAAAAAGGTGGCTCTGGCTGACAAGGGCCTCGAAGAGCGCGCCAAGAAATTGGAAGAGCGTTGCGCTGAGAAGGAGGAGAAGGCTTGGGTGCGAGGGCAGGAACTCTACGAGCAAGAGTGTGCCATCGCTGCAAGGGAGAAGAAAGTAAGGGGCAGGGAGAAGGACCTGGTTGACCGCCGGAACAAGATCTACCTCCGGGAGGAGGAGTTCGGAAAACTCGAGAAGCGAGTTGCTGAAAAGATTCAGCAAAATGCCAAAGAAGTTGAGTGCCTCGCTCGCGAGAATTCTGAACTGGTGGCGGCCAAAAGATCCTTGGAAGAACTGAAGGGCTTGAGGGTTGCGGACTCCCTACAGGTTTGGGAGTTCCTGGGCAAGGCCAACGACGCGCTGACACCGAAGGGCTTCAGTCTCGTGCGTCCGAATGATCCGGAGCCGGAGCCGGACCTGGCGTTGCAAGCGCTAAGCTCGGCGGGTAGCAAACTCTCCAAGGTGGGCGACATCATCGCAGACCAGTTGGAGGTTGAGGGGCAATCCCTGGTGAAGAACATCGCAGAGTATGTGCTGACGTGCTACACCAGTCGGAATCCCCAATTCCCTCTGGACCCGGTGCTTGATGGTCCCGTCGAAGGAGAAGGTGAAGCCGCCCGAGCCAATGTGTCAGAGGTTGCTCAGAAGGTCGCCCAGTTCTTCCATAGGGTCTAGGACCATCTCCGTAGCTCCCACTTGTATTCTCTCTTTTTCTTCCTCAATTTTGTAATCCCTTGTCTCCAGATGAATGAAATCCCCAAATTTTTGTGAATTTCACTTTTTGTCTTCAACACTTTTGTCTTCACTTGGCCCCTAGTAGATGTACACAATTTGATTGTGAACATGTACCAAGAGGATATTGTGTTTTGTTGAAGACTCATTTGCTTCAAACTTGTAGAGTGAGAGTATCTCCCGAGAGAGTGTGTCCTATGTATCGTCGGCCTGTCCTTTTATAGTACAAGGGCAGGCCGTTACAAGTTAGCCTGGCCCGACATGTGGCCCCGGCGGTTACTGATATTGATACACATTCAACACGTTTAATTGCCCTTAATGACCGAGTTATGGGCTTTGACAGCACCGTTACTGGTAATTAAGGTCGTCTGATCGTGTGTCATTAATATAGTATTAATGACACTTGATGGGGTCTTGAAGTCCTTGATTCCCCTTTGAAGATCCGGAGCCGTTGTGGAGTCTTCCGGAGGTTAGAGGCTGAAGATCTGACGGTTGGACACATGGCAGTGCCGGAGATCACTGTGGGGAACAGATAGGTCCGGTGTCACACGACACGTGTCAGTTCTGGAGCTTCCCTCGGTCTGGGGTTAGGTCCGGGGGTGCCATTTCGGTACATAGCCCGGAGCTTCTCCCTTATGGGCGGTAGCTCCTGTTTGATAGTACACGTGGCGACCCTGGGACTAACCATGTTGGAGAAGCGGGTCCGATTATGTCTGACATGTGGGCCTCCGAAGGTCTTCAAATCAAGTAGATGACTTTCCCTTGAGATCTTTGCAATCCCAAGGTGTATATGGTACCTAGGGTACCGATAGTGACTCCCTGGGCCCACCTCTGGGGAAGACCCCTTGGGTGAAGTCATTCCACCGAAGGTGGGTTCATCCTTCGACTTTTGAACTGAGTCTTCAAAGGTCTTCGGATGTGCCGTTGGCGATAGTTTGGAGTTAAATCCTCGCCGCGTGGCATATCCCCTGTGCGGTAGATGAGATCTTTGGCGTGCGGATCTCACGCAATTGAAGGTCGCCGGTTCCCGATATGAAAATCGTATCGGTTCCGCGCGCCTTGTCAGGACGCCGCCTTCGGGCTTCCCGCCTCATGATGACAACCGTTCACCTGGGTAAGAACCTCGAATTGATCGTCCGGGTGGTCCCGAGCCCTCTTGTCATCGGCTGGGTGGAATTTTTTAGTAGTACCTTCGACTTCCTTGCGGTTTCCATCCAAGCGTTGCGAGGGCTTACTTAAGAAGGAAAGCGCGCACCGTCTGGGGTTCTTTACGCCTCTCATCTGATCTTGCGCTCAAACTCCCAACTTGTGCTCGCTTTTCCTCTCTTTCCTTGCTGTGTCGCGATGGAGTTGGGTCTCTGCGAGAGTCGTTTGAAGACCGACGGTGACTTGAAGAAGGTCTGGGCCCTCATGGGATGGTCCCGGGACTTCTTCAACCGCCTGGTCCGCGCCGGGGGAGAGCTCCCGTTCGAGAAGGAGCACGCCGGCGAAATGGTGTACTTCTCTTCGTACGCCATGGTGGGGTTGATCCCACCTTTTTCCTCCTTTTTTCTTGATGCTGCTAGACTTTTATGGTCTGCAGCTATACCACCTTGGCCCCCACTCCATTCTTCTTGTGTCTATCTTCATCCACTTCTATGAAATGTGGGTGGGCATCCCCCCTGCATTGAACTTTTCCGGACCTTCTTCACCGTCCATACCACCGGTAGGAGTAATGAGTACCTTGGCTTCTATTACTTCGTGAAGCGCAAGAAGTGCCCATTCAAGTAACTCCGGTCGTTTCCCTCAGGAAAGTGGGATGATTGGAAGAAGGACTGGATAGTCATCCGGGTGGAGGAGCACGAGAAGCTGGAGCTGCCCGAAGGCCTCCCCAACATCGACACTGCAGTCTGGAGTGAAGCTCCGGTGCTGTCGGATGCCTTCAACCCTGCTCTGACCAGGATCCGCCAGTGCGTGGAGGGAGGATTAACTCCTCAGGCGGTATTTTGCAACTTCCTGGTCAACAGGTGGGCACCGCTGAAGAGAAAAACTAGCTTGGGCCCTCAACAGCGTGATGGACGATGACCGGGTCGAGACCGGACTGAAGTCCAACATGGCGGGGGCAACCTTGGAGTTTCATCTCAAGAAGTTCCAGCACGGCATCGACGTCGTGGGTGACGACTTGACTCCGCCATCAGCTTTTCTCCCTCTGAACGTGGAAGTAGAGTTCAGCGGGGAGCTCCGGCGGAAGATGCCGATGCTTGACGACCTTGGTGTCATCGAGAGAAGATCGACCTCCAGGGTGGTGATCCCTGGGGCTTTCGAAGGTGGTTCCGACCCTGCTCCAAAGCCAAGGATCAAAATCGTCGGCAAGGGCAAGGAGCCGACAGACGAACCCTTGAGCCGGAAGAGGAAGTTGCAGCATGTCGACGGAAGGTCCGTCAGGCCTACAACCTCTGCATCAGCTCCTTCTCCCCGGAGGGGGAGGTCTTCTACAACCGCGGTGACTGTACCCGCAGCGGCGTCCTCCCGGGGTGCTAGCTCCGGGCATGCGACTCCAGCACCAGGGCCGGTTGAGGCCTCTAGGTCCGAAGGTTCTTCCCGATCGAGGGGGGCCTCGACTAGGGAAATGCCCGTGGCTGCAACGAGTTTCGGGGGACCTTCCGGAGTTTCCATGCCGGCGGCGGCTATGGTCAGCCCAGAACGCCCAGGAAAGAGGTTCCGCGCAAGCTGGTGCGGAAGCCTCCCAAGGTAATTTTTAATCTTTACCTCAGACAGTTGTTTTGTTGTAGTAACTGTTTTTTAAGTTTCTTCATCCATCATCTGCAGCGTTCCCAAGAAGAGGTGTGAGGCTCCACCCTCAGCAACAGCAGCTGAAGCTGTGAGGGCGGAAGCTTCTGCTCCTGTCCCGGTGCTGCCCCAAGTGGTGGCCGAAGCTGCGACAGCTCTGGCGCCAGCTGTCGTGGTCATGGACCTCGACTCATCCCCTGAGACTCCCGTGGTAGCGCCGGACCACGGGAGAGAAGATGCGACAGCGGCACCTGCCGCGGAGGCTGAAGCTCGGGGTTTGGGTGCTGAGATGATGGAAGCCTCGGCCGTTGAGCCGGAGGAAGCAATAACTCCGGCCCCAGAGCCGGAAATTGTCGAAGCCCCGGTGGTTGAGCCGGAGGTAATTGAAGTCCCGGCGTGCGCGCCGGACGTTGAGGAAGTCCCGGCGGTTGGGCCAGGTACCTCTAAAGCACCGGCCGCAGAGCCGGTCATTGCTGGAGCTCCGGCTGCAGGGCCGGTTGATGTTGAAGACCTTCCGGCTCCCGAGCCGATTGCAGTTGAAGCTCCGGCCGCAGGGCCGGCTGTTGTTGAAGATCTTCCGGCGCCTGAGCCGGTCGTTCCGAAGGCGTCAGTGCTCGAGCCCCCATTAGAGGAGGTGCCCAGGCCGGAGCTAGAAGCAGTTCCTGCTCCGGGAGTGACGACACCGGAGGTACCCGCGGCTGAGCCGGAGTGCTCTGATGAAGTCGCTGGCCCCCCGCCCGAGGGGACGAATGAAGATCTGGCGGCTGGTCCTTCGGAATCACTTCCGGAGGTCGGAACTTAATCAGTGGGACCTTCCTTGATGGCGACTGAGGCCATCTTGGAGGACGGCCCTGGTGCCGTGGAGGCTCAGGGGACCACTCTTGTGGAGTGGGACCCAATTTTTGTAACTGAAAACCCGCTGGAACCAGCGGAGGAGACCCCAGCAGGTCCGGATCCTATCCCGTTGTCATTGTCTATTGACAACGCCTGCTCCAGTCTGTGTCAAGTTCAGTTGGCATTCTTCCACGACAGCAAGGCTCTTGAAGAGGAGCGCCAAACCCTTAGGAGGTGGCATAATTGGCTCTACTTCGAGACCAAGCTGGCGCAGTCAAGGCTGGCAGATGACAAAGAATGGATCAAGCAGGAGAAGGTCCGCCTGGAGTACTGGGGCAAGTTATTGGATGACAGGGAGAGCTTGACTCGCGCCCTCAACGCTCAATCCTGGGCCATTTATGAGCAGACCAAAGCAGCTAATAGTGCGGCTGATGAACGCCAAGAAAGGCTTGAGGCCATTAGCACTACTCTCACCAAGCTCTGGGAGGCACTTGAGGAGAGGGAGAAAAGGCTCGAAGATGAAGAGCAGAAACTCCTAGAGCTGCGGGATGACGTCTTGAGGAGGGAGGAGGAGCTCACCGAAAAGGTGGCCCTGGCTGACAAGGGCCTCGAAGAGCGCGCCAAGAAATTGGAAGAGTGCTGTGCTGAGGAGGAGGAGAAGGCCTGGGTGCGAGGACAGGAACTCTACGAGCAAGAGTGTGCCATCGCTGCCAGGGAGAAGAAAGTAAGGGGCAGGGAGAAGGACCTGGTTGACCGTCGGAACAAGATCTACCTCCGGGAGGAGGAGCTCGGAAAACTCGAGAAGAGAGTTGCTGAAAAGATTCAGCAAAACGCCAAAGAAGTTAAGCGCCTCGATCGCGAGAATTCTGAACTGGTGGCGGCCAAAAGATCCTTGGAAGAACTGAGGGGCTTGAGGGTTGTGGACTCCCTACAGGTTTGGGAGTTCCTGGGCAAGGCCAACGACGCGCTGACACTGATGGGCTTCAGTCCCGTGCGTCTGGATGATCCGGAGCCGGAGCCGGACCTGGCGTTGCAAGCGCTGAGCTCGGCGGGTAGCAAACTCTCCAAGGTGGGCGACATCATCGCGGACCAGTTGGAGGTTGAGGGGAAATCACTGGCGAAGAACGTTGTAGAGTATGTGCTGACGTGCTACACCAACCGGAATCCCCAATTCCCTTTGGACCCGGTGCTTGAAGGTCCCGTCGAAGGAGAAGGTGAAGCCACCCGAGCCAATGTGTCAGAGGTTGCTGAGAAGGTCGCCCAGTTCTTCCATAGGGTCTAGGACCATCTCCGTAGCTCCCACTTGTATTCTCTCTTTTTCTTCCTCAATTTTGTAATCCCTTGTCTCCAGATGAATGAAATCCCCAAATTTTTGTGAATTTCACTTTTTGTCTTCAACACTTTTGTCTTCACTTGGCCCCCTGGTAGATGTACACAATTTGATTGTGAACATGTACCAAGAGGATATTGTGTTTTGTTGAAGACTCATTTGCTTCAAACTTGTAGAGTGTAGGTCCGAAGTCTTCGATAGTGAAGGCCCCCTGAGGTTGTCGGAGCTTAGAAGCTCCGACATTGTCTATCGTCGGAGCCTAGTAGCTCCGGCAATAGTCCCTATCAACGCGTAGAGCATCGATAGTTAGCCCTCCCGGGTGTCAGAGCTAGTAGCTCCGGCAGTGACCTTTGCCAACATGTAGTTTGTCGGCAGCAGACTCCGTTTGTGGGGTCTTCTCCCCATCTTTTATTTAGCGTCGACGGCTGGCCCCCCTAGCTTTACCGGAGCTTGGTTGCTCCAGGTTGAGCCCCGATCCTCCGTCTACCATAACATGGCGGAGCTGGATGTTATTGATGGTAGGAGATACCATCAAAGGTAGCTGACCTGCTCCAACCATGCTTCGAGGGCAGTCCGAAGCATCAAAAGTGATGGTTGTGTCCATCCACTTCCGATGAGGCTCCGCCCTGGCTGTAGGAGCTACAGCAGCCATGTCTCGATGCATAGTCTTGATGACGTGGCGGGAGGTGGTGTCCCATAATCCACCAAAAATGGTGTTCATGGTCTTTCGACGCTCGTTGTCAGAGACGTCGGAATCATCGTCGACGGAGGTGTAGACGGCCTTCAGGACCATTTTGAGATCCTGAAAACCTAACTCCTCTTCAGCCAGAGCTTCATCAACTTTTTGTTTTCTTTCCCTCTGTCAGAAAGGAGCTTCTTCCCGACGTTTGTTGTAGCGCTTGGCATGGTTTTGTACCTCCCGGCAGTCTTACAAACTGTGGCTGTCCGTTTTGTGAATTGGACACCACACCTTGGGTTTGCCACCGTCTTCCGAAGACGGTCGAGGTCGCTTCTCAGGGCGTGGCCCCCGGCCACCTGGAGCTGCAGCAGCTGTAGCATTGGATGCACCGGCCGACGACTTCTTCTTGCCGTTGGTCTTTTTCTTCTTCTTGCCACTACCGGAGGTAGCAAATTCTCCTTTGGAGGATTTCTTGTGATCCTCCGGAGTTGGTTTGGAGTGCATTTCACGGCCCTCCGCAGCTCTGGCACATTTGTCAGCCATGCTGAAGAGTTCCGTGACACTGGTAATCTCCTTGATCGCCAGTTTCTCCAGCATCTTCTTATCCCGCACTCCCTGTCTAAATGCCATGATGACAGAGGCGCTAGAGATAGAAGGGATAGTGTTTCGTACCTGAGAGAATCTCTAGATGAATGATCGCAGGGATTCTCCTCCTTTTTGCACAACTGCAAAAAGGTCCAGTTCGGTGCCTGGTCGGGTGTAAGAACTCCCGAAGTTGGCGGTGAACTGCTGGCACAACTCCTCCCAACTGCTGATGGATTTGGGTGGAAGGCTCATAAACCAGGACCTGGGAAATAATTGGCCATTACGGCCTCATGTCCTCCAGCTGCCAAGATAGAAGTGGAGTAAATATGAAGAAATTCGACAGGATTAACGGTCCGGTCGAACTTCTCCGGCAGGTGAGGCCGGAACTTCTGTGGCCACCTGACCATACGCAGATGCATGGCCAGGGCTGAACAACCTCCTCCTACTCCTTCAGGAACAGGAATGTCTTGAGCTTCTTGTCTTTCACGGGCACGCTCAATATAGACTCGGCCATCTTGTTGGCGATATCAGCGATCAAACTCCGCCAGGAGGTCATGAGTTGAAAGCCTTGATACCGTGTGAGTGCATCATGCCCTGGAGGGCAACGACGTCACCTGTTGTGATGCAGCACGTCTCCTGTTGTTGGAAACGTGCGGACCAAGTCTGCCAGACAAGGTCCGTCGCTGCGACGGGGCCCGTCCTGAAGGAGGAGGACCCTAGTTGCTAATGCGGTCGGCTGCTGCTGCAACCAAGTGTTCCACATCGGCCCTCCACTGCTCCATTGCATCCTGGGATGCGTCCAGAGGTGGTGGGCGCTGAAGAAGAGCACGTGCTGCATGAAGCACGTGTTCCGGGTTGTCAAGATTCACCGACGCAGTGATCGACGCCGGTGCACCATCTTGTTGTCCAGCTTGATTTGCTGGTGGAGGCGGCGGTGGTGGAAGTGTGACTCCTGCTGGAACCGTGGTTCCTGCTGGTGGCTGCATATTGGAGGGATTACCCCCAACAGCTTGAACAGCGGGATGACCATTGGATGATCCAGCGGCTGAGTTCACCATTCTTGAAATCTCCGGTCCCCCTACCTGGCGTGCCAACTGTTGGTGTTTTTGATCCGGTAGATCTCCCGACACTACTAAAGTGTTAGAGGAGTTTGAGGTTTGGTATGGGCGTGCGGAGATTCCAGAAGGTGAGATGTCGAGTGACACAAGGGACATGAAGATTTACGTGGTTCGGGCCGCCTGAGCGTAATACCCTACTCCACGGGGTGTGTTGGTGTTGTATTGGATGTATGAGCTCAACGTCAGTTGAGAGTATAAAGTCAGCGTGTCCCCGGAGAGTGTCCCCTATGTATCGTCGGCCTGTCCTTTTATAGTACAAGGGCAGGCCGTTACAAGTTAGCCTAGCCCGACATGTGGCCTCGGCAGTTACTGATATTGATACACATTCAACACGTTTAATTGCCCTTAATGACCGAGTTATGGGCTTTGACAGCACCGTTACTGGTAATTAAGGTCGTCTGATCATGTGTCAGTAATATAGTATTAATGACATTTGATTGGGTCATGAAGTCCTTGATTCCCCTTTGAAGATCCGGAGCCGTTGTGGAGTCTTCCGGAGGTTAGAGGCTGAAGATCCGACGGTTGGACACATGGCAGCGTCGGAGCACACTGTGGGGAACAGATAGGTCCGGTGTTACCCGACACGTGTCAGTTCTAGAGCTTCCCTCGGTCTGGGGTTAGGTCCGGGGGTGCCATTTTGGTACATAGCCCGTAGCTTCCCCCTTGTGGGCGGTAGCTCCGGTTTGATAGTACACGTGGCGACCCTGGGACTAACCATGTTGGAGAAGCGGGTCCGGTTATGTCTGACATGTGGGCCTCCGAAGGTCTTCAAATCAAGTAGATGACTTTCCCTTGATATCTTTGCAATCCCAAGGAGTATATGGTACCCAGGGTACCGACAGAATACATCTAGAAAGGTAATTATGCCCCCAGGGATCAAGAAAAATAAGCAAGATTGAAGGAAAGGTGAGAACTAGGGTTGAGTGAGATTTTCACCAAAAATTTAACAGTTGGAGACGAAGCGCGGAGTTTGATTCGGATTAGTCTGGAGTGTCGAAGCTTTGCGATGAGGAGTGGATTTATCAAGGAGAAAACTTCGAGTTTGGTGGACAAAAGAAAAAATTGCCTTGGGAGCTAGGATTTGAGAAGAGAGAAGGCAAACGCGATTGTGAGGGGAGGAAGAAGAAGTCTTGGCGTCGGTCTGCGTATAAACCCTAGGAATACGGACTAGTACGGTATAGGACCAGACAAGTCTGGTATTCTGAACTAGGGTCGGACTAGTCTGAAACAACGGACTAGTCTGATGCTGACGCCGAACTAGTCTAGGTCAGCAGGACTGAGCAAAATAAGAACCAAGGTGATATTGGAAGTTTGATCTAATATTAATCTAAAGGACATCATTCCACAAATAATCTTGATGACCATGGCCAATAAGCAATCAACAATCATACAATGGTCATAACTCACCAGGATTCACTAATTTAAATAGTTTTCATGAGAAAATCGAGATAAGGGATAGTTTTTTGCAAAGTAAGTAAACTTTGAAGATTCAAGCAGATATGCAGTGTTTCAAGCCACATTGAGAGAGTCAAGTATATTTAGCTCATTTACTAGCTCACAAAATCTCTTTTCATCTAGTGGCTTTGTGAATATATCTGCAAGTTGTTTTTCAGTTCTAACATGTGAAATTACGATATCACCTTTTAGTGAATGATCTCTTAGAAAATGATGATGAATGTCTCTGTGTTGAGTACTTGAGTGTTCTACTGGATTGTGCACAATTTTTATGGCACTTTTATTATCAAATAGGAGTGGAATATGGTTCTGATTGTAACCATAATCCCTTAGAGTTCGTCGCAACCAAAGTAGTTGTGCGCAACAACTATTGGCTGCAACATACTCCACATCAGCTAAGGAAAGTGCAATGGAGTTTTGCTTTTTAGATGACCATGAAACTAAGGATCTGCTAAGAAATTGGCAAGTTCCTGATGTGCTCTTTCTATCGACTTTGCATCCTGCATAGTCGGTATCAAAATATCCTATTAAGTTAAACTTGGATCCTTTGGGATACCCAAGGCCCAAGTTAGGTATGTGCACAAGGTATCTTAAAATTCTTTTTACAGCTATTAAATGGCACTCTTTAGGTGCGGCTTGAAACCTTGCACACATACAAACACTAAGCATGATATCTAGCCTAGATGCACATAAATAAAGTAATGAACCAATCATAGACCGATATACCTTTTGATCCACATTTGGACCATCTTCGTTAAGATCGAGATGTCCATTAGTTGCCATGGGTGTCCTGATGGGCTTGGCTTTGTCCATATTGAACTTTTGAGGATGTCCTATGTGTACTTGTTTTGGCTTATGAAGGTGCCTTCTCTTAATTGCTTCACTTGGAATCCCAAGAAGAACTTCAATTTGCCCATCATCGACATCTAGAATCTGTCTGTCATAATTTGGCTAAATTCTTCTCAAAAATATTTAGTTGTAGAACCAAAAAGGATATCATCAACATAAATTTGACATACAAATAGATGATCATCAAAATGTTTTGTAAACAAAGTATAATCAACTTTTCCAATTTTGAAACCATTTTGTGTTAGAAAATCTCTAAGGTACTCATACCAAGCTGGGGGAGTTTGTTTGAGGCCATAGAGAGTCTTATGGAGTTTATACACATGGTTGGGATACTCTTGATCTTCAAATCTTGGTGGCTAATCCACATATACTTTCTACTTAATGGGATTGTTGAGGAAAGCACTTTTGATGTCCATTTGATACAACTTAAAATTAGGGTGAGTAGCATATGCCAATAAAATATGAATTGACTCAATTCTAGCTGCGGGAGCGAAAGTTCCGTCGAAGTTCAAACCTTCGACTTGGGAGTAACCTTTTGCCACAAATTGCACCTTATTTCTTGTTACCACTCCATGTTCGTCTTGCTTGTTCCGAAAGACCCATTTTGTTCTTATGATGTTCGCCTTTGGTCTTTCTACAAGCTCCCATACTTCATTTCTCTTGAAGTTGTTCAGCTCCTATAGCATTGGAATCACCCAATCTAGATCCTTTAGTGCTTCCTCTACCCTGTATGGTTCCAAAAAAGAGACAAAAGAGTAATGTTCACATAAATTAGCTATGTGAGATCTAGTGGTTACTCCCTTAGCAATGTCTCCAATGATGTTGTTGACATGATGATCTTTTTGTATACTCTGATGTACTCTTGGGTGCGGGACTTGTGAATTTTCTTGCACTTCATTTCCGTCATTGTCAATGTCTCCCCCTAGATCATTGCTTCCATGATCTTCTTGATCTTCCGGATCTTGATCTTGTGCATGAGCTCCCCTTTAATCATTGCTTTCCTGTTGAGGTTCATGTTGAGCACTTGAGTCTTGTGGTTGCTCTTGAGGTCGAATATCACCAAGTGCCATCCTCCTCAACGCTTGGCATGGGGCTTCTTCTTGATCTAGCACACACTTATCAACTTGCTCCACTTGGGAGCCGTTAGTTTAATCGAACACTACATCACGTGCTATTTCAACAATGCCAGAAACTTTGTTGAAGACATGGTAGGCGTAGGCGTTTGAAAATAAACCAAGCAAGAACCATTCATCAGATTTTGAAACGAACTTCGAACTCCTCGGTTTCTTGTTCAGAATGAAACATTTACTTCCAAATGCTCTAAAATATGAAACACTCCGTATGTTACTGGTGTGGAGCTCATATGGTGTTTTCTTCGAAAGATGGTGAAGATACAGCCATTTTGAGGCATGAGAAGAGGTGTTCACCGCTTCAGTCCAAAACCGGTCTGAAGTCTTGTATTCGTCCAGCATCGTCCTCGCAATCTCAATTAGCATCTTGTTTTCCCTTTCGACCACCCCATTTTGTTGAGGGGAGTAGGGTGCCGAAAATTCATGCTTTATTCTTTCTTCATTTAGGTACTCCTCAACTTGAGTATTCTTGAACTCCATTCCATTGTCACTTCTAATATTCTTTACGGTTGAGGAGAATTCATTTTGCGCCCTTTTTAGAAATTTCTTGAGGACTCTCTGAGTTTCTGATTTATCATACAAGAAAAATACTGCAAAAGCTCGCTCTTGAAAAGAAGAAGAATGTAAAATGTGAAATAAAAAATTTTAAGTTAAAGTAGGAATTTAAACTGAATTGAACTATTTAGTTAATAAATGATGTCCAGGGATTGACTTTTAAAACTTTAACCATTGTTTGGGAAAAATCTTAGTGTATGTGTGAGCTTAGGTAATTGCAAATGTTAGGAGTTCCAAAAATGTGAATTCAAAAATCAAAGTCAAGTTTAAATCTAAACTTCATTTCAAAATGCAAATGCAGTCCTCATAACAAGATATGAACAGAAACTGAAACATATTCCTCATAACAAGATTCAAATTTAAATTTTTAATTCAAAATATTCCAAATACAAATCTCACTTCATTTGATTCTGCATATTTGAAAATGCAACTCTGCAAATTATCATGTATTTAGGGATCCATCTACTATTTTCCATCGAATTTAGAAATCATCAGCAAAGGAAATAAGACTGACATGTGGGACCCACATGTCAGTCAGTGTTGTCTTCTCTGTTATCTTCTTTTCTTCACGGCACACAGCGGAGGGAAATTTGCATGTGGCACCGAGCTGCTTAGAAGCCACAGTCTCAGCTCACCTCTACTCCTCCTTATCCTTGCCTGATCTTTTTCTGGCGCAAGGAAGAAAAATCCGTTTCCCATTCTTTTGCATGCAAGACCCTGCTCCATAGTCTTGCTTGCCCACCGTATGCTGCCGCCATTCATAGACATCCGGCATTGGCCGTTGCTCCCTTGCCCAACCGTGGCTGCTGAAGAACGCGCCAGAACCTGCCTCCACTCCCCTGTGGCGGCAGGACGTCGCCGTCGCCACTGTTCCTGTGCCGCGGACACAAGCACCTTGGAGAAAACATTGCACGAGCGCACCAGAGATTTCCACACTCACCCAACACTTTCAAAAGGTCCGCTTTAACCTCCTATATGTTCCTATAACTGCCATTCATCATGCCATAGCCCTGCTCATAAGATTTCTAATTTTCTTGCGATCGGTTTCATTGAACCGCCATAAGTAATCTTCAAAATTCATCATTACTGCTCCATATCGCCCTAATCAGATTAGTAATCTTCTTTAAAAGTCACTTGTTCCAGTGCCTCTTAATTGAAGTGCTGCTGTCTAACCAAGCTGGGCGAGCAATTTCCCCCAATTTTGGCCAAAACCCTTGGTCACCGTCGAATTCATCCTTGCAATGGATTCCACCCCGGTTGGAGTCCCATCCCTTGTTCCTAATACCACCACGATGCTCCTGGTTCATTAGGCAATAGATTTTGCCTATTCCAGAGCAAGTTCCACGGCACCACCATGGTGTCCGCCTCTGCCGCTGTCACCGGTGACATTCCGGCTGCCGACGTGTTGCACCATGTTGCCCAACATGTGTTCCAGGGATTGGGGATCAATTCTTGTTTTTGTGTCACTGCCTTCTATCCCCCACATGCACGGGAATGGCTGAGGGAAGTCACTGGGAAGCCACCAATTCGAGCTGTCTAGAGGTAGAAAAAGAACCTGACCCATGGGCCCCACTGTCAGCCATTGATTAAAATTCCAGAAGCTGTGCAAACTTTAAAAATTCTTAGAGAACTGTAGAATTGTCCAAACATGCCCAATAAAATTATGTTAGATTACTCTTTGCATGCACTTTGCAATGGAATAAAATAAGTAGTATGAAAGTGCTTTTAATTTCTTGAATTAATTCTTGTCCAAAAACCATTGGGAAATTATTGCAGGAGATTCTCTCAATGGAAAATTCCGAAACTTTGGCAGCATATTCCTTCTAGTGTCCTTGATTCCCAGTAAAAAGTTTAGATTTATCAAGCATGATTAAGATAGGTAAATCAATGTTCTTTTCTTAGCTTAATTTAAATATCCAGAAAACAACAGAAACAATTTCAGAAATACTCTCCAACTTGCAAAATAAATATCTCCATGTATAATGCTTAGAAAATTATGAAACTAAATTTGTGAGACTATATATGACCTCCCCTAACTATATCATTCACTGTTTCCTATGTTGAATCTGCAGAACATCCATGAAAATTCTGGGAAGCATAAACCTATAATGAAATTTTGTGATCACATTCTTCCCACACCAGACCTGAAACTTCACTAGCATATCACACAGGTTCTATGTTATTTACTGTTAAAATACCAGGTCCATGGGAATAAGTTTACTTTGAAACTCATCTGTTCTTATGCCTCATCATTGAAATACGATAGAGGATTATTATGACCATATTTTCCACTTTAGTGAAATCTGAAACTTGTCTAGAATTTCTTACATGACTTAGAGAAGCAACTGTAAAATTTCCAGGTCTATTAAAGCTGTTGGACATGTAGAATTGAGAATTTCATCCCTATGTTCATAACTTTGCATATTCCCCTTCATAGTCCAAGCATCCTAAGTTATTCATAATTCTTCCCTGTTTGTGTATCCTACAGAAGCACCTCTCATTTCCAACTAGCATACTCCTTCTTAAGTTTGTACAACTTCATTGGTCGATTTCTAAGTTGCAATCTCCCTCTTTGCATATTTTACGCACATCTTGATCCTTCTCTACTCTATCTTAATACCTCTTTGTATCTGTATAGAATCAAGTCCAGCTGTTCCACCAATTCAGTTTTCATCAGTTTCAAGTTTACACAACTTCACTTGTTATTTGCTAAGCTACAATCTTGACATATGCATTTTTACATTGATAGTTATCACGACGACAACATTCGACGAGTGGACATGGACGAGGAGCACCATATGGAGAAGGAGGGATTCAAAATGGATTTGCTGCAAGCAAGCTCTCATCCGGAGCAGCAGCAGGAACACTTGAAGGAAGGTGTCGACTTGAAGCTCCATCACAAGATCAAGCACTGACTATCATTGACATTTTTTAGTCGCAACCCAAGGCAAGCCCCGATTTGCATTTAAGTGTCTTTCTAAAGTTTTGCTTTTATCACTATGTTGACTAGTATATGAATTGTGCATTAGGTCTATTGTGTTTGAATACTCCACATGCATGACTCACAATCCCATGGAGTATATGGGTAGGTTTATAGCTCAACGCGTAGAATTGCCATGCTAATGTTATAAGAAATCCGGTAGAGGTCGAGTGGTTGGAATCCACTCACGAGATAGCAATATAGTCACCTGAGATTGGTTATTTTAGAGAATGGTCTATGAACTGAATATGAGATCGGGCCACGGGGTAGGATTTGTAGCCCTGCCTGTGTCGCTTGAGGACCGATCCGTATGCCGCCCTGCTGAGCAAGTTTGAACTTTATCAGAATCATACTGGATATACGGGGTCTAGGAAACCGAGTACCTTGGGAAGCCTTTGTTGAGACTTTTTCAATCGCCTCAGGCTTTCGGCCGCATCACAGTACAAAGAAACTTGCTCATGACATCTTCACAGCGTGCATCGTGAGTGGGAATACTGTCCTATATGATTGATCGATTCAACTTGGGCGTGACTTGGGAAAGGTTGCTATGTACGACGTCCGTGGAGTGCACCTACGTGACTCCCAGTACGGGCGTACATGTCATTATTCCGTGTATCTTGATTTGAATCACCGTCCCTCGCGGTTATGACTAGCACTTGTTCACTAAGTTGTGACGTAGTAATAAAGAGTAGTTGGAAGAATATGAATATGCTGCTATGAATAATCTTTTGTATTGTAACCTTAGCTGAATTAGAGATAGCATAATTAAACTTATCATTTCAAACATTTAACTTGAATGAAGCTTATGCAGCGTTTACAGGAATCGCGATAATAGACGACGGCCAAAAACTGTCGTATATAAAGACAATACCGTCGTCTATAGCTTATAGACGACGGTACAAGCTTATAGACGACGGTTTACGGCCGTCTACGATTATTTGTCGTCTATAAGCTTATAGACGACGGTCGGATTTAACTGTCGTCAATTAGTCAACCATGCCACGTGGCAGCAAAGGAGGCTTATTGACGACAGCCAAAAATAACCATTGTCTATAAGGAGGCTTATTGACGACGGCAAAAAATAACCGTTGTCTATAAGGAGGCTTATAGACGACAGCAAAAAAAAACCGTCGTCTTTAAGATTTGCATTTTAAAAAAAATAGAAAAATGTTGTCCTGCCTTCGAGGACAACTCTGGCTCGATGGCCAGCTCACACAGGCATATGAAAACATAACTAAAAGTTGTCTATGGCTGATAGCAGTGGCATATAGCAAGTGGCAATGGCGCTTTAGAACTCTTTGTTTGAAGAATCACATTCTAACAAACCTTGGGTGACAGCAAATAGAACATAATCAGGATCATATACACAATGAGTGCATAATAATTACAAAACTGAAGATCACAAACACTCCAAGTGTCTTCACTCACCTAAAATATCAGGTGCTTAAATCAGACATTCACACACTTGGATTTATACTACTATAAACAGTTACCAACTTGCATCAATATCATGACAAGGTATCAAAGGCCAATAAAAATGTAAACCTACAACCTAGTCAAAGATACCAAGTTTTTAATTGAAGGCGGTAAGACATCAGTCAGGTTGTTGGAAGAAATATCCCTGCATACCAAACTCAGATGTTCAGTCAATCAAGACATCATTTGGATAAAAACACACACATACAGAAAACGTCGGAAATGATGACTCATCTTACAAATTTACAAGTCCAGTGAGTGGATAAAAAGAGTCTGGTAGTTCTCCACTTAGATGGTTGCCATTGACTGATCTGGGTAAAACAAGGATAATATAATATGAGATTATGGATAAAAAACAATGAATATGCAGAAAAAGAAAACAAGAGAATAAATTTACATGGCTGCTAAATTTTTGAGTTTTGACAGTGAACTTGGGATGCTCCTGTGAGCTGATAAGCGGAGAGAAAACTGTACAAAAAATGGGACATATATCATGTCTCCAAAAAAATAATCATGAAGGTTGAGGGATTACAAACGTAAAAATAGCAGCCTCCTATGATACCGATGTCAGGTTATATGAAAAAGGAAAACAACAATCAAATGTATGATGGCCGCCATCTCACCTTGGTACCGAAGGGGCCAACGGGATGATCCATGTCGAACCGCTATTTCCCCTGTGAAAGTCACAAAAGTCAGCATCTTTGACATGTTATATTAAAAACATTCAGAATATATATGATCTAATGCCAAATAAAAAAGCAAATGGGGTTTATCATCATGGTACCATTGTATCTACACATACAAGACACACAATAGTGCAATTCCACAACACAGTCCAGAGGAGATTATTTTAATGGCATTCTGATGTTTTGTTGAATAACAACAAAATATATTTGACTAACAAAAGCAGAAAGCATTGAATTACGCATCTACAGAATTAACCAAACCAAATAGTCAAACACTTAACAAATTGGAAACCATTAGTACCTCAACCCATTAGATAGGTACTTCTACAGTCCTGCTAATGACAGACCGGACCAACATGTCAGTGTAACTGGATCTGGTAAGCAGCATCAATTACCTCATGTTTGTTGCTGTAGTGGTAGGCAAATCCCATCGTTTGACACAGAGAAGCAAAGGATATGGCGGTCCAGGTCTGCGGCCACGTCTAAGCGGGCACGGCGGTAGTGGAGGAGGGAGGCGTCAAACCCAAGGTCCAGCCCACCCGACGAGGAGGAGGAGGATGAGTATCCAAAAGCGGCACCCTCACTCCAAGCCACTGCGTCTAAGGCCGGGCTGAGGAAGGCCCTCAGCGACAGCGACGAGAGGCGACGCTGCCACTGCCTCGCCCATCCACCTGCTGTCGGGGGATGCAGAGACGAACTTGAGATCCATCGCGGCACTTCGAATCGAAAAACGAGGCGGCAGTTACCTAGTCCCGACGAGTCTGGCTTGGAGTTGGAAGCGTCGATGGCCAGGGGCAACTCGGCGGGGGAGCTGCTGCATCTGAGCGGCAGCGGGCGACGACGCGGTGTCGGTGAAAAGCAGCGGTGGCGGCTAAAATGAGGAAACCGTGAGACAAATGAGGAGTAATCTGCAGGAGTCGGGAAATATCAAATAATCTCCAATTGACGATGGTGTAGGTTAACTGTCGTCTATAAGCACTAATAGATGGAGGCCTTTTGAAACCGTCGTCTATTACCGTGCAGGTGGACTCGGGATTCGGCCCATATTGATGACGGGCCTAATTGATGACGGTTTGCTGTCGTCTTTAAGTAATAGACGATGGTATTAGGGTTACTGTCATCAATTACGGCCTAATTGACGACGGTAGGATTTAGTCGTTGTCAATTAATTAAAAGACGACGGTGCCGTCGTCATTATTTTAGCCGTCATTTATTTTCGTGTGTCCTGTAGGGGGCCGGCAAGTATCATCGTGGATGAAGTGTTTCTTGTTTAATTTTGGAGTTCATTATGATGCATGCCCACTGATCTCGCATTTTCTACTCTAAAACTGATAAGTAAGGATTTACTTTCGGCAAGTTCATTTCTGCAAATTTCAGGTTTCAGTCTTTAGAGTTTCCAGCCTGTAGAGTTTCATGCCTTAGGTGAGACAGTTAAGTCTTGCTGAGCCTTTGTGCTCACAGTTGCTATATTTGTGGTTTTGCAGGTTTACTTATATTGTTGCTATTATGGGTGGTCCGTGAGGCCTCAAGCAGTCGAGATGTATCTCTCATGTGACCCCATGCCGCTACCTTATGATCTTCATGTTGCTAGTGAGAAGCGTCTGCAGGCATGGACAACTTCTCTTGTGCTTAGATAGGTTGAGAGTGTTGGTATGTACTTTCCGCTGCGTGTGTACTACTGCTGTACACTAATTTGTAAACAATATTTTATTATGAAATGAAGACTTTGTATCTTTATATGTCTTTTCGTGTGCGCTATTAGGTGTCGCATCGCACGACATCACCCAATGTGATTTCTAGATTGTCGGGACCCCAGTCCTTACAAATACCAAGGTAAATCTAGAAAAATCATCAACAATAACTAATCTGTATTTCTCACCGCCGATGCTTATATAAGAAATTGGATTGAAGAGGTCCATGTGAAGAAGTTCCAATGGTCTTGAGGTAGTCATCTCGTTCTTGGTGGGGTTGGTGCTCCAACTTGATTTCCTGTCTGGCATGCTGCATGGCCTGTCTTTCTCAAAAAATCTTTTAAACGTTGGATGTGATCACATTTTAGAAGGTCACCCAACATGGGGTAGCCGTCTATGCCACAACCATCCCATGTTAGTTTTTGCAACCAAGCAAGTGTTGAGTTCAGCTTTATCTTTGTTGAAGTCAACAAGATAAAGCTTTCCATTCAACTTTCCCTTAAATGCAATTGAGTCATCGCTTCTTCTAAAAATAGTCACACCCTCATTAGCGAATAAACAATTATAACTTTTGTCGCATAGCTAAGATATGGACAAAAGATTATAATCTAGAGAATCGACATGTAAAACATTTGAAAGAGTATGTTGACAAGAAATTTCAATTTTACCGCTACCAAGGACCTTTCCTTGGCTGTTGTCTCCAAAGTATATTTCTTCACTTGGATCCGCATTGCGCTCATACTCCACGAACATACTCCTCTCTCGCTCATGTGATTAGTGCATCTACTGTGCAGGACCCATTTCGATCTCCACCGGAGTAGGCCTGCAAAACAGAGCTATTTATCGGTTTTCGGTAACCAAACTTGCTTGGGTCCTCGCAGGTTAGTCACAAGAGTCTTTGGGCACCCACACACAAGTTTTTTAGTTCTTGTGGCGTGACCCTACATATTTAGCAAAGACATGTCCAGATTTATCTTCATGAGTACATAGGAAGCATCAAAAGTACAGAACAATATTTGCAATTCAGATTCATGTGATGTTTCCTTAATAAAAGTAATTTGCTTCCTAACCTGCACTTTACTGGACATGTTTTTATTTTTAGTAAACCCAAGACCATATTTGATGTTAGTGTTCTAGTGACCATATGTGCACTACGTGCATATTTAATCTTTTCCTTGTCAAAAATGCCACTTTGGGATGGATGTTTAGCATGTGAAGCAGAAGAATCATCTTTAACAATATATTTCTTATTAGAGCATGTGCAAGTTACAGTTGTTGTCGAATTTACACCTTTGGAAGGTTATCTCATGGAGGAGGAGTCACTTTGCTTGAGTGACTCAACTTGCACTTCAAGGATTTTGTCAACTTTTGACAAGTTAGCAAGTTCATCCTTGATTGCAATGTGTGAGTCTTCTAGTTTTGAGTAAGTTTCCTTACTCAAGGCTAGCTCATGCTCAAGTGACTTGCTATTCTCCTTCTCAAGCTCAAGGAGTTTCTCAACCTCTTGATATCTCTTTCTTTCGCGGGTGAGCATATCTTCTTGTCGGTTTACAAGCTCCTCCTTCTCAAAAATTTCATCCGACGACATTTTCATTTTCTTTAAAGTAGTTTTACTTAAACCTTTAAGCATTTCCTCATTTTAACTAGAGCTATCAAAATCATCAATGGAGGAATTAAGCAAGGGAGGTGTAAGTCAAACATTTTTCTCGACTTTCTTAGCCATGAGGCAAGTATGATTATGAGTCTCCCGTCCTCCCATGTTTGGGAAGAGCGTAGACTTCTTGGTATGCTTCTTGATGGCAATGGTAGCCATCTCCTCTTCTTCATTTTAGGAGGACTTGTTGTTTGAGTTCCGCTCCTTGCCAATGTGTGCTTGGTAAGCTTTCCTCCTTTTCCTGAAGGTCTTCTTCTCTTGTGGCTTCACTTCCTTCTTCTTCTTAGTTTCTTCATATGTGCAGTCAACCATAAAGTGATTGTACTCGCCACAGTTGTAGCAGGTACGTCGTGCCTTGGTTTTTCCTTTCTCTTTTCTCTTCCCATCACTTGAGGTTCTGCCGTTCCTTCTTCCCATCATGCGCTTGAATTTATTGATGATAAGCACCATCCCTTCATCATCCATATCAGTGCTCACATCACTTGTGTCTTCTTCATCTCATGCTTGACAAACTTCCTTCCCTTTAGGCTTGCTAGTTGCTTTGAGGGTAACTTCTTTCTTCTTGGAGGAGGTAAGTTCAACTAAATCTTTGACATATTGGGCCTCCTTCTCCATCATCTCATGGTTGATAATCTTGCCCAAGAGTTCATTCGAAGTCATTTTATGAATGGCTTTCTTGGATCATAGAGCACAAGGTGACATTTCTTGGCATAAATGCTCTAATCATCCTTTTGACCACCCCATGGTAGTCCACGTCTTGCTTCCATAGGCACAGATCTTGTTGATGAGCGCCTTCATTCGGTTGTACATCTCTTGAGGTGATTCGCCCTCCTCAATGGCAAACCTCCCTAATTCTCCTTCAATCATTTAAATTTTTGCTTCACGAACTGAGCGATTTCCCTCATGTGCGGTCTTGAGTGTATCCCATATTTCCTTGTCACTTTCCAGTCCATCAATCTTGGTAAACTCTTCTCGGCTCACGGAAGAAGGGATCACTGCAACGGCTTGTGCGTTGCGATGAATTTCTTGCTCTTGCTCCGGAGTGAGTTCATCATCGGTATCCGGGGTATCTATACCTGTACACACAACATGCCAAAGACTGGGGTTTAAGGAGATAAGATGCATTTTCATATTATACTTCCACATTGTATAGTCATTTCCATTGAAACGAGGAGGTTTTCCCATAGGAATTGAAAGATAATGATTGTTAGAATTAAGATGGTCATAATTATAAGGATATCGAGAGTAGTCGTGATGACCACTCCCCATTGTCTTCTCGTCTTCTTACTTGACTTTTTTGCTTAGAAGTTTCTTTCTTAGAAGCGTCTTGAGTTGACGCACTTCTCCATCATCGTGTTTGCTTTCCTTGAGTACATCGAATGCCTTTGTGTCATGTTCATCTTTGGTGTTTGGCACCTTCAGGATCTCGTTGTTCTTGTCAGAGGCTACTGATCTCTCCGAGCGGTGAGTCTCGTAAATGGAGAACCTTGCTCTGATACCAATTGAATGTGGCCTGGAGTGTAAAAGCCATAAAATTTCATAGTGCAAATTTCTGATATGAAAATTAAAAATTTTAAGGGTAAAAACAAATAAACAGTGAATGTGAAAATGAAGTGAGTTAAACCCTATATGAAGGAATTCAAAATTTTAAAGATAGATCCCGTTCAAACCTTGACAAAATAAAAATTTGAGTTCACCATTAGCTTCCAAATTCGAAATAGCATCCCTGTCAAATTTCGTAAAATTTGGAGCATATTTTCTATTCAATTCAATGTGTACATTGAATTCCATTCAAATTCAAATTTGAATTTGAATTTCAGATGAAACTTGTCCAAATTTGAAATCAAATTCCGGAATCTGAATCTACACCTTTGATTTGGCCTGTCCACAAAAATATGGAATTCTTGGACAAATATAGGTGGGAGAATTGAAGGACCAGAGAAGATAGACTTGAGGGGGCTGTGGGACCCACTGTCAGTGAAGCTAATACGTGAGCACTCTATTTCTCACCGTGGCGACACCACACGGCATGCAATGCCAGTGAGCTGCTTACCTGCTTGCATCATGGCGTGCTCGACACACCTCCCAATCTCTATCTTCGGTTCCCTACCAGAGTGGAAAAGCATAAATGTTTATTCCTCTGTTTCTCTCCCGAGCGCACCCCCTCGCCACCTCTGTTCACCCGACCAGATCAAGATTCTGGCCGAGTTTCTTCATCCTCTCAACAGCAAAGTGGTGCACAATACTTCTCTCTACCTTCTCAAGCTTTTGATTTAGTGTTTCGTCGGCTACAATGATGGTACTTTGCAGTGTTGCGGACGCCGCCGTTCTGCCGCCGTAAGGAAGCCCAATGCTTCCCCATCGCGCCGGTGCCACAGGCCAGCTCTCGAGCTGCTCCCAAAAGCAAACAGGATCGCCGGGACATCACCTTTCTCATGGTCAAAACCGTTCTTCGTTTCATCCCCTATCGAGCGAGTATTTCTCAATTTACTTTCAGCACAAGGTTACACTTCATGTTATGTCGTGACAGCAGTTCGTGATCTATGTGGAGAAATCCCTTGATCCAGCTAAATATGAGTTTCTATACCTCCTATCGCACCCCCTGGATCAATCCTCAGTGAAAATAATCGACCACCGATGGAGTATTTCAAGTTTTCCTCATCGTCATTGAAAAGCACCGCTGCTCATCGTCGAGCTTGTGTTGGCCGGCCGTTATGCGGTGTTTGCACCTCTTTTTCACCTTCCTCATGCTCCCAGAAACCTCCCCAGCTCTTTCCCGAAGTGTTTGCGCCATTGCCGAGCGGTACCAACCATCGTCGGAACCCTAGTTCCACCGCCGCCGTCGCGCACTAGATTCCGGCCATCGCCAGCGTTCGACGACCTCCCCATCGTGGTCAGCACCTCAAATAAAGGTTAGGCGGCAGAATTCAGAGAGAAAGAAAGCCGGGAAGGCCGGGAAGGCGAGCTCACCGGAGAGCGCCGCCGCGGGCAGCCCGAGCGCCGCCCCGAGCCGAGGTTGAAGACGACCCGGGCGGGCCCCGCGTGTGAGCCTCTATTTTTCTCCCTTCGGATCTGCTGTGGCCACCAGATCGGGTGTGGCTGCTTGGGTGACCCCGTGGTCTTCGGTGTGGCTCTCTTCTGATTGGCCCATTTAAATGAAGTGGACCCAGGTTGATTAATTCAAACTTTTCCTTTTCCAAATAATTCCAGATTGTGAGCAAACTTCAAAATTCAATTACTCCTAGTAGAATTGCTCAAATAATTCCCAATACATTCTTGTAGACTCATATTCATCCCTATTCTGCAGTGGTGCAATTTATTGGGCATGAAAGTCCCAGACTTTTCATCATTAATTCCTTTGAGCTAACTTCTTCAGAAATTAGTTACCCCTGTTCTACTCATTGGAAAATTCTCAATTTTGGTCAGAACCTTCATTACAGTACACTTGATCTCCATTGAGAATTTCAAGTTCATTGGAATTAATTTACTGGACCAAACAGTGTTCAAAATTCCCTATGTCAATTGAAAAATGAGAAATGTACATAAACATTTTCAGAATTTCTTGCAAACTTGTAAAATCAATTTCTCCGCGTAGGAAGCTCAGAAAAATATGAAATGTTTTTCCTAGAACCAGTAAAACCTCCTCTACCATATCACCCACTGTTAGGCATGATAAAGCTCCAGATTTAATACCAAATTTCACAGAAGGCTTTTAATTGTTGGAATTTTAGAGACATCAAGATTCCTTGAACATCCCCAATTCTTGGTCCAGTTCTTCCTCATAGAACCTAGTGTCCACTGTAAAAATCCCAAAGCAAATTAAAATCATTTTCTTACCTAATTAGAGGTTATAAGATCTTTTATATAGTTTCACTATCGCTCATGTACTTTATATATTGCATATCATATAGGGACGGAGATCGAGGAGGAGCCAGAGGCCTTGGACAGCATCATCCCGGAGACTAACTTTGAATTTGACTCACAGCCAGACAAGCCCCGGTTTGCATTTAAGTGCTATTTCAAAGTTTCTATTTGTATCACTTATGTCTAGGATGAGTTTTGTGCATTAGGGCTAAGGTCACTATGTAAGAAACCCAAATAGGAGAAAAACATGGGTGACATGCTCAAAGGTGGCGTCTCTGATAATTTTAAGTGAGACGAGCCCGCTTCAGCGAGGATCAGACATGGCTCGGCTGAAAGTACAAGGAGACGTGTTAAAACAAAGCCCGTCTCAGTTAAATTGGTATTCGAGACACGCTATCCTCTATGAAAAGCGGGAGATGCACATAAAACACAACACGTCTTCTATGACCGACGTATCCCTCTCCTCTGCTAAAAGAGAGACGTGCTCTAATTGAAAGCGCGTCTCCGATTCCTCACGTCACCTTTAGCTTCATGATTTCTCCAATTTGCTTCGGTTCACTATTGATATCACATATCACTGAACTCAGAGCACATTCTCACTTGATACCTGAATATAATCAAATTCCTTCATTATGATACCTGAGGAACATGATGAACAAACCACAAATTCATTCTTCACATAGTTGAAGAACACACAAGATAATATTCAAGAGAATTCATTCATTAAAAATATTTACAAAACATAAGCTACTAAAAACTACAAAGAAAAACTAAATCCTAATCCTACTCCTACTCCTACTCCTCCTCCTTGTCCTCCTACTCCTCCTCCTCCTCCTCCTCCTCCTCCTCCTCCTCCTCCTCCTCCTCCTCCTCCTCCTCCTCCTCCTCCTCCTCCTCCTCCTCCTCCTCGTCCTCGTCCTCCTCCTCGTCGTCGTCCTCCGACAGCGACTCCGCACCGATGCAACAGGAGGCTGGGCTGGCAGCTCCGGCTGCGCCGACTGCACTAACAATGCAATCCCGTGAACGAGGTTTCTCTCCGTCGCCTCCACCAGGTTTCTGCGGCCCTCAGGGCCAAGCACCTGGGCCATCGTCTCAAACAGAATGTCGAGACGATCGGCCACTCCCGTGAGGGCGAAGAGGTAGTGGTTGATGGTACCCATTCCAATAAAATGGGGAAGGGTATCCAGACCCAAGGAACTCATGGCGCGAGATGTATTGTTGTACGCCTCTTGCACCATAAGGAGGCATTGCTCGCTGTTGAACCTCTCGGGGGAGCTGCAGCACAGTTTCTTGTTGGGTGGCTCTCTCGGCGGGCTTGGCGGTGGAAGGTCCGCCATGGTGATTGTGAGTCGCCGGGCGGAGAAGACGATCGAAGAAAAGAAGAGATCCAAAGTGAGCGACGCGCTTGTAGAGAACTCACTAGTGATGGCGCGTCTTAAATAAGGTACGCGCGGAGTCATCGAGGGAGCGGTTGGTTTCCCGCGCATTGATTGAACGATTGGACGCATCAATACTGCCTCGGAAAACAAAAGGTTGCGCACAGATGTCGCACGCGTCTCTGCACCACGTCGCCAAAATTATGTTCTCCGCAGACCTCGTGTCGCGCGTGTCTCTTTCAACAATGGAAGATGCTCTTTAGATTAACGAACGTCTCTCTTAGTTATAGCGTGTCTCGAATTTATCTCCCTCGTCTCTTCGACAATGGAAGATGCTCTTTAACTTAACGCGCGTCTCACATTTATCTCTCTCGTCTCTTCTTCGCCTCTGGTGCTCCTTTATTACTAATTGACCAACGGTCCTTTACTAATCGACCAACTCCAGTGTGACCGCCTCCTCTATTCGCCATCGTCGTTGTCGCCGTCGTCGCCGTCCTCGTCGTCGTCATTGTCGCCGTCCTCGTCGTCGTCATCGTTGCCGTCCTCATCGTTGTCATGGCTGGTATCGGCTTGGCGTGTAGTCGGCTGAAGGAGGAGAGCTTGGCGTGGTGCAAGAATCATCCCCATGTTGTACATATGGCACACTGGTCGCGTAGTTGTATATATGTAGATCTGCAATGGACTGATGAACTTAACTTTAGTTTTGTTTTTCTGTCTTGTTTGTTTTTTGTATTTTCAATTTCTCTGCATAGGGTTTCTCTGTGAAGCCTGAATCGGGAGATTTATTGAAGTGGCAGTGATTGTCCTCGGTAAAGAAGGGGTAAGTCATGAAGAACAAGCACATTATGAGTTTAACCATCGTCCTCCTGTTAATGAATTTCCTTTGCAGCGTGACTGGGAAAGTGGTTACTACCTCCTGACAATCTCCTTCTCAGAGGATTGTCCATTGTTGCCTGCAAGATGCGTCTTTCCAAGTGGTTTCTTCCAGCCAAATGTCCATCGCTCAGGAGCACTTTGCAGTGGGATTCTTGATCAAGAGACTATAAGATAGACCTATTTTGCTCATGTAATTAGTATTTTTTGCCGAACTTATTTGAACTGGTTTCTTATGTTGCTTAAATTGATATTTCATAAGGGTGGTGCACTGCTTTTACAATCAAAACTATACTACTTGAAGTTCAGTGTTTGCCGCATCAGCCAAATGCGCCCGATGTTAAAAATGATTGCTATAATCTACTTATCAAGGTTAGACACTTTGTGTTAGTGACCAACGTAGGTTATTCATTCCTCCTTCAACATTTGTCAATTTAAAGAATGTCAATATTTTTAGTGTCCAGGGCAATATAAGAGATGTGTTCGGGAGCAAGCTGGACGGTACAGTTTAGATTGATTGATGGGAGCTTTAGGAAAAAGTTTAGATTCAAAATTAGTTTAGAGGACATACAATGTATGAACTATGAAATTCATTGAGTTGCAAATTATCTCTAAATTGCAATGTCATTGCTTTTGTTTGTCCCTGAATTCCAATAAATCCATGAATTGCAATGTCATGCGTTTGTTTATCCCTGCAACGGTTCACGATGTGGTGCGAGTGGCAATGTGAAGAGTGCATGAGAGACGGACTTTAGAAAGGAGCGTCTCAGATACCTGATATCCAGCAAAAGGGAGACGCGACTTTCAGTCGCGCGTCTCCGATTTACGCCAAAGATCTTTTGTCCCACCTCGAAAAGCTGAGTGCAATGCAACGATCATATAAGGAATTGCACAAAGTTGCCAGTTTGACATATCGCAATGTCCTGGATGTTGTTCCTGGCCGGATTTAGCACATTGTGGTGCATCTAGGACACTGTGGTGTGTCTGAGGCCACAAATAATGAGAGACGCGCTTTATAGTGGCGCGTCTTCAATTTACATTGAACATACGGGCAAAACAAAATCCGAGACGCACCTTAGGTTGAGATCTTCTCCGATTCATGCCGAAGATTTTTGTCCCACCTCGGAAAGCTGAGCACAATGCAACGATTATATAAGGCATTGCGCACAGTTGCCAGTTGGACACGACGTAATGTCCTAGATGTTTTTCCTAGCTTCAGCAAATTGTGGCGCATCTAGGACACTCTGGTGTGTCCTGGGCATCAAAATATTGAGAGACGTGCCTTAAATTTGCCCGTCTCTCATTTACGCCAAAAAAATTTGTCCATCGCGCGCTCTCCCCCAACATTTGGCAAAAAAAATTTAGCTGTCCCACACTCTCTTGACCTATAAACCACCGATCCGGAGCACGCCGCCACCGTCCCTCTTTCTCAACTCGCTCTTCGTCATTGTCGCGCTGTCGGCGTCGACCCCTACCCCGTCGTCAACCCCGACCTTCATCATCAGAGAGTTGAGCACGCTGAAGCATGCCGCCTCGTCCCCTGTCCTGGGAGCACGCCGCCACCTCCACCCCGACCTCGGTAATTGGTATGAGGACGCCGCCACCTTCACATAAGTGGAAATGTTCTTCCTATCCCCAGAGCATGCCGGCCTGCTGTCATCAGAGAGTTAAGGAACCGCCACTCCGGTGCCTCCGCCAGCTCATCCCGGAGCATGCCGTTGTGTCCCCTATCCCCGGAGCACGCCGCCGCCTCGACCTTGCCCTCAGAGCGTGCATTCCAGTGATTTTATTGAATTTGAGGATGTCCAATGAAGGCTCATCATTAATGAAGTCATTGATCCAAAGGGAGAATTTTCATTACGATATACATTCATCTTCCTTGTTTATGTCCAATGCAGAAGTAATGGACTATCAATGTATAATAAATTCGGATTTTCAAACCCTAAAAACTGCAGGAACTGTGGTTTACACTAGCATTTGCCATCCAACTGAGTTTGATTTCTACCTCTACAGCCATGCTGGAATCAAGGTACCTATGCGATAATTGGTGTTTATCTCACGAGTTTTTGATATCGGGCTATAAAAGCATCAGTGGAATGTAAATTGTTTGTTTTTTTAGGGGACAAGCACACCAGCTCAGTACCATGCCCTTTACCATGAGAACAATTTCTCTGCTGATGCCTTGCAGATGCTCACCAACTGCATGTGCTACAAGTAAGCTCTGTTCTCCATTCACTAACAGTTTCTGTGTTTATTACTGTCGGTACCCTAAAAACCATACACCCCCTGAGGTTACAAAGATCTCAAGGGAAGGACGTCTACTCAAATTGAAGACCCTCGGAGGCCCACTTGTCAGACATAACCGGACCTGCTTCTCCAACATGGTTAACCCCTAGGTTGCCACGTGTACTTCCAGACCGGAGCTACTACCCACAAGGGTGAAGCTCCGGGCTAGGTACCGAAACGGCACCTCCGGACTTAACCCCTGACCGAGAGAAGCTCCGGACCTGACACGTGCCAGGCCACCCCGGAGCTTCCCGCTTCCCACAAGCAAGCTCCGGAGCTGCCACGTGTCCAAACGTCGGAGCTGGCCGCCTCAAACCTCCGGAAGACATTGTAACGACTCCGGATCTTCAAAGGATAGCCGCGGACTTCAAGACCCGATTAATTGTCATTAATTCCATGTTAATGACACTTAATCGGACAATCTTAACACCTGTAACGGCACTGTCGGAGCCCGTTACAGGGTTATTAACAACAATTAATCGTGTATCAATACTAGTAACCGCCGGGGCCACATGTCGGGCCAGGCTAACTTGTAACGGTTTGTCCTTGTACTATAAAAGGACAGACCGACGATACACAAAGAGAAGGCTCT
Source organism: Tuctoria greenei (assembly GCA_036927565.1). Classification (NCBI taxonomy): domain Eukaryota; kingdom Viridiplantae; phylum Streptophyta; class Magnoliopsida; order Poales; family Poaceae; genus Tuctoria; species Tuctoria greenei. The sequence continues at coordinate 105,838,803 of JAYESD010000003.1, read as the reverse complement.
GGAACGCTCTCAGGCACACACGCATTGACGTGAGCTTCCATACATAAACTAATACAACACCACACACCTGTGGAGTAGGGTATTACGCTCAGGCGGCCCGAACCACGTAAACCACTGTGTCTCTCGTGTCCAATCGTGATTCATCTTCTTGAGTCTCCGCGCGCCCACACCGAACTACAAACTCCTTCAACACTTTAGTAGTGTTAGGAGATCTGCCGACTCCAACAGTCGACAGTTGGCGCGCCAGGTAGGGGTGCCTGAGATTTTCAAGAATGGTGAATTCTGCGGCTGGATCATCCAATGGGCAACCTGCTGCTCAGGCTGTCGGGGGCAATCCCTCCAACATGCAGCCACCAGCAGGAGCCTCAGCACCAGCAGGAGTCACACTCCCACCACCACCATCTTCTCCGGCAAAACGTGCCGGGCAACATGATGGTGCGCCGGGGTCACATATTGCGCCGGCAAGTCATGACAACCCAGAACACGCGCTCCATGCAGCGCGTGCTCTTCTCCAGCGACCACCACCTCCGGATGCATCTCGAGATGCCATGGAGCAATGGAGGGCTGATGTTGAGCATTTGGTCGCAGCAGCGGCCGAACGCCTCAACAACCAGGGTCCTCCTCCTTCAGGGCGAGCCCCGTCGCAGCGACGGACGTTGTCTGGAAGACTTGGTCCGCATGTCTCCAACAACCGAAGACGAGTTGCGTCACAGCAAGTGACGTCGTTGCCCTCTGGGGCACGACGCACCCATACGGTATCTCGGCTTTCGACACATGACCTCCGGGCGGAGCTTGATCGCCGATACCGCCAACAGGATGGCCGTGTCCATATCGAGCGAGCTCGAGAAAGACGGGATGCTCAAGACCTTTCTACTCTGGAAGGAGTAGGAGGAGGCTGTTCCGCCCTAGCCATGCACCTGCGCATGGTTAGATGGCCACAGAAGTTCCGGCCACACTTGCCGGAAAAATTCGACGGGACTGTCAACCCCGTAGAATTTCTGCAGATATACTCCACTGCAATCTTAGCAGCTGGAGGAAACGATGCCGTAATGGCCAACTACTTTCCAGTGGCCTTAACTGGGACCGCCAGGTCCTGGTTTATGAGCCTTCCACCCAACTCTATCGACAGTTGGGAGGAGCTGTGCCGTCAGTTAACTGCCAACTTCGGGAGTTCATACACCCGACCGGGCACTGAACTAGACCTTTTTGCGGTCGTGCAAAAAGGGGGAGAATCTTTGCAGTCATTCTTCCAGAGGTTCTCTCAGGTACGCAACACAATCCCTTCTATCTCAAGCGCTTCTGTCATTGTGGCATTCAGACAGGGTGTACGAGACAAGAAGATGTTGGAGAAGCTGGCGATCAAAGAGATCACCAGCGTCACGGAGCTCTTCAGCTTAGCAGACAAATGTGCCAGAGCTGCGGAGGGCCGTGAAATGCACTCCAAACCAGCCTTGGAGGATCACAAAAAATCCTCCAAAGAAGAAGCCGCTACCTCCGGGAGTGGCAAGAAGAAAAAGAAGACCAACGGCAAGAAGAAGCCGTCGGCCGGCACATCCAACGTTGCAGCCACTGCAACTCCTGGTGGCCGGGGGCCACGCCCCGAGAAGCGACCTCGACCGTCTTCCGAAGACGGCGGCAAATCCAAAATGTGGTGCCCCATTCACAAAACGGGCAGCCACAGGCTGGAAGACTGCCGGGAGGTCCAAAACCTTGCCGAGCGCTACAACAAGCGCCGGGAAGGGTCTCCTTTCCGACAGAGGGAGGGAAAACAGAAGGTTGACGAAGCTCCGACTGAAGAGGAATTAGGGTTTCAGGACCCCAAAAAGGCCCTGAAAGCCGTCTACACCTCCGTCGACGATGATTCCGACGTCTCCGACAACGAGCATCGGAAAACCATGAACACCATCTTTGGTGGATCATGGGACATCACTTCTCGTCGTGTCATCAAGATTATGCGGCGGGATATGGCTGCTGTAGCTCCTACAGCTAGACCGGAGCCACATCGAAAGTGGATGGACACACCCATCACTTTTGATGCTTCGGACTGTCCTCGAAGCATGGTCGGAGCTGGCCAATTACCCTTGATGGTATTTCCCACCATCAACAACATCCAGCTCCATCATGTTATGGTGGATGGAGGTTCGGGGCTGAACCTTATAAGCTTTGAAGCTTTTACCAGACTTCAGCTTCGACCTTCGGATCTTCAGCCCTCTCGACCATTCTCCGGAGTAGGTCCGGGGGCCATTACCCCACTCGGAGCTATAATTCTCCCCGTTACCTTCGGGACACGGGAGAAGTACCGCACCGAGAAGTTGGTCTTCGACGTCGCTCAGATCAACTTACCATTCAACGCCATCTTGGGTAGACCTGCCCTATACAAATTTATGGCAGCTGCTCATTATGGATACTTGGTGTTGAAGATGCCAACACCAGCAGGCGTTCTCCGGATTCGTGGAGATCGCACCGCCGGAGTAACTGCTCTGGAGGAGCTCCATGCACTCACCACTGCGCACGAGGAGGACTCCAGACAGGGGCAAGCTCCAAAACCTCCGAGCATTCGGCAACGAGGCTCAACCTCTGCTCCCCGTGTGCAGCCAAGCGGCGACACCGACATCCCCGTCAAAGTCGTCCAAATTGGTTCTGATGTCACTCAAACCACCCGCATATCGGGTGGGTTGAATGACAAATAGGAACTCGCGCTCATCACTTTCCTCCGGGCTAACGTTGACGTATTTGCTTGGCAACCGTCACAAATGCCTGGGATCCCCAGGGAAGTGATTGAGCACAATCTGAAGATTTACCCCGATGCTCGGCCTGTGCATCAGAAACCTCGGAAGCAATCTGTAGAGCGACAGAACTTTATCCGACAAGAAGTGAAGAAGTTGCTCGAAGCCGGATTTATCCGAGAAGTCTTCCATCCAAAATGGCTGGCGAACCCAGTCGTTGTGCCCAAGGCCGGCGGGAAACTTCGGATGTGCATCGACTACACCACACTGAATAAGGCATGTCCAAAAGATCCATTCCCACTACCTAGAATAGATCAGATAGTGGATTCCACCTCCGGGTGCGAGTTACTGTGTTTTCTAGATGCATATTCTGGATATCATCAAATCAGGATGTCTAGGGAGGATGAAGAGCATACTTCATTCATCACAGTGGATGGATTGTATTGTTACACAGCCATGCCGTTTGGTCTCAAGAATGCAGCTTCAACTTTTGTACGAGCTATGTACAAAACTTTCGAAGAAATCATCAGAGACATAGTGGAAGTGTACGTCGATGATATCGTGGTCAAAGTCAAGAACAAGGAGTCTCTCTTGGACACCTTGCAGGCTGTCTTCGACAAGCTGCGGGCCACCCGCACGAAGCTAAACCCAGACAAGTGCGTCTTCGGGGTTAGTTCCGGAAAGCTTCTTGGTTTCCTGGTAAGTCACCGGGGCATAGAGGCTAATCCGGCGAAGATAAAAGCCATTGAAGACATGCGGCCACCAACCCGCATCAAAGACGTCCAAAAATTAACTGGATGTCTAGCAGCCCTCAGCCGGTTCATTTCAAGACTGGCGGAAAGAGCACTTCCCTTCTTCAAGTTACTGAGGAAGTCCGGACCATTCCAATGGTCTGAAGAAGCAGAGAAGGCATTCCAGGAGCTGAAACAGTTCCTCACCACCCGTCCTGGTAGCTCCGAACCCTGGTGAGCCTTTGTTGCTTTACATTTCAGCTACTGACGAAGTCGTCAGTATGGTTCTGGTTGCGGAGAGACCGGAACTACCCAATACTCAGGAATCCAGTCCCCTTCGGGAGGGTCCGAAGGTTCCTGAAAGCGGGTCTGGGTCCCAGCTCCCAGACTCAAACCCACAAGAAGCCACTTCAGAGGACCCGGACCCCTCTAAGAGGGTCCAGGTCATTTCTGAAGAAGCTCCGGGTTCCTCCACCCAGAACCCGGAGGTCCCCGAAGAGAGTCTGGACCCCTCCGAGAGGGTCCGGATCAATGAAGAGGAAGCTCCGGACACCTCCGGGAGGGTCCGGACCATTCAACGCCCGGTATACTTCATCAGTGAAGTGTTACATGATGCCAAGACTCGATACCTAGAGGTGCATAAACTACTTTATGCAGTTCTTATTGCCTCAAGGAAGCTTCGACACTATTTCCAAGCTCACAAAGTCTCGGTGGTGACCTCATATCCACTTCGAGCGATCCTGCATAATCCCAATTCAACTGGGAATATTGCAAAGTGGGCAGCGGAATTGGCTGAATTCGATCTTGAATTCATTCCGAGACAAGCAATCAAGAGTCAAGCGTTGGCAGATTTCGTGGCAGAATGGACTTCCTCTCCATTAAACCCTGGGGGCCCCAGCGAGCAGAAGACGGAACCTCAAGTTCCAACCTTCACTAAGCCTCACTGGACCCTTTACTTCGACGGCTCCATGCAGAAGCAGGGAGCCGGAGCTGGAATCCTTCTCCTCGCACCAACTGGGGAGAAGGTGAAATACATGGTACACCTTGACTTCAAGGCAACCAACAACATGGCGGAGTATGAAGCACTCATCTATGGATTAAAGGTGGCACTATCATACGGTGTCAAGCAATTGCTGGTCAAAGGAGATTCACAACTCGTCATCAAGCAGGTGAAGGGTGAATGCTCCTGCAATAATCTCCAGCTGGCTGCTTACCTCCTTGAAGTCCAGAGGCTTCAGAAGGACTTCGAAGTCCTAGACCTTCACCATGTTCAGCGTGCTCACAACGCTGAAGCTGACGAACTCTCGACCAAGGCGTCAACTGGAGCTCCGGCTCCTGATGGAACCTTTGTCCGGAGGTTGTCAAAACCCACAGTTCAGCCTGCCGAACTGAACGAAGGGGGCGAGATCAGCATCCCGAAGCTGACGGTCCCCATGGCCCTGTTACCATGGCAGCCATCAAGAGTTGTAGGTGCTGCCGGAAGCTCCGAGCAACCCAGCACGCAAGACTCAAATGCTCAAGTCAGTTCCGATGCATGGATCTCGGAGATCCGGAGCTACTTGAAAGACAACATCCTTCCTGACGATGATGTATCCGCTGATCGGGTAGTCAGATTGGCTAAAAGATACACGTTGGTAGAAGGGGATCTCTACCGGCGCGGTGCCAACGGCATCCTAATGCGGTGCATCACAAGGGAAGAAGGCTGCGAGCTCCTCGCAGAAATCCATGGAGGCGAGTGTGGGAACCACGCATCTTCCCGCACGCTGGTCGGAAAAGCCTTTCGGCACGGCTTCTACTGGCCTACAGCGCTCCAGGATGCCACTGAGCTGGTGAAGAAATGCAAAGCATGCCAATTTCATGCAAAGCAAATTCATACACCTGCTCAGTCCTTACAAATGATACCTCCCACATGGCCTTTCGCTGTGTGGGGGATGGACATCTTGGGACCCTTCCCTAGAGCCGTCGGAGGTTACAAGTTCCTGTACGTCGCCATCGACAAGTTCACCAAGTGGCCGGAAGCAACTCCCGTTGTGACGATCAACAAACAATCTGCAATCAATTTTCTACAATCCATCGTGAGCAGATTCGGAGTCCCAAATAAGATCATCACTGATAATGGGACTCAATTCACAAGCTCCGCATTTAAAGGATATTGCGAAGACCTCGGCATACAAGTTTGCTACGCTTCCGTAGCTCATCCTGCCAGCAATGGACAAGCCGAGAGAGCAAATGCAGAGATCCTTAAAGGACTCAAAACACGCACTTATGAGCGCTTGAAAAAGCACGGAGCCAATTGGATCGAAGAGCTTCCGCCCACTCTATGGGCCAACAGGACTTCTCCAAGTCGGGCAACCGGAAAAACACCCTTCTTTCTGGTGTACGGAGCTGAAGCGATCCTTCCTCCGGAAATCACCTTGGGTTCCCTCCGAGTCCGGACCTTCGACGAAGCCGCGCAGGACCAGCTCTGGCGCGAAGACCTAGACCTCCTCGAGGAGGGAAGGTGCCAAGCAGCTGTTCGGAATGCCCGATACCGCCAAGCTCTACGGCGCTATCACCAGCGGCATGTACACAACCGACAGCTCGAGGAAGGCGATCTGGTGCTACGGAGAATACTATCCAGAGAAGGGCAAAACAAACTCTCCCCCGACTGGGAAGGGCCCTTTCGAGTGATCAAAGTATCCCGTCCCGGAAGCGTTCGCTTGGCTACCGAGGATGGGACACCTCTCCCAAATCCTTGGAACATCGAGCACCTCCGTAAGTTCTACACTTAATTCCACGGAGGTGAGTCTTAAGTAACTTGAAATGTATGTTATAGAGTCATTGTACAGAGTCGGGTAGTTCCTCTGGGAGAGCAGCCGGACCTTTCCCGAAAGGTTTGAAAAGCTCATGCAACACTTTACACAGTCTCCGGACTAAAAGTGTGGCTAACTACCCTGGGTCAAACGAGAAACCAAACACACTTAGCCTGGTTCCGTACCCTAAGAGTGTACTTGTTTCCCCTGTACCCCGGACCTATAATGAAAGACATCTTCATGTGAAATAGACTCCACGTGCATTCATTTTTGCATAGGCTCGACATTTTTATTTTTCTCTTTCTTGTCTATAACAGAAACGTGCAATTCTTAAGAAGTTCTAGTTTGACCGGTTTACATACGATTCGAGTTGAATTGTCAGATTTTTTGGATTTAAATATCGTCTGTGGCCAACTCGCCTGAAAGCCGCCAAGCCATTCTAGGGCCGGAGTGCGCTATCGACTTAGCCTGGTCAAGCACCCTAAGTACGCCACTCTACCTACATCCCGGCAGGCCAAAGTAAGGCGGGTCCATGGACAATTGGATCTAAAAGAAAAGACAATTCATCCAGTCGTATTAAAAATCGTGTTCAACTTAAAATTTTCTTGAGAACCATAAGCCGCGACGAAGTTATAGACAAGGAACGAATTTTACTATTTTTCTTGGCTTAAGTGTGCAGGAAAAATGAACCCTACGTTGATGGAGAAAAACCGGAGCTAACCAAGCTCCGACTCCCACCAGGGCGTCAACCGTTGGCGTTGACTAAAAGATGGTGAGAAGACCCCATCACTGGAGTCTGTTGCCAACAAACCAAGTGTGGCAAAGGTCATTGCCGGAGATGCTAAGCTCCGACACCTTGGAGTATTAACTACCGACGCTCAACGTGTTGATAGAGGCTATTGCCGGAGCTACTAAGCTCCAGCGATGGACAGTGCCGGAGCTTCTAAGCTCCGACAACTTCAGGGGACCTTCACTATCAAAAACTTCGGACCTAAATTCCACAAGTTCGAAGCAAATTCGTCTTCAACAAAACTCAACATCCTTTTGGTACATGTCCACAATCAAATTGTGCACATCTACCAGGGGGCCAAGTGAAGATAAAGATGTTGAAGACAAAAAAAAAATGAAATTCGCAAAAAATTGGGGATTTCATTTCATCTGAAGACCGGAGATTACATCTGGAGACAAGGGATTACAAAATTGAGGAAGAAGAGAAGATACAAGTAAAGGCTAAAAGAGACGGTCCTAGACCCTATGGAAGAACTCGGCGACCTTCTGGGCGACCTCCGACACGCAGGCTCGGGTAGCTTCGCCTTCTCCTTCGACGGGGCCTTCAAGCACCGGGTCCAGAGGAAATCGAGGGTTCCGGCTGGTGTAGCACGTCAACACATATTCTGTGACGTTCCTAGCCAGGGATTGCCCCTCGACCTCCAGCTGGTCCGCGATGACGTCGCCCACCTTGGATAGCTTGCTGCCTGCGGCGCTCAACGCTTGCAACGCAAGGTCCGGCTCCGGCTCCGGATCATCCGGGTGCACGGGGCTGAAACCCATCGGCGTCAGCGCGTCGTCGGCCTTGCCCAGGAACTCCCAAATCTGCAGGGAGTCCGCCTTCCTCAAGTTCTTCATCTCTTCCAGGGATCTCCGGGCCGCCATCAGCTCCGAATTCTCGCGGGCGAGGCGCTCAACTTCTTTGGCGTTTTGCTTGATCTTCGCAGCAACCCGCTTCTCAAGTCTTCCGAGCTCCTCCTCCCGGAGGTGGATCTTGTTCTGGCGGTCGACCAGGTCCTTCTCCCTAGCCTCCACTTTCTTCTCCCGGGCGACAAGGGCACACTCGTATTCATAGAGTTCCTGCCCCCGCACCCAGGTCTTCTCCTCTTCCTCGAGGCAGCGCTCTTCCAATTTATTAGTGCGCTCCTCGAGGCCCTTGTCCACCAGAGCTATTTTCTCGGCGAGCTCTTCTTCCCGTCGCAAGACGTCATCCCGTAGCTCTAGGAGTTTTTGCTCCTCGTCCTCGAGCCGTCTTTCCCTCCCTTCAAGTGCCTCTCGGCGCTTGATGAGTGCGGTGCTGATGGCCTCGAGCTGATCAAACCGAGCATTGGCCACGTCGTTAGCAGCCTTAGCTCGGTCGTGGAACTCCCGGGATTGAGCATCGAGGGCGTGAGTCATGCTCTCCTTCTCGTCCAGCAGCTTATCCCAGAGCTCCAGGCGGATCTTCTCCCGCTTGATCCACTCCTTGTCATCCGCAAGCCTCGACTGCGCCAGCTTAGTCTCGAAGTGGAGCCGATTACGCCACCGCCTAAGGGTTTGGCGCTCCTCTTCAAGAGCCTTGCTGTCGTGGAAGAAGGGCAGTTGGACCTGACGTAGACTGGAGCAGGCGTTGTCGATGGACATCGACAGCGAGATGGGCTCCGGACCTGCTGGGATCTCTTCCGCTGGTTCCAGCGGGTCTTCACATACAAAAATTGGGTCCCACTCTACGAGAGTGGAACCCCGAGCTTCCAAAGCGCTAGGGCCTTCCTCCGGGACGGCCTCAGTCGCCATCGAAGGAGGTCCCGCCACCAAGTCTTCATTCGCCCCCTCAGGCGGGGGGCCGGCGACTTCGTTCAGGCACTCTGGCTCTGCCACAGGTACCATCGACGTCGTCGCCTCCGGAGCAGGAGCCGCTACTGGCTCCGGCCGGGACACCTCTTCTGAGGGAGGCTCAAGCTCCCTCGCCTCTTTAACCGCCGGCTCTGTGACCGGCGCTCCAACAATCACCGGCTCTGCGGCCGGAGCTTCGGAAGTAACCGGCTCAACTGCCGGAACTACTTCGACTTCCAGCTCGCATGCCGGGGCTTCAGCCACCTCCGGCTCAATCGCCGGGGCTTCAGCACTTTCCGGCTCCGAAGCCGGGACTGCTACTTCCTCCGACTCAACAGCCGGAGCTTCTACTACTGCAGCACCAGGACCCGGAGCTTCCACTTCTGGGGCGGGTGCCGCTGGCGCATCTTCATTCCCGTGGTCCGGCGCTACCACGGGAACTTCTGGAGACGAGTCGAGGTCCATGACCACGACAGCCGGCGCCGGAGCTGTCGCAGCCTCCGCTTGGGGCGGCACCGGGACTGGAGCAGAAGCCCTCGCAGCCTCAGACACTGTGGCTGAGGGTGGAGCTTCACTCCCCTTCTTGGGAACGCTGCAGATGAAGAACGAAGAAATTGAGCAAACAGATGTTACAATTAAAAAGTTAATCGAGGTAAAAAAGAAAAATTACCTTGGGAGGCTCCCGCACCAGCTTGCGCGGAACCTCTTTCCCGGACGATCCGGGCTAGCCACGGTCGGCGTAGGAGCTCCGGGAGGACTCCCAGGACTTGCCACAGCCGCGGGCGTTTCCCGGGTCGGAGCTCTCCTTTATCGGGAAGAACTCCTGGACCTGGAGGCCCTCACCGCTCCAGATGCCGGAGTCGCGCGCCCGGAGCTAGCACCACAGGAGGGATCCACCACGGGGACAGTCGCACTCCGGGAGGATCCCACCGCCGGAACAGTAACGTTCCGGAAGGACCCCACCACGGGGACAGTCGCCACGGCGGCGGAGGATCTTCCTTCCTGAGGAGGGGGAACCAGGGGGGAAGTGGCAGGCCCGATGGACCTTCCGTCAGCATGTCGCAGCTTCCTCTTCCGGCTCTCCGGCTCCTCCGCCAGCTCCTTGCCCTTGCCGATGACCTCAGGTCTTGGCTGTGGGACAGGGGCGGAGCCGTCTTCGAACAACCCGGGGATCGCCAACCGGGTGGTTGATCTTCTCTCGACGACACCAAGGTCGTCAAGCGAGGGCATCGTCCGCCGGAGCTCCCTGCTGAACTCAACTTCCACGTTCAGAGGGAGGAAGGCTGGCGGCGGAGTCAAGTAATCTCCGTCAACGTCGATGCCGTGCTGGAATTTCTTGAGGTGAAACTCCAAGGTCTTCCCCACCATGCTGGACTTCAACCCGGTCTCAACCCGGTCCTCGTCCATCATGCTGTTGAGGGCCCAGGCGAGCTTCTCCCTCCTCTATAGCGGCGCCCACCTGTTGGACAGGAAGTTGCAGAACACCGCCTGGGGAGTCAATCCTCCCTCCACACATTGGCGGATCCTGGTCAGAACAGGGTCGAAAGCTTCCGCCAGCAACGGAACTTCGCTCCATACCGACGTGTCAATGCCGGGCAGACCGTCTGGCAACTCCAACCGCTCATGCTCCTCCACCCGGACGACTATCCAATCTTTCTTCCAGTCATCCCACTTCCCGGAAGGGAATGACCGGAGGTACTTGAATGGGCACTTCTTGCGCTTCACGAAGTAGTAGAAGCCAAGATACTCATTGCTTCGGCCGGTGGTGTGGACGGTGAAGAAGGTTCGGAAGAGCTCGATGCAGGGAGGGATGCCCACCCACATCTCGCAGAAGTGGACAAAGATGGACACAAGGAGAATGGAGTGAGGGCCAAGGTGGTACAGCTGCAGACCATAGAAGTCCAGCAGCATCAAGAATAAAGAAGAAAACGGTGGGATCAGCCCCACCATGGCGTACGAGGAAAAGTACACCATCTCGCCAGCGTGCTCCTTTTCAAAGGGGAGCTCTCCGCCGGCGCGGACCGAGCGGTTGAAGAAGTCCAAAGACCACCCCATGAGGGCCCGGACCTTCTTCAGATCGCTGTCAGTCTTCAAGCGACTCTCACGCAGACCCAACTCCATCGCAGCACAGCTAGGCAAGAGAAGAGGAGCAAAGTACGAGTTGGGAGTTTGAGCGCAAGAACAGATGGGAAGCGTAAAGAACTCCCGACGGTGCGCTTTCCTTCTTAAGTAAGCCCTCGCAACGCTTGGATGGAAACTGCAGGGGAGTCAAGGATACTACTCAAGAATTCAACCCTGCCGATGACAAGAGGGCCCGGGACCACCCTGACGATCAAGTCGAGACTCTTACCCAGGCGAACAGTTGTCATCACGAGGCGGGAAACCCAAAGGCGGCGACCTGACAAGGCGTGCGGAACCGATACGGTTTTCGTATCGGGAACCGGCGACCTTCAATTGCGAGAGATCCGCACGTCAAAGATCTTATCTGCCGCCTGAGGTGCGCCACGCGTCGGGATTTAACCGTAAAGCCCCGCCAACGGCACCTCCGAAGACCCTTGAAGACCCAGTTCAAGAGCCGCGAGTATGGACCCACCTCCGACGGAATGACTTCACCCCGGTGACTTTCCCCGGAGGTAGGTCCAGGGGGCCACTGTCGGTACCCTAAAAACCATACACCCCCTGAGGTTACAAAGATCTCAAGGGAAGGACGTCTACTCAAATTGAAGACCCTCGAAGGCCCACTTGTCAAACATAACCGGACCTGCTTCTCCAACATGGTTAACCCCTAGGTTGCCACGTGTACTTCCAGACCGGAGCTACTACCCACAAGGGTGAAGCTCCGGGCTAGGTACCGAAACGGCACCTCCGGACTTAACCCCTGACCGAGAGAAGCTCCGGACCTGACACGTGCCAGGCCACCCCGGAGCTTCCCGCTTCCCACAAGCAAGCTCCGGAGCTGCCACGTGTCCAAACGTCGGAGCTGGCCGCCTCAAACCTCCGGAAGACATTGTAACGACTCCGGATCTTCAAAGGATAGCCGCGGACTTCAAGACCCGATTAATTGTCATTAATTCCATGTTAATGACACTTAATCGGACAATCTTAACACCTGTAACGGCACTGTCGGAGCCCGTTACAGGGTTATTAACAACAATTAATCGTGTATCAATACTAGTAACCGCCGGGGCCACATGTCGGGCCAGGCTAACTTGTAACAGTTTGTCCTTGTACTATAAAAGGACAGACCGACGATACACAAAGAGAAGGCTCTGGAACGCTCTCAGGCACACACGCATTGACGTCAGCTTCCATACATAAACTAATACAACACCACACACCCGTGGAATAGGGTATTACGCTCAGGCGGCCCGAACCACGTAAACCACTGTGTCTCTCGTGTCCAATCGTGATTCATCTTCTTGAGTCTCCGCGCGCCCACACCGAACTACAAACTCCTTCAACACTTTAGTAGTGTCAGGAGATCTGCCGACTCCAACAGTCGACAATTACAATTGTATACCAATTTGTTCTTGTGTTTATTACAGATGAATTTTTGGATGTCTCAGTCGGAAGATTAGAGGCTATGAAGGCTCATCGTCAATGAAGTCAATTATCGGGAGAATTTTCATTAAGATATGTAGGATTAGATGATAACAGTTATGATGTGTGTAATTAGTTACATTGTAATCAAGATGAACAATCTTTTTTGTGTAATTAGTATACTTGATAACCACGATTTACACTTTGGTAATATTTGATTGGTCATTATAATTGAAAGTGCATCTAGGTTCCCCGTGGGTTTTGGATGATTGACGATGACAATTAAGTTGCTAATGAGCTCATGTGATCTTAGCACAGGTGTGGACTCGATTGGAGACGCAAACCCTCAAAAAGGAAAAGGAAGGAAACAGAGTCGACTCGAAGCGTAGAAACTAGGGTTTCTAGCGTGTTGAGTTAGACTAGCCGTAGAAATAGGAGGGTGTGTGCGTAAAGTGCAATGAGATCAAAGTAGGAGCTCAAGAGTGGTGGTTGAGGTAGAAACCCTATTTGAAGTTGAAGATTAGAGTAGTCTGGCAGGAGTGGCCGGACTAGTCCGCCTTAGGGCCGGACTAGTCCGCTCCTGGCCAGACTAGTCCGTTTTCACACGGACCAGAAGGTCCTATGTGACTTCGGACTAGTCCGTAGTGGACCGGACTAGTCCGGGGTACCCCTTGAAGTGGAGTTTCGGGACTAAGTCCTAGAGAGCGGACTTGTCCGTTTTGGGGCGGACAAAAGGTCCTGTGTGAGATCGGACTAGTCCGTCCGTGGGCTGGACTAGTCCGTGTTGCCGAGTGCAGAGAAGTTTTGCGACTAAGTCTGGGTAGGCCGGACTAGTCCGTCCTTGGGGCCGGACTAGTCCGTGGTCTCCAGACTAGTCCGTTTTCACACGGAACAAAAGGTTCTGTGTGAGATCAGACTAGTCCGGTGAGGGCTGGACTAGTCCGTTGTCGAAGTTACCGTTTGAATTTGAAGTTTGGCGGGTAGCATGACGATTGCCGCGCAGTGCGACAGTTGTCAGAGGGGTCAGTGGTCCCCTAGGCCGGACTAGTTCGGGCCTGAGGCCGGACTAGTCCGCCCTTCTGCTAAAGTCGGCAGTATGGGCTTGGGACCTCTATAAATAGAGGTCCCCTGGGTTCTTTTGAACCAACTCTTGAAAGCTTTCGAACCCTAGCGCCGCCACAGCCAACTTGGAGCACTCTTAAGCCTCTTTCTTGCCAACTTTCCCTCTAAAACTAATTCTTGAGTGGATTAGGGTTTAGTGAGGTGGAGAAGAGGAAGAACATCGCGCTTGTGCTCCCGGTTTGATCTCTTGCACTCATTGAGTCTTTGTGAGCTGTGTGTTGAGTGTGTTTTGTGTTGTTGATCATCTTTGTGGTGTGGGAGCCTCAGATTGTGAGAAGCCCCAACGAATCTTGTATTCGCACTTTGAGATAGTGGAGAACCAAGTTAGGCCCGTGCGGTAAACTTGGTGAGGGAAGGGTTGGTGAACCCGATCCTTTGTGGACTCCTCCACGGGGACGTAGATTCTTGTGTGGAATCGAACCTCGGGATAAAATCCTTGTGTCTCCGTGTTCTTCGCATTTTGTTTATCGCATATTTCGTTATAGGGTTGCTAGTCTTGTCTTGTGCTTCACATTGCTATAATCTAGTTGAAACTTGACTTACTCTTGTGTTGGTAGTTTCTAAACTTGTCATAAACATATCCTCACTTGTAGCCTCGAGAAAATCCTCTTAAAACTTGCTAGAAACACTTTTTAGGGTTCTTCACGCAGGCTGACCGGACTAGTCCGCCCCCAGACCGGACTAGTCCGCCCCCTGTGATTTAACCTTGTTTTATTAAGTCATTTGCAGGTCGATTAGCCTATTCACCCCCCCCCTCTAGGCAACTTTCAATTGGTATCAGAGTAGGACTCTCCACAAAGAGTCTAACAACTCGGAGAGATGGCCGGAGTGGTGTTTGAAGAGGTGTCGACCAATGATTCTCAACCGACACGTGAGTAGACAATGGCTTATCAAGACAAGCCAACGGATGATGAGGAGACTCGCCAGCTCAAGGCGAAGCTCCGGGAGAAGTTGAAGATTGCCGTGGTTGAGCCGTCAAGCTCATCAAGCGGTGGCGGCGGGGTCAACTACAACCGACAAGGGTTCAACTATGAACGCCTTGCCGCCAACAACCACTACCTCTCCATCCCATTGGGGAAACCTCCTCAATTCGATCCGGCATTGTGGCAAGTTGTCATGACCGGGGTGGAGATCCCGAAGGATGAGGACAACATCACGCAAGAACAAGCCATCCTCATCCACCGCAACGCTCAAGCTGCGGGTGTGATCATCTCATCCCTCTCAAGAGATGAGTTCAACCGCGTCGATGGTCTTGAGGTGGCCAAAGATATATGGGACACCCTCAATTCGGCGCATGAAGGAAATCGAGTGGTCAAGGAGGCCAAGATCGAGCTCATCGAAGGAGAACTTGGGAGGTTCGCCATCATGGATGGTGAATCCCCCCAAGACATGTACAACCGATTGAAGATTCTCATCAACAAAAGCCGATCATATGGCTGCACCAAGTGGACCGACCACGAGGTTGTGAAGAGGATGATCCGGGCATTCATGCCTAGGAACATCGCTCTTTGCTCCATGATTCGAGAAAGCCCGGGGTTCACTAAAATGACCCCGAAGGAGGTCCTTGGTAGGATCATCAACCACGAGATCATGGAGAAGGAGGCGCTCTTCTACAACGACCTTAAAAAGTTCACCGCCTCCAAAATGAAGAATATTGCACTTAAGGCAACACCCTCTTCAAAGGAGCAAGAGGAAAGCGATGAGGAGAGCCTCGACACCGATGAGGAAGAGGCCTTCTTCATCAACAAATTCAAGAGGATGATGAGGAGGAAGAAAGGCAGATACAACCATGAAGGCAAGGGGAAGGAAAGAGCAAGGCCCAAATCAAAAAGGGCTTGCTACAATTGTGGCGAGTACGGCCACTTAATCGCTGATTGCCCCCATGAAGAAGTGAAGAAGAAGAAGGAGGGCAAGCCTCAAGAGAAGAAATTCTTCAGGAAGAAGAGGCCCTCCGGACAAGCTCACTTGGGCAAGGAGTGGGACTCTAACGATGAGTCCTCCACTGAAGAAGAAGAGGAGAAGATGGCTACCATAGCCATTGGGAAGAGCTCCAAGGGAAGCAAGCTCTTCCCCAACCTCAACAACGACTACAAACCAACTTGCCTTATGGCAAAGGAGGGAAGGAGAAAGGTAACATCTCACTCCTCCTCCTCCATTTCCTCTCATGATAAATTTGATAGCGCTAGTGAGAATGAGCATATGTTTAAGGACATAAGCAAAAGCACCCTGCGTAGGATGAAGTTGCTTATGGATGAGATCTTTGAGAAGGAGGATCTCATTAACAGACAAGAGGACATGCTCATCCTTGAAAAGGAGAGATGTCAAGAGCTCAACGAGCTCCTTGAGCTTGAAAGAGAGAAGAGCAAGGCATTGGAACACGAACTTGCTCTAAGTAAGAAAACGTGTTCAAGTCTTGAGGAGAAAACAATTGAGCTCAAGGATGAACTTGGGAACTTGTCAAAAGTTAACAAGATCCTTGAGACTCAAGTTGAGTCTCTCAAGAACAATGTAGCCTCTTCCTCTAAGAGCTCAACCTCCTCAAAGGCCTCATCCAATGCAACCCCGCCTTGCAAGTGCTCTAACTTAATCCTTAAGCTTAAGGATGAACTCAACTTAGCGCAGGGCAAGCAAGCACCAAAGGGTGCCATCTTTGACAAGGAGAAGGTGGCGTATGCACGAAGTGCATACACCAACACAAGACCTCCCCATGTCAAGGATGGTCTTGGCTATACTAGAGATGGAAGGCACAACGCCAAAACCTCTAAGTATGGCAAGGACATGATTGTCTTTGTTAAGGGGAGTTCATCCACAACTAAAATTGAAAAGAACTCACCCTCTAGCAACACAATGCCTAAATCTGAACCGCATCCTCTATTCCATGATTTTGATGCATCTTATGTGCTTATGAGGAACAAATATGGCAAATTGTTTGCTAGATATGTTGGGCCACTCCGCAAGAGCCCCAAGCCTTGCGTGTGGGTGCCCAAATGCCTAAGCACTAACGTAAAAGGACCCAACTCCGCTTGGGTACCTAAAAGGAAGGCATAAATTTGTTTTGTAGGCTTACTCCTCCGGCGGATCGAAATGGGTGTTGGATAGTGGATGTACCAACCATATGACCAGAGAGAGGAGCATGTTCATAGAGTATGAGGAGAACGAGGATCCAAGTGAAGGAATCTTCTTTGGGGATAATAGCGAAGGGAAAATCCTTGGCTCCGGTAAAATTGCTATCTCCTCTTCGCATACTTTGTCTAATGTTTTGCATGTTGATTCCCTAGACTATAATCTCCTATCCATATCACAGCTGTGTGATAGAGGATATAAATGTGTTTTTTCTAGTGAGGGTGTGAATGTTCTGAGAGAGGGTAATGACTCAATAGCCTTTAAGGGAGTGCTCAAGGGAAAGCTCTATCTTGTGGACTTTACCACGGATAAGGCTCAACTTGACACATGCTTAATGGCGAAAGCCAACATGGGATGGCTTTGGCATAGAAGGCTAGCCCATGTTGGAATGAGGAACCTTCAAAATCTCCTTAAAGGAGAGCACGTTCGTGGCCTAAAGGATGTGGTATTTGAAAAGGATAGGCCATGTAGTGTGTGCCAAGCGGGAAAGCAAGTAGGAGCTCAACACCCCTCTAAGAATGTCATGACGACAACTAGACCTTTGGAGTTACTACATATGGATCTTTTTGGCCCCATTGCTTACATTAGCATCGGTGGCAACAAGTATGGTCTAGTCATCGTTGATGACTTCTCTAGATATACTTGGGTGTTCTTCTTGCATGATAAGAGTGAAACCCCCGGCGTCCTCAAGAAATTCCTAAGGAGAGCTCAAAATGAGTTCAACTTAAGGATAAAGGCTATATGGAGTGACAATGGCACCGAATTCAAGAACATGCAAGCAGAAGAGTTCTTAGATGAGGAGGGCATCAAGCATGAGTTTTCCGCTCCCTATTCTCCACAACAAAATGGAATTGCCGAAAGAAAGAATAGGACGCTTATTGAGATGTCAACGACGATGCTAGATGAGTACAAAACATCGGACTGGTTTTGGGCGGAAGCAGTTAACACCGCTTGCCACGCCGTAAACCGATTGTACCTTCATCGCCTCCTCAAGAAGACTCCTTATGAGCTTCTCGTTGGTAAGAAGCCCAATGTTTCTTACTTTCGTTTCTTTGGTAGCAAGTGTTATATCCTCAACAAGAAGCCTAGGACTTTGAAGTTTGCTTCAAAGTCCGATGAGGGTTTCTTGCTTGGATATGACTCAAACACACATGCGTACCGTGTGTTCAACAAATCCTCCGGAATTGTTGAAACAGCACGCGACGTGATGTTTGATGAAACCAATGGCTCTCAAGTGGAGCAAGTTGATCAACATGCCATTGATAAAGAGGAACCTCCGCTAGAAGCTCTAAGGAGAATGGCACTTGGAGATGTTCGCCCACAAGAACCATCTCAAAGCCCAAGTGACCATCATCACTATGAAGTAGGTCAAACCCCCATTGGACAAGTTGGAGATACACTAGATGCTCCCCAAAGTGATAATGGGAATGAAGATCAAGGGGGAGGCATGGATCAAGGGGGAGACCAAAGTGAAGAAGATGAAACAAGTGATTCAAGAGCTCAACCTCCGCATCCTCGTGTTCATCAAAGTGTTCAACGGGATCATCCCGTTGACAACGTTCTAGGAGACATCACAAAAGGAGTAACAACACGTTCACGTGTTGCAAACTTTTGTGAGCATTTCTCCTTTGTCTCATCCTTGGAACCCCATAAGGTTGAAGATGCCTTAAGAGATCTGGATTGGGTAGTTGCCATGCAAGAGGAGCTCAATAACTTTGAAAGGAACAAGGTTTGGGAGCTTGTCAAGTGCCCACAAGCTAATGTTGTTGGAACCAAGTGGGTGTTCCGCAACAAACAAGATGAGCATGGAGTGGTAACTAGGAACAAGGCACGACTTGTGGCAAAAGGGTACTCACAAGTAGAAGGATTGGATTTTGATGAGACATTTGCCCCCGTAGCTATGCTTGAGTCAATTCGGATATTACTAGCCTTTGCTACTCATCATCACTTCAAGCTCTACCAAATGGATGTTAAGAGTGCATTCCTTAATGGCCCAATCAAAGAAGAAGTTTATGTAGAGCAACCTCTAGGGTTTGAAGACCAAGACTATCCTAACCATGTTTACAAATTGCGAAAGGCTCTTTATGGCCTCAAGCAAGCTCCTAGAGCTTGGTATGAGTGCCTAAGAGACTTTCTAGTTGAAAATGGTTTTAGGATAGGCAAAGCGGACTATACCCTTTTCACAAAGCACTTCAACGAGGATCTTTTTGTGTGCCAAATATATGTGGATGACATCATATTTGGTTCCACAAATAAGGTGTTTTGTGATGAGTTCTCCAAGATAATGACAGAGAGATTTGAAATGTCCATGATGGGTGAGTTGAAGTTCTTTCTAGAATTTCAAGTAAAACAACTCAAAGAAGGGATGTTCATAAGTCAAACTAAGTATACACAAGATATTCTAAGGAAGTTTGACATGGATAAGGCAAAACCCATCAAAACCCCTATGGGGACAAATGGACACCTAGACCTAAATGAGGATGGTCCAAGTGTGGATCAAAAGTTATATAGGTATATGATTGGTTCACTTCTCTATATTTGTGCATCTAGGGCCGATATCATGCTAAGTGTGTGTATGTGTGCACGCTTTCAAGCGGCACCTAAGGCTTGTCATTTGACCGCCGTTAAAAGGATCTTGAGATATCTAGTACACATACCTTCCTTAGGACTTTGGTACCCCAAAGGATCTAAGTTTAACCTCATTGGATACTCCGATGCGGACTATGCGGGGTGCAAAGTTGATAGGAGGAGCACATCGGGTACATGCCAATTCTTGGGTCGATCTCTAGTGTCTTGGTCCTCCAAGAAGCAAAACTCCATTGCCCTCTCCACCGCCAAAGCGGAATATGTTGCAGCCGGAAGTTGTTGTGCACAACTTCTTTGGATGCGACAAACCCTTAGGGATTATGGGATTAACTTGCGCAACATTCCACTCTTGTGTGACAATGAGAGTGCCATAAAGATAGCCCATAATCTGGTGGAGCACTCTAGGACCAAGCACATAGACATACGACATCACTTCTTGAGAGATCACTCAATGAAGGGAGATATTGTGATTTCTCATGTGAGGACGGAACATCAACTCGCGGATATTTTCACCAAGCCTCTTGATGAGAAGCGTTTCTGTGAGCTAAGAAGTGAGCTCAACATTTTGGATTCTAGGAATGTGGCTTAAACCACATTCCTCACATTTTTTGAGCTATATTTCGAAAAACTCTTCTCTATCGTGATTTCTCTTCAAAATCTGTTTGAGAAAACTTTTCTTGGAATTTGATCATGTTTTTGTCATATTTTTCTTCAATAATCATGTTTGTGTTGCTTGTTGTCCAAAAGGACCAATAGTGTGTGTGCAACTCAAAAATACTGTTTTTCAGCCCAGTCGGACCGGACTAGTCCGCCCCTGTGGACGGACAAGTCCGGGTCCAGACTAGTCCGCGGCTGGTCCACCGACCGGACTAGTCCGCCCTGACACTGGACTAGTCCGGCCCTTGGGGACTTAAACCCCAGGGGCGGCCAAAACTCTTCCTCTCCCCTCTCACTCCCGTTTTTCTCCCTCACACGCGCTAGAAACCGCCCTCTTCGGCGATTTTTCGCTCCAAGCACCAAATCTCGATTCCAATCCATGCATTGGAGTGTTTGGGAGTGAGGGATCGTTTCCCCGCGCTTCACCTTCGCAATCCATCGTCGATTTCGTCGATTCTCGTGGATTTGAGAAGGTATTCCCTCTTTTTCAAAAACTTTCCCCATTTTTGATTCTTGAGGTTTTTGATAGGAACACCTTCATAGATATTGCTCCATATACCCTTGTGATCATAGCCTAGGAGTATTGCGCGCTGATTTGAAGATTTTTCGACGAATCGATTAGGGTTAGGGTTTATCCTGCACAACCCGGACTAGTCCGACCCCTGGCGGACAAGTCCGCCCGGCAGACTAGTCCGCCCCTGGGGCGGACAAGTCTGGTTTGCGCAGAGCAAACCCTAGTCCTAGTCTTCTCTCGAGACTTCTTCCGCAATGCTTCCCTCTCCTTGGACTCATACCTTCTTTTCTCTGTATTTTCGGCAGCATGTCGAACTCGGAGCGTTCCCCTTCTCATCTCAACCCCGCGGGCGAGGAAGAACGCCCTGATACCTATCGGGGCCGCACTGAGGAGAGAAGTGCGGAAGTGCCCCGGGAGGGCCGCACCAAGGCTCAGATCGTCGAAGCAAGGACGAAGGATGCACTCATTATGGTGCAGAAGGAAAAAGAAGAAAGGTGGCTGAAGGCCCTCGAAACCTCCAAAGTAGCTGCCACCATCTACAATGAGGAAAAGCCATGGCACGAGCAACTGCAGAATCCCTGAATGAGCTAAGGAGGAAGAAAAGGCAAGACAGGGAGGCTCACAACTCCAGGGCCGCTGAGGCCAATGCCCCCAAAAGGAAGAAACTCGTCACTGTTGGCGAGAAGGCAAAGGGCAAGGAGCAAGCCCAGAGGGAAGAAGAGCCAAGGGTCGAGCGTGACCCTAAGAAGGGAAAGGCCCCGGCTCCCATCGAGCCGAAAAAGAAGAAACCGACAGTGAAGGTCTCAGCCAAGAAGGCAGCTGGGGGGTTTGTGATTCGAGAGCAGGGAAAGGACAAGGAACCTGGACCCCTCAAGATGCATTCACCTGCTAGAAACCCAAACCGTCAGCCCAACCTCTCAGCCAACACATTCAAAGGAAAAGGGGCAGAAAAGGCAAGACGGCTGAGAACAGACAAAGTGTACTCTTATGAGAAGAGCACAGCTGACCCATGATTCTGGAATGACTTTCACTGCGATTATTATCGCCTTGTCTACATGAAGATGAAGACTCCTGTGACTGATGCCCAGTGGGTTGACTGGGCCTACATGGCTCACAAGAAGCATGCTGCATTTGATGCTGTGATCAATGCAGCGGAACGGCATGGAATCAAGGATATCATGGGATTCCAGTACGACTGGAACATTGAGGTGATTGTCCAGTTCTACACAACTGTCTACTTTCACTCCTTTGGAGATCGCCGGATGACTTGGATGACAGATGGAGAGCAGTACACTGTCACATTTGAAGACTTTGCCAAGATTCTAGGATTGGAGGAGCACCTTGAGCATGAGATCATCATCTCTAACCTCAAGGCCCTAGACCGAGATGCCCTTGACTTCATGTATCCAGACCATCTTCCTTATGAGGCAGGTTTGGCAAGAAACATCAAGCCATTTTTTAGTGTGCTCAACCGCCTCCTTCGGAAGACCATTGCCCCGAAGGATGGGGATGCCGGAGTCATCCAGGGCAACTTGAGGCACTTGATGGTGCTGATAGATGGGGAAGAGAGCTTCAACTTAGCTGAGTACATCTTTGATGATATCTTCAATATATCTCATACCCCCAACAGGTCTTGTGGCTATGCTCCTTATGTGATGTGCCTTATTGAGAAAGTCTCCGGAATTACCTTCAAGAAGGATGTCTCACATAAGAGACTGCGTCCTTAGATTCCCCCACCTCTGCCTCTTCCTCCGCGCCGCAAGAATGTGGATCCTCCATCTCAGCCGGAGGAACCTCATGGTGGAGCCTCTCGCCGTGCCTCTCACTCACTCGGTGGCTCCTCTAGCAGCGGAGTCCTCAAGTTTCTTCGGTCCATCTTCACCTCGTGCCGCAAAGCCGAGGTGCGAGCTCAGCGGACTGAGCGCTACGTGAGGATGCTCTGCGACAAGATGGAGATTCCGATGAGCCATGAGGCCTCCGACGACGAGCTCACTCCATACCCCCTTCTCACCCCCGAGGAGTTGGCACTCTTGGGTGAGACGGAGGGTACCTCTGCACCGGGCTCCGACGACGACGACGACGATGACGACGATCATTCGGAAGACGTCGAGGACCCGGAGGCCACGGAGAGCGACTCCCGCGACGGCGATAGTGACGAGGACGAGGACTAGCTTTTGGGTCCTTGTCCCCCTCTTCTTTTCCTTTTTGGTGCCTTGATGCCAAAGGGGGAGAGTTAGAGGGAGTTAGTCCTTTGTGTGTGTTTAGTGTGGTTTGTTTGGTGTGGTGTGTTCTTGGCATTTGGACTTAATTTGTAACTTATTCATGCTACTTGGATATTTACATTTGTGCAAGACCTGTTAATGTTGTTCAATCTCAATATAATGTTCCTATTGCCAATCATTTGATTATATTGATGCTCTTTATGTCTTGTCACAATTGTTGAGCACATCACGTAGGCACCCCACCATAACGAGTGTGGGTATGAAAGATCTCCTCCACCTCTTCTACATGCTGCATACATTGAGGGGGAGTCATTCATACGCACACAAGTTATGAAAATCAAAATTTATACTCTTATTTGTGAAGGACTTGATGTGTTGTCATCAATCACCAAAAAGGGGGAGATTGAAAGCGCATCTAGGTTCCCCGTGGGTTTTGGATGATTGATGACGACAATTAAGTCGCTAATGAGCTCATGTGATCTTAGCACAGGTGTGGACTCGATTGGAGACGCAAACCCTCAAAAAGGAAAATGAAGGAAACGGAGTCGACTCGAAGCGTAGAAACTAGGGTTTCTAGCGTGTTGAGTTAGACTAGCCGTAGAAATAGGAGGGTGTGTGCGTAAAGTGCAATGAGATCAAAGTAGGAGCTCAAGAGTGGTGGTTGAGGTAGAAACCCTATTTGAAGTTGAAGATTAGAGTAGTCTGGCAGGAGTGGTCGGACTAGTCCGCCTTAGGGCCGGACTAGTCCGCTCTTGGCCAGACTAGTCCGTTTTCACACGGACCAGAAGGTCCTATGTGACATCAGACTAGTCCGTAGTGGACCGGACTAGTCCGGGGTACCCCTTGAAGTGGAGTTTCGAGACTAAGTCCTAGAGAGCGGACTTGTCCGTTTTGGGGCGGACCAAAAGGTCTTGTGTGAGATCGGTCTAGTCCGTCCGTGGGCCGGACTAGTCCGTGTTGCCGAGTGCCGAGAAGTTTTGCGACTAAGTCTGGGTAGGCTGGACTAGTCCGTCCTTGGGGCTGGACTAGTCCGTGGTCTCCAGACTAGTCCGTTTTCACACGGAACAAAAGGTTCTGTGTGAGATCGGACTAGTCCGGTGAGGGCCGGACTAGTCCGTTGTCGAAGTTACCGTTTGAATTTGAAGTTTGGCGGGTAGCGTGACGATTGCCGCGCAGTGCGACAGTTGTCAGAGGGGTCAGTGGTCCCCTAGGCCGTACTAGTTCGGGCCTGAGGCCGGACTAGTCCGCCCTTCTGCTGAAGTCAGCAGTATGGGCTTGGGACCTCTATAAATAGAGGTCCCCTGGGTTCTTTTGAACCAACACTTGAAAGCTTTCGAACCCTAGCGCCGCCACAGCCAACTTGGAGCACTCTTAAGCCTCTTTCTTGCCAACTTTCCCTCTAAAACTAATTCTTGAGTGGATTAGGGTTTAGTGAGGTGGAGAAGAGGAAGAACATCGCACTTGTGCTCCCGGTTTGATCTCTTGCACTCATTGAGTCTTTGTGAGATGTGTGTTGAGTGTGTTTTGTGTTGTTGATCATCTTTGTGGTGTGGGAGCCTCAGATTGTGAGAAGCCCCAACGAATCTTGTATTCGCACTTTGAGATAGTGGAGAACCAAGTTAGGCCCGTGCGGTAAACTTGGTGAGGGAAGGGTTGGTGAACCCGGTCCTTTGTGGACTCCTCAACGGGGACGTAGATTCTTGTGTGGAATCGAACCTCGGGATAAAATCCTTGTGTCTCCGTGTTCTTCGCATTTTGTTTATCGCATATTTCGTTCTAGAGTTGCTAGTCTTGTCTTGTGCTTCACATTGCTATAATCTAGTTGAAACTTGACTTACTCTTGTGTTGGTAGTTTCTAAACTTGTCATGAACATATTCTCACTTGTAGCCTCGAGAAAATCCCCTTAAAACTTGCTAGAAACACTTTTTATGGTTCTTCACGCAGGCTGACCGGACTAGTCCGCCCCCTGTGATTTAACCTCGTTTTATTAAGTCATTTGCAGGTCGATTAGCCTATTCACCCCCCCTCTAGGCACCTTTCAATAATTTAATGTGTGATAATTTTGGCTATACATATGTTCATGAACAGTATGTTGCTGACACTGGTAATACGGCTGCCAAATCCTGGCTAGCTCCTAATCGTAGTGTCCATAAACAATCCGCGACGAGCTGTAGCAGAGAGCGTCTTGGATAACCTACATAAAAGAGACAAGCTTCCATAAAGCCCGTCTCACATAAGTTAATGAATATGTGACGCACTACATAACAGAGCGTCTCGGATAGTCAATATATCTGCGACATGCTTTGTAAGGTATGTCACGCTTGTAAGATGGTGGGTGACGCGCACCAGCAGCGTCTCCAATGACACCGTAAAGAACGTCTATTATGACACGAAAAAGGAGACACTCTTCTTTTGAGCGTGTCACCCACCTAGTTCAATCGGCAACGTGCCTTGAAGCCCGTCTCTGATGCCACCGTAGTGCGAGACACGATGATGGAGACACACAGTTTGTTCGTCTCCCTTCTTTGTTAGGGCACATGTCGCATGAGCCTTTCTTACGTAGTGGGTGCTTGTTACTCCACTTGCATGACCACAAATCCCATGGAGTATTTGCTAGGTCTACAGCTTGGCGAGTAGAAAATGCCATGCTAATGTTTTGAGGAATCCGGTAGAAGTCGAGTAGTTGGAATCTACTCGCGAGAAAGAATTTTATCACACGAGATGGATTTGATTATAGAATAGTTTATTAATGTGAATTTGAGACTGAGCAGTGGATAGGATGCAGCGAGACATGGTCTCACGTGCGTTGCCCTGCTTGTGTCGATTGAGGACCGATCCATGTGCGGCCCTACTAGACAAGTTTCAACTGTACCAGATGCATACTGGGCATATGAAACCCAGGAAACTGATGTAACTTGATAACTTTGGTGTCGAGGCATAGCCCACTGTTGAAAGGGGTGGGTTGCCACTACAGGAAAAGCAATCATTTGTGACGGCCATATTTATTTGCGACGGCTAGCCATCGCAAATAGAATAAATTGCGACGGCCCGCCTCTGGCCATCGCAAATAACAGTTTATTTGCGACGGCCAACCCCGGTGCCATCGCAAATAACAACTTATTTGCGACGGCCAACCCTAGTACCGTCGCAACTAAGGCAACCGTCGCAAATAAGAGTTTATTTGCGACGGCTGCTAAAATGGCCGTCGCAAGTAACATTAATTGTGACGGCCCTATGGTCGGGCCGTCGCAATTTAGTGGGCCGTCACAAATAGGGGCCTTTATCCCGACCCGACACTTCATTCTCGTCTTCATTCTCGACCACTCGACACCCACCGCCTGCCCGCCGCCCTACCGCGCGCCGTCGTCGCGCCGCCGCCGCCCCGGCTCGCCGCCCCCGGTCCGTCGCGCCACCGGCATCGCCGCCCCCGGCCTCGGGTCACCGCGCCCCCGCCGCCCCGGCCCGCCGCGCCCTCCGCGTCACTGCCCCGCCCGCGGCGCCGCCCCACCACCGGCCCGCCGTAAGTGCTCACTACTTCTTTGTTTTGTACCCATATGCAGGTTATCATTATTCACATTTACTATATTATCTAGTTTAGTCTCTAAGTTTCTGTTACGTATTACTGTCAAATAACCTTTCTTTTTGGCGACGGTACCACCAAGTAAATATTTGAGTTTAGGAAACATATCTTTTCAAACCATTTCGAAATAGAAGTAGTATATCTTTTTGCGAAAATGTTGAACTGATTGCACTTTGATGAAAGCTTGATCGAAGCGGACAATCAGCTGTTTGTAATTTCTGACAGATTGGTAAGGTTGCTTGAGGGACTAGCTAGGCTGGGCGATTTTAAAATTGAAGAACCAAGGCGTCCTTTTCCCATGAAAGTTTGACGACTAAATTGGGCATCTACTGTAGCATATGTGCTACAGATTTTATAAAAGTATAAAGTGCATATCTACGTACGTATGCCTGACGAAAAGCGAGATGCGTTGTTTGGTATACGTACCATTTGTGTATGGAAGTGGATCCCACGCGTCACAATCCACGGGCCGCGGTAACGTTGTGCGTCATGATCAGCAAACCGGGCGCCGGGTGGTAGGTCCTGCCCGTCGCCCGGGCAACGTGTGATCACGGCAGTCCAAGTTCCAACTCAGCAGATGGTCGGAGGAGCACTAACGGACGGCAGTGCCAGCCAGCGAGAGAGAATTAGAATCAAATCATCACATGAATTTTCTAAGCTGGAAGGAAAGGAACGTCCTCATGAGCAAATAGCAGTGGAGGCCCGGCTGAAGATGTCCTCAATCATGCAGTCAATGCAAGAAGGCCGCAAGCGTACGAGGCCATGTGTCGTTGCCATGACCGCGTGCGAGAGCCTTGACAATTGTTTGCGAGAGATACAAAGAGAGGGGCCTCTTTGGAATGTTCATAGTATTTGTTTGTTTGCATGTCGTGTGCATAGGTACTGTGCTGTGCAACTTGGACCGTTCCAGGCGAGGCGAGGAGGCATGGCGTCTGGTCTGAAGCGACTGGACGCCTAGGCGCTGCCTAGGCATCGCCTAGGCAACACCTGGGCAACGCATGGACAACACTGAACGCAATTACTAGCAATTTTTTCTATTTAGCACTAGAGTAACCTCTTAAAGCTGAAAAATAGGTTATTATCCATTGTGTTTTAGCGAGTGAGGGACTTGCTTCTGGATCAACCAAAAGCATCATAAT
Organism: Tuctoria greenei; assembly: GCA_036927565.1. Taxonomy (NCBI): domain Eukaryota; kingdom Viridiplantae; phylum Streptophyta; class Magnoliopsida; order Poales; family Poaceae; genus Tuctoria; species Tuctoria greenei. Next base: position 105,811,490 of record JAYESD010000003.1, on the reverse strand, counting down.
ATGGTGATCTAGCTGGTCCAATTATATTCAGTTCTTTGAGTGTTCTAGCTGTTTTTATAAAATCGGTCTTGACATAATGCAATTTTTTACATTGCTCAGGTCCTTTCCCCACCGTGCACACTCAGATCCACTTCACTGCTCAGGTATGGTACAATCATTCTTCTCATATTGTATATGATAGAGTACAATGCTTTTAGTTGTATATGATGACTTGTTGCTCTTATAGTAGATGCCCTGATATGTATAATGTTTCAACTGTTTTTTTTTTCAAACTTTTAGTGATGTAACACATTTTCTTTAGATTTGCATCACCATGCTACTAGTTCAGCCTATGTCAAGTGTGTGATCTAGATGTTGCTAGATGATTATGTTTTTTTAGGTTTAGATAACTTTTTGTCATACTTTGGTAAATATGTTTATTATGCAGGTTACTAGAATTAATAATTTTTTTCTCTTGTTGTTTTGATTGCGTGAGTGTTTAGAATTAATAGTTTTTTTCTATTCTGTTTAGTGTATGTTTGGACTTTAGTGCATTCAGATAATGTTTTTGAGTGACTACTTAATATATATAAATAAAAGGGGTTTTGGGCCGGCGCGGACCAACCCGTAAGGGCACGACACGCAATAAGTGTGATCGTGCCGTGTAGACCATAGTAGTCAAGGCAACATGGAAGCGAACGGGTTGGTAAGGACGTCAATGACCCGCGATTGCGTGGACGGTGGAAATGGATGTTGAATTGTCATCTAAGACCAACTTTCCTCTCACTCTTTCTCTACTTCTTTCCTCTCTCTCTTAAATGACCTGAAAATGAAAATGAGCAACGTAACCTATAGCAATGTATTACCCATTTCGGATCGGCACGTCTCACATGCCATTGGCATGTGAGACGTGCAGGTTCGGAATTGTCCCTTTTTGGACAGCCTCAGAGTGACCGAGGGGGCGTGGCTTGTGACGAGACGCGGGTCTGGATTTGGATGAGATTTCGGTGGCATAACCCTGTTGTTCTCTGCTGCACCATTTTTGGGCGTGCAGTGGAGAACAGCGGGGTTATACTGCTGAAATTTCGTTTGAATCCGGATCACGCGTCTCGTCATGAGCACGCTCCGCTCGTTCACTCTTGGGTGGGTTTAGGATCTATCTGCCTAGGTTGTAGGGCCGTGACATAACACAACAGTACATTAACGACAATTTCTTTCGTGTTAAACTGCAGAGTCAAACATGGGTGAAGACCGCAGTTGGATGTATACTGGCTGGAAGAGCAGAACTGGTGGTCACTCCGATGAGTGGTTTATCAAGTTAGATCAATTTTTGGATCGAGCATTTTCGTTGTCAATGGAAGATATGGTGCGGTGCCCATGTACAAAATGCCGGAACACCAAGTTTTTGAGAAGATTGGAGCTTTCGTTTCACTTATGTCGAAACAGTTTCACTCCACATTATGAAGTGTGGACCTTTCACGGCGAGACTAATTCTCGATTCATAGCCAAAGTGGATGAGGATGATGATATAACAGAGGTTGATAGGATGGATGAGATGCTAGAAGCTCTTGAAGCGGAGGATCCTCTTACAAATGAGGCAGAGAAGTTCTTCGAGGAGCTGAAGAAATCACAAGAGCCGTTGCATGAACACACGGCTGTGACCGTACTTGCTTTCTTGACCAGATTTATGGAAATTAAGTCCAAGTACTTTTTTCCATCAACTGCTACAATGATCTCATGAAATTGATCTGCGATATCCTTCCACAACCTCACAAAGCGCCACCAGATATGTATCAGTCAAAGATCAAGATATCTGGTCTCGGTATGAAGTATGAGAAAATTGATGTGTGCCCAGACAACTGCATGCTATTCTGGAAAGAGCACGCCAATGAGAAGATGTGCTTGAAATGTGGTAAATCGAGGTATGTCGAAGTTGTTAATGACGATGGTGATAATGTGATGACAGATGTCGCACATAAGCAGCTTCGTTACCTGTATGTGACACCTCGGTGGAAGCGGATGTTTCTTTCAAAAAGAACCGCAAGACACATGAGATGGCACAAAGAAGGTAAACGTGAGAACAAAGAATTCTTGACACATCCGTCCGACGGTGATGCATGGAAGGCGCTAGACCGTTTCGATCCAGACTTTTCTCGTGATGCGAGGAATGTTCGCATCGGATTAGCGACAGACGGATTCTCACTGTTCAGTACGAACACCACGCCATACTCATGTTGGCCTGTCTTTGTCATTCCGTACAACCTGCCACCTGCTTTTTGTACGAAGAACGAGTTCATGTTTCTCAGCCTCATTGTACCTGGACCTGATCATCCTGGGTCACGTCTCAACATGATGTTAAAACCGCTGATCGAAGAATTGAAAATCTTGTGGACAGGAGTCGAAGCGTATGACAATTACAAGAAGCAGAAATTCAACCTTTGAGCTGCTTATTTGTGGTTTGTCCATGATTTGTCGGCATACGGCATGTTTTCTGGATGGAGCACTCACGGTCGTCTGACGTGTCCGATATGTGCTTCAGACACAGATTGCTTTCGACTAACTCATGGAGGCAAAATATCTTACTTCGATTGTCACAGACGTTGGCTGCCCTCGAATCATATATTTAGGTAGCAGAGGCATGTCTTTTGAAAGAACACTGTTGTCACTAAAGGACCACCGAAGCGTCTCAACGGGTCAGAAATTTCTGATATGTTGGACAAACTGGTGCCTGATGAAGGTCGTCCTGGATATTTCGTAGGTTATGGAGAGGAACACAATTGGACTCACATATGTGGACATTGGGAGCTACCATATGTGAAGTCGTTGATTCTAATGCACAACATTGATGTCATGCATCAGGAGCGTAATATGAGCGAAAGTATCATAAGCACTTGCATGGATATGCCTGGCAAAACGAAATACAATTATAAAGCTAGACTAGATTTGGCAGACATTTGTCACCGTACAACTCTTAAAATCTCTGAAAGTGGTGGAAAGCCACGTGCTCTTTCTGTCTTCGATCGAAAGAAAAGAAAGAAGTTATGAAATGGATGAAAACTTTGAAATTCTCAGATGGTTACACAGCTAGCCTGAAACGAGCCGTAAATGTTAACACAGGAAACCTCAATGGGTTGAAGAGTCATGATTATCACATTATAATAGAAAGACTCCTACCTGTTATGTTCCAAGGCTATCTAGATGATGTGGTGTGGAAGATTTTAGCCGAGCTCAGCTATTTCTATAGACAGCTTTGTGCTAAAGAAATCAAGATCGAGATGATGGAAAAGTTAGAGAAGGAGATACCCATACTTTTATGTAAGATGGAAAAAATTTTCCACTGGGTTTCTTCAATCCAATGCAACATCTGCTTATCCATCTTCCATTTCGAAGCTAAAGTTGGCGGTCCTGTGCAATATAGGTGGATGTATCACATTGAAAGAGCGCTACGATATCTGAAACCAATGGTTGGCAACAGGGCAAGGGTGGAAGGGTGCATCGCTGAAGCATATGCTCTTAAGGAAGTAGGATACTTTTCAAGTGTCTACTTTGCGGAAGAAAACAATATCAATACTTCGGCGATGCGGTACAATGTGGACGAAACACCCCCTCTAAGCGACCTTTCCATTTTTCAAACGAGAGGCGCCACCGTTGGTAGCTACACGACCTACGTGCTATCTGAACAGGAAAGGACTGTTGCTTTACTCTACATGTACGAAAATATAGAAGGCATGCAAGAATACTTCGAGTAAGTGTTTCTCCTACGTTTATGCTAATCGACATATTTTGCTACACATGTACTCTAAAAGATGTTTTTTCATGTTCAGCGAGTTCCACAGACGATATTGGCCACATAGGCATCAACCTACGACCAAACAAGTAGAAGCGATGTGAAAGGAAGGAATAAATATGGGGCAGAGTTTTCTATCTTGGTTTCAAGAATATGTAATATTCTCTCGTCTTCTATGTATTATAAATTACTATTATTAAAGAAGTATTATGTAATATTCTCTCGTCTTTTATAACAGTGTCGGACTCACAATGTCCATGAAGATTTGCGGCAGCTATCTTATGGATTGGTGAATGTTAGAAGCTATGGTCGATATGACGTAAATGGCTTCCGATTCCGTACAACTCATTTTGAAGCTCATCGTCCTCTCGCGGCAACATCAAATTCCAGTGTTGTACGAGAGTAATGGACACTCAAGGGAATTTAACCGATTATTATGGTATCATTAACAAAATACTTGAATTTACTTTTACCGGAAGTAAGACCCTTCGAGTTGTCTTCTTTGACTGTGACTGGTTTGATCGTACTCATGGAACTCGAGAAAACCAATTTGGAATGGTGGAAGTGAAACATAAGGACCAACTACGAGGTTACGATACATTTGTTCCTGCGCATCAAGTTGAACAAGTGTATTATCTACCTTATCCATGCATGAAGCTCAGTGCTTGGTGGGTGGTATATAAGGTGAATCCTCGTGAGCGGCTATATACTCCAAGGGATGATGGTTACCATGATAGCGAAGACGTTGAAGAACTATACCAAGAAGAAGAGTTGCCAGACACTTTTATCGTCGAGCTTGGTGCAGGACTCAATCAATTAGTTGGAGATGTTGAAGACGTTGAAGATGTAGAGGCAGATGATACGCGAAAACGAAAATTAGAACAGGCCACGATGGAAGATCGTTGGGTCGGTTTAAGGAGTAGGGGACAGGCACATGACAATGATGTTGATGAATTTTGAAAGTGACTACAAGTAATGTTTTCTTGAAGATAGTAACATGAATTTTGTATATTTTATTTGCATATTTACTAATTATCTAATTACAACAGGATGGCGTCAAAGAAGGGTAAGAAGGTGCCGCCGACGAGGGGGTTCTACCCCTCTAGACCTGAGGACGCTTTCGTTGGTGCCTCGTCGACTGGCAGCAGATGCTCTTAGCTGCTGGGGCACGTTTAGACCAGCTCTAGAGCTTCGTCACAGGTAAATGTCACTCGTTTTTAACAAATTCTTTAAATTCAAATTCACATTAAACTTACTTATGAATCATTTGAATGTTGTAGTCCTCACCGGCTGACTCAGAGGCTGCGGCGCCTTCGGTGAGCCAGCCCTCGGCGAGGCAGCCCTCGGCCAGCCAGCCCCCGGCTGGCGATGAGTTTGTTCCTGAGGCCTTTGACTCGGCTGGTGAGGAGCCGTCTGGGTCACCTGACGTGGCGCCCCAGCAGACGCGGAGGATGAGGAGGACTCACTTTGTCAGTCCTCCCGCGGTCCCTTCACAGAGGATCGTGATTCGTCCACTCGGAGACAGGTAATAAAAATTATAGTGTTCAATTTTAGTTTCTTTTGATTACTTAAGTAATGAATGAATAAATATCTTACAGGGCTTGGGACGACACGTATTTCACCGGTGAGAGACACCACAGACCGGTGAACGGTGTCCTCGGGTCCATAGTGCGTTTGCACTATCCCAGGGTCATCGACGGGGTGCCGACTCTTTCGTGGGAGGACTATGCACGCGTCCATCACCAGGAGCACGACAACCTTCAGGAGGCCGTATGGGCCGATTTTATGGTAAGTATGTTAAAAAAGATTCTAAGTTTCAACTCTTAAACTCTTTTAGTGAACATCTCTTCAATATATTCTTTATCGCAGGCAAGATATACTTTAGAGGACCCGAACGATCGTCACCAGTTTGAGGATGCGAGGCGAGTGTTTCACTACAACGCTGCCAAGGTGCTTCGACAAGCTTTGTCGAATGCCCGTGTTCAAATTATTAATGAGCACTTGAAGGCGAACCAGCAGCACGTGCTACACTTCCGACAAGAGAGCGAGAGACACCTGACGGAGGAGGAGTACGCACAGGTACATGGAGTGTAGTAAGTATTTTTTTTCTGATAATTTCCTCGATGGTATTTTTAACGACTTCCAACTATGTGCAGGGCCACGTGAGCTGGTTGCAGGGTCGGACCGATGCATTTTGGACCCTTTGTCGCTACTGGGCTAGCGATGAGTTTAAAGCTAAGTCTGAGAAGGCTCGAGACTGCAGAGGGGTCGAGGGGAAGAGCAGGCACGGGCAAGATAACCACTTGCGTTTAGCTAAACGCATGGTAAGTGTGTGTAACTTATGTTTATATATTAATAATATATTGTTCATACTAACACGTATTGACAGGAGCGCGAGACGGGGGTGCCGCCCACCCCTGCTGAGGTCTGGAAGAGAGGTCACAGGGACCCTTCTCAGCCGACGGGGTGCAGTCAGGCTAAAGCCGAGCGGTTGGTAAGTTTAGAAATCATTCATATTAAATATAACTATATAGATTGTTGAACTTACACGGTTTTCTTGTTTTGCAGGCTAAGTACGGGGAGGAGGCTAGGAAGATACACGGCGAGGATTTCGATTGGGAACGTCAACCGATCGATCCTCAAGCCACGTATGAAACCAGTGGTGGAAAAGCACACGGAAGGTGAGTTTACAAGTCATTTTATCGTTTTCAATTCAAAGTATTCAAGATATTTCAATTTCATATTACTGACTCTCTTTTTTATAGGCTCGCCATATTCGACGGAGTTGTCGACTCGAGGGCGGGGAGACCTGCGAGAGGCAGCTCCACGCAGACTTCGTCGGTGGGCACGTCAGGTCGCCGCATATCGCAGAGGGACATTGAGATGCAGTCCCTCCGAGAAACTGTAGAAGAAAACGAAAGGCGACATGAGGAGGAAAGGAGGGAGGCGGAACGCCAAAGGGTCGCGATGGAGGCCATGATCCAAACCCAGGCAGCAGCGTTGGCGCAGATGCGGGAAGCAATGGAGGTAACAAAATCAAAACTAAAATTCTGATTAATTCAGCGTAAATGACTTACTAATAGGTAGCATTTAATGTTTGCAATGACAGGACATGGCTCGGGCGCAAGGTCTAGGAATCTAGCTACCGGTACTACCATCAGTCCTTCCAGGCGATCCTTCTTCAGCGGGTCAGGTAAGTTTCTATGTAATCCTTCTTCTCCAGCGTAATAAGATTGAGATAGATGAAAGAGAGAGATAGTTAGATAGAAGAAAATGATTGAGATAGAAGAAAGATAGAGATAGAAGAAAGAGAGACGAAGAAAGAGTGAAAGATAGATAGAGTAGGATGGGAATGAAGAGAGAGAGTAAGATGTAGATGGAGATAGAGAGAGGGGAAGATAGAGGGAGGGAGATGTAGATGGAGATAGAGGGAGGAAGATAGAGGGAAAAGGATAGCAATAGAGAGATAGAGTGAGAGAGAAAGATAGAGTGAGAGACAAAGAGAGAAATGAAAAGAGAGAGAAAGAGAGGGGGATCTAGATAAAGATAGAGGGAGAGGAAGGGAGGGAGAGAGATGTTGATGCATTTATATTCTAACTCTAAGTTTCATTAATTGCAGGGATCTGCGACGGCTGCACAAATGCCGTCGCCGTCGCTACCGGCGCCTGGAATGAGGCGCGACGACAACTTCGACTTTGGAGGTGGCTCTGGAGGTGGATACAGAGGTCAGACCGGCGAGTGAGCCCATGTTTAGTTTGTTGATGTTGATACGATGTTTGTACGATGTGTGTGATGTGTTTTGAAACTGTTGTGATGTGATGTGATGAATATTGTCTGTTATGTGAATCTGGCCATCGAGCCGGTTAGTATTTTCTGTTTTTTTTTTTTAAATAAAAAACCTTATTTGCAACGGCTTTTTATACAGTACCATCGCAAATAAGGTTCCAGGCCGTCGCAAATAAGCCACTGCTATTTGCGACGGCCTGGCCGTCACAAATAAGGTTTCATTGCGACGGTCGAGCCGTCGCAAATAGCGGCGTGGGTCCCGGAGGAGGACACGTGTGCCCTACCCACTGAACTTGTTTGCGACGGCCCGACCGTCGCAAATAGAGGCACTTAATTGCGACACCCCGGCCGTCACAAATAATGTTGCGGGGCCCACCGACCCGCGGCAATAACTTGCGACGGCCGCTCCTAGCCATCGCAATTAAGCTTATTTGTGATGGTGGCCGTCGCAAATAAGCTTAATTGCGACGATTTATTTGTGACGGCCAAAAACCGTCGCAAATAAGGAAAGCCGTCGCAAATAGCTTATTTGCGACGGCATATGGCTTATTTGCGATGGCCATGGCCGTCGCAAATTGTCGGGATTCCTGAAGTGTGCGGGCAGCAAGGTGTAAATGTGCTAGTGGGCACATACACGCTCTGTGCGGGGACCTTATGCCTGCGATGGTGGCACCAGTTCGGTGTTTAAGTTTCTTGTGAAAGGTTGTTGCGTATGATTTTGTGTGGAGCATTGCATGTTTCTCACGCACGGGTGTACGAGACCTGTTATCCGGGTGTCTACTTATTGCAATACCCATCCCTCGCGGTTATTTGAGTACCGCTTGTTCACTGTGCTGTGACGTAGTAAATACTAAAGATGCCAGGAGAATATGGTGTATTGAATTATAATTGTTTTGCAAATATGATTGCTATAGAATATGCACACTAAAGTTACTTTGATTAAACCTTTAAGCTGCTGTTAATAACTTGAGAATTAAGGATCAACATGTAGGCGAGTCATTTACTGCGATATCTATTCCTATGTTAAGTATCCCTGCATGTAGAGTTCCATGTTTAGGTGAGGCGGTTAAGTCTTGCTGAACATTCGTGCTCACGGTTGCTATATTAAGTTGTTTGCAGGTGAGACGTATGAGGAAGGGCCCGAAGATGAGGCGATGCCCCCGTTGGGGTATACCGCCGAGTGGGAGCCCCGCACGCCGCCGTGATCTTCTTTGTGCTGCTAGTTTGTAGCGTCCCCGAGTTGAATGGCTGCACTTTTTCATAGCTAGGCTGAGAGTTTAGCTATGAGTATTACTTCCGCTGTACATTATGTATTGTAAAAGACTTCTGCTGTTTCTATAAATAAAACTTTGTATTTTGTCATTTATTTTTGTGTGTGCTGTTGGGTGCCGCATCGCATGGCACCATCCTCTGCGATTCCTAGAATGTGTGGACCCCGTCCTCACAACCTGGTATTGGGAATAGCACGCTCGAAAAGAGCCTATTTTGAAAACTTAGCAGTAGTCGAGTGAGGATTAGTTACTATGCGCACATAAGGACTATTATAGTATTAGTTACTTAAGGTGGCAAGCTAACTTATGTGTTATTATGTTCTGTCACGACGCTCCGAGTCAGGTAAGAGGTATGATACACCACCACAAGCGGATCAATTGCAGTAAGCTCACCATGTGAGTGGTAGCATGTGATTGTTTCCGTGGCTTGGCACTGAAAGTCAATATGAGTCTCTGAAACTGTCCATGTTTCTGAGAACATATGACACGCAGTACCCCAGGATGCTTTAAAATTAGTGGGAGCCCCCGTCGGGTGGGACATAACCCGATGTGCCTCCTACTGGTGCAGCATTATGCAAAGACGTGAGACCCCATCGGGTGATAGAAAACCCGGTCATGTACCTCGAGATGTGGCTTAGCTCGGGGCGGCCCGTTTGGAATAATACCAGACGAATGTTTTTACTTTTATGTATATTATTGTGACTGCCTGAAATGATCGCCTGTGCGGGCTGTGCCGTACGGCACCATATGATTGATCAGTAATTTGTGTGTAGTTGCAGGACACTAACCACGTTTTAAGTAGCTCGAGTCGAAAATGTTTGCGACTGAACGTTATTAGTGCCATCGTTGAGACGTATGCCGCAATACCGGATTAGGATTTTCTTTGGTGAGGGCGTAGTACTGGCATTGCATTCTCGTTTCATCAGGCACGTCGACGACAATATCCGTGCTGGAGGTGTGACTCGACAACAAGTAAAAATTTCCAACTTAGGACTAAGTTTGAAATTGTAATCTCTGTTTTGGAGCGTGCTGGTCAGATTTACAATTAATCTTGTGGTCGCTGCGGTAAGCAGGCATGTGGTTTGGGAACTTAAGAAAGTCATCCAAAAGTTTCATTTTCAGCTCCAGGGAAGATTTCAAGATTTAAAACTTGAAAATTTCATTTGAACTTAAACTGCCAGGTTCCTGATTCAAACTGAAAATCTGGCAGCAAAATGCTTAACTTTGAGATAGCATAACTCTCTGTAGGAATAACCACTGAAAGTCTTCCATACATGGTTGGAAATTTTAGAGAGTCCTCTAAAACTGTTATGTTCAACTCCAGATCAGAATACCACTGTAAACCAAGAAAAAATTCAAATTTCTGAACTCTGTTAAATCTGGACAGAGACTGGACAGTTTCTGTAGAATGTCATTGTCTTTATCATATCTCTTAGTAAAATCGATGTATGACTTCATGTAATACATTTCTTTAATCCTGAGGATGTATGAAACAATTTTGTAATTTATGATTTTTGCATATTTTGATATTTTGTATCTGGAAAAATGTGGACAAAATCAGCCTTAAACAGAGGAGGTACTGTCATGATTTTTCCAGAAACACTGTCAACTTGCAAAAGTAATATATCCTCATAAAGAAATTATATGGAGGAAAACTAAGACATTCTGGAAAGATCTTTAAGTTTACTACAACTCTGTAGTTAAACTCCAGTCCAGATTGTGCTTCTAACTTGTCGAAACATTTTAATCTCTCCAGACTGGTCAGCTGGACCAGAATCTGGACAGTGAAACCAGTTTTGAATTCTTCAATTCAAACCATTTTGGTTTCAATTTCTTGTGTCATATTCCATGTACAGCAGCTGTTATGTCATATGCTGGTTTGGAATCCAGTATGTGACACAATAAAACCATCACTTCGAGCAATGACATGTGTACGTCTTGTACAATAGCGAGGATACACATACGCGGACACACTCAATGTTCCGTTGTGACCGAGGATAGTGGAAATGGACTTCCATACATGAAGTTCATTACTTTGGAACTCGATTATGATGACCTGGTCCAGGGATGTGTATGTTGTGTAAAATTTACACTTTATCAATATGTGTGAATGTTATGTGTGTTACTTGATCAATTCTTGCATTAATTTTGTATGGGCTGGATGAAGTAAACACACATGTTACTAACCTTTGGATAATGTGGATGCAGTATGGTGCGTACACGTTCTACACACGAGATGGGAGGCTCTAGCGAGGGTCTTGGTGATGAATCTCCAACACGGGAGCAAACCACGACACCGAAGCTACTGGCTTCTGCACCACCACCACCTGAACCTCCAAGGACCCTTGCGGAGATTTTGGCCACAGTGCTCGGCTCACGCGATGAGCAAACGGAGTTGCTGTGGATGTTGGTGCAGAATTCGTCCCGTCAAGAGGAGCAACAAGATAATGGGCAACGCCAGCTCCAACAGAGTTTGTACTCAGACTTCCTGGCGACGCATCCACCGGTCTTCATGGAGGCCGAGGAGCCTCTGGAGGCGGACAACTTTATCCGCACACTCGAGGTGAAGTTCGGTCTGCTACGATGCACAGAACAGCAGAAGGCGCTGTTGGCAGCGCAACAGCTTCAGGGATCCGCCGGTGCTTGGTAGGCGAATTACACCGCGTCACTGTCGGCTGGTCATGCAGTCATATGGACCGAGTTTCGGGAGGTGTTCCGCGCCTACCATATACCTCCTGGTATCATAAAGAGGAAGCTTCAGGAATTACTAGAGCTAAAGCAAGGCGGAAGGACGGCTCATGAATACTCTCGTGCATTCAATCATTTGGCGCAGTAAGCGCCAGATTATGTGGGGATGGAAGATAAGAAGAGAGATACATTCTTCCGGGTCCTTATCCCAAAAATGAAGGTCCAACTCGCACAATGCAATCGCAGCACCTTCAACGACATCGTCAATGCGGCGATAGTGCAAGAAGACGCTCAGTGCAATCTCATTTCTAATAAGAGGAAATGGAGCGCGCCATCGAGCAGCAATAGTGGTGGTCCACAGAAGTACCATTTGGTGTATCGCTCACCATCCGGACAGCGTTGGCAGCCACCGGTAGGACCGCAGCAGTTCCGCGGACGTTCTTTCAACGCGCCGCGTTTACGACCGCCATTTCCACTGCAGCAAAGGGATCGCCCCGCGTGCGTATCCACCTCCACCACGTGCACCAGGATTCCATCCGCAGCTTGGAGGGAACCCGACAGAATACAAGTGCTATACGTGTAGCCGTGTCAGGCATTTTGTGAGAGACTGCCCCGAACAGCGACAAGGCAGCGCGCAAGCACCATATCGGGTACAACTCAGCCCCGCAACCAGCGCAAGAAACCAGTACCAAAAACCGTCAATGTCCACCACATAGCAATCGAAGACGTGCCGGAAGGCGAACCCGTCGTCGCAGGTTTGTTTTCTCTACTTCAAAATCCCTTAGTCATATTATTTGACTCCGGTGCCACCCATAATTTCATTAGCCAATCATATATTGTCAAGCATCAAATACCTATCACTCCCACAGGATGCCCATATTTGATTTGCTCTCCGGGTGGGAAAATAGCAGCAGACATGAAAGTCCATAAAGCACAACTTAAGATGGGTGGGAATATCTATCCGACTTCTCTAATTATATTAGAGGGTCAAAGGCTTGATGTTATCTTAGGAATGTCGTGGCTACACCGTCATGGTGCTGTTCTCGACATCGTTCCACGTGTGGTCCATTTAAACTCTCCACTATATGAACCACACACTCTCATTCTAGACTGCCTTATCCGAGAAATTACAGCCACATATAACACAGAAGCCACAAAGCTTGAGGACATTTGTGTGGTCTGTGAATATCCGGACGTGTTTGTGGGGACCGGAGTCCACACTTTCCAGGAATCGCATTGGGTGGTGTCGTGCGATGCGACACCCAACAGCACACATGTAAAGGAACACATATTACATAAATTATTTGCTGAAATTTACAAAGATGTTCAATTTACAAATAGTTTATAAAAATAAACTACGGCGGAAGATAAGCTTACAACCCTCGTACTCCAGTCTAATAAGCAAAAGAGAAGTCGTCCAGCCCACGGACGCCACTCACTAGCCACGAAAACCAAACAGCAGCGCCATAGTTCCCACATGAGTATATCACTTGGGGAGTCCCGAGTCTCATCGGACAACCAATAGCATAAGCACAGAGGTTAAAACCTGCAAAACAACTTATATAGCAACCGTGAGCACGAAGGCTCATCAAGACTTAACCCTCTCACCTAAACATGAAACTCTACATGTGGGTAAAGACACAAACATAGGATGGCTTATTTGCATAGCGGACTCGCCTAAATGTGGGTCCTTATTTTCAGATTATAGCAGCAGCTTAAACCTTGTGCGGGGCAACATCGTAACTCCACAATCAAACAAGAAACGCTTCATCATGATGCTGCATGCCCAAGGTGTAAATTAAATTTAGTGAGCACTATCCTAATACATACAACATACACTACAGGAAACGCGACTGTAGACGACGGCCAGAGTTATTGATGACGGTCCCGTCGTTATTTAACCTATTGACAACGACTAAATGTAGCCGTCGTCAATAATTCCATAATTAACAACGGTTGGGTGGAAACCGTTTTCTTAATATTATTGTCGATGGTTCACCGTCGTTAATAAGGGCCCATCAACAATATGGGCCAAAACCGGGCCCACCCGAGAAGTTATTGACGACAGTTGACCTACACTGTCGTCGATAACAAACTATACCCGCCCCGCGCGCCCGCCAATTTTCCCACCTGTCTCCACACCGCCGCCCGCGCACCTGACTCCACCGCCACCGCGCCCCCGACTCCACCGCCGCCGCGCAGCGCCGCACCGCCGTCGAAGGCCGTCGCCGCCGCTGTTCTCCGCCTCCTCCTAGGTATGCCGCAGCCCCCTCCCTCCCTCCCGTCGCCCCTCCTCTCCCCTCCCCTGGGCGGCAGCGCCGTCGCCCTCTCCCCTCCCCTGTGCCGCCCTTGCTGCCGCCCCTACCCCTCCTCTGTGGCGCCGCCCTCGTCGCCCCTGCGCCGCCCTAGCTCGCCGCCGACCCTACCCCCTCCTCTACGGCGCCACCCTCGTCGCCCCTACGTCGCCCAAGCTCGCTGCCGCCCCTACCCCCTCCTCTGTGGTGCCGCCCTAGCTCGCCGCCGCCCCAACCCCCTCCTCTGCGGCGCCTCCCTCATCGCCCCTGCGCTGCCCTAGGTCGTCGCCGCCCCTAACCCCTCCTCTGCGGCGCCGCCCTCGTCGCCCCAGCGCCGCCCTAGCTCGCCACCGCCCCTACCCTCTCCTCTGCGGCGCTGCCCTCGTCGCCCTTGCGCCGCCCTAGCTCGCTGCCGCCCCTACCACCTCCTCTGCGGCGCCGCCCTCGTCGCCCCTGCGCCGCCCTATCTCGCCGCCACCCCTACCCCCTCCTCTGCGGTGCCGCCCTCGTCACCCCTGCGCCGCGCTAGCTTGCCGCCACCCCTACCCCCTTGTCATGGCCCATGGCCACCGGATCGCCAAGGCCGACAACGTGAGCACGGACAGGATCGCCACCGAGGCGGAACCGGCGAGGTCTCACGAGGAGGAAGACGAATACGTCAACTGAAATATGTTCGATGCATTCACCCGTCCAGGAGGAGGACTCAATGTCATGTAGACCGTTTGCTGTCCTGAATTTATGCTGCTCCTGAGAATAATCTTTGCCAAACCCAAGTTCTAATACTGCCAAAGGCCCCACTGCATGATCCTTAGGCCACCTCTCCAACTGTCACTTATGATCTGCTGAGTTTGATCATTCCTTCGAGACCAATCTTCCCAATGAACTGCTGGCCAGTCCTGTAAAATCTTCTGATCAATAGAGTGCACTCCTTGCAACATAATCTGTTTTGCATTGTGCTGAAACTGGCAGCACTTGTCTTCCACATTTGCAACCTTGACTCTCCCTTTCTCTCTCTCTCTCTACCTTGGCTCCTTTCTTGGCGATCTCACGCCAGCCGTCGAGGTAGTGCTGGTACACGTACGAGAGGAACCCCGACAGGGCCATGAGCATGGCCACAGCCTTGATGCCCGTCATCCTGTCCCCTAATAGCACCCCAGCAAACACCGGCATCAGCAGCAGTGCCACCGTGCTCATCTTGGCGAACAGCGATGACACCGTGCTCGTCATCGTATGACTGCTATAACTGTATAGCAGTTAGACCCCTTTTTACTTTAAGAACTGCACCAGATAGGGGGGGTGTAGTGTTAAATAGGCGGCGTCATGAGCACGCTCTGCTCGGTCACTATTGGGTGGGTTTAGGACCTATCTGCTTAGCTGTAGGGCCGTGACATGATATAACAATGAAACTTATAATGATTTGTTCGCTTTGAAAGTATACTCTCAAACATGTCTGAAGACCGCACTTGGATGTATACTGGTTGGAAAAAAATGGAAGGCACTCAGAGGAGTGGTTCACCAAGATGAATATTTTCATAGAACGAGCTTTATCGTTGTCAAACAACAGCAAGGTGTGGTGCCCATGTATCAAATGTCAGAATATGAAGTGTTTCGACAAAGTGACGTTGACGTATCACTTGTGGAAACGGTTTCATGCAACGTTATGAGTTGTGGACATTTCATGATGAGACACCTTCGCAAGTCGTAGAAGATCGAGATGAAGATGACAACACTGGAGTTGATAGGATGGATGAGATGTTTGAAGCCATAAATCCTGAATTGACGAGGATCCTCCTACAATAGAGGTTAAAGAGTTCTTCAAGCTTGTCGAAGCTTCCGAACAGCCGGTGCATGAACACACCATAATGATAATCCTCAATTTCTTGACTAGATTTATGGCAATTAAGTCTAAGTATTCCTTCTCCATAAACTGCTACAACGATCTCACCAAATTGATCAGCGATGTCCTTCCACGGCCTCATAGATTGCCTAAAGATATGTATCATTCTAAGAAATATATTTCTGGGCTTGGTATGGACTATGAGAAGATTGATATATACCCAGATAACTGTATGCTTTTGTAGAAAGAGCATGCCAACGAGAAAAAGTGTTTGAAATGTGGTAAAGCAAAATTTGTCGAAGTTGTTAACGACGACGGTACAAAAGTAATGACTGAAGTCGCACAGAAGTAGCTTCGCTACTTGCCTGTCACACCTAGGTTGAAGCGCTTGTTTCTCTAAAAAAACATCCAAACACATGAGGTGGCACAAAGAACGTCGATTTGAGAATGATGGAATGATGGTGCACCTGTCGGACGGTGAGGCATGGAAAGTGCTTGAATGCTTCGATATAGATTTTGCCAATGACGCGAGAAATATTCGCATCGGGTTGGCGACAGATGGCTTCTCACCGTTCAGTACAAACGCAACACCATACTCTTGTTGGCTCGTGTTCGCAATTCCATACAACTTACCACCATCTTTTTGTATGAAGTATGAGTTCATGTTCCTTTGTCTTATTGTACCTAGACCAGATCATCCTGGTTCACGACTGAACGTGATGTTGAAGTCGTTGATTGAAGAGTTGAAAATGTTATGAACAGGAATCAAAGCATACAACTGTTACAAAAAACAAAAATTCAACCTTCGAGCTGCATACTTGAGGTCTTTCCATGATTTTCCAGCTTACGGCATGGTTTCTGGCTGGAGCACTCATGGTTGTTTAACATGTCCGATATGTGCTTCAGATACAGAATGTTTTCGTTTAAATCATGGTGGCAAGATTTGCTACTTCGATTGCCACAGACGTTGGTTACCGCCCAATCACATATTTAGGCAATAGAAAGATGCCTTCAGGAAGGACACCGTTGTCAAAAAAGGACCACCGCAACGTCTCAATGGGTCGAAGATTGCTGAACAGTTGAACAACTTAGTGGCAGATGAAGGTCGTCCTGGATATTTTGTTGGTTACGGAGAGGACCACAATTGGACTCATATATGTGCACTATGGGAGCTACCATATGTGAAGTCCTTAATTCTAATGCATAACATTGATGTCATGCACCAGGAATGTAACATGAGTGAATGCATCACAAGCACATGCTTCGATTTGATAGGAAGAACAAAAGATAATATAAAGGCTCGTAAGGATTTGGCAGAGGTTTGTTAATGTCCAACTCTTGAGCTGGTGGCAAACCGCGTGCTTCTTTATGTCTTCGACCAAAAGAAAAGAAAGAAGTCTTCGAATGGTTGAAAATGTTGAAATTTCTAGACGGTTATGCTGCTAGCCTGAGATGAGCCGTCAATGTTAAGACCGGAAATCTCACAAGGTTGAAAAGTCATGATTATCACATAATCATGGAAAGACTTCTGCCGGTTATGTTTCGGGGCTATATTGACGATGCGGTGTGGAAGGTGTTAGCCAAACTTAGCTACTTTTATAGACAGCTTTGTGCTAAAGAAATCACAGCCGAGATGATGCAGAAGTTGGGAAAGGAGATACCAGTACTTTTATGTAAGATGGAAAAAGTTTTCCCTCCAGGATTCTTCAATCCAATGCAACATCTCCTAATCCATCTTCCATATGAAGCTAAAGTGGGCGGCCTTGTGCAATATAGGTGGATGTATCACGTTGAAAGAGCAGTTAGGTGTCTTAAACCTATGGTTCGCAATCACGCAAGGGTTGAAGGATGCATCACCGAAGCATACACCATTCACGAGATAGGATACTTTTCAAGCGTCTATTTTGCAGAAGAACACAATGTTAATGTTCCTACGTTGCGGTACAATATGGATGAAGCACCCCCTTGTAGCAGCCTCTCCATTTTTAAAATGAGAGGCACCACTGTTGGTAGTGGCACGAGCTACGATGCTGAACCGGATTAAAGGACGGCTGCTTTGATGTACATGTACACTAATATAGAGGGGATGGACAAATATTTTCGGTAAGTGTTTGTTCAACATCTATAATAATTAGCGTGTTGTGTTATACATTTATGCTAATCATTATGTTTTTCTTTATTTAGTGAGTTTGATCAACAAAATTGGAAATCTAAGCAGCAACCTACGAGCAAACAAATACAAGCGATGCGATATTATGGTGTACATGGAGGGCTTAACTTACTATCCTGGTTTCATGCACAATGCAAAAAATAAGTCAGCATCCATGAAGAATTACGACAACTGTCCTACAGTTCTATTAAAATTAAAAGCTACGGTAGATACGACATCAATGGGTTTCGATTTCGTTCAACTGAGTTTGAAGCTCAACGTCCTTTCAGAGCAACATGTAACACCGAAGTTGTGAATAGGGCAGTTGACGACCAAGGACATGAAATTAATTATTATGGGATCATTAAAAACATTCTTGAATTTAGTTTTGCAGGGAATAAGGTCCTTAATGTAGTCTTTTTTTACTGCGATTGGTTTGATCCTAACAATGGAACTCGACAAAACCAATTTTGCATGGTAGAAGTCAAACACAAGGACCCGCTACGAGGCTGTGACACCTTCGTCCTTGCGCACCAAGTCGAGCAAGTGTATTATCTACATTATCCATGTGAAAAGCTTAAAGCTTGGTGGGTTGTACACAAGGTGAATCCTCGTGAGCGGTTATATACACCAGACGATGCTGGATACCTTGATGATGAGGTTGATGTTGTTTACCAAGAACAAGAGTTGCCGGACTCTTTTGTCGTCGTGCCTGATTTAGGACTCGATGACTTAGTTGGAGATGCAGAAGACATAGAGACTAGTGAGATGCGAAAACGAAAATGAAAACGGGCAACTACCACGACAGAAGATCGATGGTCCGGTTTACGTAGTAGAGTACATCGTGATGCTGATGGATTTTAAAATTAAGTACGAGTAACGTTTCTTTGATGTCTTCTTTTCTTTTATATACTTTCTATTAAATTCATTAGCTAATTTTTCTTTGAACATGATGTCGTCGAGCAGCAGCAGACGAGGAAGGGCAGGAGCGCGGAGCTTTCTGTCACCGATAGTCACGAGAGGAGAGGCGGTCTTCCACGACACTCATATTAGCGGGAGTAGACGGGCTCAGTTGGTGAGCCATATACCGGAGTCATCACGGCAGCGGTCACGATAGGTAAAGAACATTTAATTACATAAATGATATAAGTAATTCTTTATTCTATAATATGTATCTTTAAAATTGTCAGGACGACTCCATGTCCGAAGACACAGAGACTAGTGTGCGTCCTTCGGTGCCTTCTTCTTTGGTGCCTTCTGCTTTGGAGCCTCCTTCTTCGGAGCCACTGCAGTTGGGTGACCCCACCTCTGAGCTGGTTCCACAGCGGCGGACTAGGAGGACCCACTGCGTGGCTCCTCCTCCGGCTGCTGCAAACCCAGACGATCGGATCATTATTCGTCCGATTGGCGATAGGTAAGTAAATCTCTAACAATTCAATTTAGATACTTTTAGACTTATATATATACTAATTGAGAATCATGTATCATGACTTGGGAGGATGCTTCGTTCACGGGCTGGGGACGCCACGCTCTGGTGAACAGTGTCCTGGGCCATCTAGTTCGTTTGCACTACCCCAGTGTAGTGAACGGCCGCGCTGCTACGTCTTGGGATGACTACTATAGGGCCCAGGACGTTCTTCACAGCAACAACCAGGAGGCTGTTTGGCACGACTTCATGGTAAGAATGAACAATACTTCTGTAATACAAATCTGATATAAGTTATATACATTTACTTGTATATTTTTTCAGGCACGGTATCATTTGGAGAACGAGGTCGAGCAGACGGATCTATCTCATCTAGTCTTCCATAACTGCACTAGGAAGATCGTGACACAGTCAGTATCATTGGCTCGCATTCAAGCTACGAACGAGTACTTCAAGTTGCATCCAAACGAGCATGAGCCGGAGAAGGACTCGTCTGACACGTACTTGACGGAGGCGCAGTACGCAGAGGTAAAATTTTTAGTTTATTTTGTTTCATTATCTGAATATGATCAATATTTTCATTCAATAATAAATTTGTGCAGGTTAGCGTAGCGTGGCTTCTCAGCCGTCCGGACGCGTATCGTGCCCTGTGTGCTCTTTAGGCGAGCCAGGGCTTACAGGCACTTTCTAAAACCCGTCGAGAGAGTAGAGGGACGGATGGAAAACATCGCTTAGGTGGGGATGGCTACATACGCCTCGCTAAACGGATGGTAAGTGCTACTCATATTTTATTAAGTAATTTTATAATCCTAATTGTGCTAACATGTATCGATAGGAGTACGAGAGGGGTCAGCAGCCGGCACCTATCGAGGTGTGGAAGAGGGGTCACTTGGGAAGTGACCCGTCGCAACCTGACCAGTTGTCTTCTCAGACGGCAACACGGGCTTTGGTGAGTTATTTTTTCAACTTAACTGAATTCTTTTAAATAGTTCTAATGAAAATAGTTCTAATGACATTATTTTTCTGTATTTTCAGGCAAAGTACGGGGAGGAGGCGCGTAGGATTCGAGGCGAAGAGTTTGATTTGCAGAGCGCGCCAATCGTTCCTCAAGCCGCGTATGCAAGTGGTGGTGGGAAACCTTACGGACGGTTAGCTTTGTTATTTTTAATTTCCTATTACCAACTTTGAGATACAAAAAATTAATAGTCTTCCTTGTTGTGCAGGTTAGCCATCTTCGATGGAGTGGTTGACTCGAGGCAGGTGTGGGCTTCCTCGAGGGCTTCTTTATCACATCAGGGCGGGTCCAGCAGCAGCCATGCGAGTCGAGATTTGGAGCTCCAGAGTCTTCGAGAGGAGCTCCAGAGGACTCAAGAAACGCTCAGGGCGAGGGACGAGGCATAGAGGATTAGGGACAAGGCGCAGAGGGCTAGGGTTGAGTATCAAAACTCGTTCATGTTACAGATGCAAACTGCCGTGCAGGTACATTTTAGATGTTGTACTTAACATTTTTAATATATAAATGACATGTATAATAATTTGCTTTGTGTTTGTGGGCTATGTTTCCAGGACAACCGTCTCTCCTTCCGCAATGGATGCCGCCAACGATACAGCTGCCACTGGTGCCGACGACAGCAATCTAGGTACAAAATTTAGTAAAATATGCATTTTTTGTATTTTTAACATGTCTAACTACACTTGTACATCACAGGGATCGGGAACGGAGGCTCAAACTCCATCGCCTTAGATTCCGGCGCTCGGACGACTGCAGGACGATTTTCTGAACTCCGGTGGACGGGGTAGCGTCTAAGAATCAGGTCAGCTTCTGTGCATAAATGCTCAGACTTCATCTTGTAATATGTGTTGTAAAGTGGTTTTTGTTGTGTTGGTGCTTGGTAGTGTTGGAAAAGGAAATTAATGGTATGTTTATGGTATGGTGCGAGGGTGTTGGGTTGCATGGAGCTTGAAATTAGTATGAATTTTGTAATTTTGGCAGTCTCATATTTGTCAACCTTGTTACGGTCGTTGATTAGAACATCATGCCCCAGATGATTTCCCTTTCCTCATTAATATAAACAGTTCCATTGCCTAGAATTTTAAAGTGCTAGTTGAAATTATTTCCCTTTTTTGCGGCTGAAAGCTTTCTCTAAATCCAAGTTGCCAGCGCTAGATCCCTAGCCAGATGATCTTCATCTTCTTTCGGTTTCTGATCTTTTTGGAAGAACAACCTAGCTAGGATGGTTTGGATCTGAACCTTAAATTATAATTGCAAGAACCCACTGAAGTCTTGTTTAGCTACCTCGATGTCCCAAAATCCGTAGTACAATTTGGTAAATTGATCCTCATGTCGATAAGAAACTTTGCAGCCTTTCCTCTCATTCGCCATCAAATTTCTTTGTATAACTTTTTCCTTTCAATTTTATTCTTGTATTTCCTGACTTGGGTGTCCTGACTTGTGTTTGAATTGATTTTACAGGAATTTCAAAGGAGAGGAGGCAATGCCACCGGAAGCCAGGGACTTCACCAAGCTTTTTATGTTTTGCGGTTGTATTTTGCTTGGTCCGAACTCGCAAAGTGTGGTGTGTGTATAGTGTTCTGAAATGCTTGCTGATATATATCTGTTTTGAATTTGACTGTGTAATCTGGCCATCGAGCCACGACAGTATTTTCTGTTTTTTTTTTAAAATGCATGACTTATCGACGACGGTTAAGTGGCAACCGTCGTCGATACTGGCTAGTTATTGACGACGGTTTCTAAGTAACCGTTGTCTATAAACGTCCATTGTCGTCGACGGTCGTACATAAACCATCATCGATAAGATAGCATTGTCGTCGACGTTTGCCCTCCACCATTGACGATAAGGTTTCCCTGCTGCCACGTGGCTGGAGGACTTATCGACGACAGCTAAATTGGTCCGTCGTTAATAAATTAATGGACGACGGTAACCGTCGTCGATAATGTTATCGACAAAAAATTGTCGTCGACGGCCATAAACCATCGTCGATAAGCACTTACCATTGTCGATAGCTATTCGATGACTGTAGTCTCCTTATAGACAACGGTTTCCGGCCGTCGTCTATAATCACGATTCTTGTAGTGATAGCAATACCATGATAATATAATGTTCACAACAGCAGCAATTAATTCTCATCTCAAGTGCAAGTATTTAACTATGTCACAACTCAGTGAACAAGTGGTACTCATATCCACGAGGGACGGCGATTTGAATCAATGATACTCGGAAAACACGAAACGTGCGCCCGTACTAGAAGTCACCCTGGTGCACTCCACGGACATCATACGCAGCCACCTTTCTCAAGTTCTGCCAAAGTTGAATCGATTCAATCGTCCAGGACAGTATCCCCACTCACGGTCCACCCTTCCGATGTGAAGATGTCGTGAGCGAGTCTCCATCTAATGTGCTGCGGCCAAAAGCCTGAGGCGATCGAAAAAGTCTCAACAAAAGCTTCCCAAGGAACATCGGTTTCCTGGACCCCATATATCCAGTATGACTCTGGTACAATTCAAACTTGCTCAGCAGGGCGGCATACGGATCGGTC
Organism: Tuctoria greenei; assembly: GCA_036927565.1. Taxonomy (NCBI): domain Eukaryota; kingdom Viridiplantae; phylum Streptophyta; class Magnoliopsida; order Poales; family Poaceae; genus Tuctoria; species Tuctoria greenei. Next base: position 105,788,715 of record JAYESD010000003.1, on the reverse strand, counting down.
CTTAACCAACACAGGCAAGGCTACGCACCCAAGACCACTTCTTGCTGCATCCCACACCCCTGCCCTGTCTCAGTTTCAGATTACTACTTCACTCTCTTTGAACCGATCCCGTGTGAAAAAGTCCTAGCCATGCGAGTAGATTCCAACTACTCGACTTCTATTGAATCCTATACAACATTTAGCATAGCATAGTCTACACGATGACTTGACAACTAACCAAATACTCCATAGGTTGATCTGGTCATGCAAGTGGATTTTTCAATCACCTTAGCCCTAATGCACATGACTCACCCTAGACATAGGTGATACAAATCAAAATTTTGTAATACCACTTAAATGCAAACTGGGGCTTGCCTGGTTGCGAGACGGTATCAAAGTTAATCTCCAGAGGGATGAATTCAAGTAGCTCCGGGATCCTCTTGATCTCGGCAACTAATCGATATGCAAAGAATTATGCAAGTTAATCAATATCGGTATTATGTTGTAGCTCAAAGGAAAGTCATTTCATTATATTAAATTAAGCCTAATGGTTCTGGAAATTTTACAGAGGACACTAGGTCCTATGGGGAAGATTTGGACCAAAAATTGGAGATTTTCAAGGAAGCTTTTTGTCTCTAAAATTCCATCAAGTAAAAGCCGTCTCTGAATTTTGGTTGTAATTCTGGAGGTCTATCATGGCTACCAGTGGTGGTACCATACATAGGGGTTCTCACTGGTTCTAGGAAAATTTGTTTCATAAATTTCTAAGCTTCCTATTGGGGAATATTGAATTTAGAAGTTTGGATAAATTTCTGAAATAGTTCTGATGCTTTTGGGCATTCTATATGACTTGTTAGGAAAATCTCTAGATTGAACTAGGTTATTAAAGTTCAATGAATCTGAAATTTTTACAGGAATTCAGAAACTTACTACAGAACATTTTGGCAAAATTTTAGAGTTTTCTATGAAGTGAATTATAAGATAAAAATCAAACATGATTTTTCCTTAAGGGCTCCACAGGAAAATCTAGGGATTTTCATGAAGATTGGGTTGTAGTTCTTGTGAGTGTGGATAAAGAGCAAACCAAAAAAATTGGTTTGACAAATTTTTAAGCTTTATACAGAGAGTTATTCAATTTAGAAGTTTGCACAAGTTTCTGTCCAAACTCTAAATGAATTTGACTATTTTTATGTGCATAGAGAATACACAGGTGATAATACCATGTAAATTAATTCTAATGACCCTTAAATTATTACTGGAGTTCAAGGATATTCAAATGAATGTTCTGGAAAAATTTTGTATTTTTCCAAAGAGCAGAACTATAGGAATTAATTCTATAAGCATTTTGCTTATTTGAATTATGGAGAAATTCGTATGGACTTTCATACCAATCCAAGTGCCCCACTGGAAAGTACACTTCATTCTGGTTCTAACAAAATTTGTTTCGGAATTTTTGGACAAGTATCCTAGGAGTTATAGATTTTCTAAGTTAGGGCAAAATCTGGAATAAATTTCAAATGGAAAATGTTTGAATAATCCAGAGGGCCCACGGGTTTTGAAATGGACCATTCGCTGGGCGGCAACACGGAGGGTTACTGGGTTAACCGCGTGGTCACAAACGATCCCCAAGCCGCAGCTGATCTGGGCGCGCTGCTTCTTTGACTGGCAGTTGGGACCCGCGGGGTTCGTCTTCTACCTCGCGACACTGTCGGTTCCGACGGCGTGCGACTGCCCCGACAGCGGCCCCTCGCCGCAGCCCGCTCCAGGGCATGGCGGAACTCCAATCTTTCCACCCCCACCTAAAATCAGACGAGGAACACGGTGGTGCAGTCCTCAACGACGATAGGTGGCCGGAAATGGCAGCGCGACGGAGGCGGCGGCGATTAGGGTTTCGGCCATGTCGGCCGAGCCCTCCGGTGGGTGACACTGATCAGGAAGACCTCAGAAAGATTCATGGAAGCATGGGGAACAAGAATCTGGCCATAGGAAGGAGAGAAATGGCTTGGAGAATGGTAGCGCCGATGGACCGAGGAGGGAAGGACCGGCAGATGGGGAAAATTGTATTCCGGCGTGAATACTCAATGAAACTTGATGGATCTTCTTCGAGGTGATGCGCCTGGCCATAGAACAACATAGCACAAGTGCACAAGGAATAATTAACTGTATAAAAGGAATTTCACACGCGAAGCAACTCTACTCCTAACCGAAATTCGTCGGGAGAAAAGCAAATACGGGGTCTAGGAGGCATGGCATGAGATGAAACTTTACGAGATGCTAGAACATGAGTAGGCAAACCTTTTTCCTTCCAGGACCGAGGCAAGATGAAGCTTATATTGCCGGGTCATCGAGGAAGCAGAAGGCGGCTAAACAAGGGACTTTTCCGGCGGCCACGGTTTCGATGTTAGCAGTTTCGGGGATGGCCTAGCTGTGCAAGAACCTGATCACAAAGCTGCGAAAGAGCTTGGGGAGTGAATAGAGGCAAACAAAAATGCTCAACACGGAGTACCTTTGCTGCAAATAGGCTGGACAGAGGAGGAATCGGGAGAGAAGCAAATATGGCGCTGGAAACTTGAAGGTGAAGAAGTGGTCAGCTCAGGGCTTTGGGGGGAGATAAGCAGGAGTTCAGGGCGAGCTGGGGGCAGCTGGAGGCGACCTCCACAGTGCAAGCAGCTCTGTGGCCGTTGCATGCCGGGAGGTGGCGCCCTGGGAAGAGCCGGGACGAATTTGACCCACTGACCAGTGGGTCCCACCTCTCAATTCATCTCTATCTTCTCTGGACACTGAAATATCCTACCTACTTGTGTCCAAAAATTCATTTTATGGTGGACTAAACTGAAGGTGTAGAAATTGATTCAGAAATCAGATTGTTGATTTGATAAAGTGTCAATTGAATTCAAATTTGAATTTGAATTTGAGTTGAATTTAATGAAGCTGTTGAATTAAATAGCAAACTTGCTCCAATATTATGAAACTATGTGGGGATGCTATTTGGAATATTTGGAATCCATTGGTCAACTCAAATATTCATGTTAACTTCATTTAAGCAGTAGCTAAGTTTCTTTTTTTTGAATTTCCTCATTTGGAGTTTGAATTTAGTTGTTTTTCTTATTTCCTTTTTATTGCTTTTTATCATTCAAAATTTTTGTCCTAACTGAACTTTGAATTATGGAAACTAGGGCTTTTACATTCCTTCCCCCTTAAAAGAATATCGTCCCGCGATTACAAGAAGAGACGAAAGTAGGAGAGAAATTACCGGATGTGAGACGATAGGAAATCCGGATAGTTGGAGCGGAGATATTCTTCGGATTCCCAAGTCGCTTCTTCATCAGTATGGTTGCTCCATAACAGTTTATAGAACCACAGCGTGCGGTTCCGCGTTGTTCGAGTCTTCCCATCGAGAATCTGAACCGGATGTTGGAGTACATCAAATCCGGTTGCAATTCGCCGATTTCATCGGTGTGGACTGCAGCTGTGAACTAGAGACATTTCCGGAGTTGAGATACGTGGAAAATGTCGTGTATACCAGCGAGAGATGCCAGTAATGCCAATCGATAAGCCACAGGTCCGCACTTCTCCGTGATAGCAAACGGGCCAATAAATCGGGGAGCTAGCTTTCCTTTTACTCCGAACCGGTGAATTCCTTTCATCCGAGACACGCGGAGGTACACGTGATCCCCGACATCAAAGTGCAGCAGTCGACGTCGCTTGTCCGCAGAATTCTTCTGTCGAGATTGAGCCGCTCTTAGATTTGTTTGAATGATCCCAACTTGTTCCTCAGCTTCATTGACTATATCAATCTCGAACGTCACCCTCTCGCCGGACTCACACCAATTCAGCGGTGTGCGGCATTTCCAACCGTATAGAGCTTCGTATGGTGCCATCTTGATACTCGCCTGATAACCGTTGTTGTACAACAATTCTGCCAACGGTAAATGATCATCCCAATTTTTGCCGTGGTGGATGGCACCCGCTCGCAACATGTTTTAAAGTACATGATTCACCCGCTCAGTTTGTCCATCGGTCTGTGGGTGATAGGCAGATCTTCTAATCAGTTTAGTACCCAATGAGGCGTGCAGCTGCTCCCAGAAACGAGCAACGAACAGAGAGCCTTGATCTGAAATAATCGTGCGAGGAATGCCGTGTAAAAACACAATTCTTGATATGTACAACTCTGCATATTTCTTGGCATTGAATGCGACATTTACCGGAATGAAGTGTGCTGATTTGGTTAGTCGGTCGACTATCACCCAAATCGAATCATGCTTCCGGAATGTGAGTGGCAATCCGACTATGAAATCCATACTCACATCCTCCCATTTCCATGCCGGAATATTCAGCAATTGCAGCTGTCCCGCTTTCCGCATGTGGTCAGCCTTCACTCGCCGACCCGTATCACACTCGAATACGTACTTCGCTATTTCCCGCTTCATCTGTGTCCACCAAACTTGGTCTTTAAATCTTGTTATACTTTATTGCTGCTTGGATGAATAGAAAATTTTGACATGTGAGCTTCATCCAATATTTTCTTCTGGAGCTTAACATCCCGGGGTACAACTATACGGTCCTTGAACCATAATGTATCGTGATCATCTTTCCGGAAAAATTTTACCTCCACGCTGTCCACTCTTTCTCGTATGTGTGACATGCCCTTGTCCTTCTTTTGGGCTTCAATAATTTCCTCTCGGATGGTGGGAATGAGAGCAAGATTATTGAGAGTCCCATATGGAATCACATATATACTTGGTTCCTCATCTTCCATTTCAGCCATGGAGATGTTGTGGACATGAGCTTTCCGACTAAGCGCATCGGCAACCACGTTCGCTTTACCGGGGTGGTAGTGAATTTCAATTTCGTAATCTTTGATCAGCTCTAACCACCTTCGTTGTCTCATATTCAGATCCTTCTGCGTGAAAATATATTTCAAACTCTTGTGGTCGGCGTAGAGGTGTACAAGATTTCCAAGCAAGTAATGCCTCCACATTTTTAATGCCAATACCACGACAGCGAGCTCAAGGTCGTGAGTCGGATAGTGCTGCTCGTGGTTTCGGAGTTGTCGAGATCCATATGCGACCACACATCCTTCTTGCATAAGAACACAGCCAAGTCCGATGCCAGATGTATCGCAATAAACGTCAAACGGTTTTGTCATGTCCGGCTGAGCAAGAACCGGGGCTGTTGTAAGGTGATGTACTAATGTCTTGAATGCTTCTTCACAAGCTGAACTCCAAATATATTTGGTGCCCTTTTCAGCAGCTCCATCATCGGTTTAGCGATTTTTGAGAAGCTCAGGATGAACCTTCGATAATATCCCGCTAAACCGAGGAAACTTCAGGCTTCATGTACTGACTTCGGAGATTGCCATATCAGTACTTGAAAAAATTTACTTGGGTCCACAGCGATGCCCTCAGCTGAAATAATGTGTCCCAAGAATGGCACTTGGCTGATCCAAAATTCACATTTGCTAATTTTAGCGTATAGCTTGTGATCTCTCAACCGTTGCAACACAATATGCAAATGTTCATCATGCTCTTCCTCTGACTTGGAATAAACCAATATGTCATCGATGAAGACCTAGACGGACTTATCCAACTCCAGCATGAATACCGAATTCATGAGATACATAAAGTGAGCAGGAGCGTTGGTGAGACCAAAAGACATGACAAGATACTCGTATAATCCATATCGCATCGAGAATGCCGTCTTCGGTATATCCTCTGGCCGGATTTTGATTTGATGATATCCAGACTGAAGATCCATCTTTGAGAACACCCTCGCACCAACAATTAGATCGAATAAAATGTTGATGCGGGGCAGCGGGTACTTGTTCTTTATAGTCACGACGTTGAGCGGTCGATAATACACGCATAACCGCAATGTTTCATCCTTCTTCTTGACAAACAGCGCCGAGCAGCCCCAAGGTGACGAGCTTGGGCGAATAAAACCCTTGTCCAAAAGGTCCTTTAAATTCTCCTTTAACTCCGCTAGCTCATTAGGCGTCATTCGATACGGTCCTCGAGAGATCAGTGTGGTTCCCGTTACAAGTTCAATCTTGAACTCAATGTCACGTTCGGGCGGCATGCCCGGTAAATCACCGGGAAACACATCGGGATACTCACGGACCACCGGAATATCTTCATGTTTAGTTGCTTCCGTGTTATATGCAGCTGCAATGTCCTGCTCCAAACTGTCCAAAAACAGCTCGTGTTGTCCGTGCATCGGAGAGTCAATTTGGATAGTCCGGGTACCAATATTAAGAATGGCACCGTGATGGTTGAACCATGACATCCCCAATATTATGTAGATCTTCTGTCCATCCAATATAATCAATGAAGTTGGATTTTTTTGCCCCCCAAACATAAAGCTGCTCGGAGAATAATCTGACTAGCCGAGATACTTCCACCCGGTGAGCTTATAAGATAACTTTTCTTGGGAGTATTGGTGGACAATTGGTGCTGATCCACACATGATTTACTGATCAAATTGTGGGTAGCACCGGAATCAAAGAGTATGAGGACGGGTATGTCTTTGATAGCAAACAAGCCCGCTAACACCGGTGCTCCCTCCGGAACACTCTCGATTGCTATGTGTTGAACACTTCCGGTTTGCCGTGCTGTCTTCTCTGGTTGAATACGGGACTGAATACACCGTTGTATTGGTACTTGCCTGCTGCTCAAGATCTTCTCTGGGCAATATTGGTGTAGTGCCCAACACGGTCACATGTGGAACACCTATACTGATTCAACATCCCACTGACTTGAGGCCTGAATTGACCTGCATCTCGCTGCGAGATAAATGTCCCTGGAACAATTTGGGATGGTTCTTGCTGTTGATGTACTGCTGGTTCAAAATCTGCTACTTCAAACGGTTGACTCCGATATGAACTCGGTTGTGCAGTTGGCTGCCATATCTGACCGGATGGTGATCGGTACACCATACGGTATTTCTGAGAAACATTATGTGTGATGTCCTGCACAACAAGTCTCTTTTTTGACTCTTCCGCGATCCGCTCACGTGTGGCATCCTCTTGCGTAATCGCGGCATTAAGCATAGCGTTGAACCAGCTGTGATTGAACAATGCAAGCTTGTCTTTCAACATGGGGATTAGACCCCGATAGAAGTACTCTCGCTTTTGATCCTCCGTACATACATACTTCCAATGCATATTGCGCTAGATTAATAAATACTTTGGAGTATTCTTGAGCACTCATTTCTCCTTGCTTTAAATCAAGAAATTTCTGAAGCTTCCTTCTCACAATGGCAGGAGGACCATGATAGGCATGGAATACCTTCCGGAACTTTGTCCAAGTGACTTGCTGTCCGGCAGCCAAGGAGGCGTTGTGGTTTGCCCACCAAGCACCAGCGATGCAGGGTAGTTGGTCTGCCGCATATAAAACCTTCATAGGGTCACTACACTGCAGCAGTCGGAACTAGCTTCAATGGTGCGGAGCCAATGGACCGCATCTAGAGGTTCACCATCACCACTGAACTCGGGGGGTGCAGTCGCCAAGAATTCTTGATAGGTTTCTTGCTGAGGTTGACGATTGCCTTCGGCTTGACGCCCCCCTTGATTGGACATAATCTGCACGAGGGTTCGCAGCAGTTCGGTCCGCTCGTCGCGCGAACCCAACATGGCTGCAATATCATCCGCCAATGTAAGCGGAGATGGAGGTGGCTGTTGCGTCGGTTGTTCCGGCACTCGGGAGTCATCCCCTCCCTGACTTGAACCACTGACCTCGTAAGTTGTGTGAGTGTGCACCATTCTGCAGTTACAATCATTAATGCAACATGAGACGTGATATGGCAAGATCACACTAGGATGAAAACAATAGTGTGTGTACTGATAACCAAATTTGCATAAAGGCCATATATTGATAAAGTATAAACTGGTCCGTTACAACACTTCCCGAAGTGAATTTGAGGACCAAATTCATAACAAGACCAAAATGTCAAACCGATAAAGTTTCTGTTGAAACCTGACCAGTTTGTAGTCAAACACAAATTTAACCCAGCAAATGGCAGAATCAGATCTTGAGGTGAACTACAAAGTTGACGTACGCTTCGAGGGATTTCAAAAAAGTATTGGTTTGCCTTCAGATCTTTTCTGGTTGAGATGATATGGTATTGTAAACCTGACAGTTTTTCTGACAAATTTTGACAGCATCTCCTTTGTTTATGCTGAATTTGGGCCACAATTTCCAGATATAAAACAGCAGAATTTACAAAAAACACAAACTAAAAAATTTGTAATAAATATTACAAGGATTCCAGAAATGTCTTGCAGGACCTGGTTCAAAATTTCTGGAGTGAGATATGGTGAAAACAATCAGGAGTCCAGAGAGGGTTCTAGTTTCTGTCCAGTTTAGGCAGAGTTTGGAAATTTGAAATTTCGAACAGGTTAGAGGGAAATTCAGTTCTGGAGTTGAACATAACAGTTTTAAAGGACTTCCTAAACTTTCCATCCATGTATGTTACACATTCATTGGAGTTTTCTACTGGGACATATGGTTTCTCAAATCAGGTCTTCTTACGGCAGAAAACAGAACACTCTGTTTTTTTTTTTGAATTGGTGACTTCAAAGCCTACTCCAAATTTGAAAACTTAGTTCAAACTCAGAGCTTGATAGCTAATATAAGTAGTTTTACATCTTCTCGGTTCCATTTTACAGTAAAGGGGTCACTGCATCAATGGAATATGTCGGTACTACGTGCCTCACAAAAATGAAAATTCTAAGCCGGTATTCCGGCATACATCTCAATGGTGGCACTTAATGACGTTCACTCGCAAACGATTTCCAAGCGCAATACGATCATGTGGTCAGTGTACTTGTCACTACACACAAACTATTGATCAATCATATGGTGTCATACGACATAGCCCGCACGGGCATACAGTTCAGAATAAAATATATATGAAAGTAAAAACATCCGTCCCGTATCATTCCATACGGGACGCCCCGAGCTAAGCCACGTCTTGAGGTACATGACCAGGTTTTCTACCACCCGACGGGGCCCCACGTCTTTGCATAGCGCTGCACCAGTAGGAGGTGCATCGAGTTATGTCCCACCCGATGGGGGCTCCCACTAACTTTGAAGAACGCCGCGTGTCATATGTTCTCAGAAACATGGAAAGTTTCAGAGACTCATATTGACATTTCCGTACCAAACCAAGGAAACAATCACATGCTACCTCTCGCATGGTGAGCTTACCGCAATTGATCCGCTTGCGGTGGCATACCTTAGCTCTTACCTGACATCGGAACATCATTACAGGATATAATAACACATAAGTTAGTTTTGCCACCTTAATAACTTATGCTAATATAGTCCTTATGTGGGCCTAGTATCGTATCCTCACCGTATCCTATGTTTTTCTTGTAATACGATCCTTTATAAGTGTTCTATTCCCAATGCAGCTCTGATACCACGTCTGTGGGGACCAGAGTCCACACTTTCCAGGGATCGCATTGGGTGGTGCCATGCGATGCGACACCCAACAGCACACATGTAAAGGAACGCATATTACATAAATTATTTGCTGAAATTTACAAATATATTCAATTTACAAATAGTTTATAAAAATAAACTACAGCGGAAGATAAGATTACAACTCTCATACTCCAGTCTAATAAGCAAAAGAGAAGCCGTCCAGCCCACGGACGCCCCTCACTAGCCACGAAAACCAAACAGCAGCGGCATAGTTCCCACATGAGTATATCTCTCGGGGAGTCCCGAGTCTCATCGGACAACCAATAGCATAAGCACAGAGGTTAAAACATGCAAAACAACTTATATAACAACCGTGAGCATGAAGGATCAGCAATACTTAACCGTCTCACCTAAACATGAAACTCTACATGTGGGTAAAGGCATAAACATAGGATGGCTGATTTGCATAACGGACTCGCCTAAATGTGGGTCCTTATTTTCAGATTATAGCAGCAGCTTAAACCTTGTACGGGGCAACATCGTAACTCCACAATAAAACAAGAAACTCTTCATCATGATGCTGCATGCCCAAGGTGGAAATTAAATTTAGTGAGCACTATACTAATACATACAACATAGCAATACCATGATAATATAATGTTCGTAACAGCAGCAACTAATTCTCATCTCATGTGCAAGTATTTAACTACGTCACAACTCAGTGAACAAGTGGTACTCATATCCGCGAGGGACTGTGATTCGAATCAATGATACCCGGAAAACACGACATGTACGCCCGTACTGGAAGTCATATCGGTGCATTCCACGGACGTCGTACGCAGCCACCTTTCTCAAGTTCCGCCCAAGTTGAATCGATTCAATCATCTAGGACAGTATCCCCACTCACAGTGCACCCTTCCACTGTGAAGATTTCGTGAGCGAGTTTCCGTCTACTGTGTTGCTGCCAAAAGCCTGAGGCGATCGAAAAAAGTCTCAACAAAAGCTTCCCAAGGTACATCGGTTTCCTGGATCCCATATATCCAGTATGACTATGGGGAAGATTTGGACCAAAAATTGGAGATTTTCATGGAAGCTTGTTGTCTCTAAAATTCCAACAAGTAAAAGCCATCTCCGAATTTTTTTTGTAATTCTGGAGGTCTGTCATGGCTACAGTTGTACCATACAGAGGGGTTCTCACTGGTTCTAGGAAAATTTGTTTCATAAATTTCTAAGCTTCCTATTGGGAGGATATTGAATTTATAAGTTTGTATAAATTTCTAAAATAGTTCCGATGTTTTTGGGCATTCTATGACCTGTTAGGAAAATCTACAGATTGAACTAGGTTATTAAAGTCCAATGAAGTTGAAATTTTTACAGGAATTCAGAAACTTAGTACAGAACATTTTGGCAAAAATTAATAGTTTTCTATGAAGTGAATTATCAGATAAACATCAAACATGATTTTGCCTTAAAGGGATCTACAGGAAAATCTAGGGATTTTCATGAACATTGGGTTGTAGTTCTGGTGAGTGTGGATCAATATCAAACCAACAAAATTGGTTTGACAAATTTTGAAACTTTATACTGAGACTTATTCAATTTAGAAGTTTGCACAAGTTTCTGTCCAAACTCTAAATGAATTTGACTATTTTTATGTGCATAGAGAATACACAGGTGATAAGACCATGTAAATAAAGTCTAATGACCCGGAAATTATTACTGGAGTTCATGTATATTCAAATGAGGGTTCTGGAAAAATTTGGTATTTTTCCAAAGAGCATAACTATAGGAATTAATTCTATAAGAATTTTGCTGATTTGAATTATGGAGAAATTCATATGGACTTTCATACAAATCCAAGTGCACCACTTGAAAGTACTCTTCATTCTGGTTCTAACATCGGAATTATTGGACAGGTATCCTAGGATTTATAGATTTTCCAAGTTGGGGCAAAATTTGGAATAAATTTCAAATGGAAAATGTTTGAATAATCCAGGGGGCCCACGGGTTTAAAACGGACCAATCGCTGGGAGGCAACACGGAGGGTTACTGGGTTAACCACGTGGTCACAAACGATCCCCAAGCCGCAGTTGATCCGGGCGCGCCGCTTCTTTGACTGACAGCCGGGGCCCGCGGGGTTCGTCTTCTACCTCGTGACACCGTCGGTTCCGATGGCGCGCGGTGGCGCCCAACGGCGGCCTCTCACTGCAGCCCACTCCAGGGCACGGCGACACTCCAATCTTGCCGCCCCCACCTAAAATCAGACGAGGAACACGGTGGTGCAGTCCTCGACAGTGATAGGTGGCCGGAAATGGCAGCGCCACGGCAGCAGCGGCGATTAGGGTTTCGGCCATGTCGGCCGAGCCCTCCGGTGGGTGAAACTGATTGGGAAGACCTCGGGAAGATTCATGGAAGCATGGGGAACAAGAATCTGGCCATAGGAAGGAGAGAAATGGCTTGGAGAATGGTAGCACCGACGGACCGAGGAGGGAAGGACCGGCGGTTGGGGAAAAGTTGTATTCCGGCATGAATTCTTGATGAAACTCGATGGATCTTCTTCGAGGTGATGCGCCTGGCCATATAGAAGAACATAGCACAAGTGCACAAGGAATAATTAACTGTATAAAAGGAATTTCACACGCGAAGCAACTCTACTCGTAACTGAATTTCGTCGGGAGAAAAGCAAATACTGGGGCTAGGAGGCATGGCATGGGCTGAAACTTTACGAGCAGCTAGAACATGAGTAGGCGAACCTTTTTCATTCTAGGACTGAGGAAATATGAAGCTTTTATTGCTGGGACGTTGAGGAAGCAGAGGGCAGCCAAACATGGGACTTTTCCGGCGGCCACAGTTTCGACGTTAACAGCTTCGGGGATGGCCTAGCTGTGCAAGAACTTGATCACAAAGCTGCGCAAGAGCTTGGGGAGCAAATAGAGGAAAAGAAAAATGCTCAACACGGAGTACATTTGCTGCAAATCGACTGGACAGAGGAGGAATCGGGAGAAAAGCAAATATGGCGCTGGAAACTTGAAGGTGAAGAAGTGGTCAGCTCAGGGCTTTGGTGGGAGATAAGAAGGAGTTCAGGGCGAGCTGGGGGCAGCTGGAGGCGACCTCCACAGTGCAAGCAGCTCTGTGGCAGTTGCATGCCGGGAGGTGGCCCCCTGGGAAGAGTAGGGGCGAATTTGACCCACTGACCAGTGGGTCCCACCTCTCAATTCATCTCTATCTTCTCTGGACACTGAAATATCCTACTTGTGTCCAAAAATTCTAGAAATTTATGGTGGACTAAATTGAAGGTGTAGAAATTGATTCTGAAATCAGATTGTGATTTGATAAAGTTTCAATTGAATTCAAATTTGAATTTGAATTTGTGTTGAATTTAATGAAGCTATTGAATTAAATAGCAAACTTGCTTAAAAAATTATGAAACTTTGCAGGGATGCTATTTGGAATATTTGGAATCCATTGGTCAACTCAAATCTTCATGTTAACTTCATTTAAACAGTAGATAAGTTTCTTTTTTTGAATTCCCTCATTTGGAGTTTGAATTTAGTTGTTTTTCTTATTTACTTTTTATTTCTTTTTATCATTCGAAAATTTTATCCTAAATGAACTTTGAATTATGAAAATTAGGGCTTTTACAGTGTTTCCCTACGACCTTCTGGGTATGCCACCGGATAGGGACATTGTGTTCAAGATTGGACTTATTCTGGGAACCATGCTTATCTCTCGAAGTCCATACAAGATGGCACCAAATGAGTTGGCGGAATTAAAGGAGCATTTGAAGACCTGCTGGCCAAAGGTCTCAAGTTCATCACCTTGGGGCTGCTCCGCATTGTTTGTGAAGAAGAAGGACAAGACGTTACGTCTATGTGTGGACTATCATCTGCTCAACACCGTGACAATCAAGAACAATATCCACTACCGTGCATTGATATTTTATTCGATCAATTAGTGGGTGCTAAGATTTTCTCAAAGATGGATCTTCGGTCCGGATACCATCTAATAAAAATCCGACAGGAGTATATACTGAAGACAACATTCTTGACGAGATACGGGCTCTATGAATATCTATTCATATCTTTTGGACATACCAACGCGCCGGCTCACTTTATGTACCTCATGAATTATGTATTCATGCCAGAGTTGGACAAGTTTGTTGTGGTTTTCATCGACGACATTCTGGTTTATTCTAAATCAGAGGAAGAACACACCCAACACTTGAATATCCTGCTCCAGCGATTGCGAGATCACAAGCTTTATGCAAAATTCAGCATGTGCGAGTTTTGGATCAGCCAAGAGCCATTTCTTGGCCACATTATTTCAGCGGAGGGTATCGCTGTTGATCCAAGCAAAATTGTGCAAGTGCTGAAATGGGAGTCTCCAAAGTCCGTTCACGAAGTTCGCAGCTTCCTTGGGTTAGCGGGATATTATCGGAGGTTCATTCCAAGCTTCTAAAAAATCGCTAAACTAATGACAGAGCTGCCGAAAAAGGGGACCAAATATATTTGGAGCAAGGCATGTGAGGATGCATTTCAAGCATTGGTGAAGCATCTCACAACAGCCCCAGAGCTAGCTCAGCCGGACACGACCAAATCTTTTGACGTTTATTGTGATGCGTCTGGCATTGGTCTCAGCTGCGTGTTAATGCAAGAAGGCCGCGTGATCGCATATGCATCACGGCAGCTCCGAAATCATGAGCAGCATTATCCAACTCATGACCTTGAGCTTGCTGCCATGGTGCTAGCTTTAAAAATGTGGAGGCATTATTTACTCAGAAATCTAGTGCACCTCTACACCGATCACAAGAGCCTAAAATATATCTTCACTCAGGAGGAGTTGAATATGCAACAGCGAAGATGGTTAGAGCTGATCATGGATTATGACATTGAAGTTCACTACCATGCCGGCAAGGCAAATGTGTTTGCCTATGAGCTAAGCCGCAAGTCTCAGTCAATAATCTGTCCATCACTCCAACGGACGAGGACGAGCTGAGTTTATACTTGGTTCCATATGGAGCATTATATAATATTTCTCTCATTCCTACCATACGAGAGGAACTTATGGAAGATCAAAAGAAAGACGTGGGTATGTCACACATTCGGAGGAGAATGAAGAATGGGGAAATGAAGTGGTTCCAAAATGATGAACATGGTTCCCTGTGGTTCAAAGACCGTATCATGGTACCCGTGACATGGAACTTCGGAAGAAAATCTTGGATGAAGCTCACTTGTCCAAGTACTCTATTCATCCGGGCATCAATAAAATGTATCAAGATCTGAAAACCATATTTTGGTGGACACAGATGAAAAGAGAAATTGCGAAATACGTATCCGAGTGTGATACGTGTCGATGGGTGAAAGCCGACCACATGAGGAAAGCCGGACAGCTGCAACCATTAAATATTCTGGCGTGGAAATGGGAGGACATTAGTATGGATTTCATTGTTGGATTACCTCTCACGTTACGCAAACATGATTCGATATGGGTGACAGTCGATCCACTATCCAAATCAGCTCATTTCATCCCTGTACATACAAAGTACATTGCCAAGAAGTATGCGGAGTTGTATATTGCAAGAGTCATTTGCTTGCACGGGATTCCTTGGACAATAATTTCAGATTGCGTTGCGCTGTTTGTTGCTCACTTCTTGGAGAAACTGCACGCGTCATAGGGATGAAACTGATCCGAAGCTCCGCATATCACCCACGGACTGATGGTCAAACTGAGCGGCTGAATCGGGTTCTTGAAGATATGCTACGCGCTTGTGCCATCCACCATGGTAAAAATTGGGATGATCATTTACCGTTGGCGGAGTTCACATATAACAATGGCTATTAATCTAGCATCAAGATGGCGTAGTATGAAGCTCTCTACAGCCGGAAATGTCGCACACCACTCAACTGGTGTGAATCCGATTGGCGAGTTATATACGGAATTGATCTTGTAAATGAAGCCGAGGAACGAGTGCGAGTGATACAAGCCAATCTCAAGGCTGCTCAATCTCGTCAGAAAAGTTATGCTGACAAAAGATGTCGACCTCTCCACTTCAACATCGGAGACCAAATTTACCTTTGTGTCTCTCTTATGAAAGGAATTCATCGCTTCTGGGTGAAGGGAAAGCTTGCTCCACGATTCATCGGTCCATTCGCTGTTATTGAAAAATGCGGACCCGTGGCCTATCGTTTGGAGTTACTGGCGTCGCTCTCTGGTGTTCATAATGTATTCCACATCTCTCAGCTACGGAAGTGCCATAAATATCCAGCCGAAATCTTCACCGAATACGTGGAATCTCTCCAACCGAATCTCACTTATTCGGAGCATCCAATACGGATTATTGATGAAAAAACTCGCACCACAAGAAACTGGACTTTGTATGTCGAAGTGTTTTGCGACACTTCCCCCGGACCTGCTAAGGAGCAGCCTGCGGAGGTTCGTATTTAGGCGGGGCGAATTTTCTAGATCTACCAGCACGATGAACACGAAAGATTTTTATGTGGTTCGGGCCACCGAGAGGCGTAATACCCTACATCCACGGGGGTTGTCTTGTATTGCGTGTGCTCAGGTTATTTGCATATGAGCCAGATGTCAGAGAAATCGCTTCCTGTCGTGGCTGCCTGGTCCTTTTATAGGTGAAGGACCGGCAGGTTAGAATATGACCGGGGCCCGATAGGTGGTCCCTGATTAACTAGTCATAAAAGTGTATTAATGTGTCTTAATGACACATTAATGGATCTTGATGGCGCATTAACATGTCCCGATGACACGTTAATGGTCTTGATGGTGCACTAACGTGTCTTGATTACACGTTAATGGTCTTGATGGTGCACTAACGTGTTGTAATGACACGTTAAAGGTCTTCATGGTGTACTAAGGTGTCTTGATGACACATTAATGCTGTATTGATAGCGCATTAATGCGGTCTTGAGTGTACAAGTTGCCTTTCGGAGCTGCGGAACGCGTGGTGGTGGCATCGTACCTGTCCTTAGCAGAGAGGCTAGGTGCAGAGTCCTCGAGATGCATAGCAGCACCAAAGGTCCAGAGCTACGGACCCCATGGAAGCACCGAAGCCACCCTTAGTAGGGAGGCAGGTTTGGAGCTGCAGGTCGCATGGAAGCACCAAAGGTCCGGAGCTGCGGAGCACGTGGCAGCTCCGGAGCCGCCCTTGGTAGGGAGGCAGATCCAGAGCTATGTACACGTGGCAGCACATGAGCCACCCTTAGTAGGGAGGCAAGTCCGGAGCTGCGGGACACATGGCAGCACTAGAGCCACCCTTAGTAGGGAGGCAGGTCTAGAGCTGTGGGACACGTGGTAGCTTCTAGGAGCTTCCCCTCTTGGGACGTGGAACTCAATGTCTTGTCTTCCTTATATGCATGGATACCCGGTCTGCAGGGTACCGACAGTTGCCCCTGAGCCCACCTCGGTAGAGGCAACAATCCCGTAGGTGGGGCAACCATCATCAACATTGTTGGAGGGCTTCCTCGGGGGTGCTAGAATTTGGTGAAGGCGCGGGAATGTCCACCATCGACGCTAAGAACGTCAATAGCGGGCCCCCGTGGGAGGTGTCAGTGTTGGAGCTTGAGGTCCGATTGCGAGCCCGAAGAAGGGTGAAGTCCTGCACAAGAGTGACAGCAGAAAGAGTAATAGTGCTCATTGGTTACAATATTCCTGCTCTTAGTTTTGTTGTGCCTTACGGTCCTTAGCCGGGCTATGGGGTCTGAGTAATTGAGTGCGATAGTATTCGGGTACTGGTTGTCGCCTCACCCGGGAATGTGTGCTGTCTGGACCCGCCTTACTGTGATGCAATACCAGAATAGATAGAGTGGCGTACTTAGGGTGCTGGACTGGGCTAAGTCTATAGCCGACTCCGTACCTATCATTGGCATTGCTTTTCAGGCGAGTAGGCCATTCGGTGCGCACAAGATCCCAAATGAGAAAACTACCAAAAATAGCGAAATGCATCACAGGTACTACAAGTTGTCCGTCTGCAGCAGGATAGCACAACTCCCACTGTGGGCAAACAAAAAGATGTAACAGGGCGAAAAAGGGAATAATATGCATAATATTTAAGCATAATTATGTGAACATGGTGACAGTATCTGGATTTTGGTTATTGTTTTGTCCAAGAGCATGTGCCTTTCAGTCCCCGGTACTGAACCGCAGTGCTGGGGAGAAAAATTGTACAGACATAGGGTCACAGGGCAGCGGCTTAGAGTGCAAGACCAGGCTAAGAAGACTGTACACATTGGACCTCCCACTGGCGGTGGTGGCAGTAGAAAGCCATCGAGCGGTGACAGCAATAACCACCGGAACACGGAGTGTGTGTCTGCCGGGTCAGCTCGCTATGGAGCGGGAAGTGGTGTCATCCTCCATGCTCCCTTCATGGCGTTAGGGTCGACAGGAGCTGGCAATGGGTTGAGGATTCAATACCGTGGTGAGGCTCATTGATACAAGAAAGTGCCCCCTACCCGGCGCATCAAAATGTCAAAGTGTTTTGCGACACTTCCCCTGGACCTGCTAAGGAGCAGCCTGTGAAGGTTCGTATTTAGGCAGAGTGAATTTTCTGGATCTACGAGCACAATGAACACGGAATATTTTTACGTGGTTCGGGCTGCCGAGAGGCGTAATACCATACATACACGGGTGTTTGTCTTGTATTGCGTGTGCTCAGCTTGTTTGCATATGAGACAGATGCCAGAGAGATCTCTTCCTGTCGTGGCTACCTGGTCCTTTTATATGTGAAGGACCGGCAGGTTACATTATGACCGGGGCCCGACAGGTGGCCCCAGATTAATTATTCATAAAAGTGTATTGACGTGCCTTAATGACACATTAATGGATCTTGGTTGCGCATTAACATGTCCTGATGACATGTTAATGGTCTTGACGGTGCACTGATCGATTCTGATGACACTTTAATGGTCTTGATGGTGCACTAACGTGCCTTGATGACAGGTTAATGGTCTTCATGGTGCACTAAGGTCTCTTGATGACACATTAATGTTGTAGTGATAGCGCGTTAATGCGGTCTTGAGTGTTCAAGTCACCTTCCGGAGCTGCGGAACGTGCGGTGGCGGCATCATACCTGTCCTTAGTAGAGAGTCTAGGTCCAGAGTCCTCGAGACGCGTAGCAGCACCAAAGGTCTAGAGCTGCAGACCCCATGGCAACACCGAAGCCACCCTTAGTAGGGAGGCAGGTCCGGAGCCGCAGGTCGCATGGAAGCACCAAAGGTCCGGAGCTGCGAAGCACGTGGCAGCTCCGAAGCCACCCTTGGCAGGGAGGCAGATCTGGAGCTATGTACTCGTGGCAGCACCAGAGCCACCCTTAGTAGGGAGGAAGGTCCGGAGCTGCGGGACACGTGGCAGCACCAAAGCCACCCTTAGTAGGGAGGCAGGTCCAGAGCTGCGGGACACGTGGTAGCTTCTGGCACTTCCCCTCTTGGGACGTGGAACCCAACATCTTGTCTTCCTTATATGCGCGGATACCCGATCTGCAGGGTACCGACAGTGGCCCCAGAGCTCACCTCGGTAGAGGCAATGATCCCGTAGGTGGGGCCACCATCATCAACATCGTCGGAGGGTTTCTTCGGAGGTGCTAGAATTTGGTGAAGGTGCGGGAACGTCCACCATCAATGCTAAGAACGTCAACAGCGGGCCCTGTGGGAGGTGTCGGTGTTGGAGCTTGAGGTCCAATTGTGAGCCCGAAGAAGGGTGAAGTCCTGCACAAGAGTGACAGCAAAAAGAGTAATAGTGCTCATTGGTTACAATATTCCTGCTCTTAGTTTTGTTATGGCTTATGGTCCTTAGCCTGGCTACGGGGCCTGAGTAATTGAGTGTGATAGTATGCGGGTACTGGTTGTCGCCTCACCCGGTAATGTGTTCTGTCCGGACCCGCCTTACTGTGATGCAATACCAGAATAGGTAGAGTGGCGTACTTAGGGTGCTGGACCAGGCTAAGTCTATAGCCGGCTCCGTACCTGTCATTGGCATTGGTTTTCAGGCGAGTAGGCCATTCAGCAGGCACAAGATCCCAAATGAGAAAACTACCAAAAATAGCCAAATGCATCACAGGTACTACAAGTTGTCCGTCTGTAGCAGGATAGCACAACTCCCACTGTGGGCAACAAAAAGATGTAGCAGAGCGAAAAAGGGAATAACATGCATAATATTTAAGCATAGTTATGTGAACATGGTGACATTATCTAGATTTTGGTTATTGCTTTGTCCAAGAGCATGTGCCTTTCAGTCCCCGGTATTGAACCGCAGTGCTGGGGAGAAAGAGTGCGCAAGCTTAGGGTCACAGGGCACTTTTGGGTGCAAGACCAGGCTAAGCTGGCTGCACACTCTTGACCTCCCATGGACATTGGTCTTTTGGCAGACGTCCGGCCTCCAGTACTCAACCACAGTATTAGAAAGTTAGAGTGTGCATATTTAGGGTGCAAGACCATGCTAAGAAGGTTGCACACTCTGGACATCGAATATTAATCCGCAAGAAAGGTATAGTGCACATACTTAGGTTGCAGGACTAGGCTAAGCAGACAGCGCACTCCTGACCCTCTATTGGCATTAGCCTTTCGTGGGAGTGACCGTTCAGCATCGTGGGACTCCGAAGAATAAAATAACCAAGGACACTGGATATGTCATAGTTCTAGTTACGTCATTGTTGTTGTGGCGGCAGGTAGTCGTCTCGTTGTGGCAGAAGTAGCCATGAGGCAAAGTGTACAGGCTTAGGGTCACAGGGCACCGGCTTAGAGGGCAAGACTAGGCTAAGCAGGCTGTACACTTTGGACCTCCCACTAGCGGCGGTGGCAGTAGAAAGCCGTCGAGCGGTGACAGCAATAACCACCGGAACACAGAGTGTGTGTCCGCTGGGTCAGCTCGCTATGGAGCGGGAAGTGGTGCCATCCTCCATGCTCCCTTCATGGCGGGAGGGTCGACAGGAGCTGGCAATGGGTTGAGGATTCAATACCGTGGTGAGGCTCGTCGATAGAAGAAAGTGCCCCCTACCCGGTGCATCAAAATGTCAAAGTGTTTTGCGACACTTCCTCTGGACCTGCTAAGGAGCAGCCCGTGAAGGTTCATATTTAGGCGGAGCGAATTTTTTGGATCTACGAGCACGATGAACACAAAATATTTTTACGTGATTCGGGCCGCCGAGAGGCGTAGTACCCTACATACACGGGGGTTTGTCTTGTATTGTGTGTGCTCAACTTGTTTGCATATGAGACAGATGCCAGAGAGATCCCTTCCTGTCGTGGCTACTTGGTACTTTTATAGGTGAAGGACCGACATGTTACATTATGATCGGGGCCCGACAGGTGGCCCTAGATTAATTAGTCATAAAAGTGTATTGAAGTGCCTTAATGACACATTAATGGATGTTGATGGCGCATTAACATGTCTGGATGACACGTTATGGTCTTGAAGGTGCACTAACGTGTCCTGATGACACTTTAATGGTCTTGATGGTGCACTAACGTGTCTTGATGACAGGTTAATGGTCTTCATGGTGCACTAAAGTGTCTTGATGACACATTAATGATGTATTGACAGCGCATTAATGCCGTCTTGAGTGTACACGTCGCCTTTCGATATTGTGGGACGCACGGTGGTGGCATCGGACCTCTCTTCAGCGGAGAGGCTAGGTCCAGAGTCCTTGGGATGCGTAGCAGCACCAAAGGTCCAGAGCTGCGGACCACATGGTAGCACCGGAGCCACCCTTAGTAGGGAGGCAGGTCCGGAGCCGCGGGTCACGTGGAAGCACCGAAGGTCCGGAGCTGCGGAGCACGTGACAGCTCCGGAGCAACCCTTGGTAGGGAGGCAGATCCGGAGCTATGTACACATGGCAGCACCAAAGCCACCCTTAGTAGGGAGGTAGGTCCAGAGCTGCGGGACATGTGGCAGCACCGGAGCCACCCTTAGTAGGGAGGTAGATCCAAAGCTGTGGGACACATGGTAGCTTCTGGGTACTTCCCCTCTTGGGAGGTGGAACCCAACGTCTTTTCTTTCTTGTATGCGCAGATACCCGGTCTGCAGGGTACCAACATTGTACTTCTACAAAGTCTTGTGGAGCAACCATACCGCTGAAGAAGCAACATGGGAAAGCGAGGACTATATCCGATCAAATTATCCAGATTTATTATCATCTCATACCCGGTAAGCTTTTTACCTCCGTCTCTTTCAATTGTAATCTCGAGACGAGATTCTTGTAAGGGAGGAGGATGTAAAAGCCCTAAATTTTCATAGTGCAATGTTCAGATAGGAAAATTAAAAATTTGAAGGGGAAAAAGAAATAAACAGGGAATGGGAAAATGAAGTGAGTTAAACCCTATAAGAAGGAAATGAAAATTTTAAAGATAGCTCCTATTCAAACGTTTCCAAAATAAAAATTTGAGTTCACCATTATATTCCAAATATTCCAAATAGCATCCCTGTTAAATTTCATAAATTTTAGAGCATATTTTCTATTCAATTCAATGTGTACATTAAATTCCATTCAAATTCAAATTTGAATTTGAATTTCAGATGAAACTTGTCCAAATTTGAAATCAAATTCCTGAAACTGAATCTACACCTTTTTGATTTGTCCTCTCCACAAAAATCTGGAATTCTTGGACAAATATAGGTGGGAGAATTGAAGGACCAAAGAAGATAGATTTGAGGGGGCTGTGGGACCCACTGGTCAGTGAAGCTAATACGTGAGCACTCTGTTTCTCACTGTGGCGACACCGCACGGCATGCAACGACAGCGAGCTGCTTGCCTACTTGCATCATGGCGTGCTCCATACACCTCCCCATCTCTATCTTCGGTTCCTGGCCAGAGTGGAAAAGCAACGACGTTTAGTCCTCTGTTTCTCTCCTGAGCGCACCCCCTCGCCACCTCTGTTCACCCGACCAACTCAAGATTCTGGCTGAGTTTCTTCATCCTCTCAACAGAAAAGTGGTGCACAATACTTCCCTCTACCTTCTCCATCCTTTGATTCAATGTTTCGTCTGCTACAACGCTGGTACTTTGCAGTGTTGCAGACGCCGCGGTTCTGCCGCCGCAAGGAAGCCCACTGCCTCCCCATCGCGCCGGCACCACAGGCCAGCTCTTGAGCTACTCCCAAAAGCAAACAGGATCGCTAGGACATCACCTTTCTCACGGTAAAAACCGTTCTTCGTTTCATCCTGAGTATTTCTCGATTTACTTTCGGCACAAGGTTACACTTCATGTTAGGTTGTGAGAGCAATTCGTGATCTATGTGGAGAAATCCCTTGAGCTAGCTAGATATTAGTTTCTATACCTCCTATCGCACCCCCTGGATCAATCCTCGGTGAAAATAATCGACCACCGACAAAGTATTTCAAGTTTTCCTCGTCGCCTTTGAAAAGCACTGCTGCTCGCCGTCGAGCTTGCGTTGGCCGGCTGTTATGCGGTGTTTGCACCTCTTTTTCACCTTTCTCGTGCTCCCAGGAACCTCCCCAGCTTTTTTCCAAAGTGTTTGCGCCATTGCTGAGCGGTACTGACCATCGTCAGAACCCTAGTTCCGCACCGCCGTGGCGCACTGGATTCCGACCATCGCCGGCGTTCGACGATCACCCCATCGTGCTCAACACCTAATGGTTAGGCGGCGGGATTCAGAGAAAAAGAAGGCCGGGAAGGCCGGTTCGGCGAGCTCGCCGGAGAGCGCTACCGTGGGCAGCCCGAGCGCCGCCCCGAGACGAGGTTAAAGACGACCTGGGCGGGCCCCGCGTGTCAGCCTCTATTTTTCTCCCTTCGGATCTGCTGTGGCCACCGGATTGGGTGTGGCTGCATGGGCGACCCCGAGGTCTTCGGTGTGGCTCTCTTCTGATTGGCCCATTTAAATGAAGTGGACCCAGGTTGATTAATTCAAACTTTTCCTTTTCCAAATAATTCACGATTGTGAGCAAACTTCAAAATTCAATTACTCCTAGTAGAATTGCTCAAATAATTACCAGTAAATTCTGGTAGACTCATCTTGATCCCTATTTTGCAGTGGTGCAATTTGTTGGACATGAGAGTCCAAGACTTTTCATAATTCATTCTTTTGATCTAACTACTTGGGAAATTAATTACCCATGTTCTACTAATTGAAAAATTCCCAATTTTGGTAAGAACCTTCATTATAGTACACTAGATCTGCAGTACAAATTTCAAGTTCATTGGACTTCATTTACTGGACAAAACAGTGTTCAAATCCCCTAGGAATTGAAAATGAGAAATGTACAGAAACATTTTCAGAATTTCTTGCAAACTTATAAAATCAATTTCTCCCTATAGGAAGCTCAAAAAAATATGAAAAGAATTTTTATAGAACCAGTTAAACCTCCTCTACCATAATCACCCACTGTTAGCCATGAAAAAGCTCTATATTTAATACCAAATTTCAGAGAAAGCTTTTAATTTTTGGAATTTTAGAGACAACAAGCTTCCTTAAACATCCCTAATTCTTGGTCCAGTTCTTCCACATAGAACCTAGTATCCACTGTAAAAATATCAAATCCAACTAAAATCATTTTCTTACCTGATAAGTGGTTATTATATATTTTATATAGTTTCACTATCACTCATGTACTTTATATTTTGCATATCATATAGTGACCGAGATCGAGGAGGAGCCGGAGGCCTTGGACAGCATCATCCCAGAGACTAACTTTGAATTTGACTCGCATCCAGGCAAGCCCTGGTTTGAATTTAAGTGCTATTTCAAAGATTCCATTCGTATGTCTAGGATGAGTTTTGTGCATTAGGGCTAAGGTGCTTATCGAGTAGAAAATGTCATGTTAATGTTTTGAGGAATCCGATAGAAGTCGAGTAGCTGGAATCTACTAGCAAGATAGAATTTTATCACACGGGATGGATTTGATTACAGAATGGTTTATGAATATGGATTTGAGACTGAGCAGCGGATATGGTGCAGCGAGACGTGGTCTCACGTGCGTAGCCCTGCTTGTGTCGATTGAGGACCGATCTGTGTGCGGCTCTACTGGACAAGTTTGAACTGTACCGGATGCTTACAGGGCATATGGAACCCAGGAAACTGATGTAACTTGATAACTTGGGTGTCGAGGCATAGCCCACTATCGATAGGGGTCGGTTGAGGGCAGCAAGGTGTAACTCTGCCGGCGGACACAGACACGCTCCGTGCAGGGACCTTATGTCTGTGATGGTGGGACCGGTTAGGCTTTTGAGTTTCTTGTGAAAGGTTGTTGCGTATGACGTCATGAGGAGCATTGTACGTTTCTCATGCATGGGTGTACGTGACGTGTTATCCGGGTGTCTACTGATTGCAATCACCGTCCCTCACGGTTATTTGAATATCGCTTGTTCACTACACGTGCCGTAGTAAATAGAGAAGAAGCCAAGAGAATATGGTGTATTGAATTGTAATTGCTTTGCAACTATGATTGCTATAGAATATGCTCAATAAAATTACTTTTATTAAACCTTTAAGCTGCTGTTAATAACTTGAAAATTAAGGATCAATGTGTAGACGAGTCATTTACTGCTATATCTATTCCTATGTTAAGTATCCCTGCATGTAGATTTTCATGTTTAGGTGAGACGGTTAAGTCTTGCTGAGCCTTCGTGCTCACGGTTGCTATATTAAGTTGTTTGCAGGTGAGACGTATGAGGAAAGGCCCGAAGATGAGGCGATGCCCCCGTCGAGGTATACCGCCGAGTGGGAGCCCTACACGCTGCCGTGATCTTTTATGTGTTGCTAGTGTGTAGCGTCCCCGGGCTGGAAGGGTGCACTTTTGCATAGCTAGGCTGAGAGTTTAGCTATGAGTATTACTTCCGTTGTACATTATGTATTGTAAAAGACTTCCGATGTTTCTATAAATAAAACTTTGTATTTTGTCGTATTCTTTTCATGTGTGCTGTTGGGTGCCGCATCGCACGGCACCTCCCTCTACGATTCCTAGAATGTGTGGACCCGATCCTCACATAGAGGGGGTGAATAGGCTTTGAAAGTTTTCCTACACACTTAATCAGATCGTTATATACCTGAGGGACCAGACTTATCTGTTGTGACTATGGACTAGTCCGGTGTGCTGATGTGTTGTAAACTGATCAAGTGTTGATGCAGAAATTGTAAATGTTATCACAACATAATTTAAACAACTATTCAGAATACTTGATTGAACAACTAGTATTGCAAAATTGCACGTGGAATACAATATTAATTTAGATTACAAGTTTGATCAACTTAATGCTCTAAATGATGATAATTGCAAAAGTAAAGAGATGAGCACACGTGACACGAATTTTTACCGAGGTTCGGTCTCACCAAAGAGTTCTATGCCCTCGTTGAGGAGGACCACACAGAGATGGGTCTCTTCAAACCCTTTCCCTCGTCAAGTCACCACACAAGGCTGACTTGATTCCACTATCATGGGTAATCACTGAGTTGGTGGGGCAACCTCACACGTTGAGGGATCCCACAAAATTACAGCAGGAAAAGTGATCTAATACACTAGAAAAGATTACAAGTATGCAAGAGTGTAAAGAGATCAAACCCCAAGGGCTCAATGATGCGTAGACAATGATCTCCCAATCCCAAATCTAAATACTCAAAGATTTTCACTTTTGAGGACCTTACATGTGTGGGGAGATGTGTTTTTGTGCTCTTGGGACAGTGGCAGTGCTAGGGTTCTAGTTCATGACAGTAAAATGCGAGAGTTGTATTTGTGGGGTCGTGGATCTCCTATTTATAGTGTTTTCAAAATTATTTTCGTTAGGGATCCCGACGGCCGGACTAGTCCGCTCTGGGGATCGTACTTCTCCGGTGTGCTGAGTAAAATCCGCATGGAATGTGCATCACACAAAAAAACATAATATGTGTGACGTTCACCAAACTCTTGTGTATTGGAACATCAGAAAGTTTCTCGGACTAGTCTGGTCCAAGAACGGACCTTTCCGGTTCATAGTGTTATGAAACATCAGAGAGTTTCTTGGACTAGTCCAATCCATGAACGGACTTGTCCAGTGCACAGTTTTTTGGAATATCAAGAAGTTTAACAGACTATTCAAGTCCATGAACGAACTTTTCTGGTGCACTGTGAAGTGAGACTACATAAAGTTGAACGGAGTAGCCTGGTTTGTGAACAGACTAGTCCGATGCTCAGTGAATTATTAAGGTTGATTTCAAGCCCTTACCCCTACGCAAAGACTTGAGCTCTTGGGATGTGTCTCTCACACACATCCTATACAATTAAGTCTACTTTTCGCTTCATTCATCATTTGGGCTTTTCTTTTTCTTTATCACTTCATTTTTCACTTTTTGATTGCACCAAACTATCTCATATGAGTTGACCTACATTCATCTCAACGGGTTCATTAGGATCTCATTTGTTTGCCATCAATCATCCAAAACCCACAAGGGAATGCCTAAATGCACTTTCATTGGGCCGAAGAACGTCGTGCCTCACCCCTGAGGACCCCAAGTATGACCCCACCAAGGCCCCTACTTGTCTCCACCGCTTACCACTTGGATCCCACCACAATCTCACCACCTCTCCTCCTATATAAACACCACAACACCCACCCTTTACCCCTTTGCCCACATTAGACGAACCTCAGAGCCTGCTCTCTTCATAGCCACCGCACTTGAAGGGGGACGAAGGAAGGGAAGAGAAGGAAGAAGAAGGAGAGGAAGGAATAAAGCAAGATCGTCGTTGCTGCTATGATCTTCTTCACCAATTCTTCTATGTCAACGTTCTTTTTCACCAATTCTTTGTTTTCTTTGGATCTAGACATCAAGATCTCGTGTTACACCTAATTCTCGACCATTGAACCAATAGATTCACGGTAACTAACCTAGATCCAACTTCCCACATCAATTCGGATTCCAATCTTGATTTAAATCATGCCCAAGATGGGAAGTTCGCAAAACCCTAGCATAGCATACTTGTCCGGTCCAGTGTGAACTAGTTTATTGAACTCTCTGGCCCAGAGCGAACATGTACGGCCCATTGTGTGGACTAGTCCAGCCTATGAATTCTGAAATTCCTGTAACTTTCCTAGTTTTCCCTGAAATGACTTGAAACTTGTTCAACCATGTAAAACTCAATTATAAATAGTTAGTAAGCAATAATAGCAACCTAATAACATGTATTACCACATAATTGCATTGTTCGTGCATATCAATGGCATATTGAGTACCATATGAGCATTTATTGATTATAATGCTTGTCTCGCGTGTTTGCTGCATGGAATAGAAGGTGCTTACAAGGACCTACAGTACCAGAACTTTGAAACTCTTGATCCAAAGCAGCTGTAGGAGCAAGGAAAGTGTCCTTGACCATTTTTATCCCGTTTTCAAATGTTTTGTTTGCAAAACTGCATGCTTGTGTAAAATTGATAGGAAACCCATGATAGGTGTTTACTAGACTTGTATGACCACTCCTGTCTCTTGGGAATATTGTAGAGAGTCAAGAATGGTATTTTCCAATTTTGCTTCGCTTTGCTTAATTAGGATTGGAAATAACAAAATGACTCATTATGAACTAATATACATATGGACCATGTGAACTAATGAAAATGACGATTTATCATAGCTGAAAATTGGATACAAGATCATGAGAAGCACAACCAAAGATAATATCATCCACATACACTTAAACGAATAGTGAGTCATTGCCATGCTTAAGCATAAAAAGAGTTTTGTCTACTTTTCCCATGGTAAACCCCTTTTCAAGTAGGAATATTTTTAACCTATCATACCATGCTCTAGGGCTTGTTTAAGACCATACAAAGCTTTGGACAGTTTGTAAACATGATTTGCAAAATCTGGATTTTCAAAACTGGTTGGTTTCTTAACATAATCCTCATCATCTATGTAGCCATTAAGAAAAGAACTTTTCACATCCATTTGATATAATTTGAAACCGTTAGATGCAGCAAATGCTAATAAAATTCTTATGGCTTCTAACCTAGCAACAGGAGAAAAAGTTTCATCAAAATATAGACCTTCAACTCGTGTGAAACCTTGAGCAACTAACCTAGCTTTGTTCCTAACCACAACCCCATCCTCACTTTGTTTATTAAACACCCATTTAGTTCTAATTAAAGTGTGATCATGAGGTGGAGGTACAATTTTCCAAACATTATTTCTTTCAAAATTTTCTAACTCTTCTTGCATGGAAATAATCCATGATTCATTACTGAGTGCATGTGATATATCTTTGGGTTCAAAAGAAGCAACAAAAGTAAAATGAGCATGAGAGTTTGGATCGAAAAACCTGACCGTGTGACTCGTTCTTGCAAGCTTCCGATAATCTATCGCAGAGGATGAATTTAGAGGATCCGGAGGGGAGTAGACACTTCACAAGCTTCTTCTTCTTGTTGTTCATGTTCATCACAAATCAAAGAACTTGTGGCTTGATGATGATCTGAACCAATAGTAGAATTCATTGGTGCTAGTCGTGAGTGAAAATTAGGAGCTAAGGTCGTTAGCTTCTGAATTTTCGGGCACCAGTGCCACTTCTTCCTCATCTTCAGTGTAATAACTCTCCCCCTGTGGAGATGCATCTTGACCTAAAACATTTGAGCTAGTACCTAGGCTAGCTTCATCAAAAGAAACCTCACAAGTCTCCACAATTTTGTTAGTGTCAAGTAAAAGCACAAGGTAACCTCTAGTATGAGATGGATAACCATGAAACATGCCATCAATATATCTAGCTTCAAATTTATCAAAATTACCATGTTTATTAACAAAGAATTTGCAACCAAAGACCTTAAAGTGTGTGACACTAGGCCTATGTCCAAACCGAAGCTCATATGGGGTTTTTCCTAGCTTAGCTCGCAAGAAAACATGATTTGAGACATAGCAAGCGGTTGCAATTATATCAGCCCAAAATTTCCTAGGAGTTTGATATCAATCAAGCATAGTCCTTGACATCTCAACTAAGGTTATGTTCTTTCTCTCTAAAATACATTTTATTGAGGTACACATGGTGAAGAAAATTGGTGATCTATTCCATTTCAAAACAAAAGTGATCAAATGATTGGTTTTTAAATTCAGTTCCACTATCACTTCTAATTGCTTTTAAAGATCCTGGGTGTTCAAGTGAAAGTCTAAGAACTAAACTTCTAAAGTGACTAAAAGCTTCATTCTTAGATGACATAAAATAACCCAAGAGTATCTATAATAATCATCAACAATTACAAGCACTTACCACTTACCTCCAAAAGATTGAACACGAGAAGGTCCTATGGTGTCAAGGTGTAAAAGTTGTGTCAGTGCTGTTGTCATGGTCATTGTGAGTGTTGCATGTGAACCTACAACCATTTTAGCATGTCTACAATAAGAGCAAACAATATCTTTGTCCCCTTTAAGCTTAGGTAACCCACGTATGCGATCAAGACCACTAGCACGAGTGAGAATATCAAAGCACAAGACCAAGTCTACGATGCCAAAAATATAAGTCTTTTAAATCATTAGCAAACTAGATACCTATGCTTAGAGGATGACATGTCAAAATCAGCTTTAAAAACTCTTCCAAACCGAGACATGTCAAATATAAGCTCACCATTTGAATCTACATCCTTGTAGCAATTTTTAGTTAAAACAATTTCAAGATTTTCATCTAGCAATTGTGAAAAGAAAGCAAATCGTATTTCAAATTTTTAGCAAGTGCCACATCTTTAAAAGTGTAGTTATTATTTACTCTAACCAAACCCTTAGCAATTATAGGAGTTGAAGAATTATCGACAAAAGTAACATTCTCTATATGTGACACAAAAGAGAGGGAGGAGAATCATTATTTGTTACCGGTCATGTGGCGTGAGCAACCTGAATCCACAAGCCAAATGTTCTCCTTCCTCAAGCGTGTAACCTGCATAGAAGCACAATACGTTGATGACTCAATCTCGGGATTAGTCAAAAAGCATTTAGGAATCTAGTACTCAGTCACACGATGTCCAACAGAAAGAACACACGAAAGTTGGGATAAAACAACAGGTTTATGAGCCAAATTTTGAGAATCCTTACATCCAACTATTGACCTACGAGGTGTGTTATGTGTATCATATAAAATAGTAGGTTTGGGAGCAAGCATTGCATGTTTTTGACTCATCACAGCAGGTTTCAAGTGTCTAACAATCGGTTCAGCAGGTGTTGCAAATTTTATTTGATTGCTATAAGATCTAGCATGTATTCTTTGCTTCTTTTCTTGTTTAGCTAGTCTATAACAAAAATCTATGACATGACCATCTCTACCACAGTAGGAACAATGAAATTTTACTTTTTGTTCATGTCCAGATAAGCAAGTAATGTGTCTTTTAGCAACCAAATGAGACAACATTCCTGCTGACTTAAAAACCATCTCCTTTTGTTTAGGGACTGTTTCAATCAAACCACTTCCTAGTGACTTAACAACCTTAGGTGGATGTGCCTTAGCATGAGCATGAGAATCAAAAACTAAGCCAGTTTTATCATTGCAAGACTTGGAAGAATTTGGCAGCAAGTTTAGGTTCTTATTTGCATTACAAAACCGCGCTAGTGTCCTATGCATGTCATCAAATGTATTGGACAAATCAAGTCAATTTTCACATGAAGTTTTTTCTTCTAATTTGCAATTAGAACATTAATTAACTTCATGAGAATGTAAATCATTGTTCAAAACAGAAATTTCATTCAAAGCATCATGTAGTTTCTTATCAAGCTCATCACTGTTCGAACAATGCAAATCAGTTGTTGAACAACTAGCATCTTTCAAGTTTTTATCGTTCAATGCAACAAGTTTCTTGTTCTTTTCAATTCCAATCTCAAGTTTATCAAGATTGGAGGTGTGCACACTTCTTATGGAGGATAATTGAGGAACAATAATCATCACTAGGAATCAAAGATTTTAACTGATTAATTTTAGATTCTAGTGATTCAGTTTTAACAGCATGGTCCCTTAGTTTTTTGTCCTTTTTCTTAAGTACGTCAGTGGCACAAGAAATAACATCACACATTTCTTCACAAGAGGTACATACCTCCTCATTGTCGCTGTTGAATTCAACTTCCTCCATATTTGATCTTGAGTTTCCCGCCAAGAAACACATGGTTGCCAAATTGTCTTCATCCTCATCACTTTTGGAGTCCACATCACTCAAGTTGTTGTCTAGTAGAGCGGAGAGGATATGGTCCACCACTTGGCATTTTGTTAAAGCCTCCTTTTTCTTGTTGTGCCAGAAGAGGACTTGAACTTATTTTGCTTTTCATCACAGGTGGAAGGACCTGAAAGGTTATGATAATCTGTAGAAAAATGTCCTGCCTTACCACATCCAAAGCATCGTTGAGAACCACCACTTCCTATCCTTCTAGTTCTCACATTTTGCAATGCTTTTAAGAAATGAGTGGAGAGAAGTGCTAGCTCCTCCTTTGGAAATTCTTCAATCTATTCAAGGGTTAGACAGGACAGCAAAGCAAGTGTACCAATTGATAAAGATTGACTAGAACTAGGCATGTCACGTTGTGAGACAAATGCAAGAGGCTTGTTAGGATTTTTCCGTGATATAATGTCAAGTTCTTGAGTTTTAACTTGGAATATAGCACATCTACTGTAATTGTACTCATGACGGTGGATTCGCTAATAGATGTAACTTTCATCTCCCAAATTAACATGTCTATTGCACTTAGTAATTGCCTAGCATTTTCAGTATATGAAAAATTAACATCGACGCTACGCAAGTTGCTGAGAATTTTATTAAAAGTGAGCAAAGAGATCATCGATCGACTCACTAGGTTGCATCTCAAAACACATGTAATATTTCTTGAACATGTCTTGACATACCTCCTTGATTTTATTAGATTCTTCATGATAGTCGCATAGCGCTTTCCACACGTCGTATGCAAATCGGAGGTGTGCAACACGGTCAAAATCGCTTTGAGTCAATCCTTGAATAATCAAGTTGCGCACCTTGTTATTATTGTCGACATCTCTCATGTTAGCAGCCATAACTCCAAGTTTGATGGCATGAGGAAGGGCTTGATGAAATTTTCCCATATGGCAAAGCCTTGCACCTATATGTAAGCCTCCATGCGAGCCTTCTAAACCTGAAAATCAACACCATCAAACACACAAGGTTTTGTGGAATAGTTCTCCATGTTGATTAGTAAAAACACGTACAAATCAAAAAAAGTTAGAGCACCGTAGGTATGATACCAATTGTAGGATCGAAGAGCACGTGAAAAGCTACTAGAGGGGCGTGAATGGTTGATTAAAACTTTTTCAGCGGAAGCAAAGAAAATCCCCTCAATAGATAGTCAACCCAACAAAGAAACAGAATGTGTGACTAATCTAACCGTGATCAACCTTGAGAAAACAGATATATATTGCAGAAAATCAAGTCACAAAAACACAAAAACCAGAATCACAAGAAAACGTCGAGTAAAACCCAAGTTATGACCAAAACCCCGAGCAAAGATCAATCTATTCTTAACAGAGAGCAAACAGATCTGCTATGCTGCAAAG
Source organism: Tuctoria greenei (assembly GCA_036927565.1). Taxonomy (NCBI): domain Eukaryota; kingdom Viridiplantae; phylum Streptophyta; class Magnoliopsida; order Poales; family Poaceae; genus Tuctoria; species Tuctoria greenei. The sequence continues at coordinate 105,755,842 of JAYESD010000003.1, read as the reverse complement.
AAACTCATGTAACTCAAAAACCACAACTCCAATAATTGTTAAATTTTCATAGATGGTAGACTATCAAGTTGTGAAGACAACACAAAAATAATCACATCAATTGATCAGTAAAACTAGAGTTATAATCAAAACAATGAAGAAATGTCGGGCAATGCAGAAATTTGACGAGAAACACTTGACAAAAACAAGTCAGACGAACAAGGCACAAAACTCCTCTAAACTACGAATTTTATTCACAAAAGACACAAGAGGAACAACCCAAAATCCTGCACCTATGATCTCTGGCCTCACTTGCTTATATAACTAGGACTCCTACTCCTACTTAGTTCCAATCGAAACTTTCCATAGCTGCTCAAGACTCTTCCATACGCAGATAGAAGCAATCTTAAGACTTCCAAACACTTTACGAACATCCCAAACATTCTTAAAACAACTAAACTTTCACCAACATGAAATTTAACCAAAACTAACTCAAAACCTTCCATAAACGAGTAACCTCCTCAGCCGCAGCCTGAGGCATAAAACAACTGGTTAGACCTTTCCGGCTACATCTTCACGTCTGTAACTCTTCTCCATGCCTTGGAACCATGTTGCCACGTCCATGCACCCCTTGCACATGTGCAAACACTTTCCAACAATGTTCACGTTACCTTCATATGCATTGTTCTTGACCCAACATGTTGCATGACCTCCCAATCAACTCAACCTCAGTTCCTCTCGAACTTGGTTGTTGAACCTACCCTTCATGCATTGAGTGTGATCCGTCATTCCTTGGCTAGGGTAATGATACCCTTTAGCCAGAAAGGAGTGACATGTACCCAACATGTGTTGAGTACCATCCTGTTATTCACTGGCTAAGGTACAACATACCTATAACCACAAAGGGATGAGATGCACTCAACATGGGTTGAGTGTGATCCATTGTTCCTTGGCTAAGGTATACCTTCTAGCCACATAGGAACAACTTGCACCCAATTTACATTGGATGTGATCCTTGTCATTCCTTTGTTAAGGTACATCATACCTTTTAGCCACTAAGGAATAACTTACACCCAATGATGGTGGCAATTCCCTTGAGCTTGAATGAGTGCTTAGAATAGCTGAGAGCATTATGCTCGCACATATTCGTTGCAGCCCATTGGTTGCTCATGGAGGGTTTCATGTCAAATCTCTGGCCTCGTATAGTTATGGTTGACCTTCAGGCTTAATTTCCGATAGATAGAAACCATACTAATTTACTCCTTGTCCAAGCGATATTGAAATGGACTCCTCTTAGGGTTTCCAACAATCAAATCTTTGAATGCCTACATAGTTATTTTATTCCTGCAAACTTCCTCTCTATGATAGAGAGGGATGGTTAGCTCTCGATACTACTACAAATGAATTTTCGAGTTAGGTAACCGAATATTCATTTGTACGCATGGGGAAGAACATGACCAAAGATGCATTGGGTCCAATTTCCAGTGTATTTATGAACAATGTATGAATCATTGCTAGGAGTGGGGCTTTACGGATAAATCAAGTTAAACATTTTCTAAAGCTCCTACCCATAGCAATGCAAGAGATATAAATACACTATATGGATACCTTCATCTTGTAAAATTCCTAACCATCATATTTTTTTACAAGAGCAAATATTTATCATGTGGTTCATGGAAAGCAAGATTCTAAATTTTATCCTCCTGAATATTTTTAATTTATTGCCTAGGAATTGGAAATTTAGTGATCCATGCATGAATGAGTTTTAAATCAAAATTATGGACGTCACTATTCCTAGGTTGCTACATACCAATTCAACCATTAAGTCATTCCATAAGCATTACCTAGGCAGAAAATGTCTAAGTCAATTTTAGCAATGCTTATAGAATTCTAGGTACTTGTTTAAATTTATTCCCAAGTAAGGTGACATTCATTTTTGAAGAACCAAAAAGTGTATGCCAGCACTTACTCTCGTGAGGTTGCATAAGGGTTGAATGATGAGAAGGTGTAAACCTTCCTTACCAATGTAAGACAAAATCATTCAATCCTAATGCAATTCAAACAACGGAAAATTTTAAACTTGTACCTCAATTTGAAGACAGTCTTGGTTGAAGGTCGTTGCGTGAGTAATTCACGACCATGGATTTTGGTGTAGCCTTCATGTTCAATGTATCCTGCCATGTTGAGGTTGGAGTTGAATGAGCTTCAACTTTGTCCTCCATTGGACCACCATCTTGAGCATTCCTCCATTATGAAGTCAAAATGAGATCAATGGAGGGATATGCACTTGATGGGGCCTTCCAACCTGTTTGCAAGTATTGTCCTAGCTGCACTAAAATCAAGAACAAACAAAACAACTCGAAAACGGGTCACGTTAGCTAAAAATCATGTTCTACCCTTTGCCAGATTGTTTTGCCCAGCTTGAAACAACTTGCAAATCCAATGAATAATTAAGAGAAATATTTTTTGTTTGAATTAGGAAGATGAATTCCAGAGGTTATGCCCAAGGTTCATATCCAAATAAATTTATTTCCAAATCCAAAATTTTAGTTTTATGAAGGTTAGAAATTTTACTTTCCAACATGCAAGTGTGGAAATTCAAACATGCTAAATGCAAATGCAAAGATTGATGGGAAATTCAAATATGCAGCTAGAGAATTAAATATGAGATAACTACCAATTAACCTATTGGCAAGGACTCAATGAAATTTTGAAGTCCGGTGAGTGGTACTTACCTTTGTCCTGTTTGGTTTGATGATTTGTTGTCTAGTCCCAGAGTTCAAGACGTGGAAAACCTCTCTTGATTGACATGCCAAATCTCCTTTGGCATGTTAGTTGGACATGGGGGCCACATGCTGGCCCTAGCCTCTCTGTCATCTTGATGAAGACTTATTGATGTAGTGACAGCTTTTCCCTCTTGAAGATACTCTCTTATGAGCATGGTGAGGGTTGTCCTTCTTTAGGGGTGTCACTTCGACCTTATTGATGTTCTTTTTAGTTATCCCATACTTTGATCATGGATCAAAAGCTTCCTTGAGCATGGTGACATGTGGACTCCACAATCAAACAATAAATGCTTCATCCACAATGTCACTTGCACTAGGTTGCATGGGCTTGGTCGAAGTGTAGGAATCCCAACGAGTGATTGTGGGATATCTTGGATCTTGAATGCTCTTTAAGTTTCTTGTCCTTGGCCAAAAATCTTCATGTAAATGTTGTCTTGATTTCTTGTTTGGCCATGGACAAGATACTTCAAGGTTGGCTAGTTAAACTTAAATCCCTTGAAATCCTCATAACCTCCTGGATTACAAGGGTGATATTGATTCCACCCTTGACCTCCTTGTGAATGGTAGCCATTGAAGTTGTTGTTTGGAAGGAAGAATCTCCATGGGTCTTAGGGAAATGATTCACCAAGTGGCCCATGTTGACATGGATTTTCACAAATCATGTGAATATCCATGACTTTGATAATTCCAAACATTTCTTCATTGGCTTGATCTTCATGATACTTCAGTGGGAGGTATAGCATGTCAACCTTGCTAAGTGGTGTGCATGCCAAGCTAAGGGAACTAGAGCATTCTTCAAGCCACCCCTTGAGTAGAGACCATATTCTCATCCATGATGAATGAGAATAGAACTCCTTTAGCTCCAGCACAAATGTAGTCATGGATTGGTGGACCAACCCATGACAAGAATGTTGGATGAGGAGCCAATCATCCAACCTATGGTGGAGGCAAACTAAGAAGAACTCTGGAGCCTCTCCCAAGCTTGGGAATGGATGTCTTTGGCTCCTACTGGAAGCTGAAATTCTTCCACAAGAGGCGGTGCTGCCTAGCGGACATTTGTTGAGGTACGCCATGAATCATCTTGCAGTTGAGCACTAGCATCCTCGTTGGCCATCCCATGAAATGGGTTAGCCAACACTACCCTGTTTTCACCACAAAAGGAGAAAACAAACAAGGGTAATCCTGTCTAATAACTATTAGTACCTATAGCTTAATTAAAAGTGATAGCTTTCCTTCACTTCCTTTGCCTTCCCCGGCAAAGGCGCTAGAAATGCTTTTTGACGTTTCTTATGTCACAGATCATCTCTCAAAAGAGATGAGGTCCGCAAGCGCACGAAAACTATCGTGTAGCATTCCACCCAAGAGTATTCCCAAGGGTATCGTATTTGTCCCATAGGGAGGCAATGGAGTAAAGTAAACACTACTCTTATGATCAAGCTATGGGATACTAATCAATTATCAAGATAGGTGTAAATTGAAAATAGGGGTAGTGTGGCACACAACTAAGCAATCTACTCTAAGGGTAAGGTTGTCCTAGCGAGAGTTAGACTACGAGATGGACCTACTCCTACTATGCTCTAAATACTTATATACATAGCCTAATGAAGTACACATGACTATGCTAATGGTGAATACTAGGACCTAGTGGTCCAACATATCGGGCACGGTTTTACTCCTAGCAATACTAAGCGACTCCCGCCAAGAGCCTGTGGCATAGCCGAACGTGGAAGATTACAAAGGACAGATGTGGTATCACCACCTACTGCCTGCCACTTCAATTTGTGGGTCTACGAGACATCAAACGTTACTCACAATCCTAGCGGTACATACCTTAAGAATCATGACATCCTAAGGCAATGACTAACCTAAACATCGTTGAACCAATGTTGGATCCAAGCACTAACATATTCATATAAACATAATCATATTATTACCAAACTAGACTATAGTGGTGGTGTATGATGTTTATGATAACATGATAATGGCATTATGTCTAAATCATAACAACATCTACAACTAGCACATACATGGACTCCACAATCAAACAAGGAACTCTTTGCCCAAGTATATGAATAAAGAGAGACTAATAATACTATTATTATAAAGCACAAAGTCACAACTACAAGAGAAGATACATGAGCCATACCTTTCCCAATTTGGACTTGGGACTAGAGGCTCCTCTCTACAATCTAACCTCCACTAAGGACTTGGAGAACTAATGTATACAAGAGAGTGAATGTTCAAGTGGTGTGTGTTGAAGTGAGGAGTCCAAAAGCGCGAGAATCGGTCACCACTAACTTCTCCAAGCCGGGAGGAGCCAACATGTGGAAGCTGATCGAGTTTAGAGGAAAGACCAGGTTGGCCGACTAGAGGGGTCGACCGACCTGGTAAGTCCTATAAATGGTATGTGCTTTCTATGGGTGACTTCCAGGTGGGTCCCATCCCTTGAAATGGGTGCTACACCATTGGATGGCCTCACATACTTCTATTTGTGGGACATTTCATCCATATAGTGCCATGTGTCGACGCTTGATTGGCTAGGATGATATTTTATAGGATCCACCCGCTTGTTCCACTTCAATTCTGTATAAAATACCTGCATGCACTAATTTCTCAAAGTACAAGTGGAAATAGGTTAAATACAAAGGTGATGCGTGCAAGAAATGTTATTTCCGTCAACACCATCGAAGCTACCAAGCGCCGACAATCCCAGGTGGCCCGCCGTCAACGTTCTATGCATTGACAGTGAGCATCGTCAAAGCTACCGAGCTCCAACAACCCCTAGGGAGCTCGCCGTCGACGTTCTATACGTGGATATTGGGCATCATCAAAGATACTAATCTTTGACAACACTCAGGGGTCCCTCCGTCGATGTAACAAAGGGTCCCTAAAGATATCGAAGGCAATACTCGAAACCTGGAGCTATAATACTGGCTATGAATTAAGACCAATCGAGTTTTCAAGACATTGTCTAAATCCTCATGGTAGATGCCTTTAATTCATTAAACACATCTACTAGGAGGCCAACAATATAAAAGGCAATGCCTTGAAGACACAAAAAATGGAATTCCGAAGGATTTTAGGTTTCATTCATTCAAAATCAGAGGATTACAGGATGAAGGCAAAAAAGGTAAAGTTCTAACTACTGGAGTTCCAATTGAAAAATGAGGCAACAATCTGGGCAGCTTCATGAACGTTGGCCCTGGCGGCTTCTTCCTCCTCGACAATGGGTCCTTCGAACATTGGAGCTAAAGACATCTTGGGGTCCCGACTCTTGAAACATGCCAACACATATTCGGCAACGTTCATGGCTAGGGTCCTTCGTTCTGTCTCCCGTTCGTCGACGACCACGTCTCCCACTGCTTCCAGCTTCTTGCCGGAGGAGTTCAATGCCACCAGTGCCTTGTCCATTTCCGGCCCCGGGTCAACCGAACGTACCGAGCTGAAACAAACGACACCACAACTTTGTTGGAATGCCCTAAGAAATCCCAGACTTGCTGGGACTCAGTTTCCCTCAAGTTCCTAAGCTCCTCCAGTGACTTTTCGTCAGCTGAAAGTTCCATAGAACCTTCCTTGGAGAAGCACTCGACTTCCTTTGCATGTTGCTGGATACATTCAGCCATCCGCTTTTCTTGGTCGTTGAGCTCTTTCTCTTAGAGGTGGATACGGTTCCTCTGCTCTGCCAAGTCCTTCTCCTTGGCCTTCACCTTATCTTCTCTGGTGGAGATATCAGTCTCTCTTTTTGAGACATTTACCCCCACTTTCCATATCTGATCCTTCTCTTGATTGCACCACAGGTCGAATTGTTTAGTGCGATCAGCCAAGCTCCGCTCTCCCAGCGACAACCTCTGGGCGAGCTCCTCCTCCCTCTTCACGAGGTCTTCCTCTTTCTTCAGGAGCTTATCCTCCTTTTGATCGAGAGCTTCCAAGCGCTTGAGAAGTTGCTCATTCAGCTCATTAAGGCTATCTGAACGACTATTAGCAGCTTCACTGGCCTCCTTAGCATGCTCATACACCTCTTGGGTCTTATCATCGAAAGCCTTAATCATGGTCTCCCTCTCATTGAGCGCGCGGTCTAACCGCACCAGCCTGGACTTCTCCTTGGGCACCCAATCCTTCTAGTCAGTTAGCCGAGACTGCAACAACTTCGTCTCAAAATGAAGTCTATTGCGCCAATGCCTTAGGGTGTTGCGCTCTTCTTCGAGAGTCTTGCTTTTGTAGTTGAAGGCAAGCTGGACCTGGTGGAGACTTGAGCATGCATTGTCGATAGACAACGCCAAGGGAATCGACTCTGAGCCCACTTGAGGTGCCTCTGCAGGCTCTAGTGGGTCTTCCAAAATTACTACCAGATCCCACGGCGCAAGCGTGTTCTCCAATAGCTCCACATAGTCGGGGCCAATCTGCGGGATCTCATCAATATTTATTGCGGCTAAAGAAGGTCCCGCAGCGGGAGCTTCAACTTCCAGAGCTGATGAAGAGGGTCCTTCAGCTGGATCTTCAATCATCATCCCTGGAGATGGAGGACCTGCAGTCAGATCCTCTGGCTGCGCCAGCTCAGACATAATCACCTCCAGAGCTATAACTTTTGGTCGGACCCGCAGTCGGACCCACAGTCTACAAACTCTTCCTCCACGTGGTCCAGCGCTACCACGAGATCTTTGGTTGCTGGCTCTAGACTTGTCTCCACGATAGCCGGCACCGGAGTTGTCATGTCATTTGCCAAAACTACTGGGGGAGAGGCAGCAGTCGGGGCGGGAGCTTCAGCTGATGCAGTCTCTAGAGCCGCAGCAGACAATAGAGCTGCTGTACTTGTTCTCGACGTTCTGGAAGCAAAGTAGGGAATTCAAGACAAAGCAAGAAACAAAATCAAGACAAAAGCTAAAGAGCCAATCCTTACCTTGGAGTATTACTGTTCCAATCAGCACAGACTTCTTCCTTGGGCGCTTGGAGCTAGAGCCCGTTGTCGTCAATGTGGCAGATGCTCTGGGACCCAAACCTGGAGTTGAGGCAGCCACCAGCGCTGCCACCTCCGGTACTTCCGTCATCAGAGGTTGCACTCCAGACCCAGAGCCACTAGTTGGCATCGGGGCGGGAATCGACTCACTGAAGCCAGTGCCCTCTCGAGGCACTAGAGTTGAAGGACCAGCCGGGGTTGGAGGCACGATCACCACGGACCTAAGCTAAGGTTGAGGGGTCACATCTTTCGGAGCGTCCCTCACATTGCTCCCATCACTCCTTGTTAGCTTCCACTTGCGACTTAGGACTTCGACGGGAGCTTTCTGTCTGGCTCGGTCGGAGGTTGTCTTCTTGGGAGGTGAACCTGCTGGACATTTGCCTTTGCCAGTGACTGGCGTAGGTCTGGAGCCTTCATGGGAGCAAGGAGCCCGGGTATAACAATTCCTGCCAGAGGAGTGCTCTGACACTTATCCACAAGACAAAGATCATCAAGTGCTTGCATCTTCTTCTGCAGCTCCCTCCTTACCTTTGGCACCATGTTTGGCGGCAGGAACTCTGTCGGAGGAGTCAGATCATCAGGGTGAATGGTCCCATGCTGCAACTTTTGGAGATGAAGCTTCAAACCTTCTTCATTCAAGTTGGACCCAATGCTAGTCTCAATCCGGTTGTGATCCATTTCTCCACCAAACGCCCATGTGGGCCACTCCCTCGTCTTCAGTGGACCTACCGATTAGTCAGGAAGTTGGCGATGACCATAAGGTGAGTCACTCCTCCATCGACATACTCCCGGATCCTTGTTAGGATCACGTTGTACTTCTCTGACGACATCAGAACCACTGCCCAAGCGTCGGTGTCAACGGTCGGAAGGCTGTGAGGCAGCTCCAGCATATCGTGGCAATCCACCGTGATGACCACCCAATCCTTCTTCTAGCTGTCCCACTTCTCGAAAGGGAACATCTTCATATACTTGAGGGTCGAGTTCTTACGCTTCACGAAGTAGTAGAAGCCAAGAAACTCGTTGCTCTCCCCGGAAAAGCTCAATGTAGGGTGTCACACCCACCCACATCTTGTAAAAGTGGACAAATGTCCCCACCAGCAAGGAGTGGGGGCCCAGGTGATGAAGCTGAAGACTGTAGATATCTAACAGCATCAGCATGAATCTTGAGAAGGTTGGGATGAGCCCCAACATGGCATACGACAAGAAGTAGACAATCTCGTCGTGATTCTCCTTCTTGAAGGGGAACTTGCTGACGCAAATCAAGTTGTTGAAGGGGTCGCTTGACCACCCCATGTAGGTGCGGACCTTCAATAAGTCTTCATTTTTCTTGATTTGGCTCCGAAGAAGTCCCAACTCCATCGCCACAAAGTGGAGCAGAGGAGGAAGAAAGGTTGCAAGGGCGGAGAGCTCTAAGCGCAAAGTCAGATGAAGGCATAAAGAGTTCTCTCCCTCTGTGGACTTTCTCCCTTTAGTAAGCCTCCACAACGCTTGGATGGAAACTACCCTCGAACCCAAATCGCAGATGACCTCGTCAATGACAAGGGGGCCCGGGTCCACTTTGCTTAAAAAGTTACACTAGGCAAACCGTTGTCATGATGAGAAGTTTGAAGCCCGAGGGCGGCAGCCTGATAGAGCTACAAAGATTACGTCGGGAATCGATACGAATTTCGTATTGGGAATCGTTAATGTAGGCCTAGAGGGGGGGGTGAATAGGCCTTCTTGAATTTCTCGGTTCCTGTAGCACTTCAACAAAAAGGTCAAATCCAGATATTTCGGACTAGTCCGGTAAAGTGCGGACTAGTCCGGATTTCACGGGCCAGGTTGATCAAGTTATGTCAATTTGATTGATTCGTTTTCGTTTGCAGCGGAAATATAAACTTTAATGACAGTTCAATAGCTGTATGTTAAGTTTTATTGCAAATATGATTCTTGTTTAACTATTTAACTTCAATTCAACAAAATGAATCAAACCCTAGATAATGTTGATCAACTAGAATGATGAACACAAACGAACAAGACACAAGATTTATCCCGTGGTTCGGTTACCACGAAGGCAGCCTACGTCCACGTTGAGGAGCCCACAAAAGGACCGGGTCTTCACCAACCCTTCCCTCGTCGGATCGCCACGAAGGCCAATCCTCTTCCACTAATCACACAGGGGTAAATCACCAAGTTGAAGGGGCGATCTCACAAGTTGAGAGCTCCCTTGATTACAAGTTTTAAAACCACCAATAACACACTTCGAAATATACAAATTGAGATGCAAGAGTGTGTTAGAGATTCAAACCAAGAGCTCAATCGTGTGCAAAGTGCCTCTCCAATGATCTACAAGTGATCTTCAAAGGATTGATCGATTTTGCACTTAATTTCGTGGAGAGAGATGGTTTTTGAGTCTCTTGGGAGGTGTGACGGCGCTAGGGTTCGAGAGTGCTTAAAAGTGGGCCGTGCACCTCTATTTATATGGGGTTTCTAGAAATTACCGTTAGGGTTCAGAAAGATCGGACTAGTCCGAGGTGGAGACCGGACTAGTCCGGTGTGCTGTGTGAAGCAAACCGTAAGTGTCCAGGAATATCGGACTAGTCCGATTGAAAAACGGACTTGTCCGATTTCGCTGCTGGAAATCTTCGGACTTGTCCGGTTGACATCGGACTTGTCCGGTCCTGTGAAACCCTAAGTGTTTAGAACGACAAGTCCGCACTTGGAGGACTTGTCCGATTTAGATCAGAGTGTAAATCGGACTAGTCCGCGTAGTCACCGGACTTGTCCGAAGTGGATCAGAAAGGGAATCGGACTAGTCCGGTGGTGACCGGACTTGTCCGATCTAGTGACTTGTGCATTGTGTTGAGGACTAGTCCGCACTGGGGAGGACTAGTCCGAAGTGGAACAGAAAGATATCGGACTAGTCCGGTGGGGACTGGACTTGTCCGATCTTGTGCAGAATGTGATATCGGACTAGTCCGGTTGATATCGGACTAGTCCGGTCCTGTATGGTTTTGTGCATTGTGTGTGTGTGATTAAGTGAGATTGAGCTCTTGGGTGTGTTTCCTTAACACACTCCATACATACTAATCTACTAATTTCTTCTTCTTGAGCTCAAATTCATTCTCCTTCTTAATTTCCCTCTTTTTGGCATTTTACTCATTTTTCATCATTTTCCTGCATTCATCTCAACAAAAGGATTAGGATCCCAATTGCTTGTCATAAATCATCCAAAACCCACAAGGGAGTCCTAGATGCACTTTCAATCTCCCCCTTTTTGGTGATTGATGACAACCAATTGAGATTTCACAAAATGAGGTATAAAATGAGATTTTCATAAAGTATGCACATATGACTCAAAAATGCATCAGGCAACAAGATAATTATTCATATGTGCATTCTTTATGGTGGGATGCATACTAAGAGCATGATTGCATTAAGAATGACAAAATTTTCATTTACCAGCTAATATCAAGTGAATATGGCACTTCAGGAGCAAAAGCTCAGATTTCATCACACACTTGCAAATTAATTGAGCAATTCATCACAGGACCAAACATGATATGAAAAGAGAGTTAAGCAAATACAATCACAATAAAAAAAACATAGAGAGCTCTCTCCTCGCATCCTATTCAGCTAAAGCTTAGACTAGAGACTCCCCCTCAATCTCTCCCCCTTTGGCATCAAGACACCAAAAAGAGAGAGAGAGGAAGATCCTAGGGCTTCACTCTTCGCTGTCGGTCCTCTCGTCGTCTTCATCATCTTCATCGCTTTCGGCTTGACGAGGTTGAGAGGTAGGAGGAGGAGCGGAGCTGCTCGAGCCCCCAATGCCAAAATAGGCAAGCTCGGAAGGAGTCAAGGGGCTGAGCTCGGTGATGTTTGGATCAGAATCTTCAGAAGGTACTGGAGATCCAATTGGATTGATATCCAGCTTCTCACTCAGCTGCTTCACATTGGCTTTTATGTATCTCATGTCCTCCTTCCTCTTCTGATTTAGCTTGTGAAGCTTCACTTCAGTTTTCTTGCAGGAGGAGAAGATTGCAGCCAAGTACTTGAGGATCCCACTGGCGGATCCTTTCTGAGGGGCTTCCCTGGAGGGAGGAGTAGCCCTAGCAGCTTCTCCTTGCCTTGCCGGCACCTCGGGGCTTGAGGCCGGCGATGGAGCAGCCTGGACACTCACGGACTGAGGCTTCTGAGGCCTCAGTGGAGTGTGCTCCACATCCTTCACAAACTCGATTCCTGTGACCTTCTCAATCATGAACATCAAGTAAGGGGCATAGCCACAGGATCGGTTGGGGGTACTTGAGATATTGACCATATCATTCCAGATATAGTCTGCAACATCAAATTGCCTTTTCTTGCTGATGACCTTCATCAGGGTCCGGAGGTAGCCTTGCACACTCCCTGCATCACCATCCTTGGGAGCAATCGTCTTCCTGAGGACTCTGTTGAGGACCACAAAGAAAGGCTTCATGTTCTTTGTGGAGGGAGGGACAAACTTGGAGGTGGGCTCATACATGAACTGCATTCCATCCCTCTCAATGACCCCAATGTTGTGGATAATGAGGTGGTCATCTCCCTCAGAGTCAAGATGTAGCAGGCGGGCAAACTCTTCTTGAGTGATGGAATACTTGGATCCATGAGTCATCCAAGTCACACTTTCTTCGTCTTCACCTGAGAAGTGGCACGTTGCATAGAATTGTGCAATCACTTCATCATTCCAATTATATCTGAAGGCAAACAAATCCTTCAGCCCATGTCTCTCTGCAGCTTGTATCACTTCATCAAAAGCTGCACATTTCCTCTTCTCAAGGTGGGCCCAGTCAATCCATTGACTGCGCACCACCGGGGTCTTCATCGGCAAGTAGACCAGCTTGTAGAAGTCAGCATGGAAATTTGACCAAAATCTGCCATCAGCTGCTTGCTTGGGCCTTGCATAGTAGTCCACACTTCTCAGCTTCATGGCCACATCGCTGCCCTTGCCATTGAATCTTTCCTCATTGGGGTCCCGGACCCCTTCTCTGGGAGTATGCAGCTTTAGAGGCCCAACAGGCCCTGTGGCAACCCCCTTGCCTTTCCCTTTAGCTTGGCGAGGGCCACTTGACGGAGGAGCAGCCTTGGAGGTGGCCTTCTTGACACACACCTTCCTCCGAACCTGGGGAGGTGAGGGAGCAGGCTCGGAGGGTCTCTCTTGGCGTTTCTTGCCAAGACCCGTCGAGGGCCGAGGTGCCACCTCGTGGTCCAACTCGGCCTCAAAATCGGAGATTTCATTGTCGGAGCTCGACATGATCTGAGAATGAGTGATCAAGAGAAAAGACAAGTTATACAAGGTATTGGTGAGGTAAGATGGCAATGGAAGGCAATAGGGAATTAAAGAATTAGGTTTTGGTTCAGAAACAACGGACTTGTCCGGTGCTCAGGCACGGACTAGTCCGGGGGACCGGACTTGTCCGTACCTGGACCGGACTAGTCCGGTGTTCATCTGCAAAAACCTAGCAAACTGGATAAAAATTGATCCCTAATGAAATAGCTAGTCTAGCATACACATAGTACATCAACTGGACATGCAACTAGTGAAGAATGCTAGGCCAAACGATAAGCAATGAAGAAATTTGAGATTTCTTAGGGTTTGAGGAAAATTTACCAAGAAATCCAAGGAAGCTTGAAAATGTGGGGGTTGGAGGCCGGACTTGTCCGCTAACTTCAATCCCCGAGTCTTCAAGCTTAATCTCCGCCCAAGATTGAGGCTTTTCGACGGAGGAATCAAGGATTCGCCTTGGGAGCTCGAGCGCAAGAGAGAGAAAGCTTGGAGGAGAGTGTGGGGTGAAGAGATTAGGGTTTGGTGGCGGCTAGGGTTATGGACACGAAAAATCGGACAAGTCCGGAGATGACCGGACTAGTCCGAAGTCCTCCAGAAACCTAAATCGGACTAGTCCGTGGTCGGTCGGACTAGTCCGGCCTAACCGGCACACTGCGGACTAGTCTGCAATGGCGGACTAGTCCGGGTAACCACGGACTTGTCCGTGGTCACCAGGAGAGAATTGCATAGCCCATTCATATATATTTGAAGGTCCAATAATTGAGGGTAGAGAGGCAAAACAATTCAAATAATCCTGATGAATTTGATCAGTAAGCAAACAACAATCATACTATGATCAAAAATTCATCAAGATCTAATAATTGACATAGTTTTCCGAGAGAAAAATGGGGAGGAAAAATTTTCACAAATCAATCAATATTTTGAAGCAATCATACAGGTATGCAACTTTTCAAGCCACGCTCCGAGAATCAAGGATGTTTAGCTCATTTCGGAGTTCGCAAAAACGTTTTTCATCAAGTGGCTTGGTGAATATGTCGGCCAATTGTTTTTGGGTGTTGACATGAGAGATGGATATGTCTCCTTTCATGGAATGGTCTCTCAAGAAATGGTGTCTTATGTCAATGTGTTTAGTTCTAGAGTGCTCAACTGGATTGTGGGCTATTTTAATGGCACTCTCATTGTCGCAAAGAAGAGGAATACGGTTCATATTGTAACCGTAATCCCTTAGAGTTTGTCGCATCCAAAGGAGTTGTGCACAACAACTCCCGGCTGCAACATACTCCGCTTCGGCTGTGGATAATGCAATGGAATTCTGTTTCTTGGATGACCAAGAAACTAAGGATCTTCCTAGGAATTGGCAAGTGCCAGAAGTGCTTTTTTCTATCAACTTTGCACCCGGCATAATCTGCATCGGAATACCCAATGAGATTGAATTTTGAGCCTTTTGGGTACCAAAGACCAAGGTTGGGTGTATGAACTAAATATCTTAGGATTCTCTTTACGACTGTCAAATGACATTCCTTAGGGTTGGCTTGAAATCTTGCACACAAACATACACTCAACATAATATCTGGCCTAGATGCACATAAGTAAAGTAAAGATCCAATCATGGAGCGATATACCTTTTGGTCGACGCTCGGTCCATCTTCATTGAGATCCAAGTGACCATTCGTTGCCATGGGAGTCTTAATGGGCTTTGCCTTGTCCATGCCAAACTTCTTGAGGATGTCCTGTGTGTACTTGGTTTGGCTTATGAACGTTCCTTCCCTTTGTTGCCGCACTTGGAATCCCAAGAAGTACTTCAATTCTCCCATCATTGACATTTCAAATCTGTCTGTCATAATTTTACTAAACTCTTCACAGAAAGATTGATTAGTTGATCCAAAAATTATATCGTCAACATAGATTTGGCAAATGAAAAGATCATTGTTCAGATTTTTTGTGAATAGTGTATAATCTACTTTGCCAATTTGGAAGCCATTATCAATTAAAAAATCTCTAAGACACTCATACCAAGCTCTAGGAGCTTGTTTGAGGCCATAGAGAGCCTTACCCAGTTTATACACGTGGTCGGGGAACTCTTCGTCTTCAAATCCGGGTGGTTGCTCCACGTACACCTCTTCCTTGATCGGTCCGTTGAGGAAGGCGCTTTTTACGTCCATTTGGTACAGCTTGAAATCATGGTGAGTAGCATATGCAAGTAATATTCTAATTGATTCAAGCCTAGCTACTGGAGCAAAGGTCTCATCAAAATCCAAACCTTCGACTTGTGAGTAACCTTTGGCCACAAGTCGTGCCTTGTTTCTTGTCACCACCCCGTGTTCATCTTGTTTGTTGCGGAAGACCCACTTGGTGCCAACTATGTTTGCATTGGGTCTTTCCACAAGTTCCCAAACCTCGTTTCTCTTGAAATTGTTCAACTCTTCTTGCATTGCCACCACCCAGTCCGGATCCTTTAATGCATCCTCAGTCCTGCAGGGTTCCAAAAAGGAGACAAACGAGTAATGTTCACAAAAATTTGCTATACGAGATCTAGTGGTTACTCCTTTTTGGATGTCGCCGATGATGTTGTCGATTGGATGATCCCTTTGAATGCATTGGTGTACTCTTGGGTGTGGCACTTGGGGGGTCGTATGTTGGTGATCATCTTCTTCTCCCCCTGAGTTGTTGTCCTCATTGATTTGTTGATCATGTTCATATTCTTGTGATTGATCTTGTATCGAGGCTCCCCCTTGATTGTTGATCTCCTCTTGTGGTTCACTTTCCTCTTGTATTTGTGCCGATGACTCTTGTGGTCGTACTTCGCCTAGAGCCATCCTCTTTATTGCTTGATAGGGGGCTTCCTCATTACCTAATTCACATTGATCAACTTGCTCCTTTTGGGAGCCATTAGTTTCATCGAACACTACGTCACGTGCCACTTCAACAAGTCCGGAGGCCTTGTTGAAAACACGATAGGCGTAAGTGTTCGAATCATAACCAAGCAAGAAGCCTTCATCGGACTTTGAAGCGAACTTTGAAGTCCTGGGCTTCTTGTTCAAAATATAGCAAGGAGAACCGAAAACTCAAAAATATGAAATGTTCGGTTTGTTACCGGTGAGTAGCTCATAGGGGGTCTTCTTTAGTAGTCGATGAAGATAGAGTCGATTTGTGGCATGGCAGGCGGTGTTGATTGCTTCCGCCCAAAATCGATCCGAAGTCTTGTATTCATCGAGCATTGTTCTTGCCGTCTCTATGAGCGTTCGGTTCTTCCTTTCGGCAACTCCGTTTTGTTGTGGAGAGTATGGCGCTGAGAATTCGTGCTTGATTCCTTCCTCATCAAGGTACTCCTCCACTTGTATGTTCTTGAACTCCGTGCCATTGTCGCTCCGAATACTCTTGATTGATAGTGAGAACTCGTTTTGCGCTCGCTTGAAGAATTTCTTGAGTGTTCCTTGTGTTTCTGACTTGTCATGCAAAAAGAACACCCAAGTGAAGCGGGAAAAATCGTCAATAATGACTAAACCGTATTTGTTACCGCCTATGCTTATGTAGGCAATTGGACCGAAGAGGTCCATATGAAGTAGTTCGAGCGGTCTTGTCGTGGTCATGATGTTCTTTGCGGGATGTTGTGCTCCAACTTGCTTTCCTGCTTGGCACGCGCTACAAGGCCTGTCTTTCTCAAACACAACATCTTTCAAACCTCGGATGTGATCGCCCTTGAGGAGTTTTTGAAGGTTCCTCATACCAACATGTGCTAGCCGTCTATGCCACAGCCAACCCATGTTGGTTTTTGCAATCAGGCATGTGTCGAGTTCGGCTTTATCCTTGTTGAAGTCAACAAGATAAAGCTTTCCCTTTAACATACCCTTGAATGCAATGGAACCATTACTTCTCCTTGAGACGGTCACACCCTCGTTAGTAAACAGACAATTATAACCTTTGTCACATAACTGAGATATGGACAACAGGTTATAATCTAACGATTCAACGTGTAAAACATGCGAAAGAGTATGTTCAGAGGATATTGCAATTTTACCGGTACCGAGGACCTTTCCTTGACTGTTATCCCCAAAGTAGATGCCTTCGTTTGGGTCCTGGTTGGCTTCATACTCCACAAACATCCTCCTTTCTCCGGTCATGTGGTTGGTGCATCCACTGTCTAGCACCCATTTGGATCCACCGGAGGAGTAGGCCTGCAAAAACAAATTACGCCTTGGTTTCAGGTACCCAAGCTTGCTTGGGTCCTTGGAGGTTAGTAACAATACATTTGGGCACCCACACATGGGATTTAGTGTTCCCATGGCGCGGCCCAGCATAATAAGCATACACTTTACCAACATTATTTTTCATTAAGACATAGGATGCATCAAATGTTTTAAACAGAAGTTGCTGTTGATTATGGGTCGGACTAGTCTGTGTGACCGGACTTGTCCGGATGACCGGACTTGTCCGGACAACAACCGGACTAGTCCGATTTTCATGAGAGTTCAGATTTTTAATTTTCGAGTTACCAGGTTGTGAGGGTCCTCCCTTCACAAAGGTGATCCTTCCCTTGTTATTCTTATGATTTCCAGCTCTTTGCTTTCCATCACAAGAGTAACCAATGCCATACTTGACATTTGGAGGTCTTTGGACCAAATATGCACTACGTGCATAGTTGATCCTCTCCTTGTCAAATATTACACATTGGGTAGGATTTTTGTCCTTCGTGGAGGTAGGGTTTTCCTTCAACCTGGTGTTAGTTTTATCACATTTGCAAACATGAGCGATATTAGTTAAAGTGGGTTGAGAAGGTGGGGTTGAAGAGGAGGAAGGTTCACTAAGCTTGAGTGACTCAACCTGCACTTCAAGGATCTTGTTGACCTTGATTTGGTCATCAAGCTGATTCTTGATTGCAACATTTGAGTTGGTTAGCTCCAAGCAAGTTTTCTTGCTTGAAGCTAGCTCAAGCTCTAGTGAGTGATTTTTCTCCTTTTCAAGAACTAGGAGATTGTCAAGTTCGACATGCTTCTCCTTTTGGGAGATAATCATGTCTTCTTGACGATCAATTAGCTCTTCCTTCTCAATAAGTTGGTTAAGCAAGAATTTCATTTTTGCAGCAGTTTTTCTATCTAAACCAATTAGCATATCTTCATCATCACTATCTAGATCATCATCACTTGAGTAAGAATGCGAGGAAGGAGTTTTGATGTTTACCTTGCGTTTACCTTCCTTAGCCATGAGGCAAGTTCCATTTGCCTTCTTTGCACTGAGCGTGGGGAAGAGTGTGAGTTTCTTGGGCATACTTTCAATGGCTATGCTAGCCATTTCTTCTTCATTGGACGATGAGGACTCATCGTTTGAGTCCCACTCCTTTCCAATGTGTGCTTGTTCAACTTGTTTCTTCTTCTTGAAGAACTTTTTCGGTTGAGGCTTGGATTCTTTACTCTTCTTCTTGTTGTCCTCATATGGGCAATCAACTATGAAGTGATTGTACTCACCACAATTATAGCATGCCCGCCTCATCTTCGGTTTTGTCTTCTCCTTGTATTTTCCTTCACTCGATTTTGCTCCTTGTCTTTTCTTTATAATTCTTTTGAATTTCTTCATGAACAGAATCATATCTTCTTCGTCCAGCTCGCTGCTTTCATCATCGCTGTCCTCCTCAAACTGAGCTTCTCTTGCTTCTTTGGATAGAGGTTTGAGTGTGGATTTTAAGGCAACTCCCTTCTTCTTGGCCGATGTGAGGTCAGCTATTTCTTTGACGTGCTTGGCTTGCTTCTCCATCATCTCAAAGTTGATGATTTTGCCAAGCAGTTCATCCGGAGTCATTTTCTTGTACCCGGGACTTTCTCGGATCATAGAACAGAGTGTGACGTTGCGAGGCATAAAGGCTCTAAGAATGAGCTTTACAACCTCGTGGTCATTCCACTTTTTGCTACCATACGATCGAACCTTGTTCACAAGAGTCTTTAGTCTGTTGTACATGTACTGGGGAGATTCATCTTCCTCAATCGCGAACCTTCCTAGTTCGCCTTCAATCATTTCAATCTTTGCCTCCCGCACATGCCGGTCACCTTCATGTGCTGTCTGTAGCGTGTCCCAGATTTCTTTGGCTATTTCCAATCCGTCCACCTTTGTGAATTCATCTCTACTTAGAGATGAGGTGATAACGGCTGCGGCTTGGGCATTCCTGTGGATGGCTTGCTCTTGACTTGGCGTGAGTTCTTCATCGTCATCAGGGATGTTTATTCCTGTGCACACAATATGCCATAAACTTGGGTTAAGGGAAATCAAGTGCATCTTCATGTTTTGCCTCCACATGGAGTAATCACTCCCATCGAAGTGTGGGGCTTTTCCGAGAGGAATAGATAGATAATGACTGCTGTTAGAATTTAAACGGTCATAATTAAAAGGATATCGGGAGTAGTCGGTGTGACTACTCCCCCTCTTCTTTTCTTCAACTTTAGCTTTCCCTTTGGAAAGTGCTTTCTTTCGGAGCAGTGCTTTCAGCTCCAATGTCTCCTCATCATCATCATCGAAGTCTTGAATGGCTTCGATATACCTTTCGAGCTTTTGGTGCTTGTCATTGTTCATTTCTTCCTGGGTGTTGATTTTCTGGACTTCCTTCATGTCCGACATGATCTCTTCGAGTGGTTGCACTCTTTCGTGAAGAACCTGCTCTGATACCAATTGAATGTAGGCCTAGAGGGGGGGGTGAATAGGCCTTCTTGAATTTCTCGGTTCCTGTAGCACTTCAACAAAAAGGTCAAATCCAGATATTTCGGACTAGTCCGGTAAAGTGCGGACTAGTCCGGATTTCACGGGCTAGGTTGATCAAGTTAGGTCAATTTGATTGATTCGTTTTCGTTTGCAGCGGAAATATAAACTTTAATGACAGTTCAATAGCTGTATGTTAAGTTTTATTGCAAATATGATTCTTGTTTAACTATTTAACTTCAATTCAACAAAATGAATCAAACCCTAGATAATGTTGATCAACTAGAATGATGAACACAAACGAACAAGACACAAGATTTATCCCGTGGTTCGGTTACCACGAAGGCAGCCTACGTCCACGTTGAGGAGCCCACAAAAGGACCGGGTCTTCACCAACCCTTCCCTCGTCGGATCGCCACGAAGGCCAATCCTCTTCCACTAATCACACAGGGGTAAATCACCAAGTTGAAGGGGCGATCTCACAAGTTGAGAGCTCCCTTGATTACAAGTTTTAAAACCACCAATAACACACTTCGAAATATACAAATTGAGATGCAAGAGTGTGTTAGAGATTCAAACCAAGAGCTCAATCGTGTGCAAAGTGCCTCTCCAATGATCTACAAGTGATCTTCAAAGGATTGATCGATTTTGCACTTAATTTCGTGGAGAGAGATGGTTTTTGAGTCTCTTGGGAGGTGTGACGGCGCTAGGGTTCGAGAGTGCTTAAAAGTGGGCCGTGCACCTCTATTTATATGGGGTTTCTAGAAATTACCGTTAGGGTTCAGAAAGATCGGACTAGTCCGAGGTGGAGACCGGACTAGTCCGGTGTGCTGTGTGAAGCAAACCCTAAGTGTCCAGGAATATCGGACTAGTCCGATTGAAAAACGGACTTGTCCGATTTCGCTGCTGGAAATCTTCGGACTTGTCCGGTTGACATAGGACTTGTCCGGACCTGTGAAACCCTAAGTGTTTAGAACGACAAGTCCGCACTTGGAGGACTTGTCCAATTTAGATCAGAGTGTAAATCGGACTAGTCCGCGTAGTCACCGGACTTGTCCGAAGTGGATTAGAAAGGGAATCGGACTAGTCCGGTGGTGACCGGACTTGTCCGATCTAGTGACTTGTGCATTGTGTTGAGGACTAGTCCGCACTGGGGAGGACTAGTCCGAAGTGGAACAGAAAGATATCGGACTAGTCCGGTGGGGACCGGACTTGTCCGATCTTGTGCAGAATGTGATATCGGACTAGTCCGGTTGATATCGGACTAGTCCGGTCCTGTATGGTTTTGTGCATTGTGTGTGTGTGATTAAGTGAGATTGAGCTCTTGGGTGTGTTTCCTTAACACACTCCATACATACTAATCTACTAATTTCTTCTTCTTGAGCTCAAATTCATTCTCCTTCTTAATTTCCCTCTTTTTGGCATTTTACTCATTTTTCATCATTTTCCTGCATTCATCTCAACAAAAGGATTAGGATCCCAATTGCTTGTCATAAATCATCCAAAACCCACAAGGGAGTCCTAGATGCACTTTCAAATCGGCAAACTTCAATGTGTGATATCCACTCGCCAGGATCCCATGCATCGTGTCAAAAAGGGCCACGTGGCGATGGTATAACTCTTTTTCATCATCTCAACTGCCCAAAAAAAAATTTGAAGCCGCAGCACGAGAATCAAAGATGGCCCCACCTCTAGTTGTATAACTTCACCCAGAGGGTCTCTCCTAGAGGTGGGCCTGGGGCCACTGTCAGTACCCTGGATATCAGGTACCCTCTGATACCGCACTTAAAACCAAGGCATTACTACGTCCGAGTTGAAGACTTTCGAAGGCAACACACGTCCTGCAGCACCAGGTCCGCATCCCACGTTTGGGTAGCTCCGGTGCTGCCACGTATCCTGCGGGGCCAGATCTACCTTCCTTCACATGGAAGATCCGGTATAGCCACGTGGCCTACAATGCTGAACCTAACCCCTGGTAGAGGGAAGCTCCAGTTCCGCCACGCGACAAGTGGCTCCGGACCGACCTCCCCACAGAGGGAAGCTCCAGAGCTGCCATGTGTTGGACCTCCGAATATAAGCATGCAATAGGAAGACTACACGATCTCCAATGGCGTGGACATTCAAGGGGCTATTAAATAGCCGTTACAAGACCTGGTTAACGTGTCATTAATTCAATATTAATGACACACGATCACAGGACTATTAATATAGGTAACACCGTCATTAAGACGCTTTATCACACTGGTCACTTAAAATACCAGTAGATCATGTATAGGGTGATTAATATAGCTGGGGCCACCTATCGGGCCAGTCAAGCTCCGTAACAGTCAGTCCTTAGCATATAAGAGGGCTGCACCACACGATAGAGGAACACTAAGCTGGCACGCATACAAGCAACCACAGACGCTCGCCGCACACTCAGACAATCAACAACCACCCCGTGGAGTAGGGTATTATGCTCAGGCGGCCCGAACCACGTAAAAACTCATGTTTCATCATCTTGATCGTGATCTCACGCGCCCCATCTGAATACGAACCTCCGCGGACTACACTTTTGTAGTACCAGGGGGAAGTGTCGTTGCTACAATTCGACATTATGCACCAAATAGGAGGGCTAAGATCTCAAGATGGTGAACTCCACGCAGCTTCGTCCAACGGTTTGGCTGAGCAACCTAATAGAGGAAATCCCTCCAACGTGCAGCAGCCAGCCAACACTATTGACCTAGCGGGTGTCGTTCCACCACCGCCTCCACCATCTCGACAAGATGGTGTATTTGAGTTGGTCACTGCATCGACAAACAACTCTAAGAATGCACTGAATGCAGCGCAGACACTTCTCCGGCGTCCTCTTGCGCCAGGAGCACCTCAGGGTGCACTGGAGCAGTGGCGTGCTGATGTGGGTCATTTGGTTGAAGCTGCAGCGAACACCATCAGCAACCAAGGTCCACCCCACCCTGGGTAGGCACCTTCAAGGAACAGGACCTTGTCTGGTAGACTTGATCCTTAGGCCTCACAGCAATGGAGACGTTCGCCCTCCCAACAAGTGCCTCATAGCAATGGAGACGTTCGCCCTCCCAACAAATGACATCACTGCCCTTCGGGGCTCATCGCACTCATACGGCATCGAGGATTCCGAAGCAGGACCTTCGATCGGAGCTCGACTGTTGATACATGAGGCAGGACAATCGCGTCCATATCGAGCGCGCTCGCGAGAGGCGAGATGCTCAGGAAAACCCTTCTCCATTAGAAGTGGGGGACAGATGTTCTGCCCTTGCCATGCATCTTTGCATGGCCAACTGGCCACCTAAGTTTTGGCCTCCTCTGCCGGAGAAGTACGACGGGACAGTCAACCTGTCGAATTTCTTTAAATCTATTCCACCGCCATCCTCGTGGCTAGATGCAATGAGGTTTTGATAGCCAACTACTTTCCCGTGTCTCTAACGTGGACAACAAGGTCCTAGTTCAAGAGTCTCCTTCCTAACTCCATCTACAGTTGGGAGGAACTTTGTCGCCAGTTCACTGCCAACTTTTTCGGGAGCTCCTACACTTGACCTGGCAAAGAGCTGGATCTATTTCATGTACAGTAGAAGGCAGGAGAATCACTGCAATCATTCATTCAACAGTTTTCTCAGGTAAGAAACACAATACCTTCTATCTCAAATGCTTCTATCATTGTCAAATTGTTTAATTAACAACTAATTAACTACAGAAGAAGAAGAAGAAGAAGAAGAAGAAGAAGAAGAAGAAGAAGAAGAAGAAGAAGAAGAAGAAGAAGAAGAAGTCCAACATCAAGAAGAAGTCGTTGGCTGTCACACCTACTACTGATGCTGCTGCTGCAGCTCCTTGTGGCCGGGGGCCACATTCTGACAAACGACCCCGACCATAGACTGAGGATGGTGATGGTGAGAAAATGTGGTGTCCAATTCACAAATGGAAAACCCATAACCTTGAAGACTGTCGCGAGGTCCAGTGACTTGTTGAATGCAACAACAAGTGCAAAAAAGAAGCCCCTTTCCACCAATGGGAAGGGAAGCAGAAAGTTGGCGAAGGTCCGTCAGATCAGGAGCTAGGCTTCTAGGACGCCAAGAAGTCCCTGAAGGCTATCTACAACACCATCAATGATGATTCTGATATCTGCGACAACGAGCGTCGGAAGGCTCTCCATATGATATATGGAGGGCCCTGGGATATTACCTCTCGGCGTATCCTCAAGACAATGCGTTGGGAGAAGGTTGTCGCAGCTCCCACTGCCAAGGCAGAACCTCATCAAAAGTGGATAGATACTGCCATCACCTTTGATGCTTCGGATTGCCCAAAGAACATGATCGGAGTCAGTCAGTTGCCCTTGATGGTCTCTCCTACCATCAACAAGATTCAGCTCTATCATGTCCTAGTGGACAGAGGTGCGGTGCTCAACCTCCTTAGCTTCGCGACTTTTACAAAGCTCCAGCTCAGCCTATCGGACCTTAGGCCGTCACGTCCTTTCTTTGGAGTAGGTCTGGGAGCCATCATTCCTCTCAGATCAATTACACTCTCAGTGGCTTTCGGGACTAGGGACAACTATAGGTCCGAGAAGCTGGTTTTTGATGTGGCACACATCAGCCTTCCCTTCAATGCCATCCTAGGCAGGCTAGCCCTGTATAGGTTCATGGCCATAGCTCATTATGGCTATCTGGTGTTGAAGATGTTGACTCCTTCAGGCATCCTCCGGATCTGTAGGGATCACACTGCTGGGGTCATTGCGCTGGAAGAACTTCATGCGCTTGCATCGGCGCAAGAAGAAGAATCTGGCAAGGAGCGACCAACTCAACAACCTTCAAGCTCACATCAGCGTGGCTCAGCCTCTGCTCCTCATGTGCAACCAAGTGGCAACACCGACATCCCCATCAAAGTCATCCAAATTGGTTCCGATGCTACCCAGGCCACTCGTATATCGGGAGGTCTAGATGACAAATAGGAACCCGGACTCACCACTTTCCTTCAGACGAATGTTGACGTGTTTGCATGACAATCATCACAGATTCTTGGGATCCCTAGGAAGGTGATCGAGCATAGCCTGAAGATATACCCTGATGCACGACTAGTACATCAGAAGCCCCAGAAGCAATCTGTCGAGCGACAAAACTTCATCAGACAAGAAATCAAGAAGGTGCTTGACGCTGGTTTCATTCGGGAGGTTCACTGTTGATGGCTACTAACGTCACATATCATCTCTAGTAAGAGATGATGTCCGCAAGCGCACGGAAACTGTCGTGTAGCATTTCACGCAAGTGTATTCCCAAGGGTATCGTATTTATCCCAAAGGAAGGCAGTGGAGTAAAGTAAACACTACTCTTATGATCAAGCTATGGGATACTAACAACTTATCAAGACAGGGGTAATTTGATAATATGGGTAGTGTGACACACACCTAAGCAATCTACTCTAAGGGCAAGGTTGTCCTAGCAAGGGTTAGACTACGAGACGAAGATACTCCTACTATGCTCTAATTACTAATATACATATCCTAATGAAGTACACATAAATATGCTAATGGTGAATACTAGGGCTTAGTGGTCCAACATATCGGGCATGGGTTTATCCCTAGCAATACTAGGCGACTCCCGCGAAGAGCTTGTGGCATAGCCGAACGTGGAGGATTACAAAGGACAGATAGGGATGTCACCACCTTCTACCTACCTCTTCAATCCGTGGGTCTATGAGACATCCAACGCTACCTAACTATCCTAGCACCATGCTAGCATATCAAGTAAATACCTTAAGAGCCTCAACACAAGCCACCCTAAGGCAATGAACTAAATCATCGTTGAACCAATGTTGGGACCAAGCACTAACATATTAATATTAACATTATCAGGGCAGTGGAATTGGCCGATTTCGATCTTGAATTCGCCCCAAGACAAGCGATCAAGAGTCAAGCATTGGCGGACTTCATGGCAGAATGGACCCCCTCTCCATCAAACCCTGGGGACCCCAGTGAGCAGAAACCGGAACCTAAGGCTCCGGTCTTCACTAAGCCTCACTGGACTCTCTACTTCGATGGCTCCATGCAGAAGCAGGGGGCCAGAGCTAGAATCCTTCTCCTCGCTCCGACCGGGGAGAAGGTCAAATACATGGTTCACCTTGACTTCAAGGCAACCAACAACATGGCGGAGTATGAAGCATTAATCTACAGGCTCAAGGTGGCACTGACATATGGTGTCAAGTAGCTATTGGTAAAGGGTGATTCACATGTCGTTGTAAAACAAGTCAAAGGTGAATGCTGCTGCAATAACCCTCAACTAGATACATATCTACTTGAAGTCTAAAAGCTTTAGAAGGACTTCAAAGTCCTTGATCTCTGCCATGTCCAGCGTCTCAACAACGCTGAAGCTGACGAACTCTCGACGAAAGCTTCAACCGGAGCTCCGGCTCCCGACGGAACCTTCATCCGGAGAATGTCAAGACCAATAGCTCAGCCTGCCGAACTGAGTGAAGGGGGCAAGACCAGCACCTCGAAGCTGGCGTTCCCGATGGCCCTATTACCATGGCATCCATCAAGGGTCATAGGTGCTGCAGAAAGCTCTGAGCAACCCAGCACGCAATACTCAGATGCTCAAGTTAGCTCCAATGCATGGATCTCGGTGATTCGGAGCTACTTGAAAGACAACTTCCTTCCTGAAGATAATGTATTCGCTGACCGGATAGTCAGATTGGCTAAATGATACACACTGGTAGAAGGGGATCTCTACCGGCGTGGTGCCAACGGCGTCCTAATGCGGTGCATTACAAGGGAAGAAGGCCGTGAGGTATTCGCGGAAATCCATGGAGGCGAGTGTGGGAACCACGCGTCTTCCCACACATTGGTCGGTAAAGCCTTCCGGCATGGTTTTTACTGGCCTACAACACTCCAGGATGCAACCAAGCTAGTGAAGAAATGCGAAGCATGCTAGTTCCATGCAAAGAAAATTCACACACCAGCTCAACCCCTACAAATGATACCTACTACATGGCCATTCGCTGTGTGGGGGATGGATATCTTGGGACCTTTCCCAAGAGCCATCGGAGGTTACAAGTTCCTGTATGTTGCCATCGACAAGTTCACCAAGTGGCCGGAAGCAACTCCAGTTGTGACAATAAACAAGAAATCAACTATCAATTTCTTGCAGTCCATAGTATGCAGATTTGGAGTCCCAAACAAGATTATAACTGACAACTGGACCCAATTCACAAGCACTGCATTCCAAGGATATTGCAAAAACCTCGGCATTCAAGTTAGCTACGCTTCCGTAGCTCACCCGGCAAGCAATGGCCAAGCCGAGAGAGCAAATGCAGAAATCCTAAAAGGACTCAAGACGCGCACATATGAGCACCTGAAAAAACATGGAGCCAACTGGATCAAAGAGCTTCCTCCCACCTTGTGGGTGAATAGGACAACTCCAAACCGGTCAACTGGAGAGACACACTTCTTCCTTGTGTACGGAGTTGAAGCAGTCCTTCCTCCGAAAATCACCTTGGGGTCGCTCCGGGTCCGGACCTTCGACAAAGCCACGCAAGACCAGCTCTAGTGTGAAGACCTTGACCTCGTCGAAGAGGGAAGGTGTCGAGCAGCTGTTTGAAATGCACGATACCGCCAAGCACTCCGACGCTATCATCAAAGGCATGTGCATAACCGACAGCTCGAGGAAGGCGATCTGGTGCTACGGAGAACACAAACTCGAGAAGGGTTAAACAAACTCTCACCCAGTTGGGAAGGACCCTTCTGAGTGATCAAAGTATCTCGTCCCGGATGCATTCACTTGGCAACCAAGGATGAGACACCGCTCCCTAATCCTTGGAACATTGAGCACCTCTGTAAGTTCTATGCTTAATATCACGGAGGTAAGTCTGTAATTACATGTGATGTATGTTATAGCATCATTGTACAAAGTCGGGTAGCTCCTCCGGGAGAACAGTCGGACCTTTCCCAGAAGGTTCGCAAGGTTCAAGCAACACTTGTCACAGTCCCAGAACTAAAAGTGTAGCGAGCTACCCTGGGTCAAACAAGAAACGCAACACACTTAGCCTGGTTCCGTACCCTAAGAGTGTACTTGTTTCCCTTGTACCCCGAACCTATAATGAAAGACATCATTATGTGAAAACAGACTCCACGTGCATTTACTTTGTACAGACTCATTCATTTTTATTTTTCTCTTTCTTGTCTATAACAAAGTTGTGCAATTCTCAAGAAACTTAAGCTCGAGCAATTCATGTATAATTCAAGTTGAATTGTTAATTCTTTCGGGTCTTAACATTGTTGAATGACCTACTCACTTGAACGCCGCCAAGCCAATCTAGGTCCAGAGTGTGCTATTGACTTAGCCTGGTCCTGCACCCTAAGTACGCCACTCTACCTACACCTCGGCAGGCCGAAGTAAGGTGAGTCCAGGAACGATTGGACTTGAAGAAAATAAACAAATGCGCTTGATTGTATACAGAATTGCTGTCGATCTAAAATTTCTTTCGGGGATAGTAAGCCGCAATTGAGTTATAGATAGGAAATGGATTTTACTGTTTTTCTTGACTTCAGTGTGTAGGAAAAATAAAAATCTCGTGATGATGGTGGACAATGCCGGAGCTATCAAAGCTCCGACACCCCCAAAGGAGCTCACCGTTGATGTTTTAAACATTGATAGTGAGCGTTGCCGGTCAAGTTCCAACGAATCCAGGGGGCCATCCGTAAACATGAAGAAAAGATGGTGGAAGGATACTCCCTGCCGTCGAACCTCTACGTGCTGACAGTGGTCGATGCCAGAGCTACCAAGCTCCGACAAACCCAGAGAACTTGCTATCAACTCTCCACATGTTGGTGGTCGCTGCCGGAGCTACTAAGCTCCGACGGTGGTCGCTACCGGAGCTACTAAACTCCGACAACCTCAGGGGGCCTCTACTATCGACACAACAAGACTTCGGACCTATACTTTACAAGTTCAAAGCACTCAAGTCTTCAAAAAATTGCTACATCCTCTTGGTACATGTTCATAATCAAATTGTGTACATCTACCAGGGGGCCAAGCAAGACAAAGGTGTTGAAGACAAAAAATAAAATTCATAAGATTCTTGGATTTCATTCATCTAGAGACAAGAGATTACAAAATTGAGGAAAAGAAAAGAAGATACAAGCAGGAGATACAAAGAGAAAGTCCTAAGTCCTATGGAAGAACGAGGTGACCTTCTGGGCAACCTCCGACACGCTGGCTTTGGCGGCAGCTTCTTCTTTGTCGATGGGGCCTTCAAGCACTGGGTCTAGTGGGAAGTGAGGATCCCGGCTTGTGTAGCACATCAGCATGTACTCTGCGATGTTCTTCGCCAGGGATTGTCCTTCAGTTTCCATCTGGTCCACGATGAAATCACCCATCTTGTTGAGCTTGTTGCCCGGTGAGCTCAACGCCACCAACGCCTAGTTCAGCTCAGGCTCCGGATCGTCCGAACGCATAGGACTAAAGCCCAGCGGTGTCAGCGCGTCATTGTCTTTGCTCAAGAAGTCCCATACTTGTTGGGACTCCGCAGCCCTTGAGCCTCGCACCTCTTCCAAGGACCTCTTGGTCGCTGCAAGCTCCGAACCTTCCCGGGCAAGGCGCTCGACCTCTTTGGCGTGCTGCTGAATCTTTTCAGCAACTTGCCTTTCGAGTTTAGCAAGCTCCTCCTCCCAGACGTGGATCTTGTTCCGGCGGTCGACTAGGTCTCTCTCCCGACCCCGCACTATCTTCTCCCTGGCAGCAACTTCATTCTCCCTCTTGGTGAGGTCCTGTCCCTGCTGCCAGGCTTTCTTCTCCTCGCTCTCACAGCGCTCCTCCAGCTTCTTGGTGCGCTCTGCGAGGCTCTTGTTGCCCAGAGTCAGCCTCTAAGTAAGCTCCTCTTCCATCTTCACAAGGTCATCCCACAGCTCCAGGAGTTTTTGCTCTTCATCTTTCGATTTTTCTCCCGCTCCTCAAGAGCCTCTCGGCGTTTGACGAGGCTGTTGTGGATGGCGCTGAGCTTCTCTTGGCGATCATTCGCTGCTTCATTAGTAGCCATGTCCTGTTCGTGGATGGCCCGAGCCTGGTTGTTGAGGGATTGCACCATGCTTTCCCTCTCGTCCAGCAGCTGGCCTCAGTACTCCAACCAAGCCTTCTCCCTTTTCACCCACTCCTTGTCATCGGCAAGACTCGTCTGCACCAGCTTGGTCTCGAATTGGAGCCGGTTGCACCACCTCCTAAGGGTTTGGCACTCCTCTTCAAGGGCCTTGCTATCGTGGTAAAAGGCCAGCTGAACCTGACGAAGGCTGGAGCAGGCGTTGTCGATAGGTATTGACAGGGGGATTGGATCCGGACCTGCCAAGGTCCCCTCCGCTCGCTCCAGCGGGTTCTCCATAACAAAAATCGGGTCCCACTCTACAAGAGCGGTCCCCTGAGCTTCCACGGCACTAAGGCCGCCCTCCAGGATAGCCTCAGTAGCCGTCAAGGAAGGTCCTGCAGTAGAAGCTTCTACCTCTGGAGTCGGCTCCGAAGGTCCCACTACCAGATCATCAGCAACTAGTCCCTCAGGTGAAGGAACGATCGCTTTGTCTTGGCACCTTGGCTTAGGCGCGGGCACCTCCGAAACTACCACCTCCGATGCAGGCATTGAAGATTCGGCCGGAGCTGAGGCCGCTTCTGGCTCCGACGCTGGTGCCTCCTCCACCGCCAGTTCAGGTGCCGGCGCTTCGACCTCCACTGGCTCGGGCACCGACACTTCCGCAACAACCGGCTCGGGCATCGGAACTTCATCAGCCACGAGCTTCACCGCTGGGGCTTCAACAACATTCGGCTTTAAGGCCGGAACTGCAGCTATCTCCAGCTCTGGGGTCGGAGTGTCTGTCATAACAGCATCCAAAAGTGGAGCTTCAACCTCCGGTGCTGGTGCCGCTGGTACATCTTCATTCCCGTGGTCCGGCGCTACCACGGGTGCTTCAGGAGATGAGTCGAGGTCCAGAATCATGACAGCTGGCGCCGGAACTGCCGCAACCTTAGCCACCACCTGGGGTGGCGCTGGAATTGGAGCCAGAGCCTCCTCCTGCATAGCATCAGCCGCTATTGTAGGAACCGGAGCTTCAGACCCTTTTTTGGGTACCCTGTGGATGAAGGACGAAGAAACTCAAAATATGATTACAATAAAAACAATCAACTGAGTTAAAAAATCAAATTTACCCTGGAAGGCTTCCGCTCCAGCTAGCGCGGAACCTCTTCACCGGACGCTCAGGACCATACCCTGTCGCCACTGGCGTGG
Source organism: Tuctoria greenei (assembly GCA_036927565.1). Lineage (NCBI taxonomy): Eukaryota > Viridiplantae > Streptophyta > Magnoliopsida > Poales > Poaceae > Tuctoria > Tuctoria greenei. The sequence continues at coordinate 105,724,878 of JAYESD010000003.1, read as the reverse complement.
TAGCTTCGGAAGGCTCCCCGGAGCTTGCTCCCGCCGTCAGCGACGTCTTGGTTGAGGACCCCCCTCGACTGAGAAGGATCCTCGGACCTAGAGCACTTGGCAGGCTCTGGCGCCGGAGTCACCTGGGCGGAGCTAGTGTTCTGGGGAGACGCCAATGTCGGAGTGGTTGTCGCCGTCAAAGACCTCCCCCGCTGAGGTGAAGGAGCTGTCTTGGAAGGAGCAGGTCTGACAGACCTCCCGTCAGAGTGCTTCAACTTCCTCTTGCGGCTCGAGGGCTCGGCCAACTCCTTGCCCTTGCCTATGATTTCATCTCTTGGCTTCGGGGCAGGAGCGGAGCCACCCTCTGAAGCTCTGGGGATCGCCACCCCGGAGGTTGATCGCCTCTCCATCAGGCCCAAGTCGTTTAACAGCAGCATCTTCCTCCGGAGCTCTCTGCACTCCTCTGGTATCATATTCAGAGGAAGGAAGGCCACCGGTGGAGACACGTCGCTGGGGCCTATGTTCCCAGGTTGGAACTTCTTGAGATGGGTCTTCAAGGCTTCACCGTTCAGGTTGGTGCCCAAACCAACCTCAATGCGGTTGGTATCCATCTCACTGTTGAAGGCCCAGGCAGGCCGCCCCCTAGCTCTTAGCGGGGCCCACCTGTTCATTAAGAAGTTGCCGAAGACCATCTGGGGGGTCATCCCACCTTCGACACACTCCTGGATTCTGTCTAGAATGGGCATGTACTCCCTCGACAGCTCCAGCACGTCACTCCAAGTGTTAGTGTCAACGCGGGGGAGGCCTTCAGGCAGTTCTAGCCTCTTGTGTCCCTCTACGGTGATGACCACCTAGTCTTTCTTCCAGTCGTCCCACTTGCCGGAAGGAAAGGACCTCAAGTACTTGAGGGGGGAGTTTTTCCGCTTCACTAAGTAGTAGAAGCCGATGAACTCATCACTCTTCCTGGTGGGATGGACAGTGAAGAAAGTCCGAAACAACTCCACGCAAGGGGGCACACCCACCCACATCTCGCAAAAGTGGACGAAGGTCGCCACCAGCAATATTGAGTGGGGGCCAAGATAGTGGAGCTGCATACCATAGAAATCTAGCAGCATCAGAAAGAAAGTGGAGAAAGGCGGGATCAAACCCGCCATGGCGTACCCAAGGAAGTACACCATATCTTCGGCTCACTTCTTCTCGAAGGGAAGCTTGCCGCAATGAATGTCATTGTCGAAGGAGTCTCTGGACCAACCCATGTAGGTCCGGACCATAGACAACTCCTTCTTGTTCCCAATGCGGCTCTTGGGAAGTCCCAACTTCATCGCAGCACGACGGGGCGAGAGAGGAAAAGCAAGCAAAAGTTTGGAGGATTCAAGCGCAAGTTCAAATGAAGCCGTAAGGAATCCCCAAACGATGCACACTTTCCTTCTTAAGTAAGCCCCCACAACGCTTGGATGGAAACAGCAGAAGGGCCAAAGATACAGTTCAAAAACTTCACCCTGCCAATGATAAGGGGGCTCGGGGCCACCCCGACGATCAAGTCGAGGTCCTTACCCCAGGCGAACATTTGTCATGATGAAAGGCGGGAAACCTGAGGGTGGCGGCCTGATAGGGCACGCGAAACTGATACATCTTTCGTTTTGGGAACCGGTGACCTTCAATTGCGTGAGATCCGCACGCGCAGATCTCATCTACCGCATCCTGGATATGCCACATGGCGATGGTTTAACTGCGAACCACCACCTCAATGACACATCCAAAAACCCTTGAAGACACGGTGCGGAAATCGAAAGATGGACCCACCTCCGGTAGAATGACTTAATCCAAAAGGTCTCTCCCAGAGGTGGGCCCAGGGGGCCACTGTCGGTACCCTGTGTACCGGATACTTCTTGGGACTGCAAAGAGTGCTAAGGAACTCCACATACCTGAGTTGAAGACTTCCGAAGGCCCCACGTGTCATACGGAACCGGACCTGCCTCCCTTCTATGGTTAGTCCTAGTGCCGCCACGTGTATCATTAAACCGGAGCTACATTCCTTACATGGGAAAGCTCCGGGCTAGATACCCGTGCGGCACCACTGGACCTAACCCCCGACAGAGGGAAGCTCCGGAACCGACGCGTGTACAATGGCACCGGACCTACTCGTCCAAGACTATAAGCTCCGGAGCTGCCACGCATCCAACCTCCAGACCTTCAACTTCAACAGGCTGATTGGTGGACCTCCAACAGCTCGGACCTTCAAGGAACAATTAAAGATTCAAGATCCGATTATGTGTCATTAATGCTATCTTAATGACGCACGATCGGAGGACCATTAATACCAATAACGCCCCCATCAAGGGGTGTTACCACACTGTTAAGGGTAATTAAGTACATTAATTGTGTATTAAGAATCAGTAACCGCCAGGGCCACATGTCGAGCCAGGCTAATGATGTAACGACCAGTCCTTGTACTATAAAAGGACTGGTCGAGCGATACACAGAGGAGGTGGACACACGCGCTCAAGGCACACTGAGACAAGACACTCTAGTCTTTCACACTCAAGCGCTCAGACGCTCAATACAATAACAACACACACCCGTGGAGTAGGGTATTACGCTCAGGCGGCCTGAACCACGTAAATCCTAGTGTCAACTTGCCACCTTGTTCTGAATCTCTGCGCGCCCACAACCGAACTACAAACTCCGTGGGCTGCCAACGGGAGTACCGGGAGAATTGCCGGAATCACCCTTTGACACCTAACATTGAGAATTTGCATCCACCACTCATCCATCAAATAAAGAAACTCAATAAATTTTGGTCAGCAAAATCTTTCTAGAAAAAATAAAAAGGAGTAGAAGACATGGCTGCGAAAAAAAAGAGAAAAGCATCTACTCTTCAAAAAAAGAAGTATGCCAAAAACAAAGAAAGAAAGTAGCCATGTTTCATCCTTAAAGAGAGAAAACCATGGAGTCCACAAAATATCCATTCCATTCATGTACACAAGAATTTTCATTGTCAATTTGTTTGTTGCATAAGTCTCTCATAGGATCAAGTTTTTGACTTACAAATATATGAATTGCAATGTGTGCCACATTTATCCCTACCAAGCTCTTGATATAGCCATATTTAGTATAGGGACAAAATTGGCACAACATGACAAGGTGAGGATGAAAACACTTTGAGAGATTCCAAATGATAGCTAAGGGCAATTATTTCTTTGACTATCCAAATATAGCAAATCGTCAGATCATTTCGGCAGGGGAAGATCTAAGAGAACTACATCCCAACCATTCCACTCTTCCAGCACCCAAGATTGATGTGGTAGCTGTCGACTGTTGGAGTCGGCAGATCCCCTGACACTACGAAAGTGTGGAAGGAGTTTGAGGTTCGGTTTGGGCGCGCGGAGACTCAAGCAGGTGAAACGCGATTGGACACGATTGACACAGTCGTTTACGTGGTTCGGGCCGCCTGAGCGTAATACCCTACTCCACGGGTGTGTGTGTGTGTTGTATTAACTTGTGAGCTTCAGAGTGTTCGAGAGTTCTCTCTCTCGCGTATCGTCGGTTTGTCCTTTTATAGTACAAGGACAAACCGTTACAAGTCAGCCTGGCCCGACATGTGGCCCTGGCGGTTATTGGTATTGATACACGAGATTAATTGTTGTTAATAACCTTGTAACGGCTCCGACAGTGCCGTTACAGGTGTTAAGATCGTCCGATTAATTATCATTAACGTGGAATTAATGGTAATTAATCGGGTCTTGAAGTCTGCGGCTGTCCTTTGGAGATCCGGAGCCGTTACAACGTCTCCTGGGGGTTTTAAGCAGCTAGCTCCGACGTATGGACACGTGGCAGCTCCGGAGCTTGCTTGGGAGAAGCGGGAAGCTCCGGGGTGGCCTGGCACGTGTCAGGTCCGGAGCTTCTCTCGGTCAGAGGTTGCCTCCGGAGGTGCCGTTTCAGTACCTAGCCCGGAGCTTCACCCTTGTGGGTAATAACTCTGGTCTGTCAGTACACGTGGCAACCTAGAGGTTAACCATGTTGGAGAAGCGGGTCCGGTCACGTCTGGCGAGTGAGCCCCCGAGGGTCTTCAATTTGAGTAGATGTCCTTCCCTTGAGATCTTTGTAACCTCAGGGGGTGTATGGTTTTTAGGGTACCGACAGTGGCCCCCTGGACCTACCTCCGGGGAAGGCTAACAGGATGAAGTCATTCCGCCGGAGATGGGTCCACACTTGCGACTCTTGAACTGGGTCTTCAAGGGTCTTCGGAGGTGCCTTTGGCGGGGCTTTACGGTTGAGTCCCGACGCGTGGCGCACCTCAGGCGGCAGATAAGATCTTTGACGTGCGGATCTCTCGCAATTGAAGGTCGTCGGTTCCCGATACGAAAACCGTATCGGTTCCGCGCGCCTTGTCAGTCCGCCGCCTTTGGGTTTCCCGCCTCGTGATGACAACTGTTCGCCTGGGTAAGAGCCTCGACTTGATCGTCAGGGTGGTCCCGGGCCCTCTTGTCATCGGCTGGGTTGAATTCTTGAGTAGTATGCTTGACTCCCCTGCAGTTTCCATCCAAGCGTTGCGAGGGCTTACTTAAGAAGGAAAGCGCACCGTCGGGAGTTCTTTACGCTTTCCATCTGTTCTTGCGCTCAAACTCCCAACTCGTGCTTTGCTTCTCTTCTCTCGCCTAGCTGTGCTGCGATGGAGTTGGGTCTGCGTGAGAGTCGTTTGAAGACGGAGAGCGATCTGAAGAAGGTCCGAGCCCTCATGGGGTGGTCGTCGGACTTCTTCAACCGTTCAGTCCGCGCCGGCGGGGAGCTTCCCTTTAAAAAGGAGCACTCCGGCGAAATGGTGTACTTTTCATCGTACGCCATGGTGGGGCTGATCCCACCGTTTTCTTCCTTCTTCTTGATGCTGCTGGACCTCTATGGTCTGCAGCTATACCACCTTGGCCCTCACTCCCTCCTCCTTGTGTCCATCTTTGTCCACTTCTGCGAGATGTGGGTGGGCATCCCTCCTTGCATCGAGCTCTTCCGCACCTTCTTCACCGTCCAAACCACCGGCCGAAGTGACGAGTACCTTGGCTTCTACTACTTTGTGAAGCGCAAGAAGTGCCCGTTCAAGTACCTCCGGTCGTTCCCTTCCGGGAAGTGGGATGACTGGAAGAAAGATTGGGTAGTCGTCTGGGTGGAGGAGCACGAGCGGTTGGAGCTGCCAGACGGTCTGCCCGGCATTGACACGTCGGTGTGGAGCGAAGTTCCGGTGCTGGCGGCAGCTTTCGACCCCATCCTGTCCAGGATCCGCCAATGTGTGGAGGGAGGACTGACTCCCCAGGCGGTGTTCTGCAACATCCTGTCCAACAGGTGGGCACCGCTGAAGAGGAGGGAGAAGCTCGCATGGGCCCTCAACAGCGTGATGGACGAGGACCGGGTCGAGACCGGGTTGAAGTCCAGCATGGTGGGGAAGTCCTTGGAGTTTCACCTCAAGAAATTCCAGCACGGCATCGATGTTGACGGAGAGTACTTGACTCCGCCGCCGGCTTTCCTCCCCCTGAACGTGGAAGTTGAGTTCAGCAGGGAGCTCCGGCGGAAGATGCCCGTGCTTGACGACCTTGGCGTCGTCGAGAGAAGATCGACTGCCCGGTTGGCGATTCCCGGGTTGTCGGAAGGCGGCTCCACCCCTGCCTCTCAGCCAAGAGCTGAGGTCACCGGCAAGGGCAAGGAGCTGGCGGAAGAGCCGGAGAACCGGAAGAGGAAGCTGCGACATGCTGACGGAAGGTCCGTCGGGCTTGCTACTTCCCCGCCAGTTCCCCGTCCTCAGGAAGGAAGATCCTCCGCCGCTGCAGCGTCTGTCCCCGTGGTGGGGTCTTTTCGGAGCGCTACTGTTCCGGCGGTGGGATCCTCCCGGAGTGCGGCTGTCCCCGTGATGGGTCCCTCCGGTGGTGCCAGCTCCGGACAGGTGACTCCGGTTCGAGAAGCGGTGAGGGCCTCCAGGTCTAGGAGTTCCTCCCGGTCAAGGAGAGCTCCGACCCGGGAAACGCCCGCGGCTACGGCAAGTCCTGGGAGTCCTCCCGGAGCTCCTACGCCGACCGTGGCCAGCCCGGAACGTCCGGGAAAGAGGTTCCGCGCCAGCTGGTGCGTGAGCCTCCCAAGGTAATTTTTCTTGCTTACCTCAATTAACTTTTAATTATAGCATCTGTTTGCTCAATTTCTTCATTCTTCATCTGCAGCGTTCCCAAGAAGGGGAGTGAAGCCCCGCCCTCAGCCACAGTGTCTGAGGCTGCGAGGGCTTCTACTCTAGCCCCGGTGCCGCCCCAGGCGGAGGCTGCGACAGCTCCGGCGCCGGCTGTCGTGGTCATGGACCTCGACTCGTCTCCAGAAGTTCCCGTGGTAGCGCCGGACCACGGGATTGAAGATGCGCCAGTGGCACCCGCTCCGGAGGTTGAAGCTCCGGGCCCTGGTGCTGCAGAAGTAGATGCTCCGGCTGTTGAGTCGGAGGAAGTAGAGGTCCCGGCTTCAGAGACGGAAAGTGCTGAAGCCCCGGCGGTTGAGCCGGAGGTAGCTGAAGCCCCGGCGTGCGAGCCGGAAGTTGAAGTGGTTCCGGCAATTGAGCCGGTTACTTCCGAAGCTTCGGTCGCAGAGCCGGTAGCTATTGGAGCGCCGGCTGCAGAGCCGGTGATTGTGGAAGCGCCGGCTGCAGAGCCGGTGGTCGAAGAGGCGAGGGAGCTTGAGCCTCCCTCAGAAGAAGCGTCCCGGCCGGAGCCAGTGGAGGCGACGACGTCGATGGTACCCGTGGCGGAGCCAGAGTGCCTGAACAAAGTCGCCGGCCCCCAGCCTGAGGGGGCGAATGAATATTTGGTGGCGGGACCTTCTTCGGTGGCGACTGAGGCCATCCCGGAGGAGTGCCCTAGTGCCTTGGAAGCTCGGGGTTCCGCTCTCGTAGAGTGGGACCCAATTTTTGTAAATGAAGACCCGCTGGAACTAGTGGAGGAGGCCCCAGAAGGTCCGGAGCCCATCTCGCTGTCGATGTCCATCGACAACGCTTGCTCCAGTCTACGCCAAGTCCAACTAGCCTTCTTCCACGACAGCAAGGTTCTTGAAGAGGAGCGCCAAACCCTTAGGAGGTGGCGTAATCGACTCCAATTCGAGACCAAGCTGGCGCAGTCGAGGATTGCTGAGGACAAGGAATGGATCAGGCGGGAGAAGGTCCGCCTGGAGCTCTGGGGTGAGATGCTGGACGAGAGGGAGAGCATGACTCACAACCTCGACGCCCAATCCCGGGAGTACCATGACCAAGCTAAGGCTGCTAATGATGCGGCCAACGCTCGGTTCGATCAACTCGAGGCCATCAGTACCGCACTCATCAAGCGCCGAGAGGCACTTGAGGGAAGGGAAAAGCGGCTCGAGGATGAGGAGCAAAAACTCCTGGAGCTACGGGATGACGTCTTGCGACGTGAAGAAGAGCTCGCCGAGAAGACAGCTCTGGCGGACAAGGTCCTCGAGGAGCGCGCTAAAAAATTGGAAGAGCGCTGCCTCGAGGAAGAGGAGAAGACCTGGGTGCGGGGGCAGGAACTCTACGAGTACGAGTGTGCCCTTGTCGCCTGGGAGAAGAAAATAGAGGCTAGGGAGAAAGACATGGTCGACCGCCGGAACAAGATCCACCTCCGGGAGGAGGAGCTCGGAAGACTTGAGAAGCGGGTTGCTGCGAAGATTCAGCAAAACGCCAAAGAAGTCGAGCGTCTTTCCCGCGAGAATTCGGAGCTGGCGGCGGTCCGGAGGTCCCTGGAAGAGATGAAGGGCCTGAGGAAGACGGACTCCCTGCAAATTTGGGAGTTCCTGAGCAAGGCCGATGATGCGCTAGCGCCGATGGGTTTCAGCCCCGTGCTCCCGGATGACCCGGAGCCGGAGCCGGACCTTGCGTTGCAAGCGTTGAGCGCTGCGGGCAGCAAGCTCTCCAAGGTGGGCGACGTCATCGCGGACCAGCTGGAGGTCGAGGGGCAATCCCTGGCTAGGAACGTCACAGAGTATGTGTTGACGTGTTACACTAGCCGGAACCCTCAATTCTCTCTGGACCCGGTGCTTGAAGGCCCCGTCGAAGGAGAAGGCGAAGCTACCCGAGCCAGCGTGTCGGAGGTCGCTCAGAAGGTCGCTGAGTTCTTCCATAGGGTCTAGGACTATCTTTCTTAGCCTTTATTTGTATCTTCTCTTCTTCCTCAATTTTGTAATCCCTTGTCTCCAGATGTAATCTCCGGTCTTCTGATGAAATGAAATCCCCAATTTTTCGTGAATTTCATTTTTTGTCTTCAACATCTTTGTCTTCACTTGGCCCCCTGGTAGATGTGCACAATTTGATTGAGGACATGTACCAAAAGGATGTTGAGTTTTGTTGAAGACAAATTTGCTTCGAACTCGTATAGTTTAGGTCCGAAGTTTTCGATAGTGAAGGTCCCTTGAAGTCGTCGGAGCTTAGAAGCTCCGGCACTGTCCATCATCGGAGCTTAGTAGCTCCGGCAGTAGCCTCTACCAACACGTTGAGTGTCGATAGTTAATACTTCAAGGTGTCGGAGCTTAGTAGCTCCGGCAATGACCCTTGCCACGCCTGGCAACAGACTCTGGTGATAGAGTCTTCTCACCATCTTTAAGTTAACGCCGGTGGGAGTCGGAGCTTGGTTAACTCCGGTTTTTCTTCATCAATATTGGGTTTATTTTTCCTGCACACTTAAGCCAAGAAAAACAGTAAAATTCGTTCCTTATCTATAACTTCGTCGCGGCTTACGATTCTCAAGAGAATTTCAAGTTGAACACGATTTTAGTATAATTGGATGAATTGTCTTTTTCTTTTAGATCCAATTGTCCATGGACCCACCTTACTTTGGCCTGCCGGGATGTAGGTAGAGTGGCGTACTTAGGGTGCTTGACCAGGCTAAGTCGATAGCGCACTCCGGCCCTAGAATGGCTTGGCGGCTTTCAGGCGAGTTAGCCACAGACGATATTTAAATCTAAAAAATCCGACAATTCAACTCGAATCGTACGTAAATCGGTCTAACTAGAATTTCTTAAGAATTGCACGTTTCTGTTATAGACAAGAAAGAGAAAAATAAAAATGTCGAGCCTTATGCAAAAATGAATGCACGTGGAGTCTATTTCACATGAAGATGTCTTTCATTATAGGTCCGGGGTACAGGGGAAACAAGTATACTCTTAGGGTACGGAACCAGGCTAAGTGTGTTCGGTTTCTCGTTTAACCCAGGGTAGTTAGCTACACTTCTAGTCCGGAGACTGTATCAAGTGTTGCATGAGCTTTCCAAACCTTTCGGGAAAGGTCCGGCTGCTCCCCCGGAGGAACTACCCGACTCTGTACAATGACTCTATAACATACACTTCAAGTTACTTAAGACTCACCTCCGTGGAATTAAGTGTAGAACTTACGGAGGTGCTCGATGTTCCAAGGATTTGGGAGAGGTGTCCCATCCTCGGTAGCCAAGCGAACGCTTCCGGGACGGGATACTTTGATCACTCGGAAGGGTCCTTCCCAGCCGGGGGAGAGTTTGTTTTGCCCTTCTCTGGATAGTATTCTCCGTAGCACCAGATCGCCTTCCTCGAGCTGTCGGTTGTGTACATGCCGCTGATGATAGCGCCGTAGAGCTTGGCGGTATCGGGCATTCCGAACAGCTGCTTGGCACCTTCCCTCCTCGAGGAGGTCTAGGTCTTCACGCCGGAGCTGGTCCTGCGCGGCTTCGTCGAAGGTCCGGACTCGGAGGGAACCCAAGGTGATTTCCGGAGGAAGGATCGCTTCAGCTCCGTACACCAGGAAGAAGGGTGTTTCTCCGGTTGCCCGACTTGGAGAAGTCCTGTTAGCCCATAGAGTGGGCGGAAGCTCTTCGATCCAATTAGCTCCATGCTTTTTCAAACGTTCATAAGTGCGCGTTTTGAGTCCTTTAAGGATCTCTGCGTTTGCTCTCTCAGCTTGTCCATTGCTGGCAGGATGAGCTACGGAAGCGTAGCAAACTTGTATGCCGAGGTCTTCGCAATATCCTTGAAATGCGGAGCTTGTGAACTGAGTCCCATTATCAGTGATGATCTTATTTGGGACTCCGAATCTGCTCACGATAGATTGTAGAAAATTAATTGCAGATTGTTTGTTGATCGTCACAACAGGAGTAGCTTCCGGCCACTTGGTGAACTTGTCGATGGCGACGTACAGGAACTTGTAACCTCCGACGGCTCTTGGGAAGGGTCCCAAGATGTCCATCCCCCACACAGCGAAAGGCCACGTGGGAGGTATCATTTGTAAGGGCTGAGCAGGTGTATGAATTTGCTTTGCATGAAATTGGCATGCTTTGCATTTCTTCACTAGCTCAGTAGCATCCTGGAGCGCTGTAGGCCAGTAGAAGCCGTGCCGAAAGGCTTTTCCGACCAGCGTGCGGGAAGACGTGTGGTTCCCACACTCACCTCCATGGATTTCTGCGAGGAGCTCGCAGCCTTCTTCCCTTGTGATGCACCGCATTAGGATGCCGTTGGCACCGCGCCGGTAGAGATCCCCTTCTACCAACGTGTATCTTTTAGCCAATCTGACTACCCGGTCAGCGGATACATCATCGTCAGGAAGGATGTTGTCTTTCAAGTAGTTCCGGATCTCCGAGATCCATGCATCGGAACTGACTTGAGCATTTGAGTCTTGCGTGCTGGGTTGCTCGGAGCTTCCGGCAGCACCTACGACCCTTGATGGCTGCCATGGTAACAGGGCCATCGGGACCGTCAGCTTCGGGATGCTGATCTCGCCCCCTTCGTTCAGTTCGGCAGGCTGAACTGTGGGTTTTGACAACCTCCGGACAAAGGTTCCGTCTGGAGCCGGAGCTCCGGTTGACGCCTTGGTCGAGAGTTCGTCAGCTTCAGCGTTGTGAGCACGCTGAACATGGTGAAGGTCTAGGACTTCGAAGTCCTTCTGAAGCCTCTGGACTTCAAGGAGATAAGCAACCAGCTGGAGATTATTGCAGGAGCATTCACCCTTCACCTGTTTGATGACAAGTTGTGAATCTCCTTTGACCAGCAATTGCTTGACACCATATGATAGTGCCACCTTTAATCCATATATGAGTGCTTCGTACTCCGCCATGTTATTGGTTGCCTTGAAGTCAAGGTGCACCATGTATTTCACCTTCTCCCCGGTTGGTGCGAGGAGGAGGATTCCAGCTCCGGCTCCCTGCTTCTGCATGGAGCCGTCGAAGTAAAGGGTCCAGTGAGGCTTAGTGAAGGCCGGAACTTGTGGTTCCGTCTTCTGCTCGCTGGGGCCCCCAGGGTTTAATGGAGAGGGAGTCCATTCTGCCACGAAATCTGCCAATGCTTGACTCTTGATTGCTTGTCTTGGGATGAATTCGAGGTCGAATTCAGCCAGTTCCGCTACCCACTTTGCTATATTCCCAGTTGAATTGGGATTATGCAGGATTGCTCGAAGTGGATACGAGGTTACCACCGAGACTTTGTGAGCTTGGAAATAGTGTCGAAGCTTCCTTGAGGCAATAAGAACCGCGTAGAGCAGCTTATGCACCTCTAGGTATCGAGTCTTGGCATCATGTAACACTTCACTGATGAAGTATACTGGGCGTTGAATGGTTCGGACCCTCCCGGAGGGGTCCGGAGCTTCCTCTCCATTGATCCGGACCCTGTCGGAGGGGTCCAGACTATCTTCGGGGACCTCCGGGTTCTGGGTGGAGGAACCCGGAGCTTCTTCAGGAATGACCCGGATCCTATCGGAAGGATCCGGGTCCTCTGAAGTGGCTTCTTGTGGGTTCAAGTCTGGGAGCTGGGACCCAGACCCGCTTTCAGGAACCTCCGGATCCTCCCGAAGGGATCTGGATTCTTGAGTATCGGGTGGTTCCGGTCTCTCCGCAACCAGAACCATGCTGACGACTTCGTCAGCTGCTGAAATGTAAAGCAATAAAGGCTCACCAGGGTTCGGAGCTACCAAGACTGGTAGGGTGGTGAGGAACTGTTTCAGCTCCTGGAATGCCTTCTCTGCTTCTTCAGACCATTGGAATGGTCCGGACTTCCTTAGTAACTTGAAGAAGGGAAGTGCCCTTTCCGCCAGTCTTGAAATGAACCGGCTGAGGGCTGCTAGACATCCAGTTAATTTTTGGACGTCTTTGATGCGGGTTGGTGGCCGCATGTCTTCAATGGCTTTTATCTTCGCCGGATTAGCCTCTATGCCCCGGTGACTTACCAGGAAACCAAGAAGCTTTCCGGAACTAACCCCGAAGACGCACTTGTCTGGGTTTAGCTTTGTGCGGGTGGCCCGCAGCTTATCGAAGACAGCCTGCAAGGTGTCCAAGAGGGACTCCTTGTTCTTGACTTTGACTACGATGTCATCAACGTACACTTCCACTATGTCTCTGATGAGTTCTTCGAAAGTTTTGTACATTGCTCGTACAAAAGTTGAAGCTGCATTCTTGAGACCAAAAGGCATGGCTGTGTAACAATACAATCCATCCACTGTGATGAATGAAGTATGTTCTTCATCTTCCCTAGACATCCGGATTTGATGATATCCTGAATATGCGTCTAGAAAACACAGTAACTCACACCCGGAGGTGGAATCCACTATCTGGTCTATTCTAGGTAGTGGGAATGGATCTTTTGGACATGCCTTATTCAGTGTGGTGTAGTCGATGCACATCCGAAGTTTCCCGCCGGCCTTAGGCACTACAACTGGGTTTGCCAGCCATCTTGGATGGTAGACTTCTCGGATGAATCCGGCTTCGAGCAACTTCTTCACTTCTTGTCGGATGAAGTTCTGTCGCTCTACAGATTGCTTCCGAGGTTTCTGGTGCACAGGCCGAGCGTCGGGGTAAATCTTCAGATTGTGCTCAATCACTTCCCTGGGGATCCCAGGCATTTGTGACGGTTGCCAGGCAAACACGTCAACGTTAGCCCGGAGGAAAGTGATGAGCGCGAGTTCCTATTTGTCGTTCAAACCACCCGATATGCGGGTAGTTTGGGTGACATCGGAACCAATTTGGACGACTTTGACGGGAACGTCGTTGTCGCCGCTTGGCTGCACACGAGGTGCAGAGGTCGAGCCTCGTTGACGAATGCTCGGAGGTTGTGGAGCTTGCTTCTGTCTGGAGTCCTCCTCTTGCGCTGTGGTGAGTGCATGGAGTTCCTCCAGAGCAGTTACTCCGGCAGTGCGATCTCCACGGATTCAGAGAACGCCTACTGGTGTTGGCATCTTCAACACCAGGTATCCATAATGAGCAGCTGCCATGAATTTGTACAAGGCAGGTCTACCCAAAATGGCGTTGAATGGTAAGTTGATCTGAGCGACGTTGAAGATCAACTTTTCGGTGCGATACTTCTCCCGGGTCCCGAAGGTAACAGGGAGAGTAATAGCTCCGAGTGGAGTGATGGCCCCCGGACCTACTCCGGAGAAAGGTCGAGAGGGCTGGAGGTCCGAAGGTCGGAGCTGAAGCTTAGTGAAAGCTTCAAAGCTGATGAGATTAAGCCCCGAACCTCCATCTACCAGGACATGATGGAGCTGGATGTTGTTGATGGTGGGAGATACCATCAAAGGTAGCTGGCCAGCTCCAACCATGCTTTGAGGACAGTCTGAAGCATCAAAAGTGATGGGTGTATCCATCCACTTTCGATGTGGCTCCGGTCTAGCTGTAGGAGCTACAGCAGCCATATCCCGTCGCATAGTCTTGATGACACGACGAGAGGTGATGTCCCATGATCCACCAAAGATGGTGTTCATGGTTTTTCGACGCTCGTTGTCGGAGACGTCGGAATCATCGTCGACGGAGGTGTAGACGGCTTTCAAGACCTTTTTGGGGTCCTGAAACCCTAACTCCTCTTCAGCCGGAGCTTCATCGACCTTTTGTTTTCCCTCCCTCTGTCGGAAGGGAGACCCTTCCCGGCGCTTGTGGTAGCGCTCGGCAAGGTTTTGGACCTCCCGGCAGTCCTCCAGTCTGTGGCTGCTCGTTTTGTGAATGGGGCACCACATCTTGGATTTGCCACCGTCTTCAGAAGACGGTCGAGGTCGCTTCTCGGGGCGTGGCCCCCGGCCACCAGGAGTTGCAGCGGCTGCAACGTTGGATGTGCCGGCCGACGGCTTCTTCTTGCCGTTGGTCTTCTTTTTCTTCTTGCCACTCCCGGAGGTAGCGGCTTCTTCTTTGGAGGATTTTTTATGATCCTCCAGGGCTGGTTTGGAGTGCATTTCACGGCCTTCCACAGCTCTGGCACATTTGTCAGCCAGGCTGAAGAGCTCCGTGACGCTGGTGATCTCTTTGATCGCCAGCTTCTCCAACATCTTCTTGTCTCGTACACCCTGTCTGAATGCCACAATGACAGAAGCGCTTGAGATAGAAGGGATTGTGTTACGTACCTGAGAGAATCTCTGGATGAATGACCGCAAAGATTCTCCTCCTTTTTGCACGACCGCAAAAAGGTCCAGTTCGGTGCCCGGACGGGTGTATGAACTCCCGAAATTGGCGGTGAACTGGCGGCACAGCTCTTCCCAACTGTCAATAGAGTTGGGTGGAAGGCTCATAAACCAGGACCAGGCGGTCCCAGTTAAAGCCACTGGAAAGTAATTGCCATTACGGCCTCGTTTCCTCCAGCTGCTAAGATCGCAGTGGAGTATATCTGTAGAAATTCTACGGGATTGACAGTCCCGTCGAATTTTTCCGGCAAGTGTGGCCGGAACTTCTGTGGCCATCTAACCATGCGCAGGTGCATGGCTAGGGCGGAACAGCCTCCTCCTACTCCTTCCAGAGTAGAAAGGTCTTGAGCATCTCGTCTTTCTCGAGCTCGCTCGATTTGGACACGGCCATCCTGTTGGCGGTATCGGCGATCAAGCTCCGCCCGGAGGTCGTGTGTCGAAAGCCGAGATGCAGTATGGGCACGTCGTGCCCCAGAGGGCAACGACGTCACTTGCTGTGATGCAGCTCTTCTCCGGTTGTTGGAGACATGTGGACCAAGTCTTCCAGACAACGTTCGTCGCTGCGACGGGGCCCGCTCTGAAGGAGGTGGACCCTGATTGTTGAGGCGTTCGGCCGCTGCTGCGACCAAATGCTCAATATCAGCTCTCCATTGCTCCACGGCACCTTGAGATGCATCCGGAGGTGGTGGTCGCTGAAGGAGAGCACGCGCTGCATGGAGCGCGTGTTCTGGGTTGTCACGACTTGCCGGCGCAGAATGTGACGCCGGTGCACCATCATGTCGTCCGGCATGTCTTGCCGGAGAAGATGGTGGTGGTGGGAGTGTGACTCCCACTGGAACTGAGGCTCCTGCTGGTGGCTGCATGTTGGAGGGATTGCCTCCGACAGCCTGAGCAGCAGGTTGCCCGTTGGATGATCCTGCCGCAGAATTCACCATTCTTGAAGATCTCAGGCGCCCCTACCTGGCGCGCCAACTGTAGACTGTTGGAGTCGGCAGATCCCCTGACACTACGAAAGTGTGGAAGGAGTTTGAGGTTCGGTTTGGGCGCGCGGAGACTCAAGCAGGTGAAACGCGATTGGACACGATTGACACAGTCGTTTACGTGGTTCGGGCCGCCTGAGCGTAATACCCTACTCCACGGGTGTGTGTGTGTGTGTTGTATTAACTTGTGAGCTTCAGAGTGTTCGAGAGTTCTCTCTCTCGCGTATCGTCGGTTTGTCCTTTTATAGTATAAGGACAAACCGTTACAAGTCAGCCTGGCCCGACATGTGGCCCTGGCGGTTATTGGTATTGATACACGAGATTAATTGTTGTTAATAACCTTGTAACGGCTCCGACAGTGCCGTTACAGGTGTTAAGATCGTCCGATTAATTATCATTAACGTGGAATTAATGGTAATTAATCGGGTCTTGAAGTCTGCGGCTGTCCTTTGGAGATCCGGAGCCGTTACAACGTCTCCTGGGGGTTTTAAGCAGCTAGCTCCGACGTATGGACACGTGGCAGCTCCGGAGCTTGCTTGGGAGAAGCGGGAAGCTCCGGGGTGGCCTGGCACGTGTCAGGTCCGGAGCTTCTCTCGGTCAGAGGTTGCCTCCGGAGGTGCCGTTTCAGTACCTAGCCCGGAGCTTCACCCTTGTGGGTAATAACTCTGGTCTGTCAGTACACGTGGCAACCTAGAGGTTAACCATGTTGGAGAAGCGGGTCCGGTCACGTCTGGCGAGTGAGCCCCCGAGGGTCTTCAATTTGAGTAGATGTCCTTCCCTTGAGATCTTTGTAACCTCAGGGGGTGTATGGTTTTTAGGGTACCGACAGTAGCCACATTCCACAAAGGAAATTCATGAATTGAGGTATGAGTTGAAATATCTAGTATTCTCTTTTTCTAACTTATAGCAAATTTATGACAACACCTCAGTTCTTTTTTTTTTCTTGCCTTTACTCGAGGATGAGCAAAGGACTAAGTGTGGGGGAGTTTGTTGATGGTCCTTAAGTGACATATTTAGACCGTAAATTCACCTCACAATATACACAAAAGAGAAACACAACGTAGTGGTATGGTTAAAAACTAACCAATTCCACAAGTGTTGGTGTTGATTTGTATGCAGGTGAATTCAGACCCAACATACCAAGACATGCAGAGAGTAATCCATAAAATTGGATTTTGACGAATCAGGCGACGCCAAGTGTCATCACATGGATCAAATGGCCCACAAAAAGAAGTATTCGAGGCCATCCAATGGTGTAGCACCCATATAAAGGTATGGGACCCACTTGGCAGAGACCTGGAGGAAGCATAGCCCCAACGGGGCTGAGGACAACAATTTCAGCTCATCTCTTTCACATGTAATTGGAATGAAATGCTTAATTTCAGTAAAAGTGGGTGATAAAGTATCAAATTCATTCACTTGTTCTAGCATAGGTACAATATAATTATCAGCACAAAATGCATTTTTGTCGTAAGGATCAGTAGATAAATCAACTAGTGGTAAATGAGTTTTTTTTGGTAAATGAGTTTTCAAAAAAGGCTCCTCAAATTGTTGCTCTCCAATAGAATGATTGAGGGAAACATTTGAAACATTCAAAAACTTCTCAACATTGATAAGTGTAGTGCGAGGTACATTACCTTCATTCTCATATTCAGCAGTAACTGTGGGTGAAATAGGAATTGAAAGATCTGAATATTCACAAGAGATGTTGAACACCTCATTATCTTTTGAATTTTCTACATTTATTTGTTCATGTTCCTACAAAAAGGTTAGGCATTGGAGGAGGTACAACAAGAAAATTCTTCTCAAGTTCATTTATTTTATCTTTGCAATTAGATATATTGGCAAAATTTTCTCGCATAAGAATTTTCATATCTTTCCATGTTTGTAGTTTTTCTAAATCACTTAAGTTGTTCCACCAAGTTAATGCACAATCTACTAATGCACTCGCAACCTTTCTAATATTTCTCCTCTCACACATATGACATTGTCCAAAAATTTTATCCAACTATATTTCCCAACAATATATTCATCATAACAAAGACCATCAAAAGAAGGAAAAGATGGGATAATGTAATTACTTATTGTTGAAGGAGTTGTAAAGGTGGTCTGAACGTCATGTGCAAACTTTGTTGATGTTTGATTTTTAGTGTGCAACTCCATCGTCGTCTTCATCATGTCAATCATCTCAGCATATAATGCATGATTCTTGCTTTTACCTGACATTGTTATTAGCAAACAGAAGACAACAAAAAAATATGTTATCCCTATCAACTGCAAAGGATAATGGAAAAGTGGAAGTAGAATCACACACTCCCAAGCGTCTTACCACGCTCTTACAAGTGTTCTTACCGACACTGCAGGTGGCAAACGGTGGCCGATATGATAAGACCAATGAAGCGTGAGATGATTACAAAGGTGTATCGATTCTGCTCAAGAGTAAAGTGTAGCTTGGATGGCACTTTATATGTAGCAAGGATTAGCAACAATGAAATAAGATAGTAAAGTTGAATAGGTGTCCAAAGTACTTGTCAAAGTTGCTGGCCTAAATGTGTTCTTAGTAGTTCAAGCTAGCAAGACATGAGACAAAACTAGATGACACAAAGAATGCAAGCACTTCTGTTTTTTTGGTTATTTTTCTCTCCTTTTTTTGTGCGGCTTTTGTATCTTGTTTTGCACATGCCTTTTTTTTCTTTTCAGAATGTGTTGCAAAAGAAGAACACAATAAAAAGCAATCAAATATATCTCGTGGGTTTGTCATAGATTTTCTGCTCGATCGTCCAAGGACAAATAGGCATACTTATAGGCTCCAAATAGAAAAACTTTCAACAGAAAGATTGTAGATATATCTCTCCTATTTAATTTCAATATATGGAAGAACTATTTCGGACAAGAACAATAGGAGATATTGCTCCCAAAATACAGACTGATCAGAAATTCTAGGTCGGAACAGATTCATATCTAATGCACTTTTGACCATGATAACTCGGTTTTCTGGAAAACCTATGAATACTAATGTTGTAGAGAACTTCTTAAGCTTTCCATAAAGTACAAGAACTAAAAATTCCAAGTTCATATGTATGAGATATGATCAAAATACCGAACTGGACAGAGATGAATCTAATCTAGACGTGATGACGCGATTCAAAAAGATGAATCAACACAATGCAAAACTCAAACTAATACCAAAAACACCTTCTAAACCAGTAATATGACTCAACAACGGACACAAACTCAACAAAACCAAACTGAAAAGGAAAGTTGCAAAGGCTCAATTGTGGTTTTGACAAAGTAATAAACAGATCTACTAAACTGCACGTTTTTTGTGGCTTTTTTGTGGACTCTAGGTATAAAAAACAAAACTAATATAATGGATAGATGAATTACCTAATGGGAAACCTGAAAATCTGATACCAATTGATGAGAGAGTGAGTCTCGATCTTCCGAAAGGTAATGGATATGTCGATTGATGTGGAGATCTCGACGTTGATGATCCGAGGCTCTCGAGTAGAACACGAACAGCCCCTGCAATCACTACACCACCGCTCCATTGGTTATCAACCGTGCTTCATAGGATTGACCTCGCCAAGAAGGCTAATCCCTGCAAATGCAACCGAGAACACAAGCAAGAACGTAAAAGACTTGATCTGAAATCGCGAAGTTGGGGTTTCACAAACCATAGAACGGCGATATTATTAATCTAAGCAAAACCCAATTGTTTATTGCGGCTATTATTGAGTATATATAGGTGGGAGGACGTACAAGGGGGTGTTGGGGTCGTGACCCAACCCAAAGACACGAAAATAATAGACTTAAACTTGATACAAGGCCCAATAGCCCAATACGGTGGCGTAACACCCTGACAGATTCTGAAGTCGATTTTATTTCGATTATTCCCTTCACCTCCGAAGAAATTTTGATATGGGACCAGTGGCATTGGAAAGTTTATCCTCTCCCCTTTCCGTGCATATGTATAATGTCCAAAACGGAGATCGTATGCGTTTTGGACGTCCGTTTTAGTGCGAACTGCTCCTGGACTCTGAGTTGGATACGATTTTAAGTTGGGCTCGGTTTCCATCTTCTTTGAACGAATTCTCAGGTCCTTCACGTCCCTAAGACTTCCTCCAAGTACTCCTTGAACCTATCCGTGGATCCTAATCATAATTAAATTATTAGGTAGCAATCTATGCTCAAAAACATATAAGGAAACATATAAAAACGGGCTCACCTATAAAATTAATTGTTGCATGTGAACTCTATTGATTGCGTCTTGTATGTTCAATGGCATGTTGTTTATATCCATAGAAGTGATTTCCTCATCATACGAATGGTAATGGATAAGTCGATTGATGTGGAGATCTCCCTAGTCGACCGACTAGGGAGTGGCACCGAACCTGGTCAAATGCCATGTGTTGGCTCCTCCCGGCTTGAAGAAGTCATGGGTGACTGATTCACGCATATTTGGTGGTGGGAACCGACCCTTCTCCCCCCTCCCCTATAAATAGAACCCCACACCTCACTTCACACACACACACACCAAAAGTTGAGAATATAATACCACTCCTAAGGTTAAGAGTAGTCCTAGAGGCTGCCAAGTAGAAGGAGAGTGTGGTGAGAGTTTAGGAGAAGGAGGCTTGGGCTTGTCAAGTCCCTCTTCTACACTTGTATCCCTACAAAGGTGTACTCAAATCAAGTAAGCCCTTTGTGAATTTAATTCCACTTTGATTATCAATTCATAGTAGTTGCACATGTAGTTACTTGTGGGTTCATTGCTTTAATCTATTAGAGGCTCTAGTTGTAGCTTTGTGTTCGAAACAACTAGAGTTGTGATTTAGAACGTAAGCGTGGTGCTTAGGTTAGAAATCACAAGTGAATATCTCGTAGACCCACGGATTGAAGAGGTAGGCAGTAGGTGGTGACAACCCTATCTGCCCTTAGTAATCCTCCACGTTTGGCTATGCCATAGGCTCTTGGCACGAGTCGTCCTAGTGTTGCTAGGGGTAAACCCGTGCCCGAAGCAAGCAGCTACTGCAAATTCCTTTGAATTAGAATCAATATTTTGAATTCCTCTCTCTTCCTTGCCTACAGAACAACTTTGTGTCCTTGCGTGAATTAGTTCGTAAGGTTAGACCATATGTTCCTTAGATTCGATAACCTTGGGAATACTCTCTTAAGGGGAAGTGCTACATGGTAGTTTCCGTGCGCTTGCAGATTTTTATCTGTGACGTAAGAAACGTCAACAAGTGCAGCCATGAATTTTTTTGCTCACCAAATAGGATGCTAAACCAAGGCTCCTTGGATGGACTCTCCTACTCCAAGAATTTTATTTAGAGATTGAGGATAAGAAGGGAGAGGAAAATTCCGTTGCAGATCATCTCTCACATATGGAAGCCACACAACACATGGATGTGCCCATTAATGACTTCCTATGTGATGACATGTTGCTCAAGGTGACTGACTCTCACCCTTGGTATGCGGTTATCATGATCTTCATGGTAACGGGATGCGTGCTGCCAGGGGAAAACAAAATGAAACTCATTGATGAGAGTAATAGACACCAATGGGATGACCCCTATCTCTATCGATTATGCGTCGATGGCCTTCTTAGAAGGTGTGTCCCCACAGTTGAAGGCACCAAAATCATTGAAAATGCCATGTTGGCCCCTACGGAGGCCATTACGGTGTTTACCATACTCAGGCAAAGATCTGACAAAGTGGATTCTATTGGGCTTTCATGTATGAAGACACCAAGGGATTCATTCGCCGATGTTGGAAATGCCAAAAGCATGGAGAAATCACTACTCGTAATGCCATGCCCCTCACATATAATCTCCAAGTCGAACTATTCGATGTGTGGGGTATTGATTTCATGGGACCTTTCCCAAAATCCCATGATTGCAAGTATATTCCACTGACCATCGATTATGTGTCAAAATGGGCAGAGACATTTCCTTGCAAAAATCCCGACTCCAAGCAAGCTCGGAAAATGTTACATGAGATCATTTTCCCACTCTTGGGCACTGTCCGAATGCTCATAAGTGATGGAGGGTTTCATTCAGTGATAAGACATTTCAGAGCTTTCCGTGGGAGATTGGAGTTCAGCATAACCTTGCTACTCTATAGAATCGAAGAGCATGTGAAAATCTACAAGAGGGGGCGGTGAATGGTAAATTTAAACTTTTTATGCAGAAGCAACAAAACCCCTCGGTAAATCAGTCTGCTAAGAAATTGTGTGTGCAACTATTCTAAACATGTTGAACCATGAAGAAAGTAGTAGATACTTTAGAGAATCATGTCACGAAGACACCACTACAAGAATCATGACAAACCATCAAGTAAAACTCAAGTTATGATCAAAACACTTAGCAAAGATCAATCTGTTCTACCCGAGTTAAAAACAAATCTACTACACTGTAACGAAACTCGTGTAGATCAAAAATTACAAATCCAATAACCGTGAAATTTTCAAAGATAATATAGAATTGATTTTTGAAGACAACAAAAAAAGAATCACGTCTATAAAACTCGAGTTATGATTGAAACACCGAAGCAACATCTGGTTGTCCAGAAACTCAACGTGAAAAACTTGCCAAAAACAAGTCGGACAAACGAGGCACAAAAGCTCCTCAAAGACTATGAATTTTATTGATCAAGACATAAGAGGAACAGCCATAAGTTGTGCACAAACAAGCGCTGGCCCCCCTTTCTTATATAACCAGCCCTAAGGCCAACCCAATCTTGACTAGGACTCCTACTTAGTTTCAGCTCGAACTTTCCATAACTGCTCAAGTCCCTTCAAGACACGGATAGAAGCAATCTTAAGACTTCCAAACACATTAAAAATGTCTGAAACATTACTAAAATAACTCAACTTTGTGACCAACATGAAACTAACCAAAACAAACCCAAAACCTTCCATAAACGAACAAAAACCACCTCAGTCGCAGTCTGAGGCATAATTCAGCCGGTTGGACTTTCCTGGCCACATCTTCGCATTCATAAATCTTATCCATGCCTTGGAACAATGTTTCCACGTCCGTGCACCCCTTGCACACATGCAAACACTTTCCAACAACGTCCATGATACCTTCATATGCATTGTTCTTGACCCAAACATGTTGCATGACCTCCCGATCAACTCAATGACAATTCCTTCCAAACTTGGTTATTGAACCTCATATTCTCCCTAAGATTAGTTCAATGGATCATCATAACCATCCGTGTATTAACCTCAAGCAACACTTGCACATGAATAAACAAACAAATCTTCTGAGCACAAGTCCTCGACTTGACTCACATTAGTCCGGTAACCACAGCACCTTATGTGAGCACCTCCTATAAGCATATTGCAAACATAGCAAGATAATGTCCACCATGATCAGCCAAAACACATAAAAAAATAGTAAATGAATACTAATAAAACCTTCCCATAAGCCAAAAAACAAGTTTCAAACTGTGACACTTGGTTCCGAGAATGAACCAAGTGAAGCGCATATGTGTGCCCATGATGTTCATCACACATGCACTAGTGCATCACAAACGATATTCAGATTATAACCCTGCCACAGATAGTAAATACTACCTTATTACAATAATCCAAATAGTATCAATTGATAGTCTCTAATTATTATTGTTGCAGCAGAAAATTAACTCAATAGAAAGTAGACTCCAACTCCACCTGCAATCGTTGGTAACACGCACGCCTAGTACTCCACGTGATCCTCAGAGTGCTCCCAAGTGTCTCCTGTAGCTGAATTAATGTGATAATAGCAAGGGTGAGTAATGTCATACTCAACAAGTTTGAAAGAGTATGACATTTAGCTTAAACAAGGATGATATAAATGGTTCAATTGCAAAAAGCTAATTTTAGTTCACAATCACATAAAAGCAACTTAAATTTCTATGTGTATTCAATATCACCATTATCAACATAATCATTCATAACAAGACAATAATCGTTATCCTAATCAATATCTAATCCATAGCTCCACATGATTATATCACACAACTAAATCCAATAACGTGATCAATACCAACCAAAACCCAAATTCCTTCTAATTTTGTAGGTCATCCAGGTGCTCATAACCGGGAGCACGGCTATCATGATAGTTTTACACTCTGTAAAGGTTGTACCATTTTACCCACAAGTTTGTGATTTCATCACCCGTCGGTGACTAAAGAGAAACTCCATTGTGCCAAATACACTATTGTGGTGTATGGCCAAGAGATCACAAAATAGCCTTTACAATGGGACTACTAGCATGTACAGACCCACCGAGGTTTCACCGGAGGTGGTGTCTCACAACTGAGCACATCCATCCTTAACTTCCTAGATCTCATTATTCGTTGCCTGACCTTCTTGTATTTCTTGTTCGAACATCGGAATCAATTCCATCACTCCCATCTCATTCACAAACCCGAGATGCTATCGCTCAAACTCCTTACACAGCTAAGGTGGTAACTTTCGAACCTTGAGTTGGTGACATGCTCCTTTTCGGCTCAAGACATTCGCTACTAAATTGGCTTACCTGGATGATAGTTGATTTCCACATCGTTGTCCTTTATTAGCTTCAACCATCTACATTGCCTCAAATTCAAATCTGTTTGCGTCAATATGTACTTGAGACTCTTGTGATCCTTGTGAAACTGACATCAGTGTCCAAGAATGTAGTGCCTCCAAATCTTCAAAGCATGTACCATGGCTGCTAGTTTGAGATCATGCGTAGGATAGTTTACCTCATGCTTCTTCAGTTGTTTGGATACATAAGCTACTACTTGGCCTTCTTGCATTAATACACATCCATGTCCTTGCCTCGAAGCGTCAAAATATATATATCAAAGCTTCATGCTCACGTCTGGTAATACCAACACCGATGCAGTTGTCAATCTCTTCTTTAACTCCTCGAAGTTGTCCTAACAAGTCGGAGTCCATTTGAGTGGCTTTCCTTTTGTTAGTAATTCGGTTATGGCTCTGATCTCTTAGAGAAAAACTTGATGAATCATCAATAATATCCAGTCATTCCAAGGAAACTTCGATTATCCTTCACATTCTACGGTGGGTTCCACTTTAACACGTCCTTCGATGTATATTGCATACCTCAAATCCAATGCTGAATCCATCATCATTTTTCAATTGCACCGTCCTTATAGCATAATGAATTAATCCTTTATGCTTGTAACGAGTCCATTCCATGTATTATGTCCAGTCCTTGTGAATCCAGAACAATTTGATTGGCGAGAAATTCTACCCCCCTTATTTTAAGACTTACATTTGGACATACTATATTTGTCCTCATCTCCCATGTAGCATTGTCTGGAATAGTGATTCTTCTAATTGTGTCCATGTTGCTTTGAAGTAGAGGTCGAACGAGATAGAGAAGGGAGATAGAAGGAATCCCCAACTATATGCATGCATCAAGGCATATGAAACTAAGCAACTCCTTTATTAATATAATCCTATATGAGGATGTGGACAAGCGCTGAAGGATCCCACATCTCTCTACTATGTGCATATGTGGACATTGGCTGAAGCGTCCCACAACTCACACGAAGCACACAAGCACAAGCACACACCATAGAAAAATTCAGAACACCACACTAATTATAGCTATTACGATCCAAGCATCTTCACAACTTCTCAATAAGAGACCTAAACTTAATTGTGGGAGCCATGGCTGTTTTGGCCATGAGGCGGTGAAGGCGGAGGGTGCGGTGAATCGTACATGGGCGCTCGGCAAGTGAATTTGCCATCCATGTAGGCGCCGGTGAGCTTGCCGCACCATCGGTTTCCACGTTGACTTGGATCTCCACTTTCCTATCCAGGAAGTATAACCTCTTGCGGAGGTAGCGTATCTCCTCCTGAGCATCTGCATAGCAATTTCCCAGCTTCACAAGCATCTGCTGAGATCTATCAACAGTGAGAGAGTTGGATTGAGCCCCTTCTTATTCTCCAGTAATCTCACTCATATGACATTTGCAATGTGGGTGTAGCGCAAAGCTAGTATTCCCAAGCTGCCCGCGGTAGGAGTACCACAACCTAGTGAGTGCATCGCAAGCAGTGTCATCAATGGCTTGCTACTTGGTGGACCTCCATGGGAGCGCAAAGTGCTGAGTGACAACAACGTACTTAGCGAGGATAGTAACTTGAGCCTTCCATTCTTCATGTCCAAGGTGGGGAATCCTTTTGACATAATACTCCGAGTATAAATTGCAAATGTCAAGAAACTCCTTTTTAGCTTCAACGGGTGTTGGTTAATTTTCCGGATCATCTCCCTGTGGCTCGGCCTCATGGGGATCCTCCTCTTGGTCATCCTCACACGGTTCATCTTCCTCATATGGCTCTACCTCCTCCGGATCTTCTTCTGTTGTGTTGGAGTGTTCGTGTTCAGCTTCTTTCGCAAGGGAGTTCACTTCCTCCTCCTCTTGGACTGAGTCTTTTGGATCCTCGTTGGGCCTAAGCTTGCTTCCAAAAGGCAGCAGACGAGCCCTCTTACATGTTCTAATCCTAGTGGTAGGCTTCTATGGAGAAAAAATGAGAACATTAGAGAAGAATGTAATGTAAATCTAAAATTGCAGCAGCTATAAAACAAGGGGAGAGGGTGTGAGCGAGCCCTAAAAAAAGAAAAGAGGTAAAAATGCAACAGCAGCAAAACCACACATTTTTTGACAAAAAATATGATTAATAAAAGCAAAGTAAGTGTAGAACAAGTAAATTTAAAATTAGTCTTTTAGGGAAAAAGTTCTATGTGGTTTGTGGTACCATTCTACCTAGGCTTGCCTCTTACGACCGATCTGGCTCTGATACCAATTTGTGACACTTGTTTCCAAGAATGAACCAAGTGATGCAAATATGTGTGCCCAGGGCGTGTTCATCACACATACACGACTGCATCACAAACGATATTCAAATTATAACCATGTCATGAATAGTTAATAGTACCTTATTTCAATAATCAAAATAGTATCAATTGACAGTCTCTAATTAATATTGTTGTAGTGGAAAATAAACTAAGCATCTAGCAAACTCCAACTCCAGAGGCAAACAATGGTAACATACACGCCTAGTACTACACGTGATACTTAGTGTATTTCCAAGTGTCTCCTGTAGCTGAATTAATGTGAGAATAGCAAGAGTGAGTACATGTCATACTCAACAAGTGTGTGAAAGTATAACATGTAGCTTAAATAAGGATGGTATAAATGGTTCAATTGTCGAAAGATAATATTAGTTCACAATCACATAAAAGCAACTTAAATGTCTATGTGTATTCAATATCACCATTATCACCATAAATCATTAATAATCAGCCAATAATAATTATCTAAATCAATATCCAATCCATAGCTTCACATGATCCAACCATATTTATATGACACAACCAAATCCAATAACATGACCAATACCAACCAAAACCCAAATTCCTTCTAATCATGTAGGTCATCCAGGTACTCATAACCGGGAGCACGACTGTCATGATAGTCTTACACTGTACAGAGATTGTACCACTTTACACACAAGTTTGTGATTTCATCACCCATCGGTGACTAAAGAGAACCTCCATTATGCCCAATACAATACTATGGTGTATGGCCAAGAGATCACAAAATAGCCTTTAGAAAGGGACTACCAGCATGTACAAACCCACTGAGGTTTCACTGGAGGAGATGTCTCAAAACTGAGGACATTCATCCAAGGGCCTCCTCTTGTGTCGTCAGATCCCAGGGCAGTCCTGCCACTATTGCCAACCCAACCGACTCCCATTCCTTGATCCACTAAATGATTCGAACAATGCTTGTAATACACCTAATTAATTGGCTAAGCCGCGCCCATACTTGGTCTTGTAGTGGCACTGTTGTCCAGGCATATTCTCGCATGAACCGGTCCTTAGATCTAAGGCAAGAGAAACCACCATGTAATACAACCCGACCATCATACCATGCTTGCTTAGATCACCCAAGTATTATTCCATCATCATTAATCCGTATGAATCGAGTTGTTTAGCAAGAGTAATTAAATTCCCATGATCCCGCAAAGCGATGCAACTCAAAGAAAATACCATACCAGACTAATCATATTCCTGGTGATTAGGGGTGGTTTACAACACTAGTAAACTACTATGTATGGGTTCCGCGTCAATTTGACTTAAGCATGCAGTTTTGCAAACAAAACGTTTGAACATAGGATCAAATTGGTCAAGGGCACTTGCCTTGTTCTGAGTCCTGATTTGGATCAAGTGCTTTAAAATTCTGGTGTTGAAGATCCTTGTATATGTACCCTCTTGAGCGTGTCCTTCTGTTCACGGTTACACACAAAGTAAACAATACAATCAATATAATGCTCACATATAAATCAATATGCCATGATGCATATTAATGCAAGAAATTTTGGTATAACACTTGCTATTAATTCACTCCTATTGTTTACTTACTAGGTTTTGAGTGCTCATGTGGGTTCGAGCCATTTCCAGTGACTTTGGTGGCATTCAGGGGTTGCTGAAATTTAGACAGCTGACTAGTCCGCACTAGGGCCATACAAGTCCACACTGCTCGGACTAGTCCGCTATAAGATCGGACTGGTCCGTGGTGGTCCATAGAAGCGTGATGTTTTTGGCTAGAGCAGGGAACGTTTAAGGTAGTGGAGTAAATTTGTCGTGAAAAACTAGACTTAGGGTGTGTGGGTTTTGCCGGAATCGAGTAAGAAATTTTCATGAATTCAATACATGTTTGATTTCTATTTCATAGTAGTTTTCTTTCGTAACTGCTTGTGGGTTCACTGCTTTAATTCATTGGGGGCTCTAGTCATAGGTTAGGATTTGAAACAATTACAGTTATAAATTAGAACTTAAGTGTGGTGCTTAGTTTAGAATTCATTAGTGGATATCTCGTAGACCCACGGATTGAAGAGGTAGACAGTAGGTGATGATAACCCTATCTGTCCTTTGTAATCCTCCACATTCGGCTATGCCATAGGTTAATTGTCATTGTATTACTAGGGATAAACCCACCCGAAGCAAGCAGCCACTATAGACTACTGTGGCCTAGAATTCAAACCATGAATTCCTCTCAAATACTTACCTACCAAACAAATTGTATGTCCTTGGGAGAACAAGCTAGAAGATCTCACACACGTTCCTTGGATTTGGTACCCTTGGGAATACTCTTTAAGGGGAACTGCTACATCGATATTTCCTTGCGCTTGCGGATTTTTATCTATGACATACCAACCTTCAAAATTGATGATGAAGCCCTAGAGATCACTAAAAACGTAAATTCGGTGCAGAAATCAAAAGAGACACAACGAACACGAGATTTTTCAATGAGGTTCAGTTTTAGGAAAAACCTACGTCCCCATTGAGGAGTCCACAAAGAACCAGGCTCCCACTAGCCCTTCGCTCACCAAGAGACCAAAAAAGTAATGTCTTGGTTCTTTCACTATATTGCATAGGTGATACAAACATCTCGGACAAAGAAATCACACAAGAAATCATCGGGCGACACCTAACTGTCTAGAGTTTGCACCCAAGAATAACAAACACGAAAAACTAAGGCAAACAGAGTGAATCGAATCAAGGTTCAACCCCAAAGCCACTTCTTCTTCAATATCACAACCGCTCTTTCACTCTTCCCAAAAATCTCAAGTTTTGGCTCTTGAAGGTGAAATCTAGGTGTAGAAGTGCTCTTGAGGGTGTTCAGGGTGTAGGTGCTCTTTTTGATGGTTAGGGTATGGCTAAGAGGGGATTTGGTTCCCTATTTATAGCTAAAAAGTGATTTTGATGATTGTTAGGCTGCCCACGTTGGACATGTCCAAAAATGCTTAGGACATATCCAGGCTGATGGGCCCTGTGGTGGTACAGATGAGTGTTTGATTTTAAATTAGCGCATAAAAAAGCTGCTTCAGACTAGTCTGACATAGTTCGAACAACTCTGCATTGGACAAGACCGAAGTACCTCGGATATATATGGGTTTATGCAGTGAGTATTCAGACATGTCTGGCCAAACTCAGACAAGTCCGACTGGCCAGAATTTTTCTAAGTCACGGTTGTGCGGTGACAACACAGACATGTCCAATCCAATTCGGACAAGTCTAAAACTGTGCAGGGACAACACAGATTTATTTGGCCACACACGGACAAGTCCGAGTAGCTAGAAGACTTAGAGAATTTCTAAGTCAGGATAGGTCAGACAAGTCCGGCCTACCCCGGAGAAGTCCGGTTCTGTGCAGGGAGAATTCGGACATATCCGAGCCCATGGCTCGGACAAGTCCAGACCTTAGGTTCAATGATATTTTAGAATTTTGGCCCAATGGGTTGCGCTCCCATTTGATTCCGTAAGTTTACAAGAGTTATGTCCCTCTCGATAATACGATGTTTCCTACAACTCACGAAAAAATAAAACCCTAATTTTATGAGTCCTTTCTTTTTTGCCTTTTCTCCTTATTCAATGTATTTTTCATAAAGGCTTTTTGTACTTTTGATTTATGCAATAACTTCAGAATTTCATTAGTTCTTTAATTGTTTATCATTAATCATCCAAAACCCACAGGGGTCCTAGATGCACTTTCAACTGGCAAGCAGTGAATACAACCATCAGACTCTTCATCAGACCAAAGTAACAAGAGGGATGTCAAGGAGCTGGAGGGGGAGGAGGAGAACTACGGCTGTTACAAGTTAATCCGGACTGAGCCAGAGGTGGCTTTAAGGAGCTAGGCTGAGAGCTCCTCACTGGACGAGGTGACGCTAAGGCCATATGAGGCACAAGTTCTTTATGTGGCATATCTTTGAAAAACTTATTCTATGAAAAATGCTCAATCATATTCATAATATAGGGACCGTAGCAGCAGGATCTAACCGAATTCTTTCAAGCTAGGTATATCTCCTCATATACATAGTCAAAGTCATTGAACTTGTTGTCTCCCTGAAATCACTTTAGCAAGTTTCTAGAGTTATAGCCGAGTCGATTTGCATCCCCATCTTTCAATGCCAAAGTCTCCGTGATGTGTTTCATGACTTGGTAGAATGGATGAAGTCCATGAGTGAAGGGAGGTTGATGGAGAGGCTTGTGTCATATAGGATGTTGAGCTCGTCGATGGGCACAACCCCCTCCTCATTGATCTTGTTCTCATACAGATGAGTCTGGTGGATGGCCAAAATCCTAGCAAAGTCATCATAGGAGACAGAGTACCTCTCTATGTGTCATCGAGGTGATACTCTTGTCAGGCGTTGTAAAACACATTCGTATAGAATTGGATGATGACTTCAACATTCCGTGGGTATTGCATGCCCATGAAATTGTTGATGTTGTGATACTCACAAGCATCATGACTTTCTCGTAAAGTGATTTTGACTTCTTCATGGCATCCCAATCAATCCATAGTATGTTTGAGACTGTGTGAGACCTACGTGTGCTGAATACATTGGCAATTAGAATAAAACTGAAGTTTTACATCCAAAGTTTTGAGCTTACGCCAATACACCATGATACACACCGGTACACACTGTCTGAACTTTTAAATGTATTTTTGGGAGTAACCTTACCTTTAATAGTTTTGGACTATCTGAACTTTTCATCACGTGACTCGCATCTATTTCACGATTCGGATTGTCTGAACTTTCACTCACATGAGCTGCACGTGAGTCGACGTGGTTGGAGTGTTTTTCAAGAGTAACATTTACTCTTTACTTGGTTAGGACTGTCCGGACTTTCCCACATGTGATTTGCAGGTGAGTTTCAGATTGAAATGTTTGATCTTATGACTTTACATTTTAGCGCCCCTTTTGGTCTATTCGATAATTTTATTTTCTGAAATAATTGTGCAACAGGTCTGTTTTTAACTTGCAATGTCTCATACTTGCTTTTTGGCTTATGGAATGTTTGCTTAGTATTCTCTTACTAAGTTTTTGATGTGTTTTGGTGGTTATGGCTAATATCATTTTGCTATGGTTTGCAACATGCTTATGTTAGGTGCTCACGTAAGGTGTTGTTGTTTTCGAACTAACGTGAGTCAAGTTGCGGACTTGTACTTGGAAAGAATAGTTGTTTGTTCATGTGTAAGTTTTGCTTGATGTCAAGCCATGGCTTGTGGCGGGATCCATTGAACTAGTCTTAGGGAGAAGATGAGGTTCAATAACCAAGTTCGGGAGGAATTGTTGTTGAGTTGATCGGGAGGTCACACAACATGTTTAGGTCAAGAACAATGCATATGAAGGTATTGTGGACATCGCAGGAAAGTGTTTGCACATATGCAAGGAATGCATGGACGTGGCTACATTGTTCAAAGGCATGATGAAGAGAAGTGGAGGTGAAGATATGGCCGGAAAGGTCCAACCGGCTGGTTTATGCCTCAAGTTGCGGCTGAGGTGGTTATGGTTTGTTTACGGAAGCTTTTGAGTTAGTTTTGTTAGATTTCGTGTGGGTCACATAGTTGAGTTGTTTTAGAAATGTTTGGGACGTTCTTAAGGTGTTTGGAAATCTTATGATTGGTTTTATCTGTGCATAGAAGAGTCTTGAGCAGTTATGGAAAGTTTCGGTTGAAACTGAGTAGGATTAGAGTCCTCGTTAGGATTGGGTTGGCCTTAGGGAAGGTTATATAGACAAGGGAGGCCAGAGCTCATGGTAAGATGACTTTAGGGCTATTCCTCTTGTGTTCTATTGAATAAAGATTATTGTTTTAGAGGAGATTTTGTGCCTTGTTTGTCCAACTTGTTTTAGACAAGTTTTTCTCATTGAGTTTCTGGACAAACTGACATTGCTTTGGTATTTCGATCATTACTCGCGTTTTACAGATCCAATTGACGTAATGCTATGTGAGTTGTCTTCACAACTTGATTATCTATAATTTGTGAAAATTTCACGGTCATTGGATTTGCGATTTTTTATCTACACGAGTTTCTTTGCAGCGTTGTTGATCTATTTTTAAATCTGGTAGAACGGATTGACCTTCGTCTTATTTTTTTATCTTATTTCAAGTTCTACTTAGTGTTTTCATGTGATTCTTGTTCCATTAGTTCCGTTTCTTGGTTCTACAAGATATACACTTGTTTTTGTCACGGTTGGACATGTTGAAAACATATTACACACACGGTTTCTTAACAGATTGATTTTCAGCCAAGGGGTTTTCATTGTTTCTGCTGAAAAAGTTTAATCTACCTTTCACTCCCCTCTAGTAGCTTTTCACGTGATCTTTGATTCTACAATTCGTATTAGAGCCACAGTTCTCTAAACCCATTGATTTGCATGAGTTTTTGCTAATCAATGTTGAAAAATACTCCACAAAACCTTGTGTGTTCATTGGCGTTGATTTTCAGGTTTGAAAAATACTCCACATACAACCGCAAGGATTTGTGACACCCAGTTCTGAAAATGAACCAAGTGAATGCATATGTGTGCCCAGGATATTCTTCACACAATCCTAATTAAGAAAAGTAAAGCAAAACTGGAAAATACCCTTCCCGACTCTCTAAAATATATCCCAAGGGACACGGGTGGCCATAGAAGTCTAGTAAACACCTATCATGGGTTTCCCATCAATTTGACACATGTAGTTTTTTAAATAAAACATTTGAAAACAGGATCAAAATGGTAAAGGACACTTGTCTTGCTCCTACGGCTAGTTTGGATCAGAAGCTTCAAAGTTCTGGTGATGAAGGTCCTCGTAAGCACCTTCTAGAGTGTTATCTTCTATTCCACGCGACAAACATGCGAAACAAGTAGTACACAATATGCCATGATATGCATGAACAATGCAATTATGTGGTAATACAAGTTATTAGGTCACTAGTATTGCTTACTTATTAGTTACAATTGAATTTTACATGTTTGAGCAAGTTTCGAGTCAATTCGGAAAAATTTGGGAAACTTATAGGAATTTCAGAAATCAGTGATATGTCCGCTCTGGACCCGAAAGTTCAACGGACTAGTTCGCACTGGACCGTACAAACCCGCTATGTATAGGATTTTGTAAACTTCTGATCTAGGGCATGATTCAAATCAATACGGGGATCAAAATTTACATCAAAAGTTGGATCTAGGATAGTTACTATCAAACTATTGGTTCAATGGTTGAGGATTAGGTGCAACATGAGAATCCTGACGTCTAGATTCGAAGAAGACGAAGAATTGGCGAAGAAGAACATTGACATAGAAGAATTTGTGAAGAAGATCTCAGCAGCGAAGACGATCTTGCTTGATTCCTTCCTCTCCTTATTTCTCATTCTCTTCCCTTCCTTCTTCTCCCTTCAAGAGCAGCGGCTATGAAGAGAGCAGGTGCTGGAGTTCGTCTAATGTGGGCAAGGGGGTAAATGATGGGTGGTGGGGTGTTTATATAGGAGGGGAGGTGGTGAGATTGTGTTGGAAACCAAGTAAAAGTTGGTGTGTACGAGTAGGGGCCTTGGTGGGGTCCCACTTGGGCTGCTCAGGGGCGAGGCACGATGTTCTGGGGCCCAAATAAAGCAATTACCAAATAACTCATCGTGGAGGAAAAACATAATTCGAGTTGAAACCCTAAATACCGGACTAGTCCGTAGGAGGCCAGACAAGTCCATTCGGGGCACAGAGAGCTGATCGGACAAGTTCGGTCTCTTGTCAAAGAAGTCCGTCCAAGGAACGAAGAGTTCAATAGACAAGTTCGGTGCTATGCCAGACAGGTTCGGGGTTGTACAATTTCAAAACTGTACTAAGTTTTGAGGTTTATCAGATAACTCCGAATAGTTCCAGTAGCAATCATCGGACTAGTCCATATACGATAATGGACAAGTCCGGATGACAACAGAAACAAAACCGGATTAGTCCGTAGATTGATCGGATAGCTCTATGCGACATCAATGGCAAAATGGACTAATCCGTATAGTGTGTTGGACAAGTCCACTACCCTAAAGGGAAATAAATTTAGCCGGAGAAGACAGCTATACTGGACTAATCTAAGATTTCTTCCGGACAAGTCCGTAACAAAACAAATTTTAATTGTTGGTTTGCCTCTTATCCATTTTAATCTTGTTCCTTTTTATTTTTCATTATGTTATACATGTATAAGAATGAATGCAATGCATGATGGGGTGAAAATGAAGGTGTTACAAACCTACCCCCCTTAAAATGAATCTCGCCCTCGAGATTCCATATTATGGAGAAAAGATGAGGGAATTCTACCTTGAGGTCTTTTTCACGCTTCGAAGTTGCTTTAGACTCAGTATGATGTTTTCATTGTACTTTGCACCATCAGATCACCTTACTTCTTGTGATTCTCTCCTTTGTTTTCAAGATTTTGATAGGTTGCTCGACATAAGCCAAATCTTCCTCTAACTCCAATTATTCCATTGGTACTTGTTCTTCCAGTACCCTTAAGCACTTCTTGAGCTGAAAAACATGAAATACATCATAAACATCAGAAAGTCTTGATGGCATGTCTAACTTATATGCCACTTCTCCGCGTTTGTCCAAAATTTTGAAGCGTCCAATATAGAGAGGTGCCAACTTGCCCTTGACGTTAAATCGCTTATGACCTAGCATAGGTGACACTTTGAGATACACAAAGTCCCCAACTTCATAAGCTAGAATCCTTCACCGATTATCTGCATAGCCTATTTTCCTTGACTGGGCAGCCCTTAGGTTCTCACGTATTATTTGAACTAGCCTTTCAGCATCTTGTAGCACACCAGGTCCAAATACTTGGTTCTCTCCTATTTCATTCCAAAACAACGGTGTCCTACACTTTCTCCCGTATAGCGCTTCACAGGATGACATTTTCAAGCTGGCTTGGTAACTATTGTTGTACGATAATTCAGCAGACGACAAGCTCTTATCCCAACTACGTCCATGTTTCAAGGCACAAGCTCTCAACATATCCTCTAATATTTGATTCGTCCTCTCGTTTTGTCCATCGGTCTGTGGATGAGATGGGGAGCTGAAATATAACTTGGTACCCATGGACTCATGTAGTTTTTTTCCAAAATCTCAAGGTGAATTGAGGGCCTCGGTAAGACACTATCTTCTTTGGAACTCCATGTCAGCATACAATATGATCCATATACAGTTTTGCGAGCTTTGAAGTGGTGTATGTGGTCTTGAAAGGAATGAAATTAGCTGGTTTCGTCAACCGATCCACGATATCCCATATGGAGTCATAGTCGGACTAGGTACGCGCCAATCCAACTATGAAGTCCATACCGATTTCTAACCACTTCCACTCGGGTATTTTCAATGGCTGTAATAGTCTAGTTGGCCTTTGATATTCAGCCTTCACTCGTTGACACGTGTCACATAATGCAACATATGTAGCTATGTCCTTCTTCATCCCATCCCACCCATAGCACGCCTTCAATTCTTTATTTATCTTCGTACAACCGGGATAAATGGAATAGGGTGAGTCATGTGCCTCCTTCAATATTGTCTCACGGATATGCTTCACATTAGGCACGACAATTCTTTTCCCAAGCCATAGCGTGCCGGTGTCATCTTCATCAAACCTCTATTCTCTCCCCTCTTGGATCCTTTCCTTGATCTCTTGGATATCCTCATCCTTTGTTGGACCCTCTCGTATTTCTTGTTCCAATGTTGGGTTTACTTCCAATATTTCCATCTCATTCACGAATCCCAGTTGCAACTGTTCAAACTCCTTACATAACTCGGATGGCAACTCTCGAACCTTGAGTTGGTCGATTGCTCCTTTCCTACTCAAGGCATCAGCCACTACATTATCCTTCCTTGGGTGATAATTGATCCCCACATCATAATCCTTGAGGAGCTCCAACCATCTTCATTTCCTCAAATTCAGATCCGTTTGTGTGAATATGTACTTGAGGCTCTTGTGATCCATGTAAATCTCACATCTATGACCAAAAATGTAGTGTCTCCATATCTTCAAGGCGTGCACCACAGCTTCTAGTTCAAGGTCATGCGTAGGATAATTCAGCTCATGTTTCTTCAATTGCCTCTATACATAAGCTACCACTTGGCCTTCTTGCATGAGCACGCATCCCAGTCCTTGTCTTGAGACATTACAATATATATCAATCCTTTTGCTCACGTTTGGTAATACTAATACTGGTGCGGTTGTCAACCTCTTATTTAACTCCTCAAAGCTACCTTGGCAAGCTTGAGTCCATTGGAATGCCTTCCCTTTCATTAGTAATTCAGTCATGGGCTTCGCTATTTTGGAGAAATCTTTGATGAATCGGCGGTAATACCCAGCCATTCCAAGAAAACTCTGAATTTCCTTCACATTCTGTGGCGGCTCCCACTTTAACACATCTCTCACTTTCCCCAGGTCCACCGATACTCCTCCTCCAGAGATGATATGGCCCAAAAATGATACTTCCCGTAACCAGAATTGCTGAATTTGGCATAGAAATGATGTTCCTGCAGTTTCTGCAATGTAAGCTTCATGTGCTCCTCGTGCTCTTCCTTGCTTCTTAAGTATATCATAATATCATCGACGAACACCACGACAAAGTTATCCAAACACTCCATGAATACCTTATTCATAAGCTACATGAAGTATGTCAGCGCGTTCGTCAATCCAAAAGACATAACGGTGTACTCATAGGATCCATACCGTGTCCGAGAAGCCGTTTTGGGTATGTCTGACGGTCTAATCTTCATTTGGAAGTATCCTGAGCGCATATCAATCTTGAAGAAAACACAGGTGCCCTTCATTTAGTCTAAAAAATCCTCTATACAGGGTAACGAGTACTTCTTCTTGATCGTCACCCCCGTTGAGAGACCTATAATCCACACACATCTTTTGGGTTCCATCCTTCTTGTCTACGAAGAGCACTGGTGCTCCGCATGGTGACAAGCTTAGGTGTATAAAACCCTTCTCTAGCTGCTCTTTAATTTGCTTCTTGAGCTCTGCTAACTCCTTAGGAGGCATCCTATACGACCTCTTAGCTATAGGTGTTGTTCCAAGTATTAAATCAATTCAACTCTATGCTGCGATCAGGCGGCATACCTAACAACTCATTTGGGAACACATCTGGATACTCATGAACAATTGGAAGACTATCCAATGTCACACCTTCTGCGTGACTTAGCGTTCCTTTATCCATTGTGGGCTGGGTTGTCTCAACGTCGATGTGAGTGCCATGCTCGCTTGTCAAATGCACAATCCTCTTGGCGCATTGAATCACTCCATTATACTTGCTCAGCCAGTCCATTTCATGTATTATATCTATCCCCTGTGAATTCAAGACAATGAGGTTTGCAAGAAAGTCTACCCCCCTTATTTTAATGCTCACTCTCGGACACACTATATTTGTTCTCATCTCTCCAGTAGGAGATTTTACCAACATAGTGTACTTCATATGAGATATAGGTAGATTATACATGGCGACATACTTCGATGAGATGAATGAATGAGATGTTCCAGAATAAAATAAGATACTCCTGGGGTTGGAGCTGGCAAGGAACATACCAATCATGACGTCATCAACTTGTTGGGCCTCCTCAGTAGAGATGTGATTCACATTGCAACGAGCAAAATTTTGCTATCCACAGTTGCCTTGTGGTGCTCCTCTATCGGTACCCTGCATATCGGGTACCCCTATGTATCGTAAACAAAGTCATGGAGTTCCTATGTCCTGGTGGCTGATGCCTAAAAGGGATACACACCCCGCACTATCAGATCTACCCCCCTTCATAGGGTTGCTCCGGTGTTGCCACGTGTCAAGAAGAGTCAGACCTACCTCCCTCGTTTGGGTAGCTCTGGTGCTATCATGTGTCCTACAGAGTCAGACTTGCCTCCCTCCTCAGGGAAGCTCCAGCACTGCCACGTGTCCAGTAGCACCTGACCTATCCCCCAGTAGAGGGAAGCTCCAGAGCTTCCAGGTGTGTCACACGGCAGGGCCTAAAGTCTGCAACGGGAAGACAGCGAGATCTCCAACGGCACGAACATAAATGTCTATCAATTGGTCGTTACAAGAGCTGGTTAACGCGTCATTAATGCTATATTAATGATGCACGATCATAGGACTATCAAGACTGGTAGCGCTGCTATTAAGGCACATTGTCACGCTATTAACCACCCTTAACACTATAGATTGTGTATAGGGTAGCGATTACAACTTGGGCCACCTGTTGGGACAGGCACACACTATAACAGCCAGTCCTTATTATATAAAAGGGCTGCGCTACACGATAGAAGGGGAACTGATCTCATACGCATCCAAGATCATACACACTCATACTCATACAATCAACACACACCCCGTGGAGTAGGGTTTTATGCTCAGGCGGCCCGAACCACACAAAATCCTCTGTGTTCACCTCCTGTTCTTGATCTTGAATAGCTCCCCATCCAAATACGAACCACCGCGGACTATGTCTTAGTAGTACCAGGGGAAGTGTCCTAGTCCACACTTCGACATTCTCCATACGGTCGTGGGTAGGTTGGCCTTTGCGCATTGTTCATTGATCCATAACTTCTTTTGGGGCATTGACTTGCGAAGTACCCTGCCTCTCCACATACGTAACACGTCTTGCTGGCCTTTGCACCAGGAAAACTTGGGCGCAACTGATTTTGAGCATTATCCGCCATATTGGGACGTGGTGCAGGTGGCACAGGATAGCGAGGCGCTTGCATAGTAGGGCGTTCTTGCGGTGGCTGATTTGGGCGCAGTGGAATAGCAGCACGGTATACAGGAGCAGATGGGTTGTAATATGGTGCATTTGGTGATGCATAGCGGGGGCAGACATTGATTCCTTGCAGCTGTCCCTGATATGGCATCTTCCTCTTGTTATCTTGCTCCATCTCACGAACCTTGTTCTCAGCCACAATAGCCTTGTCCACAAGATTCTAGAAATTTGCATAATCACCATTAAGCAGTTGAACTTGAATCTCATTGTTTGGACCCCTCATGAACAAGTATTGCTTCTGGCTATTCCTATTAACATCGTCTGGAGCATACCTTGAACGTTGTGGGAATTTATTAAGGTCCTCACTCACAATCGTCCTTCCTTGCCTGTGGTTTTCAAAATTTTGCCTCTTTAGGATCATGACACCTTTAGGAACATAATGAGAACAGAAGCTCTCCTTGAACTTAGCCCAAGTGATTCTCTCATGATTAGCATGGGCATTGCAAAGAGCTTCCCACCAATCAGCAGATGCTCCAATGAGTTGAGCAAGCTTTTTCCCAACAAATTTCAGCCAATCATCAGCTGCCATAGGATCATTGGCTTGAGCAAAAGTGGGTGGTCGGGTACTCATGAACTCTCCCAGGCGGTTATGGGGTGTTGGGGGTGGCGCTGGTGGTGGTGGTGCAGGCATGTGGGGCTGGTTATGGTTGTTGGCTTGCAGCTGTCCTAAGGTTTGCATCATGGTTTGCATGAGCTAATTTTGCATAGCCATCAAGCGCTCAAGATTGCATGCTTCAGGTGCAAGGTGGATATTATGAGGCACCCCATTATTCTCCTCATGACCATCGATATTCCTTTGGTTACATGTCACCTTTGGCATTTGAGGAAAAAGAGTACAAGATAGAAGGATTTAAAATTTGAGAGAAAACGTCCCCAACTATATGCATCAAGGGATATGAAACTAAGAGACTATATATATAAGCCTATATAGAGAGATGGACAAGTGTCCAAGCACCCCACAATCCTCTACTAAGCACACAAGCAATCACCACATAGAATTCAGCACACCAAGCTAACTATGACTATTATGGAGTGTTCCTATGTGCTCTAAAGTGTCCATTCTATCTAGGGTTGCGTCCTATGATCAACGCAGCTCTGATACCAATTTCTGACACCCGGTTCCGAAAATCAACCAAGTGAATATTGATGGCTACTAACGTCATAGATCATCTCTCAAAGGAGATGAGGTCCGCAAGAGCACGGAAACTGTCGTGTAGCATTTCACCCAAGAGTATTCCCAAGGGTATCGTATTTATCCCAAAGGAAGGCAATGGAGTAAAGTAAACACTACTCTTATGATCAAGCTATGGGATACTAATATTTATCAACACAGGGGTAAGTTGATAATATATGGGTAGTGTGACACACACCTAAGCAATCTATTCTAAATGGTAGATGGGTCCTAGTGGAGGTTAGACTAAGAGTTGGGGAGTTGCTCCTACAATGCTTCTAATATACATATACATAGCCTAGTTTAGATACTAATAAGCATGTCGATAGTGAATATTTATGCTAAGTTGTTCAACACATCGAGCACGGATTTACCCCTAGCAACACAAGGCGACTCCCACCATGAGCATGTGGCATAGCCGAATGTGGAGGATTACAAAGGACAAATAGAGTTGTCACCACCTACTACCTACCTCTTCAATCCATGGGTCTATGAGACATTCAACGCTACTTTCTATCCTAGCACCATGCTAGCATATTAAGTAGTTACCTTAAGAGCTCGGGCACAAGCCATCCTAAGGCAATGAACTAAATCATCGTTGAACCAATGTTGATACATAGCACAAGTGAGTCATATTAACATGATCATATCATAACTAATTAGACTATAGTGGGGGTTTGTAGTGTTTTTGATGATAGATTAAGAGTGATATGGCATAATCATAAAGACTACTCCTACCACATACATGGAATCCACAATCAAACAAGGAACGCTTCATCCAAGTATATGAATAAAAGAAGACTAAAGATAATATCTTTATTATGCATAAAGTCACAAATATAAGAAAAGATACATGAGCCATACCTTTCACAACTTGGACTTGGGACTAGAGGCTCTCCTCTCTATAGCCTAACTCCACTAAGGACTAAGAGAACTAGTGTATACAATAGAATGATACTAAAGTGGTGTGTGTCGAAGTGAGGGGTGAGGGGTCCTATTTATAGCTTGGAGAAGGGTCGGTTCCCACAACCAAAAGCGTGTGAATCAGTCACCACTGACTTTTTCAAGTCGGGAGGAGCCAACACGTGGAAGCTGACCGAGTTTGGAGGAAAGACCAGGTCAGCTGACTAGGGTGGTCGGCCGACCTGGTAAGTCCTCCAAACACCCTGTTCTTTCCCTGGGTGACTTCCAGGTGGGTCCCATCCCTTGATATGGGTGCTACACCATTGGATGGCCTCAGATACTTCTGTTTGTGGGCCATTTGATCCATGTGGTGCCACATGTGGGCACTTGATTGGTTGGGATGATATTTTACAGGATCCATCCCCTTGTTCCACTTCAATTCTGTATAAAATACTTGCATGTACCAATTTCTCCAAGTACAAGTGGAAATAGGTTAAATAGAAAGGTGACGTGTGCAATAAATTATATTTCCTTCACATAATTGAGTTATATTGACAGGTGAAATTGGTATATAACAACCATCAACAAAGTACCCCAAGCTTATCCTTTGCTCGTTCTGAGCGAAGTTGAGACTTTAGGTTGATGATCAGGAGTTGCTACAATGTTCTATTTTTCAAAAGCACCATTTGCACAACAAAATACTCTACCTAGTATTGCAAAAATTTTCATGGTACTTCACCCATCTTAAGTCATTATGGGGCTTATGCCATCTCCTATTCATGGGTGGTTGAAATATAGAACAACAAATGGAGCACACATACCCTAAAAATCAAGTTCCACTCAAATTCCGGGGAGTCCAATTTAGATTTTAAGTACCTCAATTTGATTCTCTCAAGTCTCTCCTTTATGTGTAGTGGAAATATTTTCTCACCAAGGCATTCTGCCTAACTTCATCCTACCTCTACATAAGGCTTGTATGTGGAGCTTGGTAGAAAATATAGTAGGCATATTTGCAACACAAAATTTTGCTAAGTAAAAAGAGCGAGCCTTAGGAGAAATCAATTCAAAACAATTTGAATCAAGACTGGTGCATGTGTGATTGAATGGAGTGGATGTGGTTGTTTGAGATGACTCCTTTTTTTGTGGACTCTCTTATTTTGCTGGGATGAAACATGACTACTTTTTTCTCTTTTTTTTTCTTTTTTACTCATGCTTATGATGTAAGCATGCATTTTCTTTTTCTTGTAGCCATGTCTTCTACTCCCTTTTTATGCAATAAATTTTGGAGAAAGTAGTAAGAATGAATGATATGGAGTTTCTTTTTTTATTGTGGAATGGTGGTATGATGAGATTTTTCTTACTTCTAGTCTAGAAGTATAGCATGTGCAAGTGAAGTCTTGAATTCAAAAGTAATGAATGAAACCTCACATAGGTCTATACTAGTTTGACAAAGCTCAATGTGAATACAAATAGCATATGCATAAGATCTACCAATATAATGTATCATACGGTTTTGGTAGATATTTCCAATCAAATGAGGATAACTTAAATCTATTTTTTTTAGAATTTCTCCGGAAATCTAGGTTTCACTATCAAACTAGGAATAGCAGCCCTATCACTATATCATATCTCACAACAACTTAGAATAGATTAAGCTTTTGCTACTCACAATTTCCAAATCAAGGCAAAAGCAATTTTAGCCAATGAGAGCAATATGTTGGAGAGTAGTAAGTTGTAAACTAGGGATTTAGGAAAATTAAAACAGAGCAACTATTCATCATCTCATCTATGTGATTTCCAAATCATTCTTGTCGCACATCATTTATTTTATTTTGAAAGCAAATCTACTCTAATTATTATTTATTTATTTATTTGTTTTTATATGCAACATGGATGATGGGTTAATGGAAAATAAATATGCAAGGGGTGAGATACAAGTTACCTCAAGTGGGGGTCCTCCTCCAAGCTTGTTCTTGTTCAAGGTCCGCAATAGGGGCTGAAACCCTAACGGCGGATGTAGGCTATGAGGTCGGCCTAACCTTGTTGCAGCATGGCTTTGACATTGGAGGGTTGAGTGTCGATGTTGGATTGCCTTCCATGGGTTTCATGAGTGTGGTCGAGGAGAGTGTTGTCAATGTCGCTCATCCACACCTCAAAGTTCCCATAGGTTGGATGTACTTGATTATTTTGTGGCTAAGGTAATGATAACCCTTAGCTACAAATGAATGACGTGCACTCAACATGGTTGAGTGTGTTCCATCATTCTTTGGCTGAGGTGTATCATACCTTCTTGCCATAAAGAAATAACTTGTACCTCTCATGCACTGGCTGTGATCCGTCACTCCTTGGCTTAAGGTAATGATACCCTTTAGCCATAAAGGAGTGACATGTACCCAATATGTATTAAGTACGATCCGTTATTCCTTAGCTAAGGTACAACATACTTATAACCACAAAGGGATGATGTGCACTCAACATGGGTTGAGTGTGATCAGTTGTTCCTTGGCTAAGGTACAACATACTTATAACCACATAGGAACAACTTGCACCCAATGTACATTGGATGTGATCTTGTCATTCCTTGGTTAAGGTACATCATACCTTTTAGCCACAAAGGAATAACTTACATCTAATGATGGTGGCAATTCCCTTGAGCTTGAATGAGTGCTTAGAATAGTTGAGAGCATCATGCTCGCACATATTCATTGCATCCCATTGGTTGCTCACGAAGGGTTTCCATGTCAAATCTTCGGCCTCGTATAGTTATGGTTGACCTTCGGGCTTAATTTCCGATAGGTAGCAACCATCCTAATTTACTCCTTGGCCAAGAGATATTGAAATGGAATCCTCTTAGGGTTTCCAATAATCGAATCTTTGAATGTCTGCATAGTTATTTTACTCTTGCAAACTTCCTCTCTATGATAGAGTGGGACGGTTAGCTCCCGATACTTGTACAAATGAATTTTCGTGTTAGGTAACCGACTTTTCATTTGTACGCACGGGGAAGAACAAGACCAAAGATGCATTGGGTCCAATTCCAAGTGTATTCATGAACAATGTATGAATCATAGCTTGGAGTGGGGCTTTATGGGTAGATCAATTTGCACATTTTCTAAAGCTTCTACTCATAGCAATCCAAGTGATATAAATACACTATATGGATCCCTTCATCTTGTAAAATTTCTAACCATCATAGCTTTTTACAAGAGCAAATATTTATCATGTGGATTATGACAAACAAGATTATCAATTTTATCCTCTAAACATTTTTAATTTCTTGCCTAGGAAGTTGAAATTTAGTGATCCATGCATGAATGAGTTTCAAATCTAAATTATGGACATCACCATTCCTAGGTTGCTACATATCAATTCAACCATTAAGTAATTCCATAAGCATTACCTAGGCAGAAAATGTTTAAGTCAATTTTAGCAATGTTTATGAAATTCTAGCTACTTGTTTAAATTTGTTCCAGAGTAAGGTGACATCCCTTTTTGAAGAATAAAAAAAATCAGTGCCAACACTTACTCTCGTGAGTGAGGATGCATAAGAATTGAATGACGAGAAGGTGTAAACCTTCCGTATCGTAAGCAAAAATCATTCAATCCCAATGCAATTTTAACGACGGAAAATTTTAAACTTGTACCTCAATTGAAGAGCAGTCCGGGTTGAAGGTCATTGTGTGAAGAACTCATGACCATGGATTTTGGTGTATCCTTCATGTTCAATGTATTTTGCCAAGTTGAGGTTGGAGTTGAATGAGCTTCATCTTGTTCGTCCATTAGACCACCATCTTGAGCATTCCTCCACCATGAACTCAAAATGAGATCGATGGAGGAATATGTGCTTGAT
Organism: Tuctoria greenei; assembly: GCA_036927565.1. Lineage (NCBI taxonomy): Eukaryota > Viridiplantae > Streptophyta > Magnoliopsida > Poales > Poaceae > Tuctoria > Tuctoria greenei. The sequence goes on along the minus strand of JAYESD010000003.1, from coordinate 105,679,965 downwards.
GGGGCCTTCCAACCTCTTTACAAATTTTTTCATGGCTGCACTAAAATCCAGAACAAATAAAACTACTCGAAAACGGGTTACGTTAGCTCAAAAGCATGTTGTACCCTTTGTCAAATTGTTTTGCCCAACTTGAAACAACTTGCAAATGCATTGAATATTGAGGGAAATATTTCTGGTTTGAATTAGGAAGATGGATTCAAGTGTTTACGCCCATGGTTCATATCCAAATAAATTTATTTCCTAATTCAAAATTTTAGTTTTAGGAAGGTTGGAAATTTTACTTTCCAACATGCAAGAGTGAGAATTCAAACATGCTAAATGCAAATGCATGAATTGATTGGATATTCTAATATGCAATTTGGGAAATAAAATATGAGATAACTACCAATTAACCTATTGGCAAGGACTCACCGAATTTTGAAAGTCCAATGAGTGGGACTTACCTCCGTCCTGTTTAGTGCGATAATTTGTTGTCCAATCCTGAAGTTGAAGATGTGGACAACTTCTCTTGATTAACATGCCAAATATCCTTGGGCATGTTAGTTGGACATGTGGTCCACATGGTGGCCCTATCCTCTCCGTCATCTTGATGAAGACTTGTTGATGTAGCGACGGCTTCTCCATCTTGAAGATATTCTCTCATGAGCATGGTGAGGCTTGTCCTTCTTTAGGGGTGTCACTTCGACCTTCTTTATATTCCTTTGAGTTTACCCATACTTTAATCATGGATCAAAGACTTCCTTGGGAATAATGACTTGTGTACTCCACAATCAAACAAGAAACACTTCATCCACAATGTCACTTGCTCTAGGTTGCATGGGCTTGGTCGAAGGATAGGAACCCCACAAGTGATTGTGGGATATCTTGGATCTTGAATGCTTCTTTAAGTTTCTTGTCCTTGGGCAAGAGCTTCATGTAAATGTTGTCTTGATTTCTTGCTTGGCCATGGACAAGATACTTCAAGGTAGGCTAATTGAACTTAAATCCCTTAAAATCCCCATAGCCTCTTTGATTACAAGGGGTGATGTTGATTCACCCTTGACCTCATTGTAGGTGATAGCCATGGAAGTTGAGTTTGGAAGGAAGAATCCTCATGGGTCTTTAGAAAAATGATTCCCAATGTGACCCATGATGACATGGATTTTGACAAATCATGTGAATATTCATGGATTGGACCATCCAAACACTCCTCCATTGGCTTGGTCTTCATGATACTTTAGTGGAAGGTGTAGTTCCTTAGCTAGCATGTCCACCTTGTTAGGTGGTGTGCATGCCAAGCTAAGGAAACTAGAGAATTCTTCAATCCACACCATGAGTAGAGACCATATTCTCATCCATGATGAATGAGAATAGGACTCCTTCAGCTCCAGCACAAATGTAGTCATGGATTGGTGGACCAACCCATGACATCAATGTTGCATGAGGAGCCAACCATCCACCCTATGGTGGAGGCAAACCAAGAATAACTCTTGGATCCTCCCCCAAGCTTGGAAATGGATGTCTTTGGCTCCTACTAGAAGCTAAAATTCTTCCGCAAGAGACAATGTTGTTGCCTAGCGGACATTTGTTGAGGCATGCTTTGAATCATCTTGCAGTTGAGCACTAGCGTCCTCGTTGTCCATCCCATGAAATGGGTTAGCCAACACTACCCTGTTTTCACCACTAAAGGAGAAAACAAACAAGGGTAATCCTATCTAATAACTATTAGTACCTATAGCTTAATCAAAAGTGATAGCTATCTTTCAATTCATTTGCCTTCCCCGGCAACGGCGCCAGAAATGCTTGCTGACGGCTACTAACATCACAGATCATCTCTCGAAAGAGATGAGGTCCGCAAGCACATGGAAACTGTTGTGTACCATTTCACCCATGAGTATTCCCAAGGGTATCATATTTATCCCAAAGGAAGGCAATGGAGTAAAGTAAACACTACTCTTACGATCAAGCTATGGGATACTAATCAATTATCAAGATAGGGGTAAGTTGATAATATATGGGTAGTGTGACACACACCTAAGCAATCTATTCTAAGGGGTAGATGGGTCCTAGTTGAGGTTAGACTAAGAGTTGGGGAGTTGCTCCTACAATGCTTCTAATATACATATACATAGCCTAGGTTAGATACTAATGAGCTGTCAATGGTGAATACTTATGCTAAGTTGTTCAACACATCGGGCACGGGTTTACCCCTTGCAACACTAGACGAACGTGGAGGATTACAAAGGACAGATAGGGCTATCACCACCTACTACCTAGCTCTTCAATCCGTGGGTCTATGAGACATTCAGCATTACTTTCTATCCTAGCACCATGCTAGCATATTAAGCAATTACCTTAAGAGCCCGAGCACAAGCCATCCTAAGGCAATGAACTAAAATCATCGTTGAACCAATGTTGATACATAGCACAAGTGATTCATATTGACATTATCATATCGTAACTAATTAGACTATAGTGGGGGTTTGTAGTGTTTATGATGATAGATTAAGGCCCCCTTTGGCACAGCTCGCAGCTTCCGATTCTCCAAATTCACTTTTGATTCTCCGATGAAGTGATTTTGTGGCTGAAAGTGATTCTCAATGATTTTCTAGAATGAACTCTTAGAATCAGGATAGAGAATAACTTCACAGAATCAGGAGAAGCTACTTTTTTAAGCTCTTAGCCTCTTAGTTCATTTCATAGAATCACTTCTCAAAATCAGCTAAGAATCACTTCTCCTGAAAAATAGTGTTTGGCACAGCTCCACTGATTCTGTCTGAGAATCAGCATTGTGATGCTCTGCCAAAGGGGCCTTAGAGTGATATGGCATAATCATAAAGACTACTCCTACCACATACATGAAGTCCACAATCAAACAAGAAACGTTTCATCCAAGTATATGAATAAAAGAAGACTAAATATAATATCTTTATTATGCATAAAGTCACAAATATAAGAAAAGATACATGAGCCATACCTTCCCCAACTTGGACTTGGGACTAGAGGCTCTCCTCTCTATAGCCTAACTCCACTAAGGACTAAGAGAACTAGTGTATACAATAGAATGATGCTCAAGTGGTGTGTGTTGAAATGAGGGGTCCTATTTATAGCTTGGAGAAGGGTCGGTTCCCGCCACCAAAAGCACACGAATCAGTCACCACTGACTTCTGCAAGCCGGGAGGAGCCAAAACATGGAAGTTGACCGAGTTTGGAGGGAAGACCAGGTCGACCGACTAGGGGTGTCGGCTGACCTGGTAAGTCCTCCAAACGGTATGTGCTTTCTCTGGGTGACCTCCAGGTGGGTCCCATACCTTAATATGGGTGCTACACCGTTGGATGGCTTCGGATACTTCTGTTTGTGGTCCATTTGATCCATGTGGTGCCACATGTCGGCGCTTGATTGGTTGAGACGATATTTTATAGGATCCATCCCCTTGTTTCACTTCAATTATGTATAAAATACTTGCATGCACCAATTTCTCCAAGTACAAGTGGAAATAGGTTAAATAGAAAGGTGATGTGTGCAAGAAATGATATTTCCTTCACATAATTGAGTTATATTGGTGGGTGAAATTGGTATATAACAGCCGTCAACAGTGAACGCATATGTGTGCCCAGAATGTTCTTCACACATACACGACAACTTTACAATCGATAATCAGAAAACAACCACGTCTCAATAAGTAAATAGGTACCATATTACAATAACTCAATGGTTCTCGAATTACAAATATCTAATTATTGCAGCAAAAAATAAACTAAGTAGTGTGACTCCAATTCACGGGCAATCGAGGATAGCATGCAATCTAGTACTCTATAAGATCCTCATGGTACTCCCAAGCATCATCTGTAACATTTTTAGTGAGGGAAAAGCAAGGGTGAGTACATGTCATACTCAGCAAGTGTGGGAAAGTATGACATGTATCTTAAACAAGGATGATATTAAATGGCTAATGGCAGAAAAGTACATTTCATAAATGTATAAAAGCAGAATAAAATGTCTATGTGAGTTCAATTCCCTTCATATTCCAAGTAAATATCAAAATCCATATCCATCATCCTCAATTACCATCATAATTCATTTATAATCGGTCAACAACCAATATCATAACCATATGCCAATTTCAACTCTTCTCATAACCAACCATACTCATATGACATAACCAATCCCATACCGAACCATCCCAAAACCCAAGTCCAATTCTAATCATGTAGGTCATCCAGGTGCTCTTAACCGGGAGCACAGCTATCATGATAGTTTTTAACACTCTGCAGAGGTTGTACCATTTTACCCACAGGTTCGTGGTTTCATAACCTTTTGGTGACTAAGAACCTCCATTATGCCTTATCACACTTCCAATTTTGTGTGGCCAAGAGATCACAAAATAGCATTTCAAAAGGTACTACTAGTATGTACGGACCCAATAAGGTTCACCAGAAGGCTTGAATCTCCATTCTCCCACCCACGGGCTGCCTCGTGTGCCATGCAGATCCCAGGGCAGCCCTACTTGACTCCCATTCTCCGCACCATCCATTGGTCCATACTATACCAGCAGCACACGTAATTATTCAGCTACGCCACACCCATACTTGGCCTTGTGGTGGCACTGTTGTCCTGGCATATTGTCGCATGAATCAATCCTTAGATCTAAGGCGACTGGAACCACCATATAATCCAACCAGGTCCACAACCCATGCTTGCTTAGATCACCCCAGTTCCATGTTCCTTAAGTCATCATTATCATCTGAATGTACCCTAGAGTGGGGTGAATAGGCTTTTTGAACTTCTATCGGATCCTGAAACACTTAACAAATCGATCAAACAAAGAGAGATCACACTACCGGTACTGTGCGGACTAGCCCGGTATACGTGGACTAGAATGATCAACTTTGATCGATGATTTTACTTATGATACTCTATGCAGCGGAAAATAATTTGTAACTTCGAAGTATTACGTCAATGAAACAAGGTGTGTCAAAGATTAACTTTAATATCAATGCCAACGTAAGTTACACAAGATTAAGTAAACCCTAGAATGTGATGAACGATAAGAACAAAAGTATGTGACACAAGATTTTATCCCGTGGTTCGATTCCCACGAAGGAAACCTACATCCACATTGAGGAGTCCACGGAGGACCAGGTCTTCACCAACCCTACCCTCATCAAATCGCCACGGAGGCCGATTCTCTTCCACTAACAACAAAGGGGCAAATAACCATGTTCAAGGGGCCTTCTCACAAGTTGAGTGCTCTATGCAATAAACAATAGGAGTGTGCGAGAGATTCAAACCCAAGAGCTCAAGATCGTGTGGAACAAGTCTCTCCTTTTTACAATGCTAATCCTCAAAGATTTAATATTTCTAGGGTTAGAATGTGTTGGGAGATGTGTATTTTGGGCTCTTGGAAGGTGTGACGGCGCAGGAGGTCGAGAGTGATTGTTGTAGGGCCGTACACCTCTATTTATACTAGGGTTTACAAAAGTTATCATTAGGGTTTGCTATGTCCGGACTAGTTCGTGGTGGACTCCGGACTAGTCCGGTGTGCGATGTGTGGGAAACCCCAAGTGTTCTGGTATATCGGACTTGTCCGGGAATGAGCAGACTAGTTTGATTTGATCTCTAGAAGTGTTCGGACTAGTCCGGCCCATATCGGACTTGTCCGGTGTGGTGAACCTCATGTAGAATTTAGGACAAGTCCGAACTTGGAGGACTTGTCCGATTTTAGTCAAAGAGTTTTTGGACTAGTCCATGGTGATATTGGACTTGTCTATTTCTTTGTAAAGTGTGCTGTCTTGAGGACAAGTCTGCACTGGGGCGGTCTTGTCCGTTTTTAGTCAGAAAGATGAGACTAGTCCGTGGTGTTATCGGACTTGTCCGTTTTTGTGCAAACGTGAAGCGCCGAGGACTTGTCCGCACTAGGGGGGACTAGTCCGATCTTAGTCAGAAGCATATCGTACTGGTCTGGTGGATATTGTACTAGTCTGATGTATATCAGACTAGTCCAGTTTTCCTTTGAATTGTGCAATGAGTTAAATTGTTTTTTAACTTCAGCTCTTGGTGTGTGTTTCTCCAACACACTCCATACACAATGATCTAATCTTATCAGCTCTTGATCTCTTTTACTTTTGATTCCTCATTCTCCTTTCTTTTTGAGCATTCCTCCTAATTTCCTTAAAACCTACGCTCATCTCAACAATTTTATTAGGATCTCATTTGTTTGTCATGAATCAGCCAAAAACCACAAGGGAAGCCTAGATGCACTTTCAATCTCCCCCTTTTTGGTGATTGACTACAACCAATTGAGATTTACACAACTATGATAAAAATTCAGATTTCCATAAAGTGTGCACATATGAGCTTTGAACAAAGTAGGCAATGTAAACATAGGACATATGTGCACTCTTTATGGTGGGTGCGAAACTACGTGTGTGTGAGCAAAAATCTTGATGTGAATAAGATAAAATCATAATCATAACAACATCAAAATTATCATACAAGGCTATCAAATTCAGAGCATATAACATAGATCATCACATGACATTATCACAAACTCCATAAACATGTCCTGAAGCATAATGCAAGCAATAGAAGTTTTACAACCCAAAAGTAGAAGATTGAAAAATAAACACAATTGGAGCTCTCATCTCTCAATCTACAGCTAGGACCTAAGACTCCCCCTCAATCTCTCCCCCTTTGGCATCAATGCACCGAAAAGAAGGAGAAGAGGGATCTACTAATCGTCACCGACTCACTCCACGATGTTTGTCCTCTCGTCGTCTTCATCATCAGACTGAGGAGGAGGAGGATGAGAACCACTCGTCGTGCCCTCAATGCCAAAGTAGGAAAGCTCAAAAGGTGAAAGAGGAGGATGTTTTGAGAAGTTGGAAGCTGAGTCTTCAGAGATAACAGGAGACACAATAGGCTCAATCTCCAGCTTCTGGCATATGGCTTTGATAATGTCCTTCATGTACCACATTTCCTCTTTTCTTTCCTTCTTCATCTTATGGACTTTCACCTCAGTCTTGCGGCAAGAACCAAAGATGGCGGCCAAGTACTTCAAAATGCCACTAGGAGATCCTTTGTGAGGAGGGGCCCTAGAGTTAGAGGCAGGCCTTACATCTCATTGAGCTCTCCTTGAAGCCTCTTCACTTGAAACAGGAGATGGAGCAGTTGGAAGAACAGCTTGAGGTGGCTTCTGAGGCCTCAAAGTTGTATGCTCAACATATTTCACAAATTCGATCCCTATGACTTTCTCTATCATGAACATGATGTACGGTGAATAGCCACAGGAGCGATTAGGAGTGCAGGAGATGTTCACCATGTCATTCCAGATGTAGTCAAAGATGTCAAACTTCCTCTTATTGCTAATCACTTTCATCAAGGTTCTCAAGTAACCTTGGACACTCCCTGCATCTCCATCCTTTGGAGCAATGGTCTTCCGGAGCACTCTATTGAGAACCATGAAGAAGGGCTTCATGTTATTGGTTGAGGGAGGATTGTACTTAAAGCGAGTGTCATAGAGAAAGTCCATCTTGTCCTTCTCCATAACACCAATATTGTGAATAATGATCTCATTGTTGCCGGTGTCCTCAAGATGCAACAGCCTAGCAAACTCATCATAAGTAATAGTGTACTTGGATCCATGTGTCATCCAAGTCACTCTCTCTTCTTCATCACTGGTGAAGTAGCAGGTCGCAAAGAATTGAGCGATGACCTCATCATTCTAGTTATATCTGAAAGCAAACAAGTCCTTTAAACCATGCCTATCTGCAGCCTCTACCACTTCATCAAATGCACCACAACTTTTTCTTTCAAAATGGCTCCAGTCAATCCATTGGCTGCAGACTACTAGAGTCTTCATCTGCAGGTACACGGAACGTAGTAGTCCACGTGGAAGTTGCTCCAAAATATTGGATCAACTGCCTTTTTGCTACTGCTATATGCATCAACTTTCCTCAGCCTCCAGGCCACATAACTCCCCTTTCCTTTGAACTTTTCTTCCGATGGGTCTCTATTCCCCTGCCTTGGAGTTGTCATTTTGAGAGGGCCAATCGGGCCAGAGGCAATCCCTTTGCCTTTCCCTTTGGATTGGTGATGAGCCGCTGAGCTAGAACCAACCATATCTTGAGCTTTTGAAGCTGGTTTCTTGGCCGCAACCTTCCGCCGCACCCTAGGTGGAGTAGGCGATGGCTTGGCAGTACGCTCTTGCCTTTTGTTAGTGCGAGACTCTGAGACACGCGGTAACTCATCTTGATCCATCTCGACTTCAATGTCAGAGATGTTTTCATCCGACATGATTCTGAAAAGGAAGATATAGAAGATATGGATGAGCAAAGATGACAATGAGGTGCATTGAATTGATATACGTTAGGGTTTGATCAGGGCATATCGGACTTGTCCGTTGTTCAGGGCCGGACTTGTCCGTCCTGAGAACGGACTAGTCCGTTATGCGGCTGTTCAAAACCTAACTTGATGAAATTTTAGATTACTCAATGCAAAAGTGTTCTAGAGTAAATGGAATACATCACTAGAGCATGTATTGGCTAGAAGTGCTAAGCTTTTTGAGCAAGAACAAAGAAAATTAAAGATTTTAGGATTTGGAGATGAATTTACCAAATCCTTCGATTCGCGGTGTTGAGGGAGTTTTAGTGCGGACAAGTCCGTGGTCTTTGATCCCCTTGCAATGGAGATCAATTCCCACCGAAACTTGAGGGGATTTGATGAGGAACTCACGAAATCGCCTTGGGGGCACTTGAATGAGGAGAGAGAATGTGAGGTGAGCTGTGAGGTAGAAGATTAGGTTTTTGGCCGGCCCTAGGATTATGGAGTCAAAAAATCGGACTAGTCCGTGGTCGGATCGGACTAGTCCGGACTACCGGACACTATGCGGACTATTCTGCAATGTGCGGACTAGTCCGAGGTAACCACAGACTAGTCTTGGGTCACCAAGACAGAAACAAATAGACCTTTTGTATGTATGCAAAGGTGCTTAAAAAGATAGGGGGCAAACACACACAAATATTCTTGATGAATATGATCAGTAAACATACAACAATCAAGCTATGACCATAATACACCAAGATTAAGTAATTAACATAGTTTTGGGGGAAAAATACAGAGAGATGATTTTTAACCACAATCAACATGATTTTGAAGATGGCATACAGGTATGCAAGCTTTCAAGCCACATTTCGAGCATCAAGGATATTTAGTTCATTTGGAAGCTCACAAAAACGTTTTTATCAAGTGGCTTGGTAAAGATATCAGCTAGTTGTTTTTCAGTGTTGACATGGGAAATGGCTATGTCTCCTTTCATTGAATGATCCCTCAAAAAGTGATGTTGGATGTCTATGTGTTTGGTTCTATATTGCTCAACGGGATTATGGGAAATATTAATTGCACTCTCATTGTCACAAAGAGTAGAATACGGCTCATATTATAACTATAATCACTTAGAGTTTGTCGCATCCAAAGGAGTTGTGCACAACAACTCCCGGCTGCAACATACTCCGCTTCAGCCGTGGATAAGGCAATGGAATTCTGTTTCTTGGAGGACCAAGAAACTAGAGATCTACCTAACAATTGGCAAGTGCTGGAGGTACTTTTTCTATCTTCCTTGCTTCCGGCATAATCTTCATCAGAGTATCCAATGAGATTGAATTTTGAACCTTTAGGATACCAAAGGCCTAGGTTGGGTGTATGAACTAAATATCGCTAGATCCTTTTTACGGTTGTCAAGTGACATTCCTTAGGATTGGCTTGAAATCTTGCACACAAATATACACTCAACATGATATCAGGCCTAGATGCACATAAATAAAGTAAGGAACCAATTATGGAGCGATATACCTTTTGATCCACATTTGGTTCATCTTCATTTAGATCCAAGTGTCCATTTGTCGCCATGGGAGTCTTTATGGGCTTAGCTTTGTCCATGTCGAATTTCTTGAGAATGTCTTGAGTGTACTTTGTTTGGCTTATGAACGTCCCTTCCTTTTGTTGCTTCACTTGGAATCCCAAAAAGTATCTCAACTCTCCCATCATGGACATCTCGAATCAATATGTCATAATCTTACTAAATTCTTGACAAAAAGATTTGTTAGTTGAACAAAAATGATATCATCAACATAGATTTGGAAAATGAATAGATCATTATCAAAATGCTTAGTATATAGTGTGTAATCATCTTTACCAATCTTAAAACCATTTTCCATCAAAAAATCTCTAAGGCACTCATACCAAGCTCTAGGAGCTTGTTTGAGGCCATAGAGAGCCTTATGCAGTTTGTATACATGGTCAGGGAACTCCTGATCTTCAAACCCGGGGGGTTGCTTCACGTACACCTCCTCCTTGATCGTTCTATTAAGGAAGGTCCGTTTGATAAAGCTTGAAATCATGGTGAATAGCATATGCAAGTAATATACGAATTGATTCAAGCCTAGCTACGGGAGCAAAAGTTTCGTCGAAATCCAATCTTCGACTTGTGAATAACATTTGGCCACAAGTCGTGCTTTGTTCCTTGTCACCACCCCATGTTCATCTTGCTTGTTGTGGAAGACCCATTCAGTGTCGACGACATTGAACTTGGGTCTTTCGATAAGTTCACACACTTCGTTCCTTTTGAAATTGTTCAGTTCTTCTTGCATTGTCACCACCCAATCTGAATCCTCTAATGCATCTTCAACCCTATGTGGTTCCAAAGAGGATACAAATTAGTAATGTTCACAAAAATTAGCTATACGAGATCGAGTTGTTACTCTCTTTTGGATGTCACTGATTATGTTGTCGACAGGGTGATCTCTTTGGATGCATTGATGTACTCTTGGATGTGGCACTTGTGATCTTGAATCTTCATGGTAATCATCTTCTTCTCCCCCTGGATGGTTGCCTTCATTGATGTGTTGATCATCTTGGTCTCCTTGAGGTTGATCTTGTGTGGAAGCTCCCCGTTGATCAGTCTCCTCCACTTGTGGTTCATCTTCTTCATTTGCATTTGGAGGTGGCGCTTGTGGTCGAACATCGCCCAACGCCATTCTTCTCAATGCTTGACATGTAGCTTCTTCTTGATCTAGCACACATTGATCAACTTGCTCTTCTTGAGATCTATTAGTTTCATCGAACACCACGTCACATGCTACTTCAACAACTCCGAAGGCCTTGTTGAAGATACGATAGGCGTAGGAGAATCATAGCCAAGTAAGAAGCCTTCATTGGACTTTGAAGCGAACTTTGAAGTCCAAGGATTCTTGTTCAAAATATAACATTTAGAACCAAAAACTCGAAAGTATGAAATATTCGGCTTGTTACCGGTGAGTAGTTCATACGATGTTTTCTTGAGTAGGCGATGAAGATATAGCCGGTTGATGGCGTGACAAGCGGTGTTAACTGCATCGGCCCAAAACCGGTATGAAGTCTTGTATTCATCGAGCATTGTCCTCGCCATATCAATGAGGGTTCGATTCTTCCTTTCGGCTACTCCATTTTGTTGAGGAGAATATGGTGCTGAAAACTCGTGCTTTATCCCTTCTTCGTCTAGATACTCCTCAACTTGGGTATTTTTGAAATATGTTCCATTGTCACTTCGTATGTTCTTGATCGTTAATGAAAATTCATTTTGAGCTCGCTTGAGAAACTTCTTGAGAGTTTCTTGAGTTTCTGTCTTATCATGTAAAAAGAAAACCCACGTGAAGCGAGAAAAACCATCAACAATGACTAAACCATACTTGTTACCGCTGATGCTTATGTAAGCAATTGGACCAAATAGGTCCATGTGAAGGAGCTCGAGCGGTCTTGATGTAGTCATGACATTCTTCGCGGGATGGAGCGCTCCTACTTGCTTCCCAGCTTGGCACGCGCTACAAGGTCTCTCTTTCTTAAAAATAACATCCTTTAAACCTTCCTTTAAGGAGTTTTTGAAGATTCCTCATACCAACATGTGCTACCCGTCTATGCCACAGCCAACCCATGTCGGTCTTTGCAATCAAGCATGTGTCAAGTTCGGCTTTATGTTTGTTGAAGTCAACTAGATAAAGTTTTCCCTTTAACACACCCTTGAATGCAACCGAGTTATCACTCCTTCTAGAGACGGTCACAACCTCATTAGAGAATAAACAATTATAACCTTTGTCACGTAATTGAGATATGGACAAAATGTTATAATCCAAGGAATCAACATGTAAAACATGAGAAAGAGTATGTTTTGATGGAATTGAAATTTTTCCGGTACCAAGCACCCTTCCTTGACCGTTATCACCAAAGTAAATTCATTCGCTTGGATCTTCATTTTCTTTATATTCCATGAACATTATTCATTATCCGGTCATGTGATTTGTGCATCCACTGTCCAGCACCCATTTAGCTCCACCGGATGAATAGGCCTGCAAAAGACAAATTATGCCTTGGTCTTTGGTACCCAAGCTTGCTTGGGTCCTTTGAGGTTAGTCACAAGTGATTTGGGCACCCATGCATGAGACTTGGTGTTCCCATGGCGTGGCCCAACATGTTTAGCATAAACTCTACCAAAATTACTTTTCATAAGAACATATGATGTATCAAAAGTTCTAAACAAGAGTTTTTGTTCATATGTGTTAACAATGTTACTTTTATCAACATTATTAAGTTGTCTAACTTGAGAGGTGTTTCCCTTGATAAAAGCAATGTGTTTCTTGTGATTCTTGTGGCTTCTAGCATTTTTCATTTCACCATAAGAATACCCAATGCCATATTTGACATTAGGAGGTCTTGTGACCAAGTATACACTGCGTGCATACTTGACTTTCTCCTTGTTAAATATGCCACTTCGGGAAGGATGCTTGCCCTTTGTCAAGTTTGACTTCTCCTTCAAGTTAGTGTCATTTTTAGCATAGGTACAAGCAGTAACAGTTTCAAATTTTACATGTTGAGAAGGTGAGCTTGAAGAGGATGAAGAACCACTTAGTTTGAGTGACTCAACTTGTACTCCAATGATCTTGTTAACTTGGGTTAAGTTAGCAATTTCATCCTTGATAGCCACGTTTGAGTCGTTTAACTTCAAGCAAGCTTCCTTCCCTGAGGAAGAATATCTTAAGATCAAAAATCTTCTTGAATTTGAAAAGGAGCAAAGCAAATCACTATAACTTGAGTTAACTATTGGAGGATGATCATATCTTCTTGACGATCAACTAGCTCCTCCTGATCAACAAGCTTATCCATCAAGAATTTCATCTTAGCAATAGTTTTCTTGTCTAGACCTCTAAGCATGTCTTCATCGTCACTAGAATTATCACTTTCACTAGAAAAAGAGTACAAGGAGGAAGATTTATTTCTTACCTTCCTTTTACCTTTCTTGGCCATTAGACATGTGTTATCATTGTCCTTCCATGCGCCCAAGGTTGGGAAGAGGGCGGATCTCTTGGTAGGCTTCATGACGGCTATGGTGGCCATATCCTCTTCTTTCTTCGGGTGGGGACTCATCATTAGAGTCCCAGTCCTTCCCCAAGTGCGCTTAACCATATTGTTTCTTTTTCATGGATGTTTTCTTAGGTTGAAGCTTGTTGTCCTTCGCCTTCCTCTTATTTTCTTCATGTGGGCAATCTACTATGAAGTGGTCATATTCTCCGCAATTGTAGCATGCCCGTCTCATCTTGGGTATTTGCTTGTCCCTTTTTTTTTTCCTTCCATTTTGCTACCACCTTGTCTTCTTCTCATCATTTTCTTGAATTTCTTCATGAATAAGATCATATCCTCTTCATCTATATCACTGCTTTCATTGTCGCTATCGTCTTCTCCATGAGTTTCCCGAGCTTCTTTTGATATGGGTTTTTAGGTTGACTTCAAAGCACCTCCTTTCTTATTTGCCGAGGTAAGATCGGCAATCTCCTTAACGTGCTTGGCTTGCTTCTCCATCATTTCAATATTGATAATCTTCCCAAGAAGCTCGTCCGGGGTCATTTTCTAATACCCGAGACTTTCTCTAATCATGGAGCAAAGGCTTACGTTGCGAGACATGAAAGCTCTAAGTATCAGCTTTACGACCTCATGATCACTCCACTTCTTGATGCGATATGCTCGGACTTTGTTGATGAGATTCTTCAATCGGTTGTACATATCTTGGGGTGATTCATCTTCTTCTATAGCAAACCTTCCCAATTCGCCTTCAATCATTTCAATCTTGTCTTCGCGTACATGACAATCACCTTCATGAGCCGTTTGTATAGTGTCTCATATCTCCTTGGCAATTTCGAGTCCATCCACCTTGGTGAACTCGTCTCAGCTCAGTGACGATGTGATAACAGCTGCAACGTGAGTGTTCCGATGAATAGCTTGTTCTTGGCTTGGAGTCAGCTCTTCATCATCATCTGGGGTATCTATACTTGTACACACTATGTGCCACAAATTGGGGTTAAGAGATATGAGATGCATTTTCATATTTTGTCTCCACATAGAATAATCATTGCCATCGAAGAAAGGTGCTTTCCAAAGAGGAATTGACAAGTAATGATTATTTTTGGAATTTAACCAATTATAATTAAAAGGATATCAGGAGTAGTCGGTATGACCACTCCCCTTCTTCTTTTCGTCCTCAGTCTTCTTCCTCCCTTTTGGGGAGATTGCCTTTTTCCTTATGAGTGCCTTCAGTTCAAGCATCTCCTCGTCATCGTCCTCACAATCCTGGATGGCATCAAAGAGCTTCTCTAGTTTTTGAGTTCTTTTATCATCACCCTTCTTGTTGTTGAAGTTCTTGTGTACATCCTTGACGTCCGACATCTTCTCTTTGAGCAGTGAGTCCCTTTTGAAGAAATCTGGGTCTGATACCAATTGAATGTAGCCTAGAGGGGGGTGAATAGGATTTTTGAACTTTTATTGGATTCTGAAACACTTAACAAATTGAACAAACACAGAGAGATCGAACTAGTCTAGTACTGTGCGGACTAGTCCGATATACGTGGACTAGAACGATCAACTTTGATCGATGATTTGACTTCTGATACTCTATGCAACGGAAAATAATTTGTAACTTGGAAGTATTACATCAATGAAACAAGGTGTGTCAAAGATTAACTTTAATATCAATGTTTCAACGTAAGTTACACAAGATTAAGTAAACCCTAGAATGTGATGAACGATAAGAACAAAAGTATGTGACACAAGATTTTATCCCGTGGTTCGATTCCCATGAAGGAAAACTACATCCACGTTGAGGAGTCCACGGAGGACCGGGTCTTCACCAACCATACCCTCAGCGAGTCGCCATGAAGGACAATTCTCTTCCACTAACCACAAAGGGGCAAATAACCGTATTCAAGGGGCCTTCTCACAAGTTGAGTGCTCCCCAAGATTTACAATGAAGAACACCACCAAACACACTCAAAATATATGCAATAAAAAATAGGAGTGTGCGAGAGATTCAAACCCAAGAGCTCAAGATCGTGTGGAACAAGTCTCTCCTTTTGATCAATGCTAATCCTCAAAGATTTGATCTTTCTAGGGTTAGAATGTGTGGAGAGATGTGTATTTTTGGCTCTTGGAAGGTGTGACGGCATAGGAGGTCGAGAGAGATTGTTGTACAGCCGTACACCTCTATTTATACTAGGTTTCCAAAAGTTACCGTTAGGGTTTGCGATGTCCGGACTAGTCCGTGGTGGACTCCGGACTAGTCTGGTGTGTGGGAAATCCTAAGTGTTTTGATATATCGGACTTGTCCGAAAATGAGGAGACTAGTCCGATTTGGTCTCTGAAAGTGTTCGGACTAGTCCGACCCATATCAGACTAGTCCGGTGTGGTGAACCTCATGTAGAATTGAGGACAAGTCCGCACTTGGAGGACTTGTCCAATTTTAGTCAGAGTTTTCGGACTAATCCGTGGTGATATTGGACTTGTCCATTTCTGTGTAAAGTGTGAGGTCCTTAGGACAAGTCTGCACTGGGGCGGACTTGTCCGTATTTAGTCAGAAAGATATTGGACTAGTCCATAGTGTTATCAGACTTGTCCGTTTTTGTGCAAATGTGAAGCGCTGAGGACTAGTCCGCACTGGGGGGGTACTAGTCCAATCTTAGTCAGAAGTATATCGGACTAGTCCGGTGTATATCGGACTACTCTGATTTTCCTGTGAATTGTGTAGTGAGTTAAATTGTTTGTTAACTTGAGCTCATGGGGTGTGTTTCTCCAACACACTCTATACACAATGATCTAATCTTATTAGCTTTTGAGATCTTTTCCTTTTGATTCCTCATTCTCCTTTCTTCTTCAGCATTCCTCATAATTTCCTTAAAACATGTGGTCATTTCAACAATTTTGTTAGGATCTCATTTGTTTGTCATAAATCGACCAAAACCCACAAGCACTACAAGAAACGGGCAATAGGCCGTCGAGATTATTCGTCGGGGCCGACGCATATAGGCGTCTTATGACCATCGGTTTACTTGGACCGACACATGTAATCTACAGCCGTTGGCCGCCCTGACGAGACCGACGAATATAATGTGAAACTATCAGTTTGCCTGGATAAACCGACGGCTCTATTAGAGCCGTCGGGCGCATGGACAAACCCGATGCATATAACTAAAGTCATCGGTCAAAAGGCTGACGGTCATACTGGTGGGCTCGCTAGAGGATCGATTTCGCGCCCGCCTGTCCACGAAACCCTATTCGTTTCTTTATCCTCCCGCGCGCTGAACCCCCTGCCTCACGCCGCCACCTCCCAAACCCTGCCTCACATGCCGCTGCCGCCTCGCTGTCGCTGTCGCCGCCTCCCGCCATCGAGCCCTGCCTCAAGGCGCCACTGCCGAGCCCTGCCTCAAGGCGCCGCTGCCTCCCGCCTCACCGCCGCCGCCTCCCACCGAGCCTTCTGTAACACCCCAGCCACTACGGGCCTGGCGGTCGTTACTCCTGGCAGCTCTCTAGGATCATAGACTAGCCCCACAGACCAACACTAGTCTTTTCTGCGCATTTTGTCCTCACTCGTGCGCACCCGGGAAAACTTCCTGGTCGGTCACCCATCCGCAAATTTCTCCGGTCCAAGCACGCTTAACCTCGGAGTTCTTTGCAGGTGAGCTTCCAGAAAAGAAGGTATACCTTGGTGGTATGAGTTATTCTATCAATCCTATTAAGCCTCGAGCCAGGATGTCACAATCCACCCCCCTTAGAAGACCGACGTCCTCGTCGGTCAACTCCCAAGCCAGGAACGTCCCCTCTTGGCCACGTCCATACGTTCAGTACTGGCATACGTACCATACCGTGTCCCTCCTAGAGGACCCACGCGTCATGCGTACGTACCCACGTCCCTGACCCGTATGCACCCGTGAAATGTGGGGACCGGAGTCCACACATCCGAGGATCTCATTGGGTGGTGTCGTGCGATGCGACACCCAACAGTTTACAAGAATAGAACCAGAATAAAGTACAAGACCAAGTCTTTTATTTAATACACAGCGGAAGTTTTCACAATACTAGCGGATGTAAAGAAATATATACATACCATAGCTACGCTCTCAGCACTAGCTATGCAAAAAGCAAAGTTTTCCATGCCAGGGATACTTTGCACTAGCAACACACAAACTATGGCGGCGTGCAGGGTTCCCACTCGGCTGTACACCCTGGAGGGGGTGTTGCCTCATCGTCAAACCCATCCTCAATAGGGTAACCTGCAAAAACTCGTTAACTGCAAACGTGAGCTTAAGGCTCAGCAAGACTTAACCGTCTCACTAGACAGATGCACGGGGACACTACACATAGGTAAGGAATAGCATAAATAACTCGCCTACAAGTGGATCCTTATAACCAAGTTTTAAGTAGCAAAAGACATCCTCTGAGCACGACACATCATGGGCTCCACAATCAAACAAGAAACGCTTTACCGATGATATGACATGCCCAAAGCACATAATGCTGTTACAGCTAAAGTATGGGGAAATTGTAATTCTTTAGTTATACTATCTCTAAACCAAACAAAGTTGCAAAGTAATTATAATTCAATATCATATGATTTTCCTGACTTCTTTAGTATTTACTACGTCGCGACTGCGACAGACAAGTGGTACTCTATTACTGCGAGGGACAGTGATTGCAATCAGGATACACCCGGACAACACGACACATACGTCGTTCGGAAGTGTCAGCGAGCACACCTGTACCTACATAACACTTCAGTACTAGGCGTATATGGCCACCTTTCACAAGAAACTCAAAGGCTGAGCCCGTCTCACCTCCGCAAACAGAAGGTCTCCGCACGGAACACCTCATGTGTCCGCCGACCGATTTACACCTTACTGTCCTCAACCCACCCCTATCGATGGTGAGTTAATGGGTCTCAACATCCTAGTTATCAAGTTACATCAGTTTATTGGATTCCATATATCCATTATATTGCCGGTACAATTCAAGCTTGTCCAGCGGGGCCGCATACGGACGGGCCTTAATCAACACAGGCAGGGCTATGCGACCGAGACTCAATTCTCCCCGCTTCCTATCCATTCCCTACCCGGTCTCAGTTTCATTATATTAAGCCATGTTCTATCCAACCAATCCTGTGAGATACATCTCTCGCGAGTAGATTCCAACTACTCGACTTCTACCGGATCTCCTATGCATTAGCAAAGCAGTTACTACAGGTCAAACTGTAACTCGTGCCAAATAAACCCTGGGATTTTTGGTCATGCATGTGGAGTATCATTCACCCTAAACGTAATGCACAATTCATATACTACTCATCATAGTGATAAAGCAAAAGTTTATAAACGACTTAAATGCAAACCGGGGCTTGCCTTGTTGCAGGTCAGGTTCTGAGTTAAAAATTGGAAGGTTCTCTTCCAAGGCTTCTGGCTCCTCCTCGACTTCGGTCACTATACGATATGCAGATAACATGGATATATAAATGACTTTGAAATTTATTTAGTTTAAGACCATAAATTAATTCATGGTGATCACTATATGACAGGGACCTTAATTGGCTTTGGAACTTCGATGGTAGATACTAGGGAATATGATCAAGGCTCTTGCAAAGAACAGGAGATGATCATAGCAGATTGTGGTCTCCGAAAGTATGGCAAGCAATCAACTTCCAAAAATTTCCGAGAGGAAACTATAGCTTGAACCTAGCTAACAGTTGATAATCAAGATGGAGGGGGTGGTTCTGGTCTTAGCAAATTTTGTTTCATAATTTTCTAAGCTGTGGGGAAGGAGTTATTGTATTTCTGATTCGGCAAGAATTTCTGGATTTACTTTATAATTGAGTTTCTAGACATTAAATCAATATTTAGTTTGTAACTGATTTAGGACTAGTATAGTAGGTTAATTAAATCCAAGACTTTAACAGGAGCCAGGGTATGACTAAAGGAAGACTCAGTAAAATTTTGGGACTTAATAAAGCAACCTAATAGCTGTGAAAATTCAATAACTGAAAAAGGAAATTGAATTATACGGAGAGTTAAACAGGTGCTATGGCTCCCAAATTTTGCCTGACAATCAAGAATAGGACAATAAATTTTATGTGAATTTTGGGGATTTTTCCCGTGGATATCTTGTCTGGAAAAATTGCATATGCATTAGGAAAGATTATTTTCTACAGAATTTAACTCTGAGTTTCACAGAACCTAATTGGTATTGACAGAAACTAGAGCTCAAGAGCTTTCGAACAAAATTTGCTTGAAGATTTTTAGAGTATCCTACAGAAAGTATTCAATTTAGAAGTTTGGATAATTTTCTGGAATTAAATAAATCCCAAAGACCACGTGGCACATTCTGGTTGAGGCAGCACCGGGGTCCACAGAATTAAAGCGTGCAGCCACACTAGATCTCAGCCGCACCGTGATCCCGCAGTGAATGGCAGGTGGGACCCGATGGGGTCATCGTCTACCTCGGGCCGGTGCTCGCGCGGAGCAGCACCCGCGACGGTGGCTCGCCGGCGATCTCGCCGCCGGCCAATCCAACGCACCAGATTCGCGGAAACTTGCCGCCTGGGGGTTTTTGGGGTCGCTGAGCACGATGGTGAGGTCAGTGGGTCTTGAAGCTCGCCGGAAAAGGTCGTGCGACGGCGGTGGCGGCGATGAGCGCTCGGGCAACATAGAACTCTCTACAGAGTAGCTCAAATCACTTGGGAATTGCTCCAAAACCTTTCTGGGATGATGGAGTTCAAGGATATGGGCGCAGAAGGGGAGTGAGTCGCCGGGAATCATGAGTTCGACGGTGAGCCGAGGTTTTCTCACCGGCGGCGAGCAAAACTCGAAATTCAGAGCCGTTGCTTGATGATCCTTAAAGGTTTTTGCTCAGACAGGAGCGCTAGGGCCTATAGAAACTATCTCTAAGTAATTGCAAAGGATGATTGCTTGCCGAAAAGGAATTTGACATGAAATCATAGCTAGCTATCTACCCTCGGCCGTAGAGGAAACGAACAATAACTCGCTCAGGTTTCAACGATAAGGGAAACGGTTTGTACCATGAGCTAGAGTCTGATCAGGCGCACCTTTTTGCTCTTTGGAGCTAGGCTTGAAACGGCGCGGAACGGCGGTACGCCGCGGAGCAGTGGCGAGCGGCGGCGATGGCGCGCGGCGGAAGAATAGTTGCGAGGCAGAGGAGCTGTGATCGGGGATGAGAAGTGAAGGGAGCTTCGGCCGGCCTTTTATAGGGCCGCGGCGAGCAAGCAGGCAGCTCGCTGGAGCTGCATGCGCGCGCGCGGTGTCGAGCGGGGGCGCGGCGGTGCAGAGGTGGCGGGGTTGAGCTGATCCGTTTAAAAAGGGGAGCTGACATGTGGGGCCCACTGTCCAGTGATTCTCCCCACAGTTCAGTTACTAATTCATTTAAAAATAGAAGATCAACTCCAAAAATCATGAAATTTTGTGGAGATGGCAAATGAATTATCCTGAACACAATGGTGAACTCAATTCTTATGTTTAAAGAAGTTGGAGAAGAATTAAAAATTCAGATTTGAATTTGATTCAAATTTGCCAAGCACCTCAATAAAAATAGTAGATGAGTTTCTAAAATCTTGAAACTTGGTAAGCATGCTATTGAGGAATTTAGGAGCTCATGGAAAAATTTAGAGCCCTTCATTTGAATATTTGGTTTAGAGCTTATTAGGGCTTCATTGTGCATTGCTTACTAAATCTTATCCAAAAATTCTTATTCTTAAAAAGGTGAATAGAATATAATTTGGATTCATGGTGAAGTCTAATACCCATGTTAAAAGAACCTAACAAAGAGTGCAAGAAAAGTTTTGGATGGCATAGTTCATGTGTACCATTATATTGGAGATCCAAAATAGTTGATCACAAAACCCATATGAACTTAACATGCCATAAAAGTGGGGTTTTACACCTGCCTCCTGCCCTCCGAGCGCTGCTGATCCTGCCGCCGCCTCTCGCCTCACCAACTCTCGATCCCCGCTGCGGCCTCCCAAGCTCCAAGCTCCGAGGTCGCCTCCCGCCTCACCAGTGCCGTCTCCAAGCCTCGCCGAAGAGGTCAAGGTAATCCCGATTGTTAGTTGTTAATTTTTTCCTTCCATTGTTTACAAGTTAATTAGTGATTGAATACAATGATTACTTGTTGATATTGTCACACCAATATGATTATGTGAGTTTGGTTAAATGTATATGCGAATTGAATGTATAAGGGACTTAAATGTATATGCGAGTTGATATTGTCACACTAATATGTATACGTCACGCTGATATATATATGTCACACTAATATTCATACAATGCAAGTTGAATTAGCAATAGTTAATGTGTAAATGTAAGCTTCATTGTAATTTGATAATATAACTTGTACTAATTTAAGGTGAAATAATTGAACTTGTACATTATGTGATTTTGAATGTTTAGTTCGAAGATTTTGTATGTTGATTAATGTATTATGGCGTATGTGCATTAGTGCATGTTACACCTCACCCAACATGGCACACACTAAATGCGTTCGTGTCGTAAAAGATGGTTCTAGTCGTAACATATGTGTCAAGACGAGTACGGAGGCTTGTGGACGATAGACTCGGACTTGGAACTTTCAACTTGAACAACTTTCCCCCTCCCTCTCTAGTTCTTTTCTCTCTCGTAAATGACTAAATCATGAAAATGAGCAACGTAACCTATAGAAATTTGATTACCCATTCTGAATTGGCACATTTCACATGCGATAGGCATGTGAAGCGTGCAAGTTCAGAATTGTTGCTTTTTGGATAGCCTGAGAGTGACCGAGGACGTGCTTTTGATGAGATATAGGTACGGGGTCTGGATCCGTTTGTGATTTTGATAGCATAACCCTGATGTTCTCTACTGTACCATTTTTGGGCGTGCAGTGAAGAATAGTGGGGTTATGCTGCCAAAATTTCATCTAGATTCGGACTCCGTGTCTCGTCATTAGCACGTTAACTCGGTCAATATTGGGTGGGCTTATGACATATCGAATAAAGGTTGTCGGATATGACCGTCGGCAAACCGATGCTTTTAAGTTAGATGTCTCGACTACTGTAGCCAACCGACGGCCATATGGTCGACGGTCTATTAATGGATTCCTGTAGTGAAGGGATGCCTAGATGCACTTTCATCATCAATTCACATAGTCCATATGTATATTAGTTCATAATGAGTCATTTGGTTATTTCCAATCCCAATTATGCAAAGCGAAGCAAAACTGGAAAATACCCTTCCGGACTCTCTACAATATATCCCAAGTGACAAGGGTGGTCATAGAAGTCTAGTAAACACCTATCATGGGTTTCCCATCAATTTGACACAAGCATGCAGTTTTGTAAATAAAAAATTTTGAAAAAGGGATCATAATGGTCAAGGACACTTGCCTTGCTCCTATGGCTGGTTTGGATTAGAAGCTTCAAAGTCCTTGTGTTGAAGGTCCTCGTAAGCACATTTTAGAGCGTTACCTTCTGTTCTGCGCGACAAACATGCAAAACAAGCATTACAATCAATAACTGCTCAAATAGTACTCAATATGCCATGATATGAATGAACAATGCAATTATGTGGTAATACGTGTTATTAGGTCACTACTATTGCTTACTAACTAGTTACAATTGAGTTTTACATGTTTGAGCAAGTTTCGAATCAATACGGGAAAAACTGGGAAAGTTACAGGAATTTCAGAAATCAGGGACAGGACTAGTCCGCACATTGGGTCGGACATGTCCGCTCTGGACAAGAAAGTTCAACGGACTAGTACGCACTGGACCGAACAAATCCTCTATGCTCATCTAGGGCATGATTCAAATCAAGATGGGGACCGAAATTGATGTGGAAAGTTGGATCTAGGATAGTTACCATGAATCTGTTGCTTCAATGGTCGAGGATTAGGTGCAACGCGAGAATCTTGACATCTAGATCTGAAGAAGACAAAGAATTGGCAAAGAAGAACGTTGACGTAGAAGAATTTGTGAGAAAGATCACATCAACAATGACAATCTTGGTTGATTCCTTCATCTCCTTCTTCTTCCTTCTCTTCCCTTCTTCTCCCTTCAAGAGCGGGGCTATGAGGAGAGCAGGCGATGAGGTACGTCTAATGTGGGCAAGGGGGTAAAGGGTGGCTGGTCGGGTGTTTATATAGGAAGAGAGGTGGTGAGATTGTGGTGGAATCGAAGTGAAGGTCGATGGGGACAAGTAGGGGCCTTGGTCGGGTCCCACTGGGGCTCCTCAGAGGTGAGACACAATGTTCTTGAGCCCAATTAAGGCAATTATCCAATAACTCGTCATGGAGGAAAAATAGAATCTGAGTCAAAACCCTAAATACCAGACTAGTCTGTAGGAGGTCGGACAAGTCTGTTCGGGGTACATAGAGCTGATCGGAAAAGTTCGGTCTCTTGCCAGACAAGTCCGTCCAAGGGACAGAGAGTACAAAGGACAAGTCTGGTGTTGTGTCGGACAAGTGTGGGGGTTGTAAAATTTCAAAATTGGACTAAATTTAGGGTTTACTGGACAACTCCGAAGAGTTCCAGTAGCGACCATCGGACTAGTCCGTATATGATAACGGACAAACTCGGATGTGAACAGAAACAAATCTGGATTAGTTTGTAGATTGATCAGACAGGTCCGGGCGACATCATTGGCAAAACCAGACTAATCCATACAGTGTGTCAGACCAGTCCGCTGCCCTGAAGGGAAATAAATTTAGCCAGAGAGGACAGGTATACCGGACTGATTCAAGATTTTGTCCGGACAAGTCCATACCGAAATAGATTTTAATTGCTGGTTTGCCTCTAATTCATTTGAATCTTGTTCCTTTTTATGTTGTATTATGTTAGACATGGATAAGAATGAATGCAATGCATGATGGGTGAAAATGAGGCTGTTACACGCCATATGGGAAAAGGTCTACAAATACTTCAATGTGCCACCAAGCGATCAAGTTATGGCTGCAAACATGCGAGATGTCAACAACAATAACAAGGCTCGCAACTTGATCATACAAAGATTTACTAAAAGCGACTTTGATCGTGTTGCACACCTCCGATCAGCGTACAATGTGTGGAGGGCACTTTGCAACTACCACAAAGGATCCAACACGATCAAGGAGGTAAGGCAAGAAATGTTCAAGAAGGAGTACATACATTTTGAGATTCAACCCGGTGATTCAATCGATGATCTCTTTGCTCGCTTTAATAAAATTCTCAGCAACTTGTGTAGCATCGATGTTAATTTTTTTGATGTTGATAATGCTAGGCAATTGTTAAGTGCATTTGACATGTAAATTTGGGAGATGAAAGCTACATCTATTCCTAAATCTAATGTCATGAGTACACTTACTTTGGATGTGCTATATTCTAAATTAAAAACTCATGAAATTGACATAATCTCACATGAGAACCCCAACAAGTCTCTGGCATTTGTTTCACAATGTGACATGCCTAGCTCTAGCCAATCTTCATCATGTGGTATACTTGCTTTGCTGTCCTCTCTAACCCTTGAATAGATTGAAGAGTTTCCAGACGGGGAACTTGCACTCATCTCTACTCGGTCTTCAAAAGTATTGCAAAATGTGAGAACTAGAAGAAGAGGAAGTGTTGATTCTCAACGATGCTTCAAATGTGGTAATACAGGACATTTTTGTACGGATTGCACTAACCTTTCAGGTCCTACTTGCTGTGATGAAAAGCAAACATGGACGAATCACTCCTCTGCAAACAACAACAACAAGAAGAAGGGTTTTACAGGTCGCCAAATGGTAAACAGTTTTGTCTCCACACTTCAAGAATTTGGCTTGAGCGATGTGGACATCGGAAGTGACGAAGATGAAGAGAATTTCGCAAATATGTGATTCATGGCGGGCAACTCAAGATAAAGTATGGGGGAGGCAGAACACAACAACGATGACGAAGAGGTATGTCCCACTTACGAAGAAATGTGTGATGCTATTTCTCCAGCCACTGTAATACTTAAGGAAAAGGACAAAAAACTTAAAGACAATGCTGTTAAAATTGAATCACTAGAATCTAAAATTAGTCGTTTAAAATCTTTCATTCATAGTGATGATTCTTTTTCCTCATGTGAGCTCATATATAAACAATTGTCCTCTTTAAAAAGTGTGCACACCTCCACAATTGATAAACATGAACTTGAAATTAAAAAGAACAATAAGCTTGCTGCACTTCATGATAAAAACATGAAAGATGCTAGCTGTTCTACAACTGATTTGCATTCTTCTAGTTGTGATGATCTTAACATGAAACTACATGATGCTATGAATGAGATTTCTGTTTTGAACAATGCTTTACGTGTTCATGATGTTAAATATTGTACTAATTGCAAATTAAAAGGACAAACTTCATGTGAAAATCGCCTTGATGTGTCAAATAAACTTAATAAGAACTTAAACTTGCTGTTGAATTCATCTAAGTCTTGCAATGATAAAATGGTTTAGGTTTTGATTTCCAAGCTCATGATAAGGCACATAAACCTAAAATTGTAAAGTCATTAGGAAGTGGTTTGATTAAAAAAGTTCATAAACAAAAAGAAGTGGTTTTCAAATCTGCAGGAGTGTTGTCTCATTCGGTTTCTAATAAACATGTTGCTTGCTCATCTAGACATGAACATAAAGTTACCTACTGTGGTAGATATGGTCATGTCATAAATTTTGTTATAGACTAGCTAAACAGCATAAAAAATGAAAAAATGCAAGCTAGATCTCATAACTCTCATGCAAAATTTACTGCACATGCTGAACCAAATTGTTAGGAACTTGCAACCTGCTTTGATGAGTCAAAAACATACAAAGTTTGCTCCCAAACCTACAATTTTTCGTGCTACACATGTAACACCACATAGTCAGTAGTTGGGTACAAAAGTCCTCAAACTTTGGCTCATAAACCTGCTGTTTTATCTTAGCTTTCGCGTGCTATACTTGTTGGATGTTGTTTGACTCAGTACTAGATTCCTAAATGCCTTTTTGACTAACCCCAGTATTGATTCATCGACGTATTGGGCTTCTATGTAGGTTACACGCTTGAGGAAAGAGAAAATTTGGATTGTGAATTAAGGTTGCTCACACCACATGACTGGTAACAAAGAATGGTTCTCCTCCCTCTGTTTTTGTCACGTGTAGAAAATGTTACTTTTACCAATAATTCTTCAACTCCTATAATTGCTAAGGGTTCGGTTAGAGTTAATAATCACTACACTTTCAAAGATGTAGCACTTGTCAAAAATTTGAAATACAACTTGTTTTTGTTTCACAATAGCAAGATGAAAATCTTGAAATTCTTTTCACTAAAAATTGTTGCAAGGTTGTAGATTCAAATGGTGAGCTTATAATTAGCATGTCTCGGTTTGGAAGAGTTTTTAAAGCTGATTTTTTATGTCATCCTCTACGCATAGGTGTCTAGTTGCTAATGATTCAAAGGACTTATATTTTTGATGTTGTAGACTTGGTCACGTAGGCTTTGATCACCTCACACGTATTAGTGGCCTTGATCGCATACGTGGGCTACCTAACCTTAAAGGAGACAACAATATTGTGTGCTCTTCTTGTAGACATGCTAAGATGGTTGCAGGTTCACATGCTCCTCTCACAATGATCATGATAACTGAACCGAGACAACTTTTGCACCTTGATACCATAGGTCCTTCACGTGTTCAATCTTTTGGAGGTAAATGGTATATTTTTGTGATTGTTGATGATTATTCTAGATACTCTTGGGTTTACTTTATGGCATCTAAGAATGAAGCTTTTAGTCACTTAAGGACTTTATTTCTTATATTATCAATTGATCTCCCAGGATATTTAAAAGCAATTAGAAGTGATAACAAAACCAGATTTAAAAATCAGTCGTTTGATCATTTTGTGCTGAAAAAGGAATAGATCATCAATTTTCTTCACCATATGTACCTCAACAAAACGGTGTTGTAGAGAGAAAGAACAGACCCTGAGTTGAGATGGCTTGGACAATGCTTGATGAATATAAAACTTCTAGGAAATTCCGGTCTGATGCAATTGCAACCGCTTGTTATGTCTCAAATCGTGTTTTATTGCGTGCTAAGCTAGGAAAAACTCCATATGAGCTTCAGTTTGGACATAGGCCTAGTGTCACATACTTTAGGGTCTTTGGATGCAAATGCTTTGTTAAGAAACATGCTAATCTTGATAAATTTGAAGCTAGATTGGTTGATGGCATGTTTTTTGGTTATCCATCTCATATCAAAGGCTACCATGTGCTTTTACTTGACACTAACAATATTGTGGAGACTTCTGAGGTTTCTTTTGATGAAGCTAGCCCAGGTACTAGCCCTAATATTGCAGTCCAAATCCAAATCCGCTAGGTAGAGTATTTTCATTGAAGAAGACAAAGGAGTGGAGTCGTTGCCCGAAATTTCAGAAGTAGACAATGACGTTCCAGCTCTTGATCTCGCTCCACAACTAGCACCAACGACCGTCATTGCTGGTCCAGATCATCCTCAAGCCACAAGCTCTTTGATTTTTGATGAGTGCAAACAAGAAGAGTCTTGTGAAGTGTCTACTTCCCTCCAGATCCTCAAGAGTCATCCTCCACAACAAATTATTGGAAGCTTGCACGAATGAGTCACACGGTCTAGGTTTTGCGATCTAAACTCATGCTCATTCTGCTTTTGTTGTTTCTTTTGAACCCAAAGATATGTCACACGCACTCACTAATGAATCTTGAATTATTGCCATGCAATAAGAGTTAGAAAATTTTGAAAGAAACAATGTTTGGAAACTTGCACCTCCACCTTAAGGTCACACATTAATTGGAACTAAATGGGTGTTTAAAAAAACAAAGTGAGGATGGGGTTGTGATTAGGAATAAGGCTAGGTTGGTTTTTCAAGGTTTCACACAAGTTGAAGGTCTACATTTTGATGAAACTTTTGCTCCCGTTGCTAGATTAGAAGCCATTAGAATTTTGTTAGCCTTTTCTGCAACTAAAGGTTTCAAGTTATATTAAATGGATGTTAAAAGTGCTTTTCTAAATGGCTACATAGATGAGGAGGTTTATATCAAGAAACCACCAGGTTTTGAAAATCCAAAGCCTTGTACGGTCTCAAACGAACCCCTAGAGCATGGTATGATAGGTTAAAAAAATCTTACTTGAAAAGGGGTTTACCATGGGCAAGGTTGATAAAACTCTTTTTGTACATAAGCATGGCAATGACTCACTATTCGTTTAAGTGTACATGGATGATATTATCTTTGGTTGTGCTTCTCATGATTTTATGTCCAAGTTTTCAGCTATGATGAGTTCAAAATTTGATATGAATATGATGGAAGAACTCAAATACTTTTAGGGGCTACAAATCAAGCAAACCAAGGAGGGTACTTTTGTGCATCAAACAAAGTATAAGAAGGACCTCCTTAAGCACTTCAACATGGACAAAATCAAGCCTCTTCGAATTCTAATGGGAACAACAACAACACTTGAACTTGATGAAGATGGTGAACTCGAGGATCAAAAAGAGTATAGAAGCATGATCGGGTCACTTTTGTACACAGCATCAAGACCGGACATACAATTCAGCGTATATCTTTGTGCATGATTTCAAGCTTTCCCACATGCTTCACATCGTCAAGTCATCAAAAGAATTCTCAGATACTTACATGGAACTCAAGAAATTGGCATTTTTCTTCCTTCTTCCTCAACCGTTACTTTGAAAGCTTTTTCGGATGCTGATTCTGGGGGTTGTAGGATTAATTGGAAAAGTACTTCGGGTGCTTGTCATAATTTTGGTAATTTACTTGTTGCTTGGTCCTCTAGAAAATAAAGTTCAGTTGCACAATCCACGGATGAATCTGAATACGTATCTGTTGATAGCGCTTGCTCACAAATTCTTTGAATTGTTCAAAGACTTAAGGACTATTGAGTTGATCTAGATAGTGTTCCACTGTTTTTTGATAACACTAGTGCCATCTGCATTGCTAAACACCTAGTGCAACATTCTAGAACAAAGCACATTGACATTAGGTATCAATTTCTACGTGATAATGTTGAAAAAGGAAACATTTTGCTTCACCATGTAGATACCAAACAACAATTGGCTGACATTTTTACAAAACATTTGGATTTCACTCGTTTTTGTTTCATTCGTAGTGAAATAGGGTTATGCATTCTCATGGCTTAAATTCAGGGGGATCTTTTTGAAACTTGGGAAGTCTATGTGTGAATCTAAATTTAAA
Organism: Tuctoria greenei; assembly: GCA_036927565.1. Taxonomy (NCBI): domain Eukaryota; kingdom Viridiplantae; phylum Streptophyta; class Magnoliopsida; order Poales; family Poaceae; genus Tuctoria; species Tuctoria greenei. The sequence continues at coordinate 105,650,389 of JAYESD010000003.1, read as the reverse complement.
ACAATATGAGCATAGTATTCCATACATATATGACTTTGTGATATTTTTTGCATGCTGAAAGTTCTTACTACATTACTCGTGTTTTACATTTTGTAGTTTTTGCCATGACTAGTAATTGGAATAATTACTTACACTAAATCTAGTCATGATCGAACTTTATTGCTGTTTTGAACTTGTTGCATGCTCACAAGTGCTTTTAATAATGAAAATTAATCAATCAACTATCCACATGTTGAGCTTTTATGAACAAACAGAAAAATGAGAAAATATCAGTGCATGCATCGCACTTCTTCTTTTGAGATGGCTTATCATTGCACTTAGATATGAACTTGGAATAAGTTGTGTATGACTAAAACTATGTCCTTAAGCTTCTGATTGTCAAATGACGTGGACTTGGCTTGGTTGGTTAGAATAAGGATGATGTGGCATATAATCTCTTGCAAATGTCATATGTTCTGAATTTGTGCTTTGGAAAATAATAAAAATGCAGCAACAGATTCATGCTTTCAGGTCTTGAAATAGTTAAGTTTGTGAGATCATGACTTGCTTAAATTGAAAAATTACACTTGATCTCTAGCATGGCTTACACTACTTTATGTATCTCATTGATGTGATAGTGTAAGTTACTTGATAGTATGACTTGGATGAGCTTTGTTTTATATGTATATGTTATAATATGCTCATAACAATTGAAATTTCTCTTTTGAGCCTTGCTAAATACATTGTCAAAGGGGGAGAAATATGTCACAAATTACATATTCACGAGTTTTTACACGTTCTTCTCAGGGGGAGGATTTGTTTTTGACATTTATTTCTCATTTGATTTTCGATTTTCAAAAGGGGGAGAAAATTTGATTTTCAAAACTTTTCATGTGAATAAGCCAATGTTAGGATTTTAAGTGGTGTTGCCAATGCGTTCATCAAGAGGGATATTATGAGACCTATGTGTGCTTAATACATTGGCAATTAGAATAAAAGTGAAGGTTTACATTCAAAGTTTTGAGCTTACATCGATACACCATATACATCCCGATACACACTGTCTGAACTTTTTAATGTGTTTTTGGGAGTAACGTTATCTTCGATAGTTTTGGACTGTTCGAACTTTTTGATGAGTAGTTTAGGCCCAACCTTCCGAAAGGTAAGTCAATTGGGGTGGAGAACTCGACGTTGATGATCCGTGGCACTAGAGCAGCTCGAATACCTCTGCAATCACTGCACCACTGCTCCGTTGGTTATCAACTATGCTGCACACGCTTGACTTCGCCAGGAAGGCTAATCCATCCAAGTGCAAACGAGAACACAAGCAAGAACATAGAAGACACGATATGAAATCGCGAAGTTGGGGTATCACAAACCGTAGAACGGCGATATTATTAATCTAAGCAAAACCCACCAAATGTGGCCTGCGGCTGCAGTATTTAAAGGCTAGGGTTCGGCCAAAACACTGTTAGACATGTCCCTAATGGACTCATATGGGATACAAGGCCAAAAGGCCCGATATGGTGGTGCAGCACCGGACATAAATCTAGACTCGACTTGTTTCGACGATTCCCGATGACTCCGGATAAATTTTGAGGTGGGACCAGAACCATTGGAATATCTTCTCCTATTTCTGTGCATATGTAGAACGTTGAAAACAGAGTCCGTATGCATCCTGGGCGTCCGTTTTAAGGTGGACTGCTCCTGGATTCCGAATTGAACTCGAGTTCGAGTTGTAAACTGATTCCATCATCTCGTGGATGTCCCAGGTGGTTCTCCATGTTCCCAGGGCCTCCTCCCCTCACTTGTTGATCTTCTCCATGGTTCCTATTAACAATTAAATCATTACATATCAATCCATTCTCAAATTCACATGGGTAGGCAGTTAGCAACGAGTTCACCTACTGGTTTGGTAACTGCGCTCGTGCTCTTGTGATTGGTCCTTGTAGTTCAATGTGTGTGTCTGCTGTTGTAATGCCCTCATCATCCCCCCTCTTGAATTGGAGTCGTCCTCGACTCAAGTTCATCTTCTTCTCTCAAGTATGGTCGCAAATCTGAAATGTTAAATGTGGGACTAACCCCAAAATCGGGAGGCAACTCAAGATTATATGCATTATCATTAATCTTTTCAACAATCTTAAAAGGACAGCAACTCGTGGCATAAGTTTAGATTTTCTCAAGTCAGGGAATCACTCTTTTCTCAAATGTAACCACACCAAATCACTTTGTTCAAGTTTTACTTCTTTTCTACCTTTACTACCTGCAATCCTATACTTTTCATTCATCCTTTCAATATTTTTCTTTGTAGTTTCATGCATCTTAATAATGAATTTAGATCATTTTGTAGCATCCAAATTTATAGTTTCAAAAGGAGGCAATGGTCGTAAATCAATAGGAGCACGTGGATTGAAACCATACACTATATGGAATGGACTTACCTTCGTCGTGGATTGAACAGATCTGTTGTAAGCAAATTTTGTATGTGGTAAACACTCCTCCCACAATATTAAATTTGTTTTCAAGACAGCCCGCAACATAGTGGATAAAGTACGACTAACTATCTCGGTTTGTCCACCCGTTTGTGGGTGACATGTAGTTGAAAACAGCAATTTGGTTCCCAATTTATACTACAAAGTTCTCCACACGATCAGAAACAATAGTATTTGGCACACCATATAAATGAAGAATTTCCGTCATAAACATATCAGCTATGTGTGAAGCATTATCATTCTTATGACAAGGTATAAAGTGTGCCATTTTGGAGAAATGATCAACAACTACAAAAATGCTATCCCTCCCCCTCTTAGTCCTAGGTAATCCCAAAACAAAGTCCACAGAAATATCCTCTCAAGGTACACTAGGAACCATAGAGTGAGGGTGCTATTTATACATGAGTTCAGTCGGTTTGGCACCAAAATTAGCGCGTGAAGCAGTCGTTACCACCATTAGGGAGCCACAGGGAGTCGACACATGTTAGCTGACCGAGTAAAGCGCCAGTAATGAGTCAGTTGAATCAGGGGTTCGACCAACTTGTTTGTGGTGCTCCTCGGCCTGTGCTTCCTCTTGCTCACTGATTTGTGGGCCCAGGATCCTTCCCCCGTGAATTGACGTTGGATTCCCTCGGACACAACTGGGAATGGGTCCATGGATCCATGTGATGCCATGTTTCGTCACCTGATTGGTCGAAAGGTAACTTTTAAGATTGCTCCCTTCATTCTTCGGTATTTTGGGGCTTAATTCACCTACATGCAAATAGACACTAACACTTGTAGAAATGGTTACTATTATCCCCTACCACTATATTTTGTTGTCAATTTTATATTTTTTATATGGTGAATTGACGATCAAATTTGACATTTAAGGACCATCAACAAACTCCCAACGCTTAGTCTTTGCTCATACTCAAGTGAAGGCAAAAAGAACAAAGCGGTAAGATAAATTTTTGCTATGAGTATGAAATAAGTATACAAAGGATTTTAACTCATACCTTTGTTCTTGAACCCTTTTTGGTGTGGCTACCACATCATCTTGGGTGTTTGAGAGGTGGAACGGTTGAATGTATTTCACCCGGCTTACCTTCTGCTGAAATAATTTCGAAAGTTGCTATATTTCGAACGTTAGAAGGATATTGCCTCTTTCCTCTCAATTGGATTTTCTCAATTCACTCAAAGTGTTTGAATCCTCATCTTGGCATAATTTTGCCACTTTTTCCCTACAACTAAATATGGATTTTTTGTAGAGCTTGGTTGGGATAAAGAGTAGCAAACTTGCAATTGAAATATTACTAAGTAAAAAATATGATCCATATGAGAAAACTATGCTATAAAAACCAATGACTAAGGAAATAATGGATGATGAATGGTGATGATAACTCCCATTCGATCACTTTCTTTTTGTGCAAGGATGAAGCAGGGCTACTTATTGGCTCTTTTTTTAGTTCTTTTTTATAGCTCTTATACTCATGCTTTGTATTCCTTTTTGTGCATCTTTTTATTGAGAGAGGATTTTGCAAAAAAATTGCATGGAGTATATTTTGATGGTGGATGGATGAAAACTATGGAAGTAAGGTGGGGTGCACAAGAAATTCCTAATCAAAGATTTCATGCAAGTCACTCAATAGGGTCAAGAGTTTGAGAAAGTTAAAGGAAAATGCAAAGTGGCATATCCATGTGGGTTTTCAATAATTGTATCATATGGCCTTGGTGGATATTTAATTTCCAATTAGAGAGGGTGGCAAAACCTTAAGACTTCAAAATTGTGCAAAAAACAAAATCAGTTCAAGCAAGGATCGGTTTTATCCATGGATTTATTGTATTCACCATATCACACCAATCAAATATATAGATGACATGTTTTCCAAATTTCATTGTATGGGTCCAGAAACATGGTAATGAAATCAAAATACATGGTATACTAGTCTCAACTTTCAGAAAAATGCAATTATTCAATTTAAGTTGAGTTGACTTAGAGAGATTTTACTTGAATTCATCAAAAAGATGAACTCAGTTTGTGGTGAATTATAAAGAACAGTGGTTAGGAGATCTAAACTAACGAGTTGTAGCGAAACAGGGTCGAGAGGGGCCACCAGCAGGGTGGCCAAACCAAAGGCTTGGCCGAGCTCTGGCTGGCACCTCTGGTGCCCTGCTTCGTTGTGTCGTCTCGTGTGTTCGTTTGCGACGTGTTCTCGGGTGAAATGTGTAATTTGTACATTACGAAATTGCGAAGGGACTCCTCCCCCACACTTTTTTCCTAGAAACTTTATTGGACATGAAATAGACTAAAGGGAGAACTTTACTTGTGTTAGATCAACCGGTAAGTTCACTTTATTGAATAAAAATGGGGGGTGCTTACATTATCGAACTACAAATCTTGAAATAAAAATGAAACAAATCAACTAAAGGGTAAGAACCCAAGGCATAATGGGATGTCTTTTTATGGTGCCTTGTAGATGTCGGACATCCCTATGGCCTCACATAAGCGCCTAAGTTTGGCACTTATGCCCCGGCGGACACCATCAATCTCCTCCCTAAGGGCCTCAATATCATCTTTGAGTTCTGCCCTCTCACTGCGTCCATCATCCATTGTGCATGCTAACTTTTTGTTTTCCAAATAGATATTTGCTAGTTCTTTTACTAGCTGCGCTGCATTGGCTCGGGGAGATTTCGCATCACTACTTTGAAATTGTCCTGGAGGCCTTTTTATAGCAGGTGGTGAGAGGTGACGCCGCACCTTGGAGGGAGATGAACCCGTTGATTCCTCCATGGCTATCTTGTCCACACGCTTGTACAAGCCTTTTCCATTACCCATTAGTGTTTGCACACTGTGGATTATGAAACGATCGGTCGTTGGTTCCAGTGAGGTGTGAGTTGATGACTCGTAGCGGTGACTCACTACGTCACCCTTATTCATCTTAGGCGTGCCTGTGTACTTCTCGTCAGGCTGAAGCATGGGACAGACTTCATCTTTTTCTTTAAAAGGATGAGTTGTGATTGGCTTGAGAGCCGCAATTGATGGATGTCGTGTAGGAGTATGCGACTTTGTCGGCGCTCTAAGAGGAGATAGCGAGCAAGCGAGCCACTCTGCGACGAGCGGGGCTATGCTCATGGGGCGTTCCAAGTGGGGGAATCGCGGAGGGAGGTGCCACATCTAATGCCATGACGGATTTAATGGCCAATGTGGCTCCATCAATTTCCGGTGTAGGCTCCCCACTAAGGTTGAACGTGGAGCTAGAGGATGTGTGGGGCACGATGTCCTTACCGACCATGGTAGATGGGACTTGGTGGACGATGGAAGAGGGTGTTTCCTTTTTGGAACGATGCAAGTCTACCCCTCTGGTCATGGCTTTTTAATATCGCTGAAGCAGATATTCAATATGTAGCAGTGATAGTTCTGTTGAGATAACACGGGGAGAATCACCCGCGAAAACTGAAATGAGACGGCGCCAACAGGGAGTCAGCCGAACCAAGGGTTCGTCGGACTTGGTCTAGGCTCCATTTGGGCTGCTGTTTTGTGAGACATCTCTTTGGGCCATATGGATCACCTTTATAATGGGACCACTTATTGGACTTGAGGAGTTATGTAGAATTTGGATGAATGAATCGACTAATTTTATCTTGTCGACTTCCTTTTCCAAATCCTCGTGGGGATCTAAGAAGATGTTGAGATGGTGTCCATTCACCTTAAATAGATGACCTTCATCATCTTGGAGTGTGATGGCTCCATGAGATGAAGTTTCTATCATGATAAATGATCCTTCCCATTTACTTCATAATTTCCCATGTCCAAAGACTTTTACTCTGGAGTTAAAGAGAAGGATTTTATCTCTAGGCTTAAACTATTTTGGCGTAATCCGTTTGTCGTGCCATCTCTTGTTTGTTTCCTTATATATTTTAGCATTATGATACGCCTTATACCTCCAATCCCCAAGTTCGGAACCAACAATCTATCATTTCATGGCCTCGATAAGGTTCATGTTCCATCTTTTTGTGGCCCAATGAGCTCTATGATCCAACTCTACACGAAGATGGCAAGTCTTCTCATATACTACTTGGAACTGAGGCATGCCAATGGGTCTTGTAGGCAGTTCGATATGCCCACAATATATCGAGTAGTATGTGCTTCCAACCCGTTCCCATTTCCAATATAGTCTTTTACAGAATGTTTTTTATTTTCTTATTGGATGTTTCTACTTGATCACTTGTTTGTGGGTGATATGGAGTAGCAATGTTATGTTGGACTCCAAGCTCCCTTAGAAAGTTCCGAAAGGTCGTCTCCATAAAACTAGACCCTCCATCACTTATGACCATTCGAGGAGTGCCAAAGCGGGGAAAATGATCTCATGGAACATTTTCTTAACTTGCTTCGAGTCGGCATTTTTGCAAGGCAATGCTTCTACCAATTTTGATACAATCGACGGACACCAGACTATACTCGCAATCATAAGACTTTGGAAAAGGTCCCATGAAGTCAATACCCCACACATCGAATAATTTGACTTGGAGATTGAATGTGAGGGGCATGGCATTGCAAGCAGTGATTCCTTTTGGTATTCCCAACATCGGCAAATGAATTCCTTGGTATCTTCATACATAGAAGGACAATAGAATCCACTTTGCTAGATCTTTGTCTGAGTACGGTAAACACCGCAAAGGCCTCCATAGGGGCCAACATGGCATTTTTCATTGATTTTGGTGGCTTTGATTGTCAGGACACACCTTCTAAGAAGGCCATTGGTACATACTCGATAGAGATATGACTCATTTCCCAAGAGTATACAACTCTCATAGACGAGTTTCTTTTTTTTTTCCTTGTGGCACGTACCCCGTGACCATGAAGTTCACAATATCCGCGTACCAAGGATGAGAGTCAGTCACCTTGAGCAACATGTCATCACATAGGAAGTGATTTATGGGTACATCCATGGTTTGTGTGACTTTTTGGAGATGATCCACGATAGAATTCTCCACCCCCTTCTTATCCTTAAACCCCAAATCAAAATCTTGGAGTAGGAGAATCCATCGGATTAGCCTTTGTTTAGCATCCTTTTTGGTAAGAAAAAATTTCAACGCTGCATGGTCCATGTAGACTATGACCTTGGATCCAACCAAATAGGACCTAAACTTGTCGATAGCAAAGACTATTGTCAGGAGCTCTTTTTTATAGTGGCATAATGAAGTTGTGCTCCTGCTAGTGTCTCTCTAGCGTATGCTATGGTGTGATTCTTTTTTATCTTTGGTTTGGCCTAAGATCGCACCAAGAGCGAAGTCGCTAGCATCACACATGATTTTGAATGGAAGCATCCAATCATGGGTTAAATGATTGGAGTCGAAACAAGTGTCTTTTTGAGTGTATCAAAAGATTTAAGGCACTTCTCATCGAAATCAAAGGGAGCATCTGTAGCTAATAGATTTCTGAGGGGTCTAGCAAATTTGTAGAAATCCTTGATAAATCGTCGATAGTACCCAGCATGACCTAGGAAGTTGTGCATTCCTCTAATGTTGATTGTAGGTGGAAGTTTTTCGATAACTTCAATTTTCTCTTTGTCCACCTCTATCACCCAAGTGTCCAAGAACAATGCTCTCACGGACCATGAAAGTGACACTTTTCCTAATTAAGTACTAGATGCTTCTCTTGGCATCTTTGTTAGACCTTGTCTAAATTTTCCAGACAATGATCAAAATTTTTTCCATAGATAGAGAAATTGTCCATGAAAACTTTCATGCTTTCTTCAAACATGTCGGATAAGATAGACATCATGCACCTCTGAAAAGAGGCGGATGCATTACACAGTCCAAGAGATATTTGCCGGTAGGCGTATATTCCATATGGACATGTGAATGTAGTCTTACTTTGATCATTGGGATGGATGGGGATTTGATTATATCCCGAATATTCATCAAGGAAACAAAAAGGAATGTTTTGCCAACCGCTCTAACATCTCATCGATAAAGAGCAGTGGAAAATGGTCCTTCCTAATTTCCTTTTCTATGCACATCCTCCATCCCATGACGGTCCATTGAGGAATTAATTCAGTCTTCTCATTTTGAGTGACTATCATTCCTCCCTTCTTTGGCACTAATTGGACTAGACTAACCCGCTCACTATGAGGAAACAAGATAAATTATCCTGGCATAAAGAAGTTTCAAGACCTTTTTCTTGGCAGCTTCTTGTTGGTGTGTCTTAACATCTACAGTTCATCCTAGCAGCCAAGGCTAGTTCTGCAGAGGCACTAGCTAACCTAAGCCAAAGCAAGATGAGTTTTGCATGCATGCGCAAATTACCGTTGTTGCATTTCACCCAAGAGTATTCCCTAGGGTATCATATTTATTTTATCCCAAAGGAAGGAAAGTGAAAAGTGGCAATATCAAAGGAAGAATAGGGTGTTCTAGTGAGGAGTTTGGTAGGATGGGTAAATTACGTATTGGGAGTAGTGTGACACACACCTAAGCAATCTACTTTGAGGGGTAAAGATGTCCTAGTGAAGGTCAAGTTAAAGATGAAGCTACTCCTACTGTGCTTTAATTACTCATATACATAGCCTATCAATGTAGACATGAGTATGCTAACGATGAATACTGGAGCTTCGTGGTCCAACATCGGGCATGGGTTTACCCTTGTCAACATCAGGATGATTCTCGCCTCGAGCCTATGGCATAGCTGAACGAGGGGGATTACAAAAGACAGACAGGACTGTTACCACTTGCTGCGTACCCCTACAACTCATGGGTCTACGAGACATCCAACACTACTTAACTATCTAAGGACCTTGCTTACATGTTAAGTAAATACCTTAAGAGCTGCAGTACAAGTACATTCCTAAGGCGATGACTAACCTAAACATTGTTGAACCAATGTTGGAGCCAAGCACTAACTTATTTATATTAACATAGTCATGTTAATGTCTAATTAGACTATAGTGGTGGTGTATGATGTTTATGATAACATGATATGAGCATTATGACTAGATCATAATAACATCTACACCTAGCATGTACATGGACTCCACACAAAAAAACGAAATGCTTTGCCCAAGTAAATGGAAAAATAAATACTAATAATATCATTACCATAAAGCATAAAATCACAAAATAAAGAAAAGAAACATGAACCAAACATTTCCCTATTTGGACTTGGGGCTAGAGGCTCCTCTCTACAGCCTAACCTCCACTAAGGAACTAAGAGAGCACTAGTATAACACAAGAGATACTGTTTGAGCAGTGTGTGTGAGAAGTGAGGCCTCCCCGTATTTATACATGGAGTAGAGGCGGTTTCTGCAACCAAAAGGACGTGAAGCAGTCTCCACCATCTTTAGGGCACCACAGGAGAGCGCCACACGTCGGCTGACCGAGTTTGGCGCTAGGACCTAGTCGATCGAGCCAGGTGGTTGGCTGACCTGGTCCTGCCCCCCCCCCCCCTCGACCCTGCTTTCTCCTGGTTGCTGCCATGTGGATCCATGCCTCATCCCCGTGTGAATCGACATTAGATTCCCTCAGATACGCCTGGGAATGGATCCATGGATGCATATGATGCCACATGTTGTCGTGTGATTGGTGGGGTGGTACTTTTCAGGATTGCTCCCTTCATTCTTCATCAATTCTGCATAAAAACTCTTGCATGCACTATTTCTCCAAGTGCAAGTGGGATTATGTAAAATATAAATATAATGTGTGTAAGAAATATTTATTCCTTCACATATATTGACAGTTGAAATTTGTATATAACGATCGTTGACAAACTCCCCCAGGCTTACCATTTGCTCGTCCCAAAGCAAAGATAAAGACTTAGGTTGTTGATCCGGAGCTGCTACAATGTCCTATTTTTCAAAAGTACCAATGCACAACAAAATATTCTACCTTGCACTAAATAAATTGGCTATGGTACCTCACCCTTTTTCTTAGTCATTATGGGCCTTATGCCTCATTCTTTTCTTGGGTGGTTGAAAGATAGAACAACAAAGTGAGCATGCATCATCTAATGTTTAAGTTCCACTCAAATTAGGTTCCTCAAATGATGCACTCAATCACTCCTATGTGGAAAGTGGTTTTTATATCCTCACCAAGGCAATGTCTTTCTTGTCCTACATCTAAATAAGGCTTATATGTGGAGCTTGATAGGGATCAAGAGTAGGCATATTTGTAACACATTTATTGCTAAGTCAAAAGAGTAATCCTTAGGAGAAACAAATCATACTTTTGATTAATATTTGTGCAAGTGTGATGGAATATTTTGTGGAATTGAAATATGAAGATGACTCCTTTGTAAGCATTCTCTTTTTTTGTGAGGATTAAACATGGCTACTTATTCTCTCTCTTTTTTATCATGCTCTTGTACATGAGCATGCATTGTTCTTTTTCTCATAGCCATGTCTTCTACTCCGCTTTTCTTTTTAGAAATTTTAAATAGAGTATTATGCAAGGAAATCATGGAGTATCTTTTGATGATGGAATGGTACGACGGAATTTTGTAACTTATAGTGTAGAAGTTTAGCATGTGCCCGTGCAATCTTGATCGTAAAAGCATGAAAAGATTCTCACATAGGTCTATACTAGTTTGACTAGGCTCAATGTGAGGACAAATAGCATATGCATGGGGTTTATCAAGTTCAAATCATCATGTGGCTTTTGTAGGAATGTCTATGAAATGAGGAACTTCCATTTTAGATTTTTTTCAGAAAATCAAGTTTGACTTTCAACTAGGATATTACCAGCTCTTATTCCTATATCATATCACACAACAACATAGAATTGGACTTAAGCTTTTGTTACCAACAAATTCCAAGTTTTAAGGCAAGAATATTATAAGCCAGTAAATGCAATGTTTGTATATTACTAAGTTGTATACAAGGGACTAGAGAAAACAAAACAGAGCAACTATTCACCATTTCAACTTATGCAAAGTAAAGAAATATTCTTACCGCACATCTCTTATTTTATTATTCTAACATATACTACATTTTTTCATTGCAAATGTGGTGGAAAGAAAGAAATAAAATAATGGAATGCAAATGGCGTGTGATACAAGATACCTCAAGTATGGGTCCTCCCCCAAGCTTCTTCTTCTCAATCTCTGTGATAAGGATTGAACCCTTGATGACGGATGTAAGCCATAAGGTGGGCTTGTTGTTGCTGCAGCATGGTGTTGACGTTGTTGAACTATGCATTGATTTGTTGCTGCTAGTCTTGGTTACCTTGGATGTGGTCTTGAAGTGTGTTGAGGACATCGGCTGTCCTCACTTCAAGGTCTCCCATCCTTTGAGTGAGTTCCTTCATTCTTTGGCCAAGATCACGAGAACCTCAGGGAAAAAAAGAACTACGTGTACTCATCGGTCGAGGAGGAAAGCTACTAGAGCTTGAGTTGGAACCGTAAGGGTTCAATCTCCCTCTGGTGGTAGTCCACTCTTGCCACGATGATCTTCCAGCCTCATACGTTTGAGGTTGGGTCCAACCGGTTGCACCACCCATTGGATCAACTTCCTCTTGGTACTTATAGGTGGGAGTAGATCCAGGTGGCATCTCCATGGCTGCTCTTCATGAACAGCTTCTCGTGACCCTGCCAGAAACATTACTCCTACAATCCTCTTCAATTGGTTGAAGAGCAATGGTTACCTGCTGGTATTTGTATAAATGAAAATCTGGGTTAGGTAACTAAATCTCATTTATATATCCAGTATTGAAAAACACTAAGGATCCATCTAGATCATGTTTAAGAGTGTGTCCTTGCACTAGATAGTCCCCATCTATTAAGTAGTGGCTTGTTAAAAGTTCTTCAATTGAATCATTTTCTAAAGCCCCTAGTTTCATAGCAATGCAGGTAATTAATGAAGTACGTTCAATTGGTCCCATCATTTTAGTTTTTTATAACCATTGTGACATCAGCATTCATAGGAGCAATTTAATCTTTCTAACCATGGCATAAAGGGTCCTAAGTTCATCTTCACGCACAATCCTAACATCTCCTCTAGGAAACATAGTCATAGCCACCCATCTATGCATGAAGCATAAAGTGGGATTTTACAAGCGGCTATTCCTAGAACTCCTACATGCTACCTCACTAGTAAATTCTTGCAAAAAAACTTTGTTTATTAAATTCATACAAAGTATCTAAATCTATTGAACAACGCCTAGAGAAGCCCAGGATTTCATAATTTTTTTCTATAGGATAAAGTATTCTTTTCAGAAATACCTTCAAATCCTAATTTAATGGTCCATAGGAATTGAATAGTGAGGAGGCGTGAATCTTCCTCATCTACTTGATCAAAATTATCCTATCCTAATGCATGCCAAATGGTAAAGAATTCAAAATCCATACAAATTTTGGAGATTAGCACCGGATCGTAAGCCTTCATGTGAGCAAACTCATGATCTTGGAGGAGGTTATAGGCTTGTCGTTCAACATCGTGCTTCAAAAAAATGTAAAGAAAATAAATCTAAATTGAGACTACAAATTCCCAATCCCCTAAGGAAAAGCAAACATGGTATGGGAAAATGCAAAATTCAAATGGGAAAAATTCAAACCAGGATGAAAAAAAAAAGATATGAGATAATTATGAAATTAACCCATTGGCGAGGTCCTATCCAAATCCGATGAGATGGATTTTCTTGAGTCTTCATAAAGCTCAATTTTCAGCCTCTGACCCCAGAGAAGTGAGCTTTGCCGGCTCACCTTGCTTTTTCCTCCATTCCTCGTTGGTGGTTTAGTGGGCTTGGACCTTTCAGATGTCCCTAGCTTCTCCATCTTTTTGAAATGTCGGCGTGAGCGAAAATATGGAGTCTCCTCATAGATCAATTTCCTTATGAATGCAATGAGGGTTCCACTTGAGGTGGTGTAACTTTGACCTCCTTGATGTGTTTGATATTCAGGCCATACTTGATTTTGATCATGGAGCATTGCTCCTTCCTTGGCTGAAAGTCAAAGTATTCCTCCTTGCCATTGATATGGGAGCGGATTTATCTGACTCACACATCGATGTGAGCATCTGTGGTGCTAAGGAAAGGGCACCCAAGAATGAGCAAGGTTTCCTTCTCGACCTCCATGTCAATCACCATGAAGTCCATGGGTATGAAGCAGATTCGGACTTTCACTACAACATCTTCAGCGAGACCCGCAAGATAGTAGACCAATAATCGACCAACTGGAGTTGCATTGGCATTGGAGAAAATGTGGTGAAGTTGAGCTCATCGAAGACTACCTTTTACATGACACTAACACTTGCATCAAGGTCACAAAGTGCCTTGTCAAAGTGTTGTGTACCAATGGAGCAGGATATAGTGCGATATCCTGTGTCCTTCAGCCAATTGCCCTTCAGTATGGAGATCATGTTAATGTTCTCTACAGGAGGCTCAAGTTGTCCTTGCACCTTGCCATTCTCTAATGGCAGGACAACAGCTACCAGTTGAGCTAATTGAGTCTCCAACATCTTGTTGAATCTCAACTGGTTCTTGAAGGAAGAAGCTAAGCATTAAACCTTGGCATTGATGTTCTCCAGGGTCTTATCATTAGCTGACAACTTCTTGGATAGGTTATCATTGATCTTGAGTTGGCTAATGGCATTTTCCTTCAATTTGGGTTAATTTCAATTGCCATTATTGTTGTTGTAGCTCCCTTGAAAGAAAGGGTGTGGTTAGCTAAGTATAGGGCATCCTCATGAGTGTTGGGGTAGTCACTCCCCATATGACCGTGGTGCCATAGACCTCACATGTCATGTGAGAGTCTAAGGACTTCACGATGCCAAATACTTCTCTATGTGCTTGACAATCCAGCTTCTTCATTAGGAGATCCAATTTGGGTACGATCATGTCCACCTCCTTCAATGTGTGCATGCCTCGCTATCGGGGTTGGAGACTCTCATCGCTTCAACCCATGTTGGAAACTATCTTATCGATCCACTCTTTGACTTTGGGCACCATAAGGGAGAAGAAGGCTCCTCCAACAGCACAATCCACATGGTCACGAGCTAACAAAGTCAGCCTGCTATAAAAGTATTGGATGATGAGTCAATCATCCATGTCATGGTGGGGACAGGCTAGGATGTACTCTTGAAACATTTCCCATGCTTTTGGAATGGACTCCTTGGGATCTTGCTGGAAGCTTGAAATCCTTCCACGTAGGCATTAGTCTTGCCCAATGGGAAGAATTTGGCGAGGAATAATGTAGAATACTTTTCCCAAATATTTATAGCACTTCGGTTCACGTAGAACCACTGCTTTGCTCTCCCAGGGAGGGAGAACGGAAATAGTGGAAGACAGATGGCATCAGGCGTGACATCCTTGATCTTGAAAGTGGTACAAATCTCAAGGAATTGTTGCAGGTGAGCACTTGCATCCTCGTTGGCTTTCCTATAGAAGAGGTTAGCCTGCATAATAGGGATTAGGCTAGTCTTGATTTTGACTTTTACGTCTACCATGTTGACATTGGGCTGAGCAACACATTGTCAGCAAAGGGATCCAAAAACTCATGAAGGATCTTCTGGGCCATTGGCTTGCAGCGTGATGGTGCGGAGATGACGGTTTTCCTTGCCGACAAGATACTTGAGGAGGAACCTCTCAAGGTCAAATTCTTCTCAGTAATGATTTGGGATATCAAGGTCATACATTACCCTGTTTTCACATCAAAGAACATGAAAACAAAGCAAGGTTATCCTACTAAAAACATACTAGAATCCTATCTACCACATTATCATGCAAATATTTTATGCCTTCCCGGCAACGGTGTCAGAAATGTTTGTTGTTATTTCTTAACATCTATAATTCATCCTAACAGCCAAGGCTAGTTCTGCAGAGGCACTAGGCTAACCTAAGCCAAAGCAAGATGAGTTCTGCAAGCGCACAGAAAATACTGTTGTGCATTTCACCCAAGAGTATTCCCTAGGGTATCGTATTTATTTTATCTCAAAGGAAGGTAAGTAAAAAGTGGCAAGATCAAAGGAATAATAGGGTGTTCTAATGAGGAGTTGAGTAGCATGGGTAAATGATGTAGTGGGGGTAGTTTGGCACGCAACTAAGCAATCTACTCTGAGGAGTAAATATGTCCTAGTGATGGTCAAGTTAGAGATGAAGCTACTCCTATTGTGCTTTAATTACTCATATACATAGCCTATCAGTGTAGACATGAGTATGATAACAATGAATACTAGGGCTTTGTGGTCCAAAACATCAGGCACAAGTTTACCCCTGACAACATCAGAACGATTCCCGCCTCGAGCCTGTGGCATAGCCAAACATGGGGGATTACTAAGGATAGGCGGGGCTGTCATTACCTGCCGCCTACCCCTAAAACTCCAGGGTCTACGGGACATCGAACGATACTTAACTATCTAAGCACCACAATTACATGTTAAGTAAATACCTTAAGAGCTGCAGCACAAGTACCTTCCTAAGGCAATGACTAACATAAACATCGTTGAACCAATGTTTGGACCAAGCACTAACTTATTCATATTGACATAATTGTATTAATACCTAATTAGACTATAGTAGTGGTGTATGATGTTTATGATAACATGATATGAGCATTATGACTGGATCATAATAACATCTACACCTACCACATACAATTACTTCACAATCAAACAAGAAACGCTTTGCCCAAGTATATAAATAAATAAAGACTAATAATATCATTATCATAAAGGCTAAAGTCACAAAATAAAGAAAGATACATGAGCCATACCTTTTCCAATTTGGACTTGGGACTATAGGTTCCTCTCTATAGCCTAACCTCCACTAAGGAACTAAGAGAGCACTAGTATAATAAAAGAGAGAATCCTTGAGTGGTGTGTGTGAGAATTGAGGCATCCCCATCATTTATACATGGAGTAGAGGTGGTTCCTGCCACCAAAAGTGTGTGAATCAGTGTCCACCATTTTCAAGACACTACAAGAGAGTGTCATGCGTTGGCTAACTGAGTTTGGCGCCAGGACCTAGTCAGTCGAGCCAGGGGGTCGGCCGACGTTGTCCTGCCCCCCTCCTCAGTAGTGCTTTCACCTGGTGGTTGATAGATGGGTCCATGCCTTATCCCCGCATGAATCAATGTTGGATTCCCTCAGATACGCCTGCGAATGGGTCCATATATCCATGTGATGCCAGCTGTCGTTGTGTGATTGGTTGGGGCGGCACTTTTTAGGATTGCTCCCCTCAGTCTTCATCGATTCTGCATAAAAACTCCTACATGCACTATTTCTCCAAGTACATGTGGAATTATGACAAATCTAAATATAATGTGTAAGAAATATATTTTCCTTCACATATTTGAGTTATATTGAGAGTTGAAATTAGTATATAATGATTGTCAACAACGCATGACATTATTTAACCGCCGTTGGGGCTCCTGTGAGGGGGTACTCTCGGGGGTCAATGGGAATGCGATGGGTGCAAAGAGCAGGGCTGGTACCCTTGAGGTCTTAGAGTGAGTAGCCGAAGACAGTCCTATGCTTTTCTAACATGGCTACGAGTTTGAGTGTTTCCTCTTTTGAAAGCTTGTCACTTATGATGATAGAGGCTTTCAAATCTCCATTTAGAAAAGCATAGCGTACACCTGGAGGTATGATTTTGAGTTCAATAGGAGGTTTTACTGTGGGCTCTTCATTAGATAATTCAAATTGAAAGTCGCCTAGAGAGGGGTGCGAATAGGCAATAATACCTAAAATCACTTAACCAAACAAGATTAAGTTCCTGTGGCCAGACTAGTCTGGTTCAGGGCCCGGACTAGTCCGTTCAGCACAGGGTGGAAACCCTTAAACTTGATTTCTATAGGTTATTTGCAGAATTAAAGTTCACCAAAGATATGAGCAATGTGTAGTAAACTTGTAAGGCTCAGATTGTAAAGTTTAAACACTTAGATTGCAAGTTTACGATAATGATCAAAGTGTAGGGCAATAAAAGCAAAGTGAATCCTAATAGCAATACTAGTGATCACAAAAAGCGAAAGACAAGTGAAACAAGATTTATCCCGTGGTTCAGCTCCACGAAGAATCCTACCTCCACGTTGAGAAGTCCACACAAGGACCGGGTCTCACTTGACCCTTCTCTCACCAAGCCACCACGATGGCCCGCTTGGTTTCCACTATATCAATGGGTAATCACCAAGTTTGATGGGGCTGCTCACAACTTGAGGCTCCTACAAATCAATACAAGAGGAGCACACGAAGATCAACTCACCCAAGCCACACAACACAACACAATGTGCAAGAGATCAAACAGAGAGCCAAAGCGCGATGATCTTCCTTTACTCTCCTCCCCAAACCCTAATCTCTTCAAGATTTGCTCTTAGGGGGTTAGTAGGACGAGTAGAAGGATTTGGAAGGCTCTAGGATGCTTGTGGCGGTGCTAGGGTTCAAGACCTGTTCAAATGAGCCTGGGGGTCCCCTTTTTATAGGGGTCACAAGCCCATCTTGCTTACATCAGCAAAGGGGCGGACTAGTCCGGCCCCCTAGGGTTTCTCTTGGTCTGTCACACTAAGTCTCAAACGGACAAGTCCGTACACAAACGGACAAGTCTGAACTTCTCCAGGGAGCTTTGGTCCGTCCAAAAAACGTACAAGTCCGGACTTCTCGGACTTAGCTCCAAATTCACTCCAGAGATGTTTGGTCCACCTTAAAACAGACTTGTCTGCCATGGCCAGACTAGTCTGGCCCTGAGGCCCGGACTAGTCCGGCTTCCTAGGGTTTTTCTCATTTTAGGCTTCTCACTTAGGTTTTTCTCTAAACCACCACTTTGAGCCCCTTGGTATGATCTCAATGCACATGATACAACCACCCTCTCACATGATACAGCTCAGATAAACTCAACGCCATAGAAACCCTAATTTCTATGCTTGAGTCTTTGATGCCCGTTTTCTCCTTTTCCTTTTTGAGGGTTTTCATCTCATTTCAATCCTTGTACCTGTGCTTAACATCAACTTAGCTCATTAGCCTCTTAATTGTCGTCATCAATCATCTAAAACCCACGGGGATGCCTAGATGCACTTTCAATCTCCCCCTTTTTGGTGAATTGATGACAACACATTAAGACTTCAACAACAAAGATAATAATTTGTTTTCATAACATGTATTTGTATGAGTGACTCCCCCTCAATGTATGCATCATGAGTAAGAGAGATTGAGAGAGTTCTCATACATATACATGTTATGGTGGGGTGCCTAAGTGATGTGTTCGTAAAGTGTGATAAGACAATGATTATGCAAAATAGACATTTAAATGAGAAAACACATCACAAATTTAGGCAAGATACATGAATACATAGATTAAGTCTTACAATACAACTTGAAATGAGTTTTAAAACATAAGTCCAAAATAGATCAATACTCTCACAAAATAGTCTATCTATCTTATCTCTCCCCCTACATCTCACTCCCTATATCTCTCCCCTTAGATCTCAGTGCCCATCCAAGCTATCATCTCTCTCTCCCCTTTGGCATCAACACACCAAAAAGGAAAAGAATAGAGGAAGGGCCCTTAGGACTACTCATCGTCGGAGTCGGAGTCGTCGTTGCCGCCTTGGGGCTCGCTGTCGCTTTTCGTGGCCTCCGGGTTAAGATGTGCCTCATCATCATCGGTCGGGGCCGCGGTGGAAGTCCCAGCTTCTCCAAATTCATCAAGCTCCTCGGCAGTGAACTCGGGAAAGGAGGTGAGCTCACCATCCCTCTCCTCGGCGGTGCACATTGGAATATCCAGCTTCTCGCACATTGCCTTGAGATACTTCTCATTGCAACGCTCCATGCGACGTTGTCGAATTTCCGTCTTCCGGGACAAGGAGAAGAGAGCCTTGAAGCATTTGAAGAAGCCACTCCCGCATTGTGTCAAAGGCGGAGGTGGTGGAGGAGATGGCACAAAGCAAGAGGAGGAAGTAGGAGGATCCACATTCTTCCTCCTAGGAGCAGCCGGCTCCGGAGGAGGGAGTTGTGGTCGAAGCCTCCGGTGAATGATGTATTTCTTGAATGTGAGCCCGGAGATCTTCTCGATCATGTACATAATGTATGGAGCATATCCACATGATCGGTTGGGGGTGTGAGAGATGTTTAAGATGTCATCAAAGATATAGTCCACCACATTGAAGCGGACATCTCCATCAATGAGGACCATTAAGTGCCTCAAATTGCCTTGTATTATCCCCGCATCTCCATCCTTGGGGGCAATGGTCTTTCTAAGGACCCGTTTGAGCACACTATAGAATAGCTTGATGTTTTTGATATGCCCGGCCTCATACTGTGCATGACTTGGATACATATACTCCAAGGTATCCCGATCAACTGGCTTCAGATTTGAAATGATGATCTCATTGTCCAGCTGGTCCTCCAAGTCAAGCAATCAAGCAAACTCCCAATAGGTGGTGGAGTACTGCTCTCCATGGGTCATCCAGGTAATCCTCCTGTCCCCATCGGTGTGGAAGTAGAGAGTGGAGTAGAACTGAGTTATGACTTCAACATTCCAGTCGTACTGGAAGGCCATGAACTTCTTCAGGCCATGCCTCTCGATAGCCTCAATCACAGCATTGAAGGCTTGATGATCTTTCTGGGCCATGTAGTCTCAGTCTATCCACTGAGCGTCTGTGACAGGGGTCTGCTTGGTTATATAGACCGTCCTGTAGTAGTCACAGTGGAAGTCACACTAGAACCGGGAATCCACTGTGCTCCTGTCACGTTGATAAACATTGATCTTCCTCAGCTTGCGTGCTATCTCACCCCCCTTTCCCTTGAAGATGTTGGCGTTGAAGGCAGCTGCACGGTTTGGGTTCCGTGCAGGAGAGGACATCCTCAGGGGGCCAATCGATTGAGGGGCACCCTTCTTGACTTTGCTTGCAGCCTTCTTGGCCACAATCACCCTCTTCTTGGGTGCAGCATCAAATGGGGCTTTGCCTTTATCTTTGGAGGTCCTCGCCCCCTGAGACTTGGCTTGCTCACCCAAGGTCACAAGCCTCTTTCTTTTCGGGGCAGCCTCGGCAGCAATAGAGGTGTGATCCTCATGCTGTGTCTTGTTTGCCCTCTGAGAGGCAAAGTATGCAGCAGTCATCTCTTGATCCTCTCTTTGCTTCCGGCGAAAGAGAGTCTGCTTCTCAGCTTCGGTCTCAGAGTCGGAAGGGGGAACGTATTCATTGTCTGACATGATTGCTGACAAGAGAAGCAAGGGAATGTATATAAGTCCAAGGAGTCAATATAAAATGGTAGAATTCATAAAATCAACCTAGGTTAGGGTTTTCACTGTGTAACCCGGACTTGTACGCCCAGGGGCCGGACTAGTCCACACTAGGTCGGACTTGTCCGCCCTGTGGCTGGACTAGTCCGGTTCACACAGCAAGAACCCTAATCTAGGGAAATTTTGCAAAAACTACGGATCCTACCACAAAAATGGAGCTACATGATCACATTGATGTGTATAAAAACATTTGTGAAGAAGTTTCTATCAATGGACCCAAAAGAATTGAATTTCAAGGATTTTGGAGTTAGGTCAAGAATACCTCTTCAAATCTTCGATTAGATGAAATGTGAGTGAGGAATCGGTCTCCGATGCTTGGGGAAAGGTTCCTAAGCACCTTGGGGCTTCAATCCACCGATTGGAATCAAGATTTGTGGATGGAATCAAAAATCGCCGTTTGGGAGACGGTTTTAGAGCGTTTTGGAGAGAGTGTTTGAATGGAAGTGGAGAGGTCGAGGGCACCCTGGGGAGGTTAAGTCCCCAAGGGCCGGACTAGTCCGGTCAGGAACCCAAACTTGTCCGGCCTCCGGACTGGGTCCGGACAACCTAGGCTACAGGACTAGTCCAGTGCAATGGAGCGGACTAGTCCGGTCCTAAGACCTAAAAATCCTATATATTGAGTTTTTACTGGAGATTTGATCCTTTTGGACTATATTTCACAAAAGATCTTTGTAAATATGGTCAGTAAGCAATCAACAATCAAACTATGACCATGATTCACAAGGATTCAATAATTTCAAAATAATTTGTAGAGAAATTGAGGTGGATGCGTTTTTCGCAAGCATGTGTGAATTTTGAATATTACAATCAGATGTGCAATACTTAAGCCACATTTCGAGAATCTAAGATATTTAGCTCACTCCTAAGTTCACAAAACCTTTTCTCATCTAAAGGCTTGGTAAAGATATCGGCTAATTGTTTATCGGTTCTTACATGGGAAATTGCATGTCTCCTTTGATGGAGTGATCTCTCAATAAATGGTGGCGAATATCGATGTGCTTGGTCCTTGAGTGTTCAACTGGATTGTGGGCTATTTTGATGGCACTCTCATTGTCACATAGGAGAGGCATATGGCGCAAGTTTATGCCATAATCCCTAAGAGTTTGTCGCATCCAAAGAAGTTGTGCACAACACCTTCCGGCGGCGACATACTCCACTTCGGCTGTGGAAAGTGCAATGAAGTTTTGTTTCTTTGAGGACCAAGACACTAGAGATCTACCAAGGAATTGGCAAGTTCCCGATGTACTCTTTCTATCAACTTTGCACCCCGCATAGTCCGCATCGGAATATCCAATGAGGTTAAACTTAGAGCCCTTGGGGTACCAAAGTCCTAGGCTTGGTATGTGAACCAAATATCTAAGAATTCTCTTAACGGCGGTCAAATGACACTCCTTAGGAGCGGCTTGAAATCTAGCACACATACACACACTAAGAATGATATCGGGCCTAGATGCACATAAGTATAGCAATGAGCCTATCATGGAACGATATACCTTTTGGTCCACACTTGGACCATCTTCATTAAGATCGAGATGCCAATTGGTTGCCATAGGAGTCTTGATGGGTTTGGCCTTGTCCATGTCAAACTTCTTGAGTATATCTTATGTGTACTTGGTTTGACTAATGAACGTGCCTTCCTTGAGTTGCTTCACTTGAAAACCTAGAAAGAACTTCAACTCCCCCATCATGGACATCTCAAATATTTCTGTCATTATCTTGGAAAACTCATCACAAAAAGCTTTGTTAGTAGAACCAAATATAATGCCGTCGACATATATTTGGCAAAGAAACAAATCATCATTGAAATGCTTAGTGAATAGAGTATAGTCCGCCTTCCCAATTTTGAAACCATTTTGAGTTAAAAAGTCTCTAAGGCACTCATACCAAGCTCTAGGAGCTTGTTTGAGTCCATAGAGAGCCTTACGCAATTTGTACACATGGTTTGGGAATTCTTCATCTTCAAATCGGGGGTTGCTCACATACACCTCTTCCTTGATTGGACCATTGAGGAATGCGCTCTTGACGTCCATTTGATATAGCTTAAAATCATGGTGAGTAGCGAAGGCAAGTAATATACAAATTGATTCAAGCCTAGATACGGGAGCAAAGGTTTCTTCGAAATCCAAACCTTCGACTTGTGAATACCCTTTGGCCAAAAGTTGTGCCTTGTTGCTTGTAACCACTCCGTGTTCATCTTGTTTGTTGCAGAACACCCATTTGGTGCCTACAACATTCGCATTAGGCCTCTTCACAAGCTCCCATACTTGATTTCTCTCGAAGTTGTTGAGCTCTTCTTGCATGGCCATCACCCAATCCGGATCTCGTAGTGCTTCTTCAACCTTGTGGGGTTCCAAGGAAGAAACAAAAGAGTAATGTTCACAAAAGTTTGCAACACGAGATCGAGTAGTTACCCCCTTGGAGATGTCTCCAAGTATATTGTCAATGGGATGGTCCCGTTGGACGCTTTGATGAACTATTGGGTGTGGAGCTTGAGGTCTTGATTCATCATCTTGGTCTTCCTCATCCTCATTGTCTACCCCTTGATTGATGCCTCCATTTTCATCTTCTTGGAGCGCATCTTGGGGAACTTGATATTCATCATTTGAGAAAGATCTTGCTTGATGTGTAGGATGGTCACTTGCATCTTGAGGTTGTTCTTGTGGTCGTACGTCTCCAAGTGCCATCCTTCCCATCACCACTTGTGGAGCTTCTTCTTGATCTAGCACATGACGATCAACTTGCTCCACTTGGGAGCCATTAGTCTCCTCAAACACTACTTCACGTGCTACTTCAACAATTTCAGAGGATTTGTTAAAGACACGGTAGGCGTATGTGTTTGAGTCATAACCAAGCAAGAAACCCTCATCGGACTTAGAAGCAAACTTCGAAGTTCTAGGCTTCTTGTTAAGAAAGTAGCATTTACACCCAAAAATACGAAAGTAAGAGATGTTGGGCTTGTTACCGGTTAGGAGCTCATATGACGTCTTCTTAAGTATGCGGTGAAGGTACAACCGGATTATGGCATGGCAAGCGGTGTTAACCGCTTCCGCCCAAAACCGGTCTAACGTCTTGTACTCATCAAGCATGGTCCTATTCTTCCTCTCGGCCACCCCATTTTGTCAAGGGGAGTAGGGGGCCGAGAACTCATGCTTGATGCATTCCTCATCCAAATATTCTTCAACTTGAGTATTCTTGAATTTGGTGCCATTGTCACTCCTTATGGTCTTGATACTCAAGGAGAACTCATTTTGAGATCTCTTCAAGTATCTCTTGAGAACACCTTGAGTCTCGCTCTTGTCATGCAAAAAGAATACCCAAGTGAAATGTGAAAGGTCATCAACAATAACAAGACCATATTTGTTACCACCAATACTAATGTAGGTGATTGGACCGAAGAGATCCATGTGTAGAAGCTCCAATGGTCTTGATGTTGTCATAATGTTCTTGGATGGATGTGGTGCTCCAACTTGTTTTCCGGCTTGGCATGCGCTACATGGCCTATCCTTTTCAAACACAACATTCTTTAAACCACGGATGTGCTCGCCCTTAAGGAGTTTTTGCAAACTCCTCATCCCAACATGGGCTAGCCTTCTATGCCAAAGTCATCCCATGTTAGTTTTTGCAATTAAGAATGTATCAAGTTGGGCTTTATCCGCAGAGAAATCCATAAGGTAGAGCTTTCCCTTGAGTACACCCTTAAAGGCAATTGAGCCATTGCTTCTCCTTGTGACGGTCACACCCTCATTAGTGAATAAACAATTATAACCTTTATCACAGAGTTGTGATATGGACAAGAGGTTATAATCAAGTGAATCAACATGTAAAACATTTGAAAGAGTATGATTAGCGGATATAGCAATTTTACCGGTGCCAAGGATTTTTCCTTGACTATTGTCCCCAAATTAGATTCCTTCACTTGGATCTTCATTCAGCTCATACTCCACAAACATCTTCCTCTCTCCAGTCATATGATTTGTGCATCCACTATCAAGAACCCACTTGGTTCCACCGAAGGAGTATGCCCACAAGAAAGAGTTAAGCCTTGGCTTCAGGTACCCAAGCGGTGTTGGGTCCTTTAATGTTAGTCAAGAGGCACTTGGGCACCCACACATAAGGTTTGGGACTCTTAAGGTGTGGCCCAACATACCTAGCATATGCCTTTCCAAACTTGTTCCTCAATAAAACATATGAAGCATCAAAATCATAGAACAATGGATGAGGTTCTTTCTTAGGCATTTTAGGTGTAGTGGCAATGTTCTTTCCTTTATTGTTGTATGAGCCTCATTTGACAAAAACAATCAAGTCTTTGCCATTCTTGGGAGTTTTGGCGTTTTGCCTCATCCTCCTAAAGTAACCAAGACCATCCTTGACAAGGGGATGTCTTGTGTTGGTATATGCACTACG
Organism: Tuctoria greenei; assembly: GCA_036927565.1. NCBI lineage: Eukaryota > Viridiplantae > Streptophyta > Magnoliopsida > Poales > Poaceae > Tuctoria > Tuctoria greenei. The sequence goes on along the minus strand of JAYESD010000003.1, from coordinate 105,625,316 downwards.
TCCATATGCCACCTTCTCCTTGTCAAAGATATGCCGCTGTCGGTGGTTTTGATCCGGCAGATCTCCCGACACTACTAAAGTGTTAGAGGAGTTTGAGGTTCGGTATGGGCGCGCGGAGATTAAAGAAGGTGAGGTGTTAAGTGACACAAGAGACACGAAGATTTACGTGGTTCGGGCCGCCTGAGTGTAATACCCTACTCCACGGGGTGTTGGTGTTGTATTGGATGTATGAGCTCAATATCAGTTGAGCGTGTAGAGTGAGTGTGTCTCCAGCGAGCGTCGTCTCAAGTCACCTATGTATCGTCGGCCTGTCCTTTTATAGTACAAGGGCAGGCTGTTACAAGTTAGCCTGGCCCGACATGTGACCCTGGCAGTTACTAATATTGATACACATTCAACACGATTAATTGCTCTTAATGACCGAGTTACGGGCTTTGACAGCATCGTTACTAGTAATTAAGGTCGTCCGATCGTCTGTCATTAACATAGTATTAATGACACTTAATCGGGTCTTGAAGTCCTTGATTCCCCTTTGAAGATCCGGAGCCGTTGTGGAGTATTCCAGAGGTTGGAGGCTGAAGGTCTGACGGTTGGACACGTGGCAGTTCTGGAGCGTACTGTGGGAAACAGATAGGTCCGGTGCCACCTAACACGTGTCAGTTCTGGAGCTTCCCTCGGTCTGGGATTAGGTCCGGGGGTGCCACTATGGTACATAGCCCGGAGCTTCCCCCTTGTGGGTGGTAGCTCCGGTTTGATAGTACACGTGGCGACCCTGGGACTAACCATGTTGGGGAAGCGAGTCCGGTCATGTCTAACATGTGGGCCTCCGAAGGTCTTCAAATCAAGTAGATGATATTCCCTTGAGATCTTTGCAATCCCAAGGGGTATTTGGTACCCAGGGTACCGACAGTGGCCCCCTAGGCCCACCTCTGGGGAAGACCCTTTGGGTGAAGTCATTCCGCCGGAGGTGGGTCCATCCTTCGACTTTTGAACTGAGTCTTCAAAGGTCTTCGGATGTGCTGTTGGCAGATAGTTTGGAGTTAAATCCTAGCCGCGTGGCATATCCTGTGTGCGGCAAATGAGATCTTTGGCGTGCGGATCTCACGCAATTGAAGGTCGTCGGTTCCCGATACGAAAATCGTATCGGTTCCGCGCGCCTTGTCAGGCCGCCGCCTTCAGGCTTCCCGCCTGGTGATGACAACTGTTCGCCTAGGTAAGAACCTCTACTTGATCGTTAGGGTGGTCCCGAGCCCTCTTGTCATCGGTAGGGTAGGATTTTTGAGCAGTATCTTCGACTTCCTTGCGGTTTCCATCCAAGCATTGCGAGGGCTTACTTAAGAAGGAAAGCGCGCACCGTCTGGGGTTCTTTATGCCTCTCATCTGATCTTGCGCTCAAACTCCCAACTTGTGCTTGCTTTTCCCCTCCTGCCTTGCTGTGCTGCGATGGAGTTGGGTCTCCGTGAGAGTCGTTTGAAGACCGAAGGTGACCTGAAAAGGTCGGGCCCTCATAGGATGGTATTCGGACTTCTTCAACCGTCTGGTCTGCGCCGGAGGAGAGCTCCCGTTCAAGAAGGAGCACGCTGGCGAGATGGTGTACTCCTCTTCGTACGCCATGGTGGGGTTGATCCCACCTTTTTCCTCCTTTTTCTTGATGCTGCTAGACTTTTAGGGTCTGCAGCTATACCACCTTGGCCCCCACTCCATTCTTCTTGTGTCTATCTTCGTCCACTCTATGAAATGTGGGTGGACATCCCCCCCTGCATTGAACTTTTCCGGACCTTCTTCACCATCCATACCACCGGTAGGAGTAATGAGTACTTTGGCTTCTATTACTTCGTGAAGAGCAAGAAGTGCCCATTCAAGTACCTCCGGTCGTTTCCCTTTGGAAAGTGGGATGATTGGAAGAAGGACTGGATAGTCATCCGGGTGGAGGAGCACGAGAAGTTGGAGCTGCCCGAAGGCCTCCCCAACATCGACACTGCAGTCTGGTGTGAAGCTCCAGTGCTGTCGGATGCCTTCAACCCTACTCTGACCAGGATCCGCAAGTGCGTGGAGGGAGGATTAACTCCTCAGGCAGTATTTTGCAACTTCCTGGTCAACAGGTGGGCACCGCTGAAGAGGAGAGAAAAACTCGTCTGGGCCCTCAACAGCGTGATGGACGACGACCGGGTCGAGACCGGACTGATGTCCAACATGGCGGGAGCAACCTTGGAGTTACATCTAAAGAAGTTCCAGCACGGCATCGATGTCGCGGGTGATGACTTGACCCTGCCATCAGCCTTCCTCCCTCTGAACGTGGAAGTAGAGTTCAGCAGGGAGCTCCGACGGACGATGTCGGTGCTTGACGACCTTGGTGTCGTCGAGAGAAGATCGAACTCCAGGGTGGTGATCCCTGGGGCTTCCGAAGGTGGTTCCGACCCTGCCCCGAAGCCAAGGATCGAAGTCGTCGGCAAGGGAAAGGAGCCGGGGGACGAACCTTTGAGCCGGAAGAGGAAACTGCAGCATGCCAACAGAAGGTCCGTCAGGCCTACAACCTCTGCATCAGCTCCATCTCCCCGGAGGGGGAGGTTTTCTACCACTGCGGCGACTGTTCCCGCAGTGGCATCTTCCCGGGGTGCTAGCTCCGGGTATGCGACTCCATCACCAGGGCCAGTTGAGGCATCTAGATCCGGAGGTCCTTCCCGGTCGAGGAGGACCTCGACTAAGGAAATGCCCGTGGCTGCAACGAGTTCCGGGGGGGCCTTCCGGAGCTTCCACGCTGGCGGTGGCTATGGTTAGCCCAGAGCGCCCAGGAAAGAGGCTCTGCGCAAGTTGGTGCGGAAACCCCCTGAGGTAATTTTTAATCTTTACCTCAGACAGTTGTTTTATTGTAGTAACTATTTTTTAAGTTTCTCCATCCATCATCTGCAGCGTTCCCAAGAAGAGGAGTGAGGCTCCACCCTCAGCCACAGCAGCTGAAGCTGTGAGGGCGGAAGCCTCTACTCCTGTCCCGGTGCCGCCCCAAGTGGTGGCTGAAGCCGCGGCAGCTCCGGCGCCAGCTGTCGTCGTCATGGACCTCAACTCATCCCCCGAGACTCCCGTGGTAGCGCCGGACCATGGGAGAGAAGATGCGCCAGCGGCACCTGCCCCGGAGGTTGAAGCTCCGGGTCTGGGTGTTGAGATGATGGAAGATTCGGGTGTTGAGCCGGAGGAAGCAATAATTCCGGCCCCAGAGCCGGAAATTGTCGAAGCCCCGCCGATTGAGCCGGAGGTAATTGAAGTCCCGGCGTGCGCGCTAGATGTTGAGGAAGTCCCGGCGGTTGGGCCGGCTACCTCTGAAGCACCGGCCGCAGAGACGGTCATTACTGGAGCTACGGCCGTAGGGCCGGTTGATGTTGAAGACCTTCCGGCTCCCGAGCTGGTTGCCGTTGAAGCTCCGGCCGCAGGGCCGGCTGTTGTTGAAGATCTTCCGACGCCTGAGCTGGTCGTTGCGAAGGCGTCAGCGCTCGAGCCCACAGTAGAGGAGGTGCCCAGGCCGGAGCCAGAAGCAGCCCCTGCTCCGGGAGTGACGACGCCGGAGGTACTCGCGGCTGAGCCGGAGTGCCTTGATGAAGTCGCTGGCCCCCTGCCTGAGGGGGCAAATGAAGACCTGGCGACGGGGCCTTCGGAACCACTTCTGGAGGTCGGAACTTCTTCTGCGGGACCCTCCTCGATGGCGACTGAGGCTATCCCGGAGGACGGCCCTAGTGCCGTGGAGGCTCAGGGGACCACTCTTGTGGAGTGGGACCCAATTTTTGTAAGCGAGAACCCGCTGGAACCAGCGGAGGAGACCCCAGCAGGTCCGGAACCCATTCCCTTGTCGTTGTCCATTGACAACGCTTGCTCCAGCCTGTGTCAAGTTCAGCTGGCATTCTACCACGACAACAAGGCTCTTGAAGAGTAGTGCCAAATCCTTAGGCAATGGCGTAACCGGCTCTACTTCGAGACCAAGCTGGCGCAGTCGAGGCTGGCTGACGACAAGGAATGGATCAAGCAGGAGAAGGTCCACCTGGAGTACTGGGGCAAGTTATTGGATGACAGGGAGAGCTTGACTCGCGCCCTTGACGCTCAATCCCGGTCCATTTATGAGCAGACCAAAGCAGCTAATAGTGCGGCTGATGAACGCCAAGAAAGGCTGGAAGCCATTAACACTACTCTCATCAAGCGCCGGGAGGCACTTGAGGAGAGGGAGAAGAGGCTCGAAGATGAAGAGCAAAAACTCCTAGAGCTGCGGGATGACATCCGGAGGAGGGAGGAGGAGCTCGCCAAAAAGGTGGCTCTGGCTGACAAGGGCCTCGAGGAGCGTGCAAAGAAATTGGAAGAGCGCTACGCTGAGGAGGAGGAGAAGGCCTGGGTGCGAGGGCAGGAACTCCACGAGCAAGAGTGTGCCATCGCTGCCAGGGAGAAGAAAGTAAGGGGCGGGGAGAAGGACCTGGTTGACCGCCGGAACAAGATCTACCTCCAGGAGGAGGAGCTCGGAAAACTTGAGAAGCGGGTTGCTGAAAAGATTCAGCAAAACGCCAAAGAAGTTAAGCGCCTCGCTCGCGAGAATTCTGAACTGGTGGCGGCCAAAAGATCTTTGGAAGAACTGAAGGGCTTGAGGGCTGCAGACTCCCTACAGGTTTGGGAGTTCCTGGGCAAGGCCAACAACGCGCTGACACCGATGGGCTTCAGTCCCGTGCGTCCGGATGATTTGGAGCCGGAGCTGGACCTGGCGTTGCAAGCGCTGAGCTCGGCGAGTAGCAAACTCTCCAATGTGGGCGACGTCATCGCGGACCAGTTGGAGGTTGAGGGGCAATCCCTGGCGAAGAACGTCGCAGAGTATGTGCTGACATGCTACACCAGCCGAAATCCCCAATTCCCTCTGGACCCGGTGCTTGAAGGTCCCGTCGAAGGAGAGGGTGAAGCCGCCCGAGCCAACGTGTCAGAGGTTGCTCAGAAGGTCGCCCAGTTCTTCCATAGGGTCTAGGACCATCTCCGTAGCTCCCACTTGTATTCTCTCTTTTTCTTCCTCAATTTTGTAATCCCTTGTCTCCAGATAAATGAAATCCCCAAATTTTTGTGAATTTCACTTTTTGTCTTCAACACTTTTGTCTTCACTTGGCCCCCTGGTAGATGTACACAACTTGATTGTGAACACGTACCAAGAGGATATTGTGTTTTGTTGAAGACTCATTTGCTTCGAACTTGTAGAGTGTAGGTCTGAAGTCTTCGATAGTGAAGGCCCCCTAAGGTTGTCGGAGCTTAGAAGCTCCAGCATTGTCTATCGTCGGAGCTTAGTAGCTCCGGCAATAGTCCCTATCAATGCGTAGAGCATCGATAGTTAGCCCTCTGGGGTGTCGGAGCTAGTAGCTCCGGCAGTGACCTTTGCCAACACGTAGTTTGTCGGCAGCAAACTCCGTTTGTGGGGTCTTCTCACCATCTTTTATTTAGCGTCGATGGCTGGCCCCCCTAGCTTTACAGGAGCTTCGTTGCTCCGGTGATACTTGTTTTCAATGTTTAACATCAATTACAAGCCACCTAGGGGGAGTCGGAGCTTAGTTAGCTCCGGCTTTTCTCCATTAACGTGGATTTTTTATTTTTCCTGCACACTGAAGCCAAGAAAAATAGTAAAATTCGTTCCCTGCCTATAACTTCGTCGTGGCTTACGATTCCCAAGAGAGTTTTAGGTCCAACGCGATTCTGAATACAACTGAATGTGTTGTCTTTTCTTCTAGATCCAATTGTACTTGGACCCACCTTACTTAGGCCTGCCGGGGTGTAGGTAGAGTGGCGTACTTAGGGTGCTTGACCTGGCTAAGCCAATAGCACACTCCGGCCCTAGATTGGCTTGGCGGCATTCAGGCGAGTGAGCCATGAACAATATTTGAATCCAAAAGAATTGACAATACAGCTCGAATTGTATATGAAGCGGTCGGACTAAAATTTCTTAAGAATTGCACGTCTTTGTTATAGACAAGAAAGAGAAAAATAAAAAAATGTTGAGCCTGTACAAAATAAATGCACTAGAGTCTGTTTCACATGAAGATGTCTTTCATTATAGGTCCGGGGTACAGGGGAAACAAGTACACTCTTAGGGTACGGAACCAGGCTAAGCGTGTTTAATTTCTCGTTTGACCCAGGGTAGCTAGCCACACTTTTAGTCGTTAGACTGTGACAAGTGTTGCATGAACTTTGCGGACCTTCCGGGAAAGGTCCGGCTGTTCTCCCGGAGGAACTACCCGACTCTGTACAATGACTCTATAACATACACCTCAAGTTACTACAGACTCACCTCCGTGATATTAAGTGTAGAACTTACAGAGGTGCTCAATGTTCCAAGGATTTGGGAGAGGTGTCCCATCCTCGATAGCCAAGCGAACGCTTCCGGGACGGGATACTTTAATCACTCGGAAGGGTCCCTCCCAGCTGGGGGAGAGTTTGTTTAACCCTTCTCTGGATTGTATTCTCCGTAGCACCAGATCGCCTTCCTCGAGCTGTCGGTTGTGTACATGCCACTAATGATAGCGCCGAAGGGCTTGGCGGTATCGGGCATACCGAACAGCTGCTTGGCACCTTCCCTCCTCAAGGAGGTCTAGGTCTTCACGCCGGAGCTGGTCCTGCGTGGCTTCGTTGAAGGTCCGGACCCGGAGTGACCCCAAGGTGATTTCCGGAGGAAGGATTGCTTCAGCTTCGTATACCAGGAAGAAGGGTGTCTCTCTAGTTGACCGGTTTGGAGTTGTCTTGTTGGCCCATAGAGTGGGCGGAAGCTCTTCAATACAGTTGGCTCCATGTTTTTTCAAGTGCTCATAGGTGCGCATTTTGAGTCCTTTAAGGATTTCAGCATTTGCTCTCTCGGCTTGGCCATTGCTTGCGGGGTGAGCTACGGAGGCGTAGCAAACTTGAATGCCGAGGTCTTCGCAATATCCTTGAAATGCAGAGCTTGTGAATTGGGTCCCATTATCAGTGATGATTTTGTTTGGGACTCCAAATCTGCATACAATGGACTGTAGGAAGTTGATAGCAGACTGCTTGTTGATTGTCACAACTGGAGTTGCTTCCGGCCACTTGGTGAACTTGTCAATGGCAACGTACAGGAACTTGTAACCTCCGACGGTTCTTGGGAAAGGTCCCAAGATGTCCATCCCCCACACAGCGAAGGGCCATGTAGGAGGTATCATTTGTAGGGGCTGAGCCGGTGTGTGAATTTGCTTTGCATGAAATTGACATGCTTCGCATTTCTTCACCAGCTCAGTTGCATCCTGGAGTGCTGTAGGCCAGTAGAAGCCATGCCGAAAGGCTTTACCAACCAGCATGCGGGAAGACGTGTGGTTCCCACACTCGCCTCCATGGATTTCTGTGAGGAGCTCACAGCCTTCTTCCCTTGTGATGCACCGCATTAGGATGTCGTTGGCACCACGCCGGTAGAGATCTCCTTCTACCAACGTGTATCTTTTAGCCAATCTGACTACCCGGTCAGCGGATAAATCGTCGTAAGGAAGGATGTTGTCTTTCAAGTAGCTCCGGATCTCCGAGATCCATGCATTGGAGCTAACTTGAGCATTTGAGTCTTGCGTGCTGGGTTGCTCGGAGCTTCCGGCAGCACCTACGACCCTTGATGGCTGCCATGGTAACAGGGCCATCGGGACCGTCAGCTTTGGGATGCTGATCTCGCCCCCTTCGCTCAATACGGCAGGCTGAGCTGTGGGTTTTGACAACCTCCGGACAAAAGTTCCATCAGGAGCTGGAGCTCCGGTTGACGCTTTCGTCGAGAGTTCGTCAGCTTCAGCGTTGTGTGCACGCTGGACATGGTGGAGGTCTAGGACTTCGAAGTCCTTCTGAAGCCTCTGGACTTCAAGGAGGTAAGCAGCTAGCTGGAGATTGTTGCAGGAGCATTCACCCTTCACTTGCTTAATGATGAGCTATGAATATCCCTTGATCAGCAGTTGCTTGACACCGTATGATAGTGCCACCCTTACTCCGTAAATGAGTGCTTCATATTCCGCCATGTTTTTGGTCGCCTTGAAGTCAAGGTGTACCATGTATTTTACCTTCTCTCCGGTTGGTGCGAGGAGAAGGATTCCAGCTCCGGCCCCTGCTTTTGCATGGAGCTGTCGAAGTAGAGGGTCCAGTGAGGCTCGGTGAAGACCGGAGCCTTGTGTTCCGGCTTCTGCTCACTAGGGCCCCCAGGATTTGATGGAGAGGGAGTCCATTCCGCCACGAAATCTGCCAATACTTGACTCTTGATTGCTTGCCTTGAAATGAATTCGAGATCAAATTCGGCCAATTCCGCTGCCCACATTGCAATATTCCCAGTTGAGTTGGGATTATGCAAGATTGCTCGAAATGGGTAAGAAGTCACCACTGAGATCTTGTGAGCTTGGAAATAATGGCGAAGCTTCCTGGAGGCAATGAGAACTGCATAGAGCAGCTTATGCACCTCTAGGTATCGAGTCTTGGCATCATGAAGTACTTCACTGATGAAGTACACTGGGCGCTGGATGGTCCGGACCCTCCCGGAGGGGCCCGGAGCTTCCTCTTCATTGACCCGAATCCTCCCTGAGGGATCCGGACCTTCTTCGGGGACCTCCGGGTCCTGGCTGGAGGGATCCAGAGCTTCTTCAGAAGTGACTTGGATCCTCCCAGAGGGGTATGGGTCTTCTGAAGTAACTTCTTGTGGATTCAAGTCTGGGAGCTGGGACCCAGACTTGCTTTCAGGAAGCTCCAGACCCTCCTGAAGGGGTCTGGACTCCTGAGTATGGGATGGTTCTGGTCTCTCCGCAACCAGGACCATACTGACGACTTCGTCAGTGGCTGAAATGTAAAGCAGCAAAGGCTCACCAGGGTTCGGAGCTACCAGAGTTGGTAGGGTGGTGAGGAGCTGTTTTAGCTCCTGGAACGCCTTTTCTGCTTCTTCAGACCATTGGAATGGTCCGGACTTCCACAATAACTTGAAGAAGGGGAGTGCCTATTCCGCTAGTCTTGAAATGAACCGGCTGAGGGCTACTAGACATCTAGTTAGCTTTTGGACATCCGTGATGCGGGCTAGTGGCCGCATGTCTTCAATGGCTTTGATCTTCGCCGGATTAGCTTCTATGCCCCGGTGACTTACCAAGAAACCAAGAAGTTTTCCGGAGCTAACCCCGAAGACACACTTGTCTGGGTTTAGCTTTGTGCGGGTGACCCGCAGCTTGTCGAAGACAGCCTGCAAGGTGTCAAGGAGTGACTCCTTATTCTTAACTTTGACCACGATGTCATCGACGTACACTTCCACTATGTCTCTAATGAGTTCTTCAAAGGTTTTGTACATAGCTCGTACAAAGGTTGAAGCTGCGTTCTTGAGACCAAATGGCATGGTTGTATAACAGTACAATCCATCTACTGTGATGAATGAGGTATGCTCTTCATCTTCTCTAGACATTTTGATTTGATGATACCCAGAATATGTGTCTAGGAAACACAGTAATTCACACCCGGAGGTGGAATCCACTATCTGATCTATTCTAGGTAGCGGGAATGGATCTTTTGGACATGCCTTATTTAGTGTTGTGTAGTCGATATACATCCGAAGCTTCCCACCCGCCTTGGGCACAACGATTGGGTTTGCCAGCCATTTTGGATGGAAGACTTCTCGGATGAATCCTGAATGTAGGCCTAGAGGGGGGGTGAATAGGCCTTCTTGATTTTCTCGGTTCCTGTATCACTTCAACAAAAAAGTCAAATCCAGATATATCAGACTAGTCCGGTAAAGTGCGGACTAGTCCGGATTTCACGGGCTAGGTTGATCAAGTTAGGTCAATTTGATTGTTTCGTTGTCGTTTGCAGCGGAAATATAAACTTTAATGACAGTTCAATAGTTGTATGTTAAGTTTTATTGCAAGTATGATTCTTGTTCAACTATTTAACTTGAATTCAACAAAATGAATCAAACCCTAGATAATGTTGATCAACTAGAATGATGAACACAAACGAACAAGACACAAGATTTATCCCGTGGTTCGGTTACCACGAAGGCAGCCTACATCCACGTTGAGGAGCCCACAAAAGGACCGGGTCTTCACCAACCCTTCCCTCGTCGGATCGCCACGAAGGCCAATCCTCTTCCACTAATCACACTGGGGTATATCACCAAGTTGAAGGGGCGATCTCACAAGTTGAGAGCTCCCTTGATTACAAGTTTCAAAACCACCAATAACACACTTCGAAATATACAAATTGAGATGCAAGAGTGTGTTAGAGATTCAAACCAAGAGCTCAATCGTGTGCCAAGTGCCTCTCCAATGATCTAGAAGTGATCTTCAATGGATTGATTGATTTTTCACTTAACTTCGTGGAGAGAGATGGTTTTTGAGTCTCTTGGGAGGTGTGACGGCGCTAGGGTTCGAGAGAGGTCAAAAGTGGGCCGTGCACCTCTATTTATATGGGGTTTCTGGAAGTTACCGTTAGGGTTCAGAAATATCGGACTAGTCTGTGGTGGTGACCGGACTAGTCCGGTGTGCTGTGTGAAGCAAACCCTAAGTGTCCAGGAATATCGGACTAGTCCGATTGAAAAACGGACTTGTCCGATTTCGCTGCTGGAAATCTTCGGACTTGTCCGGTTGCCATCAGACTTGTCCGGACCTGTGAAACCCTAAGTGTTTAGAACGACAAGTCCGCACTTGGAGGACTTGTCCGATTTAGATCAGAGTGTATATCGGACTAGTCCGTGTAATCACCGGACTTGTCCGAAGTGGATCAGAAAGGGTATCGGACTAGTCCGGTGGTGGTCGGACTTGTCCGATCTAGTGACTTGTGCATTGTGTTGAGGACTAGTCCGCACTGGGGAGGACTAGTCCGAAGTGGAACAGAAAGATATCGGACTAGTCCGGTGGAGACTGGACTTGTCCGATCTTGTGCAGAATGTGGTATCGGACTAGTCCGGCTGATAGCGGACTAGTCCGGTCCTGTACAGCTTTGTGCATTGTGTGTGTGTGATTAAATGAGATTGAGCTCTTGGGTGTGTTTCCTTAACACACTCCATACATACTAATCTACTAATTTCTTCTTCTTGAGCTCAAATTCATTCTCCTTCTTAATTTCCCTCTTTTTGGCATTTTGCTCATTTTTCATCATTTTCCTGCATTCATCTCAACAAAAGAATTAGGATCCCAATTGCTTGTCATAAATCATCCAAAACCCACAAGGGAGTCCTAGATGCACTTTCAATCTCCCCCTTTTTGGTGATTGATGACAACCAATTGAGATTTCACAAAATGAGGTATAAAATGAGATTTTCATAAAGTATGCACATATGACTCAAAAAATGCATCAGGCAACAAGATAATTATTCATATGTGCATTCTTTATGGTGGGATGCATACTAAGAGCATGAATGCATTAAGAATGACAGAATTTTCATTTACCAACTAATATCAAGTGAATATGGCACTTCAGGAGCAAAAAACTCAGATTTCATCACACACTGCAAATTAATTGAGCAATTCATCACAGGACCAAACATGATATGAAAAGAGAGTTAAGCAAATACAATCACAATTAAAAAACATAGAGAGCTCTCTCCTCGCATCCTATTCAGCTAAAGCTTAGACTAGAGACTCCCCCTCAATCTCTCCACCTTTGGCATCAAGACACCAAAAGGAGAGAGAGGAAGGTCCTAGGGCTTCACTCTTCGCTGTCAGTCCTCTCGTCATCTTCATTGTCTTCATCGCTTTCGGCTTGACGAGATTGAGAGGTAGGAGGAGGAGCGGAGCTGCTCGAGCCCCCAATGCCAAAATAGGCAAGCTCGGAAGGCGTCAAGGGGCTGAGCTCGGTGATGTCTGGATCAGAATCTTCAGAAAGTACTGGAGATCCAATTGGATTGATCTCCAGCTTCTCACTCAGCTGCTTCACATTGGCTTTTATGTATCTCATGTCCTCCTTCCTCTTCTGATTTAGCTTGTGAAGCTTCACTTCAGTTTTCTTGCATGAGGAGAAAATTGTAGCCAAGTACTTGAGGATCCCACTGGCGGATCCTTTCTGGGGGGCTTCCCTGGAGGGAGGAGTAGCCCTAGCAGCTTCTGCTTGCCTTGCCGGTGCCTCGGGGCTTGAGGCCGGCGATGGAGCAGCCTGGACACTCACGGACTGAGGCTTCTGAGGCCTCAGTGGAGTGTGCTCCACATCCTTCACAAACTCGATCCCTGTGACCTTCTCAATCATGAACATCAAGTAAGGGGCATAGCCACAGGATCGGTTGGGGGTACTTGAGATATTGACCATATCATTCCAGATATAGTCTGCAACATCGAATTGCCTTTTCTTGCTGATGACCCTCATCAGGGTCCGGAGGTAGCCTTGCACACTCCCTGCATCCCCATCCTTGGGAGCAATCGTCTTCCTGAGGACTCTGTTGAGGACCACAAAGAAAGGCTTCATGTTCTTTGTGGAGGGAGGGACATACTTGGAGGTGGGCTCATACATGAACTTCATTCCATCCCTCTCAATGACCCCAATGTTGTGGATAATGAGTTGGTCTTGTCCTTCAGAGTCAAGGTGCAGCAGGCGGGCAAACTCTTCCTGGGTAATGGAATACTTGGATCCATGAGTCATCCAAGTCACACTTTCTTCGTCTTCACTTGAGAAGTGGCACGTTGCATAGAATTGTGCAATCACTTCATCATTCCAATTGTACCTGAAAGCAAACAGATCCTTCAGCCCATGTCTCTCTGCAGCTTGTATCACTTCATCAAAAGCTGCACATTTCCTCTTCTCAAGGTGGGTCCAGTCAATCCATTGACTGCGCACCACCGGGGTCTTCATCGGCAAGTAGACCAGCTTGTAGAAGTCAGCATGGAAATTTGACCAGAATCTGCCATCAGCTGCTTGCTTGGGCCTTGCATAGTAATCCACACTTCTCAGCTTCATGGCCACATCGCTGCCCTTGCCATTGAATCTTTCCTCATTGGGGTCCCGGACTCCTTCTCTGCGAGTATGCAGCTTTAGGGGCCCAACAGGCCCTATGGCAACCCCCTTGCCCTTCCCTTTAGCTTGGCGAGGGCCACTTGAAGGAGGAGCAGCCTTCGAGGTGGCCTTCTTGACACACACCTTCCTCCGAACCTGGGGAGGTGAGGGAGCAGGCTCGGAGGGTCTCTCTTGGCGTTTCTTGCCAAGACCCGCCGAGGACCGAGGTGCCACCTCGTGGTCCAACTCGGCCTCGAAATCGGAGATTTCGTTGTCGGAGCTCAACATGATCTGAGAATGAGTGATCAAGAGAAAGGACAAGTTATACAAGGTATTGGTGAGGTAAGATGGCAATGGAATGCATTAGGGAATTAAAGAATTAGGTTTTGGTTCAGAAACAACGGACTTGTCCGGTGCACAGGCACGGACTAGTCCGGGGGACCGGACTTGTCCGTACTTGGACCGGACTAGTCCGGTGTTCATCCGCAAAAACCTAACAAACTGGATAAAAATTGATCCCTAATGAAATAACTAGTCTAGCATACACATAGTACATCAACTGGACATGCAACTAGTGAAGAATGCTAGGCCAAACGATAAGCAATAAAGAAATTTGTGATTTCTTAGGGTTTTGAGGAAAATTTACCAAGAAATCCAAGGAAGCTTGAAAATGTGGGGGTTGGAGGCCGGACTTGTCCGCTAACTTCAATCCCCGAGTCTTCAAGCTTGATCTCCGCCCAAGATTGAGGCTTTTCGACGGAGGAATCAAGGATTCGCCTTGGGAGCTCGAGCGCAAGAGAGAGAAAGCTTGGGGGAGAGTGTGGGGTGAAGGGATTAGGGTTTGGTGGCGGCTAGGGTTATGGACACGAAAAATCGGACAAGTCCGGACAAGACCGGACTAGTCCGAAGTCCTCCAGAAACCTAAATCGGACTAGTCCGTGGTCTGTCGGACTAGTCCGTCCTAACCGGCACACTGCGGACTAGTCTGCAATGGCGGACTAGTCCGGGTAACCACGGACTTGTCCGTGGTCACCAGGAGAGAATTGCATAGCCCATTCATATATATTTGAAGGTCCAATAATTGAGGGTAGAGAGGCAAAACAAATCAAACAATCTTGATGAATTTGACCAGTAAGCAAACAACAATCATACTATGATCAAATATTCATCAAGATCTAATAATTGACATAGTTTTTCGAGAGAAAAATGAAGAGGGATGATTTTCACAATTCAATCAATATTTTGAAGCAATCATACAGGTGTGCAAATTTTCAAGCCACACTCCGAGAATCAAGAATGTTTAGCTCATTTCGGAGTTCGCAAAAACGTTTTTCATCAAGTGGCTTGGTGAATATGTCGGCCAATTGTTTTTGGGTGTTGACATGAGAGATGGATATGTCTCCTTTCATGGAATGGTCTCTCAAGAAATGGTGTCTTATGTCAAAGTGTTTAGTCCTAGAGTGTTCAACTGGATTGTGGGCTATTTTAATGGCACTCTCATTATCACAAAGGAGAGGAATACGGTTCATATTGTAACCGTAGTCCCTTAGAGTTTGTCGCATCCACAAGAGTTGTGCACAACAACTCCCGGCTGCAACATACTCCGCTTCGGCTGTGGATAATGCAATGGAATTCTGTTTCTTGGATGACCAAGAAACTAAGGATCTTCCTAGGAATTGGCAAGTGCCGGAAGTGCTTTTTCTATCAACTTTGCACCCAGCATAATCTGCATCGGAGTACCCAATGAGATTGAATTTTGAGCCTTTTGGGTACCAAAGACCAAGGTTGGGTGTATGAACTAAATATCTTAGGATTCTCTTTACGGCTGTCAAGTGACATTCCTTAGGGTTGGCTTGAAATCTTGCACACAAACATACACTCAACATAATATATGGCCTAGATGCACATAAGTATAGTAAGGATCCAATCATGGAGCGATATACCTTTTGGTCGACGCTCGGTCCATCTTCGTTGAGATCCAAGTGGCCATTCGTTGCCATGGGAGTCTTTATGGGCTTTGCCTTGTCCATCCCAAACTTCTTGAGGATGTCCTGTGTGTACTTGGTTTGGCTTATGAATGTTCCTTCTCTTTGTTGCCGCACTTGGAATCCCAAGAAGTACTTCAATTCTCCCATCATTGACATTTCAAATCTGTCTGTCATAATTTTACTAAACTCTTCACAGAAAGATTGGTTAGTTGATCCGAAAATTATATCATCAACATAGATTTGGCAAATAAAAAGATCATTATCCAGATTTTTTGTGAATAATGTATAGTCTACTTTGCCAATTTGAAAGCCATTATCAATTAGAAAATCTCTAAGACACTCATACCAAGCTCTAGGAGCTTGTTTGAGGCCATAGAGAGCCTTAAGCAGTTTATACACGTAGTCGGGGAACTCTTCATCTTCAAATCCGGGTGGTTGCTCCACGTACACCTCTTCCTTGATTGGTCCGTTGAGGAAGGCGCTTTTCACGTCCATTTGGTATAGCTTGAAATCATGATGAGTAGCATATGCAAGTAATATTCTAATTGATTCAAGTCTAGCTACTGGAGCAAAAGTCTCATCAAAATCCAAACCTTCGACTTGTGAGTAACCTTTGGCCACAAGTCGTGCCTTGTTTCTTGTCACCACCCCGTGCTCGTCTTGTTTGTTGCGGAAGACCGACTTGGTGCCGACTATGTTTGCATTGGGTCTTTCCACAAGTTCCCAAACCTCGTTTCTCTTGAAGTTGTTCAACTCTTCTTGCATTGCCACCACCCAGTCCGGATCCTTCAATGCATCCTCAGTCCTGCGGGGTTCCAAAAAGGAGACAAACGAGTAATGTTCACAGAAATTTGCTATACGAGATCTGGTGGTTACTCCCTTTTGGATGTCGCCGATGATGTTGTCGATTGGATGATCCCTTTGAATGCATTGGTGTACTCTTGGGTGTGGCACTTGGGGGGTCGTATGTTGGTGTTCATCTTCTTCTCCCCCTGAGTTGTTGTCCTCGTTGATTTGTTGATCATGTTCATATTCTTGTGATTGATCTTGTATCGAGGCTCCCCCTTGATTGTTGATCTCCTCTTGTGGTTCACTTTCCTCTTGTATTTGTGCCGATGACTCTTGTGGTCGTACTTCGCCTAGAGCCATCCTCTTTATTGCTTGATAGGGGGCTTCCTCTTTACCTAATTCACATTGATCAACTTGCTCCTTTTGGGAGCCATTAGTTTCATCGAACACTACGTCACGTGCCACTTCAACAAGTCCGGAGGCCTTGTTGAAAACACGATAGGCGTAAGTGTTCGAATCATAACCAAGCAAGAAACCTTCATCGGACTTCGAAGCGAACTTTGAAGTCCTGGGCTTCTTGTTCAAAATATAGCAACGAGAACCGAAAACTCGAAAATATGAAATGTTCGGTTTGTTACCGGTGAGTAGCTCATAGGGAGTCTTCTTTAGTAGTCGATGAAGGTAGAGTCGATTTGTGGCATGGCAAGCGGTGTTGATTGCTTCCGCCCAAAATCGATCCGAAGTCTTGTATTCATCGAGCATTGTTCTTGCCATCTCTATGAGCGTTCGGTTCTTCCTTTCGGCAACTCCGTTTTGTTGTGGAGAGTATGGTGCCGAGAATTCGTGCTTGATTCCTTCCTCATCAAGGTACTCCTCCACTTGTATGTTCTTGAACTCCGTGCCGTTGTCGCTCCGAATACTCTTGATTGATAGTGAGAACTCGTTTTGCGCTCGCTTGAAGAATTTCTTGAGTGTTCCTTGTGTTTCTGACTTGTCATGCAAAAAGAACACCCAAGTGAAGCGGGAAAAATCATCAATAATGACTAAACCGTATTTGTTACCGCCTATGCTTATGTAAGCAATTGGACCGAAGAGGTCCATATGAAGTAGTTCGAGCGGTCTTGTCGTGGTCATGATGTTCTTCGCGGGATGTTGTGCTCCAACTTGCTTTCCTGCTTGGCACGCGCTACAAGGCCTGTCTTTCTCAAACACAACATCTTTCAAACCTCGGATGTGATCGCCCTTGAGGAGTTTTTGAAGGTTCCTCATACCAACATGTGCTAGCCGTCTATGCCACAGCCAACCCATGTTGGTTTTTGCAATCAAGCATGTGTCGAGTTCGGCTTTATCCTTGTTGAAGTCAACAAGATAAAGCTTTCCCTTTAACATACCCTTGAATGCAACGGAACCATCACTTCTCCTTGAGATGGTCACACCCTCGTTAGTAAACAGACAATTATAACCTTTGTCACATAACTGAGATATGGACAGCAGGTTATAATCTAAAGATTCAACGTGTAAAACATGCGAAAGAGTATGTTCAAAGGATATTGCAATTTTACCGGTACCGAGGACCCTTCCTTGACTGTTATCCCCAAAGTAGATGCCTTCGTTTGGGTCCTGGTTCACTTCATACTCCACAAACATACTCCTTTCTCCGGTCATGTGGTTGGTGCATCCACTGTCCAGCACCCATTTGGATCCACCGGAGGAGTAGGCCTGCAAAAACAAATTACGCCTTGGTTTTAGGTACCCAAGCTTGCTTGGGTCCTTGGAGGTTAGTAACGATACATTTGGGCACTCACACATGGGATTTTGTGTTCCCATGGTGTGGCCCAGCATAATAAGCATACACTTTACCAACATTATTCTTCATTAAAACATAGGAGGCATCAAATGTTTTAAACAGAAGTTGCTGTTGATTATGGGTCGGACTAGTCTGTGTGACCGGACTTGTCCGGATGACCGGACTTGTCCGGACCACAACCGGACTAGTCCGATTTTCATGAGAGTTCAGATTTTTAGTTTTCGAGTTACCAGGTTGTGAGGGTCCTCCCTTCAAAAAGGTGATCCTTCCCTTGTTATTCTTATGATTTCCAGCTCTTTGCTTTCCATCACAAGAGTAACCAATGCCATACTTGACATTTGGAGGTCTTTGGACCAAATATGCACTACGTGCATAGTTGATCCTCTCCTTGTCAAATATTACACATTGGGTAGGATTTTTGTCCTTCGTGGAGGTAGGATTTTCCTTCAACCTGGTGTTAGTTTTACCACATTTGCAAACATGAGCGATATTAGTTAAAGTGGGTTGGGAAGGTAGGGTTGAAGAGGAGGAAGGTTCACTAAGCTTGAGTGACTCAACCTGCACTTCAAGGATCTTGTTGACCTTGATTTGGTCATCAAGTTGATTCTTGATTGCAACATTTGAGTTGGTTAACTCCAAGCAAGTTTTCTTGCTTGAAGCTAGCTCAAGCTCTAGTGAGTGATTTTTCTCCTTTTCAAGAACTAGAAGATTGTCAAGTTCGACATGCTTCTCCTTTTGGGAGATAATCATGTCTTCTTGACGATCAATTAGCTCTTCCTTCTCAATAAGTTGGTTAAGCAAGAATTTCATTTTTGCAGCAGTTTTTCTATCTAAACCAATTAGCATATCTTCATCATCACTGTCTAGATCATCATCACTTGAGTAAGAATGCAAGGAAGGGGTTTTGATGTTTACCTTGCGTTTACCTTCCTTAGCCATGAGGCAAGTTCCATTTGCCTTCTTTGCACCGAGCGTGGGGAAGAGTGTGGGTTTCTTGGGCATGCTTTCAATGGCTATGCTAGCCATTTCTTCTTCATCGGACGATGAGGACTCATCGTTTGAGTCCCACTCCTTTCCGATGTGTGCTTGTTCAGCTTGTTTCTTCTTCTTGAAGAACTTTTTCGGTTGAGGCTTGGACTCTTTACTCTTCTTCTTGTTGTCCTCATATGGGCAATCAACTATGAAGTGATTGTACTCACCACAATTACAGCATGCCCGCCTCATCTTCGGCTTTGTCTTTTCCTTGTATTTTCCTTCTCTCGATTTTGTTCCTTGTCTTTTCTTCATAATTCTTTTGAACTTCTTCATGAACAAAATCATATCTTCTTCGTCCAGCTCGCTGCTTTCATCATCACTGTCCTCCTCAAACTGAGCTTCTCTTGCTTCTTTGGATAGAGGTTTGAGTGTGGATTTTAAGGCAACTCCCTTCTTCTTGGCCGATGTGAGGTCAGCTATTTCTTTGACGTGCTTGGGTTGCTTCTCCATCATCTCAAAGTTGATGATTTTGCCAAGCAGTTCATCCGGAGTCATTTTCTTGTACCCGGGACTTTCTCGGATCATAGAGCAGAGTGTGACGTTGCGAGGCATAAAGGCTCTAAGGATGAGCTTTACAACCTCGTGGTCATTCCACTTTTTGCTACCATACGATCGAACCTTGTTCACAAGAGTCTTCAGTCTGTTGTACATGTCCTGGGGAGATTCATCTTCCTCAATCGCGAACCTTCCTAGTTCGCCTTCAATCATTTCAATCTTTGCCTCCCGCACATGTCGGTCACCTTCATGAGCTGTCTGTAGTGTGTCCCAGATTTCTTTGGCAATTTCCAATCCGTCCACCTTTGTGAATTCATCTCTACTTAGAGATGAGGTGATAACGGCTGCGGCTTGGGCATTCCTGTGGATGGCTTGCTCTTGACTTGGCGTGAGTTCTTCATCGTCATCAGGGATGTTTATTCCTGTGCACACAATATGCCATAAACTTGGGTTAAGGGAAATCAAGTGCATCTTCATGTTTTGCCTCCACATGGAGTAATCACTCCCATCGAAGTGTGGGGCCTTTCCGAGAGGAATGGATAGATAATGACTGCTGTTAGAATTTAAACGGTCATAATTAAAAGGATATCGGGAGTAGTCGGTGTGACTACTCCCCTTCTTCTTTTCTTCAACTTTAGCTTTACCTTTGGAAAGTGCTTTCTTTCGGAGCAGTGCTTTCAGCTCCAATGTCTCATCATCATCATCATCGAAGTCTTGAATGGCTTCGAGATACTTTTCAAGCTTTTGGTGCTTGTCATTGTTCATCTCTTCCTGGTTGTTGATTTTCTGGACTTCCTTCATGTCCGACATGATCTCTTCGAGTGGTTGCACTCTTTCTTGAAGAACCTGCTCTAATACCAATTGAATGTAGGCCTAGAGGGGGGGTGAATAGGCCTTCTTGATTTTCTCGGTTCCTGTATCACTTCAACAAAAAAGTCAAATCCAGATATATCGGACTAGTCCGGTAAAGTGCGGACTAGTCCGGATTTCACGGGCTAGGTTGATCAAGTTAGGTCAATTTGATTGTTTCGTTGTCGTTTGCAGCGGAAATATAAACTTTAATGACAGTTCAATAGTTGTATGTTAAGTTTTATTGCAAGTATGATTCTTGTTCAACTATTTAACTTGAATTCAACAAAATGAATCAAACCCTAGATAATGTTGATCAACTAGAATGATGAACACAAATGAACAAGACACAAGATTTATCCCGTGGTTCGGTTACCACGAAGGCAGCCTACATCCACGTTGAGGAGCCCACAAAAGGACCGGGTCTTCACCAACCCTTCCCTCGTCGGATCGCCACGAAGGCCAATCCTCTTCCACTAATCACACTGGGGTATATCACCAAGTTGAAGGGGCGATCTCACAAGTTGAGAGCTCCCTTGATTACAAGTTTCAAAACCACCAATAACACACTTCGAAATATACAAATTGAGATGCAAGAGTGTGTTAGAGATTCAAACCAAGAGCTCAATTGTGTGCCAAGTGCCTCTCCAATGATCTAGAAGTGATCTTCAATGGATTGATTGATTTTTCACTTAACTTCGTGGAGAGAGATGGTTTTTGAGTCTCTTGGGAGGTGTGACGGCGCTAGGGTTCGAGAGAGGTCAAAAGTGGGTCGTGCACCTCTATTTATATGGGGTTTCTGGAAGTTACCGTTAGGGTTCAGAAATATCGGACTAGTCCGTGGTGGTGACCGGACTAGTCCGGTGTGCTGTGTGAAGCAAACCCTAAGTGTCCAGGAATATCGGACTAGTCCGATTGAAAAACGGACTTGTCCGATTTCGCTGCTGGAAATCTTCGGACTTGTCCGGTTGCCATCGGACTTGTCCGGACCTGTGAAACCCTAAGTGTTTAGAATGACAAGTCCGCACTTGGAGGACTTGTCCGATTTAGATCAGAGTGTATATCGGACTAGTCCGTGTAATCACCGGACTTGTCCGAAGTGGATCAGAAAGGGTATCGGACTAGTCCGGTGGTGGTCGGACTTGTCCGATCTAGTGACTTGTGCATTGTGTTGAGGACTAGTCCGCACTGGGGAGGACTAGTCCGAAGTGGAACAGAAAGATATCGGACTAGTCCGGTGGAGACCGGACTTGTCCGATCTTGTGCAGAATGTGATATCGGACTAGTCCGGCTGATAGCGGACTAGTCCGGTCCTGTACAGCTTTGTGCATTGTGTGTGTGTGATTAAATGAGATTGAGCTCTTGGGTGTGTTTCCTTAACACACTCCATACATACTAATCTACTAATTTCTTCTTCTTGAGCTCAAATTCATTCTCCTTCTTAATTTCCCTCTTTTTGGCATTTTGCTCATTTTTCATCATTTTCCTGCATTCATCTCAACAAAAGAATTAGGATCCCAATTGCTTGTCATAAATCATCCAAAACCCACAAGGGAGTCCTAGATGCACTTTCAAATCCAGCTTCGAGCAACTTCTTCACTTCTTGTCGAATGAAGTTCTGTCGCTCTACGGATTGCTTCCGAGGCTTCTGATGCATAGGTCGGGCGTCGGGGTAGATCTTCAGATTGTGCTCAATCACTTCCCTGGGGATACAAGGCATTTGTGACGGTTGCCAGGCAAACACGTCGACATTAGCCCGGAGGAAAGCGATGAGTGTGAGTTCCTATTTGTCGTTCAATCCCCCCGATATACGGGTGGTCTGAGCGGCATTGGAACCGATTTGGACGACTTTGATGGGAATGTCGGTGTCGCCGCTTGGCTGCACACGAGGTGCAGAAGTCGAGCCTCGCTGATGAATGCTCGGGGGTTTTGGAGCTTGTTCTTGCCTGGAGTCCTCCTCTTGCGCCGTAGTAAGCGCATGGAGTTCTTCCAGAGCAGTTACTCCGGCAGTGCAATCTCCGCGGATCCGGAGGACACCTACTGGTGTTGGCATTTTTAACACCAGGTAACCATAATGAGCAGCTGACATGAATTTGTACAAGGCAGGCCTACCCAAGATGGCATTGAAGGGTAAGTTGATATGAGCAACGTCAAAGACCAACTTCTCGGTACGATACTTCTCTCGGGTCTCGAAGGTAACGGGGAGGGTAATAGCTCCGAGTGGGGTAATGGCTCCTGGACCTACTCCGGAGAAAGGTCGGGAGGGGTGGAGATCCGAAGGTCGGAGCTGAAGCTTGGTAAAAGCTTCGAAGCTTATGAGGTTGAGCCCCGAACCTTCGTCTACCATGACATGGTGGAGTTGGATGTTATTGATGGTAGGAGATACCATCAAAGGTAACTGACCTGCTCCACCCATGCTTCGAGGGCAGTCCGAAGCATCAAAAGTGATGGCTGTGTCCATCCACTTCCGATGAGGCTCCGCCCTGGCTGTAGGAGCTACAGCAGCCATGTCCTGACGCATAGTCTTGATGACGCGGCGGGAGGTGATGTCCCATGATCCACCAAAAATGGTGTTCATGGTCTTCCGATGCTCGTTGTCAGAGACGTCGGAATCATCGTCGACGGAGGTGTAGACGGCCTTCAGGACCTTTTTGGGATCCTGAAAACCTAACTCCTCTTCAGCCGGAGCTTCGTCAACTTTTGTTTTCCTTCCCTCTGTCGGAAAGGAGCTTCTTCCCGGCGCTTGTTGTAGCGCTCGTCAAGGTTTTGGACCTCCCGACAGTCTTCCAAACTGTGGCTGTCCGTTTTGTGAATTGGACACCACACCTTGGGTTTGCCACCGTCTTCAAAAGATGGTCGAGGTCGCTTCTCGGGGCGTGGCCCCCGGCCACCCGGAGCTGCAGCAGCTGCAGCATTGGATGCACCGGCCGACGGCTTCTTCTTGCCGTTGGTCTTTTTCTTCTTCTTGCCACTCCCGGAGGTAGTGGCTTCTCCTTTGGAGGATTTTTTGTGATCCTCCGGAGGTGGTTTGGAGTGCATTTCACGGCCCTCCGCAGCTCTGGCACATTTGTCAGCCAAGCTGAAGAGTTCTGTGACACTGGTGATCTCCTTGATCGCCAGCTTCTCCAACATCTTCTTATCCCGTACACCCTGTCTGAATGCCACATTGACAGAAGCGCTAGAGATAGAAGGGATAGTGTTTCGTACCTGAGAGAACCTCTAGATGAATGATCGCAGGGATTCTCCCCCTTTTTGCACGACTGCAAAAAGATCCAATTCAGTGCCTGGTCAGGTGTATGAACTCCCGAAGTTGGCGGTGAACTGCCGGCATATCTCCTTCCAACTGTTGATGGAGTTGGGTGGAAGGCTCATAAACCAGGACCGGGCGGTCCCAGTTAAAGCCACTAGAAAATAATTGGCCATTACGGCCTCATTTCCTCCAGCTGCTAGGATAGCAGTGGAGTAAATCTGAAGAAATTCAACGGGATTAACGGTCCCGTCAAACTTCTCCGGCAGGTGAGGCCAGAATTTCTGTGGCCACCTGACCATACGCAGATGCATGGACAGGGCCGAACAGCCTCCTCCTACTCCTTCAGGAGCAGGAATGTCCTGAGCTTCTCGTCTTCACGAGCACGCTCAATATGGACTCGGTCGTCTTGTTGACGGTATCGGCGATCAAGCTCCGCCCGGAGGTCATGAGTTGAAAGCCTTGATACCGTGTGAGTGCGCCGTGCCCCGGAGGGCAACGACGTCACTTGCTGCGACGTAGCACGTCTCCTGTAATTTGAAACGTGCAGACCAAGTCTGCCAGACAAGGTCTGTCACTGCGACGAGGCCCATCCTGAAGGAGGAGGACCCTGGTTGCTGATGCGGTCGGCTGCGGCTGCAACCAAGTGTTCCACGTCGGCCCTCCACTGCTCCATTGCATCCCGAGATGCGTCCGGAGGTGGTGGGCACTGAAGAAGAGCATATGCTGCATGGAGCACGTGTTCCGGGTTGTCATGATTTGCCGACGCAGTGATTGACGCCGGTGCACCATCGCGCTGCCCAGCTTGATTTACTGGTGGAGGCGGCGGTGGTGGTAGCGTGACTCCTGCTGGAACTGAGGTTCCCGCTGGTGGCTGCATATTGGAGGGATTGCCACCAACAGCTTGAACAGCAGGATGACCATTGGAAGATCCAGCGGCTGAGTTCACCATTCTTGAAATCTCAGACGCCCCTACCTGGCGCACCAACTGTCGGTGATTTTGATCCGGCAGATCTCCCGACACTACTAAAGTGTTAGAGGAGTTTGAGGTTCGGTATGGGCGCGCGGAGATTCAAGAAGGTGAGGTGTTAAGTGACACAAGAGACACAAAGATTTACGTGGTTCGGGCCGCCTGAGCGTAATACCCTACTCCACGGGGTGTTGGTGTTGTATTGGATGTATGAGCTCAATGTCAGTTGAGCGTGTAGAGTGAGCGTGTCTCAAGCGAGCGTCGTCTCGAGTCTCCTATGTATCGTCGGCCTATCCTTTTATAGTACAAGGGCAGGCCATTACAAGTTAGCCTGTCCCGACATGTGGCCCTGGCGGTTACTAATATTGATACACATTCAACAGATTAATTGCTCTTAATGACCGAGTTACGGGCTTTGACAGCACCGTTACTGGTAATTAAGGTCGTCCGATCATGTGTCATTAATATAGTATTAATGACACTTAATCGGGTCTTGAAGTCCTTGATTCCCCTTTGAAGATCCGAAGCCGTTGTGAGTCTTCCGGAGGTTGGAGGCTGAAGGTCTGACAGTTGGACACGTGGCAGTTCCGGAGCGTACTGTGGGAAACAGATAGGTCCGGTGCCACCTAACATGTGTCAGTTCCGGAGCTTCCCTCGGTCTGGGGTTAGGTCCGGGGGTGCCACTATGGTACATAGCCCGGAGCTTCCCCCTTGTGGGCGGTAGCTCCAGTTTGATAGTACACGTGGCGACCCTGGGACTAACCATGTTGGGGAAGCGGGTCCGGTCATGTCTGACATGTGGGCCTTCGAAGGTCTTCAAATCAAGTAGATGATATTCCCTTGAGATCTTTGCAATCCCAAGGGGTATTTGGTACCCAGGGTACCGACAGCCACCCTTGGGTGCTTGATTGGTTTGTGCCAACTTTAGCTCATCTTTAAGCTTTATGATTAAATTTGAGCATTTACAAGGTTGAGATGCTTCGGATTTAATATTTATGGAAGGTGAGCTCGTAGAGGAATAAGGTGCATTGACCTTGAGAGACTTCATTTGCGTCTCCAGGATCTTGTTAGCTTGTGTCAAACTAACAAGTTCATCCTTGAGCACAATTGTAGTGTTCTCAAGGTTTGAGCGAGTTTCCTTGCTCAAAGCGAGTTCACGCTCAAGCGCCTTGCTTCTTTCTCTTTCAAGCTCCAAGAGCTCCTCAACCTATTGACATCTCTTCTTTTGTTGGATGAGCATGTCCTCTTGACGGTTGATGAGTTCTTCCTTCTAAAATATTTCCTTCGTTAGCAATCTTAATCTTTTCAAAGTGCTTTTACTCATGTCTTTAAGCATGTGTTCATTTTCTCTACTACTATCAAAATCATCATGAGAAGAAATTGAAGAGGAGGATTTAGATTTAACCTTCTTTCTTCCCTCCTTGGCCATGAGACATGTTGGCCTTGAAATCTCCAAGTTGGGAAGAGCTTGTTCTCCGTTGTTGTCTTCTTCATAGCAATAGTTGCTACTTTCTCATCTTCATAGGAGGAGGATTCCTCATTTGAATCCCACTCCTTTCCAAGGTGGGCATGTCTGGATTGCTTCTTTTCTTGAAGTACTTCTTCTCTTTGGACTTGCCCTCCTTCTTCTTCTTGTTTTCATCATGTGGAAAATCCACAATGAAGTGGCCATATTCTCCGCAATTGTAGCATGCCCTTTTTTATCTTGTCTTGGGTCTGTCTTTGCTTCTTCTCTCTTTTTGGTAGCTCCCCCTCCTCCTTCTAAACATCCTCTTAAAGTTGTTGATGAAGAGAGCTTCTTCCTCATCAGTGTCGGGACTCTCTTCATCACTCTCTTCCTTTTCTTGAGATTTTGAGGACGTTGCTTTGAATGCAACATCCCTTTTCTTGGAGGAGCAAAGCTTTTGTAGATTGTTGTAGAACATCGCTTCTTGCTCCATCATCTCATGGTTGATGATTCTCCCTAGCACTTCTTCGGGAGTCATCTTGTGGAAGCCCGGACTTTCACGAATAAGTGAGCAAAGAGTGACGTTTCGAGGCATGAACTCTTAAATCATCCTCTTCACTACCTCGTGGTCGGTCCACCGGGTGCTTCCATATGACAGACTCATGTTGATGAGAGTATTGAGGCGGTCATACATATCTTGCGGAGATTCACTATCCATGATGGTGAATCTCCCAAGATCTCCTTTGATCATCTCGATCTTTGCTTCCCTTATGATGCGGTTGCCTTCATGCGCCGTCTTGAGGGTATCCCAAATCTCGTTAGCATCCTCCAACCCTTCAATGCGGTTTAACTCCTCACGAGTCAATGAGGAGGTAATCACTCCAATGGCTTGAGCATTATGATGTAGAAGGACGGCTTGCTCCGGAGTGATGTCTTCCTCATTCTTTGGAAGATGAACACCTGTCATCACAATTTGCCACAAGCTAGGGTTTAAGAAATGAGATGCATCTTCATATTATGCTTCCACATAGAATAATCATTTCTGTCAAATTAAGGAGGTTTGCCAATTGGAATAGACAAATAATGGTTGCTAGAGGTAAGTTGCTCATAATTGTAAGGATACCGGGAGTAGTCTTGTGAACTACTCCCATTGTCGATGTTGATCGGAGCAATCGGCTTGATCTCCTTCTTTGACACGTTGATCTTCTCATGAAGTCATGCCTTGAGCATCCGAACTTCTTCGTCGTCATTTGGATCATCTTGAAGAACATCGACGTTCTTCGTCTTGGTGTCATCGAAGACCACTAGAACTTCATTGTCACCCCTTCCGGCCATTACTTCTCCGAGTTGTTAGACTCTTGGGGAGAAACCTGCTCCCATACCAATTGAAAGTCGCCTAGAAGGGGGTGAATAGGCAATAATACCTGAAATCACTTAACCAAATAAGATTAAATTCCTGTGGCCGGACTAGTCTAGTTCAGGGCCGGACTAGTCCGTTTAGCACAGGGTGGAAACCCTAAAACTTGATTTCTATAGGTTATTTGTTGAATTAAAGTTCACCAAAGATATGAGCACTGTGTACTAAACTTGTAAGGCTCAGATTGTAAAGTTTAAACACTTAGATTGCGAGTTTACGATAATGATCCAAGTGTAGTGCAATAAAAGCAAAGTGAACCCTAATAGCAATACTAGTGATCACAAAAAGCGAAAGACAAGTGAAACAAGATTTATCCCGTGGTTCAGCTCCACGAAGAAGCCTACCTCCACGTTGAGAAGTCCACACAAGGACCGGGTCTCACTTGACCCTTCTCTGACCAAGCCACCACGATGGTCGGCTTGGTTTCCACTATATCAATGGGTAATCACCAAGTTTGATGGGGCTGCACACAACTTGAGGCTCCCACAAATCAATACAAGAGGAGCACACGAAGATCAACTCACCCAAACCACACAACACAACACAATGTGCAAGAGATCAAACTGAGAGCCAAAGCGCGATGATCTTCCTTTACTCTCCTCCCCAAACCCTAATCTCTTCAAGATTTGCTCTTGGGGGGTTAGTAGGACGAGTAGAAGGCTTTGGAAGGCTCTAGGATGCTTGTGGTGGCGCTAGGGTTCAAGACCTGTTCAAATGAGCCTGGGGGTACCCTTTTTATAGGGGTCCCGAGCCCCTCTTGCTTACATCAGCAAAAGGGCAGACTAGTCCAGCCTCAGACCCCGGACTAGTCCGGCCCTATGGGACCACTCACCCCTGGCTAGTTCCCAACAACTGCCACACTGAGCAACGATCATCACGCTACCCGCCAAATTTACAAATTCAAACAGTCACTAGACAACGGACTAGTCCGGTCAACAACGGACTAGTCCAAGTTCTAAAATGGACTTTTTTGGGTTGGCCCAGACTAGTCCGGCCACAGGGGCGGACTAGTCTGACCCCCTAGGGTTTCTCTCGGTCTGTCACACTAAGTCTCAAATGGACAAGTCCGTACACAAACGGAGAAGTCCAAACTTCTCCAGAGAGCTTTGGTCCGTCCAAAAACGGACAAGTCCGGACTTCTCAGACTTAGCTCCAAATTCACTCTAGAGATGTTTGGTCCGCCTTAAAACAGACTTGTCTGCCATGGCCGGACTAGTCCGACCTCCTAGGGTTTTTCTCATTTTACGCTTCTCACTTAGGTTTTTCTCTAAACCACCACTTTGAGCACCTTGGTATGATCTCAATGCACATGATACAACCACCCTCTCACATGATACGGCTCACATAAACTCAATACCATAGAAATCCTAATTTCTATGCTTGAGTCTTTGACGCACGTTTTCTCCTTTTCCTTTTTGAGGGTGTTCATCTCATTTCAATCCTTGTACCTATGCTTAAGATCAACTTAGCTCATTAGCTCTTAATTCTCGTCATCAATCATCCAAAACCCACGGAGATGCCTAGATGCACTTTCACAAATGTCTTCTGAAGTTCATCCTCTTCTTGAATGAAGTATTATTCTTCATCAACTTCAGGAGGTTCTAAATATTTGAGAGTCTAATCTCCTCGATTGCCACATCTTGGAGGGGAGGTTCTATAGATGGGTTTATTGGAACGCAGGATGAGAATAGAAATATTCTTCCCTCAAAGATTAATGTTGAGATTTCCTTTTTTGGGAATTTCCATTAGAAATTTCTCAATGGGTACCCCAAGCATAATGCCGAAGTCATAGATTTCGAACACATGGAAATCAAGGAAAACTTCAACATCTTTGTGTCTCACAGACAAATGTTGTAAAATCCCATATCCTTCAAGAATATTTCCAAATGTTCTTGAAAGATTTTTGTGTTGGTGCCACTAGCACATCGTCTAAAATGGCAGGAGCACAAGTATCAGAAATGATATTAGCTCCAACGGTGGGATTATATAGGACTCGCATCGTCACTCCTCTAATATGGCATAGAATGGTAGCTAAGGGTGAGGCCATCCGAAGATTTTGGGTGAGCTCTAAACCTCTATCGTCCATTTTGAACTCAAAAAGGTCAAGTCCTTAACCGTCTCTTGGAGGAATACTCCATCAGGCGAGTTAGGTGGAGTTGAAGGCAACGATGGCTTCCTATGGTAGCAGTACTTCGAGGTATTTCCATAATTTTCAAAAATCTCTTCCTTGCAGTGGAACGGGAATTCCGAAGGTTGAGTTTCTTCATCCTTCAGTAGTTTACGTTTGGAAGAGGGATCTACAAGCAAGACAAGGCTCTTCCTTGGCTACAGAGGTGTCCTCGATGCTAGACGTGTAAAAGCCCACATTTAAAAGAACATGAATGGGACATTGTGAATTTAAAAATTTTGAAGGTGAAATATGAAATTCAAAGTCACGTGAACGATTCTAAGTACATATGTAATGTTAAAAATAAGAATCTAAAAACTTTACTATAATGCAAGAGCAGATTCAAATTTCAAACTCAAATCAAATAAAATGAAATGTCATTAAATTAAAGAGGGTTTAACTCCGCTCATGTAATAAATAGAGAAAGGAAATAAAACATAATTTAGTGCACCTATGAGAGGAAATGAAATAGAACCCTAAATGGAAATGATTCAAATACGAACTCAAAATCAGGTTTGAATATCAACTATGCCACCTAGTCAAAATTCAGAGTTTCGTGCACCCTAAACCTCTTCAGATTTAGATTAGTGTCCCTGTTAAATTTAACCAAAAAATTGGAGTTAAACTGGGATATATTTGTGCTGGAAAGGTAGGCATAAGGAGGAAAGATGGTGTGGGGCCCACTGGTCATAAAGAGAAAAACCAGAGCGAGCTGCTCCGTTTTCTCTGCTTGCTCGCTGCTTGCCACCGAGGTGCCGTGCATGTGCCACCGCACGCTCGGTGTGGGCTGTCCAAAGCGCCCTGTGCTTGCCATAAGCATCACCCCAACGCGCTCACCTCCATTCTCTTCTCCTCTCCGCCTTCGGTGAGCTGCTCCAGCGCGCTCTGCTCTTGAGGCCGCGCTGCACAAACAGAACGCCGGCGGTACACAGTGGTGCGGAGTTCCAGCTTTGGCAGAGACCCCAGAACAAGGCACCGGCATATCCTCAACCCTCCCGAGCTGCTACACAACCCTATTCTTCCTCTACCATGGACCCACGACGTGCTTCTTCCTTTTCAAGCAAAACTGTCGCCCTGTCTGTTCCACGTCACCCGAGTGCATCAACCACTCCCTCGACCATCCACTGACGCCAAAAGGTTCCCTCCCCCATCCTCTTTCAATACCGAGTGTTGCTCCTCGTGTTCCAGCTCAGCCCAGATGGATTTCACGTTTTTCTCGCGGTCGTTACTTTAAACCCGAAGCTTCATCGATCCAATTCATGTTACACACAACAAATCGCTTCGATTCAGTTAGCGAATAACTTTCCCATGACCCCACAGACCTCCTGAATCAACAAGCGTCGAGAATAATCAAGTCTAGGCCCCAAGAAACCAAATTCCCCACCGGCGGCCACGAAACCCTAGCTTCCACGGTGTGATTTATTTCATGTTGATTTTATTCCTTTTGGAGTCCATAATTAGATTCTTCTTGTTTCCTGGAGTTAATAAGATCATTTACCTAGTCCAATAACACTTCCCATCGTCTGGACAAGCTCGTCGGAGTTAAACTACCGCCGCCACGCGTCGTCGAGCTTGCTCCGGCCGTCTCCTTGCTCTTCCTTCATCACCATCGTTTCCGCCATGCTCCAGTACCCAAGTGACACCAATTCCGGTGTGGTTTTGGTCAGGAGAACCATCAACGGCGGGCCGCCGCCGTTCGCCGGCAGGGGGCGCAACCCGCTCGGTCTCTGGCTCAAGGTTGAAGAAGAGCGGGACAGGTCCCACCAGTCAGCGAGCATTCCACCTGCTCCGGATCAGTTGCGGCCTAGGATCCCGTGTGACTGCAGTGGCTAAACCTTGGCCTCCCCTGTTGCCTCATTCCCATTGGCCAATGTAATTCCCAATCGAATTTACAGCAAGGAAATAAATCAAGAAATTACTCAACCTTATAAAAATCATATCTCCTTGTATACATCTCCAAAATTAGCAAAACAAATTTTTTTAATCTCCTATGAATCAGTACTTCACCTTGGACCAGTTTAAGTTATATGAAAAGGTTCACAAATTTACGTACAATTAATTGGTTCTTAAACCTTTATAAAATAATTATAGAATATAAAATCACTGAAAAATTCTACAACTTGGAAAAATTATTCCTTATATGGTCATTGACTTCCAGTAAATATTATACAGTTATTGGACATTTCTATGTAGGTCAAATTGTGTTGTTTTGCTCTATGTTTAGGAAAATACCAAAATACAACAGAAACTATTTCAGAAAATACAAGAAACTTCTAAAATTCAGAACTACCTCTAGGAGGCTTAGCAAAATGTCAAACCAATTTTTTTAGACTCCTTTTGACCTCCTATAAACATAAAACAAACTTGGGCTTACGATAAAGCTACAAATTTTGAACCAAAATTCAGAGAAGGCTAAAGGCTTAAGAAGTTTTGTTGACCACAATCTTTCAGTGTTGAAGATCAATCTTTCCTGGGTGGTCCTCCATTACCCTAGGAAGCCTCTGAAAAATCTACATCATCAGTGAACCTTCTTCACTCAAGTTTTTAGATGATAAGTTCACTAAGTCCAAAACATAGCCTATTTCTTGTCATATCGAAAATGTCCCTATGATCCTTTCTATTCTTCCCTGTTGCTTACCTCCCAGATGCAGAAACCACTCACTCCTACCTGTTTTAGTCATCTTTGAGTTTATGCAACTTCATTTCTCAATCTGCTAAGTTGCACAATTTTCTTGTGCACATTTCAATCCATCTCCAAGAGTCCTATGTTTCACTTTGGTTTTCCACTGTTCTGTACACCAGCAGCAGAACTGGCACTCCTAGATGATGTGCTCCTTCTTGAGTTATTAACATATTCATTGCTAATGTTACTATGTTACAATATTACCATGCACAATTCCATTTTATACTTTGATCTTTATATATTCCACCTTGATCTTCCTATGTTTCCACTTTCATTTCCATTGGTTGCTGTACACTACAGAGACCAATGTTCCCACATCCACGAGTCTTCATCTTATTGACTTTATACAAGTTCATTTATTAAGTTAATCAATTACCATCCTCTTATATGCATGTTCATACCGATAGGGATCATGACGATGGCATTTGACGAGGGGACATGGACGAGGAGCATTGCAAGGAGGAGGCACATGTATAGACTTCACTGCGAGCAAGATTTGTCCAAGCAGCATTAGAGACAAGAAGAGGAGAAAAGTGATGAGAAGCTTTATCCCGAAGAGCAAGTCTCTAATTATTGACATTTATCTTGTTGCAACCTAAGGCAAGCCCTGATTTGCATTTAAGTGCCTTTCTAAAGTTTTGCTTTTATCACTATGTTGACTAGTATATGAATTGTGCATTAGTTCTATTGAGTTTGAATACTCCAAATGCATGACCCAAAATCCTATGGAGTGTATGGGTAGGTTTATAGCTCAACGCTTAGAATTTCCATGCTAATGTTGTAGGAAATCTGATAGAAGTTGAGTGGTTGGAATCCACTCACGAGATAGCAATAGGTTGGAATCCACTCGCGAGATAGCAATATTATCACATGTGATTGGTTATTTTAGAGAATGATTTATGAATTGAATATGAGACTGGGCACCGGGATAGGATGTGTAGCCTTGCCTGTGTCGCTTAAGGACCGATCTGTGTGCGGACTCGTTGGGAAAGTTTGAACTGTACCGAAATCATACTGGATATATGAGGTCTAGGAAACCGATGTACATTGGGAAGCCTTTGTTGAGACTTTTTCGATCGCCTCAGGATTTCGGCCGCAACACAGTAGATGGAAACTCGCCCACGACATCTTCACAGCAGAAAGGTTCACCGTGAGTGGGAATACTGTCCTAGACGATTGAATCGATTCAACTTGGGCGGGACATGGGAAAGGTTGTTGCGTACGATGTCCGCGGAGTGCACCTACGTGACTTCCAGTACGGGTGTACGTGTCCTGTATTATGGGTATATTTGACTCGAATCACCGTCCCTCGCGATTATGAGTACCACTTGTTCACTGTGTCATGACATAGTAATAAAGAGTAGTTGGAAGAATATGAATATGCTGCTATGACTAATCTTTTATATTGTAACCTTGGTTGAATTAGAGATAGTATAATTAAAGTTATCATTTCCAAACATTTAACTTGAATGAAGCTTATGCAGCTTTGGACAAGTATCATCGTGGATGAAGCATTTCTTGTTTGATTGTGGAGTTCATTATGATTCATGTCCACTGATCTCACATTTGCTACCTTAAAACTGACAACTAAGGATTTACTTTTGGCGAGTTCATTTCTGCAAATTTCAACTTCCAGTCTTTAGAGTTTTCAACATGTAGAGTTTCATGCCTTAGGTGAGACGGTTAAGTCTCGCTGAGCCTTTGTGCTCACGGTTGCTTTATATGTGGTTTTGCAGGTTTTATTATATTGTTGTTGTTATGGGTTGTCCGCGGGACCTCGAGCTGTCGAGATGTATCTCTCACGTGACCCCACTCTTTGTGTTGCTAGTGAGAAGTGTCTACGGGCATGGACGGCTTCTCTTGTGCATAGGTAGGTTGAGATTGTAGTATGAATTTTCCACTGCGTGTTACCGCTGTTGTACACTATGTTGTAAACAATATCTTATTATGAACTGAAAACTTTATATCTTTACTATATCTTTTCGTGTGTGCTGTTGGGTACCGCATCGCACGACACCACCCAATGTGATTCCTAGAATGTCAGGACCGGGTCCTCACAAGACGTGGCTTCCTCTGAAGGAGGTTCATTAAGACCCATAATGAAGGAAACATTTCCTAGAATGCGATATAGAAGTTCTTTCCCTTCTTCCGGTGTCTTATGGAGGAAAGACGCTACAACTGTAATCTCGAGGTATAAGTCAGACTCTTCGTTAAGTACCTTAAAGTAATATTGCAATAACAACAGATCTGGGATTAAAAAATCTTTGCTAGAAATTTGCATAATTGAAAATATTTTCCAAGCTCCACCTATGGATTCCTTATCTATCTGTTGGAAGCCTAGTACTTCCATTCGTAGGGAAACAATTTGGCGTATTAGAAAGAATGCAAGACAAAATTTGTCTCATAATTCCCTCCAATCGTCATTTGTCTTTCCCGACATTATGGGTGTACCATTGCTTTTCTTTTTACTTGAGGAAAAAAGGAAACAACTTCCATTTGTCAGTTTCTTTTGGCATGCTTTTAATCAAAAGACAAGAATACAATTGTTCAAACTCTCCCGAATGGTGGTAAGGGTTTTCACAATCCATTCCTGAAAAGGATTGTCTTGATCCATGGCTATAAAGCCAGGGCAGAGTTCATAGCTAGTTGAGCAAATTAGTTCCGCTGATGGCGGTGGCTTGCAGAACTCGCCCTTTGGGGCCGAATAAGATAGAATGGTGGGCTGCTCCATATAGGTGGCAGAAAGGTAGGAGATAAGGAAAAGAAAATAGATATGAGGGTGAACAAGGTTCAAAGATCAACAGCAACTACTCCCAGGCAACGGTGCCAGAAATTCTTTTTGGTATTTCTTACGAAAAAATAATGATCTGCAAGCGCCCGGAAATAATGTTGTAGAACTTTCTCTTAAAGAGTATTCCCAAGAGTATCGAATCCAAGGAATGTATGTGTGATCTTCTAACTTGTTCTCCCAAGGACACACAATTTGTTTGATAGGTAAGAATTTGAGAAGGAATTCAATGGTTTGATTTTATGCCACAGTAGCCTATGGTAGATGATTGCTTTGGGCACGGGTTTACCCCTAGCAAAACCAAGACGATTCCGTTGAAGAGCCTATGGCATAGGCGACCATGGAGGATTACTAAGGACAGATAGGACCCTCACCACCTATTGCCTACCTCTTCAATATGTGGTATACGAGATATCCATTGACAAATTCTTAAATTCCAACCGAAACATCACACTTAAGTTCTATTTCACAACTCTAATCATTTCGATTGCAAATCTACGACTAGAGCTTCTAATGAATTAAAGCAGTGAACTTACAAGCAACTACGGACCAAACTACAATGAAATAGATAAAACTTGTATTGAATTCACAAGTTTCTTACTCGATTCTGGGAGAACTTCCATAGAGCTACAAGTGTGGATGAGGGACTTTATAAGCCCAAGCCTCCTCCTCCTTGCTCCTCCTCACTCTCCTTCTACTTGATTGGCCACTTGGGCAGCACTAAACCTTAGGAGAGGTATTCTAAACTCAAATGTGAAGTCATGGAGTGAGGGGGGCCATTTATACATGAGTTCAATAAGTTGGACCCCACAATTAGCGCGCGAATCGGTCGTTAGTGCCATCAGGGAGCCATAGGGAGTCGATACATGCCAGCTGACTGAGTAAAGCACCATGAACAAGTCAGCTGAACTAGAGAGTCGACATGTGCCAGCTCAGTGAGTAAAGCACCAGGAATAACTCGGTTGAACCAGAGGTTCGGCCGTCTTGTTACTAGTGCTCCTCGGCCTATACTTCCTCCTGGTAACTGATTTGTGGCCTAAGATCCTTCCTTGCATGAATCGGTGTTGGATTCTCTCAGATAAGCCTAGGAATGGGTCCATGGACCCATGTGACGCCATGTGTTAGTGCCAAATTTGTCAAAAGGTAACTTTTAGGATTCCTCCCTGCATTGTTTGGTATCTTAAGGCTTAATCCATCCATTTGCAAATAGCCACTAACACTTGTAGAAATGGTTAGTATTAACCCCTACCATTATATTATGTTCTCAATTTTATAATTTTTATGCAGTGAATTAACGGGAAAATTTAGCATTTAAGGATCGTCAACAGTTGGGCATGTTGTTCTACGATCTATTTTATATTTCTTCGGTAGTCAACCCTTTGATTGGGCCTCCTTGTGTTAGCAGTGCGAGTGATGACCACAAGGGGTCCAATCTCCTCATTGTGTACTGCTCCCCCAGAGCCATTGCCTTTTTGAGGTTTCCTAAACACCAGAGCTCCACTGCGAGCACCTCTTTTTGATGGTTGAGACACTTGAGCAGGCTCACCACGATTGTGGCGCTTCTTGGACCTCCATTCGGATAGGGAGTCACCAACAATGGTCTTGTGACATACGGAAAGTATGAGAGTTGATTCCAAAGAGGATGAGACAAAAGGTTGAAGATTGCACAAAATTAGAGTTAGAAACTGTACAAAATCGGTTATGTCCAAAGTTCTCATCGGAAATGTCTGAATCTTGTCATATATGTTCAAATGAAAACATTATACTTGTCCAAGTCGGACATATTCGAGAAACTATCTAAACCAAATTGTATGAACATGAAACTTTAGAATAAGATGTATACTAGTCCCTAGAAGATATTTTATGACTTGTACAGAAGAACTTGTCGCTAGATCTAAGAAAAATGGGTAAATATCGAAAGTACCTTGAGTGAGGAAGAAACTTGAGGGGAGTCAATCAAAATGGAGGGAATCGAGCTAGTGCTTTATCCTCCACCTCAGGACGAGATTCCCCAAGAAAATCATCCAAGAATCACTCAAGTGGTCAAGGAACGGATTTGAAAGTGGTGGTTTGGATTTAATTGTGATGAAGAAGGGGAAGAGGAAAGGGAACAAACGAACTTGAAGAGGGGGTCAGACAAAACCTAGTCAGACATGTCCGAGTCTTAGGGTCGGACAAGTCCAACCCCCCCCCCCCCCCCCCTTAACAGATATCAAAGTGAATCTTAGGTATATATATATATATATATATATATATATATATATATATATATATATATATATATATATATATATATATATATGGACAAGTTTTCATAAATATTCTTGCTAGATATGACCAGTAAAGCAAACAAACATTCAAACAATGACCATAATTAATTAATATACAATAAGGTAAAATAATTAGAAAGAAAATTGAGGGGGATAAGTTTTTTCAAGCATGCAAGTTTTTGAAGATCCTAAACTAGAAGAAACTAGATGTGCAACATCTCAAGCCATATTCCGAAAATCTAGGACATTTAGCTCATTCCTAGGTTTGCAAACGCGTTTTTCATCTTGTGACTCGGTGAAAATGTCGGCTAGTTGTTTCTCGATTCTAACATGTGAAATGACAATGTCCTCCATCATGAATGGTCTCTCAAGAAGTGGTGTGGGATGTCTATGTGTTTGGCCCTATAATGTTCAACAGGGTTATGTGCGATCTTAATATCACTCTCATTATTGAATAGGAGTGAAATATGGTTCATATTGAGACCATTTCTCTTAGAGTTTGTCCCATCCAAGGAAGTTGTGCACAACAACTTCCGGTTGCGACATACTCCACTTTGGTTGTGGATAAGACAATGTAGTTTTGTTTCTTAGATGACCATGACACAAGGGACCTACCCAAGAATTGCAAGTGTCAGGGGTACTTTTTCTATCCACCTTACACCTGACATAATCCGCATCAGAATATCCTATGAGATTAAACTTTGAACATTTTGGATACCATAGCCCAAGGTTTTCTGTATGAACTACATATCGAAAGATTCTCTTAATGGTGGTCAAAAAACACTCCCTAGGTGCGGCTTGAAATCTTGCACACATACACAACTAAGCATAATATCGGGCCTAGATGCACAAAGATAAAGCAAAGAGCCTCTCAATGAATGGTATACCTTTAGGTCCACACTTGGTCCATCTTCTATGAGGTCAGGGTGTTCATTTGTCACTGTGGGCGTCTTGTTGGATTTGGCCTTATCCATGTCAAACTTCTTGAGTATGTCTTGTGTGTACTTTGTCTGACTTATGAACATGTCTTCCTTGAGTTGCTAGACTTGGAAACCTAGAAAGAACTTCAACTCCCCCATCATGGACATCTAAAACCTTTCGGTTATTATCTTGCTAAACTCATAACAAAAGACTTGTTAGTACAACCAACTATAATGTCATCGACATATATTTGGCACACAATGAGATTGATGAGATCATGCTCATTATAAATGCACATACAAACAAGGTACAATGTTTATTTGTTTGGGATCCTGGTTCAACTGAATGTGCACGCTTATTCGATGGAGAACATGGTGATGGTGCACTATGCCGTCCACCATCTTGGCCTCCTCCTTTCATGCATACAAGAGGATTTGATGGCATTGCACATTTGGACGCACACATGAGAGAAGATGAGCTTGAGTCAAGGACGACTTCAATTCAAGAATGGGAGACTGATGAGGACATGACTCCTATGGATACACAAAAATATCCAATGAACTTACAAGGTGCAATCATTAGAGTTCACACACAACAATTAATTTTAGAGGTCAACTCGTTCTTATAGGTTTCCTTATGTGTTTTTGAGAATAGATTGCTACCTAATGACTTAATTGTTATTAGGATCCATGGAGAGGTTCAAGGAGTACTTGGAGGAAGTCTTAGGGACATGGAGGACCAGAGAATACGTACAAAGAAGATGGAAATCAATCCCAACTCAAAATGGAGTCCAACTCGAAGCCCAGGAGCACTTCACACTAAAAGGGGAGAGGATAAACTTTCCAATTCCGTTTTAGACGCATACCAACACTCAAGACACATACCAACTCCATTTTTGGCATTATACATATCACAAAAAGGGGAGAGGATAAACTTTCCAATTCTGTTGGTCATATGTCAAAATTCCTTTGGAGTCGACGGGAATCATCGAAACAAAATTGAGTTTGGAATCTGTCAGGGTGCTGCACCATCGTGTTGGGCCATTCGACCTTGTATCAAGTCTACATCTCTTATTTTTGTATCTTAGGGTTAGGTCACGACCACAACACCCCTTAGACGTTCTCTCACCTATATATACTCCATAGTAGCAACCATAAACAATTGGGTTTTGCTTAGATTAATCTGTTATACACAATTTTGTAGTTTATCGGTTTATGGAACCCCAATTCAGCAATTTTAGATTGCATCTACCTTGTTCTTGCTCGTGTTCTCAGTTGCACTTGCAAGGATTAGCCTTCTTTGCGAGGTCAAGCGTGTGAAGCACAATTGATAACCAATGGAGCGATGATGTAGTGATTGAAGGGGTTGTTCGTGTTCTCCTCCAGAGCCTCGAATCATCAACGTCAAGATCTTCATCAGTCGACTTATCCGTTACCTATCGAAATCGGGACCTAATCTACTCTTTTACTCATCAAATGGTATTAGATTTCCAGGTTGCCCATTAGCTAATTAATCTATCCATTAGATTAGTTCTGTTTTTAAAAACCACAAAAAACTTGTAGTTTCGTAGATCTATTCATCACTTTGTCCAAACCACCATTGAGCCTTTGCAACTTTGTTATTCAGTTTGTTTTTGTTAAGTTTGTGTTTGTGGTTGAGTCACATTGCTGGTTTAGAAAGTGTTTTGGTTTTAGTTTGAGTTTTGCGTTGTGTCGATTCATCCTTTTAAATCACAACATCACGTCTAGATTAGATTCACCTCTGTAAAGTTCGGCATTTTGATAATATCTCACTCATATGAACTCGGATTTTTGTGTTCTTGTACTTTTTGGAAAGACCGAGAACTTATCTACGACTTTCGTATTCATTGGTTTTCCAGAACAAATAGTTATCATCAACAAAATGACATTAGATCTAAATATATTCTTGACCAAGAATTCATTAACAATCTATATTTCGGGGCCAACATCTCCTATTGCTTTCGTCCAAAATAGGTCTTCCATATACATAAATTAAACAGGAGACAAAGATCTACAATCTTTCTATTGTAAGTTTTTTGATTTGGAGTCTCTAAGTATACCTAATTATCCTTGGAAGGTTGAGAAAAAAATAAGTGACATACTAACGAGATATCTTTGATTGTTTCGCATTGTGTTCTTTTGCGACACACTCTGAAAAAAAGGAAGAGAAAGAAAAAGGCAAGTACAAAACAAGGTACAAAAGCCACACAATAAAAAGAAGAAAATACAACAACAAAAACAGAAGTGTTTGCATCCTTCGTGTCCTCTGACTTTGTTACATGTCTTGCTAGCTTGAACTACTAGAAACACATTTAGACCAGCAACTTTGAGGAGTACTTTGGAAACTTATTCAACTTTACTATCTGATTTTATTATTTATAATCCTTGCTACACTTTCACTTGAGTTGAATTCGTACACATTTGCAGTCATCGCCTGCTCGACTGGTTCTTCATACCGGGCACCGTTTGCCACCTGCGAAGTTAGTAAGAACAATTGTAAGAGCATGGTAAGACACTTGAGAGTGTGTGATTCTAATTCTACTTTACCATTATCCTTTGTAGTTTATAGGGTAACATATTTTTCTTGTCTTCTGTTTACTACTAATAATGTCAGGTAAAAGCAAGAATCATGCATTATATGTTGAGATGATTGACATGATGAAGACGGCGATAGAGCTGTTCACTATGAATAAACATCAACTAAGGTTTTAGATGATATTCATACCACATTTAAACTCCTTCAACAATAAGTTATTATATATTTCCATCTCTTCCTTCTTATGATGGTTTTGGTTACGATAAATATATTGCTGGAAAATAGAGATTGATAAAAAATTTGGACAATGTCGTATATGTGAAAGGATAAAGATTAGGAATATTGCTAGTGCATTAGTTGATTGTGCATTAACTTGGTGGGACAACTTAAGTGATTTAGAAAAACCACGAACATGGAAATATATGAAAATTCTTATGCGAGAAACTTTTGCTAATGTATCTATTTGCAAAGATGATATTCAGCAATTTGAGGAGCAAATCCTTGTTGTACGTCCTTGTATGGCTAATCTTTTGTGGGACAATGTAGAAAGTAATATAGCTGATGCAAAGGAAAATAAGGTGATAAACAATTTTTTGTGAACTTTGAAATTCATCCATTCATATTTCACCCACAATTACTGCTAGAAATGAGAATGGAGAAAATGCACCTCACAATACACTTATCGACATTGAGAAATTTTTTAATGTCACAAAATTTTCCCTCAATCATGCTATTGGAGAGCAGCAATTCGAGGAACCTTTTGTGAAAACACCTTTATCACTAGTTGATATTCTACTGATTCTTATGATAAAAATGAGTTATGTGTTGATGCTTCTATCATTCTTATGCCACAACAAGTGCATGAACTAGATCATGTTGTTTTAAATACAGTAACCTGTGTTAAAATTAGTCATTTCATTCCCATTCTCGCAAATTGATGAGCTAAAATTGTTGTCTTCTCTAAATACTCAAGGTTATATTGAATTTGACACTCTTTATGATCTAGATACTGTAGAGAGAAGAATGCTTTTAAAAACTAACTTATTTTTGATGACAAAAAATAGTTTTAGTGCTATAGGAAAATATGAATATAGTGGTGTGTTTATGGTGCATAAAGTTTACATATGTTCAAATGAGAAAGATCCTTCTGTGTTGCAACAACATGGTAAAGTAAATGGATGCACTAACCTAATAATGCATTGGCAAGTTTTTCTAGTATTTTTTTTCATGCAGAAGGGACAACACATAAAAGAGGAGCATTGATGAGTAAATGACTGTAGAGTAGGCCCCAATCTTCTAATAGGTGATGGATAAGTCGATGGATGGAGATCCCGACGTTGATGATCCGAGGCTCCGAGCAAAACCCAAACAACCCCTGCAATCACGACACCACTGCTTCGTTCATTTCAATCGTGCTTCACACGCTTGACCTCACAAAGAAGACTAATCTCTGCAACTGCAACCGAGAACAAAAGCAAGAACAAGGTAGATGCAATCCGAAATTGCTGAATTGGCGCTCAGCAAACCGATAAACGGCGAAACTGTGTATAACAGATTAATCTAAGCAAAACTCAATTGTTTTGAAGATTGAGCAGAAAATCAGTGACAGACCAATGAGATATCTTTGATTGTTTTGCATCGTGTTCTTTTGCATCACATTTCAAAAAAAAAAAGTGCATAAAAAGGCAAGTCCAAAACAAGATACAAAAGCCGCACAAAAAAGGAGAAAAAACATCAAACAAAAAACAGAAGTGCTTGCATCCTTCGTGTCCTCTGATTTTATTACATGTCTTGCTAGCTTGAACTACTAGAAACACATTTAGACCATCAACTTTGAGGAGTACTTTGGACACTTATTCAACTTTACTATCTGATTTTATTGTTGCTATTCCTTGCTATGATATAAAATGCCTTCCAAGCTACACTTTCCACTTGAGTTAAATTCGTACACCTTTGCAATCATCCCATGCTCGATTGGTTCTTCATACCGGCCACTGTTTGCCACTTGCAGTGTAAGTAAGAACGCTTGTAAGAGCATGGTAAGACGCTTGAGAGTGTGTGATTCTACTTTCTGTTTTGCCATTATCCTTTGTAGTTGATAGGGATAAAATATTTTTGTTGTCTTCTGTTTGCTACTAAGAATGTCAGGTAAAAGCAAGAATCATGCATTATATGTTGAGATGATTGAGATGATGAAGACGGCGATGGTGCTGCTCACTAAGAATAAAACATAAATTAAATTTCACATGACATTCATACCGCATTCAAACTCCTTCAACAAGAAGTGATTGTATATTTCCATCCTTTCCTTCTCATGATGGTTTTGATTATGATGAATATATTGCATGGGAAATAGATATTGATAAAATTTTTGGACAAAGTCGTATATGTGAAAGGAGAATGATTAGGAATATTGCTAGTGCATTAGTTGATTGTGCATTAACTTGGTGGGACAACTTAAATTATTTAGAAAAACCCCGAACATGAAAATATATGAAAATCCTTATGCGAGAAACTTTTGCTAATGTATCTATATGCAAAGATGAAATTCAGCAATTTGAGGAGCAAATCCTTGTTGTACGTCCTACTGTGGCTAATCTTTTACAGGGCAATATCGAAAGGAATGCAGCTGATGCAAAGGAAAATAAGGTGATAAACAATTTTTGTTAACTTTCAGATTCATCCATTCATATTTCACCCACAATTACATCTGAAATGAGAATGAAGGTAATGCACCTCACAATACACTTATTGACATTAAGAAATTTTTGAATGTCAAAATTTTTTTCCCTCAATCAAGCTATTGGAGAGAAGCAACTCGAGGAGCCTTTTCTGAAAACACCTTTACCACTAGTTGATTTTTCTACTAATTCTTACAATAAAAATGAGTTATGTGTTGATGCTTCTATCATTCTTATGCCACAACAAGTGCATGAACTAGATGATGTTGTTTTCAATACAACGTGTGCTGAAATTAGTCATTTGATTCCCATTACTCGCAAAAATGATCAGGTGAAGATGGTGTCTTCTCTAAATACTTTGGGTTATATTGAATTTGACACTCTTTATGATCTAGATATCGTAGAAAGAAGAATGCTTTTTAAGAACTAACTTATCTTTGTTGACAAAAAATAGTTTTCATGCTATAGGCAAAAATGAATATAGTGGTGTGTTTATGATGCATAAAGATTACATATGTTCAAACGAGAAAGCTCCTTCTGTGTTGCAATAACACGGTAAAGTAAATGGATGCACTAACGCTAATAATGCATTGACAAGTTTTTCTAATATTTTTTTCTTACGGCAGGAACAACACATA
This sequence comes from Tuctoria greenei, assembly GCA_036927565.1. Lineage (NCBI taxonomy): Eukaryota > Viridiplantae > Streptophyta > Magnoliopsida > Poales > Poaceae > Tuctoria > Tuctoria greenei. The sequence continues at coordinate 105,581,635 of JAYESD010000003.1, read as the reverse complement.
AAAGAGGAGCATTGATGAGTAAATGAATGTAGAGTAGGTCTCGATCTTTTGATAGGTAATGGATAAATCAATTGATGGAGATCTCAACGTTGATGATCCGAGGCTCCGAACAAAACCCGAACAGCCCCTGCAATCACTACACCACTGCTTCGTTGGTTATCAATCATTCTTGACATGCTTGGCCTCGCCAAAAAGGCTAATACCTGCAAGTGCAACCGAGAACAAAAGCAAGAACAAGGTAGATGCAATCTGAAATTGTTGAATTAGAGTTCCACAAATCGAACTGTGTATAACAGTTTCACATAAGCAAAACCCTTTTTATTTTTATGGCAGCTACTATGGAGTATATATATGTAGGAGGATGCCTAAGAGATGTTGGAGTCGTGACCTAACTCTAAGATACAAAAATAAGGGATGTAGACTTGATACAAGACTCAATGGCCCAATACGGTGGTGCAACACCGTGACAGATTCTGAACTCGATTATGTTTTGATGATTCCTGTCGACTCCCAAGGTATTTTTACATGGACCAGCGGCATTGGAAAGGTTATGATATTCCTTTATGTGCATATGCATAACGTCCAAAATAGAGTTCATAGGCGTCCTGGGCATCTGATTTAGAGCAAAATGCTCCTGGGCTCTGAGTTTTACTCGATTTTGAGTTGGACTCGTTTTCCATCTTCTTTGGATATATTCACTGGCCCTCCACGCCCCTAAGACTTCCTCCAAGTACTCTTTGAACCTATCCATGGATCCTAATCACAATTAAGTCATTAGGTAGAAATTTGTTCTCAAAAACATATAAGGAAACATATAAGAACAAGCTCACCTCTGAAATTAATTGATGTGTGTGAACTCTATTGATTGCATCTTGTATGTTCAATGGAGTGTTATTTGTATCCATAGAAGTGATGTCCACATCATACTCCCTTTGTTGAATTGGAGTCATCCTCGACTCAAGCTCATATACTCTCATTTGTGTGTCCACAGGTGCAGTGCCATCAAATCCTCTTGTATGCATGAAAGGAGGAGGCCAATGTGGTGGACCATATAGTGCACCATCTCCATGTTCTTCATCAAATAAGTGTGCACATTCACTTGAGCCAAGATCTCAAACAAATAAGCATTGTACCTTATTTGTATGTACATTTATAATGTGCATGACATCATCAGAGATCACCATCAACATTCTTAATAAAGAGAGTATAATTCGCGTTTTCTATCCTAAAACCAGTTTTAATAAGAAAATCTCTAAGTCACTCATACCAACCTCTAGGAGCTTGCTTGAGTCCATAGAGAGCCTTATGCAATTTAAATACATGGTTAGGATACTCTTGATCTTCGAACATGGTTGCTCCACATACACTTCCTCCTTATTTGGACCATTGAGGCAAACACTCTTCACATCCATTTGATAAAGCTTGAAATCATGGTGAGCAGCATAGGCTAATAAAATGTGAATTAACTCAAGTCTAGCTACGAGAGCACAGGTTTCATCAAAATCCAAACCTTTGACATGTGAAATTCCATTGAAACAAGTCATGCCTTGTTCCTTGTTACCACCTCATGTTCGTCTTGACTGTTGCAGAACACTCACTTGGTGCCTACTATTGACGGCTGTTATATGCCAATTTCACCCGTCAATATAAATCAATTATGTGAAGGATATGTCGTTTCTTGCACAATCACCTTTCTACTTCACCTATTTCCACTTGTCCTTGGAAAATTAGTGCATGTAGACATTTTATGCAGGAATTGAGGTGAAAAAGGGGGAGCAATCCTAAAAAGTATCACCCCAGCCAATCAAGCGCCAACATGTGGCATCACATGGATCAAATGGACCACAAACAGATGTATCCGAGGACATCCAATCGTGTATCACCCATATCAGTCAATGGGACGCACCTAGAAGTGACCTGGAGAAAGCACACGCGAAATGGAGCAAAGATCACTTCGTCTGAAGTGGTGTTCGGCCAAACTGGTAAAATGTGACACTCAGTTCCGAAAATAAACCAAGTGAATGCATATGTGTTCCCAGGATGTTCATCACACATACACGACAACTTCACAAATGATAATCAGAAATTAACCACATCTCAAAAGTAAATAGGTACCTTATTACAATAACTCAATGGTCCTCGAATTACAAGACTCTAATTATCGTAGCAGAAAAACAAACTAAGTAGTGCGACTCCAATCCACAGGCAATTGACGATAGTACACAACCTAATACTCCACGTGATACTCATGGTACTCCCAAGCATCACCTGTAACCGTTTTGGGGGGGGGGGGGGGGGGGATTGCTGGGGTGAGTACATGTCGTACTCAGCAAGTGTGTATGACATGTAGCTTAGAAAGGATGATAATAAATTGCTAATTGTGGAAAAGTACATTTCATAAACATGTAAAAGCATCCTACAATGTCTATGTGAGTTTAAATCCCATCATAACCCAAGTAATTGTCATACATGTATCCAATATTCTCACTTACCATCATATCACATCCATAGATTAATACCAATCCACATACCAATTTCATACCTTCATATCCGACCATGCTCATATATCATAATCCAATTCATAACCATATCCGATCCATCCCAAACCCAAGTCCAACTCTAATCATGGAAGTTTTCCAGGTGCTCATAACCGGGAGCATGACTATCATGATAGTTTTTAGCACTCTGCAGATGTTGTACCACTTTACCCACATATTTGTGATTTCATCACCTTTCAGTGACTAAGGAATCTCCATTATGCCGTCTCACACTTCCTTTGGTGTGTGGCAAAGAGATCACTAAATAGCCTTTCAAAAGGGACTAAGTATGTAGGGACCTACTAAGGTTTCACCGGCAGGCTTGAATCTCCATTCTCCCACCCACGGGCACCCTCGTGTGCCATGCAGATCCTAGGGTATCCCTACTCAACTCCCATTCCCCGCACCATCCAATGGTCCAAACAATACCATCAGCACACCTAGTTATTCAGCTACGCCGCGCCCATACTTGGCCTTGCGGTGGCACTGTTATCCTAGCATGTTATCGCATGAACCGGTCCTTAGATCTAAGGAAAACGAAACCACCATATCATCCAACCCAGTCCACAACCCATGCTTGCCTAGATCACCCCAGTTCCATGTTGCTAAAGAATTTGAGATGAGTATAATGGGAGAACTCATGTACTTTTTGGGGCTGCAAATCAAGCAAACTAAGGAGGGATCCTTTGTGCATCAAATGAAGTACACGAAAGATCTCCTTAGGCGTTTCAACATGGAAAACAGCAAGCCGCTTCGGACACCAATGGGAACAATAGCGACACTTGAACTTGATGAAGAGGGTGAACCCGTTGATAGCGACACTTGAACTTGATGAAGAGGGTGAACCCGCTGATCAAAAAGAATATTGAATCATGATCGGATCATTGTGTACCTCATGGCATTATGACTGGACATATAATTCAGCATATGTCTTTGTGCAAGATTTCAAGTTTCCCACGCGCTTCACATCGTCAGGCCGTCAAACGGTTCTCAGGTTTTTAGATGGTACTTAAGAATTTGGCATCTTTCTTACTTCTTCCTCAACTGTAACTTTGAAAGTTTTTTCCGATGCTGATTTTGGGGGTTGTAGGATTGATAGGAAAAGTACTTTGGGTGCTTGTCATTTTCTTGGTAATTCACTTATTTCTTGGTCCTCTATAAAACAAAGTTCAGTTGCACCATCCACAGCCGAATCTGAATAAGTAGTTGTTGCTACAGCTTGCTCACAAATTCTTTGCATTACTCAAACACTTAAGATCTATGGAGTTGATTTAGATAGTGTTCCTCTATTTTGTGACAACGCTAGTGCCATTTACATTGCTAAAAACCCCGTGCAACACTCTAGAACAAAGCACATTGATATTAGGTATCACTTTCTCTATGATTATCTTTAAAAAGGAAACGTTGTGCTTCACCATGTAGATATCAAACAACAATTAGCTGACATTTTCACAAAACCTTTGGATTTCACTTATTTTCATTAATTCGTAGTGAAATAGGGGTTATGCATCCTCATGGCTTAAATTGAGGGAGAGTTTTGCACCTTGGGAAGTCTATGTGTGAATATGAAATTAAAAGATAATATGAGCATAATTTTTTCATACATATATGACTCTGTGATTCCTTTTACATGCTGAAAAGTTCTTACTACATTACTCATCTTATACATTTTGTAGTTTTTGCCATGACTAGTAATTTGAATAATTACTTTCACTAAATCTAGTCATGATTGAATTTTCTTGCTGTTTTGAACTTGTTGCATGCTCACAAATGCTTTTAATCATGAAAAATTAATCGATCAATAGCCCACATGTTGAGCTTTTATGATCAAATGAAAAATTTGAAAAGAGAGGATATGCATGCATCACACTTCTTCTTTTGAGATTGCTTATGATTGCACTTTGATATGAACTTGGAAGGAGTTGTTTATGACTAAAACTATGTCCTTAAGCTTCTGATTGTCAAATGACATAGGCTTGGCTTGGTTGGTTAGAATAAGGCTGATGCGGCATATAATCTCTTTCAAATGTCATATAATCAAAATTTATGCTTTAAATGATAATGAAAAATTATAAATGCAGCAATATGTGTCATGCTTTAAAGTTTTTGAAATAGTTAAGTTTGTGAGATCATGACTTTCTTAAATTGAAAAAATACACTTGATCTCTAGCATTCTTACACTATTTTATGTATCTCATTGATGTGATGGTTTAAGTTACTTGATGGTATGGCTTGGATGAGCTTTTTTTATATGTATATATCATGATATGCTCATAAAACAACTAAGATTTATCTTTTGAACCTTGTTGAATACATTGTCAAAGGAGAAGAAATATGACACACATTGCACATTCACAAGTGTTGTTGCATGATTCTTCTCACTGGAGTGGACATCCTTAGGGGGGACTTTTGAGTTTTCTTCTGAGTTGATTTTATATTTTCAAAATGGGGGAGAAATTTTGTTGTTATCAAAACTATTCACGAAACGTGAATGAGCCAATGTTTGGTTTTGAAGTGGTGTTTCCAATGCATTCATCAAGGGGGAGATTGTGAGACCTAGGTGTTGAATACATTGGCAATTAGGCTAAAAGTATGGGTTTTACATGCAAAGTTTTGACTATACCTGAGAAACCCACTTCAGATTGTCCGAACTTGCGGGAACTTGCTTCGGAGTGTTCAAACTTTTACTTTTATGCATATCTGCTGTTTTGGACTTTTCGGACTTTCTATATGCTAAAATAATCGTGTGGCTACTATGTTTTTCACTTGCAGTGTTTCAAACTTGCTTTACACTGATGGGAAGATTTGATTAGTACTCTTAAACTAAGTTTATGATGCATTTTGGCTGATTAAGGTGGACAATATCTTGCTATGGTTTGCAACATGCTTATGTGAGGTGCTCACATATGGTGTTGTGTTTTCAGACTAATGTGAGTCAAGTCGAGGACTTGTGCTCAAAAGAATTGATTGTTTTTTCATGTGCAGGTGTTGCTTGAGGTCAATACATGGCTGGTGATAGTATCCATTGAATTAGTATTAGGGAGAAGATGAGGTTCAACAACCAAGTTCAGGAGGAATTGTGGTTGAGTTGATCGGTAGGTCACATAGCATGTTTGGGTCAAGAACAATGCATATGAAGGTATTGTGAACGTTGTTGGAAAGTGTTCGTGCGTGTGCAAGGAGTGCATGGTCGTGGCAACATGGTTCCAAGGCGTGGAGAAGAGTTATGGACATGAAGATGTGGCCAGAAAGGTCCAACTGGCTGGTTTATGCCTCAGGTTGCGGCTGAGGCAGTTATGGTTCGTTTATGGAAGGTTTCGAGTTAGTTTTGGTTATATTTCATATTGGTAACGAAGTTGAGTTGTTTTAAGAATGTTTGGGATGTTCCTTAGGTGTTTGTAAGTCTTGAGATTGCTTCTATCTATGTGAGACCTACGTGTGCTGAATACATTGGCAATTTAAATAAAAATGATGGTTCAAACGCAAAGTTTTGAATATTGCTGAAAAGCCCACTTTGGATTGTCCGAACTTCATCCCACGTGAGTTGCACGTGTTTTCTCGCTTCGGATTGTCCAAACTTTTGACACGTGACTTGCACATGTTCGGCACTTAGGATTGTCCGAACTTTCACACGCGTGAGATGCACATGAGTCGACATAGGTCAATCTTTACAAACATGTTTTTAGGAGTAACGCTACCCTCGATGGTTTAGGACTGTCCGAACTTTCTCAATGCATATCGGGAGCAACTGTTACTGCGCAGAGTTTTCATATTGAGTTTGGTTCGTTTGTTTTGCTCTGTTCTGATCTATTTTAACTCGCATTGTTTCAAACTTGCTTTTTGGATTATGGGAAGATTTGCTTAGTATTCATCTACTAAGTTTTTGGTGTGTTATGGCTGATTTGGTGGTTATTATTTTGCTATGGTTTGCAACATGCTTATGTGAGGTGCTCACATAAGGTGTTGTGTTTTTCGTACTAACGAGAGTCAAGTCGAGGACTTGGGTTTGCAAAGAATGGTTGTTTATTCATGTACAGCTGTTGCTTGAGGTCAAGACATGGCTGGTGATGGAATTCATTGAACTAGTCTTGGGGAGAAGATGAGATTCAGCAACCAAGTTCGAGAGGAATTGTGGTTGAGTTGATCGGGAGGTCACACAACATGTCTGGGTCAAGAACAATGCATATGAAGGTATCGTGGACATTGTTGGAAGGTTTTTTCACGTGTGCAAGGAGTGCATGGACATGGCAATATGGTTCCAAGACGTAATGAAGAATATGAATGTGAAGATGTGGCCGGAAAGATTATAGTTGGTTTTGCTTAGAATTCGTGTTGGACACGAAGTAGAGTTGTTTTAGGAATGTGGGATACATTCCTAAGATGTTTGGAAGTCTTAAGGTTGCTTCTATCTGCGTATAGAAGAGTATTGACTAGTTACGGTAAGTTTGAGTTAGAGGCCAAGTGGGATTAGAGTCCTAGTTTAGATTGGGTTGGCCTTAGTGCTAGTTATATAAGCAAGGGAGGCCAAATATTGTGGTATGATTACTTTGGGCTGTTCCTCTTGTGTTTTGATCTATAAAATTCGTAGTTTAGAGGATCTTTTGTGCCTTGTTCATCCGACTTGTTTTCGTCAAGTATTTCTTATCGAGTTTCTGGACAGCACGACATTGCCTCGGTGTTTTGATCATAACTCGAGTTTTACTAATCCAATCGACATGATTCTTTTTGTGTTGCCTTCACAACTCAATTTTCAATCATCTGGAAAAGTATCACGGTCATTGTATTTGTTTTTTCTGATCTACACGAGTTTATTTGCAACAGATTGACCCTTGTTCGATCTTTCGATCATAACTTGAGTTTTTCTCAACATTTTTTCGTGATATTGTTTTTTTTGTAATATTGAATTGATTCTCTATAATATATACTACTTTTGTCATGGTTGAACACGTTTAGATTAGTTGCACACACGGTTTCTTTATCAGATTGTTTTTCTGCTGAGGGGTTTTTGTTGCTTCCGCTGAAAAAGTTTTAATCTACCTATGGTAGCTTTTCTCATGCTCTTCGATCCTAAAATCTGCGTATGGAAGAGTCTTAAGCAGTTATAGAAAGTTTCGCTTGAAACTGAGTAGGAGTAGGTCTCCTAGTTAGGATTGGGTTGGCCCAAGGGCTGGTAGAGCTCGCAGGTGCACGACTTTGGGCTGTTCCTCTTGTGTATTTGGTGAATAAAATTCGTAGTTTAGAGGATCTTTTGTGACTTGTTCATCCGACTTGTTTTTGTCAAGTCTTTCTCATTGAGTTTCTGCTCGACCTTTCTTTGTTGTTTTGATCGTAACTCGAGTTTTACCAATCCAATTGATGTGATTCTTTGTGTGTTGTCTTCATAACTTGATGCTCTATCATCTGGTAAAATTTCACATTCATTGGAGTTTTAGTTTTTGAGTTACACAAGTTACTTTGCAGCATAGCATATCTGTTTGCTCTCTGTTAAGATCGGATTAACTTTTCCTCAGGGTTTCGGTCATAACCTTGATTTCTTAATTGGGTTGATTTTCTGCTGAGGGGATTTTTGTTGCTTCCCTAAAAAAGTTTTGATCTACCATTTATCCCCCTCCCATTTAGTTTTTCACGTGCTCTTCGATCCTACAGTATCTTGGAAGTATTTTTGTGTTGGTGCTACTGCCACACCGCCCAAAATGGCGAGAGCACATGTATCAGAAATGATATTTGCTCTAACATAGGGATTATAAAGGACTCGCATTGTTGCTCCTCTAATATGACATAGAATGGTGGCCAAGAGCGAGGTCATCCGAAGGATACCGGGTGAGTTCTCAACCTTTGTTGTCCATTCTGCGCTCAAAGTAGAGGTCAACTTCTTGACCGTCTCTTGGAGGAATACTCCATCAGACAGGTCAGGTGGAGGGCAACGATGGCTTCCTTTGGTAACAGTACATCGAGATATTTCCATAATCTCCAAAAAATATCTTCCTCGAAGTAAAACAGGAATTTTGAAGGTTGAATTTCTTCATCATTTGATGTTTAGGTTCGAGAGAGGATTCTATAGGCAAGTTAGGTGATGGGAATGATTCTGGCTCTTCCTTGGCTATAGGAGTGTCCTCGATGCTCAACATGGCTTCCTTCGGGGGAGGTTCATTAAGATTCTTAATGAAGGATGCATTTTCTAGAATTCGATCAAGAAGTTCCTTCCCTTCTTCCAGCGTCTTATGGAGGAAAGATCCTCCAGTCGCAATGTCGAGGTATAGGGCAGACTCTTTATTAAGTCCCATGAAGAAATGTAGCAAAAAAAACAGATCATGGACTAACAAACGGGCCGCAATTTCGCAAGAGCAAAAATCTATCCCAAGTTGCACCTATTGATTCCTTCTCCATCTGTTGGAAGCCTAGTACTTCCGTTCGTAAGGAGACAATTCGGGATATTGGAAAGAAAGCAAGACAAAACTTGTCTCGTAATTCTCTCCAATCACTGTTGTTTTGCCAACATTATGGTTGTACCATTGTTTTGTTTTTTGCCTTGAGAGAAAAAAGAAACGACTTCTATTTAAGAATTCTTGTGTCATACCTTTAATTAAAAGGCAAGAACACAATGTTCAAACTCTCGCAGATGGTGGTCAGAGTTTTCACAATCTGTTCCTGAGAAGGATTGTTCCCAAACCATGGCTATAAAGCCAAGGCGGAGTTCATAGATGGTTGAGCAAATAGGTTCTGCTGATGGCGGTGGCTCGCAAAACTCTCCCGTTGGGGCAGAATATGAAAGAATGGCGGGCTGCTTCATATTGGTGGTGAAAACGTAAGAAGTAAAGAAAAGAGAATATATACAAGGGTGAACAAGGTTCGAAGATTAACAGCAACCGTTCCCCGACAACGGCGCCAGAAATGATTGTTGACGATTGGTACATCAAAGATAAAAATTCACAAGCGCACAAAAATCCAAGGAACGTGTGTGAGTTATTCTATCTTGTTCTCCTGAGGACACAAAGTTTATTTGGTAGGTAAGGATTTGAGAAGAATTCAATAGTTTGATTCTAGGCCACATTAGTCTACAACAGTTGCTTGTTTTGGACACAGGTTTACCCCTGGCAATACCAGGACGATTCACGCTTCGAGCCTATGGCATATCCGAACGTGGAGGATTACAAAGGACAAATAGGGTTGTCACCACCTACTGTATACCTCTTCAATCCATGGGTCTGCGAGATATCCACTGATGAATTCTAACCTAAGCACCGCGCTTAAGTTCTAATTCACAACTCTAGGCATTTCAAATGCAAAGCTACGACTAGAGCCTCTAATGAATTAAAGCAGTGAACCCACATGCAGTTACGAAAGCAAACTACTATGAAATAGAAATCAAACTTGTATTGAATTCTCGAAAATTTCATACTCAATTCAGCAGAACTTCTGTATAGGTAAAATTTTGGAAGAGGGACTTGACAAGCCCGAGCCTCCTCCTCCTAGCTCCTCCTCACTTTCCTTCTACTTGGTTGGCCACTTTGGCAGCTCTAAACCTTATGAGTGGAGTACTATTCTCAATCTTGTAGTGTGTTGAAGTGAGGGAGTGAGGTGGCTATTTATACACGACTTCAGTCGGTTTAGCACCACAATTAGCGTGTGAATCAGTCGTTACTGCCATCAGGGAGCCACAGGAGGGTGTCACATGTCGATTGACCAAGTTTTGTGCCAGGACTAAGTCGGTCCAGCTAGGGGGTTAGTTGACTTGGTCCTGCCCCCCCCCCCCCTCGATTGTGCTTTCTCAGGGTGGCTGACAGGTGGGACTAGATCCCCTTCTCGCATGAATCGACATTGGATCCCCTCAGATACTCCTGGGAGTGGGTCCATGGATCCATGTTATGCCACACGTCATTGCCTTATTTGTCGAATCGTAACTTTTAGGATTTATCCCTGCATTCTTGGGTATTTTGGGGCTTAATTCACCTGCATGCAAACAAACACTACACTTGTGGAATTTTTAGTATTAACTCCTACCACTATGTTGTGTTCTCAATTTTATAGTTTTTATGCGGTGAATTGACGGTTAAATTTAGCACTTAAGGACCGTCAACAATCTTCTACTTGTCCAATCACATTTTAGATCTTATTTCATACTCTCATTGTTTCTAGAACATCTAGGATGGTTTTTACTTCATAAAAGCTGAAAAAAATCCCTCCTTTGATCGTTCCTGTGCAAGAAATCGGATTTCTCCAACTCCTTATCAGACTTGTTCGATTAAAGTGAGACAAGTTCGGACCCAGCTCGACCATATTCGAAATCTAGGATCGAGATAAAGTTTAATTACTTACATTTCATTTTAATTGCCTTTTCACCCCCCCCTCTAGGTCACCTTTCAATTGGTATCAAAGAAGATATATTCATGAAGCGCTTAACCGCTTGGAGATAAGTGGCCAACACCGCCGGCAAAGAGGACCCGCTCAACAATGTTGCAAAGGAAGACAACACCACAATCGATGAAACTAATTCACAAGAAACTCAAGGATCCAATCTACCACCGCCCAAGACCAATGGTCACAAGCCACATGGACCACCTCCACGACACGACATCTCAAGCTCAGATGAGGAAGATGTTGATGAAGAAGTAGCCCACCTCGCGGAGCTACTAAGGAAGAAGAAGAAGGATGTCAAGAAGAAGAAAAGTCTTGAAGGGGAGAAGAAGCTAAAGAGTAGTCAACAAGACTACTCTCGATATCCTTTCGACTATGAGCGCTTAAATTCTCACTCTAACTATTTGTCAATTCCATTGGTCAAACCACCACACTTTGATGGCACAAACTACACCATGTTGAAGCAAAATATGAAATTGCATCTAATCTCTCTCAATCCTAGCCTTTGGCACATTGTATGCACAGGTGTAGATACCACCGTGGATGACCAAGAACTCTCCTAGTAGCAAGAGCAACAAATCCACCACAATGCTCAAGCAACGGCTGCCCTCAACTCGTCCTTGAGCCAAGAAGAGTTCAACAAAAAGGATGGGCTTGAGCTCGCCAAGGACATATGGGACACACTCAAGATTTCTCATGAGGGAAATTGATCTGTGCGAGAGGCCAAGATAGAGATGATCGAGGGGGGGGGGGGGGGGCTTGAGCACTACGCGTGGAATACAGTGAAACACCACAAGAGATGTACAACCAGCTCAAACCCTCATCAACAAGAGTCAGGTGTAAGGATGCACCAAATGGACAGAGCATGAAGTTGTCAAGAAAGAAATGCATTGCTCTCAAAGCTCAATACAAGACCAAGGGCAAAGAAGTCCAAAAGCCAAGTAAGGAAAAAGAAAGTGAAGATGAGGATAGCACGAACATGGATGATGAAGAGTTGGCCTTCTTCATCAAGAAGTTCAAGAGGATGATGAGGAGAAGAAGAAGTCCCAACCATGAGAAGCAAGGGCAAGGAAAGAAGCAAAAAGAACAAAAAGGGCTTGCTACAATTGTGGCGAGTATGGGCATTTCATTGTAAATTGCCCATACGAGAAGGAGGATAACAAGAAAAAGAAAAAAGGGGAGAAGAAGCCTCAAGAGAAGAAATTCTTCGAGAAGAAGAAAACCCAAGGCCAATCACACATTGGCAAGGAGTGGGACTCCAATAATGAGTCCTCCTTTGAGGATGATGAAGAGATGGCAACTGTCATCATGAAGAGGCCAACCTGAAGAAGTCGCTCTTGCCCAATAAGGGAGGTTGGAAGACCTCAAGCCACACTTGCCTCATGGCCAAGGAAGGAAAGAGAAAGGTCAAATCTCTTAAGGATGATGACTATGATAGTTCTAGTGAAAATGAATACATGTTTATATACTTAAATAAAAGTGTTGTTGCTAGAATGAAATTGCTTTCCGATGAAATATTTGATAAGGAGGAACTTCTCAATGAACAAGAGGTGTTGCTTGTCTTAGAGAAGCAATGAAATCTTGACATTGGGAGTCTTCTAGAGCTTGAGGGGGAGAGCGGTAGAGACCTTGAACCTGAACTTGCCAAGAGCAAGCAAACTTGATTAGTCTCAAGAGTGAGAATGGTGTACTCCAAGACAACCTTGTGAGTTTGACTAAATCTCACAAGAGTCTTGAAGAACAATTTGACACTCTCAAGTCAAATATCTCTACCTCCTCCTCCTCAAAGGGCTCATCCATGTCAAATATGGAATCGAAAAATAAAACTTGCAATTGTGCTAACAGTTCAAAAGTTAAAAATGAGCCTCAAGAGGAAAATGGCCAGCGCACTCCCAAGAGTCGCATATTTGACAAGGAGAAGATCAAATGTGCATGTAGTACATATTCGATCTCAAGATCTCCTCTTGTTTAGGATGGCCTTGCATATTCAAAGAGAGAAAAGCAAAATGCTAGATTCCACAAGAATAACAAGGAGTTTGTTGCTTTTGTCAAAGAAGGCTCATATCAACCCAAGAACAACACTCATGCATCCACTTCACATGAAAATGCTAAAAATGACAAGAATCCTAAAAATGCTAAACATGTCAACTCTACCTTGTTTATGAATTTGATGCATCCTACGTACTCATGAGAGGCATGTTTGGTTATGTGTATCCTAAATATGTAGGGCCACACAACAAGAGTCCCAAATCTTGTGTGTGGGTGCCCAAATGCCTTGTGACTAACCTCAAGGGACCCAACCTAGTTTGGGTACCTAAAACAAAAGCTTACTTGTTTCGTAGGAGAACGACGATCCAAGCGAGGGCATCTATTTTGGCAACAATAGCCAAGGTAGAGTCATCGGTGTTGGTAAAATTGTTATTTCTCCTCAACACTCTCTTTCACATGTTTTGCACGTTGATTCTCTTGATTATAACCTCTTCTCCATATCTCAACTATGTGAGAAGGGTCATAATTTATTATTCACTAATGAGGTTGTGACCATCTCTAGAAGAAGCGGTAACTCAATTGCCTTCAAGGGTACGTTGAAGGGCAAGCTTTATCTTGTGAACTTTGCCACGAATAAAGACCAACTTGAGACATGCTTGATGGCACATACTAACATGGGGTGTCTTTGGAATAGAAAGCTAGCCCATGTTGGTATGAGGAATTTGCAAAAACTTCTAAAAGGCGATCACATCTGTGGACTAAAGAATGTTGTCTTTGAGAAAGATAGGGCATGTAGCGCATGTCAAGCCAGGAAGCAAGTTGTAGCTTCACACCCCCACCAAGAAAGTGATAATGACATCAACACTGCTAGAGATGCTTCACATGGACCTCTTCATCCCATTGCTTATATAAGCATTGATGGTAACAGATATGGTCTAGTAATTGTTGATGATATCACTTAGGTGTTTTTCTTGCATGACAAATGTGAAACACAAGGTGTCCTCAAGAGATTCTTGAGGAGAGCTCAAAATGAGTTCTCTTTGAGAGACAAGTTGATAAGAAGTGACAATGGCACCAAATTCAAGAATACTCAAGTGGAAGAGGATTTGGACGAGAAGGGCATCAAGCATGAGTTTTTGGCACCCAACTCCCCGAAACAAAATGGGGTGGTCGAAAGGAAGAACTGCACTCTCATAGAGATGTCAAGAATCATGTTCGATGAGTACAAGACTTCCGACCGGTTTTGGGCAGAACCCGTCAACACCGCTTGCCATGACACAAAACGCTTTGCCTCCATTGTCTAATGAAGAAAACTCTGTATGAGCTCCTAACCAGTAACAAACCCAATATCTCATACTTTCGAGTTTTCAGAAGTAAGTGCTAAAAAGAAGCCTAGGACTTCGGAGTTTGCTTTGAAATCTGATGAAGGTTTATTAATTGGTTATGACTCAAACACCTACGCCTGTCGTGTCTTCAACTAAACCTCCAGGTGTGTTGAAATAGCACATGACGTGGTGTTTGATTAGACTAATGGCTCAAAAGTAGAGCAAGTTGATCAATGTGTGCTAGATGACGAGGGGGCCCAACAAGTAGCATTGAATAGGATGCCACTTGGTGACATTCAACCTCAAGAAGAGTAAAGTCCAATAGATCAATCCCATCACAATCGGAGCCTACAACTCAAGATCAAGCACAACACTTCCAAGATCAAGACCGCCAAGTGCAAGATGAGGAGAATCAAGATGGTGGCAATGGTCAAGGGGGGACGAAGGAGAAGATGAAGAGGAAGTTGATTCAAGACCTCAAGTGCCACACCCATGAGAGTGTTCAACGGGGTCACTCTATTGACAACATACTTGAAGATATCTCCAAGGAGGTAATAACTCGATGTCGTATGACTCCTTTGTGTGATCTTTGGATCCCTACAAGGTAGAAGATGAACTACGAGATCAAGATTGGGTGATTGTGATGCATGAAGAGTTTTGAACAACTTCAAGAGGAATCTAGTATGGGAGCTTACAAAGAGACCAAATGCCAACATGGTAGGCACCAAGTGGGTATTCCACAACAAGCAAGACGAACAAAGGGTGGTGACAAGGAATAAGGCACGGATTGTTGCAAAAGGATATGCACAAGTCAATGGTTTGGATTTTGATTAGACCTTTAGTCCCTTAGCTAGGCTTGAATCTATTCGTATTATTTTTCCCTATGCTACTCACCATGATTTTAAGTTGTATCAAATGGATGTTAAAACGCATTCCCAATGGTCCAATCAAGGAGGTGGTGTATGTGTAGCAACCACCCGGATTCGAAGACATTGAGTATTCTAACCATGTCTTTAAATTGCACAGAGCTCTTTATGGCCTCAAACAAGCTCCTAGAGGTTGGTCTGAGTGCCTTAGAAATTTTCTCATTAAGAATAGTTTTAGGATAGGAAAATATGATTACACTCTCTTTACTAAGAACCTTGATAATGATATCCTTGTGTGCCAAATATATGTCGATGACATAATATTTGGTTCTACTAACAAATTTTATTGGGATGAGGTTAGCAAGGTTATGACCGATAGGTTTCAGACGTCAATGATGGGGGAGTTGAAGTTCTTTCTAGCTTTCAAGTCAAGCAACTCAAGGAAGGCACATTCATATGTCAAACAGAGTATACTCAAGATATCCTCAAGAAGTTTGACATGGACAAGGCCAAACCAATCAAGACGCCAATGGCGATAAATGGACACCTCGACCTAAACCAAGATGGACCAAGCGTGGACCAAAAGATATATTGCTCCATGATTGGTTCTTTGTTTTATCTTTGTGCATCTAGGCCCGATATTATGCTTAGTGTGTGTATGTGCGTAAGATTTCAAAACGCACCTAAGGAGTGTCATTTGACCCCTGTTAAGAGAATCTTGCGTGATTTAGTTCACACACCTAAACTTGGGCTTTGGTATTCAAAAGGGTCAAAGTTTAATCTCATCGGATATTCTCATGCGGATTATGCCGGATGTATGGTAGATAGAAAAAGAACCTCCAAGACTTGCCAATTACTAGGTTGGTCCCTTGTGTCATGGTCATCCAAGAAACAAAACTCTGTTGCCTTATCCATAGCCGAACTAGAGTATGATGCAGCTGGAAGTTGTTGTGCACAACTTCTTTGGATGCGGCAAACTCTAAGGGACTATGGTCTCATATGAACCATATTCCACTCCTATGCGACAATGAGAGTGCCATTAATATTGCCCATAACCCCATTGAGCATTCTAGGAACCAACACATAGACATCCGGCACCACTTATTGAAAGACCATTCTTTGAAGGAGGATATAGTCATTTCTCATGTTAGAACCAAAAAACAGCTAACCGACATCTTCACCAAGCTACTAGATGAAAAATGCTTTTACGAACTTAGAAGTGAGTTAAATATTCTAGATTTTCAAAATGTGGCTTGAGATGTTGCACATCTGAAATGCTAGTCTAGGACCTTCAAAATTTCGCATGCTTACGAAAACTCACCTCACTCGATTTTTCAAACTATTTTACCATTATTTTCGTTTTGGATTTTGTTCATTATATGAATGTTGATTGCCTTACCGGCAAAATCAATCAAGAATATTTGTGAAAACTTGTCCTCTATGTATCCATACATATATGTGTTGCTATATAGTTCCTTCCCTCAGAAACACATTGTTTTCTGTTAAGGGAAGTCGGACTTGTCCGACCCCAGGGTTCGGACATGTCTGACTAGGATATTGTCTGAGCTCCCTACCTTCAAGTCCAACTGCTCCTCTCTCTTTTCCCCTTTCTTTCCACTTCGAATCAAAATCAAATCCTCTCAATCCCATGGAGATCTCTCCATTCCCTTGAGTGGATCTTGGAGGAACCATCTTCGAGTTGGAGGATCAAGCTCTAGCTTGATTCCCTCCATTTTGAACCACTTCCCTCAAGGTTTCCTCATATCTCACAGTAATCGTTGATGTTTCTCCATTTTCTTTCGATCTAGATGCATTTTCTTATATGCAACTTTAGAATCATGTTCTAAGGACCTTTATCCTCTCTATTGCAATGTATTGCATTGTTTGCACTTGGTTTGAATGATTCTTGTGGAAGTTAGGGTTAGAACTGTCAGGCTCGGACATGTAAAACCTATGGCACGGACAACTCCGAGGCACATTGTACAAGTTTGAAGCTTTCCTTCGGATATATCCAACTTGCTCGGACAAATCTGATTGAAACTTCGGACTTATCTGAGTTTACACGTATTCTAACTCAAACTTCACAAAATCTTCAACCATTTGTTTCGACGACCTTGCAATCCTTCCTAACCTTGTCCAATCTATCTTAGCTCATGGCCAGAGACTCTCAACCTGAGCAGATGTCCAAGAAGCACCAAGAACGAGGGGATTCCTCCCATGTCCCTTAACCAATGAAGAGGGCCCTTCAGAGCACAACCTTGGTTATTTGAGAGCCAAGCCAAGCCCAGGGCAGTGGCTCAGGGGGAGCAGCCCCCGTGGAGGTGTAGGATAGAAGAGCATGTGAAAAGCTACCAGAGGGGGTGAATGGTAGATTAAAACTTTTTCAGCGGAAGCAACAAAAACCCCTCAGTAGAAAATCATTATGATAGAGAAATTGTGTGCGCGAGTGTTTACAATGTGTTCAAAACGTGAAAAATCAGTTTAGATCATAGATAATCAAGTCATTAAGACCTGACAACAATAATCATGAGAAAACATTGAGTAAAACTCAAGTTATGACTGAAACCCTGAGCAAAGGTCAATCTGTTCTAAGAGAGCAAACAGATCTTCTATGCTGCAAAGAAACTCGTGTAACTCAAAAATTAAAAATCCAATGACCATGAAATTTTCAAAGCTGATAGAGTATTGAGTTGTGAAGACAACACAAAAAAATCACGTCAATTGGATCTGTAAAACTCGAGTTACGATCAAAACAATGAAGAAAGGTCGGGCAGCACAGAAACTCGACGAGAAAGACTTCATGAAAACCAGTCGGACGAATAAGGCACAAAAGCTCCTCTAAACTGTGATCTTTTATTCAAAGAAACACAAGATGAACAGCCCAAAGTTGTCTTGCACCATGAGCTCTGGCCTCCCTTGCTTATATAATCAGCCATTAGGCTAACCCAATCCTGGACTCATACTCCTACTCAGTTTCAACCGTAACTTTCAGTAACTGCTCAAGACTCTTCTATACGCATATAGAAGCAATCTTAAGACTTCCAAACACCTTAGGAATATTTTAAATATTCTTGAAACAACTTAACTTCGTGATCCACACGAAATATAACCAAAACAAACTCAAACTTTCCATAAACGAACCATAACCACCTCAGTCGCAGTCTGAGGCATAATCCAGCCGGTTGGACCTCTCCGGGCACATATTCATGTCCACTTCTCTTCACCACGCTTGGGAAAAGTGTAGCATCGTCCATGCACCCTTTTCATACATGCAAACACTTTCCAAAATGCCTATGATACCTTCATATGCATTGCTCTTGACCCAAACATGCTGCTTGACCTTCCCGATCAACTGAACCACAATTCCTCCCGAACTTGGTTGTTGAACCTCATCTTCTCCCTAAGACTAATTCAAGGATCTCCATCACCAGCAATATCTTGACCTCAAGCAACACTTGCACGTGAATAACCAACCAATTTTTGCGAGCCCAAGCCCTCAAGTTGACTCTCGTTAGTCCGAAAAACACAACACCTTATGTGAGCACCTCTGATAAGCATGTTGCAAACCATAGCAAAATGATATCAGCCATAACCACCAAAACATACAAAAAAAACTTAGCAAATGAATACTAAGCAAACCATCCCATAAGCCAAAAGCATGTTGGAAACATTGCAAGTTAACAGAGCAATCAAACTCAGTATGAAAACTCAGCGCGGTAACTGTTACTCCCGATATGAATAGTGAAAATTCGGATAGTCCAAAATCATCGAATGTAACATTACTCCCCAAAAACACATTGAAAAGTTCGGAAAGTTCAAAACTATCGAAGGTAGCATTACTCCCAAAAACACATTAAAAAGTTCAGACAGTCCAGACTTATTGATAGTAACAATGTTACTCCCAATATGTACTAAGAAAAGTTTGGACAGTGTATATCGTTGTGTATCGTGGTGTATCGGCGTAAGCTTCCAAACTTTGCATGTAAACACATACTGTTAGCCTATTTGCCAATGTATTCAGCAACTAGATCTCATAATCTCCCGCTTGATGAATGCATTGGCAACACCACTTAGAATCCGAATATTGGCTTATTCACATGAAACGTTTTGAAAGCAAATTTCTCCCCCTTTTGAATATCAAAAATCAAATGAGAAAGAAATCTCAAAACCAAAATTTATCCCTATGAGTAACTGTAAAAACTTGTGAATGTGAAACAATGTGTGACATATTTCTCCCCCTTTGACAATGTATTCAACAAGGTTCAAAAGAGAAAATTCAATTGTTATGAGCATATTATGACATATACATATAAAACAAAGCTTATCCAAGTCATACTATCAAGTCGCCTACACTTTCACATCAATGAGATACATAAAGTAGTGTAAGCCATGCTAGAGATCAAATATAATTTCTTAATTTAAGAAATTCATGATCTCACAAACTTAACTATTTCAAAATCTGAAAGCATGACACATGTTGCTGCATTTTTATTATTTTCAAAGCACAAATTTAGATCATATGATATTTGCAAGAGAGTATATGCGCATCTGCCTTATTCTAACCAACCAAGTCAAGCCCATGTCATTTGACAATCAGAAGCTTAAGGACATGGTTTTTATCATACACAACTTCTTCCAAGTTCATATCTAAGTGCAATGATAAGCCATCTCAAAAGAAGATGTGTGATGCATGCATATTCTCTTGATCTTTTCTCATTTTTTTATTTGATCATAAAATCTCAACATGTGGATAGTTGATTGATTAATTTTCATTATTAAAAGCACTTGTGAGCACGCAACAAGTTCAAAAAGCAAGAAAGTTCGATCATGACCAGATTTAGTGTAAGTAATTATTCCAATTACTAGTCATAGAAAAAACTACAAAATGTATAACACGAGTAATGTAGTAACAACTTTCAACATGTAAAAGGAATCACAGTCGTATATGTATGAAATACTATGCTCATATTATTTTAAATTCAGATTCACACATAGACTTCCCAAGTTTCAAAACTCCCCTTCAATTTAAGCTATGAGGATGCATAACCCCTATTTCACTTGGAATGAAACAAAAAACGAGTGACACCAAAGGTTTTGTAAAAATGCAGCAAATTGTTGTTCGGTATCTACATGGTGAAGCACAATGATTCATTTTTCAACATTATCATGGAGAAAGTGATACCTAATGTCAATGTGCTTTGTTCTAGAATGTTGCACGGGGTTTTTAGCAATGCAAATGGCACTAGTGTTATCACAAAACAGTGGAACACTATCCAGATCAACCCCATAGTCTTTAAGTGTTTAAACAATCCAAATAATTTATGAGCAAGCGCTAGCAGCAGCTACGTATTCAGATTCAGCCGTGGATTGTGCAACTAAACTTTATTTTCTAGAGGACCAAGCAACAAGTGAATTACCAAAAAAATAACAAGCACCCGAAGTACTTTTCATGTTAATCCTACAACCCCCAAAATTTTTGACAAGTGCCACATCTTTCAAAGTGTACTGATTATTTACTCTAACCGAACCCTTAGCAATTATAGGAGTTGAAGAATTATTGACAAAAGTAACATTATCTACATGTGACACAAAAAGAGAGGGAGGAGAACCATTCTTTGTTACCAGTCATGTGGCATGAGCAACCTGAACACACAAGCTAAATGTTCTCCTTCATCAAGCGTGTAACCTACATAAAAGCACAATATGTTTTTGACTCAATACTGAGGTTAGTCAAAAGGCATTTAGGAATCCAGTACTGAGTCATACGATGTCCAATAGGAATAACACACGAAAGCTGAGAAAATACTGCGGGATTATGAGTCAAATTTTAAGAATTCTTATTCTCAACTACTGATTTATGAATTGTGTCATGTTTAGCACGAAAAATAGTAGGTTTGGGAGCAAACTTTGCATTTCTATGACTCATTACAGTAGGTTGCATATTCCTAACATTTGGTTCAGCACGCGCAACAACTTCTGCTTGGTTGTTATGTGATCTAGCAATCATTCTTTCCTTTTTCTGTTGTTTAGCTAGTCTGTATGACCATCTCTACCACAGTAGGTACAATGAGAAGTAACCTTATGTTCATGTCTAGATGAGCAAGCAATATTATAAACCGAATGAGACAACACTCCTACAAATTTGAAGACCACTTATTTTGTTTAGGAACTGTTTGAATCAAACCATTTCCTAATGATTTTACAATCTTAGGTGGATATGCTTTAGCATGAGAATCAAAACCTAAATCACTTTTATCATTACAAGTCTTAGAGAAATTCAATAGCAAGTTTAGATTTTTATTCCCACTACAAAACCACTCTAGTGTCCTATGCATGTCATCAAATTTATTAGACAAGTCTAGGTAGTTTTCACATGAAGTTTTTCCTTTTAGTTTGCAATTGGAACATTATTTAACTTCATGAGAACGCAAAGCGTTGTTCAAAATAGAAATTTCATTCAAAGCATCATTTAATTTTTTGTCAAGCTCATCACAACTAGAACAATGCAAATCAATTGTAGAACTAGCATCTTTTATGTTCTTATCATTAAGTGCAACATATTTCTGTTCTTTTTAATTTCAAGTTCATGTTTATCAAGTGTGGAGGTGTGCGCACTTCTTAAAGAGAACAATTGTTCATATATTAATTCACATGAGGAACAAGAATTATCACTAGGAATCAAATATTTTAGACGATTAATTTCATATTCTAGTGATTTAATTTTAACAGCTTGTACCTATGTTTTTTGTCCTTTTTCTTAAGTATAACAGTGGCACGAGAAATAGCATCACACATTTCTTCGCAAGTGAGACATACCTCTTGATCATCGCTGATGTGTTTTGCCTCCTCCATATTTGATCTTGAGTTGCCCGCCATGAAGAACATATTTGCCAAAATCTCTTCATCTTCATCACTTTCGATGTGCACATCGCTGAGCCAAGTTTTTGAAGTGCAGAGACATCTGTTTACTAATTGGTGACCTGTAAACCCTTCTTCTTCTTGTTGTTGTTTGTAGAGGCAGACTTGAATTTTGTTTGCTTCTCATTACAGGGAGTAGAACCTGAAATGTTAGAGCAATTTGTACAAAAATGTCCAAACTCACTGCATTCGAAGCATCGTTGAGAACCACCACTTCCTCTTCTTAGAGTTCTCACATTTTACAATGCTTTTGAGAATCGAGTAGAAAGAAGTGTTGGCTCCTCCTCTGGGAACTCTTTAATATGTTCAAGGGTTAGAGAGGAAAACAAAGCAAGTATACCACATGATGAAGATTGGCAGAGCTAGGCATGTCATGTTGTGAAACAAATGCAAGAGACTTGTTGGGGTTCTTACGTGATATTATGTCAAGTTCATGAGTTTTCAATTTAGAATATAACACACCTAAAGTAAGTGTACTCATGACAGTAGATTCACAAATAGATGTAACTTTCATCTCACAAATTGACATGTCTAATGCACTTAACAGTTGCCTAGCATTTTTAGCATCTAAAATTTTAACATTGACGGTACACAAGTTGTTGAGAATTTTATTAAAGGGAGCAAAGAGGTCATCGATTGACTCACCGGATTGCATCTCGAAATGCATGTATTCTTTCTTGAAAATATATTGTCTTACCTCTTTGATTGTGTTGGATCCTTCGTGGTAGTCACAAAGTGCTTTCCACTCATCATACATAGATCGTAGGTGAGCAACACGGTCCAAGTCACTTTGAGTCAATCCTTGTATGATCAAGTTTTGCGCCTTGTTGTTGTTATCAACGTCTCTCATGTTTGCAGCTGTGAATTCATCATTTGGAGGCATGTCGAAGGGCTTGTACACCTTTTCTCATATGGCGAAGTCTTGCTCCTGTATGTAAGCCTCCATACGTGCCTTCCGAATCTGAAAATCAATGCTATTGAACACATAAGGTTTTGCAGAGTATTTCTCCATGACGATTAGTCAGAACACATGCAAATCACAAAGATTAGAGCAAGTTGGCCCTAATACCAATTGTAGGATCGAAGATCACATGAAAAGCTACCAGAGGGGGTGAATGTTAGATTAAAACTATTTTAGCGGAAGAAACAAAAATCCTCAGCAGAAAATATATCTGATAGAGAAACCGTGTGTGCGAGTGTTTACAACATGTTCAAAACATGAAAAATCACTGTAGATAGTGAGAATCAAGTCACAAAGACACGACAATAAGAATCACGAGAAATTGTCGAGTAAAACTCAAGTTATGACCAAAACCCTGAGCAAAGGTCAATCAATAGTTCTAACAGAGAGCAAACAAATCTTCTATGCTACAAAGAAACTCATGTAACTTAGAAACTAAAAATCCAATGACCGTGAAATTTTCAAAGATGATAGAGTATTGAGTTTTGAATACAACACAAAATAATTCACATCAATTGGGTCTGTAAAACTCGAGTTACAATCAAAATAATGAAGATAGGTCGGGCAGCGCAAAAACTCGACGAGAAAGACTTGGTGAAAACAAGTCGGACGAACAAGACACAAAAGCTCCTCTAAACTATGATCTTTTATTCAAAGAAACACAAGAGAAACAGCCCAAAGTCATCTTGCACCACGAGCTATGGCATCCCTTGCTTATATAATCAGCCCTTAGGCCAACCCAATTTTAACTAGGACTCCTACTCCTACTCCGTTTCAATCGAAACTTTCCATAACTGCTCAAAACTCTTCTATACGCAGATAGAAGCAATCTTAAGACTTTCAAACACCTTAGGAATGTCCTAAACATTCTTAAAACAACTCAACTTTGTGACCCGCATGAAATCTAACCAAAACAAACTTGAAACTTTTCATAAACAAATCATAACCACCTCAATCGCAGCCTGAGGCATAATCCAGCCGGTTGGACCTCTCCGGCCACATCTTCATGTTCACTTCTCTTCACCACGCCTTAGAACAAAGTAGCCACGTCCATGCACCCCTTGCATACGTGCAAACACTTTTTTAAACGTCCACGATACATTCATATGCATTGTTCTTGACCCAAACATGTTGTGTGACCTTCCCGGCTAACTCAAACACATTTCCTCCTGAACTTGGTTGTTGAATCTCATCTTTTCCGTAAGACTAGTTCAAGGATATCCATCACCAGTCATGTCTTGACCTCAAGCAACATCTGCACATGAATAAACAACTAATATTTGCGAACCCAAGTCTTTGACTTGACTCTCGTTAGTCTGAAAAACACAACACCTTACGTGAGCACCTCTCTTAAGCATGTTGCAAACCATAGTAAAATGATATCAGCCATAACCACCAAAACACACAAAAAACTTAGAAAATGAATACTAAGAAAACTTTCCTATAATTCAAAAGCATGTTCAAAATATTGCAAGTTAAAATAGAGCAAAACAGAGCAAACGAACTCAATATGAAAACTCAGCGTAGTAACTGTTACTTCCGATATGAATAGTGAATGTTCGGACAGTCCAAAACCATCAAAGTTAATGTTACTCCCCAAAAACACATTGGAAAGTTTGGACAGTCCAAAACTATCGAAGGTAACATTACTACCAAAAACATATTGAAAAATTCGGACAGTCGAGACTTATCGATAGTAACGACGTTATTCCTAATATGTACTGAGACAAGTTCAGACAATGTGTATCATGGTGTATCGGTGTAAGGTTCAAAACTTTGCATGTAAACTCATACTTTTAGCCTATTTGCCAATGTATTCAGCACCTAGATCTCACAGGAGGAGATTGCCCCCCCTTGTAGTCATCGCTCCAACCAATGCCACAAGGCGGGGCAGTCAACGGATGGACTATCGCCAGAACATCAAGGAGGCTGGTGAATAAAGAAATGAACCATGCTATGCCTTAGACGAAGTTGCTGGAGATCCTTGCTTTTGGAGTGAGATTTAGGTGTTGAATACATTGGTAATTTTGTTAAAATGTGAGGGTTTACATGCAAAGTTTTGAATATATCTGAGAAATTTAGTTTGGAATTCTATCTTTTCATATGTGCATTTGGGAATAACAGTTACCTTCAACTTGTATTGCGCAACACACTTTGGATTGTTTGAACTGTTCATTATGTCTCGGGGGTAAAGCGTATTGTCAATCAGTTCAGACTGTGTGAACTTTTCAATAATTAGGCGTAACAGTTACTGTCAATCAGATCAAACTGCCCAAACTTTTCAATGCATTTCGGGAGTAACTGTTACTATTGACCAATTCAGACTGTTCGAACTTTTTAATGTGTATTTGGTATTTACAGTTACTGTCGAATTGAACCGTGATGCTCTATTTTGGTTTCAGACACTCTGTTTTAACTTGTAATGTTTTGGACTTGCTTTTAGCTTATGAGAAGTTTGTTTAGTATTCATTTACTAAGTTTTTAATGCATTTTGGCTGATCATAGTGGATTATATCTAACTATGTTTTGCAACATGCTTATGTGAGGTGCTCACATAAGGTGTTGTGGTTTTCGGAATAATGTGAGTCAAGTCGAGAACTTGTGCTCGGAAAAAATAGTTGTTTGTTCATGTTTAGGTGTTGCTTGAGGTCAAGACATGGATGGTGGCGATGATCCATTGAACTAGTCTTAGTGAGAAGATGAGGTTCAACAACTAAGTTAAGGAGGAATTATGGTTGAGTTGATCGGAAGGTCACACATGTTTGGGTCAAGAACAATGCATATGAAGGTATTGTGGACGTTGTTGGAAGGTGTTTCGCATGTGCAAGGGGTGAATGGACATGGAAACATGGTTCCAAGGTAAGATGAAGATTTATGGACATGAAGAATTGGCCGGAACGGTCCAACCGGCTGAATTATGCCTCAGGTTGCAGTTGGGGTGGTTATGGTTTGTATATGGAAAATTTCGAGTTTGTTTTAGTTAGATTTTGTGTTGATCATGAAGTTGAGCTTTTTTATGATTGTTTGGGATGTTCCTAAGGTGTTTTGAAGTCTTAAGATTGCTTCTATCTGCATATGGAAGAGTCTTGAGCAGTTATGGAAAGTTTCGATTGAAACTGAGTAGGATTAGAGGGTCCTAGTTGGATTAGTTTGCCTTAGGCCTAGTTATGTAAGCAAGGGAGGCCAAGGCTCATGGGTGCACGACTTGTGGTTGTTCCTATTGTGTCTCATTGTATAAAGATTGTAGTTTTAGAGAAGCTTTTGTGCCTTATTCGTCCGACTTGTTTTCATCAAGTCTTTTTGTCGAGTTTCTAGACAACCAGTCGTTGCTTTGGTGTTTCAATTGTAACTCGTGTTTTACAGATCCAATTACTGTGATTCTTTTTGCATTATCTTCACAACTCAATTATCTATCATCTGTAAAATTTCACAGTCATTGGTTTTATGGTTTAGGAGATACACAAGTTTCTTTGTAGCATAATAGATCTGGTTTTTGCCTGTCAAAAATGGATTGACCTTTGCTTATGTTTTTGGTCATAAGTTGAGTTTTACTCGACATTTTTTTATTCTTGTTGTGGTGTCTCTGTGACTTGATTCTCTATGATCTCTATGACTTTTATCACAGTAGAACACGTTTAGATCAGTCGCACACACGGTTTCTTCATCATATTGATTTTCTGGTGAGGGGTTTTTGTAGCTTCCGATGAAAAAGTTTTAATATACCATTCACCTCCCTAGTAGCTTTTCACGTGCTTTTCGATCCTACAAGCTGCTTCTCCCAAATACGATGGCAACTACAACTGTGATCAGGACCACGACAAGGAAGAGGACGATGGTGACAAGGAGTAGTCTACTAGGGCTTTTCTCCTTTTTGGTGCTTTGATGCCAAAGGGGGAAAAGTAGTGTAGTTTTCTTCGAGCCGTGTGTGTGTGGATACCTATGGATTTGCAATAACTATTTATCGCTTTTATCTTGCACTTTGAGCTTTATGCTTATTTTGCACTATGTTATCAATGGTTAATGCATTATGTGTTGTGATATCATCAGTTGTGCCTTGTGATGCTCTTATTTGTAAATCTTGTTGATTTTGCACAAATTATGCTAAAAACATGTCATATGTGCATCACGGCTTCTCACATTGAACACTTTGCGTATAGACATCCCACGAGTGTTAAGTGAGAGTGAGATTGTTCTAAGTATCTTACTCATATACTCATACTCACTAAACACTTAAAAATATTCATTTGTCTCAAAATCGAAAACTTTAATTGGTTGTCATCAATCACCAAAAAGGGGGAGATTGAAAGTGCATCTAGGACCCTTGTGGATTTTTGATGATTAATGAAAAACAATTAAAGAACTAATAAAATTGTCGAGTTATTGCAGAAATCAAAAATATGAAAATCCTTTATTGAAAATACTTTGAAAAAAAAGAGAAAAGGCGTGAAAAGGAAGGACTCATAGAATTAAGGTTTTTTTAGTCATAGGAAACACCGTGGCTATCAAGAAGGACACGACTCTTGTAAACTTAGAGAATCAAATGGGAGCTCAACCCCCTGGGTAGAAATTCTAAAACATCATTTAACCTAAGGTCCGGACTATTCCGAGCCATGGGCCCGAATATGTTTGAATTCTCCCTGCAAAGAACCAGTGTTTTTTGGGGTAGGCCGAACTTGTCCGAACTGCCCTGACTTAGAAATTTTCTAAGTCTTCTAATACTCAAACTTGTCCAAGTTTAGCCAGACAAGTCCAAGTTGTCCCTACACAGTTTTGGACTTGTTCGAATTGGATCGAACATGCCCGTGTTGTCACTGCACAACCAGGACTTAGAAAAATTTTAAGTCCTTTGATCCCTCAGACTTGTCCGAGTTGGGTCGGACATGTCCAAGATGTCACTGCATAGCCAGGACTTAAAAAAATTCTAAGTCATCTGATTACTCGGACTTGTCTGAGTTTGGCCAGACATGTCTGAATACTCACTGCATAAACTCGAATATATTTGAGATACTTCGAACTTGTCCAATGCAGACTTGTCCGAAGGGTGCAAAGCCGGATAAGTTAGATAAAAATCGCACCTTGGTATCTCGGACTTGTCCGAACCATGTCGGACTTGTTTGAAGCAGCTTTTATGCACTAATTCAAAATCAAACACTCAGCCGTACCATCACTGGACCCATCCAGACATGTCCAAAATATTTTCGGACTTGTCTGATGTGGGCAGCCTAACAATGGTCAAAATCACTTTTTGGCTATAAATAGGAGACCAAATCCCCTGTTAGCCATACCCTAACCATCAAAAAGAGTACATGCGCCCTGAACTTTGAAATTTTTGGAAAGAGTGGTTGTGAGATTGAAGAAGATGTGGCTTTGGGGTTGAGCTTTGATTCGATTCACTTTGTTTGCCTGTTTTTTTGTGTTTGTTACTCTTGGGTGCAACCCTAGATAGTTAGGCATCGCTCGGTGATTTCTTGTGTGATTTCCGTGTCCGGAAAGTTTGTATCATCCTTGTCAGATACTTGACGAACCAAAGCACGACCTTTCTAGTCTCCTGGTGAGCGAAGGGCTAGTGAAGGCCCAGTCCTTTGTGGACTCCTCAACAGGGACGTAGGCTTCTTCGTGAAACTTAACCTCGGTGAAAAATCTTGTGTTCATTGTCTCTCTTTTGATTTTTGCATCGTATTTACCTTTTTAGTGATCTCCAGGGCTTCATCATCATCTACTTGTTGTAGCACAGTTTAAATCTTGTTTCATATCTATATTGTTTCTAGAACTGCTAGGGTGCATTTTCCTTTATAAAAGTTGAGAAAAATCCCTCCTTTGATTAGTCCTGCACTGTTATCGAGTTCATGTCACACTTGTCCGAGCACAGTCGGACAAGTCCAGACCCAGCTCGGACATATCCAAAATCTAGAATCAGGATAAAGTTTAATTACTTGCATTTTCGTTTTAATTGACTATTCAACCCCCCCCCCCCTCTAGGCCACCTTTCATCGATCCTCTCAGATCAACTCTCAGAAGGCAAAGAAGATTGTCAAGAGGAACCAGCGGGACTTGGGTGTCATATGGGACCAGCTGCAGCTCCCTCCTTAGGGTGCTCCTATCCCGATGACAGCGAAGACGAGGCCCCGATCGAGTTTACCGAGCTCTCGGAGCTCGAGCTCGCCTTCTTCTCCACTGCCAATGCTTCTTCGAGTGCTTCATCCGTAGTTGCTTCCTCCCCCGACACCGACAGCGACTACGAGGATGAGCGTCGCGATGATGACGACAACGAAAATGATGGCGACGAGGATGGCGAGGAGTAGACTTCAAGTGACTTTTCTCCTTTTTGGTGCTTTGATGCCAAAGGGGGAGAAGTTAGTCTTTGTGTCTTAGTGTGTATTTTTAGGGAGATTGTGGACCTATTGTGAACTTGTAATTGTTTTGTCATTTTAATTATCTCATACATGAACTTATTTGCTTGTAATGCACTATGTCATTTTAATTGTCTTGAATTAATTTTCTTTTGAGTTTTATGTAGTTTAAATTGAAAATCATGTCATATGTGCATCACAACTTAACCACTTGTACACTATGCATATAGACATCCCACGAGTGTTAAGTTAGTAGGAGCTTGTCTCTACTATGTTACACTCATACTCACTCAACACTTAAAACATCCCTTTTCATCTCAAATCAAAAAAATTAATTGGTTGTCATCAATCACCATAAAGGTGAGATTGAAAGTGCAGCTAGGTCCCTTGTGGGTTTTGGATGATTAATGACAAAAAATTAAAGATCTAATGAATTTGGTTGAATTCTCGCGGAGATTATGTAAGAAATTAAATTAATGCAAATTTTTTGAAAAAAAAAAGAGAAAAGGCATGGAAGGTCTCGTAGAATTAGGTTTTTATTTTTCTTTAGTCATAGGAAACACCGTAGTATCAAGAGAGACACGACTCTTATAAACTTAGAGACTCAAATGGAAGCTAAATCCCTTGGGATGGTTTTAGAAGTGTTGTTAAGTGTTGGTTCGGACTTATCTGAGCCATGAGCTCGGATATGTCCGAAAATCCTCTACAAGGTTTCGTACTTGTCCAACCTACCAAGACTTAGAAAATCTCTAAGTTTGTCTGGCACTGATATGTTTGAGACGCGCGAGACATGTCTAAGAACCCTCTGCAAGGTTTTGGACTTGTCCAAAGTAGGTCGGACATGTTCGACCTACCAGAACTTAGAAAAAATTCTTTGTCCCTCTCGCACTTGGAAATGTCCAAATTTGGCCAGACATATCCAAGTTCTCTCTGCAAGGAATCGAACATGTTCAAGGTGCCGAACTTGTCTCAAGCAGACTTGTCCGAGGGTGTGAAGCCGGAAAAGTATGAGACAAACCCACCTTGGAAACTTGAATTTGTCTGAGGTTGGTCGGACATGTCTGAAGCGGCTTTTGTGCACTAATTCAAACTGAAGTACTTTGCCATACTGTCAGTGGGTCCATTGGCTCGGACTTGTCCGAGGTGGTCTGTTAACAAGGGTCAAAATTGTTATTGGGCTATAAATAGGGGAGCAAATCCTCTATTATCTCACCCTAATCATTCAAACACTCACTTGCACCTGAGAAACCCTCAAGAGTCCATCAAAATATGTTCTTCACCTTCTTAAGCTAAAATTGTTGATTTTTGGGGAGAGAGAGGAGTGATTAGGAGATTTGAGAGGAAGGGGCTTTGGGATTGAGCTTTGATTCAATTCGTTGAGTTTTCTTAAGTTTTTATGTTTGTTACTCTTGAGTTCAAACCCTAGATGGTTAGACGTCACCCGGTTGATTTCACTTGTGATTTCTTGATCCAAGAAGTTTGTATTCACCCTTGTTGATATAGTCGAAGACCAAGGCGTGACCTTTGTAGTGTCTTGGTGAGGTAAGTGCTAGTGAAGGTCTGGTCCTGTGTGGACTCCTCAACGGGGATGTAGGTTCCCCCGTGAATCTGAACCTCGATGAAAAAAAATTGTGTCTATCTATTATTTCATTTTTTCATTTCCGTATTGTATTTACCTTTCTAGCGACCTTCTAGGAAAATCTGTGTTATCTACCTGTTCTAGCATATTGTAGTTCATATTTTGTCATCCATATTGCTACTAGAACTGCTAGGTTGTTTTTTAATCAATAGAGTAGAGAAAAATCGTCCCTTTTCCTTATCCCGCACAAAAAATCAAACTTGACCGAATTTCTATCAGACTTGTTCGAACATATCGAACAAGTCCGGTATGAGCTCGGACATATCCGAGTTTTGGGATGAACGCATATTTAAATTAAGTTTAAAATTATTATTACTGTCTATTCACCCCTCTCTCTAGGCGACTGTTTCACCTCCTCCTCGCTGGGAGACATCTTGCTCGATATCAGCACGCTTATGTTTCAAGATGATGGGTTCATAGGCTCACAATGCCACCTGACAAATGAGAAGAAGAGGAAGGCTCCAGAAGCTTCGTGCAGAGAGAAAGTAAATAAATAGAGAAAAGAAGGAAAATAAAGTAAAGGAAAAAAGAGAGGGAAAGGAAAAGAGGAAAAAGGAATGAAAAAATTGGCTGTATTTTTTAAAAACTAAGTGTGTATAAATGTAAAGAAAAAGAAAATATAGTAAAAAATAATGGATAGTTATATAGAGTACTTTTTTGAGTATGAAGATTGTAGAAATAGGAGTTGTAAAGTAAAAATAGAATGTGTTGAAAAGGGCTAAAAATAGTATTTTATAGTAAGACCCCGTTTGGATGGGAGGAACGTTTTTTATTCTAGTAGAATCACTTGAAACTTTTCCAAATGGTAAACCGAGAAACATTTCAGGGGAGAAACACCATGAATTGATTCACTTTTGTAAACTAAGAAAGTGAAACACCTGAAAAGGTGTTCCACACCTTGGAACGCTTCAGTCAACCGTAACTCACACCAAGTTCTAGAAAAA
The DNA here is from genome assembly GCA_036927565.1 of Tuctoria greenei. Lineage (NCBI taxonomy): Eukaryota > Viridiplantae > Streptophyta > Magnoliopsida > Poales > Poaceae > Tuctoria > Tuctoria greenei. The sequence continues at coordinate 105,549,751 of JAYESD010000003.1, read as the reverse complement.
TTATGAAGATTTGCCACCACATGTCCATCTTATCATTTTGCGCCCTAATAGGAAAAATCTCCCACCTCAAGCCACAACTTATTCGCTTAATTTCACTCCAACCCGCACGTCAAAGGCGCCCAACCAGTCGTTTGCATCTGAAGTTGTTTTTCTCCATCATTTGAATTATTACAAAAACTAGTTTATAGATTGTGATGTTTAAAGGAAGTGAATTCGTTCGTTAAATGATATGTGATTTACTAAACATTTTGTTTGAAGAAAATAAATAAAATTTACTTCTGTTGAATGCGACTGCTTCTATCTAATAAAATCATACAACAACCTAAGGGTATTTAGGGCAATTCGTGCCTAGTCCTCTTTACACTTAAACAAAATTAGAAAACTAGTCAAGCAGTTTCTAAAGATGTGTTTAGTTCATAGGACAAAGTAAGATGGAACGAGGTGAACCCACTTTTAGAGATATTTGTTTTGAAGACAAGTGAGACAGAGTCATCCTAATAAAAGAATATTCCTATCAAATCTTGGACAGATCGATCCTCTAAAATCGGGCGGACCGATCCATCCTACTTCTATGCCGTCAAACTCCATCTCTGCCCGTTCGTGCCTGTTCACCCGTTCGCTTCTATGAAGAGCGTGTCGTCAGGGTTGGAGACGGAGAACGGCGGCCGGAGCAGAGCGAGCGCTGAGTTCTCCCTTGCTACAAGAGCGCAGCAAAGGGGCAGAGGGCGGGAAAAGATCCAGCAGGAAGATGTGCGGGTCAAAGCAACCACAAATTCCTTCCTTGCCGCCCGACGTCGGCTGGGGTTGCGTAGCCATGGCTTGCTTCAGCCATGGCAGAGTAGGAGTCAGGCTACAGCAGCCACACGTGCTTGCAACCATGGCTTAGCTTCAACCACCGCGAAGCAGGAGCCAAGCTATGGCAGCCACACTAGCTTGCAACCGTGGCTTGCTTCGACCACCGTGGAGCAGGAGTCAGGCCACGACAGCCATAGCTGGAGCACCTCCGTTCACTTTTGTGATTCTGACAACTTTAATCTCTCACTCTACAATAGATTGTGTATGTACGAATATGCAAATAATGTGGCTGTTGCGTGCAGTTAACCACAAGATTTTGCCGCGCCTGCGTGTTGGCTCATGTGGAAGTTGTGTGATGATGCGCCACCAGAGACATACATCAACGTGTTTGATGAAATGACAGTGAAAAACAGTTATCGGTGTTAGCGGAGTATGAGTCACTGTCAATTCTCATCCCACTTTGTCTCTCTAGTCAAACAAAAAATATGGATCATTCAATCTTACTAGACAAACAAAAAAATAGGATCATTTCATCACTAAAAATAATAGATCTAACCCTTCCTACCTTGTCTTCGAACCGAACAAACCGTAAAGTGATTTTGTTTTATGTTGAAGATCGCTTATATATTAAAATGTTTCTAATTCTGAATGAATCTAAAACTAAAACAAACGGAACTTAAATTTTGGATTACATGAGTGTCTGACCAAAACCAAGCCATGCTTCGTAAGCATGAATCTCAAAGAGCAGTTCAGCAGCCTTATCTGATCTGCTTCATATCCTCTACATTAGAGTAGAAAATGGAGGATCTACGGTATGCATTAGACTGACTGCAGTGGTTCGCCTCTATATCTCACCTCTATACCTTCCTTTACAGTTATCTCTAAAAGATTCTCTTCTTTACAGTTTCGTTGTCCACGCTGGTTCACCTCTATATCTCACCTCTATACCAACTACCATCTATTTTATATTATTTCAAAAAATTACCTCTTATTTTTATTTTATCAAACAACTGCTTATATATGATTATATTATGCTTGAAATTTACATAAACTAGCTAATTTTTTAATTTCTATTTATTTTCTCCCAATTTATTTCATTTTTTGATTTTTTTTCCTCTGTGTATGGATGTGGGTGGTTCCGGACATTCCCGGCACTATTTTTTTCCTTCTCCCTAACATTCTCGACACTTTATTTTACTGATACTAGCAATAGAACTTTCCCCGCACTACCAACACTAGCAGTAGAACATTTACATTTTCGACACGTTTTTCCTCTTTCTCTCCCGATCTGCACGGCTGCGCTTGCTCCGTCTCCCTCGCCGCTCCACCTCCCTCGCCACCTTCCTGCTGGCGACGAGCTCGGCCCCCGCTCTATCACTCCGCCGCTCCCACTTATGATGCCTCCGCTTGCCCTCTCTGCGACCAGATCCGCGTCCGACGACTCCATTGCGAGTGTGAAAAATGTCTCGCCACCGTTATAGCGCGTATAGTAGGCCGTTTACAAAGCCCAGCCTGTTGCGATCAGTCTTAGAGCTATTTCTGAACGTTCTATAAAGAATAAACAATCCATATCACACTACAATAATACTAATGTGTGCATTTTCTTCAGGATGCGGACCCTATCCCGTCGGCCAGTGGCACGTGCCTCCCAAAACCCAATCCATCCCTTTCTACCCGGAGAGCCTCGCCGCCTACCCAAGGCCAAGGGAGGAGACGAAGAAGAAGCTTCGGGAAGGAGAAGCATGGGAGAGTTCGACGACTACTGGGCGCGGGCTTACAGGGGAGACTCCGGGGTGCCGCACTCCGACCCGCAGCGCCTAGTCTCCACCTGGACCGGCGCCTTCGCCCTCGGCGCCGCCGCCTGCGTCCACCACCATGCCTCCGCGCTCGCCTCCAACCTCAAGTCCCTTCCCCACAGGTGCGCCGTCGCCTACCCACCTGTTACCCCTTGATTCGTCTCAATTATCATGTTCTTGCTTGCAGTCGAGACCTTTGTACCGTCGATTGATTTATTGTTAGGAAGGTTTAAGTATAAATCTTGAATCTAGGCGGATGTTTAGGCCTCACCCTGCATGCATGTGTGATTGTGCTGAGAGCTCGATTGTATACGCCCGTTCTTGAAGTAGCTGGCATTCCTTTAGCAGTGCAGTCAGCTTCTAACAGGAGCGCAGAAAATTTGTGTCTAAATTAGTTTACTGATCCGAGCACTGGAGAGTTCTTAACTCCATTACCTTGGATCGTAGGTTTCTCCGTCTGACATATTCTGCAGCGCCCTTAGTTTACCCCATTGGGTATTCTCAGCCGAACCTTTCTGATTCTAGTGAATGAAATGTGCTGAAATTTCAACTCAGACTGTACTACATCAATTAGTTATTTTTATCTTGTATAATCACCGCTACTTTAAGACTATGCAAAGGTTTTGACATTACATATCACCTTTCTGCATTTTCTCTAGCTGTTGTGGCTCAACGATTTACAGTTTATGCATGACCTCACTGTTGGAATGTTGTCTGAATATCAAGTAAGCATTTCAGGGTATTACCTAAATTTGTGCTTATTTACCTAATGACATATGAACCATACCTTGGAAAAAAGGGCATACTCTGTGCCGAAGACTCCCACACGTTATGAGGTTTGGGGAAGGGTTATTTCTAGACAGCCTTACCTTGCTTTTGCATAGAGGCTAGGAAATCCAGCTTTAATCAATCATCAAAGTTTTGCCAAGGTTGATGGTTGACATTTATTTCTGATGGGTGTTGTGTGGTTCTTTTATGCTGCCGATCTAAGTTCTACTTTGGAACAAAAAGGCTATAGGAGTATAGGTACAGCCTGTTGTTAATGTGTGCTAACTAAATATGTATGTAAAAGGAAGGAAAAAACATGATATGGGCAGAGCAAACACTGTGCTCCTAAAGGTAATGTTAATGCAATTTATATGATTGTTTAACCTTGAAATGCTCTGATGCGTTGAGGGATATATTAAAAAGTTCTGCTGCATACTTCCCTGTGAGTAAGCTCCTACCTATGTTTCCAAATCGTCTAGGCTCTCCATGGTTGCCATCGGCACTTAGTTATGCTTGTCGCCATGCGCCAAGGTGTACCCAAGCTTCACCGGGATGCCGCACCCTCTTTAAAAATATACGTGCAACTAGGGCTGTCAAGCAAGCTCGAGGCTCGTGAGCTACTCGAGCTCGGCTGGTTAAAATCTCGATTCGAGCTCGGTTCGGCAGATAAACGAGCCGAACTCGAGCTTCATCTCAAGCTCGTGAGCCTGACGAGCTCGAGCTTGTTAAGCTTGATAAAGCTCGTTTAGATAAATTATGTTTTATAAATATTATTTGTTAATATTTTTCTCTTAAATACTCCCTCTGTTTCTTTTTATTTGTCATGGTTAGTTAAAATTTAACTAGCCTACAAATAAAACGAAACAGATGGAGTATTATTTATTTTTGTTATTTAAAGGAGTCTCTCGAGCTCGAACTCGAACTTTTACGTGTTTCAATCGAGGTTAACTATTTAAACGAGCCTTATCGAGCCGAGCTCGAGCTTGACTGTAGGATCGGCAGGATTTCAGGCTCTCAGGTCGAAATCATACCGAGCTCGAGCCTCGAGGGGCAAGCTCGCTCGAGCTCGTCTCATTAACAACCCTACGTGCAACAAAAGAATAGTCCCAACAGTTTGAAACGGACTAACCATTATAAGACACGATTCATTTTATCCTGATCTTGACTAGTGTTGCATCCTCATGTATACGGACCTTAACAGTATTGTCACAACTGAGGGCTATATTTCCTGATGAACAAGATTGAGTACTATGTTGGCTCTTGAAAAATTGTATTAACATTAGTTTAGAAACAAATGAATATGTCAGGTTCATTTTTTAGATTGCTGCTTTATTCATGCATTTGGAGTTAAAATGACTTGCAATTGTAACTGAAGTGGTCAGCCATGCAAATATCACACAGAGGTGTTGTTATGCAATACTTGCTGCTCAGGTCATTACTCTAGATCTAAATCTAGTTGTACCTTATATGGTAATCCAAATATCAAGATCTTTAAGTTTTCTATTCTGTTTGATGGTACTAAATAAAACACCACTACCATAAACAATTGAAGTAGAAAAGGTGAAATTTTACAATCACCATTATAGAATAGTTTCGCATGGGCCTATCTATGTAATTGCATGATTTTACAGAAAAATATACTAACAGATGGATTATTTGTGGATATGGATCTAACCTCATCGATTTATTGTACCCATCAAATTTTCAGGCTTATTGTGTAGGGTGTTACCACTTTGCATTGTAGAGCATCATGATTTTTATTTTAAATTTTGTGGTCCACCATTTCAGTTTTGTGGAATGAGTTGTTTTCATTCGTCATACTCAATGTTGCCGGCCAAATTGTTCTTTCTTTTTTTTTTTCCATTGTGAACATACCTTTCCTTTTAAAATATGTCATTCTTTGTGTGTTTCTGAAATTCTATCAACACTGTAACTTTTCTCATGCTATACAAATTGATTGACGCATCATTTCCATATTCTTCCATCTCAGCTGGCAAGACATGACAATGATGCTTGATCAAAAGCGCTGGAAGAAAATTCTCGAGAAGAAGCAACAGCAAGCGTAAGGTGAGTCTATGTCTGTCACCTGCTCAGGTTTACGTGGCAGCTAGTGATTAGATGTGTGGGGCAAATTTGTTGCCAGGTGATGACTCTTGATATCTTTCATGTCTTGTGTAAACTTGTTTTGCTGCTTTTTTTTTTCTTATGTGCAGCAGCTCATTTACTTCCCAACTCCTCGGCCTTTCTATCCAGTTTTCGAGCTCATCGTGGCGTGGAAAATTATGGAGCACTCTGGTTTTATGGATTAAGGTTCTTGTTTTAGTTATATAAGAATATGAACTGTGAACATGACAGGATTACATTGATCTATGTTATTTTCTTTTACCGACGTTTGTTCCATCTTATGTCATGTCTTTTGGTAAAATGTGTATACTCATTTGATGAAAGTTTGCACCATTTGACGTGGGATTTCGGTGTTTGCTGCTCTGGTAGTAGTTTGTTTGGCCACCTTGCACCAAAAAACTAGTCATCTTTCGACATCTTGGCGATTCTGCACACCTTCATCCGAAATGTGTTATTGATGTATGATCGATGTCAACTAGTACTCATGAACCAACGTATCTCACTAATGTATCGCCAATTTATCATTTTATTTTCGGCTGTAGGTATGCAGCAATAATAGTACTCGTGGATAAAACTACGATAATTCATGTATTGATGGATGTTATTATCCATTGAAATTTACAGCAACGCAGCATCTCCGGCTACCCAAAAACAAAAACGAAAAGACGTCCCAACGTGCTGTTTTTTAATTCATCAAGTACCATACGCAGGACTGAACTTTTGATGCGAGTCGGGGTGAACTGAGGCAAGTGTGGTCTGAGTCTGAGTCACTATCAAATAATGTAAAATTTCAAGTGACCAGCATTTTCGCTGAACCTGGTACCTAATGGAATCAGCAGGAGCCCCCGACGAGGCAAAAACACAGTTCAACAGCAGTAAATGACCGAACTAATGGATACAATAGCCAATAGTTAGCATGACATCTTACGGGTTAACTGGGACATCACGATAGTCTTTGAACGCGACAAGGCACGAATCTTGGGTGGAAGCGTCGATCTAGCGACAGCCAGGCGCGTGGGCACGAGGCGCTGTGCCCATAAAAACCGCTCTTAATCGGAAAAACTCCATGGACAACGAACCAGCCTTTTTCTAACCTAGAAAAAGAGGAAATCACACTGATCATATCCAGTTGTGATCAGGATAATGAAGTCTGGACATGGTAAAAAAACTTGATCTGGTTCCTCATTACCTCTACTTATTGCATCAGCACAACCCACTGGGTGCCCACAGACCACAGTTCAAATGAATCTTAATTTCCTTTCACCAGATCGATGATACCGGTATTATTCTAAGAAGAATATTCATGTCACGTCTAACATCACACTGCACCATATTCGCAAAAATTCAAATAATGACCAACACAGATTGTCATCTTTTTACCAGAAAAACAATTATATTGATGCCAGAAATCCTTGGATCAGTACTCTGAAAACATAGGAAACAAGTACAGTTGCTCCACAAGGCACACGCCCAATGACAAAGCTGACAACATAGAATGCCAAAGCACTGGTGCTTCTAAACAACTCTAGCAGGTTTAGATGGCCATTAGATCCCCAAAGTTGCGCATCAGGAAGACTGATCCAGCAAACAGACCCACAGCCTTTAGGAGCTTCTGTAAATATAGAAGAGAATAAAAAAATGTAGTTAGCATCCAGCACAGAGTTCAACAAATAGTTAAAAGTACAGACAAAGAAATATAGGGCACAACTGACCATACTCAAATATGTGCCGGTGTTTGATACCTACTAATATGTTGAATGGAAAAACACTGGATTCCAAACTCAGCTACTCAAATTGGTGGTTGATTACGTTCCACCAATCACATACTTCGATAACTCACAATGTTCAAACTTACTCCATCACCAAGCACTACCATATGAGACTATAGGTTGCAAAAATTACAATTAACAGGCACTCAAGTTAGTACAAGTACAACAGTGATATATGCCACATTAATCATCCTTGGAGGCTGCATTTTATATCGAACATGATAATATTTGACTTCAAGTCACAAACGAGAACCATGAAGGTCATAGAACCCTTCCCCTTAGGCCTGTCTAGGTGATATAGGCGGGGATTAGACCGTAGGTGCAATCCCGCTTGTCTAGCAGCACCAAATCTGATCCCCTCTCAGAATCTTTTGCCATAGAATTTAACTTCAGATACGAGAAAGAGAGATCATATGCAGAGCCAAGTACCCAATCTCAAAGTTGTGAATCATACTAGTGTACAATAGCTAGCCAAAACCAAAAGGTGAGGTAGCACGTAGCAGGTGATGATTAAGGTGACAATGATTCATTATACACAATGATTACAACAATAACAAAGCCTTTGTTCCAAGCATGTTAGGTAGGCTACATATAAAACCTAACAGAAATGTACGGAAGTAAAAGAAAGAGTAAGAGAAGAGTAAACAAAGTACGAATAAACTAAGATTCCAACATATGAATTGATAATTTTCATGCAATCCTATCGAGGGCCAAATCTCTAGGTACATTCCAATCCCTCAAGTCCCGTAATGATTATAATAGCATTATACATTACATTTGTTCATAATCACAAATTGAGAAATTATTGAGGGAACCTTTGTGATGAACTCAGCATTTCAGCAACATATATGTTACGCATCAGCCAACCTGCCTGCTCCCTCCCCTGCCATGCAATTCATTTACTAACAAGTACCAGTAGATAGGTTGTTATAAGTTACGAGTACTAGAAGGTAGCTCTTACTTCTTAGGCAAATGTAACACCCAACGCAAAGGTAATACACTGTAGCAAACAACTGAGACACAGATGATCTTCTCATCAACTTAGCTCACGTCTCAACGACATAGATTCTCCTCTTACTTCTCATGCATGATTTTGCTGTAAACATGCAGTCACTGATCTCCTCATCTCCCTGGCGGATTGAAGTTGGAAAAAGAGGAATGAAGCAGGAAGCACATGAATCCGAGCCTCCGCCCACCAATCCGCAATTAGGTAACGGCGACCATCATGGAGTGGCAATCTATGCGTCATCACATGCTTCGGCTACAGCACGGCCACATAGACACTTCCACGCTAGACCTCTCATCAAATTCTCAGTGTCCCATTCTGAGTTGTGGTCAGCATTCCAAAAGGCGTTCTAAGGTGCTTGCCTAGGCGCTCCGCGTGGGCGTACCACCTTGCCTTGGGGAGTAGGCGGCCGCAAGGCAGGGGAGGTAGGGGATCCGGAGGTGAGCCGCGGAGGAGGGGTTGCCGAATTCGAAGGTCAGCCGCAGAAGAGAGGTGGCGGGGTTGCCGGGTCCAGAGAGGAGCAGGGGCGGTGGGGCTGCCGGATCCGGACGGAGGAACGACGTCGGGGGATCTGGAGGTGAGCGCCCATGAGGGGCGGATTTGCGAGAAAGAAGGGGTGGGGGATCCGGTGTGGCGGAAGTAGGAGTGTCCATGCGTGGAAGGAAACAGACAACAGCTGAGCTGAGCTATTGCTTGGGACTATAGAAGCTAAAGCGCCCAGGCTGAAGTGGGCCATGAAAAATCAGCCAACATAGTAGAAATATGAATATATTGTAGCATTTTTAAAAAATTTAGAATTGATCACTGCTACAGTACACACCACCTTGAAACGCCTATGCTCAACGCGGAGGGTCACCGCCTGCCTAGCGCCTTTTGGAACCTTGGTTGTGGTAGGTGGAAAGTAGGTTAGTTTGCATATAGGCAAGGTAAAATAAGGCGCTAGGTGGGCCATGACTCGCCCCCTAGAGCCTAGGTGTGCTTAAGAGTTTCTAGGCGACGCCTAGGCGTTGTGTATTGTAGCAATGATGCATTCTAAACTTGTAAAAAAAAGAGAGAGTTTTCAAGCCCAAAAGGCACTATGCAAACACAATAATGTCAAAAACGCCCTACATAGAGCACTAGCAGCCCACAGGCACGCACCAGAAGTCCGCAGCCCATAGAAAAGAAAAAGGACAAAAGAGGAAGTTGAAGGGAAGGAGCCCAACCCTCGCACCACCACTGACCACTCACGTATGTTTTTAGGTCTTCCCATCCCAGCCGTCTTTCCCTCTCCTCCCCTAGATCAAGCAGCAGAACAAAGGCAGCGGTGCGGATCGGGCAGTGACAGCGTGGGATCGACCCGCCCAGCGCCCGCCTAGCGACCACCTCTTACCCAAGGCTAGGTGGCTTCCCTCCGCGCAGCACCTTTTGTTTCGCTGCTTACATGTTCCAAAATCTGACATATTTCACGTCTGGCACAAGCCTGCACATGCTTGATCAATATCACCAGGCCTGGGAGGCTGAGATCACGGAACCAGAAAGGGGACGCCAGCCTCCGCCACTGCCCACTTCCCAGTAGCTACTAGCTACTACCATTGTAAATGGATGACACCAGAATGAAGTTCTAGGTTAGCAGCCATTCAAACAATAATTAAAAATCACACCCTGACAGCTTTATAGTGCTCATTGCAGATAACAAAAATGGGATGCCGTGGATTGAACTATACCTTCCTATTCATTGAACTTTTTTGGTAGCACAAGCAGAAACAAACAAACAAACAAGAAACCTCACAGCAACAACTACACCAAACCTAATCAGTAGAAATACAAATCACAATAGTGCAGAGCAACCTTCCACTGCAAGGGACAACGGAGTAGAGCATTGAAGCGGGAGCTCATTACCACTACCACCTCAAGCCACGCAGCAACAAGATTATGAACACTAGCACCACCGATTCGAACAACCACATGACTTCGACAATCTACACAGATTAATCGAAAGAACAAGAAGGTGAGGGGAAAAGTGGGCACCGACATAGTTGAGCGCCCACTGCTCTTCGTCGTTGACCTGCGAGTCCCAGAGGCCCTTGAGCTTCTCCACCGCCGACGGCGCCATCTCCGGTCTCGGGGGTTAGAGGTCAAGGCTTAGGGTTTGCCTTCTGCTTCTCCTCGCTCTATCCCAGTTTCTGGGGTAATGGCTAGTATTGGTTGGGCCGGGCCTTGTAAGGCTGGCTGAGCACTTGACCAGGACGAGGAAAAACATGTTTTCTGAAAAAAAAAGAGGATATTTTAAATCAAATTTACAAATCTGGAGTGCCAACTCAAACAATTATAAAATGGGCACAGTGGATTTTTTTATACAACTTTTACTTCCCATGAAACAGTGGATGAATCGCCCGATGGACAATAAACCCTTCACATACCGTGTATTCCTTTTACTATTACTCATCCGTTCTAAATTACTCGATACTTTAAGTCTAATAAAAACATGTTTTATTACTTGGTTCTCTAAATTTATAGAAAAATATTTCATCTTTACCTTACAATATATTCATTTCTGTTTTTTGAAACATGACCTCTAAAAATAAAAAGAGTGGTAGTGATTAGTGAGAGTGTAAAATCATCATTTAATTTTTTTAATTTCTACAAACATGTCCGAGTCGTAAGTAAATTAGAAAGGAGTGAGTAGTACTGGAATCTTACAATGGATATACTCTTTTTCAGGCATCCGATACATCAAGTGATGGACTAATTAGTATTTAAGATGGCTTAATTTTCTAATTATGTTAATGTATTATGTTAGTTGTTAATTCTGTATTGTAAGAATTATGTTAGTTGGTAAAATAATCAATCAAATAATTTTATCAATGTATGAACTAAAGAAAATTTTAAGTTTTCTTAATTATAAAAATTAACGGCTAATGATAGTGATTAGTGTTAATTAAGATCGTTTGAAATTTTAGTAGATTTCAGGCGCATGAAATTTAGACACGCCATTAAGTAAACTAGTGAAGCTAAGACATATGTATGCAAAAATAGCGATGTTGCTCTCAGGTCGTGTGGGTTTGATCCCCCACCCACACCTTTCCCTCTGGTTCTGACGGCAGTTCAGTTTCCGAAGGAAGGGACCAAGCGTCCATCTTCAAAAAAAAAATAGCAACCAGTATTTGACTCTGATATTGCTCTTTCAGGTCCAAACTAAATGCAACAACTTGGATAAGAGTTCAGGAGTTGTCGAATAGGGGGGCTGATTTCTCAAATAAGATTCCTTGTGAATTTTACCATCATTTCCAATTGGTCCAGCCCGTTAAGCGTTCCTTTCGCCCCGCAATCATAACTTCTTTCTCAATGTTTTTGTTGTAAAATTTCTTTTCAATAATGTGTAATGTAACTCCTCATGTGCTAGTGTCTTGTCAGTCAAATTAGTTTTTAAGAATTGTTTTCTTATAGTACTGAACTGTCGGTGTTTGGATCCGGCAGATCTCCCGACACTACCTTTAGTAGATTAAGGAATTATAGTTCGGTAGTGGGCGCGCAGAGATTCAAGAAGGTGAAAGACAAGTGTACACAGAGATTTACGTAGTTCGGGCCGCCTGAGCGTAATACCCTACTCCACGGGGTGTGTTGGTGATGTATTAAGTGTGTGAGTCTAGAAGAAGCTCCAGAAGAAGAAGCTCGTCTAGCTCAGGGAGTTCAGTCGCGGTCTGGAAACGTCCTCTGTGTATCGTTGACCAGTCCTTTTATAGTACAAGGACTGGTCGTTACATCGTTAGCCTGGCCCGACATGTGGTCCTGGTGGTTACACATGCTTGATACACAATAAATGGGGTTAATTACCCTTAATAGCCTGGTAACGGGCCTTAATAGTGCGGTTACCAGTATTAAGGCCCATCCGATCATGTGTCATTAATATGGTATTAATGACACTTAATCGGGTCTTGAGGTCTTTGATTGCTCCTTGAAGGTCCGGAGCCGTTGGGGGATCCACCAGCCTGATTGTTGAAGTTGAAGGTCCGGCGGTTGCCATGTGGCAGCACCGGAGCTTACCGTCGTGGACGAGTAGGTCCGATGCTACTGGACACGTGTCAGTACCGGAGCTTCTCTCCATCTGAGGTTAGGTCCGGGGGTGCCATACTGGTATTCCGACCGGAGCTTCTCATGTGTGGGTGATAGCTCCGGTCTTATGATACACGTGGCGGCCCTAGGACTAACCATGTCGGGGAAGCAGGTGCGGTTACGCCTGATATGTGGGGCCTTCAGAGGTCTTCAAATCTGGTAGATGGAGTTTCCTTGTGATCTTTGCAATCTCAAGAGATATCCGGTACGGAGGGTGCCAACATGAACATTGTAATTGTTGGGCCGTAACCTCATCAGTGAGGTAAAAGGTCGGTTTTACCTATTATAAAAAAAACTTCTTTCTCAACAAATAGCCACGTGCTCTATGCATTGAATCACTAACGGGAAGGTCTGGCGGCCGCCCTACCTCGCCGCAACAAAGATCCGCCTCAGCGCTATAAGCTTTGTATCCCAATTGTCAAATCGGTAACACTAAATTTCAGTCTTGTGAGGCTTCACACGATGCCTGTTGATGAGCAATTAAACTTAATTGATAATTATGTTGATTATAAGTTATTTTTATTGTGAATTTTGTAAATAGTAAAGATTATGTTAGTTGTAAAATAATAAACAAAAATAAATCTGTTAATTTATAGACTATACAATTTTTAATTTATATAGTTTAACTGCTGATCATAGTGATTAGGTGTTCCATCTAAAATCTAGACAACTTATTTTAATGCTTTTTTATTAAGTAGGATAAGGAGTTTACAAGTTAGCACATATATAGAGCTACATTTAGGGGGTATTATTTTCACTTGCAAAAGGGGCTTGCTGCCCACTGTTAGGATGTGTCCACCGGAGTTAGGAGTCGATTACGGTTGTAACCGACTCGATCTTCTCTTTCCTCCTCAGGGTGTTGATCGGGACATCCATCCCAACTGATTCGGTTGGGGAGGGCCCCTGGGACGCTTCCTCCTCTATAGAAAAGCGTCAGCACCTAAGACAAGTAATCTAATCTAAGGCACACCAATAGTCTAGAACTGAGAAGCACCAATCGCCTTGAGCAAGAAGCCTCGTAAAGGCCTCTCTGTTTGTCTGCTCGCCGACGTCTTCATCACTGGCCAGCTCACACCACAAGAGGAGGCGCTGACTCTGCTCCACCATCGCTGGCATCCACAACGCTAGACCACCGTCACCAACAACACCGGTGGAGTTGTCCAGGCTCAGCACTGCATCCACCATCGCCCATCTGCGATTTCACCGAGATACAATGACCGCTACTACTTCCTGTACTACGGAGGATATGCTCCTCTAAACCTAAACCTAGGCTACTTACTAGATTACTTGGTCTTTGCTCTTGTGTTGCTTTTTTGTTTATCCACTTAGTCGAGCCCTGATGTCAATTAGGCACCTAAGTATCCTCCTCAATATCTAACAATGGTGTAAGATTCATCCTAATTGGGATTAGGGTTTCAGTTTACCTAAGCCACCTCAGTTTGATCATTGATTGATCACTAAGACCTAAGAATCTACAACAATTAGAAGGAGGTGATTGGAATAAAAACTTAGGGTTTCAATTCGACTAGAATTCAAAGTAAATTAAGGGGATTAGGGTTTCTAATCCCAAATTAGTGCCAAAATCGAATTGAATTTTGACTTGGCTTAAGATCATAAGAGAAATTAGGGCCCAATTTGAATTCAACTTCAAATTGGACCAAATCAAATGCGAACTCAGAACCAAACTCAAATCCAAACTCGGATTTGAAGTTACAATTAGAGAGGGGATCAAACTAACCTCAGTATGGTGCGCTTCTCAGCTAGGCCTCGGGCTCGCCGGAGGAGCAGTCGTGCCATCGCACCAGGATGCTCCTCGTTGGAGTCCCTAAAGCGACCTTATCCGGCTTCCTACACCATGCCAATCCGTTCAACGGTGGCACATTCACCCAACAGAGAGTGCGTCGGACTCAGCATCGCCGCAGATAGGTTGCTGTAACCCTAGGGTTCCCAACAGTAACCCTAACCCTAGCTTCTGTGAGTGGCCCCTTCTTTCGCGGTTTCCAGCCTGCTGGCCACCACAGATGGCAAGCTAAGCTCGCGCGGTGGCACGATGGCCGCTGTGAAACCGGCAAGCTTCCCGCCACCTCGACAGCGCCGCCTCTCTTGGCTCTCTGTGAGGGCAAAGAGGGGATTGGGGTAGAGCTAAAATGAGCTAGGGTTTCAGCCCGAATAGCTTTTGTACCTTCGCGCGATCACCCTTAGTCGTCCATCGTCAAACCAACAACTCAGATTAACAAGCCGACATGTTCTTTTATTTGATCACCGTCATATTCAAATTATGCAGCTAACACAAAACGACACGCACGAACCAGGCCGTGCAGCCCATGCGGGTGCTCAGTTGGGCCTTTGGGCTGCTGAAAGTAGCCTAGTGGGGGGGGGGGGGGTTGAATAGGCGATAATAAAAAATCTAGACTTTATTAAAAATTGTCCTATCAATACAACTCAGACTTGTTTGACTGAAGTCGGACAAGTCTGATTCAGCTCGAATAAGTCTAACAGAATCTACAAGAAAGTACTAAAAATGAAGTTTTTATGCAATCTAGTGAATGGAAATACGTCCTAGTAGTTCTAGTAGTTGATTGAAATAAGATTAAGTGCTAGAAACTAAGTAAACCTAGATAATCACTAGAAAGTAAGAACTTTGTGAAAATGTAAATGAAGACAACAGAATAGATATTTTTCTCTCGAGGTTCGGCTTCACGAAGAAACATACATCCCCATTGAGGAGTCCACGAAGGACCGAGCCTAATAGCCCTAACCTCACCAAGACGCCCAAAGGGTCAAGTCTTAGATGTTCCACTATCATAAGAGATTACAAACTTTCTCGAATCAAGAAATCACACGAGAAATCACTGGGGCGATGCCTAACCTTCTAGGAGAGAACCCTAAGAGCAACAAACACGCAACCACGAAGAAACTCAGCGAATCAAATGTTCCTCAATCCCCAATGGACTTCTCTTGCCAAATCTCATAATCACTCCTTCACTCTTCCCCAAAACCATTGGATTTGGGCTCAAGAGGGTGAATAACAAGAGAGGAGGCTTTCTTGGGGGCTTGAGGCGGCTCTGAGAGTTTCTTTAGGGTTAGGCTCTATTTGGGGACGAGATCCCCAACTATTTATACTCCAAAAGCGATTTTAGTCATTAGATGATAGCCCACGTCGGACAAGTCTGATATAATCTTGGACATGTTCGACCTGCTGACATAAGAGACAGTACAACTAAACACTTTGATTTGAAATTGCATGAAAAAGCCACGTCGGACAAGTTCGACCAACCTCAAACATATCTGACAAACAAGGGAAGGTTTTCTAACTCAGACTAGTATGAGGTACTAAGTCAGAAAAGTCTACCTCGATCATGTCTGACCCACTTCGGACATGTCTGAAGTTGAACAAAGACTTTTCAGATTGTAGTTAGATTTCCTTTTTTGAAGCATACAATCTCGCACTGGATCCATTGTGGATGTTCCAGCGAGATTGTCCGAACCCCATCTCGGACAATTCTGAGTTTCAGACACTTAGAAAATTTCTAAGACAAGTACCTCGAACATGTCTGACCTGCTTCGGACATGTCTGAATATCAACAGAGAGATTTTGGACATGTCTGACATACATATTCGAACATTTCTGAAATCCACCAGAGAGTTTTCGGACTTATCCGACCCAACGCATCGGACAAGTCGACCTTTGCACTTAGGGTTTTCCTAAAACCTATCCAAGAGGTTGATCTCCCAATTGACTCACTAAGTTTCCATGCATCGTGTCCCTCTTAATAGTACAAATTTTCCTATGACTCAAGGAGAAATAAAAACTTATTTTTACTCCACTTTTCATGCATTTTCTCATTTTTCGTGAATTTCACCCCGTACTAAATTTTCTGCACGAACTCAACCAAACCCATTAGGTCTTTAATTGTTTGTCATTAATCCACCAAAACCCACAAGGGACCTAGATGCACTTTCAATCTCCCCCTTTTTGGTGATTGATAACAACCAATTAAAGCTTCCAACAATTAAATAAAATTTTTGATTTTGAGAATCAAGAGTCTATGAGATTTCGATTAAGGCAGGTTTAAATGAGCTCATATACTCTTAAAACTCGTGGGGTGCCTACATGCATTTTGTGTGAGTGACATTGTGATGCATTATATGAAAGCAAGTGAATAAGCATCGATGACATGAATCAAACTAAAGCATTCATAACATGAACCTAGCACAATCATCAGAATGACAAGCTAAAAATATTCACACACACACCACGAAATAAAATAAGTGCATGTCCATGTCCATAGCTAAGATTGTGAGACCTATGTGTGTTGAATACATTGGCTTTGATAATAAAAAGTTCTGAATTCTGCCAAAACACCTTTTTAGCAAGGTCCGACTCTAGGTCCGAGCTTTTGCTAGGTCTGACTTATGTTGGTTAGCTTTGACATGTTTTTTTGGGTAGCTCCGGTGAGCTTTGTCCTTTGTTCCACCATGTCTTTAATAGCTCCGACATGTCTTTGTTAAGCTCCAACATTTTTTTTCTAGCTCCGGCTTTTAGGTTGGCTAGGTCCGACTAGTTTTGGTAAGCTCCGGCGCTAGGTCCGACTAGCTTTGGTAAGCTCCGATGCTAGGTCATGCGAGCTTTGGTAAGCTCCGGTTCAAACTCTGGTTAGCTTTTGCAACGTTTGGAGCTTGATCGCAATGTTACTAATTTTTTTGTAAAATGTTTCGAACTTGCTTTACATTGTTGGAAAGATTGCTTAGTATTCATTTGCTAAGTTTTTGGTGCATTTTGGTTGGATAAGGTTGATATCATTTTTACTGTGGTTTTGCAACACACTTATGTGAAGTGCTCACGTAAGGTGTTGTGTTCTGGAACTGACGTGAGTCAAGTCGCGGACATGGGATCGTATGGATTGGTTGTTTGTTCATGTGCAGGTGTTGCTTGAGTTCAAGTCATTGCTAGTGACAGGATCCTTTGGACTAGTCTCAGGGAGGAGATGAGGTTCCAACAACCAAGTTCAGGAGGAATTGTGGTTGAACGGGTCAGGAGGTCGCGCAGGATGATTGGATCAAGGGCAGCGCATATGAAGGTTATTGGACGTCAAAGGAAGGTGTTTGCACATATGCATGTTTCTAAAGACATCCTGCGCGACCTCGGTAGAACAGATTGATCCTATTTCAATCTTATGATCGTAACTTGAGTTTTTCTCGACGATTTTGAGTGATTCTTATTCTGTTTATATCTATAATTTTTGTCACGATTGAACCTGTTGAAGATCATTTGCACACACAGTTTAGCAATTATTTGATTTTCTACTGAAGGGGTTGGGATTTAATTGTTTCCGCTGCGTAAGATTATTTAATCTACCATTCACCCCCCTCTGGTACCGTTTCACGTGCTCTTCGATCCTACAATTGATATCAGAGCTTTGGTGCTCTAATCTTTGTAATTTGCATGTGTTTTTAACTAATCTTTATGGAGAAGTACTCCGCAAAACCTTGTGTGTTTGTTGGCATTGATTTTCAGGTTTGGAAAGAACGCATGGAAGCTTTTATCCAAGCGCAAGGCTTCGGCATATGGGAAAAGGTATACAAACCTTATGAAGTTCCACCAAATGATCAACTTACGGCTACGAACCTATGGGATGTCGACAACAACAACAAAGCCCGAAACTTGATCTTCCAAGGACTCACTTAGAGTGACTTCGACCGCGTTGCACACCTCCGATCGACATACAATGTGTGGAGAGCACTTTGTGACTATTATGAAGGATCCAACACAATCAAGGAGGTGAGACAATATATGTTCAAAAAGGAATTCATGCGTTTCGAGACGCAACCCGGTGAGTCTATCGATGACCTTTTTGCTCGCTTCAATAAAATTCTCAGCAACCTGTGTAGTGTCAATGTTAACTTTTCTGATGCTGAGAATGCTAGGCAAATTTTTAGTGCATTAGACATGTCAATCTGGGAGATGAAAGTTATACCTATTTGTGAATCAACTGTCATGAGTTCTCTTACATTAGATGTGCTTTACTCTAAACTAAAAACTCATGAAATTTACATCTTATCACGTAAGAATCCAGATAAGTCTATTGCATTTGTCTCACAACGTGATATGCCTAGCTTTGGACAATCATCATCTTGCAATACTCTTGCTTTGTTGTCCTCACTAACCCTGAAGCAGATTGAGGATTTTCTAGAAGAAGAATTAGCACTCATCTCTACTAGATTCTCAAAAGCATTGCAAAATGTGAGAACTAGAAGGAGAGGAAGATCCGGACCACAACACTGCTTTGAATGTGGTAAGACAAGACACTTCCGTACAGAATGCCCTAATCTTTCCGGTCCTACTACCCGTGATGAGAAGCAGAACAAGGTCAAGACCATATTTGGAAACTCCAACAAGAAAAAGAAGGGTACCATAGGACGCAAGATGATAAACAGCTTCATCACCGCACTTCAAGAGCTTAGTTCAAGTGATGTAGACTTTGGAAGTGATGAGGATGATGATGATCTGGCCAACTTATGCTTTATGATGGACAAAACAAGATCAAAATCAAGTCAGAAGGATGCGGAACACAACAGTGACAATGATGACGTATGCTCTACTTGTAATGAAATGTGTGATGCAATTTCTCGTGCATATGGAAAGTGAACTCAGGATGCTCACGCCACATGACTGGTAACAAAGAATGGTTCTCCCTCCTCTCTTTTGTGTCACGTATAGAAAATGTTACTTTTGCCAATAATTCTTCAACTCCTATTATTGCTAAAGGATCGGTTAGAGTAAATGATCACTACACTCTAAAAGATGTGGCACTTGTCAAAAATTTGAAATACAACTTGCTTTCTGTTTCTCAATTGCTTGATGAGAATTTAGAAATAATTTTCTCCAAAAATTGCTATAAAGTTGTTAATTGAAATGGTGAGCTTTTGTTTAACCTGTCTCGCTTTGGAAGAGTTTTTAAAGCTGATTTTGATATGTTAACTTCTGAGCATAGGTGTCTAGTTGCCAATGATTTAAAAGATTTATTCTTCTGGCATCGTAGACTTGATCACGTAGGTTTTGATCACCTCATTCGTGTTAGTTCTCTTGATTGCATGCGTGGTTTACCTAAACTCAAAGGGGACATAGATACTGTATGCTCTTCGTGTAGTCATGCTAAGATGGTTGTAGGTTCACATGCCCCTCTCACGATGATAATGACAACTAAACCTGGTCAACTTTTGCACTTTGACACCGTTGGTCCGGCACGTGTACAGTCCTTTGGAGGTAAATGGTACGTGCTTGTAATTGTTGATGACTATTCCAGGTACTCTTGGGTCTATTTTATGGCTTCTAAGAATGAAGCTTTTACTCATTTTAGGACTTTATTTCTTAGACTATTAATTGATCACCCAGGGTCACTAAAAGCAATTAGAAGTGATAATGGAACTGAATTTAAAAATCAATCATTTAATCACTTCTGTACTTAACATGGAATAGAACATCAATTTTCTTCACCTTATGTTCCTCAGCAAAACGGTATTGTAGAAAGGAAAAACAGAACCTTAGTTGAGATGGCTTGGACTAAACTTGATGAATATCAAACTCCTAGAAAATTTTGGGCAGAGGCAATTGCAACAGCTTGTTATGTTTCAAACCATATTTTCTTGCGCACTAAGCTTGGTAAAACACCTTATGAACTTCGGTTTGGACATAGGCCCTGTGTTTCACACTTTAGGGTTTTTGGTTGCAAATGCTTTGTTACGAAACATGTAAATCTTGATAAATTTGAAGCCAGATCTGAAGATGGCATGCTTCTTGGTTACCCATCTCACACTAGAGGATACCGTGTGTTTTTACTTGGAACTAACAAAATTGTGGAGACATGTGAAGTTTCTTTTGATGAAGCTAGCCCAGGTACTAGCTCTGGTATTGTAGGACCAGACCCATATCCTCAGGGGGAGGGTATTTTTGAAGAAGAAGAAGAGTCAGTAATATTGCCTGATAGTTCCAAAGCTGACACGTGTCCAACTCCGAACCTTGAACAAGATCCGACTACCATCTCTACTAGTCCTGATCGTCCACAAGCCATAAGTTCATCAATCTACGATGAACCTGATGAAGAAGAAGCTTGTGAGACATCTGTTCCCCTACAGATTTACAAGAATCAACCCCCACAATAGATAATCGGAAGCTTGCATGAACGAGTTACAAGATCCAGTTTTTTCGACCCCAATTCTCATGCTCATTCTGCTTTTGTTGCTTCTTTTAAATCCAAAGATATATCACAAACACTCACTAATGAATCTTGGATTATTGCCATGCAAGAAGAGTTAGAAAATTTTGAAAGAAATAATGTTTGGAAACTTGTACCTCCACCTCAAGATCACACTTTAATTGGAACTAAATGGGTGTTTAAAAATAAACAAAGTGAGGATGGTGTTGTGATTAGGAATAAGGCTAGATTGGTTGCTCAAGGTTTCAAAGAAATTGAAGGTCTAGATTTTGATGAAGCTTTTGCTCCTGTTGCTAGATTAGAAGCCATAAGAATTTTATTAGCCTTTGCCGCATTAAAAGGTTTCAAGTTATATCAAATGGATGTAAAAAGTGCTTTTCTTAATGGCTACATAGATGAGGAGGTTTATGTTAAGCAACCACCTTGTTTTGAGAACCTGAAATTTCCTAATCATGTTTTTAAACTCACTAAAGCCCTGTATGGTCTAAAACAAGCTCCTAGAGCATGGTAGGATAGGCTAAAAATTTTCTTAATTGAAAAAGGTTTTACCATGGGCAATGTAGATAAAACTCTTTCTGTACTTAGGCATGGCAATGACTCATTATTCGTTCAAGTGTATGTGGATGATATTATCTTTGGTTTTGCTTCTCATGATCTTGTGTCCAAGTTTTTAGCTATAATGAGTTCAGAATTTGATATGAGTATGATGGGATAACTCACGTACTTTTTGGGGCTGCAAATCAAGCAAACCAAAGAAGGTACCTTTGTGCATCAAACAAAGTATACAAGAGACCTTCTCAAGCGCTTCAACATGGACAAAAGAAAGCCTCTTTGGACACCAATGAGCACAAAAACAACACTTGACCTTAATGAAGATGGTGAACCAGTTGATCAAAAAGAATATTGAAGCATGATCGGATCACTTTTGTATCTCACGGCATCAAGACCGGACATACAATTCAGCATATGTCTTTGTGCAAGCTTTCAAGCCTCCCCACGAGCTTCACATCGTCAAGTCGTGAAACGTATTCTCAGGTACTTACATGGAACTCAAAATTTGTCATTTTTCTTTCATCATCCTCAACTGTTTCTTTGAGAGCTTTTTCCGATGCTGATTTCGGAGGTTGTAGGATTGATAGGAAAAGTACTTCTGGTACTTTTCATTTTCTTGGTAACTCTCTTGTTGCTTGGTCCTCTAGAAAACAACACTCAGTTGCACAACCCACTGCTGAATCTGAATATGTAGCTGCTGTTACTGCTTGCTCACAAATACTCTGGATTTTTCAAACACTTAAGGACTTTGGGGTAAATCTAGATAGTGTTCCACTTTTTTGTGATAACACTAGTTCTATTTGCATTGCTAAAAACTCCATGCAACACTCGAGAACTAAGCACATTGACATTAGGTATCACTTTCTCTGTGATAATGTTGAAAAAGGAAACATTGTGCTTCACCATGTAGATACCGAACATCAATTGGCTGACATTTTTACAAAACCTTTGGATTTCATACGTTTTTGCTTTATTCGTAGTGAAATTGGGGTAATACATCCACAAGGGTTGAATTGAGGGGGAGTTGATTTAAAAATTTGGAATATGTGAATCAGAACTTGAAAATATGAGCATAATATTTCATACATATATGACTTTGTGATTCCTTTTTTTGCTGAAAGTTCTTACTACATTACTCATGTTATACATTTTGTAGTTTTTGCCATGACTAGTAATTGGAATAATTACTTACATTAAATCTGGTCATGATCGAACTTTCTTACTGTTTTGAACTTGTTGCATTCTCACAAGTGCTTTTAATCATAAAGGATAAAAAAATCACATGTTGAGCTTTATGATCAAATGAAAATTTGAGAAAAGGTCAAAAGAATATGCATGCATCACACTTCTACTTTTGAGATGGCTTATCATGGCACTTAGATATGAACTTGGCAGAAGTTGTGTATGACTAAAACCATGACCTTAAGCTTCTGATTGTCAAATGACATAGGCTTGGCTTGGTTGGTTAGAATAAGGAGATGCACATATAATCTCTTGCAAATATTATATGATCAAATTTATGCTTAAAAGATAAATAAAATTGCAGCAACAAGTTTCATGCTTTTAGGTTTTGAAATAGTTAAGTTTGTGAGATCATGACTTGCTTAAAATTGAAAATTACACTTGATCTCTACATGGCTTACACTACTTTATGTATCTCATTGATGTGATAGTGTAAGTTACTTGATAGTATGATTTTGGATGAGCTCTATTTTATATGTATATGTTATAATATGCTCATAACATTTGAAATTTCTCTTTTAAACCTTGCTGAATACATTGTCAAAGGGGAAGGAGTAAGTATGCAAGGGGAAGAAACATGTATAGGGGGAGAAGTTATGTCTATCTCTTTTGATTTTCAAAAGGGGGGAGAAACTTTTTTTATCAAAAATTTTTTATGTGAATAAGCCAATGTTCAGATTTTAAGTGGTGTTGCCAATGCATTCATCAAGGGGGAGATTGTGAGACCTATCTGTGCTGAATACATTGACTTTGATAATAAAAAGTTCTGAATTCTGCCAAAACACCTTTTTAGCAAGGTCCGACTCTAGGTCCGAGCTTTTGCTAGGTCCGAATTATGTTGGTTAGCTTTGACATGTTTTTTGGGTAGCTCCAGTGAGCTTTGTCCTTAGTTCCAACATGTCGTTGTTAAGCTCCGACATTTTTTTTCTAGCTCCGCCTTTTAGGTTGGCTAGGTCCGACTAGTTTTGGTAAGCTCCGACGCTAGGTCCGACTAGCTTTGTTAAGCTCCAACGCTAGGTCCTGCGAGCTTTGGTAAGCTCCAGTTCAAGCTCCGGTTAGCTTTTGCAACATTTGGAGCTTGATCGCAATGTTCCTAATTTTTTTGTAAAATGTTTCGAACTTGCTTTACATTGTTGGAAATATTGCTTAATATTCATTTGCTAAGTTTTTAGTGCGTTTTGGTTGGATAAGGTTGATATCGTTTTTACTGTGGTTTGGAACATGCTTATGTGAAGTGCTCACGTAAGGTGTTGTGTTCTGGAACTGATGTGAGTCAAGTCGCGGACTTGGGCTCGTATGGATTGGTTGTTTGTTCATGTGCAGGTGTTGCTTGAGTTCAAGTCATTGCTGGTGACAGGATCGTTTGGACTAGTCTCAGGGAGGAGATGAGGTTCCAACAACTAAGTTCAGGAGGAATTGTGGTTGAACGGGTCAGGAGGTCGCGCGGGATGATGGAATCAAGGGCAGTGCATATGAAGGTTACCGGATGTCGAACGAAGGTGTTCGCACGTATGCATGCGATGCATGACATGGAAACATGGTTCTGAAGACAGGTTATGGAAGGAAGATCTGAAGGATCAAATCGTATCGCATGTTGACTTCGGCTGCTGGCTGAGTCGGTTATGGCTCAATATGGAAAGTATTGAGTTGGTTATGGTAGTTTTCATGTGCCACACGAAAGTCAAGTTGTTTAGGAATACGGGATGTGTTCCTGGTTTGTTAGGAAGTCTCGAGATTGTTTCTATCTGCGAATAGGAAGATCTTGAGCAGTTATGGAAAGATTTGATTCGTGAATTGAGTAGGATTAGAGTCCTCATTTGAGTTGAGTTGGCCTTCAGGTTGGTTATATAAGCAAGGAAGGCCAAAGCTCGTGTGGACGAATTTTGGGCTGTTCCTCTTGTGTTCTATTGAATAAAATTCGTAGTTGAAAGGAACTTTTATGCCTTGTTCGTCCGACTTGTTTTCTTCAAGTCTTTCTCGTTGAGTTTCTGCACAACACTACCTTTCTTCGGGCGTTTTATCATAACTCGAGTTTTACAGATCCGATTGACGTGATTCTTTTTGGGTTATCTTCACAACTTGATTTTCTATCATCTGTTAAAATTTCACGATAATTGGATTTGTGGTTTCTAATCTACACGAGTTTCTTTGACGAAAAATAGAACTGCTCTTACTCGGTAGAACAGATTGATCCTAGTTCAATCTTTTGATCGTAACTTGAGTTTTTCTCGACGGTTTTGAGTGATTCTTATTCTGTTGTCATCGTGACTTGATTTTCTCTAATATCTACAATTTTTATCACGATTGAACCCGTTGAAGATCATTTGCACACACAGTTTAGCAATTGTTTGATTTTCTACTGAAGGGGTTGGGATTTAATTGTTTCCACTGTATAAGATTTTTAATCTACCATTCACCCCCACTCTGGTAGCGTTCACGTGCTCTTCGATCCTACAAAGATACTTCTCCCCCTTTGGCATCAAGGCACCAAAAAGGAGAAAAGCTAAGAGAGCCCTGGTATCTACTCGTTGTCGCTCCCTTCGGTATTGCCACTCTCTTGCTCCTCTTCATACTCGCTTTATTCATCATCTTCATCATCACTAGAACGAGTAGCCGCAGGATCACTATAGGTAGCACCTGTCCTTGTAGGAAAGCTCTATCGCAGACAATTGGGAGAATTTTGTAGGCTCTTCATCCTCGCTGTCATCTGACACTGGGGGCAGCTGGAGCTGCTCTTTAATAGATGCGAGGTCTTTCTTAGTCCGCTTTACTAACTTCTGAACTGATATTTGAGTGGAGCGGCACACGGAGAACATAGCCTTAAGAATATTTAATAGTCCCGAAGAACAAAGAAGGCTGTTGTGGCACAAGAGGGGGCTTAGCTGAGAACCTCCTGCGCGAGCTAGGCTGAGACGGTGCAGAAGGGGCTCTCACAGGACGATGAAGTTTTGAAGGCTTCTGAGGCACTAGAGGCCTATGCACCACATCCTTCACTAATTTTCGTCCAGAAACTGTCTTGATAAGCTTCAGGATGTATGGGGCATAGCAACAAGACTTGGCGGGAGTCTCAGAAGCAATGTAAATCTCCTCATATATGTAGTCAAATGCATTGAACTTCTGTTGGCTGGCAAGGAGTTTGATGACATTGCGTCTATTGTGATTAATACAGTTGGCATCACCGTCTTTAGGGGTTATCGTCTTTCATATGAGTCGATTAAGCACTGCATGGAAGGGTCGTAGCCCGTGGATGTGAGGAGGCTGAGCTAGGTACCCCTCTGAGTAGAAGTCCAACATATCCTCAGTAGTCATAAGAGGCTCATCATGGGTCTTCAACGGATGCCTCAGACAGTGCCCCATAGCCAAGATGGTAGCAAAATCTTCATAGCTGACAGAGTATTTTCACCATTGGTCGTCCAGGTGAAACCATGCTTGTCTGTCCAATAGAATATGGTGGCATAGAACCAAATAATGACTTCCACATTCCATGGGTATTGCATCCCCATGATGTCCTTTACCCCATGGAACTCACAAACGTCCTTGACCTCAGCAAATAAGACACCTTTCTTCTGCTACACTGCCTGCCAGTCAATCCACTGCATATCAGTCACCAGATTTTTCTTTGTAGTGAGCATGGACCGATTGTAATCCATGTGAAAATAGCTCTAGAAGCGAGGGTGTTCCCAAAACTAGGAATATCATAGCACTTAACTTCTCTCTGATGCATGGTATCCTAAATATTCCCCCTGTAGTTGATCTTGTCGGCTGGACAATGAGGGCCGCCTACCGGTGAGTGTACCACCAAAGGTCCAATCTCCACATTCTATTGAGCAGCTTGAGCACCACCACTAGAGCCTCCTGAGACAACAATGGCCCCCTGAGCGGAGTTGGCACGATGAACAGTCTGCTTGACTCTCTTCGGAGCCTAAGTTGAGGCTTCGCTATCGGCAACTTGCTTGCCTCTCTTTGCACCTTGATTTTCATGTGCCATGTCTAGAGAGAGACATAGAGGATAGGTAAGATACAAAGCAAAAGGGATAGAATCATTTATCGATAGTCTGTATAGAAGTTAAGAGGTTAATGATATACAGGATCAGACTTGCCTGACTCGAAAGTAAGACTTATCTGACACACTGAGTTGGACTTGTCCGATACAGATGTTAGACATATTCGACCTGTACAATTTTAACCCTAACTTCTATCTAAACTACAAAAATCATTTTTTTACCAACAAGATTCTACCATAAGTTATTAATCATGCTAGTGAGCAATTTCATTAACAAGGATACACCAACTTGTCGCAAGATCCGGAAGAATCAAGGAAAGAATGGAGAAGATACCTTGAGAAGAGGGTAGTGCGAAGAAGATCAAATGGGTTGTTGATCCTCCAAGACTTGGAGGAGATCGGCCTCACACACTCGTCGCAAGAATCTCAAAATCAATGAAGATCTTGAGAGGGAGAAAGTGAACAAGAGTGGGAGAGAGAGTTTGAAGTGAGGAGAGAGAGAGAGGGAAGAGGAACTGTCAGCCTCTTTTGGGGACCGCAGAGTTCCCACATAGGACTTGTCCGACGCAAATGTCGACATTGTCCAACAGCCTTCTCGAAACCCTAACTGACCCACTTGGACATGTCTGACTTATGAGTCAGACTTATCCGACTCTCCGTGAATAGTTGCAGCCTACAACTATGGTTTTAAGGAAAGGTCAAATAATTTAGACATTATGGACAAGTTTTCACAAAAGATATTTGCAAACATGGTCAATAAGCAATCAACAACCAAACTACGACCATAATTCACAAATATCCAATAATTTCAAATAGTTTTGTAGAAAATCGAGGGGGATGGGTTTTTTGAAAGGATGCATGAATTTTGAGGCAAGTACAAGTAACAATCAGATGTGCAAGACTCAAGCCACATTTGGAGAATCTAGGATATTGAGATCACTCCTAAGTTCATAAAATCTTTTCTCATCTAAGGGCTTGGTGAATATATCGGCCAATTATTTTTCGGTTCTCACATGGAAATAACTATGTCTCCTTTGATGGAGTGATCTCTCAAGAAGTGGTGACGGATATCAATGTGCTTGGTCCTTGAATACTCAACTGGATTGTGGGATATTTTGATGGAACTTTCATTGTCACATAGGAGAGGGATATGGCGCAAGTTTATGCCATAGACCCTAAGAGTTTGCCGCGTCCAAAGAAGTTGTGCACAACAACTTCTGGCTGCGACATACTCCGCTTCGGCTGTGGAGAGAGCAATGGAATTTTGTTTCTTTGAGGACCAAGACACTAGAGACCTACCCAAGAATTGGCATGTTCCAGAGGTACTCTTCCTATTGACTTTGCACCCCGCATAATCCGCACCGGAATATCCAATGAGATTAAACTTGGATCCCTTGGGGTACCGAAGTCCTAGGCTTAGTGTGTGAACCAAATATCTAAGAATTCTCTTTAAGGCGGTCAAACGACACACCTTGGGAGCAGCTTGGAATCGAGCACACATACAAACACTTAGCATTATACTGGGCCTAGATGCACATAAGTAAAGCAATGAACCTACCATGGAGCGATATACCTTTTGGTCCACACTTGGACCATCTTCATTAAGGTCGAGGTGCCCATTGGTTCCAATTGGAGTCTTGATGGGTTTGGCTTTGTCTATGTCAAACTTCTTGAGCAAGTCTTGTGTGTACTTTGTTTGACTAATGAACGTGCCTTCCTTGAGTTCCTTCACTTGAAATCCTAGGAAGAACTTCAACTCCCCCATCATGGACATCTCAAACCTTTCAGTCATAATCTTAGAAAACTCATCACTAAAAGTTTTGTTAGTAGAACCAAATATAATTTCGTCGACATATATTTGGCAATCAAACAAATCATCATTGAAATGCTTAGTGAATAGAGTATAGTCAACCTTCCCAATTTTGAAACCATTTTGAGTTAGAAATTCTATAAGGCACTCATACAAAGCTCCAGGAGCTTGTTTGAGGCCATAGAGAGCCTTAAGCAATTTGTTGACATGGTTCGGGAAGTCTTGATCTTCAAATCCCGGGGGTTGCTCCACATACACCTCTTCTTTGATTGGACCATTGAGAAATGCACTATTGACATCAATTTAATATAGCTTAAAATCATGGTGAGTAGCAAAGGCAAGTAATATGTGAATTGATTCAAGCCTAGCTACGAGAGCAAAGGTTTCATTGAAATCCAAACCTTCGACTTGTTTCCTTTAACCACCCCGTGCTCGTATTGTTTGTTGCGGAACACCCACTTGGTGCCCACAACATTTGCATTTGGCCTTTTCACGAGCTCCCATACTTGATTTCTTTCGAAGTTGTTGAGCTCTTCTTTCATGGCCATCACCCAATCTCGATCTCGTAGTGCTTCTTCAGCCTTGAGAGGTTCCAAAGAGGAAACAAAAGAGTAATGCTCATAGAAATTTGCAACACGAGATCGATTAGTTATCCCCTTGGAGATGTCTCCAAGAATGTTGTCAACGGGATGGTCCCATTGAATGCTTTGATGTACTCTTGGGTGTGGTGCTTGAATTCTTGGAACTTCATCATCTTCTTCCTTACTTTCTTCATCTCCCCCTTGATCGATGCCTCCATTTTCATCTTGTTTAAGCGCATCTTGAGGGTCTTGAGCTTGATCTTTTGAGGGAGAGTTTGCCTAATGTGTAGGATGGTCACTTGAGTCTTGAGGTTGTTCTTGTGGTCGAATGTCTCCAAGTGCCATCCTTCCTATCACCACTTGTGGATCTTCTTCTTGATCTAGCACATGACAATCAACTTGCTCCACTTGGGAGCCCTTAGTCTCATCAAACACTACGTCATGTGCCACTTCAACAATTCCGAAGGATTTGTTGAAAACACGAATAGGCGTAAGTGTTTGATTCATAACCAAACAAGAAACACTCATTGGCCTTTGAAGTGAACTTTGAAGTCCTAGTGTTCTTGTTGATAATATGGCATTTGCTCCCAAAAACACGAAAATAGGTAATATTAGGTTTGTTACCGGTTAGGAGTTCACAAGACGTCTTCTTCAATATGCGATCGAGATACAAGCGGTTTATGGCATGGCAAGCGGTGTCAACCACTTCTGCCCAAAACCGATCCGACATCTATACTCATCAAGCATGGTTCTAGACATCTCAATGAGAGTCCTATTCTTCCTCTCAGCCCCCCCCCCCATTTTGTTGAGGGGAGTAGGGGGCCTAGAACTCATGCTTGATGTCTTCTTCATCCAAAAACTCTTCAACTTGAGTGTTCTTAAACTCGATGCCATTGCCACTCCTTATAGTCTTGATTCTCTAGGAAAACTCATTTTGAGCTCTCCTCAAGTATTTCTTGAGGACACCTTGAGTCTCACTTTTGTCATGCAAAAATAACACCCAAGTGAAACGTGAAAAATCATCGATAATTACAATACCATATTTGTTACCACCAATGATTATGTAGGCGATTGGACCGAAGAGGTCCATGTGTAGAATCTCCAATGGTCTTGTTGTCGTCATGATGTTCTTGGATGGATGTTGATCTCCAACTTGCTTTCCAGCTTGACATGCGCTACATGGCCTATCCTTTTCAATCATAATATTCTTTAAACCACGGACGTGCTCACACTTAAGAAGTTTTTGCGAATTCCTCATCCCAACATGGGATAGTCTTCTATGCCAAAGCCATCCCATGTTGGTTTTTTCTATTAAGCATGTGTCAAGTTGGGCTTTATTTGAGGAGAAATTCACAAGATAGAGCTTTCCCTTGAGCACACCCTTAAAAGAAATTGAGTCATTTCTCCTGCTTGTGACGGTCACACCCTCATTAGTGAAAAGATAATTATAACCTTTGTCACATAGTTGTGATATGGAAAATAAGTTATAATCAAGTGAATCACATGCAAAACATTGGAAAGAGTGTGATAAGGAGATATAGTAATTTTACCAGTGCCAAGGATTTTCTCTTGGCTATTGTCCCTAAAGTATTTTCCCTCACTTGGATATTCATTTTCCTCATACTCCACAAACATCTTCCTCTCTCTGATCATATGATTTGTGCAACCACTATCAAGGACCCACTTTGTCCCACCAGAGGAGTATGCCTACAAAATAGAGTTAAGCCTTGGTTTTAGGTACCCAAGCGGTGTTGGGTCCTTTGGTGTTAGTCAAGAGGCACTTGGGCACCCACACACAAGGTTTTGGACTCTTGTAGAGTGGCCCAACATACATAGCATAAGGCTTTCCAATCTTGTTCCTTAGTGAAACATATGAAGCATCAAAATCATAGAACAATGGATGGGGTTCATTTATAGGCATATTATGTGAAATAGCAATGTTCTTTCCCTTGTTGTTGTGGTATGAACTTTTCTTGACAAAAACAATCAAGTGTTTACCATTCTTGGGAGTTTTAGCATTTTGCTTCCTCTCCCTAGAATAGCCAAGACCATCTTTGACAAAAGGATGTCTTGTGTTGGTGTATGCACTATGTGCATATGCAATCTTATCCTTATCAAAGATGCCACCTTTCGGTGCTTTCTTGTTTTGTGCCAATTTGAGCTCATCCTTTAGTTTTAGAATTAAGTTAGAGCACTTGCAAGCTTGAGTTGTTTCGGATTTGACATTTGTGGAAGATGAGCTTTTGGAGAAAGAAGGTGCATTGATCTTGAGAGACTCAACTTGTGTTTAAAGGATCTTGTTAACTTTTGTCAAGTTAACAAGTTCATCCTTTAGCACAATTGTTGTGTTCTCAAGATTTGAGCAAGTTTCCTTGCTCAAAGCAAGTTCACGCTCAAGTGCATTGCTTCTTTCTCTTTCAAGTTCTAAGAGCTCCTCAAACTCTTAACATCTCTCCTCTTCTTGGATGAGCATGTGCTCTTGACGGTTAATGAACCCTTCCTTCTTAAATATCTCATCCAACAACAACTTCAATCTTTTCAAGGTGCTCTTACTCATATCTTTAAGCATGTATTCATTTTCACTACCACTATCAAATTTATCATGTGATGAAATTGAAGAATATGGTTTAGATTTGACCTTCTTTCTTCCCTCCTTGGCATGAGGCATGTTGGTATTGAGCTCTCCAAGTCGGGGAAGTGCTTGTTCTCCATGGTTGATCTCTTCATGACAATTGTTGTCATCTTCTCTTCTTCTTCTTTGGATGAGTCTTCATTTGAGTCCCACTCCTTTCCAAGGTGGGCTTGTCCTAAATTCTTCTTCTTCTTGAATAATTTCTTTGCCCTCCTTCTTCTTCTTGTTCTCTTCATGTGGGCAATCCACAATGAAGTGGCAATATCCCCACAATTGTAACAAGCCTTCTTTCCTCTTGTCTTGGACTTGTCCTTGTTCTTCCTCTCATGATGGTAGCTCCCTTTCCTCCTTCTCATCATCCTTTTGAACCTATTGATGAAGAGCGCCTCTTACTCATCGGTGTCGAGGTTCTCTTCATCACTTTCTACTTGTTCTTGGGATTTGGATGATGTTGCCTTGAATGCAACATCCTTATTCTTGGAGGAGGTGAGCTTTTGGAGATCATTTTAGAACATGGCTTCTCACTCCATCATCTTGTGGTTGATGATTCTTCCAAGAACTTCTTTTGGGGTCATTTTAATGAGCCCCGGACTCTCACAGATCATGGAGCAAAGAGCAACATTTTGAGGCATGAATGCCTGAATCATTATCTTCACCACTTCATGGTTCATCCATCGGGTGCATCCATATGAGTGGCTCTTGTTGATGAGGATCTTGAGGCAGTTGTACATGTCTTGGGGGGTTTCATCATCCATGATGATAAACCTCCCAAGCTCTCCTTCGATCATTTCAATCTTTGCCTCTTGTGTGACTCAGTTGCCATTATGCGCCGTCTTGAGCCCGTTCCAAATGTCCTTGGACACCTATTGAACTTTTCACGAGTCAAGGAGGAGGACCACTTGAGCATTGCGGTGGAGTAGGACAGCTTGCTCTGGGGTAACGTCTTCCTCATTCTTGGGAAGATGAACACATGTCAAAACAATTTGCCACAAACTAGGGTTTAAGGAAATTAGGTGCATCTTCATATTATGCTTCCACATAGTGTAATCATCTCCATCAAATTGAGGATGTTTCCCCATGGTAATAGACAAGTAATGATTGCTAGAAGTTATGCGTTCATAATTGTAAGGATATCGGGAGTAGTCTTGTGAACCACTCCCATAGACGTCCTTGGTCTCATTGGTTGCCTTGATCTCCTTCTTGGTAAGTCCTAGCTTCTCACGAAGTCGTGCCTTGAGTTGGCGGACTTCTTCGTCGTCATTTGGATCATCTTGAAGCACATTGATGTTCTTCGTCTTGTCATCTCCATCAACGATCAATAGGACCTCGTTTTCATCCCTTTCGGCTATCTTCTCTCCGATTGGTTAGACTCTTGATGGAGAGATCTGCTCTGATACCAATTGAAAGTAGCCTAGAGGCGGGTGAATAGGCAATATCAAAAACCTAGACTTAATTAAAAATTGTCCTTTCAATACAAGTCGGACTTGTCTGACTAGAAATCGGACTTGTCTGACTGAAGTTGGTCAAGTCTGACTCAGCTCAGATAAGTCCAACTGAATCTACAGGAAAGTACTAAAAATGAAGTTTTTATGCAATCTACAGAATGGAAATACGTCCTAGCAGTTCTAGTAGTTGATGGAAACAAGATTAAGTGCTAGAAATGAAGTAAACCTAGATAATCACTAGAAAGTAAGAACTTTGCGGAAATGTAAATGAAGACAATGGACAAGAGATCCTTCTTTTGAAGTTCAGCTTCACGAAGAAACCTACGTCCCAGTTGAGGAGTCCACGAAGGACCGGGCCTAACAACCCCAACCTTGCCAAGGCGTCCCAAGGGTCAAGTCTTGGATGTTCCACTATCACAAGAGATTACAAACTTCCCCAAATCAAGAAATCACATAAGAAATCACCAGGGCAACACCTAACTGTCTAGGGGAGAACCCCAAGAGTAACAAACACGCGATCACGAAGAAACTCAGCAAATCAAATGTTGCTCAACCCCCAATGGACTTCTCTTGCCAAATCTCACAATCACTCCTTCACTCTTCCCCAAAAATGTTGGATTTGGTCTCAAGAGGGTGAAGAACATGAGAGGAGGCTTTCTTGAGGGGGCTTTAGGTGGCTCTGAAAGTTTCTTTAGGGTTAGGCTCTGTTTGGGGACGAGATCCCCAACTATTTATACTCCAAAAGCAATTTAGCCGTTAGATGACAGCGCACGTCGGACAAGTCTGACATAATCTAAGACATGTCTGACCTACTGACATGAGAGACAATATGACTAACCACCAGAGAGTTTTCATACTTATCCGACCCAAGGCGTCAGAAAAGTCTGAACCTAACACTTAGGGTTTTCCTAAAACCTACCCAAGAGGTTGAGCTCCCATTTGACTGACTAAGTTTTCACGCATCGTGTCCCTCTTAATAGTACGTATTTTCCTATGACTCAAGGAGAAATAAAAAAAACTTATTTCTACTCCACTTTTCATGCTTTTTCTCCTTCTTCGTGAATTTCACTTCATACTAAATTTTCTCCATGAACTCAACCAAACTCATTAGCTCTTTAATTTTTTGTCATTAATCAACCAAAACCCACAAGGGACCTAGATGCACTTTCAGCTGCCCTTTTATTTTTGGCTGTTTTTCACGAAATAGATTAGCAGGCCGTGGGCCTATCAGACGGGAGGCCAAGCCTTTGAGTTCGGTTTCCTTTGAGGTCGGTTTTTCAAATGCATGTGGTTTTCACTCAAGTGGGTCCAGTGTTTGACAAAGTTCAATGAAAAATGCAAAGTGGCATATGAATGTGGTTTTCAATATTTATATCATATGTCCTTGGTGGGAACTTAAATTCTAATGAGAGAGGATGACAATATTTGATGACTTTAAAAATTGCAATACCAAAATTCAATTCTAGCATGGAGAGTTTTCAAGTTTCACTCATTTACCATATCACATCAATCAAATACATAGATGACATCTTTTCCTAAATTGATATGTGGTTCAAGAACATGGTAGTGAAACTGAAATGAGGTGTAGACATATTCCATTCTCTAGCAAAATAAGATATAGGAAATTGGAAAATTTTAGTTTCTAATGATTTGATTTTAATGAGATTATCGTGCATAGTCAAATTCAACTCAAATTCAAGTATAGGGGGATAAGAAGTGACAGAGCGCAAACCATCACCTTAATGAAGAAGGGTGGGCTAAGCCATCATGGGTTGGTCAAATCTTCTTGTGGTTCTTCATGCGATACCATGAATTGTTCTTTCATGATGGTCCGGGCATGTTGCACTTTGGGAGGCCTGTGGGACTCCCACACTTGTTCTTGTACCTGTCTTTATTTGACACTAAAACATGGAAAAGTGAAAGACTCTACCGGCCTTACCTACACTAGTGAGTCACAATTTATTTGACAAAGGCACTTCATATGATGGAATCGAAATAAGCGCCTAAGTCCTATGTAGGAAAGTATTTATCATATTCTGCATTGTACTTCTCTCCTATTTAGCCAAGTGGGGATAGTGGGATGATTTGAAAAGAGTGGTGAGGGTTGGAGCTTTCTTTATTGGATATGGAAAATTTAACCAAACTTCAAGGATAGGCGTTAAAGTCAATCAAATTGACTACGTCTTCCTCTTTGTTCAAATTTTCTTCGAGTTCTAAAATGATCTTGAGACGGTGCCCATTTACTTTGAATAGATGACCTTCATCATTTTGGAGTGTAATTGCTCCATGAGATGAAGTATCTACCACAGTATAGGAACCTTCCCGTTTACTTTTTAGTTTCCCATGTCCAAAAAGTTTGACTCTACAGTTGAAAAGTAGGACTTTATCTCCAGGCCTGAACTCCTTAAGTATAATTCTTTTATCGTGCCACCCCTTGGTTTTTTCCTTATAGATCTTGGCACTATGGTACGCCTTATCCCTCCATTCTCCCGGTACAGAAATTTGCATTTTGCGCAACTTTCCAGCTTCGTGGAGATCCATGTTCTACTTCTTGATAGCCCAATACGCTCTATGTTCCAATTCTACGGGTAAATGACAAGTTTTCCCATAGACAATTTGGAAAGGTGACATTCCAATGGGTGTCTTATAGGTGGTACAGTATACCCAAAGTGCATCGGGTAGTATGTTCTTCCACCCATTCCCCATCTCAAAGACAGTCTTTTGCAAAATATTCTTGATTTGTTTGTTTGAAGTTTTTGCTTGACCGCTTGTTTGGGGATGGTACGGAGTAGCAATGTTATGCCTAACCCTAAGCTCCGTCAGAAAGCTCCGGAAGGTCTTATCATTGAAATGAGACCCTCCATCACTTATGACCATTTGGGGTGTTCTAAACTGTGGGAAAATGATTTCATGAAACATTTTCCGAGCGGTCTTGGCATTGGCATGTTCGCATGGTAATGCTTCTACCCATTTGGAGACATAATCTATGGCTACCAGAATATACTCGCAATCATAGGACTTTGGAAAAGGTTCCATGAAGTCAAACCCCCACAAATCAAACAATTCTACTTGGAGATTGTATGTGAGGGGCATCGCATTACGAGCAATGATTCCTCCATGCTTTTGGCATTCCCGACATCTCTGAATGAAATCCTTTGTATCCTCATACATTGAGGTCCAAAAGAATCCGCTTTGCCAGATCTTTGCTTGACCACGGTGAACACCGTAGTGCCTGCCATAGGGGGCTGCATGGCATCTTTTGATGATTTTGGTGCCTTCTACTATTGGGACACACCTTCTAAGTAACCCATCAGAACATACCCTATAGAGGTATGGGTCATCTCACAGGTGATGTCGACTCTCCAAAATGATCTTTTTATTGTCCCTCCCTGGTGGTACGTACCCCATAACCATGAAGTTTACGATTTCCGCATACCAAGGGTTAGAGTCGGTCACCTTGGGCAACATATCATCACATAGGAAATCATTGATAGGTATGTCTGGTGTATTTGGGATTTCCATACGTGAGAGGTGATCAACGATAGAATTCTCTATTCCCTTTTTATCCCTTATTTCTAGGTCAAACTCTTGGAGTAGGAGAATCCATCGAATTTGCCTAGGTTTAGCATCTTTCTTGGTGAGCAAATTTTGCAAAGCAGCATGGTCTATGTAGACTATGATTGTTGCTCCAACCAAGTATGATCTAAACTTATTGATAGCAAAGACAACTGCTAGGAGCTCCTTTTCAGTTGTGGCATAGTTAAGTTGAGCTCCTATTAGAGTCTTGCTAGCGTAGGTTATTGCATGATTATTCTTATCCTTGGTTTGGCCCAGGACCGCTCCAATGGCATAATCAAGAGCATCAAACATGATTTCGAATGGCAGCGTCCAATCAGGGGGTGGAATGATTGGAGCTGTGATGAGTGCCTTCTTGAGGATGTCAAAAGATTGGTGACACTCATCATCAAAATCAAAGGGCACATCCTTAGCTAATACGCTAGTGAGGGGTCTAGTGATTTTGGAAAAAAATCCTTGACAAATCGTCGGTAGAACACCGCATGGCCTAAAAAGCTACAAATACCCTTAATTTTGATGGCAGGTGGAAGCTTTTCAATAACTTCAATTTTGGCTTTGTCCACCTCAACCCCCCTTTTGGACACCAAGTATCCAAAGATGATGCCTTCACAGACCATAAAATGACTTTTTTTTTCCCAATTTAGCACTAGGTCCTTATCTAGGCATCTTTGTACGACCCTATCTAGGTTCTCAAGACAATGATCAAAAGTTTTTCCATAGAAGGAAAATTCGTCCATGAAAACTTCCATGGTTTCCTCGATCATGTTGAAGAAAATAGACATCATGCACCTTTGGAACGAAGAGGTGCATTAGACAACCCGAATGACATTCGCTGATAGGTGTATCTTCCGTAAGGGCATGTGAAGGTGGTCTTACTCTTATCATCAGGGTGGATGGGAATCTGATGGTAACTAGAATACCCATCAAGGAAACAAAAGAAGGAATGTTTCGCTAGCCGCTCAAGCATTTAATCAATGAAAGGCAGCGAGAAATGATCCTTCATTGTTGCCTTGTTGAGTTTTCTATAGTCAATACACATCCTCCACCCTGTGACGGTTTGTTGAGGAATGAGTTCATTCCTCTCATTTCGAACGTCCGTCATTCCTCCTTTCTTGGGCACTACTTGGATAGGGCTAACCCACTCACTATGAGGAACGAGATAAATTATCTCGGCATGCAAGAGTTTCAAGACCTCCTTCTTGACAACCTCCTTCATAGCATTGTTCAACCTCCTTTGAGGTTTCCTAGATGGTGTGCTTAATGGGTTGGTGGGAATGTGATGGGTGCAAAGAGCAGGGCTGATTCCCTTAAGGTCTTGGAGTGAGTAGCCTAGGACGGATCTATGCTTTTCTAAGATGATCATGAGGTTGGCAGTTCGTCTTGTGAAAGCTTGTCACTTATGATGACAGGAGCTTCTGCATCACCGTGTAGGAAAGCATAGCGTAGGCCTGGAGTTAGGGTTTTCAACTCAATCGGGGGCTTTTGTGATGGCCCTTCTTTGGGAAAATCAAATGTCTCCTGCAATTGATCCTCTTCTTGGATGAATTGTTCTTCTTCTTCATTTTTAGGGGAGTCTAAGAATTGAAGGGCCATGGCTTTCTCGATGGCTCACTTTAGAGGGGAGGTTTTGCTAATGTGTTCTTGGATCGCAGAATGGGAATGGAAAACTTCCTCCCCCCGAGTTTAACATCTAGGCTGCCTTATGAGGGTGCATCCACGAGTAATTTCTTAATGGGTAACCCTATCATTACATCAAAGTCTTGGACTTCGAAGACATGAAAATCCAGGCAAAACTTGATGTTCTCATGTCTTATAGACACATTTGTAAAATTTCATATCCTTCCTTGATGTTTCCATAGGAGTCTCTGAAGGATTTTCTTTTTGGAGCCCAGGGTAGATCACCCAAAATGGCTAAAGCACAATTCTCAGAAATGATATTGCCTCCAACTGTGGGATTAAAAAGGACGTTCATCATTACCCCTCAAATAATACATCGAATGGTTGCTGGGGGTGAGTTTACCAGAATTATTTTAGGTGAAAGCTCAACCTCTGCCTGTCCATTCCCTACTCATGATCGAGGTCAACTCCTTGATTGTTTCCTGAAGGAATTTTCCTTTGGGCAGATCAAGGAGTGAGGGATGTAATGATGATTTCCTTCCAAAACAATACTTCGAGGCATTCCTAAAATTTTCCCGGCAACCTAGCCTAGGCTGCACCTATAGATTCCTTCTCGATTTGCTGAAAGTTGAGAATTTCCCTTCGTAGAGAGGCAACTTGGGAGAGTGGAAAGAATGCAAGACAAAAATTGTCTCAAAGTTCTTTCCATTTTCCATTTGAACTCCCAATGGTATGAGTGTACCACTGCTTCGCTGTTCCCTTGAGGGAAAAGGGAAACAATTTCCACTTAAGGGTTTCTTGTGTCATGCCCTTGATTAGAAGGCATGAACACAATTTCTCAAACTCTTGCAGGTGATGGTAGGGATTCTCACAATATGTCCCTAAGAAGTATTGCTCCCAAACAATGGCTATAAATCCAGGGTGGAGTTCATAGCTAGTTGAGCAAATAGGATCCATCGATGGTGGAGGCTAACAGAACTCACCCTTAGGAGGAGATAGAGAAAGAATGGTGGGTTGCTCCATAGTTTAGATGGTAGAAAGATAAGGAATAAAGATAAAAATAGATACGAGGGTGAACATGGTTTGATGATCAACACCAACCGTTTCCTGGCAACGACACCAGAAATGCTTGTTGATGGCTGGTACGTCACAGACGAAAATCCGCAAGTGCACGAAGAAACTGCTGTAGCACTTCCCCTTAAAGAGTATTCCCAAGGGTATCAAATCCAAGAAACGTGTGTGCCAATCTTCTAACTGGTTCACCCAAGGACACAAGGCTTGGTGGTAGGCAAAGGATAGAGCAGATTTCCTAAGAGAAGGGGTTCTAATTCAAAGCAAGTCGGTCAATAGCAGCTTGTATTGGGCACAGGCTTACCCTGGTCTGCCAGGTGACTCCCGCCAAGAGCCTACGTCGTAGTCGAACATGGAGGATTACAATGGACGAATAGGGCTGTCACCACCTACCGCCTACCTCTTCAACTCGTGGACTACGAGATAATCAAAGGTAACATCAAGCCTAGACATCACGCCTATGCTATCAAGTACTTCCCTAACCTCTCACGCAAAGACTAGGGCCTCTAAATGAATAGAGCAATGAACGAACAAGAAACTAAGGAATTAACTTGCTTGAATTAAATAAATGAACTAAACTGGAAATCATGTACCTTAATTGAGATGGGAAGAACTCGACAAACTGGAGCCTCCTCCTCCTCCTCTTTCTCACTCTCTTCCTATTTTCTAAGCACTTAGGCAGCGCTACGCCCTTGGAGTGGAGTACTAGACTCATGATTTTGGTGTGTGGAGTGAGGGAGCCCCTTACCCCCTATTGATACCCTCCGAATGTCGGTTTGGTGCCAGAATATGTGGGTGAATCAGTCGCCATCGTGATCACCAAGCCGATAGGAACCAACACAGGGCGATTTACCGCGTTTGGCGCGAATACCTAGTCGGGCGAGCTCAAGGGTCGGTCGACTTTCTGGTGGCCCCAAACGCAGTGTTTTTCCTCTGAGAGGCTGTTTTGTGGGGCCCAATCATGGGTATGGGTGATTCCTATCATTTTTAGTCAGTTTTCTTCCCCTGTGTGGGCCCATGAATCCTCGTACTTGCACCTGATTGGTCGGAAGGTCTTTTTTTCTGGATTGCTCCCTGGAAATACCTCTAATTATGGGCATAATTCACCTGCATGCAAAATTGAACCAACACTTGTGGAAATAGTTAGTAAATAACTCCTACCACTATGTTGGTTGTCCAATACATAGCTTTTATGCAGGGAATTGACAATCAAATTTGAAAATTAAGGACCGTCAACATTGTACGCAGTTTTTATTGTCTCAAGAAAGCTCTATTACTACTTCCAGGCTCACAATATATCAGTGGTAACTTCTTATCCACTTCGAGCTATCCTGCATAATCCCAAGTCAACAGGAAACATCGCCAAGTGGGCTGTGGAGCTAGCAAAATTTGATCTAGAATTCTTGCCTCGACATGCCATCAAGAGTCAGGCACTAGCTGACTTTTTGGAGGAGTGGAATCCATCTCCATCAGGTCCAGGGGGCCTTAATGAAGATAAGTCGGAACCTAAGGTCCCGGTCTTCATAGAGCCTCACTTCAATGGCTCTGTGCAAAAGCAGGGAGCCGAAGTTGGAATCTTGCTCCTCATACCGACCGGGGAGCAAGTCAAATACATGGTCCGCCTTGACTTGAAGGCGACGAATAACATGGCAGAATATGAAGCTCTCATCTTCGGACTAAAGACGGGGCTATCGTTCGGCGTCCAATAGCTGCTAGTAAAGGGGGTTTCACAACTAATCATGAAACAAGTAAAAGGTGAATGCAGTTGCAATAACTCTCAACTAGCAGCATATCTTCTTGAAGTCCAGAAATTGTAGAAAGATTTCCAGGTCCTAGACCTATGCCATGTCCAGCGTTTGAACAATGCTGAAGCTGATGACCTCTCAATGAAGGCTTCTACCAAGGCTCTGGCACCCGATGGAGTTTTTGTCAGGAGATTACAAGCACCTGCCGCTCAACCCGCCGAACAGAGTTATGGGGGCAAGACCAGCACCTCGAAGCTGGTGGTCCCGGTGGCCCTGTTACCATGGCGTCCACCAAGGATCATAGGGACCATAGGAAGCTCTGAGCAACCTGGCGCGCAAGATCCAGAAGCTCAAGTTAGTCCCAATGCATGGATCTCGGAGGTTCGGGACTACTTGAAGGACAACATTCTTCCTGAAGATGGTGTATCTGCTGAACGGATTGTCCGGATGGCTAAAAGATACACGTTGATAGAAGGGGATCTCTACCGAGGTGGTGCCAATGGAATCCTAATGCAGTGCATTTCCCAAGAAGAAGGCTGCGAGCTCCTCGCAGAGATCCATGGAGGCGAGTTTGGGAATCACACATCATCCCACAGGCTGGTTGGTAAGGTCTTTTAGCATGGTTTTTACTGGCCTACAACTTTCCAGGATGCAGTCGAGCTAGTCAAGAGATGCAATGCATGCCAATTTCACGCAAAGCAGATCCACACACCAGCGCAGTCACTGCAGATGATACCTCCCTAATGGCCATTCGCTATGTGGGGGAGGATATTTTGGGACCTTTCCCAAAAGATGTCGGAGGGTACCAGTTCTTATACGCCGCCATCGATAAGTTCACAAAGTGGCCGGAAGTAGCTCCTGTTATGACAATCAACAAGCAGTCAGCAATCAAGTTCTAGAAGTCCATTGTCTGTAGATTTGGAGTCCCGAATAGAGTCATCACTGACAATGTGACCCAATTCGCAAGTCCAGCCTTCCAAGAGTATTGCAAAGACCTCGACATCAACGTTAGCTACACATTAGTAGCTCAGCTGAGAAGTAATGGCCAGGCCGATAGAGCAAATCCTGAGATTCTAAAGGGAATCAAGACTCGCACCTACAAATGCTTGAAAAGCATGGTGCCAACTGGATTGAGGAGCTTCCGTTCGCACTGTGGGCAAGCCGAACAACACCTAGCCATGCTACTAGAGAGACACCCTTCTTCCTAGTGTATAGAGCCAAAGCAGTCCTTCCTTCAGAGATCGCCATGGGTTTTGTCAAAGTCTGAACCTACAACGAAGCCACGCAGTATCAGCTCTGGTGCGATGACCTGGACCTCGTCG
This sequence comes from Tuctoria greenei, assembly GCA_036927565.1. Lineage (NCBI taxonomy): Eukaryota > Viridiplantae > Streptophyta > Magnoliopsida > Poales > Poaceae > Tuctoria > Tuctoria greenei. Next base: position 105,507,586 of record JAYESD010000003.1, on the reverse strand, counting down.
ACGAGGCAAGTTGCCAAGTAGCTGCGCGAAATGTGCGATATCGCCAGAAGCACCTGCGCTATCATTAGAGGTATGTGCGCAATCAACATCTTGAAGAAGGCAATCTGGTGTTGTGGCGAATACTCTCTCGAGAAGGAGCGAACAAGCTCTCTCCCAGCTGGGAGGGTCCCTTCCGAGTCATCAGAGTTTCCTGCCCCAGATGCGTTCGCTTAGCAACAGAGTATGGGACGCCACTTCCCAACCCATGGAACATAGAGCACCTCCGTAAGTTCTACACTTAGCACGGAGGTGAGTTTGTTTCTGTATGGTATTTCTTAGTGTCTATGAACAATATCGAGTTGGTACAAGATGTATAACACACTTAACATGATCCTGTACTTTAAGTGTGTCCTATGCCTACCCTGTTATCTGGACCTATTATGAAATACAATTACACGAAAACAGACTCTACGTGCATTTACTTTGCGCATGCTCTTATTCAATTTCCTCTTTACCTTCTTGCAAACAGTGAATATGTGCAATCCTCTTGAAAATTGGTTTCTATGAATTCATATGATACATATTCAAGTATTAATGGTAGTCTTTTTCAGGATCTAGTGTTCGCTGAATGGCCTACTCGCCTGAAAACCAATGCCAACGACAGCTCCGAAGTCGGCTATAGACTTAGCCTAGTCCAGCACCCTAAGTACGCCACTCTACCTATTCTGGTGTTGCATCAAAGTAGGCGGGTCCGGGAAGCACATGGACCTATGAAAGTACAATCGATATACTAAGTATTATCATGTTGAATTGATTAGAACCCAAAATTTAAGGAAGGATAATAAGCCACAACTAAACTATAGGCAAGAAGAAGCACTTTTACAACTTTTCTTGACTCTCATGTGCAGGAAAAATGATTTTCACGCTCGTTCTGGGAGTTCCAACGTCCCTAGAGGGCCCGACATTGACTTTTCGCACGTTGATGATGGGCGCCACCGAAGCATCTAGCTCTGGCACCACTTAGGGGGCCCAGCGTCGACGTTTTGCATGTTGATGGTGGGTGCCACCAGAGCATCTAGCTCCGATACCACCTAGGGGGCCTGACATCGATGTTTTGCACGTTTATGATGTGCGCCACCAGAGCATCTAGCTCTGGCACCACCTAGGGGGCCCGACATCGATGTTTTGCACGTTGATGGTGGGCGCCACCAGAGCATCTAGCTCGAGCACCATCCAGGGGGCCCGGTGTCAATGTCTCACACGTTGATGATGGGCGTCGTCGAAGTACCTAGCTCCGACATCTCCCAAGGGGCGTTGACGCTTTGTATGTTGGCAAGGGGTTCTCGGAGCTAACACAAATACTTCAAGACATTTCCAATCTCCAGATGGCAGATGCCCTCAATCAATTTAGTGCATCTACCATGGGGCCAACAATATCATGGCAATGACAACAATCAAGACAAAAAACGAACTTCGAGAGGATTTCATTCATTCAAATTTCAAGTCTTTACAAGCTGAAGGTGGGAAAAGAGGTCCTAGCTACTAGCCGGAGTTGTAGCGGAACCACGTGGCGATATTCTAGGCGGCTTCTTGTATGCTTGCCTTGGCATCCTCTTCCGTCTCTGCGACGGGCCCTTCAAGCATCAGAGCTAGCGACATTGAGGGGTCCTGGCTGCGAAAACAAGTCAGCACATACTCTGCGACTGACTTGGCCAAATTTTTCCCCTCAGTTTCAGCTGGTCGATGATGACGTCTTCCAGCGCTTCCAGCTTCTCTCTGGCTAAGTTCAAGGCTATCAAGGCTTGCCCCACTTCTGGCTTCGGGTCAGTTGGTCGAACTGGACTAAAGCCCAGGTGATAAGAAGATGAGTCCCGATCTTCCGAAGGGTAATGGATAAGCCGATTGATGGAGAACTCGACGTTGATGATTTGCGGCACTCGAGCAGTTCAAATACCCCTGCAATCACTACACCACTGCCCGTTGGTTATCAACCGTGCTACACATGATTGACCTCACCAAGAAGGCTAATCCCTGCAAGTGCAACCGAGAACACAAGCAAGAACAAGGTAGAAGCAATCTGAATTGCTAAGTTGGGGTCTCACAAACCGATGAACGGTGAAGCTGTGTATAACAGATTAATCTAAGCAAAACCCAATTATTTATGGCTGCTACTATGGAGTATATATAGGTGGGAGGACGTCCAAGGGGGTGTTAGGGTCGTGACCTAACCCTAAGATACGTAAATAATGGACTTAGACTTGATACAAGGCCCAATGGCCCAATATGGTGGCGCAACACCCTGACAGATTCTGAACTCGATTTTGTTTTGACGATTCCTGTCGACTTCGAAGGAATTTTGATATGGGACCAGCGCCATTGGAAAGGATATCCTCTCTCCTTTCTGAATGCCATGTGAAACCTTGGTTGATGTTTTATTCTTAGCGAGCAACTCCATCGCCGTCTTCATCATCTCAATCATCTCAGCATATAATGCATGATTCTTGCTTTCACCTGACATTGTTAGTAGCAAACAGAAGTCAACAAAAAAATATGTTATCTCTATCAACTACAAAGGATAATGGCAATGTGGAAGTAGAATCACACACTCTCAAGTGTCTTACCACGCTCTTACAAGTGTTCTTATCGACACTGCATGTGGCAAACGGTGGCCGGTATGAAGAAACCAATGAAGCGTGGGATGATTGCAATGGTGTATCGATTCTACTCAAGAGTAAGGTGTAGCTTGGATGACACTTTATATTTAGCAAGGGTTAGCAACAATGCAATCAGATAGTAAAGTTGAATAAGTGTCCAAAGTACTTGTCAAAGTTGCTGGCCTAAATATATTCCTAGTAGTTCAAGCTAGCAAGACATGTGACAAAACTAGATGACACAAAGAATGCAAGCACTTCTGTTTTTTTATCCTTTTTTTGTGCGGCTTTTGTATCTTGTTTTGCACTTGCCTTTTTATTTTTTCTTCCTTTTTTCAGAATGTGCTGCAAAAGAAGAACAAAATGAAAAGCAATCAAAGATATCTCGTGAGTCTATCACAGATTTTCTGCTCAATCGTCCAAGGAGAAATAGGAACACTTAGAGGCTTCAAATCTAAAAACTTCCAACAGAAAAATTATATATCTATCTCTCCCCTTTAATTTCAGTATATGGAAGACCTATTTTGGATCAGAACAGTAGAGACATTGCCCCCAAAATACAAACTGTTCAGAATTTCTAAGTCAATAACAGATTCAGATCTAATGCAATTTAGACCTCGATAACTCTATTTTCTGGGAAAATGATGAATATAAAAATTATAGAGAACTTCTTAATATTTACAGGAAGTACAAGAACACCAAAATCCGATTTTATATGAGCAAGATATGATGAAAATACTGAACTAGACAAAGATGAATCTAATTTGGAAGCGATGACGTGATTCAAAAGGATGAATCAACACAATGCAAAACTCAAACTAAGACCAAAAAAACTTCTAAACCAGCAATATTACTCAACCACGAACACAAACTCAACAAAACCAAACTGAATAACAAAGTTGCAAAGGCTCAATGGTGGTTTGGACAAAATGATGAATAGATCTACTAAACTACAAGTTTTTTGTGGCTTTTTTGTGGACTCTAGGTATGAAAAACAAACAAATCGAAAGGATAGATGAATTACCTAACGGGCAACCTGGAAATCTGATACCAAATGATAAGGAAATTTTGGCCCGATCTTCCGAAAGGTAATGGATAAGTCGATTGATGGAGAACTCGACGTTGATGATCCGCGACACTCGAGCAGTTCGAATACCCCTGCAATCACTACACCACTGCTCCGTTGGTTATCAACCGTGCTGCAAACGATTGACCTCGCCAAGAAGGCTAATCCCTGCAAGTGCAACCGAGAACACAAGCAAGAACAAGGTAGAAGCAATCTGAATTGCTAAGTTCGGGTCTCACAAACCGATGAACGGCGAAACTGTGTATAACAGATTAATCTAAGCAAAACCCAATTGTTTATGACGTCTACTATGGAGTATATATAGGTGGGAGGACGTCCAAGGGGGTGTTAGGGTCGTGACCTAACCTTAGGATACGAAAATAATGGACTTAGACTTGATACAAGGCCCAATGGCCCAATACGATGGTGCAGCACCTTGACAGATTCTGAACTCGATTTTGTTTCGATTATTCTTGTCGACTCCGAAGGAATTTTGATATGGGATAAGCGCCATTAGAAAGGATATCCTCTCCCCTTTTCGTTCATATGTAGAACGTCCAAAACAGAGTTCGTATGCGTCCTGGGCGTCCGTTTTAGTGCGTACTACTCCTGGACTCCGAGTTGGACACAATTTTGAGTTGGGGTCGGTTTCCATCTTCTTTGAACGTATTCTCTGGACCTCCATGCCCCTAAATCTTCCTCCAATTGCTCCTTGAACGTCTTCATGGATTCTAATCACAATTACGTCATTAGGTAGCAATCTATTCTCAAAAATATATAGGAAACATATAAGAACGAGCTCACCTTTGAAATTAATTGGTATGTGTGAATTTATTGATTGCATCTTGTATGTTGAATGGAGTGTTGTTTGTATCTATAGAAGTGATGTCCTCATCATCCTCCCCTTCTTGAATTGGAGTCGTCCTCGACTCAAGTTCTTCTTCTCTCATATGTGGGTCCATATGTGCAACGCCATCAAATCCTCTTGTGTGCATGAAAGGAGGAGGCCAAGGTGGTGGACGATATAGTGCACTACCTTCATGTTCTCCATCAAATAAGCGAGCACATTCACTTGAGCCAGGATCCCAAACTAATAAACATTGTATCATGTTTGTATGTGCATTTATAATGTGCATGATATCATCATTCACCCCTTCTTGATGACAAGCCGTCCTCGGCTTGCTCGTATATCCAGCAAAAAGTCTTGCTTTGGGGGTAAAATGAGTGTTGTACATAATGAACAACCGCAGTGAATAATGCTTTTGTTGTCCCTGCTGCAAGAAAAAATACTAGAAAAACTTGACAAGGCATTATTAGCATTAGTGCATTTATTTACTTTACCATGTTGTTGTAGCATAAAAGGAGCTTGCACATTGGAACATATGTAAACTTTATGCACCATAAATTCACCACTATCTTCATAGTTGCCTATAGCATGAAAAATATTTCTACTTAACAAGGGCAATTCAGATTGGGAAAATATTCTCCTCTCTACAATATCTAGATCACAAAGAGTGTCAGATTCAATATATCCCAAGGTATTTATAGAAGACAACAATTTCAGTTCATCATTTCCCAAGTAATTGGAATCAAATTCTTAATTTCAGCACAAGTGGGTAATATAGTATCAAATTCATTGACTTGTTCTAGCACCGGTACAATATAATTATCCGCATACAACTCATTTTTACCGTAAGAATCAATAGGAAAATCAACTAGGTATAATGGTGTTTTCAGAAAAGGCTCCTCGAGTTGTTGTTGTCCAATAGAATGATTGAGAGAAAAATTTGAGACATTCAAAAACTTCTCAACATCGATAAGTGTAGTATCAGGTGCATTACCTTCATTCTCGTTTTCAGCAGTAATTGTTGGTGAAATATGAATGGATAAATCTGAAAGTTCACAAAAATTGTGTATCACCTCTTTTTTTTTTTGCACCAACTGCATTCCTTTCTACCTTGTCCTGCAAAAGATTAGCCACAGGAGGACGTACAACAAGGACCCACTCCTCAAATTGCTGAATTTCTTCTTTGCACATAGATACATTAGCAAAAGTTTCTCGCATAAGAATTTTTGTTTCGTTCCATGTTCGAGGTTTTTCTAATTCATTTAAATTGTTCCACCAAGTTAATGCACAATCTACTAATGCACTTGCAACATTTCTAATATTTCTCCTCTCACACATATGATATTGTCCAAAAACTTTATCCAACTCTATTTCCCAAGCAATATATTAATTGTAACCAAAACCATCATAAGAAGGAAGAGATGGGAGAATGTAATTACTTTCTGTGAAAGGAGTTGTAAAGATGGTCTGAATGCCATGTGAAACCTTGGCTGATGTTTGATTCTTAGCGAGCAACTCCATCGCCGTCTTCATCATCTCAATCATCTCAGCATATAATGCATGATTCTTGCTTTCACCTGACATTGTTGGTAGCAAACAGAAGTCAACAAAAAAATATGTTATCTCTATCAACTACAAAGGATAATGGCAATGTAGAAGTGGAATCACACACTCTCAAGTGTCTTACCACGCTCTTACAAGTGTTCATACCGACACTGCTGGTGGCAAACGGTGGCCGGTATGAAGAAACCAATGAAGCGTGGGATGATTGCAATGGTGTATCGATTCTGCTCAAGAGTAAGGTGTAGCTTGGATGGCACTTTATATGTAGCAAGGGTTAGCAACAATGCAATCAGATAGTAAAGTTGAATAAGTGTCTAAAGTACTTGTCGAAGTTGCTGGCCTAAATATATTCCTAGTAGTTCAAGCTAGCAAGACATGGGACAAAACTAGATGACACAAAGAATGCAAGCACTTCTGTTTTTTTGTTGTTGTTTTTTATCCTTTTTTCGTGCGGCTTTTGTATCTTGTTTTGCACTTGCCTTTTCTTTTTTCTTCCTTTTTTCGGAATGTGCTGCAAAAGAAGAACAAAATGAAAAGCAATCAAAGATATCTCGTGAGTCTATCACATATTTTCTGCTCAATCGTCCAAGGAGAAATAGGAACACTTAGAGGCTTCAAATCTAAAAACTTTCAACATAAAAATTATATATCTATCTCTCCTCTTTAATTTCAGTATATGGAAGACCTATTTTGGATCAGAATAATAGAGACATTGCCCCCAAAATACAGACTGTTCAGAATTTCTAACTCAATAACAGATTTGGATCTAATGCAATTTTGACCTCGATAACTCTATTTTCTGGGAAACTGATGAATACGAAAATTATAGAGAACTTCTTAGGCTTTCCAGGAAGTACAAGAATACCAAAATCCGATTTTATATGAGCAAGATATGATGAAAATACTGAACTGGACAAAGATGAATCTAATTTGGAAGCGATGACGTGATTCAAAAGGATGAATCCACACAATGCAAAACTCAAACTAAGACCAAAAACACTTCTAAACCAGCAATATGACTCAACCACGGACACAAACTCAACAAAACCAAACTGAATAACAAAGTTGCAAATGCTCAATGGTGGTTTGGACAAAATGATGAATAGATCTACTAAACTACAAGTTTTTTGTGGCTTTTTTGTGGACTCTAGGTATGAAAAACAAAAAAATCGAAAGGATAGATGAATTACCTAACGGGCAACCTGGAAATTTGATACCAATTGATAAGGAAATTTTGGCCCGATCTTTCGAAAGGTAATGGATAAGTCGATTGATGGAGAACTCAACGTTGATGATCCGCGACACTCGAGCAGTTCGAATACCCCTGCAATCACTACATCACTGCTCTGTTGGTTATCAACCGTGCTGAAAACGATTGACCTCGCCAAGAAGGCTAATCCCTGCAAGTGAAACCGAGAACACAAGCAAGAACAAGGTAGAAGCAATCTGAATTGCTAAGTTCGGGTCTCACAAACCGATGAACGGCAAAACTGTGTATAACAGATTAATCTAAGCAAAACCCAATTGTTTATGACGTTTACTATGGAGTATATATAGGTGGGAGGACGTCCAAGGGGGTGTTAGGGTCGTGACCTAACCTTAGGATACGAAAATAATGGACTTAGACTTGATAGAAGGCCCAATGGCCCAATACGATGGTGCAGCACCTTGACAGATTCTGAACTCGATTTTGTTTCGATTATTCCTGTCGATTCCGAAAGAATTTTGATATGGGACCAGCGCCATTAGAAATGATATCCTCTCCCCTTTTCGTTCATATGTAGAACGTCCAAAACAGAGTTCGTATGCGTCCTGGGCGTCCATTTTAGTGCGTACTACTCCTGGACTCCGAGTTGGACACAATTTTGAGTTGGGGTCGGTTTCCATCTTCTTTGAACGTATTCTCTGGTCCTCCACGCCCCTAAATCTTCCTCCAGTTGCTCCTTGAACGTCTTCATGGATCCTAATCACAATTAAGTTCTTAGGTAGCAATCTATTCTAAAAAATATATAGGAAACATATAAGAACGAGCTCACCTTTGAAATTAATTGGTATGTGTGAATTTATTGATTGCATCTTGTATGTTGAATGGAGTGTTGTTTGTATCTATAGAAGTGATGTCCTCATCATCCTCCCCTTCTTGAATTGGAGTCGTCCTCGACTCAAGTTCTTCTTCTCTCATATGTGGGTCCATATGTGCAACGCCATCAAATCCTCTTGTGTGCATGAAAGGAGGAGGCCATGGTGGTGGACGATATAGTGCACTATCTTCATGTTCTCCATCAAATAAGCGAGCACATTCACTTGAGACAAGATCCCAAACAAATAAACATTTTATCGTGTTTGTATGTGCATTTATAATATGCATGATCTCATCATTCACCCCTTCTTGATGACAAGCCGTCCTCGGCTTGCTCGTATATCCAGCAAAAAGTCTTGCTTTGGGGGTAAAATGAGTGTTGTCCATAATGCACAACCACCGTGAATAATGCTTTTGTTGTCCCTGCTACAAGGAAAAAATACTAGAAAAACTTAGACAAGGTATTATTAGCATTAGTGAATTTATTTACTTTACCATGTTATTGTAGCATAAAAGGAGCTTGCACATTGGAACATATGTAAACTTTATGCACCATAAATTCACCACTATCTTCATAGTTGCCTATAGCATGAAAAATATTTCTACTTAACAAGGGCAATTCAGATTGGGAAAATATTCTCCTCTCTACAATATCTAGATCACAAAGAGTGTGAAATTCAATATATCCCAAGGTATTTATAGAAGACAACAATTTCAGTTCATCATTTTCCCAAGTAATTGGAATCAAATTCTTAATTTCAGCAGAAGTGGGTAATAAAGTATCAAATTCATTGACTTGTTCTAGCATCGGTACAATATAATTATCAGCATACAACTCATTTTTACCATAAGAATCAGTAGGAAAATCAACTAGGTATAATGGTGTTTTCAGAAAAGGCTCCTCGAGTTGTTGTTGTCCAATAGAATGATTGAGAGATAAATTTGAGACATTCAAAAACTTCTCAACATCGATAAGTGTAGTATCAGGTGCATTACCTTCATTCTTGTTTTCAGCAGTAATTGTTGGTGAAATATGAATGGATAAATCTGAAAGTTCACAAAAATTGTGTATCACCTCTTTTTTTTTTTGCACCAACTGCATTCCTTTCTACCTTGTCCTGCAAAAGATTAGCCACAGGAGGACGTACAACAAGGACCCACTCCTCAAATTGCTGAATTTCTTCTTTGCACATAGATACATTAGCAAAAGTTTCTCGCATAAGAATTTTTGTTTCGTTCCATGTTCGAGGTTTTTCTAATTCATTTAAATTGTTCCACCAAGTTAATGCACAATCTACTAATGCACTTGCAACATTTCTAATATTTCTCCTCTCACACATATGACATTGTCCAAAAACTTTATCCAACTCTATTTCCCAAGCAATATATTAATTGTAACCAAAACCATCATAAGAAGGAAGAGATGGAAGAATGTAATTACTTTCTATGAAAGGAGTTGTAAACATGGTCTGAATGCCATGTGAAACCTTGGTTGATGTTTGATTCTTAGCGAGCAACTCCATCGCCGTCTTCATCATGTCAATCATCTCAGCATATAATGCATGATTCTTGCTTTCACCTGACATTGTTAGTAGCAAACAGAAGGCAACAAAAAAATATGTTATCTTTATCAACTACAAAGGATAATGGTAATATGGAAGTGGAATAACACACTCTCAAGTGTCTTACCACGCTCTTACAAGTGTTCTTACTGACACTGCAGGTGACAAACGGTGGCCGGTATGAAGAAACCAATGAAGCGTGGGATGATTGCAATGGTGTATCGATTATGCTCAAGAGTAAGGTGTAGCTTGGATGGAACTTTATATGTAGCAAGGGTTAGCAACAATGCAATCAGATAGTAAAGTTGAATAAGTGTCCAAAGTACTTGTCAAAGTTGCTGGCCTAAATATATTCCTAGTAGTTCAAGCTAGCAAGACATGAGACAAAACTAGATGACACAAAGAATGCAAGCACTTCTGTTTTTGTTGTTGTTGTTTTTTTATCATTTTTTTGTGCGGCTTTTGTATCTTGTTTTGCCCTTGCCTTTTTCTTTTTTCTTCCTTTTTTTTCAGAATGTGCTGCAAAAGAAGAACAAAATGAAAAGCTATCAAAGATATCTCGTGAGTCTATCACAGATTTTCTGCTCAATCGTCCAAGGACAAATAGGAACACTTAGAGGCTTCAAATCTAAAAACTTTCAATAGCAAGATTATATATCGATCTCTCCTCTTTAATTTCAGTATATGGAAGACCTATTTTGGATCAGAACAGTAGAGACATTGCCCCCAAAATACAGATTGTTCAGAATTTCTAGGTCAATAACACATTCGGATCTAATGCAATTTTGACCTCGATAACTCTATTTTCTGGGAAACTGATGAATACAAAAATTATAGAGAACTTCTTAGGCTTTCCAGGAAGTACAAGAACACCAAAATCCGAGTTCATATGGGCTAGATATGATGAAAATACTGAACTGGACAAAGATGAATCTAATTTGGAAGCGATGACGTGATTCAAAAGGATGAATCAACACAATGCAAAACTCAAACTAAGACCAAAAACACTTCTAAAACAGCAATATGACTCAACCACGGACACAAACTCAACAAAACCAAACTGAATAACAAAGTTGCAAAGGCTCAATGGTGGTTTGGACAAAGTGATGAATAGATCTACTAAACTACAAGTTTTTTGTGGCTTTTTTGTGGACTCTAGGTATGGAAAACAAACAAATCGAAAGGATAGATGAATTACTTAACAGGCAACCTGGAAATCTGATACCAATTGATAAGAAAATTTTGGCCCGATCTTCCGAAAGGTAATGGATAAGTCGATTGATGGAGAACTCGATGTTGATGATCCACAGCACTCCAGCAGTTCGAATACCCCTGCAATCACTACACCACTGCTCTGTTGGTTATCAACCGTGCTGCACACAATTGACCTCGCCAAGAAGGCTAATCCCTGCAAGTGCAACCGATAACACAAGCAAGAACAATGTAGAAGCAATCTGAATTGCTAAGTTGGGGTCTCACAAACCGATGAACGGCGAAATTGTGTATAACAGATTAATCTAAGCAAAACCCAATTGTTTATGGCGGCTACTATGGAGTATATATAGGTGTTAGGACGTCTAAGGAGGTGTTAGGGTCGTGACCTAACCCTAAGATACGAAAATAATGGACTTAGACTTGATACAGGGGCCAATGGCCCAATACGGTTGCGCAACACCCTGACAGATTCTGAACTCGATTTTGTTTCGACGATTCCTGTCGACTCCAAAGGAATTTTTATATGGGACCAGCGCCATTGGAAATGATATCCTCTTCCCTTTCCTTTCATATGTAGAACGTCCAAAACGGAGTTTTTATGCGTCCTAGGTGTCCGTTTTAGTGCGTACTGCTCCTGGACTCCGAGTTGGACACGATTTTGAGTTGGGGTCGGTTTCCATATTCTTTGAACGTATTCTCTGGTCCTCCATGCCCCTAAATCTTCCTCCAATTGCTCCTTGAACTTCTTCAAGGATCCTAATCACAATGAAGTCATTAGGTAGCAATCTATTCTCAAAAATATATAGGAAACATAAAAGAACGAGCTCACCTTTGAAATTAATTAGTATGTGTGAATTTTATTGATTGCATCTTGTATGTTGAATGAAGTGTTGTTTGTATTCATAGAAGTGATGTCCTCATCATCCTCCCCTTCTTGGATTGGAGTCGTCCTCGACTCAAGTTCTTCTTCTCTCATATGTGGGTCCATATGTGCAACACCATCAAATCCTCTTGTGTGGATGAAAGGAGGATGCCAACATGGTGGACGATATAGTGCACCATCTTCATGTTCTCCATCAAATAAGCGAGCACATTCACTTGAGCCAGGATCCCAAACAAATAAACATTGTATCATATTTGTATGTGCATTTATAATGTGCAAGATCTCAGCTCTGATACCAATTGATAAGGAGATAATGAGGCCGATCTTCCGAAAGGTAATGGATAAAAGTCGATTGATGTGGAGATCTCGACGTTGATGTTCTGAGGCTCTCGAGTAGAACACGATCAGCCCCTGCAATCACTACACCACCGCTCCTTTGGTTATCAACTGTTCTTCACAGGATTGACCTCGCCAAGAAGGCTAATCCCTACAAGTGCAACCGAGAACACAAGCAAGAATGTAGAAGACACGATATGAAATCATGAAGTTGGAGTTTCACAAACCGTAGAACGACGATATTATTGATCTAAGCAAAACCCAATTGTTCATGGCGGTTACTATGGAGTATATATAGGTGGGAGGACGTCCAAGGGGGTGTTGGGGTCGTGACCTAACCCTAAGATACGAAAGTAATGGACTTATACTTGATACAAGGCCCAATGGCCCAATACGGTGGCGCAGCACCCTGACAGATTCTGAACTCGATTTTTTTCAACGATTCTTGTCGACTCCGAAGGTATTTTGACATGGGACCAGCTGTATTGGAAAGGTTATCCTCTCCCCGTTCCGTGCATATGTATAACATCCGAAATGGAGTTCGTATGCGTCCTGGGCGTCCATTTTAGTGCGTACTGCTCTTGGACTCCAAGTTGGACACGATTTTGAGTTCGGGTCGATTTCCGTCTTCTTTGAACGTATCCTCTGGTCCTCCACGGCCCTAAACCTTCCTCCAATTACTCCTTGAATCAATCGATGTATCCTAATCACAATTAAATTATAGGTAGCAATCTATTCTCAAAAATATGTAAGGAAACATATAAGAACGAGCTCACCACTAAAATTAATTGTTGTGTGCGAATTCTATTTATTGCATCTTGTATGTTAAATGTAGTGTTGTGTATATCCATAGCAGTGATGTCCTCGTCATCCTCCTCTTCTTGAATTGGAGTCATCCTCGACTCAAGTTCATCTTCTCTCATGTGTGGGTCCATATGTGCAACGCCATCAAATCCTCTTGTGTGCATCAAAGGAGGAGGCCAAGGTGGTGGACAACATAGTGCACCATCTCCAAGTTCTTCATCAAATACACATGCACATTTACTCGAGCCAGGATCCCAAAGAAATAAACATCGTGCCGTGCTTGTATGTGCATTGACAATGTGCTTGATCTCCTTATTCTCCCCTTCTTTATGACAAGCCGTCCTCGGCTTGCCCGTATGTCCAGCAAAGAGGCTTGCTTTGGAGGTAGAATGAGCGCTGTCCATATTGAACAACCGCAATGAACAATGTTCCTCTATTATATGTTGTCCCCACTGCAAGAAAAAATACTAGAAAAACTTGATAAAGAATTATTAGTGTTAGTGCATCCATTCATTTCACCATGTTGTTGCAACACAAAATGGGATTTCTCATTTGAGCAGATGTAAACTTTATGCACTATAAATTTACCACTATCTTCATAGTTGCCTATAGCATGAAAAATATTTCTACTTAACAAAGGCAATTCAGATTGGGAAAACATTCTACTCTCTACAATATCTAGATCACAAAAAGTGTCAAATTCAATATAACTCAAAGTATTTAGAGAAGACAACAATTTCAGCTCATCAATTTCAGCAGTAGCGGTGATCAAATTATGAATTTCAGCACAAGTAGGTGAATACCAAGTAAGCACATACTCTGCGATTGACTTGGCCAGGTTTTTTCCCTCAGTCTCAAGCTGGTCGATGATGACGTCTTCCAGCGCTTCCAGCTTGTCTCTGGCTGCATTCAGGGCTGTCAAGGCTTGTCCCACTTTTGGCTTCGGGTCAGTCGGTCGAACCGGACTAAAGCCCAGGGGTACCAGTGCATTCTCTACATGACCAAGGAAGTCCCAGATCTGTTGGGCTTCGTCTTTCCTCGTGAGTTCGGAGCTCCTCAAGAGACCTCCTGGCAGACGTTAGCTCCGAGTAACCTTCCTTTGAGAATCGCTCGACCTCCTTGGAATGCTGTTGCATCCGCTTAGCTAGCAGCTTTCTTGGTCTGCAATTTGTTTCTCGCGGAGGTTTAGGTTATCTTTCTTCGCTGCCAGGTCCTTTTCCTCTGCCTTCACCTTGTTTTCTATTGCGAAGACAGCAAGCACCCGTTTGGAGACTCCTTCTCGAGCCAACCATACTTGGTGCTTTTCTTGCTTGCACCGGTACTTGAACTTCTCAATGCGGTCAACCAAGTCCTACTCACCGCGCTCCAATTTTTGAGAGATCTTAGCATCTCTCTTCTGGAGCTCTTGCTCCTTATTGTCGATAGCCTCTTGTAGCTTGAGGAGTCCATCCATTAGCTTGTTTACTCTCTCAAAGCGAGCATCTGCCAAATTGTTTGCTTCTGTCGCCTTGTCATAGATTTAGCGAGTCTTCTCGCTCAGATCTTCTATGGAATCCCGCTTGTCATCTAGCAGCTCGTCCAGCCGCTTCAACCGCGTCTTCTTGGCTACAAGAAGGTCCCCCAAGTCGGCCAGACGGCTCTGTATCAACATCGTCTTGAAGTTGAGAAGCTTCCACCACCGCCACACAGTTTCCTGTTTTGCTTCCAGAGCACTTCGCTCATAGTCAAAGCCGAGTTGAACTTGAAGAAGGCTTGAGCAAGCGTTCTCAATCGAGAGCGATAGGGGGATCGTCTCTAGACCTTCCTCCAGATCCGCTAGAGTTACCATAGTCTCTGGGACAATCGTTGGAGCCCATGGCACAAGCATGGACCCCAATAAGTCTTCATCAGATGCGTCAAGCTCCGGGAGGGTGTCTACTGTTGATGGCTGTTATATACCAATTTCACCCTTCAATATAACTCAATTATGTGAAGGAATTATCATTTCTTGCACACATCACCTTTCTATTTAACCTATTTCCACTTGTCCTTCGAGAATTTGTGTATGCAAACATTTTATGCAGGAATTGAGGTAAAAGGGAGGGAGCAATCCTATAAAATACCATCCCAGCCAATCAAGCATCAACACGTAGCACCACATGGATCAAATGGCCCATAGACAGAAGTATTCGAGGCCATCCGGTGTACACCCTATAACAGTCAATGGGACCCACCTGGAAGTTACCCCGAGAAAGCACAGTGGTATTGGTTCACTTTTCTGTTAGGCCAAAGTGGTGGTTCGGCCGAAGTGCTTCTGGCACCAAACTAGGTCAACTTCCACGTGTTGGCTTCTCCTGGCTTGAAGAAGTTAGTGGTGACTGAGTCGCTAACTTTTGGTGGCGGGAACCAACCCTTCTCCACCTATAAATAGGACCCCTCACCACTCACTTCAACACACACCACTTGAGCATCATTCTATTGTATACACTAGTTCTCTTAGTCCTTAGTGGAGTTAGGCTACATGGAGGAGAGCCTCTAGTTCCAATTCCAAATTTGGAAAGGTATGGCTCATGTATCTTCTCTTATATTCGTGACTTTATGCATAATAAAGATATTATCTTTAGTCTTCTTTTATTCATATACCTGGATGAAGTGTTTCTTGTTTGATTGTGGAGTCCATGTATGTGGTAGGAGTAATTTTTATGATTATGCCATATCAATCTTAATCTATCATCATAAACACTACAAACCCCCACTATAGTCTAATTAGTTATGATATGATCATGTTGATATGAATAACTTATGATATGTCTCAACATTGGTCCAATGATGTTTAGGTTAGTCATTGCCTTAAGATGGCTTGTGTCATGATTCTTAAGGTATTTACTTAATATGCTACCACGGTGCTAGGATAGTTAAGTAATGTTGGATGTCTCATAGACCCACGGATTGAAGAGGTAGGTAGTAGGTGGTAACAGCCCTATCTGTCCTTTGTAATCCTCCACGTTCGGCTATGCCACAAGCTCTTGGCGGGAGTCGTCCTAGTATTGCTAGGGGTAAAATGGTGCCCGATATATTGAACAACTTAGCATAAGGATTCACCATTGACATGCTCATTAGTATCTAACCTAGGCTATGTATATGTATATTAGAAGCATTGTAGGAGCAACTCCCCAACTCTTAGTCTAATCTCCATTAGGACCCATTTACCCCTTAGAATAGATTGCTTAGGTGTGTGTCACACTAACCATATATTATCAACTTACCACTGTCTTGATAATTGATTAGTATCCCACAGCTTGATCATAAGAATAGTGTCTACTTTACCCTATTGCCTTCCTTTGGGATAAATACCATACCCTTGGGAATACTCTTAGGTGAAATGCTACACGACAGTTTTCGTGCTCTTGCGGACCTCATCTCTTACTAAAGATGATCTCTGACGTTAAGAAACGTCAACAAGCATATCTGGCATCGTTGCGGGAGATGATTTGTTAATGAGTCTTAGTAGCTGCCAACAACATTTCTGGCGCTGTTGCCGGGGAAGGCGAAGGAAGTGAAGGATAGCTATCACTTGTGATTAAGCTATAGGTACTAATGAATATTACATAGGATTACCCTTGTTTGTCTTCTTCTTTTTTGTGAAAATAGGGTAGTGTTGGCTAACCCATTTCATGGGATGGCCAACGAGGACGCAAGTGCTCAACTGCAAGATGATTCAAGGCGTACCTCAACAAATTTCTACTGGGCAACACCATTGTCTTTCGCAGAAGAATTTGATATTCCGGTAGGAGCCAAAGACATCCGTTCCCAAGCTTGGGGAAGGATCCAAGAATTTTTCTTGGTTTGCCTCTGTCGGTACCCTGGGAACCGTATTGCCCTTGAGATTGCAAAGATCTCAAGGGAATGTCATCTACTTGATTTGAAGACCTTCGGAGGCCCACATGTCAGACATAACCGGACCCGCTTCTCCAACATGGTTAGTCCCAGGGTCGCCACGTGTACTATCAAACCGGGGCTACCGCCTACAAGGGGGAAGCTCCGGGCTATGTACCGAAATGGCACCCCCAGACCTAACCCCAGACCGAGGGAAGCTCCAGAACTGACACGTGTCAGATAGCTCCAGACCTATCTGTTTCCCACAGTATGCTCCGGAGCTGCCACGTGTCCAACCGACGGATCTTCAGCCTCTAACCTCCGGGAGACTCCACAACAGCTCCGGATCTTCAAAGGGGAATCAAGGACTTCAAGACCCTATTAAGTGTCATTAATACTATATTAATGACACACGATCGGACGACCTTAATTACCAGTAACAGTGCTGTCAAAGCCCATAACTCGGTCATTAAGGGCAATTAAACGTGTTGAATGTGTATCAATATCAGTAACCGCCGGGGCCACATGTCGGGCCAGGCTAACTTTTAACGGCCTGCCCTTGTACTATAAAAGGACAGGCCGACGATACATAGAGGACTCTCTGGACACACACTCACTGGAGACATGCTCACTCTACATTCTCAACTGACGTTGAGCTCATACATCAAATACAAAACCAATACACCCCGTGGAGTAGGGTATTACGCTCAGGCGGCTCGAACCACGTAAATCTTCGTGTCTCTTGTGTCACTTAACACTTCACCTTCTTGAATCTCCGTGCGCCCACACCGAACCTCAAACTCCTCTAACACTTCGGGAGATCTACCGGATCAAAACCACCGACAGTTGGCGCGCCAGATAGGGGCGCCTGAGATTTCAAGAATGGTGAACTCAGCCGCTGGATCATCCAATGGTCATCCCGCTGTTCAAGCTGTTGGGGGTAATCCCTCCAATATGCAGCCACCAGCAGGAACCATGGTTCCAGCAGGAGTCACACTTCCACCACCGCCACCTCCACCAGCAAATCAAGCTGGACAACGCGATGGTGCACCAGCGTCAATCACTGCGTCGGCAAATCTTGACAACCCGGAACATGCGCTCCATGCAGCACGTGCTCTTCTTCAGCGCCCACCACCTCCGGACGCATCCCGAGATGCAATGGAGCAGTGGAGGGCCGATGTGGAACACTTGGTTGCAGCAGCAGCTGACCGCATCAGCAACCAAGGTCCTCCTCCTTCAGGACGGGCCCCGTCGCAGCGACGGACCTTGTCTGGCAGACTTGGTCCACACGTTTCCAACAACAGGAGACGTGCTGCATCGCAACAAGTGACGTCGCTGCCCTCCGGGGCACGGCGCACTCACACGATATCAAGACTTTCAACTCATGACCTCCGGGCGGAGCTTGATCGCCGATACCGTCAATAAGACGGTCGAGTCCATATTGAGCATGCTCATGAAAGACGAGAATCTCAAGACATTCCTGCTCCTGAAGGAGTAGGAGGAGGCTGTTCATCCCTGGCCATGCATCTGCGTATGGTCAGGTGGCCACAGAAGTTCCGGCCTCACCTGCCGGAGAAGTTCGATGGGACCGTTAATCCTGTCGAATTTCTTCAGATTTACTCCACTGCTATCCTGGCAGCTGGAGGAAATGAGGCCGTAATGGCCAATTATTTCCCAGTGGCTTTAACTGGGACCGCCCGGTCCTGGTTTATGAGCCTTCCACCCAACTCTATCAACAGTTGGGAGGAGTTGTGCCGGCAGTTCACCGCCAACTTCGGGAGTTCATACACCCGACCAGGCACCAAACTGGACCTTTTTGCAGTTGTGCAAAAAGGAGGAGAATCCCCGCGATCATTCATCCAGAGATTCTCTCAGGTACAAAACACTATCCCTTCTATCTCTAGCGCCTTGTCATCATGGCATTTAGACAGGGAGTGCGGGATAAGAAGATGCTGGAGAAACTGGCGATTAAGGAGATTACCAGTGTCACGGAACTCTTCAGCTTGGCTGACAAATGTGCCAGAGTTGCGAAGGGCCGTGAAATGCACTCCAAACCAACTCCGGAGGATCACAAGAAATCCTCCAAAGGATAAGCCGCTACCTCCGGGAGTGGAAAGAAGAAGAAAAAGACCAACGGCAAGAAGAAGCCGCCGGCCGGTGCATCCAATGCTGCAGCTGCTGCAGCTCCGGGTGGCTGGGGGCCACGCCCCGAGAAGCGACATCGACCGTCTTTTGAATACGGTGGCAAACCCAAAGTGTGGTTTCCAATTCACAAAACGGATAGCCACAGTTTGGAAGACTGCCGGGAGGTCCAAAACCTTGCTGAGCGCTACAATAAGTGTCGGGAAGAAGCTCCTTTCCGACAGAGGGAAGGAAAACAAAAAGTTGACGAAGCTCCGACTGAAGAGGAGTTAGGTTTTCAGGATCCTAAAAAGGTCCTGAAGGACGTCTACACCTCCGTCGACGACGATTCTGACGTCTCTGACAACGAGCGTCGGAAGACCATGAACACCATTTTTGGTGGATCATGGGACATCACCTCCCGCCGTGTCCTCAAGACTATGCGACGGGACATGGCTGCTGTAGCTCCTACAGCCAAGGCGGAGCCTCATCGGAAGTGGATGGACACAGCCATCACTTTTGATGCTTCGGACTGCCCTCGAAGCATGGTTGGAGCAGGTCATCTACCTTTGATGGTATCTCCTACCATCAATAACATCCAGCTCCACCATGTCATGGTAGACGGAGGTTCGGGGCTCAACCTCATAAGCTTCGAAGCTTTTACCAAGCTTCAGCTCCGACCTTCGGATCTCCACCCCTCCCGACCTTTCTCCGGAGTAGGTTCGGGAGCCATTACCCCACTCGGAGCTATTACCCTCCCCATTACCTTCGGGACCCGGGAGAAGTATCGCACCGAGAAGTTGGTCTTTGACGTTGCTCAGATCAACTTACTGTTCAATGCCATCTTGGGTAGGCCTGCCTTGTACAAATTCATGGCAGCTGCTCATTATGGTTACCTGGTGTTAAAGATGCCAACACCAGTAGGCGTTCTCCGGATCCGCAGAGATCGTACTGCCGGAGTAACTGCTCTGGAAGAACTCCATGCGCTTACTACTGCGCAAGAGGAGGACTCCAGACAGGAGCAAGCTCCAAAACCCCCGAGCATTCGTCAGCGAGGCTCGACTTCTGCACCTCGTGTGCAGCCAAGCGGCGACACCGACATTCCTATCAAAGTCGTCCAAATCGGTTTCGATGCTGCTCAAACCACCCGTATATTGGGGGGATTGAACGACAAATAGGAACTCGCGCTCATCGCTTTCCTCCGGGCTAATGTCGATGTGTTTGTCTGGCAACCATCACAAATGCCTGGGATCCCCAGGTAAGTGATTGAGCACAATCTGAAGATCTACCCCGACGCCTGGCCTGTGCATCAGAAGCCTCGGAAGCAATCCGTGGAGCGACAAAACTTCATTCAACAAGAAGTAAAGAAGTTGCTCGAAGCTGGATTCATCCGAGAAGTCTTCCATCCAAAATGGCTGGCAAACCCAGTCGTTGTGCCCAAGGCCGGCGGGAAGCTTCGGATGTGTATCAACTACACAACACTAAATAAGGCATGCCCAAAAGATCCATTCCCACTACCTAGAATAGATCATATAGTAGATTCCACCTCCGGGTGTGAATTACTGTGTTTCCTAAACGCATATTCTGGGTATCATCAAATCAGAATGTCTAGGAAAGATGAAGAGCATACCTCTTTTATCACAGTAGATGGATTGCACTGTTATACAACCATGTCATTTGGTCTCAAGAATGCAGCTTCAACCTTTGTACGAGCTATGTACAAAACCTTTGAAGAACTCATTAGAGACATAGTGGAAGTGTACATCGATGACATCGTGGTCAAGGTCAAGAACAAGGAGTCACTCCTTGACACCTTGCAGGCTGTCTTCGACAAGCTGCGGGTCACGCACACAAAGCTAAACCCAGACAAGTGTGTCTTCGGGGTTAGCTCCGGAAAAATTCTTGGTTTCCTAGTAAGTCACCAGGGCATAGAAGCTAATCCGGCAAAGATCAAAGCCATTGAAGACATGCGTCCACCAGCCCACATCAAGGATGTCCAAAAGCTAACTGGATGTCTAGCAGCCCTCAGCCGGTTCATTTCAAGACTGGCGGAACGGACACTTCCCTTCTTCAAGTTATTGAGGAAGTCCAGACCATTTCAATGGTCTAAAGAAGCAGAAAAGGCGTTCCAGGAGCTAAGATAGCTCCTCACCACCCTACCAACTCTGGTAGCTCCGAACCCTGGTGAGCCTTTGCTGCTTTACATTTCAGCCACTGACGAAGTCGTCAGTATGGTCCTGGTTGCGGAGAGACCAGAACTATCCCATACTCAGGATTCCAGACCCCTTCGGGAGGGTCCGGAGGTTCCTGAAAGCGAGTCTGGGTCCCAGCTCCCAGACTTGATTCCATAAGAAGTTACTTCAGAAGACCCAGACCCCTCCGAGAGGGTCCAGGTCGCTTCTGAAGAAGCTCCGGGTTCCTCCAGCAAGGACCCGGAGGTCCCCGAAGAAAATCCGGATCCCTCCGTGAGGATCCGGGTCAATGAAGAGGAAGCTCCGGTCCACTCCGGGAGGGTCCGGACCATTCAGCGCCCAGTGTACTTCATCAGTGAAGTACTTCATGATGCCAAGACTCGATACCTAGAGGTGCATAAGCTGCTCTATGCAATCCTTATTGCCTCCAGGAAGCTTCGCCATTACTTCCAAGCTCAGAAGATCTCAGTGGTGACTTCTTACCCACTCCGAGCAATCTTGCATAATCCCAACTCAATTGGGAATATTGCAAAGTGGGCAGCGGAATTGGCTGAATTCGATCTCGAATTCATTTCAAGGCAAGCAATCAAGAGTCAAGCATTGGGAGACTTCGTGGCGGAATGGACTCCCTCTCCATCAAACCCTGGGGGCCCCAGTGAGCAGAAGCCGGAACACAAAGCTCCGGTCTTCACCGAGCCTCATTGGACCCTCTACTTTGACGGCTCCATGCAAAAGCAGGGGGCCGGAACTGGAATCCTTCTCCTCGCACCAACCGGAGAGAAGGTAAAATTGTAAGACCTATGTGTGCTGAATACATTGGCTTGTAGTGAATAAACTTGGCTTTGACGACAAAAGTTTTGAATATCACCAAAACACCTTTTTATCAAGGTCCGACTCTAGCTCTGAGCTACAGCAAGGTCCGACGGTAGGTCCGACTTGGTTTGGGTAGCTCCGGTTACATTCGATGCTAGGTCCGACTAGCTTTGGTCAGTTCCGGTGAAGTTTTGTCTTTAGCTCTGGCATGTTTTTGATAGCTCCACCGTGTTTTTGCTAAGCTCCGAAGTTGATTTTTCTAGCTCTGGTTTTTGGGATTACTAGTTCCGACTAGTTCTGGTTAGCTCTGGCGCTAGCTCCTGCTAGTTTTGTAAGCTCTAGCGGGAGCTTGGTTATACTAGTTTTGGTAAGTTCCGGCGCTAGGTTCTACTAGCTTTTGTTAGCTCCGGCTCAAGGTCCGGGTTGCTCTGGCAAGGTCTGGAACTTGACCGAAGTGCTTCTGCTTTTCATTTGCAATGTTTCGTACTTGCTTTACATGATTGGAAAGATTGCTTAGTATTCATTTGCTAAGTTTTTGGTGCGCTTTGGTTGATATGGATGATATCGTGGTACTGTGGTTTTGCAACATGCTTATGTGATGTTCTCACGTAGGGTGTTGCGTTCGGAACTAACTTGAGTCAAGTTGAGGACTTGAGATCGTATGGATTGGTTGTTTATTCATGTGCAGGTGTTGCTTGAGTTCAAGACATGGCTAGTGACGGGATCCATTGGACTAGTCTCAGGGAGGAGATGAGGTTCCAACAACCAAATTCAGGAGGAATTGGGGTTGAGCTGATCAGGAGGTTGCGCATCATGATTGAATCAAGAACAATGCATATGAAGGTATCGTGGACGTCATTGGAAGATGTTTGCACATGTGCAAGGAGTTCATGGACGTGGCTACATGGTTTCGAGACGTGATGAAGAGATGTGGACGTAAAGAATTGGTCGGAAAGGTCCAACTGACTAGGTTATGGACTCAGGCCGCAGCTGAGTCGGGTTTGACTCAAATATGGAAAGTTTTGAGTTGGTTATGATAGGATTTCGTGTGGGTCACGAATTTGAGTTGTTTAGGAATGTGGGAAACGTTCCTAAGGTGTTTGGAAGTCTTAAGATTGCTTCTATCTGCGTATAGAAGAATCTTGAGCAGTTATGGAAAGTTACGATTCGTGATCTTTGTAGGATTGGAGTCCTAGTTGATATTGGGTTGGCCTAAGGGCTGGTTATATAAGCAAGGGAGCCCAGAGCTCGTGGAGCACGACTTTGGAGCTGTTCCTCTTGTGTTCTATTGAATAAAATTCGTAGTTTGAAGGAACTTTTATGCCTTGTTCGTCCGACTTGTTCCAGACAAGTTTTACTCGTCGAGTTTCTGGACAGCACTACCTTTTGTTGGTGGTTTTATCATAACTCGAGTTTTACAGATCCAATTGACGTGATTCTTTTTGGGTTGTCTTCACAACTTGATTGTCTATCATATTTCAAAATTTCACGGTCATTGGATTTGTGTTCTATGATCTACACGAGTTTCTTTGCAGCGTTCCAGAACTGTTTTTTCTCGGGTAGGACAGATTGACCATTGTTTGATCTTTCGATCATAACTTGAGTTTTTATCATCGGATTTGAGTGATTCTTTTTGTGTTGTCTTCGCAACTTGATTCTCTCTGATATCTATCACTTTTGTCATGGTGAAACACGTTTAGATTAGTCTCACACACGATTTCTTTAACAGATCGTTTTTCTGCCGAAAGGGTTTGGGGTTTAATTGTTTCCGCTGCGTAAGATTTTTAAATCTACCATTCACCCCCCCTCTGGTAGCTTTTCACGTGCTCTTTGATCCTAAAATTGGTACCAGAGCCACGGTGCTCTAATCTTTGTGATTTGCGCGTGTTTTTGACTAATCATCATGGAGAAGTACTCTGCCAAACCTTGTGTGTTTGCTGATATTGATTTTCAGGTTTGGAAGGCACGCATGGAGGCTTTCATCCAGGCACAAGGCTTTGCAATATGGGAGAAGGTATACAAGCCTTACGAAGTGCCATCAAACGATCAAGTTACAACTACAAATCTGAGAGATGTCAACAACAACAACAAGGCTCGGAACTTGATCATACAAGGATTAACACAAAGCGACTTCGACCGTGTTGCACACCTCCGATCTGCATACTTTGTGTGGAAAGCACTTTGTGACTACCACGAAGGATCCAACACGATCAAAGAGGTAAGGCAAGACATGTTCAAGAAAGAATACATGCGCTTCGAGATGCAACCCGGTGAGTCTATTGATGACCTTTTTGCTCGCTTTAATAAGATTATCAGCACAATGTTAATTTTTCAGATGCTGAAAATGCTAGGCAATTGCTAAGTGCATTAGATATGTCAATTGGGAGATGAAAGTCACATCTATTTGTGAATCTACTGTCATGAGTTCACTTACTTTAGATGTGCTATATTCCAAGTTAAAAACTCATGAAATTGACATAATCTCACGTAAGAACCCCGATAAGTCTATTGCATTTGTTTCACAACGTGATATGTCTAGCTCCGGCCAATCATCATCTTGCAATACTCTTGCTTTGTTGTCCTCACTAACCGTGGAGCAGATCGAAGAATTTCCAGAAGAGGAGTTGGCACTCATCTCTACTAGATTCTCAAAAGCATTGCAAAATGTGAGAACTAGAAGGAGAGGAAGCTCCAGACCTCAACGCTGTTTTTAATGTGGTAAAACATGACATTTTCGTACAGAATGCCCTAACCTTTCAGGTCCGACCACCCGGGAAGAAAAACAAAGCAAGGTTCGGACCTCCTCTGGAAATTCCAACAAGAAGAAGAAAGGTACCATAGGACGCTAGATGATCAACAGTTTCATGACCGCGCTTCAAGAGTTTAGTTCAAGCGACGTGGACATTGGAAGTGATGAAGATGAAGATGATTTGGCAAACTTGTACTTCATGGCGGGCAAGTCAAGATCAAGTATGGAGGAGGCAGAACACAACAGCGACAATGAAGAGGTATGTCCTACTTGCGAAGAAATGTGTGATGCTATTTCTCGTGCCACTATTATTGTTAAGAAAAAGGACAAAAAGCTTAGGGATAGTGCTGCTAAAATCGAATCACTAGAATATGAAATCAACCATTTAAAAACTTTGATTCCTAGTGATGATGCATGTTCCTCATGTGATTTAATATATGAACAATTGTCCTCATTAAGAAGTGCGCACACCTCCACACTTGATAAACTTGAGTTAGAAATTGAAAAGAACAAAGAGCTTGCTGTACTTAATGATAAAAACTTGAAAGATGCTAGCTGTTCTACAATTGATTTGCATTGTTCTACTTGTGATGATCTTGATAAGAAACTACAGGATGCTATGAATGAAATTTCTATATTGAACAATGCTTTACGTTCTCATGAAGTTAAATTCTGTTCAAATTGCAAACTAAAAGGAAAAACTTCATGTGAAAATTGTCTTGATCTGTCCAATAAACTTGATGACATGCATAGGACATTAGATCGGTTTTGTAATGGGAATAAGAACCTAAACTTACTGCTGAATTCTTCCAAGTCTTGCAATGATAAAACTGGTTTAGATTTTGATTCTCATGCTCATGCTAAGGCACATCCACCTAAAATAGTAAAGTCATTAGGAAGTGGTTTGATTCAAACAGTTCCTAAACAAAAAGGAGTGGTTTTCAAATCTGCAGGAGTGCTGCCTCATTCGGTTTCAAATAAAAATATTGCTTGCTCATCTAGACATGAACACGAAGTTAAATTTCATTGTACCTTCTGTGGTAGAGATGGTCATGTCATAGATTTTTGTTATAGACTAGCTAAACAACAGAAAAGGGAAAGAATGGTTGCTAGATCTCATAACTTCAATACAAAATTTGCTGCACACATTGAACTGAATGTACAACCTGCTGTTTTGAGTCAAAAACATTCAAAGTTTACCTCCGGACCTTCTGTTTTTGCCTCCGGAGCTATTGATTTTTGTGCTACACAATTAACACCTTATAGGTCAGTAGTCAAGAATAAAAAAACTCAAACTTTGACTCATAAACCTACTGTTTTGTCTCAGCTTTCGTGTGTTTTTCCTGCTGCACATCGCGTGACTCAGTACTAGATTCCTAAATGCCTTATGACTAACCCCAGTATTGAGTCATCGACGTATTGTGCTTTTATGTAGGTTACACGTTTGAGGAAGGAGAACATTTGGATTGTGGATTCAGGTTGCTCACGCCACATGACCGGTAACAAAGATTGGTTCTCCTCCCTCACTTTTGTGTCACGTGTAGAAAATGTTACTTTTGCCGATAATTCTTCAACTCCTATAGTTGCTAAGGGTTCAGTTAGAGTAAATGATCACTACACTTTGAAGGATGTGGCACTTGTCAAAAATTTGAAATATAACTTGCTTTCTGTTTCACAATTGCTAGATGAAAATCTAGAAATTATTTTCAATAAAAACTGCTGCAAAGTTGTAAGTTCAAATAGTGAGCTTATTTTTAACATGTCTCGGTTTGGAAGAGTTTTTAAAGCTGATTTTGATATGTCTTCCTCTAAGCATAGGTGTCTAGTTGCTAATGATTCAAAGGACTTATATTTTTGGCATCGTAGACTTGGTCACGTAGGCTTTGATCACCTAACACGTGTTAGTGCTCTTGATCGCATACGTGGGCTGCCTAAGCTTAAAGGGGACAAAGAAATTGTGTGCTCTTCTTGTAGACATGCTAAGATGGTTGCAGGTTCACATACCCCTCTCACAATGATCATGACAACTGAACCATGTCAACTTTTGCATCTTGACACCGTAGAACCTTCACGTGTTCAATCCTTCGGAGGTAAATGGTATGTTCTTGTTATCATTGATGATTATTCTAGATACTCTTGGGTTTACTTTATGGCGTCTAAGAATGAAGTTTTTAGTCACTTTAGAACTTTGTTTCTTAGATTATCAATTGATCACCCATGATCATTAAAAGCAATTAGAAGTGATAATGGAACTGAATTTAAAAATCAATCTTTTGATCACTTTTGTGCTGAAAATAGAATAGATCATCAATTCTCTTCACCATATGTACCTCAACAAAATAGTGTTGTAGAAAGAAAGAGCAGAACCTTAGTTGAGATGGCTAGGACTATGCTTGATGAATATCAAACTCCTAGGAAATTTTGGGCTGATGCGTTAGCAACCGCTTGCTATGTCTCAAATCGTGTTTTCTTGCGTGCTAAGCTAGGTAAAACACCATATGAGCTCCGGTTTGGACATAGGCCTAGTGTTACATACTTTCGGGTCTTTGGTTGCAAATGCTTTGTTAAGGAACATGGTAACCTTGATAAATTTGAACCTAGATCCATTGATGGCATGTTTCTTGGTTATCCATCTCATACTAGAGGCTACCGTGTGCTTTTATTTGACACTAACAAAATTGTGGAGACTTGTGAAGTGTCTTTTGATGAAGCTAGCCCAGGTACTAGCTCCGGTGTTGCAGGACCAGATCCATATCCTCAGGGGGAGTGTATTTTCGAAGATGAAGAAGAGCCGGTGATACTGCCTGGTAGTTCTGAAGTTGATACGTGTCCAGCTCCGGACATTGAACAAGCTCCGGCTATCACCTATGCTGGTCCTGATCGTCCACAAGTCACAAGCTAATCAATCTACGATGAACCTAATGAAGAAGAAGCTTGTGAGACATCTATTCCCCTACGGTTTTACAAAGATCATCCCCCACAACAGATGATTGGAAGCTTGCACGAACGAG
This sequence comes from Tuctoria greenei, assembly GCA_036927565.1. Classification (NCBI taxonomy): domain Eukaryota; kingdom Viridiplantae; phylum Streptophyta; class Magnoliopsida; order Poales; family Poaceae; genus Tuctoria; species Tuctoria greenei. Next base: position 105,479,859 of record JAYESD010000003.1, on the reverse strand, counting down.
TCACACGGTCCAGGTTTTGTGATCCAAACTCTCATGCTCATTCTGCTTTTGTTGCTTCTTTTGAACCCAAAGATATATCACACGCACACACTAATGAATCTTGGATTATTGCCATGCAAGAAGAGTTAGAAAATTTTGAAAGAAATAATGTTTGGAAACTTGTACCTCCTCCTCAAGGTCACACTTTAATTGGAACTAAATGGGTATTTAAAAATAAACAAAGTGAGGATGGGGTTGTGGTTAGGAATAAGGCTAGGTTGGTTGCTCAAGGTTTCACTCAAGTTGAAGGTCTAGATTTTGATGAAACTTTTGCTCTTGTCGCTAGATTAGAAGCCATAAGAATTTTGTTAGCTTTTGCAACATCTAAAGGTTTTAAGCTATATCAGATGGATGTTAAAAGTGCTTTTCTTAATGGCTACATAGATGAGGAGGTTTATGTCAAACAACCACCGGGTTTTGAAAATCCAGATTTTCCTAATCATGTTTACAAACTGTCCAAAGCCTTATACGGTCTCAAACAAGCCCCTAGAGCATGGTATGATAGGTTAAAAACATTCTTACTTGAAAAGGGGTTTACCATGGGAAAGGTTGATAAAACTCTTTTTGTGCTTAAGCATGGCAATGACTCATTATTCCTTCAAGTGTATGTGGATGATATTATCTTTGGTTGTGCTTCTCATGATCTTGTGTCCAAGTTTTCAACATGATGAGTTCTGAATTTGAAATGAGTATGATGGGTGAACTCACTTACTTTTTGGGGCTGCAAATCAAGCAAACCAAGGAGGGTACCTTTGTGCATCAAACGAAGTATACCAAAGACCTCCTAAGGGGCTTCAACATGGACAAAAGCAAGCCTCTCCGGACACCAATGGGAACAGCAACAACACTTGAACTTGATGAAGATGGTGAATCTGTGAATCAAAAAGAATATAGAAGCATGATCGGATCACTTTTGTACCTCACGACATCAAGACCGGACATACAATTCAGCGTATGTCTTTGTGCACGGTTTCAAGCTTTCCCACGTGTTTCACATCGTCAAGCCGTCAAAAGGATTCTCAGGTACTTACATGGAACTCAAGAATTTGGCATTTTTCTTCCTTCTTCCTCAACCGTTACTTTGAAAGCTTTTTCGGATGCTGATTTTGGGGGTTGTAGGATTGATAGGAAAAGTACTTCTGGTGCTTGTCATTTTCTTGGTAATTCTCTTGTTTCTTGGTCCTCTAGAAAACAAAATTCAGTTGCACAATCCATAGCCGAATCTGAATATGTAGCTGCTGCTAGTGCTTGCTCACAAATTCTTTGGATTGTTCAAACACTTAAGGACTATGGGGTTGATCTAGATAGTGTTCCACTATTATGTGATAAGACTAGTCCCATTTGCATTGCTAAAAACCCCGTGCAACATTCTAGAACTAAGCACATTGACATTAGGTATCACTTTCTCCGAGATAATGTTGAAAAAAGAAACATTGTGCTTCACCATGTAGATACCGAACAACAATTGGCTGACATTTTTACAAAACCTTTGGATTTCACTCGTTTTTGTTACATTCATAGTGAAATAGGGGTTATGCATCCTCATGGCTTAAATTGAGGGGGAGTTTTTGAAACTTGGGAAGTCTATGTGTGAATCTGAAATTAAAATAATATGAACATAGTATTTCATACATATATGACTTTTTGATTCCTTTTACATGCTGAAAGTTCTTACTACATTACTTGTGTTATACATTTTGTAGTTTTTGCCATGTCTAGTAATTGGAATAATTACTTACACTAAAACTGGTCATGATCGAACTTTCTTGCTATTTTGAACTTGTTACATGTTCACAAGTGCCTTTAATCATTAAGAATTAATCAAGTAATAAACTCACATGTTGAGTTTTTATGAACAAATATAAATTGAGAAAATATTAAGAGAATATGCATGCATCACACTTCTTCTTTTGAGATGGCTTATCACTGCACTTAGATATGAACTTGGAAGAAGTTGTGTATGACTAAAACCATGTCCTTAAGCTTCTGATTGTCAAATGACATAGGCTTGGCTTGGTTGGTTAGAATAAGGCAGATGCGCATATAATCTCTTGCAAATAGCATATAATCTCTTGCAAATATCATATGATCTAAATTTATGCTTTGAAAAATAATAAAATGCAGCAACTAGTGTCATGATTTCAGGTTTTGAAATAGTTAAGTTTGTGAGATCATGACTTGCTTAAATTGAAAATTACATATGATCTCTAGCATGGCTTACACTACTTTATGTATCTCATTGATGTGATAGTGTAAGTTACTTGATAGTACAACTTGGATGAGCTTTGTTTTATATGTATATGTTATAATATGCTCATAACAATTAAAATTTCTCTTTTACCTTGCTGAATACATTGTCAAAGGGGGAGAGATTAATCACACATTCAAAAAGGGAAAGATAATGTGCATGGGGAGAGATGATAAAGGAGAAATATGTGAATTTTGAATTTTTGCTTTTCTTCTCATTTTATTTCTGATTTACAAAAAGGGGAGATTTTAATGAGAATAAGCCAATGTTCGAATTTTAAATGGTGTTGCCAATGCATTCATCAAGGGGGAGATTGTAAGACCTATGTGTGCTGAATACATTGGCTTGTAGTGAATACACTTGGCTTTGATGATAAAAGTTTTGAATATCACCAAAACACCTTTTTTATCAAGGTCCGACTCTAGCTCTGAGCTACAACAAGGTCCGACGGTAGGTTCGGCTTGGTTTGGGTAGCTCCGGTTACGTTCGATGCTAGGTCCGACTAGCTTTGGTCAGTTCCGGTGAAGTTTTGTCTTTAGCTCCGGCATGTTTTTGATAGCTCCGCCGTGTTTTTGCTAAGCTCTGAAGTTGATTTTTCTAGCTCCGGTTTTTGGGATTACTAGTTCCAACTAGTTCTAGTTAGCTCCAGCGCTAGGTCCTGCTAGTTTTGTAAGCTCCGGCGGGATCTTGGTTATACTAGTTTTGGTAAGTTCCGGCGCTAGGTTCTACTAGCTTTTGTTAGCTCCGGCTCAAGGTCCGGGTTGCTCTGGCAAGGTCCGGAACTTGACCGTAGTGCTTCTGCTTTTCATTTGCAATGTTTCGTACTTGCTTTACATGATTGGAAAGATTGCTTAGTATTCATTTGCTAAGTTTTTGGTGCGTTTTGGTTGATATGGATGATATTGTGGTACTGTGGTTTTGCAACATGCTTATGTGAGGTTCTCACGTAGGGTGTTGTGTTCGGAACTAACTTGAGTAAAGTCGAGGACTTGGGCTCGTATGGATTGGTTGTTTATTCATGTGCAGGTGTTGCTTGAGTTCAAGATATTGCTGGTGACGGGATCCATTGGACTAGTCTCAGGGAGGAGATGAGGTTCCAACAACCAAATTCAGGAGGAATTGTGGTTGAGCTGATCAGGAGGTTGCGCATCATGATTGAATCAAGAACAATGCATATGAAGGTATCGTGGACGTCATTGGAAGATGTTTGCACGTGTGCAAGGAGTGCATGGACGTGGCTACATGGTTCCGAGACGTGATGAAGAGATGTCGACGTAAAGAATTGGTTGGAAACATCCAACCGACTAGGTTATGGACTCAGGCTGCGGCTGAGTCGGGTTTGACAAAAATATGGAAAGTTTTGAGTTGGTTATGATAGGATTTCGTGTGGGTCACAAATTTGAGTTGTTTAGGAATGTGGGATACGTTCCTAAGGTGTTTGGAAGTCTTAAGATTGCTTCTATCTGCGTATAGAAGAATCTTGAGCTGTTATGGAAAGTTACGATTCGTGATCTGAGTAGGATTGGAGTCCTAGTTGATATTGGGTTGGCCTAAGGGCTGGTTATATAAGCAAGGGAGCCCAGAGCACGTGGAGCACAACTTTGAGGCTGTTCCTCTTGTGTTCTATTGAATAAAATTCGTAGTTTTAAGGAACTTTTGTGCCTTGTTCGTCCGACTTGTTCCAGATAAGTTTTACTTGTCGAGTTTCTGGACAGCACTACCTTTCATCGGTGGTTTTATCATAACTCGAGTTTTACATATCCAATTGACGTGATTCTTTTTGGGTTGTCTTCAAAACTTGATTTTATATCATATGTCAAAATTTCACGGTCATTGGATTTGTGGTCTATCATTTACACGAGTTTCTTTGCAGCGTTCCAGAACTGTTTTTTCTCGGGTAGGAAAGATTGACCATTGTTTGATCTTTCGATCATAACTTGAGTTTTTCTCATTGGATTTGAGTGATTCTTTCTGTGTAGTCTCCGTGACTTGATTCTCTCTGATATGTATCACTTTTGTTACGGTGAAACACGTTTAGATTAGTCTCACACACGATTTCTTTAACAGATCGTTTTTCTGCCGAAAGGGTTTGGGGTTTAATTGTTTCCGCTGCGTAAGATTTTTAAATCTACCATTCACCCCCCTCTGGTAGCTCTTCACGTGCTCTTCGATCCTACAAAAATACATGGTACACCTTGACTTCAAGGAGACCAAAAACATGGCGGAGTACGAAGCACTCATCTACAGACTAAAGGTGGCACTGTCATACGGTGTCAAGCAGCTACTGGTCAAGGGAGATTCACAGCTCATCATTAAGCAAGTGAAGGGTGAATGCTCCTGCAACAACCTCCAGCTAGCTGCTTACCTCCTTGAAGTCTAGAGGCTTCAGAAGGACTTCGAAGTCCTAGACCTCCACCATGTCCAGCGTGCCCACAACGCTGAAGCTGACGAACTCTCGACAAAAGCGTCAACCGGAGCTCCGGCTCCTGACGGAACTTTTGTCCAGAGGTTGTCAAAACCCACAGCTCAGCTTGCCGAACTGAGCGAAGGGGGCGAGATCAGCATCCCGAAGCTGACGGTCCCGATGGCCCTTTTACCATGGCAGCCATCAAGGGTCGTAGGTGCTGCTGGATGCTCCGAGCAACCCAGCACGCAAGACTCAAATGCTCAAGTTAGCTCCGATGCATGGATCTCGAAGATCCGGAGCTACTTGAAAGACAACATCCTTCCTGACGATGATGTATCCGCTGATCGGATAGTCAGATTGGCTAAAAGATACACGTTGGTAGAAGGGGATCTCTACCGGCGTGGTGCCAACGGCATCCTAATGCGGTGCATCACAAGGGAAGAAGGCTGCGAGCTCCTCACAGAAATCCATGGAGGCGAGTGTGGGAACCACGCGTCTTCCCGCACGCTGGTCGGTAAAGCCTTTCGGCCTGGTTTTTACTGGCCTACAGCACTCTAGGATGCAACTGAACTGGTAAAAAAATGCGAAGCATGCCAATTTCATGCAAAGCAAATTCACACACTGGCTCAGCCTCTACAAATGATACCTCCTACATGGCCCTTTGCTGTGTGGGGGATGGACATCTTGGGACCTTTCCCAAGAGCCGTCGGAGGTTACAAGTTCCTGTATGTCGCCATTGAAAAGTTCACCAAGTGGCCGGAAGCAACTCCAGTTGTGACAATAAACAAGCAATCTGCTATCAACTTTTTGCAGTCCATCGTATGCAGATTTGGAGTCCCAAACAAAATCATCACTGATAATGGGACCCAATTCACAAGCTCTGCATTTCAAGGATATTGCGAAGACCTCAGCATTCAAGTTTGCTACGCCTCCGTAGCTCACCCAGCAAGCAATGGCCAGGCTGAGAGAGCAAATGCTGAAATCCTTAAAGGACTCAAAACGCGCACCTATGAGCGCTTGAAAAAACATGGAGCCAACTGGATTGAAGAACTTCCGCCCACTTTATGGGCCAACAAGACAACTACAAACCGGTCAACTGGAGAGACACCCTTCTTCCTGGTGTACGGAGCTGAAGCAATCCTTCCTCCGGAGATCACCTTGGGGTCACTCCAGGTTCGGACCTTCGACGAAGCCACGCAGGACCAGCTCCGGCGTTAAGACCTAGACCTCCTAGAGGAGGGAAGGTGCTAAGCAGCTGTTCGGAATGCCCGATACTACCAAGCCCTTCGGTTCTATCATCAGCGGCATGTACACAACCGACAGCTTGAGGAAGGCGATCTAGTGCTACGAAGAATACAATCCAGAGAAGGGTTAAACAAACTCTCCCCTAGCTGGGAGGGACCTTTCCGAGTAATTAAAGTATCCCGTCCCGGAAGCGTTCGCTTGGCTACCGAGGATGGGACACCTCTCCCAAATCCTTGGAACATTGAGCACCTCCGTAAGTTCTACACTTAATATCACGGAGGTGAGTCTGTAGTAACTTGAGGTGTATGTTATAGAGTCATTGTACAGAGTCGGGTAGTTCCTCCGGGAGAACAGCCGGACCTTTACCGGAAGGTCCACAAAGTTCATGCAACACTTGTCACAGTCCCGTGACTAAAAGTGTAGCTAGCTACCCTGGGTCAAACGAGAAATGAAACACGCTTAGCCTGGTTCCGTACCCTAAGAGTGTACTTGTTTCCCCTGTACCCCGGACCTATAATGAAAGACATCTTCATGTGAAACAGACTCCACGTGCATTTACTTTGTACAGGCTCAACATTTTTTATTTTTCTCTTTCTTGTCTATAACAAAGACGTGCAATTCTTAAGAAATTTTAGTTCGACTGGTTCATATACGATTCGAGCTGTATTGTCGATTCTTCAGGATTCAAATATTGTTCATGGCCCACTCGCCTGAATGCCGCCAAGCCAATCTAGGGCCGGAGTGTGCTATCGACTTAGCCTGGTCAAGCACCCTAAGTACGCCACTCTACCTACACCCCGGCAGGCCAAAGTAAGGCGGGTCCAAGTACAATTGGATCCGGAAGAAAGAAGGCAATGCGTTCGGTCGCATTCAGAACCGTGTTAGACCTAAAATTTTCTTGAGAATTGTAAGCCACGACGAAGTTATAGGCAAGGAGCGAATTTTACTATTTTTCTTGGCTACAGTGTGCAGGAAAAATAAAGAATCCACATTGATGGAGAAAAGCCGGAGCTGACGAAGCTCCGACTTCCCCTAGGTGGCTTATAATCGATGTTGAACATTGAAAACGAGCATCACTGGAGCAACCAAGCTCCGGTAAACCTAGGGGGGCCAGCCGTCGACACAGACTAAAAGATGGTGAGAAGATTCCACAAACGGAGTCTGCTGCCGACAAACTACACGTTGGCAAAGGTCACTGCTAGAGCTACTAAGCTCCGACACCCCGGAGGTCTAACTATCGATGCTCTACGCGTTGATAGGAACTACTGCTGGAGCTACTAAGCTCCGACAACCTCAGGGGGCCTTCACTATCGAAGACTTCGGACCTACACTCTACAAGTTCGAAGCAAACGAGTCTTCAACAAAACATAATATCCTCTTGGTACATGTTCACAACCAAATTGTGTACATCTACCAGGGGGCCAAGGGAAGACAAAAGTGTTGAAGACAAAAAATGAAATTCGCAAAAATTTGGATTTCATTCATATGGAGACAAGGGATTACAAAATTGGGGAAGAAAAAGAGAGAATACAAGTGCGAGATACGGAGATGGTCCTAGACCCTATGGAAGAACTGGGCGACCTTCTGAGCAACCTCCGACACGTTGGCTCGGGTGGCTTCACCTTCTCCTTCGACGGGACCTTCAAGCACCGGGTCCAGAGGAAATTGGGGATTCGGGCTGGTGTAGCACGTCAGCACATACTCTGCGACGTTCTTCGCCAGGGATTGCCCCTCAACCTCCAACTGGTCCACAATGACGTCGCCCAACTTGGAGAGTTTGCTACCTACCGAGCTCAACGCTTGCAACGCCAGGTCCGGCTCTGGCTCCGAATCATCCGGACGCATGGGACTGAAGCCCATCAGTGTCAGCGCGTCGTTGGCCTTGCCCAGGAACTCCCAAACCTGTAGGGAGTCTGCAGCACTCAAGCCCTTCACTTCTTCCAAGGATCTTTTGGCCGCCGCCAGTTCAGAATTCTCGCGAGCGAGGCGCTCAACTTCTTTGGCATTTTGCTGAATCTTTTCAGCAACCCGCTTCTCGAGTTTTCCGAACTCCTCCTCCCGGAGGTAGATCTTGTTCCGGCGGTCAACCAGGTCCTTCTCCCTGCCCCTTACTTTCTTCTCCCTGGCAGCGATGGCACACCCTTGCTCGTAGAGTTCCTGCCCTCGCACCCAGGCCTTCTCCTCCTCCTCAAGGCAACGCTCCTCCAACTTTTTGGTGCGTTCCTCGAGACCCTTGTCAACCAGAGCCACCTTTTCGGCGAGCTCCTCCTCCCTCCTCAAGACATCATCCCGCAGCTCTAGGAGTTTTTGCTCTTCATCTTCGAGCCTCTTCTCCCTCTCCTCAAGTGCCTCCCGGCGCTTGATGAGAGTAGTGTTAATGGCCTCAAGCCTTTCTTGGCGTTCATCAGCCGCACTATTAGCTGCTTTGGTCTGCTCATAATTGGCCCGGGATTGAGCGTCGAGGGCGCGAGTCAAGCTCTCCCTGTCATCTGATAACTTGCCCCAGTACTCCAGGCGGACCTTCTCCTGCTTGATCCATTCCTTGTCGTCAGCCAGCCTCGACTGCACCAGCTTGGTCTCGAAGTAGAGCCAGATACGCCACCGCCTAAGGGTTTGGCGCTCCTCTTCAAGAGCCTTGCTGTCGTGGTAGAATGCCAGCTGAACTTGACGCAGGCTAGAGCAAGCGTTGTCAATGGACAACGACAAGGGAATGGGTTCCGGACCTACTAGGGTCTCCTCCGCTAGTTCTAGCGGGTTCTCGCTTACAAAAATTGGGTACCACTCCTCAAGAGTGGTCCCCTGAGCCTCCACGGCCCTAGGGCCGTCCTCCAGGATAGCCTCAGTCGCCGCTGAGGAGGGTCCCGTGGAAGAAGTTCCGACCTCCGGAAGTGGTTCCGAAGTCCCCGCCGCCAGGTCTTCATTTCCCCCTGAGGCAGGAGGCTAGCGGCTTCATCTGGGCATTCCGGCTCAGCGGCAGGCACCTTCGCCGACAACACTTCCGGAGCAGGTACTGCTTCCGGCTCCAGCCGGGGCCCCTCCTCCACTGATGGCTCGGCTGTTGGCATCTCGACCACCACGGGTTCGAGTGCTGATGCCTCCGCAATAACCGGCCCTGGGGCCGGAGCTTCAACGGCAACCAGCTCGGGAGCCGGAAGGTCTTCAACATCAACCGGCCCTGCGGCCGGAGTTCCAGCAATGACCGGCTCTGCGGCCGGTGCTTCAGGGGTAGCCGGCCCAACCACCGGGACTTCCTCAACATCCGGCGCGCACGCCGGGACTTCAATTACCTCCGGCTCAACCGCTGGGGCTTCGACAATTTCCGGCTCTAGGGCCAGAATTACTGCTTCCTCCGGCTCAACTGCCGGAGCTTCCATCATCTCAGCATCAAGACCCAGAGCTTCAACCTCCGGGGCAGGTGCTGCTGGTGCATCTTCTCTCCCGCGATATTCACTACCACAAGAGTCTCGAGGGATGAGTCGAGGTCCATGACCACGACAGCTGGCGCCGGAGCTGTCGCAACTTCAGCCACCACTTGGGGCAGCGCCGGGACAGGAGCAGAAGCTTCTGCCCTCACAGCTTCAGCTGCTGTGGATGAGGGTGGAGCTTCACTCCTCTTCTTGGGAACGCTGCAGATGATGGATGAAGAAACTTAAAAAATAGTTACAACAACAAAATAACTGTCTGAGGTAAGGATTAAAAATTACCTCGGGAGGCTTCCGCACCAGCTTGCGCGGAACCTCTTTCTCGGGCGTTCTGGGCTAATCATAGCCGCCACCGGCGTGGAAGCTCCGGAAGGTCCCCCAGAACTCGTTGCAATCACGGGCACTTCCTTAGTCGAGGCCCTCCTCGACCGGGAAGGACCTCCGGACCTAGAGGCCTCAGCTGGCCCTGGTGATGGAGTCGCATGCTCAGAGCTAGCGCCCGGGAAGACGCCGCTGCGGGTACAGTCGCCGCAGTTGTAGAAGACCTCCCCCTCCGGGGAGAAGGAGCTGATGCAGAGGTTGCAGGCCTGACGGACCTTCCGTCGGCATGCTACAGCTTCCTCTTCCGGCTCAAGGGTTCGTCTGCCGGCTCCTTGCCCTTGCCGATGACTTCGATCCTTGCCTTCGGGGCAGGGTCGGAGCCACCTTCGGAAGCCCCAGGATCATCACCCTAGAGGTCGATCTTCTCTCGATGACACCAAGGTCGTCAAGCACCGGCATCGTCCGTCTGAGCTCCCTGCTGAACTCTACTTCCACGTTCAGAGGGAGGAAGGCTGATGGAGGGGTCAAGTCATCTCCCGCGATGTCGATGCCGTGCTGGAACTTCTTGAGATGTAACTCCAAGGTTGCCCCTGCCATGTTGGACTTCAGTCCGGTCTCAACCCGATCATCGTCCATCACGCTGTTGAGGGCCCAAGCGAGTTTTTCTCTCCTCTTCAGCGGTGCCCACCTGTTGACCAGGAAGTTGCATAATACCGCATGAGGAGTTAATTCTCCCTCCACGCACTGGCGGATCTTGGTTAGAGCAGGGTTGAAGGCATCTGACAGCACTGGAGCTTCACTCCAGACTGCAGTGTCGATGTTGGGGAGGCCTTCGGGCAGCTCCAGCTTCTCGTGCTCCTCCACCCGGATGACTATCCAGTCCTTCTTCCAGTCATCCCACTTTCTGGAGGGAAACGACCGGAGGTACTTGAATGGGCACTTCTTGCGCTTCACGAAGTAGTAGAAGCCAAGGTACTCATTACTCCTACCGGTGGTATGGACGGTGAAGAAGGTCCAGAAAAGTTCAATGCAGGGGGATACCCACCCACATTTCACAGAAGTGGACGAAGATAGACACAAGAAGAATGGAGTGAGGGCCAATGTGGTACAGCTGTAGACCATAAAAGTCTAGCAGCATCAAGAAAAAGGAGGAAAAAGGTGGGATCAACCCCACCATGGCGTATGAAGAGAAGTATACCATCTCGCCGGTGTGCTCCTTCTCGAACGGGAGCTCTCCACCGGCGCGGACCAGGCAGTTGAAGAAGTCTGGGGACCATCCCATGAGGGCTCGAACCTTCTTCAGGTCACCTTCGGTCTTCAAACGGCTCTCGCGGAGACCTAACTCCATCGCGGCACAGCAAGACGAGAGAGGAAAAGCAAGCACAAGTTGGGAGTTTGAGCGTAAGATCAGATGAGAGGCGTAAAGAACCCCAGACGGTGAACTCTTTCCTTCTTGAGTAAGCCCTCGTAATGCTTGGATGGAAACCACAAGGAAGTCAAAGATACTACTCAAAAATTCCACCTAGCCGATGACAAGAGGGCCCGGGACCACCCCGACGATCAAGTTGAGGTTCTTACCCAGGCGAACGGTTGTCATCATGAGGTGGGAAGCCCGAAGGCGGTGGCCTGACAAGGCGCGCAGAACCGATACAATTTTCGTATCGGGAACCGGCGACCTTCAATTGCGTGAGATCCGCATGCCAAAGATCTCATTTGCCGCACACAGGATATGCCACGCGGCGAGGATTTAACTCCAAACTATCGCCAACGGCACAACCGAAGACCTTTGAAGACTCACTTCAAAAGTCGAAGGATGAACCCACCTCCGGTGGAATGATTTCACCCAATGGGTCTTCCCCTGAGGTGGGCCCAGGGGGCCACTGTCGGTACCCTGGGAACCGTATACCCCTTGAGATTGCAAAGATCTCAAGGGAATGTCATCTACTTGATTTGAAGACCTTCGGAGGCCCACATGTCAGACATAACCGGACCCGCTTCTCCAACATGGTTAGTCCCAGGGTCGCCACGTGTACTGTCAAACCGGGGCTACCGCCCACAAGGGGGAAGCTCCGGGCTATGTACCAAAATGGCACCCCCGGACCTAACCCCAGACTGAGGGAAGCTCCGGAACTGACACGTGTCAGGTAGATCCGGACCTATCTATTTCCCACAGTATGCTCCAGAGCTGCCACGTGTCCAACCGATGGATCTTCAGCCTCTAACCTCCGGAAGACTGCACAACAGCTCCGTATCTTCAAAGGGGAATCAAGGACTTCAAGACCCGATTAAGTGTCATTAATACTATATTAATGACACACGATCGGACGACCTTAATTACCAGTAACGGTGCTGTCAAAGCCCATAACTCGGTCATTAAGGGCAATTAAACGTGTTGAATGTGTATCAATATCAGTAACCACCGGGGCCACATGTCGGGCCAGGCTAACTTGTAACGGCCCGCCCTTGTACTATAAAAGGACAGACCGATGATACATAGAGGACTCTATGGACACACACTCACTGGAGACATGCTCACTCTGCATTCTCAACTGACGTTGAGCTCATACATTCAATACAACACCAACACACCCCGTGGAGTAGGGTATTACGCTCAGGCGGCCCGAACCACGTAAATCTTCGTGTCTCTTGTGTCACTTAACACTTCACCTTCTTGAATCTCCGCGCGCCCACACCGAACCTCAAACTCCTCTAACACTTTAGTAGTGTCGGGAGATCTGCCGGATCAAAACCACCGACAGCCTCCATCATGGGGTGGATAGTTGGCCCTTCAACCAACACTCATGTCATGGGTTGGCTCCACCAATCCATGACCATATTTGTGCTGGAGCTGAAGGAGTCCTATTCTCATTCATAATGGATGAGAATATGGCCTCCAAAGTGGATTGAAGAATGCTCTAGTTCCCTTAGCTTGGCATGCATTTAACAAGGTAGACATGTTAGTTATGGAACTACACCTCCCATTGAAGTAACATGAAAATCAAGCCAATGAAGAAATGTTTGGATGATCCATGCCATGGATATTCACATGATTTGTGAAAATCCATGTCAACATGGGCCACTTGGGGAATCATTTCCCTAAAGACCCATGATGATTCTTCCTTCCAAACACAACTCCAAAGGCTATCGCCTACAAGGAGATTAAGGGTGAATCTACATCACCCTTGTAATCAAGAAGGCTATGGGGATTTCAAGGGATTTAAGTTCAACTAGCCTACCTTGAAGTATCTTGTCCATGGCCAAGAAATCAAGACAACATTTACATGAAGCTCTTGGCCAAGGATAAGAAAATTAAAGAGCATTCAAGATCCAAGATATCCCACAATCACTTGTTGGGATTCCTACCCTTCAACCAAGCCCATGCAACCTAGGCAAGTGACATTGTGGATGAAGCATTCTTGTTTGATTATGGAGTCCACGTGTCATCATGCCCAAGGAAGCTTTTGATCCATTATCAAAGTATGGATTAACCTTAAGGGATATCAAGATGGTCTTAATAACACCCCTAAAGAAGGACAAGACTCACCATGCTCATGAGAGAATATCATCAAGAGGGAAAAGCCGTCACTATATCAACAAGTCTTCATCAAGATGACGGAGAGGCTAGGGCCACCATGTGGTCCACATGCTCAACTAACGTGCCAAAGGAGATTTGGCATGTTAATCAAGAGAATTTGCTCACATCTTCAACTCTAGGATTGGACAACAAATCCTTGCACTAAACAGGACGGAGGTAAGTCCCACTCATCGGACTTCAAAAATTCGGTGAGTCCTTGCCAATAGGTTAATTGGTAGTTATCTCATATTTGCTTTCTCAATTGCATATTTGAATTTTCCATTAGTCTTTTCATTTGCATTTATAATGTTTGAATTTTCACACTTGCGTGTTGGAGAGTAAAATTTCCAACCATCATAAAACTAAAATTTTGGATTTGGAAATAAATTTAGTTGGATATGAACCTTGGGCATAACCACTTGAATTCATCTTCCTAATTCAAACAAAAAATATTTCCTAATGTTCAATGCATTTGCAAGTTCTTTCAAGTTGGGCAAAACAATTTGGCAAAGGGTACAACATGCTTTTGAGCTAACGTAACCCGTTTTTGAGTTGTTCTATTTGTTCTTTATTTTAGTGCAGCCAAGACAAAATTTGCAAATAGGTTGGAAGGCCCCATCAAGCACATATCCCTCCATCGATCTCATTTTGAGTTCATGGTGAAGGAATGCTCAAGACGGTGGTCCAATTGAGGAACAAGATGAAGCTCATTCGACTCCAACCTAAACTTGGCAGGAGACAATGAACATGAAGGCTACACAAAAATCCATTGTCGTGAGTTTCTCACACAACGACCTTCAGCCAAGACTACTCTTCAATAGAGGTACAAGTTCAAATTTCCTGTCGTTTGAATTGCATCAGGATTGAATGATTTTTGCTTACATTGGTAAGGAAGGTTTACACCTTCGCATCATTCAATTTTTATGCATCCTCACAATAGTAAATGTTGGCGTTACTCTTTTTGATTCTTCAAAAAGGAATGTCACCTTACTTGGGAATAAATTTAAATAAGTACCTAGAATTTCATAAGCATTGCTAAAATTTACTTAGACATTCTCTGCCTAGATAATGCTTATGGAATGACTTAATGGTTTAATTGATATGTAGCAACGTAGGAATAGTGATGTCCATAATTTTTATTTGAAACTCATTCTTGCATGGATCACTGAATTCTAAATTCCTAGGCAAGAAATAAAAAATGTCCAGGAGGATAAAATTGAGAATCTTGTTTGCCATGATCCAAATAAAAATCTTTGCTCTTGTGTAAAAAACTATGATGGTTAGAAAATTTACATGGTGAAGGGATCCTTATAGTGTATTGCTTGCATTGTTATGAGTAGGAGCTTTAGAAAATGTGCAAATTGATTTATCCATAAAGCCCCACTCCTATAAATGAATAATACATTATTCATGAATACAATTGAAATTGACCCAATGCATGTTTGATTTTTATCTTCCCCGTACGTACAAATGAAGATTCGGTTACCTAACTCGAAAATTCATTTGTACAAGTATCGGGAGCTAACCATCCCACTCTATCATAGAGGGGAAGTTAGCAGGAGTAATATTACTATGTAAGCATTCTAAGATCCGATTGTTGGAATCCCTAGAGGATTCCATTTCAATATCTCTTGGCCAAGGACTGAATTAGGATGGTTGCCACCTGTCGGAAATTAAGCCCGAAGGTCAATCATAACTATACAAGGCTAGAGGTTTGACATGGAAACCCTCCATGAGCAACTAATGGGCTGATACGAATATGTGAGAGCATTATGCTCTCAACTATTCTAAGCACTCATTCAAGCTCAAGGGAATTGCCACCATCATTAGGTGTAAGTTATTCCTTTGTGGCTAAAAGGTATGATGAACCTCAACAAGGGAATGACAAAGATCACATCCAATGTATATTGGGTGCAAGTTGTTCCTATGTGGCTAGAAGGTATACCTTAGCCAAGGAACAACAGATCACACTCAACCAATGTTGAGTGAATGTCATCCCTTTGTGGTTATAGGTATGTTGTACCTTAGCCAAGGAATAACGGACCATACTCAACATATGTTTGCTACAAGTCACTCCTTTGTGGCTAAAGGTTATCATTACCTTAGCCAAGGAATGACAGATCGCACTCAATGTATTTATTTATGGCAATAAGGTATGATACACCTTAGCCAAAGAATGACGGAACACACTCAACGCATGTTGAGTGCACGTCATTCCTTTGTGCTAAGGGTTATCACTACCTTAGCCAAAAAATAACAAGGTACATCCAACCTATGGAAACCTTGAAGTGTGGATGAGCGACATCGACAACACTCTCCTCGACCACACTCATGATATCAATGGAAGGCAATCCAACATCGACACTCAACCCTCCAATGCCAAATCCATGCTGCAACAAGGTTAGGCCAACCTCATGGCCTACATCTGTCGTTAGGGTTTCAGCCCCTATTGCAAACCTTCAACAAGAACAAGCTTGGGGAGGACCCCCACTTGAGGTAACTTGTATCACATCTCGTTTGCATTCCATTATTTCTTTCCACCACAATTTCATCTAAAAGAAGGAGATCAATAATAATGTAGTATAGGTTAGGTTAATAAAATAAAAGATGTGTGGTAAGAATGATTTGGAATTTGCATAGATGAAATGATGAATATTTTCTCTGTTTAATTTTCCCAGGTCCCTAGTTTACAACTTACTACTCTCCAAAATATTGCTTTCATTGGCCAAAATTCTTTTGCCTTGATTTAGAAATTGTGGGTGGCAAAAGCTTAATCCAATTCTAAGTTGTTATGAGATATGATATAGTGATAGGGCTGCTACTCCTAGTTTGAAAGTGAAACTTAGATTTTTGGAGAAATTCGAAAAAGATTTAAGTTACTCTCATGTGATTGGAAATACCTACCAAAGGCATATGATACATTACATTGACAAATTTTATGCATATGCTATTTGTCTTCACATTGAGCTTTGTCAAACTAGTATATACCTATGTGAGATTTCATTAATTACTTTTTTGAATTCAAGACTTCACTTGCACATGCTATACTTCTACACTAGAAGTAACCAAATTCCCATCATACTACCAATCCACAATAAAAAAGAGAAACTCCATACCATTCATGCTTAGTACTCTCTCCAAATTTATTGCATAAAAAGGGAGTAGAAGACATGGCTACAAGAAAAAGAAAAAAAAAAGAAAATGCATGCTTACATCAAAAGCATGAGAAAAAAGATAAAAGTAGCCATGTTTCATCCCTGCAAAATAAGAGAGTCCACTCAAAAAGGAGTCATCTCAAATATCCACATACACCTCCATTCCATCACACATGCACAAGTCTTGAATCGAATAGTTTTGAACTGATTTCTCCTAAGGATTGCTTTTTTGACTTAGCAATATTATGTGTTGCAAATATGCCTACTATATTCCCTACCAAGCTCCACATATAAGCCTTATTTAGTGGTAGGATGAATTTAGGCATAATGCCTTGGTGAGGACATATTTCCACTACACATAAAGGAGAGATTGCGAGAATCAAATTGAGATACTTAAAATCTAAATTGAACTCTCCGGAATTTGAGTGGAACTTGATTTCTAGGGTATGTGTGCTCCATTTGATGTTCTATCTTTCAACCACCCATGAATAGGAGATGGCATAAGCCCCATAATGACTTAAGATGGGTGCAGTACCATGCCAATTTTTGCAATACTAGGTAGAGTATTTTGTTGTGCACATCGTACATGTGAAAAATAGAACATTGTAGGAACTCCTGATCATCAACCTGAAGTCTTGACTTTGCTCAGGACCAACAAAGGATAACCTTGGGGGAGTTTGTTGACGGCTGTTATATACCAATTTCACCCATCAATATAACTCAATTATGTGAATGAATTATCATTTCTTGCACACATCACCTTTCTATTTAACCTATTTCCACTTGCCGTTGGAGAATTTGTGTATGCAGACATTTTATGAAGGAATGGAGGTAAAAAGGACGGAGCAATCCTATAAAATACCATCCCAGCCAATCAAGCATCGACACATGGCACCACATGGATCAAACGGCCCACAAACAGAAGCATCCGAGGCTATCCAACGATGTACACCCTATAACAGTTAATGGGACCCACTTGGAAGTCACCCTGAGAAAGCACATTGGAATTGGTCCACTTTTCTATTTGGCCGAAGTGGTGGTTCGGCCGAAGTGCTTCTGGGGCCAAACTTGGTCAACTTCCATGTGTTGGCTCCTCCTGGCTTGAAGAAGTCTGTGGTGACTGAGTCGCTAACTTTTTGTGGCGGGAACCAACCCTTCTCCACCTATAAATAGGACGCCTCACTCCTCACTTCAACACACACCAATTGAACATTATTCTATTATATACACTAGTTCCCTTAGTCCTTAGTGGAGTTAGGCTATAGGGAGGAGAGCCTCTAGTTCCAAGTCCAAATATGGAAAGGTATGGCTCATGTATCTTTTCTTATATTTGTGAATTTAGGCATAATAAAGATATTATCTTTAGTATTCTTTTATTCATATACTTGGATAAAGCGTTTCTTGTCTGATTGTGGAGTCCATGTATGTGGTAGGAGTAGTCTTTATGATTATGCCATATCACTCGTAATCTATCATCATAAACACTACAAACCCCCACTATAGTCTAATTAGTTATGATATGATCATGTTGATATGAATAACTTATGTTATGTCTCAACATTGGTTCAACAATGTTTAGGTTAGTCATTGCCTTAAGATGGCTTGTGTCGTGACTCTTAAGGTATTTACTTAATATGATAGCATGGTGCTTGGATAGTTAAGTAACATTGGATGTCTCGTAGACCCACAGATTGAAGAGGTAGGTAGTAGGTGGTGACAACCCTATCTGTCCTTTGTTGTCCTATTATTGCAAGCGGTAAACCCGTGGCTGATATGTTGAACAACTTAGCATAAGGATTCACCATTGACATGCTCATTAGTATCTAACCTAGGTGTGAAGCCCGGTTCTGAAAAATGAACCAAGCTAACGCATATGTGTGCCCAGGATGTTCATCACACATACACGAGTGCAATCACAAAAGAGTATACAGAAAATTACCATAGAACAAGATTAATTATCAAATTTTATTACACAAACCATATTATCCTCGAATACAAGCTCTAATGAATATTAATGACAAGTTCAACTAATGCAGCGGAAATAAACTAATTAAGCAACTAAGCAAACTAAGCAAAAGGGATAGCGCAGCTCCATGCAACACCACAAGCAAAGTTGACGGTAGACACGGCCTAGAACTCCGCATTATCGCCATTAAACTCACAATCCTGACCTGCAACTGATGGGGGGGATTGCAAGAGTGAGTACATGTCGTACTCAGCAAGTGTGGAAAATATGACATGTGGTTGATTCAAATGACGACAATAATAATGGCTAAGTGCTGAAAAGTACAGTAAAACCATTTGGAAAAGCAATGAATCTTATTTATGTGAAGTAAACCCATCATAAACCATGTAACCATCATAATACCAGTCCATAATTTACCATTGCCAATAACCATAATCAATGTCATAAACCATGATTCCATCCCATAACCATAACCATAATATCAACCATAACCATTACCAAACCATAACCATCCCAAATTCCAGTTTCCCTCTAATCATGTAGGTCATCCAGACGCTCATAACCGGGAGCACGGCTATCATGATAGTTTTAATAGACTCTGCAGAGTTTGTACCACTTTACCCACGTGTTTGTGATTTCATCACCCGTCGGCGACTAAAGAACCTCCCTTATGCCAATTACACTTCCTTTGGTGTATGGCCAAGAGATCACAAAATAGCCTTTACAAAGGGATTACTAGTCTATTCAGATCCCACTGAGGTTTCACCGGTGGCGATGTCTCCCACTGAGCACATCTTCAACCAAGGGCCCCCTCTTGAGCCATTCGGATCCCAGGGTAGTCCCACCAATCCTCAACAGACCCAATCCGACTACCCCTTCCCCGAGCATCCAAAATGGTCCAAACAGCACTATCAAAGCCCTAATTAATCAGCTACGCCGCACCCATACTTGGCCTCGTGGTGGCACTGTAGTCCTGGCTTATTCTCGCATGAACCGGTCCTTAGATCTAAAGGAAGCAAACCACCATAACATCCAACCCATCCACATACCAGGCTTGCTTAGATCACCCATTACCAATCATGTTTAACCAGTTCATGTTAACTATAATCTCATCCATGCATAATTAAATTGAATGGTATAGTTGTTTCCCATCCCAGTTGATTAAGCGAAGCAAAAGGTAAAAACCCTTCTCGACTCTCTACCATATATTCCAGGTGACAAGGGTGGTTAAACAAATCTAGTAAACTTCCTACCATAGGATTCCCATCAAATTGACACAAGCACGCAGTTTGCAAACAAAACATTTATTTTAAAAACAGGATCAATATGCTTCAAGGACACTTGCCTTACTCCGGCGGATAGGGTTGCTCAAGCGATTCGAAGCCTTGGTTCTGGAAATCCTCGTACACGACCCCTTGAGCACTTCCCTCTACTCTGATCACACATACAAGAATATACATACAAATCAACATGATGCACACACATTAATCAACATGCGATGATATGCATGCAAAGTACAATAATTGATTAACTACAGTTGTTTATTAATTAGATGCAACTAGTTCATACGTGTTCATATGAGTTTATGGGGTTTTAGAGTGGATTAATGCTGCTAAAAATAAAAAGACGATGCAACTAAAATTAATTTACGTCTATTAGATCTAATACGTCGCTAAAATTCGCATCGGAAAAATGAACCCTACCGTAGATGCGACGGCTACGAAGATTGCGGGACGAAGGTGACGCGTAGACGAAGCAGATGGCGCAAGGTCCTCCGGCGGCACGACGACAGCGACGCGATGGCGACGACGATCTCCGGCGGATGGTGGCGCCCTATTTTTTTCTTCCTCTTCCTCCTCTTTTCTTCCCTGGCGGTGCAGCCCTCTGGTCCCTCTTTTTTCTGTATCGGTGGCTAGGGCTTTCTGGCGGCTTGGAAAAACCTACGAGGACTACGACGTTTATATAGGCGCGACAACGATTGCAATCGGCCAGAGGCCGAGTCGGCCATGGGGCTTGGGCGCAGGTTGGGCGAGGCCGGGAGTCGGGCAGTGCGGGGCGCGTCGGGCGGGCGCGGCTCGACCGGGTGGGACACGGTGCGGGGTGGGCCAGGCGGCGGGAGAGGGCGCGTCGCTGGCGGCCGGTCGGGCGGCCTGGCCGGCCGGGCGGCGCTGGTTTCTTTGTTTTTTTTCTTTTATACTTTCTACTTTTTTATTATTATATAGTTTAGTATTTATATTTTTTATATATGATTATTATATATTATATATATTATTCTTATTATTTTTATACTTATTCCCTATTACAAGTTTTAGGCTATAATTATTATTTTCTTTTTCTTCTTTTTGCTACACCATATATGTATGTTTTATATTTTATTATCTTTCTTTTATCCTACTAATGTTTAATGCATGATCATGTATGCAATGCATGATGCGAAAATTTAGGGTGTTACAAACCTACCCCCCTTAAAATGAATCTCGCCCTCGAGATTCGACAGCGTGGAGAAAAGATG
This sequence comes from Tuctoria greenei, assembly GCA_036927565.1. Lineage (NCBI taxonomy): Eukaryota > Viridiplantae > Streptophyta > Magnoliopsida > Poales > Poaceae > Tuctoria > Tuctoria greenei. The sequence goes on along the minus strand of JAYESD010000003.1, from coordinate 105,458,970 downwards.
AGGGAATTCCGTCTTCAGGTCTTCTTCACGTTCCCACGTAGCTTCGGCTTCCGTATAGTGGTTCCATTGCACTTTGCACCAACGGACTTTCTTATTCCTCATGACCCTTTCCTTCACGTCCAAGATCTTGATAGGTTGCTCGACATAAGACAAATCCTCTTGAAGTTCTAATTCGTCCATCGGCACTTGTTCTTCTGGTACCCTGAGACACTTCTTGAGTTGAGAGACGTGAAACACGTCGTGTACATCAGAGAGATACGCCGGCAGCTCAAGTCGATAAGCTACCTCTCCTCGCTTGTCCAGAATCTTAAATGGACCGATATAGCGAGGTGCCAGTTTTCCTTTGACGTTAAACCGTCGCTGACCTCGGATAGGTAACACCTTGAGGTATACAAACTCTCCAACTTCGAATGTCAGACTCCTTCGCCTATTATCCGCATAACCCTTCTGTCGCGACTGAGCAGCCCCTAGGTTTTCCCGTATCATTTGAACTTGTCTTTCAGCGTCTTGTAACACATCCGGACCAAATACTTGATTCTCTCCTGTCTCATTCCAGAACAAAGGTGTCCTACACTTCCTTCTGTATAGTGCTTCATAGGGTGACATTTTCAAGCTGGCTTGGTAACTATTGTTGTATGAAAATTCTGCATATGGCAAGCTCTTATCCCAACTTTTCCCATGCTTTAAAGCACAATCTCTTAACATGTCCTCTAAAATTTGATTGGTCCTCTCGGTTTGTCCATCCGTTTGAGGGTGATATGCTGAGCTAAAATTTAACCTGTACCCATAGCTTCATGCAGTTTCTGCCAAAACCTAGAGGTGAATTGGGAACCTCGGTCCGAGACTATTTTCTTTGGAACTCCATGTCGGCACACAATATGCTCCATATACAATTCTGCTAGCTTTGCGGTGGTATATGTGGTCTTGACAGGAATGAAGTGAGCTGATTTTGTCAACCGATCCACGATTACCCATATTGAATCATATCCGGACTGTGTACGTGGTAATCCAACTATAAAGTCCATACCAATCTCTTCCCACTTCCACTCTAGAATTTTTAATGGCTGCAATAATCCTGCTGGCCTTTGATGTTCAGCTTTAACTCGTCGGCACACATCACAAAGTGAAACATATTCGGCTATGTCCTTTTTCATGTTGGCCCACCAATAGCATGTCTTTAAGTCCTTGTACATCTTCGTACAGCCAGGATGAATTGAGTAAGGTGAGTCATGTGCCTCCTTCAATATTGTTTCCTGAATATGCCTAACATTAGGTACCACAATCCTCTTTCCAAGCCATAAGGTACCCTGTTCGTCCTCATCAAATCTGAATTCTCTTCCTTCTTGGGTCTTTTCCTTGATTTCCTGTATTTCCTTGCCTTTGTCTGTCCTTCCCATATTTCCTGCTCTAATGTTCGGTTGACTTCCATTGTTCCCATCTCATTTATGAATCCAAGGTTCAACCGTTCAAACTCCTTGCATAACTCGGATGGCAGCTCCCGGACTGTGAGTTGGTGGCTTACTCCTTTTTCGCTCAAAGCATCGGCCACTACATTGGCCTTCCCTGGGTGATAGTTGATCCCTACATCATAATCCTTGATGAGCTCCAACCATCGGCGTTGCCTCAGATTCAGATCCATTTGCGTAAATATGTACTTGAGACTCTTGTGATCCGTATAAATTTCACACCTATGTCCAAGAATATAGTGTCTCCAAATCGTCAATGCATGTACCACGGCTGCAAGTTCTAAATCATGTGTAGGATAATTCTGCTCATGTTTCTTCAATTGTCTCGACGCATAAGCGACCACTTGACCTTCTTGCATCAATACACATCCAAGTCCTTGTCTCGATGCGTCGCAATAAATATCAAAACTCTTGTTCACGTCCGGCAATATTAAGACTGGAGCGGTTGTTAACCTTTTCTTTAACTCCTCAAAACTTTCTTGACAAGCTTGAGTCCAATGGAAAGCTTTTCCCTTCATTAGTAATTCTGTCATTGGCTTGGCTATCTTGGAAAAGTCCTTGATGAATCGACGGTAATATCCAACCATTCCAAGAAAACTCCTTATTTCCTTTACGTTTTGCGGTGGTTCCCACTTCAACACATCCCTCACTTTACCGTGGTCAACCGATACTCCTCCTCCTGAGATGATATGACACAAAAATGGCACCTCTTTCAACCAAAACTGACACTTGTTGAACTTGGCATACAATTGATGCTCCCTCAATTTCTGTAGCGTAAACCTCAAGTGTTCCTCATGTTCCTTCTCATCCTTCAAGTAGATCATAATATCATCAATAAACACCACGACGAACTTGTCCAAGTACTCCATGAAGACCTTATTCATGAGGTACATAAAGTAGGCAGACGCATTTTTCAATCCAAAAGACATCACGGTGTACTCACAAGATCCATACCGTGTCCTAAAAGTTGTCTTGGGTATGTCTGATGGTCTAATCTTCATTTGAAAGTAATCTGACCTCAAATCAATCTTGGAAAACACACAGGCACCTTTCATCTGATCAAACAAATCCTCTATACGGGGCAAGGTGTACTTATTCTTGATTGTCACCTCGTTGAGAGCTCGGTAATCCACACACATCCTTTGCGTTCCATCCTTCTTGTCCACAAATAGAACGGGCGCCCCCCAAGGTGAAGAGCTCGGGCGAATAAAAACCTTCTCTAATTGCTCTTGAATTTTCTTCTTGAGCTCCACTAATTCCATAGGAGGCATCCTATACGGCCTCTTAGCTATAGGTGCAGTTCCAGGTATTAAATCAATAACAAACTCAATGTCTCGGTCAGGTGGCATACCTGGTAACTCTTCTGGAAAAACATCCAAAAATTCACACACCACCGAAATCTCCTCAATTGCAGCACCGTCCATATGATTCAGCTCCAATTGCTTCGGTGCAGTTTGAGATGCTTCAAATTCTACGGTGATCCCTTCCTCATTAGTCAACTTCACCGTCTTCGTGGCACACTCAATAACTCCATTGTGCTTCCTTAACCAGTCCATACCAAGTATAATGTCCAATCCTTGAGAATCCAAAACAATGAGGTTGGCGGAGAAGTCTACCCCCCTTATTCTAAGGCTTACTTTTGGACATACTATATTTGTCCTCATCTCTCCTCCAGGAGACTTAACCAACACAGTAAACTCCATATGAGAGATAGGCAAACTATGTTTGGCAACATACTTCGATGCAATGAATGAATGTGATGCTCCATAATCAAATAACATAGTCGCGGGGTTGGAGTTGGCGAGAAACATACCAATGACCACGTCATCCGCTTGTTGAGCATCCTCCGTAGAGACATGGTTCATGTTGCCACGAGCAAAATTCTGCTGTCCACGATTCCCTTGTGGCTGTCCTCCATTGGGTCTTGGGTTTTGCCTCGGCGCATTGCTCCCTTGACCAAGGTCTGACTTAGGACATTGATGCGCAAAGTGTCCAACTTCTCCACAAGTATAGCACTTCTTAACTCCACCAGAATTGTTGGGACGAGCTTGGTTTTGAGCACTGGCTCCGGGAAAATCAGCACGAGGCGCATAAGGCATCAGAGGCCTAGGTGCTTGCATAATAGGGCACTGCTGCTCAAACTGAGTTGGGCGCGATGCATAACCAGGGCGTTGAGCAGGAATAGAGGAGCTATAATATGGCGCATTGGGTGGCGCAAAGTGAGGGCGCACATTACTTCCTTGTGGTTGTCCTTGATATTGCGCCTTCCTCTTGTTGTCTTGCTCCATCTCACGGACCTTGTTCTCAACCACAATTGCTTTGTCCACAAGCTTCTGAAAATTTGCATAGTCACAATTGAGTAGTTGCACTTGGATTTCATTGTTGAGGCCTCTCATGAACAAATATTGCTTCCGGCTGTCCCGACCTACATCCTCAGGCGCATACCTTGAGAGTTGAGTGAATTTATTGAGATACTCACTCACACTTGATCTTCCTTGCCTTAAATTCTCAAATTCTTGCCTCTTCAAGATCATAACACCCTCCGGCACATAATGAGAACGGAAATTCTCCTTGAATTCGGCCCAAGTAATTCTCTCTTGGTTCTCATGAGCATTGCAATAAGCATCCCACCAATCCGCAGCTGCTCCAACTAGTTGATGAGAAGCGAACAAGACCTTCTCCCGGTCACTGCATTGGACAATAGCAAGTTTCTTCTCCACGTACTTGAGCCAATCACCTGCATCCATAGGGTCGGCAGCTTGAGCAAAGGTTGGCGGCCTAGTCCTCATAAACTCTCCCAATCGGTTATGAGGAGGCGGGGGTGGCGGTGGAGGCATGTGGGGCTGATTGTTGATGTTATTGCCAGCCTGCAGCTGTCCCATTGTCTGTATCATGGTCTGCATGAGCTGGTTCTGCATAGCCAGTAGTTGCTCGATATTGATGGCTCCATGAGCAGGTCCTTGTCCAGTATTATTCTGAGGTACTCCATGGTTCTCCTCCTCACCATTGACATCCCTCTGATTGCGAGTCCTCACCATCTGAAGGAGAGCAATAGGTAAGAATTAAGAAACGTCCCCAACTATATGCATCAAGGGATATGAAGCTAACCAACTAGCTATACTAGCCTAGGTGGACATGGCAATGCTAAAGCATCCCAAAATCCTCTATTAAGCACACAAGCAAACAATATATATATAGCAAACATCACACCAACCAAAACACACATTGATTCCTGAGTGCTCCTATGTGCTCTAAGTGTCCATTCTATCTAGGCTGCGTCCTACGGTCAACCTGTGGCTCTGATACCAATCTGTGACGCCCGGTTCCGAAAAATGAACCAATCTAACGCATATGTGTGCCCAGGATGTTCATCACACATACACGAGTGCAATCACAAAAGAGTATACAGAAAATTACCATAGAACAAGATTAATTATCAAATTTTATTACACAAACCATATTATCCTCGAATACAAGCTCTAATGAATATTAATGACAAGTTCAACTAATGCAGCGGAAATAAACTAATTAAGCAACTAAGCAAACTAAGCAAAAGGGATAGCGCAGCTCCATGCAACACCACAAGCAAAGTTGACGGTAGACACGGCCAAGAACTCCGCATTATCGCCATTAAACTCACAATCCTGACCCGCAAATGATGGGGGGATTGCAAGAGTGAGTACATGTTGTACTCAGCAAGTGTGGAAAATATGACATGTGGTTGATTCAAATAACGACAATAATAATGGCTAAGTGCTGAAAAGTACAGTAAAACCATTTGGAAAAGCAATGAATCTTATTTATGTGAAGTAAACCCATCATAAACCATGTAACCATCATAATACCAGTCCATAATTTACCATTGCCAATAACCATAATCAATGTCATAAACCATGATTCCATCCCATAACCATAACCATAATATCAACCATAACCATTACCAAACCATAACCATCCCAAATCCCAATTTCCCTCTAATCATGTAGGTCATCCAGACGCTCATAACCGGGAGCACGGCTATCATGATAGTTTTAATAGACTCTATAGAGTTTGTACCACTTTACCCACGTGTTTGTGATTTCATCACCCGTCGGCGACTAAAGAACCTCCCTTATGCCAATTACACTTCCTTTGGTGTATGGCCAAGAGATCACAAAATAGCCTTTACAAAGGGATTACTAGTCTATTCAGATCCCACTGAGGTTTCACCGGTGGCGATGTCTCCCACTGAGCACATCTTCAACCAAGGGCCCCCTCTTGAGCCATTCGGATCCCAGGGTAGTCCCACCAATCCTCAACAAACCCAATCCGACTACCCCTTCCCCGAGCATCCAAAATGGTCCAAACAGCACTAGCAAAGCCCTAATTAATCAGCTACGCCGCACTCATACTTGGCCTCGTGGTGGCACTATAGTCCTGGCTTATTCTCGCATGAACTGGTCCTTAGATCTAAAGGAAGCAAACCACCATAACATCCAACCCATCCACATACCAGGCTTGCTTAGATCACCCATTACCAATCATGTTTAACCAGTTCATGTTAACCATAATCTCATCCATGCATAATTAAATTGAATGGTATAGTTGTTTCCCATCCCAGTTGATTAAGCGAAGCAAAAGGTAAAAACCCTTCTCGACTCTCTACCATATATTCCAGGTGACAAGGGTGGTTAAACAAATCTAGTAAACTTCCTACCATAGGATTCCCATCAAATTGACACAAGCATGCAGTTTGCAAACAAAACATTTATTTTAAAAACAGAATCAATATGCTTCAAGGACACTTGCCTTACTCCGGCGGATAGGGTTGCTCAAGCGCTTCGAAGTCTTGGTTCTGGAAATCCTCGTACACGACCCCTTGAGCACTTCCCTCTACTCGTGATCACACATACAAGAATATACATACAAATAAACATGATGCACACACATTAATCAACATGCGATGATATGCATGCATGCAAAGTACAATAATTGATTAACTACGATTGTTTATTAATTAGATGCAACTAGTTCATACGTGTTCATATGAGTTTACGGGGGTTTTAGAGTGGATTAATGCTGCTGAAAATAAAAAGATGATGCAACTAAAATCAATTTACGTCTATTAGATCTAATACGTCGCTAAAATTCACATCGAAAAAACGAACCCTACCGTAGATGCCACGGCTTCGAAGATCGCGGGATGAAGGTGACGCGTAGACGAAGCAGATGGCGCAAGGTCCTCCGGCGGCACGACGACAGCGACGCAATGGTGACGACGATCTCCGGCGGACAGTGGCGCCCTCTTTTTTTTCTTCCTCTTCCTCCTCTTTTCTTCCCTGGCGGCGCAGCCCTCTGTTCCCTCTTTTTTTCTGTACCGGCAGCTAGGGCTTTCTAGCGGCTTGGAAAAACCTACGAGGACTACGACGTTTATATAGGCGCGGCAACGATTGCAATCAGCCAGAGGCCGAGTCGGCCACGGGGCTTGGGCGCGGGTTGGGCGAGGCCGGGAGTCGGGCGGTGCGGGGCGGGGCGCGTTGGGCGGCTCGGCTCGACCGGGCGGGGCACGGTGCGGGGTGGGCCAGGCGGCGGGAGAGGGCGCGTGGCTGGCGGGCCGGTCGGGCGGCCTGGCCGGCCGGGCGGCGCTGGTTTCTTTGTTTTTTTTCTTTTTCTTTTTCTTTTATACTTTATACTTTTATTATTATATATTTTATTATTTATATTTTTTATATATGATTATTATATATATTATATATATATATTATTATACTTATTCCCCTATTACAAGTTTTAGGCTATAATTATTATTTTCTTTTTCTTCTTTTTGCTACACCATATATGTATGTTTTATATTTTATTATCTTTCTTTTATCCTACTAATGTTTAATGCATGATCATGTATGCAATGCATGATGCGAAAATTTAGGGTGTTACACTAGGCTATGTATATGTATATTAAAAGCATTGTAGGAGCAACTCCCCAACTCTTAGTCTAATCTCTATTAGGACCCATTTACCCCTTAGAATAGATTGCTTAGGTGTGTGTCACACTATCCATATATTATCAACTTACCCCTGTCTTGATAATTGATTAGTATCCCATAGCTTGATCATAAGAATATTGTCTACTTTATTCCATTGCCTTCCTTTGGGATAAATACGATACCCTTGGGAATACTCTTGGGTGAAATGCTACACGACAGTTTCCATGCACTTGCGGACCTCATCTCTTACTAGAGAGGATCTGTGACGTTAAGAAATGTCAAGAAGCATTTCTAGCACTGTTGCCGGGGATGATTTGTTAATGTGTCTTAGTAGCTGTCAACATCTACCCCTGACACAGATGTTGAGGCACCAGCATCTGATTCTCCAGGCGCAAGCTCAGGTGCCATCACGGTGTCTGCTGGTAACTCCAACACGACATTGATCACATGCTCTGGCACATCGGTTGTTGGCTCCAGCACCATCGCGGTGTCAGCCACCAGCGCAACGTCGATCGCTTGCTCTGGCATCTCTAAGGATTCAGCCGGTACCTCCGGCACCACTTCATCATCAATTGCTAGTTCCAGAGTTGGCTCCGGTGATGCTGTAGTCTTCTTCGGTGCTGCCGCAACTTCTTCTATGTGGTCCAGCGCAAAGAGGCATCTCTGGTGGCTAGCGTCGAGGTCATCTCGGTGTCAATTGAATTTGAAACCGTCGCACTGCTCGCCATTATCACTGGAGGAGCCACGACATCAACCGACGCTCCAGCCGGCATGGTCTCTTTGGTAGTAACGCTGGCCTGGCTGGTTGGTGGTGCAGCAGCAGCGGCTGGCCTCGGCACTCTGAAAACAGAGGAAATGCAAAATTCAACAAAAAGCAAGAAGTGAAAGAAAAGACAGGTTTCTAGTGCTGATTCTTACATGAGGGCGCCGCAGGCCGAGTCAGTGCGGATCCTCTTTCTCTGGCTGCCGGAGTCAGCCGAACCCATTGTCATTTGTGAGGCAGATGGTCCAAACTTTTTCCGAGAGTTACCATGTAAAATCCTAGTTTTTCCTTAATATGAAGTTCAGTTACCAGTTTGTTTTCAACCATAGTAAAGATCAATTATGGTTATACACATGAACTTGATCTCATAAAAAATAATTCTTTTACTCATGTTAAATGCTATTAACATGGGGATTGGACTTCACCAATGACCCTAGGATAAGTCAAGTGACCTCCTTGCAAATTTTGGATTTTCTTGAATGGATTTTGCTAGGGCAAAACACTATGCAGTACTAAATATATTCAAATTAATTTGAATATAGTACTGTACATATAGGCCCTGTCAAAATATTCAAATATGAGGCTATACATTTTTCCATGGCCTCATAATATTCCAAGTAGCCTTCCTACCAAGTTTCAGGAATTGTGAATTCCAATTGCTATTTTATTTGAGACGCTTAGCAAATCAAGCCATACTTAGGTTCAAAGTGTGAATTCTGTTCAAACTTATTTGAACATAAAAATTTGAACACACCATCATCACCAGCATGACTTGCTTGATTTATCCATAAAGTTTCATAATTTTTGAGGCTCCTTTGCTATTTAATTTAGGGACTCCATTGAATTTCATTCAACTCAAATTCAAATTTAAAATTCAATTGAAACTTGATAAATTTGAAGTTTTGATTCCAGAATCAAATTCCATATATTTAGTTGAGCCTATAAACAAATTGGAATGAATTTTGGACAAGTATTGGTGGGTGAATTCAGTATACAAAGAAGATAGGCTTGGAGAAGGAGGTGGGACCCACTGGTCAGTGGGACAAATTCGCCCCTGTTCTTCCTAGGGCGCCACCTCCAGGCATGCAGCTGCCACAGAGCTGCTTGCCTCCTTGCTTGGACTCTAGCTGCCCCCAGCTCATCCCTAGGTGCCTCCTTATCACCTCCTCAGTCCCCAAGTCAAGCTCGTCCTCTCCATTCCATCCCTGGCGCACAAAGTTCACACCCGGTGAGTTTTTCCCCTCCCCCTCAATATCCACCAAGGAGCAATGGTATGGCTCCATTTTCTTTGCTCTGGGTTATTCTCCAACCTCTTGCGCAGCTCCTTGATTAATCTCCTTCACAGTTCGAGGCTCCCCATCGACGGGCTTGAAGATTTTCGGGCTGTTGGCGAACTCCTCTGTTCTGCCGCCTCTACTGCTCCGTGGAACCGCAACTACGGCCACTAGCAAGCTTCGATCCTTTAAGAAAAAAGGTTTTCAATCATGTCTAGTTCATGCTCCCAAAGTTTCATCTTTTGTCATAGCTTGTAGCTCGGATTTTCCTCGAAAAAACGACGCTTAGTTCTTTTGCACGCTGTGGTTCTTCAACCAAATTTTGGTTGCACGTGCAATAATTCTTCGATTTGCTTAGCATGTAGCTTATACTCATCCCCGCACACATCCTTGCCAAAAAGTCCCAAAAGTTATTGACCACACGCATAGAAATTAGAGTACTTGCGGTCGCCGATTGAAAATCCGCGTGTCGCCATCGAACTTGTCTCTACGGCCACTTCCACCTCAATAGAAGTTCATTTTGGTCATCCTCGTGATCCCAGGGTGCTTCCCGATCATGTACCGAGTGACTTAGGCCCTTGCCGATGCAAATTCGTGTTGGCCGAAACCCTAACCGCCGCCGCCGCCGTCGAGACCGCATCTCTGGCCGCCAATCGCCGTCAGGAACCTTACCGTCGTGTTCTACGTCGGGATTTAGGTGGGGGAAGAGAGTTTGGAGGGCCACCGTGCCTTGGAACGGGCTGCGGCGTGGGGCCGCAGTCGGGCACCGCCCGAGCGCCGCCGGCGCGAGGTTGAAGATGACTCGGGGTGGGCCCCGGTCATCAGTCTAACCAGCGCGTGCCAGATCTAGTGCGGTCCGAGGATCGTGTGCATCTACGCAGGTTGAATCTGTAGCCCCCGTGCGGCTTCAACCCGATTGGCCCATTTCAAATATGCGGGCCCAACCCTTTATTCAAATGTTTTCCAATTGGAATTTTATTCCAAATTTTGCCCCAACTTGGAAAATCCATAACTCCAAGTAGATATGTCCAAAAATTCCCAAATAAATTTTGTTAGAACCAGCATGAAGAATACTTTTCCAGTGGAGCATTGGATTTGTATGAAAGTCTATTGGAATTTCTCCATAATTAACATAAGTAAAATTCTTATAGAATTAATTCCTATAGTTCTGCTCTTTGGAAAATTACCAAAATTTTCCATAACCTTCATTTAAATAGCCTTGAACTCCAGCAAAATTTCAGGGTCATTAGACTTGATTTGCATGGTCTGATCACCTGTGTATTCTCTATGCACATATAAATAGCCAAATTCATTTAAAAATTATACAGAATCCAAACTTCTAAATTCAATATCTCACGGTAGAATGTTTAAAAAATTGTGAATTTTTTTCCTAGAACCAGTGGGACCCCCTCTACATGGTAAAACCACTGGTAGCCATGATAGACCTCCTGAATGCCAATCAAAATTCAGAGAAGGTTATTGCTTACCATAATATTTAGAGACAACAAACTCCCTTGATCATCTCGTGTTCTTTGCAAGATTCTCCACTATAGTCCCTAGTATCTACTGTAAAAGTTCTAAAGCAAATTAAGATCATAATCTTAATTGTTTCACAAGATTTTATCTTGTGACCTTGAACATATTATTTGTTTTCAAAGTCATTCATATATAGTATATGCATAACGTGTAGTAACTGAAGTCGAGGAGCAGCCAGATGCTTTGTGTGAGACTGTCGACTGTTGGAGTCGGCAGATCTCCTGACACTACTAAAGTGTTGAAGGAGTTTGTAGTTCGGTGTGGGCGCGCGGAGACTCAAGAAGGTGAATCACAATTGGACACGAGAGACACGGTGGTTTACGTGGTTCGGGCCGCCTGAGCGTAATACCCTACTCCACGGGTGTGTGGTGTTGTATTAGTTTTCACGTCAATGCGTGTGTGCCTCGAGAGCGTTCGAGAGCCCCTCGTGTATCGTCGGTCTGTCCTTTTATAGTACAAGGACAAACCGTTACAAGTTAGCCTGGCCCGACATGTGGCCCCGGCGGTTACTGGTATTGATACACGATTAATTGTTGTTAATAACCCTGTAACGGGCTCCGACAGTGCCGTTACAGGTGTTAAGATTGTCCGATTGAGTGTCATTAACATGGAATTAATGACAATTAATCGGGTCTCGAAGTCCGCGGCTACCCTTTGAAGATCCGGAGTTGTTACAATGTCTTCCGAAGGTTTGAGGCGGCCAGCTCCGACGTTTGGACACGTGGCAGCTCCGGAGCTTGCTTGTGGGAAGCGGGAAGCTCCGGGGTGGCCTGGCACGTGTCAGGTCCGAAGCTTCTCTCGGTCAGGGGTTAAGTCCGGAGGTGCCGTTTCGGTACCTAGCCCGGAGCTTCACCCTTGTGGGTAGTAGCTCCGGTCTGGCAGTACACGTGGCAACCTAGGGGTTAACCATGTTGGAGAAGCAGGTCCAGTTATGTCTGACAAGTGGGCCTCCGAGGGTCTTCAATTTGAGTAGACGTCCTTCCCTTGAGATCTTTGTAACCTCAGGGGGTGTATGGTTTTTAGGGTACCGACAGTGGCCCCCTGGACCTACCTCCGGGGAAAGTCACCGGGGTGAAGTCATTCCGTCGGAGGTGGGTCCATACTCGCGACTCTTGAACTGGGTCTTCAAGGGTCTTCGGAGGTGCCGTTGGCGGGGCTTTACGGTTAAATCCCGACGCGTGGCGCACCTTAGGCGGCAGATAAGATCTTTGACGTGCGGATCTCTCGCAATTGAAGGGCGCCGGTTCCCGATACGAAAACCGTATCGGTTCCGCGCGCCTTGTTAGGTCGCCGCCTTTGGGTTTCCCGCCTCGTGATGACAACTGTTCGCCTGGGTAAGAACCTCGACTTGATCGCCAGGGTGGTCCCGGGCCCTCTTGTCATCGGCAGGGTTGAATTCTTGAGTAGTATCCTTGACTCTCCTGCAGTTTCCATCCAAGCGTTGCGAGGGCTTACTTAAGAAGGAAAGCGCACCGTCGGGAGTTCTTTACGCTTCCCATCCGTTCTTGCGCTCAAACTCCCGACTTGTACTTTGCTCCTCTTCTCTTGCCTAGCTGTGCTGCGATGGAGTTGGGTCTGCGTGAGAGTCGCCTGAAGACTGACAGCGATCTGAAGAAGGTCCGGGCCCTCATGGGGTGGTCTTCGGACTTCTTCAACCGCTCGGTCCGCGCCGGCGGAGAGCTCCCCCTTGAATAGGAGCACGCTGGCGAGATGGTGTACTTTTCCTCGTACGCCATGGTGGGGCTGATCCCACCATTTTCTTCTTTCTTCTTGATGCTGCTGGACTTCTATGGTCTGCAGCTGTACCACCTTGGCCCTCACTCCATTCTCCTTGTGTCCATCTTTGTCCACTTCTGCGAGATGTGGGTGGGCATCCCTCCCTGCATCGAGCTCTTCCGAACCTTCTTCACCGTCCACACCACCGGCCGAAGCAATGAGTATCTTGGCTTCTACTACTTCGTGAAGCGCAAGAAGTGCCCATTCAAGTACCTCCGGTCATTCCCTTCCGGGAAGTGGGATGACTGGAAGAAAGATTGGATAGTCGTCCGGGTGGAGGAGCATGAGCGGTTGGAGTTGCCAGACGGTCTGCCCGGCATTGACACATCGGTATGGAGCGAAGTTCCGGTGCTGGCGGAAGCTTTCGACCCTGTCCTGACCAGGATCCGCCAATGTGTGGAGGGAGGATTGACTCCCCAGGCGGTGTTCTGCAACTTCCTGTCTAACAGGTGGGCGCCGCTGAAGAGGAGGGAGAAGCTCGCCTGGGCCCTCAACAGCGTGATGGACGAGGACCGGGTTGAGACCGGGTTGAAGTCCAGCATGGTGGGGAAGACCTTGGAGTTTCACCTCAAGAAATTCCAGCATGGCATCGACGTTGACGGAGATTACTTGACTCCGCCGCCGGCCTTCCTCCCTCTGAACGTGGAAGTTGAGTTCAGCAGGGAGCTCCGGTGAACGATGCCTGCGCTTGACGACCTTGGTGTCGTCGAGAGAAGATCAACCACCCGGTTGGCGATCCCCGGGTTGTCCGGAGACGGCTCCGCCCCTGTCCCACAGCCAAGAGCTGAGGTCATCGGCAAGGGCAAGGAGCTAGCGGAGGAGCCGGAGAGCCGGAGAGCCGGAAGAGAAAGCTGCGACATGCTGACGGAAGGTCCGTCGGGCCTGCCACTTCCCCCCGGTTCCCCCTCCTCAGGAAGGAAGATCCTCCGCCGCCGTGGCGACTGTCCCCATGGTGGGTTCCTTCTGGAACTTTACTGTTCCGGCGGTGGGATCCTCCCGGAGTGCGACTGTCCCCGTGGTGATAGCTCCGGGCGCGCGACTCCGGCATCTGGAGCGGTGAGGGCCTCCACGTCCAGGAGTTCCTCCCGATCGAGGAGAGCTCCGACCTGGGAAACGCCCGCGGCTGTGGCAAGTCCTGGGAGTCCTCCCGGAGCTCCTACGCCGACCGTGGCCAGCCCGGATCGTCCGGGAAAGAGGTTCCGCGCAAGCTGGTGCGAGAGCCTCCCAAGGTAATTTTTCTTTTTTACCTCAATTAACTTTTTAATTGTAGCATCTGTTTGCTCAATTTCTTCGTTCTTCATCTGCAGCGTTCCCAAGAAGGGGAGTGAAGCTCCACCATCAGCCACAGTGTCTGAGGCTGCGAGGGCTTCTGCTCCAGTCCCGGTGCCGCCCCAAGCGGAGGCTGCGACAGCTCCGGCGCCGGCTGTCGTGGTCATGGACCTCGACTCGTCACCAGAAGTTCCCGTGGTAGCGCCGGACCACGGGAATGAAGATGCGCCAGCGGCACCCGTCCCGGAAGTGGAAGCTCCGGGTCCTGGTGCTGCAGTAGTAGAAGCTCCGGCTGTTGAGTCGGAGGAAGTAGCAGTCCCGGCTTCGGAGCCGGAAAGTGTTGAAGCCCCGGCGATTGAGCCAGAGGTGGCTGAAGTCCCGGCATGCGAGCCGGAAGTCGAAGTAGTTCCGGCAGTTGAGCCGGTTACTTCCGAAGCTCCGGCCGCAGAGCCGGTGATTGTTGGAGCGCCGGCCGCAGAGCCGGCGGCTGAAGAGGCGAGGGAGCTTGAGCCTCCCTCAGAAGAGGTGTCCCGGCCAGAGCCAGTAGCGGCTCCTGCTCCGGAGGTGACGACGTCGATGGTACCTGTGGCAGAGCCAGAGTGCCTGAACGAAGTCGCCGGCCCCCAGCCTGAGGGGGCAAATGAAGACTTGGTGGCGGGACCTCCTTCGATGGCGACTGAGGCCGTCCCGGAGGAAGGCCCTAGCGCTTTGGAAGCTCGGGGTTCCACTCTCGTAGAGTGGGACCCAATTTTTGTATGTGAAGACCCGCTGGAACCAGCGGAAGAGATCCCAGCAGGTCCGGAGCCCATCTCGCTGTCGATGTCCATCGACAACGCCTGCTCCAGTCTACGTCAGGTCCAACTGGCCTTCTTCCACGACAGCAAGGCTCTTGAAGAGGAGCGCCAAACCCTTAGGCGGTGGCGTAATCGGCTCCACTTCGAGACTAAGCTGGCGCAGTCGAGGCTTGCGGATGACAAGGAGTGGATCAAGCGGGAGAAGATCCGCCTGGAGCTCTGGGGTGAGCTGCTGGACGAGAGGGAGAGCATGACTCACGCCCTCGATGCTCAATCCCGGGAGTTCCACGACCAAGCTAAGGCTGCTAACGACGCGGCCAATGTTCGATTTGATCAGCTCGAGGCCATCAGCACCACACTCATCAAGCGCCGAGAGGCACTTGAAGGGAGGGAAAGACGGCTCGAGGACGAGGAGCAAAAACTCCTGGAGCTACGGGATGACGTCTTGCGACGGGAAGAAGAGCTCGCTGAGAAAACAGCTCTGGCGGACAAGGGCCTCGAGGAGCGCGCTAAGAAATTGGAAGAGCACTGCCTTGAGGAGGAGGAGAAGACCTGGGTGCGGGTGCAGGAACTCTACGAATACGAGTGTGCCCTTGTCGCCCGGGAGAAGAAAGTGGAGGCTAGGGAGAAAGACCTGGTCGACCGCCGGAACAAGACCCACCTCCGGGAGGAGGAGCTCGGAAGACTTGAGAAGCGGGTTGCTGCGAAGATCCAGCAAAACGCCAAAGAAGTTGAGCGCCTCGCCCGCGAGAATTCGGAGCTGACGGCGGCCCGGAGATCCCTGGAAGAGATGAAGAGCTTGAGGAAGGCGGACTCCCTGCAGATTTGGGAGTTCCTGGGCAAGGCCGACGACGCGCTGACGCCGATGGGTTTCAGCCCCGTGCACCCGGATGATCCGGAGCCGGAGCCGGACCTTGCGTTGCAAGCGTTGAGCGCCGCAGGCAGCAAGCTCTCCAAGGTGGGCGACGTCATCGCGGACCAGCTAGAGGTCGAGGGGCAATCCCTGGCTAGGAACGTCACAGAATATGTGTTGACGTGCTACACCAGCCGGAACCCTCGATTTCCTCTGGACCCGGTGCTTGAAGGCCCCGTCGAAGGAGAAGGCGAAGCTACCCGAGCCCGCGTGTCGGAGGTCGCCCAGAAGGTCGCCGAGTTCTTTCATAGGGTCTAGGACCGTCTCTTTTATCCTTTACTTGTATCTTCTCTTCTTCCTCAATTTTGTAATCCCTTGTCTCCAGATGTAATCTCCGGTCTTCAGATGAAATGAAATCCCCAATTTTTTGCGAATTTCATTTTTTTTTTGTCTTCAACATCTTTATCTTCACTTGGCCCCCTGGTAGATGTGCACAATTTGATTGTGGACATGTACCAAAAGGATGTTGAGTTTTGTTGAAGACGAATTTGCTTCGAACTTGTGGAATTTTGGTCCGAAGTTTTTGATAGTGAAGGTCCCCTGAAGTTGTCGGAGCTTAGAAGCTCCGACACTGTCCATCGCTGGAGCTTAGTAGCTCCGGCAATAGCCTCTATCAACACGTTGAGCGTCGGTAGTTAATACTCCAAGGTGTCGGAGCTTAGCAGCTCCGGCAATGACCTTTGCCACACTTGGTTTGTTGGCAACAGACTCCAGTGACGGGGTATTCTCACCATCTTTTAGTCAACGCCGACGGTTGACGCCCTGGTGGGAGTCGGAGGTTGGTTAGCTCCGGTTTTTCTCCATCAACGTAGGGTTCATTTTTCCTGCACACTTAAGCCAAGAAAAATAGTAAAATTCGTTCCTTGTCTATAACTTAGTCGCGGCTTACGGTTCTCAAGAAAATTTTAAGTTGAACACGATTTTTAATATGACTGGATGAATTGTCTTTTCTTTTAGATCCAATTGCCCATGGACCCACCTTACTTTGGCCTGCCGGGATGTAGGTAGAGTGGCGTACTTAGGGTGCTTGACCAGGCTAAGTTGATAGCGCACTCCGGCCCTAGAATGGCTTGGCGGCTTTCAGGCGAGTTGGCCACAGATGATATTTAAATCCAAAAAATCTGACAATTCAACTCGAATCGTATGTAAACCGGTCAAACTAGAACTTCTTAAGAATTGCACGTTTCTGTTATAGACAAGAAAGAGAAAAATAAAAATGTCGAGCCTATGCAAAAATGAATGCACGTGGAGTCTATTTCACATGAAGATGTCTTTCATTGTAGGTCCGGGGTACAGGGGAAACAAGTACACTCTTAGGGTACGGAACCAGGCTAAGTGTGTTTGGTTTCTCGTTTGACCCAGGGTAGTTAGCCACACTTTTAGTCCGGAGACTGTGTCAAGTGTTGCATGAGCTTTTCAAACCTTTCGGGAAAGGTCCGGCTGCTCTCCCGGAGGAACTACCCGACTCTGTACAATGACTCTATAACATACATTTCAAGTTACTTAAGACTCACCTCCGTGGAATTAAGTGTAGAACTTACGGAGGTGCTCGATGTTCCAAGGATTTGGGAGAGGTGTCCCATCCTCGGTAGCCAAGCGAACGCTTCCGGGACGGGATACTTTGATCACTCGAAAGGGCCCTTCCCAGCCGGGGGAAAGTTTGTTTTGCCCTTCTCTGGATAGTATTCTCCGTAGCTCCAGATCGCCTTCCTCGAGCTGTCGGTTGTGTACATGCCGCTGGTGATAGCGCCGTAGAGCTTGGCGGTATCGGGCATTCCGAACAGCTGCTTGGCACCTTCCCTCCTCAAGGAGGTCTAGGTCTTCGCGCCGGAGCTGGTCCTGCGCGGCTTCGTCGAAGGTCCGGACTCGGAGAGAACCCAAGGTGATTTCCGGAGGAAGGATCGCTTCAGCTCCGTACACCAGAAAGAAGGGTGTTTCTCCGGTTGCCCAACTTGGAGAAGTCCTGTTGGCCCATAGAGTGGGAGGAAGCTCTTCGATCCAATTGGCTCCGTGCTTTTTCAAGCGCTCATAAGTGCGCGTTTTGAGTCCTTTAAGGATCTCTGCATTTGCTCTCTCGGCTTGTCCATTGCTGGCAGGATGAGCTACGGAAGCGTAGCAAACTTGTATGCCGAGGTCTTCGCAATATCCTTGAAATGCGGAGCTTGTGAATTGAGTCCCATCATCAGTGATGATCTTATTTGGGACTCCGAATCTGCTCACGATGGATTGTAGAAAATTGATTGCAGATTCTTTGTTGATCGTCACAACGGGAGTTGCTTCCGGCCACTTGGTGAACTTGTCAATGGCGACATACAGGAACTTGTAACCTCCGACGGCTCTAGGGAAGGGTCCCAAGATGTCGATCCCCCACACAGCGAAAGGCCATGTGGGAGGTATCATTTGTAAGGACTGAGCAGGTGTATGAATTTGCTTTGCATGAAATTGGCATGCTTTGCATTTCTTCACCAGCTCAGTGGCATCCTGGAGCGCTGTAGGCCAGTAGAAGCCGTGCCGAAAGGCTTTTCCGACCAGCGTGCGGGAAGATGCGTGGTTCCCACACTCGCCTCCATGGATTTCTGCGAGGAGCTCGCAACCTTCTTCCCTTGTGATGCACCGCATTAGGATGCCGTTGGCACCGCGCCGGTAGAGATCCCCTTCTACCAACGTGTATCTTTTAGCCAATCTGACTACCCGATCAGCGGATACATCATCGTCAGGAAGGATGTTGTCTTTCAAGTAGCTCCGGATCTCTGAGATCCATGCATCGGAACTGACTTGAGCATTTGAGTCTTGCGTGCTGGGTTGCTCGGAGCTTCCGGCAGCACCTACGACCCTTGATGGCTGCCATGGTAACAGGGCCATCGGGACCGCCAGCTTCGGGATGCTGATCTCGCCCCCTTCGTTCAGTTCGGCAGGCTGAACTGTAGGTTTTGACAACCTCCGGACAAAGGTTCCGTCAGGAGCCGGAGCTCCAGTTGACGCCTTGGTCGAGAGTTCGTCAGCTTCAGCGTTGTGAGCACGCTGAACATGGTGAAGGTCTAGGACTTCGAAGTCCTTCTGAAGCCTCTGGACTTCAAGGAGGTAAGCAGCCAGCTGGAGATTATTGCAGGAGCATTCACCCTTCACCTGCTTGATGACGAGTTGTGAATCTCCTTTGACCAGCAATTGCTTGACACCGTATGATAGTGCCACCTTTAATCCATAGATGATTGCTTCATACTCCGCCATGTTGTTGGTTGCCTTGAAGTCGAGGTGTACCATGTATTTCACCTTCTCCCCAGTTGGTGCGAGGAGAAGGATTCCAGCTCCGGCTCCCTGCTTCTGCATGGAGCCGTCGAAGTAAAGGGTCCAGTGAGGCTTAGTGAAGGTTGGAACTTGAGGTTCCGTCTTCTGCTCGCTGGGGCCCCCAGGGTTTAATGGAGAGGGAGTCCATTCTGCCACGAAATCTGCCAACGCTTGACTCTTGATTGCTTGTCTCGGAATGAATTCAAGATCGAATTCAGCCAATTCCGCTGCCCACTTTGCAATATTCCCAGTTGAATTGGGATTATGCAGGATCGCTCGAAGTGGATATGAGGTCACCACCGAGACTTTGTGAGCTTGGAAATAGTGTCGAAGCTTCCTTGAGGCAATAAGAACTGCATAAAGCAGTTTATGCACCTCTAGGTATCGAGTCTTGGCATCATGTAACACTTCACTGATGAAGTATACCGGGCGTTGAATGGTCCGGACCCTCCCGGAGGGGTCCGGAGCTTCCTGTTCATTGATCCGGATCCTCTTGGAGGGGTCCAGACTCTCTTTGGGGACCTCCGGGTTCTGGGTGGAGGAACCCGGAGCTTCTTCAGAAATGACCTGGACCCTCTTAGAGGGGTCCGGGTCCTCTGAAGTGGCTTCTTGTGGGTTTGAGTCTGGGAGCTGGGACCCAGACCCGCTTTCAGGAACCTCCGGACCCTCCCGAAGGGGTCTGTATTCCTGAGTATTGGGTAGTTCCGGTCTCTCCGCAACCAGAACCATACTGACGACTTCGTCAGTAGCTGAAATGTAAAGCAACAAAGGCTCACCAGGGTTCGGAGCTACCAGGACTGGTCGGGTGGTGAGGAACTGTTTCAGCTCCTGAAATGCCTTCTCTGCTTCTTCAGACCATTGGAATGGTCCGGACTTCCACAGTAACTTGAAGAAGGGAAGTGCTCTTTCCGCCAGTCTTGAAATGAACCGGCTGAGAGCTGCTAGACATCCAGTTAATTTTTGGACGTCTTTGATGCGGGTTGGTGGCCGCATGTCTTCAATGGCTTTTATCTTCGCCGGATTAGCCTCTATGCCCCGGTGACTTACTAGGAAACCAAGAAGCTTTCCGGAACTAACCCCGAAGACGCACTTGTCTGGGTTTAGCTTCGTGCGGGTGGCCCGCAGCTTGTCGAAGACAGCCTGCAAGGTGTCCAAGAGGGACTCCTTGTTCTTGACTTTGACCACGATGTCATCGACGTACACTTCCACTATGTCTCTGATGAGTTCTTCGAAAGTTTTGTACATAGCTCGTACAAAAGTTGAAGCTGCATTCTTGAGACCAAACGACATGGCTGTGTAACAATACAATCCATCCACTGTGATGAATGAAGTATGCTCTTCATCCTCCCTAGACATCCTGATTTGATGATATCTAGAATATGCATCTAGAAAACACAGTAACTCGCACCCGGAGGTGGAATCCACTATCTGATCTATTCTAGGTAGTGGGAATGGATCTTTTGGACATGCCTTATTCAATGTGGTGTAGTCGACGCACATCCGAAGTTTCCCGCCGGCCTTGGGCACAACGACTGGGTTCGCCAACCATTTTGGATGGAAGACTTCTCGGATAAATCCGGCTTTGAGCAATTTCTTCACTTCTTGTCGGATGAAGTTCTGTCGCTCTACAGATTGTTTCCGAGGTTTCTGATGCACAGGCCGAGCATCGGGGTAAATCTTCAGATTGTGCTCAATCACTTCCCTGGGGATCCCAGGCACTTGTGACGGTTGCCAAGCAAATACGTCAACGTTAGCCCGGAGGAAAGTGATGAGCGCGAGTTCCTATTTGTCATTCAACCCACCCGATATGCGGGTGGTTTGAGTGACATCGGAACCAATTTGGACGACTTTGACGGGGATGTCGGTGTCACCGCTTGGCTGCACACGGGGAGCAGAGGTTGAGCCTCGTTGCCGAATGCTCGGAGGTTTTGGAGCTTGCCCCTGTCTGGAGTCCTCCTCTTGCGCAGTGGTAAGTGCGTGGAGCTCCTCCAGAGCAGTTACTCCGGCGGTGCGATCTCCACGAATCCGGAGAACGCCTGCTGGTGTAGGCATCTTCAACACCAAGTATCCATAATGAGCAGCTGCCATAAATTTGTATAGGGCAGGTCTACCCAAGATGGCGTTGAATGGTAAGTTGATCTGAGCGACGTCGAAGACCAACTTCTCGGTGCGGTACTTCTCCCGTGTCCCGAAGGTAACGGGGAGAATTATAGCTCCGAGTGGGGTAATGGCCCCCGGACCTACTCCGGAGAATGGTCGAGAGGGCTAAAGATCCGAAGGTCGAAGCTGAAGTTTGGTAAAAGCTTCAAAGCTTATAAGGTTCAGCCCTGAACCTCCATCCACCATAACATGATGGAGCTGGATGTTGTTGATGGTGGGAGATACCATCAAGGGTAATTGGCCAGCTCCGACCATGCTTTGAGGGCAGTCCGAAGCATCAAAAGTGATGGGTGTATCCATCCACTTTCGATGCGGCTCCGGTCTAGCTGTAGGAGCTACAGCAGCCATATCCCGCCGCATAGTCTTGATGACACGACGAGAAGTGATGTCCCATGATCCACCAAAGATGGTGTTCATGGTTTTCCGACGCTCGTTGTCGGAGATGTCGGAATCATCGTCAACGGAGGTGTAGACGGCTTTCAGGACCTTTTTGGGGTCCTGAAACCCTAACTCCTCTTCAGCCGGAGCTTCGTCGACCTTCTGTTTTCCCTCCCTCTGTCGAAAAGGAGACCCTTCCCGGCGCTTGTTGTAGCGCTCGGCAAGGTTTTGGACCTCCCGGCAGTCTTCCAGCCTGTGGCTGCCCGTTTTGTGAATGGGGCACCACATTTTGGATTTGCCGCCGTCTTCGGAAGACGGTCGAGGTCGCTTCTCGGGGCGTGGCCCCCGGCCACCAGGAGTTGCAGTGGCTGCAACGTTGGATGTGCCGGACGACGGCTTCTTCTTGCCGTTGGTCTTCTTTTTCTTCTTGCCACTCCCGGAGGTAGCGGCTTCTTCTTTGGAGGATTTTTTGTGATCCTCCAAGGCTGGTTTGGAGTGCATTTCACGGCCCTCCGCAGCTCTGGCACATTTGTCTGCCAAGCTGAAGAGCTCCGTGACGCTGGTGATCTCTTTGATCGCCAGCTTCTCCAACATCTTCTTGTCTCGTACACCCTGTCTGAATGCCACAATGACAGAAGCGCTTGAGATAGAAGGGATTGTGTTGCGTACCTGAGAGAACCTCTGGATGAATGACCGCAAAGATTCTCCCCCTTTTTGCACGACCGCAAAAAGGTCTAGTTCAGTGCCCGGCCGGGTGTATGAACTCCCGAAGTTGGCAGTGAACTGACGGCACAGCTCCTCCCAACTGTCGATAGAGTTGGGTGGAAGGCTCATAAACCAGGACCTGGCGGTCCCAGTTAAGGCCACTGGAAAGTAGTTGGCCATTACGGCCTCGTTTCCTCCAGCTGCTAAGATTGCAGTGGAGTATATCTGCAGAAATTCTACGGGGTTGACAGTCCCGTCGAATTTTTCCGGCAAGTGTGGCCGGAACTTCTGTGGCCATCTAACCATGCGTAGGTGCATGGCTAGGGCGGAACAGCCTCCTCCTACTCCTTCCAGAGTAGAAAGGTCTTGAGCATCCCGTCTTTCTCGAGCTCGCTCGATATGAACACGGCCATCCTGTTGGCGGTATCGGCGATCAAGCTCCGCCCGGAGGTCAT
This sequence comes from Tuctoria greenei, assembly GCA_036927565.1. Classification (NCBI taxonomy): domain Eukaryota; kingdom Viridiplantae; phylum Streptophyta; class Magnoliopsida; order Poales; family Poaceae; genus Tuctoria; species Tuctoria greenei. The sequence goes on along the minus strand of JAYESD010000003.1, from coordinate 105,436,233 downwards.
GTGTCGAAAGCCGAGATACCGTATGGGTGCGTCGTGCCCCAGAGGGCAACGATGTCACTTACTGTGACGCAGCTCGTCTTCTGTTGTTGGAGACATGCGGACCAAGTCTTCCAGACAACGTCCGTCGCTGCGACGGGGCTCGCCCTGAAGGAGGAGGACCCTGGTTGTTGAGGCGTTCGGCCGCTGCTGCGACCAAATGCTCAACATCAGCCCTCCATTGCTCCATGGCATCTTGAGATGCATCCGGAGGTGGTGGTCGCTGGAGAAGAGCACGCGCTGCATGGAGCGCATGTTCTGGGTTGTCATGACTTGCCGGCGCAGTATGTGACACCGGTGCACCATCATGTTGCCCAGCACGGTTTGCCGGAGAAGATGGTGGTGGTGGGAGTGTGACTCCTGCTGGTGCTGAGGCTCCTGCTGGTGGCTGCATGTTGGAGGGATTGCCCCCGACAGCCTGAGCAGCAGGTTGCCCATTGGATGATCCAGCCGCAGAATTTACCATTCTTGAAAATCTCAGGCGCCCCTACCTGGCGCGCCAACTGTCGACTGTTGGAGTCGGCAGATCTCCTGACACTACTAAAGTGTTGAAGGAGTTTGTAGTTCGGTGTGGGCGCGCGGAGACTCAAGAAGGTGAATCACAATTGGACACGAGAGACACGGTGGTTTACGTGGTTCGGGCCGCCTGACCGTAATACCCTACTCCACGGGTGTGTGGTGTTGTATTAGTTTTCACGTCAATGCGTGTGTGCCTCGAGAGCGTTCGAGAGCCCCTCGTGTATCGTCGGTCTGTCCTTTTATAGTACAAGGACAAACCGTTACAAGTTAGCCTGGCCCGACATGTGGCCCCGGCGGTTACTGGTATTGATACACGATTAATTGTTGTTAATAACCCTGTAACGGGCTCCGACAGTGCCGTTACAGGTGTTAAGATTGTCCGATTAAGTGTCATTAACATGGAATTAATGACAATTAATCGGGTCTCGAAGTCCGCGGCTACCCTTTGAAGATCCGGAGTCGTTACAATGTCTTCCGGAGGTTTGAGGCGGCCAGCTCCGACGTTTGGACACGTGGCAGCTCCGGAGCTTGCTTGTGGGAAGCGGGAAGCTCCGGGGTGGCCTGGCACGTGTCAGGTCCGAAGCTTCTCTCGGTCAGGGGTTAAGTCCGGAGGTGCCGTTTCGGTACCTAGCCCGGAGCTTCACCCTTGTGGGTAGTAGCTCCGGTCTGGCAGTACACGTGGCAACCTAGGGGTTAACCATGTTGGAGAAGCAGGTCCAGTTATGCCTGACAAGTGGGCCTCCGAGGGTCTTCAATTTGAGTAGACGTCCTTCCCTTGAGATCTTTGTAACCTCAGGGGGTGTATGGTTTTTAGGGTACCGACAGAGACCTATTTGTGCTGAATACATTGGCTTTGACAATAAAAGTTTTGAATGCTGTCATAACATCTTTTTAGCAAGGTCCGACTCTAGTTCCGAGCTTCTGCAAGGTCTGACAATAGGTCTGACTTTTTGTCTAGGTTCGACATGTTCTTTGATAGCTCTGGCATATCTTTGTTAAGCTCCGATATGTTTTGCTAGGCCCGACTTATGTTGGTTAGCTCTGACATGTTTTTCTAGCCCCGTCGCTAGGTTAGACTAGTTTTGGTAAGCTCCGGCGCTAGGTCCTGCTAGCTTTGGTAAGCTACGGCTCAAGGTCCAGTTAGTTTTGACAAGGTCTGGAGCTAGTTTGCGATGGTTTTGCTTTTACTTTGAATTGATTTGAACTTTCTTTACATCTATTGAAAGTTTTCTTAGTATTCATTTGCTAAGTTTTTGGTGCGTTTTGGCTGATATGGACGATATTGTTTTGCTATGCTTTGCAACATGCTTATGTGAGGTGCTCACGTAAGGTGTTGTGTTCGGAACTGACTTGAGTTAAGTCACGGACTTGGGCTCGTACAGATTGGATGTTTATTCATGTGCAGGTGTTGCTTGAGTTCAAGACATGGCTGGTGACGGGATCCATTGAACTAGTCTTAGGGAGAAGATGAGGTTCAACAACCAAGTTCGGGAGGAATTGTGGTTGAGTTGATCGGGAGGTTGTGCAGCATGTTTGAATCAAGAACAATGCATATGAAGGTATCATGGATGTCGTTGGAAGATGTTTGCACATGTGCAAGGAGTGCATGGACGTGGCTGCATGGTTTTGAGGCGTGATGAATAGATGTGGACGTAAAAATTGGTCGGAAAGGTCCAACCGACTAGGTTATGGACTCAGGCTGCGGCTGAGTCAAGTTTGACTCAAATATGGAATGTTTTGAGTTGGTTATGATAGGATTTCGTGTGGGTCACGAATTTGAGTTGTTTTAGGAATGTGTGATATGTTCCTAAGGTGTTTGGAAGTCTTAAGATTGCTTCTATCTATGTATAGAAGAGTCCTAAGCAGTTATGGAAAGTTTCGATTTGTGAACGGAGTAGCATTAGAGTCCTGATTTGAGTTGAGTTGATTTCTGAGCTAGTTATATAAGCAAGGGAGGCCAGAGCTCGTGGTGCATGACTTTGGTGCTGTTTGTCTTGTGTTCTATTGAATAAAATTCGTAGTTTGAAAGAACTTTTGTGCCTTGTTCGTCTAACTTGTTCCAGACAAGTTTTACTCGTCGAGTTTCTGGACAGCACTACCTTTTGTTGGTGGTTTTATCATAACTCGAGTTTTACAGATCCAATTGACATGAATTTTATTGGGTTGTCTTCACAACTTGATTATCTATCATCTGTCAAAATTTCACGGTCATTGGATTTGTGGTTTCTGATCTACACGAGTTCCTTTGCAGCATTCCATAACTGTTTTTCTTGGGTAGGACAGATTGACCTTTGTTCGATCTTTCGATCATAACTTGAGTTTCTCTTGACGGATTTGAGTGATTATTCTTGTGTTTTCTTTGTTACTTGATTCTCTTTGATATATATCACTTTTGTCCCGGTGAAACACGTTTATATTAGTATCACACATGATTTCTTTAACAAATCGTTTTTCTGCCGAAGGGGTTGGGATTTAATTGTTTCCACTGCGTAATATTTTTAAATCTACCATTCACCCCCCCTCTGGTAGATTTTCACGTGCTCTTCGATCCTACAATTGGTATAAGAGCCACGGTGCTCCAATCATTGTGATTTGCACGTGTTTTTAACTAATCATGATGGAGAAATACTCTGCCAAACCTTGTGTGTTTGCTGGTATTGATTTTTAGGTTTGGAAGGCACGCATGGAGGCTTTCATCCAGGCGCAAGGCTTCGCAATATGGGAGAAGGTATACAAGCCTTACGAAGTGCCACCTAACAATAAAGTTACAGCTACAAAACTACGGTACGTTGACAACAACAACAAAGCCTGAAACTTGATCATCCAAGGACTCACTCAGAGCAACTTCAACTGCGTTGCACATCTCCGATCGGCATACGATGTATGGAGAGCACTTTGTGACTATCAGGAAGGATCCAACACGATTAAGGAGGTAAGGCAAGACATTTTCAAGAAAGAATACATGCGCTTCGAGATGCAACCCGGTGAGTCCATCGATGATCTCTTTGCTCGCTTTAACAAAATTCTCAGTAACTTGCGTAGTGTCAACATTAATTTTTCTGATGCTGAAAATACAAGGCAACTTCTTAGTGCATTAGACATGTCAATCTGGGAGATGAAAGTTACATCTATTCGTGAACCTACCGTCATGAGTACACTTACTTTAGATATGCTTTACTCTAAACTCAAAACTCATGAAATTGACATCTTATCATGTAAGAACACAAATAAGTCTATTGCATTTGTCTCACAGCGTGATATGCCTAGCTCCGGCCAATCATCATCTTGCAATACTCTTGCTTTGTTGTCCTCACTAACCCTGGAGCAGATCGAGGAATTTCTAGAGGAGGAGCTAGCACTTCTCTCTACTAGGTTCTCAAAAGCATTGCAAAATGTGAGAACTAGAAGGAGAGGAAGCTTCGGACCTCAACGATGCTTCGAATGCGGTAAGACAAGACACCTTCATACAGAATGCCCTAACCTTTCAGGTTCTACTTCCCGAGAAGAAAAAAAATCTAGGACGAAGCACTCCTCAACAAATGATAAGAAGAAGAAGATGGGCTTTACAGGTCGCCAACTGGTGAACAGTTTTATCTCCGCACTCCAGGAACTTGGCTCAAGCGACGTGGACCTTGGAAGTGACGAAGATGAAGATGACCTGACCAACTTATGCTTCATGGCGAGCAAAACAAGATCAAGATCAAGTAAGGAGGATGCAGAACACAACAATGACGACGATGAGGTATGTTCTACCTATAATGAAATGTGTGATGCAATTTCTCATTCAACTATTATTGTTAAGAAAAAGGACAAAAAGCTTAGGGATAATGCTGCTAAAATTTAATCACTAGAATCTGAAATCAACCATTTGAAAATCTTGATTCCTAGTGATGATTCGTGTCCCTCGTGTGATTTAATCTATGAACAATTGTCCACATTAAGAACTGCACATTCCTCTACACTATATAGACTTGAACTTGAAATTGAAAAGAACCGCACATTCCTCTACACTATATATTCCTTCTACAATTGATTTGCATTGTTCTAGTTGTGATGATCTTGAAAAGAAACTAAAAGATGCTATGAATGAAATTTCAATTTTGAATAATGCTTTACGTTCTCATGAAGTTAAATATTGTTCCAATTGCAAATTAAAAGGGAAAACTTCATGTGAAAATTGCCTTGATCTGTCCAATAATTTTGATAACATGCATAGGACATTAGATCGGTTTTGTAATGGGAATAAGAACCTAAACTTGCTGTTGAATTCTTCCAAGTCTCGCAATGACAAAACTGGTTTAGGTTTTTATTCTCATGCTCATGCTAAGGCACATCCACCTAAAATTGTAGAGTCATTAGGAAGTGGTTTGATTCAAACAGTTCCTAAACAAAAAGAAGTGGTTTTCAAATCTGCAGGAGTGTTGTCTCATTCGGTTTCAAATAAAAATATTGCTTGCTCATCTAGACATGAACACAAAGTTAAATTTCATTGTACCTATTGTGGTAGAGATGATCATGTCATAGAATTTTGTTATAGACTAGCTAAACAAAAGAAAAGGGAAAGAATGATTGCTAGATGTCATAACTTTCATGCAAAATTTGCTGCACATATGAAACCAAATGCCAGGAACATGCAACCTGCTGTTATGAGTCAAGAACATTTAAAGTTACCTCTGGACCTTCTGTTTTTGCCTCCAGAGCTACTGTTTTTTGTACTACACAAGTAACACCTTATAGGTCAGTAGTTAAGAATAAAAAACCTCAAACTTTGACTCATAAACCTGCTATTTTATCTCAGCTTTCGCGTGTTTTTCCTGCTGCACGTCGTGTGACTCAGTACTGGATACCTAAATGCCTTTTGACTAACCCTAGTACTGAGTCATCGACGTATTGTGCTTCTATGTAGGTTACATGTTTGAGGAAGGAGAACATTTGGATTGTGGATTCAGGTTACTCATGCCACATGACCGGTAACAAAGAATGGTTCTCCTCCCTCTCTTTTGTGTCACGAGTAGAGAATGTTACTTTTGCTGATAATTCTTCAACTCCTATAATTGCTAAGGGTTCGGTTAGAGTAAATGATCACTACACTTTGAAGGATGTGGCACTTGTCAAAAATTTGAAATACAACTTGCTTTCTGTTTCACAATTGCTAGATGAAAATCTGGAAATTATTTTCACTAAAAATTTCTACAAAGTTGTAAATTCAAACAATGAGCTTATTTTTAACATGTCACGATTTGGAAAGAGTTTTTAAAGCTGATTTTGATATGTCTTTCTCTAAGCATAGGTGTCTAGTTGCTAATTATTCCAAAGATTTATATTTTTTGGCATCGTAGACTTGGTCACGTAGGCTTTGATCATCTCACGCATGTTAGTGCTCTTGATCGCATACGTGGGCTGCCTAAGCTTAAAGGGGACAAAGAAATTGTGTGCTCTTCTTGTATACATGCTAAGATGGTTGCAGGTTCACATACTCCTCTCACAATGATCATGACAACTGAACCGGGTCAACTTTTGCACCTTGACACCGTAGGCCCTTCACGTGTTCAATCCTTCGGAGGTAAATGATATGTTCTTGTGATTGTTGATGATTATTCTAGATACTCTTGGGTTTACTTTATGACATCTAAGAATGAAGCTTTTAGTCACTTTAGAACTTTATTTATTATATTATCAATTGATCACCCAGGATCTTTAAAAGCAATTAGAAGTGATAACGGAACTGAACTTAAAAATCAATCTTTTGATCACTTTTATGCTGAAAATGGAATAGATCATCAATTTTCTTCACCATATGTACCTCAACAAAACGGTGTTGTAGAAAGAAAGAACAGAACCTTAGTTGAGATGGCTAGGAATATGCTTGATGAATATCAAACTCCTAGGAAATTTTGGGCTGATGCGATTGCAACCGCTTATTATGTCTCAAATCGTGTTTTCTTGTGCGCTAAGCTAGGTAAAACGCCATATGAGCTACGGTTTGGACATAGGCCTAGTGTTACGCACTGTCGGGTCTTTGGTTGCAAATGCTTTGTTAAGAAACATGGTAATCTTGATAAATTTGAATCTAGATCCATTGATGGCATGTTTCTTGGTTATCCATCTCATACTAGAGGCTACCGTGTGCTTTTACTTGACACTAACAAAATTGTGGAGACTTGTGAAGTGTCTTTTGATGAATCTAGCCCAGATACTAGGTCAAACATTGCAGGTCTAGATCCATATCCGCAGGGGGAGAGCATTTTCGTTGAATATGAGGAAGAGGTGGAGCTGCTGCCCGAAAATTCAGCAGCTAATGACATTGTTCGATCTCCTAATTTTGATTCACAGCCAGCACCGACGACCACCATTGCTGGTCCAGATCCTCCTCAAGTCACAAGCTCATCGATTTGTGATGAACATGAAGAAGAAGAAGCTTGTGAAGTGTCCACTCCCCTCCGGGTTCTCAAAATTCATCCTCCACAATAGATTATTGGAAGCTTGCACGAACGAGTTATACGGTCCAGGTTTTGCGATCCAAACTCTCATGCTCATTCTGCTTTTGTTGCATCTTTTGAACCCAAAGATATATCACACGCACTCACTAATGAATCTTGGATTATTGCCATGCATGAAGAGTTAGAAAATTTTGAAAGAAATAATGTTTGGAAACTTGTACCTCCTCTTCAAGGTCACACTTTAATTGGAACTATATGGGTGTTTAAAAATAAACAAAGTGAGGATGGGGTTGTGGTTAGGAATAAGGCTAGGTTGGTTGCTCAAGGTTTCACTCAAGTTGAAGGTCTAGATTTTGATGAAACTTTTGCTCCTGTTGCTAGATTAGAAGCCATAAGAATTTTGTTAGCTTTTGCTGCATCTAAAGGCTTTAAGCTATATCAAATGGATGTTAAAAGTGCTTTTCTTAATGGCTACATAGATGAGGAGGTTTATGTAAAACAACCACCGGGTTTTGAAAATTCAGATTTTCCTAATCATGTTTACAAACTGTCCAAAGCCTTGTACGGTCTCAAACAAGCCCCTAGAGCATGGTATGATAGGTTAAAAATATTCTTACCTGAAAAGGGGTTTACAATGGGCAAGGTTGATAAAGATCTTTTTGTGCTTAACCATGGCAATGACTCATTATTCGTTCAAGTGTATGTGGATGATATTATCTTTGGTTGTTCTTCTCATGATCTTGTGTCCAAGTTTTCAGCTATGATGAGTTCAGAATTTGAGATGAGTATGATGGGAGAACTCACGTACTTTTTGGGGGTACCTTTGTGCATCAAACGAAGTATACAAAAGACCTCCTAAGGCACTTCAACATGGACAAAAGCAAGCCTCTTCGGACACCAATTGGAACAATAACAACACTTGAACTTGATGAAGATGGTGAACCCGTGGATAAAAAAGAATATAGAAGCATGATCGGATCACTTTTGTACCTCACGACATCAAGACCGAACACATAATTCAGTGTATGTCTTTGTGCACGGTTTCAAGCCTCCCCACGTGCTTCATATCGTCAAGCCGTCAAAAGGATTCTCAGGTACTTACATGGAACTCAAGATTTTGGCATTTTTCTTCCTTCTTCCTCAACCATTACTTTGAAAGCTTTTTCTGATGCTGATTTTGGAGGTTGTAGGATTGACAGGAAAAGTACTTCTGGTGCTTGTCATTTTCTTGGTAATTCCCTTGTTGCTTGGTCCTTTAGAAAACAAAACTCTGTTGCACAATCCACAGTCGAATCTGAATATGTAGTTGCTGCTAGCGCTTGTTCACAAATTCTTTGGATTGTTCAAACACTTAAGGACTATGGGGTTTAACTAGATAGTGTTCCACTTTATTGTGATAACACTAGTGCCATTGCATTGCTAAAAACCCCGTGCAACATTCTAGAACTAAGCACATTGACATTAGGTATCACTTTCTACATGATAATGTTGAAAAAGGAAACATTGTGCTTCACCATGTAGATACCGAACAACATTTGGCTCACATTTTTACAAAACCTTTGGATTTCACTCGTTTTTGTTTCATTCGTAGTGAAATAGGGGTTATGCACCCTCATGGCTTACATTGAGGGGGAGTTTTCAAACTTTAGAAGTCTATGTGTGAATCTGAAATTAAAATAATATGAGCATAGTATTTCATACATATATGACTTTGTGATTCCTTTTACATGCTGAAAGTTCTTACTACATAACTCTTGTTATACATTTTGTAGTTTTTGCTATGACTAGTAATTGGAATAATTACTTACACTAAATCTGGTCATGATCGAACTTTCTTGCTGTTTTGAACTTGTTGCATGCTCACAAGTGTTTTTAATCATAAAGAATTAATCAAGTAATCAACTCACATGTTGAGTTTTTGTGAGCAAATATAAGTTGAGAAAAGATCAAGAGAATATGCATGCATCACACTTCTTCTTTTGAGGTTGCTTATCATTGCACTTAGATATGAACTTGGAAGAAGTTGTGTATGACTAAAACCATGTCCTTAAGCTTCTGATTGTCAAATGACATAGGCTTGGCTTGGTTGGTTAGAATAAGGCAGATGTGCATATAATCTCTTGCAAATATCATATGATCTAAATTCGTGCTTTGAAAATAATAAAATGCAGGAACAAGTGTCATGCTTTCAGGTTTTGAAATAGTTAAGTTTGTGAGATCATGACTTGCTAAATTGGAAATTACATTTGATCTCTAGCATGACTTACACTACTTTATGTATTTCATTGATGTGATAGTGTAAGTTACTTGATAGTATGACTTGGATGAGCTTTGTTTTATATGTATGTTATAATATGCTCATAACAATTAAAATTTGTCTTATAAACCTTGCTGAATACATTGTCAAAGGGGGAGACATAATATGTGAATTTTCAAAAATAAATATGCAAGGGGGAGACATTGATTACACATTGCACATATTCACAATTGTTTTTGGCACGATTCTTCTTAGGGGGATAATTTCTTTTTCTCATCTTATTTCTGTTTTACAAAGGGGGATAAATTGTTTTCAAAACTTTTAATGTGAATAAGCCAATGTTTGGATCTTAAGTGGTGTTGTCAATGCATTCATCAAGGGGGAGATTGTGAGACCTATTTATGCTGAATACATTGGCTTTGACAATAAAAGTTTTGAATGCTGCCATAACATCTTTTTAGCAAGGTCCGACTCTAGCTCCGAGCTTCTGCAAGGTCTGACAATAGGTCCGACTTTCTTTTTCTAGGTCCGACATGTTCTTTGATAGCTCCGACATATCTTTGTTAAGTTCCAATATATTTTGCTAGGTCTGACTTATGTCGGTTAGCTCCGACATGTTTTTCTAGCCCCAGCGCTAGGTTGGACTAGTTTTGGTAAGCTCCGGCACTAGGTACGACTAGCTTCGGTAAGCTCCGGCACTAGGTCTTGCTAGCTTTGGTAAGCTCCGGCTCAAGGTCCGGTTAGTTTTGACAAGGTCTGGAGCTAGTTTGCGATGGTTCTACTTTTACTTTGAATTGATTCGAACTTTCTTTACATCTATGGAAAGTTTTCTTAGTATTCATTTGCTAAGTTTTTGGTGCGTTTTGGTTGACATGGCTGATATCGTTTTCTATGCTTTGCAACATGCTTATGTGAGGTGCTCACGTAAGGTGTTGTGTTCGAAACTGACTTGAGTCAAGTTGCGGACTTGGACTCGTACGGATTGGTTGTTTATTCACGTGCAAGTGTTGCTTGAGTTCAAGACATGGCTGGTGACGGGATCCATTGAACTAGTCTTAGGGAGAAGATGAGGTTCAACAACCAAGTTCAGGAGGAATTGTGGTTGAGTTGATCGGGAGGTTGCGCAACATGTTTGAATCGAGAACAATGCATATGAAGGTATCGTGGACATCATTGGAAGATGTTTTCATGTGTGCAAGGAGTGCATGGACGTTGCTGCATGGTTCCGAGGCGTGATGAAGAGATGTGGACGTAAAAATTGGTCGGAAAGGTCCAACCGACTAGGTTATGGACTCAGGCTGCGGCTGAGTAAGGTTTGACTCAAATATGGAATGTTTTGAGTTGGTTATGATAGGATTTCGTGTGGGTCATGAATTTGAGCTGTTTTAGGAATGTGGGATATGTTCCTGAGGTGTTTGGAAGTCTTAAGATTGCTTCTATCTATGTATAGAAGAGTCCTAAGCAGTTATGGAAAGTTTCAATTTGTGAACGGAGTAGGATTAGAGTCCTGATTTGAGTTGAGTTGATTTTCGAGCTGGTTATATAAGCAAGGGAGGCCAGCGCTCGTGGTGCATGACTTTAGGGTTGTCTTGTGTTCTGTTGAATAAAATTTGTAGTTTGAAGGAACTTTTGTGCCTTGTTGGTCCGAGTTGTTCCAGACAAGTTTTACTCGTCGAGTTTCTGGAAAGCACTACCTTTTGTCAGTGGTTTTATCATAAATCGAGTTTTACGGTTCCAATTGACGTGATTCTTTTTTGGTTGTCTTCACAACTTGATTATATATCATGTTTCAAAATTTCACGGTCATTGGATTTGTGGTTTCTGATCTACATGAGTTCCTTTGCAGCGTTCCAGAATTGTTTTTCTCGGGTAAGACAGATTGACCTTTGTTCGATCTTTCGATCATAACTTGAGTTTCTCTTGACGGATTTGAGTGATTCTTCTTGTGTTTTCTTTGTGACTTGATTCTCTCTGATATATATCACTTTTGTCCTGGTGAAACATGTTTAGATTAGTCTCACACACAATTTCTTTAACAGATTGTTTTTCTGCCGAAGGGGTTGAGATTTAACTATTGATGCTGCGTAAGATTTTTAAATCTACCATTCACCCCCCCTCTGGTAGCATTTCACGTGCTCTTCGATCCTACACTTTGGAAGTTCAGCTGCCAGAAACTAACATAGACTCGGACTTGCATTCATGCAAGCCCGGGTTTTCATTTAAGTTCCTTATAGTGTCTTTGCAGTTTTTCATTCACCTTACGTCTTCAAATGTTTGTGCATTATGTTTAAGGTGTTTGACATCCACTTGCATGACCAAAGAACCCAGAGAGTGGTTAGAATAGCTCACACACTCGTGTAGTAACTGCCATGCTTATATTCATAGGAATCCGGTAGAAGTCGAGTAGTTAGAATCTACTCGCGAGATAGGATTTTATCACATGGATGGATGGAATCAAGAAATGGCTTATGAATACAAAATTGAGACCGAGCAGCGGGTAAGATGCAGCTAGACATGATCTCACTGCTTGTGTTGATTGAGGACCGATTCGTGTGCGGCCCCGCTGGACAAGCTTGAATTGTACCGACGACATACTGGAGAAATGAGCTCTAGCAAACTGACGTAGCTTGATACTGGTTTGTCGAGACATACCGTTCTGTTTTATAGGCGTAGGTCGAGGGCAGCAAGGTGTAAATCAGCTGGTGGGCACGTCAGAGTATGCCCCACGTAGTGACCTCCTGCACGTGACGGATCGACGGGTTCGACATTCTAGTGTTGGGTGAAAGGTGGCCATATACGACTAGTACTGAAGTGCTATGTAGGTATTGCTATAAGTACTCGCTTGCGCTTCCGAAAGTACGTATGTGTCGTGTTGTCCGGGTGTGTCTTTATTGCAATCATCGTCTCTCGCGGTAATAGAGTACCACTTGTTCACTGTGTCGTGACGTAGTAAATACTGAAGAAGTCAGGAGAATAAGATGTATTGAATTATATTTTTTTGCAACCTTGTATGGCTTAGAGATAGCACAATTAAAAGTTTACAATTTCCCCATACTTTACCTGTAATAGCATTATGTGCTTTGGGCATGTCATATCATCGGCAAAGCATTTCTTGTTTGATTGTGGATTCTATGATGTAATGTGCCTAAAGAATATCATGTGCTACTTAAAGCATGACTATAAGGATCCACTTGTAGGCGTGTCCTTTTTGCTTTTCCTTACCCATGCTTAGTATTCACCCCTGCATATGTCTAGTGAGACGGGTTAGTCTTGCTGAGCCTTATGCTCACATTTGCAGTTAACAAGTTTTTGCAGATTATACGACTCATGATGGCTTTGATGACAAGGCTGCACCCCCTCCAGGGTTTACAGCCGAGTGGGAACCCTGCACGTCGCCGTAAGTTGGGTGTTGCTAGTGCGAAGTATCCAGGACATGGATGACTTTGCTTTTGCATAGCTAGTGCCGAGAGCGTAGCTATGATGTATAGTTCTCTTTCCTGTTCGCTTAGTATTGTAAAACTTCCGCTGTGTTATAAATAAAGGCATGGTATTGTATTTTATTCTTGTTCTTTTCTTGTATACTATTGGGTGTCGCATCGCACGACACCAACCAATGAGATCCTGGGAGGTCGAGATTTCGGGGAGGTCGGAATTTTGGTCCCCACAGACATGGTATCAGAGCATCATTGGTAACAGTGTGCTTAAAAAGAGCATATTTTCAAAAACTAAGGATTATATGAGTGAGTAATTAGCTATATGCCCATATAAGGAGTATTATTAGTATATGATATAAATATGGTAAACTAACTATGTGTTATTATATTCTGTAACGACGCTTCGACGTCAGGTAGGAGGTAAGGTACGCCACCGCAAGCGGGTCAATTGTGGTAAGCTCACCATGCGAGAGGTAGCACAAAAGTCTTTTCGTGGCTTGGCATGTGAATGTTAATAGGAGTCTATGAAACTTTCCATGTTTCTGAGAGCCTATGACACGCGGTACCCCAGTGTGCTTCAAAGTTAGTGGGAGCCCCCGTCGGGTGGTGAATAACTCGATAGTATGCGTCTCTAGAACTATTCATGTTCTATGGGAGCATGCGAAACACGTATGCCCGGGCGTGTATAAGCCGGTTTGTGTGGGAGTCTTTGTTGTACAGACGTAGTACAACCATGTACCTCAAGACATGATATCGCTCGAGGGTGACTCACATCAGAGTCGTATGCATTTACTTTCATATATATTATTATTGTGACTGCCTATCATGTTTCCCCGAACCGCCCTTGTGGTGTGCAGGTGTGATAGGGGATTGTTTGTCTTCTGTAGCACTAACTACGGTAGCAACCCGTGTAGAACACGTTTGCGAGTGAACGATACTAGGGCCACCTATAAACGTATCCGGATATACCGGTTAGAATTTTCTTTTGTGAGGCACGTAGTACCGTCAGTATCAACTTTGATACTTGACCATCCCCAATGACAGAATGGTTGCATTACGTTTTTGGAAAGTCTGACTATCAGGTGCTGGTAGGTTCAGACTCCGCAAAATGAGTTTCGACTCGACAAAGGGTTAGAACCAAGATTCTTGATTTTTGGCAGAAGTTTGCTCAACTTCGTCAGGTTGTAATCTTGGTTAGTTATGAATAAATTTAATTGTATGCTATATTGATGGAAAGCTCCTGAAGACCGCTACAATTTTTCTGTTGACCATCAAGGCAGAAAAGCGTAATAATATGTTGAAATTTGGGGTATGCTTAAACTGCTCCAGATGACCCTACCATTGTACCAGTCTCTGTATTTTTGCCATAACTCACTGTAGAAAAATCTTTTGCCCTATTGTGATACATATATGAAAAGGGTAGAAGGATATATACAGATTTGTTATTCAGAGTTTTTCCTGATTCGAATTTGAGGCAATTCAAATTTCGAGTTCAAAACACAGAACTGCAGGGCTGCTGTTGAAAAACAGTCAGTTCATCTGTTAAGTTTGGATAGTTATAGCTTTTGATCCAGAATAGTCACATGGTCACATATATACCTTTCTGTAAAGTTTAGGAAGTCCTCTATCAATTTTAGTTTGTACTTATGACCTGAATCTTGGTGTAATGGTGTTTAATTCCTATTGTCGCAAACTTGGTTCTGGCAGACCAGAACTTGAAACAGTTTGCACATAGTTTCGAATTTGCGCGTTATACCTGTATAACAAATGTTTCATGGCTGAAATCTTTCACTTATGGATTGTTAACTTGATTTTATACAATGTATATTTTTTTCATTACCTCCATATATTGTTTTGATATACCTGTATAAACTGTGGAAATAACCACATATACAGGGGAGGTTCTGTCAAAATTTCCAGAAAACTTGGGTCAATTTTAAACCTGTAAAGATTCTACTTCCTAGCTCCCCTGGAGCTGTATGAGTACAATCTGGAAAGGCTGTAAAGTTTACTACAACTTTTGTATTCAACCCAGCATATGGTTCTGACATTTCCTGTATGAAAATTTTGAATTTATACCGGAAGGTCAGCTGTAACAGACTGTGATTACAACTCCAGTTTTAAATTTTTTTTTTTTGAACTGTTGGAAGTTGGAAACCTTCTCATTGATCAAGTATCTTTTACATAATGGCAGACTTGATGGTACACTTATCAAATGGATGGGTTTTCGCGACGTGTGCTCATAGAAAAGGTTTTCCGGAGTTGTTGATAGTGCTGCTTCAACGGTTCGGGTATCGCGACATACCAAGCTACTGGGGCAGGAAATTCTACGACGGAGGTGTGACAAGAGGCACCATCTGTGTTGATGTGCCCACTGGTCCGTCATATATTGGATGGGCTCCTTTCTCCATCCGGGTGAAAGGGGCCCAGTTGGAAGACACGTGGTGTTTTGCCGCGAGAGTTGCTATCGCAAGGTTTTGCAAGCTTCATTTTCGTCATTTGGCGGGCACCCCGTTTGCGCTCTTTCCAGTCGATGGTAGAGCTAGTGAGGAGTGGGAAAGTCGAATGAGTGCAGATTATGGCCTTCACGGAGAGGTACCCAAGATAATCTTGGCATTATATGCAGCATCATCGTGCCAAGTGAGCGTTACACAACATATTGGCATTGAAGGGTTGTTGGGTGATCTGAAGCAAGCTTTGATTCAAGGATATCATTTTGAGTGGGCCAATGAATCACTTAGAGCCATGATTGCTCCTCTCAACTGACGTTTAAATGTTAGGGAGAATCAGTGGCACCGAGTTGTGCAAGACCTATCAGAAGCTCGCCAGGAAGCACCATGCGCAGAAAGCGCATTGGAGGCGAGTCAACTTGAGGTACAGCTGCTGGATGATCATTTGGGTACAGTAACTCGAGAACGGGATCAATCCAAGGAGGAGACTCAGAGTTGGAGAGCCAGTTGTGAGCAAGCACGAAAGGAATTGGAAGACTATAAGATGTTTCTTCTACAGGTTGATGTGCAGTCATTAGTTGTCGCGACATCATCGGTGGTGGGTGAGGTAAGAACTCCTGCTCCAGCACCCGCACCTGTGGCCCCAATTTCTGAGGACGAAGGGGAAGAAGAAGATCTTGAGGAACGCGAGTATGTCGAATAGGACGTATCAGAATAGGATGGGGCAGCACTCTTGCCATCACGAGACAACGTATAGTTTAGTAGTTGCTCATGTTTATTTTGTGGCCATGTTTGTGTTATATTATAAAAAGTAGTGTGTATGTATAAGATGACAAGGTGGGTATGACGTCTCATGGGGACCAAGTATGGCAGAGATGCACTTCCGTAGTGGGAGTCCATCATTTTGGAGTTCACTACTATAAACTTGGTCATGAGATAATATATCTTGTATAAAGTTTGTACTTTATCAATATATGTGAATGTTATGCACTTATTCCCTTGTCAATATCCGCACTACTGTAATATGAAATGGATGAAGGAAAAGTAAACATGTGCTGATTTTAAATCATATGGATGCAAAATGGTGCGTACACGTTCGGCTCCTGAAATGGGAGGTTCAAGCCGTGGTCGTGAGGACAAATCTCCAACCAAGGAGCCAGCTGCGACACCGCAGCAACAAGTTCCACCACCACCACCTCCTGAACTTCCAAGGAGTCTAGCGGAGGTTCTCGCCGCAGTGCTCGGCTCGCGCAATGAGCAAAATGAGTTGCTGCGGACTTTGGTTCAACATTCGTCCCGTCAAGGGGGGCAACCAGATGCGGGTCCATGACAACCTTCTCCGAGTTCATACTCAGACTTCATGTCAACACACCCGCCGGTCTTCCTGGAGGCCGATGAACCGTTGGAGGCGGACAACTGGCTCCACTCCATTGAAGGAAAGTTCGGTTTGCTGCGGATGACCGAACAATAGAAGACCCTGTTCGCGGCACAACAGTTGCAGGGTTCTGCTGGGACATGGTGGGCGAATTATCTCACCACACGTCCAACAGGCTATGTCGTGAGCTGGGAGGAGTTCCGAGAGGCGTTTGGTGCCTATCATATACCTCCCGGTATTATGAGGAGGAAGCTTCAAGAGTTCTTGGAGCTGAAGCAAGGAGGGAGGAGTGCTTATGTAGGATCGAAGAGCACGTGAAAAGCTACCAGAGGGGGGGGGGTGAATGGTAGATTTAAAAATCTTACGCAGCGGAAACAATTAAACCCCAATCCCTTCGGCAGAAAAACGATCTGTTAAAGAAATCATGTGTGAGACTAATCTAAACGTGTTTCACCATGACAAAAGTGATAGATATCAGATAGAATCAAGTCACAAAAACAACAAAAGAATAATCACTCAAATCCGTCGAGAGAAACTCAAGTTATGATCAAAAGATCAAACAAAGGTCAATCTGCCCTACCCAAGAAAAAAACAGTTCTAGAACGCTGCAAAAAAACTCGTGTATATCATAGACCACAAATCCAATGACCGTGAAATTTTGACAGATGATATATAATCAAGTTGTGAAGACAACCCAAAAAGAATCACGTCAATTGGATCTGTAAAAATCGAGTTATGATAAAACCACCGACGAAAGGTAGTGCTGTCCAGAAACTCGACAAGTAAAACTTGTCTGGAACAAGTCGGACGAACAAGGCACAAACGTTCCTTAAAACTACGAATTTTATTCAATAGAACACAAGAGGAACAGCCCCAAAGTCGTGCACCACGAGCTCTGGGCTACCTTGCTTATATAACCAGCTCGAAAGCCAACTCAACTCAAATCAGGAATCTAATCCTACTCTGTTCACGAATCGTAACTTTCCATAACTTCTCAGGATTCTTCTATACGCAGATAGAAGCAATCTTAAGACTTCCAAATGCCTTAGGAACGTATCCCACATTCCTAAACAACTCAAATTCGTGACCCACACGAAATCCTATTATAACCATCTCAAATCTTTCCATATTTGAGTCAAACCCGACTCAGCCGCAACCTGAGTCCATAACCTAGTCGGTTGGACCTTTCCGACCAACTCTTTACGTCCACATCTCCTCATCACGTCTCAGAACCATGTAGCCACGTCCATTCACTCCTTGCACACGTGCAAACATCTTCCAATAATGTCCATGATACTTTCACATGCATTGTTCTTGATTCAATCATGCTGCGCAACCTCCTGATCAGCTCAACCACAATTCGTCCTGAATTTGGTTGTTGGAACCTCATCTCCTCCCTGAGACTAGTCCAATGGATCCCATCACCAGCCATGTCTTGAACTCAAGCAACACCTGCACATGAATAAACAACCAATCCATACTAGACATGGCAAAAACTACAAAATGTATAACACGAGTAATGTAGTAAGAACTTTCAGCATGTAAAAGGAATCACAAAGTCATATATGTATGAAATACTATGCTCATATTATTTTAATTTTAGATTCACACATAGACTTCCCAAGTTTCAAAACTCCCCCTCAATTTAAGCCATGATGATGCATAACCCCTATTTCACTACGAATGTAACAAAAACGAGTGAAATCCAAAGGTTTTGTAAAAATGTCAGCCAATTGTTGTTCGGAATCTACATGGTGAATCACAATTTTTCCTTTTTCAACATTATCTCGGAGAAAGTGATACCTAATGTCAATGTGCTTAGTTCTAGAATGTTGCACGGGGTTTTTAGCAATGCAAATGGCACTAGTGTTATCACAAAATAGTGGAACACTATCTAGATCAACCCCATAGTCCTTAAGTGTTAGAACAATCCAAAGAATTTGTGAGCAAGCACTAGCAGCAGCTACATATTCATATTCGGCTGTGGATTGTGCAATTGAATTTTGTTTCCTAGAGGACCAAGCAACAAGAGAATTACCAAGAAAATGACAAGCACCGGAAGTACTTTTCCTATCAATCCTACAACTTCCAAAATCAGCATCGGAAAAAGCTTTCAAAGTAACGGTTGAGGAAGAAGGAAGAAAAATTCCAAATTCTTGAGTTCCATGTAAGTACCTGAGAATCCTTTTGACGGCTTGACGATGTGAAGCACGCGGGGAAGATTTAAACCGTGCTAAAGACATACGCTGAATTGTATATCTGGTCTTGATGCTGTAAGGTACAAAAGTGATCCGATCATGCTTCTATATTCTTTTTGATCCACTGGTTTACCATCTTCATCAAGTTCAAGTGTTGTTGCTGTTCCCATTGGTGTCCGAAGAGGCTTGCTTTTGTCCATGTTGAAGCGCCTTAGGAGGTCTTTTGTATACTTCGTCTGATGCACAAAGGTACCCTCCTTGGTTTGCTTGATTTGCAGCCCCAAAAAGTAAGTGAGTTCACCCATCATACTCATTTCAAATTCGGAACTCATCATTGCAGAAAACTTGGACACAAGATCATGAGAAGCACAACCAAAGATAATATCATCCACATACACTTGAACAAATAATGAGTCATTGCCATGTTTAAGCACGAAAGAGTTTTATCAACCTTGCCCATGGTAAACCCCCTTTCAAGTAAGAATGTTTTTAACCTATCATACCATGCTCTAGGGGCTTGTTTGCGACCGTATAAGGCTTTGGACAGTTTGTAAACATGATTAGGAAAATCTGGATTTTCAAAACCCGGTGGTTGTTTCACATAAACCTCCTCATATATGTAGCCATTAAGAAAAGCATTTTTAACATCCATTTGATATAGCTTAAAACCTTTAGATGCTGCAAAAGCTAACAAAATTCTTATGGCTTCTAATCTAGCAATGGGAGCAAAAGTTTCATCAAAATATAGACCTTCAACTTGAGTGAAACCTTGAGCAACCAACCTAGCCTTATTCCTAACCACAACTTCATCCTCACTTTGTTTATTTTTAAATACCCATTTAGTTCCAATTAAAGTGTGACCTTGAGGTGGAGGTACAAGTTTCCAAACATTATTTCTTTCAAAATTTTCTAACTCTTCTTGCATGGTAATAATCCAAGATTCATTAGTGAGTGCGTGTGATATATCTTTGGGTTCAAATGAAGCAACAAAAGCAGAATGAGCATGAGATTTTGGATCGCAAAACCTGGACAGTGTGACTCATTCGTGCAAGCTTACAATCATCTGTTGTGGGGGATGATCTTTGTAAAACCGTAGGAGAACAGATGTCTCACAAGCTTCTTCCTCTTCATGTTTATCACAAATCGATGAGCTTGTGACTTGATGATGATTTGAATCAGCATTGATGGTTGTCGGTGCTAGTTGAGAATTAACATCCGGAGCTGAACCAATGTCTTTTGCTGCTGAATTTTCGGGCAGCAGCTCCAATTCTTCCTCATCTTCAACGAAAATGCTCTCCCCCTGCGGATATGGATCTGGACCTGCAATGTTTGAACTAGTACCTGGGCTAGATTCATCAAAAGACACTTCACAAGTCTCCACATTTTTGTTAGTGTCAAGTAAAAGCACACGGTAGCCTCTAGTATGAGATGGGTAACCAAGAAACATGCATCAATGGATCTAGGTTAAAATTTATCAATATTACCATGTTTCTTAACAAAGAATTTGCAACCAAAGACCCGAAAGTGTGTAACACTAGGCCTATGTCCAAACCGGAGCTCATATGGTGTTTTACCTAGCTTAGCACGCAAGAAAACACGATTTGAGACATAACAAGCGGTTGCTATTGCATAAGCCCAAAATTTCCTAGGAGTTTGATATTCATCAAGCATAGTCCTAGCCATCTCAACTAAGGTTCTGTTCTTTCTTTCTACAACACCGTTTTGTTGAGGTACATATGGTGAAGAAAATTGATGATCTGTTCTATTTTCAGCACAAAAGTGATCAAAAGATTGATTTTTAAATTCAGTTCCATTATCACTTCTAATTGCTTTTAAAGATCTTGGGTAATCAATTGATAATCTAAGAAATAAAGTTCTAAAGTGATTAAAAACTTCATTCTTAGACGCCATAAAGTAAACTCAAGAGTATCTAGAATAATCATCAACAATCACAAGTACATGCCATTTACCTCCGAAGGATTGAACACGTGAAGGTCCTACGGTGTCAAGATGCAAGAGTTGACATGGTTCAGTTGTCATGATCGTTGTGAGAGAAGTATGTGAACCTGCAACCATCTTAGCATGTCTACAAGAAGAGCACACAATTTCTTTGTCCCCTTTAAGCTTAGGCAGCCCACGTATGCGATTAAGAGCACTAACACGCGTTAGGTGATCAAAGCCTACGTGACCAAGTCTACGATGCCAAAAATATAGGTCCTTTGAATCATTAGCAACTAGACACCTGTTCTTAGAGGAAGACATATCAAAATCAGCTTTAAAAACTCTTCCAAACCGAGACATGTTAAAAATAAGCTCACTATTTGAACTTACAACTTTGCAGCAGTTTTTATTGAAGATAATTTCCAGATTTTCATCTAGCAATTGTGAAACAGAAAGAAATATGTATTTCAAATTTTTACAAGTGCCACATCCTTCAAAGTGTAGTGATCATTTACTCTAACCGAACCCTTAGCAATTATAGGAGTTGAAGAATTATCGGCAAAAGTAACATTCTCTACACGTGACACAAAAGAGAGGGAGGAGAACCAATCTTTGTTACCAGTCATGTGGCGTGAGCAACCTGAATCCACAATCCAAATGTTCTCCTTCCTCAAACGTGTAACCTACATAGAAGCACAATACATCGATGACTCAATACTGGGGTTAGTCAAAAGGCATTTAGGAATCCAGTACTGAGTCACGCGACGTGCAGCAGGAAAAACACGCGAAAGCTGAGACAAAACAGCAGGTTTATGAGTCAAGGTTTGAGATTTTTTATTCTTAACTACTGACCTATAAGGTGTTACTTGTATAGCACAAAAATCAATAGCTCTGGAGGCAAAAATAGAAGGTCCGGAGGTAAACTTTGAATGATTTTGACTCAAAACAGCAGGTTGTACATTCAGTTCAATATGTGCAGCAAATTTTGCATGAAAGTTATGAGATCTAGCAACCACTCTTTCCCTTTTCTATTGTTTAGCTAGTCTATAACAAAAATCTATGACATGACCATCTCTACCACAGTAGGTACAATGAAATTTAACTTTGTGTTCATGTATAGATGAGCAAGCAATATTTTATTTGAAACCGAATGAGACAACACTCCTGCAGATTTGAAAACCACTCCTTTTTGTTTAGGAACTGTTTGAATCAAACCACTTCCTAATGACTTTACAATTTTAGGTGGATGTGCCTTAGCATGAGCATGAGAATCAAAACCTAAACTAGTTTTATCATTGCAAGGCTTGGAAGAATTCAGCAGCAAGTTTAGGTTCTTATTCCCATTACAAAACCGATCTAATGTCCTATGCATGTCATCAAGTTTATTGGACAGATCAAGGCAATTTTCACATGAAGTTTTTCCTTTTAGTTTGCAATTGGAACAAAATTTAACTTCATGAGAACGTAAAGCATTGTTCAATATAGAAATTTCATTCATAGCATCCTGTAGTTTCTTGTCAAGATCATCACAAGTAGAACAATGCAAATCAATTGTAGAACAGCAAGCATCTTTCAAGTTTTTATCATTAAGTGCAGCAAGCTCTTTGTTCTTTTCAATTTCTAACTCAAGTTTATCAAGTGTGGAGGTGTGCGCACTTCTTAATGAGGACAATTGTTCATATATTAAATCACATGAGGGACATGCATCATCACTAGGAATCAAAGTTTTTAAACGGTTGATTTCAGATTCTAGTGATTCAATTTTAGCAGCACTATCCCTAAGCTTTTTGTCCTTTTTCTTAACAATAATAGTGGCATGAGAAATAGCATCACACGTTTCTTCGCAAGTAGGACATACCTCTTCATTGTCGCTGTTGTGTTCTGCCTCCTCCATACTTGATCTTGACTTGCCCGCCATGAAGCACAAGTTTGCCAAATCATCTTCATCACTTCCAATGTACATGTCGCTTGAGCCAAGTTCCTGGAGTGCTGAGATAAAACTGCTAACCAATTGACGTCCTGTAAAACCCTTCTTTTTCTTCTTATCATTTGTTGAGGAGTGCTTTGTCCTTGATTGTTTTTCTTCCCGGGAGGTAGGACCTGAAAGGTTAGGACAATATGTATGAAAGTGTCCTGTCTTACCACATTTGAAGCATCATTGAGGTCCGGAGCTTCCTCTCCTTCTAGTTCTCACATTTTGCAATGCTTTCGAGAACCTAGTAGAGAGAAGTACTAGCTCCTCCTCTGGAAACTCCTCAATCTCTTTGATCGTGTTGGATCCTTCGTGGCAGTCACAAAGTGCTTTCCACACATCGTATGCAGATCGAAGGTGTGCAACACGGTCGAAGTCGCTTTGTGTTAATCCTTGTATGATCAAGTTCCGAGCCTTGTTGTTGTTGTCGACATCTCTCAGATTTGTAGTTGTAACTTGATCGTTTGATGGTACTTCGTAAGGCTTGTATACCTTCTCCCATATTGCAAAGCCTTGTGCCTGGATGAAAGCCTCCATGCGTGCCTTCCAAACCTGAAAATCAATACCAGCGAATACACAAGGTTTGACAGAGTACTTCTCCATGATGATTAGTCAAAAACACGCGCAAATCACAAAGATTATAGCACCGTGGCTCTGATACCAATTGTAGGATGGAAGAGCACGTGAAAAGCTACCAGAGGGGGGTGAATGGTAGATTTAAAAATCTTACGCAGCGGAAACAATTAAACCCCAATCCCTTAGGCAGAAAAACGATCTGTTAAATAAATCGTGTGTGAGACTAATCTAAACGTGTTTCACCGTGACAAAAGTGATAGATATCAGAGAGAATCAAGTCACAAAAACAACACAAGAAGAATCACGCAAATCCGTTGAGAGAAACTCAAGTTATGATCGAAAGATCAAACAAAGGTCAATCTGCCCTACCCGAGAAAAAAACAGTTCTGGAACGCTGCAAAAACACTCGTGTAGATCATAGACCACAAATCCAATGACCTTGAAATCTTTACAGATGATACATAATCAAGTTGTGAAGACAACCCAAAAAGAATCACATCAATTGGATCTGTAAAACTCGAGTTATGATAAAACCACCGACGAAAGGTAGTGCTGTCCAGAAACTCGACGAGTAAAACTTGTCTAGAACAAGTCGGACGAACAAGGCACAAAAGTTCCTTCAAACTAAGAATTTGATTCAATAGAACACAAGAGGAACAGCCCCAAAGTCGTGCACCACGAGCTCTGGGCTACCTTGCTTATATAACCAGCTCGAAAGCCAACTCAACTCAAATCAGGAACCTAATCCTACTCTGTTCACGAATCGTAACTTTCCATAACTGCTTAGGATTCTTCTATATGCAGATAGAAGCAATCTTAAGACTTCCAAACACCTTAGGAACGTATCCTACATTCCTAAACAACTCAAATTCGTGACCCACACGAAATCTTATCATAACCATCTCAAATCTTTCTATATTTGAGTCAAACCCGACTCAGCCGCAACCTGAGTCCATAACCTAGTCGGTTGGACCTTTCCGACCAACTCTTTACGTCCACATCTCTTCATCACGTCTCGGAACCATGTAGCCACGTCCATGCACTCCTTGCACACGTGCAAACATCTTCCAATGACGTCCACGATACTTTCACATGCATTGTTCTTGATTCAATTATGCTGCGCAACCTCCTGATCAGCTCAACCACAATTCCTCCTGAATTTGGTTGTTGGAACCTCATCTCCTCCCTGAGACTAGTCCAATGGATCCCGTCACCAGCCATGTCTTGAACTCAAGCAACACCTGCACATGAATAAACAACCAATTCATACGAGCCCAAGTCCCCGACTTGACTCAAGTTAGTTCCGAACACAACACCTTACGTGAGAACCTCACATAAGCATATTGCAAAACCACAGTAACACGATATCATCCGTGTCAACCAAAAACGCACCAAAGACTTACCAAATGAATACTAAGCAATCTTTCTAGAGATGTATAGAAAGTACGACACATTGCAAATGAAAAACAGAAGCATTGCGGTCAAGTTCCGGACCTTGCCAGAGCAACCCGGACCTTGAGCCGGAGCTAACAAAAGCTAGTAGAACCTAGCGACGGAACTTACCAAAACTAGTATAACCAAGCTCCCGCCGGAGCTTACAAAACTAGTCGGACCTTGATAAAATGTGTTTTGGTGATATTCAAAAATTTTATCATCAAAGCAAGTGTATTCACTACAAGCCAATGTATTCAGCACACATAGGTCTCACAGTTTATGAGTACTCCAAGGCGTTCAACCACTTGGCCCAGTATGCTTAGGACCAAGTGAGTACTTAAGATCAGAAGCGTGAATGCTTCTATTGGGGTTTGAACCCCAAGATGAAGGACAAGCTTGCCTTGTTTAACAGCGGCAGCTTCAACAACATTGTCAACGCCGCAATCGTACAGGAGGACGCTACTAGAGAGCTGTTCTCTGACAAGAAGAAAAGGAGTGCTCCACAGAGCAGCGGAGGTGGTGCTACTCAGAAGTACCGAATGGTGTATCGATCACCATCTGACCAGAGGTGGCAGCCGCCATCGCGACCACTGATGTTTTGTGGTCGCCAGTTCAACAATGCTAGTTTCCGTCCGCAGTAGCAGCAGGGGATGATTCCGTGGGCACTTCCACCTCCACCGCGTGCACTGGGATTCCGTCCTCCCTTCCGTGCCGGTCAGACCCCGTACACGTGTTTCACGTGTGGTCGTATGGGGCACTTCGCCAAGGACTGCCCGCAGAGCGAAGCACAGTCGCCGTACCAGGGGGCAAAACAGCCCCACAACTAGCCCAAGAAGCCAGCCACCAGAACCGGCAACGTCCACCACCTCGCCATCGAGGACGTTCCGGAAGACGCACCCGTACTCACGGGTACGTTCTCTCTCATTGTTCATCTCGTAGTATCCTTTTCGACTTTGGTGCTTCCCACAACTTTATTAGCAAGTCTTATGTCATTCAATATTAGTTGCCTATCTTTTCCACAAAAACCCCATACATGATTTGTTCTCCATGTGGCAGAGTAGTAGCAAATGAGATGGTCCATAGGGTACCTCATAATCTGGGTAGGAACATACACCCTACCTCTCTTATATTAATGGAGCATTAGAAGTTAGATGTTATCTTAGGGATGGCATGGTTGCAACACAATGGTGCTATTATCGACATCATTCCTCGGAGGATATATCTGGATTCTCCACTCCACCCTCCCCAAGCTCTCACTCTTTAGAGTAATATCCAAGTGACTCCAACTACTTACAACGCCGAGGCATGTAAACTTGAGGACATTCTAGTGGTATGTGAGTATCCAGACATATTTCCCAATGATCTTCCTGGTATGCCACCAGAAAGAGATGTCGAGTTTAAGATTGAACTTGTACCCGAAACAATGCCGATCTCGAGGAAGCCGTATAAGATGGCACCTAAGGAACTTGCAGAACTAAAGGAGCAGCTCAAGGAACTTATGGACAAGGGTTTCATTCGTCCAAGTTCATCACCTTGGGGCTGTTCTACATTGTTCGTGGAGAAGAAGGATAACACGTTGGGACTATGTGTGGACTATCGTCCACTCAATGCTGTCACGATCAAGAATAAGTATCCACTACCACGCATCAATATTCTGTTCGATCAATTGGTGGGTGCTAAGGTGTTTTCAAATATGGATCTTCATTCTGGATATCATCAGATCAGGATTCGACCAGAGGATATACCTAAGACGGCATTCTCGACGAGGTATGGATTGTATGAGTACCTTGTCATGTCCTTCGGATTGACCAATGCACTGGCTCATTTCATGTATCTCATGAATTCGGTGTTCATGCTGGAATTGGACAAGTTTTTCGTGGTATTCATCGACGACATCCTTGTGTATTCGAAATCTAAAGAAGAACATGCTCAACATTTGCGCATCATGCTTCAACGATTACGAGACCACAAGCTGTATGCCAAGTTTAGCAAATGTGAGTTATGGATCAGCCAAGTGCCGTTTCTAGGGCACATCATCTCTGCCGAGGGGATTGCAGTTGATCCAAGCAAGATTAAGCAAGTACTCAAATGGGGGTCTCCAAAGTCCGTGCATGAAGTTCGAAGCTTCTTGGGTTTAGCAGTATATTATCGGAGGTTCATTCCAAGTTTCTCCAAGATAGCTAAACCAATGATGTAACTTCTGAAGAAAGGGAAGAAGTATGTATGGATGAAGGAATGTGAGGAAGGTTTTCAAGCATTAGTGAAACACCTCACAACAGCGCCGGTATTAGCCCAACCAGACACAACCAAGTCATTTGATGTTTATTGTGATGCATCTGGGATTGGTTTGGGTAGTGTATTAATGCAAGACAGAAGGGGATCTCTTATGGATCACGGGAGCTTCGGAACCACGAGCAGCATTATCCGACTCATGATCTTGAGCTTGTTGCCGTGGTATTTGCATTGAAGATGTGGAGACACTATTTATTGGGCAACCTAGTGCATCTTTACACTGATCACAAAAGCTTGAAGTACATCTTCACCCAAAAGGACTTGATTATGCAACAGCGATGATGGTTCGAATTGATCAAAGACTACGAGATTGAGATCCACTACCATCCCGTCAAGGCGAATGTAGTTGCAGATGCGCTGAGTCACAAGTCCCATGACAATAATCTTTCTATCACCTTGATAGAAGAAGAAGAGCCGAGTCTCTACTTGGTTCCATATGGGGCGCTCTACAATCTAGCTCTCATTCCTACCATAAGGGAATATATTGTGGAGGCTTAGAAGAAAGACAAGGGCATATCGCATATTCGCCGAAGAATGAAGAAGGAGGAGATGAAGTGTTTCCGATGTGACGATGACGGTACCATCTGGTTCAAAGACCGCATCGTGGTGCCCCGCAATGTGGGACTTCAGAAGAAGATATTGTATTAAGCTCATTTGTCCAAGTATTCAATTCATCCGGGAAGTAACAAATTGTAACAAGACTTAAAGAAGAAATTTGGTTGACTCGGATGAAGAGAGAGATAGCAAAGTATGTATTCAAATGTGATACGTGTCGGCGGGTGAAAGCCGACCATCTGAAGACAGCCGGCCAACTTCAACCTTTGAGCATATCGGCCTGGTAATGGGAGGACATCAGCATGAACTTCATCATTGGATTGCCTCTCACATTCCGTTAGCATGATTCCATTTGGGTGATAGTTGATTGATTGACTAAGTCAACTCATTTTATACCCATCAATATCAACTACCATGCACCAAAGTACGCAGAGTTGTATATTGCTAGAATCATGTGCTTACATGGAGTACCCCGCACTATTATCTCAGATCGTGGAGCCGTATTCGTTGCTCGATTTTGGGAGAAGCTCCACGCATCGTTGGGTACTAAGTTGATATGAAACTCAACTTACCATCCTAAGATTGATGGTCAAACGGAGCGAGTAAACCAAGTACTAGAAGATAAGCTCCGCGCCTGTGCCATCCACCATGGTAACAATTGGGATGATCACCTACCATTGGCAGAGTTTTTACACAACAATGGTTATCAGGCTAGCATCCAGATGGCACCATATGAAGCTCTGTATGGCAGAAGTGCGCACACCTTTGAACTGGTGTGAATCCGGTGAACGAGTGATATATGGTGCCGACTTGGTAAATGAAGCCAAAGAACGAGTACGAGTTATTCAAACCAACCTCAAGACTGCTCAGTCTCGTTAGAAAAGCTATGCGGACAACGACGTCGACCCTTTCACTTCGATGTCGGGGTTCGTGTTTATCTTCGTGTATCCCCAATGAAAGGGATTCATCGCTTCAGAGTAAAAGGGAAGCTAACTCCACGGTTCCTTGGGCCGTTTGCAATAACTGAAATGCGGACTTGTGGCCTATTGGCTAGAACTGCCAGCATCGCTTTCAGGGGTCCACAATGTGTTTCACATTTTGCAATTGCGGAAATGTCTCAAGGCCCCAGCTAACGTCCGTATGGAGGATTTGGAAGCTCTCCAACCATATCTTACTCTGAGCATCCAACCCAGATAATCGATGAGAAGACTCGCACCACAAGAAGCCGCACCTTGCATTTCTACAAGGTCTTATGGGGAAACCACACCGCTGAAGAAGCAACATGGGAAAGCGAGGAATACCTAAGAATGAACTATCCGGACTTGTTAGCGGCATATGTTCATTAGACCTTTTTCAGCTTTCCTTCCTTTTGTAATCTCGGGACGAGATTCATTTAAGGGGGGAGGAATGTAAAATCCCATTTTTTCCTTAATATGAAGTTCAGTTACCAGTTTGTTTTCAACCATAGTAAAGATCAATTATGGTTATACACATGAACTTGATCTCATAAAAAATAGTTCTTTTACTCATGTTAAATTTTATTAACATGGGGATTGGACTTCACCAATGACCCTAGGATAAGTCAAGTGACCTCCCTGCAAATTTTGGATTTTCTTGAATGGATTTTGCTAGGGCAAAACACTATGCAGTACTAAATATATTCAAATTAATTTGAATATAGAACTGTACATATAGACCCTGTCAAAATATTCAAATCTGAGGCTACACATTTTTCCATGGCCTCATAATGTTCCAAGTAGCCTTCCTACCAAGTTTCAAGAATTGTGAATTCCAATTGCTATTTTATTTGAGACGCTTAGCAAATTCAAGCCATACTTAGGTTCAAAGTGTGAATTCTGTTCAAACTTATTTGAACATAAAAATTTGAACACACCATCATCATCAGCATGACTTGCTTGATTTATCCACAAAGTTTCATAATTTTTGAAGCTCCTTTGTTATTTAATTTAGGGACTCCATTGAATTTCATTCAACTCAAATTTAAATTTGAAATTCAATTGAAACTTGATCAATTTGAAGTGTTGATTCCAGAATCAAATTCCATATATTTAGTTGAGCCTATCCACAAATTGGAATGAATTTTGGACAAGTATTGGTGGGTGAATTCAGTATACAGAGAAGATAGGCTTGGAGAAGGAGGTGGGACCCACTGGTCAGTGGGACAAATTCGCCCCTGTTCTTCCCAGGGCGCCACCTCCCGACATGCAGCTGCCACAGAGCTGCTTGCCTCCTTGCTTGGACTCCAGCTGCCCCCAGCTCATCCCCAGACGCTTCCTTATCACCTCCTCAGTCCCCAAGTCGAGTTCTTCATCCCCATTCCATCCCTGGCGCACAAAGTTCACTCCCGGCGTGTTTTTCCCCTCCCCCTCGAAATCCACCAAGGAGCAATGGTATGGCTCCAGTTTCTTTGCTCTGGGTTATTCTCCAACCTCTTGCGCAGCTCCTTGATCAATCTCCTTCACAGTTCGAGGCTCCCCATCGACGGGCTTGATGATTTTTGGGCCGCCAGCAAACTCCTCTGTTCTGCCGCCTCTACTGCTCTGTGGAACCGCAACTATGGCCACTAGCAAGCTTTGATCCTTTAAGGAAAAAGGTTCACAATCATGTCTAGTTCATGCTCCCAAAGATTCAGCTTTTGTCATAGCTTGTAGCTCGAATTTTCCTCAAAGAAACGACGCTTAGTTCTTTTGCACGCCGTGGTTCTTCACCCAAATTCGGGTTGCACGTGCAATAATTCTTCGATTTGCTAAGCAAGTAGATTATACTCATCCCCGCGCACACCCTTGCCAAAAAGACCCAAAAAGTTATCCACCAAACGCATAGAAATCAGAGTTCTTGCGGTCGCCGGTTGAAAATCCGCGGGTCGTCATCAAACTTGTCTCTACGGCCACTTCCACCTCAATAGGAGTTCATTACGGTCATCCTCGTGATCCCAAGGTGCTTCCCGATCATGTACCGAGTGATTAAGGCCCCTGCCGAGGCAAATTCGTGTTGGCCAAAACCCTAACCGCCGCCGCCGCTACCGTCCAGACCTCATCTCTGGCCGCCAATCGCCGTCAGGAACCTTACCGTCGTGTTCACGTTAGGATTTAGGTGGGGGCGGCTAGTTTGGAGGGCCACCGTGCCTTGGAATGGGCTGCGGCGAGGGGCCGCCGTCGAGCGCGGCCCGAGCGCCGCCGGCGCGAGGTTGAAGACGACTCAGGGTGGGCCCCGGTCGTCAGTCTAACCAGCGCACGCCGGATCTGGTGCGGTCCGAGGATCGTGTGCGGCTATGCAGGTTGAATTTGTAGCCCCCGTGCGGCTTCAATCCGATTGGCCCATTTCAAATATGTGGGCCCAGCCCTTTATTCAAATGTTTTCCAATTGGAATTTTATTTCAGATTTTGCCCCAACTTTGAAAATCCATAACTACAAGTAGAATTGTCCAAAAATTCCTAAATAAATTTTGTTAGAACCAGCATGAAGAATACTTTCCAGTGGTGCACTTGGATTTGTATGAAAGTCTATAGGAATTTCTCCATAATTCACAAAAAAAAGTTTTTATAGAATTAATTCCTATAGTTGTGCTCTTTGGAAAATTACCAAAATTTTCCATAACCTTCATTTAAATAGCCTTGAACTCCGGTAAAAACTTAAGGGTCATTAGGCTTCATTTGCATGGTCTGATCACCTGTGTATTCTCTATGCACATATAAATAGCCAAATTCATTTAAAAATTGTATAGAAAATTGTCCGAACTTCTAAATTCAATATCTCACGGTAGAGTGTTTAGAAAATTGTGAAACAAACTTTCCTAGAACCAGTGAGACCGTTCTACATGGTACAACCACTGGTAGCCATGATAGACCTCCAGAATTTCAACCAAAATTCAGAGAAGGTTATTGCTTACCATAATATTTAGAGACAACAAACTCCCTTGATCATCTCCTGTTCTTTGCAAGAGTCTCCACAATAGTCTCTAGTATCTACCATAAAAGTTCTAAAGCCAATTAAGATCATAATATTAATTGTTTCACAAGATTTTAGCTTGTGACCTTTAAAATATTATTTGTTTTCAAAGTCATTCATATCTAGTATATGCATAACGTGTAGTAACTGAAGTTGAGGAGCAGCCGAAAGCTATGGAAGTCCAGCTGCCAAAAACTAACATAGACTCGGACTCGCATTCAGGCAAGCCCTGGTTTGCATTTAAGTTCCTTACAGTGTCTTTGCAGTTTTCATTCACCTTACGTCTTTAGATGTTTGTGCATTACGTGTAAGGTGTTTAACATCCACTTGCATGACCAAAGAACCCAGGGAGTGGTTAGAATAGCTCACAGACTCGTGTAATAACTGCCATGCTTATTTTCATAGGAATCCAGTAGAAGTCGAGTAGTTGGAATCTACTCGCGAGATAAGATTTTATCACACGGATGTATGGGATCAAGAAATGGCTTATGAATATGAAATTGAGACCGAGCAGCGGGTAAGATGCAGCGAGACGTGGTCTAACGTCCGTAGCCCTGCTTGTGTCGATTGAGAACCGATTCGTCTGCGGCCCCGCTAGACAAGCTTGAATTGTACCGGCGACATACTGGAGAAATGGGCTCCAACAAACTGACGTAGCTTGATACTGGTTTGTCGAGGCATACCATTCTGTTTTATAGGCGTAGGTTGAGGACAGCGAGGTGTAAATCAGCTGGTGGGCACGTCAGAGTACACCCCATGCAGTGACCTCCTGCTCGTGACGGATCGACTGGTTTGACATTCTATTGTTGGGTGAAAGGTGGCCATATACGACTAGTACTGAAGTGCTATGTAGGTACTGCTGTAAGTACTCGCTGGCACTTCTGAAAGTACATATGTGTCGTGTTGTCCGGGTGTGTCCTGATTGCAATCACCGTCCCTAGCGGTAATAGAGTACCACTTGTTCATTGTGTCATGACGTAGTAAATACTGAATAAGTCAGAAGAATAAGATGTATTGCATTATAACTATTTTGCAACCTTGTATGCTTAGAGATAGCACAATTAAAAGTTTATAGTTTCCCCATACTTTACCTATAATAGCATTATGTGCTTTGAACATGTCATATCATCAGCAAAGTGTTTCTTGTTTGATTGTGGATTCTATGATGTGTCGTGCCTGGAGAATATCATGTGCTACTTAAAACATGACTATAAGGATCCACTTGTAGGCGTGTCTTTTATGCTTTTCCTTACCAATGCTTAGTATTCACCCCTGCATATGTCTAGTGAGACGGGTTAGTCTTGCTGAGCCTTATGCTCAAGTTGGCAGTTAATAAGTTTTTGCAGATTATACGACTGATGACGGGTTTGATGACGAGGCTGCACCCCCTCCAGGATTTACAGCCGAGTGGGAACCTTGCACGCTGCTGTAAGTTGGGTGTTGCTAGTGCAAAGTATCCAGTACATGGATGAAGTTGCTTTTGCATAGCTAGTGTCGAGAGTGTAGCTATGATGTATAGTTCTCTTTCCCATTCGCTTAGTATTGTAAAACTTTCGCTGTGTTATAAGAAAAGGCGTGGTATTGTATTTTATTCTCATTCTTTTCTTGTATACCGTTGGGTGTCGCATCACATGACACCAACCAATGAAATCCTTGGAGGTCAGGATTTCGGTCCATACATTCCAAAGTAGCCACCAACATCACAGCAACGGGGACCTCCAAAGATGATGATTTCCCAGACCCATAGCTCGTCTTGAGCGCGGGACCGAAGATGCGGTTGTCGGAGGTACAACCACCATGGACCTCAAAGTTGGGCGTGGCGCCGACAGTGACACTGTTTCCGTCAGAGCTGCCTTGACGGAGCTACCAATTGCTCGCATCAACTTCCTCTTTCGGCTGGAGGAACATGTGGGCTCTTTCCCCTTGCTCCGACTTGAGTCAGATTCCTTCTTCTAGCTCAGCTCTGCAACAACCTTGCCTTTGCCGCCGACAGGGGCATGTTTGTACCTCCCGTGCTGATAGTGCGCCGAAGCTTCGGGGATGACAATCCCTCCGGGCAGGTTACTCCTCTATCGTACTGCAAGACCAGTGTCGTCAAGGATTGGCATCTCCTTTTGCAGCTCCCTTTTTATCTCCGGGACTACAAACAGCAGCAGAAATTCTGATGGTGGCAATAGGTCGTCTCTCAACACAGAACCGCTGTACAGCTTCTGCAGTTGGAGACGCAAAGCCTCCTCATTCAAATCAGTTCCAAGGCCAACCTCGATCGGAAGGAAGTCCATCTCTCCACTGTAGTTCTATGTAGGAAATTCCGCTGCTTAAGTGGAGCCCAACGGCTGGTCAAGAAGTTGCCAAGCACCATCAGGGATGTCAAGCCTTCTTCAACCAGGTGCCGAATCCTGGTGAGCACTGGGTTATACTCCTCTGATAGCTCCAGAAGCCGCTCCCAGAAGTCGTTGTCCATCATCGGAAGTCTGATTGGAAATTCCAATCAGTTGTGATTGTCTGTCTGCACAATCACCCAGTCGCTCTTCCGGGTTTCCCACTTCCCAGAGGCAAAGGACCTGATGTACTTGAACAGAAGATTCCTACGTCTCACAAAGTAGTAGAATCCAATAATACTTTTACCTTTTACGATCATTCATAGGGTAAAAAAGGTCTTGAATTGCGGCATGCGATGCCGCACACCCATCCACATCTCGTAGAAGTGGACGAAGATCACCACCAACAAGATTGAGTGGGGGATGAGGTGCTGAAGTTGAAGCCCGTACACTTCCAGCAGCATCAGTAGGAAGTTGGACACCAACGGAACTGGTCCAACCATGGTGTATGCCGTGAAGAAGACCATCTCATCAGAGCTCTCCTTCTTGAAAGGGAGCTTCCTGCAGAGGATCGCATTGTCGAAGGAGGGGCTCTGCCACCCCATCAACTTCTGAACCCTCTCAATGTCGTTCTCACTCACAAGCTTGGTGGGGGGAAGTCCGAGTTCCATTGCCGTAAAGTAGAGAATGCGACGTGGGAGATGAAGAAGAGAGCTCAATGCGCAAACAAACAGATCGAGGCGTAAGATTTCTGTCCTCCTGCAAAGCATCTTCCTTTATTAGCCTCTGCAACGCTTGGATGGCAACTGCTCGATTACGCACTGTGAAGTTACCTTGTCTATGACAAGGGGGCCTGAGGCCACTTTACCAAAAAAACTCGCACCAGGTGAACCGTTGTCATGATGAGAAGTTGGAAGCCTAAGGGCGGCGGCTTGACAGGGCTACCAAGATTGCGCAGGGAACTGATACAAAAATCGTATTGGGAACCGGGGATCATTAATTGCGTGAGATTCGCACGTCATGTATCTCACCTGCTAAACCAAGAAGGGCCACGTAGCGAAAGCACAGGAGCATACCGTCGTTTCAAGCAACCAAGTGAAAAGTTAAAGTAGCAACAAGGGAAGTGATGGTGGCCCCAGCTCCGGGATCAAACCCTCACCCAAAGGTGGGCCCGAGGGCCACTGTCGGTACCCTACAGACCAGGTACCCCTTTGTACTAGAAAGAGAAGCATCAAGTCCCACTTTTGAGGAATGTGGACCGATGCTGCCACGTGTCCCGCAGTACCAGACCTGTCTCCCTTCTAAGGGTGGCTGTGGTGCTGCCACATGTCTTGCAGAGCAGGATCTGG
Organism: Tuctoria greenei; assembly: GCA_036927565.1. Taxonomy (NCBI): domain Eukaryota; kingdom Viridiplantae; phylum Streptophyta; class Magnoliopsida; order Poales; family Poaceae; genus Tuctoria; species Tuctoria greenei. Next base: position 105,401,115 of record JAYESD010000003.1, on the reverse strand, counting down.
TGGCACCAGTGCTGCCACGTGTCCTGCAGTGCCGGACCTGCCTCTTGCCTTAGGGTGGCTCTGATGTTGCCATGTGTCCCGTGGCACCGAACCTGCCCCCCCCCCCTAAGGGAATCTTTGGCGCTACCACATGTACAGTAGCATCGAACCTGCCTCCCTGCCAAGGGAAGCTCCAGTGCTGCCATGTGTCACGTGTCCAGATCTACATCTCCAACGGAAAGAACTCTGGGATCACCAATGGCACATACATTCAAAGGCAATCAATCAGCCGTTACAAGAACTGTTTAACATGTCTTTAATTCTGCATTAATGACGCACGATCAGGGACCATGAAGCCTGGTAACACTGCCATCAAGGCACATTATCACACTAATAAATTGCCATTATACACTTAGATCATGTTTGGCGTAGTGAATACCACTGGGGCCACCTATCGGGCCATGACACACTGTAACAACCAATCATTGGCATATAAAAGGATTGCACTGCATGGTAGAAGCTCATCGAAGCCCATACAATCCCATGTAATGCTATTCGCTCAAAGCAATCCAACACACAAACACCTCCTTGGAGTAGGGTATTACGCTCAGGCGGCCCGAACCATGTAAAATCGTTGTGTCACCTCTGTTCCTGAGTTCTTAAATTTACGCCACGCCTAAATACGAACCTTCACGGACTACTTCTTAGTAGTACCGATGGAAGTTTCGATCGCACACTTCGACAGTCATTGTGCACGTTACTCATTTGTTGGAGAGGTTGAATTTAAGGAGGAATCTAAGAAGAGGAGAAAGGAGCAATAGAGTTGCTGATGGTCACGGAGCACAAGTTCAAGCCATAGGAGAACTCCCTATAAAACTTAGAGATAATTTTATACTCACGCTTCATGACATTCTTTATGTACCCCCAGTTAGGAGGAATTTAATTTCAGTTTTATGCTTAGATGATTATGGATTTGTATGCCATTTTAGGATTAACAAATGTATGATTAAGTTTAATAATAAGATTGTGGGTCTTGCCTTCTGACAAGACCTACTTTATTTGTTATCTACGCATGATAATGTTAATGAGATAAGCAACATTTAGAATTTCTCACATAATGACTCAGACTTTCAAAGCGCAAAAGAATTGATCTCGAAACCTCATCGAAATTATAGCACTATCGCTTAGGCCATATTTCGAGGAGGAGAATTGAATGACTTGTATCACAATCGATTCTACCTGTTTGGACTTTTCAAGTTTAGAAAATGCATAGACAACTTAAAAGGAAAATTCACCAAGACTATTAAAAAAGGCAACAAGTATAATACGAGAATTTTAAAATTAGTACACACAGACATTTGTGGCCCTTTTCCACGATATAAATTAATGGTTTTGACTCATCCATAACCTTCACAAACGACTAAACTCGTTATGGCTAAATTTATCTAATCATGTAGCATTTTGAAGCATTGGATAAATTTAAGATTTTTAAGGTTGAAGTTAAAAATCAGCACAACATTGAGATTAAGGTTGTAAGGTCCGATTGTCGTGGCGAGTACTACGGTCGGCACACCCCATATGGTTGAGTTCCAGGACCGTTTGCACAGTTTTTTCAAGAACATGACATAGTTGCCCATTATTCTACACTGGGCGAGCCTCAACAAGATGGAGTATCAGAACAACACAACCGTACACTAATAGACATGGTTAGATCCATGCTTAGTTAATCAGATTTACCGATTAAGTTGTGGATGGAGACGTTAAAAACGTCATTCACTTGCTTAATTGGGTTCCTTCTAAGTCAGTGTCAAAAACACCGTATGAGTTATGGACAGGACGTAAGCCCTCACTTAGATACTTGCATGTCTGGGGCTGTCCTACTGAGGCTAAGATATTTAATCCAAACTTAGGAAAGTTGGATCCTAAAATAGTTAGTTTCCATTTTATTGGCTATCTTGATAAGAGTAGGGGTTTACATTCTATTGTCCCGACAGACACATTAAGTTTGTAGAAACGAGACACGCCATTTTCTTAGAGTATTCAATGATCAAGGGGAGCATGATAAGCTGTGAAATTGATCTTGATGAGAAGCGGGTCTATGTGCCCACTCTTATGATTCAAGAACCATTATTCACTCTACCTGCTGTTGACGCACCACAATTTCCTGATAATGGTGGTGTGACTCCTGTTTTTCGTTCTCCATCAGAGACACAAGTTAGTGAGGCTGCTGTACAGCATGAACTAGCTCATCCTTTTTGAGCACTGAGTTATCAGTCGCTAATTATGAGGAGCAACAATCACTCCAAAATGATGCGCAACTTAGAATATCTCAAAGAGTTAGACCATCTGCTGTACCAGACGACTACGAGGTCTACATGAGTGAAGAGTTTCAAATGCAGGATGATCCCACCTCATTTGTACAAGCTATAAGCATTCCTTAATCACTTAAGCGACGTAAAGCCATGGATGATGAAATGAGGTCTATGATGCAAACAAAGTCTACAAATTAGTTGAGATTTCTAATGGAGCCAAACCAGTAAGCTGTAAATGGGTCTACAAAATCGAACTTGACTCCAAAGTGACATTGAAAAGTACAAAGCCAGACTTGTTGCAAAAGGTTTCACTCAAAGAGAAGACATTGACTACAATGAGACGTTCTCACCGGTCTCAACTAGGGGTTCGTTTAGAATAATCATGACATTAATAGCACATTATAACCTAGAATTACACTAGATTCATGTAAAGATAGTGTTCCTTAATGGGAATCTATATGAGGACGTTTATATGATGCAACCAAAATATTTTGTTGCTAAGGGTAAAGAGAACATGGGATGCCAACTTAGGAAAGCCATTTATGGACAAGCCTGACGACAATGGTATCTTAAGTTCGATGAAACAATTAGAAAATTTAGATTTAAAGAGAATGAGGAGGACAATTGCATATATGATAAGTTTAAGAACGGGAAATTCATCTCTCTCGTGCTTTATGTATATGGCATACTACTTGCGAGTACTGACGTCAACCTACTATTAGAGACTAAGAAATTCCTGTACTTGAACTTTGATATGAAAGATCTTGGTGAAGCCTCCTATTTCTTGGGCATAGAGATTCGCTGAGATAGAGTCAAGGGGGTATTAGACCTTTCACAAAGGCATACTTAGAAACTATGCTCAAAAGGTACATCATGCATAAGTGTAAGCCCACACCTGGTGCAATAGTCAAGGGTGATAAATTTGGGAACTTTCAGTGTCTGGAGAATCTATATGAGTTTGAATAGATAAAATCAGTTCCCTCTTGATTTGTTAGAAGCTTTTAGTATACTCAAGTTTGTACTCGCCCTGACTTAGCTTATGTCACCGGGTTGATTTACAGATATCTGGCCAATCTTGGTGCCGACATTTCAGAAATTGACTAGTAAATTTGTAATTGAATCACATTTGTCTTCGTATGGTGTTGACAATTGTAATATCCCAATTTCATCCATCAATATAACTCATTTACGTGAAGGAAAAATTATTTCTTGCACACATCACCTTTCTACTTAACCTATTTCCACTTGACTTTGGAAGAATAGTGAATGCAGATATTTTATGCAGGAAATGAGATAAAAGAGGGGGAGCAATCCTATAAATTAGCATCCCAGCAAATCAAGCGCCAACACGTGTCATCACATGAATCAAATGGCCCACAAACAATCGTATCCGAGGCAATCCAACGGCATAGCGCCCCAAAACATCAAGAGGACCCACCAGTCAGCAACCTGGAGAAAGCACACAAGGATCAAAGCAAGACCAGGTCGGCTGAACCCCCTGTTTGGCCGAACCAATCTTGGCCCCAAAATTGGTCCAATGACGCATGTCGGCTCCTCCAGGCTTCCTGGTGGCGGGAATGACTGAATCGTGTGCATTTGGTGGCGGGAACTGACCCTCCTCTACCTATAAATAGCACCCACACATCACACACACACACACACATCACTTGAGCTTCATTATATTGTATCCCCTATCTTCCATAGTCTTAGAGGAGTTGTGAGACGTATGTGTGCTGAATACATTGGCTTTAAGGATAAAAGTTTTGAATACTGCCAAAACACCCTTTTAACAAGGTCCGACGTTAGGTCTGGCTTGTTTTGGATAGCTCCGGCAAGGTCCGACTTTCTTTGGCTAGGTCCGACTTCTTTGTCTATGTCCTTCTTATTTTGGTTAGGTCCTACTTGCTATTGCTAGGTCCGACTAGCTTTGGTAAGCTCCGGCGCTAGGTCTGACTAGCTTTGGTAAGCTCTGGCACTTGGTCCTCCTAGCTTTGGGCTTCGTCTCAAGGTCCGATTAGCTTTGGCAAGGTCCGGTGCTAGATTGCAATGGTTCTGCTTTTAACTTGTAATGTTCTGAACTTGCTTTTTGGATTATGGAAAGCTTTCTTAGCATTCTTTTACTAAGTTTTTAGTGTGTGTTGGTGTTTATGGATGATATCGTTTTGCTATGGTTTGCAACATGCTTAAGTGAGATGCTCACATAAGGTGTTGTGGTTATCAGAACTAACTAGAGTCAAGTTGAGGACTTGTGCTCGGAAGTATCGGTTCTTTATTCATGTGCAGGTGTTGCCTTGAGTTTAGGACATGGCTGGTGATGGGATCTGTTGAACTAGTCTTAGGGAGAAGATGAGGTCCAACAACCAAGTTCAGGAGGATTTGTTGTTGAGTTTATCAGGAGGTTGTGCAACATGTTTGAATCAAGAACAATGCATATGAAGGTATCATGGACATCATTGGAAGATGTTTGCATGTGTGCAAGGAGTGCATGGATGTGGCTACATGGTTCCAAGGCGTGATGAAGATATGTAAACGTAAAGAATTGGTCGGAAAGGTCCAACTGACTAGGTTATGGACTCAATCTGCGACCGAGTCGGGTTTGACTCAAAAATGGAAAGATTTGAGTTGGTTATGTTAGGATTTCATGGTGAACACAAAGTTGAGTTGTTTTAGGAATGTGGGATACGTTCCTAAGGTGTTTGGAAGTCTTAAGATTGCTTGTATATGCGTATGGATGATTCTTGAGCAGTTATGGAAAGTTTCAGTGGAAACTGAGTAGGATACGAGTCCTAGGTTGGTTTGGGTTGGCCTCATGGCTGGTTATATAAGCCAGGGAGGCCAGAGCTCGTGGTGCATGGATTTTGGGTTGTTCCTTTTGTGTTTTTCAGAATAAAGATCATAGTTTAAAGAAACTTTCGTGCCTTGTTCGTCCGACTTGTTTTAGACAAGTTTTTCGTGTCGAGTTTATGCACAACACTACCTTTCTCTGGTGGTTTTATCATAACTCGAGTTTTACAAATCCTATATACATGATTATTTTTGGGTTGTCTTCACAACTTGATTATCTATCATCTGTGAAAATTTCACGGTCATTGTATTTGTGGTTTCTGATCTACACAAGTTTCTTTGCCATGTTGCAGATCTATTTTTTTCTCGGGTATAACAAATTCACCATTGGATCATAACTTGAGTTTTTCTCGACGGATTTTCATGATTCTTGTTATGACATATTTGTGACTTGATTCTCCACAATCTATACTAGTTTTGTCACAATTGATCATGTTTGGATTAGTCGCACACACAATTTCTTTAACGGATCAATTTTCTGCCGAGGGGTTTTTGTTGCTTCCGCTAAAAAAGTTGTAATATACCATTCACCCCCCTCTGGTAGCTTTTCATGTGCTCTTTGATCCTACAATTGGTATCAGAGCCATGGTGCTCTAATATTTTTGATTTGCAGTGTTTTGAACAATCATCATAAAAAAAATACTCAGCCAAGCCTTGTGTGTTTAGTGGTATTGATTTTCAGGTTTGGAAGGCATGCATGGAGGCTTTCATCCAAGTGCAAGGCTTTGCAATATGGTAAAAAGGTGTACAAGACTTATGAAGTGCAGTCAAACGATCAAGTTACGACTACAAATATGAGAGACGTCGACAACAACAACAAGGCTCGGAACTTGATGACACAAAGATTAACTCAAAGCGACTTTGACCGTGTTGCTCACCTCCGATTTGAGGAATGATGTTTGGAAAGCTCTATGTGATTACCATGAAGGATCCAACACGATCAAAGAGGTAAGGAAAGACATGTTCAAAAAGGAGTTCATGCGCCTTGAAATGCAACCAGGTGAGTCCATCGACGACCTCTTTGCTCGCTTTAATAAAATTTTCAGCAACTTGTGTAGCGTCAATGTTAATTTTTTTAGATGCTGAGAATGCTAGGCAATTACTAAGTGCATTAGACATGTCAATTTAGGAGATGAAAGTGACATATATTCATGAATCTACTGTCATGAGTACACTTACTTTAGATTTTCTATATTCTAAATTGAAAACTCATGAAATTGACATAATCTCACGTAAGAACCCCAACAAGTCTCTTGCATTTATTTCTCAACATGACTAGCTCCGCCCAATCTTCATCTTGTGGAAAACTTGCTTTGTTGTCCTCTCTAACCCTTGAACAGATTGAAGAGTTTCCAGAGGAAGAACTTGCACTCATCTCTACTCGGTTCTCAAAAGCATTGCAAAATGTGAGATCTAGAAGGAGAGGGAGTGTCGGACCTCAACGATGCTATGAATGTGGTAGGACATGACATTTTCACATGGATACTTCCCTGGATGAAAAGCACAAAAGAATGAAACACTCTTCTGCAAACAACAACAAGAAAAAGAAGGGTTTTATAGGATGCCAATTGGTGAATAGTTTTATCTCTGCACTTCAAGAACTTGGCTCGAGCGATGTGTACATCGGAAGTGACGAAGATGAAGATGATTTGGCAAACTTGTGCTTCATGGTGGGTAAGTCAAGATCAATTATGGAGGAGGTAGAACACAACAGCGACAATGAAGAGGTATGCGCTACATGTGAAGAAATGTGTGATGCTATTTCTCGTGCCACTGTTATACTTTAGAAAAAGGACAAAAAGCTTAGGGATAGTGTTGTTAAAATTGAGTCACTAGAATCTGAAATTAATCGTTTGAAATCTCCTAGTGATGATTCTTGTTCCTCGTGTGATTTAACATATGAACAATGTCCTCCCTAAGAAATGCACACACCTCCGCACTTGATAAACTTGAGTTAGAAATTGAAAAGAACAAAAAGCTTGCTACACTTAGTGATAAAAACTTGAAAGATGCTTGTTGTTCTACAATTGATTTGCATTGTTCTAGTTGTGATGATCTTGATAAGAAACTACAATATGCTATGAATGAAATTTCCATATTTAACAATGCTTTACGTTCTCATGAAGTTAAATATTGTTCTAAATGCAAACTAAAAGGAAAAAACTTCATGTGAAAACTGCCTAGACTTGTCAAACAAACTTGATGACATGAATAGGACACTATACCGGTTTTGTAATGGGAATAAGAATCTAAACTTGCTGCTAAATTCATCTAAATCTTGCAATGATAAATCTGGTTTAGGCTTTGATTCCCATGCTCATGCTAAGGACATCCACCTAAAATTGTGAAGTCATTAGGAACTGGCTTGATTAAAATAGTTCCTAAACAAAAAGAAGTGGTTTTCAAATCTGCAGGATTATTGTCTCATTCAGTTGCGAATAAACATGGTGCTTGCTCATCTAGACATGAACACAAAGTTAAATTTTATTGTGCCTACTGTGATAAAGATGGTCATGCCATAGATTTTTGTTATAGACTACCTAAACAGCATAAAAATGAAAGAATGCAAGCTAGATCTCATAACTCTCATGCAAAATTTGACGCACATGATGAACCGAATGTTAGGAGCTTGCAACCTACGGTAATGAGTCAAAAACATGCAAAGATTGCTCCCAAACCTACTGTTTCTTGTGCTACAAATGTAACACCTCGTAGGTCACTAGTTGGGTACAAGAATTCTCAAAATTTGGCTCATAAACCTGCTGTTTTATCTCAGCTTTCACGTGTTATTCCTGTTGGACATGGTATGACTCAGTGCTGGATTCCTAAATACCTTTTTACTAACCCCAGTATTGAAACATCGACGTATTGTGCTTCTATGTACCTTACACGCTTGAGAAAGGAGAACATTTGGATTGTGGATTTAGGTTGCTCACGGCACATGACCGGTAATAAAGAATGGTTCTCCTCCCTCTCTTTTGTGTCACATGTAGAGATTGTTACTTTTGCTGATAATTCTTCAACTCCTATAGTTGCTAAGGGTTTGGTTATGGTAAATGATCACTACACTTTGAAATATGTGGCACTTGTCAAAAATTTGAAATACAACTTGCTTTCCATTTCACAATTGATAGATGAAAATCTAGAAATTTTTTTTCACTAAAAATTGCTGCAAGGTTGTAGATTCAAACAGTGAGCTTATTTTTAACATGTCCCAGTTTGGAAGAGTTTTTAAAGCTGATTTTGATATGTCATCCTCTAAGCATAAGTGTCTAGTTGCAAATGAATCAAATGACTTATATTTTTGGCATCGTAGACTTGGTCATGTAGGCTTTGATCATCTAACGCGTGTTAGTGCTCTTGATCGCATACATAGGCTGCCTAAGCTTAAAGGGGACAAAGATATTGTATGCTCTTCTTGTAGACATGCTAAGATGGTTGCAGGTTCACATGATCCTCTCACAATGACCATGACAACTGAACCGAGTCAAATTTGCACCTTGACACTGTAGGACCTCCACATGTTCAATCCTTCAGAGGTAAATGGTATGTTCTTGTGATTGTTGATGATTTTTCTAGATACTCTTGGGTTTACTTTATAGCATCTAAGAATGAATTTTTTAGTCACTTTAGAACTTTATTTCTTAGATTATCAATTGATCACCCAGGATCTTTAAAAGTAATTAAAAATGATAACGGAACCGAATTTAAAAATCAACTGTTTGATCACTTTTGTGCTGAAAATGGAATAGATCATCAATTTTACTCACCTTATGTACCTTAAAAAAATGGTGTTGTAGAGAGAAATAATAGAACCTTAGTTGAGATGGCTAGGACAATGCTTGATGAATATCAAACTCCTAGAAAATTTTGGGCAGATGCAATTGCAACCGCTTGTTATGTCTCAAATCGTGTTTTCTTGCGTGCTAAGCTAGGAAAAACACCATATGAACTTCGGTTTGGACATAGGCCTAGTGTCACACACTTTCAGGTTTTTGGTTGTAAATGCTTTGTCAAGAAACATGGGAATCTTGATAAATTTGAAGCTAGATCTGTTGATGGCATGTTTCTTGGTTATCCATCTCATACTAGAGGCTACCGTGTGCTTTTACTTGACACTAACAAAATTGTGGAGACTTGTGAGGTTTCTCTTGATGAAGCTAGCTCCGGTACTAGCTCTAATATTGCAGGTCCAGATCCATATTCGCAGGAGTAGAGTATTTTCATCGAAGAAGATGAAGAAGTGGTGTTGCTGCCCGAAAATTCAGAAGCAAATGACGTTGATCACGCTGCTAATTTTGCACAACAACCAACACCAACAACTACTGCAGCTGGTACATATCATCCTCAAGCCACATGTTCCTCGATCTATGATGAACATGAAGAACAAGGAGCTTTTGAAGTGTCTACTCCCCTCTGAATCATCAAAAGTCATCTTCCAAAACAAATCATTGGGAGCTTGCACGAATGAGTCACACGGTCCAGGTTTTACGTTCCAAACTCTCACACTCATTCTGCTTTTGTTGCTTCTTCTGAACCAAAAGATATATCACACACACTCACTAATGAATCTTGGATTATTGCCATGCAAGAAGAGTTAGAAAATTTTGAAAGAAATAATGTTTGGAAACTTATACCTCCTTCTCAAGGTCACACTTTAATTAGAACTAAATGGGTGTTTAAAAATAAACAAAAAGAGGATGTAGTTGTGGTTAGGAATAAGGATAGGTTGGTTGCTCAAGGTTTCACACAAATTGAAGGTCTAGATTTTGATGAAACTTTTGCTCTTGTTGCTAGATTAGAAGCCATACGAATTTTGTTAGCTTTTGCTGCATCTAAAGGTCTGAAGTTATATCAAATGGATGTTAAAAGTGCTTTTCTTAATGGCTATATAGATGAGGAGGTTTATGTCAAGCAACCACCGGGTTTTGAAAATTCAGATTTTCCTACTCATGTTTATAAACTGTCCAAAGCCTTGTACGGTATCAAACAAGTCCCTAGAGCATGGTACGATAGGTTAAAAACATTCTTACTTGAAAAGGGGTTTACCATGGGCAAGGTTGACAAAACCCTTTTTGTGCTTAAGCATGGCAATGACTCATTATTCATTCAAGTGTATATGGATGATATTATCTTTGGTTGTGCTTCTCATGATCTTGTGTCCAAGTTTTCAGCTATAATGAATTCAGAATTTGAGTTGAGTATGATGGGAGAACTCACGTACTTTTTGGGGCTACAAATCAAGCAAACCAAGAAGGATACTTTTGTGCATAAAACAAAGTAGACAAGAGACCTTCTTAAGCGCTTCAACATGGCCAAAAGCAAGCCTCTTCGGACACCAATGGGTACAGCAACGACTCTTGAACTTGATGAAGATGGTGAATCTGTGGATCAAAAAGAATATAGAAGTATGATCGGATCACTTTTGTACCTCACAACATTAAGACCAGACATACAATTCAGTGTATGTCTTTGTGCACGATTTCAAGCTTCCCCACATGCTTCACATCATTAAGCCATCAAAAGAATTCTCAGGTACTTACATGGGACTCAAGAATTTGACATTTTTCTTCCTTCTTCCTCAACCGTTACTTTGAAAGCTTTTTCGGATGCTGATTTTTGGGGTTGTAGGATTGATAGGAAAAAGTACTTCGGGTGCTTGTCATATTCTTGGTAATTCTCTTGTAGCTTGATCCTCTAGAAAACAAAACTCAGTTGCACAATCCACAACCAAATCTGAATATGTAGTTGCTACTAGCGCTTGCTCACAAATTCTTTGGATTGTTCAAACACTTAGGGACTATGGGGTTTATCTAGATAGTGTTCCACTGTTTTGTGATAACACTAGTGCCATTTGCATTGCTAAATATCCCGTGCAACATTCGAGAACAAAGCACATTGACATTAGGTATCACTTTCTCCATGATAATGTTGAAAAAGGAAACATTGTGCTTCACCATGTAGATACCAAACAACAATTGGCTGATATTTTCAAAAAACCTTTGGATTTCACTCGTTTTTGTTTCATTCGTAGTGAAATAGGGGTTATGCATCCTCATGGCTTAAATTGAGGGGGAGTTTTTGAAACTTGGAAAATCTATGTGTGAATCTAAATTTAAAATAATATGAGCATATCATACATATATGACTTTGTGATTCCTTTTACATGCTGAAAGTTCTTATTACATTACTCATGTTATACATTTTGTAGTTTTTGCCATGACTAGTAATTGGAATAATTACTTACACTAAATCTGGTCATGATCAAACTTTCTTGCTATTTTGAACTTGTTGCATGCTCACAAGTGCTTTTAATAATGAAAAATTAATCAATCAACTATCCACGTGTTGAGCTTTTATGGTCAAATAAAAATGAGAAAAGATCAAGATAATATGCATGCATCGCACTTCTTCTTTTGAGATGGCTTATCATTGCACTAAGATATGAACTTAGAAGAACTTATGTATGACTAAAACCATGACCTTAAGCTTCTGATTGTCAAAAGTCATAGGCTTGGCTTGGTTGGTTAGATTAAGGCAGATGCACATGATTAGAATTTGTGCTTTAAATAATATTGAAAAAATTAAATTTGCAGCAACAAGTGTCATGCTTTCAGGTTTTGAAATAGTTAAGTTTGTGAGATCATGACTTACTTAAATTGAAAATTACATTTGATCTCTAGCATGGCTTACAATACTTTATGTATTTCATTGTTGTGATAGTGTAAGTTACTTGATAGTATGACTTGGATGAGCTTTGTTTTATGTGTATATGTTATAATATGCTCATAACAAATTTAAATTTCTCTTTTGTACCTTGCTGAATACATTGTCAAAGGGGGAGAAATTGATCACACATTGCACACATTCACAAGTGTTTTGGCACTGTTCTTCTCATTTTATTTTTGATTTACAAAGGTGGAGAAATATTTTGGGGGAGAAAACTGTTTTCAAAACATTTCATGTGAATAAGTCAATGTTCGTATTTTAAGTGGTGTTGCCAATGCATTCATCAAGGGGGAGATTGTGAGACCTATGTGTGCCGAATACATTGGCTATGACGATAAAAGTTTTGAATACTGCCAAAACACCCTTTTAACAAGGTCCGGCTCTAGGTCTAAGCTCTTGCAATGTCCGACGATAGGTCCGACTTGTTTTGGGTAGCTCTGGCAAGGTTCGACGTAAGGTCCGACTTGATTTGGCTAGGTCCGACTTCTTTGTCTAGGTCTGACTTATTTTGGTTAGATCCTACTTGCTGTGTCTAGGTCCGACTAGCTTTGGTCAGCTCCGGCGCTAGGTCCGACTAGCTTTGGTAAGCTCTGGCTAGCTTTGGTAAGCTCGAGCGCTAGGTCCTACTAGCTTTGGTAAGCTTCGTCTCAAGGTCCGGTTAGCTTTGGCAAGGTCTCGAGCTAGATTGCAATGGTTCTGCTTTTAACTTGCAATGTTCCGAACTTATTTTTTTGGATAAGCTTGCTTAGCATTATTTTACTAAGTTTTTAGTGTGTGTTGGTGGTTATGGTTGATATCATTTTGCTATAGTTTGCAACATGCTTATGTGAGGTGCTCACGTAAGGTGTTGTTGTTATCGAAACTAACGAGAGTCAAGTCAAGGACTTGTGCTCGGAAGTATCGGTTGTTTATTCATGTGCAGGTGTTGCTTGAGTTCAAAACATGGTTGGTTACGGGATCCATTGAACTAGTCTTAGGGAGAAGATGAGGTTCAACAACCATGTTCGGGAGGAATTGTGGTTGAGTTGATCGGGAGGTTGTGCAACATGTTTGAATCAAGAACAATGCATATGAAGGTATAGTGGATGTCGTTGGAAGATGTTTGCACATGTGCAAGGAGTGCATGGACGTGGAGACATGGTTCCAAGGCATGATGAAGAGATGTGGACGTAAAGAATTGGTTGGAAAGGTCCAACCGACTAGGTTATCGACTCAGGCTGCGGCTGAGTCGGGTTTGACTCAAAAATGGAAAGATTTGAGTTGGTTATGTTAGGATTTTGTGGTGAGCAAGAAGTTGAGTTATTTTAGGAATGTGGTATACGTTCTTAATATGTTTGGAAGTCGTAAGATTGCTTATTTCTTTGTATGGAAGAGTCTTTAGCAGTTATGTAAAGTTTCGGTGGAAACTGAGTAGGATACGAGTCCTAGGTTGGTTTGAGTTGGCCTCATGGCTGGTTATATAAGCAAGGGAGGCCGGAGCTCATGGTGCACGGATTCTGAACTGTTACTCTTGTGTTCTTTTTAATAAAGATAGTAGTTTAAAGGAACTTTTGTGCCTTGTTCATCCGACTTGTTTCAGACAAGTTTTTCTCGTCGAGTTTTTGCACAGCACTACCTTGCTCCGGTAGTTTTATCATAACTCGAGTTTTGCAGATCCAATATACGTGATTCTTTTTGGTTTGTCTTTACAACTTGATTATATATCATTTTTAAAAATTTCATTGTTATTGGAATTGTGGTTTATGATCTACACGAGTTTCTTTGTAGTGTTGCAGATCTGCTTTTTTCTCGGGTAGAACAGATTGACCTTTGTTTGCTCTTTCGATCATACCTTGAGTTTTTCTGGACGGATTTTCGTGATTCTTGTTGTGACGTCTTCGTGACTTGATCCTCCACAATCTATACTGGTTTTATCACAATTGATCACGTTTGGATTAGTCGCACACATGATTTCTTTAACATGTCAATTTTTTGCCGAGGGGTTTTCGTTGCTTCCGCTGAAAAAGTTGTAATCTACCATTCACACCCCCTATGATAGCTTTTCACGTGCTCTTGAATCCTACAGTAGTTTATCCTATAGAGAGGAGAACCTCTAGTCCTTAGTTCAGATTATGAAAGGAGTAGAAGGTGTCTCACATATTCCTTATTGTATTTGTGACTTTATGCATAATAAAGATGTTATCTTTAGTCTTCTTTTATACATATGCTTGGATGAAGTGTTTCTTGTTTGATTTTGGAGTCCATCTATGTGGTAGGAGTAGTCTTTATGATTATGCCATAACAATTTTATTCTATCATCATAAACACTACAAACCTCCACTATAGTCTAATTAGTTGTGATATGATCATGTTAATATGAATAACATATGCTATGTGTCAACATTGGTTCAACGATGCTTAGGTTAGTCATTGCCTTAAGATGGCTTGTTCCCATGCTCTTAAGGTATTTACTTAATATGCTAGCATGATGCTAGGATAGTTAAGTAGCATTGGATGTCTTGTAGACCCACAAATTGAAGAGGTAGGTAGTAGGTGGTGACGGCCCTATCGGTCCTTTGTAATCCTCCACATTTGCCTATGCCACAGGCTCTTGACGGGAGTCGCCCTAGTATTGCTAGGGGTAAGCTCGTGCCCGATGTGTTGAACAACTTATCATAAGGATTCACCATTTATATGCTCATTAGTATCTAACCAGGCTATGTATATGTGTATTAGAGTCATTCTAGAAGCAACACCCTAACACTTAGTCTAATCTCCTCTAGACCCATCAATCCCCCTTAGAATAGAATGCTCCTGTGTTTGTCACACTACCTCCACTTATCTATTATCCATCCTCACTAGAACCTTACCTAGACCATTCTGCCCTTTCCATTTGATGATTGCTACACTTCTACTTAGCCTTCCTTTGGGATAAAATTAATGACACCCTTGGAATACTCTTTTAAGAGGAAATGCTACACCAATAGTTTATGTGTGCTTGCGAAATTTATTCTGTACGTAAGAAACGTCAACAAGCATTTCTAGCACCATTGTCGGGGAAGGCAGTTGAAGTATTGCATGATTGAGTGAATAGGGTAGGACCCTGGTAGGTTTTTAGTAGGATAACCCTTCTTTGTTTTTGCATTCATTTCAATGTGAAAACAGGGTAGTGTATGTCTGGTTTCCCCTTGCCGGAAAAGTTTATTAAAGATCCCGAATCCCTTCTAAGAGATTGACCTCTTGTCGTTACTCCTAAGAAGCTTCGTGCGACAAACCAAACAATCTCTTTTGCACCAACAACCGAAATGCCAATGGTCGAGAAGACCCTTCGTGAGTTTTCGGCTCCCTCTGCTAACAATGTGCCTATTGAGCCCGCTGTTAACACGAGAGACGTGAACTTCGAAATCAAGACTGGCCTGATCACTATGGTGCAAGACAACCTATTTTGTGGGAAGGCTAATGAGGATGCAAGTGCTCATCTGCAACAATTCCTCGAGATCTGCAGCACTTTCAAGATCAAGGATGTCTCTCCTGATGCTGTCCGTCTTAGGTTGTTTCCGTACTTCCTTCTTGGGATAGCAAAGCAGTGGTTCTACGCGAACCGGAGTGTTGTACATACTTAGGAAATGTGTTCTACGGAATTCCACACCAAGTTCTTTCCGTTGGGCAAAACCAATGCCCTACATGGAAGAATTTCCAGCTTCCAACAAGATGCTAAGGAGTCTATTCTCAAGTAATGGAAAGGTTGCAGGAGTACATCCTAGCCTATCCCCACCATGGGATGGACAACTGCCTTATAATCCAAAATTCTACAAAGGGATGATCCCTTCCGCATGTGACCATGTGGATGCTGCTGCTGGAGGAGCTTTGTTCTCAATGAGTGCCCAAATCTAAAGATTTGATTGATAAGATGGTGTCTAATATAGGTTGGAGCGATGAGCGTCTACAAACCCGTCAGCGAGGCATGCACACCTTGAAAGAGGTGGACATGATCGCTGCCAAATTGGACCTCCTCATGAAGAAGTTTGATGGACAAGCCAGTGGTGAAGTATGTGACAATGCCTTTGCCTTAGACTCTCACGTCACATGTGAAGTCTGTGGCAACACGAGTCACATGGGTAATGACTGCCCAAAGAATCGTGAGGATCCCCTATACGTAGCCCACAATGGAACTTCAACACAACAATGGCTATCATTCAGGAGGTCAAGGGTGGGGCAACCGTGCCCTTTCTTTCAAGGAGGGTACAACAACAATGGAAACAATGACAATCAACCCAACTTGAGAGAGCTTGCCATTAGCCAGTTGAAGATCAATGATGCCTTATCAAAGAAACTATCGGCTAATGACAAGACCCTAGAAAGCATCAACACCAAGATTAAGGACTATCCTCATCCTTCAAGAATCAATTGAGTTTCAACAAGATGTTGGAAACTCAATTGGCTCAACTAGCAGCTGTTGTTTCGCCATTGGAAAATGGCAAGATGTCACGGCAGCCTGAGCCTCCCATGGAAAATGTCAACATGATTTCTATACGGGAAGGCAACTGGCTGAGGGACACTAGATATCCTTTCATATCTTGCTCAATTGGGGCTCACTACTTTGACATGGCACTTTGTGACCTTGGAGCAAGTGTGAGTGTTACGCCCAAGGTGGTCTTCGACCAGCTAAACTTCACGGAGCTCACTCTAACAACAATGCATCTCCAACTGGCTGACTCTTCAGTCTGTTATCCAGTGGGTATTGCTGAAGACATTCCGGTGAAAATCTATAATAGCTTCATAACTGTGGGTTTCATGGTGCTCGACATGGATGCCGAGAAGGATACACTGCTCATTCTTGGGCGCCGTTCCTTAGCACCGTAAAGGTTCGCATAGTTGTGGGAGCTAGGGAAATCCACTTCCATATCAATGGCAAGGAGGAGAAGTTTAATTTTCGCCCAAAGTTGGAGCAATGCTCCATGAAGTCACTACTCTTCAAGAGGTTGAAGTCACACCTCCAAAGGTGGATCCGCTCATCGCATTCATGAGACAATTAATCTATGCGGGAACTCATCTTATCATCCACATTGACATCCAAGAAGACAGAGAAGTCAGGGCCTCCCCAAAGGCCTAAGTCCACCAAACCGCCGAAGAAGGAGTGGCAAAGCAAGACAAGCCACTCAAGCCCATTCGTCCGGGCCCGGATGCCAAGAAATGAGGACGTAGGAAAAGTACATCTCATCAGACTGTGATGAGACCTAGCAATAGGATAATTGGTAGTTATCTTATTTGACTTTTCTTTTTCATTTGCTTTTTCCCACTTAGTTTGAATTTTCCCACCGCATATTTGATTTTTCTTGGCAAGTTGAGAATCTTATATTCTCAACCATCATTTTTATTTCTTTCTTTTTCAAACAGAAAATTGTTGGGTTTGAAAAAAAGGGTTTTATTTGAAAAACAATTTTTTTGAGTTGCAAATGTGGCAATTCACCAACTGGCTAATATTATAGCCGTTGGGAAGCCACTTGCTAAAAGAGGGAACATGGGGGCCCACTTTTTAGTGCAGCCAAACCCCCTGTTCGGCCAAAGTGGGGAAAGGGCCAAAATGGCTCTCTCTCCTCCAACCACTACATTCGTGTCTTTTATGACTGTTGGGGAGTGTACACTATAAGTGGTGGCCGTGAGGAGCACCCCTCTTCACACTTCACCTCATTTTACACCTCCCCAATTCACACTTTTGCTCACATTGTTTTTGTTGCTCTTCATTGAAGCATTCTTGCTCAAATCCAACTCAAAAGTATTTGCTTTCATTTCAATCTGCAATTTGCTCTCAAGTTCTTCAAGGGAAAATTCGTCGAGGGTTTTTGTTTTCACTAACATCACTTCTTTTCGAGTTTTTGCCTTGTTGTGTTCTTGCTTGTTGTGGTCATGAAAGGAATGAAGAGATTGTTTGGGAAGAGGAAGGGGGCTGCAATCTCAAGCCATGGTGGAGACTCAAGTGCACATCTCTCGTCCGTTGCTACACCAAGCCCACGGAGGATGAGTGTGTGTGAAGACACCTCCATGGATGAGAGGAGCAACCAACATCAACTTCTCCACGACAACGTCCTTGACATACAAAGTGAAGTTGAAGATCAAGCACGCAAGCTCCTCCAAGATCGTGACTTTTATCACAATAAAGCTTATGCTCTGGATTTGATCTCCAAAATAGGTATGGATTCCGAATTCTTTTCTGTTTGGCATGCATTAGGATGGGAAAATTTTGTTCACATAGTGGAGAAAGGTTCACGCCTTCTCACTATACAATTCCTTTGCACCCTCAAAATAGGATTAGATGGTATTTGTCGAAGTGTAGCAATGACACTTCCCCCGGTACTACTAAAGCATAGTCAGCAGAGGTTCGTATTCGGATGGGGTGCGTAAGATCACGAACAGATGATGACACAGGAGTTTTTACTTGGTTTAGGCCACCTGAGCGTAGTACCATACTCCATGGGGTGGTTGTTGATTGTATGGCGAGTATCTATAGTCGCTTGAATGCATGTGAGCTTAGTTGTTTTCTACTGTGCGATGCAACCCTTTTACATGCTAAGGACTGGACGTTATAGTATTCCTGTTGTAGGCTTAGGTCCAGAGATCCAACACGTGGCTTAAGTCCGGATCCACTTGAGGCGTGGTGGCACTAGAGCTTCCCTCTACTGAGGGTTAGGTCCGAGGTTGTTGGACACGTGGCAGTACCGGAGCTTCCCTGTGAAGGGAGGTAGGTCCGGTCCTGCAGGACACGTGTTAGCACCGGAGCTACCCAAACGAGGGATGCGGGCCTAGTGCTGTTGGACGTGTGTTGACCTTAGAAGTCTTCAACTCGGACATAGGAACTTTTTAGTTTTAAGTGCGGTATCAGGGGGTACCTGGTATCTAGGGTACCGACAGTGGCCCCTGGGCCCACCTCTGGGAGAAACCCTCTCGGTGAAGTTATACTACCAAAGGAGGGGCTATCTTTGACTTGCGCGCTATGGCTTCAAAGTCTTTTTATGGACGGTTGAGGCCACGACAAAAAGTTATGCCATCGCCACGTGGCCCTTTTTGACACGACGCATGGGATCCTAGCGTGCGGATCTCACGCAATTGAAGGTCGCTGGTTCCCAATACGAAATTCGTATCGGTTCCCAGCATAATATTTGTATCCTTGTTAGGCAGCCGCCCTCAGGCTTCAACTTCTCATCATGACGACGGTTTGCCTGGTGTAACATTTTAAGCAAAGTGGACCCGGGCCCCCTTGTCATTCACAAGGTCATCTGCGATTCGGGTCCGGAGGTAGTTTCCATCCAAGCATTGCAGAGGCTTACTAAAGGGAGAAAGTCTACTGAGGGAGAGAACTCTTTACACCTTTATCTAACATTGCACTTAGAGCTCTCCGCCCTTGAAACCTTTATTCCTCCACTACTCCACTTTGCGGCGATGGAGTTTGGACTTCCTCGGAGCCGGATCAAGAAAAATGAAGACTTGTCGAAGGTTCGCACCTACATGGGATGGTCAAGCGACTCCTTCAACAACCTGATCTGCGTTAGCAAGTTTCCCTTCAAGAAGGAGAATCCTGACAAGATCGTCTACTTTTTGTCGTATGCCATGGTCGGGCTCATACCACCCTTCTCAAGCTTTCTGCTCATGCTACTGGACATCTACAGTCTGCAGCTTCATCACCTTGGCCCCCACTCCTTCTTGCTGGTGGTGACCTTCGTCCACTTTTGCGAGATGTGAGTGGGTGTGCCGCCCCGCATCAAGCTTTTCCGGACCTTCTTCACGTCCACGCAACTGGGAAGAGCAATGAGTATCTTTGCTTCTACTACTCCGTGAAGTGCAAGAACTCGCACCTCAAGTATCTAAAGACGTTCCCTTCTAGGAAGTGGGACAGCTAGAAGAAGGACTGGGTGGCCATCACGGTGGATCGTCACGATATGATGGAGTTGCCTGACAGCCTTTTGGCCGTCAACACCGATGCTTGGGGGGTGGTTCTGACGCTATCAGAGGAGTACAACCTGATCTTGACAAGGATCCGGGAGTGCATCGAAGAAAGAGTGACTCCCCTGATGGTTATTGCCAACTTCCTGACTAACCGATGCGCTCTGCTGAATACAAGGGAGTGGCCCGCATGGGCGTTCGGTTAGAGAAATGGATCACAGATGGATTGAGACTGGCATCGAGTCCAATCTGAATGAGGAAGCTTTGAAGCCTCATCTCCAAAAACTGCAGCACGGGACCATTCTCCCTGATGACCTGACTCCTCCAGCAGAGTTCCTGCCTCTGAACATGGTGCCAGAGGTCAGGAGGGAGCTGCAAAAGAAGATGCTAGCACTTGAAGATCTGGGTATCGTGGATAGGTGTCAGGGCGCTCCTCCGGCTGGAATTGTTATCCCTAGAGCTCCTTGCTCTCTTGAAGGTTCCAGAATTGCGCCAGTCAGTGACAAAGGCAAAGGTCCCCTAGCTTCACCTCAAAAGAAGTCAACCTCCGACCGAGTCAAAGGGAAAGATCCAGTCGAAGTTCCGAGACGCAAGCGGAAGCTGACAAGGAGCAATGGAAGCAGTGTGTGGGAAGCTCCATCAGTAGCGACCCCTCAACCTTGGCTTAGGTCCATGGTGATTGTGCCTCTAGCTCCAGGTGGTGCTTCGGCTCCAGTGCCCGCAGGGGGTGCTTGCTCCAGAGAGTCAACTCTTGCCCCGATGCAAAATAGTGGCTCTGGGTCTGGAGTACATCCTCTGACTATGGAAGTACCAGAGGTGGAAGAGCCGATGGCCGCCTCAACTCCAAGTTCGGGTCCCGGTGCGTCCGCCAAAACGACAACGGTAGGCTCTAGCTCCAGCCACCCAAGGAAGAAGATCCGCTCCGATTGGAGCTATAATACTCCAAGGTAAGATTCGGCTCTTTCACTTTTGTTTTGATTTTGTTACTTGCATTGACTTGAATTCACTACATTCTATTTCCAGAATGTCAAGAACAAGCACAACGGCTATAGTGCCTATCGCGGTTGTCGGTACCCCCAAGACCGGGTACCCCTGCATACTAGAAGAAGCTCCGAACCCGGCCTCCCCTCTGAGGCATCCTCCGGAGCTGCCACGCATCCTTCGGCTCTGGACCCTTGCTCCCACCGAGGAGGGCTCCGGAGCTGCCATGCGTCCTTCTACCCCGGGCCCTTGCTCGCACCAAGGAGGGCTCCAGAGCTGCCACGCTACCTCTGGCATCAGGGCCTCGATCCCACCGAGGAGGGCTCCGGAGCTAGAGTGTGTCCCATGACCTACAATAAGCCATGGGCCCCGATGAGTAAAATGCGGTGTGTCATGTCCAGTCGCACATTGATGGCGCATGCCTTCCCCAGGCGCACGATGCTGCACACCCCCTGTCAGGTACCGCTATGTCCAATCACATCACAGTGAAGGCGCCGCAAGCCTACCCACAGTGCCAAGTGGGTAGCTTACAGCGACAAGACGGATGGGACGTTCCCTGCCATCATCAACGACTACGCGTAGCCACTGGCATCCGACACAGCAAGACGACGAGTCTTCAAGCTGCGGTCAGAGGGAGCGTACGCACGAAACCTTAGATCTTGTATAGGATAAGATCACCCTAGGGCCACCTGTCGAGCCCTGGGCCCCACTTGTAAGCTGCCCGACCTTGGACTATAAAAGGATTGGGCAACCACTGACTTAGAAATCTTCTCTGGTCCGCTCGAACTGGAGGACTAGACCCAGAATCCCCAATATAGACGCATGCATACACACTCACCAGCAATACAATCCACCGTGGACTAGGGTGCTATGCTACTTGTGGCCCAAACCACGTAAAAACCACCGTGTCACATACTTTTCCGCTAGAACACAAGTTTGAGGCCTAAGCCCTGCCGACCAAGAACCTCCGCGGGCTGCTCCTTAGCAGATCCGGGGGAAGTGTCACATTAACACTTCGACATTTGGCGCGCCAGGTAGGGGATTTTTCCCTCAAAATAGTGGCAGCGCTTTCCTCAGTGGTGTTCATCAGGCCTGCAGGGGGCCTGCCATCAATGTTTCTTAGTGTTGATCGTGGGCGCCGCCAGAGCATCCAACTCCGAAATCTCCTAGAGGGACCGCCGTTGACGTTTCTTAGCATTGATGGTGGGCGTCGCCGGAGCATCCAGCTCTGACACCACCCAGGGGGCTTGCTATCGACGTTTCTACACTGATGATGGGCGACGTCAGAGCAGCCAGCTCTGACACCACCCAGGGGGCTTGCCGTCGATGTTTCTACACCGACGATGGGCGACGTCGTAGCAGCGAGCTCCGGTACCACCCAATGGGTCTGCCGTTGATGCTTCGACAGCGACGATGAGCGACGCCGCAGTAGCCAGCTTCGGCACCACCCAAGGGGTCTGCCGTCGATGCTTCGACAACAATGATGGGTGATGCCGGAGCAGCCAGCTCCGACACCATCCAAGGGGCATGTCGTCGATGTTTCTACAGCGACGATGGGTGACGCCGGAGCAGCCAGCTCTGGCACCACCCATAGGGCCTATTCTCGGCATTTCTATAGCGATGGTGGGCGACGCTAGAGCAGCCAGCTCCGGCACCATCCAGGGGGCCCGCCATCGACGTTTCTTAGCGTTGATGGTGGGCGCCGCCGGAGAATCCAACTCCGGCACCTCCAGGAGCCCGCCGTCGATGTTCTGCACGTTGAGGGTGGGCGCCACCTCAGTTTGGTGGCCACCTCATTGCCATCGCCGCAAGAGACTTCTTCGACGATGACCACACATCTCAACTCAGGTCTGGCACTCCCAGAGGGCCCGCTGGCATCAACTATTCAAGCTCTCGCTCTCTGCCGGGGGCCCACCGACGACATCCTGCGACTAAATGGTAGGCGTGCCCAACCAGTTGGCTACACCTACCAGGGGGCCTCTAAGGGGTCTCATGTGCAGGACGTCAAAAGGTTTCCCGCCACCACAGCGACAAATACATACCAAAGCATTATGGTAAGTTCGACCCTAAGATCCGCTGTAAGTTTTACTTTCGGCACGGTGAGAGGTCCAGAGTATGCAGCCTGCTTAGTCTGGTCCTACACCCTAAGCGTGGACACTTTTCCTCCCGAACGCCACTTTGGTAAAGCTTTACCCTGGGCCTAGTTGTAGGATAGTTTTTTTTCTGAAAAGGGTGTCATAGCATCTAGAAGCAGCGCTTGAGGCAACTAAGCTCCGATTGGTCCGGTCCAGGGTGTTCAGCCTGCTTAGCATGGTTCCATACCTAAGCCTGTACATTTTTCCCCCCTTGTCATCCGGAGTGGGTCATTGCCTTCTTGTAAAGTCTGCCTCCTCCTATGATTACCAAGTTAGAAGAAACACCATCTTGCCCTATGCTTCATTTATGTTCATCTAATTACGCATTAATTTTATGATCATCAAATTATGCTCATTCTCGCATATTCTCTATCATATGTAGGGCACTCTCTCCCTGTCTCGCGCCTAGTGGAGCTATGCAATCCTACTGCCGGCAGGTCTGCTTGAGGTTCCTGTTATGTATTTGGGTTCTTTGGTTGTTTTCCTGCTCGGGAGCCTGTGGTGCCGAATGGTCACTCCCCTGAAAAGCTAACGCCCGTGGGAGGCCTAGAAGGTACAGCCTGCTTAACCTGGTCCTGCACCCTAAGCGTCTACATTTTGCCTCTTCAGCACTAACGGCTAAGTACAGGGGGCCGGATGACACACACTTCTGAGCAGGGCAATAACCATAATCCGGATACCGTCGCACTGAATTACCCAAGCACCGTAAGCTCGGCTCAGGACCGTAAGACATAACGAGACTGAAAGTAGGAAGGGAGTAACCGATGAGCAAAATTTGTTAACATTAAGCTTTAATTTTTTGCTTACTTTTGCATATCGTCTGCCATATGCCCGGTTACATTTCTCTTGTCTCGTCCTAGTTGGAGTTCTGATATCCTACTAAAGGAGGATCCGCATGAGGTACCTGCAATGTGTTTGGTTTCTAATGGTTCTAACTCCTGAAAGGCTAATGCGGAGCTGGAGGTCTAGGGTGTGCAGCCGGCTTAGCCTGGTTCTATACCCTAAGCATGCACGCCTTGCCTCCCAGTGCAGACAGCTGAGTACAGAAAGTCGAACAGCTCATGCCCTGATCAAGGCAGCGACCATACCCTGGATGCTGTCACATCGAATTACCCATGCCCCGTATCTTAGCTAAGGATCGTAAGCCATAAAAAAACTAAAGAACAGTGAAGTGGTGACCGACGAGCGAAATTACCTTTTGTCTATCGTATGTGCAGGACATACAAGAAGTTGTCATTGACGTTCTAGACGTCCGCCATAGCCGCCAGCGTCACTTCTTCGGCTCTGGCGCCCTCCAAGAGGGCCACCGGTGTCGTCGATGCTTCTTCGGGCTCCAGCACCCCCCCCAAGGGGGCTGCTGGTGTCACTTCCTCGAGCTTCGGTGCTCCCATGGGGACTGCCAGCAACGTTTCTCCAAGCTCCGACGCTCCCCAAGGGGCCTGCCGGCGTCACTTCTTCGAGCTCCGGGGCTCCCAAGGGGGCTGTCGGTGACGCTTCTGCGAGCTCTAGCGCCCCCCAAGGGCACCGCCGGCGTCACTTCTTCGAGCTCGGACGCTCCCACGGGGGCCGCCGGTGATGCTTCTTTGACCTCCAGCGCTCCCAGGGGGACTTCCGGCGACGCTTCTCCGAGCTCCAATGCCCCCCAAAGGGGGCAACCGACGTCACTTCTTCAAGCTCCGACATTCCCAAGGGGGCCACCGGCGACACTTCTGCATGCTCCGGCACCCCCCAGGGGCGCTGCCGGCATCACTTCTTCGAGCTCCAGCGCTCCCAAGGTGGCTGCCGGCGACGCTTCTCCGAACTCCAGTGTCCCCCAAGGGGGCCATTGGCATCACTTCTTCGAGCTCCAGCGCCCCCAAAGGGGCCGCTCGTGTCACTTCTCCAAGCTCCGACGTCCTCAAGGGGGCTGCCGGCGTCACTTCTTTGAGCTCCGGCGCCCCCCAAGTGAGCCACTGGCGTCACTTTTCTGAGCTCTGGCGCCCCCAGGGGGGCTGCTGGCGTCACTTGCGAGCCCTGGCATCCCCAAGGGGCCGCCGACATCAATTCTTCGAGCTCTGGCGTCCCCAAGGGGGCCGCCGGCATCACTTCTTCGAGATCCAACACCCACAAAGGGGCCGCTGGCATCACTTCTCCGAGCTCCAGCGCCCCCAGGGAGTCTGCTGGCGTCACTTTTACAAGACAAGATGAAGGCCCCACCTTCGAGATCATCACCTCTCCCGAGGTGGGCGCGGGGGCCACTGTTGGTACCCTCAAGACCGGGTACCCCCGCATACAAGAATAAGCTCCAGACCCAGCCTCTCCGCCGAAGAGTCCTCTAGAGCTGCCACGCGTCCTTCGGCTCTGGACCCTTGCTCCCACCGAGGAGGGATCCGGAGCTGCCACGCGTCCTTCGGCTCCGGGCCCTTGCTCCCACCAAAGAGGGCTCCAAAGCTGCCACGCGGCCTTCGAGATCGGGCCCTTGTTCCCACCGAGGAGGGCTCTGGAGCTAGAGTGTGTCCCACGACCTGCAATAAGCCGTGGTTCCTGAAGAGTAAAAGGCGGTGTGTCATGTCCATTCGTGCATTAAAGGCGCGTGCCTTCCCCAGGCGCACGATGTTGCACACCCCCTTTTAGGTACCGCTGCATCCAGTCACATCGCAGTGAAGGCACTGCAAGCCTACCCCACACCGCCAAGTGGGTAGCTTACGTCGACGAGATAGATGGGACGTTCCCTGCCATCATCAACGACTACGCATAGCCACTGGCGTCCGACCTGGCAAGACGACGGGTCTTCAAACTGCGGTCAGAGGCCGTGTACGCATGAAACCTTAGATCTTGTACATGATAAGATCACCCTAGGACCACCTGTCAAGCCCTTGCCTTGGACTACAAAAGGAGCGGGTAGCCACCAACTTAGACTGCTTCTCTGGTCCACTCGGACTGGAGGACCAGACCCAGAATCCACGATACACACACACACGCATACACACTCACCAGCAATACAATCCGCCATGGAATAGGGTGTTACGCTCCTTGCGGCCCGAACCACGTAAAAAACCACCGTATCACATAATCTTTCGCTAGAATACTAGTTTGAGACCTAAGCCTCGCTGAACAAGATCCTTCGCGGGATGCTCCTTAGTAGATCCGGGGAAGTGTCGCATTAACACTTCGACAGCAGCTCCAAAGGCTGTATCGGCTGAAGACCCTGCCCCGGCTCCTGCCTCTCCCCTAGTGGTGTTGGCAGATGACATGACAGCCCCAACGCCGACTGTCGTGGAGACAAGTCCAAAGACGACAACCGAAGACCTCGTGGTAGCACCAGACCACACAGAGGAAGAATTTGTAGGAGCCCCGACAGTTCTGGAGCTTGCTGTGGAAGCTCCGGCATCGGTGCCAGAAGTGGGTGAAGTTTCAGCAAATGCTTCAGTGCCAGCTCTATAAGTGATAGCTCTGTATGCGACAACTCTGGAGGTGGTTATGTCTGAGCCGGTGCAACTCGAGGATACGACTGTGGGTCCTACATCTTCTGGGCTGATGATTGAATATTCGGCTGAGGGACCCTCTTCATCAGCTCCGTAGGTTGAAGCTCCGGGGCGGGACCTTCTTTTTCCACAATAAATATTGGTGAGCTCCTGGAGATCGGCCCCAGCGATGTGGAGCTAATGGAGAACACACTTGCGCCGTGGGATCCGATAGTAATTATGGAAGACCCACTAGAGCCTGCAGAGGCACCTCAGGCGGGCCCAGAACCGATTCCTTTGGCGTTGTCTATTGATAGTGCCTACTCAAGTCTCCATCAGGTCCAGCTTGCCTTCAACTACTAAAGCAAGATTCTCGAAGAAGAGTGCACCACCCTAAGGCGTTGGCACAATAGACTTCATTTTGAGATGAAGCTAACGTAGTCTCTGCTGGCTGACCAGAAGGAGTGGGTGGCCAAGGAGAAGGCCCCACTGGCACGATTAGATCGCGTGCTTAATGAAAGAGAGGCCATGATTAAGGGTCTCAGTGATAAACTCAGGAGGTGTTTGAGCATGCTAAGGAGTCCAGTGAAGTGACGGACAATCGCTCAGATAGCCTCAATGAGCTAAATGAGCAACTACTCAAGCGTTGGGAAGCCTCAATCAAAAGGAGGATAAGCTCCTGGAGAAAGAGGAACACCTCATGAAGAGGGAGGAGGAGCTCGCCTAGAGGCTGTCGCTGGGAGAGCGGAGCTTGGTTGATCGTGCCAAACAGTTCGATCTGTGGTGCAATCAAGAGAAGGATCGGATATTGTAGGTGAGGGTAAACGTCTCCAAAAGAGAGACTGATATCTCCACCAGGGAGGATAAGGTGAAGGCCAAGGAGAAGGACTTGGCAGAGCGGAGGAACCATATCCACCTCCGAGAGAAAGAGCTCAACGACCAAGAAAAGCGGATGGCTGAAAGTATCCAGCAGCACGCTAAGGAAGTCGAGCGCTTCTCCAAGGAGGGTTCTACGGAACTTTCGGCTGCTAGAAAGTCACTGGAGGAACTTAGGAGCTTGAGAGCAACTGAGTCCCAACAAGTCTGGGATCTCTTGGGGCAAGCTAATGAAGCTCTGTTGCCGTTTGTTTTCAGCTCGGTACGTCCGACTGACCTAGAGCTGGAGATGGACAAGGCACTGGTGGCATTGACCTCTGTCGGCAAGAAGCTTGAAGCCGTGGGTGACATGGTCATCGACGAACTAAAGACGAAAGGAAGGACCCTGTCCAAGAACGTTGTCGAATATGTGATGGCATGTTTCAAGAGCCGGGACCCCCAGGTGTGTTTAGCTCCGGTGTTCGAAGGACCCGTTGCTGAGGAGGAAGAATCTGCCAGGGCCAGCGTTCAAGAAGCTGCCCAAACAGTTGCCTCATTCATCAATAGGAACTCCAGTAGAAAGGAATTTTCCTTTTTTGCCTTCATCTTGTAATCGTCTGATTTTAAATGAGTGAAATCAGAAATCCTTCTGAATTCCATTTTTTGTGTCTTTAATGCATTGTGTTTTTATATTGTTGCCCCCCTAGTAGATGTGTTTAATGAATTGAAGGCATCTACCATGAGATTTTAGACAATGTCTTGAAAATGCAATAGCAGCAAATTCCTAGCTAGTATTATAGCTCCGAGTTCTGAGTATTGCCTCCGATATCTCCAAGAACCCTTTGTTACGTTGACGGCGGGCCCCCTGAGAGTTGTCGGAGCTTAGTGTCTTCGACGACGCCCACTATCAATGCATAGAACATCGACGGTAGGCCCCCTAGGGGTTGTAGGAGCTTCGTAGCTTCGATAGTGCCCACTGTCAATGCATAGAACATTGACGGCGGCCCCCTAGGGTGGTCGGGGCTTGGTAGCTTCAACAACGCCTACTATCAATTCATATAACGCCGATGGCGGACCCCCTGGGGGTTGTCGGAGCTTGGTTGCTTTGACGGCGCCCACTATCAACGCATAGAACATCGATGGAGGGCCCCCTAGGTGTTGTCGGAGCTTGGTAGCTTTGACAGCACCCACTATCAGCGCATAGAACGTCGACGGCTGGCCCCCTGGGGGTTGTCAGAGCTTGGTAGCTTCGGCAGCACCCACTATCAGTGCATAGAACATTGAAAGTGGGCCCCTGGGGGTTGTCGAAGCTTGGTAGCTTCGACGGCGCCCATTATCAACGTATAGAATGTTGACGGCGGGCCCCCTGGGGGTTGTCGGAGCTTGGTAACTTCCAAGGCATCCACCACCCAGCAAGTTACTACTGAATATTCATTTTTCCTGCATATAAAAAACAAGAATAACAATAAAATTTGTCCTCTTGTCTATAACTTACTTGTGTCTTATTATCCTTCTTTGAATTTTAAGATCCTCAGGAATTTAACATGACAATATAAGTGTATTGATTAAATATCTTTAGGTCCGAATGCCTTCTGGACCCGCCCTACTGGGGCCTGCCAGGATATAGGTAGAGTGGCGAACTTAGGGTGCCTGACCAGTCTAAGTTCGATATCACACTCCAGACTTGTCATTGGCTTTGGTTTTCAGGCAAGTAGACCATGCAGCAATGCTAAAACCCACAAGGAGATTACCAATTCAACTTATATATCACATAAATACCCCGAACTAAATTTCAAAGGGATTGCACAACATTGTTACAGACAAAAAGGTAAAAATGTAATGAGCTTGTACAAATGAAATCCACGAAGAGTATGTCTGTATAAAATGTTTTCTCATTAAGGTCCAAATTACAGGGAAGACAAGGACACACTTAAAGTACAATGACCAAGTTAAGTGTGCTATTCATCTTGATCTAACCCAGGGAGGGTAAAGACACACCTACAGTACAGGACCAAGTTAAGTGCGCTAGGACCCTTCCAGATTCTGTCCATGGACTATTAGAGATACAATTTATACAAACAGACTCACCTCCGTGTAGCTAAGCATAAAACTTACGGAGGTGCTCGATGTTCCACGGATTGGGAAGCAGCTTGTGGAACATTTGTTTATTCCGTCTTGAGTCAGTATTCTTCGCAGCAACAGATCACCTTCTTCTAGCTGTCGGTTGCGTAGAAACCTTTGATGATGGCGTCGGAGCGCCTGGCGGTATTGTGCATTCCGAACAGCCGCTTGGCACCTTGCCCCGTCTACGAGGTCCAAGTCTTCACGCTAGAGCTTGTCCTGTGTGGCTTCGTCGAAGGTCCGGACTCGAAGAGAACCCATGGTGATCTCTGGGGGAAGG
Source organism: Tuctoria greenei (assembly GCA_036927565.1). Lineage (NCBI taxonomy): Eukaryota > Viridiplantae > Streptophyta > Magnoliopsida > Poales > Poaceae > Tuctoria > Tuctoria greenei. Next base: position 105,371,519 of record JAYESD010000003.1, on the reverse strand, counting down.
ACTGCTTCAGCTCCGTACACCAAGAAGAAAGGTGTTTCTCAGGTTGCCAGACTAGGTGTTGTCTTGCTTGCCCACAATGCAGACGGAAGCTCCTCTATCCAGTTTGCACCATGTTTCTTCAGGCACTCATATGAGCACGTCTTGAGTCCCTTGAGTATTTCTGCATTTGCTCTCTCAGCTTTGCCATTACATGCTGGGTGAGCTACTGATGTGTGGCTTACTTGTATGCCAAGATCTTCGCAGTACTATTGGAATATTGCACTTGTAAATTGGGTTCCATTGTCGGTAATGACTGTGTTAGGAACTCCAAATCTACAAATATGGACTTCAAGAACTTGATAGCTGATTGCTTATTGATTTTCACAACTGTGGTAGCTTCTGGCCACTTGGTGAACTTGTCAATGGCGACATACAGGAACCTGTAACCTCCGACGGCTTTTGCAAAAGGTCCCAAAATGTCCATCCCCCACACAACAAATGGCCACGTGGGAGGTATCAATTGCAGTGATTGAGTCGGTGTGTGAATCTGCTTCGCGTGAAACTGGCACGCTTCACACCTCTTTACCAACTCAACTGCATCCTGGAGTGTTGTAGGCCAATAAAAGCCATGTCAGAAGGCTTTACCAATCAACGTACGAGATGACGCGTGGTTCCCGCACTCACCTTCATGGATTTCTGCGAGAAGCTTGCGGCCTTCTTCCCGACAAATGCACCGCATTAAAACGCCATTGGCACCACGTCGGTAGAGATCCCCTTCTACCAACGTGTATCTTTTAGCCAATCTGGCAATTCGATCAGCGGAAGCACCGTCTTCAGGAAGGACATTGTCCTTCAAGTAGCTCCAGATCTCTGAGATCCATACATCAGAGCTAACTTTAGCTTTTGGGTTTTGCACGCTGGGTTGTTCGGAGCTTCCTACAATGCCTACAATCCTTGGTGGGCGTCAGGGTAACAGGGTCACCAGAACTGCCAACTTCGATGTGCTAGTCTCACCCCTATCACTCAGTTCGGCGGGATGAGCTGCAGGTCCTGACAATCCTCTGACAAAAACCCCGTCTAGAGCTTGAGCTCTTATTGAATCCTTTATCGAGAGATTGTCAGCTTCAGCGTTGTTGAGATGGTGGACATGATAGAGATCTAGGACGTGGAAGTCCTTCCGCAGCTTCTGAACTTCAAGTAAATAAGCAGCGAGTTGGGGGTTGTTGCAACTGCATTCACCTTTGACTAGCTTGATGATGAGTTGCGAGTCACCCTTCACTAGTAGCTGCCTGACGCCATATGATAGAGCCACCTTGAGTCCGTAGATGACCGCTTCGTACTCTACCTTGTTGTTGGTTGCCTTGAAGTCAAGGTGTACCATGTACTTGACCTTATCCCCGGTCAGAGCAAGGAGAAGGATTCTAGCTCTGGCCCCCTACTTCTTTACGGAGCCATCGAAGTATAGTGTCCAGTGAGGCTCCGTGAAGACCGGGACCTTAGGTTTCGGCTTCTGCTCACTAAGGCCCCCTGGAGTTGAAGAAGGAGTCCATTACGCCATGAAATCATCCAGCGCCTGACTCTTGATAGCATGTCGAGGCAGGAATTCGAGATCGAATTCTGCTAGATCTGCAACCCACTTGGCTATATTTCTAGTAGAATTTGGATTATGTAATATAGCATGTAGTGGAAAGGAAGTTACCACTAATATCTTGTGGGTCCAGATCTTCTTGAGCTACCCGGACCCTCCTAGAGGGGTCCAAATTTTGTTCTTCATCAACCAAGACCTCCTCAGAGGGGTCCAGACCTTCTTCTTGTATTGCGGGAACTCCCTCAATTGAGAGAGGTTGATCCTCATGCCTCTTTCCTTTATGATCCATGCCTGGGGGCTAGGACCCAGACTCGCCTTCAGGTAACTCCGGACCCTCCCGAAGGGGTTTAGGCTCCTGAGCTAAAGATGGCTCCGGTCTTTCCGCGACCAAGACCATACTGACAACCTCTGTATTTGGCAAAATGCAAAGAAGAAGAGGCTCACAAGGCTCTAGAGGTACCAGAACTGGTAGTGTGGTGAGGAGTTGCTTGAGCTCTTGGAACACCTTCTCTGTTTTTTCAGACCAATGAAATTGCCCGGACTTCCTCAATAGCTTGAAGAAGGCAAGAGCATGCTCTGTCAGTCTTGAAATGAACCGCTGAGCGCAGCTAGACACCTAGTAAGCTTTTGGATGTCCTTGACGCGGGCTGGGGGCCGCATCTCTTCAATAGCCTTGATTTTTGCGGATTTGCCTGAATTCCTCGGTGAGTCACCAAGAAACCAAGGAGCTTTCCGGAGTTAACCCCGAAGACATACTTGTCTGGGTTGAGCTTCTTACGTGTCAAGTGCATCTTGTTGAAGACGACTTCCAGATTGTCAAGGAGTGACTCCTTGCTCTTCACCTTGACGACGATGTCATCAACGCAGACCTCCACCAAGTCCCTGATGAGCTCTCCAAAAGTTGAAGCAGCATTTTTGAGACCAAAAGGCATAGCAGTGTAACAATATAATGTAGGATCGAAGAGCACGTGTAAAGCTACCAGAGGGGGTGTGAATGGTAGATTAAAACTTTTCAGCGGAAGCAATGAAAACACCTCGGTAGAAAACAATCTGTTAAAGAAATCGTGTGTGAGACTAATCTAAACGTGTTTCACCGTGACAAAAGTGATATATATCAGAGATAATCAAGTCAGGAAGACGAAACAACAAGAATCACTCAAATTCTTCGAGAGAAACTCAAGTTACGATCGAAAGATCGAACAAAGGTCAATCTGTTCTACCGAGTAAAAAACAGATCTGCAATACTGCAAAGAAACTCATGTAAATAAAAAACCAAAAATCCAATGACCGTGAAATTTTGACAGATGATAGATAATCAAGTTGTGAAGACAACCCAAAAAGTATCACGTCAATTGGATCTGTAAAACTCTAGTCATTATAAAACCACCGAAAAAAGGTAGTGCTATGTAGAAAACTCGACGAGAAAAACTTGTCTGGAACAAGTCGGATAAACAAGGCACATCCATTCAACTACGAATTTTATTCAATAGACGCAAGAGGAACAGTCCCAAAGTCGTCTACCACGAGCTCTGTCCTCCCTTGCTTATATAACCAGCCGTTAGGCCAACCCAAACCTAACTAGGACTCTAATCCCACTCAATTCACGAATTGTAACTTTCCATAACTGCTCAAAACTCTTCTATACGCAGATAGAAGCAATCTTAAGACTTCCAAACACCTTAGGAACGTATCCCACATTCCTAAAACAACTCAAATTCGTGACCCACACAAAATCATATCATAACCAACTCAAAACGTTCCATATTTGAGTCAAACACGACTCAGCCATAGCCTGAGTCCATAACCTAGTCGGTTGGACCTTTCCGACCAATTCTTTACGTCCACATCTCTTCATCACGCCTCAGAACCATGTAGCCACGTCCATGCACTCCTTGCATACGTGCAAACATCTTCCAACGACGTCCATGATACCTTCATATGCATTGTTCTTGATTCATACATGTTGCACGACCTCCCGATCAACTCAACCACAATTCCTCCCGAACTTGGTTGTTGAACCTCATCTTCTCCCTAAGACTAGTTCAATGGATCCCATCACCAGCCATGTCTTGAACTCAAGCAACACCTACACAAGAATAAACAACCAATACTTCCGAGCACAAGTCCTCGACTTGACTCACATTAGTTCCGAAACTACAACATCTTACGTGAGCACCTCACATAACCATGTTGCAAACCATAGCAAAATGATATCATCCTTAACCACCAAAACACACCAGAAACTTAGTAAAAGAATACTAAGCAAACTTCAAATAAGTGTAAAGCAAGTTTGAAACATTGCAAGATAAAAGCGGAACAATTGCAATCAAGTTTCGAACCTTGCCAAAGCTAACCAAAACATGTCGGACCTCTCGTCGAATCTTGATAAATAGATGTTTTGGTAGTATTCAAATTTTTTATCTTAAAATCCAATGTATTCAACACACATAGGTCTCACAATATCCCCCTTGATGAATGCATTGGCAACACCATTTAAAATCCCGAACATTTGGCTTATCCACATGAAAAGTTTTGAAAACAATTTCTCTCCTTTTGAAACCAAATGAGATAGAAACAATTTCTCTCCTTCATACATATTTTTGCCCCTTGCATACTTCTCCCCCTGAGAAGAATCGTGCAATCGTGCCAAAAACACTTGTGAATATGTGCAACGTGTGATCAATTTCTCCCCCTTTGACAATGTATTCAGCAAGGTACAAAAGAGAAATTTTAATTGTTATGAGCATATTATAACATATACATATAAAAAAAGCTCATCCAAGTCATACTATCAAGTAACTTACACTATCACAACAATGAGATACATAAAGTAGTGTAAGCCATGCTAGAGATCAAATGTAATTTTCAATTAAGCATATCTCACAAACTTAACTATTTCAATACCTGAAAGCATGATATTTGTTGCTGCAATTTTTTTGTTTAAAGCACAAATTTTTAACATATGACATTTGCAAGAGATTATATGACGCATCTGCCTTATTCTAACCAACCAAGCCAAGCCTATGTCATTTGACAATCAGAATCTTAAGGACATGATTTTAGTCATACACAACTTCTTCCAAGTTCATATCTAAGTGCAATGATAAGCCATCTCAAAAGAAGAAGTATGATGCATGCATATTCTCTTGATTTTTGTCAATTTATATTTGTTCATAAAGACTCAACATGTGAGTTGATTACCTGATTAATTCTCTATGATTAAAAGTACTTGTGAGCATGCAACAAGTTCTACACAGCAAGAAAGTTCGACCATGATCAGATTTAGTAAGTAATTATTCCAATTACTAGACATGTCAAAAACTACAAAATATATAACACGAGTAATGTAGTAAGAACTTTCAGCATATAAAAGGAATCACAAAGTCATGTATGTATGAAATACTATGCTCATATTATTTTAATTTCATATTCACACATAGACTTCTCAAGTTTCAAAATTCCCCCTCAATGTAAGCCATGAGGATGCATAACCCCTATTTCACTACGAATGTAACAAAAACGAGTGAAATCCAAAAGGTTTTATTAAAATGTCAGCCAATTGTTGTTCAGTATCTACATGGTGAAGCACAATGTTTCCTTTTTCAACATTATCACGGAGAAAGTGATACCTAATATCAATATGCTTAGTTCTAGAATGTTGGACGGGGTTATTAGCAATGCAAATGGCACTAGTGTTATCACAAAATAATGGAACACTATCTAGATCAACTCCATAGTCCTTAAGTGTTTGAACAATCCAAATAATTTGTGAACAAGCGCTAGCATCTACATATTCAGATTTGGTTGTGTATTGTGCAATTGAACTTTGTTTTCTAGAGGACCAAGCAACAAGTGAATTACCAAGAAAATGACAAGCACCTGAAGTACTTTTCCTATCAATCCTACAAACTCCAAAATCAGCATCGGAAAAAGCTTTCAAAGTAACGGTTGAGGAACAAGGAAGGAAAATTTCAAATTCTTTAGTTCCATGTAAGTACCTGAGAATCCTTTTGAGGGCTTGACGATGTGAAGCACGTGGGGAGGCTTGAAACCATGCACAAAGACATACGTTGAATTGTATGTCCGATCTTGATGCTGTGAGGTACAAAAGTGATCCGATCATGCTTCTATATTCTTTTTGATCCACGGGTTCACCATCTTCATCAAGTTCATCCGTTGTTGCTAATCCCATTGGTGTCCGAAGAGACTTGCTTTTGTCCATGTTGGAGCGCCTTACGAGGTCTTTTGTATACTTCGTTTGATGCACAAATGTACCCTCCTTGGTTTGCTTGATTTGCAGCCCAAAAAGTACGTGAGTTCTCCCATCATATTCATCTCAAATTCTGAACTCATCATAGCTGAAAACTTGGACACAAGATCATGAGAAGAACAACAAAAGATAATATCATCCACATACACTTGAATGAATAATGAGTCATTGCCATGCTTAAGCACAAAAAGAGTTTTATCAACCTTGCCCATGGTAAACCCCTTTTCAAGTAGGAATGTTTTTAACCTATCATACCATGCTCTAGGGGCTTGTTTGAGACTGTACAAGGCTTTGGACAGTTTGTAAACATGATGAGGAAAATTTGGATTTTCATAACCTGGTGGTTGTTTGACATAAACCTTCTCATCTATGTAGCCATTAAGAAAAGCACTTTTAACATCCATTTGATATAGCTTAAAACCTTTAGATGCAGCAAAAGATAACAAAATTCTTATAGCTTCTAATCTAGCAATAGGAGCAAAAGTTTCATCAAAATCTAGACCTTCAACTTGAGTGAAACCTTGAGCAAACAACCAAGCCTTACTCCTAACCACAACCTCATCCTCACTTTGTTTATTTTTAAACAACCATTTAGTTCTAATTAAAGTGTGACCTTGAGGTGGAGGTACAAGTTTCCAAACATTATTTCTTTCAAAATTTTCTAACTCTTCTTGCATGGCAATAATCCAAGATTTATTAGTGAGTGCATATGATATATCTTTGGGTTAAAAAGAAGCAACAAAAGCAGAATGAGCATGAGAGTTTGGATTGCAAAACCTGGACCGTGTGACTCGTTCGTGCAAGCTTCCAATAATTTGTTGTGGAGGATGACTTTTGAGAACCTGGAGGGGAGTGGACACTTCACAAGCTTCTTCTTCTTCTTCATGTTCATCACAAATCGATAAGCTTGTGACTTGAGGAGGATTTGGACCAGCAATGGTGGTCGTCGGTGCTGGCTGTGAATCAAAATCAGGAGTTGGAACAATGTCATTAGCTGCTGAATTTTCGGGCAGCAACACCACTTCTTCCTCATCTTCAACGAAATGCTCCCCCCCCCTGCGGATATGGATCCGGGCCTGCAATGTTTGAGCTAGTACCTGTGCTAGCTTCATCAAAAGACACCTCACATGTCTCCGCAATTTTGTTAGTGTCAAGTAAAATCACACGGTAGCCTCTTGTATGAGATGGATAACCAAGAAACATGGCATCAATGGATCTAGGTTCAAATTTATCAAGATTACCATGTTTCATAACAAATCATTTGCAACCAAAGACCCCAAAGTGTGTAACACTAGGCCTATATCCAAACTGGAACTCATATGGTGTTTTACCTAGCTTAGCGCCCAAGAAAACACAATTTGAGACATAACAAGCGGTTGCAATCGCATCAGCCCAAAATTTCCTAGGAGTTTGATATTCATCAAGCATAGTCCTAGCCATCTCAACTATGGTTCTATTCTTTCTTTCTACAACACCGTTTTGTTGAGGTACATATAGTGAAGAAAATTGATGATCTATTCCATTTTTAGCACAAAAGTGATAAAAAGATTGATTTTTAAATTTGTTTCTGTTATCACTTCTAATTGCTTTTAAAGATCTTGGGTGATCAATTGATAATCTAAGAAATAAAGTTCTAATGTGACTAAAAGCTTCATTCTTAGATGCCATAAAGTAAACCCAAGAGTATCTAGAATAATCGTCAACAATCACAAGAACATACCATTTACCTCCGAAGGATTGAACACGTGAAGGTCCTACAGTGTCAAGGTGCAAAAGTTGACCCGGTTCAGTTGTCATGATCATTGTGAGAGGAGTATGTGAACCTGCAACCATCTTAGAATGTATACAAGAAGAGCACACAATTTGTTTGTCCCCTTTAAGCTTAGGCAGCCCACGTATGCGATCAAGAGCACTAACACGCGTTAGATAATCAAAGCCTACGTGACCAAGTCTACGATGCCAAAAACATAAGTCCTTTGAATCATTAGCAACTAGACACCTATGCTTAGAGTAAGACATATCAAAATCCGCTTTAAAGACTCTTCCAAGCCGTGACATGTTAAATAAGGTCACTGTTTGAATTTACAACTTTGCAGCAATTTTTAGTGAAAATAATTTCCAGATTTTCATCTAGCAGTTGTGACACAGAAAGCAAGTTGTATTTCAAATTTTTAACAAAAGTGTCACATCCTTCAAAGTGTAGTGATCATTTACTCTAACTAAGCCCTTGACAATTATAAGAGTTGAAGAATTATCGGCAAAAGTAACATTCTCTACACGTAACACAAAAGAGAGGGAGGAGAACCATTCTTTGTTACCAGTCATGTGGCATGAGCAACCTGAATCCACAATCCAAATGTTCTCCTTCCTCAAGCGTGTAACCTACATAGCAGCACAATACGTTGATGACTTGATACTGGGGTTAGTCAAAAGGCATTTAGGAATCTAGTACTGAGTCACACAACGTCCAGCAAGAATAAGACGCGAAAGCTGAGATAAAACAGCAGGTTTATGAGCCAAAGCTTGAGGATTTTTGTACCCAACTTCTTGTCCTACGAGATGTTACATGTGTAGCACTAAAAAATGTTAGGTTTGGGAGCAAATGGCATGTTTTCAACTCATTACAGCAGATTGCATGTTCCTATCATTCGGTTTAGCAAGTGCAGCAAATTTTGCATGAAAGTTATGAGATCTAGCAATCATTCTTTCCTTTCTTTTGTTGTTTAGCTAGTCTATAACAAAAATCTATGACATGACCATCTCTACCACAGTAGGTACAATGAAATTTAACTTTGTGTTCATGTCTAGATGAGCAAACAACATTTTTATTTGAAACCGAATGTGACAACACTCCTGCAAATTTGAAAACCACTTCTTTTTGTTTAGGAACTGTTTGAATCAAACCACTTCTTAATGACTTTACAATTATAGGTGGATGTGACTTAGCATGAGCATGAGAATCAAAATCTAAACCAGTTTTATCATTGCAAGACATGGAAGAATTCAGCAGCAAGTTTAGGTTCTTATTCCCATTACAAAACCCATCTAATGTCCTATGTATGTCATCAAGTTTATTGGACAGATCAAGGCAATTTTTACATGAAGTTTTTCCTTTTAGTTTTCAATTGGAACAATATTTAACTTCATGAGAACGTAAAGCATTATTCAATATAGAAATTTCATTCATAGCATCTTGTAGTTTCTTATCAAGATCATCACAAGTAGAACAATGCAAATCAATTATAGAACAGCTAGCATCTTTAAAGTTTTTATCATCAAGTGCAGCAAGCTCTCTGTTCTTTTCAATTTTTAACTCAAGTTTATCAAGTGTGGAGGTGTGCGCACTTCTTAATGAGGACAATTGTTCATATATTAAATCACATGAGGAAGAAGAATCATCACTAGGAATCAAGGATTTCAAATGATTAATTTCAGGTTCTAGTGACTCAATTTTAATAGCATTGTCCCTAAGCTTTTTGTCCTTTTTCTTAACTATAACAGTGGCACGGGAAATAGCTCTACACATTTCTTTGCAAGAAGGACATACCTCTTCATTGTCGTTGTTGTGTTCAACCTCCTCCATACTTGATCTTGACTTGCCCGCCATGAAGGAAAAGTTTGCCAAATCATCGTCATCTTCGTCACTTCCAATGTCCACATCGCTTGAGCCAAGTCCTTGAAGTGCGGAGATAAAACTGCTCACCAATTGACGTTCTGTAAAACCCTTCTTTTTCTTCATATCTTTTGCAGATGAGTGCTTCGTCCTTGTTTGCTTTTCATACCGGGAAGTAGGAACTGAAAGGTTAGGGCAATCTGAATGAAAATGTCCTGTCTTACCACATTGAAAACATCGTTGAGGTATGGAGCTTCCTCTCCTTCTAGTTCTCACATTTTGCAATGCTTTTGAGAACCTAGTACAGATATGTACTAGCTCTTGCTCTGGAAACTCCTCAATCTGTTCAAGGGTTAGAGAGGACAACAAAGCAAGTGTACCACAAGATGAAGATTGACCGAAGCTAGGAATATCATGTTGAGAAACAAATGCAATAGACTTGCTGGGGTTCTTACGTGAGATTAAGTCAATTTCATGAGTTTTCAATTTAGAATATAGTACATCTAAAGTAGGTGTACTCATGACACTATATTCACGAATAGATGTAACCTTCACCTCCCAAATTGACATGTCTAGTGCACTTAGTAATTGCCTAGCGTTCTCAGCATATGAAAAAATAACATTGACGCTACGCAAGTTGCTGAGAATTTTATTAAAGCGAGCAAAGAGATCATCAATAGACTCACCGGGTTGCATCTCGAAGCGCATGCATTCTTTCTTGAACATGTCTTGCCTTACCTCCTTGATCGTGTTGGATCCTTCGTGGTAGTCACAAAGTGCTTTCCACACATCGTATGCAGATCAAAGATGTGCAACACGGTCGAAGTCGCTTTGAGTTAATCCTTGTATGATCAAGTTCCGATCCTTGTTGTTGTTGTTGTCGACATCTCTCAGATTTGTAGCTGTAAATTGATCATTTGACGGCACTTCATAAGGCTTGTATACCATCTCCCATATTGCGAAGACTTGTGCCTGGATGAAAGCTTCCATACGTGCCTTTCAAACCTGAAAATCAATACCACTAAACACACAAGGTTTGGCAGTGCATTTCTCCATGATGATTAGTCAAAAACATGTGCAAATCACAAATACTAGAGCCTTGTGGCTTTGATACCAATTGTAGGATCGATGAGCACGTGTAAAGCTACCAGAGGGGGTGAATGGTAGATTAAAACTTTTCAGCAGAAGCAATGAAAACACCTCGGTAGAAAATGATCTGTTAAAGAAATCGTGTGTGAGATTAATCGAAACGTGTTTCACCGTTACAAAAGTCATAGATATCAGATATAATCAAGTCACAAAGACGAGACAACAAGAATCTCAAATCCCTCGAGAGAAACTGAAGTTACGATCGAAAGATCGAACAAAGGTCAATCTGTTCTACTGAGTAAAAAACCGATCTGCAATACTGCAAAGAAACTCGTGTAAATCAAAAACTGCAAATCCAATGACCCTGAAATTTTGATAAATGATTGATAATCAAGTTTTGAAGACAACCAAAAAAGAATAACGTCAATTAAATTTGTAAACTCGAGTTATGATAAAACCACCGAAGAAAGGTAGTGCTGTGTAGAAAAATCGACAAGAAAAACTTGTCTGGAACAAGTCGGACGAACAAGGTACAAAAGTTCCTTTCAACTACGAATTTTATTCAATAGAACGCAAGAGGAATAGCTCCAAAGTCATCTACCATGAGCTCTGGCCTCCCTTGCTTATATAACCAGTCGTTAGGCCAACCTAAACCTAACTAGGACTCAAATCCTACTCAATTCACGAATCGTAACTTTCCATAACTGCTCAAGACTCTTCTATATGCAGATAGAAGCAATCTTAAGACTTCCAAAGACCTTTGGAACGTATCCCACATTCTTAAAACAACTCAAATTCGTGACCCACACGAAATCCTATCATAACCAACTCAAAACCTTCCATATTTGAGTCAAACACGATTCAATTGCAGCCTGAGTCCATAACCTAGTACGGTTGGACCTTTCTGATCAATTTTTTATGTCCACATCTCTTCATGAAACCTCAGAACCATGTAACCATGTCCATGCAATCCTTGCATACATGCAAAAATCTTCCAACGACGTCCACGATACCTTCATATGCATTGTTCTTGATTTATACATGTTGCGCGACCTCCGATCAACTCAACCACAATTCCTCCCGAACTTGGTTGTTGAACCTCATCTTGTCCCTAAGACTAGTTCAATGGATCCTATCACCAGCCATGTCTTGAACTGAAGCAACCCCTGCACGGGAATAAACAACCAATACTTCTAAGCACAAGTCCTCGACTTGACTCACGTTAGTTCCGAAACTACAACATCTTACGTGAGAACCTCACATAACTATGTTGCAAACCATAGCAAAATGATATCAGCCTTAACCACCAAAACACACCAAAAAATTAGTAAAAGAATACTAAGCAAACTTTCCATAAGTGTAAAGCAAGTTTGAAACATTGCAAGATAAAAGCAGAACAATTGCAATCAAGCTTTGAACCTTGCCAAAGCTAACCAAAACATGCTGAACCTCTCTTCCAATCTTGATAAAAAGATGTTTTGGTAGTATTCAAAACTTTTATCGTCAAATTCAATGTATTCAGCACACATAGGTCTCACACATAACCCATCTACTGTAATGAAGGTAGTATGCTCTTCATCTTCCTTAGACATTTTTATCTGATGATATCCAGAATATGCATCTAGGAAACACATAAACTCACACCAGGAGGTGGAATCCACTATTTGATATATTGTAGGAAGTGGAAATGGATCTTTTGGGCATGCATTATTCAAGGTGGTGTAGTTGATGCACATCCAATGCTTCCCACCGGCCTTTGGTACAACGATCAGGTTTGCCGGCCACTGAGGATGGTGAACCTCCTGGATGAAACCAGCATCGAGCAGCTTCTTAATTTCTTGTCTAATGAAATTCTACCACTCGAAAAATTGCTTCAGGGGCTTCTGATGTATTGGCCATGTATCGGGGTATATCTTCAGGCTGTGCTCGATCGCCTCCCTAGGGATCCCAGGCATCTGTGATGGTTGCAATGCAAACACGTCGACATTCACCTGGAGGAAAGTGACGAGCGCTAGTTCCTATTTGTCGTCCAGACCTCCCGATAGACAGGTGGTCTGAACAGCATTGGAACCAATTTGGACGACTTTGATGGGGATGTTGGTATCGCCGCTTGGTTGCACGTGAGGTGCAGAAGCTGAGCAACGCTGACATGAGCTCGAAGGTTGCTGAGCAGGTCGCTCCTTCCCAGATTCTTTTTCCTGTGCTGTTGCAAGCACGTGAAGTTCTTTCGGTGCAGTGACCCCAGCAGTGTGATCCCCACTAATCCAAAGGACATCTAAGGGAGTCGGCATCTTCAACACCTGATAGCCGTAATAAGCTACAGGCATGAACCTATACAGGGCTGGCTTGCCTAGGACGACGTTGAAGGGAAGGCTGATGTGTGCCACATCAAAGACTAGCTTCTCAGAGCTATAGTTGTCCCTAGTCCCAAAAGTCACTGGGAGTGTAATTGATTTGAGAGGCGTGATGGCTCCCGAACCTACTCCGGAGAAAGGATGTGAAGGCCTAAGGTCCGATAGACTGAGTTGGAGCTTCGTGAAAGCCGCAAAGCTGAGGAGGTTAAGCGTCGCGCCTCCGTCCACCAGGACATGATAGAGTTGGATGTTGATGATGGTAGGAGATACCATCAAAGGCAACTGACCACCTCCGGTCATGTTATTTGGACAATCGGAAGCATCAAAGGTGATGGCAGTATCCATCCACTTCCGTAGAGGTTCTGCCTTGGTGGTGGGAGCTGCAGCAGCCATCTCCCTATGCATAGTCTTAAGGATACGCTGGGATGTAATATCCCAGGACCCTCCATATATCATATGGAGAGTTTCCCGAAGCTCATTGTCGGAGATGTCAGAGTCGATGTCCACAATGTTGTAGACGGCCTTAATGGACTTCTTGGCGTCTTGGAAGCCAAGCATTTGTTCTAATGGATCTTCTTTGACTTTATGTTTCCCCTCACGTTGGCGGTATGGGGCTTCTTCTTGGCGCTTGTTGTTGTGTTTAACAAGCCTCTGGACCTCGCTATAGTCTTCAAGTTTATGTTTGTTCGATTTATGAATTGGACCCCACATCTTCTCACTGTCACCGTCCTCAGTTTATGGTCAGGGTCATTTTTTGGGCCGTGGCCCCCGGCTACCAGGAGTTGCAGCTGCAGCAGCAGCAGTAGGTGTGTCGTCCAATGACTTTTTCTGGCCGCTAGAGGCAGTAGATTCAGCTTTGGAAGAAGATTTTATAGGTTGCGTAGCTGGTTTGGAGTGCATCTCTCTGCTCTCCGCAGCCCTAGCACATTTGTCGGCTAGGATGAAGAGCTCTGTAACGCTACTGACATCTTTGGTTGTTAGTTTCTCTAGCATCTTCTTATCCCTAACTCCCTGTCAGAATGCAACAACGACAGAAGCGTTGGATATTGAAGGAATGGTGTTCCGTACCTAAGGAATTCACTGGATGAATGATCGCAGCGGTTCTCACGCCTTCTGTTGTACGGCGAACATGTCCATCTCTGTGCCAGGTCGGGTGTAGGAGCTCTTGAAGTTGGCAGTGAACTAGTGACAGAGTTCCCCTCAACTGTAAATGGAGTCAGGAGGTAGACTCATGAACCAGGACCTCATTTTCCCAGTTAGAGCCACGAGGATGGCGGTGGAGTAGATTTTAAGAAATTCGACTTGGTTGACTGTCCCATCGTACTTCTGCAGCAGATGAGGTCGGAACTTAGGTGGCCAGTTGGCCATGCGGAGATGCATGGAAAGGGAAAACATCCACCCCCCACTCCTAATGGAGAAGGGTTTTCCCAGACCTCTCGCCTCTCGCGAGCATGCTCGATATGGAAGCAGTCATCCTGCCTCATGTATCAACGGTCGAGCTCCGACTGGAGATCATGTGTCAAGAGCCTTGATGCCGTATGAGTGTGGCGTGCCCCAGATGGTAGTGACATCACTTGCTGGGAGGGTGCAAGTCTCGTGTGCTGTGACGCCTGAGGACCATGTGTGCCAGACAAGGTCCCGTTCCTTGAAGGTTCCGGCCCAGCAGGGGGCAGACATTGATTGTTGATGGCATTGGTTGCGGCTGCAACCAAATGCTCCACATCAACACGCCACTGTTCCATCGCGCTCTGAGGAGCTTCGTGCACTGGAGGATACTGAAACAGAGTTTGCGATGCGTTCAGCGTGTTCTCTAGATTGTTCGTAGATGTAGTGACCATACACCATCTTGTTGAGATGGTGGACGTGGTGGTGGAACGACACCCATTGGGACAATAGCATTGGCTGGCTGCTACACGTTGGAGGGATTTCCTCTAGCAGGTACTCAGCCAAACCGTTGGACGAAGCTGCGGCGGAGTTCACCATCTTGAGATCTTTGACCCCCTACCTGGCGCTCCAAATGTCGAAGTGTAGCAATGAAACTTCCCCCGGTACTACTAAAGTGTAGTCCGCGGAGGTTTGTATTCGGATGAGGAGCATAAGATCACAAACAAGATGATGACACAAGAGTTTTTACGTGGTTCAAGCCGCTTGAGCGTAATACCCTGCTCCACGGGGTGGTTGTGGATTGTATGGCGAGTGTCTATAGTCACTTGTATGCGTGTGAGCTTAGTTGTCTTCTACCGTGCAATGCATCCCTTTTATATACTAAGGACTAGCCATTATAGTGTACTCCTGGCTTGACAGGTGGCCCCAGCTATAATTAACCACCTATACATGATCTACATGTACAATTCGTGATTAATATTGTGATAAAGCGCCTTAATGGCGGCATTACCTGTCTTGTTGGTCCTTTGATCGTGTGTCATTAATATTGAATTAATGACATGTTAATCAGGTCTTGTAACAACTGTTTAATAGCCTCTTGAATGTCTGTGCCGTTGGAGATCTTGTAGTCTTCCCGTTCCAGGCTTAGGTCCAGAGTTCCAACACGTGGCAGCTCTGGAGCTTCCCTCTGTGAGGAGGCAAGTCCGGAGCCACTTGACGTGTGGCGGCACCGGAGCTTCCCTCTACTGGGGGTTAGGTCTGAGGTTGCTGGACACGTGGCGGAACCGGAGCTTCCCTTTGAAAGGAGGTAGGTCCGGTCCCGCAGGACACCTGTTAGCACCAGAGCTACCCAAACCAGGGATGCAGGCCCAGTGCTGTTGAACGTGTGTTGCCTTTGGAAGTCTTCAACTCGGACATAGGAAATCCTTTGTTTTAGGTGCGGTATCAGAGGGTACCTGGTATCCAGGGTACCGATAGTATTACTTTTAGATTATTTCAAAAAGAATACGTCATCCTATGAAATGAAAAAAGTGAAATTCTAGGCCACCATAAACGTTGTTTGCTAGATTTAGACACTTTGCCTAAATTTAACAAACAAAGATTTTGGAATGAATTTGCTAATGAGGTCACATGTAGTGCTCCTAGGAATAGCCACTTGCAAAATCCTACTATTCGTATCATGCATAGATGTGTGGCTATGACTATGTTCCCTAGAAGAGATATTAGAGTAGTCCGTGATGATGAACTAAAATATTTGCCATGATTAAGAAGATAAAAGTTGCTCCAATTATAGCCATGATGACACAATGGTTAGATTATATTTCAAGGACAGGGCCAATTGAATGCACTTTATTGATTACCCGCATTGCTACTAGGGTAGGAGCATTAGAAGATACTTCATTTGAGTACATTGAAACTGAGCGAGAATTAATTAATGAAGATTATCTAGTGCAAGGACATACCCTTAAGCTTGATCATACTGGCTCTTTGGTATTTTAATATCCCAGTTGTCAATGAAAATTCGGTTACGTAACCCGGATTTTCATTTGTACAAATGTAGTAGGCTAAGCATAGATCTTATTCCCATTGAGGAAGCTAGAAGATGTAATGTCTCTGGCAGGGTAACTAGAAGCCGTGCAAGGAGAGCGGCCACGGCCATGCCTCTGACAACCTCCCCGGTCCATGAGTACGAAGAGGAAGAGAACCAACGGGTGATGCACCCGGATGGACTCAACCTCAACCGTATGAGGCTGGAGGGCCGTCTTGGCATGGATGGCCGAGTACCGCATGGGATCCATCAAGCTCTAGCGGCTTTCCTCCAACGTCCATGAGAGGACGTCATTCCTTTTCGGCTAGGAGTCATCATGACTATAGCCAAGGAATGACGGATCTGACTAGATGTAGGGAGATATTGAAGTGAGGACAGGAGACATCTACAACACACTCCAAGAGCATGTCCAAGGTACCCAAGACTGGCAACAACACATGGACACTCAATTCACCAACTTCAACTCCACGCTACAACAACAAGCTGATCTTGCAGCATACTTCCATCATGAAAGGTTCAACCCTTATCACGGAGGTGATTGAAGAACAAGCTTGGGGAGGACCCCCACTTGAGGTAACTTGTATCACATCCGTTGCATATTTGTTTTCCATTCATCCACCATTCACCTTGCGTATAAAAAAAATTAAAAATAAATAGTATAGATTTGCTTTCCATCAAATAAAGATGTGTGGTAAGAATGATTTGGAATTCACATAGATGAAATGATGAATCGTTGATCTATTTTATTTTTCCTAAGTTTCTAGTTTTCTTTCATCAGTTAAAGTTAACTTTGCCTTGATTTAGAAATTGTGGGTAGCAAAAGCTTAATCCAATTCTAGGTTGTTGTGAGATACGATATAGTGATAGGGCTGCTATTCCTAGTTTGAAAGTGAAACTTAGATTTCCGGAGAAATTCTAAAAGGATTTAAGTTACTCTCATTTGATTGCAAATACCTACCAAAGCCATATGATATTTTACATTGATAAACCTTATGCCTATGCTATTTGTTTTCACATTGAGCCTAGTCAAACTAGTATAGTCCTATGTGATAATTCATTCATTTATTTTTGAATTCAAGACTTCACTTGCACATGCTAAAACTTCTACACTAAAAGTTAGCAAAATTACATCATATCATCATTCCACAATAAAAAGAGGAACTCCATGTTTTCATGCTTATTACTCTCTTCAAGTCTATTGCAAAAAAAGGGAGTAGAAGACAAGGCTACAAGAAAAAGAAAAAAAGTGAAATACATGCTTACATCAAAAGCATGAGAAAAAAGTAGCCATGTTTCATCCCTACAATAAAGAGAGTCTACATAAAAAGGATTCATCTCAACATCCACTTCCACTTCCATTCCATCACACATGCACAAGTCTTCAATCAAATTGTTTTGAATTATTTTTTCCTAAGGCTTACTCTTTTGACTTAGCAATATTATGTGTTGCAAATATGCCGACTACATTCCCTACCAAGATCCACATACAAGCCTTATTTAGTAATAGGATTACTATAGGCAAAATGCCTTGGTGAGGATATATTTCCACTACACAAAAAGGAGTGATTGAGAGAATCGAATTGAGGTACTCCGAATCTAATCCAAACTCTTTGTAAGGCTATGCTTGCTCCATTTGCTGTTCTATATTTCAACTACCCATGTATAGGAGTAGGCATAAGCCCCATAATGACTTATAACGGGTGAAGTACCATAGCCAATTTTTTCAATACTAGGTAGAGTATTTTGTTGTACACATCGTAGTTTTGAAAAGAAATAGAATATTGTAGAAACTCCTAATCATCAACCTAAAGTCTTGACTTTGCTCGGGACGAGCCAAGGATAAGCTTGGGGGAGTTTGTTGACAGCTGGTATATCCCAATTTCATCCGTCAATATAACTCTATTATGTCAAGGAAAAATCATTTCTTGCACACATGACCTTTCTACTTAACCTATTTCTACTTGTCTTTGGAAGAATAGTGCAGGTAGGAACTTTATGCAGGAAATGAGATAAAAGAGGGGGGACAATCCCATAAATTATCATCCCAGCCAATCAAGCACTAACACGTGTCATTACATGGATCAAATGGCCCACAAACAATTGTATCCGAGGCAATCCAATGGCGTAGCACCCCAAAACATCAAGAGGACCCACTAGTCAGTGACCTGGAGAAAGCACACGAGGATCAAAGCGAAGTCTTAGGTCGGTCGAACCCCCTGTTCGGCTGAACTAGTCTTGGCACCAAACTCGGTCCAACGACGCGTGTCGACTCCTCCTGGCTTCCTGCTAGTGCGGATGACAGAATTGTGAACATTTGGTGGCGGGAACTAACGCTCCTCCACCTATAAATAGCACCCCACACCTCACTTCACACACACACACACACACACACACACAACTTGAGCTTCATTTTATTGTATCCACTATCTTCCATAGTCTTAGAGGAGTTTAGGCTGTAGAGAGGTGAGCCTCTAGTCCTTAGTTAAAATTAGGAAAAGAGTAGAAGGAGTCTCTCTCTTCCCAATTCCAAATTAGGAAAGGTATGGCTCACATATTCCTTATTGTATTTGTGACTTTATGCATAATAAAGATGTTATCTTTAGTCCTCTTTTATACATATGCTTGGATGAAGCGTTTCTTGTTTGATTGTGGAGTCCATTTATGTGGTAGGAGTAGTCTTTATGATTATGTGGGGACCAGAATCCCGACATCTGAGGATCTCATTGGGTGGTGTCGTGCGATGCGACACCCAACAGTTATACACGAATAGAACCTGAATAAGTACAAGACGAAGTCTTTTATTTAACATACAGCAGAAGTTTTTACATTACTAGCGGAAGTAAAGAAATATATACATATCATTGCTACGCGCTCAGCACTAGCTATGCAAAAGCAAAGTTATCCATGCCTTGGATACTTTGCACTAGCAACACTCAATTAGGGCGGCGTGCAGGGTTCCCACTCGGCTGTACACCCTGGAGGGGGTGCAGCCTCATCATCAAACCCTTCATCAACTGTATAACCTGCAAAAACTTGTTAACTGCAAACGTGAGCATAAGGCTCAGCAAGACTAACCCATCTCACTAGACATATGCAAGGGGGACACTAAAACATAGGTAAAGTGAAGCATAAATGACTCGCTTATCAGTGGATCCTTATAGTCATGTTTTAAGTAGCAAATGACATTATCAAGCACGGCACATCATGGGCTCCACAATCAAACAAGAAACGCTTTACCGATGATATGACATGCTTAGAGCACATAATGCTATTACAGCTAAAGTATGAGGAAATTGTAAACTTTTAATTGTACTATCTCTAAATCATACAAGGTTGCAAAGTAATGATAATTTAATACAGTGGTATTTTCTGGGTTCTTTAGTATTTACTACGTTGCCGCTCAGTGAACAAGTGGTACTTTATTACTGCGAGGGACAGTGATTGCAATCAGGACACACCCGGACAACACGACACATACGTCGTTCGGAAGTGTCAGCGAGCACACCTGTACCTACATGACACTTCAGTACTAGGCGTATATGGCCACCTTTCACAAGAAACTCAAACGCCGAGCCCGTCTCACCTCCGCGAACAGAAGGTCTCCACACGGAACACCTCATGTGTCCACCAACCGATTTACACCTTACTGTCCTCAACCCACCCCTATCGATGGTGAGTTAATGGGCCTCGACACCCCAGTTATCAAGTTACATCAGTTTATTGGATTCCATATGTCCATTATATTGCCGGTACAATTCAAGCATGTCCGAAGGGGCTGCATATGGACGGGCCTTAATCGACATAGGCAAGGCTATGCGACCGAGACTCAATTCTCGCCGCTTGCTATCCATTCCCTGCCCGGTCTTCATTTCATTATATTCTGCCATTTTGTATCTAACCAATCATGTGAGATATGTCCTACATCTCTCGCGAGTAGATTCCAACTACTCGACTTCTACCGGATTTCCTATGCATTAGCAAGGCAGTTACTACAGGTCAAACTGTAACTCGTTCCACCCAATCCTTGGGATTTTTGGTCATGCAAGTGGAGTACCAATCATCCTAAACTTAATGCACAATTCATATGCTATTCATCATAGTGATAAAGCAAAATTTTATAAACGACTTAGATGCAAACCGGGGCTTGCCTTGTTGCAGGTCAGAGTCTGAGTTAAAATTTCGAAGATGCTCTTCCAAGGCTTCTGGCTCCTCCTCGACTTCGGTCACTATACGATATGCATATAACATGTATATAAATGACTTTGAAAAATAATCATTACCAAGACCATAATTTAATCCATGGTGATCATTATATGATAGGGACCTTATTGGCTTTGGAACTTCGATGGTAGATACTAGGGAATATGATCAAGGCTCTTGCAAAGAACAGGAGATGATCATAGTAGATTGTGGTCTCCAAAATTATGGCAAGCAACCGACTCCCAAAAATTCTAGAGAGGATACTGTAGATTAAACCTAGCTAACAGTTGATAATCAAGATAGAGGAAGTTGTCCTGGTTCTAACAAAATTTGATTCATAATTTTCTAAGCTTTGGTGAAGGAGTTATTGAATTTCTAAGTTGGCAATACTTTCTGGAATTATTTATATTTGAATTTGTTTGGCTTTTAAATAAATAGTCAGTTGTAACTGGATTAGGACTATGATATTAGGTCAATTAAATACAATATTTTTACAAGAATAAGTGTATGACTAAAGGAAGATTCAGTCAAATTTTGGGACAAAACAAAGCAACTGAACATATGTGAAAATTCAATAACTGAAAAAGGTAATTGATCTATAAAGAGGGTTAAACAGGTTCAATGGCTCTCAAACTCTTTATTGTAGTCAAGAATAGGACTCTGGATTTTATGTGAATTTTGGGGATTTTTCCAGTGGCTATCTCGTCTGGAAAAATTGTATTAGCAATTGGAAAGATTATTTCCTACAGAATTTAATATTAAGTTTCACAGGACCTATCTGGTACTAAAAGAAACTAGAGCTCAAGGGCGTTCAAACAAAATTTGTTTGAAGATTTTTGGAGTGGTCTACAGAGAGATATTCAATTTAGAAATTTGAACAATTTTCTGGAATTAATTTATTAACCCATTGGCGCCAGAATTCAAATTCAATCGGGCGGGTCCCATGGGCCACGTGGCGTGCTCTGGTCGATGCAACACCGTGGTCCACAAATTTATTCGCGCTCAGCCGCACGGAATCCCAGCCGCACCGTGATCCCGCAGCTACTGGCAGGTGGGGCCCCCCGGGTTGTCTTCTACCTCGGGCCAACGCCCGCGCGAGGCGGCGCCCGCGGCGGTGACTCGCCGGCGAGCTCGCCACCGGCTAAACCGACGGGCCAAACTTGCCCAAACTCGCCGCCTGGGGGTTTTTGGAGTCGTTGAGCACGACGGTGAGGTCGGTGGGACCAGAAACTCGCCGGAAATGGCCGTGCGATAGCGGCGGCGGCGGTGAGCACTCGGGCAACCTGGAACTCACTCCAGAGTAGCTCAAACCACTCGGGATCTTCTTCAAAACCTTCCTGGGACGATGCAGATCAAGGAACTGGATGTGGAAGAGGGGGAAACAATCGGAAACTATGAGCTCAACGGCGAACCGAGGTTTCCTCACCGGCGGCGAGCAAAACTCGATTTTCTCAGCCGTTGCTCGATAACTTTTAGGGGTTTTTGCTCAGGTAGGAGCGCTAGGACCTATAGAAACTATCTCTAAGCAATTGCATAGAATGATTACTTGTAGAAACGGAATTTAAACGAAAACCGAGCGAGCTTCCTCACATCGGCCGGAAAGAAGAAGAACAATAACTTGCTCATTTCTCAATGAAAATGGAAACGGTTTGCACCGTGAGTTAGAGCTCGACTAGGCGCACCTTTAAGCTTTTGGGATCATGGCTTCAAACTGCGTGAAACGGCGGCACACCACGGAGCAGAGGTGGGCGGCGACGATGGCGCGCGGCAGAGAGGGAATCGCGAGAGGGGGAACCACCGATCGGGGAAGGGGAAATACTGGAGCTGTGGCCGGCCTTTTATAGCGCCGCGGCAAGCAAGCAGGCAGCTTGCTGGAGCTTGCATGCGCGCGCACTATCGAGCGGGCGAGCGCCGGTGAAGAGATGGCAGGCGGCCGACCTGACCCATTCAGCAGCGGCTAACCAGTGGGGTCCACAGGTCAGTCAGACCCCAACACAAAAGTTAATAATTCATTTAAAAATAGAAGATCAACTCCAAAAATCATGAAACTTTGTGGAGATGGTCAATGAATTATTCTGAACCCAATGGTGCACTCAAATCTTATGTTCAAAGAAGTTGGAAAAGAATTTAAAATTCAGATTTGAATTTGATTCAAATTTGTTAAGCGCCTCAAATAAAATAGCAAATGAGTTCCCAAAATCTTGAAATTTTGCAGGCAAGCTATTGAGAATATTAGAAGGTCAAGGAAAAATTTAGAGCCTCTAATTTGAATATTTTTGGCAGGGCCAATTAGTACTGCACTTTAAATTGCCCTAATAATCTTCATCCAAATAATTCTAAAAAATTGAAGAGGGATGAATAGAATCATTCTAGAATTAGTGATGATGTTCAATACTCATGTTAATAAAATTTAACCATGAGTGCAAGAAAGGTTTGGATGGTATAAAGTTCATGTGTACCACTATATTGGATCTCTAATATAGTTGATCACAAAACTCATGACTGAATTCACATGCCATAAAAGTGGGGTTTTACAGATTATGCCATAACAATCTTATTCTATCATCATAAATACTACAAACCTCCACTATAGTCTAATTAGTTATGATATGATCAAGTTAATGTGAATAACATATGCTATGTCTCTTCATTGGTTCAATGATGTATACATTTGTCATTGCAATAAGATGGCTTGTGTTTAGGGTCTTAAGGTATTTACTTAATATGCTAGCATGGTGCTAGGATAGTTAAGTAGCATTGGATGTCTCGTAGACAAATGGATTGAAGAGGTAGGCAATAGGTGGTGACAGCCCTATATGTCCTTTGTAATCCTCCATGTTCGGCTATGCCACAGGCTCTTGGCGCGAGTCGCGCTAGTATTGCTAGGGGTAAGCCCGTGCCCGATGTGTTGAACAACTTAGCATAAGGATTCACCATTGACATGATCATTAGTATCTAACCTAGGCTATGTATATGTGTATTAAAGGCACTGTAGGAGCAACTACCTAAGTCTTAGTCTAATCTCCCTTAGACCCATCTACCCCCCTTAGAATAGAATGCTCTTGTGTGCGACACACTACCTCCACTTATCTATTATCCATCCTCACTATAATCTTACCTAGACCATTCTACCCTTTCCATTTTGATGATTGCTACACTTCTACCAACATTCCTTTGGGACAAAATAAATGACACCTTGGAATACTTTTTTAAGGGGAAATGCTACACCGATAGTTTCCGTGCGCTTGCATAATTTATTCTATATGTAAGAAACGTCAACATATGGCTAGCTGTGAAAGAAAGAGATTTATCCTAGTTCAGGCAAAAAAGGCCCTACGTCCAAAGAGAGTCTATCTGTGATCTTTCTTAGCTCAAAAGATGAGAGAACATATTACAGGCGAGCCTTACTCAAGTATATGGACTCTAGGAAAGTATGAAGAATTCTATGGAAGTAATTTGTAGGTGAAACGCGCTCGAGCGTATGAAAGTAAGGCATGAACGTAAGTGCGTCAAAAAATGAGTGCATAAGGGAAATGTGTAAGGTAAATGTGTAAGGTAAAATGCGTAAGTAAAGCGAATACTTCGCCCCCCTCATGAAAGGTCTTAGGGGTCCATTTATAGGGAGCAAGGCGGTCCTATATAACCGACATTCCTCATAGTGGGGCTTGATTTACAGTGTTCTTTCTATGCACCCGAATTGTCCGGGGCGCGGAATCTTCAGTCTTGACTTCTTTTTTGTCTCCACAGCACCGTCTTGTATGTGAGTTAATCATTCTCTATGGCGGATGAGACAGATGGCTGGCTTATCATGCAACATGTCACTTTGCGAGTTCACTCCTCTGTCGTAGTTATCGCACTCGTCGTCCGTCATAAATGCTCCCAACAATGGGTTTGTCCTGGGCTCGGTCCCAAGATGAATCATCTACCCGACCTCTCGGGTTGGGACTCGGACAAGCTGGATACCCTGACCTCAGCATGTCGGGGCATTGGTGGTCGTC
This sequence comes from Tuctoria greenei, assembly GCA_036927565.1. Taxonomy (NCBI): domain Eukaryota; kingdom Viridiplantae; phylum Streptophyta; class Magnoliopsida; order Poales; family Poaceae; genus Tuctoria; species Tuctoria greenei. The sequence goes on along the minus strand of JAYESD010000003.1, from coordinate 105,346,995 downwards.
CCCTCCTCGATACATAGGGTAACTATGATCCGTAGTTGCATAGTGGTCACGTACCATCGGGTCCTGTATGTTTGGTACATCGTGTACAAAACTCCATCAGTAGACCCAGAGCCTTCGACCGGGTCTTCGCGGAGTTGGTCGTAGGTTGAACTTTTTTTTTGAACCAAAACTGCAAGGGAGACCCCGGCAGCAAATTATATTGATCAAAAAATAGAAATTGGCTGAGATGGCCATACAACACGACCGTTACAAACTGAAACGACCAATACAAACTGACACGACCCAACTAATAAGCGACCAACAGCCTCCACCAACTAAATAGGCTACAGAGAGGAGAAGACCATCCAACTATATAGTATGCAGCAACGCATCAGGTGTCACTCCCAACGAGATGGCAGCTTCAAGGATCATAGGATCCCACCCATTGGACAATCGTTCAACAATCACCGGACGAACCATTTGAGGATCAATGGCTTTATGGAGGGACCACAAAGTCATCGCTTCCTTAGAATGGGACCCTAGAACCGGCTTGAGGTTCGGCTCCTTATCGAGGTGGATGACCACGCGCCGAACTTTGACAACAGAGGGAGTGGGCCTAAAAGAATCAACCAAAGCAGCTGCAGCTAGAGAAAACAGACAGCTACGACAATCACACTCTAGCTTCTCAGAGGTAGAGGTGATGCAAATGTCCTCTTGAACTGAAGAAGTAGCCACCAGAGTTGATGATGGAGGTGATGTAGCAGTAGGCGAGTTTGATGAAGAGCGGCGATGGGCAAGCATACAGTTGCTTGCTTTGTGGCCTTCTCCCTTGCAGCGAAAGCAACGCGTGGCCTCCTTACACATTGCAGCAAAGTGTCCTAGGGAGAAGCAGTTGAAGCATTTACCGATCAGATCCATAGGGACTGACCTGGCAACCTGCCGACGAGGACCGCAACCAGATGGGTTAGGAGTGCCTGATGAGGTTGGGGAGGGCAAGAGAGGAGGGAGGGATCACTTGAGGGGAGGCGACCTTGGAGGGGACAGTGGTGTAGGAAGGAGAGGCGGCGACATAGGGCAGCTCAAAGGCAGTGAAAGAGGGAAAGTAGCAGAGCAGAGCTACAGGTTGGGCTCCAAAGGCAGGGTGAGGAGTGGAACAGAGACCAGGGAAGCAGCAGAGATGGAACTAGGCACGGAGGTGACTGGTGCAGCTGCCACAGAGGGGGCCGCTACTAATGGCACGGACTTCAACTTGGATGTTGACAGCCAACCCTTCTTCATCTAGGAGAAGCTGGAGGGAGTGGCGGAAGGAGCAGGATGGGGTGGCTCAGGTGAGTACCCTACAGATGGATGTGCCGCAACCGAGGAAGTAGAGGATGGTCCCGCCAAGGCTGCCAGGCTAGCAGCACTAGGGGGTAAAAAAGCCTTCGAAGGAAGCACTGGTGCCTGCGGGGGAGGCGACCCAAGGAAGAGGGTGGATGGGGCAATGACCGTAAGGACGTCTAGAGCAGGTCTGCCCGTCCCACTAGGGGGAGACTGGCCGTGTGCGGATTGCAAGTCAGCTACCGGCAGCGCTGGACCAGTCAGGGACGATGGGGGAGCAGGGGGCGACGCTGGATCTGGTGTAGGGGCGACCAGATCTGGCCAGCCCAGCACTGGGATCTCCAGGGGAGAGGGAGGTCGGGAGGAGTACCATGTTGGAGAGGGGACGAGTGGGTAAGCGGCTGAAGGGCGGCGCGCAGGCCGCAGGGCCACCACCGCCCTCTTCAGATCAGGGCCCGGAGCAGCAGCCGCAGGGTATGGCAGCGGCGAGGTTAGCCTCCGCGACCCTCGCCCGAAGCGGAGAGGGTAGTCCGGCGAGGGAGCTAAGAGCGCGGCGGCTGGAGGGAGGACCGGTGCGGCGGTTGTGTGGGAGGACGACCGGAGTGACGACCGTCGGGGGACGAGCGGCGAGGGAGGGAGCACTGGGGCGGACAACGACCGGAGCGGCGCCTGTCGGGGGAGGCGGCGCGGTCGCCCTCCGCGTCGCCCCCCCATCGAGCATACCGTTCCCACAAAGCGACATGGCTCCTGGATGCGTCGTACGTTCAACTTGTGCTCGCGTCGGGGACCCTGAAAAACAAGAGTTCAATAAACGTGTTAGTATCAGTTTGATTACATGCCTGACCACTAGCGGCCCATACTACTTCTAGCGGTATGAAGGCACTCAATCGTTGTTAGTCCGATATAGCCCGGACTAGTCCAGTAATCGCTCCGTTCAAAATCGAACAAGTCCTCCTAGTGTGGACTTGTCTGCACAGTCCAGGTTTACACAGACCGGACTAGTCTGATATCACCATGGACTAGTCCGATATCTTTCTGACTAAGATCGGACTAGTCCTGCCCAGTGCAGACTAGTCCTCAACACTTCACAACTTCGCACGACATCGGACAAGTCTGATAATATCCAGACTAGTACGATAACCTCTCTGACTAAAATCGGACAAGTCCTCCAAATGCAGACTTGTCCCCAATTCACTAAGGGGTTCACCACAGCCGGACTAGTCCGATAAAAACCGGACTAGTCCGAACTCTTCCAGTGCCTAAATCGAACTAGTCCGCCCAAGGCCGGACAAGTTTGATGTTTCTGAGAACTTAGGGTTTATTACACTCCGCACACCGGACTAGTCCAGACTCCACCACGAACTAGTCCAGCCTCTCGAAACCCTAACAGTAACTTTTGGAAACACCCTATAAATAGATGTGCACGGCCCTACTTCCAACACTCTCGACCCCCTGCGCCATCACACCCTCCAAGAGCTTAGAAAACACATCTCTCCACGCAATCCAACGCAAGAAAGATTAGATCCTGGAGGATTCAATTTGGATCAAAGGAGAGACACGATTCCACACGTTTGAGCTCTTGGGTTTGATTCTCTAACACACTCTTGTTGTTTCATTGTTGATCTTAAGAGTGTGTTCTTGGTGGTGTTTGATTTGTAATATTTGGGTGCCCTCAACTTGTGAGAAGGCCCCTTGAACTTGGTGTATTACCCTTTGTGATAGTGGAAGAGAATTGGCCTTCGTGGTGATTCGACGAGGTTAGGGTTGGTGAAGACCCGATCCTTTCATGGGCTCCTCAACGTGGACGTAGGTTGCCTTCGTAGGAACCGAACCATGCGATAAAAATATTGTTTCTTCACTTTGTGCATATTGTTCTTACTTTTCATTGCTATCTAGGGTTTCACTTGATCTTGTTCACCTTAAGTTAAAACATTGAATATAAGGTTAACCTGTACAACATCCAGTTTTATAGAAGTATTACACTCTAATTACAAGTATATTTCTGCTGCATAGAGTCTACGATCAAGATAAACGATCAAACTTGATCGATCTAGTCCGCACGCACCGGACTAGTCCGCACTCTACCGGACTAGTCCGATTTATCGGTATTTGATCAAGTTGCTAAGTGTTGCAGGTTTTGACTAAAATTCAAAAAGGCCTATTCACCCCCCCTCTAGGCCACATTCAATAAAAGTGATCTGAAAATTTACCTTCTTATTTGGGCTTGCTGACCCGCAAGCCTCACTTTGTGGGAGATGAGGAGGCACTGCACGACTTGGAGTCGACGTCGGTACAAATTAGAGGGAGGTGGGTTGCCGCCAGTTCCCAAGGGTTTCAGCAACGCTGTGCATGAAACCAGATATTGGAGCACATCGGTTATGAGGAGCCACTATCGCGTGATGCCATTCATGACCGTTTTTGGCCGTCGGACCGACCACAATGTGGCAGGCGTGGGGCTTGATCCTAAATGATTGCCCCCACGTCTGTCACTTCACGCGGTTTAAGGCTTTCCCCATAACCTACACGCCGGGCGGTATAAAAGGGCCACACATTTATCTCCCCTTTCCTCATCAACTTTTCCTTGATCGTCTCCCTCCCTGCGCTTTGGCCTTCTTTCCTGTCAAAAAAGAAGAGAGTCATTTGTTTCGCAGCGCGTAAATAAAGCAACGAGGTCATCGTCCGCCCGACTTTAGTCTAATGGTGCCGTGGTTGAAATCTTCCATGAAGGAGGGTGACACCTTCCCCAATTCAAGGCCTGACGAGGTGGTCTCCATTCTTCCCTTCCATGAGCAGGGGCTCGGGCCACCAGTGTGCTCTTCTTCTTGTCACTCCTGGAAGAACGGGGGCTAGAAATCCAGCATCTGATGCCCCACATCTCCATGTTGATCACCCTATGCGATGCCTTCCTGGGCACCCCCCCCCAACCTCTTACTCTTGAGGTATTTCTTCTTGATGTGGCCCCTCTAGGAGAGAGGCTAGCTTCTATCTGTGGGCTGCGTTGGCATCTATAACACCTTCATTTTTCATCATCATGCATTGCACTCATTCCCATACATGGTAAACATAAAAAAACATAAAAGGTACAATAATAAAATGAATTAGAGGCAAAAGATCAGCTAGAACTAATTCTGGTACGCACTTGTCCGCCAAACTCTTGACTAGTCCGGTACACCTGCCTGCACAAACTTAACTAAGAAATTTTCAGCGGACTTGTCTGTTTTTGGTACGGACTAGTCTTATAATGCTACTGTTTAACTTCAGACTTGTCCAGATATTTGCAATCTAGTCCAAAATCCCTTCTTCACTGTAGAATAGAGGACTTGTCTGTTCTACAACAAACAAGTTTATTGTAGGTACAACGAGGAAATCGGACTTGTTCGGTGAATAAACGGACTAGTCTGATATTTAGGGTTTCGACTCAGATTCAAACTTTCCTCCATGATATTTTATTTGGTATTTGAGATATTTAGACCTAGGACGTCATGCCTCACCCCCAAGGAGCCCAAGTGGGACCCCACCAAGGCCCCCACCTGTCCCCACCATGTCCTACTAGGATTCCACCCTAACCCCACCACTCCTCCCATATATAAGAAACCAAATCCCTCCTCTCACCCCTGCCGACGTGAGAAAACCTTACCGCCCTACTGTCACGCCGCGAGCCACTGTTCAAGAGAGAAAGCTCTAGCCTCGAGAAAGTGTGGAGAAGGAAGAGAACAAGGTGGAGGAGAAGAGGAAGGAAGAAGAAGGAGGAACTAGCAAGATCATTGTCACTACTGCGTTCTTCTTCATCAACTGTTCATCATTAATGTTCTTCTTCTAAGTCTTCTAGTTACGAATCTACATGTGGAATTTCACTTGCTACGCTTGATCTATGACCATTAAATCGTTGAGTTCATGATAACTACCATAGATCCAACCTTCCACATCAAAATTGATCCCTTACTTGATTCAAATCATGCCCTAGATTGCAAAACCCTGAACCACTACGTACTAGTCCGGTCCAACGTCTAAGGGCCGGTTCATAGAGCGACCACCCAGGATTACAGTGCCACCATAGAGCCAAGTATGGGTGCGGCTTAGCCAATTAATTAGGTGTATTGCCATCATCATTCGAATCATTTTGGAGGATCGGAGAATGGGAGTCAATTGGGTTTGCAATAGTGGTGGGGTTGCCCTGGTATCCGAACGGCAGAAGAGGGAGCCCTTAGATGGATGTGCTCAGTTGTGAGGTTATCACCTATGGTGAAACCTTAGTGGGTCTGTACATGCTGGTAGTCCCTTTGTAAAGGCTATTTTGTGATCTCTTGGCCATACGCCCATGGTAGTGTATTTTTCAATAACGTGGGTTCTCTCTAGTCGCCAATAGTGACAAAATCACAAACTTGTTGGTAAAGTGGTACAACCTCTGCAGAGTGTAAAACTATCATGATAGTCGTGCTCCCGGACATGAGCGACCTGAACCCTCACATGATTAGAGTTATGGACTTGAGTATGCTGAATAATGGTTGGAATTGGGAATGGGCTATGAGTTCGGTTATGATGAGTTGGATATGAATGGTTATGGGTAAATGTGGATGGTTATGGTTAATTATGTCGGATGGTTATTGAATGGTTCGTAATGGTAGATGTTGGAATTGTACATGGTATTGTTGGTTATCTGGGTTATGATGGGATTGACCTCACCTATTAATATTAAGTGGCATTTAACTTTTGTAAATGAAATGTGCTTTTTTGCAATGAACCATTTATTATCATACTTGTTTAAGCTACATATCATACTTTCCCACACTTGTTGAGTACGACATGTGCTCACTCTTTCTATTCGCACATTAATTCAGTAGTGGGTGATAATTTGGAGTCTCCTGAGGATTTTGAGTACTAGGCGTGCGTGTTACCGTCAAATGCATGTGGAGCTAGAGTCTACTAGATGTTTAGTTTTTCCGCTGCTTTATTATTAGAGCTTGTTATTTGAGACTATTTGGACTATTGTAATAAGGTACTATTTACTATTTGAAACATGGTTATAATTTGAATATTGTTTGTGATGCACTTGTGTATGTGTAATGAACATCCTGGGCACACATATGCGCTTCACTTTGTTCATCCTCGGAACTAGGTGTCACAAATTGGTATCAGAGCCATGTTTGACCGTAGGACCGAAGCCTAGGTAGAATGGACTCCACGGACCACTTAGGATTTCTTCCCTTTCAAATTACCCTGTTTTGTACTATTTTGCCTTCTACTAATTATATTTGTCACAATATGTGTGGTATGCTCCTGCTGCATTTTTATCTCTTTTCCATATTTTTGGGCTATCGCATATCCTCTTACAATATTTTATGGTTGCCGCAATTTCAGATTTGCATTTACACTCTTCTCTAATGCTCTCATGTTTTTGTCTATAGATGCCTACAACTAGGATGCCAACACGTAAGAGAGCTCAATTGCCACAACTAGGAAGTGAACTCCCCTACAAAGGAAGTTGAGCATGAACACACCAACACAACGGAGGAAGATCCTGAAAAGCTAGAGCTCTATGATGATGATGATGATGATGATGATGATGATGATGATGATGAAGAGCCCCATGAGGTTGAGCCACAGGGAGACGACCATGAAGATACACCCATGACTTAAGAGGATGAGTCTGCTAAATGTGGCCTAGAGGGGGGTTGAATATGCCTTTTTGAATTTTAGTCGGAACCTGCAACACATAGCAACTTGATCAAATACCAAGAAATCGGACTAGTACAGTAGAGCAAGGACTAGTCCGGTGCATGCGGACTAGATTGATCTAGTTAGATCAATGATTTCAATACCAGCACAGTACGCAGCGGAATATAGTATGCAACTTGAAGGTATTGAGTCAATGAAACTAAATGTAGCACAAACTAACTTTGGTTTCAATGTTTTAACGTAAGGTATGTAAGATCAAGTAAACCCTAGAATGTGATATGGAAGACTAAGAACAAGATTGACACAAGAGTGTATCCCGTGGTTCGGTTCCCACAGAGGCAACCTACATCCACGTTGAGGAGCCCACAAAAGGATCGAGTCTTCACCAACCCTACCCTCATCGGATCGCCGCGGAGGTTGATTCTCTTCCACTAATCACAAAGGGTAAATAACCAAGTTCAGAGGGCCTTCTCACAAGTTGAAGGCTCACCAAGATTACAAATCAAACACCACCAAGAACACACTCGTAAGATCCACAATAAAACAACAGGAGTGTGTTAGAGAATCAAACCCCAGAGCTCAAGACGTGAGAATCGTGTCTCTCCTTTGATCCAAAGTTAATCCTCAAGCATTTGATCTTTCTTGCGATGGATTTTGTGGAGAGATGTGTTTTCTAGGCTCTTGGAGGGTGTGACGGCGCAGGGAGTCAAGAGAGTTCAAAGTAGGGACGTGCACATCAATTTATATGGAGGTTTCCAAAGGTTACCGTTAGGTTTATGAGAGTCCGGACTAATCCGTGGTGGAGTCCGAACTAGTCCAGTGTGAGGCATGTAGGAAACCCTAAGTTCTCAGGAACATAGGACTTGTCCGGCCTTGGGCGGACTAGTCCGATTTAGGCTCTGGAGAAGTTCGAACTAGTCCGGCTGTGGTGAACCCCTTAGTGAATTGGGGACAAGTCCGCATTTGAAGGACTTGTCCGATTTTAGTCTCAGACTAGACCAGATATAATCGAACTTGTCCGATGTCGTGCAAAGTTGTGAAGTGTTGAGGACTAGTCCACACTGGGAAGGACTAGTCTGATCTTAGTCAGAAAGATATCAGACTAGTCTGGTCTGTGTAAACCTGGACTGTGCAGACAAGTCCGCACTGGGAGGACTTGTCCAGTTTTGAACAGAGGGATTATCAGACTAGTCAGGGGTATATCGGACTAGTCCGGTCCTGTGTAAATTTGTGCAATGAATGAGTTTTCTTGTGCTTGAGATCTTTGGGTGTGTTTCTCCAATACACTCCATACACACTGATCTAATCTATTAAGCTCTTGAGCTCTTTTCCATATAGATCCTCATTCTCCTTTCTTTTTGCGCTTTCTTCATAGTTTCATTAAAACCTGTGCTCATCTAAATAATTTGGCTAGGATCTCATTTGCTTGTCATAAATTAACCAAAACCCACAAGGGATGCCTAGATGCACTTTCATCCGCAGCTAAAGAGGATGAACCCAAAGCTCAGGGAAATGAACATGTACTCCAGGAAAATGATCCCGCACCTATTGAAGCTAAAAAGGAGGACAAGGGTCCAGTTTTCCGCTTTGCTCAAGAATTCCATTTCAATGGGATTGATTGAGGATCTGCAGCTAAGGAATTGAAGGAGTTCCTTGACCTATGCAGTTTGCAATTGGAATACTATGCCAAAAGGATTTCTTGCTATGGACGTGAAGAATGGAAGGCCCAAGTTACTATTATTGCTAAGGACATTGTGATCACCCGTCACTTTGCACCCACATAGGGGTCCACCAAGGAGCAAACTATTGATGATGTTGCTTGGGATGCACTTACCAGACCGTGTTACTCCAACGTGACAATCTCAGAGGTACTAGCTTTGTGCTACACCCATGCCGCAAGAGTGGAATGAGGGAAATCATGGGACCACAAGAAGGAGCTCAGTCCGACCCTCGCGCCATTGATAGGTCTCAGAGGATGCTTTTGAAGCTAGGAAATCATTATGCTGACACCCTAGAAGAAATACGCTACCTTTGCAAGAGATTGTACCTCATGGAAAAGCAAGAGGAGGTCCGTGATAGTATGGAGACCAATGGTGTGACAAGCTAACCAGCTCCTACATGGACGACCAACTCACCTTGGCGTGCACCCGTGTATGACTCGCCGCCTTCCTCACCTTCACCGCCTCACGACCAAAATAGTCATGGCTCTCACAATTACGTCTAGGTTTCCTATTGAGAAGTTTTGAGACGTTTAAATCATAATAGCTATAATTAGTATGGTGTGCTGAATTTTCTATGGTGTGTGCTTGTGCTTGTGTGCTTGGTGTGAGTTGTGAGATGCATTGGCGGTTGTCCACATCCACACATAGTAAAGAGATGTGGCATGCTTCGACACTTGTCCGCATCCTCATATAGGCTTATATTAATAAAAAGGAGAGTTGCTTAGTTTCATATACCTTGATGCCTATAGTTTGGGGACGTTTTTCTTTCAAAATCTAAATTTTTCCATCACATACTCTTTTCCCACCCACAGATGCTGAGGGTAACTCATAACCAGAGGAATAACAACGGTGATGATGACAATGTGGAGGTTCCTAAGAATGTCAACCTTAGAGCTAATGCAAGCAACATTGAGCGCCTCATAGCTATGCAAAACTAGCTCATGCAGACTATGATGCAAACATTGGGACAGCTACAAGCCAGCAACAATCACTGGAACCAAATTTTTGTACTGCCACTGTCGCCACCACCACCTCACAACAGGTTGGGAAAGTTTATGAGGACCAGACCGCCTACTTTTTCTCAAACCAATGATCCTATGGAAGCTGACTATTAGTTGTCTGTGGAGAAGAAGCATGCTATTGTTTAATGCAGTGACCAGGAGAAGATTTTTTTTGCATCACACCAGCTAGTTGGAAGAGCCACATATTGGTGGAAAGCTCATTGCAATGCCCATGCTAATCAAGAGAGAATCACTTGGGCTGAATTCAAGGAGAGTTTTTGCTCGCACTATGTACCTGAGTGAGTTATGATACAAAAGAGGCAAGAGATTGAGAGTCTCGGGCAAGGAAGAATGAGTGTAAGTGAGTATATCAATAAATTCACACACTTGTCAAGGTACACTCCAGAGGACATCAATAAAGACCACATGAAGCTATACTTGTTCATGAGAGGTACGGATAATGAAATTCAAGTTCAACTACCCAATGTGTCTATGCAAACTTCCAAAAGCTAGTTGACAAGGCCATTGTGCTGGAAAACAAGGTCTTTGAGACAGAACTAGATGGGAAGAGAAAGATACCATATCAGGGACGACCACAAGGAAGCAGTGTTCGCCCACTATGCACCGCCTAATGCACCATATTACAGCTCATTTGTCACTACTTTTTGCCCAACTAATCCACCCCGCCCAAATCAGCCATCGTAGCAACACGCTCCCATGCAAGCACCTCGCTTACCTATGTTGCCTGCACCCCACCCTAATATAGGTGCCTATGCTTAGAATCAGCCTCGCCCAAACTTTTCTGGCGCTACTGGTAACAAGACATGCTATACTTTTGGTCAGGTGGAATACTTTGCTAGTCAGTGGCCAAAATTAGTTCAAGGACAGATGAACAATGCCCCGAGGCAGTGTGGGGACCGGGGTCCGCCATTCCAAGATCACATTGGGTGGTGTCGTGCGATGCGGCACCCAACAGCACACATGAAAAGCAACACAAAATAACCAACACCAATCTTTATTTCAGAAGATAGTCATGTTTACAAAATAATATACAACGCAAAGGAATATAGATACTCATACACTCAACTAGCTATGCACAATAGAAACCGTCCATGCCCGCAAATGCTTCTCACTAGCAAGACAAAACAGGTAAGCAACGACAAGGTTATCCCTTGAAAAATATACTCGACAAACTTGAGGTCTCACAGACAACCACAACATAAGCATAACCTATAATACCTGCAAAAACCACAATATAGCAACCGTGAGCACAAGGCTCAGCAAGACTTAACCGTCTCACCTAAAGCATGAAACTCTACATGCTGGAAACTATAAAGACTGGAAAGTTGTGGGCTGCTGCCAACAAGGGAGAGACAGAGTGAGTCGGTAAGTGCTTGCTAACTGTATGACAGGTGGGACCCACTCCCCTTCCCGTTACTTTTATTCTAAATTTAAATGGAGCTGATAAAGGAGTTCAAAACGCTTTCAAATTTGCTGGGTAGCTAAATGAATTATGTAGATTCCATTTGTGAAATCAAAGTCTACAATTGATCAAATTGAGTTTCAAATCAAATCTGAATTTTAAAAACACCTTTAGGCTTTTGCTTTTATTCTTTCCCCATAATTTCTAAAAGTGCCATGAACACTAAATAAATTATATTGGTTAATTACTTGTTTTCCTTATTTTTTTTGTTGATTCAAACTTTGAAATTTGATGAGTTTCACTTTTGAGTCTCATGCATTTGAATTCACCTTCCCTTGAATGGCTTGGTTGAATGAACTCATAATTTAGCTCTAAAATTAATAATATTTGGGAAGGATGTTAATTGAAATATATGAAATATATTAGTGAAATCTGATTAGTCATCTGACCTAATTGAAAGAGACTTTTGATTCAAAAAGTTTTTGAAAGCTCCTGTTTATGCTTTGTTTTAATTCATTCTTATGTTTGCACTCTTTTCCATTTGTTTTTTTTCATCAATTTAATTCTCTTAGCTAAAGTGATTATAATGAATTTTAGGGCTTTTACAGGCAGAACCCTAGGCTGAATGGAGGAGCAACTCAGGGCAACAGTGGACTGCATAATTTCGCTCGTGGCAAAGTGAACCATGTATCTACTGAGGAGGCTCAACAAGTTGATGATGTTGTGATTGGTATGTTTCTTGCAAACTCCAACCCTGCTACTATATTATTTTATTCTCATTCATTCATTCATTCATTCATCTGATGAAAGTATGTTGCCAAGTATAGTATGCCTATATCACACGTGAAGTATACTACGTTGGTTAGTTCTGTTGGAGGAGAGATGAGGACAAATATAGTATGCCCAAAAGTGAGTTTTAAAATAAGGGGGGTAGATTTCCTCGCCAATCTCATTGTTCTTGATTGTATGATCGAAGAGCACGTGAAAAGCTACCAGAGGGGCGGGGAGTGAATGGTAGATTAAAACATTTTCAGCGTAAACAACAAAACCCTCTCAGTAGAAAATTGATCTATTAAAGAATATCATGTGTGCGACTAATCTACACGTGATCAATTATGACAAAACCAGTATAGATTGTGGAGAATCAAGTCACGAAAACGTCACAACAAGAATCATGAAATACTATCGAGAAAAACTCAAGTTACGATCAAAAGATCGAACAAAGGTCAATCTGTTCTACCCGAGAAAAATCAGATCTACAACACTGCAAAGAAACTCGTGTAAAACAGTGAAATTTCATAGATGATAGATAATCAACTTGTGAAGACAACCAAAAAGAATCATGTCAGTTGGATCTTTAAAACTCGAGTTATGATAAAACCACAGAATCAAGGTAGTGTTGTGCAAAAACTCGACGAGAAAGATTTGACAGAAACAAGTCGGACGAACAAGGCACAAAAGCTCCTTTAGACTAAGAATTTTATTGATCAAAACACAAAAGGAACAGCCCCAAAGTCATGCACCACGAGCTCTAACCTCCCTTACTTATATAACCAGCCCCTTAGGCTAACCCAATCCTAACTAGGACTCAAATCCTACTCAGATTCAACCGATACTTTCCATAACTGCTCAAGACTCTTCCATACGCAGATAGAAGCAATATTAAGACTTTCAAACACCTTAGGAACGTATACCACATTCCTAAAACAACAAAACTTCATGACCCACATGAAATCCTATCATAACTACTCAAATCTTTCAATATTTAAGTCAAACCCGACTCAGTTGTAGCCTAAGTCCATAACCTAGTCAAGTGGATCTTTCTGACGATTTTTTTATGCCCACATCTCTTCATCACGCCTTGGAACCATGTAGCCACTTCCATGCACTCCTTGCACACGTGCAAACACCTTCCAACGACGTCCACGATACCTTCATATGCATTGTTCTTGATTCAAACATGTTGTGCGACCTCCCGATCAACTCAACCACAATTCATCCCGAACTTGGTTGTTGAACCTCATCTTCTCCCTAAGACTAGTTCAATAGATCCCGTCACCATCCATGTCTTGAACTCAAGCAACACCTGCAAAAGAATAAACAACCAATACTTCTGAGCAAAGTCCTCGACTTTACTCTCATTAGTTCCGATAGCCACAACACCTTACGTGAGCACCTCACATAAGCATGTTGCAAACCATAGAAAAACTATATCAGCCATAACACATCAAAAACTTAGTAAAAGAATATTAAGTAAACTTTTCGTAGATGTAAAGAAAGTTTAAAACATTGCAATGTAAAAGCAGAACCATTGCAATCTAGCACCAGACCTTGCCAAAGCTAACCGGACCTTGAGATGAAGCTTACCAAAGCTAACAGGACCTAGCGCCGGATCTTACCAAAGCTAGTCGGACCAAGCGCTGGAGCTTAACAAAGCTAGTTGGACCTAGTGCCAGAGCCGTCCAAAGCTAGTCGGACCTAGCGCCGGAGTTGACCAAAACTAGTCGGACCTAGCCACATCAAGTCGGACCTAACCAAAATAAGTCGGACCTAGACAAATAAGTCTGACCTAGCTAAATCAAGTCAGACCCTACGTCAGACCTTGCCAGAGGTACCCAAAACAAGCCAGACCTATCATCGAACCTTGCAGGAGCTCGGACCTAGAGCCAGACCTTGTTAAAAAGGTGTTTTGGAAGTATTCAAAACTTTTATCGACAAAGTCAATGTATTCAACACACATAGGTCTCACAATCTCCCCCTTGATGAATGCATTGGCAACACCACATAAAATCTGAACATTGACTTATTCACATGAAAGTATTGAAAACAACCCCCCCCCCCCAAATATTCTCCCCCATTGTAAATAAGAAATAAAATGAGAAGAATCGTGCTAAAACACTTGTGAATATGTGCAATGTGTTATCAATTTCTCCCCCTTTCTTAATGTATTCAATAAGGTTCAAAAGAGAAATTTCAATTGTTATGAGCATATTGTGACGTATACATATAAAACAAAGCTCATCCAAGTCATACTATCAAGTAACTTACACTATCACATCAATGAGATACATAAAGTAGTGCAAGTCATGCTAGAGATCAAGTGTAATTTTCAATTTAAGCAAGTCATGATCTCACAAACTTTATTGCTGCAATTTTTATTTTAAGCACAAGTTTTGATCATATGAAGTTTGCAAGAGATTATATGCACATCTGCCCTATTCTAACCAACCCAACCAAGCCTATGTAATTTGACAATCAGAAGCTTATGGACATGGTTTTAGTCATACACAACTTCTCATAAGTTCATATCTAAGTGCAATGTAAGCCATCTCAAAAGAAGAAGTGTGATGCATGCATATTCTCTTGATCTTTTCTCATTTGTATTTGATGATAAAAGCTCAAAATGTTGATAGTTGATTGATTAATTTTTCATTGTTAAAAACACTTGTGAGCATGCAACAAGTTCAAAACAGCAACAAAGTTCGATCATGACCAGATTTAGTGTAAGTAATTATTCCAATTACTAGTCATGGCAAAAACTACAAAATGTATAACATGAGTAATGTAGTATGAACTTTTAGCATGTAAAAGGAATCACAAAGTCATATATTTATGAAATATTGTGCTCATATTATTTTAAATTCAGATTCACATATAGGCTTCCCAAGTTTCAACTCCCCCTCAATTTAAGCCATGAGGATGTATAACCCCTATTTCACTACGAATGAAACAAAAACGAGTGAAATCCAAAAGTTTTGTAAAAATATCAGCCAATTGTTGTTTGGTATCTACATGGTGAAGCACAGTGTTTCCTTTTTCAACATTATCATGGAGAAAGTGATACCTAATGTCAATGTGCTTTGTTCTTGAATGTTGCACGTGGTTTTTAGCAATGAATATGGCACTAGTGTTATCACAAAACAGTGTAACACTATCTAGATCAACCCCATAGTCCTTAAGTGTTTGAACAATCTAAAGAATTTGTGAGCAAGCGCTAGCAGCAGCTACATATTCAGATTCAGCCGTGGATTGTGCAACTGAGTTTTGTTTTCTAGAGGACCAAGCAACAAGTGAATTATCAAGTAAATGACAAGCACCCGAAGTACTTTTCCTATCAATCCTACAACCCCCAAAAACAGCATCCGAGAAAGCTTTCAAAGTAACGGTTGAGGAAGTAGGATGAAATATACAAAATTCTTGAGTTCCATGTAAGTACATGAGAATTATTTTGACGGCTTGACGATGTGAAGCACGTGGAGAAGCTTGAAACCGTGCACAAAGACATACGCTGAATTGTATGTCTGATCTTGATGTCGTGAGGTACAAAAGTGATCTGATCATGCTTCTATATTCTTTTTGATCGACCGGGTCACCTTCTCCGTCAAGTTCAAGTGTTTTCATTGTTCCCATTAGTGTCCGAAGAGGCTTGCTTTTTTCCATGTTGAAGCGCTTTAGAAGGTCTTTTGTATACTTCGTTTGATGCACAAAGGTTTCCTCCTTGGTTTACTTGATTTGCAGTCCCAAAAAGTATGTGAGTTCTCCCATCATACTCATTTCAAATTCTGAACTCATCATAGGTGAAAACTTGGACACAAGATCATAAGAAGCACAACCATAGATAATATCATCCACATACACTTGAACAAGTAATGAGTCATTGCCATGCTTAAGCACAAAAAGAGTTTTATCAACCTTGCCCATGGTAATCCCCTTTTCAAGTAAGAATGTTTTTAACCAATCATACCGTGCTCTAGGGGCTTCTTTAGACCGTATAAGACTTTGGACAGTTTGTAAACATGATTCAGAAAATTAGGATCTTCAAAAGCCGATGGTTGCATGACATAAACCTCCTCATCTATGTAGCCATTAAGAAAAGCACTTTTAACATCCATTTGATATAACATGAAACCTTTAGATGCAGCAAAAGCTAACAAAATTCTTATGCCTTCTAATCTAGCAACAGGACCAAAAGTTCCATAAAAATACAGACCTTCAACTTGTGTGAAACCTTGAGAAACCAACCTAGCCTTATTCCTAACCACAACCCCATCCTCACTTTGTTTATTTTTAAACACCCATTTAGTTCCAATTGAAGTGTGACCTGGAGGTGGAGGTACAAGTTTCCAAACATTATTTCTTTCAAAATTATCTAACTCTTCTTGCATGGCAATAATCCAAGATTCATTAGTAAGTGTGTGTGATATATCATTGGGTTCAAAAGAAGCAACAAAAGCAGAATGAGTGTGAGTGTTTGGATCGCAAAAACTGGACCGTGTGCTCACAAGTCTCTACAATTTTGTTAGTGTCAAGTAAAAGCACACGGTATCCTCTAGTATGAGATGGATGACCAACAAGCATGCCATCAACAGATCTAGCTTAAAATTTATCAATATTACCATGTTTCTTAACAAAGCATTTACAACCAAAGACTCGAAATAGTGTGACACTAGGCCTATGTCCAAACCGAAGTTCATATGCTGTTTTTCCTAGCTTAGTACGCAAGAAAACACGATTTGAGACATAAGAAGCGGTTGCCATTGCATCCGCCCAAAATTTTCTAGGAGTTTGATATTCATCAAGCACAGTCCTAGCCATCTCAACTAAGGTTCTGTTCTTTCTCTCTACAACACCGTTTTGTTGAGGTACATAAGGTGAAGAAAATTGATGATCTCTTCCATTTTCAAGAGCACTAACACGCGTTAGATGATCAAAGCCTACGTGACTATTGGCGGCTGTTATACCCAAATTTCACCCGTCAATATAACTCAATTATGTTAAGGAATTTTCATTTCTTGCACACATCACCTTTTCTATTTAACCTATTTCCACTTGTCCTTGGAGAAAGTAGTGCATGCATGGATTCTATGCAGAAATGAAGTGAAACAAGAAGATGGATCCTATAAAATATCATTCCAGCCAATCAAGCAACAACACATGGCACCACATGGATCAAATGGCCCACAATTAGAAGTATCTGAGGCCATCCAACGGTGTAGCACCCATATAAAGGAATGGGACCCATCTGGCAGAGACCTGGAGGAAGCACAACCCCAACGGGGCCAAGACTAGGTCAACCGACCCCCCCCCCCCTAGTCAGTCGACTAGTTCTTGCCCCCAAACGCGGTCAAACGCCACGTGTTGGCTCCTCCCGGCTTGAAGAGGCCATTGTGTCCACTACTCTCCATAGGTTTAGAGGAGTATAGGCTGTAGAGAGGAGAGTTTCTAGTCCATAGTCCAAATAGGAGAGGAGTAGAAGGAGTCTCTTCCCAACTGGGAAAGGTATGTCTCCCATATTCCTATTTGTATTTGTGACTTTATTCATAATAAAGATAATATCTTTAGTCTTCTATTGTTCATATACTTGGATGAAGCATTTCTTGTTTGATTGTTGATTCCATGTATGTGGTATGAATAGTATTTATGATTGTGCTATACCATTCTCATTACATTATCATAAACACTATAAACCTCCACTATAGTCTTATTAGCTATGATATGACTATGTTAATATGAATCACTTATGCTATGAATTAACATTGGTTCAACGATGAGTTAGTTCACTGCCTTAGGATGGATTGTGCCTAGGCTCTTAAGGTAATTACTTAATGTGCTAGCATGGTGCTAGGATAGAGAGTAGCGTTGAATGTCTCATATGCTCACGGATTGAAGAGGTAGGCAGTATGTGGTGACAGCCCTACTGTCCTTTGTAATCCTCCACATTCGGCTATGCCACAGGCTCTTGGCGGGAGTTGCCTAGTGTTGCTAGGGCTAAACCCGTGCCCGATGTGTTAATCAACTTAGCATGAAATTCATAATTAATATAATCATTAGTAACTAACTTAGGATATGTATATGTACATTAGAAGCATAGTAGGAGTATCTACAAAACTCTTAGCCTAGTTCCTCTATTACCTCATTTATCCCCTTAGGATAGAATGCTCTTGTGTGTGCCAAACTACCTCAATTACCCTTTATCCATCCTTGCTAGTACCCTACCTAGGCCAACCTAACCTTTCCACTTGATGATTGTCTTACTTCCATCTAGCCTTCCTTTGGGAAAATATAAATGACACCCTTTGGGAATACTCTTTAAAGGGGAAATGCTACATGATAATTTTCGTGCGCTTGCAGACGTTCACTTGAGAATTAAAACGTACTAACAAACATTTGTGGCACTCCTGCTAGGGATGAATTGTTTGTAGTGCGTAGGAAATATCAACAAGCATTTCTTATCATAAACACTATTCACCTGCAATATAGTCTAATTAGCTAACATTGGTTCAATGATGATTTAGTTCATTGCCTTAGGATGGCTTGTGCCTAGCCTCTTAAGGTAATTACTTAATATACTAGCATGGTGCTAGGATAGAGAGTAGTGTTGAATGTCTCGTATGCCCATGGGTTGAAGACGTAGGCAGTAGATAGTGACAGTCCTATTTGTCCTTTGTAATCCTCCACGTTCGGCTATGCCACAGGCTCTTGGTGGGAGTTGCCTAGTGTTGCTAGGGGTAAACCCGTGCCCGATGTGCTAATCCACTTAGCATGAGAATTCATAATTAATATAATCATTAGTAACTAACTTTGGTTATGTATATTTACATTAGAAGCATAGTAGGAATATCTACCTAACTCTTAGCCTATTTCCTCTATTACCTCATTTATCCCCTTAGGATAGAATGCTCTTATGTGTGTCATACTACCTCAATTACCCTTTATCCATCCTTGCTAGAACCCTACCTAGGCCAACTTAACCTTTCCACTTGATGATTGTCTTACTTCCATCTAGCCTTCCTTTGGGAAATATAAATGACACCCTTTGCGAATACTCTTTAAAGGGGAAATGCTACATCGATAGTTTCTGTGTGCTTGCGTACATTTACTTGAGGATTAAAACCTATGAACAAACATTTCTGGCACTCCTGCTAGGGATGAATTGTTAGTAGTGCGTAGGAAATATCAATAGTGACCACGTCTAGGATGCCAAAAATATAAGTCCTTTGAATAATTAGCAACTAGACACCTATGCTTAGAGGAATACATATCAAAATCAGCTTTAAAAACTCTTCCAGACCGATACATGTTAAAAATAAGCTTACTATTTGAATATGCAACTTTGCAGCAATTTTTAGTGAAAATAATTTCCAAATTTTCATCTAGCAATTGTGAAACAGAAAGCAAGTTGTATTTCAAATTTTTAACAAGTGTCACATCTGTTAAAGTGTAGTAATCATTTACTTTAACTGAACCTTTAGCAATTATAGAAGCTGAAGAATTATCGGTAAAAGTAACATTCTCTACACGTGACACAAAAGAGAGGGAGGAGAACCATTCTTGTTACCGGTCATGTGGTGTGAGCAACCTGAATCCACAATCCAAATGTTCTCCTTCCTCAAGCGTGTAACCTACATAGAAGCGCAATACGTCGATGACTCAATACTGGGGTTAGTCAAAAGGCATTTAGGAAACTAGTACTGAGTCACACGATATCCAGTAGGAATAACACGTGAAAGCTAAGATAAAACAGCAGGTTTATGAGCCAAAGCTTGATGATTTTTGTACTCAACTACTAACCTATAAGATGTTACATGTGTAGCACCAAAAACAGTAGGTTTGGGAGCAAACTTTGCATGTTTTCGACTCATTATAGCAAGTTGCATGTTCCTATTATTTGGTTTAGTATGTGCAACAAATTTTGCATGAAAGTTATTAGATCTAGTAGTCATTCTTTGTTTTTCTGTTGTTTAGCTAGTCTATAACAAAAATTTGTGACATGACCATCTCTACCACAACAGGTACAATGAAATTTAACTTTGTGTTCATGTCTAGATGATCAAGCAACATTTTTATTTGAAACCGAATGAGACAACACTCCTGTAGATTTGAAAACCACTTCTTTTTGTTTAGGAACTGTTTGAATCAAACCACTTCCTAATGACTTTACAATTTTAGGTGGATGTGTCTTAGCATGACCATAATTATCATTGCAACACTTGGACGAATTCAACAACAAGTTTAGGTTCTTATTTGCATTACAAAACCGATCTAATGTTCTATGCATGTCATCAAGTTTATTGGACAGATCAAGGAAATTCTCACATGAAGTTCTTCTTTTTAATTTGCAATTAGAACAATTTTTAACTTCATGAGCACGTAAAGCATTGTTCAAAACAGAAATTTTATTCATAGCATCTTGTAGTTTCTACCAAGATCATCACAAGTAGAACAATGCATATCAATTGTAGAACAGATAGCATCTTTCAAGTTTTATCATTAAGTGCAACAAGCTCTCTATTCTTTCAATTTCTAACTCAAGTTTATCAAGTGTGGAGGTGTGCACACTTCTTAATGAGGACAATTGTTCATATATTTAATCACATGAGGAACAAGCATCATCACTAGGAATCAAGGATTTCAAATGATTAATTTCATATTCTAGTGACTCAATTTTTAACAGCATTGTCCCTAAGCTTTTTGTCCTTTTTCTTGACTATAAAAGTGGCACGAGAAATAGAATCACACATTTCTTTGCAAGTAGGACATACCTCTTCATTGTTGTTGTTTTGTTCTGCCTCCTCCATACTTGATCTTGATTTGCCCGCCATGAAAAAGTTTGCCAAATCATCTTCATCTTCGTCACTTCTAATGTCCATGTTGCTTGAGCCAAGTTCCTGAAGTGCGGAGATAAAATTATTCACCAGTTGGCGACCTATAAAACTCTTCCTCTTCTTTTTATCGTTAGCAGAGGAGTGCCTTGTTCTTGTTTGTTTTTCTTCCCAAGAAGTAGGACCTGAAAGGTTAGGACAATCCGAACGAAAATGTGCTATCTTACCACATTCAAAACATCGTTGGGGTCCAAAGCTTTCTCAACTTCTAGTTCTCATATTTTGCAATGCTTTTGAGAACCTAGTAGAGAGAAGTGCTAGCTCATGCTCTGGAAACTCCTCAATCTGTTAAGGGTTAGAGAGGACAACAAAGTAAGTGTACCACAAGACGAAGATTGGTCGGAGCTAGGCATGTCACATTGAGAAACAAATGCAAGAGACTTGTTGGGGTTCTTACGTGAGATTATGTCAATTTCATGAGTTTTTAATTTAGAGTATAGCACATCTAATGTAAGTGTACTCATGATAGTAGATTCACGAATAGATGTGACTTTCATCTCCCAAATTGACATGTCTAATGCACTTAGTAATTGCCTAGCATTCTCAGTAGCTGAAAAGTTAACATTGACGCTACGCAAGTTGCTGAGAGTTTTATTAAAGCGAGCAAATAAATCATTGATGGACTCACCTGTTGCATCTCAAAACGCATGTATTCCTTATTGAACATATCTTTCCTTACCTCCTTGATTATGTTGGACCCTTCGTGGTAGTCGCAGAGTGCTTTCCACACATCATATGCAGATCGGAGGTGAGCAACACGATCAAAGTCGCTTTCACTTAATCCTTGTATGATCAAGTTATGAGCTTTGTTGTTGTTGTCGACATCTCTCATGTTTGTAGCAGTGACATGATTGTTTGACAGCACGTCGTAATGGTTGTACACCTTTTCCCATATTGTCATGCCTTATGTCTGGATAAAAGCTTCCATACGTGTCTTCCAAACCTAAAAATCAATACCACTAAAGGCACAAGGTTTTGTGGAGTATTTCTCCATGATGATTAGTCCAAAACACGTGCAAATCACAAAGATTAGAGCACCGTGTCTCTGATACCAATTATAGGATCGAAGAGCACGTGAAAAGCTACCAGAGGGGGGTGAATGGTAGATTAAAACTTTTTTAGCGGAAGCAACAAAAACCCCTTAGCAAAAAATTGATCTGTTAAAGAAAATCATGTGTGCAACTAATCTACATGTGATGAATTGTAACAAAACTAGTATATATTGTGGAGAATCAAGCCACAAGACATTACAGCAAGAATCACGAAAATTCGTCGAGGAAAACTCAAGTTATGATCAAAAGATCGAACAAAGGTCAATCTGTTCTACCCGAGAAAAATTAGATCTGCAACACTACAAAGAAACTCGTGTAGAACAGAAACCACAAATACAATGACCGTGAAATTTTCACAGATGACATATAATCAAGTTGTGAAGACAAACCAAAAGAATCACGTCAATTGGATTGTAAAATTTGAGGTATGATAAAACCACCGAAGCAAGGTAGTGTTGTGCAGAAACTCGACGAGAAAGTCTTGACAGAAACAAGCCGGACGAACAAGGCACGAAAGCTCCTTTAGACTACGAATTTTATTGATCAAAATACAAAAGCAACAGATCCAAAGTCGTGCATCACGATCCCTGGCCTCCCTTTCTTATATAACTAGACCTTAGGCTAACCCAATCCTAACTAGGACTCAAATCCTACTCAGATTCAACTGAAACTTTTGATAACTCCTCAAGACTCTTCCATACGTAGATAGAAGCAATCTTAAGACTTGCAAACACCTTAGGAACATATCCCACATTCCTAGAACAACCCAACTTTGTGACCCACAATAAATCCTATCATAACCAACTCAAATCTTTCCATATTTAAGTCAAACCCAACTCAGCCGCAGCCTGAGTCCATAACCTAGTCGGTTGGACCTTTCCGACGAATTTTTTATGTCCACATCTCTTCATCACGCCTCTAAACCATGTAGCCATGTCCATGCACTCCTTGCACATGTGCAAACTCCTTCCAACGACATCCACTATACCTTCACATGCATTGTTCTTGATTCAAACATGTTGCGCGACCTCGCGATTAACTCAACCACAATTCCTTCCAAATTTGGTTGTTGAACTTCATCTTCTCCCTAAGACTAGTTCAATGGATCCCATCACCAGCCTCTTGAACTCAAGCAACACCTGCACATTAGTAAACAACCAATACTTCCGAGCACAAGTCCTCAACTTGACTCTCGTTAGTTCCGATCACCACAACACCTTACATGAGCACCTCACATAAGCATGTTGCAAACCATAGCAAAATGATATCAGCCATAATGCATCAAAAACTTAGTAAAAGAATACTAAGCAAACATTTCATAGATGTAAAGAAAGTTTGAAACATTGCAAGGTAAAAGCAGAATCATTGCAATTTAGCACCGAACCTTGCCAAAGCTAACTGGACCTTGAGATGAAGTTTACCAAAGCTAGTAGGACCTAGCGCCAGAGCTTACCAAAGCTAGTCAGACCTAGCGCCGGAGCTTAACAAAGCTAGTCAAACCTAGCACCGGAGCTGAGCAAAGCTAGTCGGACCTAGCGCTGGAGCTGACCAAAGCTAGTCTGACCTACCCACAGCAAGTCGGACCTAACCGTAATAAGTCGAACCTAGACAAAAAACTTAGACCGAGCCAAAGCAAGTCGGACCTTACGTTGGACCTTGCGGGAGCTACCCAAAACAAGACGGACCCTATCACCGGATCTTGCAGGAGCTCGGACCTAGAGTCGGACCTTGTTAAAAAAGGTGTTTTGGAAGTATTCAAAACTTTTATCGATAAAGCCAATGTATTCAACACACATAGGTCTCACATGTATTCACAAGGACTAGACATAATACATTGAATGGACTGGCTATGAAAGCATAATGGTGTGATCTAGTGTGCCACAAGAACTGTGCAATTGTCAAATGATGAGGGAGTCAGTACAGAATTCAAGGCAGTTCAACCAACAACTAGGAAGACAATGCTAAATCAAGTGAATGGTGTGAAACTGGAGGAAATACCAGTTGATCGTGAATATCCTAAGGTGTTTTCAGAAGAATTGCCAGATATGCCACCTGATCAGGACATCGAGTTTGTCATTGACTTACTACCTAGAATTGCACCTATATCTAAAATGTCGTATAGGATGCCTGCTAATGAACTAGTGGAGCTCAAGAAGCATATTCAAGAGAAGCTAGAGAAGGGTTTTATACACCCAAGTTCCTCACCGTGGGGAGTGCTAGTGCTCTTTGTATATAAGAAGGACGAATCCTAAAGGATGTGTGTGGACTATAGGTCTCTCAATGAGGTGACAATCAAGAATAAGTACTTGTTGCCCCGCATAGAGGATTTGTTTGACCAGATGAAAGGAGCTTAAATTTTCTCTAAGATTGATCATCGATCAGGGTATTTCCAACTAAAAATCAGACCTTTCGACATACCCAAAACAGCCTTTCGGACAAGGTATGGTCATATGACTACACTGCCATGTCATTCGGATTGACGAATGTGCCTGCCTACTTTATGTACCTCATGAATAAAGTATTCATGGAGTACTTGGATAAGTTTGTCGTAGTATTCATCTATGATATCATGGTAAATTCAAGAAGTGAAGAAGAGAATGAAGAGCAGTTAAGGCCGACATTGCAAAAATTACGAGAACACCAGTTGTATGCCAAGTTTAATAAGTGTCAATTCTGGTTAAGTGAGATATCATTCTTAGGCCACAATATCTCTGAGGGAGGAGTATCTGTTGATCTAAAGGTGATAGGTGTGTTGAAGTGGGAACCCCCACAAAATGTGAAGGAGATTCAGAGTTTCCTAGGAATGGTTGGATATTATCGTCATTTCATCAAGGACTTCTCTAACATACGGAAGCCCATGATTGAGCTACTAATGAAGGAGAAACCATTGGCATGGACTCAGGCTTGTTAGGATAGCTTCGAGGACTCAATGAAGAGGTTAATCACCGCACAGGTATTGATACTGCCAGATGTGAGCAAAAGCTTTGACGTGTATTGTGATGCTTCGAGGCGAGAGCTTGGATGCATAAGCCAAGTAGTAGATTATGCATCTAGGCAGCTGAAGAAGCATGAATTGAACTACCCTACGCATGATCTAACTCGCAGTCGTAGTGCATTCTTTGAAGATTTGGAGACACTACATTATTGGACACCGATGTGAGATTTATACGGATCATAAGTCTCAAGTACATATTCACGCAGACGGATATGAATTTGAGGCAACGAAGATGGTTGCAACTCATCATGGACTATGATGTGGGAATCAACTATCACCCAGGAAAGGCCAATGTAGTGGCTGATGCCTTGAGCCGAAAGGAGCAAGTCACCACATCACAATTTGAGAATTACCGTCTAAACTATGTAAGGAGTATGAACGATTGTGTGTTGGATTCGCGAATGAAATAGGAGCACTATAAGTTAATCCGACATTGGAACGGGAGATACGAGAAGGTCAAACAACGGATCAAGATATCCAGGAGATCAAGGAAAGGATCCAAGAAGGAAGGAAATGGAGATTCGACGAAGATGACAATGGCACGCTAAGGCTTGGAAAACAGATTGTTGTGCCTAACGTGAAGCACATTCGCGACTCAATACTGAAGGAGGCACATGACTCGCCCTACTCCATTCATCCTGGTAGCACGAAGATGTACAAGGATTTGAAGATGTGCTATTGGTGGAATGGAATGAAAAAGTACATAGTTGAATACAGTGTGCTATGTGATATATGCCAACGAGTGAAGGTTGAACATCATAGACCAGCCAGGCTATTGCAACCATTAAAGATATCGGAATGGAAGTGGAAAGAGGTTGGTATGGACTTCATAGTTGGGTTACCGCGCACTCAGTCAGGATATGACTCAATATGGGTTATTTTGGATCGGTTGACCAAATCTACGCATTTTATCCCTGTCAAGACTACCTATAGTAGTACAAAACAGCCAAAATTGTATCTAGGAAGAATAGTGTGTTTACATGGAGTACACAAGAAAATAGTATCCGACAGAGGTTCTCAATTTACCTCTAGGTTTTGGCAGAAACTGCACGAGTACATGGGAACCCAACTAAACTTTAGTTTTGCATGTCATCCCCAAACGGACGGACAGACCAACAAGACAAATTAGATATTGGAAGACATGTTGAGAGCATGTGCGCTAAAGTACAAAGGAAGCTGCGACAAAAGTCTGCCATATGCTGAATTCTCCTGCAAGAACAGTTACCAAACAAGTCTGTAGATGTCGCCTTGTGAAGCAATGTATGGGAGAAGGTGTAGAACACCCCTGTTCTGGAATGAAACAGAAGAAACCCAAGAATCTTGACCTAGTGTGATATAGGATGCCAGAAGGAAAGTTTAAATAATCTGTGGAAACTTGAAGGTCGCTCAGTTGTGTCAAAAAGGCTTCGTGGATAATAGGCAGAGAGACTTAGCTCTCGAAGTGGGAGACTTCGTGTATCTTAAAGTTTCACCTATTCGAGGCCACAAGTGATTCAACATTAAAAGAAAGTTGGCAGCTCGCTATATCGGGCCACTCATGATTTTGGACACACGAGGTATCTTTGATTGCTTTTTATTGTGTTCTTCTTTTGCAGCACGTTCTGAAAAAAAAAAGGAAGAAAAAAGAAAAAGGCAAGTGCAAAACAAGATACAAAAGCAGCACAAAAAAAGTAAAAAAAGCAACAACAAAAAACAGAAGTGCTTGCATTCTTTGTGTCATCTAGTTTTGTCTCATGTCTTGCTAGCTTGAACTACTAAGAACACATTTAGGCCAGCAACTTTGACAAGTACATTGGACACTTATTCAACTTTACTATCTGATTTCATTGTTGCTAATCATTGCTACATATAAAGTGCCATCCAAGCTACACTTTACTCTTGAGCAGAATCGATACACCTTTGCAATCATCCCATGCTTCATTGGTTTCTTCATACCGGCAACTGTTTGCCACCTGCAGTGTCAGTAAGAACACTTGTAAGAGCGTGGTAAGACGCTTGAGAGTGTGTGATTCCACTTCCACATTGCCATTATCCTTTGTTGTTGATAGGAATAACATATTTTTTTGTTGTCTTCTGTTTCCTACTAACAATGTCAGGTAAAAGCAAGAATCATGCATTATATGCTAAGATGATTGACATGATGAAGACGGCGATGGAGTTTCTCGCTAAGAATCAAACATCAAGTAAGGTTTCACATGACATTCAGACCATCTTTACAACTCCTT
The DNA here is from genome assembly GCA_036927565.1 of Tuctoria greenei. Taxonomy (NCBI): domain Eukaryota; kingdom Viridiplantae; phylum Streptophyta; class Magnoliopsida; order Poales; family Poaceae; genus Tuctoria; species Tuctoria greenei. The sequence continues at coordinate 105,319,941 of JAYESD010000003.1, read as the reverse complement.
CCACAACAAGTAATTATATTCTCCCATCTCTTTCTTTTTATGATGGTTTTGGTTACGATGAATATATTTTTTGGGAAATAGAGTTGGATAAAATTTTTGGACAATGGCATATGTGTGAGAGGAGAAAGATTAGAAATATTGCTAGTGCGTTAGTTGATTGTGCATTAACGTGTTGGGACAACTTGAGCGATTCAGAAAAACCTCGAACATGGAAAGATATGAAAAATCTTATGAGAGAAACTTTTACTTATGTATCTAATTGCAAAGATAAAATACATGAACTTGAGAATAATTTTCTTGTTGCACCTCCTCCTATGCCTAAACTTTTGCAGGAACATGAACAAATAAATGTAGAATTCAAAAGAGAATGAGGTGTTCAACAACTCTTGTGAAAATTCAGATCTAATTCCTACTTCACCCACAGTTACTGCTGAAAATGAGAATGAAGGTAACGTACCTCACACTACACTTATCGATGTTGAGAAGTTTTTGAATGTCTCAAATGTTTCCCTCAATCGTTCTATTGTAGAACAACAACTTGAGGAGCCTTTTCTGAAAACTTCTTTTCCACTAGTTGATTTTCCTACTGATCCTTACGATAAAAATGTGTTGTATGCTGATAAATATATTGTATCTATGCTAGAACAACTGAATGAATTTGATACTCTATCACTCACTTTTGCTGAAATTAAGCATTTGATTCCAATTACATGTGAAAGAGATCAGCTGAAATTGTTGTCTTCCCTAAATACTTTGGGTTATATTGAATTTCACACTCTTTGTGATCTAGATACTGTAGAGAGAAGAATATATTTGAAAACTAAATTATCTTTGTTGACAAGAAATAATTGTCATGCAATGGGCAAATATGAACATAGTGGTGTGTTTTTGGTGCATAAAGTTTACATATGTTCAAATGAGAAAACTCCTTTTGTGCTGCAACAACATCCTATAGTAATTGAATACACTAACGCTAATAATGCTTTGTCAAGTTTTTCTAGTATTTTTCCCTTGCAACAGGGACAACAAATAAAAGAGAAGCATTGTTCGCTGCGGTTGTGCAATATGGATAGTGCTCAATCTATCCCCAAAGCAATCCTTTTTCCTGGACATACGAGCAAGCCGAGGACGGCTTTTCATAAAGAAGGAGAGAATGATGAGATCATACACGTTACCATTGCACCTACAAACATGCTGGCTCAAGTGAATGTGCGCTCTTATTTGATGGACAAGATCAAGATGGCGCACTATGTCGTCCACCACCTTGGCCTCCTCCATTCATGCATACAAAAATATTTGATGGCGTTGCACATTTGGACCAACACATGAGACAAGATGAACTTGAGTCGAGGACGACTCCAATTCAAGAAGGGGAGGATGATGAGGACATCACTCCTATGGATATACACAACACTCCATTGAACATACAAGATGCAATCAATAGAATTCACACACAACAATTAATTTTAGAGGTGAGCTCGTTCTTATATGTTTCCATATATATTTTCGAGAATAGATTCCTACCTAATAATTTAATTGTTATTAGGATACATGGAGTGATTCAAGGAGTAATTAGATGAAGGTTTGGGGGCGTGGAGGACCAGAGGATACGTTCAAAGAAGATGGAAACCGACCCCAACTCAAAATCGTGTCCAACTCGGAGTCTAGGAGCAGTACACAATAAAATGGACGCCCAAGACGCATACGAACTCCGTTTTGGACGTTCTACACATGCAGGATAAGGGGAGAGGATAACCTTTCCAATGGAGCTGGTCCCCTGTCAAAATACTTTTTGAGTCGACGGGAATCGTAGAAACAAAATCGAGTTCAGAATCTATCAGGGTGTTGCGCCACCGTATTGGGCCATTGGGCCTTGTATCAAGTCAAAGTCTATTATTTTCGTATCTTAGGGTTAGGTCATGATCCCAACACCCCCTTGGACGTCCTCCAACCTATATATACTCCATAGTAGCCACCACAAACAATTGGGTTTTGCTTAGATTAAAAATATCGCCGTTCTACGGTTTGTGAAACCCCAACTTCGCGATTTCAGATCGTGTCTTCTACGTTCTTGCTTGTGTTCTCGGTTGCACTTGCAGGGATTAGCCTTCTTAGCGAGGTCAATCGTGTGCAGCACGGTTGATAGCCAACGGGGCAGTGGTGTAGTGATTGCTGGGGCTGTTTGTGTTCTACTCGAGAGCCTTGGATCATCAACGTCGAGATCTCCATCAATCGACATATCCATTACATTTTGCAAGATTGGGACTCACTTTCATATCAATTGGTATCCGATTTCCAGGTTGCCCATTAGGTAATTCATCTATCCATTACATTAGTTTTGTTTTCCATACCTAGAGTCCATAAAAAAGCCACAAAAAACTTGCATTTAGTAGATATGTTCATTACTTTGTCCAAACCACCATTGATCCTTTGCAACTTTCATTTTCAGTTTATTTTTGTTGAGTTTATGTCCTTTTTTGAGTCATATTACTGGTTTAGAAAGTGCTTTTGGTATTACTTTGAGTTTTGCATGGTGTCGATTCATCTTTTTGAATCGCGTCATCACGTCCAGATTAGATTCATCTCTGTCCAGTTCGGTATTTTGATCATATCTCACACATACCAACTTGGAATTTGGAGTTCTTGTACTTTATGGAAATCTTAAGAAGTTCTTCACAACTTTCGTATTCATAGGTTTTCCATAAAACGGAGTTATCATAGTCAAAAGTGCATTAGATCTGAATCTGTTCTCGATCTAGAATTTCTGAACAGTTTGTGTTTCAGAGGCAATATCTCCTATTGTTCTTGTCAAAAAAAGTTCTTACATATATTGAAATTAAATAAGATAGATATGTCTACACTCTTGCTGTTGTAAGTTTTTTATTTAGAGCCTCTATGTGTGCTTATTTGTCCTTGAAAGATTGAGCAGAAAATCTACGACAGACACACGAGATATCTTTGATTGTTTTCTATTGTGTTCTTCTTTTGCAGCACATTCTGAAAAAAAAGGAAGAAAAAAGAAAAAGGCAAGTGCAAAACAAGATACAAAAGCCGCACAAAAAATTATAAAAAAAAACAACAAAAATACAGAAGTGCTTGCATTCTTTGTGTCATCTAGTTTTGTCTCATGTCTTGCTAGCTTGAACTACTAAGAACACATTTAGGCCAGCAACTTTGACAAGTACTTTGGACACTTATTCAACTTTACTATCTGATTTCATTGTTGCTAATCCTTGCTACATATAAATTGCCATCCAAGCTACACTTTACTCTTGAGCAGAATCGATACACCTTTGCAATCATCTCACGCCTCATTGGTTTCTTTATACTGGCCACAGTTTGCCACCTGCACTGTCGGTAAGAACACTTGTAAGAGCGTGGTAAGACGCTTGAGAGTGTGTGATTCCACTTCCACATTGCCATTATCCTTTGTTGTTGATAGGGATAACATATTTTTTGTTGTCTTCTATTTCCTACTAATAATATCAGGTAAAAGCAAGAATCCTGCATTATATGCTGAGATGATTGACATGATGAAGATGGCGATGGAGTTGCTCGCTAAGAATCAAACATCAACTAAGATTTCACATGACATTCAGACCATCTTTACAACTCCTTCCACAAGAAGTAATTATATTCTCCCATCTCTTCCTTCGTATGATGGTTTTGGTTATGATGAATATATTGCTTGCGAAATAGAGTTGGATAAAATTTTTGGACATTGGAATATGTGTGAGGGGAGAAATATTAGAAATATTGCTAGTGCGTTTGTTGATTGTGCATTAACTTGGTGGGGAAACTTGAGCGATTCAGAAAAATCTCGAACATGGAAAGATATGAAAATTCTTATGCGATAAACTTTTGCTAATGTATCTAATTGCAAAGATAAAATACAAGAACGTGAGAAGAATTTTCTTGTTGCACCTCCTCCTATGCCTAAACTTTTGCAGGAACATGAACAAATAAATGTTGAAAATTCAAAAGAGAATGAGGTGTTCAACAACTCTTTTGAAAATTCAGATCTATCAATTCCTACTTTACCCACAGTTACTGCTGAAAATGAGAATGAAGGTAACGTACCTCACACTACACTTATCGATGTTGAGAAGTTTTTTAATGTCTCAAATGTTTCCCTCAATCATTCTATTGGAGAACAACAACTTGAGGAGTCTTTTCTGAAAACTTCTTTTCCACTAGTTGATTTTCCTACTGATCCTTACGATAAAAATGCGTTGTCTGCTGATAAATATATTGTATCTATGCTAGAACAAGTGAATGAATTTGATACTCTATCACCCACTTTTGCTGAAATTAAGCATTTGATTCCAATTACATGTGAAAGAGATGAGCTGAAATTTTTGTCTTATCTAAATACTTTGGGTTATATTGAATTTCACACTCTTTGTGATCTAGATACTGTAGAGAGAAGAATATATTTGATAACTGAATTACCTTTGTTGACAAGAAATAATTTTCATGCAATAGGCAAATATGAACATAGTGGTGTGTTTATGGTGCATAAAGTTTACGTATGTTCAAACGAGAAAACTCCTTTTGTGCTGCAACAACATCCTAAAGTAAATGAATGCACTAATGCTAATAATGATTTGTCAAGTTTTTCTAGTATTTTTCCCCTGCAGCAGGGACAACAAATAAAAGAGAAGCATTGTTCATTGCGGTTGTGCAATATGGACAGTGCTCATTCTACCCCAAAGCAATCCTTTTTTCCTAGACATACGAGCAAGCCGAGGATGGCTTGTCATAAAGAAGGGGAGAATGACAAGATCATACACGTTACCATTGCACCTACAAACATGGTACAAAGTTTATTTGTTTGGGATCCTTGCTCAAGTGAATGTGCGCTCTTATTTGATGGACAAGATCAAGATGGCGCACTATGTCGTCCACCACCTTGGCCTCCTCCATTCATGCATACAAAAAGATTGGATGGCGTTGCGCATTTGGACCAACACATGAGAGAAGATGAACTTGAGTCGAGGACGACTCCAATTCAAGAAGGGGAGGATGGTGAGGACATCACTCCTATGGATATACACAACACTCCATTGAACATACAAGATGCAATCAATAGAATTCACACACAACAATTAATTTCAGAGGTGAGCTCGTTCTTATATGTTTCCTTATATATTTTTGAGAATAGATTGCTACCTAATAATTTAATTTTGATTGGAATAGATGGAGTGATTCAAGGAGTAATTAGAGGAAGGTTTAGGGGCATGGAGGACCAGAGGATACGTTCAAAGAAGATGGAAACTGACCCCAACTCAAAATCATGTCCAACTCGGAGTCCAGGAACAGTACACACTAAAATGGACGCCCAGGACGCATACGAACTCCGTTTTGGACGTTCTACATATGCACGGAAAGGGGAGGGGATAATATTTCAAATGGCGCTGGTTCCCTGTCAAAATACTTTCGGAGTCACGGGAATCGTCGAAACAAAATCGAGTTCAGAATCCATGAGGGTGTTGCGCCACCGTATTGGGTCATTGGGCCTTGTATCAAGTCTAAGACCATTATTTTTGTATCTTAGGGTTAGGTCACGACCCCAACACCCCCTTAGACGTCCTCCCACCTATATATACTCCATAGTAGCCGCCACTAACAATTGGGTTTTGCTTAGATTAAAAATATCGCTGTTCTACGGTTTGTGATACCCCAACTTCGCGATTTCAGATCGTGTCTTCTACGTTCTTGCTTGTGTTCTCGGTTGCACTTGCAGGGATTAGCCTTCTTGGCAAGGTCAATCGTGTGCAGCACGGTTGATAACCAACAGAGCGGTGGTGTAGTGATTGCAGGGGCTGTTCGTGTTCTACTCGAGAGCCTCAGATCATCAACGTCGAGATCTCCATCAATTGACTTATCCATTACCTTTTGGAAGATCTGGACTCATTCACTCATCAATGTTTTCCATGTTTCTCAACTCAAGAAGTGCCTATGAGTCCCAGAAGTTCAAGTACCAATGGGCGAATTGGAGTTTAAGGAATATTTGACTTATGCCGAGCAACCCATCAAAATTTTGGAGATGAAGGAGAGGACCACAAGAAACAATGTGATTCGATGGTGCAAAGTACAATGGAAACATCATACTGAATGTGAGGCTACATGGGAGCCTGAAGATGATCTCAAGAAGGAATTTCCCTAACCTTTCTCTACTACGTTGGATCTTGAGGTCGAGATTCATTTTAAGGGGTTTAGGTTTGTAACACCCTCATTTTTCGTTATCATGCATTGCACTCATTTCTATACATGGTAAACATAAAAAGGGACAAGAATAAATGAATTAGAGGTGAAAGATCAACTAAAACTAGTTCTGGTTACGGACTTGTCCGGTCCAAACCCCGGACTAGTCCGGTATACCTGTCTGCACAAACTTAACTTAGAAATTTTTCGAGTAGCACACTTGTCCGTTTTTTGTGCGGACTAGTCCGATAATGCTACTGTTTAACATTGAACTTGTCTGGATATTTGAAATCTAGTCTAAAATCCCTTGTTCACTGTAGAATAGTGGATTTGTCCGCTCTACAACGGACTAGTCTGTTGAGAGTACAGAGAGGAAATCGGACTTGTCCGATGAATAAACGAACTAGTCCAATATTTAGGGTTTCAAGTTGGATTCAAAATTTCCTCCACGATGTTTTATTTGGTATTTGAGAGATTTAGACCCTAGGACGTCGTGCTCCACCCCCAAGGAGCCCAAGTGTGACCCCACCAAGACCCCCACCTGTCCCCACCAAGTCCGACTAGGATTCCACCCTAACCCCACCACTCCTCCCCTATATAAGAGACCAAATCCCTCCTCTCACCCCTGCTCACGTGGGACAACCCCACCGCCCTGCCGTCAACCGCGAGCCACCGTTCAAGAGAGAAAGCTCTAGCCGCGAGGAAGGGAGGAGATGGAAGAGGAGGAGGAGGAGGAGGAGGAGGAGGAGGAGGAGGAGGAGGAGGAGGAGGAGGAGGAGGAGGAGGAGAGGAATGAAGAAGAAGGAGGAACTAGCAAGATCGTCATTACTGCTGCATTCTTTTTCATCAACTCTTCGTCATCAACATTCTTCTAATACGTTTCACTACCGATTCGTCGTCAACGGATCTAGATGTCGAATTTCACATGCTATGCCCGATCTAGGACCATTGAATCATTTGCAGTCATGGTAATTACCCTAGATCAAACTTTCCATGTCAAAACTGACCCCTTACTTGATTAAAACCATGCCCTAGCTGGAAAGTTTGCAAAGCCCTGAACCACTGCAGACAAGTCTGGTATAGCAACGGACTTGTTCGGCCAGAGCAGACTTGTTCAGCCCCAATGCAGACTAATCCAATGTCTAAATTCCAGAAAACCCTGAAACTTCCACCAATTCCCAGAAAATGGTCCGAAACTTGCTCGAACATATAAAACTTAGTTGTAACCTGTTAGTAAGAAATAGAAGTAACTTCATAACATATATTACACCATAACTACATCATTCATGCATATCATGGCATATTATTTAATATTTGTTTCGCATGTTTGTCGCGCGAAATAGAAGGAAACGCTCAAGAGGGTACTTACAAGGACCTTCAACACCAGAACTTTGAAGCTCTCGATCCAAACAACCCGCCGGAGCAAGGAAAAAGCCCTTGAACATTTTGATCTTGTTTTTGAAATGTTTTGTTTCAAACTTGCATGCTCGTGTCAAGTTGATGGGAAAACTCATGATAGATGTTTACTAGACTTGTATGTCATGCCTTGTTCGGGATGTAGTGTAGAGAGTCGGGAAAGGTATTTCATAGTTTTTGCTTCGCTTTGCTTGATTGGGATCTAGAAGAACTAAATGACTCAATTATGAACCTTTAATCATATGAACTATGCAAGATGATGGTAATGACCCTTAACAACATGAAACCTCGGGATCTAAGCAAGCCAGATATGTGGAATGGGTTGCATGATATGATGGTTTTGCTTGCTTTAGATCTAAGGACCGGTTGGTGGAGCGACCACCCAGGATTACAGTGCCACCGCAGGGTCCAGTATGGGTGCAGCTTAGCCAATTAAGTAGGTGTATTGCCAACATTGTCCGGATCATTTTGGAGGATCGGGGAATGGGAGTCAATTGGTTTTGCAATAGTGGCGAGACTGCCCTTGGAAGGATGTGCTCAGTTGTGAGGCACCACCTCTGGTGAAACCTTAGTTGGTTTGTACATGTCGGTAGTTCCTTTGTAAAAGCTATTTTGTGATCTCTTACACCCACGGTAGTTTATTTTGCAATAATGGAGGTTCTCCCTAGTCGCCGACGGGTGACAAAATCAAAAACTTGTAGGTAAAGTGGTACAACCTCTGCATAGTGTAAACCTATCATGGTAGTCGTGCTCCTCGTCACGAGCGACCTAGACCCTCACATGATTAGAGTTATGTACTTGAGCATGTTGAATAATGGTTGGAATTGGGAATGGGCTATGAGTTCGGTTATGATGAGTTATGATATGACCATGTTAATATGAATAACTTATGTTATGTCTCAACATTGGTTCAATGATGTTTAGGTTAGTCATTGCCTTAGGATGGCTTGTGCCATGGCTCCTAAGGTATTTACTTAATATGCTAGCAAGGTGCTAGGATAGTTAAGTAGCGTTTTATGTCTCGTAGACCCACAGATTGAAGAGGTAGGCAGTAGGTGGTGACAGCCTTATCTGTCCTTTGTAGTCCTCCATGTTCGGCTATGCCACAGGCTCTTGGCGGGAGTCGCCCTAGTATAGCTAGGGGTAAGCCTGTGCTCGATGTGTTGAACAACTTAGCATAAGGATTCACCACTTACATGCTCATTAGTATCTAACATAGGCTATGTATATGTATATTAGAAGCTTTGTAGGAGCAACTCCTCAACTCTTAGTCTAATCTCCATTAGGACCCACTTACTCTTTAGAATAGATTGCTTAGGTGTGTGTCACACTACCCATATTATCAATTTACCCCTGTCTTGATAATTGGTTAGTATCCCATAGCTTGGTCATAAGAGTAGTGTCTACTTTATTCCATTGCCTTCCTTTGGGATAAATATGATACCTTTGGGAATACTCTTGGGTGAAATGCTATACAACAATTTCTGTGCACTTGCGGAATTTTATCTGTGATGTAAGAAACGTCAACAAGCATTTCTTTCACCGTTGTCAGGGTAGGCAAAGGAAGTGAAGGATAGCTATCACTTTTGGTTAAGCTATAGGTACTAATAGTTATTAGAAAGGATTGCCCTTGTTTGTTTTCTCTTTTTGTGTGAAAACAAGGTAGTGTTGGCTAACCCATTTTTTGGGATGGCCAACCGAGGACGCAAGTGCTCAACTGCAAGATGATTCAAAGTGTAACTCAACAAATGTCTGCTAGGCAACACCATTTCCTTCCGCGAAAGAATTTTAGCTTCCAGTAGGAGACAAAGTCATCCATCTCCAAGCTTGGGGGAGGCTCCAAGATTTCTTCTTGGTTTGCCTCCATCATGGGGTGGATAGTTGGCCCTCCATCCAACACTAATGTCATGGGTTGGCTCCAACAATCCATGACCATATTCGTGTTGGAGCTGAAGGAGTCCTATTCTCATTCATCATGGATGAGAGAATGGCCTCCACTCAAGGGGTGGATTAAAGAATGCTCTAGTTCCCTTAGCTTGGCATTCACTTAACAAGGTGGACATGCTAGTTATGGAACTACACCTCCCATTGAAGTAACATGAAGATCAAGCTAATGGACAAATGTTAGGATGATCCAAGTCATGGATACTCACATGATTTGTGAAACTATATGTCAACATGGGCCACTTGGGGAATCATTTCCCTAAAGACCCATGAGGATTCTTCCTTCCAAACACAACTCCAAAGGCTATCACATACAAGGAGGTCAAGGGTTGAATAATTATCACCCTTGTAATCAAGGAGGCTATGGGAATTTCAAGGGATTTAAGCTCAACTAGCCTACCTTGGAGTATCTTGTCCATGGCCAAGCATTAAATCAAGACAACATTTACATGAAGCTCTTGGCCATGGACAAGAAACATAAAGAGCATTCAAAATCCAACATGTCCCATAATCACTTATTGGGATTGCTACCATTCGACCAAATCCGTGCAACCTAAAGCATGTGACATTGTGGATGAAGTGTTTCTTGTTTGATTGTGGAGTGCACATGTCATCATGGCCAAGGATGTCTTTGATCCATGATCAAATTATGGGTTAACTCAATGGAAGATCAAGAAGGTCGAAGTGGCACCCCTAAATAAGGACAAGCCTCACCATGCTCAGATTATCTTCAAGAGGGAAAAGCCATCACTACGTCAACATATCTTCATCAAGATGACAGAGAGGCTAGGGCCATCATGTGGTCCACATGTCCAACTAACATGCCAAAGGATATTTGGCACGTCAAGCACGAGAAGCTGTCCACATCTTCAACTCCGGGATTGGACAACAAATCATCACACAAAACATGACGGAGGTAAGTCGCACTCATCGGACGTCAAAATTCGGTGAGTACGTGCCAATAGGTTAATTGGTAGTTATCACATAATTGATTTCCTAATCGCATATTTGAAATCCCATCAATATTTGCAATTGCATGTTTGAATTTTCACACTTGCATGTTGGAAAGTAAAATTTCCAACCATCATAACGCTAAAATTTTTAATTAGGAAATAAATTTATTTGGATATGAACCTTTGGCGTAACCACTTGAATTCATCTTCCTAATTCAAACCGAAAAATATTTCCCTTAAATATTCATTGCATTTGCAAGTTGTTTCAAGTTGGGCAAAACAATTTGACAAAGGGGTATAACATGCTTGTAGCTAACGTAACCCGTTTTTTTAGTGGTTTTGTTTGTTCTTGATTTTAGTGCAGCCAGAACAAAATTTGTAAAGGGTTGGAAGGCCCCATCAAGCGCATATCCCTCCATCGATCTCATTTTGAGTTCATGGTGGAGGAATGCTCAAAATGGTGGCCCTATGGAGGAGCAAGATGAAGCTCATTCAACTCCAACCTCAACTTGGTAGGAGACATTGAATTGAAGGCTACTCCAATAATCATGGTCGTGAGTTTCTTACACAAGGACCTTTAACCCGGTCTGCTCTTCAATTGAGGTACAAGTTCAAATTTTCCATCGTTTGAATTGCATTAGGATTGAATGATTTTTGCTTACATTGGTGAGGAAGGTTTACACCTTCTCATCATTCAGGTCTTATGCATTCTCACAAGAGTAAGTGCTGGCATTGCTCTTTTTGATTCTTCAAAAAGGAATGTCACCTTACTTGGGAATAAATTTAAACAAGTACCTAGAATTTCATGAGCATTGCTAATATTGACTTAGACATTTTCTGCCTAGATAATGCTTATGGAATGACTTAATGGATGAATTGGTATGTAGCAACCTAGGAATAGTGATGTCCATAATTTTTATTTGAAATTCATTCATACATGACTCACTAAATTTCAAATTCCTAGGAAAGAAATTAAAAATGTTCAGGAGGATAAAATTGAGAATCTTTTCTGCATGATCCACATGATAAATATTTGCTCTTGTAAAAATATATGATGATTAGAAATTTTACAAGATGAAGGGATCCATATAGTGTATTTATACCACTTGCATTGCTATGAGTAGGAGCTTTAGAAAATGTGCAAATTGATTTATCCATAAAGCCCCACTCCTGTCAATGAATAATACATTGTTCATGAAACAATTGAAATTGGACCCAATGCATCTTTGGTCTTGTTCTTTCCCGTACGTACAAATGAAGATTCGGTTACCTAACACCAAAATTCATTTGTACAAGTATCGGGAGCTAACCATCCCTATCTATCATAGAGGGGAAGTTTGCAGGAGTAAAATAACTATGCAGACACTCAAAGATCTGATTGTTGGAATCCCTAGAGGATTCCATTTCAACATCTTTTGGCCAAGGAGTAAATTAGGATGGTTCCTACCTATCGGAAATTAAGCCCGAAGGTCAACCATAACTATACGAGGCCAGAGATTTGAAATGGTAACCCTCCATGAGCAACCAATGGGCTGCTACGAATATGTGAGAGCATTATGCTCTCAACTATTCTAAGCATTCATTCAAGCTCAAGGGAACTACCACCATCATTGGGTGTAAGTTATTCCTTGTGGCTAAAAGGTATGATGTACCTTAACTATGGAAGACAAGATCATATCCAATGTATATTGGGTACAAATTGTTCCTATGTGGCCAGAAGGTATTTTATACCTTAGCCAAGGAACAATGGATTGAGTGCACGTCATCCCTTGTGGTTATAGGTATGTTGTACCTTAGCCAAGGAACAACAGATCATACCCAACACATGTTGGGTACATGTCACTCCTTTGTGGCTAAAGGTTATCATTACCTTAGCCAATGAATGACAGATCACACCCAATGCATGAAGGTACAAGTTATTTCTTTATGGTAAGAAGGTATGATACACCTTAAGCTGAACGAATGATGGAACACACTCAATGCATGTTGACTATGTTGACTGCACGTCATTCCTTTGCAGCTAAAGTATATCATTACCTTAGCCAAAGAATAACAAGGTACACCCAACCTATGAAAACCATGAGGTGTGGATGAGCAACATCGACAACACTCTCTTGGACCACACTCATGAAACCCATGGAAGGCAACCCAACATCAACACTCAACCCTCCAATGCCAAAGTCATGTTGCAACAGGTTTAGGCCAACCTCATGGCCTACATCTATCATTAGGGTTTCAACCCCTATCACGGACCTTGACCAGGAACAAGCTTGGGGGCAGACCCCCACTTGAGGTAACTTGTATCACATCCCATTTGCAATCCATTATTTTATTTCTTTCTTTCCACCACATTTGCATCTAAAAAATAAAATAAAATAAATAATATAATGACAACGTAGTATGGTTAGGATAATAAAATAAAGGATGTGCGGTAAGATTTTTTTTACTTTGCCTAAGTTGAAATGATGAATAGTTGCTCTGTTTTATTTTCTCTAGTCCTTTGCATACAACTTAGTATTCTCCAAGTATTGGGTTTATTGGCCTAGAATATTCTTGCCAAAAACTTGTAAATTTTGGGTAGGAAAAGCTAAGTCCAATTATAGGTTGTTGTGGGATATGATATAGTGATAAGAGCTGCTAATATCCTAGTTGAAACTGAAACTTGATTTCACGGAGAAAATTTAAAATGGGAGTTCCTCATTTGATAGAAATTCCTACCAAAGCCATATGATGATTTGAATTAGATAAACCTTATGCATATGCTATTTGCCTTCACATTGAGACTTGTCAAACTAGTATAGACCTATGTGAGAATCTTTTAATACTTTTAAGATCAAGATTACACGGGCACATGCTAAACTTCTACACTAAAAGTTAGGAAAATTCTATCATAACATTCCACCACCAAAAAGATACTCCATGATTTTCATGCATAATACTCTATCCAAATTACTTGAAAAAGAAAAGAAAAGAGTAGAAGACATGGCTACAAGAAAAAAATGCATTCTCATGTACAAGAGCGTGAGGAAAAAAAAAGAGAATAAGTAGCCATGTTTCATCCTCGCAAAAAAGAGAGTGCATACAAAGGAGTCATCTTCATATTTCCACTCCACAAATATTCCATCAGAATTGCAAAAATCTTGATCAAAAGTATGATTTGTTTTCTCCTAAAGCTTACTCTTTTGACTCAACAATATATGTGTTGCAAATATGCCTACTCTTGATCCCTACCAAGCTCCACATACAAGCCTCATTTAGATGTAGGAAAAGAAAGGCATTGCCATGGTGAGGATACAAATATCACTTCCCACATAGGAGTGATTGAGTGCATCATTTGAGGAACTTAAATCCAAACACCATTTGAAATTTTTCGGAAATTTGAGTGGAACTCATACATTAGGTGACGCATGCTCATTTTGTTGTTATGTCCTTCAACCACCCAAGAAAAGGTTGAGGCATAAGCCCCATAAAGACGAAGAAAAAGGGTGGCGTACCATAGCCAATTTATTCAACGCAAGGTAGAATACTTTGTTGTGCACTTGTTACTTTTGCAAAATAGGACATTGTAGCAACTCCTGATCAACAACCTAAGTCTTTATCTTTGTTTCGGGACGAGCAAAGGGTAAGCTTGGGGGAGTTTGTTGATGGTCGTTATATACCAATTTTGACCGTCAATATAACTCAATTATGTGAGGGAATGAATATTTTTTACACACATTATAGTTATAAATGACCTAGTTTCACTTGTACTCGGAGAAAATAGTGCATGCAGGTATTTTATACAGAATTGAAGTGAAACAAGGGAATGGATCCTATAAAGTATCAACCCAGCAAATCAAGCACCAACATGTGGCATCACATGGATCAAATACCCACAAACAGAAGTATCTGAGGCCATCCAACGGTGTATGACCCATATCAGTCAATGGGACCCACCTATAAGTTACCTGGAGGAGGCACACCGCAAACGGCGCCAAGACCGGGTCGGCCAAACAGGTGGTTCGGCCGACCTCTTCCTGGCGCCAAACGTGGTCGACTTCCACGTGTCGACTCCCTGTGGTGCCCTAATCATGATGAAGATTGATTCACATGCTTTTGGTAGCGGGAACCGACCCTTCTCCAGCTATGAATAGAACCCCTCACCCCTCACTTCAACACACATCACTTGGGCATTATTATATTGTATATACTAGTTCTCCTAGTTCCTTAGTGGAGGTTAGGCTGTAGAGAGGAGCCTCTAGTCCCAAGTCCAAACTGGAAAAGGTATGGCTCATGTATCTTTTCTTGTATTTGTGACTTTATTCCTAATAAAGATATTATATTTAGTATTCCTTTATACATATGCTTGGATGAAGCATTTCTTGTTTGATTGTGGATTTCATGTATGTGGTAGGAATAGTCTTTATGATCATGCCTTAATGTCATTATACTATCGTCATAAACACTATAAGCCCCCACTATAGTCTAATTAGTTATGATATGATCATGTTAATATGAATAACTTATGTTATGTCTCAACATTGGTTCAATGATGTTTAGGTTAGTCATTGCCTTAGGATGGCTTGTACAGTGGCTCCTAAGGTATTTACTTAATATGCAAGCATGGTGCTAGGATAGTTAAGTGGTGTTGGATGTCTCATAGACCCACAGATTGAAGAGGTAGGCAGTAGGTGGTGAAAGTTCTATTTGTCCTTTGTAATCCTCCACGTTCGGCTATGCCACAGGCTCTTGGCGGGAGTCGCCCAAGTATTGCTAGGAGTAAGCCCGTGCTCGATGTGTTGAACAACTTAGCATAAGGATTCACCATTACCATGCTCATTAGTATCTAACCTAGGCTATGTATATGTATATTTGAAGCATTATAGGAGCAGCTACTCAATTCTTAGTCTAATCTCCATTAAGACCCATTTACCCTTTAGAATAGATTGCTTAGGTGTGTGTCACACTACCCATATTGATGAGGACATCACTCCTATGCATATACACAACACTCCATTCAACATACAAGATGCAATCAATAGGATTCACACACATCAATTAATTTCAGAGGTGAGCTCGTTCTTATATGTTTTCTTATATATTTTTGAGAATAGATTGCTACCTAATGACTTAATTGTGATTAGTATCCATAGAGAAGTTAAAGGAGTACTTGGAGGAAGTAGTAGGGACGTGTAGGACCAGAGAATTCGTTCAAATAAGATGGAAACCGAGCCAAACTCAAAATCGTGTCCAGCTCGGAGTCCAAAAGCGATACGCACTAAAATGGATGCCCAGGATGCATACGAACTCCGTTTTGGACGTTCTACATATACAAGGAAAGGGGAGAGTATAAACTCTCGAATGGCACTGGTCCCATGTCAAAATTCCTCTGGAGTCGATGGGAATCATCGAAACAAAATCGAGTTCAGAATCTGTCAGGGTGTTGCGCCACCGTATTGGGCCATTGGGCCTTGTATCAAGTCTAAGTCCATTATTTTCGTGTATTAGGGTTAGGTCACGACCCTAACATCCCCTTGTACGTCCTCCCACCTATATATACTCCATGGTAGCCGCCATAGACAATTGGGTTTTGCTTAGATCAATAATATCGCCGTTCTTCGGTTTGTGAGACCCCAACTTCGCGATTTTAGATCGTGTCTACCTTGTTCTTGCTTGTGTTCTCGGTTGCACTTGTAGGGATTAGTCTTCTTGGTGAGGTCAATCGTGTGAAGCACGGTTGATAACCAACGGAGCGGTGGTGTAGTGATTGTAGGGGTTTTTCGTGTTCTACTCGAGAGCCTCGGATCATCAACGTCGAGATCTCTATCAATCGACTTATCCATTACCTTTCGGAAGATCGGGACTCATCTTTTTCCTATCAATTGGTATCAGATTTCCAGGTTGCCCATTAGGTAATTCATCTATCCATTACATTAGTTTTCTTTTTCATACCTAGAGTCCACAAAAAAGCCACAAAAAACTTACAGTTTAGTAGATCTGTTCATTACTTTGTCCAAACCACCATTGAGCCTTTGCAACTTTCGTTTTCAGTTTAGTTTTGTTGAGTTTGTGTCCGTTGTTGAGTCATATTGCTGGTTTAGAAAGTGTTTTTGGTCTTAGTTTGAGTTTTGCATTGTGTTGATTCATCCTCTTGAATCACGTCATCACGTCCAGATTAGATTCATCTCTGTCCAGTTCGGTATTTGCATCATATATCACTCATACGAACTCGGATTTTAGAGTTCTTGTACTTTCTGGAAATCTTAAGAAGTTACCTACAACTTTTGTATTCATCAGTTTCCCAGGAAATAGATTTATTGAGTTCAAAATTGCATTAGACCTGAATCTGTTATTGATCTAGAAATTCTGAACAGTCTGTATTTCAGGGGCAATATCTCTCATTGTTCTTATCCAAAATAGATCTTCCATATACTGAAATTAAAGAGGAGAGATAGATCTATAATATTTCTGTTCAAAGTTTTTAGATTTGGGGCCTATAAAGGTGCTTAATTGTCCTTAGAACATTGATCAGAAAATTTGTGACAGACCCACGAGATATCTTTGATTGATTTTTATTGTGTTCTTCCCTTGCAGCACATTCTGAAAAAAAAAGGCAAGTGCAAAATAAGAAACAAAAACCGCACAAAAAAAAGAAAAAAAAACAAAAAAATAGAAGTGCTTGCATTCTTTGTCATCTAGTTTTGTCTCATGTCTTGCTAGCTTGAACTACTAGGAACACATTTAGGCCAGCAACTTTGATAAGTACTTTGGACACTTACTCAACTTTACTATCTGGTTTCATTGTTGCTAATCCTTGCTACATATAAAGTTCCATCCAAGCTACACTTTACTCTTGAGCAGAATCGATACACATTTGCAATCATCCCACGCTTCATTGGTTTCTTCATACCGGCCACCGTTTGCCACCTGCAGTGTCGGTAAGACACTGGTAAGAGCGTGGTAAGACGCTTGAAAGTGTGTGATTCCACTTCCACTTTGCCATTATCCTTTGTAGTTGATAGGGATAACATATTTTTTTTGTTGTCTTCTGTTTGCTACTAACAATGTCAGGTAAAAGCAAGAATCATGCATTATATGTTGAGATGATGGACATGATGAAGACGGTGATGGAGTTGCTCACTAAAAATCAAACATAAACCAAGGATTCACATGACATTCAGACCACCCTTACAACACCTTCCACAAGAAGTAATTACATTATCCCATCTCTTCCTTCTTTTGATGGTCTTGGTTATGATGAATATATTGCTCGGGAAATAGAGTTGGATAAAAGTTTTGGACAATGTCATATGTGCGAGAGGAGAAATATTAGAAAGGTTGCGAGTGCATTAGTAGGTTATGCATTAACATGGTGGAACAATTTAAATGATTTAGAAAAACCTCGAACATGGAAAGATACGAAAATTCTTATGCGAGAAACTTTTGCTAATGTATCTAATTGCAAAGATAAAATACATGATCTTGAGGAGAATTTTCTTGTTGTACCTCCTCCTTTGCCTAACCTTTTGCAGGAATATGAACAAATAAATGTAGATGCAAATGAGAGTGAGGTGTTGAACAACTCTTATGATTTTTTTGATGAATCAACCCATAATGCATTTGAACTTCTTAATGAAAATGAGAGTAATGTTATTGAACAATGCTCTACATTTATCTAAGGTATGAAATTTTCAGATGTGCTGAATTTTACCACCAATCATGCTATCGATGAGCAGCAACAAGATGAACCTTTCCATAATACACCTTTACCACTAGTTGATTTTCCTACTGATTCTTGCAACAAAAATGAGTTGTGTGCTAATAATTATATGGTATCTATGCTAGAACAACCAAATGAATTTGATATTTATCACTCACTTGTGCTGAAATTAAGCATTTGATTCCGACTACATGTGAAAGGGATGAGCTGAAATTGTTATCTTCTCTAAATACTTTGGGCTATATTGAATTTGACACTCTTTGTGATCTAGATATTGTAGAGAAGATAATATTTTCTCAATCTGAATTGCCTTTGTTAAGTAGAAATATTTTTCATACTATAGGCAAACATGAACATAGTGGTATGTTTATGGTGCATAAAGTTTACATATGTTCAAATGAGGAAGCTCCTTTTGTGCTGCAACAACATGGTGAAATGAATGAATGCACTAACACTAATAATTCTTTGTCAAGTTTTTCTAGTATTTTTTCTTACAGCAGGCACAACATATAATAGAGGAGCATTGTTCACTGCGGTTGTGCAATATGGACAACGCTCATTCTACCCCCAAAGCAAGCCCCTTTTCTAGACATACGAGCAAGCTGAGGACGGCTTGTCATAAAGAAGGGGAGAATGATGAGATCAAGATCATTGTCATTGCACATACAAGCATGGCACAATGTTTATTTATTTGGGATCCTGGCTCGAGTCAATGTGCATGCATATTTGATGAAGAACATGGAGATGGTGCACTATGTCGTCCACCACCTTGGCCTCCTCCTTTGATGCACACAAGAGGATTTGATGGCGTTGCACATATGGACTCACACATGAGAGAAGATGAACTTGAGTCGAGGACGACTCAAATTCAAGAAGGGGAGGATGATGATGACATCACTCCTATGCATATACACAACACTTCGTTCAACATACAACATGCAATCAATAGGATTCACACACATCAATTAATTTCAGAGGTGAGCTCGTTCTTATATGTTTTCTTATATATTTTTGAGAATAGATTGCTACCAAATGACTTAATTGTGATTAGTATCCATAGAGAAGTTAAAGGAGTACTTGGAGGAAGTAGTAGGGGCGTGGAGGACCAGAGAATTCGTTCAAAGAAGATGGAAACCAAGCCAAACTCAAAATCGTGTCCAGCTCGGAGTCCAAAAGCAGTACGCACTAAAACGGATGCCCAGGACGCATACGAACTCCGTTTTGGACGTTCTACATATGCACGGAAAGGGGAGAGGATAACCTTTCCAATGGAACTGGTCCCATGTCAAAATAATTCGGAGTCGAAGGGAATCATCGAAACAAAATCGAGTCCAGAATCTGTCAGGGTGCTGTCCCACCGTATTGGGCCATTGGGTCTTGTATCAAGTCTAAGTCTATTATTTTCGTGTATTAGGGTTAGGTAACGACCCTAACATCCCCTTGGACTCCTCCCACCTATATATACTCCATGGTAGCCGCCATAGACAATTGGGTTTTACTTAGATCAATAATATTGTTGTTCTTCGGTTTGTGAGACCCCAACTTCGCGATTTCAGATCGTGTCTACCTTGTTCTTGCTTGTGTTCTCGGTTGCACTTGCAGGGATTAGCCTTCTTTTCAAGGTCAATCGTGTGAAGCACGGTTGATAACCAACGGAGCGTGGTGTAGTGATTGCAGGGGTTTTTCGTGTTCTACTCGAGAGCCTCGGATCATCAACGTCAAGATCTCTATCAATCGACTTATCCATTACCTTTCGGAAGATCGGGACTCATCTTTTTCCTATCACATATTATCAACTTACCCCTATCTTAACAATTGATCAGTATCCCATAGTTTGATCATAAGATTAGTGTCTACTTTACTCCATTGTCTTCCTTTGGGATAAGTATGATACCCTTGGGAATACTCTTAGGTGAAATGCTACACAATAGTTTCCGTGCGCCTGCGGATTTTTATCTGTGATGGAAGAAACGTCAACAATTGTTGGTAATGATAAATGTTGGAATTGGACATGGTGTTGTTGGTTATACGGGTTATGATAGGATTGAGCTCACGTAGTAATATTAAGTTGCATTTAACTTTTGTAAATAAAATGTGCTTTTCTGTAATGAACCATTTATTATCATCCTTGTTTAAGCTACATGTCATACTTTCCATACTTGCTGAGTACGACATGTGCTCACTCTTGCTATTCCCACATTAATTTAGCAGCAGGTGACAATTTTGGAGTATATTGAGGATTTTGAGGAGTACTAGGCGTGCGTGTTACCATCAAATGCCTGTGGAGCTGGATTTTACTAGTTGCTTAGTTTTTCCGCGGCTATATTATTAGAGCTTGCTATTTGAGACTATTTGGACAATTGTAATAAGGTACGATTTACTATTTGAAATATGATTATAATATGAATATCGTTTGTCATTCACTCGTGTACGTGTGATGAACATCTTGAACCACATATGTGCTTCACTTGGTTCATTCTTAGAACCGGGTGTCACAGCGTCGAGCTCCAGCCGGCGAGGGAGTCGAGCTACATTGAGCTCCCTGCGTCGAGCAGACTCAAGGGTTATTAGTCTTGGATCTACATTTGTAACTCCGAACCTGAGGTTTCGTCTTTCACTGGATTTTCCCCTAAGGAGTGGAATTCCATGGATCGTCACGTTATAGGGGCACAAGAACACAAGGTGGAGCAGTATGTCACTGCGGTGAAGGAGATGAAAGAGACCTGTCTCATTGGGGTGGCAATTATTTGTACATTCGCTGAATGAAGGATTAAACTGATTCAAGCCCGATCGCAGTCGATGTGGAAGTATGCTCCCCCGAGGCCGGGATCCGTACATGAGCCATTCGAGGCTGAGATCATTCGGCGGGTCAAGAACATGACCAGGAAGAAGATGGGGGTGGCTAGTACCGTTATGCTTCCACTGTTGGCGGATCGGCCTTCCACTTGGCCTTTTAGCAGACCCGATCATCTGTCGGTGCACCCAACGTGGTGGCACAAGGGCGGCAAAAAGTCTGAGGCGATCCTGACAAGGAGAGGGTAGGAACGGCGAAGAATGTCGCCTCCGCCAGGGAAGCCAAGGAGAAAATGGGGGCAGCAAAGGTTGTCCCCACCGTAAAAAAAAAGCCAAGGAGAAGGCAGGAGTGTCGAAGGCTACCTCTGTCATGAAGGGTAAGGAGAAGGTGGATGCGTCGACGTCCATCACTGATGCTGGAAAGGGCAGGGAGGCGGCAAGGGCGACGAGTGCCCTTGTACTCTTTTGTGAAGACTCCAAGGTGGAGTTCGACCCGGAGGTTGCCCCTCTTATGCGAAAGAGGCTGGTGGGGTAGAAAGCGGGACGTGCTCTGAAGAGGGTGGGGTTATATGCTGAGGCACACCCACAACCATGTGTCACGCTAGGCACCACTGCCCATGGTCCTGAGGCTATGCTGTTGCTTCCTGCAACTAGGAACCCTGGCGGACCGGCGTCGTCGCCACCATTGAAAGACCAGATCTCAGGAACTTGACCTGCAACCCCGATCAATATTGTGAGGACCAGACCCCCGACAAACCAGGAATTACATTGGGTGATGTCATGCGATGCGACACCCAATAGCACAACATAGAAAAAAACAAAGAACTCATAACATATGTGAGCATCTTATATGATTCTTAGAGTTTTATAAATAAGTGCCTACATCATCGGAAGTCTTCATAACACTATCTCGAACTTACACTACAGCAGTAGCGGTCGTATCCGGGCCGCAGATACTCCACTCTAGCATTCACGGAAGATAGCAGAGGCTTCCATTTGGCTACATACCCGCAAAGGGTAATGCATAGAAAACCCGTCATAGCTATATACATGCAAAACTCATATAAATGCAACCGTGAGCACAAGGCTCAACAAAACTTAACCGTATCACCTAAGAACATGAAACTCTAGATGCTGGAACTTAAATTTAATTTGCAGTAAGTGAATGTTCGCTATTAGTAGATCCTTGCTTCAGTTTTATAATAGCATGTGAAGTTTGTTAGAATCATAACTTTAGTTCTCATATCCAACTAATTCACCAAATTGCTTAACCATACAACAGGTATCATCCTGTTCCAGTTGTTACTATGTCACATTACAGTGAACAAGCATGCTCCCTTTCGCGAGCGACAGTGATTCAAATTATGAAACACCCAGCTTGCACGCCACATACACCCTTCCAGAGAAGGCTTACGGTCCTCCTCCATAACGCCATAAGTGACAACATTTTACGAGACACTCGAACATTGAGGCCAGTCCTACCATCCCAGAATGAAGTCCCACATACGGTCTCTACCGTAGTGGCCTCTACTCTCCTCATGATGGGTGTAGTGTCTAGGACGGTGGGGTATGCCTCAACATCCAAGTTACCAAGTTACATCAGTTTATTGGGTCTACTAGAGCTAGTATGCATCCGGTACAAGTTCAAACTTGTCCAGCGAGGCCGCACATGATATGGTCCTCAATCGACGTAGGCAGAAACTATGCCCATAGAACCACGTTCTTGAGCGTCCTAATCTTCTTGCCCGGTCTAAGATTAACCATTCATCTCATTTCTTTCATCATCTTTCTTCCATCAATTTTCTCAACTCAAATCTATCCATATTCCTCAACTCAACTACTATCCATATTCCTCACTTTAATATAGCAATTGTAATCATGTAAAGTCCTATTCTAACAAGACTTAGGGATTCTTGGGTCATGCATGTGGAGTATCATACATCCCTAGACTTAATGCAACAATCCATACTAACCATGCTATATATTATACAAGCAAAACTTATTAAACAACTTAAATGCAAACTGGGGTTTGCCTTAGATTGCGACTAAGTAAATGTCAATAGTCAGGCTTGATCTTCTAGATGAAGCTTCTCGTCGTTTTTCTTCTCTCCTTGTTTTTACTGTTGCTTGGGCAAATCTTGTTCTTGTGTGCTGCTTGGACAAATCTTGTTCTTGTGTGCTGCTTGGGCAAATCTTGTTCTTGCTGCGAGGTAAACATCGGTCCTTCTCCTCCAGGTTGTGCTCCTCATGGATCTTCTTCGTTATGAATCCTATCGATATGAACATGCACATATGATTCAACTTTGTCATTTAGGAATTGAAGCCTTTTAAGAACCCACAGATAGTTAAAAAGTTACTAAGGGCTTAAGATGAAGTCCTTTCTGGGTCTAAAGTATTTTTAAGAGTATTTACATCATAATGCTTAGGTTAAGTAGAAAGATCACCTATATGGTATAATAACCATATAGATAGGTAAAGATGGATTGCCAATGTGTTAAAGATCATATGATGAGGATAAAGAAGAAGAGCTCGGCATGTATGAGTGAGTAACAGAAAAGAAGTCCAAAAGTGGATGGAGGGAAATGACAAAGATTATGACATTATACATAATCGACTCATTATGTTGATCAAATATGTCAAGTACTTTGATTAATACAAATTACACAGTTCTGTGCATCTTATGGTGGCAAGGTAATTACTGGATATAGAGCACATGCTAAGGAAGGTTTTCAACAATTTATAGGATTTATATAATTACTGTGAATTATTTGTAATTTAATTAGCATAGAACACATAATAATTTATTGTTCAACTTATTCAGGTCAATTTGATCTGGAAATTTCACTCTGGCCTCTATAGATGAGAGATAGATCATAGGAATATTTTCAGAACTTTTGAATATAAGGAGCTTGCAGAAGAAGGATTCGTTATTTGAAGCTTCTCTGATTTTTCAGATAAATTTACAAGGTTTTTCATACCTGTTCTGCTGCAAATTTAAGATCATAATGAGTTCATAGAATTATTTTTCATATTTTTAGGAGTTTTCTACTATTTTCTGTGATTTTTACAAGATCCTAGCATTTTCTGGATTTAAAAGTGTATTTTCTGTCTATTTATTAGACCTAGGGCAAAAACCTTAATCAAACTAGGTGAAACATTCATACATGGGATGGAAAATATACTAGTGACCAAGTTTCATACAGGAATGCCTCTGGACAAATTTTATAATATTTTAATACAATAATATTTTATAAATATTTTCTCACTATTTGTGAATAATTTATTTAAACAGAAAATCAAGGTTTTCATCTCAAGTATTGATTAAATAATATGTACTGGTCATTTAGATGCTACCAAAATTGATTTCATATTTTTAGGAGGATTTGATATTTACTTATGATTTTCTGAAGTTTTTGCTTCATTCCACATTTAATTTCCTAAAGGAAATGTCCTAAGTGGCTGACAGTGGGGTCAGGTAACAGTTTGATCCACTCAGGGCAAGGCAACAGGAGGGCTACGAAGTTACGGTGTGTAGCCGCACCCGATTGGAAGGGAGTTACAAAAGATCCAACCAATGGCATGTAAGCCACAGGGGAACACAGTGTTAGGGCGAAGTGGCCGCACGGGATCCACGAGCCACAGAGGATCGGTGCAAGAGAACATGGCAGGAGGCTGACAACTGGGGCCCGCGGCTTTCTTCAACCTTTGGGCGAGCGCACCCCAGCTCGACAGCGGCAGGCGGCGCGGCTTGCCGCAACCCTAGCCCCGTCGTCGGTCTTCAAAGATTATTGCCGCCACTACCTAAAACATGGTGGTTAACTCGATTCTGCCATCGCTGAGGCACGAAAACGACCGGAGCACAACGTTGGCGGGTGGAAAATGCCTGAAATTGAGCGCCATTTCTTCGGGGAGTTCAGGGTGAGGAGTCTAACACCTGTATGCGACCCGTTTGCGTCAGAGGCGGCCGAAGGGTAGGCGCGCCAAGAATAGAGGGGATGTAAAATGGTGGCGGCGACTAAATTTGAAATTCCGGTGTGTATACTTGACAATATCCAAATTGGATTAATCATAATGGTGCGCAAGGTCACATTTATACCGTGGCTGCATGGAATGAAGCTTAGTTACTTCTACATGATGAATTTGTATGCGGGACAGGAATAGCTCGAGAGAACGGCCGATGCAAGATTTTGAAATACAACTGGATGGCACCACGAATTGCCGAGCAACTTAGGGGAGATCAAGATCAAAGAAGGACGCCGCAGCTCAGCCGTTTTAAATTGGATAGCAGTTCTCAACTTGGGGCGACGGGACGAGGGCAGGGACGGCCTCGGCGCGTAACGGAGAGGTTGAAGCAGACACTGCCCAGCCGGTGGTGCACTCCGTTGAAGACGACAACGCCAGCACATGGCGGGCGACGTGACCATGGCGTGGCGGGAGGGAAATAGAGCGGCGATGACGGAAATTCCATCTTGCAGCTCCTCAGTCGCGGAACCAAAGAAAAAAACGGTATGTGAGTTGTGCACGAGAATGATTAAGCTAGTAAAGAAACCAACACGTGACGCCAAGCTCACCATGTGCTGCAGATTCCAACGGTCAAGCTAGTTCGTTGAGTAACGCGCTTTGGGGAAGAACAACTGATTAACGTCATGTCGATAAGACACAGGCGACATGGTCCTCGAGGTTGACAGTAAACGTTCCCACGTCGAAACATAGCCTGAGCTTTACGGAAAAAAAAAAGAAGCATAGCCTTGACCGGGGCTTGGAACACAGCAGGGATGCAGCATGGCGCAAAGCGGAGGTGCGGCGACCATAGCAACGGGCGGTGGCTGCTGAGCTCGGATGCAAGGAACAAGGCCCAAGAGGGGAAACGTGAGGGGACAACGGACGCACACGCAGCACGTGTTGCTCCGGCCTGCGCTGGGACCTGCGCGCGGCGCTCTGCCACGCAGAGGCGCGGCTATGGTGTCGTGCAGAGAGGGCGCCAGTTGACCATAAAGCAGAGGCGGCAGTTGGGAAGCACAACGATAAGCAGGGAATGAGCGGAAGCAACTAGGATAGAAGTGAGTAGAGGAGAAGATAAGGGCAGAGAGGAGACGGCTCGATGTATGGGCTGCAATCAGGAAGCTGCGTGGTGCATGCCCTGCACCCGTGGCGAGCTGCTGAGAAGGAAGAAAATGGGAAAGACTTTAGAAACTGACGTGTGGGAACCAACCGACAGGTGGACCCAGCGTTTAAACAAATTTGCAGCTAACTTCCACTCAAGAAATAAAATACCAAATGGTATTCAAAATAGTAGAATTTCACACGGTTCCTAAATAAAATATGTCAAGTCTATCGGTGAAATTTAATTTAGATTTTGATGTAGTTGATTTTTGAATTCAACTTTAAATTAGATTTTAACCTCCATTTAAATACTTCAATTACCACTACACCTTGCAAAGGCACTCAAGCAATTATCAATAACATTTTTTGTTCTTCAAAATTTGCATTTTCCTAAGTTTACTTTTACATTTAGTTACAAATTTGATTTCAGTTCATTTTTACCTTTTCAATTTACTTTGAATATTCTTTTTATACTTAAGCAACATGTGCAGAGCTCTATTATGGATATATGAGGCACTTGAGTTAAATTTTTAACTCTACATTTTTTAAGTCATTGTGTTTACAATTAAGACCAAAGTTTGAATTCTAATTGTTTAAATCGATTTAGAGCTTACGTTGACTCACATTCATTTTTGTCTTGACTTTTTTAGGACTTCCCTATTGTTGTGTTTACTTTAATATGTGAGTTTGACATTCTAATTCTACTTAAAAAATTTCAAGTTCATATTTTTGCATTCTCGCTCTTTGCCAAATTTGGGCTTTTACAACCATTCTCCCTTAAAGATCCTGAGATTCAAGTGAATTGAGAATGGTTAGGAGGGGTAGCGATGATAAGACAATAACTATTCAAGTTATTTGGAGGGAATACTACTTTGCATTGTCGTGTGTGGACGTTTCTTATGTCACAAATTAAAATCGCAAGCGCATGGAAACTATTGTGTAGCACTTCCCCTTAAGAGAGTATTCCCAATGATATCGAATCCAAGGAACATATGTGCTAATCTTACTAACTAATCCACCCAAGGACACAAAGTTGTTTGGTAGGCAAGGAAGAGAGATGAATTCAAAGTATTGATTCTAATTCAAAAGAATTTGAAGTAGCTGCATGCTTCGTGCACGGGTTTACCCCTAGCAATACTAGGACGACTCCCACCAAGAGCTTGTGGCATAGCCGAACGTGGAGGATTACAAAGGACAGATAGAGCTGTCACCACCTACTGCATACCTCTTCAATCCGTGGGTCTACGAGATATTCATTGGTGATTTCTAACCTAAGCACCACACTTATGTTCGAAATCACAACTCTAGTTGTTTTGAACACAAAACTACAATTAGAGCCTCTAATAAACTAAAGCAATGAACCCACAAGTAACTACTTGTGCAAACTACTATGAATTGAGAATCAAACTTGAATTGAATTCAAAAGGACTTACTTGATTTGAGTACACCTTTGTAGGGATACAAGTGTAGAATAGGGACTTGACAAGCCCAAGCCTCCTTCTCCTAAACTCACACCACACTCTCCTTCTACTTGGCAGCCTCTAGGACTACTCTAAACCTTAGGAGTGGTATTCTATTCTCAACCTTTGGTGTGTATGTGAAGTGAGGTGTGGGGTTCTATTTATAGGGGGAGAAGGGTCGGTTCTCGCCACCAAATGCGCGTGAATCAGTCACCCATGACTTCTTCAAGATGGGATGAGCCAACACATGACATTTGACTGGGTTTGGCGCCACTCCCTAGTCGGTCGACTAGGGAGGTTGGCCAACCTGGTCTCAGCCCCATTGGGGCTGTGCTTCCTCAAGGTCTGTGCCAGGTGGTTCCTATCCCCTTATATGGGTGCTACAGCATTGGATGGCCTCGAATACTTCTGTTTGTGGGCTAGTTGATCCATGTGATAACACGTGGCATCGCCTGATTTATCAAAATCCAATTTTATGATTACTCCCTGCATGTCTTGGTATTTTGGGTCTAAATTCACCTGCATACAAATAAACAACAACACTTGTGGAATTAGTTAGTTTTAACCCTACCACTATGTTGTGTCCCTCTTTTGTGCACATTATGAGGTGAATTGACGGTCTAGATATGAAACTTAAGGACCGTCAACACTGTGCAGGTTCCTTGATGGTGTGGTTAGTCCATAACAGTCTACTGCACCACACCTTCTGATTCCTTGTGATATGAATCTTCTTCTGAGTGATCTAAATTCATATATTTGATGTAGACGAGACTGGACTGTAGAGTTTATCTCTTTTCCATGTAAACCTTTGACGTTGCTTTGAAGTTCTTAAATGACATATTCTTTTTCCTTAAGGAAGACACATCAACTCTACAGACTTTGGCTTCAGTAATTTGTGTTCTCTCTTGAAGATGTTACTATGCTAACCTTGATTCCCAATATCCAATCTTTGCTCTCTGCTTATCTTGATCTCAAGGATGACTTGTCTTAGAAGGTGTAGCTATTCTCACTACTTACTTTGTTCTGGCTGATTCCTTAAGGATTGGACTGGCTATTTTTCTTGAAAAGGTATCAAAGTGTCTTGTGAGATTTAAACAAGGAATGATTAACTCCCAAAGAATGGTTATATTAACAAGTAGGTTAAAGTATAAGACTCTTTGTACTAACATAAGAGAATTTAATGTTTGGCTTCTTTTATGTCATCAAAGTACAAATTCCTTCAATAGATGGTGACAACAAGGTTGTTGGACAAAACAATGTCACCATGTCTGACAAGTCAAGGAATTCCATCAGCCTACCAATTAAGCGATAATATCGCGAGTAGAGAGAATGCAAGGTTCTCGCAAGGTCGAGAAGTCATAAGGACATTCCCCGCAAACTAGAAATAGTCAATCTCCGGTAATCAAGGTAATCGAGTCTCAACAAATCAAGGATACAAGCTCAATTGTGGTTTGGCCACAAGGGTGTCAAGTAAGTGGATTCCCCTTTACCACTCAAGTTAATGAAGCAAGACGATGGCGATGTGAACAATAAAGTTGTTCACAACTCAAGACTATTAGACACTACTTAAGTATTTGAATGCGGATACATATTCTTGCTCAAATTTCAGTATTAATCATGTTTCATGATGCATCACATGGATGATGATGTGCATATGTAATGCAATCTCGGTCGGGCAGAGATGTAGAAGGTATAATGCCTTTCTTATGATTTGAGCAAAAACAGGTAAGATAATTCAAATATGATAAGTATCCCAGATACACAAGGATCGAGTAAACTGGCTCATGAAAGATGCTAAACAAGGAACACTACTTTCATGTCTCGACCAAGTTCGATAGTGCCAAGATAAGGGTGTTAGCAAGAAGTTCCCTAAGACCTTCTAACCACCGCTTAGAAAAAAAAAGGAACTCCGGTGTATTAGCAAGGTTCAGGTTTCTCATCTCGCAGAGTTCTTAACCTACTATGTCTATCTTTAAGTAGGTGAGGTGGGTTACCTTCAGAAGTAGCAAAGAGAGTAACCTTCAAAAAGTAAGTATCTAACATATACTTTGGTAGGTTTCAATAGGTGTTTGACAAGGGACTGTATTTGAACAGCGGTCAAGGTTAACAACCTAAGTCATCACTGAAGAATATCCATATCACACTCCTTATCTATGGTCTCTTGTCCTAAAAGATGAAGCATTGGATATTTTCAGTGTGAAAAACATCAACTAACTACCTTAACTCATTGGTTGAGTACCGCTAAGCATTTGGTTCAAAGCAACTAGAGTGTTTGTAGTAACAGTTCTTCCTTTCTCCTTCACTTTAATCTGATAAGTCAATGTCGTACTTATTCCTGCTTACTTGATCAACTTTCCAATTGGTTCGATGTTGACGTAACCTAGGGTATCATAACTAAATGGATGTAACACCTTGATTACTAGGGTGCACTCCTTCCCCCTTAAGTGCTAGTCTAGTAACTTTCATCACCTTGTGTTAATTACCTACATGTGCTTTGTTCACCACAACATTCAAAAGTTACTTCCTTTTGAAGTCGATGGTAGCTCTAACAACCTTATCATGAAGCAACATTGAAGGTGCCTCATCCAACTGAACCTTTGAAATACTTCGAGATGGTGTATCATCCTTTACTTCTGGCTCATATCTCACTTGTGCTCTATGGACACGTGGTATTTCTTCCGCCAGGGTGTTATCGACCAAGTGAGGTTTAAGAGCCTGAACTTCATGATAGTTGTCGAGCGCCTGAAGCATATCATGCTCAAGAGCTTCATGCCTATTTCTTCTCTTTCCTTGCTCCTATACACAGCATACTCACTATACCTAGGTATTGAAACAACAAAGAGAATATGACTGAAAAATCCGGATGATTCACTGCAATTTTTCCTCTGTTGGCATCGAGTTAAATCCAATCAATTGTATATTGCAACAGCAAAGGTTATGACAATTATCAAGTGATATGGTGCACCGTGAACAGCAGCATAGGTGCAACCCTCTCTGAACTAGTTCCCAACAGCTGTTTGCATTCTGCTCCAGACTAACCACTTTGCACTCAAACTCGAATTTGTATATAAAAATGACACTTTCAAGACAGGATCCAATTGACAAAGTTTTAGATTACCCTCCCACCTTTCCAATGGCTACTCATGGACCCCATTGGGTTTTTGGTTTACGAGTTATGAAGATGCACAGATGACATATTTCTGGTTAAATTCTGGCAGAACTTCCCCTAAAAGTTGGGTTTTTGGACACAATTCAACCATATATAATATTTCAAAGTTTGAAGTAACTTTAAATTACAATATTGTCACATAATATAATTCCTCGAAATGTTCACTTTCACATGTTTACAACATTTATACAGGTTGCATCTCGCAAATCTTCAAACCGTGCACAAAACCTCCAGATTCTGCAATGCCTTGGTAGATTTAACGATACATTGAATTCCACATTGTTACACTGATATATAGCTTTGAAGTTCAAAGTAAACTTGATAGAAGACTTTCTAAAGATTCTGGAAATGTATATATATGCCTATGTTACATCCCTATATTAGAAGATATGACTGGTTAAAGTTCAAAGTTTTTCTGGCAGAGTTTGGCAACTCCTGAACAGATGTGTCATTTTAAACTACACATTTGAAATGTTTCTGGGTGGAATTTTGGAACATCACCTCCACTTTCCATAACTGTATCACACTACTCCAAAAGAGGTTCCTAAAGGGAGATAGTGCAAAAATACCGAGACTGGTTCTATAACTTAGGAGATTGTAGCAGTTTTGGTCTTTGTGGTTTTTCACCAGTTTGATGTGCTTTTCTGCCCTAGAGGTAAAAAGGGAAGTTGCAGGAGACCTCTCAACCTTTCCATAACTGCTTTTCACACCTGCATTGGTGATATCTATGAAGAGATACTCACTGTCAAAGTTCAGCAATTTGCTGCCAAGACCAGACAGTGAAGTGTGAGTAAGATACTCTTGGGTTTGATTCATTTTTATGCCTTTATTTGTGAGAATTTGTCACCTGAATTAACCAAAAACTTGTAGATTAGAGTTACATCCTCAACACATACTTGAATTATCAACGTGTCCGATGTAACCCAAATGACATGTTGGTACTACGTTTCTCACCAAATAGAAAATCCTAACCGGATTACCTCCGGCTCATACGTCTCATAGGTGGCACTAAAATCAGGGTCGGTGGTTCTGAGAATGTATGTGGTGTCTCAGGCTGTGCCGTCTATGTTACCCACATCATTAGATCCGGAGGCCAGGACGGTGTCGGAGAGTGCACTGGTCGTGATGTCACGGCCTGCTGGGTGGTTCGATCCCCCGCAGGAGGGCGGAGGGTCCATGGACCGACATGACCAGGGAGGAGGTCGAGTGGGAGCGGCTCTGCGAGGGTGTTACCCATGACTACTCTCAGTTCTCCAATAGCCGAATTATTTTTTAAACCGGGTGTCGGGACCTCTCTGTTGTGCTCCACCACCTAAATGGGACATCTTCCAATGACTCAGTAGGTACAGAACTTGGCCCAGTGTTTGACACTTTTATTCTCAACCCGTCTGATGGCTGTACCGTGTGTTTGTTCAAGTATACCCGACATGTTGCCAGAGGTACGCATGCGTCATGGGGAGTCGGGCTTCACCTTGGTACGATGGGGACCGCAAAGGCGTCTCTACAGGTGGAGCTTGAGCGCGCCCGGGCAGATGCCGACGAGGCCCGGTGGGATTTGCTTGGGTGACCCAAGAGAAGTCTCAGGAGAGGACCGCCCATGAGAAGTTGGACGTCGAGCTGGTCTGGGCGCGCACCAAAGTGCAGGAGGCTCAAGACAGCCTGGAGTGAGCCCGGAGGGAAATGGACGGTTAGCACTTTCCTCCGTTGCCTTGTGTTCAAACTTTTTATTCTTTCGGTTGACTGTGTTCATTTGCGGGGTCCTCTACAGCCCTGCAGATGACCCTACGATTGCCAGAGCATACTGCCCAGATCTTGCGGGGTGAGCTGGACGCCCTTCAGACCGTCGCGACCCATGTTTCCTTCACAGTGCTAGGGCTATCAGGGGTGCAAACCCATCTGGAGACTCATCTGGGTGGTACCCCTGCTGAAAGGTGGCCTAGGGGGGTGAATAGGCTATTAAAACAATTAAGCAGTATTCAAAACTATCCTGATCCCCAAATATCGGATAAGTTCGAGCTGGGTCCGGACTTGTCCGACTTTGCTCGGACAAGTCTGACAGGAGCTGGATATGTCCGAGCTCCTACGCAGGACTTGATCAAAGGAGAGATTTTTCACAATGAAAATGGACCAAAATGAAACCTAGCAGTTCTATATGCAGTATAACAAGTATGGCAAGTGAGAGAACATGCTAGAAAGGGTAGAGACAAGTAAAACCTAGATTATCACAATAAAGAGTAAAGCAGTGCAGAAATGGTAAATGAGAACAAAAAGATTTTTCACTGAGGTTCAGTTTTACAAAGAAACCTACATCCTCGTTGAGAAGTCCACAAAAGACCGGACTTTCTCTAGCTTTCCCTCACCAAGAGACCATAAAGGTCGTTCCTTGGTTCTTCTACTATCTCAAGGGGTGGTACAAACTTCTTGGAAATGAAATCACACAAGAAATCACCGGGCGACGCCTAACCGTCTAGTGTTTGCACCCAAGAGTAACAAACACGAAAGAAACTCAGGCAAACAAAGCGAATCGAATCGATGCTCAACCCCAAAGCCACTTCTTGTTCAATCTCACAACAACTCTTTCGCTCTCTCCAAAAAACTTATATTTTGGCTCTTGGAGGTGAAAACTAGGTGGAGAAGTGCCCTTGAGAGAGTCCTGGGCGCAGGGGTGTGATTGAGAGGTTAGGGTATTCCTGACAGGGGTTTGGGTCCTCTATTTATAGTCAAAAAGTGATTTTGACCGTTGTTAGGCTGCCCACGTCGGACAAGTCCAAAAATATCTCAGACATGTCCGAGCTTATGGGCCCAGTGATGGTACAACTAAGTTTTTTATTCTTGAATCAGCGTGTAAAAGCCTGGGTGTCCAAGGTGGGGTTTTTGACTGACTTGTCCAAAGTTGAACACCTCGAAAAAGTCCACATAGGATAAGTTTGACTACCTCAGTCCAGGGTTAGACAGTGTGAATTCAAATATGTCCGACCAAACTTTGACAATTTTGAGTGGCCAAAATACTTAGAATTTTTCTAAGTCAAGGCTGTGCAGTGAGGACTCGAACATGTCTAATATGTTCGGACAAGTCCGGGGTTGTGCAGCAAGGATT
Organism: Tuctoria greenei; assembly: GCA_036927565.1. Lineage (NCBI taxonomy): Eukaryota > Viridiplantae > Streptophyta > Magnoliopsida > Poales > Poaceae > Tuctoria > Tuctoria greenei. The sequence goes on along the minus strand of JAYESD010000003.1, from coordinate 105,286,100 downwards.
CGGATATGTCTGACCCAACTCGGATAAGTCTGAGGTGGCCAGATGACTTGGAATTGTTCTAAGTCATGGTTATGCAGTGAGAACTCGTACATGTACAATGCAGGTAGGACAAGTCCAAATGTGTGCAGTGAGAATTCAGATATATCCGAGGTTATGGCTTGGACAAGTCCGTACTTAAGGTTTGTTGATTGTAATTAATTCCCAGGGTTTGAGCACCCATTGATTCTCTAAGTTTACAAGAGTCGTGTCCCTCTTGATAGTATGATTTTTCCTATGACTCAAGAAAGTGAACAACCCTAATTCTACGAATCCTTCCTTTTTGCACGTCTTTCCCCTTTTTCAAGTATTTTCAATAGTAGCTTTTCCTTATATTTAATCTCTACAATATATCAACAAATACATTAGTTCTTTAACTGTTTGTCATTAATCATCCAAAACCCACAAGGGTCCTAGATGCACTTCCAATCTCCCCCTTTTTGGTGATTAATGACAACCAAATAAAATTTTCGATTGAGAGATAATTAATATGATTTTAAGTGCTGAGTGAGTATGAGCAATTGAATATGACAAATAGAGTAATCTCATACTCATTTAACACTTGTGGGGTGCCTATATGCATAGTGTCCGAAGTGATGAATCGTGATGCACAAATGACATGATTTGGCATATTTTGGTATAACTTGCAAGATTCACAACATATGAGCAATATAATGCACAATAAACTCAAAATGCATTAACATTGAGTAACACGAAGCAATATAGGCATAAAGAGCAATAAGTGCACCAAGCTTAAACAAGTTTTAAAAATATTACAAGTCCTCTATAGTTCTCCAACACACAACACACACAACAAGAATGAAAGTACTACTACTACTTCTCCCCTTTGGCATCAAGACACCAAAAAGGAGAAAAACTAAGAAAATCTACTATTCATCTTCATCGTGGAATTGGAGTCCTCCATGACGTAGTCGCCATCTCCGTCCAAAGGAGAGGAAGCAGTTGCAGGAGGAGGAGCGCTCTAGGAAGCAAAAGAGGTGAAGAAGGCTCACTCCTCCTCAGTTGTCACACCCGGTTCCCCGAATGAACCAAGCGTGATGCATACACGTGTCAAGGATGTTCATCACACATACACGAGTGCATCACAAACGATATTCAGATAATAACCATGTTTCAAATAATAAATAGTACCTTATTACAATATCCAAATAGTCTCAAATCACAAGTTCTAATAATAATGCAGTGGAAAACTAAGCACTAGTAGACTCGACCTCCACACGCATTTGATGGTAACACGTACGCCTAGTACTCCTCGTAATCCTATAGATACTCCAAATTATCACCTATTACTGAATTAATATTGGAATAGCAAGGGTGAGCACATGTCGTACTCAGCAAGTGTAGGAAAATATGACATGTAGCTTAAATAAGGACGATAATAATGGTTCATTGCAGAAAGCACATTTCATTCATAAAAGTAGAAAAGCGCGACTTACAATTACTATGTGAGGTCAATTCCCATCATAACCCAAATAACCAACAATACCATATCCAAATCCGTCAATTACCATTACCAACCATCCAATAATGAACCGACATGATTAACCATAACCATCCATAATTATCCATAATTACCTGTATCCAACTCATCATAACCGAACTCATACCCCAATCCCAATTCCAACCATTACTCAATACTCACGTCCATAACTCTAATCGTGTGAGGGTCTAGGTCGCTCGTAAGCAGGAGCACGACTATCATGATAGTTTTACACTGTGCAGATGTTGTACCACTTTACTCACAAGTTCATGATTTCATCACCTTTCAGTGACTAAATAATCTCATTTATGTCGTCTCACACTTCTATCGGTGTATGGCCAAGAGATTACAAAATAGCTTTTACAAAGTGACTACCAGCATGTGCAGACTCACTAAGGTTTCACTAGAGGTGATGTCTCCAAATGAACACATCTATCCAAGGGCCCCCTCTTGTGCCGTTTGGATCCCAGGACAGTCCCGCCACTATTGCAAACCCAACCGACTCCCATTCTCCGATCCTACAAAATGATCCGAACAATGTTGTCAGTACACAAATTAATGGCTAAGCTGCACCCATACTTGGCCCTGTGATGGAACTGTTGTCTTGGGTGGTCGCTCCATGAATCGGTCCTTAGATCTAAAGCAAGCAAAACCACCAAATAATGCAACCCATTCCACACATCCAGCTTGTTTAGATCCTTAAGTTCCATGATGCTAAGGGTCATTACCATCATCTTGCATAGATCACATGATTAAGGTGTGAGACCTATGTGTGCTGAATACATTGGCTATGGCGATAAAAGTTTTGAATACTACCAAAACACCTTTATCATCAAGGTCGGACGCTAGGTTGTACTAGCTTTGGTAAGTTCTGGCGCTAGGTTGTACTAGCTTTGGTAAGCTCTGGCGCTAGGTTGTACTAGTTTTGGTAAGCTCCAGTGCTAGGTTCTACTAGCTTTGGTAAGCTCCGACTCAAGCTCTGGTTAGCTTTGGAAAGGTTCAGAGCTTGATCGCAATGTTCCTATTTTTACTGTGAATTGTTTCGAACTTGCTTTACATTGTTGGAAAGATTTCTTAGTATTCATTTTCTAAGTTTTTGGTGCATTTTGGTTGATATGGCTGATATCATTTTGCTATGTTTTGCAACATGCTTATGTGAGGTGCTCACGTAAGATGTTGTAGTTTTGGTACTAACGAGAGTCAAGTCGTGGACTTGTGCTCGAAAGTATTGGTTGTTTATTCATGTGCAGGTGTTGCTTGAGTTCAAGACATGGCTGGTGACGGGATCCATTGAACTAGTCTTAGGGAGAAGATGAGGTTCAACAACCAAGTTCACGAGGAATTGTGGTTGAGTTGATCAAGAGGTTGCGCAACATGTTTGAATCAAGAATAATGCATATGAAGGTATTGTGGACGTTGTTAGAAGATGTTTGCATGTATGGAAGGAGTGCATGGACGTGGCTACATGGTTCCGAGGCGTGATGAAGAGATGTGGACATAAAGAATTGGTCTGGAAAGGTCCAACCGACTAGGTTATGGACTCAGGCTGCGACTGAGTCGTGTTTGACTCAAATATGGAAAGATTTGAGTTGGTTATGATAGGATTTTTTGTGGGTCACGAATTTTAGTTGTTTTAGGAATGTGGGATATGTTCCTAAGGTGTTTGGAAGTCTTAAGATTACTTCTATCTGCATATAGAAGAGTCCTAAGCAGTTATGGAAAGTTGTGATTCGTGATTTGAGTAGGATTAGAGTCCTAGTTGAGATAGGGTTGGCCTAAGGGCTGGTTATATAAACAAGGGAGGCAAGAGCTCATGGGGGACGACTTTTGGGCTGTTCCTCTTGTGTTCTATTGAATAAAATTCGTAGTTGAAAGGAACTTTTGTGCCTTGTTCGTCCGACTTGTTCCAGACAAGTTTTTCTCGTCGAGTTTCTGCACATCACTACCTTTCTTCGGTGGTTTTATCATAACTCGAGTTTTAAAGATCCAATTGACATGATTCTTTTTGGGTAGTCTTAACAAATTAATTATCTATCATCTGTCAAAATTTCACGGTCATTGGATTTGTGGTTTCAGATCTACACGAGCTTCTTTGCAGCATTTCAGAACTATTTTTCTCGGGTAGGACAGATTGACCTTTGTTCGATCTTTCAATCGTAACTTGAGTTTCTCTCGACGGATTTGAGTGATTCTTGTTGTGTGGTCTTCGTGACTTGATTCTCTCTTATATCTATCACTTTTGTCACGGTGAAACCTGATTAGATTAGTCTCACACATGATTTCTTTAACAGATCGTTTTTCTGCCGAAGGGGTTGGGATTTAATTATTTCCGTTGCGTAAGATTTTTTAATCTACCATTCACCCCCTCTGGTAGCTTTTCACGTGCTCTTCAATCCTACAATTGGTATCAGAGCCACGGTGCTCTAATCGTTGTGATTTGTACGTGTTTTTACTAATAATTATGGAGAAATACTCTGCAAAACCTTGTGTCTTTAGTGGTATTGGTTTTCAGGTTTGGAAGGCACATATGGAAGCCTTCATCCAGGCTCAAGGCTTCGCAATATGGGAGAAGGTATACAAGCCTGATGAAGTGCTGTCAAACGATCAAGTTACAACTACAAATCTGAGAGATGTCGACAACAACAACAAGGCTCGGAACTTAATCATACAAGGATTAACTCAAAGCGACTTCGACCGTTTTGCACACCTCCGATCTGCATACGATGTGTGGAAAGCACTTTGCGACTACCACGAAGGATCTAACACTATCAAGGAGGTAAAACAAGATATGTTTAAAAAGAAATACATGCATTTTGAGATGCAACCCGGTGAGTCAATTGACGATCTCTTTGCTCGTTTTAACAAAATTCTCAGCAACTTGTGTAGTGTCAATGTTAATTTTTCAGATGCTGAAAATGCTAGGCAATTACTAAGTGCATTAGACATGTCAATTTGGGAGATGAAAGTCACATCTATTCGTGAATCTACTGTCATGAGTACACTTACATTAGATGTTCTTTATTCTAAATTGAAAACTCATGAAATTGACATAATCTCACGTAAGAACCCCAACAAGTCTATTGCTTTTGTTTCTCAACGTGATATGCCTAGCGCCGGCTAGACTTTATCTTGTGGTACACTTGCTTTGTTGTCCTCTATAACCCTTGAACAGATTGAGGAGTTTCCAGAGTAGGAGCTAGTGCTTCTCTCTACTAGGTTCTCGAAAGCATTGCAAAATGTGAGAACTAGAAGGAGAGGAAGCTCCGAACCTCAACGATGTTTTGAATGTGGTAAGACACGACATTTTCATTCAGATTGCCCTAACCTTTCAGGTTCTACTTCCTGGGATGAAAAGGAAACAAGGACGAACCACTCCTCTACAAAAGATACAAATAAAAAGAAGGGTTTTACATGAGGTCAATTGGTGAGCAGTTTTATCTCCGCACTTCAAGAACTTGGCTCAAGCGATGTGGACATTGGAAGTGACGAAGATGAAGATGATTTGGCAAACTTGTGCTTCATGGCGGGCAAGTCAAGATCAAGTATGGAGGAGGTTGAACACAATAGCGACAATGATGAGGTATGTCCTACTTGCGAAGAAATGTGTGATGCTATTTCTCGTGCCACTGTTATAGTTAAGAAAAAGGACAAAAAGCTTAGGGACAATGCTGTTAAAATTGAGTCACTAGAATCTGAAATTAATCGTTCGAAATCTTGATTCCTAGTGATGATTCTTGTTCCTCATGTGATTTATTATATGAACAATTGTCCTTATTAAGAAGTGTGCACACCTCCACACTTGATAAACTTGAGTCAGAAATTGAAAAGAACAAAGAGCTTCCTGCACTTAATGATAAAAACTTGAGGGATGCTAGCTGTTCTACAATTGATTTGCATTGTTCTACTTATGATGATCTTGATAGGAAACTACAAGATGCTATGAATGAAATTTCTATATTGAACAATGCTTTACGTTCTTATGAAGTTAAATTTTGTTTCAATTGCAAATTAAAAGGAAAAACTTCATATGAGAATTGCCTTGATCTGTCCAATAAACTTGATAACATGAATAGGACATTAGATCGATTTTGTTATGGGAATAAGAACCTAAACTTGCTGCTGAATTCTTCCAAGTCTTGTTATGATAAAACTGGTTTAGGTTTTGATTCTCATGCTCATGCTAAGGCACATCCAACTAAAATTGTAAAGTCATTAGGAAGTGGTTTGATTCAAACAGTTCCTAAACAAAAAGAAGTGGTTTTCAAATCTACAAGAGTGTTGTCTCATTCGGTTTCAAATAAAAATGTTGCTTGCTCATCTAGACATGAACACAAAGTTAAATTTCACTGTACCTATTGTGGTAGAGATGCTCATGTCATAGATTTTTGTTATAGACTAGCTAAACAATATAAAAAGGAAAGAATGATTGCTAGATCTCATAACTTTCATGTAAAATTTGCTACACTTGCTAAACCGAATGATAGGAACATGCAATATGTTGTAATGTGTCGAAAACATGCAAAGGTTGCTCCCAAACCTACTATTTTTTGTGCTACACATGTAACATCTCGTAGGATAGTAGTTGGATACAAAAATCCTCAAGCTTTGGCTCATAAACCTGCTGTTTTATCTCAGCGTTCGCGTGTTATTCCTGCTGGATGTCGTCTGACTCAGTACTGGATTCCTAAATGCCTTTTGACTAACCTCAGTATTGAGTCATCGACGTATTGTGCTTCTATGTAGGTTAGACGCTTGAGGAAGGAGAACATTTGGATTGTGGATTCAGGTTGCTCACGCCACATGACCGGTAACAAAGAATGGTTCTCCTCCCTCTCTTTTGTGTCACGTGTAGAGAATGTTACTTTTGCCGATAATTCTTCAACTCCTATAATTGCTAAGGGTTCAGTTAGAGGAAATAATCACTACACTTTGAAGTATGTGGCACTTGTTAAAATTTTGAAATACAACTTGCTTTCTGTTTCACAACTGCTAGATGAAAATCTGGAAATTATTTTCACTAAAAATTGCTGCAAAGTTGTAAATTCAAACAGTGAGCTTATTTTTAACATGTCACGGTTTGGAATAGTTTTTAAAGCTGATTTTGATATGTCTTCCTCTAAGCATTGGTGTCTAGTTGCTAATGATTCCAAAGATTTATATTTTTGGTATCGTAGACTTGGTCACGTAGGCTTTGATCATCTCACGCGTGTTAGTGATCTTGATCACATACGTGGGTTGCCTAAGCTTAAAGGGGACAAATAAATTGTGTGCCCTTCATGTAGACATGCTAAGATGGTTGCAGATTCACATACTCCTCTCACAATGATCATGACAACTGAACCGGGTCAACTTTTGCACCTTGACACCGTAGGACCTTCACGTGTTCAATCCTTCGGAGGTAAATGGTATGTTCTTGTGATTGTTGATGATTATTCTAGATACTCTTGGGTTTATTTTATGGCATCTAAGAATGAAGCTTTTAGTCGCTTTATAACTTTATTTCTTATATTATCAATTGATCACCCAGGATCTTTAAAATCAATTAGAAGTGATAATGGAACTGAGTTTAAAAATAGATCTTTTAATCACTTTTGTGCTGAAAATGGAATAGATCATCAATTTTCTTCACCATATGTACCTCAACAAAATGGTGTTGTAGAAAGAAAGAATAGAACCTTAGTTGAGATGGCTAGGACTATGCTTGATGAATATCAAACTCCTAGGAAATTTTGGGCTGATGCGATTGCAATCGCTTGTCATGTCTCAAATCGTGTTTTCTTGCGCGCTAAGCTAGGTAAAACACCATATGAGCTCCGGTTTGGACATAGGCCTAGTGTTACACACTTTCAGGTCTATGGATGCAAATGCTTTGTTAGGAAACATGGTAATCTTGATAAATTTGAACCTAGATCCATTGATGGTATGTTTCTTAGTTATCCATCTCATACTAGAGGCTACCATGTGCTTTTACTTGACGCTAACAAAATTGTGGAGACTTGTGAAGTGTCTTTTGATGAAGTTAGCACAGGTACTAGCTCAAACATTGCAGGTCCGGATCCATATCTGAAGGGGGAGAGCATTTTCGTTGAAGACGAGGAAGAGGTGGAGCTGCTGTCCAAAAATTCAGCAGCTAATGACATTGTTCCAGCTCCTGATTTTGATTCACAGCCAGCACCGACGACCACCATTGCTGGTCCAGATCCTCCTCAAGTCACAAGCTCATCGATTTGTGATGAACATGAAGAAGAAGAAGCTTGTGAAGTGTCCACTCCCCTCCCCTCCGGGTTATCAAAAGTCATCCTCCACAACAAATGATTGGAAGCTTGCATGAACGAGTCACATGGTCCAGGTTTTGCGATCCAAACTCTCATGCTCATTCTGCTTTTGTTGCTTCTTTTGAACCCAAAGATATATCACACGCACTCACTAATGAATCTTGGATTATTGCCATGCAAAAAGAGTTAGAAAATTTTGAAAGAAATAATGTTTGGAAACTTGTACATCCACCTCAAGGTCACACTTTAAGTGGAACTAAATGGGTGTTTCAAAATAAACAAAGTGGGGATGGGGTTGTGGTCAGGAATAAGGCTAGGTTGGTTGCTCAAGGTTTCACTCAAGTTGAAGGTCTAGATTTTGATGAAACTTTTACTCCTGTTGCTAGATTAGAAGCCATAAGAATTTTGTTAGCTTTTGCTGCTTCTAAAGGTTTTAAGCTTTATCAAATGGATGTTAAAAGTGATTTTCTTAATGGCTACATAGATGAGGAGGTTTATGTCAAACAACCACCGGGTTTTGAAAATCCAGATTTTCTTATCATGTTTACAAACTGTCCAAAGCCTTGTACGGTCTCAAACAAGCCCCTAGAGCATGGTATGATAGGTTAAAAACATTCTTACTTTAAAAGGGGTTTACCATGGGCAAGGTTGATAAAACTCTTTTTGTGCTTAAGCATGGCAATGACTCATTATTCGTTCAAGTGTATGTGGATGATATTATCTTTGGTTGTGCTTCTCATGATCTTGTGTCCAAGTTTTCAGCTATTATGAGTTCAGAATTTGAGATGAGTATGATGGGAGAACTCACGTACTTTTTGGGGCTGCAAATCAAGAAAACTAAGGAGGGTACCTTTGTGCATCAAACGAAGTATACAAAGGACCTTCTAAGGCGCTTCAACATGGACAAAAGCAAGCCTCTTCTGACACCAATGTGAACAACAACAACACTTGAACTTGATGAAGATGGTGAACCTGTGGATCAAAAAAAGAATATAGAAGCATGATCGGATCACTTTTGTACCTCACGGCATCAAGACCGGACATACAATTCAGTGTATGTCTTTGTGCATGGTTTCAATCCTCTCCACGTGTTTCACATCGTCAAGCCCTCAAAAGGATTCTCAGTACTTACATGGAACTCAATAATTTGATATTTTTCTTCCTTCTTCCTCAACCATTACTTTGAAAGCTTTTTCGGATGCTGATTTTGGGGGTTGTAGGATTGATAGGAAACATACTTCTAGTGCTTGTCATTTTCTTGGTAATTCGCTTGTTGCTTGGTCCTCTAGAAAACAAAACTCAGTTGCACAATCCACATCCAAATCTGAATATGTAGCTCCTGCTAGTGCTTGCTCACAAATTCTTTGGATTGTTCAAACACTTAAGGACTATGAGGTTGATCTAGATAGTGTTCCACTGTTTTGTAATAACACTAGTGCCATTTGCATTGCTAAAAAACCCCGTGCAACATTCTAGAACTAAGCACATTGACATTAGGTATCACTTTGTCTGTGATAATGTTGAAAAAGGAAACATTGTGCTTCACCATCTAGATATCGAACAACAATTGGCTGACATTTTTACAAAACCTTTGGATTTCACTCGTTTTTGTTTTATTCGTAGTGAAATAGGGGTTATGCATCCTCATGGATTAAATTGAGGGGGAGTTTTGAAACTTGGAAATTCCATTTGTGAATCCGAACTTAAAATAATATGAGCATAATATTTCATACATATATGACTTTGTGATTCCTTTTACATGCTGAAAGTTCTTACTACATTACTCGTGTTATACATTTTGTAGTTTTTGCCATGTATAGTAATTGGAATAATTACTTACACTAAATCTGGTCATGGTCGAATTTTCTTGCTGTTTTGAACTTGTTGCATGCTCACAAGTGCTTTTAACCATAAAGAATTAATCAAGTAATCAACTCACATGTTGAGTTTTTATGAACAAATATAAATTGAGAAAAGATTAAGAGAATATGCATGCATCACACTTCTTATTTTGAGATGGCTTATCATTGCGCTTAGATATGAACTTAGAAGAAGTTGTGTATGACTAAAACCATGTCCTTAAGCTTCTGATTGTCAAATCACATAGGCTTGGCTTGGTTGGTTAGAATAAGGCAGATGCGCATATAATCCCTTGCAAATATCATATGATCTAAATTTGTGCTTTGGAAAATAGTAAAATGCAGCAACAAGTGTCATGCTTTCAGGTTTTGAAATAGTTAAGTTTTTGAGATCATGACTTGCATTGGAAATTACATTTGATCTCTAGCATGGCTTACACTACTTTATGTATTTCATTGATGTGATAGTGTAAGTTACTTGATAGTATGACTTGGATGAGCTTTGTTTTATATGTATATGTTATAATATGCTCATAACAATTAAAATTTGTTTTATAAACCTTGCTGAATACATTGTCAAAGGGGTGAGACAATATGTAATTTTTAAAAGATAAGTATGCAAGGGGGAGAAATTGATTACACATCACATATTCAAAATTGTTTTGGCACGATTCTTCTCAGGAAAAATTTTTTTCTTCTCATTTTTTTCTGTTTTACAAAGGGGGAGAAATTGTTTTCAAAACTTTTCATGTAAATAAGCCAATGTTCGGATTTTAAGTGGTGTTGCCAATGCATTCCTCAAGGGGGAGATTGTGAGACCTATGTGTGCTGAATACATTGGATATGGCGATAAAAGTTTTGAATACTACCAAAACACCTTTATCATCATGGTCCGATGCTAGGTTGTACTAGCTTTGGTAAGTTCCGGCGCTAGGTTGTACTATCTTTGGTAAGCTCCGGCGCTAGGTTCTACTAGCTTTGGTAAGCTTCAGCTCAAGCTCTGGTTAGCTTTAGCAAGGTTCGGAGCTTGATCGCAATGTTCCTGTTTTTACTGTGAATTGTTTCGAACTTGCTTTACATTGTTGGAAAGATTTCTTAGTATTCATTTGCTAAGTTTTTGGTGCATTTTGGTTGATATGGCTGATATCATTTTACTATGGTTTGCAACATGCTTATGTGAGGTGCTCACATAAGATGTTGTAGTTTCTAAACTAACGAGAGTCAAGTCGTGGACTTGTGCTCGGAAGTATTGATTACTTATTCATGTGCAGGTGTTGCTTGAGTTCAAGACATGGCTGGTGACGGGATCCATTGAACTAGTCTTAGGGAGAAGATGAGGTTCAACAACCAAGTTTGGGAGGAATTGTGGTTGAGATGATAGGGAGGTTGTAACATGTTTGAATCAAGAACAATGCATATGATGGTATTGTGGACGTCATTGGAAGATGTTTGATCGTATGCAAGGAGTGCATGAACGTGGCTACATGGTTCCGAGGCGTGATGAAGAGATGTGGACATAAAGAATTGGTCGGAAAGGTCCAACCGACTAGGTTATGGACTCAAGCTACGACTGAGTCGTGTTTGACTCAAATATGGAAAGATTTGAGTTGGTTATGATAGGATTTTCGTGTGGGTCATGAATTTTAGTTGTTTTAGGAATGTGGGATACGTTCTTAAGGTGTTTGGAAGTCTTAAGATTGCTTCTATCTGCGTATAGAAGAGTCCTAAGCAGTTATGGAAAGTTGTGATTCGTGATTTGAGTAGGATTAGAGTCCTAGTAGAGATTGGGTTGGCCTAAGGGCCGGTTATATAAGCAAGGGAGGAAAGAGCTCGTGGAGGACGAATTTTGGGCTGTTCCTCTTGTGTTCTATTGAATAAAATTCGTAGTTGAAAGGAACTTTTGGGCCTTGTTCATCCGACTTGTTCCAGACAAGTTTTTCTCGTCGAGTTTCTGCACAGCGCTACCTTTCTTCGGTGGTTTTATCATAACTCGAGTTTTAAAGATCCAATTGACGTGATTCTTTTTGGGTAGTTGTCGGTACCCTAAAAACCGTACACCCCCTGAGGTTACAAAGATCTCGAAGGAAGGCCATCTACTTGGTTTGAAGACCCTCGGAGGTCCACTTGTCAGACATGACCGGACCCGCTTCTCCAACATGGTTAATCCCTGGGTCGTCACGTGTGTGACTAACCCGGAGCTACCGCCCACAAGGGGGAAGCTCCGGGCCACGTACCGAAACGGCACCTCCGAACTTAACCCCAGACCGAGAGAAGCTCCGGACCTGACACGTGTCTAATAGCCCCGGAGCTACCTGCTTCCCTCAGCAAGCTCCGGAGCTGCCACATGTCAAATCGTCGGACCTGCCAGCCTCTAACCTCCGGAAGACCTTGTAACGGCTCCGGATCTTCAAAGGAGAGCTAAGGACTTCAAGACCAAATTAAATGCCATTAATGCCATATTAATGACACTTAAACGGACGATCTTAACACCTGTAACGGCGCTGTCGGAGCCCGTTACAGGATCATTAACAACAATTAATCGTGTATCAATACTAGTAACCGCAGGGGCCACATGTCGGGCCAGGCTAGCTTGTAACGGCCTGTCCTTGTACTATAAAAGGACAGGCCGACGATACACTCAGACGGACGTACACAGAGGTTGACAAGCGATCATACTTGACAAGCTAATACAACACCAACACACCCGTGGAGTAGGGTATTACGCTCAGGCGGCCCGAACCACGTAAATCCTTGTGTCTCCTGTGTTAAACTGCAATTCACCTTCTTGAGTCTCCGCGCACCCACACCGAACCACAAACTCCTTCAACACTTTAGCAGTGTCAGGAGATCTGCCGACTCCAACAGTCGACAGTTGGCGCACCAGGTAGGGGCGCCTGAGATTTTCGAGAATGGTGAACTCCGCGGCTGGATCATCTAACGGCCAACCTGCTGCTCAGGCTATTGGTGGCAATCCCTCCAACAGGCAGCCACCGGCAGGAGCCTCAGCACCAGCAGGAGCCACACTCCCACCACCATCTTCTCCGGCAAATCGTGCTGGGCAACGTGATGGTGCGCCGGCGTCACTTACTGCATCGGCAAGTCATGACAACCCGGAACACGCGCTCCATGCAGCGCGAGCTCTTCTCCAACGTCCACCACCTCCAGATGCATCTCGAGATGCAATGGAACAGTGGAGGGCTGATGTGGACCATTTGGTCGCAGCAGCGGCCGAACGCCTCAACAACCAGGGTCCTCCTCCTTCAGGACGGGACCCGTCGCAGCGGCGGACTTTGTCAGGAAGACTTGGTCAGCACGTCTCCAACAACAGGAGACGACCTGCGTCACAATAGGTGACGTCGTTGCCCTTTGGGGCACGACGCACCCATACGGTATCCAGGCTTTCGACTCATGACCTCCGGGCGGAGCTTGATCGCCGATACCGCCAGCAGGATGGCCGTGTCCATATCGAGCGTGCTCGTGAAAGACGGGAAGCTCAGGACCTTTCTACTCTGGAAGGAGTAGGAGGAGGCTGTTCAGCCCTAGCTATGCACCTGCGCATGGTTAGATGGCCACAGAAGTTCCAGCCACACCTGCCGGAAAAATTCGACGGGACTGTCAACCCCACCGAATTCCTTCAGATATACTCCACTGCAATCTTGGCAGCTGAAGGAAACGAGGCTGTGATGGCCAATTACTTTTCAGTGGCCTTAAGTGGGACCGCCAGGTCCTGGTTTATGAGCCTTCCACCCAACTCTATCAATAGTTGGGAGGAGCTGTGCCGTCAGTTCACTGCCAACTTCGGGAGTTCATACACCCGACCAGGCACTGAACTGGACCTTTTTGCGGTCGTGCAAAAAGGGGGAGAATCTTTGCGGTCCTTCATCCAGAGGTTCTCTCAGGTACGCAACACAATCCCTTCTATCTCAAGTGCTTCTGTCATTGTGGCATTCAGACAGGGCGTATGAGACAAGAAGATGTTGGAGAAGCTGGCGATCAAAGAGATCACCAGCGTCACGGAACTCTTCAGCCTGGCAGACAAATGTGCCAGAGCTGCGGAGGGCCGTGAAATGCACTCCAAACCAGCCTCGGAGGATCACAAGAAATCCTCCAAAGAAGAAGCCGCTACCTCTGGGGGTGGCAAGAAGAAAAAGAAGACCAACGGCAAGAAGAAGCCGTCGGCTGGCACATGCAACGTTGCAGCTGCTGTAACTCCGGGTGGCCGGGGGCCACGCCCCGAGAAGCGACCTCGACCGTCTTCCGAAGACGGTGGCAAACCCAAAGTGTGGTGTCCCATTCACAAAACGGGCAGCCACAGTTTGGAAGACTGCCGAGAGGTCCAAAACCTTGCCGAGCGCTACAGTAAGCGCCGGGAAGGGTCCCCTTTCCGACAGAGGGAAGGAAAACAGAAGGTCGACGAAGCTCCGGCTGAAGAGGAGTTAGGGTTTCAGGATCCCAAAAAGGTCCTGAAGGCCGTCTACACCCCCGTCGACGATGACTCTGACGTCTCTGACAACGAGCGTCGGAAAACCATGAACACCATTTTTGGTGGATCATGGGACATCACATCCCACCGCGTCATCAAGACTATGCGTCGGGATATGGTCGCTGTAGCTCCTACAGCTAGACCGGAGCCACATCAAAAGTGGATGGACACATCCATCACTTTTGATGCTTCGGACTGTCCTCGAAGCATGGTCGGAGCTGGACAGTTACCTTTGATGGTATCTCCCACCATTAATAACATCCAGCTCCATCATGTTATGGTGGACGGAGGTTCGGGGCTGAACCTCATAAGCTTTGAAGCTTTTACCAAGCTTCAGCTCCGACCTTCGGATCTCCAGCCCTCTCGACCTTTCTCCGGAGTAGGTCCGGGGGCCATTACCCCACTCGGGGCTATAACTCTCCCCGTTACCTTCGGGACACGGGAGAAGTATCGCACCGAGAAGTTGGTCTTCGACGTCGCCCAGATCAACTTACCATTCAACGCCATCTTGGGTAGACCTACCCTATAGAAATTCATGGCAGCTGCTCATTATGGATACCTGGTGTTGAAGATGCCAACACCAGTAGGCGTTCTCTGGATCCGCGGAGATCGCACCGCCGGAGTAACTGCTCTGGAGGAGCTCCATGCACTCACCACGGCGCAAGAGGAGGACTCCAGACAGGAGCAAGCTCCGAAACCCCCGAGCATTCGTCAACGAGGCTCAACCTCTGCACCCCGTGTGCAGCCAAGCGGCGACACCGACATTCCCGTCAAAGTCGTCCAAATTGGTTCCGATGCCGCTCAAACCACCCGTATATCGGGAGGGTTGAACGACAAATAGGAACTCGCGCTCATCACTTTCCTCCGGGCCAATGTTGACGTGTTTGCCTGGCAACCATCACAAATGCCTGGGATCCCCAGGGAAGTGATTGAGCACAATCTTATGATTTACCCTGATGCTCGGCCTGTGCATCAGAAGCCTCGGAAGCATTCCGTAGAGTGGCATAACTTCATCCGACAAGAAGTGAAGAAGTTGCTCGAAGCCGGATTCATCCGAGAAGTCTTCCATCCAAAATGGCTGGCGAACCCAGTCGTTGTGCCCAAGGCCGGCGGGAAGCTTCGGATGTGCATCGACTACACCACACTGAATAAGGCATGTCCAAAAGATCCATTCCCACTACCTAGAATAGATTAGATAGTGGATTCCACCTCCGGGTGTGAGTTACTGTGTTTCCTAGACGCATATTCTGGGTATCATCAAATCAGGATGTCTAGGGAGGATGAAGAGCATACTTCATTCATCACAGTAGATGGATTGTACTGTTACACAGCTATGCCATTTGGTCTCAAGAATGCAGCTTCAACTTTTGTACGAGCTATGTACAAAACTTTTGAAGAACTCATCAGAGACATAGTGGAAGTGTACGTCAATGACATCGTGGTCAAGGTCAAGAACAAGGAGTCCCTCTTGGACACCTTGCAGGCTGTCTTCGACAAGCTGCGGGCCACCCGCACGAAGCTAAACCCGGACAAGTGTGTCTTCGGGGTTAGCTCCGGAAAACTTCTTGGTTTCCTGGTAAGTCACCGGGGCATAGAGGCTAATCCGGCGAAGATAAAATTCATTGAATACATGCGGCCACCAACCCGCATCAAAGACGTCCAAAAGTTAACTGGATGTCTAGCAGCCCTCAGTCGGTTCATATCAAGACTGGCGGAATGAGCACTTCCCTTCTTCAAGTTGTTGAGGAAGTCCGGACCATTCCAATGGTCCGAAGAAGCAGAGAAGGCATTCCAGGAGCTGAAACAGTTCCTCACCACCCTACCAATTCTGGTAGATCCGAACCCTGGTGAGCCTTTGTTGCTTTACATTTCAGCTACTGACGAAGTCGTCAGTATGGTTCTGGCTGCGGAGAGACCGGAACTACCCCATAGTCAGGAATCCAGACCCCTTCGGGAGGGTCCGGAGGTTCCTGAAAGTGAGTCTGGGTCCCAACTCCCAGACTCAAACCCACAAGAAGTCACTTCAGAAGACCCAGACCCCTCTGAGAGGGTCCAGGTCATTTCTGAAGAAGCTTCGGGTTCCTCCAGCCAGAACCCGGAGGTCCCCGAAGAGAATCCGGACTCCTCCGACAGGGTCTGGATCAATGAAGAGGAAGCTCCGGACCCCTCCGGGAGGGTCCAGACCATTCAACGCCCGGTATACTTCATCAGTGAAGTATTACATGATGCCAAGACTCGATACCTAGAGGTGCATAAGCTGCTTTATGCAGTTCTTATTGCCTCCAGGAAGCTTCGACACTACTTCCAAGCTCACAAAGTCTCGGTGGTGACCTCCTATCCACTTCGAGCGATCTTGCATAATCCCAATTCAACTGGGAATATTGCAAAGTGGGCTGCGGAATTGGCTGAATTTGATCTCGAATTCATTCCGAGGCAAGCAATCAAGAGTCAAGCGTTGGCAGATTTCGTGGCGGAATGGACTCCCTTTCCATCAAACCCTGGGGGCCCCAGTGAACAGAAGACGGAGCATCAAGCTCCAACCTTCACCGAGCCTCACTGGACCCTCTACTTCGATGGCTCCATGCAGAAGCAGGGGGCCGGAGCTGGAATCCTTCTCCTTGCACCGACTGGGGAGAAGGTGAAATACATGGTGCACCTTGACTTCAAGGCAACCAACAACATGGCGGAGTATGAAGCACTCATCTACGGACTAAAGGTGGCACTGTCATACGGTGTCAAGCAACTGCTGGTCAAAGGAGATTCACAGCTCATCATCAAGCAGGTGAAGGGTGAATGCTCCTGCAATAATCTCCAGCTAGCTGCTTACCTCCTTGAAGTCCAGAGGCTTCAGAAGGACTTTGAAGTCCTAGACCTCCACCATGTTCAGCGTGCCCACAACGCTGAAGCTGACGAACTCTCGACCAAAGCGTCAACCGGAGCTCTGGCTCCTGACGGAATCTTTGTCCGGAGGTTGTCAAAACCCACAGTTCAGCCTGCCGAACTGAACGAAGGGGGCAAGATCAACATCCCGAAGCTGACGGTCCCGATGGCCCTGTTACCATGGCAGCCATCAAGGGTCGTAGGTGCTGTCGGAAGCTCTGAGCAACCCAGCACGCAAGACTCAAATGCTCAAGTCAGTTCCAATGCATGGATCTCGGAGATCCGAAACTACTTGAAAGACAACATCCTTCCTGACGATGATGTATCCGCTGACCGGGTAGTCAGATTGGCTAAAAGATACACGCTGGTAGAAGGGGATATCGACCGGCGCGGTGCCAATGGCATCCTAATGCGGTGCATCACAAGGGAAGAAGGTTGCGAGCTCCTCGCAGAAATCCATGGAGGTGAGTGTGGGAACCACGCATCTTCCCGCACGCTGGTCGGAAAAGCCTTTCGACATGGCTTCTACTGGCCTACAGCGCTCCAGGATGCCACTGAGCTGGTGAAGAAATGCGAAGCATTCCAATTTCATGCAAGGCAAATTCATACACCGGCTCAGCCCTTACAAATGATACCTCCTACATGGCCCTTCGCTGTGTGGGGGATGGATATCTTGGGACCCTTCCCATGAGCTGTCGGAGGTTACAAGTTCTTGTACGTCGCCATTGACAAGTTCACCAAGTGGACGGAAGCAACTCCAGTTGTGACGATCAACAAGCAATCTGCTATCAACTTTCTGCAATCCATTGTGAGCAGATTTGGAGTCCCAAACAAGATCATCACTGATAATGGGACTCAATTCACAAGCTCCGCATTCCAAGGATATTGCGAAGACCTCGGCATACAAGTTTGCTACGCCTCCGTAGCTCATCCAGCCAGCAATGGCCAAGCCGAGAGAGCAAATGCAGAAATCCTTAAAGGACTCAAAACGCACACTTATGAGCGCTTCAAAAAACACGGAGCCAACTGGATCGAAGAGCTTCCGCCCACTCTATGGGCCAACAGGACTTCTCCAAACCGGTCAACCGGAGAAACACCCTTCTTTCTGGTGTACGGAGCTGAAGCAATCCTTCCTCCGGAAATCACCTTGGGTTCGCTCCGGGTCCGGACCTTTGACGAAGCCGCGCAGGACCAGCTCCGGCGTGAAGACCTAGACCTCCTCGAGGAGGGAAGGTGCCAAGCAGCTGTTCGGAATGCCCGATATCGCCAAGCTCTACGGCGTTATCACCAGCGGCATGTACACAACTGACAGCTCGAGGAAGGCGATCTGGTGCTACGAAGAATACTATCCAGAGAAGGGTTAAACAAACTCTCCCCCAGCTGGGAGGGGCCCTTCCGAGTGATCAAAGTATCCCGTCCCGGAAGCGTTCGCTTGGCTACCGAGGATGGGACACCTCTCCCAAATCCTTGGAACATCGAGCACCTACGTAAGTTCTACACTTAATTCCACAGAGGTGAGTCTTAAGTAACTTGAGATGTATGTTATAGAGTCATTGTACAGAGTCGGGTAGTTCCTCCGAGAGAGCAGCCGGACCTTTCCCAAAAGGTCTGCAAAGCTCATGCAGCACTTGTCACAGTCTCCGGACTAAAAGTGTGGCTAACTACCCTGGGTCAAACGAGAAACCAAACACACTTAGCCTGGTTCCATACCCTAAGAGTGTACTTGTTTCCCCTGTACCCCGGACCTATAATGAAAGACATCTTCATGTGAAATAGACTCCACGTGCATTCATTTTGTGCAGGCTCGACATTTTTATTTTTCTCTTTCTTGTCTATAACAGAGACGTGCAATTCTTAAGAAATTTTAGTTTGACCGGTTTATATACGATTCGAGTTGCATTGTCAGATCTTTTGGATTTAAATATCGTTTGTGGCCAACTCGCCTGAAAGCCGCCAAGCCAATCTAGGGCCGGAGTGTGCTATCGACTTAGCCTGGTCAAGCACCCTAAGTACGCCACTCTACCTACACCCCGGCAGGCCGAAGTAAGGCGGGTCCATGGACAATTGGATCTAAGAGAAAAGACAACGCATCCGGTTGTATTTAAAATCGCGTTCAACTTAAAATTTTCTTGAGAATCGTAAGCCACGACGAAATTATAGACAAGGAACGAATTTTACCATTTTTCTTGGCTTAAGTGTGCAGGAAAAATAAACTCTACGTTGATGGAGAAAAGCCGGAGCTAACCAAGCTCTGACTCCCTCAAGGGGGTCAACCGTCGACGATGAGTAAAAGATGGTGAGAAGACCCCGTAAATGGAGTCTGCTGCCAACAAACCAAGTGTTGGCAAAGGTCACTGCCGGAGCTACTAAGCTCTGACACCTCGGAGGACTAACTATCGACGCTCTACGTGTTGATAGAGGCTATTGCCGGAGCTACCAAGCTCCAGCGATGGACAATGCCGGAGCTTCTAAGCTCCGACAACCTCAGGGGACCTTCACTATCGAAGACTTCGGACCTAAATTCTACAAGTTCGGAGCAAATGCGTCTTCAACAAAACTCAATATCCTTTTGGTACATGTTCACAATCAAATTGTGTACATCTACCAAGGGGCCAAGTGAAGATAAAGATGTTGAAGACAAAAAATGAAATTCGCAAAAATTTGGGGATTTCATTCATCTGGAGACAGAAGATTACATCTGGAGACAAGGGATTACAAAATTGAGGAAGAAGAAGAGAAAATACAAGTGAGAGCTAAAAGAGATGGTCCTAGACCCTATGGAAGAACTCGGCGACCTTCTAGGCGACCTTCGATACGCTGGCTCGGGTAGCTTCGCCTCCTCCTTTGACGGGGCCTTCAAGCTCCGGGTCCAGGGGAAATTGAGGGTTCCGGCTGGTGTAGCACGTCAACACATATTCTGTGACGTTCCTCGCCAGGGATTGCCCCTCGACCTCCAGTTGGTCCGCGATGACGTCGCCCATCTTGGAGAGCTTGCTACCAGCTGCGCTCAGCGCTTGCAGCGCAAGGTCCAACTCCGGCTCTGGATCATCCGGGCGCACGGGGCTAAAACCCATCGGCGTCAGCGCGTCGTTGTCCTTGCCCATGAGCTCCCAAATCTGCAGGGAGTCCGCCGTCCTTAGGCTCTTCACCTCTTCCAGGGATCTCTTGGCCGCCGTCAGTTCGGAATTCTCACGGGCGAGGCGCTCAACTTCTTTGGCGTTTTGCTGAATCTTTGCAGCAACCCGCCTCTCAAGTCTTCCGAGCTCCTCCTCCCGGAGGTGGATCTTGTTCCGATGATCGATCAGGTCCTTCTCCCTAGCCTCCACTTTCTTCTCCCGGGCAGCAAGGGTACACTCGTATTCGTAGAGTTCCTGCCCCCGCACCCAGGTCTTCTCCTCTTCCTTGAGGCAGCGCTCTTCCAACTTCTTAGTGCGCTCCTCGAGGCCCTTGTCAGCCAGAGCAACTTTCTCGGCGAGCTCCTCTTCCCTCCTTAGGACGTCATCCCGCAGCTCCAGGAGTTTCTGCTCTTCGTCCTCAAGCCGTCTCTCCCTCCCTTCAAGTGCCTCTCGGCGCTTGGTGAGTGCGGCGTTGATGGCCTCACGCTGTTCGTGCCGAGCATTGGACGCGTCGTTGGCAGCCTTGGCCTGATCGTGGATCTCCCAGGATTGAGTGTCGAGGGCATGAGTCATGCTCCCCCTGTCATCCAGCAGCTTGTCCTAGTACTCCAGGCGGATCTTCTCCCGCTTGATCCACTCCTTGTCGTCCGCTAGCCTCGACTGCGCCAGCTTAGTCTCGAAGTGGAGCCGATTGCGCCACCACCTAAGGGTTTGGCGCTCCTCTTCAAGAGCCTTGCTGTCGTGGAAGAAGGCCAGTTGGACCTGACGCAGACTGGAGCAGGCGTTGTCGATAGACATCGACAGCGGGATGGGCTCCGGACCTGCTGGGGTCTCCTCCGCTGGTTCCAGCGGGTCTTCACATACAAAAATTGGGTCCCACTCTACGAGAGTGGAACCCTGAGTTTCCAAGGCACTAGGGCCGTCCTCCGGGATGGCCTCAGTCGCCAACGAAGAAGGCCCCGCCGCCAAGTCTTCATTCGCCTCCTCGGGCAGGGGGCCATCGACTTCGTTTAGGCACTCCGGCTCGGTCGCAGGTACCATCGACGTCGTCGCCTCCGGAGCAGGAGCTACTACTGGCTCCGGCCGTGACACCTCTTCCGAGGGAGGCTCGAGCTCTCTCGCCTCTTCAACCGCCGGCTCTGTGACCAGTGCTCCAACAATAACCGGCTCAGCGACCGGTGCTTCGGAGGTAACCGGCTCAACTGCCGGAACTACCTCGACTTCCGGCTCGCATGCCAGAGCTTTAGTCACCTCCGGCTCAATCGCCGGGGCTTCAACAAGTTCCGGCTCCGAGGCCGGGACTACTACTTCCTCCGGCTCTACAGCCGGAGCTTCCACCACTGCAACACCAGGACCCGGAGCTTCAACCTCCAAGACAAGTGTCGCTGGCGTGTCTTCACTCCCGTGGTCCGGCGCTACCACGGGAAATTCTGGGGACGAGTCGAGGTTCATGACCACGACAGCCGGCGCCGGAGCTGTCGCAGCCTCAGCCACCACCTGGGGTGGCACCGGGACAGGAGCAGAAGCTCCCCCGGCCTTAGACATTGTGGCTGAGGGTGAAGCTTCACTGCCCTTCTTGGGGACACTGCAGAGGATGGATAAAGAAAATTAACAAACAATCACTACAATTAAAAAGTTAACCAAGGTAAAGATCAAAAATTATCTTGGAAGGCTTCCGCACCAGCTTGCGCGGAACCTTTTTCCCGGACGTTCCGGGCTGGCCACGGTCGGCGTAGGAGCTCCGAGAGGCCCCTCAGAACTTGTCGCAGACACGGGCGTTTCCCGGGTCGAGGCTCTCCTCGATTGGGAGGAACCCCTGGACCTGGAGGCTCCCACCGTCCCAGATGCCGGAGTCGTGCGCCCGGGGCTAGCACCCCAGGAGGGCTCCACCACGGGGACAGACGCGCTCCAGGAGGATCCCACTGCAGGAACAGTATCGTTCCGGAAGGACCCCACTACGGGGACAGTCGCCACGGTGGCAGAAGATCTTCCCCCTGGGGAGAAGGAACTGAGGCGAAAGTAGCGGGCCCGACGGACCTTCCATCGGCATGTCGCAGCTTCCTCTTCCGACTCTCCGGCTCCTCCACCAGCTCCTTGCCCTTGCCGACGACCTCAACCCTCAGCTGTGGGACAGGGGCGGAGCCGTCTTCGGGCACCCCGGGGATTGCCACCCGGGTGGTTTATCTTCTCTCGACGACACCAAGGTCGTCAAGCGCGGGCATCGTCCGCCGGAGCTCCCTGCTGAACTCCACTTCCACGTTCAGAGGGAGAAAGGCCGACGGCGGAGTCAAGTCATCTCCATCGATGTCGATGCCGTGCTGGAATTTCTTGAGGTGGAACTCCAAGGTCTTCCCCACCATGTTGGACTTCAACCCGGTCTCAACCCGGTCCTCGTCCATCACGCTGTTGAGGGCCCAGGCGAGCTTCTCCCTCCTCTTCAGCGGCGCCCACCTGTTGGCCAGGAAGTTGCAGAACACCGCCTGGGGAGTCAATCCTCCCTCCACGCATTGGCGGATCCTGGTTAAGGCGGGGTCGAAAGCTTTCGCCAGCACCAGAACCTCACTCCAGACCGTCGTGTCAATGCCGGGCAGACCGTCTGGCAGCTCCAACCGCTCATGCTCCTCCACCCTGACGACTATCCAATCTTTCTTCCAGTCATCCCACTTCCCGGATGGGAACGACCGGAGGTACTTGAATGGGCACTTCTTGCGCTTCACGAAGTAGTAGAAGCCAAGGTACTCATTGCTCCGGCCGGTGGTGTGAACAGTGAAGAAGGTTCGGAAAAGCTCGACGCAGGGAGGGATGCCCACCCACATCTCACAGAAGTGGACAAAGATGGACACGAGCAGAATGGAGTGAGGGCCAAGGTGGTATAGCTGCAGACCATAGAAGTCTAGCAGCATCAAGAAGAAAGAAGAAAAAGGTGGGATCAACCCCACCATGGCGTACGAAGAAAAGTACACCATCTCGCCAGCGCTCTCCTTCTCAAAGGGGAGCTCCCCGCCGGCACGGACCAAGCGGTTGAAGAAGTCCGAGGACCACCCCATGAGGGCCCGGACCTTCTTCAAATCGTTATCGGTCTTCAGGAGACTCTCACGCAGACCCAACTCCATCGCGACACAGCTAGGCAAGAGAAGAGGAGCAAAGTACGAGTCGGGAGTTTGAGCGCAAGATCGGATGAGAGGCGTAAAGAACTCCCGACGGTGCGCGCTTTCCTTCTTAAGTAAGCCCTCGCAACGCTTGGATGGAAACCGCAGGGAAGTCAAAGATACTACTCAAGAATTCAACCCAGCCAATGACAAGAGGGCCCGGGACCACCCCGACGATCAAGTCGAGGCTCTTACCCAGGCGAACAGTTGTCATCACGAGGTGGGAAACCCAAAGGCGGCGGCCTGACAGGGCACGCGGAACCGATACGGTTTTCGTATCGGGAACCGGCGACCTTCAATTGCGTGAGATCCGCACGTCAAAGATTTCCTCTGCCGCCTGAGGTACGCCACGCGGCAGGATCTAACCGTAAAACCCTGCCAACGGCACCTCCGAAGATCCTTGAAGACCCAGTTCAAGATTCGCAAGGATGGACCCACTCCGACAGAATGACTTCACCTCAGTGATCTTCCTCGGAAGTAGGTCCAGGGGGCCATTGTCGGTACCCTAAAAACCGTACACCCCCTGAGGTTACAAAGATCTCGAAGGAAGGCCATCTACTTGGTTTGAAGACCCTCAGAGGTCCACTTGTCAGACATGACCGGACCCGCTTCTCCAACATGGTTAATCCCTGGGTCGCCACGTGTGCGACTAACCCGGAGCTACCGCCCACAAGGGGGAAGCTCCGGGCCACGTACCGAAACGGCACCTCCGGACTTAACCCCAGACCGAGAGAAGCTCCGGACCTGACACGTGTCTAATAGCCCCAGAGCTACCTGCTTCCCTCAGCAAGCTCCAGAGCTGCCACGTGTCAAATCGTCGGACCTGCCAGCCTCTAACCTCCGGAAGACCTGGTAACGGCTCCGGATCTTCAAATGAGAGCCAATGACTTCAAGACCCAATTAAATGCCATTAATGCCATATTAATGACACTTAAACGGATGATCTTAACACCTGTAACGGCGTTGTCGGAGCCCGTTACAGGATCATTAACAACAATTAATCGTGTATCAATACTAGTAACCGCCGGGGCCACATGTCGGGCCAGGCTATCTTGTAACGGTCTGTCCTTGTACTATAAAAGGACAGGCCGACGATACACTCAGACGGACGTACACAGAGGTTGACAAGCGATCATACTTGACAAGCTAATACAACACCAACACAACCGTGGAGTAGGGTATTACGCTCAGGCGGCCCGAACCACGTAAATCCTTGTGTCTCCTGTGTTAAACTGCAATTCACCTTCTTGAGTCTCCGCGCGCCCACACCGAACCACAAACTCCTTCAACACTTTAGCAGTGTCAGGAGATCTGCCGACTCCAACAGTCGACAGTAGTCTTCAAAAATTAATTATCTATCAGCTTTCAAAATTTCACGGTCATTGGATTTGTGGTTTCAGATCTACACGAGCTTCATTGCAGCATTCCAGAATTGTTTTTCTCGGGTAGGACAGATTGACCTTTGTTCGATCTTTCAATCGTAACTTGAGTTTCTCTCGACGGATTTGAGTGATTCTTGTTGTTTCGTCTTTGTGACTTGATTCTCTCTGATATCTATAACTTTTGTAAACACATTTAGATTAGTCTCACACACGATTTCTTTAACAGATCATTTTTCTGCCGAAAGGGGTTGGAATTTAATTGTTTCCGCTGCGTAAGATTTTTTAATCTACCATTCACCCCCTATGGTAGCTTTTCACGTGATCTTCGATCCTACAAAAGGTTTATAGATGGAGTTGTTTAGTTATTCTCGATCCCAATTAAGTAAAGCAGAGCAGAAGTGTAAAATACCGTTCCCGACTCTCTATATTACATCCTGAGCGACAAGGCAGTGCATACAAGTCTAGTAAACACCTATCATGGGTTTTCCCATCAAATCGACATAATCATGCAAGTTTGAAATAAACAATTTCAAAAATAGGATCAATATATTCAGGGGCACTTGCCTTGCTCCGGTGGTCGTCTTTGATCGAGAGCTTCAAATTTCTGGTGCTAAAGGTCCTCGTAAGCACCCTCTAGAGCATTTCCTTCTATTACGCACCACAATTATGCGAAACAACATTACAATAAATAAGTGCTCATGTATTACACAATATGCCATGATATGCATGAGTGATGCAATTACAGTGCATGTTATTAAGCTACCACTATTGCTTACTAACTGGTTACAATTGAGTTCTACGTGTTTGAGTAAGTTTTGGGTAATTTTCGGGAAAATTGGGAAATTTCTAGGATATTCAAGAATTGAGAAACCAGACTAGCCCGTAAATAGGCCGAATATGTCCGCTCTAGAACGAACTAGTCCGCTGTGGACCGAACAAGTCCACTATGGTCCAGGTATTGTGAACTTCCCAACTAGGGCATAGTTTGAATCAAGTAGGGGGTCAAAATTGATGAAAAAACTTGGATCTAAAGTTGCTACTGTGAATGCATTGGTCCAACAGTCAAGGATTAGGCATAGCACACGAAACTTGACGTCTAGATCTGTTGACGACGAATCGGCAGCAAGACTAGAAGAAGAGCGTTGGTGACAAAGAGTTGATGAAGAACATCGCAGCAGCAACAAAGATCTTCCATATCCTTCCACTTCTTCCTTCCTCTTCTCTTTCCTCCTCCTCCCCTTCCTTATCCTCCCTTCCTTGGGGCTAGAGCTTCATCTCTTGACGGCGGCTCACAATGAGATGGTAGGGCGGTGGGGTTTTTCTCACGTGGGAAGGGTGAGAGGTGGGCTTTGGGTTGTTTATATAGGGAGGAGTGGTGGGATTAGGGTGGAATCATAGTAGGAGTTGGTGGGGGCGGGTAGGGGCCTTGGTGGGGTCCGACTTGGGATTCTTGGGGGTGGGGCATGACGTTCTAGGGTCTAAATATGTCAAACACTTAATAAAACGTCTTGGAGGAAAATAGGAATCTGAGTCAAAACCCTATAAACCGGACTCGTCCGTATATTGACAGGACAAGTGCATTTTCGCCTCTATTGTCACAATGGACTAGTCTGTTATTAAGTGGATAAGTCCATTGTACCACAGTGAAAAAGAGACTTGAGACTAGAATGAAATTATCTGAACAAGTCCAGGACTTTACAGTTTCACTCTTGGACTAGTCCATAAAATTAACAGATAAGTCCGGTTGGAAACAGTAGCAAAACCGGACCAATCCACACCAAATAATGGACAAGTACGTTGCTCTGAAAAAACTAAATTAACCCAGAGCAGGCGAGTATACGAGACTAGTCCGGGTTGAGGATATGACAAGTCCGTACCCAAAATTGATTTTATCTCTTTTGCCTTTAATATTGCTCCTTTTTGTAGTGTCTTATGTTTAACATGTATGGGGATGAATGTGTTGCATGATGACTGAAAATGAGGGTGTTACAAACCTACCCCCCTTAAAATGAATCTCACCCTCGAGATTCGATGTAGAAGACAAAAGATACGGAAAATCTCTCTTGAGATCACCTTCATATTCCCATGTAGCCTCAGATTCAGTGTGATGTTTCCATTGTACTTTGCACCATCGAATCACCCTATTTATCTTGATCCTCTCACTTGCATCCATGATTTTATAGGTTGATCGGCATCGGTTAAATCTTCCTTAAGCTCCAATCATCCGTTGGTACTTGCTCTTCTAGAACTCTTAAGCACTTCTTGAGTTAAGAAACGTGGAACACATCATGAACATCGGAAAGATGTGCCCGCATATCCAATTGATATGCCACTTCTCCACATTTGTCTAAAATCTTGAATGGTCCGATATAGCGAGGTGCCAACTTGCCCTTAATGTTGAATTGCTCATGACCTCGAATAGGCGATACCTTGAGACTTTTTTTTCTTGTCACTGTGGCGTGACCAGATGAGAGAGAGAACTATTTTCCATTTCTAGAGAGACCCCGAGCCAAGGTTGGAACAATTCTTTATTTTTGATACACGAAGTCTCCCACTTCGAAATCTAATTCTCTTCGTCTATTATCCGCATAGCCTTTTTGACGCGACTGAGCGACCTTAAAGTTTTCACGGATTATCTGAACTTGCTTTTCGACATCCTATATCATCAGGTCCAAATACTTGGATTTGTCCTGTCTCATTCCAAAATAGGGGTGTTCTACACCTTCTCTCGTACAATGCTTCATAAGGCGACATTTCCAGACTAGCTTGGTAACTGTTGTTGTTGGAGAATTCAGCGTATGGTAGACTTTTGTCCCAACTTCCTCCATACTTTAGCGCACAAGCACTCAGCATGTATTCCAATATATGATTCGTCCTTTCGACATTTCCATCCGTTTAGGTATGATATGCAGCACTAAAATTTAGTTGGGTTTCCATGGACTCGTGCAATTTCTGCCAAAATCTAGAGGTAAATTGAGAACCTCTGTCAGATACTATTTTCTTTGGTACTCCATGTAATCATACTATTCTTCCCATATACAGTTCTGCTGGCTTCGCACCTCTATAGGTAGTTTCGACAGGGATAAAATGCGCAAATTTGGTCAATTGATCCACAATAACCCATATTGAGTCATATCCTGAATGATTGTGCGGTAATCCAACTATGAAGTCCATACCAACTTCATCCCACTTCTATTCCGATATCTTCAATGGTTGCAATAATCCAGCTGGCCTTCAGTGTTCAGCCTTCACTCGTTGGCATATATCACATAACGCAACATATTCAGCTATGTCCTTTTTCATTCCATCCCACTAGTAGCACATCTTCAAATCTTTGTTCATCTTTGTAGTACCAGGATGAATGGAATAAGGCGAGTCATGTGCTTCTCTCAGTATTGTGTCGTGAATGTGCTTCACGTTGGGCACACCAATCCGTTTTCCAAGCCATAGCGTGCCATTTTCGCCTTCGTCAAATCTCCATTCTATCCCCTCTTGGATCCTTTCCTTGATCTCTTGGATTTCCTCATCTGTTGTTTGACCTTCTCGTATCTCTTGTTGTAGTGTCAGATTGACTTCCATTTCTCCCATTTCGTTCAAGAATCCGAGATGCAATCTGTCAAAGTGTTCTTGCGTTACTTCCCCCAGACCTGCTATGCGAGGAGCCCGCGAAGGTTCTTGATCGGCAGAGCTTAGTCCTCGGGAGAGACTGCACGTATGAAAGATGGTGAGACTGTGGTTTTACGTGGTTCGGGCCACCAGAGTATAATACCCTACTCCACGATGTGAGTTGTATTGTTGGTGTGAATGCGTGTGTTGAGTGTGTATTTGTTGAGATCGAAGTCGAAGTCGAAGTCCTTTGTAACGGTGGCGGTTCGGTCCTTTAATAGACAAGGTCGGATGCCTTACAAGCAGGAGATGGCCGACCTGGTGCTTCATACCATGTGGTAGCTCCAAAGCTCACTCCAATAGAGGAGTGGGGTCCCATCTTGCTGGACACGTGGTCGCTTGGGAGCCCATCTCTTTGAGGGAGCTGGACCCCATCTTGGGGTCCATGTGGCAGTGCTGGATCCCGTACCTGAGGTAGGTCAGGGTCCGAGCCTTCAGGACAGGTGGCTCCTTGGACCCTGTCTCAGCAGAGAGGCAGGGTACCTAGGAGCATTTATCCTGTGCGTGAGGGTACCCCATATGCCAGGTTTCAACATAACCGTTCGTACTCTTTACATAACTCGGACGATAGTTCCTGAACTATGAGTTGGTTACTTGTTCCTTTTCGACTTACTGCATCTGGCACTTCATTGGCTTTCCTTGTGTGATAGTTGATTTCCACATCGTAGTCTTTGATGAATTCCAACAATCTTCATTGTCTCAAATTCAAATCCCTCTGTGTGAATATGTACTTGAGACTCTTGTGATCCGTGTAAATTTCACATTGCTGTTCGAAGATGTAATGCCTCCAAATCTTCAATGCATGCACTAGGGCTGTGAGTTCAAGATCATGCGTAGGGTAGTTCAGTTCATGCTTCTTCAGTTGTCTAGATGCATAAGACACTACTCGTCCTTCTTGCATCAATACACATCCATGTCCTTGCCTTGATGCGTCATAATATACGTCGAAAATGTTGATCACATCAGGCAATATCAATACTGGTGCATGCGTTAACCTCTTCTTTAGCTCCTCAAAGCTGTTCTGAGAAGCTTGAGTCCATTTAAACGGTTTCTCCTTCATTAATAGTTCAGTCATGGGCTTCGCTAGCTTCGAGAAGTTCTTGAACAAATGGCGATAATATCCGACCATTCCTAGAAAACTTCGAATCTCCTTCACATTCAACGGGGGTTCCCACTTCATCACATCTTTTACTTTTCCTAGATTAACAGACACTCCTCCTTCGGAGATAATATGGCCTAAGAACGATATCTCCCTTAACCAAAATTGGCACTTGTTAAACTTGGCATACAACTGGTGTTCTCGCAATTTCTGCAATGTCAGCCTTAAACTATCTTCATGCTCTTCTTCGCTCTTTCCAGTATACCATGATATCATCAGTGAATACTATGATGAACTGATCTAAATACTCCATGAAAAATTTATTCATGAGGTGTAAAGTCTGCATGCCTGTTCATCAATCCGAATGACATAATGGTGTACTCATATGACCCATACCGTGTACGAAAAGCTATTTTTGGTATGTCTAAAGGTCTGATTTTTAGTATGAAGTACCCTGATCGAAGATCAATCTTATAGAATATTTGAGCTCCTTTCATTTGGTCAAACAAATCCTCTATGCGGGGCAACAAATACTTATTTTTGATTGTCACCTCATTGAGAGAACGATAATCCATACACGTACTTTGGGATCCATCCTTCTTATCTATGAAGATTCTTGGTGCTCCCCAAGGTGAGGAAATTGGGTGTATAAAACCCTTCTCTAGCTGCTCTTGAATCTGCTTCTTGAGCTCCACTATTCATTAGCAGACATCCTATATGGCCTTTTAGCTATAGGTGCAGTTCTGGGTAGTACGCTAATGACGAACTCGATGTCACGATCGGGCGGTATACCTGACAATTCCTTCAGAAACACCTCTGAATATTCATGAATAATCGAAATTTCCTCCAAAGTCACACCTTCCACGTGGTTTTCTGTTACCTTTCTAGTTGTTGGCTGAACTACTTTGAATTGTATACTGTCTCCCTCATCATTTGTCAATTGCATGGTTCTTGTGGCACACTGGATCACTCCATTATGGTTTCATAGCGAGTCCATTCCAAGTATTATGTCTAGTCCTTGTGAATCCAAAACTGTAAAGTTGGCGAGGAATTCTACCCCCCTATTTTACGACACTGTTGGACATACTATATTTGTCCTCATCTCTCCTCTAGGAGAACTAACCAACATGGTATACTTCATGTGTGATATATGCATACTATACTTTGCAACATACTTTGATGAGATGAATGAATGAGATGCTCCAGCATCAAATAATATAGTAGCAGGGTTGGAGTTTGCAAGAAACATACCAATCACAACATTATTAGCTTGCTGAGCCTCCTTAGTAGAGACATGGTTCACCTTGTCACAAGCAAAATTTTGTGGTCCACGGTTGCCTTGAGTTGCTCCTCCATTATGCCTAGGATTCTATCTCGGAGCATTGTTCATTGGTCCTTGAACTCACTTTGGGCACTGATTAGCAAAATGTCCCACCTGACTACAAGTATAGCATGTTTTGTTAGTAGTGGCGCCAGAAAAGATAGGGCAAGGCTGGTTCTAAGCATAGGCACCCATATTAGGACGAGGTGCAGGCAGCATGGAGAAGCGAGGTGCTTGCATGGGAGGGCATTGCTGCAGTGGCTGATTTGGGCGGGGTGGATTAGTTGGGCGAAAAGCAGGAGCAGATGTGCCATAATATGGCGCACTAGATGGTGCATAGCGGGGGCAAACATTGCTTCCTTGTGGCTGTCATTGATATGGCATCTTTCTCTTTCCATCTTGTTCTATCTCACGGACCTTGCTTTCAACCACAATAGCCTTGTCAACAAGCTTCTAAAAGTTTGTGTAGTCACAGTTGAACTTGAATTTCATTATTCAGACCCGTCATGAACAAGTATTGCTTCCTGTAGTCTGTATTGATGTCCTCTAGAGCATACTTTGATAGTTGTGTGATTTTAATAAGATATTCACTCACACTCATTCTTCCTTGCCTTAGACCCTCAAATTCTTGCCTCTTTAGTATCATATCTCTCTCAGGTACATAGTGCGGGCGGAAACTCTCCTTGAATTCAGCCCAAGTGATCCTCTCTTGATTAGTGTGGGCATTGCAAAGAGCTTCCCACCAATCTGCGGCAACTCCAACTAGCTAGTGTGATGGAAATAGAACTTTCTCCTAGTCACTGCATTGAACAATAGCAAGCTTCTTCTCAACAGATTTCAGCCAGTCATCAGCTTCCATAGGATCTTAGCTTGAGCAAAAGTAGGCAACCTGGTTCTCATAAATTCTCTCATGCAATTGTGGGGCTGCGAGGGTGGCGCTGGAGGTGGTGGCGCAGACATGTGGTTCTGGTCGTTGTTATTAGCTTGCAGCTTTCCTGAAGTTTGCATCATAGTCTGCATGAGCTGGTTTTGCATGGCTATGAGGCGCTCAATGTTGCTCGCATCAACTCCAATGTTGACATTCTCAGGAATCTCAACATTGTCGTCATCACCATTGGCGTTCCTTTGGTAGAGGGTTACCCTCAGCATCTATGGGCGGGAGAGGAGTACGAGATGGAAGAATTTTGATTTTGAAAGAAAACATCCCCAAACTATATGCATCAAGGTATATGGAACTAAGCAACTCTCTTTATATTAATATAACCCTACATGAGGATATGAACAAGTGCTGAAGCATCCCACATCTCTCTACTATGTGCGGATGTGGACAAATCGCCGTAGCGTTCCACAACTCACACCAAGCAAACAAGCACAAGTGCACACCATAGAAAATTCAACACATCACACTAACTATGGGTATTACGATCTAAACGTCTTTAAAACTTCTCAATAGGAAACCTAGACTTAATTGTGAGAGCCATGGCTATCCTAGCCATGAGGTGGCAAAGGAAACGGCAACGACGAGTGATACACGGGCACATGCCAAGGTGAGTTGGCCGTCCATGTAGGTGCAGGTGAACTTGCCACACCATTGGTCTCCACAGTGGCATGGGCCTCCTCTCGCTTTTTGAGGACACACAGTCTCTTGCGGAGGTAGCGTATCGCTTCCATGTCGTCAGCATAACGGTTTCCCAGATTAACAAGCATCCTCTTAGACCTATCAATGGCATGAGGGTCGGACCGAGCTCCTTCTTGTGGTCCCATGATTTCCCTTCTTCCACTCTTGCGATGCAAGTGTAGCGCAAAGCTAGTAGTTCCAAGATGCTCACGGTAGGAATAGCACAACCTGGTGAGTGCATCCCAAGCAACATCATCAATAGCTTGCTCCCTGGTGGACCTCCATGTGGGTGCAAAATGTCGAGTGATCACAACATCCTTAGCGAGAATTGTAATTTGAGCTTTCAATTATTCACATCCGTAGCAAGTAATCCTTTTGACATAGTACTCCGGTTGCAAATTGCATTGATCAAGGAACTTCTTCAGTTCCTTAGCTGCAAATCCACCATCAGCCCCATCAAAACAGAATTGTTGAGCAAAACAAAAAACTGGACCCTTATCATCCTTTCTAGCTTCAATAGTCGTGGGTGCATCTTCCTGGACTGGAGGTTCATTCCCTTGGGCCGCGGGTTCATCCTCTTGAATTGCGAGTTCGTCTTCCTGGTTGTCTCCTTGTGGCTCATCCTCATCAGGATCCTCCTCCTCATGTGCTTCATCTTCATCTTTCTCATGTGACTCATCTTCATGTTCATCATCACCATACAAATCCACCCCTTTAGGATCTTCTTCTGTAGTGTTGGAGTGCTCATGCTCAACTTCCTTTGCGAGGGAGCTCACTTCCTCCTCCTCTTGGACTCGTTCCCTCGGTTCCTTGTAAGGTCTAAGTATGCTTTCAAGAGGCGGCTCTCGGTACCTTGCAGACAAGGTACCCTCGAGTACCTGACGAAGAAGCACTGAGTCCCACCTTCCGGAAGAGAAGACCTTCAGAGGCCAACACGTGTCCCATAGTGCCGGACTTGCCTCCCTCCTAAGGGTGGCTCCGATGCTGCAACGTGTCCTGCAATGTCGGACCTGCCTCCCTCCTAAGGGTGGCGTTCCGTAGTGCCGGTCCTGTCTCCCTCCTAAGGGTGGCTCCGGTGCTGCAACGTGTGTCGCAGTGCCGAACTTGCCTCTCTCCTACAGGTGGATCCAGCGCTGCCACGTGTCCCGCAGTGTTGGACCTACCTCCCTTCTAAGTGTGGCTCCGGAGCTGCCACATGTCTTGCAGCGCCGGACCAACCTCCCAGCTAAGGGTGACTCCGGAGCTGCCACATGTCAGACTCTACCTCTCCAACAGGAATGACTTCGAGTTTTTCAACGGCGTGAACATTCAAGAGGCTATGAATTAGCCGTTACAAGACTTTGTTAACGCGTTATTAATACTGCATTAATGATGCATGATAATAGGACCTTCAAATGTGCTACCGCTGCCATCAAGGCATGTTATTACTCAAATAAACTATTGTTAAGCACCAAGATCATTTACATGGTGTTTAATATCACCGGGGCCACCCGTCGGGCCTCGGCTATGATGAGTAGGTTTAGGCCCGATCTTCCGAAAGGTATGTCGATTGTGGTGGAGAACTCGACGTTGATGATCTGCAGCACTCGAGCGGTTCGAGTACCCCTGCAATCACTACACCATGGCTCCGTTGGTTATCAACCGTGCTGCACATGCTTGACCTCGCCAAGAAGGCTAATCCCTGCATGTGCAACCGAGAACACGAGCAAGAACGTAGAAGACACGATCGGAAATCGCAAAGTTGGGGTCTCACAAACCGTAGAACGGCGATTTTATTGATCTAAGCAAAACCCACCGAATATGACCGGCGGCTGCAGTATTTATAGGCTAGGGTTCGACCAAAACACGATTAGACGCGTCCCTAATGGACTCTTATGGGATACAAGGCCCAAAGGCCCGATTCGGTGGCGCAGCACCGGACAGAAATCTGGACTCGACTTGTTTCGATGATTCCCAATGACTCCGGTGTAATTTTGAGGTGGGACCAGAACCATTGGAAAGTTTATCTTCTCCTCTTTCCGTGCATATGTATAACGTTGAAAACAGAGTCTGTATGCCTCCTGGGCGTCTGTTTTAAGGTGGACTGCTCCTGGACTCCGAGTTGAACTCGAGTCCGAGTTGTAAACTGTTTCCATCAACTTGTGGACGTCCCAGGTGGTTCTCCACGCTCCCAAGGCCTCCTTCCTTCACTTGTTGATCCTCTCCATTATCCCTAATAAAAATTAAATCATCACATAGCAGTCTATTCTCAAACTCACATGCAAAAGAATTTAAGAACGAATTCACTTGCTGATTTTATAACCGTGCCCGTGCTCTTGTGATTGGTCCTTGCAGTTTAATGTGCGTCTCCGCTGTTGTGATGTCCTCATCATCCTCCCCCTCTTGAATTGGAGTCATCCTCGACTCAAGTTCATCTTCTTCTCCCAAGTACGGTCGCAAATCTGAAATGTTGAATGTAGGACTAACCCCAAAATCGGGAGGCAATTCAAGCTTATATGCATTATCATTAATCTTTTCAACAATCTTAAAAGGACCAGCAGCTCGTGGCATAAGTTTAGATTTTCTCAAGTCGGGAAATCGCTCTTTTCTCAAATGTAACCACACCAAATCACCCGGTTCAAGTTTTACTTCTTTTCTACCTTTACTACCTGCAATCCTATACTTCTCATTCATCATTTCAATATTTTTCTTTGTAGTTTCATGCATCTTAAGAATAAATTCAGATCGTTGTGTAGCATCCAAATTTATAGTTTCAGAAGGAGGCAAAGGTAGTAAATCAATAGGAGCATGGGGACTGAAACCATACACTACCTGGAATGGACTTACCTTTGTCGTGGAGTGAATGGATCTGTTGTAAGAAAATTCTATATGTGGTAAACACTCCTCCCATAACTTCAAATTTGTTTTCAAGACAGCCCGCAATATAGTGGATAAAGT
This sequence comes from Tuctoria greenei, assembly GCA_036927565.1. Classification (NCBI taxonomy): domain Eukaryota; kingdom Viridiplantae; phylum Streptophyta; class Magnoliopsida; order Poales; family Poaceae; genus Tuctoria; species Tuctoria greenei. Next base: position 105,250,778 of record JAYESD010000003.1, on the reverse strand, counting down.
ACGATTAACTACCTCGGTCTGTCCATCCGTCTGTGGGTGACATGTAGTTGAAAATAGCAACTTGGTTCCCAATTTATACCACAAAGTTCTCCAAAAATGACTTAAAAATTTTGCATCACGATCAGAAACAATGGTATTTGGCACACCATGTAAACGAACAATTTCTGTCATAAATAAATCAGCAATGTGTGAGGCATTATTATTCTTATGACAAGGTATAAAGTGTGCCATTCGGAAAAACGATCAACAACTACAAAAATACTATCCCTCCCCCTCTTAGTCCTAGGCAATCCCAAAACAAAGTCCATAGAAATATCCTCCCAAGGTACACTAGGAACAGGAAGAGGCATATAAAGACCATGTGGGTTAAGGCGAGACTTAGCTTTGTTGCAAGTAGTGCATCGTGACACATAGCGCTCGACATCACGCCTCATCTTTGGCCAAAAGAAGTGTGTGGACAGCACGTCTTCAGTTTTCTTCACTCCAAAATGTCCCATCAAACCTCCTCCATGTGCTTCCTGCAAAAGCAATAGACGAACGGAGCTAGCTGGAACGCATAGCTTGTTAGCACGATAGAGGAGACCCTCTTGCAGCACATATTTATTCCAAGTTCTTCCTTCTCTACAATTTTCAAAAGCATCTTTGAAGTCCAGATCAGTAGGATATAATGCTTTAATTGTTTCCAAACCAAAGATTTTATGATCAAGTTGGGACAGCATGGTATAATGCCTAGATAATGCATCGGCAATGATATTTTCCTTCCCTTTCTTATGCTTAATGATGTATGGAAATGACTCCATGAACTCAATTCATTTAGCATGTCGTTTATTCAGATTGGTTTGACACTTAAGATACTTCAGTGATTCATGATTGGAATGTATGACAAACTCCTTAGACCAAAGATAATGTTGCCAAGTTTATAATACATGCACTAAGGCATACAATTCCTTATCATAAGTAGAATAATTCAGAGAAGGACCATGAAGTTATTCACTAAAGAAAGCAACGGGTTTACCTCATTGTATGAGAACGCCTACAATACCAATGCCGCTTGCATCGCATTCTAGCTCAAAGGTCTTATCAAAATCAGGAAGTTGTAGCAATGGTGCTTGTGTAAGCTTCGATTTGAGAGCATCAAAAGCGTGTTGCTGCTGTTCGCCCCATTGAAATGGCACTCCCTTCTTTGTTAGCTCATGTAGAGGTGCTGCAATGGTGCTGAAATCCCGCACAAAGCACCGATAAAAACCTGCAAGACCAAGAAAACTACGAACCTGTGTGACAGTTGTTGGGGCTGGCCAGCTGGTGATTGCTTCAATTTTTGCCTCATCCATCTCAATTCCCTATGAGAAAACGACATAGCCAAGAAACGAGACTCGATTGGTGCAAAAGACGCACTTTTCAAGGTTACCAAACAAACGTGCATCTCTCAAAACAGTAAAAACAGCATGTAAATGATCAAGATATTCATCATATGACTTGTTGTAAATGAGGATATCATCGAAGTAAACCACCACAAATTGTCCAATGAAAGCACGTAAAACCTCATTCATTAATCGCATAAAGGTGTTGGGTGCATTAGTTAAACCAAAAGGCATGACTAACCACTCATAAAGTCCAAACTTGGTTTTAAATGCAGTTTTCCATTCATCTCCTAGTGCCATTCTAATTTGGTGGTAACCACTACGCAAGTCAATTTTTGTGAAGATGATAGCACCACTCAATTCATCAAGCATGTCATCTAATCGAGGAATAGGATAACGATATCGAATGGTGATGTTATTAATCGCTCGACAATCAACACACATGCGCCAACTACCATCTTTCTTAGGAACCAAAAGAACAGGAACGGAACAAGGGCTAAGGCTTTCACGAATGTACCTACGGTCCAAAAGATCTTGGACTTGTCGCTGAATTTCCTTAGTTTCTTGTGGATTCGCCCTGTATGCTGCACGATTTGGCAAACTTGCTCCTGGAATCAAATCGATCTTGTGTTCGGTGCCTCTCATCGGTGGTAAACCAGGGGGTATCTCGGAAGGAAACACATCCTCAAACTCCTGCAAAAGGTTAGCAACAGCAGGGGGCAATGCAATAGACAATTCATGAAGTGAAAACATGGCTTCTTTGCAAACTAAAGCATATCACACCCCCTTAGCATCGAATAAATCAGCAAGTTCAGATTTAGTTGCGAGCAACAATGGTGATTTTAACTTAATAACTTGCTGTTTTTCAGATTCTAATTTTGTTGCTTTGCCCTCACGAATTTTACTCTTCTCAAAATGCACAATTTCAGCAGGAGTCATGGAGAGCAAAGTGATTTTCTTTCCCTTATGCATGAGAGTATATTTATTGGTTCTACCATGATGAATAGCATTTGTATCAAATTCCCAAGGACGACCCAATAAAAGAGAACAAGCATCCATAGGAACAACATCAAAATCAGCAAAATCATGGTATGAACCAATTGAAAAATGTATTCTCGCTGTTTGTGTTACCCGAACCTTATCGCTGTTGTTGAACCATTGAATGTGGTACGGATGAGGGTGTGCTCTTGTTGTCAAACCGAGTTTCTTGATGACGTCCGTGTTCACCAAGTTATTGCAGCTACCTCCATCAATTATAGTGTGTACACGGCAGTCCTTGACGACGAGAAACATGTGGAACAGGTTGTGTCGTTGTAGCTTGTCGTTGGTCTCCACTTTGGAGCTCAAGGCACGCTGCACAATGATGCTCCTATAGTTCTCCGTCACCGCTGTACCAAGTACCTCTTCTTCGGTGTGTTCGTCATTTGGATCTGTAAAGTCAGTAGCAAGAGAATATTCATCTTCAACATCCGAAGTACTATCATACCTGCCATCATCGCGTTCTATGTATGCTCGTTTGCTCGGGCAATCTCTCATCATATGACCAAGTCCCTGGCAGCGGTGACACTTAATGTCGGAAGTACGACCTGTAGAAGGAGTGGACGACGAAGGCTTGAATGATGTGGCCTTGCTGCCTTCTGGCACACGAGAAGGTGGAGGAGCAGGTATAGTTCGTTGGCCACCATTGGGTGGTGTAGTCGCTGCACGGGGGGTCGAAGATGGTGCTGTTTTGGATGGTGTAGTCGCTGCACGCGGCGTGAAGTTGCTCCTCGTGCGTTGTTGCTATTGTTGTCGGCCCTGCAATTCTTTTTCTGCCAACATAGCAAGCTGAAACAATCTGTTAACAGTATCGTATTCCTTGTAATCAACAATGTCCTGAATTTCATGCCTCAACCCCCCATAAAAACGAGCTATTTTATCATCCATGTCCTCTACTACCCCACAACGCAGCATACCCATTTGTAACTCTTGATAATACTCCTCTACGGACATGTTACCTTGGTCTAAACGCTGCAATTTTTTGCGAAGGTCCCGCTGAAAAGATGGAGGAACAAATCGAATACGCATAGCTTCCTTTAATCTATCCCATGTTGGAGGATCAGTTCTAGTTTTAACAAGTTCATTCCACCATATGATAGCAAAGTCCTTAAACTCACTAGTGGCTTGACGAACTCTATGTTGTTCAGGAACAAGATGGGAATTAAAATTTTGCTCTACTGTCATCTCCCAATCAAGATAAGCCTCAGCATCATAAGCACCAGAAAAGGAGGGTATAGTAAATTTCACTTTAGCAAAAGGATCATCAGGAGGGCGATTATAATTATTATGATTATTACCTCCCATACCTCGACGATAAAGTGGCAGTCTCGGCTGATTATTGTGATTTTCCGTTCATCATAAGCATTGTCTTCTTGTCTTCCAGCGAGAGGCAACCGAGCCTCACAAGTATTCATCCGAAGAGCAAGGTCATCCAGTTGGCGAGTCAAGTTCGCCAATGACTCCTCCGTTGCTGCATTGTATTTGGCGAACATATCCGTCATGGTCTTCATCATATCACGTAACTCAGCATGTTGAACACATTCGTCATTATTTTCTTCTCCTGCCATTGATAGTAGGAAACAAAAGACAACAAAAAAAATATGTTATCCCTATCAACTACAGTGACAATATGGAAGGTGGAAGAAAACAATCTCTCTCGCTCAAGCGTCTTACCACACTCTTACAAGTGTTCTTACCGACACAGCAGGTGGTGTGGACGGTGAGATGAACCAATGAAGCGTGGGGTGATTGCAAAGGTACCTGTTATGCTCAAGAGAAAGGTGGAGCTTGGATGGCACAATATGGTGGCTAATAAGCAGAAAATCCTTAACAGCTAAACAAAGTTGAATAAGTATTCAATGTAGGAAAGTGTTGCTGGTCAACCGAGTGCCCTAGAGCCTAGCACAACACAAGGAAGTATCAAGGCAAAAGAAAGACAGAATGATATAACCAACAAAACAGCACCAAGTGGTATAGGCCAATTGCTTTAATATGCGTGCTCTTCACTATTTTGTTTCTTTTTTGTAATATTTTTTTGATATTTTCTATTTACTCAGGAGCACAAATATAGGAAGCACACAAATTTGCAGCTCAATTGGATGTAATATGCGGCCTATAGAAAATCAAGAATATTCTTTAAAATTCGTGCTGAAACTTCGGAGGTCAGATAGCCTATCTTCCGAGGGGAATTTGGGCAATCTAATTTCGCCGAACGCGGCTACCCGGCGGAAAATAGGATGCGAAATTTCACGTAGATGAATTTGAAAAAAAAATCGCCCGATTTCGAGTTCGTATGCGAAAGTTATGGCCGTTTTAAGGTAGGCTGTCCGAGTTACGTTTTTTTGGATGTTGATTTCAACTCGGCTTGAGAACAGAACTCGTAATCGGATATGAAAATGATCGGGAATTTGCACAGCAGCTAATGGGGTGGTGTGTGATGATTCAAGGATGAGTGGCACAAAGGTTTGTCACCTAATCTAGGGCTGGCGATGCGGGAGTTCACGCAAGGTGGCTAGCTAGGGCAAACCGATGAACGTGGTCGATCGGTTTGTTATTTAGGGATGTGGAATAGGTGTCGAACGGCAAGAAAACAAGGACGAAACACGATAACTAGGACCCAAAATACAAAGCTAAACCAGCAACAAGACTCAACCACACGAATGCAAACTCAACAATGCAAACTGAAAAACGAAACTGCAGGCACCATAGTCTCGGAAGCGGTAAAAATGATCTAATTTTTTTTGTGGATTTTCTGTGGACTCTAGGTACGAAACAAAATCGATCTAATGGAAGGAAGGAAAACAAAGATACCTCACGGGCAACCTGGAAAACTGATACCAATTGATGAGTAGGTTTAGGCCCGATCTTCCAAAAGGTATGTCGATTGGGGTGGAGAACTCGACGTTGATGATCCGCGGAACTCGAGCGGTTCGAGTACCCCTGCAATCACTACACCACAGCTCCGTTGGTTATCAAACGTGCTGCACACGCTTGACCTCGCCAAGAAGGCTAATCCCTGCAAGTGCAACCGAGAACACGAGCAAGAACGTAGAAGACACAATCAGAAATCACGAAGTTGGGGTCTCACAAACCGTAGAACGGCGATTTTATTGATCTAAGCAAAACCCAACGAATATGGCCGGCGGCTGCAGTATTTATAGGCTAGGGTTCGACCAAAACACGATTAGACACGTCCCTAATGGACTCTTACGGGATACAAGGCCCAAAGGCCCGATTCGATGGCGCAGCACCGGACAGAAATCTGGACTCGACTTGTTTCGACGATTCCCAATGACTCCGGAGGAATTTCGAGGTAGGACCAGAGCCATTGGAAAGGTTATCTTCTCCTCTTTCCGTGCATATGTAGAATATCAAAAACGGAGTCCGTATGCCTCCTGGGCGTCTTTTTTAAGGTGGACTGCTTCTAGACTCCGAGTTGAACTCGAGTCTGAGTTGTAAATTGTTTCCATCAACTTGTGGACGTCCCAGGTGGTTCTCCACGCTCCCAAGGCCTCCTTCCTTCACTTGTTGATCCTCTCCATTATTCCTAATAACAATTAAATCATCACATAGCAGTCTATTCTCAAACTCACATGCAAAAGAAGTTAAGAACGAGTTCACCTGCTGATTTAATAACCGTGCCCGTGCTCTTGTGATTGGTCCTTGCAGTTTAATGCGCGTCTCCGCTGTTGTGATGTCCTCATCAGGCTACACTATAAAAGCCAAACCTTTGCATATAAAAGGTCTGCGCTACACGGCAGGCAAGGCCAAGGCTGATCTAAGCTCATCTGATCTTAGACATACACGCTCAAGCATACATACAACCCCCCTTCCCTCGTGGAGTAGGGTATTACCTTCAGGCAGCCTAAACCACATAAAATCTTGGTGTCACCTCTGTTCTTGAGTTCTTAGAGTTGAGCCCCTCCTAAAAAAGAACCTCTGTGGATTACTTCTTAGTAGTAGCGGGGGAAGTCTCGATCGCACACTTCGACATTTGGCGTGCCAGATAGGGGGTCACACTCAAGAATTACGATGTCAACGATGGTGAAATGCACTGCTGCTTCCACAAGCCTGGATGCATGGGCTGGAAGAGGCAATGAGGTTGGCGACACCTCATGTCGTCCTGGTGGCAATGTTGCCACTGATCCACAAGTTGTAGCTCGAGGACAATAGCCTGGAAACAACGGACGGCCGCCTGCTGCAACAGTAGCAGCTGCTGGTCAGTTGCAGGATGGTGTGTTAGCGTTGGTCACTGAATCGACCACAAGCCCAGAGAACGCGCTGATTGCAGCGCAGGCTCTTCTTCAACGTCCACCTGCGCCGAACGCATCTCCAGCACACTAGAGCAGTGGCGCAATGATGTCGACCATCTGGTCGCTACTACAGCCACTGCACTCAACAATCTGCCACAGTCTGAGCCTAGGTCGGCACCTACACGCAACAGGACCTTGTTAGGACGACTTGGACCTAGGCCATCGCAGAGGGAATGTGTGTTATCGCATTACGTGATGTCCCGCACCCCTTCGATGGCTCTCTGTTCCCATACGATGTCTAGACTCATGACAGGAGACCACACGGTGGAACTCAGCCACCATTACACGGAGCAAGATGGCCGTGTCACCATCAAGCGTAACCGCGAGAGGTGAAGTCTTCTAGAAGAGTCTTCTCCTCTGGGAGAAGGAAGTTGCTGTTCAGCTCTTGCACCACACCTTTGTTTGGTGGAGTGGCCACCTAAGTTCTGGCCTCACCTGCCAGAGAAGTATGACGGGACTGTCAACTCCGTTGAATTCCTGCAGATCTACTCTACCGCCATCCTTGTTGCAAGAGGGAATGAGGCTGTAATGGCCACTTAATTCCCAGTAGCCTTGATCGGTACTACCCAATCATGGTTCATGAGCCTCCCCCCCAACTTCATCTACAAATGGGGAGAGCTTTGTCGCCAGTTAACTGCCAACTTTGGGAGTTCATACACTCACCTAGGTACTAAACTGGATCTCTTTGTCGTCGGCAAAATTCAGGAGAATCACTACGCTCCTTCATCGAACAGTTCCCCCAAATACGGAACACTATCCCTTCTATCTCCAATGCCCCCGTTGTTTTTGCATTTCGACAAGGCGTTAGAGACAAGAAGATGTTGGAGAATCTAGCCACCAAGAATGTCCACGATGTTACGGAGCTCTTCAGCCTGATAGACAAATGTGTCGGAGTTGTTGAATAGCGTGGCTGGACTCTAAGCCAGCTACAAAGGCAGGTCCCCAATCTGCTTCCAAGCATTGCCCAAGGCAGTGGTAAAAAGAAGAATAAGAAGACAGGTGGCAAAAACAAGGCATCAACAGTTGTATTCACAACAGTTGCAGGATGCCGAGGGCCATGCCCCGACAAGCGTCCACGACCGTTGTCTAAGGATGACAACAACAAGATGTGGTGCCCGATCCACAAAATGTCGGGTCATAGTCTTGAGGACTGCCGCTAAGTCAAGAGGCTGGCTGAGCATGCCTAGCACAAGCGTCGAGATGATGCGCCTTTTTGTCAATATGAAGATAAATAGAAGGTCAACGAAGCTCCATCGGTGCAGGAGCTAGTCCTCCAAGACGCCAAGAAGGCGTTGAAGGCAGTCTACAAAAATGTCGACGACTCAGACACCAGCTCGGACAATGAGCAGAGGAGGACTCTCCATATGATGTATGGAGGGTCATGGGACATTACTTCTCGGCACGTGGTGAAAGCCTTGCATCGGGAGGTAGCTACTGTAGCTCCCGCCGTCAAGGCAGGACCCCATCAGAAGTGGAAGGACACTCTGATCACCTTTGACGCCTCTAACTGCCCCAAGAACATGGTGGGAGATGGGAAACTTCCGCTGATAGTCTCCACGACTATCAACAACCTCTAGCTCTTCCATGTCCTAGTTGATGGCGGAGCAGCTCTCAACCTCATCAGCTTCACTGCTTTCAAGAAGCTGTAGGTCCCCATGTCGGACATTAAGCCCTCACCCATTCTCCAGAGTGGGTGCGGGAGCTATCACTCCGCTCGGCCGTGTCTCTCTCCTGGTAACATTCGACACCCATGAGAACTACCAATCAGAGAAGCCGATCTTCGATGTGGCGGAGATCATTCTTCCCTTCAATGCAATCCTTGGCAGACCGACCCTGTACCATTCATGGCAGTATCCCACTACGGCTACTTGGTGTTGAAGATGCCAACTCTGACAGGTGTCCTCTGGATCCGAGGGGACCGTATTGCCAGAGTCACAATGTTGGAGAAGCTTCATGCTCTAGCTCCTGTGCAGGAAGCTAAGTCCAGCAAGGAGCAACTTGCTCAACAACCTCCGAGCACGCGCCAACGCAACTCAACCTCTGCACCTTGTGTGCAGCCATGCGGCGACAACGACGTTCCCATCAAAGTCGTCCAAATCAGTTCCGACGCCGCCTGTACCACTCGCATTGCGGGAGGTCTGGTTGACAAATAGGAACTCATGCTCATCACTTTCCTGGGCTAACATTGATGTGTTTGCATGGCAACCGTCACAGATGCCTGAGATCCCCAGGGAGGTAATCGAGCACCATATGAAGATTTACCCCAATGCACGACCAATACAATAGAAGCCCCAGAAGCAATCCATCGAGCAGGAGAACTTCATCCATGAAGAAATCAAGAAGTTGCTCGATGATGGATTCATCCAGGAGGTACATCATCTGCGGTGGCTGGCAGACCCAGTCGTCGTACCCAAGGCTGGCGCGGAGTTTTGGATGTGCATCAACTACACCACTCTTAATAAGGCATGTCTAAAAGACCCTTTTCCACTTCTAAGAATAGATCAGATAGTGGATTCTACTTCGGGTTGTGAATTGCTACACTTCCTGGATGCGTATTCTGGTTTTCATCAAATTCCAATGGCTAAGGAAGACGTAGAGCATACTGCCTTTATTACAGTAGATGGTCTGTATTGCTACACTGCCACGCCTTATGTTCTCAAGAATGCTCTCTCAACTTTTGTGCGAGCAATGCATAAAAAATTTGGGGAGCTTATCCGGGACCTTGTGGAAGTTTATGTCGATGACATCGTCGTCAAAGTCAAGACCAAAGACTCACCTTTGGACAATCTCTAGTCTGTCTTTGACTAGCTGAGCATGACGCTCATGAAGCTAAAAACTGACAAGTGTGTCTTCGGGGTTTCCTATGGAAAGCTTCTTGGATTCCTGGTGACCCACAGAGAAATTGAAGCAACACTAGAGAAGATAAGAGCCATTGAAGCAATGCGGCCTCCTGCCCACATCAAGGATATCCAGAAGCTTACTGGGTGTCTGGCCTCACTCAACCGGTTTATATCTAGGCTGGCTAAGCAGGCACTCCCCTTGTTCAAGCTTCTGTGGAAGTCCAGACCTTTCAACTGGTCCAAAGAAGTAGACAAGGCGTTCTAGGAGCTTAAGCAGTCCCTCACTACACTGCCCATCATGGTAGCTCCGGAACCTGGTGAGCCTCTTCTGCTTTACATTGTTGCAATGACAGCTGTTGTCAGCTGGTCCTGGTCGTGAAAAGGCCATAAGCTTCCCTGTGTTCTTCCTCACAAAGGTTCGGACCCCTTGTTGACGGCTGTTATATACCAACTTCACCCGTCAATATAACTCAATTATGTGAAGGAAATATCATTTCTTGCACACATCACCTTTCTATTTAACCTATTTCCACCTGTCCATGGACAAATTAGTGCATGCAAGTATTTTATACAGAATTGAAGTGAAATAAGTGGACGGATTCTATAAAATATCATCCCAGCCAATCAAGCATTGACATGTGGCACCACATGGATCTAATGGCCCACAAACAGAAGTATCTGAGGCCATACAATGGTGTAGCACCCATATTAAGGGTTGGGACCCACCTGACAGTGACCTAGAGAAAGCGCACGTGAAAAGGTGCAAATACCAGGTCGGCTGACCACCCTAGTCGGCCGACCTGGTCTTGGCGCCAAACTTGGTCAGCTTTCTTGTGTTGGCTCCTCCTGGCTTGAAGAAATTAGTGGTGACTGATTCACACGCTTTTGGTGGCAAGAACCGACCCTTCTCCACCTATAAATAGGACGCCTCATGCCTCACTTCAACACACACCACTTGAGCTTCATTCTATTGTATACACTAGTTCTCTTAGTCCTTAGTGGACTTAGGCTATAGAGAGGAGAGCCTCTAGTCCCAAGTCCAAGTTGGTAAAGGTACGACTCATGTATCTTTTCTTATATTTGTGACTTTATGCATAATGAAGATATTATCTTTAGTCTTATTTTATTCATATACATGGATGAAGCATTTCTTGTTTGATTGTGGATTCCATGTATGTGGTAGGAATAGTCTTTATGATCGTGCCTTAATGTCATTATACTATCATCATAAACACTATGAACCCCCTATAGTCTAAGTAGTTATGATATGATCATGTTAATATGAACAACTTATGCTATGTCTCAACATTGGTTCAACGATGATTCAGTTCATTGCCTTAGGATGGCTTGTGCTACGGCTCTTAAGGTATTTAGTTAATATGCTAGCATGGTGCTAGGATAGTTAAGTAGCGTTGGATGTCTCGTAGACCCACAGATTGAAGAGGTAGGCAGTAGGTGTTGACAGACCTATCTGTCCATTGTAATCCTCCACGTTCAGCTATGCCGCAGGTTCTTGGCAGGAGTCGTCTTAGTATTGCTAGGGGTAAACCCGTGCCCGATATGTTGAACAACTTAGCATAAGGATTCACAATTGACATGCTCATTAGTATCTAACCTAGGCTATGTATATGTATATTAGAAGCATTGTAGGAGCATGTCCCCAATTCTTAGTATAACCTTCATTAGGACTAATATACCCTTTAGAATAGATTGCTTAGGTGTGTGTCACACTACCCATATATTATCAATGTACCTCTGTCTTGATAATTGATTAGTATCCCAAAGCTTGATCATATGAGTAGTGTTTAGTTATTCCATTGCCTTCCTTTGGGATAAATACGATACCCTTGGGAATACTCTTAGGTGAAATGCTACACAACAATTTCCTTGTGCTTGCAGACCTCATCTCTCTCGAGAGGTGATATGCGATGTAATAAACGTCAACAAACATTTCTGGCGCCGTTGTCGGGGATGAATTGTTGGTGTTTCTTAATAGCTGTCAACAAGCATTTGTTGTGCTGTTGCGGAGGAAGGCAAAAGAAGTGAAGGATAGCTATCACTTGTGATTAAGCTACAGGTACTAATAGTTATTAGACATCATTACCCTTGTTTCTTTTCTACTTTTGTGTGAAAATAGGGTAGTGTTGGCTAACCCATTTCATGGGATGACCAACGAGGACGCAAGTACTCAACTGCAAGATGATTCATGGCGTACCTCAACAAATGTCTGCTAGGCAACACCATTGCCTTTCGCGGAAGAATTTCAGCTTCCTGTAGGAACCAAATTCATCCATCCCTAAGCTTGGGGGAGGTGAAAGCATCTAGGCCCCCATGAGGTATGGTTTCGGTGATTAATGACAACCGTTGGATAATACTAATGAGTTTGTGGATGCAAGGTCTCTCATATCACTCATCACACTTAATGAACTCTATATGTATATCATCTACTGCTCATTGGATATAATTGGAGACCCCTAAACAAACTATTTCACGAGGTCAATCGATTTTTATGAAGACTAAAAGAAAAAGCTCATATGTCAAAGTTATTCCATCGAAATTGACAACACCCAAGACTTGGTAATCATCAAAAGAATATTTCAAACCAGTGTATAAGAGGTCACTCGAGCAAATTCCAAAAGAATCACTTATAACAACTCGAAGTAGACAAAATCAACTCACCAGATCAACCGATCTTTCCAGAAAACAATACATCGGTCTAGTTGGTTTGACAGAAGGAAAAGACCTCAGAACTGAGTACTCACCGGATCATCCGATGATGAAGAAAGTGTTACGTCGGTCGATCATTCCAGTAAGCAATTACCCTGGACCAAGTGTAACACCGGACCATCCGATGCAAAACTATAACACATCGGTCAATCACTCCAGTAAGCATTATTTCTAGACCAATCTGGATGAAGTGTCACCGGATCATCCGATGATGAGGCAAGTGTTACATCGATCGATCAACGGTCATATCTGACACAGTGACATCAGCTAATTTGGATTCGACCGATGACAACTGAAGGGAGAACATCGGATCATCTGGTGTTTGCAGAACAGTGATGTCAGCCTACTTTTCCAACGGCTATTTCGTGGAAGCTGGCTATTTATACCCCTTCAACCAGTCATTTCGAAAAGTCTTGACAACTAGAGCTACTCTACACATTACCAAGCATTCAAGACATTGAGCTACCACTTCTACATTATTTACACCACTTGTACACCAAGATATAGGCTAGAACTTACTAGAGATAGTGCTTGTGTGCCTCCATTCTTGGTGATTGGAGTCTCTAGTGTAGTGAGAGCTGTAAGGGAGTGTCTCTTGGTGATTGTATTCACCGTGCAACAGTCGGTGATTGGAGAGAGTCTTCCGGAGCTTGCCGAGATGGTTGTGGAAGCCCAGAGGATCAAACTTGTACAAGGCTTGAGCTCCACCTTGCCGGGGTTGGTGAACGGAGACTTTTAGTGAAGATCCCTGGTCTCGGTGACTTGGGAGTGGCTATACCCTTTGGTGGGTGCCACAACGTGGATGCAGGAAGGTCTTGACGATCTTGCCGAATGACGGGATAAATCTCTGTGTCTTCGTGTCTTCTCGGGAGTTTGCACACTCTATCTTTCCCGTTACGCTTATGCATTTCATATATCGCAAAATTACTATTCACTTGAATGCATAGGTTGTTTGCATAGGGAATTGGGCTTTTAGTAATTAAGTTTTTATTGCTTTAATTTTTGAAAAGAAGCCCAATTCACCCCCCCCCCCTCTTGGGCATTCGATCCTTACAATTGGTATCAGAGCAAGGTTGCTCATTGGATCATTCTAGCTTCACCGCTAGAGAGCTAAAATGGCCAAGATTGGGGGTTCGGTTCCCATCTTCGGGGGCAAGAACTTTGCCTATTGGAAAGCACGCATGCGTGCTTATCTAGAGGCTATTGCTCCCGAGGTATGGGAAGCGACCCATGCGGGGTTTGGTGAGCACAACTATATAGGTGATCAAGACAAGTGGGATGCAAAAGCTAGAAATGCTATTTATGAATGCATTAGTCAAGATGTGTTTGCTAGGATTGCTAGCAAAGAAAAAGCTTGTGAAATTTGGGCTTGCTTAATTGAAATACATGAGGGTTCTTCTCGTGTCAAAGAACTAAAGTATCATATGCTTAAGGCCAAATATGATGAGTTCAAAATGCTACCTCATGAAAATGTCAATGAAATGTTTTCTCGCTTGAATGTTCTTATTGAGGAAATTAATGCTCTTGATATTGCTTCTCTTGGCAAGGGACTCATCAACCGCAAGATTCTTATGCTCCTTCCTAAGACAAAGTACAACATCATCAACTTCATGATTCAAAAGGAATCTCTTGATCACATTGAAGTTTTGGAACTTATTGGAGAGATTCACGCTCATGAGATGAGTGTACTTGGGATGATGGAGGAAATATCTTCAAAGACAATTGCTCTAAAGGCTTCCACCAAGAAAACAAGTCTCAAGAAAAAGAAAGTGGTCAAGCCTAGCTCAAGTGAAGAAGAGCAAGCATCAAGTGAAGATGACAATGATGAGCTTGCATTGATGATGAGAAAGTTCTCTCGCTTGAACTCCAAGATTGCCAAGAAGGGATACACCTTTGATCCCAAGAAGAAAGCTTTTCTACCAAGGAGAGATGACAACAAGACTTGCTATAATTGTGGTGATCAAGGCCACATATCCTATGATTGTCTAAAACCGGACAAAAGAAGAGAGAACCACAAGGGAAAGCATTGCAAGCTTGAGGATAGTGAGGATGATGAAGAGGACAAGCCCAAACCAAGATTCTTTGGGAAGAAGAAGCATGACAAAGGCAAAAAGGCAAAACTCTTCCCAAAGAAGAGAAAAGGTCCACAAAAGGTGTTCATGTGTGAGGCAAATGAATGGATCACCGACGAAGAATCTAGTGATAAAGAGAGTGAAGCGGAAGAAGAAAGCTTGACCGGCCTTGCCATTGCCAACAATGATGATTCATCTCTTCGTCCACCTCCCATGTGCCTCATGGCAAAAGGTAACACCAAGGTATGTGATGACTCTTGCGATGATGAGCTTTCCCCCGATGACTTAGCTTCATTGATAAATCAATACCACACTATCATTAAAAGGGAAAAGAGTAAGGTCAAGGCTCTTGAAGAAGCTCGTGCTAAGCTTGAGAGTGCTAACCTCGATTTGCTTGAAAAGTATGAAAGCATACTTAAAGAGCATGACACGCTCAAATCTCATGTCAAGCAAATTGAGGAGGATAAGGCTCAAATCAAGCTAGATCATCATGAGCTTGACGTAGCACACCAAGCACTCTTGGGAAAGCACAATGAGTTAATCCAAGAGCATCAAGTACTTAACCTTGCTTATGAAGGTCTTGATCTAGAATTGAAAACTATAAAGAAAGAAACCCTTAATGATAAGGTATCTATTATTTCTCATGCTACTAATGTCTTGCATAAGCCTTTGCATTGAAAGAAAATGCTAGGGAGAAGGATTTGATGGATGAAATTGAAAGTCTCCGCACTAGTGTGGCAATACTACCTAAGGGAGAAGTCAAGCACAAAGAAATTCTCTTCCAACAAGCAAAGGCCTTCAACAAGAGAGGACTTAGATCCTTCCTGGTGCCTAACAAAGGAAAGGTGCCCTCACTAGAGCTTAGAACAAGCTTTATCAAGGAAGTTGGTTCTTATTGCCAACATTGTGAGGTCACCGGTCACCATACAAGAGAGTGTCCTCTTCCTAACCGGCCTTCTCCAAAATTGCCTACTAACTACAAGTCTACCTTTAATGATCACTATTATCTCTTGAGTAAAGTAGATGGCAAGGTGAAGGCAAGGTTCATTGGCAAAGACAAGAAGGGCATGAAGGGGAACCTCCCCAAGCAACTTTGGGACCCCAAAACACTTTTATCACACATACAAGGACCTAAGTTGGCATGGGTGCCTAAAATAAAAAATTGAATTCATGTGTGTAGGTGAACTACAAAGCCGGAGGAAAACATTGGGTACTCGATAGCGGGTGCACTCAACATATGACCGGCAACGATGGTATGTTCACCACCATATAGAACCCCGACAATCATGAACAAGTCACCTTTGGTGATAACTCTAAGGGGAAGGTAATTGGGTTAGGTAAGATTGCAATTTCAAATGATCTATCTATTTCCAATGTGTTGTATGTTAAGTCACTTAGTTTCAATTTGCTTTCTATTGCACAATTATGCGATCTTGGACTAACGTGCACCTTTAGCAAGAATGATGTTGTTGTGACTAGTGAAGCAAGCCAAGAACTAATCTTCAAAGGATTTCAGCATGGACATCTCTACCTAGTAGACTTCTCCAACAAGGATGCTAGCTTGACCACTTGTCTTTTCACCAAGACCAGCTTGGGTTGGCTATGGCATCAACGCATAGCTCACATTGGAATGAGCAAGCTCAAGAAGTCATTCAAGCTCGGGATGGTGACCGGCGTGAAGGATGTCACATTTGAGAAGAACAAGCTTTGTAGCGCTTGTCAAGCTGGGAAACAAGTTGCTTCACACCACCTGATGAAGACAATGGTGTCAACCTCCAAGCCACTTGAGTTGCTCCACATGGACCTCTTCGGACCGTCCACATATCAAAGTCTTGGTGGAAATCTCTATTGTCTTGTTATAGTTGATGACTACTCTCGCTATGCTTGGACTTTGTTTGTAGGTGACAATAGTGAAACTCCGGAAGTGTTCAAGACCTTCGCTAACCGTGCTCAAAGGGAATTTCAACTTCCCATCATCAAGGTCTGGAGTGACAACGACACCGAATTCAAGAACTACAACATTGGGGAGTGGTGTGATCGTGAAGGCGTGAAGCATGAATTTTCAGCCACATACACTCCTCAACAAAATGGTGTCGTTGAAAGGAAGAACAAGACACTCATCACTCTTGTACGTGTGGGGACCGGAGTCTACACATCCGAGGATCTCATTGGGTGGTGCCGTGCGATGCGGCACCTAACAGCACACACGAAAAGGATACCAAAACATATAAAGTTTTCATTTCATAATAAGAAGAGTTTACAAAAGAGTGTACCACAGAAGTACACACGCAGCGGAAAATACATACTCATAATCTCACCTAACTAAGCAGGAGAGAAGACGTCCATGCCCTAAGACGCTTCTCACTAGCAACACGGAGAACAATCAGCAGCGGCGTGGTTCACATGAGATTTACCTCGACACCTCGAGTCATGTACAACCTGAACAGTATGTAAAAGCCCGTTTTTCGGAAGAACAAAAACGCAAAAATGCGAACTTAAAAATTTTGAAAATAGACTTGGAAATCCAAACTCACATGAGCCATATGAGTTAAACTATGTTCACTAAAAATAGGGACTTGTTAAAACTAACTTTACATATAGAACATGGTTGCTGATGTGGAATGGAACTTAAGGTGAAGAATCCTTAATTTCCAAGTATTCACATTTTCAATGAAAAATTAAAGGAGAAAAGAAAACAAAATAGAGAGAAAGAAAAAGGAATTATTCCAACCCTAAAATGGGACATCCAAAAATATTCAAATCTCAGGCCGTAAATTTTTCCATGACCTACTAATATTCCAATTAGACTCTCGGTAAAGTTTCAAAATTTTTGAAGCCCATTTCCCATTTATTGGACACGTACTGAGAGTTTAATCAACGTCGACTTCAAATTTAAACTTTGTGCTCAACCTTGTCCAAATCAACTCCAAATTTTTCCTGAGATCCCTTATGGTTCAAAAAGGTTAACCTCAAAGTTTCAGGATTTTTGAACCTAATCTACTATTTATTTCCTTGAGTCAAGTATCACCACTTGAATTCAAATTCAAATCTGAGTTCAAATTCAACTTGCTCAGTTTTGAAATCTGATTGCACCATAAAATTCTCCACATTTTATTTAGTCACTGAGCCAAATTTGACTATTTTTGAAGCATGCTTGCTAGCCCTATTGGAATTTTGGAAAGAAGAGGGAAGTGGGTCCCACAGATGGTCCCCACCAGTCAGGTCGGCAAGGCTTCCTCTCTCCTCCCCTGCCTCCACGCGACGGCATGCAGCGCCACCGCGATGAAATCCGTCCTTATCGTGCCCGCCCGACTCCCAGCCGGCCCTGCATCCTCGCCCGACCTCGCACCTCCTCCACGCTGCTCCTCGCGCCTTCATTCTCCCTCCCGACCCCGTCCGGCCACCAGCTCCCGCCGCGCACGCCTCTCCAGCTTCCCCGCAGCTCGCCTCCACGGCGCCTCCCCGCCAGCCTCCGGGTCATCCCCGACCCGAGCGCTTCCTGCACCCCCGCGCGCGTCGCCCCTGCGCCACTGCACCGGCGCGCCGCCGTCCAACCGTGGCGCCGCCGCCAGCACCGTGCCTCCTCCTCGCCGGCCCTGCGTCCCGCCAGCCGCTCACCACACCGCCGCGCTCGCCTCCTCCCCCGCACCGAGCGACACCGCGGCCATCCCTGCCTCGCGCTCTCCCAGCGACGAGCGGCACCGTGCTGGCCCGATCCAAGCGTCGCTCCCGCTTGCGCAGCCGCTCCGGAGCTCGCCCTATGGTCACACTCCCATGCTCGTCGGTCTCTCTCGGCAACCGGCACCGCCCGTGAAGCGCAAGCCCGCCGTCCTCCTCGTGCCTAGATGCGGCTCGCCGCTCACTCCCGGTCTCACCCTAGATCCGTGCTGCTCCTCCTTTTTCTTCTACTCCACAGCGCTCCTGGACGCCTTAGCCCTGTTCCTCACCGGTCTTTTCTCTGCAGCGCCGCGCCGCGACAGTCGCGCGCCGAGCTTTGTAGCATGTCACTCCAGCACGCCAACACCTGCTCGCCGCACTATTGCGCCACAGCCTGCTCCCGGCCGCGCAAAAACTCGCTGCCCTGGCCACCCACGTGCTCCGGTTTGCTGCTGGTCGTGATTGTCTGCTCCCCATCGGCATCGTCGCCCCGTTCCGTGTCGTGGCTATGCCAGGGAAGCAAGGCGAGAAATGGGTGTGATGGATGAAACGCAGGAACACGTTGTTGACACACCGGCATCGACAACTGGTCCAAGGTTAGCTCTTATTTTGCAAGAGTGATTGGATCAGTGACTGCAGCCAAGGTGTTCGATGAAATGGTTGCAAGGCGAAACTAAGTGTGTTGCTGTTCAATGCTGGTCTATGGATGCAGGTCTATTCTGGGGTGACAATCGACAAGGACATGTGCCAAGGCACTCTTGGGATGTGATGAAGCGACGGAAATCAAGTACACACCCAAGATGTTCGGCGAAATGCATACAAGGTGAGCCTTACCCTGAAATACCTTGCTTGATGTCACCGACGTCCGTTCGTCGTGATCCCTAAGGTTACTCATGCGTCGTCAAGTCGTACATCCAGTTTCCGCATTGATATCATTCCTATAGGAGTCCCTAAGTTGACCTCCTTTATCGTTTGTGTCACGTTGGCCTGTCCGTGCGTGCTCGTGATGTTCCACCATGAGCCGCGTCGACGTCGTTGACCATATGACGTCGTCGTGACACTCTGAGCCGTTATTGTGCCCTGGCATCGAGATGGAGGGTTCTTGTAATGTGTGTGGTGCTGGAACACAAGCACGACTCGCCGTACAATGGTCGTTTAGCCAAATTAGGGTTTAGTCGAGGCAAGACTCTTCGAGTCCTGGGTGTAGCCAGGGTGCTCGATGAAATGCCTTCTAGGTCAAACCAGGTGTGTCGGTGATCACCGATGACCTAGGGTAGAGGTATGCATGAACATTGCGACCAACAAGGAGAACTAGACCAAGGGGAACCTTGGATAAGAGTTCCTTGGTTTTGTCGAGGATGTTCTCTAACCGATCACAGGATTGGTTAACTTGGTGTACCACTTCATCGACGGCAGGTTCGTCGAGTCGCTTATCAACAACCGAGTCGACATCACTAGCCTTAAGACTCACAAGGTGGTGTTCGAGATTCTGCTCACCCTTTGACGAGTCCGGGTTGTTGTGGACGTCGCTAAGATGATCTTCTCGAGATGGCAAAGCATGCCTTCACGGCAAGGTCTCGCATCATGTTTAAGTCCCAAGAGCTTATCGAGCTCACCTGGACAAGCTTGCGGGAGACACTACATTAGTGTCGTCGTGTAAGCACTTGAACGATGCTCGAGAAGCTTGCCGTAGAAACTACTTTACCTAAAGGTCATTTGAACGTTGTCTCAGTACTCACGTCAGGTTAACAAGGCTCGTTATGACGTTTTAAGTCCAAAGAATGTTGACCTCACTTCACTCCCAAGTGTCGCTAGGGTTTCATCCTGGTTCATCCTTATCAGGACCCTGCGATCACACTTGTCACGTAATTAGGTTTACTCCTTAATGAGTTTGTGTAACTTCACTGGTCGACTTCTAAGTCACAACCTCTTGTTGCACAATTCACTCATGCCTTAAGCTTTCAATGCTCCATCTTGACCCTTAGGTCATCCTTACCCTACCAGTCCAACACTCCCACGCCATTCAACTGTATCGTCCTTGAGTGGCATAGCGTTGAGTGTTGAGCGCAAAGTTGCAATGTGTGCTTACATTGCACCTTTCAATTCACATCTCGATACTACTATGACCACTTGACTTCATCCTTTGTTCATTCACACAACAGAGGCATATCTGTCCTTCCTAGTCGAACTCCTCATTCTTAGAGTTTACACAACCCCGTGGAGTCTTATCTTAAATTACTTAATTACATAATTACTTATATGCATATCATGTCGATAGGAAACGTGATGGTAGGTGATCGACGAGGAGCTTCGCTTGGAGGAGAAGGCCAAGGTGTTTCCACTGAGGTTCCATGGCAGGTTCTCCGGAGGAAGATCAAGCCCTAACAATTGACATTTGTTCAGTCGCAAACTAAGGCAAGCCCCGGTTTGCATTTAAGTCGTTTATAAACTTTTGCTTTATCACTATGATGAGTAGTATATGAATTGTGCATTACGTTTAGGGTGAATGATACTCCACATGCATGACCAAAAATCCCAGGGTTTATTTGGCACGAGTTACAGTTTGACCTGTAGTAACTGCTTTGCTAATGCATAGGAAATCCGGTAGAAGTCGAGTAGTTGGAATCTACTCGCGAGAGATGTATCTCACAGGATTGGTTGAATAGAAAATGGCTTAATATAATGAAATTGAGACCGGGCAGGGAATGGATAGGAAGCGGCGAGAATTGAGTCTCGGTCGCATAGCCCTGCCTGTGTCGATTAAGGCCAGTCCGTATGCAGCCCCTTCGGACAAGCTTGAATTGTACCGGCAACATAATGGACATATGGAATCCAATAAACTGACGTAGCTTGGTCACTTGGGTGTCGAGGCATACCATTCCGTTTTATAGGTGTGGGTTGAGGGTAGCAAGGTGTAAATCCGCTGGTGGGCACGTCAGAGTACGCCCCACGCAGGGACCTCCTGCCCGTGACGGATCAACCGGTTCGGCATTTGAGTGTCTCGCGAAAGGTTGCCATATACGACTAGTACTGAAGTGCTACGTAGGTACTGCGCGAAGTGCTCGCTGGCATTTCCGAAAGTGCGTATGTGTCGTGTTGTCCGGGTGTGTCCTGATTGCAATCACTGTCCCTCGCAGTAATAGAGTACCACTTGTTCACTGAGCGGTGACGTAGTAAATACTAAAGAAGCCAGAAAGTCATATTGTATTGAATTATAATTACTTTGCAACCTTGTATGATTTAGAGATAGTACAATTAAAAGTTTACAGTTTCCCCTTACTTTAGCTGTAATAGCACTATGTGCTTTGGGCATGTCATATCATCGGTAAAGCGTTTCTTGTTTGATTGTGGAGCCCATGATGTGTCGTGCTCAGAGAATGTCATTTGCTACTTAAAACTTGATTATAAGGATCCACTTGTAGGCGAGTCATTTATGCTATTCCTTACCTATGTTTAGTGTACCCTTGCATATGTCTAGTGAGACGGTTAAGTCTTGCTGAGCCTTATGCTCACGTTTGCGCTTTAACGATTTTTGCAGGCATTAGTTTTATTTCTGCTGTTCAGGTTGTACATGAGACTCGAGGTGTCGAGATAAATCTCATGTGAGCCACGCCGCTGCTGTATGTTCTTCGTGTTGCTAGTGAGAATCGTCCTAGGGCATGGACGTCTTCTCTCCTGCTTAGTTAGGTGAGATTATGAGTATGTATTTTCCGCTGCGTGTGTACTTCTATTGTACACTCTTTTGTAAACTCTTCTTATTATGAAATGAAAACTTTATATGTTTTGGTATCCTTTTTGTGTGTGCTGTTAGGTGCCGCATCGCACGGTACCACCCAATGAGATCCTCGGATGTGTGGACTCCGGTCCCCACAGACATGGTATCAGAGCTTCATTGGGAATAGCACGCTCGAAAAGAGCCTATTTTCGAAAACTCCGAAGTAGTCGAGTGAGGTTTAGCTATATGCCCATTAAGGACTATTACTAGTATAAGTTATAAAGGTGGTGAACTAACTTGTTATATTATTCTGTAACGACGCTCTGTCTTCAAGGTAAGAGGTAAGGTACGCCGCCGAGAGCGGATCAATCTCGGTAAACTCTGCATACGAGATATGGTATGTGAAATTTCCGTGGCTTAGCACGGAAAGTCAATATGAGTCTCTGAAACTTTCCATGTTTCTGAGAACATATGACACGCGGTACCCCAGCGTGACACAAAATTAGTGGGAGCCCCCGTCGGGTGGTGTATAACCCGATAGTATGTATCTCTAGAACTATTCATGTTCTATGGGATCATGCGAAACACGTATGCCCGAGCGTGTATAAGCCGGATCGTACGGGAGTCTTTGCTGTACAGATGTATTTACAGCCATGTACCTCGAGACATGACTTCGCTCGAGGGCGACTCACACCAGAGTCGTATGCATTTACTTTTGATTATATCTTATTGTGACTACCTGTTGTGTTTCCCCGTGCCGCCCTTGAGGTGTGAAGGTGTGAAAGGGGATTGTTTGTCTTCTGCAGGTACACTAACTCCGGTAGCGACCCGTGTAGAATACGTTTGCGAGTGATCGGTATTAGGACCACCTATAGACGTATCCGGATATACCGGATTAGACTTTTCTTTTAGTAAGGCACGTAGTACCGTCAGTATCACAATTGATACTTTGACCATCTCCCACGAAAGAAATGACTTCATATTCATATTAAGTCCAAGTATCAGTTGCTGATATCTTGTGGACAAGGTAAAATGTTTCTTTTCAAGAGTAGGTGAACCAAAGTCCTTTGCTCCTGGCGAGAGTTTAGCTCGACTTCGCCGGAGTAAGACTTTGGTTAAGTTTGAAGATCCATAGTGATATGCTATGGATAAGAAGGTTGTCAAGTCTCTTTTAAGATTCCATTTGGTTCTAAAGAAAATGATTAGTTGTGAATCAAGTTCTAGCCATCGGACTTGAGTTTTGAGCTAAGTTTCAAAATTTGAGTTTGTTCCCAAATTCTTGTGTTTCGAAGCCGGTGAATTCTGTTTTCGAACAGAATTGACCCGACTTTGAAATTCCATATCTCTTCAACCTGGAGGGCTTTGGAGGCAAGTGAATACTTTTTGAAAAGCTTTTGGAGTCTTCTAATAGTTTCCTATTGACCTCCAAGCCAAAAGATGCTTTTATAGTGATGAAAATGCACCATTATCACAGCAGCTGCTGTTCTGAAACTACACGGACCAGCATCTGAATTTTTGTCATATTTCCTTGGAGAAAGCTCTTCTATTCCATTATGATACATTTCTGGAAAGTGGAAGAGCTATTCTACAACTTTGTTATTCAGTGATACCTCAAATTCAGTTTAAAACTAATTAAAAACAGAGTTGAAGATAGTACATGTATATCGATGCTATCTGAAACAGCCAGAAAAATTTTGAACTTTAAATAGCCATAACTGTTAAACTAGAAATGCAACCTATGCATGTTTATATATGTATGGAAAACTTAGAGAGTCCTCTACAACATTTCTATAGAACTTCAGAGCGGAATCCATCTCTAACATACTCAAAATTTCAGATTTCTAGACTTGATCAAATCTGGACAGCGAGTGGACAGTCCTGTATACAGTTACTGTTTCTCGCATAACTCGCTGTATAATTATCGAATGGCTTCGTATTTTACATTTCTGGGATCCTGAGAATTTTTGCCACAAGTTTGCTATGTATTACTTTTGCAAATATTGATGTTTGTATATCTGAAATTGTGGACAAAATCAGCCTTAAACAAAGGAGGTGCTGTCCAAATTTTCAGAAAAACTGTCAACTTGCAAATGCCGTATCTTCTCAACCAGAAGTACTACGAGTGCAAGTAAATACTCTTTAGAAAGATTTGGGAGTCCTCTGCATGTTTTCTGTTCAGCTCCAGACCAAAATCCTTGTTTTGGTGGGTGAAATTTAGATAATCGCAGAGACTGTCCAGGCATACTCAAACTGGACAGCAATCTGTACACCTCTGAATTTAATCCATAACTCGCAGACCTTTGATCCAATGGTGTCGCGCGAGTAACCGTTGGAGAGGTTAGAGTGTCAGCTACAATTTTTGTAATTGGATCCAGACCTGAATCGGTCATCTACCTATTCCAAATCGAGTTTGAATACAGAGTGGTCAATCTGAACTGAATTCAGTTCTGAATACTGAAATTTTACCTAACTTCAAAAATTCATATCTTTTGAGCTAGAGCTGATATGAAGACAAGTAAGTACATTCTGGAAAGCTTATTACATTGGCTACAACTTTGTAAATAAGAATATTTCCAGATTTCCATCAGAACAGCCTGAAAACTTTAGATCAAAACTGCTACTGTTTAAGCAGATTCTGCTGAAAGTGCAGAGAAATCTGCTAACTTTAAAATTGCATAACTTGCAAACCAGAGACGATCTAGAGTCAAACCAATACTTTTTAGAAAGGTCTTGAAGTGTACTTTAACTTTGTTGTTCACCTCAAGATATGATTTTGCCATTTACTTAGCCAAAATCTAAGTTGCGTCCAAGCTGTTCATCCTCCACCAGGATTTAATCGGGTGATGACCCTTTAGGGTGTTTACGGATTTGGTTCTCGAGTTCAACTCGAGGAGTTCCATAACATCCCAGGTGTTGCGACCCAACAATATTTGCCTTTAGAGTTGAGTATTACACTAAGGCAAATCCCTTTTTGCTCGGATGCACATGCTAGTGTTTTGACTATGCAACCTTGCATCTCACACTTTAATTGTGCATTGAGCATGTATGACACTTCCCTTAGTTGGACGACCCTCCCCATAAATATTGCTTGGAGTAAGTTTCTTGCTCACCTAGCTTGAATCTTAAGGGGGAAGGAGTTCATCTAGTAATTGAAGTGTTACGTTCACCTAGGTGTCATACCAAGGTACATCGACACCGAACCAATGTGCTGGGAGCAATGCTCAAGTAAGTAGGACCGAGTACAACATTGACTCATTAAGTCAATGTGAAGCTTAAGTAACGGATCACCTTGAACCCCGTTTCTTGTGGAACTCGATCAACGAGTTAAAGGAGTCAGTTGATTCTTCACGCTAAACCACTCCTTTGCTTCAGTCTTTGAGACGAGAAGCCATAAGTGAGTAGTATGAGCTGGAAATTCTTTAGCAAGAACGTGGATTACTAACCAAGGTCGTGCCTAGCACAGTACCTTGTCAACCACTTAGTGCAACCTACGGAAGTGAGGAGAACCTTACTCTTCAAAGGTTACTCTCTTTGCCACTTCTGAAGGCAACCCTACCGCACCTTTTAAGGGGTAGACATAGTACTTTAAGAAAACTACGAGATGAAAAACCTGACCCATTGTTAAGGAACCACAATTACCTGTAGGTTGTGATTAACAAGCTTTAGGGAACTTCCGATCAACAAGAAGTTCAATCACTTTGTTCCAATTTGTACACTCCGTTGCCTTGAGATGAACCTCACCATTCCTTGCTAATACTTTTACCTTGAAACCATCGAACTTGGTCGAGATATGAAAGTAGCAAGTCTTTTCTAGCGCCTTTCATGACCAAGTTTAATCAATCCTCCTGTATTTGGGATACTTCTGACTGTGTTTGGATTTTCTTACCTATTTTTGCTCAAAGCATAATACTGAATGCACCATACCTTGCATAATTATCCGCGGAGTTGCATTGTGTCTGCATAACATCATCCGGTTTGTGGTGCATCATAAAACGTAATTACTAATGAGTTTTGAGCACGAATATGTGACCCCGTTCAGATACTTAAGAAGTGCCTAACATTTTTGAGTTGTGATCAATTTTATCGTTCGCAACGCCTTCGACTGGTTTCATTATCTTGAGTAGCACAAGGGACACCTTGTGACTAAAACACAGTTGAGTCCTTGTCCTTGACTTGTTGAAACTCAAATCGCCTTGAGTACTTGCAACTAAACAAACACTTGGACTTCCAGCCTTGACTTGTTAGGTTCAAGTACCTTGATTGTTGCAACTATACCGTTCGTCATCGAGTAGTCATCAGTTCGATGATCAACCTTGTAAAATCCATGAAATCTCCTTCCTCGCGAGGATACCGTTCATTTGTCAACCTCGTGAAACTCTTTGGGTCCATCTAAGATCTTATGTTGTTATATGGTAACCTTGCTATGCTAATTACCTTGTAGTTACCATATGATTGAGTTCTTTGCTGTGTTGAAACATATGAGGATACTGAATCCTTACATCCTCATGTGCCACCGCAAAAAGGTCTTCATCTTCTGCTTCTATTGTTTGAAGACGTTGATATACCCAGAAACCTTGTAGTCGTCATATCTTCAATATTCCTACTGTTTTGATTACATAAGAGTGTTGATTGTCTTGCTACTCTTATGCTACGGCTAAGGAATCCTATGGTTGACTAAACATCAAACGAGGTTAGTGATTGTTGTTTAACCTCGTAAACCATCTTAACTCATGTCAAGGGAAATACCAAATTAAGTTGAAAGGACCTATGCAAAACCAAGCAAGCAACCAAGAACCAATGCAAGAAAAGTTTCAAACTATCAAGGTGACCTAGAGAAGCAAAGAACAAGTGCAAATTCTTCAAATCAAGACTAGGACAGGACAAGATGTCATGTCAGTGCAAGAGTACAACAATAAAGGATCAGTAACAGACATGAAAGTTTTACGATGTGATATTGTCATGTCGAGCATCCTGTCAAGGTTATCAACCTAAAGACTGGAATCTCCTGAAGCAGACTTTAGAATTTCTTAAGATGCCTGAAGATAATCACTATTTCGTAGAACCCAAGTTTTTAAGGGCATTGCCATTTTCCTTAGTCAATGACCCTCTTTTACGGATCGTTCCCTCATCGTTCTGTTATTCTACCTGTTAGAATCTCGGGACGAGATTCCTTTAAGGGGGAAGGATTGTAAAAGCCCGTTTTTCGGAAGAACAAAAACGCAAAAATGCGAACTTAAAAATTTTGAAAATAGACTTGGAAATCCAAACTCACATGAGCCATATGAGTTAAACTATGTTCACTAAAAATAGGGACTTGTTAAAACTAACTTTACATATAGAACATGGTTGCTGATGTGGAATGGAACTTAAGGTGAAGAATCCTTAATTTCCAAGTATTCACATTTTCAATGAAAAATTAAAGGAGAAAAGAAAACAAAATAGAGAGAAAGAAAAAGGAATTATTCCAACCCTAAAATGGGACATCCAAAAATATTCAAATCTCAGGCCGTAAATTTTTCCATGACCTACTAATATTCCAATTAGACTCTCGGTAAAGTTTCAAAATTTTTGAAGCCCATTTCCCATTTATTGGACACGTACTGAGAGTTTAATCAACGTCGACTTCAAATTTAAACTTTGTGCTCAACCTTGTCCAAATCAACTCCAAATTTTTCCTGAGATCCCTTATGGTTCAAAAAGGTTAACCTCAAAGTTTCAGGATTTTTGAACCTAATCTACTATTTATTTCCTTGAGTCAAGTATCACCACTTGAATTCAAATTCAAATCTGAGTTCAAATTCAACTTGCTCAGTTTTGAAATCTGATTGCACCATAAAATTCTCCACATTTTATTTAGTCACTGAGCCAAATTTGACTATTTTTGAAGCATGCTTGCTAGCCCTATTGGAATTTTGGAAAGAAGAGGGAAGTGGGTCCCACAGATGGTCCCCACCAGTCAGGTCGGCAAGGCTTCCTCTCTCCTCCCCTGCCTCCACGCGACGGCATGCAGCGCCACCGCGATGAAATCCGTCCTTATCGTGCCCGCCCGACTCCCAGCCGGCCCTGCATCCTCGCCCGACCTCGCACCTCCTCCACGCTGCTCCTCGCGCCTTCATTCTCCCTCCCGACCCCGTCCGGCCACCGGCTCCCGCCGCGCACGCCTCTCCAGCTTCCCTGCAGCTCGCCCCCACGGCGCCTCCCCGCCAGCCTCCGGGTCATCCCCGACCCGAGCGCTTCCTGCACCCCCGCGCGCGTCGCCCCTGCGCCACTGCACCGGCGCCCCGCCGTCCAACCGTGGCGCCGCCGCCAGCACCGTGCCTCCTCCTCGCCGGCCCTGCGTCCCGCCAGCCGCTCACCACACCGCCGCGCTCGCCTCCTCCCCCGCACCGAGCGACACCGCGGCCATCCCTGCCTCGCGCTCTCCCAGCGACGAGCGGCACCGTGCTGGCCCGATCCAAGCGTCGCTCCCGCTTGCGCAGCCGCTCCGGAGCTCGCCCTATGGTCACACTCCCATGCTCGTCGGTCTCTCTCGGCAACCGGCACCGCCCGTGAAGCGCAAGCCCGCCGTCCTCCTCGTGCCTAGATGCGGCTCGCCGCTCACTCCCGGTCTCACCCTAGATCCGTGCTGCTCCTCCTTTTTCTTCTACTCCACAGCGCTCCTGGACGCCTTAGCCCTGTTCCTCACCGGTCTTTTCTCTGCAGCGCCGCGCCGCGACAGTCGCGCGCCGAGCTTTGTAGCATGTCGCTCCAGCACGCCAACACCTGCTCGCCGCACTCTTGCGCCACAGCCTGCTCCCGGCCGCGCAAAAACTCGCTGCCCTGGCCACCCACGTGCTCCGGTTTGCTGCTGGTCGTGATTGTCTGCTCCCCATCGGCATCGTCGCCCCGTTCCGTGTCGTGGCTATGCCAGGGAAGCAATGCGAGAAATGGGTGTGATGGATGAAACGCAGGAACACGTTGTTGACACACCGGCATCGACAACTGGTCCAAGGTTAGCTCTTATTTTGCAAGAGTGATTGGATCAGTGACTGCAGCCAAGGTGTTCGATGAAATGGTTGCAAGGCGAAACTAAGTGTGTTGCTGTTCAATGCTGGTCTATGGATGCAGGTCTATTCTGGGGTGACAATCGACAAGGACATGTGCCAAGGTACTCTTGGGATGTGATGAAGCGACGGAAATCAAGTACACACCCAAGATGTTCGGCGAAATGCATACAAGGTGAGCCTTACCCTGAAATACCTTGCTTGATGTCACCGACGTCCGTTCGTCATGATTGCTAAGGTTACTCATGCGTCGTCAAGTCGTACATCCAGTTTCCGCATTGATATCATTCCTATAGGAGTCCCTAAGTTGACCTCCTTTATCGTTTGTGTCACGTTGGCCTGTCCGTGCGTGCTCGTGATGCTCCACCATGAGCCGCGTCGACGTCGTTGACCATATGACGTCGTCGTGACACTCTGAGCCGTTATTGTGCCCTGGCATCGAGATGGAGGGTTCTTGTAATGTGTGTGGTGCTGGAACACAAGCACGACTCGCCGTACAATGGTCGTTTAGCCAAATTAGGGTTTAGTCGAGGCAAGACTCTTCGAGTCCTGGGTGTAGCCAGGGTGCTCGATGAAATGCCTTCTAGGTCAAACCAGGTGTGTCGGTGATCACCGATGACCTAGGGTAGAGGTATGCATGAACATTGCGACCAACAAGGAGAACTAGACCAAGGGGAACCTTGGATAAGAGTTCCTTGGTTTTGTCGAGGATGTTCTCTAACCGATCACAGGATTGGTTAACTTGGTGTACCACTTCATCGACGGCAGGTTCGTCGAGTCGCTTATCAACAACCGAGTCGACATCACTAGCCTTAAGACTCACAAGGTGGTGTTCGAGATTCTGCTCACCCTTTGACGAGTCCGGGTTGTTGTGGACGTCGCTAAGATGATCTTCTCGAGATGGCAAAGCATGCCTTCACGGCAAGGTCTCGCATCATGTTTAAGTCCCAAGAGCTTATCGAGCTCACCTGGACAAGCTTGCGGGAGACACTACATTAGTGTCGTCGTGTAAGCACTTGAACGATGCTCGAGAAGCTTGCCGTAGAAACTACTTTACCTAAAGGTCATTTGAACGTTGTCTCAGTACTCACGTCAGGTTAACAAGGCTCGTTATGACGTTTTAAGTCCAAAGAATGTTGACCTCACTTCACTCCCAAGTGTCGCTAGGGTTTCATCCTGGTTCATCCTTATCAGGACCCTGCGATCACACTTGTCACGTAATTAGGTTTACTCCTTAATGAGTTTGTGTAACTTCACTGGTCGACTTCTAAGTCACAACCTCTTGTTGCACAATTCACTCATGCCTTAAGCTTTCAATGCTCCATCTTGACCCTTAGGTCATCCTTACCCTACCAGTCCAACACTCCCACGCCATTCAACTATATCGTCCTTGAGTGGCATAGCGTTGAGTGTTGAGCGCAAAGTTGCAATGTGTGCTTACATTGCACCTTTCAATTCACATCTCGATACTACTATGACCACTTGACTTCATCCTTTGTTCATTCACACAACAGAGGCATATCTGTCCTTCCTAGTCGAACTCCTCATTCTTAGAGTTTACACAACCCCGTGGAGTCTTTTCTTAAATTACTTAATTACATAATTACTTATATGCATATCATGTCGATAGGAAACGTGATGGTAGGTGATCGACGAGGAGCTTCGCTTGGAGGAGAAGGCCAAGGTGTTTCCACTGAGGTTCCATGGCAGGTTCTCCGGAGGAAGATCAAGCCCTAACAATTGACATTTGTTCAGTCGCAAACTAAGGCAAGCCCCGGTTTGCATTTAAGTCGTTTATAAACTTTTGCTTTATCACTATGATGAGTAGTATATGAATTGTGCATTACGTTTAGGGTGAATGATACTCCACATGCATGACCAAAAATCCCAGGGTTTATTTGGCACGAGTTACAGTTTGACCTGTAGTAACTGCTTTGCTAATGCATAGGAAATCCGGTAGAAGTCGAGTAGTTGGAATCTACTCGCGAGAGATGTATCTCACAGGATTGGTTGAATAGAAAATGGCTTAATATAATGAAATTGAGACCGGGCAGGGAATGGATAGGAAGCGGCGAGAATTGAGTCTCGGTCGCATAGCCCTGCCTGTGTCGATTAAGGCCCGTCCGTATGCAGCCCCTTCGGACAAGCTTGAATTGTACCGGCAACATAATGGACATATGGAATCCAATAAACTGACGTAGCTTGGTCACTTGGGTGTCGAGGCATACCGTTCCGTTTTATAGGTGTGGGTTGAGGGTAGCAAGGTGTAAATCCGCTGGTGGGCACGTCAGAGTACGCCCCACGCAGGGACCTCCTGCCCGTGACGGATCGACCGGTTCGGCATTTGAGTGTCTCGCGAAAGGTTGCCATATACGACTAGTACTGAAGTGCTACGTAGGTACTGCGCAAAGTGCTCGCTGGCATTTCCGAAAGTGCGTATGTGTCGTGTTGTCCGGGTGTGTCCTGATTGCAATCATTGTCCCTCGCAGTAATAGAGTACCACTTGTTCACTGAGCGGTGACGTAGTAAATACTAAAGAAGCCAGAAAGTCATATTGTATTGAATTATAATTACTTTGCAACCTTGTATGATTTAGAGATAGTACAATTAAAAGTTTACAGTTTCCCCTTACTTTAGCTGTAATAGCACTATGTGCTTTGGGCATGTCATATCATCGGTAAAGCGTTTCTTGTTTGATTGTGGAGCCCATGATGTGTCGTGCTCAGAGAATGTCATTTGCTACTTAAAACTTGATTATAAGGATCCACTTGTAGGCGAGTCATTTATGCTATTCCTTACCTATGTTTAGTGTCCCCTTGCATATGTCTAGTGAGACGGTTAAGTCTTGCTGAGCCTTATGCTCACGTTTGCGCTTTAACGATTTTTGCAGGCATTAGTTTTATTTCTGCTGTTCAGGTTGTACATGAGACTCGAGGTGTCGAGATAAATCTCATGTGAGCCACGCCGCTGCTGTATGTTCTTCGTGTTGCTAGTGAGAATCGTCCTAGGGCATGGACGTCTTCTCTCCTGCTTAGTTAGGTGAGATTATGAGTATGTATTTTCCGCTGCGTGTGTACTTCTATTGTACACTCTTTTGTAAACTCTTCTTATTATGAAATGAAAACTTTATATGTTTTGGTATCCTTTTTGTGTGTGCTGTTAGGTGCCGCATCGCACGGTACCACCCAATGAGATCCTCGGATGTGTGGACTCCGGTCCCCACACAGTAGCAATAAAACTAATACCTGCAAAAATCGTTAAAGCGCAAACGTGAGCATAAGGCTCAGCAAGACTTAACCGTCTCACTAGACATATGCAGGGTGAATACTAACATAGGTAACAAATAGCATAAATAGACTCGCCTATAAGTGGATCCTTATAATCAGGTTTTATGTAGCAAATGACATTCTCCAAGCATGGCACGTCATGGGCTCCACAATCAAACAAGAAATGATTTACCGATGATATGACATGCTCAGAGCACATAAAGCTATTACCGCTAAAGTATGGGGAAATTGTAAACTTTAATTTTGCTATCTCTAAGTCATACAAGGTTGCAAAGCAATTATAATTCAATACAATATAATTTGCTGGCTTCTTTAGTATTTACTACGTCACGACACAGTGAACAAGTGGTACTCTATTACCGCGAGGGACGGTGATTGCAATCAGGACACACCCGGACTGCACGACACGCACACCCGCGTGGGAGACACATACGTGCTCTCCTCCCCGCGTCATACGTGGCCACCTTTCACCCAAGACCCCAATGTCGACAAACCCCTTCATCCCGAGCAAAAGGTCCCCTACACGGACACGTCAAAGTTGCCCGCTAGAAGATTTACACATTTATGCCTTCGCATCTCCATTCAAGGACAACCGAGGAGTCTCCACACTACAGTCTGGAGTTACATCAGTTTAATGGGCCCATATACCATTATGCAACCGGTACAGTTCAAGCTTGCCCAACGGTGCCGCATACGGCACGGTCCTCAAGCGACACAGGCAGGGCTATGCGACCGAGACTCAATTCTCGTCGCTTCCTATCCATTCCCTGCCCGGTCTCGGATTCATTATATTAAGCCATTGTTTATCTAACCAATCTTGTGAGATATGTCCTATATCTCTCGCGAGTAGATTCCAACTACTCGACTTCTACCGGATTTCCTATGCATTAGCAAGGCAGTTACTACAGGTCAAACTATAACTCGTTCCAACCAAACCATGGGATTTGTGGTCATGCAAGTGGAGTATCAAACACCTTATACGTAATGCACAATATCAACTGAATACGTAAGTGAATAAAACTGGAAAACTTTGAAAAGCTCTTAAATGCAAACCGGGGCTTGCCTTAGTTTGCGACTCGAATAAATGTCAATTGTTAGTGGTCCTTCTGCGCATGACTCCGCCAAGGACTTCAAGTGGACACCCTGGTCTTCTCCTTCAAGCGACGCTGTTCGTCAATCTCGATCACTACACGACATGTATATATGAACGCTAGTAAATTATAATGTAGATATAGTTCATAAGCTTCTAACTATGGTTATAGTGAGTGAATGATTTTCTTTGGCTTTGGGATTTTTATGGTAGATGTTAGGGACTACAGGGAATACTCTTGCAAAGAACAGGAGATGATCAAAGTATTTTGTTGTCTCTAAAATTATGGTAAGCAATAAAATTCCAAGAATTTTAGAGAAGAAACTGTAGCTTGAACATAGCTGCCAGTTGATGATCAAGATATAGGATGTTGTTCTGGTTCTAGCAAAATTGGTTTCATAAATTTATAAGCCTTTATGAAGGAGATATTAAATTTCAAAGTTGGCAAGAATTTCTGGAATTATTTTATATCTGAATTTTTGCTTTTCAATTAACATTAAGTTGGCAACCGAATTAGAACCAGGATACTAAGTCAATTAAATCCCAAATTTTTACAGGGACTAATATATGACTAAAGAAGTGTTCAGTTCAAATTTGGGACACAATAAAGCAACTGAATATCTGTAATAATTCAATGACTAAAAAAAGTAATTGAATTATACAGAGGGTTATACAGGTGCAATGGCTCCAAAACTATTTCTTGTAATCAATAATAGGACAATGTATTTTATGTGAATTTTGGGGATTTTTCCAGTGGAAGGTTCAGCTGAGAAAAATCTATTTGTATTTGGAAAGATTGCAATCTACCGAATTGAAAACTGATTTTCATAGATCCCAATTTGTACTAACAGAAACTAGAGCTCAGGGGCTCTCAAAAAAAAATTGTTTGAAGATTTTTGGAGCAAACTACAGAGAGATATGCATTTTTGAATTTGGGCAAAGTTCCTGGAATTAGAAAAAAAACAGAATTGAATCACTGACAGGGGGACCCACTGTCAGGTTCATCTTCTACCTCTAGCCAGACCCGAACTGGGAGCTTCCTACTGACTTCATGCGGCCGTTCCCACTCCTAGGAGCATCAAATGAACACTACCCAAAAACAATAGTTGTTCCGCGCGTTCTGGAACACATTTTTGGCAACATGGATACCCGCCACGGGGAGTGGAAAGTCGCCGCCGACGACGGCAGCGGCGGTGACCTCTTGGGCACCATGGGACGTGGCTCACCAATGCCCTAAACTCACAGAAATTAAGTCTAGAAGATTCATGGCGACATGAGGAGCTAGGATCTGGGCTCTAATTGAGGGGATAATGGCCGCAAGGTAGGTTTCCATGGCGACCTAGAGTTCACATGTGTGGGTCACGAATTTTGATCTCCCTACCTAACCAAGCCATGGGAGCTCAACTTGATACAAGAATGTGGAGAGGGGATCTTCACGGACCTGTGTGACGTGCTTGTTAGGAGGGGAGAGCTTGTGGTTTCGCCCTACAAGGAGGAGCCACGACGGCAGCCCGGAACAGAGCTCGGGGAAGCTGTTCACCGCATGGGGAGGGAGGAAACTGAGCTGGGACAACTTGAGGAGAGGTAGCAGACCATGCTGAAGCTTTTGGTGTCCTCGGTTTGGCGCAGGAGCTATCAGAGGCGCGGCTCGACGGGGCAACAGCGTTGCTGCACAAGGTGGTGAGCAGAGCAGCGTTGTGGTGCTCTTTGCTGTTAACCAGCGATGAAAAACTGGACCAGGTAGCAGTATTCTCGTCTGCAGGATGATAAGGACAAGGAAAACGCCTTGATCTTTTCCTTGGGAGCGAGCTTGTGTGCTGGCGGCATGCAACAAGCGCGCTGTCCTGCTGAGAACAAAAGACATAGTCGGTTCACTCATTTGTGAGACTTACATGTGGGCCCTGCTTTGATTTTCATCCCTATCCTCTCTGCTACTTTTAATTTCTCCTCAAACTTTGTTCAAAAATTTCCAAATTTGGTGTGAGGTCTAAGAAAAATGTGGGGAATCCAAATGTGAAATCAAATTTCAGTTCCGACAAAGTTTGAGTCAGATTTAATTTCAAATTTGAATTCAAATAGTATTTAATTTGCTCAGGCGAATAATTAGCATATGAGGCTCAAAAATCATGAAACTTTGAATTTAGCCTTTTGGAACCATGAGGGCCATCCAGAAAAAACTGGGACTTCATTTCGACAAAGTTACGTACACGTCAACCTTTTGAGTTGACGTTGAATTAAACTCTCAGTGCGTGTCCAAGTTAATGGATACTTGCTTAAAAAATCTTGAAACCTTTCCGAGAGTCTAATTAGAATATTAGAAGGCTATAGAAAAATTTATAGCCTCATATTTGAATATTTTTGACAGGGCCAAATGTACAGTAGTATATTCAATTTGCAATTAATTTGAATATATATTGGGTACTGTATATTAATTTGACCTAGGATCCTCCATTAAAACAATTTCAAACTTTGAAGAGAGGTCAAAAGATTAATCTAAGATTACTGGTGAAGTCCATTCCTCATGTTAATAAAATTTAAGCATGAGTGGAAGAAATTATTTGATGAGATCAAGTTCATAAGCATAGTTATAATTAGTCTCCATTAGGGTCGATAACCAACTTACAACTGAACTTCATATGAAGGAAAAAGTGGGATTTTACATTCCTCCCCCCTTAAAAGAATCTCGTCCCGAGATTACAACAGGAAGGATAAAAGAAAATGATCTAATGAACATATGCCGCTAACAAGTCCGGATAGTTCGATCTAAGATATTCCTCGCTTTCCCAGGTTGCTTCTTCAGCGGTATGGTCATTCCAAAAGACTTTGTAAAAGTGCAAAGTGCGGTTTCTTGTGGTGCGAGTCTTCTCATCGATAATTCTGGTTGGATGCTCAGAATATGTGAGATCAGGTTGTAGAGCTTCAAGATCTTCCGAGCGGACTTCAGCTGGGGATTTAAGACACTTCCGCAACTGAGAGAGATGGAATACATTATGAATTCCACAGAGAGACGCCGGTAACTCCAGACGATAGGCCACAGGTCCGCATTTCTCAGTGATAGCGAACGGTCCGATGAATCGTGGAGCCAGCTTTCCCTTCACCCCAAAACGATGAATCCCTTTCATTGGAGATACACGAAGGTAAACGTGATCCCCAATGTCGAAGTGAAGAGGTCGACGTCGTTTATCTGCATAACTCTTCTGTCGAGATTGAGCAGACTTAAGATTGGCTTGGATTACTCGCACTTGTTCTTCCGCTTCGTTGACCAGATCAATACCATATGTCACTCTTTCACCCGATTCACACCAATTCAATGGTGTGCGGCACTTCCTGCCATAGAGAGCTTCATATGGTGCCATCTGGATACTAGCTTGATAGCCATTGTTATATGAAAACTCCGCCAATGGTAGATGATCATCCCAGTTTTTACCATGGTGGATGGCACAAGCTCGTAGCATGTCCT
This sequence comes from Tuctoria greenei, assembly GCA_036927565.1. Lineage (NCBI taxonomy): Eukaryota > Viridiplantae > Streptophyta > Magnoliopsida > Poales > Poaceae > Tuctoria > Tuctoria greenei. Next base: position 105,214,175 of record JAYESD010000003.1, on the reverse strand, counting down.
CAAGGACTTGATTTACTCGCTCCGTTTGACCATCAGTCTGCGGATGATAAGCGGAACTTCGAATTAACTTGGTACCCAATGATGCGTGGAGCTTCTCCCAAAATCGAGCAACAAATAAGGCTCCACGATCTGAAATGATAGTGCGGGGTACTCCATGTAGGGACATGATCCTTGTGATATACAACTCTGCGTACTTTGGAGCATGGTAGTTGATATTGACTGGTATAAAATGAGCTGACTTGGTCAATCGATCAACTATCACCCAAATAGAATCGTGCTTACGGAAAGTGAGGGGTAACCCAACGATGAAATCCATGCTGATGTCTTCCCACTTCCATGCCGGTATGTTTAAGGGTTGTAACTGTCCGGCTTGCCTCAAATGGTCAGCTTTCACTCGCCGACATGTATCACATTTAGATACATACTTCGCTATCTCTCGCTTCATCCGGGACCACCAAAATTTCTTCTTCAGGTCCTGATACATCTTGTTGCTACCCGGATGAATAGAGTACTTGGATAAGTGTGCTTCATCCAAGATCTTCTTTCGGAGCCCCATGTCATGGGGTACGACTATACGGTCTTTAAACCAAATAGTATCGTGATCATCACATCGAAAGCATTTCATCCCCCCCTTCTTCATTCTTCGTCGAATGTGTGACATTCCCTTGTCTTCCTTCTGAGCCTCTACGATATCTTCCCTGATGGTAGGGATGAGAGCTAGATTGTAGAGCGCTCCATATGGAACCAAGTATAAACTCGGCTCATCCTCTTCCCTTGAAATGATCGACAGGTGATTGACATGAGACTTGCGGCTCAGCGCATCTGCAACCACATTTGCTTTGCCAGGATGGTAGAGGATCTCAATCTCATAGTCTTTGATCAATTCCAACCATCTTCGTTGTCGCATATTCAAATCTTTCTGGGTGAAAATGTACTTCAAACTCTTGTGATCAGTGTAGAGATGCACTAGATTGCCTAAAAGATAGTGCCTCCACATCTTCAATGCGAGCACCACGGCAGCGAGCTCAAGATCATGAGTCGGATAATGTTGTTCATGATTCCGAAGCTGCCGGGATCCGTACGCGATCACTCTTCTATCTTGCATGAGTACACAACCAAGACCAATGCCAGATGCATCACAATAGACATCAAACGATTTGGTTGTGTCCGGCTGAGCCAACACCGGTGCTGTTGTGAGGTGTTTCACCAAGGTTTGAAATGCTTCTTCACATTCTTGAGTCCATACGTATCTTGTTCCCTTCTTCAACAGTTCCGTCATTGGTTTAGCTATCCTTGAGAAACTCGGAATGAATCTCCGATAATAGCCAGCCAAGCCCAGGAAACTACGAACTTCATGTACAGACTTGGGAGATTTCCACTTCAGGACTTGTACAATTTTGCTTGGATCAACGGCAATACCATCAGCCGAGATGATGTGCCCTAGAAATGGCACTTGTCGGATCCAAAATTCACACTTGCTGAACTTTGCATACAGTTTGTGATCCCTTAACCTTTGCAACACAATATGCAAGTGCTTAGTGTGTTCTTCTTCAGATTTAGAATACACTAAGATGTCATCAATGAATACCACGACGAATTTGTCCAACTCCGGCATAAACACCGAATTCATGAGATACATGAAGTGAGCTGGTGCATTGGTCAACCCAAAGGACATGACAAGATACTCATATAGCCCATACCTCGTCGAAAATGCGGTTTTTGGAATGTCCTCAGGTCGAATCTTAATCTGATGATAACCTGAACGAAGGTCCATCTTTGAGAATACCTTAGCACCCACTAGTTGATCGAATAAAATATCAATGCGTGGTAGTGGATACTTGTTCTTGATGGTGACCGCATTCAGTGGACGATAGTCCACACACAACCTCAAAGTCTCATCCTTCTTCTTCACAAACAACGCGGAACAACCCCAAGGTGATGAACTTGGGCGAATAAAACCCTTGCTCAATAAGTCATTCAACTGTTCCTTCAATTCCGCAAGTTCCTTTGGTGCCATCCTATACGGCTTCCTGGAGATTGGTATGGTTCCCGGCGCCAGTTCAATCTTGAACTCGACGTCACGTTCTGGTGGCATGCCCGGAAGATCGTCAGGAAACACGTCTGGATATTCACACACTACGGGGATATCCGCAAGCTTCTTGGCACTTGTGTGATGCACCGTTGAGACTCTTGGTGCGGTATTCAAAAGATTTAAAGTGTTGCTATCATGGAATTGAGAATTTAGTTGGACAGTCCGCGAGCTGATATCAAAGATAGCTCCATGATGTGTCAACCATGACATTCCCAAGATGAGGTCAATCCGCTGACCTTCCAAGATGATGAGGTTCACCGGATAAATACTTCCACCCATGCACAACGGTGCTCGAGAGACAACTTCATTAGCTGAAATATTGCCCCCAGGTGAACTGATGCAAAAAGGATGTGAGACAGTCACAATTGGCACTTGATGTTTCAGCACAAAAGACTTGCTCACAAAGTTATGAGTAGCTCCAGAGTCAAACAGAACGACTACTGGTTGATCATGTAAAGTAAACATGCCTGCTAAAACAGGTTCTCCTTCTGGAATGTCCTCAATCGCAGCATAATTAACACTGGTAGACTTCGATGAGGTCTTCTTTTTAAATTTATGGTGCTGATCAGAATTCTTGGAAAAGGACAATTGGACACGGTCACGTTCCATTTTGCGACGTTCTCGTGCTAAATGCATTCTGTGCTTTCCACTTAATTGGGGTGGACTGAAATCCTGAACACCTTGCAGAGGTGGAGCCGCAAGAGCGGGGTCACAAAGTTGTAATGAAGAGCTAGGATATTCTTGCACACTTGGCTGAGGTGAAGGAGAAGTCTCCACTGGATAAGAGTGATATTGACTCAGTGGTGGTTGCTCATTCAGCCAAAACTCTTGACCGGACGGTAAGTAGTATACCACCCGATCCTCCTGAGGAACATCACCAATAACCTCTTGTGATGTGCTCCTCTTCCTTTTCTCCGCCTTATAGCGAAGAGTTGCATCTTCTTGAACAATAGCCGCATCGACCAATTCATTATAATTGTTGTTATTGAATAATACCAGTCGAGATCGAAGCTTGACACTTAGTCCTCGAAAGAAGCAGCCACACTTCAATGCCTCCGTATTCACATACTCGGGCGCATACTGAGCCAAACGATTGAACTCCTTGGAGTATTGATAAGCACTCATCGCTCCTTGCTTTAACTCCACAAATTCCTCCAACTTCGTTTTAATCATCCCTGTAGAAATGTGGCGTGCACGGAAGGCATCACAGAACTCCAGCCATGTCACACGATGACCATCTGGGAGCGTGGCGAGATATTCAGACCACCAAGCTCCTGCCGATCCGTGAAGTTGTTGAGCTGCAAATAAGGTCTTCTGATATTCATCACATTGGAGTAACCCAAACTTGGCTTCAATTACACGGAGCCAATGACCCGACTCTAGTGGTTCAATTGCTTCCGTGAACACCGGTGGTTGGGTTGCCAAGAAATCCAGATATGTGACTTGAGGTCGATCAAGTGATCGTGCCTTAGGTTGTACACTCCGCTGTACCAACGTCTGCAAGGACTCGGCCATCCTTGCTAAGACTTCTGCCAATCCGGTTGACGATGGCATTTGTGGTGGAAGTGAGTCATTTTCATCACGAACGGAAGCACCTAAATCACACTCAGATTGTGTGGAGTCCATGCTGCAAGAGTGAGCAATACGGTTAAATCCAAAGTCACCATGTCCATTGGAATAATACTAAAGACCGTAATATGCTCCACTTAGCAATGCAATAAGCATGGTATAAATATGGATTAGAACTTCAAAACCAGACTCAAAGAAAGGATAATGCCCAGTTAACACTTCACTTGGGGTTTCACACCTTATGTTATCTAACATGTAGAGCAATCACCTCTGGTCATGATGAATAACACAAAATTTAAAACTAAAACGACTTGAGTTGATAACGTCGCACACGGGGTCAGACGACTAGTCTGTAAAAATTTAATATTTCTCACAGCTAATTGCTACTTCTCATCTGAAGTTCAACTACAAAGTTGTAGTACACTCGCACAGCTTTCCAGAATGCATTCATATGCCTTCATATCATTCCTGGAACAAAAGTTATGGAATTTTGATTACAGGTCACAAGATGGTTTAAAACTGAAGTATGAACTTCAGTTCTGTTTCAATCGAGCTTCCTGTATAAACTTCAAATTTTTCTGCAGGAAAGGTCGGAACCAGACGTTAAGTTGAATACAACAGTTGTTGTACACTTTATAACCTTTCTAGAATGTATTTAATTACTGCTATATCATCCTTAGGTTGAAAGTAATGCTATTTTAAAGTTGACCGATTTTTCTGACACGTTCAGCACACTTGCATAGAGAGTAGCAGTTTTGACCCAAAGTTTCCATATTGTTCGGTTCCAAATCTGGAAATGTTCTTATTTACAAAGTTGTAGACAATGTAATAATCTTTCCAGAAAGTACTTATTTGCATTCATATCAGTTTTGGTTTAAGAGATATGCATTTTTAAAGTTTGCTGAAATTTCAGCATTCAAACTTTTATATTCAGTTCAGATTGACCATATTGTATTCAAACTTGATTTGGAAAAAGTAGATGACAGGTTCAGGTCTCGAGCCAATTACAAAAATTGTAGCTGACTCTCTAACCTGTCCAACGGTTACTCGCACGACACCATTGGATGCAAATTCTGCTAGTTATGGGTCACATTCAGAAAAGTTCTTGTCCAGTTTCTATAGTCCCGGACAGTTTCTGCGGTTTCCAAAATTTCACCCACTTAAGAAAAGATTTTGGTCTTGAACTGAATAGAGACTTGTAGAAGCATTCTAAAGCTTTCCAAGAAGTCCTTACTTGGTCTCATAGCACATCTGGTGGAGGAGATATGAAATTTCAAAGTCAGGTCAATTCTGTTCAAAAACAGAACTCGCCGGCTTCGAAACACAAGAATTTGGAAACAAACTCAAATTTTGAAACTTAGCTCAAAACTCAAGTCCGATGGCTAGAACTTGATTCACAACAAATCATTTTCTTTGGAACCAAATGGAATCTTAAAAGAGACTTGACGACCTTCTTATCCATAGCATATCACTATAGATATTCATACTTAACCAAAATCTTACTCCGGCGAAGTCGAGCTAAACTCTCGCCAGGATCAAAGGACTTTGGTTCACCTACTCTTGAAGAGAAACATTCTTCCTTGTCCATAAGATATCAGCAACTGATACTTGGACTTAATATGAATATGTAGCCATTTCTTTCGTGGGAGATGGTCAAAGTATCAATTGTGATACTGATGGTACTACGTGCCTTACCAAAAGAAAAGTCTAACCCGGTATATCCGGATACGTCTATAGGTGGTCCTAATATCGATCACTCGCAAACATATTCTACACGGTTCGCTACCGAAGTTAGTGTACCTGCAGAAGACAAACAATTCCCTTTCACACCTTCACACCTCAAGGGCGGCACGGGGAAACACGACAGGCAGTCACAATAATATATATGAAAGTAAACGCATACGACTTTGGTGTGAGTCGCCCTCGAGCGAAGTCATGTCTCGAGGTACATGGCTGTAAATACGTCTGTACAGCGAAGACTCCCGTACGAACCGGCTTATACACGCTCGGGCATACGTGTTTCGCATGATCCCATAGAACATGGATAGTTCTAGAGATGCATACTATCGAGTTATACACCACCCGACGGGGGCTCCCACTAATTTTGTGTCACGCTGGGGTACCGCGTGTCATATGTTCTCAGAAACATGGAAGGTTTCAGAGACTCATATTGACTTTCCGTGCCAAACCACGGAAAGATTACATACCACATCTCGTATGCAGAGCTTACCGAGATTGATCCGCTCTCGGTGGCGTACCTTACCTCTTACCTTGAAGACGGAGCGTCGTTACAGAAATAATATAACAAGTTAGTTTACCACCTTTATAACTTATACTAGTAATAGTCCTTAAAGGGGCATATAGCTAATCCTCACTCGACTACTTCGCAATTTTCGAAAATAGGCTCTTTTCGACCGTGCTATTACCAATGAAGCTCTGATACCATGTCTGTGGGGACCGGAGTCTACACATCCGAGGATCTCATTGGGTGGTGCCGTGCGATGCGGCACCTAACAGCACACACGAAAAGGATACCAAAACATATAAAGTTTTCATTTCATAATAAGAAGAGTTTACAAAAGAGTGTACCACAGAAGTACACACGCAGCGTAAAATACATACTCATAATCTCACCTAACTAAGCAGGAGAGAAGACGTCCATGCCCTAAGACGCTTCTCACTAGCAACACGGAGAACAATCAGCAGCGGCGTGGTTCACATGAGATTTACCTCGACACCTCGAGTCATGTACAACCCGAACAGTAGCAATAAAACTAACACCTGCAAAAATCGTTAAAGCGCAAACGTGAGCATAAGGCTCAGCAAGACTTAACCGTCTCACTAGACATATGCAGGGTGAATACTAACATAGGTAACAAATAGCATAAATAGACTCGCCTATAAGTGGATCCTTATAATCAGGTTTTATGTAGCAAATGACATTCTCCAAGCATGGCACATCATGGGCTCCACAATCAAACAAGAAACGCTTTACCGATGATATGACATGCTCAGAGCACATAAAGCTATTACCGCTAAAGTATGGGGAAATTGTAAACTTTAATTTTGCTATCTCTAAGTCATACAAGGTTGCAAAGCAATTATAATTCAATACAATATAATTTGCTGGCTTCTTTAGTATTTACTACGTCACGACACAGTGAACAAGTGGTACTCTACTACCGCGAGGGACGGTGATTGCAATCAGGACACACCCGGAATGCACGACACGCACACCCGCGTGGGAGACACATACGTGCTCTCCTCCCCGCGTCATACGTGGCCACCTTTCACCCAAGACCCCAATGTCGACAAACCCCTTCATCCCGAGCAAAAGGTCCCCTACACGGACACGTCAAAGTTGCCCGCTAGAAGATTTACACCTTTATGCCTTCGCATCTCCATTCAAGGACAACCGAGGAGTCTCCACACTACAGTTTGGAGTTACATCAGTTTAATGGGCCCATATACCATTATGCAACCGGTACAGTTCAAGCTTGCCCAACGGTGCCGCATACGGCACGGTCCTCAAGCGACACAGGCAGGGCTATGCGACCGAGACTCAATTATCGTCGCTTCCTATCCATTCCCTGCCCGGTCTCGGATTCATTATATTAAGCCATTGTTTATCTAACCAATCCTGTGAGATATGTCCTATATCTCTCGCGAGTAGATTCCAACTACTCGACTTCTACCGGATTTCCTATGCATTAGCAAGGCAGTTACTACAGGTCAAACTATAACTCGTTCCAACCAAACCATGGGATTTGTGGTCATGCAAGTGGAGTATCAAACACCTTATACGTAATGCACAATATCAACTGAATACGTAAGTGAATAAAACTGGAAAACTTTGAAAAGCTCTTAAATGCAAACCGGGGCTTGCCTTAGTTTGCGACTCGAATAAATGTCAATTGTTAGTGGTCCTTCTGCGCATGACTCCGCCAAGGACTTCAAGTGGACACCCTGGTCTTCTCCTTCAAGCGACGCTGTTCGTCAATCTCGATCACTACACGACATGTATATATGAACGCTAGTAAATTATAATGTAGATATAGTTCATAAGCTTCTAACTATGGTTATAGTGAGTGAATGATTTTCTTTGGCTTTGGGATTTTTATGGTAGATGTTAGGGACTACAGGGAATACTCTTGCAAAGAACAGGAGATGATCAAAGTAGTTTGTTGTCTCTAAAATTATGGTAAGCAATAAAATTCCAAGAATTTTAGAGAAGAAACTGTAGCTTGAACATAGCTGCCAGTTGATGATCAAGATATAGGATGTTGTTCTGGTTCTAGCAAAATTGGTTTCATAAATTTATAAGCCTTTATGAAGGAGATATTAAATTTCAAAGTTGGCAAGAATTTCTGGAATTATTTTATATCTGAATTTTTGCTTTTCAATTAACATTAAGTTGGCAACCGAATTAGAACCAGGATACTAAGTCAATTAAATCCCAAATGTTTACAGGGACTAATATATGACTAAAGGAGTGTTCAGTTCAAATTTGGGACACAATAAAGCAACTGAATATCTGTAATAATTCAATGACTAAAAAAAGTGATTGAATTATACAGAGGGTTATACAGGTGCAATGGCTCCAAAACTATTTCTTGTAATCAATAATAGGACAATGTATTTTATGTGAATTTTGGGGATTTTTCCAGTGGAAGGTTCAGCTGAGAAAAATCTATTTGTATTTGGGAAGATTGCAATCTACAGAATTGAAAACTGATTTTCATAGATCCCAATTTGTACTAACAGAAACTAGAGCTCAGGGGCTCTCAAAAAAATTGTTTGAAGATTTTTGGAGCAAACTACAGAGAGATATGCATTTTTGAATTTGGGCAAAGTTCCTGGAATTAGAAAAAAAAAACAGAATTGAATCACTGACAGGGGGACCCACTGTCAGGTTCATCTTCTACCTCTAGCCAGACCCGAACTGGGAGCTTCCTACTGACTTCATGAGGCCGTTCCCACTCCTAGGAGCGTCAAATGAACACTACCCAAAAACAATAGTTGTTCCGCGCGTTCTGGAACACATTTTTGGCAACATGGATACCCGCCACGGGGAGTGGAAAGTCGCCGCCGACGACGGCAGCGGCGGTGACCTCTTGGGCACCATGGGACGTGGCTCACCAATGCCCTAAACTCACAGAAATTAAGTCTAGAAGATTCATGGCGACATGAGGAGCTAGGATCTGGGCTCTAATTGAGGGGATAATGGCCGCAAGGTAGGTTTCCATGGCGACCTAGAGTTCACATGTGTGGGTCACGAATTTTGATCTCCCTACCTAACCAAGCCATGGGAGCTCAACTTGATACAAGAATGTGGAGAGGGGATCTTCACGGACCTGTGTGACGTGCTTGTTAGGAGGGGAGAGCTTGTGGTTTCGCCCTACAAGGAGGAGCCACGACGGCAGCCCGGAACAGAGCTCGGGGAAGCTGTTCACCGCATGGGGAGGGAGGAAACTGAGCTGGGACAACTTGAGGAGAGGTAGCAGACCATGCTGAAGCTTTTGGTGTCCTCGGTTTGGCGCAGGAGCTATCAGAGGCGCGGCTCGACGGGGCAACAGCGTTGCTGCACAAGGTGGTGAGCAGAGCAGCGTTGTGGTGCTCTTTGCTGTTAACCAGCGATGAAAAACTGGACCAGGTAGCAGTATTCTCGTCTGCAGGATGATAAGGACAAGGAAAACGCCTTGATCTTTTCCTTGGGAGCGAGCTTGTGTGCTGGCGGCATGCAACAAGCGCGCTGTCCTGCTGAGAACAAAAGACATAGTCGGTTCACTCATTTGTGAGACTTACATGTGGGCCCTGCTTTGATTTTCATCCCTATCCTCTCTGCTACTTTTAATTTCTCCTCAAACTTTGTTCAAAAATTTCCAAATTTGGTGTGAGGTCTAAGAAAAATGTGGGGAATCCAAATGTGAAATCAAATTTCAGTTCCGACAAAGTTTGAGTCAGATTTAATTTCAAATTTGAATTCAAATAGTATTTAATTTGCTCAGGCGAATAATTAGCATATGAGGCTCAAAAATCATGAAACTTTGAATTTAGCCTTTTGGAACCATGAGGGCCATCCAGAAAAATTGGGACTTCATTTCGACAAAGTTACGTACACGTCAACCTTTTGAGTTGACGTTGAATTAAACTCTCAGTGCGTGTCCAAGTTAATGGAGACTTGCTTAAAAAATCTTGAAACCTTTCCGAGAGTCTAATTAGAATATTAGAAGGCTATAGAAAAATTTATAGCCTCATATTTGAATATTTTTGACAGGGCCAAATGTACAGTAGTATATTCAATTTGCAATTAATTTGAATATATATTGGGTACTGTATATTAATTTGACCTAGGATCCTCCATTAAAACAATTTCAAACTTTGAAGAGAGGTCAAAAGATTAATCTAAGATTACTGGTGAAGTCCATTCCTCATGTTAATAAAATTTAAGCATGAGTGGAAGAAATTATTTGATGAGATCAAGTTCATAAGCATAGTTATAATTAGTCTCCATTAGGGTCGATAACCAACTTACAACTGAACTTCATATGAAGGAAAAAGTGGGATTTTACAGTACGAGCAATGCTTGATGACTATGGCACGTCTGAGAAGTTTTGGGCCGAAGCAATCAACACGGCGTGCCATGCCGCAAATCGGGTCTACCTACATCGACTACTTCAAAAGACCTCGTATGAACTCCTCATTGGGAGAAAGCCCAACATCTCCTATTTCCGAGTCTTCGGGTGAAAGTGCTACATCTACCACAAGAAAAGGCTCGGTAAGTTTGAAAGAAGCTGTGATGTTGGTATCTTTCTTGGTTATGCATCAAACTCAAAAGCATATCGAGTATTCAACCAAACCTCTGGTTTAGTTGAGGAAAGTTGTGATGTTGAGTTTGTTGAAACTAATGGCTCCCAAGAGGAGAGTTTTGGTCATGATGAAATAGATGATGAGCCTCTACGAGAAGCTATGAAGAACATGACCATTGGAGACATCAAGCCTAAAGTTGAGGAGAGCCATGATCAAGGGGGAGCTTCAAGTTCCAACATCAACACATCTATGGCACCTCAAGTTGATGAAGAAGAAAAGGATGATCCATTGCCTACACAAGATTCACAAGCCACACAACATCAAGAAAAAGAAGGAGTCCATTATCAAGTCCAACCACAAGAAGAGCAACATGCATCATCACTGCCAAGTGCTTCACAACCACTTATGAGGCATGGACGCATATCCAAGGCGCATCCGATTGACCAAATCATCGGAAGTCCGTGAAGGGGAGTAAGTACACGTTCTCGCCACTTCACTACGTTTTGTGAGCACTACTCGTTTGTTTCATGTGTAGAACCCACACACATTTAGGAAGCACTCCAAGATCCAAATTGGGTAATGGCCATGCAAGAAGAACTTAACAACTTCATCCGCAATGAAGTTTGGGTGTTGGAGGAGCGACCCAAGGACAAGAACGTCATTGGGACAAAGTGGGTGTACCGCAACAAACAAGACGAGAACGGTGTTGTGATCCGCAACAAGGCAAGACTTTTGGCCAAGGGTTTTTCGCAAGTTGAAGGACTAGACTTTGGAGAAACATTTGCTCCGGTCGCTCAACTAGAAGCTATCCGTATACTCCTTGCTATTGCTTCACATCGTGACATAAAGCTTTATCAAATGGATGTGAAAAGTGCCTTTCTTAATGGTTATATTAACGAGCTTGTTTATGTTGAACAACTTCCCGGGTTCGAAGATCCGAGGAATCCCAATCATGTGTTTAGGTTGCACAAGGCGCTCTACGGGCTCAAGCAAGCACCTAGAGCATGGTATGAATGACTACGGGATTTCTTGATCATGCAAGGATTCAAGATCGGGAGGGTGGACACTACACTCTTCACCAAAGACATCGATGGAGGTCTATTTGTTTGTCAAATTTATGTCGATGAGATTACTTTTGGTTCAACTAACGAAGCTCTTAGTGGTTCGTGACATAAAGCTTTATCAAATGGATGTGAAAAGTGCCTTTCTTAATGGTTATATTAACGAGCTTGTTTATGTTGAACAACTTCCCGGGTTCGAAGATCCGAGGAATCCCAATCATGTGTTTAGGTTGCACAAGGCGCTCTACGGGCTCAAGCAAGCACCTAGAGCATGGTATGAACAACTACGGGATTTCTTGATCATGCAAGGATTCAAGATCGGGAGGGTGGACACTACACTCTTCACCAAAGACATCGATGGAGATCTATTTGTTTGTCAAATTTATGTCGATGAGATTATTTTTGGTTCAACTAACGAAGCTCTTAGCCATGAGTTTGGCAAAATGATGTCTAGGGAATTCGAGATGTCGATGATTGGAGAGCTCAACTTCTTCCTTGGATTTCAAATCAAGCAACTTCAAGAGGGGACCTTCATCTATCAATAAAAGTATACCAAGGACCTCCTGAAGAAATTTGAGATGGGAGATTGTAGCTCAAGAAGTACTCCAATGGCAACAAATTGTCATCTCGACGCGGATAAGGACAGTAAACCTGTTGACCAATCTAATTACCGTTCTATGATTGGTTCATTGCTTTACCTTACCGCATCTAGGCCCGATATCATGTTTAGTGTATGCTTGTGTGCTCGCTTTCAAGCGGCACCTAAAGAATCGCATCGGAAGGCGGTCTTTAGGATACTTCGGTATCTCAAGCATACCCCAAGTGTAGGCCTGTGGTACTCTAAAGGTGCTAAATTTCATCTCTTGGGTTACTCGGATTCAGACTTTGTCAGATGCCGTGTGGATCACAAGAGTACCTCCGGAGGGTGCCACTTGCTTGGGCGTTCCCTTGTATCTTGGTCTAGCAAGAAGCAAAACTCCGTTGCTTTGTCCACTGCGGAAGCGGAATATATAGCGACCGGTGCATGTTGTGCCCAAATCCTTTATATGAAGCAAACCCTTTTGGACTTTGGTATTAAACTTGGTTGTGTGCCTCTCCTTTGTGACAATGAAAGTGCGGTTAAGATTGATAAAAACCCCGTTCAACACTCCCGCACAAGCACATTAATATTCGCCATCATTTCTTGCGGGACCATGAAGCTAAGGGAGACATCTCCTTGCGAGGTGTTCGAAGAACAATTGGCGGATATCTTCACTAAACCACTTGATGAGAAAACTTTTTCTAGACTAAGGAGTGAATTAAATGTGCTAGATGCATCGAACATCATGTAAATTGCCATGGTTATGTAAGAATGCATCACATATAGGTCTTGTCTAACTTTCAAAGGATAGGGGCGAGCAAGGGTTAGCTTGGGACGGAGGATCTTTTGGGTTTCCCCAAGGATTGGAGAGTGGCTCTCCCTGAAGAAGCCTTTGAAAGGTTCAAATTTGGCAAGATAGATTTAATTTATGTCTTGCATGATGCCTGCCATATAGACTTGCAATCACGTTTAATTTCTTGCATTAAAAATGGTTTGACATTGCATACGGTAGATTGTCACAAAGGGGAACCCACCTCATGAGGAAGAGACTTGTTTGAAATGCAATATCTCAACTCATATGATGTGGAAAGAACAAAGTGTTAGGTGCGTTAATGCCTAAAGGAACATGCTTTAAAGAGATAGAAGTCTTCATCCTCTAGCTCACAAAAGCATGGGCCTTACATTTTATTTGGATTCTTTCCTTGATCTTTTCGGTGTTCTATTTGATTTAGGGCTTAGCCAAGTTATTGGCAACTAGTGTTATAGTCCTTTTAAGGGGTAAGGGGTTGCCCAAAAAGTCCTAAGACATGTGTTTCTCTTTGCTTGTTTGTTTGAGTCAAAGGACATATATGGGATGTTGTTGTTTTGTAGTCATCGGATTATCCGATGCTTAGGGCAGAAGCATCATCGGATCAGTTTGTGCTCAAGTGCCAAGGGTCAGCTCAGTCAGAAAGTCAAATCAACTGATGAGTTCATTCTGAGAAACATTAGAGCATCCGATGTTCACATTTCTGGAGTTGTGCCAAAATCAATCGATGCTAATCCTTTCAACGTCGGATCATCCGATGCTGAAGGTGCCTCTGGAATACCCTTACTGTACTATTCGACCGATGCACCTCTCAGCTGACGTCGGTTCATCCGATGTTGAAATTTTGAGCTAGGGTTCGGGCCCCACCTATTTAGCGCCTTTTCGTTTCGATCTTTCTCTCGCCCCGAGCACTCATGGTCCTTAGACACTCGGCTTCCCTTTTTGGTGTCTTGATGTCAAAGGGGGAGAAGAGTCAGGGGGAGGGATAGCTTCGTCCTAGGGGGAGTCCTGGTTGTAGGGGGAGTATCTTTTTTTGGGAGTCTTTTGTAATTTGGGAGATTTGATACTCTTTTGCTACTCATTGAGTATTCGTGTGCCTCTTAATGAATAGCAAAAGAGTAGCAACGTGGGTGCCACAACATGGATGTAGGAAGGTCTTGATGATCTTGCCGAACCACGGGATAAATCTCCGTGTCTTCTCGGGAGTTTGCACACTCTATCTTTACCGTTACGCTTATGCATTTCATATACCGCAAAATTACTATTCACTTGAATGCATAGGTTGTTTGCATAGGGAATTGGGCTTTTAGTAATTAAGTTTTTATTGCTTTAATTTTTGAAAAGAAGCCCAATTCACCCCCCTCTTGGGCATTCGATCCTTCCAGGAGGGTCCAAGAGTTCCTCTTCATTTGCCTCCACCATAGGGTGGATGGTTGGCTCCTCATCCAACATTCATGCCATTGGTTGGTCCACCAATCCATGACCACCTTTGTGCTGGAGCTGTAGGAGTCCTATTCTCATTCATCATGGATGAGTATATGGTATGTACTCAATGGGTGGATTGAAGAGTGCTCTAGTTCCTTTTGCTCGGCATGCACACCACTTAACAAGGTGGACATGATATCTAAGGAACTACACCTCCCGTTGAAGTATCATGAAGATCAAGCGAATGGAGAAATGTTTGGATGATCCAAGCCATGGATATTCACATGATTTGTGATATTCCATGTCAACATGGGCCACTTGGGGAATCATTTCCCCAAGACCCATGGGGATTCATCCTTCCAAACACAACTCCAATTGCTACCATTCACAAGGAGGCCAAGGGTTGAATCTATCACCCTTGTAATCAAGGAGGCTATGAGGACTTAAAGGGATTTATGTTCACTAGCCTACCTTGAAGTATCCTGTCTATGGCCAAGCAAGATATCAGGACAACATTTACATGAAGCTCTTGGCCAAGGACAAGAAACTTTAAGAGCATTCAAGTTCCAAGATATCCCACAATCACTTTTTGGGATCTCTAGCGTTCGACCAAACTCATGCAACCGAGGGCAAGTAACATTGTGGATGAAGCTTGTTTGATTGTGAAGTCCACATGACATCATGCCCAAGGAATATTTTGATCCATGATCAAAGTATGGGTTGACCTTAGGGAACATCAAGAAGGTCAAAGTGGTACCCCTAAGGAAGGACAAGCCTCACCATGCTCTGAATATCTTCAAGAAGGAAAAGCCGCCACTACATCAAAAAGTCTTCATCAAGATGATGGAGAGGCTAGGGACATCATATGGTCCACATGTCCAACTGACATGCCAAAGGAGATTTGGCATGTCAATCAAGAGAAGTTGTCCACATCTTCAACTCCAGGATTGGACAACAAATCACCACACTAACAGGATGGAGGTAAGTCCCACTCATCAGACTTCAAAAAATTCGGTGAGTCCTTGCCAATAGGTTAATTGATAGTTATCTCATATTTAATTCCCCAATTGCATATTTGAATTTCCCATCAATATTTGCATTTGCATTTAGCATGTTTGAATTTCCACACTTGCATGTTGGAAAGTAAAATTTCCCACCTTCCTAAAACTAAAATTTTGAATTAGGAAATAAATTTATTTGGATATGAACCTTGGGCATAACCACTTGAATTCATCTTCCTATTTCAACCCAAAGTATTTCCCTTAATATTCAATGCATTTGCAAGTTGTTTCAAGTTGTGGAAAACAATTTGACAAAGAGTACAACATGCTTTTTAGTTAACATAACCAATTTTTGAGTTGTTTTGTTTGTTCTTGATTTAGTGCAGTCAGGACAAAATTTGTGAAGAGGTTAGAATGCCCCATAAAGCACATATCCCTCTATCGATCTCATCTAGAGTTCATGGTGGAGGAATGCTCAAGATGGTTGTCCAATAGAGGAACAAGATAAAACTCATTAAACTTCAACCTCAACTTGGCAGAAGACACATTGAACATGAAGGCTACACCAAAATCCATGGTCATAAGTTTCTCACACAATGATCTTGAACCAGGACTACTCTCCAATTGAGGTACAAGTTTAAAAATTCCCGTCATTGGAATTGCATTAGGATTGAATGATTTTTGCTTATATTGGTAAGAAAGGCTTACACTTCCTCATCATTCAATTCTTATGCATCCTCATGAGAGTAAGTGTTGACATTACTCTTTTTGATTCTTTGAAAAAAGGAATATCACCTTACATGGGAATAAATTTAAACAAGTACCAAGAATATTATAAGCATTGCTAAAACTGGCTTTCACATTTTCTGCCTAGATAATGCTTATGGAATGACTTAATGGTTGATGTAACACATTCATTTTCATGCATAATGCATTGCATGCATCCTGATACATGTTTAACATCACGCAACATAAAAAGGAACTTGATTAAAATGAATTTAGGTCTAAACAATAATTTAATCCTGTCGGTGGGCGGACTTATCCGGCCTCAACCCCGGACTAGTCCGTTATCCCTCTTCTATTTTAGAAATCCAGCTTTCTTTAGAGCCCGAACTTGTCCAGCACATTGCACAGACAAGTCCGGTTGAGCTTCTGATGTTGCTCGAACTTGTCCGTTGTCCGAGGGGACTAGTCCGATCTTGTCCAAATTCTAGTCCGAAAGCCTTTTTTAGCCAACCCCGGACTTGTCCGGCCCTCTATACCGGACTTGTCCAATTTCATCTCTTTTCCAAAATGCACTTGTCCGGCCACCCTTGCGGACTAGTCCGGCATGCTGAATCCAATCCAGATTCTGTTTTTCTTCCACATTAAGTTATAGGGTAATTGCCTTAATTGGGCCCATGAAGTTTGTGCCAACCTCAGAGGAGCCAAAGTGGACCCCACCATGGCCCCTACTCGTTCTCCACCGAAATCCACATGGAATTCACCCCAAAACCCTACCTCTCCACCCCTATATAAACAACCAAATACCCCACACCTCTCCATCATGTTGGAAAACCCTTGCTGCCGTTCTTGGTCGTGTGCCCCCATCAAGTGAAGATCCAACAGGAAGGAGAAGGAGGAGAAGAAGGAGGAGGGTCAATCAAGTACGATCTTCATCAACTTCTTAACATCAATGTTCTTCATCACCAAATTGTCCTCAACACCTTTCACCAAGCCCTAATCGTCAAGATTCAAGTTTCACGCCAAATTCTTGAACCTTGGATCTGTAAAATTATGGTATGCCCTCTACATTCACTTTTCCACGTTAGTTTACCCCTTGATCTAGCTGTTCAGAAAACCCTATTTCTGCAGTTCTGGACAGGGCAGACTTGTTCGTCCCTGAAACCGGACTTGTCTGGTCTCTGAATCTGTAATTGCTGAATTGAATCCAAATTGACTCAAATCAATTCGACACTTGTTCAAACTTGTTAAAAACTATTGTAACTAGTTAGTAAACATTAATAGTAACTCATTAACAAGTTTTACCCCACAATTGCACAAATCATGCATATCATGGCATATTGAGTAATATATGAGAATTACTTGATTGTAATGTTGGTTTTGCATGTTTGTCGCATGGAATAGAAGGTGTCGCTGTAGAGAGTGCTTTTGAGGACCTGCAAAACAATAACTTCGAAGCCTTCGATCCAAACCAAGCTCAAGAGCAAGGAAGTGCCCTTGATCATTTTGATCTAGGTTTTAAAATGTTTTGTTTGAAAAATTGCATGCTTGTGTCAATTGATGGGAAAATGCAATTACAGGAGTTTACTAGTTTTGTATGACCACCCTTGTCACTTGAACACAATGTAGAGTCGGGAAGGGTATTTTACACTTTCGCACTGCTATACTCAATTGGGTTTGGGAAAAATCATATTGCTTAAATATGAACTATTGAACACATGAATGGTGGCATTTGATAATAATGATCCTTTAGCAACATGGTGCTTAGGGATCTATGCAAGTCGGTTATGCGGAATGGGTTGGATTGTTTTGGTGGTTTTGCTTTCTCTAGATCTAAGGACCGGTTCGTGGAGTGACCACCCATGATTTACATTGCCACCAAGGGCCAAGTATGGGTGCGTCTTGGCTCACTAATTAGTGTATTTCCACTACTATTTGGACCATTTAGGAAGGCTCAGGGAAGGGGTCGTCGGACGGGTTTGTAGTGATGGTGGGAGTAACCTTGGATCCGAACGGCTCAAGAGGGGGCCCTTGGTTGGATGCGCTCAGTTGGAGACATCACCACCGATGAAACTTCAGTAGGGTCTAAATATGATATAGGAATCACTTTGTAAAGGCTAATTTTTGATCTCTTGGCCCCACACCTAAGGAAGTGTGAGACAACATGATAGAGGTTCCATAGTCATCGAAAGGTGATGAAATCACAAACTTGTGGGCAAAGTGGTAGAACCTCTGCAGAGTGTGTTAAGAACTATCATGATAGTCGTGCTCCCGGGTATGAGCAATCTAGACCCTCACATGATTAGAGTTATGGACCTTGAACATGGTTTTAATGGCTGGAACTTAATTAGGAATTGGTATTGATTCATTAATTGACTTTGGTATATGGAATTGATGAAATTGAGACAGATGAGCAGTTATGAGTTGATTATGGGTTATTATTGCTGGTATTGGTTACTTAAGTTGAAATTAATGTTATTTGAGTTATTCTGGGAAGGACCCCACTTAATGATGATATTATTGCATTTTCAACTGTTTGAATGTACTTTTATGCAATTAACCATTTATTTATCGTTCCTTGCTTAAGCTACACGTCATACTTTCCCACACTTGCTGAGTACGACATGTGCTCACCCTTGCTATTCTCCCGACAAATCCAAACGCAGGCGTCAATGTGGAGTACCCGGAGGTCTATGAGGAGTTCTAGGCGTGCGTGTTACCGTCAAACTTGCCTGTGGAGTTGGTGTGATTAGTGTTTAGTGTTTTCCGCTGTAATCTTTTAGAGCTTGTATTCGAAACTATTTGGTTTATAAAAATGTATTATTATTAGTGTTATTATTTGAGACATGGTTTTATTTGTTTATCATTTGTGAATCACTTGTGTATGTGTGTTAAACATCCTGGGCACACATATGCATCACGCTTGGTTCATTTTCGGAACAGGGTGTCACAAATTGGTATCAGAGCCATGTTTGACCGTAGGATGCAAGCCTAGGTAGAATGGACACCAGAAATCACGTAGGACTTCTTCCCTATTCAATATTTGCCTATTTTGCATTATTTTGCCTTCCACTAGCTATATAATTTGGAAAAAATGTGCCTTTGCTGCTGCTGCAAATTTTTGCCACTTTTCCATCTTTTTGAGCAAATGCACACCCTCTCGTCTTGATTTATGGCTATTGCAATTTCAGAACTAATATTTGTGTTTTCCTCTAATAATTCTCATGTTTTCTTATAGATGGCTCACACCAAAATGACAGCCCGCAAGAGAGCTCGTTTGCCACCCCATGTAAGCAAGCTTAGGCCTCGCGAGGAGCCGCAAATGGAACCAACCTAAGAGGAGGAAGAAGTGAGTTCTCCTGCAAAGGAAGTTGAGCATGAACACTCCAACACTACAGAGGAAGACCCTGAGGAGTTGGGTTCCTATGATGATGATGGGGAGGAAGACCCCGAGATGGTGGAATTCTATGATAGTGAGGAAGAGGAAGGTGAATCGCATGAGGATAATGAAGATGAAGCCCAAGATGAGGAGGTGCCGCAAGAAGAGGAGGAACCCGCTGCACAAGAAGAAGTACCCAAAGCCCAAAGGAATGCATCACAACCTAGTGAAGCCAGAGAGGAGGACAATTGCCTAGTTTACCGTGATGCCCAAGAATTCCATCCGATAGCACTAATGGAGGATTTGCAGCTAAGCAACTAAAGGATTTCCTTGACCTATGCAAAATGCACCTGGAGTATTATGTCAAGAAGATTCCTTGCCATGGACGTAAAGAATGGAGGGCTCAAGTTACTATTCTTGCCAAAGATGTGGTGGTCACCCGACACTTTGCATACACATGGAGATCCACCAGGGAGCAAGCTATTGATGATGTGGCTCGGGATGCACTTACTGGATTGTGCCACATCTATCAGGAGCAGGTTGGAGGTACTAGTTTTGTGCTGCACCCGCAATGCAAGAAGGGAAGAAGGGAAGTCTTAAGACCGCAAGATGGAGCTCAAGTTAATTCTCGTGCCTTTAACAAATTTCAAGAAGTATTGATGAATTCAGGAAATCGCTATGCTGATGCCATGGAAGAGATCCGCTACCTCTATAAGAAGTTGTTAATCATGAAAAAGCAAGAGGAAGTATGTGCCACCGTGCAGGTCAATGGTGCAGCAACCTCTCTAGCACCTACATGGACGGCCAACTCGCCCTAGCGAGCGCCCATGTATGTCTCACCGCCGCCGTCTCCTTCGCCGCCTCACGGCTAGGACAGCCACGGCTCACACAATTAAGTCTAGATATCCTATTTAGAAGTTAGAAAAGGCGTTTAGATCCTTTTAGTTGCATTTGGTGTGGTGTGCTGAATATTCGTGGTGTGTGCTTGTGCTTGTCCTTGTGTGCTTGGTGCTGCGAGTTGTGGGACGCTTAGCGTTGTCCACATCCGCATGTAGTAGAGAGTTGTGGGATCCTTGTCCACATCCTTTAATAGGGTTTTTAGTTTAATAAGAGAGTTGTTAAGTTACATATACCTTGATGCATATAGTTGGGGCATTTCTTCTCGATTTCTAAATTCTTCCGTCTCCACTATTCTTTCACCAACAGATGCTGAGGACTCGCAACCAAAGGAATGCCAATGGTGAGGAGGAGAACAATGGAGCACCTCATAACAACAATGGACTTGGACATGGGGCTATCAACCATGAGCAGCTGTTGGCTATGCAAAACCAGCTCATGCAGACCAGGATATAGACCATGGGATAATTGCAAGCTGGCAACAACAATCAGCCACACATGCCTCCACCACCACCACCCCCTCCACCCCACAACCGTTTGGGAGAGTTCATGAGGACCAGACCGCTTACTTTGCTCAAGCCATAGACCCTATGGAAGCTGATGATTGGCTGGAGTCTGTGGAGAAGAAACTCGCTATTGTCCAGTGCAGTGACAAGGAGAAGGATCCTTTTGCCTCACACCAGTTAGTTGGAGTAGCTGTGCATTGGTGGGAATCCCTCTGCAATGCCCATGAAAATCATAAAAGAATCACCCGGGCTGAATTCAAGGCAAGTTTTTGTTCTCACTATGTACTCGAGGGAGTTATGATACTAAGAAGGCGAAAATTTGAAAACCTCAGGAAAGGAAGGATGAGTGTGAGTGAGTATCTCAACAAATTCACCCAACTGTCTAGATACGCTCCATAGGACATCAACACTGATAGCATGAAGCAGTATCCGTTCATGAGAGGCCTCAACAATGAAATTTAAGTTCAGTTGCTCAATACTAACTATGCAAATTTTAAGAAGCTAGTTGACAAAGCTATTGTGGTTGAGAGCAAGATTCGTGAGATGAAGCTGGATCACAAAAGGAAGATGCAATATCATGGACAGCCTCAAGGAAGCAACGTTCATCCTCGCTATGCGTTGCCTGCTGCACCATATTACAAACCGTCTGCCACTGCATACCACCCTGCTTATCCACCACGACTGCAACAACCAATGCAGCAACGCCCATACATGCAAGCACCTCGCTTACCTATACAGCCTGCACCACGCCCAAATATGACTACATATGCTCAGAATCAGCCTCGCCCTAACTTTGTTGGGGCCACTGGTGTGAAAACTTCCTTCAATTGTGGTCAAGTGGGAGATTTTGCAAATCAATGCCCGAAATTAGCTCAAGGTCAGATGAACAATGCTCTAAGATAGAATCCTAGGCCCAATGGAGGAGCAACTCAAGGAAACCGAGGACCACATAATTTTGCTGGTGGCAAGGTGAACCATGTATCTGCAGAAGAGGCTCAACAAGCCGAAGATGTTGTGATTGGTATATTTCTCGCAAACTTCAATCCCACTACTATATTATTTGATTCTAGAGCATCCCATTCATTCATCTCATCAAAGTATGTTGCAAAGAATAACATGCCTATATAATACCTGAGGTGTACCCTGTTGGTTAAATCTCCTGGAGGGGAGATGAGGACGAATATAGTATGTCCAAAAGTAAGTATTTCCATAGGGGGGGGGGGTAGATTTCCTCACCAACCTTATAGTCCTGAATTCACAAGGCTGAACATCAAAGGCCCGCTGGATTATTGCAGCCATTGAAGATTCCGGAATGGAAGTGGGAAGAGGTTGGCATGGATTTGCCTCGCACTTCAGTAGGTTATGATTCAATATGGATTATTGTTGATCGATTGACAAAATTAGCGCATTTCATTCCTATCAAGACCACTTATAGTGGAGCAAAGTTCGTAGAGTTGTATATGGGAAGAATAGTGTGCTTACACGGAGTGCCAAAGAACGTATTATCTTATAGAGGTTCTCAATTTACCTTAAGGTTCTGGCAAAAGCTGCACGAATCAATGGGAACTCAATTGAATTTCAGTTCTGCATATCACCCTCAAACGGATGGACAAACCGAGAGAATGAATCAAATATTGGAGGACATGCTAAGAGCTTCCGCACTAAAGTATGGAGCGAGTTCAGACAAAAGTCTGTCTTATGTTGAATTCTCCTACAACAACAGTTATCAAGCAAGCTTGAAGATGTCACCATATGAAGCCCTTTATGGAAGAAGGTGTAGAACACCATTGTTTGGAATGAAACAGGAGAGACTCAAGTGTTTGGACCTGACGTAATACAATATGCCGAAAAGCAAGTTCAGACAATCCGTGAGAATTGGGGAGCTGCCAGTCGAGACAAAAGGGTTACACAGATAATAGATGAAGAAGCTTAGCTTTTGAGGTGGGAGACTTCGTATATCTCAAAATGTCACCCATGCGAGGTCATAAGCAATTTAACGTCAAAGGCAAGTTGGCACCTCGCTATATTGGACCATTCAAGATTTTGGACAAACGAGGAGAAGTAGCATATAAGTTGGAGATGCCAGCACATCTTTCCAATGTTCATGATGTGTTTCATGTTTCTGAGCTCAAGAAGTGCTTGAGAGTTTTGTAAGAGCATGTACCAATGTAAGAATTGGAGCTTGAAGAAGATTTGACCTATGCCGAGCAACCTCTCAAAATTTTGGAAACTAAGGAGATGGTCACAAGGAATAAGGTGATTTGATGGTGCAAAGTGCAATGGAAGTACCATACAAAATCGAAGCAACTTGGGAGCGAGCAGATGATCTCAAGAAGGAATTTCCCTATCTCTTTTCTTTTGCGTTGAATCTCGAGGGTAAGATTCATTTTAAGGGGGGTAGGTTTGTAACACCCTCACATGCTTAATGCATTGCATGCATCCTCATACATGTTTAACATCAAGCAACATAAAAAGAAACCTAACTAAAATGAAATTAGGTCTAAACAATAGTTTAATCCTATTAGGGAGCAGACTTATCCTGCCTCAACCTTGGACTAGTCCGGTATTCCTCTTCTGTTTTAGAAATTCAGATTTCTTCAGAGCCCGAACTCATCCGACACATTGCACAGACTGATTTAGTTGAGCTTCTGATGTTGCCCGGACTTGTCTGTTGTCCGAGCGAACTAGTCCAATCTTGTCCAAATTATAGTCCGTAAGCCTTTTCTAGCCAACTTCGGACTTGTTCGACCATCTATATTAGACTTGTCTGATTTCGTCTCTGCTCCAAAATGGACTTGCCCGGCCACCCTTGCGGACTAGTCTAGCCTGCTGAATCCAATTCAGACTATGTTTTTCTTCCACATTAAGTTGTTGGGTAATTGCCTTAATTGGGCCCAAGAACTTTGTGCCCAACCTCAGAGGAGCCCAAGTCGACCCCACCATAGTCCCTACTCATTTTCCACCGAAATCGACTTGAAATTCACCTGAAAATCCTACCTCTCCACCCTTGTATAAACAACCCAATACCCCACACCTCTCCATCACGTTGGAAAACCCTTGCCGTTGCTCTTGGTCGTGTGCTGCCATCAACTGAAGATCCAGCAGCGAGGAGAAGGAGGAGAACACGGAGGAGGATCAATCCAACACGATCTTCATCAACTTCTTGACATCAACATTCTTCATCACCAAATTGTCCTCAACACCTTTCATCAAGCCCTAATCATCAAGATTCAAGTTTCACGCCAAATTCTTGATCCTTGGATTTCTAAACTCACGGTATGTCCTCTACATTCACTTTTCCACGTGAGTTTACCCCTTCATCTCGCTATCCAGAAAACCCTATTTTTGCAGTTCTGGACAGGGCGGACTAGTCCGGCCCTGGAACTGGACTTGTCCGGTCTCTGAATCTGTAAGTGCTGAATTGAATCCAAATAGACTCAAATCAATTCAAAACTTGTTAAAACTTCTTAAAACTGAATTGAATCCAAATAGACTCAAATCAATTCAAAACTTGTTAAAACTTCTTAAAAATTGTTATAACTAGTTAGTAAACATTAATAGCAACTCATTAACAATTTGTACCCCACAATTGCACAAATCATGCATATCATGGCATATTGAGCAATATATGAGCATTATTTGATCGTAATGTTGTTTTTGCACGTTTGTCACAGGGAATAGAAGATATCGCTGTAGAGAGTGCTTTTGAGGATCTGCAGAACAAGAACTTCGAAGCCTTTGATCCAAACCAAGCTCAAGAGCAAGGCAAGTACCCTTGATCATTTTGATCCAGGTTTTTAAATGTTTTGTTTGCAAAATTGCATGCGTGCATCAATTGATGGGAAAACCATATTACAGGAGTTTACTAGTTTTGTATGACCACGCTTGTCGCTTGAACACTTTTGCTCCGCTATACTACATTGGGTTTGGGAAACAACCATATTGCTTAATTATGAACTATTGAACACATGAATGGTGAAATTTGATAATAATGACCGTTTAGCTACATGGTGCCTAGGGATCTAAGCAAGTCGGTTATGTGGAATGGGTTGGACTATTTTGGTTGTTTTGCTTGCTCTAGATCTAAGGACCAGTTTGTGGAGCGACCATCTAGGATTTACAGTGCTACCAAAGGGCCAAGGATGGGTGCAGCTTAGCAAATAATTAGTGTATTGCCAATACTATTTGGACCATTTAGGAAGGCTCAGGGAAGAGATAGTCGGATGGGTTTGTAATGATGGTGGGACTAACCTTGGACCCGAACGACTGAAGAGGGGTCCCTTGGTTGGATGTGCTCAGTTGAAGACCTCAGTGGGTCTAAATATGCTAGTAATCACTTCGTCAAGGCTATTTTGTGATCTCTTGGCCACACACCGAAGGAAGTGTGAGACGGCATGATAGAGGTTCCATAGTCATCGAAAGGCGATGAAATCACAAACTTGTGGGTAAAGTGGTACAACCTATGCAAAGTGTGTTATGAACTATCATGATAGTCGTGCTCCTAGTTATGAGGAACCTGGACCCTCACATGATTAGAGTTATGGACCTTGAACATGGTTTTAATGGCTGGAATTGAATTAGGAATTGGTATTGATTCATTAATTGACTTTGGTATATGGAATTGATGAAATTAAAACAAATGAACAGTTATGAGTTGATTATGGGTTATTATTGTTGCTATTGGTTACTTAAGTTGAAATTATTGTTATTTGGGTTATTTTGGGAAGGGCCTCACTTAATGATGAAATTATTGCATTTTCAACTGTTTTGAATGTATTTTTATGCAATTAGCCATTTAGTTACCATTCCTTGTTTAAGCTACATGTCATACTTTCCCACACTTGCTGAGTACGACATGTGCTCACCCTTGCTATTCCCCCAACAAATTCAGATACAAACGTAAATGTGGAGTACCTGAAGGTCTTTGAGGAGTTCTAGGTGTGCGTGTTACCATCAAGCTTGCCACTAGAGTTGGTGTCATCAGTGTTCAGTGTTTTCCACTGCAGTCTTTTAGAGCTTGTATTCGACACTATTTTGTTTGTAATAAGGTATTATTATTAGTTTTATTTTTTGAGACATGGTTTTATCTATTTATCATATGTGAATGACTTGTGTATGTGTGTTGAACATCCTGTGCACACATATGCATCACGGTTGGTTCATTTTCGGAACTGGGTGTCATAGTTGAAGTGGTATGTAGCAACCTAGGAATAGTGAAGTCCATAATTTTGATTAGAAACTCATTCATGCATGGATCACTAAATCCAAATTCCTAGGCAGGATATTAAAAATCAGGAAGACAAAATTGAGAATCTTGTTTGCCATGATCCACATGATCAATATTCTCTCTTTTAAAAAAGCTATGATGGTTAAACATTCTACAAGATGAAGGGGTCCATATAGTGTATTTATACCACTTGCATTGCTATGAGTAGGAGCTTTAGAAAATGTGCAAACTGATTTATCCATAAAGCCCCATTCCTATCAATGAATAATACATTGTTCATGAATACAATTGAAATTTGGACCCAATGCATCTTTGGTCTTGTTCTTCCCCATACGTACAAATGAATATTCAGTTACCTAACCCAAAAATTCATTTGTACAAGTATCGGGAGCTAACCATCCCTCTCTATCATAGAGGGAAAGTTTGCAGGAGTAATATTACTATGCAGACTTTCAAAGATCTGATTGTTGGAAACCCTATGAGGATTACATTTCAACATCTCTTGGCCAAGGAGTAAATTAAGATTGTTGCTACCTATCAGAAATTAAAGCCGAAGGTCAACCATAACTATACGAGGCTGGAGATTTGAAATGGTAACCCTCCATGAGCAACCAATGGGCTGCTACAAATATGTGAGAGCATTATGCTCTCATCTATTCTAAGCACTCACTCAAGATCAAGTGAATTGACATCATTATTGGGTGTAAGTTATTCCTTTGTGGCTAAAAGGTATGATGTACCTTAACCAAGGAATGACAAGATCACACTTAATGTATATTGGGTGCAAGTTGTTCCTATGTGGCTAAATGGTTGTTATACCTTTGGAACAACGGATCACACTAAACCCATGTTGAGTTCACATCATCCCTTTGTGGTTATAGGTATGTTGTACCTTAGCCAAGGAATAACGGATCGTACTCAACATATGTTGGGTACATGTCACTCCTTTGTGGCTAAAGGGTATCATTAGCTTAGCCAAGGAATGACAGATCACATCCAATGCATGAGGGGTACAAGTTATTCCTTTATGGCAAGAAGGTATGATACACCATAGCCAAAGAATGACAGAGCACACTCAACCATGTTGAGTGCACGTCATTCCTTTGTAGCTAAAGGTTATCATTACCTTAGCCAAGGAATAACAAGGTACATCCAACCTATGGAAACCTTAAGGTGTGGATGAGCAACATCGACAACACTCTCCTCGACCACACTCGTGGAACCCTTGGAAGGCAACCCAATATCTACACTCAACCCTCCAATGTCAAAGCCATGCTACAGCAAGGTTAGGCCAACCTCATGGCCTACATCCGTTGTTAGGGTTTCAAACCCCAACGCTGACCTTAACCAAGAACAAGTTTGGGGGAGGACCACCCCACTTGAGGTAACTTGTATCACATCCCATTTGTATTCCATTATTTTATTTATTTCTTTCAACCACATTTGCATCTAAAAAAGAGATTAATAATAATGTAGTATAGGTTAGGTTAATTAAATAAAAGATGTGCGGTAAGAATGATTCGGAATTCACATAGATGAAATGATGAATAGTTGTTCTGTTTTAATTTTCCTAAGTCCTTAGTTTATCACTTACTACTCTGCAAAATATTGCTTTCATTGGCTAGAATTACTTTTGCCTTGATTTAGAAATTGTGGGTAGCAAAATCTTAATCCAATTCTAAGTTTTTGTGAGATATCATATAGTGATATGGCTGCTATTCCTAGTTTGAAAGTGAAACTTAGATTTCTGAAGAAATTCTTAAAAGATTTAAGTTACTCTCATTTGATTGGAAATACCTATCAAATCTATATGATACATTACATTGATAGACCTTATGCATATGCTATTTGTCTTCACATTGAACTTTGTCAAACTAGTATAGACCTATGTGAGATTTCATCATTAATTTTTGAATTCAAGACTTCACTTGCACATGTTGTACTTCTACACTAGAAGTAAGCAATTTCCCATCATACCACCATTCCACAATAAAAAGAGAAACTCCAAATCATTCATGCTTGGTACTCTCTTCAAATTTATTGCATAAAAGGGAGTAGAAAACATGGCTACAAGAAAAAGAAAAAAAAAGAAAATGCATGCTTACATCAAAAGCATGAGAAAAAAGAAGAAGAGAAAAGTAGCCATGTTTCATCCCTGCAAAATAAGAGAGTCCACTAAAAAAGGAGTCATCTCAAATATCCACATCCACCTCCATTCCATGACACATGCACAAGTCTTGAATCAAATAGTTTTGAATTGATTTCTCCTAAGGCTTGCTTTTTTTGACTTAGCAATATTATGTGTTGCAAATATGCCTACTATATTCCATACCAAGCTCCACATACAAGCCTTATTTAGTGGTAGGATGAGTATAGGCAAAACGCCTTGGTGAGGAAATATTTCCACTACAGACAATGGAGTGATTGAGAGAATCAATTTGAGGTACCTAAAATCTAAATTGAGCTCTCCAGAATTTGAGTGGAACTTGATCTCTAGGGTATGTGTGCTCCATTTGCCGTTCTATCTTTCAACCACTCATGAATAGGAGAAGGCATAAGCCCCATAATTACTTAGGATGGGTAAAGTACCATGCCAATTTCTGCAATACTAGGTAGAGTATTTTGTTGTGCACATGGTACTTTTGAAAAATAGAACATTTTAGCAACTCCTGATCATCAAACTAAAGCCTTGACTTTGCTCGGGACGAGCCAAGGATAATCTTGGGAGATTTTGTTGATGGCTGTTATATACCAATTTCACCCGTCAATATAACTCAGTTATGTGAAGGAAATATAATTTCTTGCACACATAACCTTTATATTTAACCTATTTCCACTTGTCCTTGGAGAAATTGATGCATGCAGGTATTTTATAAAGAATTGAAGTGAAACAAGGGGATGGATCCTATAAAATATCATCCCAACCAATCAAGCGCTGACATGTGGCACCACATGTATCAAATGACCCACAAATAGAAGTATCCAAGGTCATCCAACAGTGTAGCACCCATATCAAGGGATAGGACCCACCTGGAAGTGACCTGGAGAAAGCACACAAAGCGGTGCAAAGACCAGGTCGGCCGAACCCCCCCCTCCTAGTCGGCCAACCTGGTCTGGCGCCAAACTCGGTCATCTTCCACACGTTGGCTCATCCTGGCTTGAAGAAGTCAGTGGTAACTGATTCGCGCACTTTTGGTGGCGGGAACCAACCCTTCTCCACCTATAAATAGGACCCCTCACCCCTCACTTCAAGACACACCACTTGAGCATCATTCTATTGTATACACTAGTTCTCATAGTCCTTAGTGGATTTAGGTTATAGAAAGGAGAGCCTCGTGTCCCAAGTCCAAGTTGAGAAAGGTATGGCTCATGTATCTTTTCTTATATTTGTGACTTTATGCATAATAAAGATATTATCTTTAGTCATCTTTTATTCATATACTTGGATGAAGCGTTTCTTGTTTGATTGTAGATTCCATGTATGTTGTAGGAATAGTCTTTATGATCATTCCTTAATGTCCTTATATCATCATCATAAACACTATAAACCCCCACTATAGTCTAAGTAGTTATGATATGATCATGTTAAGATGAATAACTTATTCTATTTCTCAACATTGGTTCAATGATGATTTAGTTCATTGCCATAGGATGCCTTGTGCCACGGCTCTTAAGATATTTGCTTAATATGATAGCATGGTGATAGGATAGTGAAGTAGCATTGGATGTCTCGTAGACCCACAAATTGAAGAGGTAGACAGTAGGTGGTGATATCCCTATCTGTCCTTTGTAATCCCCCGTGTTCGGCTATGCCACATGCTCTTAGCGGGAGTCGTCCTAGTATTGCTAGGGGTTAACACGTGCCTGATATGTTGAACAACTTAGAATAAGGATTCACCATTGACATGCTCATTAGTATCTAACCTAGGCTCTGTATATGTATATTATAAGCATTGTAGGAGCATCTCCCAGATTCTTAGTCTAACCTCCATTAGGACTCATCTACCCTTTAGAAAAGATTGCTTAGGTGTGTGTCACACTACCCATATATTATCAACATACCACTGTCTTGATAATTGATTAATATCACATAGCTTGATCAGAAGTGTAGTGTTTACTTTACTCCATTGCCTTCCTTTGGGATAAATACGATACCCTTGGGAATACTCTTGGGTGAAATTCTATACGACAGTTTCCGTGAGCTTGCGGACCTCATATCTTTCGAGAGATGATCTATGACGAAGAAACGTCAACAAGCATTTTTGGCGCCATTGCAAGGGATGAATTGTTGGTGTTTCTTAGTAGCTGTAAACACCCCTCTGGGAGGGTCCGGAGCCATCTAGAGGAGGTAATGTTCAAGGCAAGTCTGGGCCCTAGCTCCCAGACACTGAAGAAGGTCCTGAAGGTCATGGGCCTCCAGACATTCATCTATAAGAATCAGACCCCTCCGGGAGGGTCCCAACTGCTCACGGAGAAGAAGATTTGGACCCCTCCAGGAGGGTCCAAGTGGATGGATAGGATGGACCGAGCCCCTCCAGGATGGTTTGGACTGTCCAGCGACCTGTCTACTTGATCAGCGAGGTCCTCCGCGATGCAAAGACCAGATACTTGAAGTGCATAAGCTGCTATACATAGTTCTTATTGCATCAAGGAAGTTATGCCACAACTTCCAAGCTCACAAGAACTCAGTGGTAACATCTTATCCATTGCATGCTATACTTCATAATCCCAACTCAAGGGTAAACATCACCAAGTGGGCTTTGGAGCTGGCAGAGTTCGAGCTTGACTTCCTGCCTCGACACGCCATCAAGAGTCATACACTAGGTTACTTTGTCGCGGAGTGGACTCCATATCCATCTGGTTTGGGAGCTCTCGATGTGGGAATACCAAAACCTAAGCTCCCGGTCTTCACTGAGCCTTACTGGACCCTCTTCTTCAACGGCTCCGTGCAGAAGCAGAGGGCCAGAGCTGGAATTCTGCTCCTCGCACCGACCATGGAGAAAGTAAATTACATGATCTGCCTTGACTTCAAGGCGATGAACAACATGGCAGAATATGAAGCTATCATCTTCGGACTGAAGACAACACTATCCTTTGACGTCCAGTAACTGCTGATCAAAGGGGATTCACAACTCATCAT
The DNA here is from genome assembly GCA_036927565.1 of Tuctoria greenei. Lineage (NCBI taxonomy): Eukaryota > Viridiplantae > Streptophyta > Magnoliopsida > Poales > Poaceae > Tuctoria > Tuctoria greenei. The sequence goes on along the minus strand of JAYESD010000003.1, from coordinate 105,182,957 downwards.
CAAGTAAGTTAAAAGTGAATGTTGTTGCAACAATCCTCAACTAGTAGCATATCTTCTTCAAGTCCAGAAGCTACAGAAGGACTTCTAGGTCTTGGACCTATGCCATGTCCAGCATGCTAGCAATGCTAAAGTCGACAACCTCTCAACAAAAACTTCAGACGGGGCTCCGACGCCCGACAAAGTTTTTGTGAAAAGATTATCAGCACCTTCGGCCCCGCCTGTCAAACTGCCTGAAGGGGGTGAGACCAGCATCTCAAAGATGGTGGTCCTAGTGGCCTTGTTACCATGGTGCCCACAAAGGATCATAGGCATCACAGGAAGCCCTGAGCACCGGGGGCGCAAGATCCACAAGCTAAATTTAGTCCCGATGCATGGATCTCGGAGGTTCGGGACTACTTGAAAGACAACATCCTTCCTGAAGGAAATGTATCCACTGAACGGATTGTTCGGATGGATAAAAGATACACGTTAGTAGAAGGGAATCTCTATCAACGTGGCTCCAATGGCATCCTATTGTGGTGCATATCCTGGGAGGACAGTTGTGAGTTTCTGGCAGAGAACCATGGAGGCGAGTGTGGGCATCATGATTTATCCTGCACGCTGCTTGGTAAGGCCTTCGGGCTTGGTTTTTACTGGCCTACACCTCTCCAGGATGCAGTCGAGCTGGTCAGGAGATGTGAGGTGTGCCATTTTCATGCCAAGCAGATCCACACACTGTCACAATAACTAGAAATGATTCCTCCCTCATGGCCGTTCGCAATGTGTGGGGGATGGATATTCTGGGACCTTTTCCCAAAGCTGTTGGTGGGTACAAGTTTCTCTATGTTGCCATCGACAAGTTCATGAAGTGGCTGGAAGCAGCTCTAGTTGTGACTATCAACAAACAATCAGCAATCAATTTCTCAAAGTCCATAGTCTACAGATTTGGAGTCCCGAACAGAGTCATCACTGACAATGGGATCCTATTCACAAGTGCATCCTTCCAAGAATATTGCAAAGACCTCAACATTTGCGTCATCTACGCAACAGTATCACACCCGGCAAGCAATGGCCAACCCGAGAGAGGAAATGCTGAAATACTAAAAGCACTCAAAACTCGCACCTATGAATGCTTGAAAAAGCATGGTGCCAACTGGATTGAAGAGCTTTGGTCTGCATTGTGGGCAAGCCGGACAACACCCAACTGGGCTACAGGAGAGACACCCTTCTTCTTGGTGTACGAAGCGGAAGCCGTTCTCCCTCTAGAAGTCACCATGGGGTATCTCCGAGTCCGGACCCATGACGAAGCCGCGCAGGACCAGATCCGACGTGATGATCTAGACCTTGCTGATGAGGCAAGGTGCCAAGTAGCTATGCGAAATGTGCGGAACCGTCAGGTGCTCTAGCGCTATCAGCAAAAGCATGTGCGTAATCGGCAGCTTAAAGAAGGCGATTTGGTGTTGTGGCACGTTCTTTCTCGAGAAGGACTGAACAAGGTCCTTGCCCCCCCCCCCAACCCACAGCTGGGAGGGTCCCTTTCGAGTCACAAAAGTGTCCCGCCCCGGATGTGTTTGCTTGGCAACAAAGGATGGGACACTGCTTCCCAACCCCTGGAACATAGAGCACCCCATATGTTCTACACTTAGCACAAAGTCGAGTCTGTTTTTGTATAGTATTTCATAGTGTCTATGAAAAGAGTCAGGTTGGTTCAAGATGTATAGCACACTTAACTTTGTTTCTTACTCTAAGTGTGTCCTTGCCTCCCCTGTTATCCGGACCTATTATGAAATACAATTATATGAACACAGACTCTACGTGCATTTACATTGCACATGCTCTTATTTAGTTTCCCTTATACCTCTTGCAAATAGTAAAGTTGTGCAATCCAGTTCAAAATTGGTTTCTAAGAATTCATGTGATACATATGATGTATTATTGGTAGTCTTTTTCCGATAACTATTATTCACTGAATGTCCTACTCACTAGAATACCAATGTCAATGATAGGTCCGGAGTGTGCTAAAGACTTAGCCTGTTCCTGTACCCTAAATATGCCACTCTACCTATTCTGATGGTGCATCACAGTAAGGCGGGTCCGGATAGCACACATACCTATGAAAGTACAACCAATATACTAATATTATCACGTTGAATAGTTAGGACCCAAAGTTCAAATAAGGATATAAGCCACAACTAAACTATAGGCAAGATTTTACTACTTTTCTTGTCTCTCATGTGCAGGACAAATGAATTACATGATCGTTCTGAGAGCTCTGACAGCTACTAGGGGGCACGCCGTTGATATTTCTTAACGTTGATGGTGGGGGCTGCCAGAGCATACAGATCTAGCATCACCCAGGGAGCCTGTCATCGACTTTCTTCTCGTTGATGATGGGTGCAACCGGAATACCAATCCCAGTGCTATCGAAAATCAAGATCAGAGCTCAAAGCTAACGCAAAAGCTCAGAGCTTGGAGTTACCAAAAAAGCTTCAAGTCATAGCCAAGTACCTGATGGTACATGTCCTCAACTCATTGAGTACATCCACCAGGGGGCCAATCAAGTTGCGACAATGACAAAAACAAAGAAAAAATATGAAGTTCAGCAGAATTTCATTCATTCAAGGTTCCATGTTTTTACAAGATTGTGCATACAAAGGCATTCAATGGATGAAGAGGTGCTATCTAGTCACTGTAGTTGCGATGGAACCACGCGGCAACCTTCCGGGCAGTGTCCTACACACTGGCTTTGGCAGCTTCCTTCGTCTCTTTGACGGGCCCTTCAAGCACCGGAGCTAGCAAGATAGAGGGGTCATGGCTACGGAAACAAGTCAGTACATATTCTACTACTGACTTGGCTAGGTTCCTCCCCTCTGTCTCAAGCTGGTCACTGATGGCATCTTCCAGCACTCCCAGCTTGGTTCCAATTGAGTTCAAAGTTGTTAGGGCTTGGCCAATTTTAGGATCCGTATCACTTGACCGTACTGGACCGAAGCCCAGGGGCACCAGTGCGTTCTCTGCACGCCCTAAGAAGTCCCAAATCTACTGGGCTTCAATTTTACGAGTGGTTTTCAGCTCCTCCATAGACTTCCTAGCGGTTGTCGGCTCCACAAAGCCTCCCTTTGTTAATACTTCTACCTCCTTAGAATGCTGCTGCATCCGCTCAGCCAGCTGCTTTTCTCAATCTGCAATTTGTTTCTCATGGAGGTTCAAACAATCCTTTTTCGCCGCTAGGTCTTTGCCTCCCCCTTCAAATCATCCTCTTTGGCGGAAACAACAAGCTCCCATTTGGTGACTTCCTGCCCCACTTGACATATTTGTGGTTTCTCCTCGTCACAGCGGGATTTGAACAGATCAACGCGGAGAGCTAAATCCTTCTCTCCACACTCTAGTCTTCGAGGTATCTCTGAGTCTCTCCTTTGGAGCTCCCGCTCCTTATTGTCAGCCGCCTCTTAGCGTCAAACACTACTACAAAAAGCATTTGCATAGACGCCTGGATTTTTCAAACATAGGCGGTCCGTAAAAAAATACGACTGATGCCGAATGATACAATAACCGCCTGTGATGACAGAACATCACAAGCGGATTTTAAGAAACAACCGCCCGTGGAAATCATGTATTTTCTCAGATGGTTATTAATTAAGAAGCGCCTATGATGTAGCTAACATCACATGCATTCTTAATTAACCAAAGCCTGAGAAAATACATGATTTCCACAGGCGGTCATTGTTTAAGAATCGCCTGTGATGCTGCTACGCTCCTGTCAAGCTAATCCCTGCACAGCAAGCTCTTGTCGATGCATGTAACACCCGTGGCTCATCATTTGGATTGTTGAAAGCATCAATTTTAAGCCTGACGGTCCTTGGAAGGATTTTCCTATCCATTTGAAGGATTTCTTTCCCTCCTGTCCATTTGAAAACTTAGGAAGATGCTCCTTTCTCAGTTTTAATGCCTAAATATATTGACTAGAAATCAGTACTACTTTCTTAGTGCTTCACATAAGTGAGTAAGCGAACAACTTCAATCACAAATCTTGTTTTTACACTTTCATAGGGATTTAACCTTAATATTTGAAGCATAGATTTATCAAATAAGTGAAGCTTCCTTATCACACATGTTAATGGCTGTTATAAGTGAAGGATGAGTTGAAGCTAACGAAATCTTAATCAGACTGAAGATAAAGAGATCTTGTATATGAGTGGCAATGTCTAGGTTAAACAGCGTGAAGCTATGATGACAACCTTCAACAACATGAAAAGTGATGCCAAGGTTATACCCACACTTTTCATGTCCAGGTTAAACAGCATAACCTTGGCATCACTTTTCATGTTGTTGAAGGTTGCCATCATAGCTTCATGCTGTCTAACCTGGACATTGTCACTCATATGCCACATCTCTTTGTCTTCAATCCCGTTGAGATTTCGTTGGCTTCGCCACACCCTTCACTTGTAACTGCCATTAACATGTTTGATGAGGAAGCTTCAATTATTGATAAATCTATGCTTGAAATATTAAGTTCAAATTCCTATGAAAGTGGTAAAAACAAGATTTGTGATTGAAGTTGTACGCTTCGTCGCTTGTGTGAAGCACTAAGAGAGATGGTACTGATTTGTAGTCAATATATTCAGCCATTATAACTAATAAAGTAGCATCTTCGTAAGTTTTTAAAATAGAGAGAAGAGAAAGAAATCTTTCAGCGCTTGTTTGGGTGTACTCAATCTAATTGGATTGAAGTGGATTGAAGTGAAGAATGAACTAATTTTCTCCTCAATCCAACTCAAACCACTTATATTGAAGTGGATCCACTCCTATCCAAACAAGCCCTCAAATGGACGGGAAGTATCGTCAGACTTCCATTGAAGGTTTTAACAATCCAAATGATGAGTCGCGGGTGTTACTTGCATCTACAAGAGCTTGATGTGAAGGGATTAGCTTGACAGGAGCTTCAAGAGTTGTGCTTCTAGATGTTGTTTGGAACCGAGCTAATGGAAGGCAAGTCTGATCATCATAGGTCAGAAGAAATTTATATACACATACTGAATTTAATAATGTCCGAAATAGAAGCTGGATTTAATAATGTTCGAAACATGCTATCTAAAGCTGAAATAGAGCATTGTTCTAAGTTGATTTTAGAAGATACAAATGTATACAATATATATCATACATTTTTTTCCAGCATTTCCATCTTCTCGCATATAGGGTTCCAACTTCTTTTTAATGCTTCTCTCTACGCGCTTGATATTTTCTGCTTCAGTGAAAAGGTACATCTCTTCATACTGATTATATTCCTCTTCATTATCTCCCACATTCTCAACCCCAACAATATTTGCTTTCCAGAAACAACTATGTGTGTCTTCTCAGTTTCTGGAGCTTGAACATAAAAAACTTGTGCAACACTATCGTCGAGAACCCACAGGTCATCTTTATAACCCATTTTATTCAAGTCTACCAGTGTCAGCCGTAATTATCCACTTTCACACCATTAGGATGTTTGACCCATTGGCACTTAAATACAGGCATTACCATTCTTCCGCCATAATCGAGTTCCCATATTTCCTTTATGAACCAAAAGTATGTGGTCTTTTGCCCTTATGAATCATAAGCCTCAATACGAACACCATTATTTTGTGCAACACTCTTACTGTCTTTTTTCTTTAGTGTAAAATGTGTAACCATTGATGTCATATGCTTGCCATGATGTCACCAAAGCAGATGAGCCAGAAGCTAACTTCTTCATTGTTGCCTCTTCTATAGTGTTTCCGTATGGTATATTTTTGTCCATTAACCATTCAATGAAACATCTTCTGTGCTCTTTCATGATGCAGTCCTCTGTGCTATCTTCGTTTTTATCACAAAGCTCAATTTGGTGTTCCTTGATGTATGACTCAGCTATTGCGAGCTGTTGTAGTACACCAAAATGTGCACGGTGTACATTCTTATAATCTTGAACGATAAAAGTTTTCTTACCCACTTTGCCTCTCCCATGTAGTCTACCCTCATGTACTGGTATAGGCACACCTATCAATTTTCCATCTTTGATGTAATCAGCGCAACCCTCAATCACTTCTTTAGTGGTGTATCCTTCCATAATTGAACCCTCTGCGTGAGCACGGTTCCGCACATAACCTTTTAATACTCCTAAATATCTCTCCAACGAAAACATATGATGTAAATATATTGGCCCCGATGCTTTTATCTGATCAACAAGATGTATGATTAGGTGTACTTGCATATCGAAAAAGGATGGTGGGAAACACATCTCAAGCTTGCACATAGTCTCGATGATGTATGTTTTCAGATAGTCTAAATCTTCACGTGCTATCACCTTTTGTGATACTGCATTGAAGAAGTAACACAAACGTGTGATGACAACTTTTATATGCTCAGGTTTGATGACTCTTTTCGCAATGGCAAGGAACACTGTCATCATCATGTGACAGTCGTGAGAATTATAAACGAATAAAGACAAGTCTTTCATCGATACTAATTTGTGGATATTGGATGAGAAACTCGTGGGCACTTTGATCCCACGCAAGCATTAGCAAATTGCTTTTTTCTCTTATAGTGTGAAGTTGTAGCTAGCTGGGGGAAGATAATGCTTCCCGTTCACCTTTTCTACTGGATGAAGCACTGGTCTCAAATCAAGATTTACTAGGTCCATACGTGAATTTAATGCGTCCTTTGTTTTCCTCGGCATGTCCAGCAAGGTCCCAATGATGCTGTCAAATACATTCTTTGTAACATGCATCAAATCAATACTATGGCAAAATTCCAGATTCTTCCAATATGGAAGATACTTGAAAAAATTGATTGTTTCTTGAAAGACATGTCAATTGTATCATTCGAAGATGTATTTTTCTTTCTCTTAATTCCTTTACATTTTTTGCCCTTACCGAAAGTAATGTGAATGTTCTTGACCATTTCGAACACAAGTTTTCCACTTGTGATGCCCGGTTCCGAGAAATGAACCAAGCTAATGCATATGTGTGCCCAGGATGTTCATCACACATACACGAGTGCAATCACAAAAGAGTATACAAAAAATTACCACAAGACAAGATTAATTAACCAAGTTTTATTACACAAACCATATTATCCTCGAATACAAACTCCAATGAAAATTTATGACAAGTTCAACTAATGCAGCGGAAATAAACTAATTAAGTAAACTAAACAGCTAGGTAGCATAAGCAATAGGGTATATCGCAGCTCCAATAACACCACAGGCAAGCTGACGGTAGACACGGCCTAGAACTCCGCATTCTCACCATTAAACTCCCAATCCTGACCTGCAACTGTTGGGGGGGGGGGAATTGCAAGAGTGAGTACATGTCGTACTCAGCAAGTATGGAAAGTATGACATGTGGCTGATTCAAATGACGACAATAATAATGGTTAAGTGCTGAAAAGTACATTAAAACATTTGAAAAGCAATATATTATATGTATGTGAAGTAAACCCATCATAATCATAAGTAATACCGTAATACCAGTCTGAATTCACTACCATCATCAATAATTCCAGATTTCACCATTGCCAATAACCATATTCAATACCTGAAATAAATCCATAATCATAATACCAACCATAACCATCCCAAATACCATCCCAATACCGAGTTCCCTCTAATCATGGAAGTTGTCCAGGTGCTCATAACCGGGAGCACGGCTATCATGATAGTTTTATTTAACTCTGCAGAGTTTGTACCTCTTTACCCATGTGTTTGTGATTCCATCACCTTTCAGTGACTAAGAACCTCTATTATGCCATCTCACACTTCTGTAGGTGTGTGGCCAAGAGATCACAAAATAGCTTTTACAAAGGGATTACTAGCCTATTTAGACCCCACTGAGGTTTCACCGGTGGCGATGCCTCCAACTGAGCACGCACATCTTCAACCAAGGGCCCCCTCTTGAGCCATTCGGATCCCAGGGTAGTCCCACCAATCATCAACAAACCCAATCCGACTACCCCTTCCCCGAGCATCCACAATGGTCCAAACAACACTAGCAAAGCCCTAATTAATCAGCTACGCCGCACCCATACTTTGCCTCGTGGTGGCACTGTAGTCCTGTCTTATTCTTGCATGAACCGGTCCTTAGATCTAAAGCAAGCAACCACCATACATCCAACACATCCACATACCAGGCTTGCTTAGATCACCCATTACCATATCATATTTAACCAGTTCATGTCAACCATAATCTCATCCAGGCATAATTACATTAAGTAGTGTAGTTGGTTTCCCATCCCAATTGATTAAGCTAAGCAAAAGGTAAAAAGCCCTTCCCGACTCTCTACAATGAATTCCAGGTGACAAGGGTGGTTTAACAAGTCTAGTAAACTTCCTATCATAGGATTCCCACCAAAATTGACACAAGCATGCAGTTTTGCAAACAAACATTTATTTTAAAACAGGATCAATATGCTTCAAGGACACTTGCCTTGCTCTTGCTGTTGATTAGGATCAAAGCCTTCAAACTCTTGGTGCTGTAGATCCTCCGCAGCATTTCTAGCGCAAATCCATCCAATCCGCACAATAGACATACAAGACAAGAAACACAATCAAAGAGTGCACAAATATTACTCAATATGACATGATATGCATGATTGATGCAAATGCAAGGTAGAACTTGTTAATAGATTGCTTTTAATGATCAATAACTAGTTCTAATAGATTTTAACAAGTTTATACAGGTTTGGGGTTGATTCAAATCAAATTTTAGAATTAATTTGATGCAATTTAACTAAGAAGATCGGACTAGTCCGCTAGGGACCGGACAAGTCCGCACTTTACGAGATCAGCAGATTAGGGTTTTCTAGATCGATGTGAATTTGGAGATTAGGGGTTGAATTCACGTAAGGAAAATAGAATAGAAGGTATACTAGGTGTTTAGGACTCCAATGAATCAAGAAACTTGGAGGTAGCAGTTGGATCTTGGTGATCTAGGGTTGGTGATGAACTTTGAGGTGAATTGGTGATGAAGAACGAAATCTTGGTGGAGATCTTGATCCTCTTTCACTTCCTCCTCTTCTTCTTCTTGCTTGGGATCTTCTCTTCCCTCCTTGGTGGTGGCTCTCCACGAACTAGGGTTTGGGTGGGGTGGAAAAGTGGCAAATAGATGTCAAACCAAAGGGTGGGGCTGTTTATATAGAGGTGGAGGCTAGGGTTAGATGGATTTCGAGTTTTAGGATGAGTAGAGGCCGGTTTAGAGTCCCACATGGGCTCTAAAAGAGTTAGGCACGACGTCCCTAGGCCCACTTAACGTGATACCCAAGAAAAAAGTCGTAAAACAAAAGATCAACTCGGAGTCGTGAAATATCGGACAAGTCCAGAAAGGACCGGACTAGTCCGAAGTTGTCCAGAGAGAAAATCGGACAAGTCTGGCCAAAAATCAGATAAGTCCGACTTTAAACAGAGAGGAAATCGGACAAGTCCGCTGGAACACCGGACTAGTCCGGAAAAGTCCAAGGACTTAGCAAATTTTCAAGGATTCTTGGAATATGGGGCTAGTCCGCACAAAATCGGACAAGTCCAAAAGTTTCTAGGGGCAAAATCGGACTAGTCCACAGCAAAAACGGACAAGTCCATTTTTAGTCAGAGAGAAATATGGCTAGTCCTCAGTAAAATCGGACTAGTCCGCACTTTCCTGCGTTTTATGTGTGGTTTTGTTACAAATCAATTTTAAACTTGTTCCTCTTGTTGTGGGTTAATGTTAAACATGTATATGAGTGTATGTAGGGCATGATGCATGAAAATGAGGGTGTTACAAACCTACCCCCCTTAAAATGAATCTCGCCCTCGAGATTCGACACGGAAGGGAAGAGATAGGGAAATTCCTTCTTGAGCTCATCTTCTAGCTCCCAAGTTGCTTCTTTTTCTGTGTGGTGCTTCCATTGAACCTTACACCATCTAATAATCTTGTTCCTTGTTACTCTCTCCTTGGTTTCCAAGATTTTGACCGGTTGCTCGGCATAAGTCAAATCTTCCTCAATTTCCAATCCTTCCATTGACACTTCTTGAGCTGGGAGACATGAAAGACATCATGTACGTCTGAAAGATGAGCTAGCATCTCCAACTTATACGCTACTTCTCCTCTTTTGTCCAAAATCTTGAATGGTCCAATATAACGAGGCGCTAGCTTTCCTCTTATGTTAAACCTCTTATGACCCCTCATTGGTGACACCTTGAGGTAAACAAAATCTCCCACTTCAAAGGCTAATTTCCTTCTTCTATTGTCCGCATAGCCTTTTTGCCTTGATTCGGCAGCCCTCAAGTTTTCACGAATTATTTGGACTTGCTTTTCGGCTTCTTGCAACACATCCGGTCCAAATACTTGAGTTTCTCCCGCCTCATTCCAGAATAAAGGTGTCCTACACTTCCTCCCATAAAGCGCTTCATATGGTGACATCTTCAAACTTGCTTGGTAACTATTGTTGTATGAAAATTCCGCGTATGGCAAGCTTTTGTCCCAACTTTTCCCATGCTTTAAAGCACAAGCTCTTAACATGTCCTCCAAAATCTGATTGGTCCTCTCGGTTTGTCCATCCGTTTGAGGATGATATGCTGAACTAAAATTCAACCTCGTTCCCAAAGCTTCATGTATTTTTTGCCAAAAACTGGAGGTAAATTGAGAACCTCTATCCGAGACTATCTTCTTAGGGACTCCATGTCGACACACAATATGCTCCATGTATATTTCGGCCAATCGTGCAGCTGTATATTTGGTCTTCACAGGGACAAAATGAGCTGACTTGGTTAAGCGATCCACAATTACCCAAACTGAGTCATACCCGGAATGAGTACGTGGTAACCCAACTATGAAGTCCATTCCAATTTCTTCCCACTTCCATTCTGGAACCTTCAATGGTTGCAATAATCCGGCTGGCCTTTGATGTTCCGCCTTGACTCGTTGACACACATCACACAATGCCACATATTCAGCTATGTCCTTCTTCATGCTATTCCACCAATAGCTAGTCTTCAAGTCTTTGTACATCTTTGTACAACCAGGGTGAATTGAGTACGGCGAGTCATGTGCTTCCTTTAATATTGTCTCCCGAATATGCTTTACATTAGGCACAACGACCCTCTTTCTAAGCCATAAGGTACCATGTTCGTCTTCATCAAATCGGAATTCTCTCCCTTCCTCAGTCATTTCCTTGATTTCCTTGATCTCTTCATCCGTGGTTTGTGCTTCTCGAATTTCTTGCTCCAAGGTTGAATTTAACTCCATTATTCCCATCTCATTCATGAATCCGAGGTTCAACCGTTCGAATTCCTTACATAGCTCGGATGGCAATTCTCGAACCGTGAGTTGATTACTTACTCCTTTCTGACTCAAGGCATCGGCTACTACATTGGCCTTTCCCTGATGATAGTTGATCCCCAAATCATAATCTTTGATGAGCTCCAACCATCTTCGTTGCCTCAAGTTCAAATCCGTTTGCGTGAAAATATACTTCAAACTCCTGTGACCCATATAAATTTCACACCTATGTCCAAGGATATAGTGCCTCCAAATCTTCAATGCGTGTACCACGGCTGCAAGTTCCAAATCATGCGTGGGGTAATTCTGCTCATGTTTCTTCAATTGTCTTGATGCATAGGCGACCACTTGACCTTCTTACATCAATACACATCCAAGTCCTTGTCTCGATGCGTCGCAATAAATATCAAAACTCTTGCTCACACCCGGCAGTACCAAAACTAGGGTTGTTGTCAATCTCTTCTTCAACTCCTCAAAACTAATTTGACAAGCTTGAGTCCATTGGAAAGCCTTTCCCTTCATTAACAACTCTGTCATGGGCTTGGCTATCTTGGAAAAGTCCTTGATGAATCTACGGTAATATCCAGCCATCCCAAGAAAACTCCTTATTTCCTTGACATTTTGCGGTGGTTCCCACTTCAACACGTCTCTCACTTTCCCGGGGTCAACCGATACTCCTCCTCCGGAGATTATATGACCCAAAAACGACACCTCTCTCAACCAAAACTGACACTTGCTGAGCTTGGCATACAATTGATGCTCCCTCAATTCCTATAGCGTAAGCCTCAAGTGTTCCTCATGTTCTTTCTCATCCTTCGAGTAGATCATAATGTCATCAATAAACACCACGATAAACTTGTACAAGTACTCCATGAATACCTTATTCATGAGGTACATAAAGTATGCAGGTGCATTTGTCAATCCAAAGGACATCACGGTGTACTCATAAGATCCATACCGTGTCCTAAAAGTTGTTTTGGGTATGTCCGATGGTCTAATCTTCATTTGAAAATATCCCGACCTCAAATCAATCTTAGAGAAGACACAAGCACCCTTCATCTGATCAAACAAGTCCTCTATACGTGGCAAGGTGTACTTGTTCTTGATTGTTACCTCGTTGAGAGCTCGGTAATCTACGCACATCCTTTGGGATCCATCCTTCTTGTCCACGAACAGTACGGGCGCTCCCCAAGGCGAAGAGATAGGGCGAATAAAACCCTTCTCTAATTGCTCTTGAATTTGCTTCTTGAGCTCCGCTAATTCCAAAGGAGGCATCCTATACGGCCTCTTAGCTATAGGTGCAGTTCTGGGTATTAAATCAATAGCAAACTCAATGTCTCGATCAGGTGGCATACCTGGCAACTCGTCCGGAAAAACATCCAAAAAATCACACACCACCGGAATCTCCTCAATGGCGGCACCGTCCATATGATTCAGCTCCAATCGCTTCGGTGCGGTTTGAGATGCTTCAAATTCACGGTGATCCCTTCTTCATTGGTCAACTTCACCGTCTTTGTGGCACACTCAATAACTCCATTGTGCTTCCTCAACCAGTCCATACAAAGTATAATGTCCAATCATTGAGAATCCAAAACAATGAGGTTGGCGGAGAAGTCTAGCCCCCTTATTCTAAGGCTTACTTTTGGACATACTATATTTGTCCTCATCTCTCCTCCAAGAGACTTAACCAATAGAGTAAACTTCATATGAGAGATAGGAAAACTATACTTCGCAACATACTTCGATGCAATGAATGAATGTGATGCTCCAAAATAAAATAACATAGTCGCAGGGTTGGAGTTGGCGAGAAACATACCAATGACCACATCATCCGCTTGCTGAGCATCCTCCGTAGAGACATGGTTCACGTTGCCACGAGAAAAATTCTACTGTCCGCGGTTCCCTTGTGGTTGTCCTCCATTGGGTCTTGGGTTTTGCGTCGGTGCATTGCTTCCTTGACCAAGGCCTGACTTAGGACATTGATGCGCAAAGTGTCCAGCTTCTCCACAAGTATAACACTTCTTAACTCCACCATAATTATTGGGACGAGCTTGGTTTTGAACACTTGCAGCAGGAAAATTAGCACGAGGCGCATAAGGCATTGGAGGCCTAGGTGCTTGCATGACAGGGCGCTGCTGCACAAACTGAGTTGGGTGTGGTGCATAACTAGGGCGCTGAGCAGGAATAGAAGAGCTGAAATGAGGCGCATTGGGTGGTGCAAGGCGAGGGCGCACATTACTTCCTTATTGTAGTCCTTGATATGGCGCCTTCCTCTTGATTTCTTGCTCCATCTCACGGATCTTGTTCTCAACCACAATTGCTTTGCTCACAAGCTTCTGAAAATTTGCATAATCGCAGTTGAGTAGTTGCACTTGAATCTCATTTTGAGGCCTCTCATGAACAAGTATTGCTTCCGGCCATCCCAACTAACCTCCTCAGGTGCATACCTTGAGAGTTGAGTGAATTTATTGAGATATTCACTCACGCTTGATCTTCCTTGCCTTAAATTCTCGAATTCTTGCCTCTTCAAGATCATAACACCCTCGGGCACATAATGAGAACGAAAATTCTCCTTGAATTCGGCCCAAGTAATCCTCTCTTGATTCTCGTGAGCATTGCAATAAGCATCCCACCGGTCCGCAGTTGCTCCAACGAGTTGATGAGAAGCAAATATCACCTTCTCCCGATCATTGCATTGGACAATAGCTAGCTTCTTCTCCACGGACTTGAGCCAATCGTCCGCATCCATAGGGTCAGCGGCTTGAGCAAATGTTGGTGTCCTAGTCCTCATAAACTCTCCCAATCGGTTATGAGGAGGCGGGGGTGGCGGTGGAGGCATGTGGGGCTGATTGTTGATATTGCCAGCCTGCAGCTGTCCCATTGTTTGTATCATGGTCTACATGAGCTGGTTTTGCATAGCCAATAGGTGATCAATGTTGATAGCTCCCTGAGTAGATCCTTGTCCAATGTTGTTCTGAGGTACTCCATGGTTTTCCTCCTCATCATTGCCATCCCTCTAGTTGCGAGTCCTCACCATCTGAAGAAAAGCAATAGGTGAGAATTTGAAAACGCCCCCAACTATATGCATCAAGGGATATGAAACTAAATAGCTAGCTACACTAGCCTAGGTGGACATGGCAATGCTAAAGCATCCCCAAAATCATCTATTAAGCACACAAGCAAGCAATATATATAGCAAACAACACTCCAAGCAAAAACACATTGATTCCTGAGTGCTCCTATGTGCTCTAAAGTGTCCATTCTATCTAGGCTGCATCCTACGGTCAACCTGTGGCTCTGATACCAATCTGTGATGCGCGGTTCCGAAAAATGAACCAAGCTAACGCATATGTGTGCCCAGGATGTTCATCACACATACACGAGTGCAATCACAAAAGAGTATACAGAAAATTACCACAAGACAAGATTAATTAACCAAGTTTTATTACACAAACCATATTATCCTCGAATACAAACTCCAATGAAAATTTATGACAAGTTCAACTAATGCAGCAGAAATAAACTAATTAAGTAAACTAAACAGCTAGGCAGCATAAGCAATAGGGTATAGCGCAGCTCCAATAACACCACAGGCAAGCTGACGGTAGACACGGCCTAGAACTCCGCATTCTCACCATTAAACTCCCAATCCTGACCTACAACTGTTGGGGGGAGGGGGGGGAATTGCAAGAGTGAGTACATGTCGTACTCAGCAAGTGTGGAAAGTATGACATGTGGCTGATTCAAATGACGATAATAATAATGGTTAAGTGCTGAAAAGTACATTAAAACATTTGAAAAGCAATATATTATATGTATGTGAAGTAAACCCATCATAATCATAAGTAATACCGTAATGCCAGTCTTAATTCACTACCATCATCAATAATTCCAGATTTGACCATTGCCAATAACCATATTCAATACCAGAAATAAATCCATAACCATAATACCAACCATAACCATCCCAAATACCATCCCAATACCGAGTTCCCTCTAATCATGGAAGTTGTTCAGGTGCTCATAACCGGGAGCACGGCTATCATGATAGTTTTATTTAACTCTACAGAGTTTGTACCTCTTTACCCACGTGTTTGTGATTTCATCACCTTTCAGTGACTAAGAACCTCTATTATGCTGTCTCACACTTCCATTGGTGTGTGGCCAAGAGATCACAAAATAGCTTTTACAAAGGGATTACTAGCCTATTTAGACCCCACTGAGGTTTCACCGGTGGCGATGCCTCCAACTGAGCACATCTTCAACCAAGGGCCCCCTCTTGAGCCATTCGGATCCCAGGGTAGTCCCACCATTCATCAAAAAACCCAATCCAACTACCCCTTCCTCGAGCATCCACAATGGTCCAAACAGCACTAGCAAAGCCCTAATTAATCAGCTACACCGCACCCATACTTGGCCTCGTGGTGGCACTGTAGTCCTGGCTTATTCTCGCATGAACCGGTCCTTAGATCTAAAGCAAGAAACCACCATACATCCAACCCATACACATACCAGGCTTGCTTAGATCACCCATTACCATATCATATTTAACCAGTTCATGTCAACCATAATCTCATCCAGGCATAATTACATTAAGTAGTGTAGTTGGTTTCCATCCCAATTGATTAAGCGAAGCAAAAGGTAAAAAGCCCTTCCCGACTCTCTACCATGAATTCCAGGTGACAAGGGTGGTTTAACAAGTCTAGTAAACTTCCTATCATAGGATTCCCACCAAAATTGACACAGGCATGCAGTTTTGCAAACAAACATTTATTTTAAAACAGGATCAATATGCTTCAAGGACACTTGCCTTGCTCTTGCTGTTGATTAGGATCAAAGCCTTCAAACTCTTGGTGCTGTAGATCCTCCACGGTACTTTCTAGCGCAAATCCGTCTAATCCGCACAATAGACATACAAGACAAGAAACACAATCAAAGAGTGCACAAATATTACTCAATATGACATGACATGCATGATTGATGCAAATGCAAGGTAGAACTTGTTAATAGATTGCTTTTAATGATCAATAACTAGTTCTAATAGATTTTAACAAGTTTATACAGGTTTGGGGTTGATTCAAATCAAATTTTAGAATTAATTTGATGCAATTTAACCAGGAAGATCGGACTAGTCCGCTAGGGACCAGACAAGTCTGCACTTTACGAGATCAGCAGATTAGGGTTTTCTAGATCGACGTGAATTTGGAGATTAGGGGTTGAATTCACGTAAGGAAAAGATAATACAAGGTATACCAGGTGTTTAATACTCCAATGAATCAAGAAACTTGGAGGTAGCACTTGGATCTTTGTGATCTAGGGTTGGTGATGAACTTTGAGGTGAATTGGTGATGAAGAACGAAAGCTTGGTGGAGATCTTGATCCTATTTCGTTTCCTCCTCTTCTTCTTCTTGCTTGGGATCTTCTCCTCCCTCCTTGGTGGTGGCTCTCCACGAACTAGGGTTTGGGTGGGGTGGAAAAGTGGCAAATAGATGTCAAACCAAAGGGTGGGGCTGTTTATATAGAGGTGGAGGCTAGGGTTAGATGGATTTTGAGTTTTGGAATGAGTAGAGGCCGGTTTAGAGTCCCACATTGGCTCTAAAAGAGTTAGGCACAACGTCCCTAGGCCCACTTAACGTGAAACCCAAGAAACAAGTCGTAACACAAAAGATCAACTCGGAGTCGCGAAATATCGGACAAGTCCGGAAAGGACTGGAGTAGTCCGAAGTCGTCCAGAGAGAAAAACGGACAAGTCTGGCTAAAAATCGGACAAGTCCGACTTTAAACAGAGAGGAAATGGGACAAGTCCGCTGGAACACCGGACTAGTCCAGAAAAGTCCAAGGACCTAGCAAATTTTCAAGGATTCTTGGAATATCGGCCTAGTACGCACAAAATCGGACAAGTTCGAAAGTTTCAAGGGGCAAAATCGGACTAGTCCGCAGCAAAAATGGACAAGTCTGTTTTTAGTCAGAGAGAAATCGGACTAGTCCTCACTAAAGTTGGACTTGTCCGCACTTTCCTGCGTTTTAAGTGCGGTTTTGTTCCAAATCAATTTTAAACTCGTTCCTCATGTTGTGGATTAATGTTAAACATGTATATGAGTGTATGTAGGGCATGATGCATGAAAATGAGGGTGTTACAGCACTGTAAGGTTTTGGTGCAGTATCTTTTTCGATTTCGTTATCAAACTGTTCTTTCATCTTCCTATACTTGTGTGTATCTGTCAAGAACCGTCGGTGTCTCATGTACATCGTCTTTCTGGATGAAGTGAGGTATAGAAATCCAGTTCTATCCACGCACATTACACAACCTTCCTTCCCTTTCATTTGTCCTGATAATGTAAACAGTCCGGGATAATCATGCACGATAACGAATATCATTGCTCTTAGCGTGAAATACTCCCGCCTGTACTCATCCAATGTACGTACCCCTTCATTCCACTATTTTGCCATATCTTCCATTAAAGGTTCCAAGGACACATCAATTTCGATGCCGGGTTGTTTCAGACCTTGGATAAGAATAGACAACAAGATATATTTCCTTTTGTGACACAACCACATTGGTAGGTTGTACATCGTTAAGACCACGGGCCATGTGTTGTTTATGCTCCTTTTTTTCACCAAACGGATTCATTCCGTTTGTACCCAAGGCAAACCTCACATTTCTGATTTCCTTTGCAAATTCTGGATACTGAATATCAAAATTTTTCCACTGCGTTGCAACACTAGGATGTCGAATATGTTTTTAATTCTTCTTGCGTTGCTCGAAATGCCAACGCATAAGTACAGCCTCTCTAGGGTTTGAGAACAAACGCTTCAAGCGATCAATTACCGGAAGGTACCACATCACCAATGCAGGAACTTTTCTCTTATTCTTCCTGCCTGCATTGCCAGAAGTATCGTCATCATCACCTTCAAGACCAATAATAAACTTCTTATTCTTCTGAGACTTTTTCATGTTGGTAACATACTGATGATTGTAGTCCTTCTTATATCTACTGACACCACAAATGGGGAATATAGTTGCGAGCTCATGCTCTTTGCGATACAGAATACAATGGTTCACACAAGTGTGTATTTTTGTCACACCTAGTGCCATAGAGCAAAGAAGTTTCTTTGCTTTATAAGTGCTTCTGGGCATTTTATTTGGATTTGGAAGAATTTCTGCCATAAGATTCAAAAGATCAGAGAAACTACAATCGTACCATCCGTGTGTAGCTTTCAACTTTAGTAGTTCTAAGACTGCACGCAATGTAGTAAACTCTTTATCGCAACCGTTTGATTCATCATATAAAAGCTCCATCGCCGCATTCTGCAATGTCTCCATTTTACTTAAACCTTTCCTTGCTCCCATAGAATTCAATACATATGGTTCAATGTGACGCAACACCTCCTCACAATCGAACTCATCATCATCATCACCATCTTGATTGTCACTAACATCATCGATATGAACATTATCATCATCTGAACCTCTCTCATCATCTTTATCCACATCATGTGTATCTAACTCACCATGCTCTGTCCATATTGTGTAGTTTTTTTTAAACCTCTTTTCACCAAATGAGATTGGATTACTATAGTATTTGTCCAAGCTTTTTTTGTAGTTGATACATGGACATAATATGTCATCTATCTTTTGCAACTTTGCATGTCTCTTGGATGCTTCAATAAAATTTGCAACATTATGAATGTACATAGGATCAGGTCTTGGCTTGTTATACATCCACGCTCGACGGTCCATGCTTCAATACTAGAATTTTTGTAAGATTTACAAAAGTTGGCCACAAATATTCCTTAAAGGTCTTCTATAAAATGAGTTTATAGAGACATAACAAGATTGTATCATATGAGTGAATACTAGTATAATGTAGGTCTATTCATTAGGGCGACTAATCGACCCTAGTCGATGGCCACTTGATGTTCGGTCGTCCTCAAGGTTTTTACTCTAATACCAAGTCGACACAGAGTTGTAGAGAGAGGTGGCACGTAGGAGAGCGGTGGCAACGTCAAATAAGACTCTAAGATCGGTGACGAACAGAAAGCGTGGAAGATGGGAGGCGGCAGCATCGAGCGGAATATGGAGGAGACGGACGACGTCTTGAGGCGGATGGAGTCGTAGGCGTCGGGTGCAACAAGCGGGGGTGAAGGATTGAAGTCGTGGGGCAAACAGGCCCAGTAGCATGGGCTAGGTCTGGGTGGGATCCAGTCCGTTATATCTTGACGTCGGATCCCATCAAACGATAGTAACTAAATGGGTGAGTTATAAAACCATCTCCCTAGAAAGCTAACCCTAATCAATCCTTCGAAATATATGCAAGCAGGAGGTATGCACACACAAGTAACATATTGAAAAGGAAAACACATAAAACTATAATTACAAGTTCGGGTAAACTTCATGCATCTTATATATATTACAATATCATCTGTTAATCAAACATCATATTCATGTCACATAATAGGTACAAACTACAATAAGCTTATTATAATATAGTCCATACATCAATATCTAAAAGACCAAACTTCCAAATTATTGAGTCCAAACGCATATGTACACACATGCAAAAGGACACAATCCATATACCAGAACACACAAAACTAGCAGCTTATCAGCTAATGAAAATATACAAAGAAAAAGTAAGGAAACTACAAGCGTAAGGAAAAATAAAGGTAGCATTGCATAGTAAGGAAACTATGAGAATTTACTAGGTACCTTGTGGCGCGGGGCATCAACACGGTGGGGCGGCGTTGTGTGGTTGGGTAGAGGCGTGCCTCCGCGTGGCTGGGTGGAGACGTTGTGGTGCCGGGCTAGGCGGCGGTGCGACAGTGCGGGCTGGGCGGCGGCGCGGTGGCGCGGTAGTGCGGGCTGGGCGGCACCGCGGCGGTGGGAAATTTCGGCAGCCTTGCTGCGTCGATGGAAATTCTCCACGGTTACATTTTGACTGTGGTGAGGGGTCTTTATATAGGCGTCTATTTTTCACAGGCGGTTTTTAACTTTTTCTCAAGCGGTTGGTGCTTAATAACCGCCTGAGAAATAGATTTTCTCAGGAGGTTATTACTTACCAACCTCCTGAGATATTTGCTCGAGCCTCTTTAGTTTCCTTATCCCTTGCTTCTTTTTTATTTAGATTACAATATAAATACTCAAACATGTATAGATTTTGCAAATTGAGTCCAAATTCGATGATTCTTTCTTCTATATTTGTAAAAAATTAACATCTACCACCTGAACCAAATATTTTAAAACATGTATAGCTGACATTGTGATGTTTTGGTAAATATCAAATTAATTTCTACTCACATATTATCCACATTTGTGTATCTCCTAAAAAAAGGATCCTCCACTAAAATTTGTTTGTTTGAACATATTTGTATTATTTATACATGTATGAATTTTTTTAATCTTTTTAAAGCATTCCAACATGTCAAAATTCAAATTATCCATCATTCTAACTTAATGCTCATATACATATGAGGTATTCATCAAATTATGAACACACATTTATTCAAAAAAATTTTAAAAAATATGAAAAAATTCATAGAGGTTGGTATGATGAATAAAAATGTCCACTGAAAAAATAAATGTAAAAGTCATTATATTCATCAAGATAGAAAAATGAAAAATAGCAATTGTTATATGTTTTTTATGTTCTGACAAATTTCAAAGGATTTATGAAGTGAAATTTAATGGTAACCTTTACTAATCAATAATATTACAATAAAGTAGAATTTTGCCTTTTTAAATGCCCCACATTTAATCTAGAATATTAACTAAGAAGAAGTAAAGATCTTCTCAGGCGGTTGGTACTTAATAACCGCCTGAGAAAATGTTTATCTCAGGCGGGTATTTCTTACCAACCGCGTGAGATAATGCCCGAGCCTGTTCTTTAGTTTCCTTTTCCCTTGCTTCTTTTTTATTTATATTCCAATATAAATACTCAAACATGTATAGATTCTGCAAATTGAGTCCAAATTCGATGATTCTTTCTTCTATAATTTTCAAAAATTCGCATCTACCACCTAAACCAAATATTTTAAAACTTGTATAGCTTACATTGTAATGTTTTGGTAAATATCAAATTTATTTCTACTCACATATTATTCACATTTGTGTATCTCCTAAAAAAAGGATCCTTCACTGAAATTTGTTTTTATGAACATATTTGTATTATTTATATATGTATGAATTTTGTTAATTTTTTAAAGCATTTCAACATGTCAAAATTCAAATTATCCATCATTCTAACTAAATGCTCATATACATATCAGGCATTCATCAAATTATGAACACACATTGATTCAAAAAAATTTAAAAAAATCTGAAAAAATTCATAGAGGTTGGTATGATGAATAAAAATGTCCACTGAAAAATAAATGAAAAATCATTATATTCATCAAGATATAAAAATGAAAAATAGCAATTGTTATATATTTTTTATGTTCTGACCAATTTCAAAGGATTTATGAAGTGAAATTTAATGGCAACCTTTACTAATCAATAATATTACAAGGGAGTGGAATTTTGCCCTTTTAAAGGCCCCACATTTAAACAAGAATATTAATTAAGAAGAAGTAAAGACCTTCTCACGCGGTTGTTACTGAATAACCGCCTGAGAAAATGTTTATCTCAGGCCGGTTTTGCTTACCAACCATCTGAGATAATGCCCGAGCCTGTTCTTCAGTTTCCTTTTCCCTTGCTTCTTTTTATTTAGATTCCAATATAAATACTCAAACATGTATAGATTCTTCAAATTGAGTCCAAATTTGATGATTTTTTCTTCTATAATTTTCAAAAATTAACATCTACCACCTGAACCAAATATTTTAAAACTTGTATAGCTGACATTGTAATGTTTTGGTAAATATCAAATTAATTTCTACTCACATATTATTCACATTTGTGTATCTCCTAAGAAAAGGATACTTCACTGAAATTTGTTTGTATGAACATATTTGAATTATTTATACATGTATGAATTTTGTTAATTTATTTAAAGCATTCCAACATGTCAAAATTCAAATTATCCATCATTCTAACTAAATGCTCTTATACATATGAGGCATTCATCAAATTATGAACACACATTGATTCAAAAAAATTTAAAAAATCTGAAAAAATTCAGAGAGGTTGGTATGACGAATAAAAATGTCCACTGAAAAAATAAATGAAAAAATCATTATATTCATCAAGATAGAAAAATGAAACATATCAATTGTTATATGTTTTTTATGTTCCGACCAATTTCAAAGGATTTATGAAGTGAAATTTAATGGTAACCTTTACTAATCAATAATATTACAAGAAAGTGGAATTTTGCCTTTTTAAAGGCCCCACATTTAATCAGGAATATTAATTAAGAAGAAGTAAAGATCTTCTCAGGCGGTTGTTACTGAATAACTGCCTGAGAAGATGTTTATCTCAGGCGGGTTTTACATACCAACCGTCTGGGATAATTGAATCTTCGCAGGTGGTTGGTAAGTAAAACCCGCCTGAGATAACCATCTTCTCAGGCGATCGGTACTTAAAATCCGCCTGGGAAAATAGGCGTCTATGTATACCCCTCGACTGCGTTGGAAAAACCTAACCCGGGGGAAACACTTAGACGCTGTCAGGCTGCCAAAATTTTGTTTGCCGCCAAGTGTTCGCTGCTATCATCGCTGACCTTCGCCATCGCCGTTGAGCTTCACGGTAAACCCTAAACCCTTCGACCTTCCCTCCTCTGTCCCCATCCCGCCTCCCTCCTCGCCCTCGCCGCCGGCCGAGTCAAATGATGCCTTGCATAGATTTCCTTGGTTAGGGTTCGGGAAATCGAAAAGGGTAGGCATCCTTGGTTACCCTTCTGTAGCGAGTCCTCTACATCTTTTCTATTGAACTCCATGTCAGAATCCTCATGAAACTCGAGAAAAAACTCAAAGTTCCAACCTCTATCAAATCTGAACACCTAGCGGACAGTTCTGTATACAGTCACGATTTCGACCATAACTCTTGGTAGAATGGTCGAATAGCTTCGTGTAATACATTTTTGGAAACACTGCGACCTGTATAACAAGTTTGTAATGTAACTTGCTGTCAAGTTGTGATGTTATCTGTTTGAAAATCAAGGATCAAACCAGCCACACACAAAGTAAATTTTGTCAAATTCACTTCTGAAATCTGGTAGCAGTGTCCAACTTTAAAAATCCATATCTCTTCAACCTGAAGGGCTATGGAGGCAAATGAATACTTTTTGGAAATCTCTTGAAGTATTTTGTAAGTTTTATATTGACCTTAAAGTCAATAGACCATTGTAAGGTGATGAAAATCTTCTCTAACTAAATCAGCTGCTGTTCTGAAACTGTATGAACGAGCATCTGAAATTTTGCCATAATTATCTGTAGAAAGCTCTTCTAGTATATTGTGATACATTTTTTGAAACGGGAAGAGCTATTATACAACTTTTATTTTCATTGTTACCTCAAATTCGGTTTAGACCTAATTAGAAACTGGAGTTTAAGTTAGTACCTGTGTACAGTGCTATCTGAAACAGCCAGAATATTTCTGAATTTTGAACAGCCATAATTCTTAAATTATAAAATCAACCTATGCATATATATACATGGATGGAAAGATAAAAGAGTACTCTATCAATTTCCTATTCAATTCTAAGGCTAAAACACGCAATAACCAGGTCTAAATTGAAGTACTATTTATGGTATCGTAACAGTCCAGAATCTGTACAGTTATGTATTCAGTTGCTGTTTGGATCTTAATTTCTAGTAGAATCATCAAAAGACTTCATAATTTACATTTATGGAATCCTGAGGATGTGTGTAACAAGTTTGCAATATATTGTTTCTGCAAATATCAATGTTCTCTATTTGAAAATTGTGGACAAAATCAGCAACATACAAAGGAAGCTCTGCCATATTTCAGTTAAAAATCTGGGAACTTGGTGGTAACATGAGTAGATAATAGCATCTGTACTGAAAATAGAGTGTAGCCTCTCCGCACTTCGTCTCACAGGGTTGTGATCCTTCGAGATTGGTGTCACTATCCTTTTGCCAAACAAAGCAATGTGCTCGCATACGGCTGTTGAACATCGCTTGTGCTCAGAACACAGATACAAGTAACTGCCTATTAGAATAAGAAGATAAAATTGCCATTGCTGGTGAGCAACTTTAACATGCTTGTCACCCTCGCAATGTATAGGAACCTTTTGGTCAGTCGCCTTAAACCCTAAAATGCCTTATCAAATCCTAGAATGCTTCCATCTTTTTCTTCATGAAACATTTCATGTAGAGTTAATTTGCCATTAGTTATATTTTTTGTCTTATTAGTTCTAGCTTGGAAAGCCCTAAGAAGACTGGTGCTGGTAGTAACAATAAAGAAGACAATATGGAGTTTACTGACTCTAGTAGTTCAAGCTCCTTTCACAGTCCATCAGATCCTTTTCCTAATATAAAAATTAAAAAGACTTCAGAGGATCTCGACGCGGAATATGATCCTGCCGACGAGGTATGGATCACGAATCTTAACTTCAGTAGTTCAAGTTAATGTTGGTTGTCAAGTATACAAAGTCTTAATTATTTTCTACCTAGATTAATCGCGAAGACAACGAGGTGACTTCGGCTCCTAAAACTGCAGAAGGTTCTCTAATGGATGAATCCTCAGCTTCACTCAAGCGGAAACGAGGGCAACAAGGTCCCAATAAGGGTCCATTGGACCACATCATGTACATAACGAGGGTCGTTCTAGGTGAGCTTCCCCAAGAACCACTGGATTCAGTTACCAAGTACCGTAATGCATGCGGTTTTCTTGTTAGGGAGCTCGTGCCGATCAGAATCGAGAATTGGAGGAAATTACCTGAGCAGACCAAGAATGAGTTGTGGGAAAGGATAAAGAAACAATTCAAGTTCTCGAAAGGCACGGAAGAAGCTGTAAAGAAAGCAACATTGGTCTCTTGCGGCAAGAAGTTTCGTGGCTGGAAGGGTGAAATGAATGCTTATGTTAAGGCTGATAAGGTCCCTAGCCAGAGGAAGATGGGAAAAAATCACACAAGCTTAGTGGCAAGAGTTTGTTCGTCAAAAGACCACACCTGATGCTAAAGCTCTAAGTGCAACTAGGTCAGAGCTTGCAAAAAAGAACAAATACCATCATCGCTTAGGGTCTGCCAGATATGCCCCCAAATTCCAGAAATGGAATAAGATATTAGATGAATTACTAGTAAGGGCAATCCTCACCCATTAGAAGGTTGCGATGAGAGAACTCAGCGGTGGGTCTCTGGTCGATCAGGTTTGACCAGCGAGTGCAAACTTGAAAAGACCGACTCTGTGAATGGAGTAGAGGATAAAATGAAATAAGTAATTGAAAAGCAACAGAAGGGTCTCTTCAAGCCGAAGAGCGAGAATGACCAACTTACCGCTATCTTAGGAAACCCTGAACACAGCGGATGAGTTCGAGTAGTCTCTTCTCAAATGTCTTGGCTAGATGGTTTCCCTAAAGATAAATGCACATATAGAAGAAGTGAGAAGTTTAAGAAAACACTTGATGAAATGATTTCTCAAAAGGTCAAAGAAAATATGCAAGAAATAATGGAACAACTTAGACAATTGGGACAATTAGTGGCACCGAGTACAGCGATGGTTCCAGTGCCAAAGGTGCAATTAGTATCTCCAACTGCCTACCCTAGTAGCGTTGGTTCTGTGCCAGGCTCAGGGTCAACCCATAAGTTCCCTGTCGATGATATTGCTAACGACAAATCTTGTCGTCTTCTTGTCCCGATTGGCAGAGCAAGGAACAAAACCAAACAAGTTGCCACTGCTATGGCAAAGCCTGATCGTGACTTCAACGGGAATCCACTTCCGTTGTATTATGTTGTGGTGCAATTTCTTCAGATCATTGATAATGATTATGAAGATTATGAAATAGACCACGTCACACCTGAGGGGATCGCAACTCTGGGGCAGGCTGTCAACCAATTAATCCTTTGGCACCTACGTGATATCGTGTTGGACAAGGAGCCAATTTCTAGCCTTGTCGCATATCGAAGTACTGCAACCCCATCTTCTAAGGCGAAAGTCCAGGAAGATCCACTCCCAGTCCAGGAAGATCTACTCCCCCTATGTCTCAGCAAGGATGATAGTAACCTTGCTAGTAAAGATATCCAAGAGCAACAAGTTGGACAACAGCTTCAAGCAGTACCAGAGCAAGATGTTGCTAGTAAAGAGCAACTAGTTGAGCAACAGCTTGAAGTAGTACTAGAGCCAGCTGCTGGGAGTAAAGAGCAATCAGTTGAACAATAGGTTCAACAACAAGCCAGTGTTCAACTTCCGACGACGACTCCTCGATCATCAGTGCCTATCAAAGTTAGCTCATACGAAATTAAAAAACCTTTATCAGAAGTGTCAAAGTATTTGGAAACTATGAAGGAAAATAAAAAAATTGAGTGCATCTTGTTCTTCTCATGAGCCAGCATTATAAGATATCGAGGAGTGGGAAGAAGACATTGTCATGTATAATTAGCAGATGACTTTAGTTAAACCAGAAGTTCCAATATACAAGCTTGAGGATGTTCCTCCTAAATTTAAGAATGAAAATCCGTTCATGACATTCGTACAACTTAGCAAACAACCTACCTCGCTCAAAATAATGCATGAGTGGTACATCCTTGCCAGCACAAAATATGATCTTTCTTGCGTCACATTTCGTATTCCAAAAGATGCATTCTGGGGCACTGGAGCAGATAGACGAGTCATTTTATTTGAAGATCTGCATCCCCTTTTCCATCGGGGCATGCTCGAAATCAACCTGCTACTCGTCTGGTGCTTGTAAGTGCCTCTAATATTTTGCATTTGCTTTTCTTACTACACGCAT
The DNA here is from genome assembly GCA_036927565.1 of Tuctoria greenei. Lineage (NCBI taxonomy): Eukaryota > Viridiplantae > Streptophyta > Magnoliopsida > Poales > Poaceae > Tuctoria > Tuctoria greenei. The sequence continues at coordinate 105,155,861 of JAYESD010000003.1, read as the reverse complement.
ACACATTTCATGAGAATATATCAATTATGGACTTCTTCAATAGGATGTAATACATGGATAATGAAAAGATGAAATGCAAGACAGGTATCCTCGACCCTACACGGATTGCAAAGGGGATGATCCCATTGAACACTTTGGTGGACTCGTGGGTGTGGCACTTGTAGTCTTGAATAAACTTCATCATCATCTTATCCTTTGTCTCCCAAGGATCATTGCCAACATCTCGATTTTCCTCTTCTTGCACTTGTTGGTCTTGATCTTGAGAGGGTTGTGCTTGCTCTTGGGCTTAAGTTTCCGATTGTGATGGGAATGGATGACTTGGGCTTGGCTCTTCTTGAGGTTGAATGTTTCCAAGTATCATCATCTTCACTGCAACTCTTGGTTCATCCCCCTTATCTAGCACACATTGAGCAACTTGCTCCACTTGGGAGTCATTAGTCTCATCAATCACCACGTCACCAGCTATTTCAATACACCCTTAGGATTTGTTGAAGACGCGGTAGGTGTAGGTGTTTGAGTCAGAACCAAGCAAGAATCCTTCATTAGATTTTGAAGCAAACTTTTCAGTCGTAGGATTCTTGTTGAGAATATAGCATTTACTACCAAAAACTCAAAAGTATGAGATGTTGGGTTTGTTACAGGTGAGGATCTCATATGGAGTTTTCTTCAATAGACGATGGAGGTAGAGGCAGTTTGTGGCATGGCAAGCGGTGTTGACCGCTTCCACCCAAAACCTATCGGAAGTCTTGTACTTATCAAGCATGGTTCTTGAAATCTCTATCAGTGTATGATTCTTCTTTTTAGCTACCCCATTTTGTTTGGAGGAGTAGGGTGCCAAAAACTCATGTTTGATGCCCTCCTCGTCCAAGTATTCTTCTACTTGGATATTCTTGAATTCGGTGCCATTGTCACTTCTTATCTTCTTGACTCTCAAGGAGAACTCCTTTTGAGATCCCCTCAATAATCTTTTGAGGACACCTTGTGTTTCACCTTTATCATGCAAGAAAAACACCCAAGTGAAGCGAGAAAAATCATCAACAATGACAAGGCCATATTTGTTACCGCTAATGCTTACATAAGCAATGGAACTGAAGAGGTCCATGTGGAGCATCTCTAGAGGTGTTGATGTCGTGATCACGTTCTCCGCGGGATTGGAGGCTCCAACTTTCTTTCTAGCTTGACATGCGCTACATGGCCTATCTTTCTCAAACACATCATTTTTTTAGTCCACAGATGTGATCGCCTTTTAGAAGTTTTTGCAAGTTCCTCATACCAACATGGGCTAGCCTTCTATGCCAAAGCCACCCCATGGTCTTTGCAATCAAGCATGTGTCAAGTTGGGATTTACTAGTGGTGAAATCCACAAGATAAAGTTTACCCTTTAACACACGCTTGAAGGCAATTGAGTTATCGCTTCTTTTGACGATGGTCACACCCTCATAAGTGAATAAACAATTATAACCCTTTTCACATAATTTAGATATGGACAATAGGTTATAATCAAGATATTCAACATGCAAAACATGTGAAAGAGAGTGTTGAGGAGAGATTGCAATTTTACCGACACCGAGGACTCTACCTTGGCTATTGTCGCCAAAATAGATGCCCTTGCTTGGATCATCATTCTCCTCATACTCTATGAACATCTTCCTCTCTCTGGTCATATGATTGGTGCACCCGCTATCGAGTACCCATTTTGAGCCACTGGAGGAGTATGCCTACAAAACAAGTTAGGCTTTTGTTTTAGGTACGCAAACTAGGTTGGGTCCTCTAATGTTTGTCACAAGGCATTTTGGCACCCACACACAAGATTTGGGACTTTTAGAGTGTGGACCTACATATTTTGCATACACATGTCCAATTTTACTCTTCACAAGCAAATAGATTGATCAAATTCGTAAAAGATATTCAAGTTCGCATGTTTGGCATTTCTAGCAGTTTTGACATTTTTAGCATTTTCATGTGAGGTGGATTCATGAGTGTTGTTATCGAGTTTATATGAGCCTCCTTTGACAAAAGGGACAAACTCCTTGTTATTCTTGTGGAATATAGCATTTTGCTTTCCTTCCATTGAATAACAAAGGCCATCCTTGACAAGAGGAGATCTTGAGATCGAATAGGCACTGCGTGCATATTTGATCTTTTCCTTGTCAAAGATGCCACTCTTTTGTGTGTGTTTGCCTTTGTATGTTTAGGTTCATTTTTCAACTTTTGAACAAAATTAGCACAATTGCATATTTTTGCATTTTAGTCCATATTGGATAAGTTTGAGCTTGTTGAGGCAGAAGAGGAGACACTTGACTTAAGAGTTTCGAATTGTGCTTCAAGATTCTTGTGAACCTTGTTCAAGTTCACATGTTCATCTTGGAGCACAACATTCGAACTCTTGAGCCTTGAAGTAATCTCCTTGCTCTTGTCATGTTCAAGTTCAAGTGTTTTCTTCTTCCTCCTCTCAAGCTCGTGAAGCTTCTCGAGATCAAGATTTTTTTGCCTCTCATTGACAATAAATTCCTCTTGTTCATCGAGAAGATCCTCCTTACCTAATATTTCGTCGGAAAGCATTTTCATCCTAGCTATAACACTTTTGTTCAAGCCCTTAAACATAAACTCATTTTCACTAGCACTATCAAAGTTATGATCTTTAAGAGAATGCAAAGAGGAAGTTTTAGATTTGATATTTCTCTTGCCTTCTTTAGCCATGAGGAAAGTGTGGGATGAGGTCTTCCAAGCTCCCGCATTGGGAAATAGCGACGTCTTCATGGTTGACTTCTTGATGGCAACGATCGCCATCTCTTCATAGTCTTTGAAGGAGGAATCATTGTTTGAATCCCACTCCTTACCAAAGTGTGCCCTTGGGTCTTCTTCTTATTGAAGAGCTTCTTCTCTTGCAGCTTCTTTTCATCCTTATTCTTCTTCTTGTCATCTTCCTTTTTGTATGAGCAATTTACAATGAAATGCTCATACTCTCCACAATTGTAGCAAGCCCTTTTAGTTCTTATCTTGCTTCTTTCTTTGCCCTTGCCATCATGGTTGGAACCTCTTCTCCTTATCATCATCCTTTTGAACCTCTTGATGAAGAAGACCAACTCTTCATCATCCATGTGTGTGCTCTCTTCATCTTCACTTCATTCATCCTCGCTTGATTCTTGAAATTCTTTGCCCTTGGTCTTGGATGAAGCTTTGAGAGCAATGTCTTTTTTCCTTGATGATTTCACCATGGCAAGGTCTCTAACATGTTGGGCTTCTCTTTTGATCATCTCATGGTTGATGATCTTCCCAAGCACCTCATCTGAGGTCATGTTATGGAAATTGGTGCTCTCCCAGATTAAGGTGCAATGTGTTACATTCGTAAGCACGAATGCCCTTATCAATCTCTTCACCACCTCTTGATCCGTCCACTTGGTGCATCCATAAGCACGACTCTTGTTGATGAGTGTATTGAGCCTATTTTACATCTCTTGTGGTTTTTGCCGTCTTTCCTGGCGAACCGACCAAGCTCCCATTTAATCATCTCTATCTTGGCCTCTCGCACAGACTAATTGCCCTCATGAGCAATCTTGATTGTATCCCATATATCCTTGAAAAGCTCAGGCCCATCCACCTTGTTGAACTCTGCTTGGCTTCGGGATGAGTTGATTACTGCCGCCGCTAGAGCATTGCGGCAGATTTGTTGTTCTTGCGCATAGGAGGGTTCTTGATCATCTATGGGGATACCTATACATGTGCATACAATGTGCCATGGACTAGGATTGAGAGGGATTAGATGCAATATCATATTGTGTTTCCACCAAAGTGTGGTGGTTTGACTAAAGGAATTAACAAATAGTTAGAATGAGAATTTAAGTGCTCATAGTTGAAAAGGTATCGGGAGTGGTCTTGTCAACTATTGTTTGCCTTCTTCTCCATTTTAAGTATCTTCTTCTTCCTTACCTCTTTCTTCATATTCCTTAACTGTGCCACAAGGCGGGAAACATCCTCATCTTCATCTTCTCCTTCAAAGCTTGAGATGTCATGTCTTGAATGTTCTCATTGTGGCTTGTGATTGTGAGACCTATGTGTGTTGAATACATTGGCAATTAGAATAAAAGTGAAGGTTTACATTCAAAGTTTTGAGCTTACAACAATAAACCATGATACACCCCGATACACACTGTCCGAACTTTTCAATGTGTTTTTGGGAGTAATATTACCCTCGACGGTCGCGGATTGTCCAAACTTTTTCTCACGTGAGTTGCACGTGTCTCACGCTTTGGACTGTCCGAACTTTTTCTCACGTGAGTTGCACGTGTTTCACGCTTCGCACTGTCTGAACTTTCACTCGCATGAGCTGCATGTGAGTCGACGTGGTGGGAGTGTTTTCGAGAGTAACATTTACTCTTTAAATGGTTTGGACTGTCCGAACTTTCGGTCACATGTTTTGCACATAATTTGGGATTGGAATTTCCGATGTTTTGCCTTTACATTTCCGCACTGCTTTTTGGTCTATTCTAAAATTTTATTTGCTGAAATAATTGTGCGGCGGATCTGTTTTAACTCGCAATGTTTCAAACTTGCTTTTGGCTTATTGAAAGGTTTTTTGTATTCTCTTACTAAGTTTTTTTTATGTATTTTGGTGGTTACGGATGGTATTATCTTGCTATGGTTCGCAAGATGCTTACGTGAGGTGATCACATAAGGTGTTGTGTTTTTCGAACTAACGAGAATCATGTCGAGGACGTGGCTCACAAAGATTTGTTGTTTATTCGTGTGCAGGTGTTGCTTGAGGTCAAGATATGGCTTGTGACGGTATCCATTGAACTAGTCTTAGAGAGAAGATGAGGTTCAACAACCAAGTTCGGGAGGAATTGTGGTTGAGTTGATCGAGAGGTCACGCAACATGTTTGGGTCAAGAACCATGCATATGAAGGTATCGTGGACGTCGTTGGAAGGTGTTTGCACATGTGCAAGGAGTGCAATGACATGGAAACATGGTTCCAAGACGTGATGAAGAGATATGGATGTGAAGATGTGGTCGGAAAGGTCCAACCGGGTGGATTATGCCTCAGGTTGTGGCTGGGGTGGTTATGGTTCGTTTATAGAAGGTTTAGAGATTGTTTTGGTTAGATTTCATGTGGGTCATGAATTTGAGTTGTTTTAGGAATGTTTAGTACGTTCCTAAGGTGTTTGGAGGTCTTAAGATTGCTTCTATCTTCGTATAGAAGAGTCTTGAGCAGTTATGGAAAGTTTTGGTTGAAATCGAGTAGGATTATAGTCCTAGTTAGGATTGGGTTGGCCTTACGGGTGGTTATACAAGCAAGGGAGGCCAGAGCTCGTGCTGAGAAAAATTGGACCTGTTCCTCTTGTGTTTTGATCAATTAAATTCGTAGTTTATAGGAGCTTTTGTTCCTTGTTTGTCCGACTTGTTTTCGTCAAGTCCTTCTCGTCGAGTTTTTGCGCTGTCCGACCTTTCTTAATTTTTTTGATCGTAACTCGAGTTTTACAGATCTAATTGACATGATTATCTTAGGTGTTGTCTTCACAACTCAATACTCTATCACCTTTGAAAATTTCATGTTCATTGTATTTGTGGTTTATGAGTTACACGAGTTTCCATGCAGCGTAATAGATTTGTTTGCTCTCTGTTAGAACAGATTGACCTTTGCTAAGGCTTTCAGTCATAACTTGAGTTTTACTCAACATTTTGTTGCGAGTCTTGTTGCTGTGTCTTTGTGACTTAATTCTCTATGATATACACTGATTTGTCAAATCTTGAACATGTTGGAAACCATCACACACACGATTTCTCTATCAGATTGATTTTCAGCCGAGGGGTTTTTTATGCTTCCGCTGAAAAAGTTGTAATCTACTATTCACCCCCTCTGGTAGCTTTTCACGTTCTCTTCGATCCTACAATTTGTATCCTAGCCATGGTGCTCTAATCTCTTTGATTTGCACATGTTTTTACTAATCATCATGGAGTAATACTCCGCAAAACCTTGTGTGTTCAATGACATTGATTTTCAGTTTTGGAAGGCTCGCATGGAGGCTTACATACAGGCGCAAGGATTCACCATATGGGAAAAGGTATTTAAGCGCTTCACCATGCCATCAAACGATGACGTTACGGCATCAAATATCAGAGACGTTGACAACAACAACAAGCCACATAACCTGATTATACAAGGGTTGACTCAAAGCGACTTTGACCATGTTACACACCTCCGATCTGCTTATAATGTGTGGAAAGAACTAACTACCATGAAGGATCCAATATGATCAAGGAGGTACATCAATATATGTTCAATAAAGAATACATTCGTTTTGAGATGCAACCCGGTGAGTCCATCGATGATCTCTTTGCTCGCTTTAATAAAATTCTTAGCAACTTGCGTAGCGTTGATTTTAATTTTTCAGATGCTGAAAATGCTAGGCAATTGTTAGGTGCATTAGATATGTCGATTTGGGAGATGAAATATATCTATTCATAAATCTACTGTCATTAGTACACTTACATTAGATTTTCTATATTCTAAATTGAAAAGTCATGAACTTGACATAATATCACGTAAAAACCCCAACAAGTCTCTTGCATTTGTTTCTCAACGTGACATGCCTAGTTCTAGCCAATCTTCATCATGTGGTACACTTTTTTTGTTGTCCTCTCTAACTCTTGAACAGATTGAAGAGTTTCCAGAGGAGGAGCTAGCACTTCTCACTACTCGGTTCTCTAAAGCATTGCAAAATGTGAGAACTAGAAGGAGAGAAAGTGGTGGACCTCAACGGTGCTTCTAATGCGGTGAGTTTGGACATTTTTGTACAAATTTCCCTAACCTTTCCGGCCTACTCCTCATGATGAGAAGCAAACAAAGTTCAAGTCCACCTCTACAAACAACAAAAGAAGAAGAAGTGGGGTTTTACAGGTCGCCAATTGGCAAACAGTTTTATCTCCGGCCTTCAAGAACTTCGCTCCAGCGATGTGGACATCGGATGTGATGAATATGAATAGAATTTGGCAAACATGTGCTTCATGATGGGCAATTGAAGATCAAGTATGGAGGATGCAAAACACAATAGCGACGATGAAGAGGTATGTCCCATTTCCGAAGAAATGTGTGATGCTATTTCTCGTGAAGATCAATTATGGAGGAGGCAGAACACAACATCGACGATGAAGAGGTATGTCCCATTTCCGAAGAAATGTGTGATGCTATTTCTCATGCCACTGTTATACTTAAGAAAAAGGACAAAAAAGCTTAGGGACGATGTCGTTAAAATTGAATCACTAGAATATGAAATTAATTGTTTAAATCCTTTGATTCCTAGTGATGATTCTTGTTCATCATGTGAGCTTATATATGAACAAGTATCCTCTTTAAGAAGTGCACACACCTCCACACTTGATAAACTTTGAAATTGAAAAGAACGAAAAGCTTGTTGCACTTAATGATAAAAACATGAAAGATGCTAGCTGTTCTACAATTTATTTGCATTGTTCTACTTGTGACAAGCTTGATATAAAACTACATGATGCTTTGAATGAAATTTCTACTTTGAAAAATGCTTTACGTGTGCATGAAGTTAATTCTTGTTCTAATTGCAAACTAAAAGGAAAAACTTCATGTGAAAATTGTCTGGAATTTCCAAAAAAACTTGATGACATGCATAGAGCACTAGATTAGTTTTGGAATGCAAATAAGAACCTAAACTTGCTGTTGAATTCATCTAAGTCTTGCAATGATAAAACAGGTTTAAGTTTTGATTCCCATGCTCATGCTAAGGAACATCCACCGAAAAATGTAAAATCATTAGGGAATGGTTTGATTCAAATGCTTTGTAAACAAAAAGAAGTGGTTTTCGAATCTACAGGAGCGTTGTCTCATTCGGTTTGTAATAAACATGTTGCTTGCTCATATAGACATGGATACAAAGTTAAATTTCATTGTACATACTGTGGTAGAGTCATGTCATAGATTTTTGTTATATACTAGCTAAACAACAGAAAAGAGAATGAATGATTGCTAGATCATATAACAACCGAGCAAAACTTGTTGCACGTATTGGACCTAATGTTAGGAACATGCAACCTGCTGTAATGAGTCATAAACATGCAAAGTTTGCTCTCAAAATCTATTGTTTTTCGTGCTACACATAACACACTTCATAATACAGTAGTTGGGTACAAGAACTCTCAAACTTTGGCTCATGAACCTGCTACTTTATCTCAGCATTCGCATGTTATTCCTGCTGGACGTCGTGTGACTCAGTACTGGATTTCTAAATGCCTTTTTACTAACCCTAGTATTCAGTCATCGACGTGTTGTCCTTCTATGTAGGTTACACACTTGAGTAAGGAGAACATTTGGCTTGTGGATTCAGGTTGCTCACGCCACAAGACTGGTAGCAAAGAATGGTTCTCCTCCCTCTCTTTTGTGTCACATGTAGAGAATGTTACTTTTGCCGACAATTCGTCAACTACTATAATTGCTAAGGGTTCGGATAGAGTAAATAATCACTACACTTTGAAAGATGTGGCACTTGTCAAAAATTTGAAATACAACTTGCTTTCTGTTTGACAATTGCTAGATGAAAATCTGGAAATTATTTTTACTAAAAATTGTGGCAAGGTTGTAGATTCTAATGGTGAGCATATGTTTAACATGTCTCGATTTGGAAGGGTTTATAAAGCTGATATTGTTATGTCATCCTCTAAGCATAGGTGGCTAGTTGCAAATGATTCGAAAGACTTATATTTTTGGCATCGTAGACTTGGTCACGTAGGCTTTGATCATCTCACGCGTGTTAGTTCTCTTGATCGCATACGTGGGCTGCCTAAGCTTAAAGGGGACAAAGAACATTTTTGCTCTTCTTGTAGACATGCTAAGATGGTTGAGGTTCACATGCTCCTCTCACAATGACCATGACAACAGTACCGACACAACTTTTACACCTTGACACCGTAGGACCTTCTCGTGTTCAATCTTTAGGAGGTAAGTGGTATGTGCTTGTAATTGTTGATGACTTTTCTATATACTCTTTGGGTTTACTTTATGGCCTCTAAGAATGAAGCTTTCAGTCACTTTTGAAGTTTAGTTCTTAGACTTTTACTTGACCACCCAGAATCTTTAAAAACAATTAGAAGTGATAATGGAACTGAATTTAAAACCAATCATTTGATCACATTTGTGCTGAAAATGGAATACATCATAAATTTTCTTCGCCCTATGTACCTCCACAAAATTGTGTTGTAGAGAGAAAGAACAGAACCTTAGTTGAGATGGCTAGTACTATGCTTGATGAATATCAAAATCCTACAAAATTTTGGGCTGATGCGATTGCAACCGCTTGTTATGTCTCAAATCGTGCTTTCTTGCGTGCTAAGAAAGGAAAAACTCCATATGAGCTTCGGTATGGACATAGGACAAGTGTCACACATTTTACGGTCTATGGTTGCAAATCTTTGTTAAGAAACATGGTATTTTTGATAAATTTGAAGCTAGATCTACTGATGGCATGTTTCTTGGTTATCCATCTCATACTAGAGGATACCGTGCGCTTTTACATGACACTAACAAAATTGTGAGGACTTGTGAAGTTTCTTTTTATAAAGCTAGTCCAGGTACTAGCTCTACTACTGTAATCAAGATGCATATCCAAAGGGGGGGAGTATTTTCATCAAAGAAGACAAAGAAGTGGTGCTGCTGCCCGAAAATTCAGAAGCAAATAACGTCGATCACGCTGCTGATTTTGCACCACAACTAGCACCACCAACTACTACTGCTGGTACAGATCTTTCTCAAGCCACAAGTTCTTCAGTTTGTGATCAACATGAAGATGAAGGAGCTTGTGAAGTGTCTACTCCCCTCCACGTCCTCAAAAGTCATCCTCCACAATAAATTATTGTAAGCTTGCACGAACGAGTCACATGGTCCAGGTTTTGTGATCCAAACTCTCATGCTCGTTCTGCTTTTGTTGCTTCTTTTGAACCCAAAGATATAACACACGCACTCACTAATGAATCATGGATTATTGTATGCAAGAAGTGTTATAAAATTTGGAAATAATATGTTTGGAAACTTGTACCTCCACCTCAAGGTCACACTTTAATTGGAACTAAATGGGTGTTTAGAAATAAACAATGTGAGGATGGGTTGTGGTTAGGAATAAGGCTAGGTTGGTTGCTCGAGGTTCCACAAGAGTTGAAGGTTAAGATTTTTATGAAACTTTTGCTCTCATTGCTAGATTAGAAGCCATAAGAACTTCATTAGCATTTGCTACATCTAAAGGTTTCAAGTTATATCAAATGGAAGTTAAAAGTGTTTTTCTTAATAGCTACATAGATGAGGAGGTTTATGTTAAGCAACCACCAGGTTTTGAAAATCCAAATTTTCCTCGTCATGTTTACAAACTGTCCAAAGCCTTGCACGGTCTCAAACAAGCCCCTAGAGCATGGTATGATAGGTTAAAAACATTCTTACTTGAAACGGGGTTTACCATGGGCAAGGTTGATAAAACTCTTTTTGTGTTTAAGCATAGCAATGACTCACTATTCGTTCAAGTGTATGTGGATGATATTATCTTTGGTTGTGCTTCTCATGATCTTGTGTCCAAGTTTTCAGCTATGATTAGTTCAGAATTTGAGATGAGTATGATGGGAGAACTCACATACTTTTTGGGGCTGCTAATCAAGCAAACGAAGGAAGGAACTTTTGTGCATCAAACGAAGTATATGAAGTGCCTCCTTAAGCGCTTCAACATGGACAAAAGGAAGCCTCTTCGGACACCAATGGGAACAACAACAACACTTGAACTTGCTGAGGATGGTGAACCCATGGATGAAAAAGGATATATAAGCATGATTGGGTCACTTTTGTACCTCACGACATACAATTCAGCATATGTCTTTGTGCACAATTTCAAGCTTTCCCACGTGCTTCACATGGTCAAGACGTCAAAAGAATTCTCATGTACTTGCATGGAACTCAAGAATTTGGCATTTTTCTTCCTTCTTCCTCAATAGTTACTTTGAAAGTTTTTTCAGATGCTGATTTTGGGGGTTGTAGGATTGATAGGAAAAGTACTTTGGGTGCTTGTTATTTTCTTGGTAATTCACTTGTTGCTCGGATGATTGAAGATCCGGTTGAGGGACCCTCTTCATCAGCCCCAGAGGTTGAAGCTCCTGCGGCGTTACCTTCTTCTGCTGCGATAAATGTTGATGAGCTCCTGGAAGTCGGCCCTGGTGATGTGGAGTTGTTGGATAACATGCTCGCACCTTGGAAACCGGTAGTAATTTTGGAACACCCACTGGAGCCTGCTGAGGCACTTTAGGCGGGTCCGGAGCCAATCCCCCTAGCATTATCTATCGACAATGCTTGATCAAGTCTCCGCCAGGTCTAGCTCTCCTTCATCCACGAAAGCAAGACTCTCGAAGATGAGTGCAACACCTTAAGGCGTTGGTGCAATAGACTTCATTTCGAGATGAAGCTGACGTAGTCTCGGCTAGCTAACCAGAAGGAGTGGGTGCCCAAGGAGATGGCCCAGCTGGCGCGTTGGACCACGCACTCAATGTAAGAGAGGCCATGATTAAGGCCCTCGATGAAAAGACCTGGGAGGTGTTTGAGCATGCTAAGGAGGCCAGTGAAGCGACCGACAATCACTCAGACAACCTCAATGAGCTAAATGAGGAACTTCTCAAGCGCTGGGATGCCCTCGATCAAAAGGAGGATAAGCTCCTGGAGAAAGAGGAAGACCTCGTGAAGAGGGAGGAGGAGCATGCCCAGAGATGTCGCTGGGAGAGCGAAGCTTGGCTGATCGCGTCGCATAGTTTGAAATGTGTTGCGATCAAGAGAAGGAGCAGATATGGCAGGTGGGGGTAAACGTCTCCAAGAGAGAGAATGATATCTCCAACAGGGAGGATAAGGTGAAGGCCAAGGAGAAGGACTTGGAAGAGCGGAGGAACCGTATCCACCTTTGAGAGAGGGAGCTTAGCGACCAAGAAAAGCAGATGGTTGAAAGTATTCAGCAGCACGCTAAGGAAGTCGAGCTCTTCTCCAAGGAAGGTTCTGCGGAACTTTTGGCTGCAATGAAGTCATTGTAGGAAGTTAGGAGTTTGAGATCAACTAAGTCCCTGCAAGTCTGGGATTTTTTGGTGCAAGATAATGAACCTCTGGTGCCGTTTGGCTTTAGCCCAGTACGTCCGGCTGACCTAGAGCCGGAGATGGACAAGGCATTGGTGGCATTGACCTCCGCTGGCAAAATGCTTGAAGCCGTGGGTGACGTGGTCATCAATGAAATGGAGACGGAAGGAAGGACCCTGGCAAAGAACATTGCCAAATATGTGTTGGCATGTTTTAAAAGTCGGGACCTCCAGATGTCCTTAGCTCCGGTGTTTGAAGGACCGGTTGTCGAGGAGGAAGCAGCTGACAGGGCCAGCATTCAAGAAGCTGCCCAGACAGTTGCATCATTCTTCAATAGGAACTCAAGTAGTTAGGACTTTTCCCTTTTTGCCTTCAACATGTAATCCTCTTATTTTGAATGAATGAAGGGTGTGTTTGGATTGTTGCCAATACTTACCTTACCAAAATTTGGTAGTTGACCAAGAAATATGAGTGTATTTGGATTGAAGCCAAAATTTGGCAAGCCAATGGACTAATGTGTTGTACTAGTTCATTTTCTTTGCCAATGTTGGCCAAACATTAGGTGGCCAAATCCTTCACCAAAATTTGGCAACACCAAACTTTGGAAAGGTAAGCAATGGAAACGATCCAAACAGGCCCGAAATCCGAAATCCTTTCGAATTCCATTTTTTTTGTCTTCAGTGCATTGCCTTTTGTATTGTTGGCCCCTGGTAGATGTGTTTAATGAATTGAATGCATCCACCATGCAGATTTTATACAATGTCTTGAAAACTCAATAGCTCCGAATTCGTAGCCAATATTAAAGATCCGAATTCTGAGTATCGCCTCCGATATCTCCAGGGACCCTTTGTTACGTTGACGGCGGGTCCCCTGGGGGTTGTCGGAGCTTAGTGTCTTCGACGGCGCCCACTATCAACGTATAGGACGTCGACAGTGGGCCCCATGGGAGTTGTCAAAGCTTAGTAGCTTCGACGGCGCCCACTATCAATGTATATGACATCGATGGGGTCCTCTAGGAGTCGTCGAAGCTTAGTAGCTTTGACGGCGCCCACTATCAATGTATAGGATGTCGACAGCAGGCTGCCTGGGAGTTGTCGGAGCTTAGTGGCTTCGACGGTGCCCACTATCAATGTATAGAACATTGATGGCGGGCCCCTTGGGGGTTGTTGGAGCTTAGTACCTTTGACGGCGCCCACTATCAATGTATAGAACGTCGACGGTGGGCCCCCTGGGGTTGTCAGAGCTTGGTAGCTTCGACGGAGCCTACTGTCAATGTATATGATGTGAACAGCGGGCCTTCATGGAGTTGTTGGAGCTTAGTAGCTTCGACGGTGCCCATTATCAATGTATAGAACGTCGACAGCGAGCACCCTGGGGGGTTGTTGGAGCTTGGTAGCTTTAACATCGCCCACTGTCAACATATAGTACATTGACGGCGGGCCCCCTGTGAGTTGTCGGAGCTTGGTAGCTTCGTCGTCGACCACTATCAATGTATAGGACATCGACAACCGGCCCCCTGGGAGTTGTCGGAGCTTGGTAGCTTCGACGGCGCCCACTGTCAACGCTTAGAACATCAATGGTGGGCCCCCTAGGGTTATCAGAGCTAGTGCTCCGGCATCATCCACCATCACCGAGTGAATTGCCATCGAATATTCATTTTTCTTGCGCATAAAAATTCAAGAAAAGCAGTAACGTCCTCTTGTCTACAACTTATTTGTGGCTTATTGTCCTTCCTTGAATTTTAGATCCTAAGGAATTTAACATAACGACATAAGTGTATTAATTAAATCTTTTTAGATCCAAATTCCTTCCGAACCCCGCCTACTGGGACCTGCCAAGATATAGGTAGAGTGGCGTACTTAGGGTGCCTGACCAGTCTATATTGATAGCACACTCTAGACCTGCCATTGGCCTTGATTTTCAGGCGAGTAGACCATACGACGATACTAAAACCCAAAATAAGATTACCAATATGACTTATATATCACATAAATACCCTAGGCTAAATTTCAAAGGGATTGCACAACATTATTATAGAGAAGAATGTAAAAAAGAAATGGGCTTGTACAAATGAAATGCACGAAGGGTCTGTCCATATAAAATGTTTCTCATTAGGGTCTGAATTACAGAGAAAGACAAGGACACACTTAAAGTATAATGACCAAGTTAAGTATGCTATTCATCTTGATGTATCCCAGAGAGGGTAAAGACACACCTAAAGTACTGGACCAAGATAAGTGTGCTAAGACCCTTCCTGACTTTGTCCATGGACTACAAGAGATGAAATTTATACAAACAGACTCACCTCCGTGTAGCTAAGCATAAAACTTACAGAGGTGCTCGATGTTCCATGGATTGGGAAGCGGAGTCCCATCCTCTGTAGCCAAGAGAACGCATCCAGAGTGGCATACTTTGATAACCCGAAAGGGACCTTACTAGCTTGGGGATAGTTTGTTCATCCCTTCACAAGTCAGTATTCTCCGTAGCACCAGATCACCTTCTTCTAGATGTCGGTTGCGCACAAACCTTTGTTGATAGCGTTGTAGCGCCTGGCGGTATCGTGCGTTCTGAACAGCCGCTTGGCACCTTGCCTCATCTATGAGGTCCAGGTCTTCACGTCAGAGCTTGTCCTGCGTGGCTTCGTCGAAGGTCCGGACCAGAAGAGACCCATGGTGATCTCTGGAGGAAGGACTGCTTCAGCTCCATACACCAAGAAAAAGGTGTCTCTCCAGTTGCATGGCTAGGTGTTGTCCTGCTTGCCCATAATGGAGACGGAAGCTCCTCTATCCAGTTGACTCCATGTTTCTTCAAGCGCTCATAGGTGCACGTCTTAAGTCCCTTGAGTATTTATGCATTAGCTCTATCAGCTCGGCCATTGGTTTCCCGGTAAGCTACTGATGCGTAGCTGACTTGTATGTCGAGATCTTCGCAGTACTCTTAGAATGTTGCACTTGTGAATTAGGTTTCATTGTCGGTGATGACTCTATTCAGAACTCCAAATCTGACAACTATGTACATCAAGAACTCGATAGCTGATTGCTTATTGATTGTAACAATTGGTGTAGCTTCCGGCCACTTGGTGAACTTGTCGATGGCGACATACAGGAACCTGTAACCTCTGATGGCTCTTGGAAAAGGTCCCAAATGTCCATCACCCACACAGTGAATTGCCACGTGGGACGTATCATTTGTAGTGATTGAGCCGGAGTATGAATCTTCTTCGCATGGAACTGGCACACTTCGCACTTCCTTACCAACTCAACTACATCCTGGAGTGTTGTAGGCCAGTAAAAGCCATGCCGGAAGGCTTTACCGACCAACATGCGAGAAGACATGTGGTTCCCGCACTCGCCTCCATGGATTTCCACGAGTAGCTCACGGCCTTCTTCCCAGGAAATGCACCACATTAGAACGCTGTTGGCACCATGTTGATAGAAATCCCCTTCTACCAACGTGTATCTTTTAGCCAATCTGGCAATTTGATCAGCGGAAGCACCATCTTCAGGAAAGATATTGTCCTCAAGTAGCTCTGGATCTCTGAGATCCATGCATCAGAGCTAACTTGAGCTTCTGGATCTTGCGTGCTAGGTTTCTTGGAGCTTCATACAGCGCCTACGATCCTAGGTGGGTGCCATGGTAACAGGGCCACCAGGACCGCCAACTTCGAGGTGCTGGTCTCGCCCCCATCACCCAGTTCGCAGGCTGAGCGGTAGGTCCTAACAATCTTCTGACAAAAACTCCATCTAGAGCTTGAGCTCCAATTGAAGCCTTCGTCGAGAGATCATCAGCTTCAGCATTGTTGAGAGGCTGGACATGACAGAGATTCAGGACGTGGAAATCCTTCCGCAACTTCTGGACTTCAAGTAAATATTCAACAACTTGGGAATTTTTGCAACTACAATCACCTTTGACTTGTTTGATGATGAGTTGTGAATCACCCTTCACCATTAGTTGCCTGACGCCATATGATAGCGCTGCTTTGAGTCCGTAGATGAGAGCTTCGTACTCTGCCATGTTGTTGGTTGCCTTGAAATCAAGGTGTACCATGTACTTGACCTTCTCCACAGTCGGAGCTAGAAGAAGGATTTCAGCTCTAGACCCCTGCTTTTGCACGGAGCCGTCGACGTAGAGTGTCCAGTGAGGCTCAGTGAAGATCAGGACCTTGGGTTCCGGTTTTTGCTCACTGAGGCCCCCTGGAGTTGATGAAGAAGGAGGTCAATCCACCATGAAGTAAGCCAGCACCTGACTCTTGATCGCATGTCAAGGTAGGAATTTGAGATCAAATTTTGCCAACTCCGCAGCCCACTTGGCAATATTTCCAGTAGAATTTGGGTCATGCAATATAGCACGCAGTGGAAAGGGGGTTACGACTGATATCTTGTGGGTCTGGAAGTAGTGATGAAGCTTTCTTGGGGCAATAAGGACTGCATACAGCAGCTTATGCACCTCAATGTAGCAAGTATTGGCATCATGGAGTACTTCACTAATGAAGTACACTGGCCTCTGGACGGTCCGGATCCTCCCAGAGGGGCCCAGAGCTTCCTCTCCATCAACCTGGATCGTCCCAAAGGGGTCTAGATCTTCTTCTTGAGCAACCCAGACCTTTCCGGAGGGGTCTGGATATTGTTCATCATTGGCCCGGACCTCCTCAGAGGGATCGGGACCTTTTTCTTGTACTACGGGAACTCCCTTGATTGAGAGAGGTTGATCCTCAGGCCTCTTGCCTTTTGGATTCGTGCCTGGGGGCTGAGAACCAAACTCGCCTTTAGGTAGCTCCAGACCCTCGCGGTGGGGTCCAGGCTCTTGAGCTGGAGATAGCTCCAGTCTTTCTGCGACCAGGACCATACTAACAACCTCCATAGTTTTTTGTTTACCGGTGAAAAACTGCAAGGGAGAACCCCGGCAGCCATAAAACATATATTAAAAGAGACAAGGAAACAGTAATTTACAGTAGCTCAGCAGAGCTTGACTAGGTGTTCCAGAGGGAGGAACGTCCTTTACAAACCCTGAAGCCACACAAGCACACTAGCCCTATCCTCCGCCTTAAAACGGCAGACCTGAAGCCTTGTAGAAGCAATGAAGGATCGTTTCCAAGCATTTACAAAGGGAGTAGAGTTTCTAAAAATGACATTGTTACGAGCAATCCAGATCTCCCAGGCCGCTATGGAGAAGGTTTCCATGAAGGCGCTACGACCCCAGCTGAGCTTGGCTTTTTGCAGGGTATGAAAGAAGGGGATGTCGTGGTCCCAGTGAATCCCAAGGACATTCCAGCATGCCATGCTGAATGAGCAGTTAAAGAAGAGATGGTATGTGAGTTCCTCCACATTGTCAGCACAGAGTACACAGGTGTAGTTGTTCCCATCAATCGTGATGTTTTTTCTCTTCAGGAGGTTGCGTGAGTTGAGCCGGTCCCGAAACATCAGCCACATGAAGATCTTTATTTTCTTTAGCACCTTTGAGGCCCAAATCCAGCTAAAGGGTGTTGGTGGGTTGATGTGTTTGTAATAGTTGTTGTGAATAAGCTTGGAGCTGAAAGTTCTTGTTCCCCCGATTGGAGTCCACTCATCCTGTGAAGCTTCCCTGTGTGAAATTTCCTCCAGCATGACCTCTAGATTGGCCAGTTCCAACAGTGCTTCCTCCGATAGTGGTTGAAAAAAGTGATTGCGATGGTCTGAGTTGCTGAGGTATTGGGCCATTGAGATGTTGGTTCTTTTTGCGAAGGAGTATAAACAGGGCATGTCCCTTCTGAGTAGGTGATCTTCCCACTGATCCTGCCATAGTCGAATTGTGTCCCCTGTGGCAATTTTGACTTCAAAATTCCTGAGAAAAGAATCAGATAGGCTCACAACATCCCTCCACCAGAAGGATCCTTTTCCTTTTGTGTTGTGCGGGGGTTTACCATTGCTGCAATAACGCTGGTTGATGAGGTGAACCCAGGGGATGTCTGCTTTGTTATAGATTTTCCAGAGGAATTTCATGAGCATGGTTCCATTCATTGCAGTGAGGCTTTTCAGACCCAGCCCTCCATTTTCCTTTGGTGTTGTAACTTGGTTCCAGGCCACCAGGGGCCGGCCTTTGCCAGCGATGTCCGAGCCTCTCCATAAGCATTGTTTCCTGGCTTTGTCAATAGCTTGAATGACTGACTGTCTCAATTTGATGGTACACATCGCATAAATTGGGATGGCGGACAGAACGCTGTTGATAAGTGTGCATCGACCAGCCATTGACAACCATGTTGCTGCTCCAGTTAGCGTTTTTTGCACCCTTAAGACAAGCCCTTCAAAGGCATCTGCTTTGGGTCTGTCGAGGCTCATCGGCAGACCTAAGTAAGTAAATGGGAATGAGCCAATAGTGCAACCCAGTGTGGCTGCTAGAATTGTGGCCTCATCTTCATCAGTGTTTATTGGTGTTAAGCCTGATTTTGCCCAGTTCACTCTCAGCCCTGTAGCTCCCCCGAAGGATTGTAGTAAGTTTTTCAGAAAGAAGAGTTGTCTCTGGTTGGCTTTGAGGATTAGAATAGTGTCATCTGCATATTGTACTACCGGGAAGTCCTCGTTCATTTCTTGATGCAGTGGCAATGATAGAAGTCCCAGCTCCACTGCTTTGTTGATTAAAATTTGTAGAAGATCTGCTGCCAGTACAAATAGCAGGGGGGATAACGGGTCCCCCTGCCGAACACCTCTTCTGCAGTGAAAAGTCTTACCTGGCACTCCATTGAGAAGAACTGAGGAGGTGGCAGTAGATAGAATATCTGTTACCCATGTGATCCACTGTTCAGGAAAACCCAAAACTCTCAGCATGTGTATAATGAAGTCATGTTCCACCTTGTCAAAGGCTTTTTCGAAGTCCAGTTTGAGTACTATGACACCAGTGTTGGTTTTTTGCATTGATAAAGGTACTCATAGACCCAAGCCATGCAGTCCTGGATGGTTCTTTTCTTGATGAAACCATATTGATTTTTGTGGATAATGGTTGGGATGACTTCCTGCAATCTAACTGAGAGTATCTTAGTGATCAGTTTGATAGTGGAGTTCAGCAGTGATATGGGCATGTAATCTGTAACTCTGTGGGGATTATTGATCTTCGGGATGAGATTGATTAAGGAACTGTTCAGGGGCTGGATACTGATGTTGCCATTAAAGAAGTCTGAGCACAGCAGATAAATGTCTTCCTTAATGATGTGCCAGCATGCCTGAAAGAATTTTGTGTTGAACCCATCTGGACCTGGGGCTTTGTTGGTTGGCATGTTTTTTAGTGTGGCATCAATTTCCTCCCTGGTGATCGGATTGCATAATGTATGTAGATGTTGTCCAGGCAGCACCCAATGGTGGATTTGCGGCCATTGTTGAGTCGGGGCAGATTGCACTAACCTTTCCGAAAATTCCTTCCAGAGGGCTGAGGCTTTGTGCCCATGATCCATTAGCTCTACTCCATGGTCATCTTGAATGACTGATATATTGTTTCTCCTGTATCTTTTTGTTGTTGCAGCCAAGAAGAATTTTGTTGTCTCATCACAAAACATGGCCCAACGCTCTGTATAACATTGTCTCCAGTAGTCATTTTGTTGCTTTAAGAGCTGAGTAAGCTGATGTTTGATCATGTCTCTGAAACAGCTTTCCTGCAAGTATAGTGTTCTCTGCTCTTCCATTGTGTCCATGATAAGAATAACTTCATTGCATCATTTGATCAGTTTTTTCAGCCCACCTAGTGATCTGCTCCACTTGTGTAGCTTGTATCTCAGACGTTTTAATTTAGCAGAAACTCTCCTTGCACTACCAACTGTTGATAGAGGCTGGTCCCACGAGTCCTTGACAATGGTGAGAAACTGTGGATGTCTGAGCCAGTAGTTTTCAAAACGGAAGCATTTTGATTTAGGTATGGTGGTGCATATCTGAGCTACTAGTGGGACATGGTCTGATGTGTCCCTGGCCATTGGCCAAAGTGAGGAGTTGGGAAATGATAGAGACCATTGCGCTGAGGTAAAGCACCAATCCAGTTGTTCAAGTAGAGGCGATTGTTGCATGTTGCTCCAAGTGTAATTCCTACCTTGGAGAGGGATTTCAATAAGTCCCAAGTGTTGGATGATGTCATTGAACAATTGCATGTCCCCTATATTCGCTCCCGCGCGGTTGCGGTCACTGACGTGGCGATAAAAGTTGAAGTTCCCCAATATCATGCATAGCTCTTGCGGTCGCAATGAGAGATTCCAGAGCCAGTCGATGAACTCCTGTCGACGCGGTCTCTGACAAGGTCCATAGACTGAGATCAGGTGCCAGACTACCCCATTCAGTCGGGATGTGAACCGCATGAATATGGCAAAGTCCCTGATATCCATAGCTTCCCCTTGAAGCAAGCTATCATTCCAAGCTACCAGTATACCTCCCGAGGCACCCCTGGATGGTGCAAAGACGAATTTGTTGAATCTTCTAGGTGCCAATTGTTTAAGGAAAGAAATGCCAATATGTTCCATTTTGGTCTCTTGTATACAGAAGATATTGCACTCCTGGACCTCCTCTATTTTGGACCTGACTGCTTGTTGCTTAGCAATGTTATTAAGACCACGAATGCTCCAGTTAAAGACATTCCAGTTACAGTTTATGATGTACGCCATAAATAATAGTCAGGTATGACAGGGCAGTTCGGGAAGTAGTCCCGACCGAGTGAATGAGGATGTGGCCTATGAAACTAAGGTCAGTGTGCAACGAGGGCCAACGAACAAACCAGTAATCAGACAGACAGATGAGCCAAGCAGCATAGAAATAGGTCACAGCTAACAGACTCCAGAATAGACTAACTGCCATAAGCTGAGGTTCCGGCCACCGGCCGATCAAAATGCAGAAATGTTCCCAACCGCGCATGTTCTCAACAGAGCACACCACAAAACAACAACCAGTACTGTTTAATACAACCACCCTACAATTCCAAATAGTAGTTTTCCAAAAGACGAACCCATCTGCAACATAGCAGTCCACAGTGTGCCCGGTGCCTTCCACTCCCAGCAAGTCAAGCTTGATGTACGGCATCGTCATTCAGCTCTGGGAGGGACATCATCTGGCGCGCCACCTCAGGGGAAACAACGCACTCATTTACCGCCGTCGCCTGCAGCACATCAGTGGAGAGTTCGGGGTAGGGACGGCAGGAGTCAAGAGAGTCAAGACTGGGGAATTTGATTGGACCTGGAAAGAGATTGAGTGCCGGCGTATCCTCAGATGTACCAGCATCAGGGCCATTCTCCTGAGCAGGTGGAGGCGTGGTCCGATGTCCCTGCATGAGCTTGGAGCTGAGGGCTCCTCCTTAGTTTGCTGGGTTCCAGTGATCTGTTGGAGTAAGAGGGTCCAACAATCTCCGCTACTGCCGATTTCAGGGCCTTGCTTTGCTTTCCTTTTATCTTATCTGCAGCAGCGATGGGCTCGGCAGTGATATCTTTGATGATAACTGAGGGGTGGCCAGAACTCTGCTACCTTGACTGCTGATCAGCGGAGTTAGAGAGCGACATGGTGATGACTTTATTGAAGCCCCCTTGCCCATTGGGTTCATTGAACTGGACGTTCCACCACGCGGAGGGGGAGTTCGGGAAGGCCACCTGGAGCATTCTTCTCAGCCCTATCGAGTCCAGGGGGGAAGCCAGTCTGGTTGCTGCGTAACATCCTCCGGGTTGACCAGTGAGAAGTTCCGTTGCTCCATCCTTGGAGCTCTAACAGTCGGTTCAGTCGTGTTCACGACGCTTGAAGCTTCCTCTTGAGTTGGGGCGTCGCAGAGGACGTCCATCTCATGGTGCGGTTGGGGCGGCGGTGGCCCCCATGGTTCCCAACCATCGTTGGCCTGCTATTGGTGCTGTTCATCAGGCTCCGGCCATTCCTCATCATCTTCCAGTTGTTCCTCGGGTGGTTCTTGAAGAGGATGAGGGTCGCCATTCAGTGGCAGGTCATCTTCCGGGGGGATGCCCCCCCAGCCATCAGCTTCCCCAAAGCCATTCGGGGCAATCCAATTGAGAATGTACACCGGGCAAGACCAGGAGCACCCGACCCCATCCCTGGTGCCTTGACGCAGGACTAAACTTCTGGGGACGAGCCTTGCATTGGTGGAGAGACATTTGACCAAGATGAAGCCCAGGGCCCTCGGGCTTGTGTGCCACTAAAGTAACTTGCCAAAACCAGAAACTGCTAACTCAATAGTTTTAATCGTCCTGTAGTCCAGTGGGAAGCCCAAGATCATAAACCAACCAACACGACCAAACTCATGAGTCCGGCGGTTTCTGCCAAAGTTGTGCCTGATGAAGGACACATGGACACCATCTACCACGATTGGCTCTCTCATCACAAGTAAGTCTCTAAACAAGCTGGTCTGGAATGCAAAAAGAGCTATGCCCAGTGGGGTGAGACAGGAGTGAGTAACGGTGATACCCATGTCTTGCAGAATGAAGTTCCAGATCCGTAGCCTGAAATCCTCGTACTGATCTTCCTGCAGCACGCGCTCAGCGTCCACCGCCATAGCAAATTCTTCGTGAGTCGGGTGATGGTGACCGGGAAGGTGCACCACCATCCTAGGCAGCCGGTTTGGGCCTCCGTTGGTGAAGTCGAAGTGTTGGTTGGCCAGGAACCTCGAGGGATCAACCGGGAAGTTGGCCATGAGGCTAAGAGAGTTGGTCGGCGAAAGAACGGCGGAGATGGATGTGGAGTGTAGGATGTGGAGGAGCCAGGAAGAAGGAGCGGCAGAGGAGAAGTTGAGGGGGGGGGGGGGGGGGTTGTGTTTGTGAATGATGATGGCGGATGACGGTTCCGTGGAAAGGCCAGAGGCCTTAATGGAGGGCGTTCTTCTCTTGCGCCAAACCCGAGGAACTCTGGCAGCCGAGAGGCAGTTCCGTCTAATATGCCCATATCTAAAGCAAAGATTACACCGTATCTCATTGCGGCATTGGAATTTCAGAAGAAATGGGCTGAGGCATTTATAGTAGCGTTTCCCATCATACTGCCAAGTGCCATGATCACTTGGCCGCCTCAGCTCCCTGCTCTGATCGCTGTCTTGTCAATGAAGAGTTCCCTCGAGACCTTGTGAGACTGTGGCCTTTGGAGCTCTATCACCCTTCGGGCGAGAACACTCGCCAACCTCCCACTTAGTAGAGCTAAGCCTAGGGTGGCTACTGCTTAGAGCGGTCACATCAGGGGCATGCGCCGGGTTGTTGGCGCTCCATGGCACCGGAGGCCAGTGAGACATGAATGGAGTGGGACCAGACTTCCCTTTGTCCACCCGTAAATTCAAAATGTTGTATTGTTTATCGCGCCATGTACCTTGCGTTCGTGGTGGTCGGTGAATGAACTCCGACGATCTTCCGATTAGCCGGAAAGTAGAGTCCGACAGCACTTGTTGGGGCTTGAAGAAGATTGCAGAAAAATTTTCCCAACCACAACCCTTTTACCGTTGGGTTTGCCTTTTTGCTGGAGAACCTTGCCAGATTGGGGAGGCGAAGGAGACCCGCCTGTTTGCTGGCTTCTTGCGTGAGACCAATGTCCAGCTTTCCTTCTGTTCCTGCTCCCACTTCTTATATTCAGAGATCCAATCCGGTCCACCCGTGCGCCATAGATGAAAGTACACATCAAAGGTTGATGTGGTGATCCTCCGCTTTGCATTGATCAGCAGTCCCACTTGCTTGCTCGCCACGGAGAAGCGAAATGAATGCTTTTGCAGTTGTTGGACATGAAAATCCCAAGGTGAACCACCCAGCACCGAGCAAAGAGCCCATCCAATGGCACTCTCCGAGAGACGAAAAGTGTACCTTCGAAAGGCTGCAATCATGAGGAAGGAACCCTTGGGTGAAGACCCCAAGTGATGAACCGTGGAGCGGAGCTGGCGGTGAACTTCTTGTTGGAATATCTCACCAGGACAAAGATCCCAGTCACCACTGGTCGGCAGGGGTCGATCCTCACCCATGTTGAGCAAGTCAACGGATCCCCAGCAGCGCTAAAGGCTATCAGCGCGTCCATGGCGGCGAGCAAGGGGAGGTGGTGGAGGTGGCGGAGGCGCGGGGCATGGAGGAGCAGGAGCAAGAGCAAGCCATCCTGAATCTCCTAACAACCTCCATAGTTGCCGAAATATATAGTCGAAAAGGCTCACCCGGCTCCAGAGATACCAGAATGGTAGTGTGGTGAAGAGTTGTTTGAGCTCTTGGAACACCTTCTCTTCTTCTTCGGACCAATGAAATGGCTCGGACTTCCTCTGCAGATTGAAGAAGGGAAGCACACGCTCTGCCAATCTTGAAATGAACCGGCTGAGCATGGCTAGACATCCAGTTAGCTTCTAGACGTCCTTGATGCGGGTTGGGAGTCGCATCTCTTCAATGGCCTTGATTTTAGCTAGATTTGCCTCAATTCCTCAGTGAGTCACCAAGAAACCGAGGAGCTTTCTAGAGTTTACCACGAAGATGCACTTGTCCGGGTTGAGCTTCGTACG
Organism: Tuctoria greenei; assembly: GCA_036927565.1. Lineage (NCBI taxonomy): Eukaryota > Viridiplantae > Streptophyta > Magnoliopsida > Poales > Poaceae > Tuctoria > Tuctoria greenei. Next base: position 105,131,301 of record JAYESD010000003.1, on the reverse strand, counting down.
CGTCGAGCGAAGCTTGTCGAAGACGGCTTGCAGGTTGTCAAGGAGTGACTCCTTGTTCTTCACATCTTGACGACGATGTCATCGACGTAGACTTCCACCAGTTCCCTAATGAGCTCTCCAAATGTTTTGTGCATGGCTCGCACAAATTTGAAGCAGCATTTTCGAGACCAAAAGGCATGATAGTATAACAATATAACCCATCTACAGTAATGAAGGAAGTTTGCTCTTCATCTTCCCTAGACATTTTAATCTGATGATATCCAGAATATGCGTAAACATGGTAACTCACACCCGAAGGTAGAATCCACTATTTGATCTATTCTAGGAAGCGGAAATGGGTCCTTTGGGCATACTTTTTCAAGGTGGTGTAGTCGATGCACATCTGAAGCTTCCCGCTATCCTTTGATACAACGAATGGGTTTGCTAGCCACCGACTATGTTGAACCTCCCGGATGAAACCAGTGTCGAGCAGCTTCTTAATTTCTTTTCTGATGAAGTTCTGCCGCTCGACGGATTTGTTCTGGGGCTTCTGATGTACTGGCTGTGCATCGGGGTATATATTCAGGTTGTGCTCGATCACCTCCCTAGGGATCCCAGGCATCTTTGACGGTTGCCATGCAAACACGTCAACATCCGCCTAGAGGAAAGTGATGAGCACGAGTTCCTATTTGTTGTCCAGACTTCCCGATATACGAGTGGTCTGGGCAACATCAGAACCAATTTGGATGACTTTGATGGGGATGTCGGTGTCACTGCTTTGTTGCACATGAGGCCCAAAAGTTGAGCCAAGCTGACGTGAGCTCGAAGGCTATTTAGTTGGCCGCTCCTTGCAAGATTTTTCTTCTTGCGTCATTGTAAGCGCATAAAGTTCTTCTAGCACAGTGACTCCAGCAGTGCGATCCCCACGGATCTAGAGGACGCCTGAAGGAGTCGGCATCTTCAACACCAAGTAACCGTAATGAGCTACGGCCATGAACCTATACATGGTTGGTCTGCCTAGGATAGCGTTGAAGGGAAGGCTGATGTGTGCCACATCAAACACCAGCTTCTCAGACCTATAATTGTCTCTGGTCCCGAAGGTCACCGGGAGTATAATTGATCCAAGAGGAGTGATAGCTCCCAGAGCTTCTATGGAGAAAGGACGTGAGGGCCTACGGTCCGATAGGCCGAGTTGGAGCTTCGTGAATGCCGTGAAGCTGAGGAGGTTGAGCGCCGTCCACCAGGACATGATAGAGATGGATGTTGTTGATGGTAGGAGATACCATCAAAGGCAACTGACCAGCTCCGACCATGTTTTCTAACAATCCAAAGCATCGAAGGTGATGGCAGTATCCATCCACTTCCGATGAGGTTCTCCCTTGGCGGTGGGAGCTGCAGCAGCCATCTCCCGATGCATAGTTTTGAGGATATGCCAGAAGGTGATATCCCAGGACCCTCCATATATCATATGGAGAGTCTTCTAACGCTAGTTGTCGAAGATGTCGGAGTTGTCATCCACAGTGTTGTAGACGGCCTTCAGAGACTTCTTGGCATCTTGGAAGCCAAGCTCCTGCTCTGACGGATCTTCTTCAACATTTTGTTTCCCCTCCCGTTGATGGTATGGGGCTTCTTCTTGGTGCTTTTTGCTGCGTTCAATAAGTCGTTGGTCCTCACAACAGTCTTTGAGGTTATGGGTGTTCAATTTATGTATCGGACACCACATCTTCTAATAGTCACCATCCTCAGTCGATGGTCGAGGTTGTTTTTCGGGGCGTGGCCCCAACCTTCAGGAGCTGTAGCTGTAGCAGCAGCAATACGTGTGTCGGCCAATGGCTTCTTCTTGCCGTTGGACTTCTTCTTCTTCCCTCCACCGCCGGAGTAAGTAGCTTCAGTCTCGGAGGAAGATTTACTATCCTCCGCAGCTGGTTTGGAGTGCATCTCCCTTCCCTCCGCAGCCCTAGCACATTTGTCGGCTAGATTGAAGAGCTCCGTGACGCTGCTGACGTCTTTAATTGCCAACTTCTCTAGTATCTTATTATCTCTAACACCCTGTCAGAATGCAACAACTACAGAGGCGTTGGAGATTGAAGGAATAGTGTTCCATACCTGAGAAAACCGCTGGATGAATGATCATAGCGATTCTCCTGCATTCTGTTGTACGGTGAGCAGGTCCAGCTATGTGCCAGGTCGGGTGTAGGAGTTTCCGAAGTTGGCGGTGAACTGGCGAGGAAATTCCGCCCAATTGTAGATGGAGTCAGGAGGGAGAATCATGAACCAGGAACATGCTATCTCGGTTAGAGCCACGGGGAAGTAGTTGGCCATCACGGCCTCATTGCCTCCAGCCGCAAGGATGGAGGTGGAGTAGATTTGAAGAAATTTGACGGGGTTGACTGTCCCATCGTACTTCTCTGGCAGGTGAGGCCGGAACTTAGGTGGCAAAATGGCCATGCGAAGATGCATGGCAAGAGCCGAACAACCGCCCCCCACTCCCAAGGAGAAGGATTTTCCCGAGCCTCCCACCTCTCGCGGGAACGTTCCACAAGGACGCGACCATCTTGCCTCATGTATCGGCGGTCGAGCTCCGATTGGAGGTCCTGCGTTGGGGGCCTCGATGCCGTATGAGTGCAGCGTGTCCCGGAGGGCAGTGACGTCACTTCCTGAGAGGGCGCACATCTCCTGTGTTGTGACACCTGAGGACCAAGTCTACCCGACAAGGTCCCGTTCCTTGAAGATACCTGCCTAGAGGGGGGGTGGACCATGGTTGCTAATGGCATCGGTTGCGGCTGCAACCAAATGATCCACGTCAGCGTGCCATTGTTCCATCGCGTCCTGAGGTGCTCCGGGTGTTGGTGGACGCTGAAGAAGGGTCTGCCCCGCGTTCAGCGCGTTCTTAGGATTGTTTGTCGATGCAGTGACCGACGTGAATACACCATCATGCTGAGATGGTGGAGGTGGTGGTGGAACAAAACCTGCCGAGACAATAGTGTTGGCTGCCTACTGCACGTTGGAAGGATGGACAAAGCTGCAGCAGAGTTCACCATCTTGAGATCTTAGCTCCCCCTACCTAGCGATCCAAATGTCGAAGTGTAGCAACGACACTTCCCCCGGTACTACTAAAGAGTAGTCAGAGGAGGTTCGTATTTGGATGGGGCACGTAAGATCACGAATAAGATGATTACACGGGAGTTTTTACGTGGTTCAGGCCGCCTGAGCATAATACCCTACTCGACGGGGTGGTTGTTGATTGAGTGGCGAGCGTCTATGGTTGCTTGTATGCATGTGTGCTTAGTTGTCTTCTACCGTGTGGCGCAACCCTTTTATATGCTAAGGATTGGCCGTTATAGTATATGTCTAGCCCGACAGGTGGCCCCATCCATAATAATACACCTATACAAAATCTACATACATAATCATGAATAACAATGCAATAACACGCCTTAATGGTAGTGTTACCTATCTTGTTAGTCCTCTGATTGTGTGTCGTTAATACTGAATTAATGACACATTAATCAGGTCTTGTAACGTCTGTTTAATAGCCTCTTGAATATCTGTGCCGTTGGAGATCCTGTAGTCTTCCCGTTGTAGGCTTAGGTCTAGAGGTCCAACACGTGGCAGCTCTGGAGCTTCCCTCTCCGAGGAGGCAGGTCCAGAGCCACTTGACATGTGGCGGCACTAGAGCTTCCCTCTATTGGGGGTTAGGTCCGGGGTTGCTGGACACGTGGCGGTACTGGAGCTTCCCTATGCAGGGAGGTAGGTCCGGTCACGCGGGACACGTGGTAGCACTGGAGCTACCTAAACAAGGTATGCGGATCTAGTGCTGTCAGACATATGTTTCCTTGTGAAGTCTTTAACTCGGACATAGGAATTCCTTGGTTTTAAGTGCGGTATCAAGGGGTACCTGGTATCTAGGGTACCGACAGTAAGTGACGAAGATGAAGAGATTTTGGCAAATATGTGCTTCATGGTGGGCAACTGTAGATCAAGTATGGAGGAGGCAGAACACAACAGCAACGATGAAGAGGTATGTCCCACTTGCGAAGAAATGTGTGATGATATTTCTTGTGCCACTATTATACTTAAGAAAAAGGACAAAACTTAGGGACAATGTTGTTTAAATGAGTGATGATTCTTGTTCCTCATGTTAGCTTATATATGAACAATTGTCCTCTTTAAGAAGTGTGCACACCTCTACACTTGATAAACTTGAACATGAAATTGAAAAGAACAAAAAGTTTGTTGCACTTAATGATAAAAACATGAAAGATGCTAGTTGTTCTACAATTGATTTGCATTGTTCTGCTTGTGATAAGCTTGATAAAAAACTACATGATGCTTTAAATGAAATTTCTACTTTGAACAATGCTTTACGTGTGCATGAAGTTAACTCTTGTTCTAATTGCAAAGTAAAAGGAAAAAATTTCATGTGAAAACTGTCTAGACTGTCCAAGAAACTTGATGACATGCATAGGACACTAGATCGGTTTTGTACTGCAAATAAGAACCTAAACTTGATGTTGAATTCATCTAAGTCTTGCAATGATAAAACTGTTTTAGGTTTTGATTCCCATGCTCATGTTGAGGCACATCCACCTAAAATTGTAAAATCTTGAGGGAATGGTTTTATTCAAACATTTCCTAAATGAAAAGAGGTGGTTTTAAAATCTGCAGGAGTGTTGTTTCATTCGGTTTCTATAAACATGTTGCTTGCTCATATAGACATGAACACAAAGTTAAATTTCATTGTACCTATTGTGGTAGAAATGTTCATGTCATAGATTTTGTTATAGACTAGTTAAACAACGGAAAAAAGGAAAGAATGATTGCTAGATCACATAATAAACGAGCAAAACTAGTTGCATGTGCTGAACCAAATGTTAGGAACATGCAACCTGTTGTAATGAGTCATAAACATGCAAAGTTTGCTCCCAAATCTACTGTTTCTCTTGCTACACATAACACAATTCATAAATCAGTAGTTGGGTACAAGAACTCTCAAACTTTTGCTCATGAACCCGTTGTTTATCTCAGCTTTCGCGTGTCATTCCTGTTAGACATCGTGTGACTCAGTACTAGATTTCTAAATGCCCTTTTGACTAACCCTAGTATTGAGTCATCGACGTCTTGTACTTCTATGTAGGTTACACGCTTGAGGAAGGAGAACATTTGGCTTGTGGTTCAGGTTGCTCATGTCACATGATTGGTAACAAAGAATGGTTCTCCTCCCTCTCTTTTGTATCACGTGTAGAGAATGTTACTTTTGCTGATAATTCTTCAACTCCTATAATTGCTAAGGGTTTGGTTAGAGTAAATAATCTGTACACTTTAAAAGATGTGGCACTTGTCAAAATTTTGAAATACAACTTGCTTTCTGTTTCACAATTGCTAGATGAAAATCTGGAATTATTTTTACTCAAAATTGTTGGAAGATTGTAGATTCTATTAATGGTGAGCTTATGTTTAACATGTCTCGGTTTGGAAGAGTTTTTAAATCTTATCTTGATATGTCATCCTCTAAGCATAGGTGTCTAGTTGCAAATGATTCGAAAGACTTTATTTTTGGCATTGTAGACTTGGTCATGTAGGCTTTGATCATCTCATGCGTGTTAGTGCTCTTGGTCGCATACGTGGGCTGCCTAAGCTTAAAGGAGACAAAGAAATTGTTTGCTCTTCTTGTAGACATACTATGATGGTTGTAGGTTCAAATGCTCCTCTCACAATGATCATGACAATAGGACCGACACAACTATTAAACCTTGACACTGTAGGACCTCGTGTTCAATCTTTTGGAGGTAAGTGATATGTGCTTGTAATTGTTGATGACTTTTTAGATACTCTTGGGTTTACTTTATGGCATCTAAGAATGAAGCTTTTAGTCACTTTAGAAGTTTAGTTCTTAGAGTTTCAGTTGACCACAAAGGATCTTTAAAAGCAATTAGAAGTGATAATGGAACTGAATTTAAAAACCAATCAATTGATCACCTTTGTGCTGAAAATGAAATAAATCATAAATTTTCTTTACCCAATGTACCTCAACAAAATGGTGATGTAGAGGGAAAGAACAGAACCTTAGTTGAGATGGCTAGGACTATGCTTGATGAATATCAAACTCTTAGGAAATTTTGGGCTGATGCAATTGCAACTGCTTGTTAAGTCTCAAATCGTGTTTTCTTGCGTGATAAGCTAGGAAAAACACCATATGAGCTTCGGTTTGGGCATAGGCCTAGTGTCACACACTTTAGGGTCTATTGCTGCAAATGCTTTGTTAAGAAACTTGGTAATCTTGATAAATTTGAAGCTAGATCTGTTGATGGCATGTTTCTTGGTTATCCATCTCATACTACAGTATACCTTGTGCTTTTACTTGACACTAACAAAATTGTGGAGACTTGTGAAGTTTCTTTTGATGAAGCTAGTTCAGGTACTAGATCTACTACTACAGTCAAGATGCATATCTGCAGGGGGTATTTTCATCGAAGAAGACGAAAAAGTGGTGTTGCTGCCCGAAAATTCAGAAACAAATGACATCGATCACGCTGCTGATTTTGCACCACGACCAGCACCAACAACTACTACTGCTGGTCCAGATCTTCCTCAAGCCACAAGTTCTTCAGTTTTTAATGATCATGAAGATGAAGGAGCTTGTGAAGTTTCTACTCCCCCTGCATCCTCAAAAGTCATCTTCCACAACAATTTATTGGAAGCTTGCACGAACGAGTGACACGGTCCAGGTTTTGTGATCCAAACTCTCATGCTCATTATGCTTTTGTTGCTTCTTTTGAACCCAAAGATATATCAAATGCAAGAAGAGTTAGAAAATTTTGAATGAAATAAGGTTTGGAAACTTGTAACTCCACCTCAAGGTCACACTTTAATTGGAACTAAATGGCTGTTTCAAAATAAACAAAGTGATGATGGGGTTGTGGTTAGGAATAAGGCTAGGTTGGTTGCTGAAGGTTTCACACAAGTTGAAGGTTAAGATTTTGATGAAACTTTTGCTCCCATCGCTAGATTAGAAGCCATAAGAATTTTATTAGCATTTGTTGCATCTAAAGGTTTCAAGATATCAAATGGATGTTAAAAGTGCTTTTCTTAATGGCTACATAGACGAGAAGGTTTAGGTGCAACCACCAAGTTTTGAAAATCAAAATTTTCCTAATCATGTTTATAAATTGTCCAAAGCCTTGTACGGTACCGAACAAGCCCCTAGAGCATGGTATGATAGATTAAAAACATTCTTACTTGAAAAGGGGTTTACCATGGGCAAGGTTGATAAAAACTCCTTTTATACTTAAGCATGGCAATGAATCACTATTTGTTGAAGTGTATGTGGATGATATTATCTTTTGTTGTGCTTCTCGTTATTCTGTCTCCAAGTTTTCAGCTATGATGAGTTCCGAATTTGAGATGAGTATGATGGGAGAACTCACATACTTTTTGGGGCTGCAAATCAAGCAAACGAATGAGGGAACTTTTGTGCATCAAATGAAGTATACGAAGGACCTCCTTAAGTGCTTCAACATGGACAAAAGCAAGCCTCTTCGGACACCAATGAGAATAACAACAACACTTGAACTTGATGAAGATGGTGAACCCGTGGATCAAAAAGAATATAGAAGCATGGTCGACTCACTTTTATACCTCACGACATCAAGACCGGACATACAACTCAGTTTATGTCTTTGTGCACGATTTCAAGCTTCCCCACGTGCTTCACATTGTCAAGCCGTCAATAGAATTTTCATGTACTTGAGTGGAGCTCAAGTATTTGACATTTTTATTTCTTCTTCCTCAACAGTTACTTTGAAAGCTTTCTCGGATGCTGATTTTGGGGGTTGTAGGATTGATAGGATAAATACTTTGGGTGCTTATCATTTTCTTGGTAATTCACTTATTGCTTGGTCCTCTAGAAAACAAAATTCAGTTGCACAATCCACGGACGAATCTGAATATGTAATTTTTGCTAGCGCTTGCTCACAAATTCTTTGGATTATTCAAACACTTAAGGATTGTGGGGTTGATCTAGATAGTGTTCCAATGTTTTGTGATGACACTAGTGCCATTTGCATTGCAAAAAACCTCGTGCAACATTCAAGAACAAATCACATTGACATTAGGTATCACTTTCTCCTTGATAACATTGAAAGGGAAACATTGTGCTTCACCATGTAGATATTGAACAACAATTGGCTGACATTTTTATAAAACCTTTGGATTTTACTTGTTTTTGTTTCATTCGTAGTGAAATAGGGGTTATGTATCCTTATGGCTTAAATTGAGGGGGAGTTTTGAAACTTGGGAAGTCTATGTGTGAATCTGATCTTAAAATAATATGAGCATAGTATTTCATACATATATAGCTTTGTGATTTCTTTTACATGCTGAAAGTTCTTACTACATTACTCGTGTTATACATTTTGTAGTTTTTGCCACGACTAGTAATTGAAATAATTAGTTACAGTAAATCTAGTCATGATCGAACTTTCTTGCTATTTTGAACTTGCTGCATGATGAGCTTTTATGATCAAATAAAAAAATAAAAAATATCAAGAGAATTTGCATGCATCGCACTTCTTCTTTTGAGATGGCTTATCATTGCACTTAGATATGAATTTGGAAGAAGTTGTGTATGACTAATCATGTCCTTAAGCTTATAATTGTCAAATGACACATGCTTGGCTTGGTTGGTTAGAGTAAGGCTAATGCGGCATATAATCTCTTGCAAATATCATGTGATCTGAATTTGTGCTTTGAAAAATAATAAAAATGCAGCAACACGTGTCATGATTTCATGTTTTGAAATAATTAAGTCTGTAAGATCATGACTTGCTTAAATTGAAAAATTACACTTGATCTCTAGCATGGTTTACACTAATTTATGTATCTCATTGATGTGATAGTGTAAGTTACTATAGAATGACTTGGGTGAGCTTTTTTATATGTATATATAATAATATGCTCATAACAATTGAATTTTCTCTTTTGAAACTTGTTGAATACATTGTTAAAGAGGGAGAAATATGTCACACATTGTTGAACATTCACAAGTTTTTACATGTTACTCAGGGGAGAAATTTTTGTTTTCAGATTTCTTTCTCATTTGATTTCTGATGTTTAAAAAGGGGGAGAAATTTGCTTTCAAAACTTTTCATGTGAATGAGCTAATGTTCGGATTTTAAGTGGTGTTGCCAATGCATTCATCAAAGGGGAAATTGTGAGACCTATGTGTGCTGAATACATTGACAATAAGAATAAAAGTGAATGTTTACACTCAAAGTTTTGAGCTTACTCTGATACACCCTAATACACAGTATTTGAACTTTTCAATGTGTTTTTGGGAGTCAAGTTATCCTCGATGGTTTTGTATTCTCCGAACCTTTTCTCACGTGAGTTGCACGTGTTTCATGCTTTGGACTGACTGAACTTTTTCTCACATGAGTTGCACGTGTTTCACATTTCGGATTGTCCGAACTTTCACTCACATGAGTTGCACGTGAGTCTACATGGTGGGAGTGTTTTCAGAGAAACATTTACTCATTACTTGGTTAGGACTATCCAAACTTTCGGTCGTGTTTTGCACATGAATTTGGGATTGGAATGTCCGATGTTTTGCCTTTACATTGCAGCGCCGCTTTTGGTCTATTCGATAATTTTATTTGCTCAAATAATTGTGCGGCAGATCTGTTTTAACTTGGAATGTTTTGAACTTGTTTTGTCTTATGGAAAGGTTGCTTTATATTCTCTTACTAAGTTTTTTTATGTGTTTTGGTGGTTATGGCTGGTATTATTTTGCTATGGTTCGCAACATGCTTATGTGAGGTCATCACATAAGATGTTGTGTTGTTCGTACTAACGAGAGTCAAGTCGAGGACTTGGGCTCGCAAATATTGGTTGTTTATTCATGTGCAGGTGTTGCTTGAGGTCAAGACATGGTTGGTGATGGGATCCATTGAACTAGTCTGAGGGAGAAGATGAGGTTCAACAACCAAGTTCGAGAGGAATTTTGGTTGAGTTGATCGGGAGGTCACGCAGCATTTTGGGTCAAGAATAATGCATACGAAGGTATCGTGGACATCGTTGGAATGTTTTTGCACGTGTGCATGGAGTGTATGGACATAGCAACTGTGAGGACAAGGTCCACACATTTCAGGAATCGCAGAGGGTGGTGTCGTGCGATGCGGCACCCAACAACACACACGAAAAGAATACAAGAAAATACAAAGTTTTATCTATAGAAAGAGTGGATGTCTTTTACAATACTTAATATCGAAGTCATACTCACAGCTAAACTCTCAGTCTTGCTATGCAGAAGTGCAGCCGTGCAGCCCGGGGACGCTACACACTAGCAGCACACAACAGATCACGGCAGCGTGCAGGGCTCCCACTCGGCGGTATACCCCGATGGGGGCATCACCTCAGCCTCGGGCCCTTCCTCATACGTCTCACCTGCAAACAACCTAATATAGCAAATGTGAGCACGAAGGCTCAGCAAGACATAACCGTCTCACCTAATCATGAACTCTACATGCAGGGATGCTTAACATAGGAATATATATTGTAGTAAATGACTCGCCTACATGACGATCCTTATTTTTCAAGTTATTAGCAGCAGATTAAAGGTTCAATGAAAGTATTTTTAGTGAGCATATTCTATAGCAATCATAGATGCAAAAAAATTATAATTCAATACATCATATTCTTCTAGCTTCTTCATTATTTACTATGTCACGATACAGTGAACAAGCGGTACTCAAATAACCGCGAGGGACAGTGATTGCAATCAGTAGACAACCGGATAACACGTCACGCACACCCGTGCATAAGAAGCATGTGGTGCTCCTCACGATGTCATACGCAGCAACCTTTCACAAGAAACTCAAACGCCAAATCGGTCCCACCATCGCAAGTATAAGGTCCCCGCACGGAGCGTGTCTGTGTCCGCTGGCAGATTTACACCTCGCTGCCCTCAACCCACCCCTAGCAACAGTGGGCTATGCCTCTACACCCAAGATATCAAGTTACATCGGTTTCCTGGGTTCCATATGCCCAGTATGCATCCGGTACAGTTCAAACTTGCTCAGAGGGCCGCACACGAATCGATCCTCAATCGACACAAGCAAGGCTACGCATGTGATACCACGTCTTGTTGCATCCTATCCCACTGCTCGGTCTCAAATTCATATTCATACCCTATTCTCATACTCAAACCAATCTCGTGTGATATAACCTTATCTCGTGAGTAGATTCCAACTACTCGACTTCTACCGAATTCCTCATAGCATTAGCATGGCATTTTCTACTCGTCATGTTGTAGACCTAACCAATACTCAATGGTATGTATGCGTCATGCAAGTGGAGTAACAAACACCTTAGCCCTAATGCACAAAACTCACCCTAGACATAAGTGATACAAATGAAAACTTTGTAAAAGCACTTAAATGCAAACTATGGCTTTGTTGCGACTAAGTAAATATCAACATGTTAGTGGTATTCCTCTGGAGAATCCGCCACGGCAGCTCCGGGATGGATATCCTCGCCTCCGAATTGGACTCCTCGTCAATCGCCTTCGTCGCGTGCACTATCGACATGATTAAACATAAACGAGGAATGCAATTTAGTAATGTAATAAGTGGAGATGCCTTATAACTCGAGAAGGGCTAACTTGAAAGGAAGTGAAAAGTATGCCTCTGCTGTGTCCAGAAACAGAGGAAAACATGAAGTAGACAAAAATAGATTATGGGATCAAGTGAAGTATGCCTTGTACAAAAGAATATAGTTTAGCAATGAGTAAACTATATGAATGACGAGAAATCCCTAAGCTGTACAAACACTACAGTAAAGGATCTGTGTTGACCCTACTATTGGGGAAAAAGTTTGAGCTTAGCAAAGTGAACTTTGAAAGAATTGAATTATGAACTTCAATAACACAATTATGTGATGAAGTCAGAAATGAAGTAGATAGTACTGTGATATGAATGCTGATGCAGCTGGGATTTTCGTAGTAGCCCACAGACGTCATAGGGAAGGTGCTAGCAAAATTTCATATTTTTTAAAGGAATGATGGAGTCTCTAAAATTTCAACAAAGTTTTGGCTTCTATGAATTTTGATTCTAAATCTAGAGGTTTAACATAGCTAACAGTGGATGATCATGGTAGAGGAGGTCTCACTGGTTCTAGAAAAATTTGTTTCACAATTTCGGAGCTTGCTACAGGGAGGAATTGATTTTACATGTCTGGGATAAAATCTGGAAATGTTTCTGTACAATTCTGAAATTTCAATGAACATTAAAGATTGGAACACTGTTTCACATGGTAAATTAAGTTCAATGGACTTCAAAATTTTACTGGAGATCACGTGCATTTTAATTAGTGTTCTGACCAAAATTGGGAATTTTCCAATCAACAGAACAGGAGTAATTAATTTCCCAAGAAATTAGCTCAAGGAATTAATTTATAAAAATACTGAGACTTTCATGTCAACTAAATTGCGTCACTACGAAGTATGTGTCATAAGGAGTCTACCAGAATTTATTTGGGAATTTTTGAGTAATGAAACAAGTCCCTATGGTTTTTCAAAGTTTTAACCTTTTCTGGAATTTCTTTCTAATTGGAAAATCAATTCAACAGGGGTTGGGCCCACTTGATTTAAATTAACCAATCACCAGGGTGCCACAGCGAGCTACACATTTAAATGGCACAGCCACAGAGGATCCGAAGGCACAGGGGATCCGAGGAGTGCCATTGTGAGGCTGACTGGCAGGGCCCGCCGCCAGTCATCTTCTTCCTGCAGCCAAGGGCCGAGCGGCAGCGCCCTTTGCCGGAGCGTGGCGGCGCCCCGCCGGAGTCGCACTTCAGGGTCATTTCAGAGTTGAGTCCTGCCGTTAGGGCCTGAAGAAGGTCGCGCAACCCACTGGTGGTGCCAGGGTAGGCCGGTGATGGCTGGAAATAAGCTCCCAGCGACGGCGGCGGATTTCCAATTTCCGGCAAGCTCTAATCTCCATGGTGAAGCCCTAAATAAATAGATAATTGGTTGTTTAGGAGCAGGGGAACACGAGGAGTGCGCAAATGAAACCCAATCGAGCTCCAAAAGTCGGGAAACTTATTTTCACTGATGACCTAGGTTTACATTCATGGCGGCGGCCACGAAATCTTGTCGGTCTAGGTAATGGCTCAACCAATTTCCAATTGGTAAGCTTGAAGGGTTTCTAAAGGTAGTATAGAACCTACCCAAGGATTGGAATGGATAGACACGGTGTAATTGCTTCGGATTTTGATGAAAAACCGAGCTCGGCTCAACAGCGACCGCCGGCACAACAATTAAGAATCCAGCGAGAATACTCAACGAATGATCAAGCCATTTTGCTGGAATTAACAGAGGAACATGGCTCACCTATTGAGGAGGTTGGTTGCGCGCGAGAGGCCTCGTAGTCGCGGGGCGACGATGAACTGAGGCAGCAGAACAGGAGGAAATCCCCACGATGGCCATGGATTTGCACCCCCTCAGCAGCTCGGCCCAAACACCAGCAAGGAAGGTAGCATTGAGGTGCGCATATAAGTTAAGAAGCTAGGAAAGAAAACCAAGCATGGCAACGTTCACCGTGGTGGGAATGTTTCGCCGATGAACAAAGCTTGGTCCGGTTGCCGCACGTGAAGAAGCCAGTCGATGCACACCGTGGGAGGCAAAGCATGGCGTCGGCCCTAAACGGGGACGTGCAGCGCGCGCGGCAACATACTGTGTCCTCAGTTGGGGCAGCGGTGTGCTGTAGCCACGGGGCAGCAACGGTGCAGGGAGTCGTCGGAGCATTGCGCAGCTCGACCGTGCTGTTCAACTCGCCAAGCACGGCAGCAGCGGTGGGGTGCTCGTGCAGGAGATGTATTGCGAAGAGAAGAGCACGCTGCAACTTTGGCTTGAGTGGAATAATCGGTAGAGATAAGGGCGAGCGAGAGTGTCTCGGTGGCCATGCAGCTGTATGCGTGGAGGCAGGGAAAGAGAAGGAAAAACAGAGCCGAGCTGACCCGCGTGTCCCACATGCCCTCTCAAGCAAGTCTTCTCTGGACACTTAATTCCTCTACCAATCTTGTTCCAAATTTGGTAGATCTTTGTGGGTAAGAGAAATCAAATATGGAAAATTTGATTCTGAAATCAGTTCACTGATTTGATCAAATTTCAGTCGAATTCAAATTTGAATATGATTTCAAATGGATTTCACTGCATACATTGAAATCAATATCAAATGGCCTTCAAAAATTATGAAAACTTGCAGGGCCACTATTTGAATTATTTGGAAGCTAGTGGTAAACTCAATTTCCATTTTGGCTTAGTTTGAACAGTGGCTATATTGGAATTTTTAATCCCTCAATTCAAGTTTGAATTACATTGATATTTATTTTGCTCTTTCAATGTGTTTTTCCTCTTTCCCTTTTTGTATCTCCTCACTGAGGTTTGCACTTTGAATTTAGGGCTATTACAGCAACATGGTTCCAAAGCGTGATGAAGAGATATGGACGTGAAGATGTGGTCGAAAAAGTCCAACCGGCTGGATTATGCCTCACGCTGTTGGTGGTTATGTTTTATTTATGGAAGGTTTAGAGTTTATTTTGGTTACATTTCGTGTGGGTCACGAAATTGAGTTGTTTTAGGAATGTTTAGGACATTCCTAAGGTGCTTGTAAGTCTTAAGATTCTTCTATATGCGTATGGAAGAGTCTTGAGCAGTTATGAAATGTTTTTTTTGAAACTAAGTACGATTAGAGTCCTAGTTAGGATTAGGTTGGCCTTAGGGCTGGTTAAATAAGCAAGAGAGGCAAGAGCTCGTGGTCAGACGACTTTGGGATGTTCCTCTTGTGTTTTGATCAATAAAATTCGTAGTTTAGAGGAGCTTTTGTGCCTTCTTCGTCTGACTTGTTTTCGTCAAGTCTTTCTCGTCGAGTTTCTGCACTACGCGGCCTTTCTTCATTGTATTGATCGTAACTCGAGTTTTATAGATCCAGTTGATGTGATTCTTTTTTTGTTGTCTTTAGAACTCAATACTGTATCATCTGTGAAAATTTTGACGGTCATTACATTTGTGCTTTTTGAGTTACACGAGTTTCTTTGTAGCGTATCAGATCTGTTTGCTCTTTGTTAGAACAGTTTGACCTTTGCTCAGGGTTTCGATCATAACTTGAGTTTTACTCAACACTTTCTTTTGATTCTTGTTGTCGTGTCTTCGTGACTTGATTTTATACGATCTACACTGAATTTTCACGTTTTGAACATGTTGGAAACAATCACACACACGATTTCTCTATCAGATTAATTTTCTACCGAGGGGTTTTTGTTGCTTCCGCTAAAAGTGTTTTAATCTACCATTCACTCCCCTTTAGTAGCTTTTCACGTACTCTCCGATCCTATAGTGACCACTAGGTTTGTGAGGTGGAGGATTGGAAGCTTGAGTTTCCTGTGGATTGGTCTCACCGGCCTTGGTGTCGTCCTTTTTTGGTGCTTGATTGAGCGGGTCCTTGTTGCCGGAGATGTTGGCCATCTTATCTCCAAGCGGTTAAGCTTTTCACGAAGAAACCTGCTCTCATACTAATTAAAAGTTGGCCTAACGGGGGGTGAATAGGAACATAAAACAATTAAGCAGTATTTAAACTGTCCTGATCCCCAAATCTCAGATAAGTCCGAGCTAGGTGCGGACTTGTCCGACTTTGCTCAGACAAGTCTAATAGGAGTCGGATATATCCGAGCTCTTGCGTAGGACTTGATCAAATGAGGGATTTTTCACAACGAAAATGGACCAAATGAAACCTAGCAGTTCTATAAGCAGTATAACAAGTATGACAAGTGAGGGAACATGCTAGAAAGTGTAGACACAAGTAAAATCTAGATTATCACAGTAAAGAGTAAAGCCATGCGGAAATGATAAATCAGACAAACAACAAAGGGATTTTTCATTGAGGTTCAGTTTTACGAAGAAACCAACATCCCCGTCGAGGAGTCCACAAAGGACCGATTTTTATCTAGCCCTTTCCTCACCAAGAGACCGCAAAGGTCGTGCCTCTGTTCTACCACTATCTCAAGGGGGTGATACAAACTTCTCAAAAATGAAATACACAAGAAATTACTTGACGAAAGACTTAACGAAAACAAGTCGGGTGAACAAGACACAAAAGCTCATATAAACTACAATTTTTATTGATCAAAACACAAGAGGAACGACCCCAAAGTCGTGCACCATGAGCTCTAGCCTCCCTTGCTTATATAACCAGCTCTTGGTCAACCCAATAGAGCTCTTGCTTATATAACTAGGACTCCTACTCCTACTCAATTTCAACCGAAACTTTCCATAACTGCTCAAGACTCTTCCATACGTAAAATAGGTGCAATCTTAAGACTTCCAAACACCTTAGTAAGGTACCAAACATTCCTAAAACAATCTAACTTTGTGACCCACACGAAATCTAACCATAAGCAACTCTAAACTTTCCAAACAAACGATAACAACCTCAGTCGCAACTTGAGGTATAAACCATCCGGTTGGACCTTTCCGGACACATCTTCACGTCCATATCTCTTCACCACATCTAGGAACAATGTTTACACGTCCATGCACCCCTTGCACACATGCAAACACTTTCTAATGACATTCACGATACCTTCATATGCATTGTTCTTCACCCAAACATTGTGCATGACCTCCAGATCAACTCAACAATAATTTCTCTCGAACTTGGTTGTTGAACCTCATATTCTACCTAAGACTAGTTCAATGTCTCCCGTCACCAGCCATGTTTTGACCTCAAGCAACACCTGCACATGAACAAACAAGCAGCTCTTCCGAGCACAAGTCCGTGACTTAACTCACATTAGTCCCAAAACCACAACACCTTATGTGAGCACCTCACATAAGCATGTTGCAAACTTAGCAGAATAATATTCACCATGATCAGCCATAACGCATCAAAAACTTAGTCCAAAAGTACTAAGCAATTTTTTTCATTAATGTAATGCAAGTTCGAAATATTGAATGTGAAAAACATAACAGTCGCACGAATATTTCAGCACGTAGAAAGATCGAACAGTGTAAAGTGAAAAACACGTGCTACTCACGTGTGCTACTGGTTACCAAAAGTTCGGACAATACGAAGTGGGTTTCTCAGTTATGTTCAAAACTTTACATGTAAACCCTCACAATTAGCCTAATTGCCAATACATTCAGCATGTAGGTCTCACAATCCCCCCCTTGATGAATGCATTGGCAACATAACTACGAAACCAAACATTGGCTCATTCACGTTTCACTAGGAAGTGGATTGATTAAAAAAATTCCTAAACAAAAGAGGTGGTTTTTGTAGGATCTAAGAGCACGTGAAAACATACCAGAGGGGGGGGGTGAATGGTGGATTTAAAACTTTTTCAGCGGAAGCAACAAAAACCCTTCGGTAAAAAATCAATCTGTTAAGAAATTGTGTGTGTGTGACTAATCTAAACATGATCAATCATGACAAAACCAGTATAGATTGTGGAGAATCAAGTCACGAGGACACTATAACTAGAATCACAAAATACCGTCGAGAAAATCTCAAGTTGCGATTGAAAGATTGAACGAAGGTCAATCTGTTCGACCCGAGAAAAACTAGATCTGCAACATTGGAATGAAACTCGTGTATATCAAAAACCACAAATCCAATGACCGTAATTTTCGCAGATGATAGATAATCAAGTTTTGAAGACAACACAAAAAGAATCACGTCAATTGGATATGTAAAACTCGAGTTATGATAAAACCACCAAAGCAAGGTAGTGCTATGAAGAAACTCGACGAGAAAGACTTGACAGAAACAAGTCCGACAAACAAGACACAAAAGCTTCTTTAGATTACAAATTTTATTGATCAAAGCAAAAAAGGAACAGCCCCAAAGTCGTGCACGATCTCTGGCCTCCCTTGCTTATATAACCAGCCATGAGGCCAACCCAAACCAAACTAGGGCTCGTGTTATACTCAGTTTCCACCGAAACTTTCCATAACTGCTCAAGACTCTTCTATACGCAAATAGAAAGAATTTTAAGACTTCCAAACACCTTAGGAATGTATCCAATATTCTTAAAACAACCCAACTTCATGCTCACCACGAAATCCTAACGTAACCAACTCAAATCTTTCCATATTTGATCAAACCGGACTCAGCTGCAACATGAGTCCATAACCTAGTCGGTTGGACCTTTCCGACCAATTCTTTATGTCCACATCTCTTCATCACACCTCGGAATCATGTAGCCACGTGCATGCACTTCTTGCACATGTGCAAACATCTTCCAACGACGTCCACGATACCTTCATATGCATTGTTCTTGATTCAGTCATGTTGCACAACCTACTGATCAACTCAACCACAATTCCGCCTGAACATGGTTGTTGGAACTCATCTTCTCCCTAAGACAAGTTCAATGCATACCGTCACTAGCTGTGTCTTGAACTCAAGCAACACCTGCACGTGAATAGACAACCGATACTTCCGAGCACAAGTCCTCGACTTGACTCTCCTTAGTTCCAAAACCACAACACCTTACATGAGCACCTCACATAAGAATGTTGCAAACCATAGCAAGATGATATCAGCCATAGCTACCAAAACACACCAAAAACTTAGTAAAAGAATACTAAGCATACTTTTCATAGATGTAAAGCAAGTTCAAAACATTGCAAGGTCAAAGTAGAACCATTGCGGACTAGCACCGGACCTTGCCAAAGCTAACCGGACCTTGAAACAGAGCTTACCAAAGCTAGCAGGACCTAGTGCCAGAGCTTACCAAAGCTAGTCAGACCTAGCGTTGGAGCTTACCAAAGCTAGTAGGACCTAGCATCGGAGCTAACCAAAGTTAATTGGACCTAGCGCTGGACTTAGCAAAAACATGTCGGACCTAGCCATAGCAAGTCGATCCTAGCCAAAACATGTCGGACCTATACAAAGTAAGTCAGACCTAGCCAAAACAAGTTGGACCTATCGTCGGACCTTGCGGGAGCTCGGACCTAGAGTCGGACCTTGATGAGATGGGTGTTTTGGCAAAATTCAAAACTTTTATCGTCATAGCCAATGTATTCAAAACACATAGGTCTCACAATCTTCCCCTTGATGAAAGCATTGTCAACATCACTTAAAATCCGAACATTGGCTTATGGAAAGTTTTGAAAACAATCAAATGAGAAAGAAAGAAATTCCAAAACAAATATTTCTCCCCCTATACTTATTTATCCACCTTTGTAAATCAAAAATAAAATGAGAAGAAAAACAATAATTCCCCCCCTAGGAAAAATCGTGCGGAGAAGAATCGTGCCAAAAAACTTATACTATCACATCAATGAAATACATAAAGTAGTGTAAGCAATGCTAGAGATCAAGTGTAATTTTCAATTTAAGCAAGTCATGATCTCACAAACTTAACTATTTCAAAACATGAAAGCATGACACTTGTTGCTGTATTTTTCATTTTTCAATATTATTTAAAGCACAAATTTTATCATATAACATTTGCAAGAGATTATATGCCGCATCTACCTTATTCTAACCAACCAAGCCAAGCCTATGTCAATTGACAATTAGAAGCTTAAGGTCATGGTTTTAGTCATACACAACTTCTTCTAAGTTCATATCTAAGTGCAATGATAAGCCATCTCAAAAGAAGAAGTGCGATGCATGCATACTCTCTTGATCTTTTCTCATTTTTATTTGATCATAAAATCTCAACATCTGGATAAGTGATTCATTAATTTTTTATTATTAAAAGCACTTGTGAGCATGCAACAAGTTCAAAACAAGAAGAAAGTTCAATGATGACCAGATTTAGTGTAAGTAATTATTCCAATTCTTAGTCATGGCAAAAACTACAAAATGTATAACATGAGTACTGTAGTAAGAACATTCAACATGTAAAGGAATCACAAAGTCATATATGTATGAAATAGTATGCTCATATTATTTTAAATTCATATTCACACATAGACTTCCCAAGTTTCAAAACTCCCCCTCAATTTAAGTCATGAGGATGCATAACCCCTATTTCATAATGAATGAATGAAAAACGAGTGAAATCCAAAGGTTTTGTGAACATGTCGGCCAATTGTTGCTTGGTGTCTACATGGTGAAGCACAATATTTTCTTTTTCAACATTATCACGGAGAAAGTGATACCTAATATCAATGTGCTTTGTTCTAGAGTGTTGCACGGAGTTTTTAGCAATACAAATGGCACAAGTGTTGCAACAAAACAGCGGAACACTATCTAGATCAACCCCATAGTCCATAAGAGTTTGAATTATCCAAAGAATTTGTGAACAAGCGCTAGCAGCGGCTACATATTCAGATTTGGTCGTGGGTTGTGCAACTGATTTTTGTTTTGTTTTCTATAGGACCAAGCAACAAGTGAGTTACCTAGAAAATGACAAGCACCCGAAGTACGTTTCCTATCAATCCTACAACCCCCAAAATCAGCATCTGAGAAAGCTTTAAAAGTAACGGTTGAGGAAGAAGGAAGAAAAATGCCAAATTCTTGAGTTCCATGTAAGTACCTGAGAATTAATTTGATGGCTTGACGATGTGAAGTGCGTGGGGAAGCTTGAAATCTTGCACATACGATGAATTGTATTTCCGATCTTGTTGCCATGAGACACAAAAGTGATCCAATCATTCTTCGATAATCTATTTGTTCAACGGGTTCACCCTCTTCATAAAGTTCAAGTGTAGACCTTGTTCCCATTGATGTTCGAAAAGGCTTATTGTTTTCCAAGTTGAAATGCCTAAGGAGATTTTTCGCGTACTTAGTTTGATGCACAAAGGTTCCCTCCATCGTTTGCTTGATTTGCAGCCTCAAAAAGTACATGAGTTATCCCATCATTCTCATCTCAAATTCTAAACTCATCATAGCAGAAAACTTGGACACGAGATCATGAGAAGCACAACGAAAGATAGTATCATCCACATACACTTGAACGAATAGTGAGTCTTTGTCATGCTTAAGCATAAAAAGATTTTTATCTACTTTGCTCATGGTAAATCCTTTTTCAAGTAGGAATGTTTTAACCTATCATACCATGCTCTAGGGGCTTGTTTAAGACCATACAAAGCTTTGGATAATTTGTAAACATGATTAGGAAAATCTGGATTTTCAAAACTTGGTGGTTGCTTAACAGAAACTTCTTCATCTATGTAGCCATAAGAAAATCACTTTTCACATCCATTTGATATAATTTGAAATCTTTAGATGCAGCAAATGCTAGTAAAATTCCTATGGCTTCTAATCTAGCAACAGAGCAAACGTTTCATCAAAATCTAGACCTTCTACTTGTGTAAAACCTTGAGATACCAACCTAGCTTTATTCCTAACCACAACCCCATCCTCAATTTGATTATCTTTAAACACCCATTTACTTCCAATTAATGTGTGATCATGAGGTGGAGGTACAAGTTTCCAAACATTATTTCTTTCAAAATTTTCTAACTCTTCTTGTATGGCAATAATCCAAGATTCATTAGTGAGTGCGTGTGATATATCTTTGGGTTCAAAAGAAGCAACAAAAGCAGAATGAACATGAGAGTGTGGATTGAAAAACCTGGACCGCATGACTCATTCGTGAAAGCTTCCAATTATTTGTTCTCGAGGATGACTTTTCAAGATCCGGAGGGGAGTAGACACTTCACAGGCTTCTTCTTCTTCATGTTCATCCCAAATTGATGAGCTTGTGACTTGAGGACGATCTGGACCAACAATGGTGGTCATCGGTGCTGGCTGTGAATAAAATCAGGAGCTGAAATAATGTCATTAGCTGCTGAATTTTCGGGCAGCAACACCACTTCTTCCTCTTCAATGAAAATACACTCCCCCCTGCAGATATGTAACTTGACCTGCAATATTAGAGCTATACCTGAGCTAGCTTCATCATAAGGAACCTCACAAGTCTCCACAATTTTATTAGTGTCAAGTAAAAGCACACGGTAGCCTCTAGTGCGAGATGGATAACCATGAAACAAGCCATCAACAGATCTAGCTTCAAATTTATCAAGATTACCATGTTTTTTAACAATGCATTTGCATCCAATGACCCTAAAATGTGTATAACTAGGCCTATGTCCAAACCGAAGCTCATATGGAGTTTTTATTAGCTTAGCACGCAAGAAAACATAATTTGAGACATAACAAGCTGTTGCAATTGCATCAGCCCAAAATTTCCTAGGAGTAATATTCATCAAGCATAGTCCTAGCCATCTCAACTAAGGTTCCGTTTTTTCTCTCTACAACACATTTTGTTGAGGTACATATGGTGAAGAAAATTGATGATATATTCTATTTTTAGCGCAAAAGTGATCAAATGAATGGTCTTAAATTCAGTTCCATTATCACTTCTAATTTCTTTTAAAGATTCTAGGTGGTCAAGTGAAAGACTAAAAACTAAATTCTAAAGTGACAAAAAGCTTCATTCTTAGATGTCATAAAGTAAACCCAAGAGTATCTAGAATATTCATCAACAATTACAAGCACATACCACTTACCTCTAAAAGATTGAACACGTGAGGGACCTACGATGTCAAGGTGTATAAGTTCTTCTGGTGCTTTTATCATGGTTATTATGAGTGGAGCATGTGAACCTACAACAATTTTAGCATGTCTACAAGAAGAGCAAACAATTTCTTTGTCCCCTTTAAGCTTAGGCAGCCCACGTATGCGATCAAGAGCACTAACACATGTGAGGCGATCAAAACCTACATGACCAAGTCTATGATGCCAAAAGCTATAAGTCTTTTGACTAATTAGCAACTAGACACCTATTCCTAGAGGATGACATGTCAAAATCATCTTTAAAAACTCTTCCAAACCAAGACGTGTTAAACATAAGCTCACCATTTGAGTTCACAACCTTGCAGCAAGTTTACTGAAAACAATTTCAGGATTCTCATCTAGCAATTGTGGAACAGAAAGAAAGTTATATTTGAAATTTTTAATAAGTGCCACATCTTTCAAAGTGTAGTGATTATTAACTCTAACTGAACCCTTAGCAATTATAGGAGTTGAATAACTGTCAGCAAAAGTAACATTCTCAACATGTGACACAAAAGAGAGGGAGGTGAACCATTTTTTGTTACTAGTCTTGGGGCAAGAGTAACCCGAATCCACAAGCCAAAAGTTCTCCTTCCTCAAGCATGTAACCTCTTCATCGTCACCATTATATTCCCCTTCCTCCGTACTTGATATGATTTGTACGCCATGAGACATGTATTTGCCGAAGTATCTTGATCCTCATCTCTTCTGGAGTTCACATTGCTCGAGTTGTTATCAGGAGAGCGGAGAGGATATGGTCCACCTCATTGCACTTTGTAAATGTCTTCTTGTTGTTGTTGTTGTTGGCGGAGGACTTGATTTTTGTTTGCTTTTTATCACGGGGTAGTAGGACCTGAAAGGTTAGGGCAATCTGTACAAAAATGTTCTGTCTTACCACATTCAAAGCATTGTTGAGAACCACAACATCCTCTCCTTCTAGTTCTAACATCTTGCAATTCTTTTGAGAACCGAGTAGAGAGAAGTGCTAGCTCCTCCTCTAGAAACCGTTCAATCTGTTCAAGGGTTAGAGAGGATAGCAAAACAAGTGTACCACATGATGAAGATGGACTTGAACTAGGCATTT
This sequence comes from Tuctoria greenei, assembly GCA_036927565.1. NCBI lineage: Eukaryota > Viridiplantae > Streptophyta > Magnoliopsida > Poales > Poaceae > Tuctoria > Tuctoria greenei. Next base: position 105,107,670 of record JAYESD010000003.1, on the reverse strand, counting down.
CATATTGTGAGACAAATGCAAGAGACTTGTTGGGATTTTTCTGTGATATAATGTCAAGTTCATGAATTTTTAACTTGGAACATAGCACATCTAATGTAAGTGTACCCATGATAGTGGATTAATGAATATATGTAACTGTCATCTACCAAATTGACATGTCTAATGCACCTCACAATCGCCTAGCATTTTCAACATCTGAAAAATTAACGTTGACACTACGCAAGTTGCTGAGAATTTTGATAAAGCGAGCAAATAAGTCATCGATCTACTCACTCGGTTGCATCTCAAAATGCATGTATTCTTCCTTGAACATATCTTATCTTACCTCCTTGATCATGTTGGATCCTTTGTAGTAGTCGCATAGTGCTTTCCACACGTCATATGTAGAAGAGAGGTGTGCAACACCTCCAAGTCACTATGAGTCAATCCTTGAATGATCAAGTTGTGCGCGTTGTTATTGTTGTCTACGTCTCTCATGTCTGCAGACATAACTTCATATTTGATGGCATGACAAAGCTCCTGAAGACCTTTTTCCATATCGCCAAACCTTGCACCTGTAAAGCCTCCATGCGAGCCTTCCAAACCTGAAAATCAACGCCATTGAAAACACAGGGTTTTGCGGAGTATTTCTCCATGTCGATTAGTAAAAACATGAGCAAATCAAAGAGATTAAAGCATTGTAGCTCTGATACCAATTGTACCATTGACGAGCACTTAAAAGCTAACAAACGGAGATGAATGGTAGATTAAAACTTTTCAGTGGAAGCAACAAAAAATCCCTCAGCAGAAAATCAACCCAATAAGGAAACCATGTGTGCGAGTGTTTACAATGTGTTAAAACGTGAAAAATCAGTGTAGAATGTATAGAATCAAGTCACAAGGACATGACAACAAGAATCACGAAAAAACGTTGAGTAAAACCCAAGTTATGATCGAAACCCTGAGCAAAGGTCAATCTGTTCTAACATGGAGCAAACAGATCTGCTACACTGCAAAGAAACTCGTGTCAATAAAAACCCACTTAACCAATGACTGTTATATTTTCACAGATTATAGATAATTGAGTTGCCAAGACAATGCAGAAATAATCACATCAATTGGAGTAGTAAAACACAAGTTATTATCAAAACAACGAAGAGAGGTTGGGCAGCGCAGAAACTCGACGAGAAAGACTTGACGGAAACAAGTCGGCGAACAAGGCACAACAGCTCTTCTAAACTACGAGTTTTATTGATCAAAACACAATAGGAACGTCCCAAAGTGGTGCACCCCGAGCTCTCGTCTCCCTTTCTTATATAACCATCTATTGGCCAACCCAATCCCTACTATCCTCCACATACAAGCCTTATGTAGAGGTAGGATGAATTTAGGCACAATGCCTTGGTGAGGACATATTTCCACTACACACAAAGAAGAGACTTGAGAGAATCAAATTGAGATACTTAAAATTTAAATTGAACTCTCTGGAATTTGAGTGGAACTTGATTTCTAGGGTATGTGTGCTCCATTTGCTGTTCTATCTTTCAACCACCCATGAATAGGAGATGGCATAATCACCATAATAACCTAAGATGGGTGAAGTACCGTGCCAATTTTTGCAATACTATGTAGAGTATTTTGTTGTGCACATGGTACTTTTGAAAAAATAGAACATAGTAGCAACTCCTGATCATCAACTTAAAGTATTAACTTTGCTCGGGACGAGCAAAGGATAAGCTCGGGAAAGTTTGTTGACGGCTGTTACACACCGAATTTCACCCGTCAATATGACTAAATTATGTGAAGGAATTGTCATTTCTTGCACACATCACCTTTCCATTTAACCTATTTCCAATTGTCCTTGGAAAAAGTAGTGCATGCTGGGATTCTATGCAGAAATGAAGTGAAACAAGGGGATGGATCCTATAAAATATCATTCTAGCCAATCAAGCGACGACACATGGCACCACATGGGTCAAATGGCCCACAAACAGATGTATCCGAGGACATCCAACAGTGTAGCACCCATATAAAGGAATGGGGCCCACCTAGCAGAGATGAAGAGAGATCGGGCAGCGCACAAACTTGACGAGAAAGACTTGACGGAAACAAGTCGGCGAACAAGGCACAAAAGCTCTTCTAAACTACAAATTTTATTGATCAAAACACAATAGGAACGACCCAAAGTCGTGCACCACGAGCTCTTGCCTCCCTTGCTTATATAACCAGCTCTTGGCCAACCCAATCCCAACTAGGCGTGCATTAGGATGGGAAAACTTTGCTCACATACAGGAGAAAGGTTCATGCCTTCTCCGCATACAATTCCTTTGCACACTCAAAATAGGATTTGATGGTATTACTTTTAGATTATTTCAAAAATAATACAACATCCTATAGAAAGAATTATGTGAAATTGTAGGCTTCCACAAATGTTGTTTGCTAGATTTAGACACTTTTCCTAAGTTTAACAAATAAAGTTTTTGGCAAGATTTAACTGGTGAGGTTAGATGTAGTGCACCTAGGAATAGCCACTTGCACAACCCTACTTTATGCTTCATGCATAGATGAGTGGCTATGACTATGTTCCCTAGTGGAGATGTAAGGATAGCACGTGATGATGAGCTGGAAATTCTATTTGCCATGATTAAAAAGAGAAAAGTTGCTCCAGTTATTGCCATGATGACACAATGGTTAGATTACATTCCAAGGGTAGGGCCAATTTTGAATGTACTTCATTGATTACTCGTATTGCTACTAGGGTAGGAGAACTAGAATATTCTTCATTTGAATACATTGAAAATGAAAGTGAATTAATTGATGAAGATTATTTAGTGCAAGGAAATACCCTTAAGAATGATCAATATGACTCTTTGATATTTTATTTTTCCGGCTTTGTCAATGAAATTTAGTTACCTAACCCAGATTATCATTTGTACAAATGCCGGAGGCTAACCATTGACCTTCTTCCCATTGAGGAACCCGAAAGAAGTAATGTCTTTGGCAGCGTAACTAGAAGCCGTAGAAGGAGAGCGGCCATGCCCCCGACAACCTCCACGGTCCATGAGTACGAAGAGGAAGAGAACCCAACGGGTGATGCACCTGGATGGACTGAACCTCCATCGTATGAGATCGAAGGTCTATCTTGGCATGAATGGTCAGATGCTACATGGGAAACACCCATATCCACTTCAAGCTCTAGCAGCTTGCCTCCAACATCTATGAGAAGATGTCATTCAACTTCGGCTAGAAGTCATCATGACTATAGCCAGGGAATGACGGACCTCTCTAGACATATGGAGGAGCTTGAAGTAAGGACGAGTGACATCTACAACACTCTCCAAGGGCATGTCCAAGGTACCCAAGACTGGCAACAACACATGTTCGCTCAATTCACCAACTTCAACTCCATGCTACAACAACAACAAGCCGATCTCGCAGCATACTTCCATCATCAAGGATTCAACCCTCATCACAGAGGTGAGTGAAGAACAAGCTTGGGGGAGGACCCCCACTTGAGGTAAATTGTATCAACCGCTTGCATATTAATTTTTGACTTACCCATCATCCACCTTGCATAAAAAAAATATGGGATAGTTTTGTTTTCAAATAAAATAAAAGATGCGCGGTAAGAATGACTTGGAATTAACATATATGAAATGATGAATAGTTGCCCTGTTTTGATTTTCCTAAGTCCCTAGTTTACAACAAATAGGGCTGCTATTCCTAGTTTGATAGTGAAACTCAGATTTCCGGAGAAATTCTAAAAAGATTTAAGTTATCCCCATTTGACTGGAAATACCCACCAAAGCCATATGATACATTATATTGATAGACCTTATGCAAATGTATTTGTATTCACATTGAGCTTTGTCAAACTAGTATAGACCTATGTAGATTTCTTTCATTACTTTTTGAATTCAAGACTTCACTTGCACATGCTATACTTCTACACTAGAAGTAAGCAAAATTCCATCATACTACCATTCCATAATAAGAAAATAGAAACTCCATATCATTCATGCTTAGTACTCTATCCAAATTTCATTGCATACAAAGGGAGTAGAAGACATGGTACAAGAAAAAGAAAAGGGAAAAGAAAAAGAAAATGCATGCTTACATCATAAGCATGAGAAAAAAAGAGAGAAAAGTAGCAATGTTTTATACCTTCAAAATAACAGAGTCCACTGAAAAAGGAGTCATCTCAAGATCCACACTGACTCGATTCCACTACACATGCACAAGTCTTGCATCAAATTGTTCTGAATTGATTTCTCCTAAGGCTTACTCTTTTGACTTAGCAATATTATGTGTTGCAAATATGCCTGTTATATTCCCTACTAACCTCCACATACGAGCCTTATGTAGAGGTAGGATGAATTTAGGTACAATGCCTTGGTGAGGACATATTTCCACCGCACAAAAAGAAGAGACTTGAGAGAATCAAATTGAGATACTTAAAATATAAATTGAACTCTCTGGAATTTGAGTGGAACTTGATTTCTAGGGTATGTGTGCTCCATTTGGTGTTCTATCTTTCAACCACCCATGAATAGGAGATGGCATAATCCCCATAATAACCTAAGATGGGTGAAGTACTGTGCCAATTTTTGCAATGCTAGGTAGAGTATTTTGTTGTGCACATGGTACTTTCGAAAAATAAAACATAGTAGCAACTCCTAATCATCAACTAAAAGTCTTAAATTTGCTCGAGACGAGCAAATGATAAGCTTGGGAGAGTTTGTTGACGGCTGTTACACACCGAATTCCACCCGTCAATATGACTCAATTATGTGAAGGAATTGTCATTTCTTGCACACATAATCTTTCTATTTAACCTATTTCCACTTGTCCTTGGAGAAAGTAGTGCATGCAGGGATTCTATGCAGAAATGAAGTGAAACAAGGGGATGTATCCTATAAAATATCATTCTAGCCAATCAAGCGATGACACGTGGCACCACATGGATCAAATGGCCCACAAACAGATGTATCCAACGCCATCCAACGGTGTAGCACCCATATAAAGGAACGGGACCCACCTAGTAGAGACCTGGAGGAAGCACAACCCCAACGGGACCAAGACTAGGTCGGCCGACCCCCTAGTCAGCCGACTAGTTCTTGGCACCTTTCGCGGTCAAACGCCACGTGTTGGCTCCTCCCAGCTTGAAGAGGTCATGGGTGACTGATTCGCGTGCTTTTGGTGGCAGGAACCGACCCTTCTCCAAGCTATAAATAGGACCCATCACCCCTCACTTTAGCACACACCAGTTCATTATTCTACCTTTGTATCCACTACACTCCATAGGTTTAGAAAAGTATAGGCTGTAGAGAGGAGAGTATCTGGTACATAGTCCAAATAGGAGAGGAGTAGAAGGAGTCTCTTCCCAATTTCCAATTGGGAAAGGTATGTCTTCCATATTCCTATTTGTATTTATGACTTTATTCATAATAAAGATGATATCTTTAGCCTACTATTGTTCATATACTTGGATGAAGCGTTTCTTGTTTGATTGTGGATTCCATATATGTGGTAGGAATAATATTTATGATTGTGCTATACCATTCTTATTACATCATCATAAACACTATAAACCTTCACTATAGTCTAATTAGCTATGATATGACTATGTTAATATGAATCACTTATGCTATGAATTAAAATTGGTTCAATGATAGTTTAGTTGATTGCCTTAGGATGGCTTGTGCCTAGGCTCTTAAGGTAATTACTTAATATGCTAGCATGGTGCTAGGATAGAGAGTAGCGTTGAATGTCTTGTAGACCCACTAATTGAAGAGGTAGGCAATAGGTGGTGACAGACCTATCTGTCCTTTGTAATCCTCCACGTTCGGCTATGCCACAGGCTCTTGGTAGGAGTCGCCTAGTGTTGCTAGGTGTAAACCCGTGCCCAATTTGTTAATCCACTTAGCATGAGAATTCATAATTAACATGATCATTAGTAACTAACTTAGGCTATGTATATGTACATTGAAAGCATAGTAGGAGTATCTACCTATCTCTTAGCCTAATCCCTCTATTATCTCATTTATCCCCTTAGGATAGATTGCTCTTGTGTGTATCACACTACCTCCACTTATCATTTAACCCATCCTTGCTAGAACACTACCTAGACCAACCTAGCTTCTCCACTTGATGATCGTTTTACTTCCATCTAGCCTTCCTTTGGGAAAATATAAATGACACCCTTTGGGAATACTCTTTAAAGGGGAAATGCTACATCGATAGTTTCTATGCGCTTGCGGATGTTCATCTAGGAATTAAAACCTACCAACAAACATTTCTGGCACCACTGCTAGAAATGAATTGTTAGTAGTGCATAGGAAATATCAACACTAAGCAAATCTTTCCATTAGTGTAAAGCAAGTTCAAAACATTGCAAGTGAAAAATATAACAGCTGCACAAATATTTCAGCACATAGAAAGATCGAACAGTGCAAAGTGAAAAACACGTGCTACTCACGTGTGCTACTGGTTACCTAAAGTTCGGACAATCCGAAGTGGGTTTCTCGGGTAAATTCAAAACTTACATGTAAACCCTCATATTTATCTTAATTGCCAATGTATTCAACATATAGGTCTCACAAAACCTGTGGGAGCCCTTAGATTGTGAGGTTGCCCTAATTATTTGGTGATTACCCTAGTGATAGTGGAACTCAAGTCGGCCTTCATGGTGACTTGATAAGATAAAGGTTTGAATGAGACTCGGCTCTATGTGAGTTCCTCAATGAGGATGTAGATCTCTTTTGCGAGATTGAACCTCGGTAAAAGTTGCTTGTCTCGTGTGTTCTTGATTCATACTTTTCATTATTAACACTATCTAGAGAAAAACTTGATCATTCTCATATTTGTCATTAATTCCGTGATTCTCGAGAAACTTAACTGTCATCTATATTTTCTAATCAATTAAAGGTTAAAATATTGTTCCCCTTTTTTATCATTTGAGGAAAATCTCAAAAACAGTAAAGCTTTTTGTAGGTGTAACTAGCACACAAAACTAGTCCATACCATCCACCGGACTAGTCCGACCTTCTTGGTATTTGACGCTTTTGTTAAGTGCTCCAGGAAAAAGTTTTAATGCATATTCACCCCCTCTAGGCCACATTCACCGAGGTTATGGCTCAAACAAGTCCGAACTTAGGGTTTGCTGATTTTAATTAATTCTACAGGGTTGAGCACCCATGGATTTCCTTAGTTTACAAGTGTCATGCCCCTCTTGATAATACGTTTTTTTCTACAACTCCAGAAAGTGAAAAACCCTAATTCTATGAATCCTTCATTTTTGCACGCATTTTCTCCTTTTTGAAGTATTTTCAATAAAACATTTTCCTTATATTTAATCTCTGCAATATCTCAACAAATACATTAGTTCTTTAATTGCTTGTCATTAATCATCCAAAACCAACAAGAGTCATAGATGCACTTTCACCTGCCCGGTTCACCGCCATCATAGAAGAGGCTACGAAGGTCCGCTCTGCCATGGTGGCGGTCTGCGAGTCGGTACTCGGGCCGTCAAAGCCTGGGGTCGCGAGTGGGGTCTCTTTGGCAGCCCAACTTGCTAAGATTTCGAACCGATTGACGGCTCAGTGCGTGGGGTTCGGTGGCTCCAAGGCTCTTTTGGGGGCTCGTACCACCCTCGCCAGCGTAGCATCCTACTATGATGGTGTACACCACTGGGCCGTGGGAGAAGGATACGTGACCGGGAGATCAGTAGAGGAGCTCCCCGAGATCGCCCGGGAGGTAGAGCCTACTGTTGCCTCGTTATCCGCACTCATTACTCCCAAGGCCATACGGGGTCTACGTTAAGAGATGGGTCGGATGTGAATCCCGCCTGCATGGGAGGCATTGCGTACAACCCCCCCCCCCCCCCCCTCCTTAGGGAATTTCATGTAATGGTTTTTTGTATGGGTGTCGACATAATGCACAGAGCAATTGTTTTTTGCTGGTTCTTCCCTTTTTCGCTCTCGCGGCCATTTTTCCGGGTCACGGTGGGGGAATCGAATCATCGTTCCATAGCCCATACTGTGAAATGCAGGTGAGCGGGTGGTTCCACCATGGAGCCCCCGAGCGAAGTGGGGCTAATGGTGCGATCCGAGCACCGCCCGAAGCCTCGTGGCTATTGTTGACGGTTGTTATATACCAATTCCACCCATCAATATAACTCAATTATGTGAAGGAAATATCATTTCTTGCACACATCACCTTTCTATTTAACCTATTTCCAGTTGTCCTTGGAGAAAGTAGTGCATGCAAAGATTCTATGCAGAATTGAAGTGAAACAAGGGGATGGATCCTATAAAATATCATACCAGCCAATTAGGCGATGACACATGGCACCACATGGATCAAATGGTCCGGAAACAGAAGTATCCGAGGCCATCCAGTGGTGTAGCACCCATATTATGAAATGGGACCCACTTGTCAGTCACTCGGAGGAAGAACTGGCCATTTGGAGCCAGGACCAGGTCGGCCGACCCCCCTAGTTGGCCGACTAGGTCCTGGCGCCAAACTCGATCAAATGCCACGTGTTGGCTCCTCCCGGCTTGAAAGAGGTCACAGGTGACTGATTTGCGCGCTTTTGGTGGTGGTCGCCTTCTCCAAGCTATAAATAAGACCCCTTACCCCACACTTCAACACGCACCACTTGAGTATTCATCCATTGTATCCAGTACTCTCCATAGGTTTAGAGGCGTATAGGTTGTAGAGAGGAGAGTCTCTAGTCCATAGTCCAAGTAGGAGAGGAGTAGAAGGAGTCTCTTCCCAGTTGGGAAAGGTATGTCTCCCATATTCCTATTTGTATTTGCGACTTTATTCTTAATAAAGATTTTATCTTTAGTCTTCTATTGTTCATATACATGGATGGAGCGTTTCTTATTTGATTGTGGATTCCATTTATGTGGTAGGAGTAGTGTTTATGATGAGATCATGCACATTACAAATGCACATACAAAATGGTACAATGTTTATTTGTTTGGGATCCTGACTCAAGTGAATGTGCTCGCTTATTTGATGGAGAACATGGAGATGGTGCACTATATCATCCACCACCTTGGCCTCCTCCTTTGACGCACACAAGAGGATTTGATGGTATTGCACATGTGGAACCACATATGAGACAAGATGAACTTGAGTCGAGGACGACTCCAATTCAAGAAGGGGAGGATGATGTGCATCACTCCTATGGATATACACAACACTCCATTCAACATACAAGATGCAATCAATAGAATTCACACACACCAATTAATTTCAGAGGATCCATGGAGAAGTTCAAGGAGTAATTGGAGGAAAATTTAAGGGTGTGGAGGACCAGATATTACGTTCAAAAAAGATGGAAACCGACCCAAACTCAAATTTGTGTCCAACTCGGAGTCCAGGAGCAGTGCACACTAAAACGGATGCCCAGGATGCATACAAACTCCGTTTTGGACGTTCTACATATGAACGGAAAGGGGAGAGGATACATTTTCCAATGGCGCTGGTCCCATGTCAAATTTCGTCCGGAGTCGATGGGAATCGTCGAAACAAAATCGACTTCAGAATCTGTCAGGGTGCTGCGCCACCATATTGGGCCATTGGGCCTTGTATCAAGTCTACATCTCTTATTTTCGTGTCTTAGGGTTAGGTCACGACCCCAAAACCCCCTTGGACAACCTCCCACCTATACATACTCCATGGTGGCTGCCATAAACAATTGGGTTTTGCTTAGATTAATAATATTGCCGTTCTACGGTTTGTAAAACCCCAACCTCGCGATTCCAGATTGTGTCTTCTACGTTCTTGCTTGTGTTCTCAGTTGCACTTGCAGGGATTATCCTTCTTGGCGAGGTCAATCATGTGCAGCATGGTTGATAACCAACGGAGCAGGGGTGTAGTGACTGCAGGGGTTATTTGTGTTCTATTCGAGAGCCTCAGATCATCAACGTCAAGATCTCCATCAATCGACTTATCCATTTCCTTTCAGAAGATTAGGCCTAAACTTCCTATCAATTACTCCTTGAACTTCTCCATGGATCCTCTGAAATTAATTGGTGTGTGTGAATTCTATTGATTGCATCTTGTATGTTGAATGAAGTGTTGTGTATATCCATAGGAGTGATGTCCTCATCATCCTCCCCTTCTTGGATTGGAGTTGTCCTCGACTCAAGTTCATCTTCTCTCATATGTGGGTCCATATGTGCAACACCATCAAATCCTCTTGTGTGCATCAAAGGAGGTGGCCAAGGTGTTGGACGATATAGTGCACCATCTCCATGTTCTCCATCAAATAAGCGAGCACATTCACTTGAGCCAGGATCCCATACAAATAAACATTGTACCGTGTTTGTATGTGCATTTATAATGTGCATGACCTCATCATTTTATGATTATGCTATACCATTGTCATTATATCATCATAAACACTACAAACCCCAACCATAGTCTAATTAGCTATGATATGATTATGTTAACATGAATCACTTATACCTTGAATTAACATTGGTTCAACGATGATTTAGTTCATTGCCTTAGGATGGCATGTGCCTAGGCTCTTAAGGTAATTACTTAATATGCTAGCATGGTGCTAGGATAGAGAGTAGCGTTGAATGTCTCGTAGGCATATGGATTGAAGAGGTTGGCAGTAGGTGGTGACAAGCCTATCTGTCCTTTGTAATCCTCCACGTTCAGTTATGCCACAGGCTCTTGGCGGGAGTCGTCCTAGTATTGCTAGGGGTAAACCCGTGCACGATGTGTTAATCCACTTAGCATGAGAATTCATAATTGACATGATCATTAGTAACTAACCTAGGCTGTGTATATGTACATTAGAAGCATTGTAGGAGTCTATTCCTAGTTCTTAGCCTAGTCCCTCTTTATCCCATATTATCCCCTTAGGATGGAATGATCTTATGTGTGTCACACTAACTCAATTACCCATTATCCATCCTTGCTAGAATCCTACCTAGGCCAACCTAGCCTTTCCACTTGATCTCCACCTAGCCTTCCTTTGGGAGAATATAAATGACACCCTTTGGGAATACTCTTAGAGGGGAAATGCTACATAGATAGTTTCTGTGCGCTTGCGGATTTACATGTATAATATAAAACCTACCAACAAGCATTTCTGGCACCCCTGCTAGGGATTAATTGTTAGTAGTGCATAGGAAATATCAACAAGCATTTATGGTGTCGTTGCTGGGGAAGGCAGCTGAAGTATTACATGATTGAGTGAATAGGATAGGACCCTGGTAGGTTTTAGTAGGATGACCCTTCTTTGTTTTCGCATTTTAAATGAAAACAGGGTAGTGTATGTCTGGTTTCAGCTTGCCGGAAAACTATGTTGAAGATCCCGAATCCCTTGACCTCGTGTTGTTACTCTTCAGAAGCTTCGAGCGGCAAAGCAAGCCTACAAAACCGCACCAACAATCGAAACGCTAATGGCCCAGAGAACCCTTCGTGAGTTTTTGGCTCCCTCTGCTAACAATGTGCCTGTTGGGCCCACTGTTAACACGAGATACGTAAACTTCGAAATCAAGACTGGCCTTATCACTATGGTGCAAGTCAACCCATTTTGTGGGAATGCTAACGAGGATGCAATTGCTTACCTGCAACGGTTGCTTGAGATCTACAACACTTTTAAGATAAAGGACATATATCCTAATGTCGTCTGTCTTAGGCTTTTTCTGTTCTCTCTGCTTGGGAGAGCGAAACAATGGTTCTATATGAACCGAAGTGCTGTAGATACTTGGGAGAAGTGTTCAACGGCATTCCTCGCCAAGTTTTTCCCATTGGGCAAGGCCAATGCCCTACGTGGAAGAATTTCCAGCTTCTAGCAAGATACCAAGGAATCTATTCTCGAGGCTTGGGAAAGGCTTCAGGAGTACATCCTAGCCTGTCCCCACCATGATATGGATGACTGGCTCATCATCCAAAACTTTTACAACGGGCTGACCCCTTCCGCTGTGACCATGTTGATGTTGCTGCATGAGGTGCCTTCTTCTCATTAACGGTGCCCAAAGCCAAAGATGTGACAAGAAGATGGTGTTCAACATGGGTTGTAGCAATGAGCGTCTCCATACCCGCCAGCCAGGCATGCACACCTTGAAGGAGGTGGACATGATCGCTGCCAAATTGGACCTCCTTATGAAGAAAATTGATGGACAAAGCAACAGTGGGGTATGTGGCAATGCCTATGCCTTAGACTCTCACATCACTTGTGAAGTCTTTGGAAACATGGGCCATTTGGGCAGTGACTGCAAAGAAACCCGTGAGGATTCCTTATACGTAGCCAACAATTGAAACAACAATGGCTATCGCCCAGGAGGTCAAGGGTGGGTCCAACCACGTCCATTTTTTTAAGGAGGGTACAAAAACAATGGCAATAATGGAAATCCACCCAACTTGAGAGAACATGCCATTGGCCAGCTAAAGATCAATGAGGCTATATCCAAGAAGCTGTTGGCCAATGATAGGACCCTAGAGAGTATAAATGCCAAGGTTGAAGGACTATTCTCGACCTTCAAGAATAAATTGGGTTTCAACAAGATGTCGGAAACTCAGTTGGCTCAACTGGAAGCTGATGTTCCTCCAGTGGAGAATGGCGAGATGCCAGGATAGCCTGAACCCCGTGTGGAAAATGTCAACATGATTTCTCTACAAGGAGGCAACTGACTAAAGGACCCTGGATGTCCTACAATCTCATGCTCAATTGGGGCACACCACTCTGACAAGGCCCTTTGTGACCTTGGAGCAAGTGTGAGTGTGACCCGCTCATTGCATGTATGAGGAATTTGGTCTATGCGGAAAACCTGTCTTATCATCCACAGCAACACACCGAGAAGACAGAGAAGTCTGGGCCTCCCCGAAGGCCTAAGTCCACCAAGCCACCAAAGAAGGTATGGCCGAAGAATCAAGACAAGCCGATCGAGCCCATCCCTCTGGCCCTGGATGTCAAGAAATGACGAAGGAGGAATGTCCATCTCATCAGACAGTGGTGAGACCTAGCCAATAGGTTAAATTGGTAGTTATCCTTTTCTTTGTTTTTCTTTTCTCTTTATTTGGTTTTCCCCATTTAGTTTGATTTTACCCACTGCATATTTGGTTTTCCTAGTAAGTTGAGAATCTTATATTCTCAAGTATCATTTTTATTTCTTTAATTTTCACGAAAAGAAAATTGTTTGGTTTTGAGAAAGGAATTTTTATTTGGAAAACAATTTTTTGAGCTACAAAAGTAGTATTTCACCAACATGCTAATTTCATAGCTGTTGGGGAGCCACCTCCCAAACGAAGGAACAACGGAGCCCACCTGTCAGGTCGGCTGACCCCCTGGTTGGCCGATATGGGGCAAGGGCCATTTTGGCTCTCTCTCCTCCAACGGCTACATTTGGTTCCCTAGTGACCGTTGAGAATTGCACACTATAAATGGTGGCCGTGAGGAGCTCTTCTCCTCATACTTCACCTCATTTCATAGCTCCCCAAAGTCACTCTTCCTCTCATTGTTTTCTTGCTCATCCTTGAAGCACTCTTGCTCAAGTTCCCAACTCAAAAATATTTTCTTTTGGTTGCATTTGTAATTTGCTCTCAAGTTCTTCAAGGTAAAATTCGTCGGGGTTTTGCTTTCACTAACATCACCTCTTTCAAGTTTTTTCCTTTTTGTGTTCTTGTTTGTTGTGGCCATGAAAGGAATTAAGAGGTCGTTTGGGAAGAGGAAGGAGGTTGCAAGCTCAAGCCATGGTGGAGACTCAAGTGCATGCCCCTCTTCCGTTGCTACACAAAGTTCACGGGGGAGGAGTGTAAGAGAGTACACTCCCATGGGTGAGAGGAATAACCCACACCAACTTCTTCACGACGACGACCTCGACATCCAATGTGAAGTTGAAGATCAAGCACGCAAGATCCTCCAAGATCGTGAGTTTTCTCATACGAAAGCTTATGATCCGGATTTGATCTCCAAAATAGGTATGGGTTCCGAATTCTTTTCCAGTTGGCGTGAACTAGGATGGGAAAACTTTGCTCACATAGAGGAGAAAGGTTCACACCTTCTCTTTATACAATTCCCTTGCACACTCAAAATAGGATTTGATGGTATTACTTTTAGATTATTTCAAAAAGAATACAACATCCTATGGAAAGAATTAAGTGAAATCCTTGGCTTCCATAAACAATGTTTGCTAGATTTAGACACTTTGCCAATGTTTAACATGCAAAGTTTTTGGCAAGATTAACTCGTGAGGTCAGATGTAGTGCACCTAGGAATAGCCACTTGCACAACCCCACTTTACGCTTCATGCATAGATGGGTGGCTATGACTATGTTCCCTAGAGAAGATGTAAGGATAATACGTGATGATGAGCTGAAAATTTTATTTGCCATGACTAAAAAGGTAAAAGTTGCTCCAGTTATTGCCATGATGACACAATGTTTAGATTATATCCAAGGGTGGGGCCAATTAAATGTACTTCACCGATTACTCGTATTGCTACTAGGGTAGGAGCACTAGAATATTCTTCAATTGAGTATATTGAAAATGAAAGAGAATTAATTGATGAAGAATATTTAGTGCAAGGACATACCCTTAAGCATGATCAAGATGGCTCTTTGATATTTTATTATCCCCACCTTGTTAATGAAATTCGGTTACCTAACCCAAATTATCATTTGTACAAATGCCGGAGGCTAACCATTGATCTTCTTCCCATCGAGGAAGTCAAAAAAAGTAATGTCTCTGCCAGGGTAACAAGAAGCCGTACAAGGAGAGCGGCTATGCACTCGACAACCTCCACGGTCCATGAGTACGAAGAGGAAGAGAACCCAACGGGTGATGCACCCAAGTGGACTCAAACTCCATCGTATGAGACCGAAGGTCCGTGCCGACATGGATGGCCAGGTGCCACATGGGAGCCACCCCTATCCACTTCAAGCTCTAGAAGCTAGCCTCCATCGTCCATGAGAAGATGTCATTCCTCTTCAACTAGAAGTCATCATGACTATAGCCAAGGAATGACGAATCTCACAAGACGTATGGATAAGCTTGAAGTGAGAACGGGTGACATCTACAACACTCTCCAAGGGCATGTCGAAGGTACCCAATATTGGCAACAACACATGGACGCTCAATTTATCAACATCAACTCCACGCTACAACAACAGCAAGCCGATCTCACGGCATACTTGTTGTGAGATATGATATAGTGATAGGGCTGCTATTCCTAGTTTGATAGTGAAACTCATATTTCCGGAGAAATTCTAAAAAGATTAGAAGACATGGCTAAAAAGATTTATGATATGATCATGTTAATATAAATCACTTGTGCTATGTATCAACATTGGTTCAATGATGATTTAGTTAATTGCCTTAGGATTGCTTGTGCCCGCGCTCTTAAGGTAACTAATTAATATGATAGCATGGTGCTAGGATAGAAAGTAGCGCTGAATCTCTCGTAGACCCACGGATTGAAGAGGTAGGCAATAGGTGGTGACATCTCTATCTTTCCTCTATAATCCTCCATGTTCGGCTATGCCACAGGCTCTTGGCGGCAGTCGCCTAGTGTTGCTTGGGGTAAACCCATGCCCAATGTGTTGAACAACTTAGTATAAGTATTCACCATTGGCATGCTTATTAGTACCTAACCTAGGCTATTTATATGTATATTAGAAGCATTGTAGGAGCAACTCCCCAACTCTAGGTCTAACCTCTATTAGGACCCATTTACCCTTTAGAATAGATTGCTTAGGTGTGTGTCATACTACCCATATTATCAACTTACCCCTGTCTTGATAATTGATTAGTATCCCATAGCTTGATCATAAGAGTAGTGCTTACTTTACTCCATTTCCTTCCTTTGGGATAAATATGATACCCTTGGGAATACTCTTGGGTGAAATGCTACACGACAGTTTTCGTGCACTTTGGGATCTCATCTCTTTCAAGAGATGATTTGTGATGTAAGTAGCCGTCAACAAGCATTTCTGGTGCCGTTGCCGGGGAAGGAAAGGAAGTGAAGGATAGCTATCACTTGTGATTAAGCTATAGGTACTAATAGTTATTAGACAGGATTATCTTTGTTTGTTTTCTACTTTTATGGTGAAAAAATGGTAGTGTTGGCTAACCCATTTCATGGGATGGCCAACGAGGACGCTAGTGCTCAACTGCAAGATGTTTCATGGCGTACCTCAACAAATGTCTGCTAGGCAACACCATTGCCTCTTGCAGAAGAATTCAGCTTCTAGTAGGAGCCAAATACATCCATTCCCAAGCTTGGGGGAGGCTCCAAGGGTTCTTCTTGGTTTGCCTCCACCATAGGTTTTATGGTTGGCTCCTCATCCAACATTCATGTCATGGGTTGGTCCACCAGTCCATGACTACATTTGTGCTGGAGCTGAAGGAATCCTATTCTCATTCATCATGGATGAAAATATGGTCTCTACTCAAGGGGTGGATTGAAGAATGCTCTAGTTCCCTTAACTTGGCATGCACACCACTAAGCAAGGTGGACATGCTTGCTATGGAACTACACCTCCCACTAGAGTATCATGAAGACCAAGCAAATGGAGGAGTGTTTGGATGATCCAAGCCATGGATATTCACATGATTTGTGAAAATCCATTTCATCATGGGCCACTTTGGGAATCATTTACCTAAGACCCATGGGGATTCTTGCTTTCAAACACAACTCAAATGGCTATCACCTACAAGGAGGTCAAGAGTGAATCAACATTACCTTCGTAATAAAGGAAGCTATGCGGATTTCAAGGGATTTAAGTTTAACTAGCCTACCTTGAAGTGTCTTGTCCATGACCAAACAAGAAATCAAGTTAACATTTACATGAAGTTCTTGGCCAAGGACAAGAAACTTAAAGAGCATTCAAGATCCAAGATATCCCATAATAACCTGTTGGGATTCCTACCCTTTGACCAAGCCAATGCAACCTAGGGCAAGTGACATTGTGGATGAAGCGTTTCTTGTTTGATTGTGGAGTCCACATGTCATCATGCCCAAGGAAGTTTTTGGTCCATGATCATGTTATGGGTTGACCTTATTGAATATCAAGAAGGTCGAAGTGACACCCCTAAAAGAAGGACACGCCTCACCATGCTCATGAGAGAATATCTTCAAGAGGGAAAAGTCGTCACTACATCAACAAGTCTTCATCAAGATGACGGGGAGGCTCGGGCTACCATGTGGCCCACATGTCCGAATGACATGCGAAAGGAGATTTGGCATGACAAGCAAGAGAAGTTGTCCACATCTTCAACTCCGGGGTTGGACAACACATCATCACACTAAATAGGATGGAGGTAAGTCCCACTCATCGGACTTTCAAAATTCGTTGAGTCCCTGCCAATAGGTAAATTGGTAGTTATCTCATATTTGATTTCCCAAATTGCATATTTGAAGTTCCCGTCAAATATTGCATTTGCATTTAGCATGTTTGAATTTTTACACTTGCATGTTGGAAAGTAATATTTCCAACTGTCGGTATCCTACGTACTGGGTACCCCACGATACCGCAACAAGTGCAAGAAAGTTCCACCCGTCAGAATCGAAGGCCCATACATGTCCCACATGTCACGTTGCACCGGACCCGCTCCCCTCACATGGATGGCTCCTGGGCTAACACGTGTAAAATAAGACCGGAACAAGACTCCCAACCAAGGGAAGCTCCGAAGACTACACGTGTACAACAGCCCCGGACCTAGCCCCCTCCAGAGAGGAGCTCCGGTACCGACACGTGTACAGCAACCCCGGACCTACCCTCCCGCAAGGGAAAACTCCGAATCTGCCACGTGTGGAGCCTCCGGACCTTCGTCACCAACAGGAATACAAGCTGATCATGACCATTACAGACATTCAAGGATGGTTAGGGTGGCAGTTACAAGGTCTGATAATGTGTCATTAATGCCATATTAATGACACACAATCAGTGCACTGTTAATGGGGGTAACGCTGCCATGAAGGCACATTACTAGACTATTAATTGTATTTAATACACTTTAGACAGTGTATTAGGTCATTAAGCACGCCAGGGCCACATGTCGGGCCAGGCCAGCTTTGTAACGGTCAGTCCTTAGAACTATAAAAGGGCTGCACCGCACGAGTATGAGGACATTCTGATCCAGACTATTGCTACCTGACCTGAGCGAACTCACTCGCTCAATACAATTACACAAACCTCGTGGAGTAGGGTGTTATGCTCAGGCGGCCCGAACCACGTAAATCCCTGAGGTCACCATCTTGATACTGATCTTGTGTCCCCCAATCACAAAAGAACTTCCGCGGGCTGCTTCTTAGCGGGTCCGGGAGAAGTGTCGTATCCAACACTTCGACACCAACCTTCCTAAAACTAATATTTTGAATTAGGAAATAAATTTATTTGGATATGAACCTTGGGCATAACCTCTTGAATTCATCTACCTAATTCAAAAAAAATATTTCCCCTAATATTCATTGCATTTACAAGTTGTTTCAAGTTGGGCAAAACAATTTGGCAAAGGGTACAATATGCTTCTGAGCTAATGTAACCCATTTTCAAGTTGTTCTGTTTGTTCTTGATTTTAGTGCAGCCAAGACAAAATTGGTAAATAGGTTGGAAGGACCCATCAAGCGCATCCCTCCATCGATCTCATATTTTGAGTTCATGGTGGAGGAATGCTCAAGATGGTGGCCCAATGGAGGAGCAAGATGAAACCCATTCAACTCTAACCTCAACTTGACATTGAACATGAAGGCTTCACAAAAATTCATGGTCGTGAGTTCCCCACACAACGACCTTCAACCAAGATTGCTCTTCAATTGAGGTACAAGTTTAAAATTTTCCATCGTTTGAACTGCATTAGTATTGAATGATTTTTGCTTACATTGGTAAGGAAGGTTTACACCTTCTCATCATTCAATTCTTCTGCATTCTCATGAGAGTAAGTGTTGACATTACTTTTTTTATTCTTCAAAAAGAAATTTCACCTTACTTGGGAATAAAATTAAACAAGTACCTAGAATTTCATAAGCATTGCTAAAATTGACTTAGACATTTTCTGCCTAGCTAATGCTTATGGAATGACTTAATGGTTGAATTGGTGTGTAGCAACCTAGGAATAGTGATATACATAATTTTGATTTGAAACTCCTTCATGCATGGATCACTAAATTTCAAATTCCTAGGCAAGAAAAAAATGTTCAGGATGATAAAATTGAGAATCCTATTTGCCATGATCCAAATGATGACATTTGCTCTTGTGTAAAAAATTATGATGGTTAGAAAATTTACAAGGTGAAGGGATACATATGGTGTATTTATATCACTTGCATGGAGTAGGAGCTTTAGAAAATATGCAAAATGATTTATCCGTAAAGGCCCACTCTTATCAATGAATCATACATTGTTCATGAATACACTTGAAATTGGACCAATGCATCTTTGGTCTTGTTCTTCCCCATACGTACAAATGGACAATTTGGTTACCTAACCCGAAAATTCATTTGTACAAGTATCGGGAGCTAACCATCCCTCTCTATCATAGAGAGGAAGTTTGCAAGAGTAAAATAACTATGCAGGCATTCGAAGATCCGATTGTTGGAAACCCTAAGAGGATTCCATTTCAATTTCTCTTGGCCAATGATTAAATTAGGATTGTTGCTACCTATCGGAAATTAAGCCCGAAGGTCAACCATAACTATACGAGGCCAAAGATTTGATATGGAGACCCTCCACGAGCAACCAATGGGCTGCTACGAATATGTGAGAGCATTATACTGTCAACTATTCTAAGCACTCATTCAAGCTCAAGGGAATTGCCACAATCATTGGGTGTAAGTTATTCCTTTGTTGCTAAAAGATATGATGTACCTTAACCAAGGAATGACAGGATCACATCCAATGTATACTGGGTGCAAGTTGTTCCTATGTGGCCAGAAGGTATTTTATACCTTAGCCAAGGAACAACGGATCACACTCAACCCATGTTGAGTGCACGCCATCCCTTTGTGGTTATATATACGTTGTATCTTAGCCAAGGAATAACGGATTGTACTCAACAAATGTTTGGTACATGTCACTCCTTTGTGGCTAAGGGTTATCATTAACTTAGCCAAGGAGTGACGGATCACACCCAATGCATGAGGGGTACAAGTTATTCCCATATGGCGTTGACGGCTCCTAAGGTATACTGACAAATCATCCCTAGCAATAGTGCCAGAAATTCTTGTTGGTATTACTTACGCACCATTAACTAAACATCTCCAACAGATCTGTCAGAAATGCTTGTTAATGGTTCTATTGGATCACATAGTGAATTCCGCAAGTGCACAGAGGTATCATTGTAGCATTTCCCCTTAAGAGTATCCCCAAGGGTGTCATTGATTTGATCCCAAAGGAAGGCCGGGTAGAGATATAACAATCATCAAGTGGAAGTGGTAGAAAGGTCTAGGTAAGAATCTAGTACGGATGGATAAAATAATAGTGGAGGTAGTGTGACACACACAAAAGCTTTCAAGTCTAACGGGGATAAAAGGATCCTAGGGGTTAGTTAAGGTTGAGAGTTATGGAGGTACTCCTACTATGCTCTATTGTACATATACATAGCCTAAACTAATTATTCATAAGCTAGATCAATAGTGAATACTTATGCTATGTGGTTCAACACATCGGGCACGGGCTTACCCCTAGCAATACTAGGGCGACTCCCGCCAAGAGCCTGTGGCATAGCCGAACGTGGAGGATTACAAAGGACAGATAGGGCTGTCACCACCTACTGCCTACCTCTTTAATCCGTGGGTCTACGAGACATCCAATGCTACTTAGCTATCCTAGCACCAGGCTGGCATATTAAGTAATTACCTTAAGAGCCAAGGCACAATCCATCCTAAGGCAATGAATTGAATCATCATTGAACCAATGTTTATACACAACATAATTATCCATACTAACCTAGGTATGTTATAATTAACTAGACTATAGTGGGGGTCTATATGTTCTATGATAATGAGATATGTTCATGATGAAATAGTCATAGAAGCTATACCTTCCACATACATGGACTCCACAATCAAACAAGAAACGCATTGCCCAAGTATATGTATAAGTAGAGACTAAAGATACTATCTTTATTATGCATAAAGTCACAAATACAAAAAAGAATACATGAGCCATATCTTTCCCAATGTAGGATTGGGAAGAGAGAGACTCCTTATTCCTTTCCCAATTTGGACTTGGGACTAGAGAATCTCCTCTCTACAACCTAACTCCTCTAAGACTATGGATGATAGTGTATACAATAGAGATGAAGCTCAAGTGGTGTGTCTTGAAGTGAGAGGTAGGGGGTCCTATTCATACTAGTGTTGAGGTTGGTTCCCGCTACCAAAAGCGCGCGAATCAGCCACCATTGACTCCAGGAAGCCGGGAGGAGCCAACACGTGGAGGCTGACCGAGTTTGCTGCAGAGACCAGGTCGGCCGACCCCCTGATTTGGCCGACCTGGTCATTGCATCATTTCTCGTGTGCTTTCTCCAGGTGGCTGCCAGGTGGGTCCCATTGATGTATATGGGTGATAGACCGTTGGATCTCCTCGGATACATCTGTTTGTGGGCCATTTGATTCATGGGATGCCACATGTCGTCGCCTGATTGGCTGGGATGATATTTTATAGGATTCGTCCCTCTACATTTCCTCATTTCCTGCATAAAATGTTGCATACACATATTTCTCCAAGTCCAAGTGGAATTGGGTTAGATAGAAAGGTGTTGTGTGCAAGAAATGACAAATCCTTCACATAATCGAGTTAAATTGACGGATGAAATTGGTATATAACAGCCGTCAATAGGTATGATACACCTTAGCCAAAGAATGACGGAACACACTCAACCATGTTGAGTGCACGTCATTCGTTTGTAGCCATGGGTTATCATTACCTTAGCCATGGAATAACCAAGTACATTCAACCTATGGGAACCTTGAGGTGTGGATAAGTGACATTGACAACACTCTCCTCGACCACACTTGTGAAACCCATGGAAGGCAACCAAACATCAACACTCAACCCCTCCAATGTTAAAGCCATGCTGCAACAAGGTTAGGCAAACCTCATGACCTATATCCGTCATTAAGGTTTCAGCCCCTATCGCGGACCCTGAACAAGAACAAGCTTGGAGGAGGACTCCCACTTGAGGTAACTTGTATCATATCCAATTTATATTCCATTATTTTATTTATTTCTTTCTACCGCATTTGCACCTAAAAAAGTGATTAATAATAATGTAGTATAGGGCAGGTTAATAAAATACAAGATGTGCGGTAAGAATGATTTGGAATTCACATAGATGAAATGATGAATAGTTGCTCTGTTTTAATTTCCCTAAGCCCCTAGTTTACAACTTACTACTCTCCAACATATTGCTCTCATTGACTAAAATTGCTTTTGCCTTGATTTGGAAATTGTGGGTAGCAAAAGCTTAATCCAATTATAAGTTATTGTGAGATATGATATAGTGATAGGACTGCTATTCCTAGTTTGAAAGTGAAACTTAGATTTCCGAAGAAATTCTAAAACGATTTAAGTTACTCTGATTTGATTGGAAATACCTTCCAAAGCCATATGGTACATTACACTGATGGACCTTATGCATATGCAATTTGTCTTCACATTGAGCTTTGTCAAACTAGTATAGACCCATGTGAGATTTCATTCATTATTTTTTGAATTCAATACTTCACTTGCACATGTTGTACTTCTACACTAGAAGTAAGCGAATTACCATCATACAATCATTCCACAATAAAAAGAGAAACTCTATACCCTTCATTCTTAGTACCCTCTCCAGGTTCATTGCATAAAAAGGAAGTATAAGACATGGCTACAAGAAAAAAGAAAAAGAAAAGAAAAATAAAATGCATGCTTACATCATAAGCATGAAAAAAAGAAAGAAAAAAAAAGAGAAAAGGAAAAGTAGCCATGTTTCATCTCTGCAAAATAAGAGAGTCTACATAAATAGGAGTCATCTCAAATATCCTCATCCACTTCATTCCATCAGACATGCACAAGTCTTGAATAAAAATTGTTTTGAATTGATTTCTCCTAAGGCTTGCTCTTTTGACTTAGCAATATTATGTGTTGCAAATATGCCTACTATATTCCCTACCAAGCTCCACATACAAGCCTTATGTAGAGGTAGGATGAATTTAGGCAAATGCCTTGGTGAGGATATATTTTCACTACACACAAAGGAGAGACTTGACAGAATCAAATTGAGTTACTTAAAATCTTAATTGAACTCTCCAGAATTTGAGTGGAACTTGATTTCTAGGGTATGTGTGCTCTATTTGTTGTTCTATCTTTTAACCACCCATGAATAGGAGATGGCATAAGCCCCATAATGACTTAAGATGAAGTACTATGCTGATTTTTGCAATACTAGGTAGAGTATTTTGTTGTGAACATGGTACATTTGAAAAATAGAACATAGCAGCAACTCCTGATCATCAACCTAAAGCCTTGACTTTGCTCGGGACGAGCAAAGGATAAGCTTGGGGAAGTTTGTTGACGGCTGTTATATACCAATTTCACCTGTCAAAATAACTCAATTATGTGAAGGAAATATCATTTCTTGCACACATCACCTTTCTATTTAACCTATTTCCACTTGTACTTGGAGAAATTCGTGAATGCATGTATTTTATATAGAATTGAAGTGAAACAAGAGGATGGATCCTATAAAATATCATCCCATTCAATCAAGTGCGGACATGTGGCACCACATGGATCAAATGGCCCACAAACAAAAGTATCTGAGGCCATCTAACGGTGTAGCACCCATATCAAGGGATGGGGCCCACCTGGAAGTCACCCCAAGAAAGCACAGACCGTTTGGAGGACTTACCAAGTCGGCCGACCCCCCAAGTCGGCCAACCTGGTCTTTTCTCCAAACTTGGTCAGCTTCCACGTGTTGGCTCCTCCCGGCTTGAAGATGTCAATGGTGACTGATTTGCACGCTTTTGGTGGCGGGAATGGCCCTTCTCCAAGCTATAAATAGGACCTCTCACCCCTCACTTCAACACACACCGCTTGAGCATCATTCTATTGTATACACTAGTTCTCTTAGTCCTTAGTGGAGTTAGGATATAGAGAGGAGAGCCTCTAGTCCAAAGTCCAAGTTGGGAAAGGTATGGCTCATGTATCTTTTCTTATATTTGTGACTTTATACATAATAAATATATTATCTTTAGTCTTCTTTTAATCATATACTTGGATGACGCGTTTCTTGTTTGATTGTGGATTCCATGTATGTGGTAGGAGTAGTCTTTATGATTATGTCATGTCACTCTTAATCTATTATCATAAACACTACAAACCCCCACTGTAGCCTAATTAGTTATGATATGATCATGTTAATATAAATCACTTGTGCTATGTATCAACATTGGTTCAATGATGATTTAGTTCATTTCCTTAGGATGGCTTGTGTCCGAGCTCTTATGGTAATTACTTAATATGCTAGCATGGTGCTAGGAAAGAATGTAGCATTGAATGTCTCGTAGACCCACGGATTGAAGAGGTAGGCAGTAGGTGGTGACAACCCTATCTGTCCTTTGTAATCCCCCACGTTCGGCTATGCCACAGGCTCTTGGCGGGAGTCGCCTAGAGTTTCTAGGGGTAAATCCGTGCCCGATGTGTTGAACAACTTAGCATAAGTATTCACCATTGACATGCTCGTTAGTACCTAACCTAGGCTATGTATATGTATATTAGAAGCATTGTAGGAGCAACCCCCCAATTCTAGGTATAACCTCCATTAGGACCCATTTAGCCTTTAGAATAGATTGCTTAGAGGTGTGTGTCATACTACCCATATTATCAACTTACCCCTGTCTTGATAATTTATTAGTATCCCATAGCTTGATCATAAGAGTAGTGCCTACTTTACTCCATTGCCTTCCTTTGGGATAAATACAATACCCTTGGGACTACTCTTGGGTGAAATGCTACACGATAGTTTTTGTTCTCTTGCGGACCTCATCTCTTTCCAGAGATGATCTGTTACGTAAGTAGCCGTCAACACCCGCCGTACTTGGCGATGTCATTCGGTGCGAGGAAACAAGGTGCAAACATGTCACTTCACGGGTTCATCCCCCTGCCGAAGTTATCGCACCCACCGTCCATCATAAAAGCCCCCAACTACCCGCCTCTCCCGAGCTTGAGCCCGGGAGGAATCATTTGCTTGACCTCTCGCATTGAGACTCGGGTAGGCTAGATACCCCAACCTTGGAAGGCCGAGGCGTTGGTGGTGGGCCCCTCCTCAAGACGGAGGGCACCTTCGGTTCGTAGCTGCATAGTGGTCATGTACGATTGGGTCCAGTATGTTTGGTACCCTAGGTACAAATCTTTGTCACCAGGATTCGATCACTGTAAGGCTGTTAACAAAGCTATAAGATATGTGCAAGGAACTAATAACCTCATGTTAACATATCAGAAATCAGACTCACCAGAATAGTGGGATACTAGGACTCAGATTTTGCGAGGTGTGTGGATATAACAAAATCCGCATCGGGCTATATTTGCACCCTCGCGAATGGGGCTATTTCGTGGAAAAGCTCCAAACAAACCATCATGACATCATTCACAATGTATGCTGAGTTTGTTTCTTGTTATGAGTCTAGTGAACAGATTATGTGGCTTAAAAATTCGTACCCAAACTAACAGTGGTTGGCAACATTAAGAAACCACTTAAGCTATGTTGCGACAATGAACTCGCAATATTGTACTCTCACAACAACAAGCTGAGTGGTGTTGCCAAACACATCGACATTAAGAACTATGTTGTAAAACAAAGAATTGATGGTCATATCATCAGTCTAGAGCATATTAGTGTCGATTGAATGCTCGTGGATCTGCTAACAAAGTCTTCCGGTCAGCATGTTCAGGAGACATGTAACCTGTATAGGTTTGAGGAAGAGCCTATGAGACCTTGATACTCAGGGAACAAACTCAAAACTAGGATATGTTTTGAAGCGTGAGATATAATGTGGTTGTTGAGTCGAGAAGTACATAACAGGCTCTCTTCGATACGCCGAGCATGAGGAAATAATATCAAAAGTCTATGTGCTAACTTAATCATTTTATGTGACACATGGTCAAGCGGGAGAATGTTAAAATGTGTTCATGTGGGTTAGGAGTCAATTATGGTTGTAACTGACTTGGTCCCCTCTTTCCTTCTCAGGATGTTGATCAGGACACCCACGCCAACTGATTCAGTTGGAGAGGCCCCTGGGGCACTTCCTCCTCTATATAAAAAAGGCACCAGCACCTAAGACAATTAATCCAATCTAAGACATGCCAATAACCTACAACTCAGAACCAATGATTACCTTGATGAAGAAGCCTCATGAAGGCCTCCTTGTTCGTCTGTTTGTCGACATCTTCATCACCGGTGAGCTCACAACATAAGAGGAGCCGCCGGCTCTGCGCCACCATCTCCGACATCCACACAGCGCTGCACCACCATCGCCAACAACATCGGTGAAGTTGTCCAGACTCCGCACTGCGTCAACCATCGCCCATCTACGCTTCATCGAGATACAATGGCCACTACTACTTCCTCTACTGTGAAGTATATGCTCCTCTAAACCTAACCCTAGGTTACTTTCTAGATTGCTTGGTGTTTGCTCTTCTGTTGCTTCTCTGTTCATTCACTTAACCGAGCCCTAATGTCAAGTAGGCACCTAAGTACCCTCCATGGAATCTAACAGCCACAGGCTCGTGCTCTCAAAGCTATATCATCAGGTTAATTAAGCTCAATTGTACAGTGACTGACTAAACTAGAATGTGAATATTTTTCTATCCGTGTTCGTCGGGAAAATAATATGTTTTATTGCTCTGTTTGGGTCTACCAGGGACACTGTCTAAAGGAAGCATATCAGACAAAGATCTTATGAAAGAATAAATGGAAATAGATTAGATAAGATCTGGATTAGAGAGAAATAATCTGTTAGGAAAGGAAATATATAACATGGTGTGTTATAGATAGAAATAAAAGATAGAAGCGGTTGGAGTTTCCTCCAACCACCTTAGCGTAGATTGGAAGGTACACATGGCCCCTAGCCTATATAATATGCCCTCCACCCCTCATGTAATCTATCGAAGAATAAAGGAATTTCCCTAGAGGGTTGTTCCTTCCTTCGGTCACCGGACTGGGGATCAGCCCAGCCCCGAACCTGGTATCAGAGACCACATAGCGATTAATCCTTATGGCCGCCGCTGTACAAGATCCTAAGACTTCACTCTCCAAGATCTTTGTGTCATGATGACCCGCATGATGGGGCAGAGTGACACCATCAACAAGCACCTGGACAATCAAGGTCGGCGCCTTATGCGTCTGGAGGAAAACTCGACCGCTACCACCACATGCAACCTGTTGATCTACCCAGATCTTCAACTCGCCGTGCCGCTGGTGCCTTCTTTAGCAACCGTCTCCACCCAGAATAAGGCCATCGATCAGCGGGAGACCAGCACCACACTAGTGTTCGTGCTTCCTATCAACGTCGGTATGGATCTGCCCCCAGACGTGGTCGTCCACAACTCTACCTCGGTCGGACAGGTGAATCCCTCTGACCAGTCCAAGGCGGTTTCATGGCAGGCAACATGGCTACAAATCGTGGACGTCCACCTACCCCAACTCTCCCCACTGCGATTTTTGAGTGAGGCATCACACAGATGGCAGCGTGGTCAAAAATCTGGAAGGCTCATCTCCTGCCTTGCCTCTATTCCCTTGACTACACCACCAACACCTCTACGACCGCAGAGCTTGGCCTCCTCATCCACATTGATGGCATGGAGATCTCTGTCACCATGCTCTAGGTGGCCGCCACGCTCGACGTGCACCACATGGTTCGCCATGTGCATTGCCTCATCTCGTCCGCCTATATCACCTCTGAAGATCATCCCAAGTCGTGACCTCCACCGGCACCCGACTTCCTTGTACTCGCACCTCCATGTCAAGCTGGGAGACTTGACTATTTTCCTCACCACGAAGAAATCCTACTCGAAGCCATCATCGGCATCACTACCTCGCCACTCTGAAAGCTCAGTGTGAGGACGAGCTGATGTTGGTGAGGGGGAAATGTTGTGTATTGGGTCTACCAGGGACACCGGCTAAAGGAAGCATATCATACAAAGATCCAGAAGATTAAATGGAAATAGATTTGATATGATCTGGATTAGAGAGAAATAATCTGTTAGAGAAGGAAATAAATAATATGGTGATTTATAGATAGAAATAAAAGATAGATATAGTTGGAATTTCCTCCAACCGCCTGAGCGTAGATTTGAAAGGGGCACATAGCCTTTGACCTATATAATGTGCCCCTCCCTCCTCATGTAATCTATCGTAGAATAAAGGAATTTCCCTAGAGAGTTGTTCCTTTCTTTAGTTATCGGGCTGGAAATCAACCCAGCCCATGTGACACTATTCCCACCACGCTTCACAACATTTATATGTGAGTGTAACACGGTGAAAGAGGAAGAACTTTGTTTTAGCAATCACAATGATAAAATGAGACAGATTACAAGAATCGGTAATGAAGCACAGAAAAAACGACACTGGGTTTTTCTTTTTGGCACTGATGGAGACAGACAAATCAACATTCTGGATGCAACTACCATCGCTTTAAGGTACTAGCAATGCAAGAGATATAGACGTGCAATTATTACTTTTTCAAAAAACCGGCTTAAAAGTGCACTTAACCGTAAATACTCTTGAAACTTGGCTCATAAAGCGCTATTTGTGTGGTATCAATCTTTGCCATGGCAATTTCACAGGAAGAATTTTGAGGATGGTGATTATCATAATCAGCACAACATCAATACATAGTCATTAGGTGGCAAATTCCATCTGATCACTAGCATTGACTGATCTTGGCTTGGTAGAGGATTGCATGAACTTTTTGCGCTAGGCAGACGGAACTGAACAATAACTAGATCAACCATTAAAGGAAGTCATATGTGCTAACTGCTATTGAAAACTTTAGGCAGAATACTCAACTTCATCCTCAACCTTTCACCTAAAATTCAGTTTGATCCTTAAACTTTCAAAAGTTTGAGGGTCTGTTTGGTTTCCTTACACACCGCGTCACAGCAGTCAACGTTGCAGCTTCAGCGCGAGCAACACACGTTTGCTTTCCCACAAAAGGTAAGGCGCTCCACAACTCCCGCAACAGCCCACCCGTTGTTTTCTCCCGCCATAAGTGTGGCGCCAAATTTGGCCACAACATTGACGCCGCCGCACTTACGGCGTGGCAAATTTTGACACCGATCCAAACACTCCCTCAATTTAGTCCCTAAACTTTAAACAACTAGCTTATTTTCATCCCTAGTCTGAGATGACCATCCATAAGGACATGTCACACCATCTATTATGCCACATCATCTACCCCATCCCACTTAGAAAAAAGATTATGAATTATGCATATTACAAGAAGGTAACGAGTTGATTTACCATGAGTGGATTTAGACGGACGCATGGAGATACACGACTCTATTTTTTTGTAAACTACCATGTGATATACCATATATCATTATACATATATAGAAAACCTTATCAAAATTTGAAATCTTGAAGGCAGGTAAAAAACATCAGTAAATTACAAGCATATATTATCAGAGATAATTATTATTAAAAAAATAATATGCTACTTGATTACTGATTCACCAACTATCAATTTAGAGGTTTCGCAATTGCATAATAAGTCATACAATCTGCAACCAACTAGGATCCGAAAGGACACTACTACAAAAAGTATTTTCACAGGAGCCTCAATTTTTAAAACACGGGCGGTTTGTAAAAAAATGCGATTGTGATGACGAATGATACAATAACCGCCTGTGATGACTGAACATCACACACTAATTTTAAAAACAACCGTCTGGGTAAATACATTATCTTCAGGCGGCTATTAGTTAAGAACTGCCTGTACTCTAACAAACTTTACATGCGGTTTTTAATTAACCACCGCCTGGGTAAATACATGATTTTCATGGGCGGTCATTGTTTCAGAACCGCATGTACTAGTTCAAACATCACAAGCAGTTTTTATTGAAGAACCGCCTGGGCAAAGTCATTGTTTTCACATGCTGGTTATTAATTGAAAACTACCTGTGATGCTGATAAGCTCCTGTCAAGCTAATACCTTCACAGCAAGCTCTTGTAGATCCAAGTAACACCTGTGACTCATCGTTTGGATTGTTGAAAGCCAAAATTGAAGCCTGACGATACCTTGGAAGGATTTCCCCATCCATTTGAAGGATTTCTTTCCCTCCTGTCCACTTGAAAACCTAGGAAGATGCTCCTTTATCAGTTTTAATGCCTGAATATATTGACTAAAAATCAATACCTTCTCTCTTAGTGCTTCACACAAGCGATGAAGCGAACAACTTCAATCACAAATCTTGTTTTTACCCGTTTCATAGGGATTTGACGTTGATCCTTCAAGCATAGATTTATCAATAAGTGAATCTTCCTCATCAGACATGTTAATGGCAGTTATAAGTGACAGGTGTGCTGAAGCTAACGAAATCTGAATTGGACTGAAGACAAAGAGATCCTGCATATGAGTGGCAATGTCCAGGTTAGACAGCGTGAAGCTATGATGGAAGCCTTCAACAACATGAAAAGTTATGCTAAGGTTATGCTTGCATCAACCAAGGCATGTTGTGAGGGCATAACATTTGTTGGGGGCAAGCATAATCGTGATGCCCCAACCAGTGTTATGCCTTGGTTGATGCAAGCATAACCTTGACATCACTTTTCATGTTGTTGAAGGCTGCCATCATAGCTTCACGCTGTCTAACCTGGATATTGCCACTCATATGCAGGATCTCTTTGTCTTCAGTACCGTTGAGATTTCGTTAGCTACGATATACCCTTCGCTTGTAACTTCCATTAACATGTCTGATGAGGAAGCTTCACTTATTGATAAATTTATGCTTCAAAGATTAAGGTCAAATTCCTATGAAAAGAGTAAAAATAAGATTTGTGATTGAATTTGTTCGCTTTGTCGCTTGTGTGAAGTACTAAGAGGGATGGTACTGATTTTTAGTCAATATATTCAGACATTAGAACTGATAAAGTAGAATCTTCATAAGTTTTTGAAATGGAGAGAATAGAAAGAAATCCTTCAGGGCTTGTTTGGATGTACTCAATCTAATTGGATTGAAGTGGATTGGGGTGGAAAATGAATTAATTTTCTCCTCAATCCACCTCAATCCACTTAGATTGAAGTGGATCCACTCCTATACAAACAATCCCTCAAATGGATGGGAAAATCCTTCCAAGGTATCGTCAGACTTTAGTTGAAGCTTTTAACAATCCAAATGATTAGTCCCGAGTGTTACTTGCATCTACAAGTGCTTGCTGTGAAGGGATTAGCTTGACAGGAGCTTCAAGATTTGTGCTTCTAGATGTTGTTTGGAACACAACTATTGGAAGGCAAGCCATCAACATCAAGGACAGGAGAAATTTATATACACGTACAATTCAATAACTTATAGGATAGGTGAAGGTGATAAATATGATAGTAAGGCCAAAAAGGATTACTTGTCCAAATTAGTCTTCTCTGCAGAAGATGAATTTAATAATGTTCGAAACATGCTATCTAAAGCTGAAATGGAGCATTGTTCTAAGTTGATATCATATGATACAAATATAAACAATATATATCATACATTTTTTTCCAGCATTGACATCTTCTCGCATATAGGGTTTCAAATCCTTTTTAATGCTTCTGTCTATGCGCTTGATGTTTTCTAGTTTGATGATAAGGTACATCTCTCCATACTCCCCTTCATTATCTCCCACATTCTCAGCCCCAACAATATTTGCTTTCCATAAACAACTATGTGCATCTTCTCAGCTTCTGGATCTTGTACGTAAAAAACTTGTGCAATACGATCAACGAGAACCCACGGGTCATTATTATAACCCACTCTGTTCAAGTCTAGTAGTGTCAGCCCGTAGTTCTCCACTTTCACACCATCAGGATGTTTGATCCATTGGCACTTAAGTACGGGCGTTACCATTCTTTTTCCATAATCGAGTTCCCATATTTCCTCTATAAACCTAAGGTATGTGGTCTTTTGCCCTTATGGATCATAAGCCTCTATACGAACACACTATTTTGTATCACACTCTTATCGTCTTTTTCCTTAGTGTAAAATGTGTAACTATTGATGTCATATTCTCGCCATGATGTCGCCAAAGCAGATGGGCCAGAAGCTAACTTCTTCATTGTAGCCTCTTCTATAGAGTTTCCGTATGGTATATTTGTGTCTATTAACCATTCAATGAAACATCTTTTGTGCTCTTTCATGATCCAGTCCTCTGTGTGGTCTTGGTTTTTTTCGCGAAGCTCAATTTGGTGTTCCTCGATATACGACTGAGCTATTGTGAGTTGTTGTAGGACACCAAAATGTGCACAGCGTACATTATTATAATATTGAATGATAAAAGTTTTCTTACCCACTTTGCCTCTCCCACGTAGTCTACCCTCATGTACTGGTATAGGCACACCTATCGGTTTTCCATCTTTGGTGTAATCAGCGCAACCCTCAATCACTTCTTCAGTGGTGTATCCTTCCATAATTGAACCCTTTCGTTGAGCATGGTTCCACACATACCTTTTAATACTCCTAAATATCTCTCCAATGGAAATATATGATGTAAATATAGTGGCCCTAATCCTTTTATCTGATAAACAAGATGTATGATTAGGTGTACTTGCATATCAAAAAAGGATGGTGGGAAACACATCTCAAGCTTGCACATAGTCTCGATGATGTACGTTTTCAAATAGTCTAAATCTTCACGTCTTATCACCCTTTGCGATACAACATTGAAGAAGTAACACAAACGTGTGATGACAACTTTCATATGCTCATGTTTGATCACCCTTATTGCAATGGCAAGGAACATTGTCATCATCATGTGACAGTTGTGAGAATTATAGTCAAATAAAGACTAGTCTTTCATCGAGACTAGTTTGCGGATATTGAATGAGAAACTCGTGGGCACTTTGATCACACGCAAGCATTCGTAAATTGCCTTTTTCTCTTGTAGTGTCAAGTTGTAGCTTGCCGGGAGAAGGTAATGCTTCATGTTTGCCTTTTGTACTGGGTGAAGCTCTGGTCTCATATGAAGATTTACTAGGTCCATACGTGAATTTAATTCGTCTGTTGTTTTCCTCGGCATGTCCAGCAAGGTCCCAATGATGCTGTCAAATACATTCTTTGTGACATGCATCAAATCAATACTATGGCAAAATTCCAGATTCTTCCAATACGAAAGATACTTGAAAAAATTGATTGTTCCTTGAAAGCCATGTCCGTTGTATCACCTGAAGATGTACTTTTCTTTCTCTTTGTTCCTTTACATTTTTTACCCTTACCGAAAGCAATATGAATGTTCTTGACCATTCCGAACACGAGTTTTGCACCGTAAGGTTTTTGTGCAGTATCTTTTTTGATTTTGTTATCAAATTGTTCTTTCATCTTCCTATACTTGTGTGTATCTGTCATGAACCGCCGGTGTCTCATGTACACTGTTTTTCTGGATGAAGTGAGGTATAGAAATCCAGTTCTATCCACGGACCTTTCACAACCTTTCTTCCCTTTCATTTGTCCCGATAATGCAAACAGTCTGGGATAATCATGCACAGTAACGAATATCATTGCTCTTTGCGTGAAATACTCCCCCTTGTACTCATCCTATGTACGTACCCCTTCATTCCACAACTTTGCCACATCCTCCATTAAAGGTTCCAAGAACACATCAATTTCGATGTCGGGTTATTTTGGACCTTGGATAAGAACAAATAACAAAATATATTTCCTTTTGTGACACAACCACATCGGTAGGTTGTACATCATTAAGACCACGGGCCATGTGTTGTGTATGCTCCTTTTTTCACCAAACAGATTCATTCTGTCTGTACCCAAGGCAAACCTTACATTTCTGATTTCCTTTGCAAATTCTGGATACCAAATATGAAAATTTTCCACTAGGTTGCATCACCAGGGTGTCGAATATGTTTTTCATTCTTCTTGCACTGCTCGAAATGCCAATGCATAAGATCATCCTCCCTAGGGTTTGAGAACAAACGCTTCAAACGATCAATTACTGGAAGGTACAACATAACTAAGGCAAGAATTTTTCTCTTATTCTTCCTGTCTACATCGTCAGAAGTATCGTCATCGTCACCTTCAAGGCCAATAATAAACTTCTTATTCTTCTAAGACTTTTTCATGTTGGTAACATACTGGTGATTGTAGTCCTTCTTGTATCTACTGACACCGCAGATGGTGCATCTAGTTGCGAGCTCAAGCTCTTTGCCATATAGAATACAATGGTTCCACTACAAGGATTCCGGTTTATCGCAATGAAAAAAATCATCACAATAGGTCGTTTTTCGTCGCAATAGGTCACTATTGCAACAAAAAAGAGCATGGTGATAGTTTTTACGAATTGTCATAATAATTCCTTTTGTGATAGGTTATTGCGACGCCTTGACATTCGTGGCAAATAGTATGGTATTGCAATGATTTCACATCAGTGGCAAATAGTACGTTATTGCAACGATTTCACGTATTGGGATGATTTAATGTATTGCAACGAATAGTACGGTATTGCAACAATTTCACAATCGTGGCAAATAGTACAGTATTGCAACAATTTCATATTCGTGGCAAATAGTATGTTATTGCAACGATTTAGCATATTGCGACAATTTAACGTATTGCAACGAATAGCATGGTATTGCAATGATTTCACATTCATGGTAACTATATGTGATTGCAACGGTTTTGCATTCGTAGCAAATAGCACGGTATTGCAACGAGTTCACATTTTTGGCAAATAGTATGTTATTGCAACGATTTAGCGTACTTTGACGATTTAACGTATTGAAACGAATAGCATGATATTGCAACGATTTCACATTCATGGTAATAGTATGTGATTGCAACGATTTCTCGTTCGTGGCTAATACTGCAGTATTGCAATGATTTAGCGTATCGCGAAGATTTAACGTATTGCAATGATGCAGGGTATTGCAACAATTTATGGTATTGCGACGATTTAACATATTGCAAGGAATATCACGGTATTGCAATGATTTCACATTCGTGGCAAATAGTACAGTACTACAACGATGTCACAACCGTGGCAAATAGTATGGTACTGCGATGATTTAACGTCCATGGCAAAAAGTATGTTATTGCAATGACTTCACAAACGTGAACGATTTCAGATCCGTGGGAAATAGTATGGTACTTCAATGACTTCACATCCGTGGCGAATAGTTTGGTATTGCAATGATTTCTTATCTGTGGCAATAGGTTCGTAATGCAACGTTTTTTGATCTGTGGCAATAGATTTCTAATGCTACGTTTCCTTATCTATGGCAATAAGTTCGTAAAGCAATGTTTTCTGATCTGTGGCAGTACGGTTGTAATGCAATGTTTAATGATTTGTGGTGATAGAGGTGTAATGCAACCTTTTCTCATCTGTGGCAATAGTGTTGTGATGCAACATTTTCTGCGTGGTGGCAATAGCAGTCTAGTACAACGCTTTTTGAGTTGTGGTCAAATGTTTATACTGCAACATTTTGTAATTCATGGCAATAGCTTCCTATTGCAACAATTTATCATTCGCGACAAGAAATTCGTAATGCCACGTTTTATAATTTGTGGCAGTAGAATCCTAATACACCAGGTTTGAAAATTAGTGACAACAGAATCACGAGTTTAACAATAAACATCCATCAATTGAGATTGCAACACGCATAACAACACTCAAGTAGTACGGTCGCGACGTGTTTGGATGTAATATTGCCTAAGCGGACCGGGAATAATTGTTTGCAGCTGGTGGCTTTTGGCGGTTCCTTTGTTGGACCTTTTGTGGAGTGGTCTCCATCATCATTTTGTGCATTTCAGCCATTGAGACGCACATGTCATGCATTTCCATAGCTCTCTGTTCACGATCAGCTGCTATCCGACCTTGTAAGTTCTGGACTTGAACGTTTAACTCTTCATTCTTCTTGTTTATGCAGTCCATCTGGGTGGTTAAGCTATCATTTCTTCCTTCCAACTCCTGCACTTGGTGATTGAGGCCTTCATTTCTATCTTCTAAGTTTTGAACTTGGTCGTTGAGGTGTTCAGCTATCTGGATACGCATACGATCATGTTTAGGACCAGTAGGGTTAGCCATATAACCACTCCCCCGAACCTGTGATCCTGGACACCCGATTGATGATCTATAACAACACTGGAGGATGTGGTTTCTCTTCTCATTTGGAATTGGGGCTACCTGCTCAGCTTCCATGTCGTCCACTTGGGCACGTGACTGGCTCCATATATGAAATGAAAAGTAACAAGTACATTTCAAATATTTATTCAATTGGGGATTGTTTGAAGTGTTACTCACATGTACATCTTCTGCCTGCTCGTTTGCCCAGGCACTATTATTCTAATGGCTTGCCTCCCACATTTGTATGTCATATGGTTCTTCTCCGGTCTCTGGGTCTCGCTACATAAAATACAAGTAAAATTCAACATGTAGGTATACATATTGATTGCAGTGCAAAGTAAAAGAGTGATTTATTTTTCATTCCTTCTCGTAAAGAAGTTGGGCATAGGATTTGGAGCCAAGCAAGTGATTCACCTTTTGTCTTGTTCGATTTTGAGAATTGGTCCCGCTTAATGACTGCAATAATTTAAAGAATTAATTCCACAAATGAATGTAAATCAAATAGTTTTTGTATGATGTGAAGCTATTAAAAAGTTAGTTGACCTTGAATCGCTCAGTCCCAAAATATTCTTTTGGGTGCAACCACTCGGGCACAGGTACGTCAGCAGGCTTGTTTTGTATGCGTTCTTCATCAGTAGAATAACTTTTATAGGTGGCATGCAAAGTCGAGCGCCACCCCTTGTAGCGCTCACGAGCAACTAAAATTTTTCTTGCACTCTCCGGTGTGTCCTCCATGTCCCAGGAATCCTGTACATTGTATAACAAGTTGTTGTAAACGTACAAGATGGATATTGCTAGAAAAAAAATACTTGTGTGGGGTGACAACATTAACAAGAATGTCTCATACTATATCTCTCTTGTTACTATCGCCAACCTCTGCCCACTTCCTTGCACCCCTAAGGGATGCATGTTTTTTTGTAGACATAACCACATCATCGACAAAGTGCCGCTGATTGATACCAATCGCAACACCAACCTAGTGCAGAACTGAATTGGTAGCTTCACATGCTCTGTTCTACTAACTTGGGATGCATAGCGTATTCTGGCAACCTTAAGTCCTTTAGCCACACTTCTTCCTAACTTCCTTCCTTCTGTTACATTGATTCAAACAGTAAATGATTAAAGCAAATTACCGCCTGACCAAGTTTAGTATCATGTACAAATAGTATGAAAAGAAGAAAAGTCTGATGTTCATACCATCTTCAGGATGAGTCCGGCAAATACGAGCGTGGGACGACCACATCCCAGCAGCATTTTGTTCTGTATTACTCCCTCCTGGTTAATATTAATTGTTGTATCAGACCAACAAATGAACTAGAAATGAACTAGTTAGGACTATCTGAACGACAACTATTTTGATCGGGGGGGGGGAGTACATTGTTGACTTCTTGTTGTTGTTCATACCCAAAATGAGCCATCAGAAACACATGTCAGTGGCGCTACTGCACCTGTAGTACTGCAAAGGATTTTCAGTCCAGTAGTGAAGCAGGCAAGACTAAGGGGACGGGCATGCAGCTGGCAACGCTAGACTAGACAAAGATAGGGTTCGCCGGTTCGGTCTGACTGACATCAGTTGGAGCGCGTCTCGAAGAGAATTATTAGTTGCAGGGCGAGTAATGAATGCCAGCGGTAGCAGGTGGTGAATGCAAGACAAATAAAGCCAGACATCTTGCGGGATTGAAATCCTCTGCAGTACTGGACCTGCAGTAGCTGCCACTGACATGTGGACCCATGAGACATTGGGTCCACTTGTCAGTGGTGGCCACTGCAGGTGCAATACTGTATAGTCCCAGCTTGCGACACTTAACAAAGTGAGGGTTCGGTCTGGCCGAGGTTACATGGAGCAACTCTCGAGGATGATTGGTGGCAGGGCGAGTAATGGCCAGAGATTTGCGGGTGGTGGGGTCATCATGGTACACGAGGGATAGGACGTGGCGATGGGTGAGGGAGACACATCGGGGAGGATACTAAAGTGACCAGCAGCAGGGCGTTGGCGTTGGTGCCGGCCGGAGTGGCCAGCGGCGAGAGAGCACAGCGTGGTGGCATAAAAAATCACGCAATGACACAGGCTGATGAACTGTTAACTATAAAGACTAAGAAAATAGAATCACAAGGCATGGTAAAACAATTAGTAGAGCCTAGGAAAGAGTGCAAATGACCATGATACACCCATCATCAATACATTTAAAGGACATAACGTAGTCTCTCGAATGCTCCAAATTCAATGCCAAAGGAGTAAAAAACTAACACGCTCTGCCAAAACAAATGGCGCAGTAGAGAGGCAGGTAGTAATGCGATGTGATATGGGTAGTTGGAAGCTACCGATAGAGTTGGAGTGGGACATTTTTTAAGCTCTAAAAGTAATATTACGTTGGGGCGGAAGGAATATTTCTGGTTTGTATATCTATACCCGTTGTTGTTTCATGCATCTTAGTACCAGGGAGTGAAGAATCTCAGGGTTCCTAACATCATGTGCTGCAATATTCTCTGCATACGATGCAAAAGAATTAATGTTTTCTAATAAATTTTAATTTTGATAGTAAACACATTTATAGTTATACCAGGTGCTTGTTGGCCACCATGAATGCTTGTAGATGACATCACAATTTGATGTCTTGTTCCAAATGTAAAGAGTATTGTAAGTAGTCATTGCAAATAATAGTGATAACGTCAGATTACATGATCGACATAAATTTTGGATTGGACGGTGTGGTTTCTATAAATTGTATTGTTTGTTTGCAATGGAGGAATTAGAAATGAAGGATTAGAAAAAAAACGTACGATCCTAGAAAGCCACAAGAAAGAAAAAAGTGTAAAAACCGTGGGAACTGAAAATCTTAGGAATACAAATTTGTAAAATAGGAATGAGAGTACAACATTTGGAGTGGTTGATTAGATAACCCGTGCGTCATTTACTTCTAAATCCATAATTACATACTACCTCTGGTTTTTAATATTTGTTGTTCCCGGCAAGGAATTGAACTAGAAATAAGCTACCGTAATAAGCTGTCGGTGCGACATTTATTTTGGGACAGATGTAGTATATGCTATATATATATATATATATATATATATATATATATAACTAAATTTGTGAAACAGAAGACCACATTTCTTCTTTGTTAATTTATTTAATCTTCGTATGTCAGCATGGAGCGTGTAGAACTTAAGTAGCCCAAAACTCCATGGA
Organism: Tuctoria greenei; assembly: GCA_036927565.1. Classification (NCBI taxonomy): domain Eukaryota; kingdom Viridiplantae; phylum Streptophyta; class Magnoliopsida; order Poales; family Poaceae; genus Tuctoria; species Tuctoria greenei. Next base: position 105,068,227 of record JAYESD010000003.1, on the reverse strand, counting down.
CCGTGTAGAACCAAGTCAATATAGCTCTATAAAAAGACGGCATGGATCGTGTAGAACTTACCTAGCACAAAACTAGAGTCCGGGATGTGATGTCGCAGGGATGTGTCGACGACGAAGAGGTTCGGTAGAGTCCATCAAACTTGGTCGCTCGGCGTTGTACCCAGGAGTCACCACCACCAAGAGCTTCGATGTGTCACTGCGAGATCCATGGGGAAAAAATTGTAAAAACCATGGGAAATGAAAATACGGCAATTTCTTAGGAATACAAGTTTGGAACAGAGGACAAATAGACAACACATTTGGAGTACTACGAGATCACCAGAAGAGCCAGGCAGCGGTGTGTCGGGAACGGAGGCCAGTGTTTCCATTTATACCCATCGTGGCTGAAATTGGGTTACAATAGGCGGGACTGAAATTGGAGGCGCAGGGAGTAAAAATTAAATTGTCAAAATATCAATTGTGGCGCGCCAAGAAGAACGAGAAAATTTTTGCAGGCGTGGAGAATTTGATGCTATATGTGCCCTTGTGCATGCACACAATCGTGATTAATTACATGTCATGTCATGTCGATTCCTGCACATGGTGTGTGTAGCTAGAGGGGTATACTTCTTCGGACAACTTGCTCGCTTCTTAATTCATCTTTGTTGCCATGCATGGAGATCAAAATCTCAATGTAGTCATTTGCTAGCTAGTGGGACATTCCAAAAAAATACGAACAAAAATATGAATCGCCAAATGTATATGTGCTAATGCAAACGATAAGCAAATACAGAACACCCAAGTTCACGAAAGGACGATGGTAAACAATCAGCATTCTGTAACATTAATCACAATGAAATGATAACATGTAGTATATACTACTACTAAAAATACATTTTCACATGCACTGACTACAAATGAAAAAATTGAGTGAAAGAATACAAAAGAGGAAAACGCAGCCTCAACCACGATCTCAATGGAGTTTCAACCAAGAGTCGTCGATTGTCGCAACACAACGAATTCTTGACTAGACATTGAACAATAGTTATCTCGCCCCTTTTCCAGAAAGGAGTTGTTTTTTGCTACTGCATAGGACACATTGTTCATGAACAGAAAAAACATTTTTTATTAACATAAAAACAACACATATATTACAAACAAGAACTACGAAAGCACATAGAAAACAAGAAAAAGAAAAACTACAAAACTACTCTACTCAGAGGCGGAGGAGATCTACTCCACCTCCTTCTCCGCCGCCGCTGCCTCCTCCTCCTCCGGCACTGCCGCCTCCTCAGGCAATTGAGTCCGAAGCTTCTGGGCGACGATCTGCAGAAGTTGCTGGCGCCCCTCCACCCCAACCACCTCCCCGACGTCTGGTAGAGGATGTTGAGACGACCAGCTACAAACCCTAACCCGAAGCAGTAGTGGCCGGCGGTGTCCATGCTGGTGCAGACGGGAAGTTTCCCAAGACCCAGACGGTCACACGAGCGACATGTATCGGAAGATACTTCCTGTGCCAATTTGGCGAGCTTTTTTGCGTGCCCGGCGGTGGCGAAAATGTGCTCAGTGGCCTCCTTCAGGCACTCATCGAGTTCATTGAAGTGGTGTTCAAGGAGGCAGACAGTCTCCTGAACCCAAACGGGATGAGGAGGTGCGGGCGCAGGCGGAGAAGGGGACCAAGGAGGTGCGGGCGCTGCCTGTTCCACTGACATTGGACACAACGGAAATGGAGAAGAAAGAGGTTCAGAGGACGTCGAAGGCCTGGAGCGCTTTGGTGCGGGGCTACCCATTTGTGCGGCGACGGAGGTGCGGAGAAAGAGAGAGAGGTGGTCGGTGATGGTGCGGTTTGGAGGCTACGATCGATGGAGGGGTGCGGCAGAGACGCAAGAGGACGGGTGTGCCTTTATAGTAGGTCGTCGTCTAAGCGCGCGAGTGGAGATGATCAGATGCTTCGAAATTGTGCTTTTGAACTGGTGGGTGGGTCGAAGTTAATCCAGACCGCAGTTTGCCTCCTCTAGGTTATCGCAACGGCTCGACACGTCCCACCTCGGCTTCACAGGCAGTTTATTAATTTGACACGCAAAGGGTCTGTGGTATGCAATGGCCCACCTGCATACTTTGTAGGTTCGTCCCGCGGTGTTTTAGTTTTTCAGTTCCAATTTTTAAGTATATATATATATATATATATATATATATATATATATATATATATATATATATATATATATATATATATAGTTTGAGACTTGTTGATCACGTGCTGATTATTAGTTGTCGCATCAGAAGAGCTTGTTTGGCTCATGATAAGGAAAATTATTCTTTGTACGTAGTATAAAGTATAAGTTGGTCGGCGTTGCCATTCGTACCCGAAGGATGCAGCCAAGTAGTTGCTCTAGCAGGTGTATGCTAATTACATAAGTGTGTGGCCGGGTCATGTGGTTAGTCCATGATGCACCCTAAACCCGGTGTTGAGGCCGTGTATGTGCGTACACTCTAGTGACATGTGACAAAGTGTCCAGTCATCAATTGCGTTTGGTTTGACATCGAAGTTGGATTGGAGATATAGGATCATCCATTTCTTTATGTATTGGATCATCAAAATTAACGTTTGGTTGGATGGACTGGATGATCCAATTTTTTGTTTGGTAGGTTGGATGAAACTTGGATGGATTATTGAATCATCTAAGTTTATAATTTCATAATATTAATTATTTATATATTAATTAACGTATTACTAGCAAATATTGATGTTAATATCATAATTGTAATTATTAATCAACAATAAACAAGTTAATTATCACTAATTACATTACTAAGAAGCATAATTAGATAAGGTGGATGGACTCACATCCAACCAAATATCCTGGACCATCTCATCTAGCATCTACGAGGAATATTTTATATTCCTCGAACCTGGATCACCCTGTCCGTCTGACCGCAAAACAAATAACATATGACTAGACAATCTAATTAATCCAAGTCAATTCAATCCAAGACAAGCAACCAAACACAGATCTTTTTGGCCGCGTCGTGCTCGTGCGCAAGATGATGGATCGTGCACGCCGAGTGTCAAGTTATTCGGATCGCTGAGCAAATTTCGGACGTGGAGTTTGTGTGCCCGTGCGCGCTGCAAGATTCGGCGCGTTGGCGTACACGGCAATCATCAGGGCTGGGTGGCATAGTCGCGGGAACCTTACAGTGCGCCCTTGGTTGTATGGCTGTAAGATTCAGAGCGTGAACGTACATGGAAACCATCTGGGCAGGGTCGCACATAGACAGTTGTGTGGCCCTGCCGCAGATAATTCGATTCCCGCACCAAGGGGTTAAGAGATAAGACCACCTGATCCGTCGGCCGCAGCGGTTTCTTCTAAAACTTACTCTATGTCTCTATCCCTCTATACTTTAAGTATATCCTCTATACATCCAGCATTTCACTCGGACACATCTATACTTCTAGTAATCTACTCTATATTTATAGTTCAGTAAGCTTTATCGTGAACCACTACAGATGGTCTTAAAGGTAGGCCCGACTCTAGGCCAAGGCGGGAGGGGCTACCGCCTATGGCCAGGCCGGTGGGTGGGGCACGATGACAGCTGGTAAAGAGAAAAGAAATAAAATTATCATTCGTGTGTGATGTACAGTTACATGGTCTAGCTTTTTATTTTCGTAATTTTTTGAAATATAATACTACTACATACGTCCTAATGTGTTTAATATTTATTAGATATAACATTACTAATGTGTTAATTTTCCATATGTGATGTTTTTCGATAAAAGGAGGAGTTTTTTGTTAATGCATGTACTGTAGGACACATTGTTCATGAACATAAAAGACATTTTCATTAGCATAAAAACAACACATATATTACAAACAAGAAAAAAACATAGAAAACAAAATAAAAAACTACTACTAATCCTACTCTACTCGGAGGAGGACTTGTCCACTTCCTCCGCCGCTGCCTCCGCCGCAACCACCGGCGGCGCATCCTTCAACACCAGATCGATCCTCTGGCTAACGGCGTTCACCAGTTGCTCGCAAAACTCCACCCCAGCCTCCTCACCGATCGTCTCCTAGAGGCAGTAGAGACTATCGGCCATAAAGCCTAACTCGAAGATGTAGTAGTCGGCGGAGTCCATGCTGGTGTGGTGGGGAAGGATCCAAAGTCCCAGACTGCGCCATTTTGTCGAGTGCTTTTGCTTGCACGTCAGTGGCAAACAGGTTTCTGGTGACCTCCTTAAGCTTGCCATCAAGTTTGTCAATGCGTTTCTCGATGAGGCGGACGGTCTCATCATAGTCGGGCGGAAGAGGTGCGGGCGCTGTGGGCGGAGATGGGGGTGAAGGAGGTGCGGGCGCCGCCTCCAGTTCCATCGGCATTGGTGGCGACGGAAATGGAGAAGGAGGTTCGGAGGACATCGATGACCTGGAGCGCTTTTGTGCGGGGCTACCCATTTGTGAGGTGACAGAGGTGCGAACAAAGAGAGAGAGGTGGTCGACGGTGGTGCGGCGGGGAACCAAGAAGAGAAGTTTGGAGGCTAAAATCAATCGAGAGGTGCCTTTATAGAGGTTCATCGTTAAGCGCGCGAGTGGATATGATCGGACGCCTCGAGAACCGTGCTTTTGAATCGACGGAGTTACTTGAAACCGAAGTTTGCCTCGTCTCGAAATGGCTCAACACATCCCATCAGCCATTTTTTAATTTGACACCCAAAGGGCCCAGGGTATGCAATGGCCCACCTGGCATACTTTGTCGGTCCGTCCCGCGGTGTTCGTAACATTTTGTGCGAATGATTTCAATGAGGTGCGGAAGATTGATGTGTGAACGCGTGTGGCAATCGACCGAGAGTCCATATCGTTTTTTTTAAGGATCCGATCGTTGCCGACCGAGAGTCCATATCGAACCAATGATAATTTTTGTGATCATATATGATGGTGGACATGAATATAATATATGTGAAAGAGACTCGCGATCAAGCATGTTTGATCACGTGTTGAGGATTTTTGTGCCCCCTTGTTGAGGAACATAATAATTTGATGATGTTGAGGATCGGATGTGGCGTACGTGTTTTCACAAGTGTGTTCATTTGTTCCTAATATCAGAACACGTAGCGGCTAGCGCCTACGCCTGTCGTTTCTTTGAAAGACGAGAACAACGATACATAATGGCAGCATGCGATCGATTAATTTGATGAACCACGTTTGTAGTGAGAGTTGTGTTCTTATTAGATGATGGTAGTACACATTCTATCCTTGTACCGTCGAGGGAACATCCTTGTGTCAAATTTGTTATCTCTATGGATGACAGGATAATATTCTTCATTAGTGTGTTAGATAAACTGCCATATAGGTTGAGAGCATACACATGCATGGTAGAGAATATGATAAATAGAAATATATATACATGGTAGGAAATATTCTATTCTTGGAATACATGTTTGGGGCGTAGCATGCATATGTATGTCTAACATCCATGTGAAAGACCTCGATCATGTTTGATGACGTTACGTGTTTTCTCTTTTTGTTGAGAGATTGTCATGTTTGAGGCTTGTTGATCATGTTTGGGGCGTAGCATGCATTTGGAACCCTCTTAATATGTACTCCCTCCATCTCCCAAATTACTTGTCGATCTTTAATTAATTAGTTCATTTTTGAACTAAAAAGAGTGACAAGTAATTTGGGATGGAGGGAGCTAGTAGTTGTAATTCCGTAATTGTAAGGACTATGTTAATTTGTAATTGCTTAACCTATAAAATAAATGGTTAATGATTAATTGCAAAATAAGTGACTAATGACAGTAATTATTACCTTCTAATGATCTGTTGCCTAAAATTTTCTCAAATTTTAGAAACATGACAAATAGACTCCAACTAATTCTTCCATCACAAAAACTATTCTTTTTTTTTAACAATCATCATAGAAACTACTAAAACATTAACTTAAATGCCAAGACAAAGGCGATGAAATCCTCTGCCCTGCAGTTATTACTGCAGCTGACATGTGGACCCGATAATGATGGGGCACACATCTGATATGAACCCAAGATATAGTGTTTCCTCAAGAAAAAATAATTTTATGAGAGATTGGGCGCACAAGCAGAAAAGCTAGAACTTGAGTGTTGCACCTCCAAATTCCATGCCAGGTTGATTGACGGCAGCCGATCCGCAAACCTCGTGGTTAGACCAATAGTCGCTGGAGAGCAACATGCGGCCGACCTCGAAGGAGACGAAGGTGTCGATGCATGCATAGCTGATCTGCTCGCCGGAGAGATTGTACACATCCATGTTTCTGGTCCTCCCCCGGTAAGGCTTCTCCATGTCGGCGCTCTTCACGACGCTAGCGGTGTCCTTTAGCCCTACGCGGTGGAGGCGCGGGTGATCCATCTCCTCCACCGTGAGTTCGGCCAGGTCCATCATTTTGGCCACCTTCAGCAGCCAGTCCTTCCAAAGTCTGTAGGCATCACCCTCCATGCCCACGCCGACTAAGCCGTAGTCAGAATTGCCGAGGAAATCTTCCATCTCGTCGGGGAAGTAGTCAGCGTGGATGACCTGGAAGATGAGAAAGCGACAACTGACGCAGAGCTGCAAAACGGCGACGGGGTTCTGGTCGGCAGAGTAGCTGGGGTTCCACTAGATGTCGAGTCTGATGACGAGCTTGTGAAGGCGCCGACGGTGGATGGAGGGGACCTCATCGAGCCAGTCCTCCACGGCCTTGCCGAAGGACATCACGATGGTGGTGATCATGTCTTCCTTGAATGTCATGTTGTACACCTGAGTCCCCGCCATTGGGTCCTCTCTCCTTATCGTCCCTACTGTTGCCGTCTATGGCGGCCCGCCGCGGTGCAACTTCTCTTTTGTGCAAACCTTCGTCTACGCCTTTAGTTTGGATTTTAATTGGAAACATGTGTGGATATATAACTGATGCAGTTACGATATGAGCAGAGGAGTTTTCGAATTTGACGGGCCCGAGCCCCGAGTTAAGGAAGTAATGAAGATTTTTGAATCTGATATACTCTTTCTAATTTTTAATTCTTATCGTTATGACCATAAGTTGCATTGTCTCAACCAAACACCACGTACAACAACAACAACAACAATATTTCTCAGGGGCGCACCCACTGGGTATGCCGGGTGGGCCACGAGATACCCTGGGTCGAGCCACCAGAGAGTAGCTAGTGTGAATGCATGCTGGGGAGATCAGCAGAATCGGGAACTCGCCAATGAAGATGGAAGTCAGCAGTCTCACAGTTCATGTATCGAGACGTGCGCCATCCTTTTTCTTCTTCCCTTTTTTCTTATACGTATTATTTTTCCACCAATCTTCTAGCCGTCCTTTATTTGAAGTTGTACGGTTGGATCAGGATATGTGGCCGGCGTGAGGCGAGAGCCGTGTTTGCAACACCAGGCAGTACGTCGTGGAGAGACGTTGCTCCCCTTGTTGAATTTGATGACGTTGAGGATCGGATGTGGCATACGTGTTTTTGCAAGTGTGTTCATTTGTTCCTAAAATCTGAACACGTAGCGGCTAGCACCTATGACTGTCGTTTCTTTGAAAGGACGAGTACATCATGGTTGGAAATTATATTGTATTGTGTGTGGCATGCGATTAATTTGATGTACCGCGTACGTAGTGAGCTGTTCCTAGATGATATTCTATCCTCGAACCCTCGAGGGAACATTCTTCATGTCAAACATGCACGACGAGAGTGAGGACGACGCTTGGTAGACGCCACTTTGTTAATCTGGGCTAAAGTTTTTTTAGGTAATGGAAATAATTGAACCGACATTTACCTCAGTAGAGAGTACAGCCACACTGATACACCAAGTTTGTGAAGATCAACAACAAAAGACTCAACCCGACACACTACTGAAAGTAAAACACCCGATACATTTTATTAATATGGAAGTCTATAACTAAGACTCAATCTAAATTGGGCAAAAACTTCAATGACCCTGACTTCTAGTATGTCTTTGCAAGCCATCCGAACCAAGTCTTTTTGTCTTCACCATTTGCAATGACGCCCACGAGCATTTAATATGGGCTAAAGTTGATACTCCAGAAACTGTTCTAGCATCTTTTGTCATTTACTACATACTTTGTTGTTTGATTTCTTATTATGTTCGATCCGTGTTGGATTTCAACATAGAGAGCAGAATGAGGGGGAAGGTTCTCCCTGGTGCTATCAGATGAACTAGGTGGTAGTCACTTTCTAGATCTCCAACTCAGTAGAGTTGGAAGTGGAAATAAATTCCATTCTAAAAAATAAAAGAGATAAACAGTCCACTAGTTTATCGTTAGAACAACAACATTAAAACTATTTTTTGCGCACCAATAAACAGCAAAATAAAGCTCATTACCCTAAGACGATATATTACAAACAAGAAAAAAGAAAAACACAAACTACAAACAAGAAAAGGAAAACAACACAACTAAGAACAAGAAAAAAAAACTACTTCTCCTCCACCTCCACCTACTTCTCCTTCTCCTCCTCCTCCTCCTCCTTCTCCTCCTCCTCTTCCTTCTTGGGCTCCTGGCAGGGCGAGGGCGCCCCCCATAGTGGAGACGGGAAGCCCAGTTTCCTGGACATCGCCGCCACAAGGTTGTCACGGCCAGCGACGTCGAGCTCAACTGCCAGCGTGTCCCAGAGGACATCGAGGCGACCGGCCAAGTGTGTCATGTCGAAGACGTAGTGGCCCGTGGTCCCCATTCCAATATACTCTGCAAGGGGACCAAGCCCAAGGGGACGCATGGAGCGCGATGTATTGTCAAATACATCGCGTGCCATCTTCCGGAGAGCCCACTCCTTATCTGGGCGGGAGTCTCGTCAGGGACGCTTCCCCTTGGCATCCTTTGGCGGCCTTGGCAGTGGCATTTTCTTGTTAGCCATGGTGCTCTTGGCGCGGTTTTGGAAGAGAGGAAGAGTGGCTGTGCAGAGAAGACGATGGCGTGCTCGGGTGATCTTATAGCGTAGTAGCAGCCTGTTTGTCTCTCGACGCGCGCAGTAGTGGTGATGGGACGCGTAGAGGTTCCAATTAAATTCAAAGTTGAGCATGCGTTGCGCGCGTTTAAGGCGCCTCGGTAACTGGCGCACACGTAAGCTCGGTGCGCCCAGTCGCATCACCCGCCTGTACAAATGGCTACGGCTTCAAGGACCAAACCTTATGCGGCAAACAACAATATATAATATTTCCTCCGCCCCAACTCAACTCTATTTCTGGTTTTGGTCAAACTTAACTTTGACTAATGATTTATATAGAATTTATTAACTTCAATAACATGTACTAGATTGTATATTATGGAAATATTTTCATGGTGAATCTAAATGTACAATTCTTGTATTGTTAAAACAAAACAAAATTACGTAAAATATTGGTCAAAGATAGATTTGACCAAACCAAAAAATAGAGTTGACATGGGACGCATGGTGGAGGTTATGGTGCACCAGCACATGCGGACCGTACGTGTACCCAGCCAGTCGTGTAGCTTCGTTTTATATTTTATTCCCTAGGCTTAAAAGTTTCCTCATCCTCCCTGTTTTGCTCTGTTTGCTCTTCCCTAGGCTTAAAAGTTTTATATTTTACAATATTTTTACATATGTAATATGCACATAGGATACTTCACTTGATAGTTTTGCAAAAAAACGTGGAGGAGAAATATGTATATCTAATGCAACTACGTAAATCCACCCGAACTAATTAGCTAGTTATTTTTTAAGATGATAAAAAATTAATATCTTTTTCTAAGTGAGGTGGCAGGGGTAGATGATGTGGCATAATAGCTTATGTGGCATGCCAATGTGGATGTCCAACTCAGACTAAGGATGAAAGTGAAACGGTTGTGTGAAGTCGAGGGACTAAATAATTGACCCATTTGAAAGTTCAAGGACCAAAAACTGAGTTTTGATTGAAAGTTTGAGGATGAAGTTGGGTATTGTGCCAATTCCAAACGAGCCAAGAGCTTGCGAGCTTAATGAGCTCAAGCTCGAAAAGCTTGGGTAAGCTCATTTATTGTTGTCATCTATGATATGTACGTACATATGATTAACTAAACAATATAATTCTATTAAAAATGTTTTACGAGACACAATTTTTATATAAGATAGTAACAAATAATGTGCAACACATTATTTGTTCGATGGTGGACGGAGAGGATCTCATCGAGCCAGACCTCCACAGCCTCGCCGGAGGACATCACGGTGATGGTGATCACGGCGCGGCACAACTTCTCTCTTGTGCAAAACCTTTGTCTATACCTCCAGTTTGGATTTTGGAAATGGACGTGGATACATAACTGATGCAGTTACGATAAGAGTGGAAGAGTTTCCGAATTTGACAGGCCCGAGCCCCGAGTAAAGAAGGTAATGAAGATTTTTGAATTTGATATATTCCTATTTTTAATTCTTATTGTTATGACCACAAGTTGCAATGTCCCAACGAAACACCACGTACAATAACAACTTTTCTCAGGGGCGCACCCACTAGGCATGTCGGGTGGGCCAAGGCATAGCCTGGCTCCAGCCACTAGAGAGTAGCTAGTGTCAATGCATGCTGGAGAGATCAGCGGAATCGGGAACTGGCCAATTAAAACGGAAGTCAGCAGTCTCACGGTTCATAGATCAAAATGCACGCCATCCTTTTTCTTCTTCCATTTTTTATCTATGAACCGTGAGACTGTTGAGTTCCATCTTCACCGGCACATGTACGGTTCGGGTGTGCCAGTGTACATTAACCCCTGTTGTGTGTCCCCAGTGGTGATTGGAAGACCCCTGCAGGTATGTTATGATTCCTGTCCTCCAGCTCCATCTAGGTTTCTGATGACGCATGCAATTTACCACCAGACGAACCAGCAAAGCCTCGACGATGAGCGGCATGCATATTTTTTAATAAAAAACTGACTGTGGGGGCCGGTGATGAGCGGCATGCAGGTTTTGAAAGTGCATCTAGGCATCCCTTATGGGTTTTGTTTGATTTATGACAAACAAATTAGATCCTAACAAAATTATTGAGATGAGCGTATGTTTTAATGAAAAAAATGGAGTAAGCGCAAAAAGAAAGGAGAATGATGAGCTATATGGAAAAGAGCTCAAGAGCTAAATAGATTAGATCTTTGTGTATAGAGTGTGTTGGAGAAACACACCCCAAGAGTTCAATCACAAGAAAACTCACTCACTGCACTAATTTATACAGGTCCGGACTAGTTTGATAATATCTGGACTAGTCCAATAATCCCTCTATTCAAAATCGGACAAGTCCTCCCAGTGCAGACTTGTCTGCACAGTCCAAGTCTGCACAGACCGGACTTGTCCGATATCACCACAGACTAGTCTGATATCTTTCTTACTAAAATCGGACTAGTCCTCCCCAGTGCAGACTAGTCCTCTACACTTCACAGATTTGCATGAAATCGGACTTGTCCACAATTCACTAAGGAGATCACCATAGCCGGACTTGTCCAAAAATAATTGGACTAGTCCGAACTTTTCTAGAGCCAAAATCAGACTAGTCCGCCCTAAGTCGGACAAGTCTGATCTTCCTGAGAACTTAGGGTTTCCTACACGCCGCACACCGGACTAGTCCGGACCCCACCTCGGACTAGTCTGAACCCTCGAAACCCTAACGGTAACTTTTGAAAACCCTAATATAAATAGATGTGCATGGCCCAACCATCAACTCTCTCGACCCTCTGCGCCATCACACCCTCCAGGAGCTTAGAAAACACATCTCTCCACGCAATCCAACGCAAGAAAGGTCATTTCCTTGAGGATTCACTTTGGATCAAAGGAGAGACACGATTCCACATGTTTGAGCTCTTGGGTTTGATCTCTAACACACTCCTACCGTTTCATTGTTGATCTTAAGAGTGTGTTCTTGGTGGTGTTCGACTTGTAATCTTGGGGAGCCATCAACTTGTGAGAAGGCCCCTTGAACTTGGTGACTTACCTTTGTGATAGTGGAAGAGAATTGGCCTTCGTGGCGATTTGACAAGTTAGGATCAGTGAAGACCTGGTCCTTTCGTGGGCTCCTCAACGTGGATGTAGGTTGCCTCTGTGGGAACCGAACCATGGGATAAAATCTCGTGTCTTCACTTTGTGCACATTGTTCTTACTTCTCATTGCTATTTAGGGTTTCACTTGATCTTGTCCACATTACGTTAAAACATTGAGTATAAGATTAACTTGTGCAACACTCAGTTTCATAAAAGTATTACCTCTATTTACAAGTATATTTCCACTGCATAGAGTCTAGGATCGAGATAATCGATCAAACTTGATCGATCTAGTCCGCAGGCACCGGACTAGTCTGATATCTCAGGATTTGATAAGTCTGCTCAGTGTTGCAGGTTCTGACTAAATTTCAAAAAGGCCTATTCACCCCCCCTCTAGGCCACATTCATGTTTTTTTGCTGAAAAACTGATTGCGGGGGCAGCACTCGCAGTCAGTTTTTCATCAAAAAACTTGCATGTGGATCTTCACCGAGGCTTTGCTAGTCTCCCTGGTGGTGAACCGCCTGTGTCATCGGAATCGTAAATGGAGTTGGAAGACAGGAATTAGAGCATACCTGCAAGGCTCTTCCCAACCACCACCGGGGACGGGCGACAGGGGGTTAAGGTACACCGGCACACCCATACCGTATGTGTACCCGGCCACCCGTACAGTATGACGGGGGTTTAAGGTACACCGGCACACCTGCAATCAGTTTCTCATCAAGAAACTTGCATGTCGCTCATCATCGAGGCTTTGCTGGTTTTGGACTCGACGTCCTGGCAGAAGAAAGTGGAAGCATGTAGGGAAAGATTACTGGTCTCGTGATACCATTAGAGAATGGTTACTAGACTATTCTGTATGGAGAATGTTGGTTGTGTATTCATCAGGGAACATAGATACACTTTGTATAGGCTAGCTAGTGTAGTGTGAAACCAAAACTAAACCCTTTCACACTACACAGATTCAAAGGACAGCATAAATGACTCAACGTAGGCCAACGCAGTCAAACAATAACGTTAACATTAGACCAACAAAGTCAACAATGATTGTTACATGTGTGCGTGCTTATCCTTTCTACAGTCTAGTGGTGAACCGCCTGCGTCATCAGAAGCCTAGATGAAGTTGGAGGATAGGAATCGGAGCATATCTGTCTCAACCAGGATTGCCTAACGTAGCGACATTTTACTACATGCGTGCAGTAAAGACTGCATCCACCGTTTGTTTTTTTATCCGACGACTGTACTTCCCAGCTATCCAAGTAAGGGGTCTATTCAAATCGTTTCTTAAACTCTTGCCTGCATGCTTCAACATGGGAAAGAGTTTACATGCATATAATGATGCATACTTCAAACATCTAAATAAAACAAACTTCTATAACAAATTAACAGGATTAAAAACACATTAACTATCAAGGACATTAGGGAGGGTTCCGATGCTTTCATTTTGTAAACTTGACAAGAACTCAAGAGTTTTTATTTTAATTGCCTCTTGTTTGCATCAGCATGAAGTACAATCTTTTTTCTGTTTTGCCTAGAGCATGAAGTGTCGTATAGATCTACTGCAATAATTAATGAGAAAATACCATATTTATAAGACTCCTGAAAATAGGATGCAGTAAAATTCACTACGTCAAGCGATCCTGGTCTGCCTGCAAGGGTCTTCCCAACAACCACCGGGGATGCACAATGGGGGTTAAGGTGCACCGGCACACCAGCCCAGACCGTACGTGTACCCAGCCAGCCGTGTAGCTTCGTTTTATATTTTATTCCCTAGGCTTAAAAGTTTGCTCTTCCTCTCTGTTTGCTCTGTTTGCTCTTCCCTAGGCTTAACAGTTTTATATTGTACAATATTTTTACATATGTAGTATGACATAGGATATATCACTTGATGGTTTTGCAAAAAAATAAAATGGAGGAAAAATATGTATATCCTATGCAACTACGTAAATCCACCACAATTAATTAGCTAGTTATTTTGAAGATGGAAGTCAGCAGTCTCACAGTTCATGTATCGAAACGCGTGTCATCCTTTTTCTTCTTCCTTTTTTCATATATTATTTTCCACCAATATTCTAGTCCTCCTTTATTTGAAGTTGTACAGTTGGATCAGGATACGTGGCCGACGTGAGGCGAGAGCCGTGTGTGCAACATCAGGCGGAACGTCGTGGAGAGACGTTGCTCCCAATGTTGAATTTGACGACGTTGAGGATCACATGTGGCATACGTGTTTTCACAAGTGTGTTCATTTGTTCCTAAAATCTGAACACATAGCGGGTAGCACCTACGGCTGTCGTTCTTCAAAAGGATCTAGCTCCATCCTGCATCACCACCTTGCTTGGACCACCTTCATTGTTTTGAGCAGCGATTAGTTTATGGCATCATCAAATCTGGAGTAGTTTTTCTAGATCATTTGGGCCCAAAAAATTAGTTAACACACTACATATGAGGAGAAAGATTAGGATGTGCTACCTTTTGCTTGTGTTTAATAACCCTGTGCTGTGGACAACATATCTGACACTTCATTCAGGTCGCAAGGATCATTCTGCAACAAGTCATCTGGGGCAGCAGGCGAAGGACCTAGCTTGATCATCAGGATAAGGACCAGGCAAGAAATCATTGGTCAAAGGTATGTTTGACCAAAGCTAAAAATAGAGTTGAGTTGGGAAGGAGGGAGTACTTTACATACTGCTTTACAGGCCCCGATGCGGGCAATCTTCTGCCTCCTGGAAACTTTAGCGGCTAAAGTAGCGTACACCTGCACTTTAGAAGCCATAACTCTAGCGCTCGTCTTTTGTTTAGCCCAGTTTGCATCAAAGGAAACTCACGACACAGTTTAAAGGAATAGAATCCTCCAGAAGGGAAAGACATTCATACGTAATTTCGTAAGTTGCATTCCAAACGGTGCACTTTAGAAGCCATAACAATCACTGCGCGTCTGCGCGCGTCTCATCGTCTTCTCCGCGCGCACTAAAGACACACCATCCTCTTCTTCGCAACACACACCGGCCATCCTCTTCTCCGCGCATACTCTTCCTCTTCATCTCCTTCGCGCACGCCATCATTGGTTCCCTTCGAATCCTATGGAGTTCCCCTTGTCGCACGATATACTATCTTCATCGTGGGGTGGGTCGCCGCAACATCCCCGCAGCCCATGAACGACCTCTCCAGTCTGCGCGCCACTTGCAGGGCCATGCACGTGGCGTGTCAGGATCGTGCCTTGGGCAGGCGCGTGGCGCTGGAGTGGGAGAGCATCTGCGGGGGGATCTATGATGCCCTCGTGGAGCGCCTGGCAATCGTTGGCAACCCTCATGCGTGCTATGTCACCGGTTTCGACCTCGTCTTCAAGGACGGTCGCGTGCAGCCGGGCACCCAGTTCCTTGCCCGGGCGGCCGCGAATGGCCACGTGGTGGCATCTTACGTCCTCACCATGCTCCACTATGACGCCGACCGCGGGTCCTACAATGCCCTTGAGTATACCTAGCAGGTCGAAGGTGAGGCCCACGTTGGCTACAATGCGGCTGGGTCTGTCGCAATGAAGTGGACCAACATGAAGTGCTGCCGGTGTCAGCATGAAGCCATGGAGAGTGTCTATGGTGTCGCCTGGACGTTCCTGGGTAGGCCTCCTCCGGGACCGCCGCTAGTGGAGGTGCCCAACATTGACGATGACGCTTGGCGCTGCCCAATAGGGGGGAACCAGGGAACTGCCCACTGCAGCAGGCAAGTGTGGGAGGAGTGGAGAGTCTTCTGTACTTAGAAATGTAGGATTAAGCATGAGCATGAACGGTTCTGCCGTGAGGCATTGTACTCTATGGGTTATATTCCCTCCGTTCCCTTTTGGATATGAGGCACCCCTAGTTCTCCCAACGCCAATTAAAAAAGAACAAAGGGAGTATATAAAATAGACTTGTATAAGGCATGTTGATGTGTTTCCCCTATGCGCGCTCGTCTCTGATGAATGTTGCGCTTGTTGTGTTTCCCCTATGCGCGCTCGTCTTTTGTTTACCCCCATCTGCATCAAAGGAAACTCACAGGACCGTTTAAAGAAATGGATTACTCCGGAAGTTAAATACATTCAATCATAGTTTGGAAGAATGGAAATCAGTGTTCCCTTCCAAAGGAAACACATTCAGCATATTCCTCATTTTTCTTCGCGATTTCACCAGATATGTGGCATAGTGGACCACCATCTTCTGGGATCATTAGCTGCGGACAAAACCGACAGGGGTCGATGGAGAAGTTTGCCAATAATGAGAGACGAGCCGCGAAGAAACAAATCTGCTCGAGGGGAACAAAGGGTGTACTACTTTAGTATTTGAAGGTTGCGGTTTCTTGGGAGTCTCAGGAGTATTATATTATAAAGTGACACAACATGGATACGGGTTGCACCTGGGGGCAAGTGCATACCATTCTCAGATGGTGCCACCTGTTGTTGGCAGTTTGATCTACCGTCCATGATCCTCAATAGCGTGCTTCTGAGCTCAAACGAAAGCTAAAATATCTCAACTGCCATGATCAGGGAACGACAACTGAAGACACGAAGGAAGTACGTGGCACCATCTGAGAAAAGTATGCACTTGCTCTCCGGTGCATACTATATCCAAAATATGTTTTGCCACCACATGAGTAGTGGTAGCTAGAGGTGACACCGTATGGAACCACCGTGTATAGGAGTAGTGGTAATGATGACACCGCGTATAGGGGCAAAGGGCCAGTGGTAAAACTTCCAGCCTGTTCCAGTCCTTGCAATAATAACATCACGATTGTTAAGATTTTTGCAAGAAAACAACATGACAAAACGTGAAAACAAAAAACATCAAAAAATAAGAATAGAAACACAACATCACGACTTGGATTAATCTTCGTCAATCGATTTCCTTTTTTATAGTTTCGTTCTCCAGGCTCTTTCACTTTAAATCTCATACGTAGTACCTATTTTTTCTAAAATTTTTCTCTTCCTTTCTTTTATTTTCTGTAGTTCATTGTCTCCACTTTTCTTTTCTTTTCTTTTCTGGAGTTCATTGTGTCCACTCTAGAGGCCCCTGGTGTGGAGGGTCACACAATTTGATTCACGCACGAAGTGGGTTAAAGGGGAAAATTTGGCATCCTTAAAGGATATGCTTTTCGATAAAAGGAGAAATTTTTAATTTCAAACGCAAAGGGCCCAGCGTATGTGGGGAAAACCATTTATGCTTATAAGAAACCGCGATTTGCATCCCTCTCGGTTATCGCAATGGCTCGACGCGTCCCATCGGCTTCACTGGCAGTTTTTTAATTTGACACGGAAACGGCCCAGGGCTTATATAAAAAACATCTGCCCCGTATACGCCTCCTCCACGTTCCGTTCGGCAGCGTCTGCTCGCTGTCGAATGGAGCGGGGTCGAGTCCTGTACGACATCTTTTTTCAATCAGATGTGTAACTACAAAAGCATGTGTTGTCGTATATTCTCGTTACAATGAGCTCAACATTCTGAGGTGGCACAAATTGTTCACACCTTGTCAAAATCGCTCGCATGAATTTGTTATGGACACCGCGCGCAGGGGCAGACGTAGGGAATATGCCAGGCGACCAGTGCACAACTTGGGCCCAGGTACCAGCACAAAAGTGACGAGGATGCGATTCCTAGAATTAATCCTGGCGTTATCCCAGTCATATCCGGCCATCATACGATCTCGTTTGGATAGGAGTGGATCCACTTCAATCTAAGTGGATCGGAGAGTATTGAGATAAAAATTAGTTCATTTTCCACTTCAATCCTCTCCAATACAAGTGGATTGAAGTTACCCAAACAAAGCCTACATGATCATCACAACAAATAATGCAATTATGCTCGGATGTGTCGTACACGTCTAAATTTTCTCTTATATATTATTGTTTGAGGCTCGATGATCATGTTTTTGGGCATATAGCATGTGCATGGACAACTAGCAGAGTATGAAAGACCTCGATCATGTATGTTTCATGTCGATGTGAATTATATACTACGTGTAATTTCTCTTTTTGATGTTGGATATCGTCTAGAGTTTTAGCCTCGCTGATCATGAATCGTTGGGGCGTAGCATGCCTGGACAAGGCCTCAAACTCTGACAATATCCATCATCAAAAAGACAAAACACGTACGTATTGGTTGATCATGTTTGGGGTGCATGCATGTTAGACATAGAAAAGCCCTCGGTCATGTTTGACAAAACTAACATGCATACCTTATCTATGATATGTAGGTACATATGGTTAACTAACATGCATACCTCATCTATGATACACCAGGGTAGATGATGTACATGGCATAATAGCTTATGTGGCATGCCAATGTGGATGTCCAACTCAGACTAAGCATGAAAGTGAAACGGTTGTTTGAAGTTGATGGACAAAATAATTGACCCATTTGAATGTTCAAGGACCAAACTGAGTTTTGGTTGAAAGTTTAAGGATGAAGTTGAGTATTGTGCCAATTCTAAACGAGCCAAGCTTGAGCTTGCCAGCTTGATGAGCTCAAGCTCAAAAAGTTCGAGTAAGCTCATTTATTATTGTCATCTATGATATGTACGTATGATTAACTAAACTATATAATTCTATTAAAAATGTTTTATGGGACACAATTTTTATATATGATAGAAACAAATAATGTGCAACATCGTCCACCTTCGCCTACTCCATTAATTAGTCGTGAACCTAAATTATTTAGTAAATTCTATTGGATATACATGAATTCTTGGCTCGACTCGAGGTCAACTCGGTGTTTTATCAAACTCAAGCTTAGAAAGACAAGCTCACTCGAGTTTGACTCATTGACAGCCCTATATGAAATTAAAGTTTTGGTGCAATCGTGTAATCAAAGATTTTTATCCGTTGCATCTACATCTTACGGTTATTACATCTTTTCGTTTAACCCCTTCCACCACCACCACCACCCCTCCACCTGGTGGAGCGGGTTAAATAAAAAAATTAGATCGATCCAACGGTTGAAGATAGTTGATTTGCACGATTGCACCAAACATCTGATTACATTCTAGTTGAACCCAACTTTAATATAGGAAGTCTTTTGACACAGATTAATCCAGTCGTGATGTTTTTCTCTTCTTGTTTTTGTTATTTTTTATTTTTTCTTGTTTCGTGATGTTGTTTTTCATGTTTTGTACTTCCTCCTTCCCATATTACTTGTCATTAATAATTAGGACAAGTTTTCCAGTTCAAATATGAACTAAAAAACTTGTTCTAATGACAAGTAATATAGGAAGGAGGGGGTAATGTTTTATGATAATGAACTCAATGTTGTTCGTCTGTTTCATCTAATATTTTGCTTTCTATCTGTTGTTTAGTGAAGTATCTGTTCTATCAGTATTCTATGTTAAAGAATGACCCTCCACACCGTTGTTGGCCTCTAAGATGGCCTATACGATACTTTAGCCGCTGGAGGTGCCAGGAGATCGCTCGCAGTGGGGCCTGCAAAGCGGTCTGTAAAGTAGTATACAATACTAATAGGAAAACACAATAGGTAGCGACGACTGGAAAGAAAAGTGGAGACAATGAACAAAGAGAAAAGAAAACAAAAAGGACGAGAAAAATGTTAGAAAAAGATAGGTAAAACTCTAACGTACCACTGGCCCTATGCCCCTATACGCAGTATAATCATTACCACTACTCCTATACGAGGTCAGAAGTTATTACCACTGCTTGAAGGGAAGTGTTGCGGACTAGAGGTGCCGATTAGTTTATTTTGTGTTTATTGGGGATTATGTAACAGTTAGTTCTGTCGATTAGTGACGACTGGAATGAAAAGTGGAGACGATGAACAGAGAGAAAAGAAAAGAAAGGACAAGAAAAATGTTAGAAAAAAGATAGGTAGTACGTTCGTATGAATTAAGATGAAAGAGCATGGAGAACCAAACTGTAAAACAGGAAATATTTGGCGCATATTACTGTCAAACATAGTATGTTATCTCTATTGATGACAAGATATTATTTTTGTGTTGATGTTGAAAACAGAGCAGTTCCATTACTTTGCGCGCCCCATCGGTGCATGCGAGAGGCAGGGTCCCATAGGTTGTGGGTTCACATGTCAGCCACCCTTAATACACCTACAGTACTGCGGAGGATGTGAAATCTGCCACCGTCGGAAGACGAACCATCACTGCGTGCGACCCCCATCAGTATGCGTAGAGAAGACGATGGCGTGCGTCTTTATATAATATATCCATTGTCTTCTCCGCACGTACTCTATAGATACACCACCGTCTTCTCTGCACGTACTCTAGCTTCCTCTTTGTCTCCACCGCGCACACCCTCATTGGTTCCATTCGCAGCACGGTGATGTTGAAGCCTATGGATTTGCCGTTCACGCACGATATTGCGGTTGGGATCACAGGACTCATCACCGAAAGCTCCCTGCGACCCTTGGACGACCTCTCCAGTATGTGTGCCACCTGCAAGGCCATGCATGCGGCGTGTCAGGATGGCACTGTTGGCAGGTGTGTGGCGTTGGAGCGGGTGACCCGGAGGATGTGGTGCGACCTGGGGAAGTAAAAAGCCCTCGTGGAGAACCTGGCCATCGTCAGCCACCCACATGCGTGCAACATCACCGGGCTCAAGCTCGTCTTCACGGTCGATCGCGCGCAGCAGGGCGCCCAGTTTCTCGCCTGGGCGGACAAGGCCAGACACATGGAGGCGGCCTACATCCTTGGCCTTCTCTGCTACGACACCAACTACGGGGCCCGCGACACCGTCGAGTATATCCGGCAGGTCGAAGGCGAGGTTGACGTCGGTGAGAAAGCGGTCGGGTATGTCGCCATCATGAGGACCAACAATGAGTGCAGGCGGTGTCGGATTCAATCCCTGGATGTGTAATTTTACGTGGGCGCATCCATGCCCGCCTCTGAGGCCGCCGCTGGTGTCGCTGCCCAACAAGGAGGTTGACCCATGTACGGCTGCCGGTCGCCGGAAGCAAGGGTGGAGCAGTTCTAGGGTCTTTTGTAGTGAAGACTGTAGGATTAGACACGAGCATTTCGCATTCTGCTGTGAGGTGTTATCCGGTATGGGCTATATATAAAAGACTTATAAGGCTGTGTGATGTTGTTTTTCTTGTTTCATGATGTCATTTTTCTTGTTTTGTAGTAATTTTTTATGTTGATGAACTCAATGATGTTCATCTGTTCCAACTATTATTTTGTTTTCTATCTATTTGTTTAGTGAACTATCTGTTCTGTCTGTATTCTCTGTTAATGAATGACCCTCCACACCGCTGGTAGCCTCTAAAGTGGTCGGTACAGTACTTTAGCTGCTAGAGGTGAGAGAGAAGATTGCCCGTAGCGGGGCCTTGAAAGCGGTCTGTAAAGTAGTATACAATACTAACAGGAAAACACAACAGGTAGCGACGACTGAAAAGAAAAGTGGAGACAATGAACAAAGAGAAAAGAAAAGAAAAGAAAGGACGAGAAAAATGTTAGAAAAAGATAGGTAGAACTCCAACGTACCACTGACCAAATGCCCCTATACGCAGTGTCATCATTACCACTACTCCTATATGCGGCTAGAAGTTATTACTAAAAGTGCATCTAGGCATCCCTTGTGGGTTTTGGTTGATTTATGACAAGCAAATGAGATCCTAACTAAATTGTTGAGATGAGCGTAGGTTTTAATTAAATCATGAAGAAAGCGCAAAAAGAAGGGAGAGTGAGAAATCAAGTTGAAAGGAGCTCAATAAATGATTATGATACTCTATGTGTATAGAGTGTGTTGGAGAAACAGACCTCAAGAGCTCAATCTAATTTTAATCACTCTCACTACACAAATTCATATAGGTCCAGACTAGTCCGATATACCCCGAACTAGTCCGATATCTCTCTGTCCAAAATCATACAAGTCCTCCCAGTGCAGACTTATCTGCACACACAGTCCAGTTTACGCAAACCGGACTAGTCTGATATCACCACGGACTAGTTCGATATCTTTCTGACTAAGATCAGACTAGTCCTCCCCAGTGCGGACTAGTCCTCAGCAATTGAATGAGGCCTAGAGGGGGGTGAATAGGCTTTTTTGAATTTTTGTCGGAACCTGCAACACTCAGCAACTTGATCAAATACCAGTAAATTGGACTAGTCCGGTAGTGTGCGGACTAGTCCGGTGCTTGCGGACTAGATCGATCAAGTTTGATTGATGTTCTCGATCCAAGTACTCTACACAGCGGAAATTAAGATGTAACTAGAGTATGTTGCTTCAATTAAACTAAAGATAGCGCAAGGTAACCTTAGTTTCAAGTTTTGATGTAATTTGACTAAGATCAATTAAACCCTAGATGCAATGAACAATAGGCACAAAGTGAAGACACAAGATTTTTATCCCGTGGTTCGGTTCCCACGAAGGCAACCTACATCCACATTGAGGAGCCCACGAAATGACCAGGTCTTCACCAACCCTACCCTCGTCGAATCGCCAAGGAGGCCGATTCTCTTCCACTAATCGCAAAGGGGTAAGAATAACCATGTTCAAGGGGCCTTCTCACAAGTTGAGGGCTCCCCAAGATTTACAACTGAAGACACCACCAACACACTCGAATTATATGCAATAAAGAACAAGATTGTGCGAGAGAATCAAACCCAAGAGCTCAAAATGTGACGAATCATGTCTATCCTTTGATCTAAAGTTAATCCTCAAGGATTTGATCTTTCTTGCGTTGGATTATGTGGAGAGACGTGTCTTATAGGCTCTTGGAGGGTGTGACAGTGCAGGGGGTTGAGTGAGTTAATAATTGGGCCATGCACCTCTATTTATACTAGGGTTTCCAAAGGTTACTGTTAGGGTTTTCAAAGTCCGTAGTAGTCCGTGGTGGACTCTTGACTAGTCCGGTGTGCGGCGTGTGGGAAACCCTAAGTGCCTTGAATTATCGGACTTGTCCAGCCAGGGGCCGACTAGTCCGTTTTTCCCTATGGAAATGTTCAGACTAGTCCGACAAATATCGGATTAGTGTGATGTGGTGAAACTCTTAGTGAATTGGTGACAAGTCCACACTTGGAGAACTTATCCGATTTAAGTCAGAAGGTTTTTTGGACTAATCCAGGCAGATATCGGACTTGTCCGATTTGGGCCAGAAGGACATCGGACTTGTCCGATTTCGTGCAAAACTGTAAAGTGTTGAGGACTAGTCCGCATTGGGGAGGACTAGTCCGATCTTAGTCAGAAAGATATAGGACTAGTCCATGGTGGTATCGGACTAGTCCGGTCTGTGTAAACTGGACTTTGTGTGCAGACAAGTCCGCACTGGGAGGACTTGTCCGATTTTGAACAGAGAGATAACAGACTAGTCCGGGGTATATCGGACTAGTCTGGACCTGTATGATTTTGTGCTGTGAGAGTGATTAAAATTAGCTTGAGCTCTTGAGGTGTGTTTCTCCAACACACTCTATACACATAAAGTATCATAATCATTTCTTGAGCTCCTTTCAAGTTGATCTCTCACTCTCCCTTCTTTTTCGCTTTCTTCATGATTTCTTTAAAACCTACGCTCATCTCAACAATTTAGTTAGGATCTCATTTGCTTGTCATAAATCAACAAAAACCCGCAAGGGATGCCTATATGCACTTTCAATCTCCCCCTTTTTGGTGATTGATGACAACCAATTGAGATTTCACAAATATGATTAAAAATGCAGAATTTTCATAAAGTGTGCACATATGAGTTTGGAACAAATTAAGCAATGAAAACATAAGGCATATGTGCACTCTTTATGTGGGGTGCAAAACTAAATTTGTGTGAGCAATAATTGTAATGAGAATGAAACAATTGACATAATTATCTCAACATCAAGCATATATGTCAATTTCAGAGCATAAGTACATATTATAGCAAATCATCATCATAGATTTCATAAATATAACTTAGAGACATAAGTATAGTCATAGCACCACATCACATCTCCAATATCATAAGAGAGCATAGATAAAGTTTTACAACCCAAAAGAAACACAAATTGAGCTCTCCTCGCAACCTACAGCTACACTTAGTGACTCCCCCTCAATCTCTCCCCCTTTGGCATCAAGACACCAAAATCAAAAAGAGGAGGGATCTAGTGCCTTCATTCCTCGTTGTTGGTCCTCTCCTCGTCTGCATCTTCATCTTCAGGTTGTGGAGGAGGAGGAGGAACGGATCCACTCGAAGTGCCCCCAATGACAAAATAGGCAAGCTCGGGGGGAGAGAGAGGTGGTAACTCAGGGAAATCTGAAGCTGAATCATCGGAGATAGTGGGAGATCCAATAGGCTCGATCTCCAGCTTCTGGCAAATATGCTTGACATTTTCCTTGACATACTTCATGTCGGCCTTCCTTGCCTTGTTCAGCTTGTGAAGTTTCACTTCAGCTTTCTTGCAAGAGCCAAAAATGGCGGCCAAGTACTTCAAAATTCCACTGGGGGACCCCTTCTTGGATGTAGTAGCTCCTGCACTTGATGGGGGTCTTGCTTCAGCTTGGGCCCTCCTAGGAGCCTCCTCACTAGATGCAGGGGATGGATCAGCTGGGAGTGTGGCTTGTGAAGGCTTCTTGAGCCTTAGGGGAGTGTGCTCAACATCCTTCACGAACTCGATTCCTGTGACTTTCTCAATCATAAACATGAGGTAGGGCGCATAGCCACAGGAAAAGTTCGGTGTGCAGGAGATATTCACCATATCATTCCAAATATAGGCAAAGATATCAAACTTTCAGTTCTTTCTTATCACTTCATCAGTGTCCTTAAGTATCCTTGGACACTTTCTGCATCTCCATCTTTTGGAGCTATGGTCTTCCTCAGCACCCTGTTGAGAACCATGAAGAAAGGCATCATGTTCTCGGTCGATGGAGGGTTGTACTTCAGGCTAGTATCATAAAGGAACTCCATCTTATCCTTCCCCAAGACACCAATGTTGTGGATAGTTAGCTCATTGTTGCCAGTGCCTTCTAGGTGAAGCAGTCTTGCAAAGTCATCACAAGTAATAGTGTACTTGGATCCATGCGTCATCCAAGTCACCCTCTCCTCTTCATCACTGGTAAAATAGCATGTGGCATAGAATTGAGCAATGATTTCATCGTTCCAGTTGTACCTGAAGGCAAATAGGTCCTTCAGTCCATGCTTCCCCAATGCCTCTATCACCTCATCAAAGGCCGAGCATTTCTTCCTCTCAAAGTGTGCCCAATCAATCCATTGGTTGCGCACCACTGGAGTCTTCATGGTGAGATAAACGGAACTGTAGAAGTCCGCATGAAAGTTGCTCCAGAATCTGGCATCAGTTGCCTTCTTTGATCTGCTATAACAATCCATGTTTCTAAGCTTGGAAGCCATATCACTTCCCTTGCCATTGAACCTTTCTTCAGAGGGGTCCCTGTTCCCCTGTCTTGGTGCATTCATCTTGAGAGGGCCGACCGGGCCCGGGGCAATTACCTTTCCATTGCCCTTAGCTTGGCGAGGAGCTGCCGAGCTAGAGCCAGCTGCATCCTTGGCTTTGGACGCTGGCTCCTTGGCTAGAACCTCGCGTCGCACCTGAGGTGGAGAAGGTACCGGCTCAGAGGGACGCTCTTGGCGCTTCTTCCCTTGGCCCGTCGAGTATCGAAGCAAGGAGTCTTGGTCCGTCTTGGCCTCATAATTAGAAATTTCATCATTGGAGCTCGACGTTGTCCTGAGAAGGGATTATACAATGTATGGATGAGAATTGATGGAAAGTAAGTTCATTGAGTAGTTGGAAATTAGGGTTGAGTTCAGTTTAAAATCGGACTTGTCCGGTGTTCAGGTACAGACTAGTCCGGGGGACCAGACTTGTCCGTCTAGGGACCGGACTAGTCCGGTGCTCATCACCTCAAACCCTATCTAGACGATCAATGGTGATTCCCAATGCAAAAATAGCTTAAGGTAGATGTAATACAGCAAGGAGGCATGTATTAGATGGAAGAAACTAAGCTTTGTGATCCAAAATGAAAGAAATCAAAGTTTCTAGGGTTTGGGAGTAAATTTACCAAAATTCTTTGATTCTTGACGATAAAGGGGTTGTAGGAACGGACAAGTCCGTGGTCTTCAATGCCCTCGCAATGGAGATCGTTTTCCACGGAAGGTTGAAGGGATTTGGTGGAGATCTCACCAAATTGCTTTGGGGGCGCTAGAGTGAAGAGAGAGAATGTGAGATGAGTTGTGAGGATGAAGGATATTAGGTTTTGGCAGCGCCTAGGGTTATTTAGTCAAAAAATCGAACAAGTCCGTGGTCGGTCGGACTAGTCCGGACTACCGGACACTCTGCGGACTAGTCTGCAGTGTGCGGACTAGTCCGGATAATCACGGACTAGTCCGTGGTCACCAGAACAGACATAATTAGCCCACTCGTATATATTCGGTGGTTCTTACTAAGAAAAATAAGGGACTAAACACACAATAACCTTGATGAATATGATCAGTAAACATACAACATTCAAGCTAAGACCAATTCACCAAGATCCAGTAATTGAAATAGTTTTTCGGAGAAAATTGAGGGAGATGATATTCATAACACAATCAATGGATTTTTAATAAGCCATACAGGTATGCAAGTTTTCAAGCCACGTTCCTAGCATCAAGGATATTTAGTTCATTTCAGAGCTCGCAAAAACGTTTTTCGTCAAGTGGCTTGGTAAATATGTCAGCTAGTTGTTTTTCGGTGTTGACATGGGAATGGATATATCTCCTTTCATTGAGTGGTCTCTCAAAAAATGATGTTGGATGTCTATGTGCTTGGTCCTAGAGTGCTCAACGGGATTATGGGCAATTTTAATGGCACTCTCATTATCACAAAGAAGTGGAATACGGCTCATATTGTAACCGTAATCCCTTAGAGTTTGTCGCAGCCAAAGGAGTTGTGCACAACAACTCCCAGCTGTAAAATACTCCACATCGGCTGTGGATAAGGCAATGGAGTTTTGTTTCTTGGAGGACCAAGAAACTAGGGATCTACCTAGGAATTGGCATGTATCAGAGGTACTTTTCTATCTACTTTGCATCTGGCATAATCTGCATTGAAGTATCCAATGAGATTGAATTTGGAACCTTTAGGATACCAAAGGCCTAGGTTGGGTGTATGAAATAAATATCGCAAGATTCTTTTTACGGCTGTCAAAGGACACTCCTTAGGATTGGCTTGAAATCTTGCACACAGACATACACTCAACATAATATCCGGTCTGGATGCACATAAGTAAAGTAGGGATCTAATCATGGAGCGATATACCTTTTGATCCATGTTTGGTCCGTCTTCATTGAGATCCAAATGTCCATTTTTTTCCATGGGAGTCTTTATTGTCTTCGCCTTGTCCATTCCAAACTTCTTGAGTATGTCTTGAGTATACTTGGCTTGGCTTATAAACGTCCCTTCCTTTTGTTGCATCACTTGGAATCCAAAGAAGTATTTCAGCTCTCCCATCATGGACATCTCGAACCGATCTGTCATAATCTTACTAAATTCTTCACAAAAGGATTTGTTAGTTGAACCAAAGATAATGTCATCAACATAAATTTGACAAATAAAAAGATCATTATCAAAGTTCTTTGTAAACAATGTATAATATGATTTACCAATTTTAAAACCATTTTCAATTAAGAAATCTCTAAAACACTCATACCAAGCTCTAGGAGCTTGTTTGAGGCCGTAGAGAGCCTTACGCAGTTTGAACACATGGTCGGGGAACTCTTGATTTCAAATCTGGGGGGTTGCTCCACGTACACTTCCTCCTTGATTGGTCCGTTGAGGAAGGCACTTTTCACATCCATTTGGTAGAGCTTGAAATCATGGTGAGTATCATATGCAAGTAATATTCTAATTGATTCAAGTCTAGCTACAGGAGCAAAAGTTTCGTCGAAATCCAAACCTTCGACTTGTGAATACCCTTTCGCCACAAGTCGCACCTTGTTCCTTGTCACCACCCTGTGTTCATCTTGTTTGTTGCAAAAGACCCATTTGGTGCCCACGATGTTGAACTTGGGTCTTTCGACGAGTTCCCACACCTCTCTCTATTTGAAGTTGTTAAGTTCTTCTTGCATTGCCACCACCCAATTCAGATCTTTCAATGCATCCTCAATCCTGCACGGTTCCAAAAAGGATACAAAAGAGTAATGTTCACAAAAATTAGCAGTTCGTGATCTAGTAGTTACTCCCTTTTGGATGTCACCAATTATATTGTCGACGGATTGATCTCTTTGGACGTATTGGTATACTCTTGGGTGTGGCACTTGTGGTCTTGAAACTTCATGATAATCTTCAACTCCCCCTAGATGGTTGCCCCCATTGGTGTGTTGATCATCTTCGTCTTCCTGAGGTTGATCTTGTGTTGATGAGTAGTTCATATGATGTTTTCTTTAGTAGGCGATGAAGATAAAGTCAATTTATGGCATGACAAGCGGTGTTGACCGCTTCAGCCCAAAATCGATCCGAAGTCTTGTACTCATCAAGCATTGTCCTCGCCATCTCTATGAGGGTTCGGTTCTTCCTTTCAGCTACTTTGTTTTGTTGAGGGGAGTAAGGTGCTAAAAATTCATGCTTTATCCCTTCTTCATCTAGGTACTCTTCAACTTGGGTGTTCTTGAACTCCGTGTCATTATCGCTTCGTATGTTCTTGATCTTCAATGAGAACTCATGTTGGGCATGCTTGAAGAACTTCTTGAGGGTTCCTTGAGTTTCTGTCTTATCATGTAAAAAGAAAACCCACGTGAAGCGCGAAAATCATCAAAAATGACTAAACCTTATTTGTTACCGTCGATGCTTATGTAAGCAATTGGACCAAATAGGTCCATGTGAAGTAGCTCGAGCGGTCTTGTCATTGTCATGACGTTCTTCGCGGGATGAGGTGCTCCTACTTGCTTCCCGACTTGTCACGCTCTACAAGGCCTGTCTTTCTCAAAAACAACATCCTTCAAACCTCGGATGTGATCGCCCTTAAGGAGTTTTTGAAGATTTCTCATTCCAACATGTGCTAGCCATCTATGCCACAGCAAACCCATGTTGGTCTTTGCAATCAAACACATGTCAATTTCAGCTTTATCTTTGTTGAGGTCAACAAGATAAAGCTTTCCCTTCAACACACCCTTGAATGCAACCGAGTCATCACTCCTTCTAGAGACGGTCACACCCTCATTACTAAACAACTAATTATAACCCTTCTCACATAATTGAGATATGGACAGAAGGTTATAATCTAAGGAGTCAACATGCAAAAGATGAGAAAGCGTGTGTTGAGACGATATTGCAATTTTATCGGTACCGAGCACTCTTCCTTGACTATTGTCTCAAAAATAGATGCCCCCGCTTGGATCTTCATTTACTTCATACTCAACGAACATCCTTCTTTCTTCGGTCATGTGGTTGGTGCATCCGCTGTCTAGCACCCATTTTGCTCCACCGAAGGAGCAGGCCTGCAAAAACAAATTATGCCTTTGTTTTGGGTACCCAAGCTTGCTTCGGTCCTTTGAGGTTAGTTACAAGTGATTTGGGCACCCACACATGGTACTTGGTGTTCCCATGGCGTGGCCCAACATATTTGGCATACACTTTTCCAAAGTTGTTTTTCATAAGAACATAAGATGCATCAAAGGTTCTGAACAAAAGTTTTTGCTCATATGAATTAGCATATTTGGACTTGTCAACATTATTAGCCTTTCTAGCTTGAGGGCAGTTTCCCTTGATAAAGGCAATGCACTCCTTGTTATTCTTATGGCTTCTAGCATTTTGCTTTTCATCATAAGAATACGCAATGCCATATTTGACATTAGAAGGTCTTGTGGTCAAGTATGCACTGCGTGCATACTTGATCTTCTCCTTGTCAAATATGCCACTACGGGAAATATGCTTGTCCTTTGCCAAGTTCGACTTATCCTTCAAGTTAGTTTCAATTTTAGCACATGTACAAGTAGTAGCAATTTCAGATTTTAGGTGTTGAGAAGGTGAGCTTGAGAAGTTCATCCTTGATAATTACATTTGAGTCGCTTAACTTCAGGCAAGCTTCCTTACTCGAAGCTAATTCAAGCTCTAGTGACTTGCTTCGCTCCTTTTCAAGTTCAAGAAGCTTTTTGATCTTAGATATTCCTCCTTTTGAAGGATGAACATATCTTCTTGGCGATCAACACCCTCCTCCTTATTAATAAGTTTATCCATTAAGAATTTCATTTTTGCGGTAGTTTTCTTATCTAGGCCAACAAGCATATCTTCATTATCACTATAAGCATCACTATCGCTAGAGTAAGAATGCGAGGAGGAAGATTTAGTTGTTACCTTCCTTTTACCTTCCTTTGCCATGAGACATGTGTCATTGTACTTCCATGCGCCGACAGTTGGGAGGAGGGTCGATTTCTTGGTCATCTTCTTGATGGCTATGCTAGCCATCTCCTATTCCTCTTCGGACGAGGACTCATCATTTGAGTCCCACTCCTTTCCGAGGTGCGCCTGTCCAACTTGATTTTTCTTCTTGAAGGACTTCTTAGGTTGAGGCTTTGTTTCCTTGGTCTTCTTCTTGTTTTCTTCATATGGGCAATCAACTATAAAGTGTTCATATTCACCACAGTTATAGCATGCCCGCCTCAACATTCGTCTTGACTTGTCTTTGTTTTTTCACTCATTTGATCTACCCCCTTGTCTTCTTTTCATCATCCTTTTAAATTTCTTCATGAAGAGGATCATGTCTTCTTCATCTATGTTGCTGCTCTCATCATCACTGTCATCTTCTTCTTGAGCTTCTCGAGCTTCTTTAGACATGGGCTTGCAAGTGGATTTCAAGGCGACCCTCTTCCTCTTTGCAGAGGTGAGGTCGACAATCTCTTTGACATGTTTTGCTTGCTTCCCCATCATCTCGAAATTGATGATCTTTCCAAGCAATTCGTCCGGGGTCATTTTCGTACCCGGGGCTTTCTCTAATCATTGAGCACAAGGTGATATTGCGAGGCATGAAGGCTCTAAGAATGAGCTTCACCACCTCGTGATCATTCCACTTTTTTCTTTCGTATGCTCTAACCTTGTTGATGAGAGCCTTCAACCGGTTGTACATGTCCTGCGGTGACTCATCTTCTTCTATGGCGAACCTTCCCAATTCACCTTCGATCATCTCAATCTTAGCTTATCGCACATGACGATCGCCTTCATGTGCTGTTTGTAGCATATCCCATATTTCCTTAGAATTTCGAGTCCATCGACCTTGGTGAACTCGTCTTGACTCAAAGATGATGTGATCACCGCTGCAGCTTGAGCATTCTGATGAATCGCTTGCTCTTGGCTTGGTGTTAGCTCTTCATCGTCATCTGGGATATCTATACATGTACACACTATGTGCCACAAACTGGGGTTAAGTGAGATTAAGTGCATTTTCATGTTTTTCCTCCACTAGAGTAATTGTTGCCATCAAAGAATGGGGCTTTTCCTAAAGGAATTGATAAATAGTAGTAATTATTATAATTCAAACGATCATAATTGAAAGGATATCGGAAGTAGTCGGTGTGACTACTCCCCTTCTTCTTCTTTTCATATTCAACCTTCAGTTTGCCTTTGGAGAGAGCTTTCTTCCTTAGGAGCGCCTTGAGTTCAAGCGTCTCCTCATCATCGTCCTTGAAATCCTGAATGGCGTCGAGGAGCTTCTCCAATTTCTGAGCCTTTTCATCTTCAACCATCTCTTGGTTGAGGCTATTGTGCACATCCTTCATGCCCGACATTTTCTCTTCGAGCAATTAGTCTCCTTTTGAAGAGTCCTGCTCTGATACCAATTGAATGTGGCCTAGAGGGGGGTGAATAGCCTTTTTTTCTTCAATTGAATGCTTGAAGGGAAGTGTTGCGGACTAGATGTGTTGATTAGTTCATTTTGTGTTTATTGGGGACTAGGTAACAGCTAGTTTTGCCGATTAGTTTTTTACCTGGAATGGTACGTTGAATACTACTGTTTGGTTTTGTCGATGTTTATATCTACTGTAGTATTTAATCCTTGTTTATATCACTGTGTTGCTACGGTTTAAGATATTTTATGCGTATGCTTTATTTTGATCGGAATACCACCCCCATTGCTAATTAACTTATTTAGATAACAAATTGCCAGAGTCAGACGTGCGCCCGCAGATGGGCTCACGCGTCATAGGGACGACCACCAAGTGTCCCAGCGCAGTTTCGGCCCACGAATACAAAATGACTCAGCGCAGTTTCAGCCCACAAATAACAAGCGGCCAAGCGCACTGTTGGGCCTACTCTGATAGCTTCACGTACAGTTTGTCCTGGCAGCCTGCCCGCGGGACCCTTCGATTCACATCGGCCCCTCTCCCAATTGTACGAAACATGCTTGGAGTAGCATCTGCCGGCCGGCACGCTCTTGGAGGAGCATCCGCCGGCCGCCACGCTCTTGGAAGAGCATCCGCCAGCCACTAGCGTGGAGGAGCATCCGCCGGCCGCCGCACATGGATAAGCAACAACGCTAGGTACAATTGCTCACATAATGTTATTGTAGTTCTATCCTCTTATGGATATGTTGATTGAATTGTAGGAAGCGATGTCAGAAGATAAGACATGGATGGGAAAAGACAGGCGTACGAAGGAGTGGCAGGATGGAATGAAGTCATTTTTAAATTTAGCATTCCAGGGCACTCGTGAAGAAGAAACTAAGTCTTTTCCTTGCACGAAATGTCATAATATTTGCCATGGGACTTACAAGGAAGTTCATCTTCACTTGCTTCATAATGGGATGTCTTTTGATTATACTTGTTGGGCACACCATGGAGAAAAACGAGTTGAGGAAAATATTGTTGAGCAATCAGCAAATAATGAGGAGATAATTTTTGATGATGCTGCTATGGAAAAATGTTGTCCAATCTACTTAGAGGCACTAATCATGGTGGTACTTCAGCGGATCTTGATGATCCAGAAGATGCTATAAACCAGTAGGAGCCAACTGGGTGTGTAAAGGCATTCTATGACTTATTAAATGATGCCAAAAAGGAGTTGTATCCAGGTTGTGAGAAGGTGACCCAATTATCCTTCATTGTTAGGTTGTACCAGATAATGTGTTTAACTGGTTTGAGCAAAAAAGCTTGTGAGTTGATCCTTGAATTATTCTCATATGTGCTTCCAGAGGGCCACTACATTCCTAATACACTTGATAAAGTTCAGAAGGTTGTTCATGACCTCGCGCTGGGCTACAAAAAGATCAATGCATGTGTCAATGACTATGTCTTATTCCGAAAGGACTATTCTCTATTGGATCGATGCCCAAAATGTGGTGAACTAAGATGGAAAAATAGTACTGGTGGGGATGCAAGAGAGGCTTTACCTTGTGGAAAATCCAAGAAGCTTGTAGCACGCAAGGTTCTGTGATACTTCCCTCTTATTCCCCATCTTCAAAGGTCTTATATGGATGAATCAACGGCATCAAACATGCGCTGGCACAAAGAAGAACATATTGATGATGGAATATTACGCCATCCTGCAGATTCGAAAGCATGGAAGCATTCTGATGGCATTCACCCAAATTTCTCATCTGATCCTCGCAACATAATACTTGGGCTAGCATCTAATGGTTTCAATCCATTTGGAATAATGAATGTTTCTTACAGTACATGGCATGTGATTCTAATCCCTTATAATCTGCCACCTTGGTTGTGTATGCAGCCTTATTGGTTGATATCAATGATAATTCCTAGGCCAAAGTCACCTGGAAACAATATTGATGTATATATGCAGCCTTTGATTGATGAGCTACTGAAATTATGGTATGATGGTGTTGAAACATATGACAGTTCAAAGAAAGAGACATTTCTCATGCGAGCTTCTATATTGTGGACAATAAATTATTTTCCAGCATATGCAATGCTATGTGGATGGAGCACAAAAGGTAAGCTAGCATGTCCATACTGCCATGTAAACACTGACGCCTTGTGGTTGAAATATGGACGAAAGTATTACTACATGGGTCATCATCGTTTCCTACCTCAGAATCACAGGTGGCGTCAACACAAAGCTTCTTTCAACAACAAGAGAGAGAATAGAGAGGCTCCAACATCACTCTCTGGTGACAGAGTACTCCAACAATATGAGAGTTTTGATCAAGCGAGTTTTGGACAGACGAATAATAAGAGAAAGTGCACTGAGGGAGATAGGTGGCATAGTTGGAAGAAGAAAAGTATATTTTTCAGCTCCCGTATTGGAAGACATTGCTAATAAGGCATAACTTGGATGTCATGCACATTGAGAAAAAACATTTGTGATAGCATATTAGGGGCATTGCTCAATATAGATGGTAAAACAAAAGATAGTCTACAAGCTCGTCTTGATATGCAGGATATGGGTATATGGCCAAAGCAACATCTGGTAAATATGAATGGGAAGTATGATTGTCCATCAGCATCATATACTTTGCATAAAGATGAGAAGACCACATTGTGCAAGTTTTTGGGGGATGTGAAGATTCCCGATGGTTATGCCTCAAACATCAAGAGATGTGTGGACATAAAAGCACGTAAGGTATCAGGTCTAAAAACTCATGACTGCCTTATTATATTTTAGAAGCTCCTTCCTATTGCAATATGTGACATATTGCCTGAAAAGGTTGTTGCACCTTTAATTGAGTTTAGCAGATTCTTTTCTGGATTTTGTTCTAAAGAATTGGCGGAACCAGATTTGGATAAAATGATCGGACAATTTCCTGAAACAATTTGTAAGCTTGAGATGTTGCTTCCTCCCGCTTTCTTGATATCATGGTACATCTTCCAATCCATCTTGCCGAAGAAGCTCGCTTGGGTGGACTGTTTCTTACAGGTGGATGTATCCAATTGAGAGGTACCTTGGTACATTGAAGAGGTATGTACGTAACAGAGCTCACCCAGAGGGCTCTATAGCTGAGAGATATATTATGGAAGAGTGTATAACCTTTTGTAGTCAGTTTTTGGATAACATCAGCACCAAGTTTAATAGGCCAGAACGTCATGAAGCTGCAACTAGGAATGAACCTTCTCTCGAGTCTAATATATTTACACGAGTTGATAATTCTAAAAAAGGGTTTAAATGGGGCCAACTTAGTATGGTGGAACTACATAACATCAAGCATTATATTATTTCTTATGTTGAAGAGGCTGCTCCATGGATCAAGTACGTATAACTCAGATGTTCTATACTATATTGGGTCATGCTTATTGTAGATGGCTAATTTAATTTTGTACCCTTTTTAGTGAGCATTTTGAAGAGCAAAAAAAGATGCATTCTCGTGATGTTGAAAAACGCCATAGAGATGAGTTTGTTTATTGGTTTTAGAAATGAGTAAGTACATGCAAGTTTTTACTTTGATGAAATATTGAACAAATATGTGTTCTGAAGTTGGTTTATCAATAACCCCTTTTATACTAATGTATACAGATTACGACATTACACAAGGAAGGCAAATTAACTTATTATTTGTATGCATTATCTAGAGGACCTGATCGTCAGGCACGTTTTTTTAGTCGATCATTCATAAATGGCTTCTTCTTTTGAACTGCAGGGGTGGAAAAAGATTTACAGACGCAAAACATTGGTGTTGTTGTTCGGGATGGTGATCATGAGCGGTTTGGAGTAACCAAGAAAATGATTTCTTTTGATTTTGAAAAAAATCATGAGGTTCTGTTATTTGAATGTGATTGGTTTGATCGACCTCGTTTCAGTCAGAGCCAAAGCAGAGGCTACAAAATGGATCGATACGGAATGATAGATGTTGACACTACTCTTTTTCAATTTAAGTATGAGCCTTACATTCTAGCAACCCAAGCAGAACAAGTTTTTTACTTTTGAAGTGTGAAGCAACCTAAATGGGCTACAGTTGTTAAAACGAAGCCACGGAACCTTTTTGCCATGCCCCCTGGAGACAGTAAAAATAATGTCACTGAGACGATGGAGGCTGAGATAAAATAGGATAGGACCGCATGGGCTAGAAATGACATTGAGGGAGTAGCTGCTGATTCTTCCACTCTTCAAATGAGAACATGTGATCAGTTTGAGGCACATAGAGTTCCATCAGAAAATGAAGATGACGACGACGATGACAACGATGGTACATATATCAATGATGGTATTGTACCTCCAATATTGGGGGGGGCAGCGAAGATGATGATTTTTTTTATATAAGTATTGTGCAAGCTAGCTGTACGTGAACTATTTGATTTTTTTTGAAAAGATAGAAGCTGCATTCTATTTAGCAGCAAGCTTAGAAGCAAGCGAATATTGAACAATCCCACCTCTTTAGAAGATACCCAAAATTTGAAATGACGTTCCTACAGAAATTCCTAATGCAATGAACTAGTGATTCCTGGCAACAGATCCTAATGCAACGAGTCTGTTCCGTGGCGATAGATCCTAAGGCCACGAACTAGTACAATCGTGGCAACAGATCTTAATGCAACGATTGTACGATCAAAATGGAGACACACTTAATTAGCAACGAAGTGCATTTCTTATATGAAAAGTGTGTCCTCCCCACGATGTCTCCTTTTAGCTTCGTGATTTTCTACATTTTGCTTCGGTTCACTGTTGATATCACACATCACTGAACTTAGAGCACATTCACTTGTCCAAAAAATAAACAAATATGTCCTTATGATTCCTGAGGAACACGATGAACACACCACACATTCATTTGTTCATACAGTGGCCAATGTTTTGTAATATATCGTGAGGCCAAGGATTGTGTTCTGTGACGATAGATCCTAACGCCACGAATTGGTGAATCGAGGCAACAGATACTAATGCAATGATCGTGTTCCCTGGCGATAGATGCTAACGCCACAAGCTAGTGAATCGTGGCAACAGATCCTAATGTAATGATCGTGTTCCGTGGTGATAGATTCTAATGGCACGAACTAGTGAATCATGGCAATAGATTTGTGGCGATAGATCCTAATGTTACAAATCTAGTGAATCATGGCAACAGATCCTAATGCAACGATCGTATTCTGTGGCAATAGGTGCTAATGCCACAAACTAGTGAATCGTGGCAACAGATTTGTGGCGATAGATCCTAATGCCATGAACTAGTGAAACGTGGCAACAGATCCTAATGCAACGATTGTATTCTGTGGCGATAGATGCTAATGCCATGAACTAGTGAATCGTGCCAAAAGACCAAGCTTACTGCAATGATTTAGTATTCGTTGCAGTACAATCGTTGCAACAAGGCAGAATCCTTGTAGTGTTCACACAAGTGTGTATTTTTGTCACACCTAGTGCTATCGGGCAAAGAAGTTTCTTCGATTTATAAGTGCTTCTATGCATTTTATTTAGATTTGAAAGAATTTCTGCCAAAAGATTCAAAAGATCAGAGAAACTACAATCGGACCATCTATGTGTGGCTTTCAACTTTAGTAGTTCTAGGACTGCACGCAATGTAATAAACTCTTTATCACAACTGTTTGATTCATCATATAAAAGCTCCGACGTCGCATTCTGCAATGTCTCCATTTTACTTAAACCTTTACTTGCTCCCATAAAAGTCAATACATATGGTTCAATATGACGCAACATCTCCTCACAATCGAACTCATCATAATTATCACCATCTTGATTGTCACTACCATCATCTATATGAACATAATCATCATCTGAACCTCTCTCATAATCTTTATCCACTTCATGTGTATCTAACTCACCATGCTCTGTCCATATTGTGTAGTTTTTTTAAACCTCTTTTCACCAAATGAGATTGGATTACTATAGTATATATCCAAGCAATCTTATTTTTATAGTCGATACATGGACATAATATATCATCTATATTTTGCATCTTCACATGTCTTTTGGATGCTTCAATAAAATTTGCAACATTTTGAATGTACAAAGGATCGGGTCTTGGCATGTTACACATCCACAATCGACGGTCCATGCTTCAATAACAGAATTTTTGAAAGATTTACAGAATTTGGCCACAAATATTCCCTAAAGGTCTTCTTTAAAATGAATTTACAGAGACATAACCATGCTGTATCATATGAGTGAATACTAGTATCATGTATGTCTGTTCATAAGGGTTCCAAGAAAATTTGTTTCATAATTTTCTCAGCTTCCTAGTGGCCATAAACGATTTTTGAAGTTGGGCTAATTCATTGAGATATTTCATCGAACATGTGATGTGCTTGTATTCATCTTCAACCTTTAGTCCTTCAAATCTACTTCTTTTTCTACAAAATTCATGGATGACCTCAACGAGAGACTCAACTACATCTTTCAACCTTCAATCCTTCATATCTATTTCTCAAATACATAAAGTGGAGGGGGGGGGGGTTGGAGCCATGCAAACTAAATAAAACAAAACTGAAAACAGGACAACAAACTGAAAACATGACAGTGAAGAAGAAGTCTCTTCTAACCTTTTCTCTATTCGAAGCATGATCAACTGATGAATAAGGACTGGTGCACGTATGCTGGAAAATTTTGGCAGCCTGGCAGCATCTATAGAAAATCTCCCGGGTACGGTTTTCTGCATTGCCCGAGGGGCCCTTTGTATAGTCGTACGTTTTCTTAGGCGGAATTTAATGAAAAAATTGCTTGTGATAAAAATTAATTAATTTCAATACATTTTTTCAGGCCGTTTTTAACTGCTGCACAGGCGGTTGTTGCTAAACAACTGCCTGTGATAATGGTCCGAGCCTGTTCTTCAGTTTTCTTTTCCTTTGCTTCTTTTTTATTTAGATTCCAATATCAATACCCACACATATATAGATTCTGCAAATTGAGTCCAAATTTGATGATTCTTTTTTCTATATTATTCAAAAACTAATATCTACCACGTGGACCAAATATTTTAAAACTTGTATAGCTAACATTGTAATATTTTGTGTAAATATCAAATTAATTAATACTCACATATTATTCACATTTTTGTATCTCCTAAAAAAGGGATCCTTCATTGAAATTGGTTTGTATGAACATATCTGTCTTATTTATACATTATGGATTTTGTTAATTTTTTAAAGCATTAAAACATAACAAAATTCAAATTATCCATTATTCTAATCAAATGCTCATATACATATGAGGCATTCATCGAATTTTGAACACACATTGATTCAAAAAGTTTAAAAAAATCTGAAAAAAATCATAGAGGTTGGTATGATGACTAAAAAGTTCTATTGAAAAACTAAATGAAAAATCATTATATTCATCAACAACAAGAACAACAACAACCAAGCCTTTGTCCCAAACAAGTTGGGGTCAGCTAGAAATGAAACCCAGCAATTTTGAAGAAAAGTAAAGAAAATAAGATGAACGTAAAAGAATAATAATAATAATAATATAATACAAATAAAATAAGATTCCACATTTTATTTATTTTAGAAATGGGTTAATAAGAAAGAAGATGAGAGTAGCAAATTACGAATAAACTAAGATTCTGACACATAAATTGCTAATTTCCATGCAGTCCTATCATGAGCCAAATCTCTAGGTATGTCCCACTCTTTTATGTCTCGTTTCACCGCCTCCTGCCATGTCAACCTTGGTCGACCTCTACCCCTCCTAAAATTTTCTCTACTCTTTATAATCCCAGTGTTAACCGGTGCTTCTGGAGGTCTCCGCTAGATATGCCCAAACCACCGTAGGCGATGTTGGACTAGCTTCTCCTCAATCGGAGCCACCCCAACCCGATCACGTATCACCTCGTTCCTAATTTTGTCTCTTCTTGTGTGACTGCACATCCATTGTAGCATGCGCATCTCTGCAACACTCATTTGTTGGACATGTTGCCTTTTAGTTGGCCAACATTCTGCTCTATACAGCATTGCAGGTCTGATCACCGTCCTATAGAATTTTCCTTTCAATTTTTGTGGAACTTTCTTATCACATCAGATTCTAGATGCTTGTCGCCACTTCATCCACCCGATCTTGATCCTGTGGCAAACATCTTCGTCAATATCACCATTTCTTTGTAACATTGATCCTAAATATCGAAATGTGTCTTTCCTAGGTACTACTTGTCCTTGTAAACTAACATTACCATCCTCGCACTCGACATTACTAAAGTCGCATCTCATATATCCGGTCTTGGTTCTACTAAGTCTAAACCCCTTAGACTTTAAGATCTGCCTCCATAGCTCCAATTTTCTATCAACACCATCCCTAGTTTCGTCTACCAACACTACATCATCAGCAAAGAGCATACACCAAGGGATATCCCCTTGTATATCCTTCGACACCTCATCCATCACTAAGGAAAAGATGTAAGGACTTAAGGATGATCCTTGGTGTAACCCTATTGTGATAGGAAAACTGTCAGTCTCACTATCTCTTACGCGCACACTTGTCACCACATTATTGTACATATCCTTGATAAGATTAATGTAATTTGTTGGGACTTTGTGTTTCTCTAGTGCCCACCACATGACTGGTCTTGGTACCTTATTGTATGCCTTCTGCAAGTCAATGAACACCATATGTAGATCCTTCTTTTGCTCCCTATACCTCTCCATAAGCTGACGGAGTAAGAAAATCGCCTCCATAGTGGACCTCCCAGGCATAAAACCAAACTGGTTTTTAGTGATATTGGTCACTAAAAAAATCATTATATTCATCAAGATAGAAAAATGACAAATAACCAGTGTTATTTATTTTTTATGTTTTGACCTATTTTAAAGGCTTTCCCAAGAGAAATTTAAAGGAAACCTTTAATACCCAATCATATTACAAGAAAGTGGAATTTGGGCTTTTAAAAGGCCCCTCATTTTAATCAAGAATATTAATAAAGCCTAGACTCAGTACATTTTTTCAGGCGGTTTTTAACTGCTGCACAGGCGGTTGTTGCTAAACAACCGCCTGTGATGATGGCCTGAGCCTGTTCTTCAGTTTTTCTTCCCTTGCTTCTTTTTTATTTAGATTCCAATATAAGTATTCAAACATGTATAGATTCTGCAAATTGAGTCCAAATTCGATGACTCTTTTTCTATATTCTTCAAAAATTAATATCTACCACCTAGACCAAATATTTTAAAACTTATATAGCTAACATTGTAATGTTTTGGTAAATATCAAATTAATTAGTACTAACATATTATTCACA
This sequence comes from Tuctoria greenei, assembly GCA_036927565.1. Lineage (NCBI taxonomy): Eukaryota > Viridiplantae > Streptophyta > Magnoliopsida > Poales > Poaceae > Tuctoria > Tuctoria greenei. The sequence goes on along the minus strand of JAYESD010000003.1, from coordinate 105,027,264 downwards.
TTTCTGTATCTACTAAAAAAGGCATCCTTCACTGAAATTGGTTTGTATGAACATATTTGTCTTATTTATACATATATGAATTTTGTTAATTTTTTAAAGCATTTCAACATGTCAATATTCAAATTATCCATCATTCTAATCAAATGCTCATATACATATGAGTCATTCATCAAATTTTGAACACATGTTGATTTAAAAAAAATTAAAAATTTGAAAAAAAAATCATAGAGGTCGGTATGATGACTAAAAAGTTCCATTGAAAAACTAAATGAAAAATCATTATATTCATCAAGATAGAAAAATTACAAATAACCAGTGTTATTTGTTTTTTATGTTTTGACCAATTTCAAAGGCTTTCCCAAGTGAAATTTAATAGAAACCTTTAACACTCAAGCATATTACAAGAAAGTAGAATTTGGACTTTTAAAAGACCCCTCATTTTAATCAAGAATATTAATAAAGCTTAGACTCCATATATTTTTTTTCCAGGCGGTTTTTAACTGCTGCACAGGCGGTTGTTGCTAATCAACCGCCTGTGATGATGGCCCGAGCCTGTTCTTCAGTTTTCTTTTCCCTTGCTTCTTTATTATTTAGATTCCAATATAAATACTCAAACATGTATAGATACTGCAAATTGAGTCCAAATTCGATGATTATTTTTTTTATATTCTTCAAAAATTAATATCTACTACCTGGACCAAATATTTTAAAACTTGTATAGCAAACATTGTAATTTTTTGGTAAATATCAAATTAATTAATACTTACATATTATTCACAGTTCTGTATCTCCTAAAAAAAGGATCCTTCACTGAAATTGGTTTGTATGAACATATTTGTATTATTTATACATGTATGAATTTTGTTAATTTTTTTAAGCATTCCAACATGTCAAAATTCAAATTATCCATCATTCTAATCAAATGCTCATATACATATGAGACATTCATCAAATTTTGAACACATGTTGATTCAAAAAAATTTAAATAAAATCTGAAAAAAATCATAGAGGTTGGTATGATGACTAAAAAGTTTTACTGAAAAACTAAATGAAAAAATCATTATATTCATCAAGATAGAAAAATGACAAATAACCAGTGTTACTTGTTTTTTATGTTTCGACCAATTCCAAAGGCTTTCTTAAGTGAAATTTAATGGAAACCTTTAATACTCAAGCGTATTACAAGAAAGTGGAATTTTGGCATTTAAAATGCCCCTCATTTTAATCAAGAATATTTATAAAGCCTAGACTCAGTACATTTTTTTCAGGCAATTTTTAACTGCTGCACAAGCTGTTGTTGCTAAACAACCACTTGTGATAATGACTCAAGCCCGTTCTTTAGTTTTATTTTCCCTTACTTCTTTTTTATTTAGATTCCAATATAAATACTCAAACATGTATATATTCTACAAATTGAGTCCAAATTCGATGATTCTTTTTTTCTATATTATTCAAAAAATAATATCTTCCACATGGGCCCAATATTTTAAAACTTGTATAGCTAACATTGTAACATTTTTGTAAATATGAAATTTATTTATAATCACATATTATTCACATTTTTGTATCTCTTAAGAAAAGGATCTTTCACTAAAATTGGTTTGTGTGAGCATATTTATCTTATTTATACATGTATGAATTTTGTTAATTTTTAAAGCATTCCAACATGTAAAAATTCAAAATATCCATCATTCTAATCAAATGTTCATATACATATGAGGCATTCTTCCAATTTTGAACACACATTGATTCAAGAAAATTTATAAAAATATGAATAAATCATAGATGTTGGTATGATGACAAAAAAATTCTATTCAAAAATTAAATGAAAAAATCATTATATTTATCAAGATAGAAAATGACAAATAAGTAGTGTTATTTGTTTTTTATGTTCTGACCAATTTCAAAGGTTTTCCCAAGTGAAATTTAATGGGAACCTTTAATACTCAAGCATATTACAAGAAAGTGGAATTTGGGCTTTTAAAAGGCCCGTCATTTTAATCCAGAATATTAATTAAGCCTACATAAAGATCTTTTCAAGCGTTTGGTTATGAATAACCGCCTGAGAGAAGTCTTTATCTCAGGCGATTATTACGTACTAACCACCTGAGATAAAGACATCTTCTCAAACAGTTGGTAATTAATAACCACCTGAGAGAAGTCCTTTGCTCAGGCGGTTGGTACTTAATAACCACCTCAGAAGATAGGCGTATGTCCCGGGCGAAATCACTTAGATGTCGTCAGGCTGCCAAATTTTTGTTTGCCACCAAGTCTTCGTTGCCCTCGCTATCGAGCTTCGCTGTCGTCGCCGAGCTTCGATCTCGCTGCTGAGCTTCACCCTCACCGCTTCCTTCCCTTCCTTCCAGGTACGCCGACCTTTGCCCTCGTCGTCACTGCTAAGCTTTGACCTTGCCGCCAGGTACGCTGCCGCTTCCATCCCTCCTCCATCCCCGTGTTGCCTCCCTCCTCGCCCTTGCCATCGGCCGAGTCATGTCCTCGCCGCTACACCCCGGGACTTGTGTTAGTTCGGGGGACTTTGATTTTATACTATGTCTCAGTTTACTTGCTAGTTGTTGCCACTGTCAATACAAATTGCATTAGGTCACACTTATGATTTCAATGACTTGTTGATGGTTCTATGTATTATTGTGTATGATTTGAAATTGCATTAGGTCACACTTAAGAACTTTTAGTCAAGATTATTTTTTGAAAAAATATAAATCTTAAATGTTCCCCTGTTTGTGAAAATATCAATATTTGTACCCATTCTACTTTTGCAATACCAATACCTAATCCGACCGAGTAATGTCCTCGCCGCAGTCGCACCTTAGATTTTCTTATCAGCCCTTGATACAAGCAATATGCATGCCTAGCTAATGCGTTGGTCAGTCGCCTCAAACCCTAGAATGGAACTTGGTTAGTCGCCTTGGTCAGTCGCCTTAAACGCTAGAATGTCTTATCAAACCCTAGAATGCTTCCATCTTTTTCTTTTATGCAACACTTCATGTAGAGTTAATATGTCATTCATGCAACACTTCATGTAGAGTTCATGTAGATTGAACCTTGTGAATATGCCATTCATGCAACCCTAGAATGCAGATAGAGCCTTGTGAATTATTTTATCTGCCACTTTCTCCATTCTCAGTGTTAATATCTTTGTAAACCATTTAAAAATACAGTTTCGGAGGCATATTGGTTCATATTGCCGAATTCTTCCGGCATCTTCAACTTTTGGAAGTAAGGTGATCACCCCATAATTCAACCTTCTGATATCCAGCTTCCCTTCATAAAAATCATGACATGCTTGATTATAACCCCAACCATTTAAGAATTTTTTAATTTTTCATAATCTGAACATGAATCTACTCAAAGCCTCTCTATCTCTGGATGGCTCAAACCAGATCTCTTCAACCTGTTTGAGAAATTCATGATTTTTTAGCCAGTATCATTCAAAATGAAGTTTAAACGTTTGAGAGCATTTATTTTTGTAGCTTTCATTGAAGTGAGACATATTTTTGTCTTATTAGTTCTAGCATGGAAAGCCCTAAGAAGATTGTTGTTGGTAGTAACAATTAAGAAGGCAATATGAAGTTTAGTGACTCTAGTAGTTCAGGCTCCTTTCACAGTCCATCGCATCTTTCCAAATATAAAAATTAAAAAACCTTCAGAGGATCTCGACCCGGGATATGATCCTGCTGACGAGGTATGGATCACGAATCTTAACTCCAGCAGTTCAAGTTAATGTTGGTTGTCAAGTATATGAAGTCTTATAATTCCTTTCTACCTATCTTAATTGCCAAGACAACGAGGTGACTTCGGCTCCTAAAATCGCAGAAGGTTCTCCAATGGATGAATCCTCAGGTTCACTCAAGCGAAAACAAGGGCAACGAGGTCCCAATAAGGGTCCATTGAACTGCATCATGTACATAACAAACCTCGGTCCAGGTGGGCTTCCCCAAGAACCACTAGATTCATTTACAAAGTACCGAAATGTATGCGGTTGTCTTGTTAGAGAGCTTGTGCCGATCAAAACCAAAAAATTGGAGAAATTTACCTGAGGAGAACAAGAATGAGTTGTGGGAGAGGATAAAGAAACAATTCGAGTTTCCGAAAGGCACGGAAGAAGCTGTAAAGAAAGCAACATTGGTCTCTTGCGGCAAGAAGTTTTGTGGCTAGAAGAGAGAAATGAATTCTTATGTTTAGGCCAATAAGGTCCCTTGCCCGAGGAAGATGGGAAAATCACATAAGCTCAGTGGCAAGAATTTGTTCGTCAAAAGACGACACCTAATGCTAAAGCCCTAAGTGCAACTAGGTCAGAGCTTGCCAAAAAGAACAAATACCACCATCGCTTGGGGTCTACCGGGTATGCCCTTAAAGTTCAGAAATAGAATAAGATATTAGAGGAAATTACCAGTAAGGGCAATCCTCACCCGTTAGAAGGCTGCGATGAGAGAACTTAGCGGTGGGTCTTTGCTCGGTCAGGTTTGACCAGCGGGTGCAAACTTGAAAAGCTAGACTCTGTGAATGAAGTAGAGCAAAAAAAAAAAAGAAGTAATTGAAAAGCAACAGAAGGGTCTCTTCAAGCCGAAGAGGAAGAATGGCCAACTTATCGCTATCCTAGGAAACCCTGAACATAGTTGACGAGTTCGAGCAATCTCTTTTCAGATGTCCTGGCTAGATGGTTTCCCGAAAGATAAAGAGACATATATAATATGTGAGAAGTTTAAGAAAACACTTGATGAAATGATTGCTCAAAAGGTCAAGGAAAATGTGCAAGAAATAATGGATGAACTTAGACAATCGGGACAATTTGTAGCAACGAGTACAGTGATGGTTCCCGTGCCAAAGGAGCATTTGGCATCTCTAACTCCCTACCCTAGCAGCGTAGGTTTTGTGCCAGGCTCAGGGTCAACCCATAAGTTTGCTATCGATGATATTGTTAAGGACATATCTTGTCATCTTCATGTCCCAATAGGCAGAGCAGGAAAAAAACCAAACAGGTTGCTGCTGCTATGACAAAGTCTGATCTTGACTTCAACGACAATTCACTTCCGTTGTATTATGTTGTGGTGAAAGTTCTTCAGATCATTGATAATGATTATGAAGATTATGAAATAGACCACACCACACATGATGGGATAATGACTCTGGAGCGGGCTGTTAACCAATTAATCCTTTGATATCGACACGATATCGTGTTGGACAATGAGCCGATTTCTATCCCCGTTGCATCTCAAAATACTGCAACCCCGTCTTCTAAGGCGAAAGTAAGGATGATAGTAACCTTGCTAGTAAAGATAACCAAGAGCGACCAGTTGAACAATAGCTTGAAGCAATACCAGAGCAAGCTGTCGTTAGTAAAGAGCAACCAGTTCAGAACCATCTTGAAGTAGTACTAGAGCAAGCTGGTGGTAGTAAAGAGCAATCAGTTGAATAACAGGTTCAACAAAAAGCCAGTGTCCAACTTCCAACGACTACTCCTCGGTCATCAGTGCCTATGAAAGTTAGCTCATACAAAAATAAGAAACCTTCTAAAGAAGTATCAAAATATTTGGAAAATCTAAAGGGAAATATTAGAAAATTGAATGCATCTCGTTCTTCACATGAGCAAACATTAGAAGATATTGAGGAGTGGAAGAAGACGGTGTCATGTATAATTGGCAGGCGGCTTTAGTTAAACCAGGAGTTCCAATATACAAGATTGAAGATGTTCCTCCTGAGTATAAGAATGGGAAGCCGTTCATGACATCGGTACAACTTAGCAAACAACCTCCCCGCTCAAAAGAATGCACGAGTGGTACATCACCGCCAACACAAAATATGATCTTTCTCATGTCACATATTGTGTGCCAAAAGAAGTATTATGGAGCACTGGAGCAGATAAATGATCCCTTCTCTTTGAAGATCTACATAGCCTTTTTCATCAAGACATGCTCGAAATCAACCTAATACTCATCTAGTGCTTGTAAGTGCCTCTAATATTTTGTATTTGCTTTTCTTACTACACGCATACAAATTTCATGAGATTATAACAATTCTGGACTTCTTCAATAGGATGCGTACATGGATAATGAAAAGATGAAAATCTAGACAGGTATCCTTGACCCTACATGCATTGCAAAGACGCTATTCGACGTTAAGGTGGATCGGGACTCAAAACAGTACAAGCATACAAAAAAATAGAATTTGATAAATCAACCGCAAAACAAAAGAAGGATAAAAGGACAAAAGTTGTAGTTTACATAGGACATGTCTTATTTAACTTTGTCAGAGATGGCAAGGATCTCGTAAAGGCTCCGACCACTTCGAGTAAGTTCCACACATGATATTGAAATAGCATTTATTGCTAATTGTTAACTTAACACGTGTGTTTGTATGTGTGCAATAGACACTACATAATGATCTTCATCAAGCCAACGCAGGGTTTGGCAACAGTCTTGGACTCAGTCAATTACCCACCAGATCGTTATGAAGATTTCCTTTCCATTTGAAATTGTACGTTTATTTGATAATTTTAATTTACACATATTTAGAATGTGTTGACAAGTTTTATATGACATTTCTTGTATTACGACGCTTGGTGGTTTTACGCGTAACAGCTTGGCGGTCAGAGACCTCCTAATACAGATGCATTGGACATTAAAACATATTATCCTTGTCCCAAGCAGCCTCTTGGGAGCGTCTTATGCATGTATTATGTATGCGAGCATCTTCGCACCGCCAGCAAATATAGAGTGAATCGTGAGGATATAAGTTATCCTTAATGTTGATATCTTATTTTCTTACTTTTGATTTTCATTTTCATTGTAACTAGCATATTTTAATACTTATATTCTCTGCTGTTCAATATTACTAGAAACATTATTTTCAGATTTTGATTCCAACTTCAAAATTAAATTGCTCATAGTACAACTGCTCCAAAAATACCAAATAAAGTTCTGTATACTCACTTTGATCTATACTTTGAGATTGTTCAAACCAAAACATTCTAAACCTTGTTATGTGTTTCATTGCAGCACACGAAAAATGTGAACCAAGAATGATCGGTTTCTAGAAGTATGTCTAGTGGAGGAGCCGACAAGATTGTCAGTGAACTGTGTCAACTCATGCATCGCAAAATTTTGTACCGAAGAGGGGTGTTCTTTGATGATGATGGTGTAATAGCTGATGTACCAGAACTTTGCGACTGTGACAATAGAAACAGTTTTTGGTGAAACTTGTAAACTATGAGATGACTTGTATGTGTAACTTGTACATATGTATATTGTTTCAGTGAAATTGACTTTTGTGAGATGACTTCTGTGATTATATTGTTTACTTCTGTGATTATATTGTTGACTTCTATGATTATATTTAATTGACCTGGACATTAGAAATAACAGTAGATAGTATTATAGAGTATATTTTATCACAGGCGGTTCTTTACCTACGACTAGACCTGCCTGTGAAATTATATTATCATAGGCGGCTAGTCATAGGTAAAGAACAACCTGTGATAACTCTATCATCACAGTCGGTTCCTCTTACAGTACAAACCGACTGCGATAAATTGTCTCCACAGACAGCTTGTCATAGGTAAATATCTGCCTGTGATAACACCATTATCATAGACGGTTAATTATATTGTACGAACCGTCTGTGATAATGTTTCTTCACAGGTGGCTAGTCATAAGTAAAGAACCGCCTGTGATAAAATTATTTCATGGGTGGTTTCACTTTTCGCCTGTGAAATTGCAGATTATCACATGCTCTTCATTTCAGACGATTTTAGAAACCGCGTGTGATAATACGTTTGGAGCCGCCTGAGATGAGGCTTGTTGTAGCAGTGGGAAATGAACTAGGATATAAAATATAGAGATTAAATTGACCATTTTGAAAGTTCAAAGATGAAATTGAGCATTGGCTTATAGTTTGAGGATGAATGTGGCTACTCTGCCAAAACTTATATATAAGGGGCCTTAGTCTAATAGTTAAGTACTTTGAGTAATACTCATCATGTTCCGAGCTTGATTCTTCATTGCTTTGTTCTAGGTAATAGGAATGTGAGTAACTGCATTTATATTCGGTTGTAATAAGCTAGCTATAACCTCTTGGAAGGGAAAGGTCCGGACTTTCACACATTATTGAAAAAATAATATGAACGTGTTTAGTGGGTTGACACCTAACATGATAAAACCCAGCAGTTGTCGATTGAGGATTAGCTTAAAAATAACTGTTACAATGAAATATATATTCTTTTTATTTTTCTTAATTAACTTAAGATTTAGCAAAAAAATAATGAGTATGTGATGTAAGATGAACAGATAGAAACACGTGACGAGCATAATGCAGTTAGGAGATACCAAGAGGTTGCCTGGGTAGTTGACGAATGATAGTGATTTAGGGTAGTTAAATTGAACTTCGATTTCTAACAAAATGAGAGCTTGCTATTAGTATTGCATATATTAGTTAGCGGAGATTGTAGTAATGCATGCTAGCCAAATAAGGCCAAATAATTCTTCCTTGTTCACCATCTATGGTGTCTTGTTGCTTCCTGAAAGATAATTTTTGATAAAAATGTATATTAATATCAAGAAGATACCAATTACACCTAAGTTCTGCACCTACATAATGTCAACAACAAATGGAGACATCAAGGATGCACACAGCAGAAAAAACATTCAAAAGTAATTTAACAAATTTGACATGAGCATTGAGATTAAAAAAACACCTTCAAAACCTTGTAGACCTCTCTCAACATCGCAACTGACCCCGCATCTGATCATACCATGACAATCAATGCCGGCATGTCTAATAATTTTGAAGAAGCGATACATCACACATATGAAGATTTTCTCAGAATTGCTTAGGTGAAGTCACCTGCGTCACCAATATTAACGCCACCAGGACACGGAGGCTTAGCTATGTTAAACATAGAAAGTCATATATACTAGGAATGCCTGGTTCTGGATAGGTATGATCAGCTATATTAGAAATGCTTGATCCCTAGGAATGCTCCTCCACTATTTTTGGTATGTGATATTACCTTCCATTATTTTTGGCACGTGATATTGCTTTTCTTATATAACCTACTATACACCACTATATAATGGAAGTCCAGCTTTAAGAGGCCTCTTCAATAGGGCAATTGCCTTGCGCCATTGAACATGGTAACAGAGCCAAGACACTAATCGATCCATGAGCGATTTTCGTTCTGCCACCTCCCCTCTCTCCACCACTGCAGAAGCTCCAGCGCACAACATGTCTTTCAATGCCATCCCCCTCCACCATGCAGTAAATATCAAACTCACGAAGACAAATTATCTTCTATGGTGCGCCCAACTGCTCTTGTATATCCGGAGCACCAATATGATGGGATACCTCAACGGTACCAAAGCTACACCGGTACAGTAGATTCCTGCGTCAATGGCCGCAAGCGTCGAGCCCATCATCAACCCAGATTACAGGTCCTGGTACAACACAGACCAGCATGTCATCAGCGACCTCCTCTCCTCCATGTCTGAGGAGGTCCGACCTCATCCTCCAAGAGGTCATCAACGTTACCATGTCCAAGGAAGTGTGGGACTCTCTCTAGAAGAGTTCTACTCATCAACTCGCGTTTGCACAGCTCAACTCCTTGTCAAGCTCACCACCGCGTAGAAAATAGACCTGTCGGTAGCAGATTATTTCGGTAAGACCAAGAATCCTGCTACTGAGATGGCAGCGGTTGATGCTGCCCTACGTGATGATGAGATAAATAATCATGCTACCAAGGACTCCATCACGCTCGACGACACCTATGCCCACCTTTTCGCATTTGAAGCCTGCCAGCTGAAGCATCTGGCGACACTCTAGCATAACATTGGTTCCTCATCCAACTACGCCGGGCGTGGGCAGTGGCCAAAATAGGGGGGCGGGTGCGGTCATTCCTGTTGTGGTGCACCCTCTCGTCCCAACAGCGACCGATGAGGCTCCTCTTCTCCGCGCCCTTCTTGCCAAATTTGTGGCAAGGTGGGCCACACTGTGACTCGCTGTTGGTTTAGGATGGACGAATCCTATCAGGAGGAAGTTCCTTCGGCGGCTTTAGCATCTACGAGCTCCTACAAAATTGGTCGCAACTAGTACAACAACACTGGTGCCACGGATCACATCACAAGTGATCTTGATTGCCTAGGTGTGAGGGATCAGTACAATGGTGGTGACACGGTACAAGTTGGCAACGGTGCAAATTTGTAAATTGAATACATTGGTTCTTGTTCTAGCAATACTAATAACGCCCTCTTACTCTTAACAATGACCTTCACGTTCTCGAAATTTCTAAACACCTTCCACCATGTGACAGCCCTAGCCGCCATCCTTCACAGACCTCACGCTGAGACCCTTGCCATGCACGCGGTGCTAGCACACCAGCGCACGGCGTTCCTCCCCGTACATGTGGACCCTGTGGAGGCACTGCTGCTACTGCTTCGCTGATCGGCTATGACGATCGTGATCGTCTACCTGCTGCCTTGACGAGGACGAGGAGGCGATGAATGAGATCGTCTGCTTCCCCTACACTGATGCGCATCTATGTTCCGCTGTGTTACGCGTCTAGTGGTAACAGTCTATGATCTCCGTACTCTCATGTTTCCTGGGTGATGCGGTAGAATTGCTAGAGTAGCGTGCCGCTAATTTCCCAACAGGGCATCGATATTTTATCATTTTTATAGATGATTTTTCTCGCCACAAATGGGTTTACCTCATGAAACATCATATTGAGGCATTGTCTATCTGTAAGTCTTTTTTGTCTATGGTCCGCACTCATGTTGACACTTCTATCCGTGTCTTTCATGTTGACTCTGTTGTTGAGTACCTCTCTGATGCTCTTCGGGACTTTCTTTCTGAGCAAGGTTCCCTTGCTCAATATTCTTGTCCTGGTGCTCATGCTCAGAATGGCGTTGCTGAGCGAAAACATCATCATCCACTTGGGACAGCACGTACGCTTCACATTGCTTCCTCTGTTCCACCTCATTTTTGGGCTGAGGTTGTCTCCACTGCCACTTACTTGATTAACGTTAAGCCCTCGTCCGCTCTTAAAGGCAGGATTCCTTTTGAGTGTCTTACGGACGAACGCCTGATTACACCAGGCTTCGTCTTTTTGATTGTGTGTACTACGTGCTGCTAGCACCTCATGAGCGTACTAAGTCGACTGCTCAGTCAGTAGAGTGTGTTTTCTTAGATTATAGTTCAGAGCATAAGGGTTATCATTGTTGGGATCCGATTGGTCAACGGATGAGGATTTCACGTGATGTTGTTTTTGATGAGACACATTCTTTCTATCCTTGTCCTTCTTTCGATGCTTCTTCTGCATCTGTAGTTGATCCTATTTCGTTCCTGTTCTTTCCAGATGCTCCCATTGCTAGTGTACCCTCTTCACACTCCATGTCACGATTGACAGTCTCCACTTCTTCCTCGAGGCCTTGTTCTTTGGTTCCCGATTACACTTTGAGGGCTCCTGAGGTCTACACTTAACGAGGTGTGCCCCCTTCAAATGGGCCGTCTTCTTCTGATGAGCCGTCTACTCCAATTGAGTCATCTTCTGATGTCTTAGCTTCTCCAGCTCAGTCTGCCTCTCTGGATACGCCTTCTTCTTCTGAGGGATCATCTCCTTCCGATGATTCTTCTCCTGAGCAACCTCTTGGACGTGGGCATCGTCCTCGCTAGCCTTATGATCGGTACTCTCCTTCTAGCTTTGCCGCTACTGCTCTTCCTAAGCTGGCTACATATCGTGATGTTGTTCCTCATCCGAAATTGCAAAATGCAATGGCCGAGGAGATTGCAGTTCCGAACGCACTGGCACATGGGAACTTGTGCCCTGTCCCCTACGTGTTCGCCCGATCACCATTAAGTGGTTCTATAAGGTTAAGACCCGCTCTGATGGTTTACTTGAGCAATATAAGGCTCAATTAGTTGCATGTGGCTTCCAGTAGGAACATGGTCGTTACTATGATGAGAACTTTGCTCCTGTCGCTCACATGACCATTGTTCGAACTCTGTTTGTTGTGGCATCTGTTTGTGATTGGTCCATCTCTCAGTTTGATGTGAAGAATGCCTTTCTTAATGGTGAGCTGTGTGAGGAGGTTTATATGCAGCCACCACCTGGGTATCTTGTTCCTGAGGGTATGGTTTGTCATCTTTGTCGTTCTCTTTATGGCCTTAAGCAGGCTCCTCGTGCTTGGTTTCAGCATTTTGCATATGTGGCCACTACTGCTGGTTTCTCTGCCAGTGCTCATGATCTCACGCTTTTTGTGCACACTTCATCTCGTGGTCGCACTCTTCTTCTTCTCTATGTTGATGACATGATCATCACTGAAGACGATTCTGAGTACATTGCTTTTGTGAACGGCCGTCTCAGTGAGAAGTTTCTTATGTCCGATCTTGGTCCTCTTTGCTACTTTCTTGGGATTGAGGTTTCCTCCTTCTCTGAGGGAATTTATCTGTCTCAGGAGAAGTACATTCAGGATCTTCTTGATCGGGCTTCTCTTACTGATCACCGGACTATTGAGACTCCCATGGAACTCAATGTTCATCTTCGAGCCATTGATGGTGAGGCTCTTGATGATCCTACTAATTACCGTAATATTGTAGGGAGTCTTGTGTACCTTGGTGTCACTTGTCCTGACATCTCTTACTTTGTTCACATTTTGAGTCAATTCGTTTCGGCTCCCACCGAGGTCCACTATAGCCACTTGCTTCATGTCTTGTGTTATCTTTGTGGGACTATCTCTAGACGCTTGTTCTTTCCACGCTCTATCTCTTTACAGCTCAAAGCATATTCTGATGCTACTTGGGCTAGTGATCCCTCTAATCATTGACCACTTTCTCCTATTGTGTTTTTCTTGGTGGTTCCCTCATTGCTTGGAAGACTAAGAAGTAGGTAGCAGTTTCTTGTTCGAGTGCAGAGGCTGAGTTGCGTGCTATGGCTCATGTGAGTGCAGAGGTTATTTGGTTGCGGTGGTTTCTTGAGGACTTAGGTGTTTCTGTTGGTATGCCGACTCCTCTTTTGTTCGACAGTACAGGTGCTATCAGTATTGCTCGTGATCCGGTCAAGCATGAGCTTACCAATCATAATAGTGTTGATGCTTCTTATACATGAGCACAGGTACAAGACAGTGTTGTTGATCTTCAGTATGTGCCTTCAGAGCTTCAGCTAGCGGATTTCTTCACGAAGGCACAGACCCGAGCTCAGCATAGTTTTTATCTCTCCAAACTCAGTGTTCGTGACACACCTTGAGTTTGAGGGCGGTGTTAGAGATATAGTGGTTATTTGCATTTTCCCTTTTGCATAAGGGCTTTTTGCATATTTATAATCCCTTGAACCTCTATATATTGTAGCCTCCGGCCCTCTCAATAATATAAGGTCATATTCATAACAATTGCCACCAAGAAATATCCAACTGTTTCCCCTACCTCTATAGAAGCAGAAGTAGAGCATACCCGTCAGTGCTACGACGATCATCTGGGTTGCCGGGCCAATCAGCATCTGAAAAATGCTGAGAGGAGAAGACCCCATTCAAGTAAAACATAGACCCAAAGTAATGGTGCCATGAAGATAATGAAGTATTCATTTTACAGCACCCCAATGAATATTAGTTGGTGTAGACATAAATTAACAAACCCAATTGACACTGAAGGAAATATCAGGGCGGGTTAATAGAAGATATTGTAGAGCACCAACAACACTACGATATCTGGTAGCATCATCTGGAGAGAGCTTTCACCACCATATAGAGATAACTTTTCAGTAGGAAGCATTGGAGTCGGCACACCCTTCGAGGAGAGGGTGCGACTCAATAAATCAGAAATATATTTACGCTGCATTAAGACAAGACCAGTAGATATGTGATGAACTTCAATGCCAAGAAAGTAACTCAGCACTCCAAGATCCTTAACAGCAAAATCTTTGTGAAGTTGAACAAGAAGCTTATCAGTGGCCAGTGAGGAAGAACTGAGAATAATAATATCATCAATATAGATGAGAATATACATCTGAACATTGCCCTTGTTTAAAACAAATAGAGACACATCGGCCTTCGAAGCAGTGAAACCCAATTGTATTAATTTTGAGCTAAGACGAGAAAACCACGCACGAGGTGCTTGCTTGAGACCATATAAGGCTTTATCCAATTTGCACATATAGTCCGGCCGATTAGAATCCACAAAGATAGGAGGCTGCTTCATATAAACATCTTCATTTAGAAAATCATGCAAGAAGGCAATTTGAATATCTATTTGATGCATAGTCTAGCCATGAGAAACGACAAGAGATAGCAATAGACAAATAGTAGTGGGCTTAGCAACAGGACTAAAGTTGGCATCATAGTCTACACCATAGTGTTGTTTAAATCCATTGGCAACCAGACAGGCTTTCTAACGATCAATAGATCCATCAGGACAATTCTTCAATCGAAATATCCACTTACAATCAATGATATTAAGATCTGGATGAGGCAGAATTAAATGCCAAGTGCCATTTTTCTTTAGCGCCTGAAATTCTTCATTCATGGCCTGCAGCCAAACAGGATCCTTCATAGCAACAGTATACTCAGTAGGTTCAGAGGGGACCTTAATAGCTGACTATGCAACTGTGCGTCTTTACGTTTCTTGAGCTGTCGTAGATTGTTCTTTAGTCTAGTGCCATACGGATGCACAACAGGGGCAGCAGTGATGTCATCCTTTGCAGCAGCTTGATCTGGCCTTGATGTTTGTTGCACATCAGCATGAGTAGGACAAGGTTCTCCAGCAGAGTTCACAGAACCTAAGGCAGATGCGCCTGGGTTGGTTTCTGCACGCGACCCGAGAGTACTTGCAGGCCCATCTTCGTCGAACGCAGTAGGAGAAGCAGACAGAGGGGTGCCAGGCGCAAAAGCTTAAGTGCAGAGCCACGGCACCGCCAATGATTGGCACGGATCCGAGCGACAACTGGTATGGTGCAGATTCCGGAGGTGATGTATCTATAGACGGCTAAATGAGCCAGGTCAAATGGGCCGGCCCGAAGCACGACCAAATCAGCCCGACACGAACCCGACCTGGCACGGAAGGGATTGGGCCTGGGCTGGCCCGAAGCCTGACCCGGGTCATGTCTGGGCTTAGGCGTCGGCCCGTTGGGCCAGCCTGGCACAACCCATTTAACGCTCGGCCCACCTGGCCCGGCATGTGGTTCGCGTAGCCCGTAGAGGCCCGTCCTAGCCCGATTAAGCTCGAAAAATATAATATTTTCCTACTTTTAACCTATTTTCATTATAACCAGACTCTGGGCCGGCCCGGCCCAGCACGGCCTGTCTCGGGCCCGACCCGGCCCGGTACGAGTGAAGTCAACCCGGGCCGTTCCTGGGCCGAGGCGTCGACCTATCAGGCCGTGATGGGCCTAGGGTTTCTAGGCCCAAGCCCGTCCGAACTCGGGCCGGGCCGGCCCGGCATGGCCCATTGGCTACCTAAAGATGTATTCGCTGCATTCATAGAGTTAGCAGACAAATGTATACAACATGATCACAATTCATTTTAAAGCCACTATTTTCCAAATGCAAATTGTGTAATTTTGAAGATTCATCAGGTTGCAACTGGGAAGGAGTAGATTTTGTGCGGGCAAAGGGAAATAGATCATCATTGAAGATAACGTCATGAGAAATATTGAAAGTGCATCTAGGCAGCCCCTTGTGAGTTTTGGACGATTGACGACAAACAAATGAGATCCTAATGAACTTGTTGAGATGACTGCAGATCAATTTAAATGAGATAGTTTAGTGCACTCAAAAGGTGAAAAATGAAGTAGTGAAGGAAAAGAGAAAATCCCAACTGATGACTGAAGCGCAAAGTATACTTAAATGTATAGGATGTGTGTGAGAGACACATCCCAAGAGCTCAAGTCTTTGCGTAGGGGTAAGGGATTAAAATCAACATAAAAATTCACTGAGCACCGGACTATTCCATTCATGGACCGGACAGGTCCGTTCAACTCTCTGTTGTCCAAATTCACAGTGCACTGGACTAGTCCGAACATGTACCGGACTAGTCGGATCAACTTTCTGGAACCACATTTCACAGTGAACCGGACTAATCCGTTAAACTTTCTATAATCCTAATACACTGTGCACCGGACAAGTCCGTCTATAGGACCGGACTAGTCCGTTTAACTCTCTAATGCTCTATAACACATAGCACCGGACAAGTCCACTCGTGGACCGGACTAGTCCGTTCAAATCTCTCAAATTCAAATACACAGGGCACCGGAAAAGTTCGTACACCTACCGGACTAGTTCGGTATACCTCACATAATTTAGGGTTTCTAGTGTGCTGCACATTTTACGCAGATTTGACACAGCACACCAGACAAGTCCGGTACCCGGTACGTACTAGTTCGACCATCGAGATTCCTAACGATAAGTATTTTGGAAACACTATAAATAGGAGATCCACGACCCCACAAATACAATACACATATTCTACTATTCACAACTCAAACCCTAGCGCCGCCACTTGTCCTAGGAGTACGAAAACACATCTCCCCACACATCTAAGGTCCTCAAAAGTGAAAATCTTTGAGTATTCAGATTTGGGATTGGGAGATCCTTATCTACGCTTCATTGAGCTCTTGGGGTTTGATCTCTTTACACTTGTGCAATTACTTGTAATCTTTTCAAGTGTATTTGATCATCTTTTCGTTGTAATTATTATGGGAGCCCTCAACGTGTGAGGTTGCCACATAAACTTGGTGACTACCCATGATAGTGGAATCAAGTCGGCCTTGTGTCGTGCCTTGACGAGGGAAAGGGTTTGAAGAGACCCGACTGTGTGTGGGCTTCCTCAACGAGGAGTAGATCTCTTTGGTGAGATCGAACCTCGGTAAAAATTTGTGTCCTATGTGCTTCTCTATTTTGCATCATCATTACTTAAAGCATTAAGTTGACCGATCTTGTAACTTGAATTACAATTGATTTCCACGTGTAACTTTGCAATATTGATTGTCAATTCATGTGATCTCAATAGTTGTTCAATTTCTGATGTTATAACATTTAATTCCTGAATCAACACTTAATTAATTCGCCACACATTACCACACCGGACTAGTCCACACCCAAACCGGAAAAGTCCGGTCAGTCAAGTATTTGACGGTTTGATTAAGTGTGCAGGAAATTTTCAAAGACTATTCACCCCCCCCCTCTAGGTCACATTCAATTGGTATCAAAGCAGGTTCTCCATCGACGAGACTCACCCCTCGGAGGGATCAATGGCCTCTAAGAAGAAGAACGAGATCCCAAAGGTGCAAAACACCGAAGAAGAGCAAGATACAAAAGTCTTCGATGTACTCAGGGAAAATCAACACAAAGATGAAGAAGTGTGTCACCTCAAGGCACTTTTAAGGAAGAAACTCCTGAGTCAAAAAGGAAAAGAGGACGAGAAGACTACAGGGAGTGGCCATCACAACTACTCTTGATATCCTTACAATTATAATTGTCTCAATTCAAATAATCATTATATTTCCATTCCCATGGGAAACCTACGATATTCGACAGAAACGATTATACCATTTGGAAATACAATACGAAAATGCATCTAATCTCATTGAACCCAAGTCTTTGGCATATTGTGTGTACAAACACAGATATCCTGGATACAGATGATGAACTCACTCTGGAACAAGAACAAGAAATTCACCACAATGCACAAGCCATTGCAGTGATCACTTCATCTCTAAGCCGAGAAGAGTTCACCAAGATTGATGGACTAGAAAGTACGAAGGAAATCTGGAATACACTCGAGACTGCACATGAAGGAAATCAGTCAGTCTGAGAAGCTAAAATTGAAATGCTTGAAGAAGAATTGGAGAGATTTACCATTGAAGAGGGCGAATCACCTCAAGACGTGTACAACTGGATGAAGACGCTTATCAACAAGATTCGCGCCTATGGAAGCAAGAAGTGGACTGACCATGAGGTGGTCAAAAGAATGATTGGAGCATTTATGCCAAGAAATGTCACCTTGTGCTCTATGATTCGAGAAAGCCCGTGATTCCATAAAATGACTCCAGACGAACTATTGGGCAAAATTATCAACCATGAGATGATGGAGAAGGAGGCCCAATACGTCAAAGACATAGCTCAGCTCACTTCCTCCAAGAAGAAGGGTGTTGCTCCCAAAGCAACTTGCAAGCCTCAAGGAAAGGAAGCTTGTGAAGCACAAGATGATGAAGACACAAGTAATGTAAGCACCGATTTGGATGAAGACGTAATGGCACTCTTTATCAAGAAATTCAAGCGCATGATGAGAAGAAGGAAGGGTAGCAACTCAAGTGAAGGGAAGAGCAAAGGAAAAGGAAAATCCAAGGCTCGACATATCTACTAAAACTGTGGCGAGTTCGATCACTTCATGGTTGACTACACTTACGAAGAAAATAAAAAGAAGAAGGAAGCGACGCCTCACGAAAAGAAAATCTTCAGGAGAAGGGGGCAAGCTCACTAAGGGCACATTGGCAAGGAATGGGACTCAAACAATGAGTCCTCCTCCGATGAAGAAGAGGAGATGGCCAACATTGCCATCAAGAAGCCGACCATGAAGTCTACGCTCTTCCCGAACATGGGAGGACGGGAGACTCATAATCACACTTGCCTCATGGCTAAGGAAGGCAAGAAAAAGGTTCGACTTACACCTCCCTCACTAAATTCATCTATTGATGATTTTGACAGCTCTAGTGAAAATGAGGAGATGTTTAGGGTATTAAGTAAAACTGCATTAAAGAAAATTAAAATGTTGTCGGATGAAATTTTTGAAGAGGAGGAGCTTGTCAACCGACAAGAAGATATGCTCATCCGTGAAAGGAAGAGATATCAAGAGGTTGAGAAACTCCTTGAACTTGAGAGGGAAAAGAGCAAGTCACTTGAGCATGAGCTAGCATTGGGTAGGGAAACATACTAAAACTAGAAGACTCACACATTGCAATCAAGGATGAACTTCCTAACTTGTCAAAAGTTAATAAAATCCTTGAGGTGCAACTTGAGTCACTCAAGCAAAGTGACTCCTCCTCCTCCTCCTCCAAGAGCTCACCTTCGAAATATGTAAATTCGACAAAAACTACATCTTGCACATGCTCTAGTAAGAAAAATGTTGTTAAAGACGATTCTTCTATTTCACACACTAAACATCCATCCCAAAGTGGCATCTTTGACAAGGAAAAGATTAAATATGCACGTAGTGCATATATGGTCACAAGACTTCCTAATGTCAAAGATGGTCTTGGGTTTAATAGAAATAAACACATGTCCACTTATGTTCAAGTTATGAAACAAATTACTTTCATTGAGGAAACATCACATGAATCTGAATTGCAAATACTATTCCGTACTTTTGATGCTTCTATGTACTCATGAAAGACAAATTTGGACATGTTCTCGCTACATATGCAGGGCCACGGCACAAGAACTCAAAAACTTGTGTGTGTGTGCCCAAGACTCTTGTGACTAATCTGCGAGAACCCAAGCAAGCTTGGGTACCTAAAACCAAGAAATAATTTTGTTTTGCAGGCCTACTCCTCCGATGGATCAAAATGGGTGCTGGATAGTGGATGCACTAATCACATGACTGGAGAGAGGAGTATGTTCGTGGAGTATGAGCGCAACCCGGATCCAAGTGAAGGGTTATACTTTGGAGACAATAGCCAAGGAAAGGTCCTTGGTAGCGGTAAAATTGAAATCTCTTCTCAACATACTCTCTCAAATGTTTTACATGTGGATTCTCTAGATTATAACCGTTTGTCCATATCTTAGTTGTGCGACAAAGGTTATAACTGTTTATTCACTGATGAGGGTGTGACCGTTTTTAGAACAAGCGATGACTCGATTGCATTCAAGGGAAAGCTTTATCTTGTTGACTTCAACGAAGATAAAGCTGAACTCAACACTTGCTTGGTTGCTAAAACTAACATGGGATGGATGTGGCATAGATGGCTAGCCCATGTTGGGATGAGAAATCTGCAGAAACTTCTAAAAGGTGGTCACATCCGAGGTTTAAAGAATGTTGTTATTGAGAAAGACATGTCGTGCAGCGCTTGCCTGGCGGGAAAACAAGTTGGAGCACCACACCTCACCAAGAACGTGATGACTACCTCAAGACCGCTGGAACTTCTACACATGGACCTCTTTGGTCCAATTCCTTATATAAGCATCGGCGGTAACAAATATGGATTGGTCATTTTTGATGATTTTTCTAGATTTACCTAGGTATTTTTCTTGTATGATAAATCAGAAACTCAGAGAATCCACAAGAAATTTCTAAAAAGGGCACAAAATGAATTCTCCTCAACCGTGAAGAACATTAGAAGTGACAATGGAACGGAGTTCAAGAATACACAAGTTGAGGAGTACCTAGAAGAAGAAGGAATAAAGCATGAATTTTCGGCACCCTACTCCCCTCAACAAAATGGGGTGATCAAAAGGAAGAACAGGACGCTCATCGAGATGGCTGGGACAATGTTGGATGAATACAAGACACCGAACTGGTTTTGGACTGAAGTAGTGAACACTGCTTGTCATGCTACAAACCGGTTGTATCTTCACTGACTCCTGAAGAAAACACCATATGAGCTTCTCACTGGTAACAAACTAAATGTTTCATATTTTAAAGTATTTGGTTGCAGATGTCTTATCTTGAACAAAAAACCAAGGACTTCGAAGTTCGCTTCAAACTCTGATGAAGGGTTCTTGCTTGGTTATGATTTGAATGCCTACACCTATCGTGTATTCAACAAAGTCTCTCGCCTTGTTGAGGTTGCACGTGATGTAGTGTTCAATGAAACTAACGGCTCCCAAGTGGAGCAAATTGATAAGTGTGTGCTAGATCAAGAAGAAGCCCCATGTCAATCGTTGAAGAGGATGGCACTTGGAGATATTCAACCTCAAGAGAAACCACAAAACTCAAGTGCTCGAGATGAAGCTCAACGAGAAAGCAATGATCAAGGGGGAGCTCATGCACAAGATCAAGATTAGGAAGATCAAGAAGATCAATATAATCAAGGAAGCAATGATCTTGGGGAGACATTGAAAATGAAGAACATGAAGTGCAAGCAACTTCACAAGTTCCTCATCCAAGAGTACATAAGAGTATACAAAAAGATCATCCCGTCAACAACATTGGAGACATTGCTAAGGGAGTAACCACTAGATCTCGCGTAGTTAATTTTTTTGAATATTACTCTTTTGTCTCTGTTCTGGAACCATACAGGGTAGAAGAAGCACTAAAGGATCCAGATTGGGTGATTGCAATGCAAGAGGAGCTGAACAACTTCAAGATAAATGAAGTGTGGGAACTTGTAGAAAGACCAAAGGTGAACATTGTAGGAAACAAATGGTTCTTTCGGAACAAGCAAGATGAACATGGAGTGGTAAGAAGAAGGCGCGACTTGTGGCAAAAGGTTACTCACTGTTGACGACTGTTATATACCAATTTCACCCGTCAATATAACTCAATTATGTGATGGAAATATCATTTCTTGCACACATCACCTTTCTATTTAACCTATTTCCACTTGTGCTTGGAGAAATTAGTGCATGCAGGTATTTTATACAGAATTGAAGTGAAACAAGGGGATGAATCCTATAAATACCATCCCAGCCAATCAAGCATCAACACGACACCACATGGAACAAATGGCCCACAAATTGAAGTATCCGAGGCCATCCAACAGTGTACACCCTATAACAGTTAATGGGACCCACCTGGAAGTCACTCCAAGAAAGCACAGTGGAATTGGTCAACTTTTCCGTTCGACCGAAGTGGTGGTTCGGCCAAAGTGCTTCTGGCACCAAACTCGGTCAACTTCCACGTGTTGGCTCCTCATGGCTTGAAGAAGTCAGTGGTGACTGAGTCGCTAACTTTTGGTGGCGGGAACCAACCCTTCTCCACCTATAAATAGGACCCCTCACCCCTCACTTTAACACACACCATTTGAGTTTCATTCTATTATATACACTAGTTCTCTTATTGCTTAGTGGAGTTAGGCTATAAAGAGGAGAACCTCTAGTCCCAAGTCCAAGTTGGGAAAGATATAGCTCATGTATCTTTTCTTATATTTCTAACTTTATGCATAATAAAAATATTATTTTTAGTCTTATTTTATTCATAATTGTCGAAGTGTGCAATCAACACTTCCCCCAGTACTACTAGATCGTAGCCCGAGGAGGTTCTTGATTGGTTGGGGCGTGTGAGATTTGGACAAGACAGTGACACGAGAGATTTTACGTGGTTCAGGCCGCCAGAGCGTAACACCCTACTCCACAGGATGTGTGTTGTATGTATGAATATATGGCGCTTGTGAGTGTGTGAGCTTGCTTGTCCCTGTACTATGCGGCGCATCCCTTTTATAGTCCAAGGACTGGTCATTACATTGTAAGCCTGTCCTGACATGTGGCCCTGGCGGTAGTCAATTGACTAATACATGATCTATGACTATTAAGCGTAATTAACAGTGTGATAATGTGCCTTAATGATGGTGTTACCGTTGTTAAGGGTCCTCTGATCGTGTTTCATTAATATGGTATTAACGACACATAATCAGGTCTTGTAACTGTTGCTTTAACTGTCCCTTGAATGTCCGCGCCATTGATGATCCACCAGTCTCTTCGTTGTTGTCTCGAGTCCGGGGGCTCAACACGTGGTGGCTCTGGAGCTTCCCAACATCGGGAGGCATGTCTGGAGCCACTATGCACGTGGCAGCACCGGAGCTTCCCTCTACTGGGGGTTAGGTCCGGCGTCACTGGACATGTGGCAAGACGGGAGCTTCCCTACAGGGGGAGTTAGCTCCGGCCTTGTGTTACACGTGGTAGTGCCAGAGCTACACAAACGAGGGAGGCGAATCCAGTGTTGTGTAGCACGTGTAGCCTTTGGAGGTCTTCAACTTGGACGAGTGGAACTCCTCGGTGTTTCTTGCGGTATCATAGGGTACCCGGTACGCATGATACCGATAGTGGCCCCTGGGCCCACCTCTGGGAGAAACCTTTTGGGTTAAGTTATTCTACCAGAGGTGGGGCCATCTTCGATTCCCACGCTGCGGCTTCAAAGGTCTTCTGATGTGCCATTGGGGTGATGGTTTGTTGTTAAACCATCACTGCATGGCTTTTTTTGAATGCGGCAGGTGAGGTCCTCGCATGCGGATCTCACACAATTGAAGGTCGCTGGTTCCCAATGCGAAAACCGTATCGATTCTGCGTGCCTTGTCAGGCCGCCGCCCTCGGGCTTCCAACTTCCCATCATGACAATGGTTCACCTGGGGTAATAACTTCGGCCTTTCCGCCGCAGTGGACCCGGGCCCATTTGTCATTGACAGGGTAGATTTTTGAAAATGTGATCTTGATCCAATTTCTGTTTCCATCCAAGCGTTGCGGTGGCTTACTTAAGAAGGAAAGCCCACAGGGTTTGAGAACTCTTTATGCTTTCAATCGAACTTGCGCTCAGAGCCTCCCAACCTTTGCATAGCCTTCCAACGTTCGCTCCACTTTGCCGCAATGGAGTTGGGTCTTCCCCACAGCAAGGTCAAGACCAACGAAGAGATGGCGAGTGTTTGGACCTACATGGGGTGGTCCAGCGACTCCTGCAACAAGAACATCCGCTTTGGCAAGCTCCCCTTCAAGAAGGAGTGCACCGGAGAGATGGTGTATTTCTCAACGTACGCCATGGTGGGTCTGATCCCACCTTTTTCAAGCTTTCTCTTGATGCTGCTGGATTTCTACAGCCTCCAACTTTATCATCTCAGCCCCCACTCCCTCTTGTTAGTGGTGACTTTCGTCCACTTCTATGAGATGTGTGTGGGTGTGGCTCCTTGCATTAAGCTGTTCCGAACCTTCTTCACGGTCCACACCACCGAGAAGGGGACGAAGTTAATAGGCTTCTACTACTTCGTGAAGCGGAAGAAATACGCCTTCAAGTACTTGACGACCTTCCCCTCTGGCAAGTGGGTCGATTTGAAGAAGTATTGGGTGATCATCACTGTGGAGGAGCACGAGAGGCTGGAGCTGCCCAAGGGCCTTCCCAATATCGACACTGATGCCTGGAACGTAGTTCCGGAGCTATCGGATGCGTATAAGCCCATCCTGGAAAGGATCGAAGAATGCATAGGGGAGGAGTGACTCCCCAAATGGTCTTTGGCAATTTCTTGGTGAATAGGTGGGCTCCACTGAAGACTAAGGAGTGGCCCTCATGGGCTTTCAATAGTGAGGTGGATCATAACCGAATTGAAGTTGGTTTGAACACCAACTTGGATGATGAAGCTTTGAAGATCCATCTAAAGAAGTTTCGTAATGGAGGTATCTCCCGTGATGCCCTGGCTCTACTAGATGCTTTCCTGCCTCTAAACATGGTTCCAGAGGTTAGCAGGGAGATCCGGAGGAGAATGCCAGCATTGGATGACCTAGGCATGGTGGAGAGACGCCATATCTCTGGGGTTGCAATCCCCAGAGCTTCAGAGAGGGTGGCCAGCCCTGCCGTGAGCCAGAAACTCGATGACATCGGCAAGGGCAAGGGCAAAGGCAAGGAGCCTGCAGAATCTTCCAGATGGAAGAGCAAGTTGAGGCACCTTGACGGGAGCCACGTCAGGTCAGCTCCATCTACAACTGCCCCTTCTCCCCGGCGAGGCAGATCTTCAGCGGCTACACCTCCTCAGGTGCAGGCATCCTCAAGGGGCGCTAGCTCTGGAAGATCAACTCCGGTCCCAGCGCCGGTTGTGGGCTCCAGGTTCGGAGGTCCTTCCTAGCCGAGGGAGGTCCTGGCTGAGGTGACGCCGAAGACATCGACAAGTCTCGGGCAGCAATCCGGAGCTCCGGCCACACTGACCACAGTGGGCTCTAGCTTGGATTGCCCACTGAAGAAGTTCTGTGCTAGATGGAGCGGTATCCTCCCAAGGTACACATTACATCGACACCTTGAGTTGCTGTTTTTATTTTTATCATGTATTGAATCTTTCAATTCTTTGTTTACAGGACAACGAAGAAAGGCTTGAAAGCTCCGGTACCTGCCACAACGACTGAGTATGTGCAGGCGGACATTCCAGCTCCGATCTTTGCGCCTCCCCAAGTAGTGGCTAAGGTCACGACACCTCCGGCGCTGGTTGTCGTGGATCTGGATCCCGAAGCGACACCAGAGGCTCTCGTGGTAGCACCGGACTACAGAGAGACATTTGTGAAGATGCACCAGCTGCAGTAGCGTTGGCGGCTGAAGCTCCGGCTCAAGACACGGAGATGGCGGAAGCCGTGGCATTTGAGTTGGAGGGAACCGAAGCTCCAGCACCTGTGCCAGAAATTGTTGAAGAGCAGGCAATCGAGCCTGTGGTGCCCGAAGTTCCGGCCTCCATGGTGGAGATTGTTGAAGCTCCAGCACCTGAGCCAGATGCAATGGAAGTGTCGGCGCCTGAGCCGGCGGTGGTGGGGGCTACGGACAAAGCTCCAACGTCCGCCCCAAAGGCAATTACTCCAGAGGCGCACATGTCTGAGCCGGAGTGCCCAGGGGAGTCGGCAGTGGGCTCTCCACCTGCAGAGACGTCAGTTGAAGATCCAACGGGGGGGGGGGGGTCTTCAGCGTCATCCCCGGGGGTTGATGTTCCCATGGTGGGACCCTCATCGGTGGCAGTAGAACCAGAAGAGCTTCCAAGGGGCAGCCCTAGTGCCGCAGGACTGCAGGGGACCACGCTTGTGGCATGGGACCCAATTTTTGTACTGGAAGACCCCTTGGAGCAAGAGGCGATGATCCCAGCAGGTCCGGTGCCTATTCCCTTGGCATTTTCTATTGACAACGCCTCCTCGAGTCTCTGTCAAGTCCAGCTTGCCTTCGACCACGACAGCAAGGTCCTCGAAGAAGAGTGCCACACCTTACGACGTTGGCGCAACAGACTTCATTTCGAAACAAGGCTGGTACATACAAGGCTTGCTGACCAATGTGGTGGGTCGATAAGGAAAAGGCCCAGATGGAGTATTGGGGCCAGCTGCTGGAAGAAAGGGAGGCCTCCATGAGGTCCCTCGATACTAAGTCTCGGGAGATTCTAGAGCACACCAGGAAAAGTAGTGAGGCTGTTGACGATCGTCACGACAACCTCAACATGCTGAACAAGATTCTCCTGAAGCGCCGAGCGGACCTCGATGAAAGGGGACAGAAGCTCCTAGAGATGCAGGAGGATATTTTGAAAAGAGAGGGGAGCTCACCCAGAAACTAACTCTGGGAGAGCAGAACTTCGTGGACCGCACCAAAAAAATTGATTTGCGGTGCAAGCAGGAGGAAGAGAAACACTAGAAGCTGGGGCAGGAGCTCTCTAAAAGAGAAGCTAATGTTGCCACCAGAGAGGGGAAAATGAGAGGCGGGGAGAAGGACCTGTGAAAGTTGCCTAGAGGGGGGTGAATAGGCTAATCGACCTGCAAATGACTGAATAAAACGAGATTAAATCACAGGGGGAGGACTAGTCCGGTCTGGGGGCGGACTAGTCCAGTCAGCCTGCGTGAAGAACCCTAAAAAGTGTTTCTAGCAAGTTTTAAAGGGATTTTCTCGAGGCTACAAGTGATGATATGTTTAAGACAAGTTTAGAAACTATCAACACAAGAGTGAGTCAAGTTTTAACAAGATTAAGCAATGTGAGGCACAAGACAAGACTAGCAACCTTAGAGCTAAGTATGCGATGAACAAAATACGAAGAACACGGAGACACAAGGATTTTATCCCGAGGTTCGATTCCACACAAGAATCTACGTCCTCGTTGAGGAGTCCAAAAAGGACCGGGTTCACCAACCTTTCCCTCACCAAGTTTACCGCACGGGCCTAACTTGGTTCTCCACTATCTCAAAGTGCGAATACAAGATTCGTTGGGGCTTCTCACAATCTGAGGCTCCCACACCACAAAGATGATCAACAACACAAACACACTCAACACACAGCTCACAAAGACTCAATGAGTGCAAGAGATCAAACCGGGAGCACAAGCGTGATGTTCTTCCTCTTCTCCACCTCACTAAACCATAATCCACACAAGAATTAGTTTTAGAGGGAAAGTTGGCAAGAAAGAGGCTTAAGAGTGCTCTAAGTTGGCTGTGGCGGCGCTAGGGTTCAAGAGTTTTCAAGAGTAGGTTCAAAAGAACCCAGGGGACCTCTATTTATAGAGGTCCCAAGCCCATACTGCTGACTTCAGCAAAAGGGCGGACTAGTCCGGCCTCAGGCCCGGACTAGTCCGGCCTAGGGGACCACTGACCTCTTGTCAGGCCCCGACAGCTGACACGCTATCGTCACACTACCCGCCAAACTTCAAATTCAAACGGTCACTTAAACAACGGACTAGTCCGGTCACCACCGGACTAGTCCGATCTCACACAGAGCCTTTTGCTCCGCGCGAAAACGGACTAGTCTGAGGACCACGGACTAGTCTGGCCCCAAGGGCGGACTAGTCCGGTCCTCCCAGACTTAGTCACAGAACCACTTCCAACACACCAACCCGGACTAGTCCGGCCCCACGGGCGGACTAGTCCGTTCTCACTCAGGACCTCTTGGTCCGGTCTCAAACGGACAAGTCCGTGGTTTTGAGACTTAGTCCCCAAAACCAACTCACTGCTACCCGGACTAGTCCGGCCACAAACGGACTAGTCCGATCTCAGTCAGACCCTTCTGGTCCGGCCGACAACAGACTTGGCCGGCCAGGGGCGGACTAGTCCGGCCACCTGCACGGACTAGTCCGGCCCTACTGCCAGACTGCTTTTCCACTCTTTTCTCTTAAGGGGTTTGACCTCTAAAACACTTTGAGTTCCCTAACTTGATCTCAATGCACTTTACATATGCACCCTCCTATTTCTACGGCTAGTCTAACTCAACACGCTAGAAACCCTAGTTTCCACGCTTCGAGTTGACTCTGTTTCCTTCCTTTTCCTTTTTGAGGGTTTGCGTCTCCGATCGAGTCCACACCTGTGCTAAGATCACTTGAGCTCATAGCGACTTAATTGTCGTCATCAATCATCCAAAACCCACGGGGAACCTAGATGCACTTTCAATCTCCCCCTTTTTGGTGATTGATGACAACACATTAAGTCCTTCAACAATTAAGAGTATGGAAATTGGTTTTCATAACTTGTGTGCGTATGAATGACTCCCCCTTAATGTATGCAACATGTAAAAGAGGTGAAGGGGATCTTTTCATACCCACACACGTTATGGTGGGGTGCCTACGTGATGTGTTCAACAATTGTGACAAGACATGAAGAGCATCAATATAATCAAAGGATTGACAATTAGAGCATTATATTGAGATTAAACGACATTGACAAGTCTTGCACAAATGTAAACATCCAAGAACAGGAATATATTACAAAACAGGTCCATAAATCACAAACACATCCACAAACGATTAACTCCCCCTTAACTCTCCCCCTTTGGCATCAAGGCACCAAAAAGGAAAAGAAAAGGGGAGGGGAACAAAGATCTACGAACTAGTCCTCGTCTTCGCCACTTCCACTCTCCGTGGCCTCGGAATCGTCGGCGTCTTCCTCATGATCGACGGCGTCGTCGTCGTCGTCTTCGTCGGAGTTCCTTGCCGAGGGAGCAGCCCGAGAGGAGCTTCCATCCTCTTGGAGCTGGGAGAGCTCATCGGCGGTGAAGTTGGGGAAGGGAGTGATCTCCCCATCACTCACTTCCGGAGAGGACATTGGGACCTCCAGCTTGTCGCACAGCGCCTTAAGATATTTTTCTTGACGCTTGTGTGCCCTTTGAGCGCGGATCTCTTGCTTCCGGCAAGAAGTGAAGATCGCCTTGAAGCATTTGAAGAAGGCACTCATGGATTGAGGCGGAGGCGGAGACGGGGGTGCCACGGGGCAAGATGGAGGATCTGCATTCTTGCGACGAGGAGGAACAGGCAGAGGTGGGGGAATCTGAGGGCGCAGTCTCTTATGTGAGATATCCTTCTGGAAGGTAATTCCGGAGACTTTCTCAATTAGGCACATCACATAAGGAGCATAGCCACAAGACCTGTTGGGGGTATGAGATATATTGAAGATATCATCAAAGATGTACTCAGCTAAGTTGAAGCTTTCTTCCCCATCTATCAGCACAAGCAAATGCCTCAAGTTGCCCTGGATGACTCCGGCATCTCCATCCTTCAGGGCAATGGTCTTCCGAAGGAGGCGGTTGAGCACACTGAAAAATGGCTTGATATTTCTTGCCAGTCCTGCCTCATAAGGAAGATGGTCTGGATACATGAAGTCAAGGGCATCTCGATCTAGGGCCTTGAGGTTAGAGATGATGATCTCATGCTCAAGGTGTTCCTCCAATCCTAGAATCTTGGCAAAGTCTTCAAATGTGACAGTGTACTGCTCTCCATTTGTCATCCATGTCATCCGGCGATTGCCAAAGGAGTGAAAGTAGACGGTTGTGTAGAACTGGATAATCACCTCACTGTTCCAGTCGTACTGGAAACCCATGATATCCTTGATTCCATGTCGTTCCGCTGCATTGATCACAGCATCAAATGCAGCATGCTTCTTCTGAGCCATGTAGTCCCAGTCAACCCACTGGGCATCAGTCACAGGAGTCTTCATCTTCATGTAGACAAGGCGATAGTAATCACAGTGGAAGTCACACCAGAACCGAGGGTCGGCGGTGGACCTCTCATACCTATAGACATTCTCGTCTCTGAGCCTCCTGGCCTTCTCAGCTCCTTTTCCTTTGAAAGTGTTAGCTGAGAGGTTGGGCTGACGGTTTGGATTACGTGCTGGACTGTGCATCACCAGAGGGCCAACAGCCTGAGCTTTCCCTTGTTCACGAATCAAAACTCCTCCGGGTGCCTTCTTGGCTGGCACCTTGATGGAGGGCTTCTTCTTCTTCGGCTCGACTGGAGCCGGAGCCTTTCCTTTCTTAGGGTCACGCTCGACCCTTGGCTCTTCTTCCCTCGGGGCTTGCTCCTTGCCCTTTGCCTTCTCGTCGGCAGTGACGAGTCTTTTCCTTTTGGGAGCATTGGCCTCAGCGGCCCTGGAGATGTGAGCCTCCCTGTCTTCCCTTTTCTTCTTCCTCAGCTCATTGAGGGACTCTGCGGTTGCTCGAGCTATGGCTTCTTCCTCATTGTAGATGCTCGCGGCAACTTTGGAGGCTTCGAGTGCCTTCAGCCGCCTCTGTTCCTTTGCCTTTTGCGCTTCTATGAGCGCAGCTTTGGTTCTTGCCTCGACAATTTGAGCTTTGGTTCGCCCCTCGGGGTTGGGACGAGGAGGGGAACGCTCCGAGTTCGACATGCTGCGAAAAGCATACAGAGATGAAGGTATGAGTCCAAGGAGAGGGAGCATTGCGGAAGAAGTCTCGAGAGAAGACTAGGATTAGGGTTTGCTCTGTGCAAACCGGACTTGTCCGCCAGGGGCCGAACTAGTCCGGGTTGCACAGGATAAACCCTAACCCTAATCGAATCATCAAAAAAAAACTTCGGATCAGCGCGCAATACTCCTAGGCTATGATCACAAGGGTATATGGAGCAATATCTATGAAGGTGTTCCTATCAAAAACCTAAAGAATCAAAAATGGGGAAAGTTTCTGAAAAAGCTAGAATACCTTCTTGAATCCGCGAGAATCGACGAAATCGACGATGGATTGCGAAGGTGAAGCGCGGGGAAACGATCCCTCACACCCAAGGGCTCCAATGCACGGATTGGAATCGAGATTTGGTGGATGGAGCGAAAAATCACCAAAAAGGCGGTTGCTTGAGCGTGGGAGAGGGAGAGGCGCGAGTGGGAGGAAGAAGAGAGGTCTGGGCCGACCCTGGGGGGTTTAAGCCCCCAAGGGCCGGACTAGTCCGGTGCCAGGGCGGACTAGTCCGGTGAGCGGACCAGACACGGACTAGTCTGCCCCCGGACTAGTCCGGCCTCAGAGCGGACTAGTCCGGTGTGCGGACTAGCCGCGGACTAGTCTGGACCCGGACTTGTCCGTCCAAGGGGCGGACTAGTCCGGTCCGACTAGGCTGAAAAATTTTATTTTAGAGCTTTGCCCTCCAATCACTTGTCCTTTTGGACAACTAGCAATGCAAACAAGATTATTGAAGATAAACATGACACAAGCATGATCAATTTTCAAGAAATAGTTTTCTCAAACGGATTTTGAAGAGAAATCATGATTGAGAAGAGTTTTTCAAAAATTGCTCAAAAAGGGAGGAATGAGTTTTAAGCCACATTCCTAGAATCCAAAATGTTGAGCTCACTTCTTAGCTCACAGAAACGCTTCTCATCAAGAGGCTTGGTGAAGATATCCGCTAGTTGATGTTCCGTCCTCACATGAGAAATTACGATGTCTCCTTTCATTGAGTGATCTCGCAAGAAATGGTGTCGAATGTCTATGTGTTTGGTCCTAGAGTGCTCCACCGGATTATGGGCTATCTTGATGGCACTCTCGTTGTCACACAAGAGTGGAATGTTGCGCAAGTTAATCCCATAATCCCTAAGGGTTTGTCGCATCTAGAGAAGTTGTGCACAACAACTTCCGGCTGCAACATATTCCGCTTCGGCGGTGGATAGAGCAATAGAGTTTTGCTTCTTGGAGGACCAAGACACTAGAGATCGACCTAAGAATTGGCATGTACCCGATGTGCTCTTCCTATCGACTTTGCACCCCGCATAGTCCGCATCGGAATATCCAATGAGGTTAAACTTAGATCCTTTAGGGTACCAAAGTCCTAGGGAGGGTGTGTGTACTAGATATCTCAAGATCCTTTTAACGGCGGTCAAATGACAAGCCTTAGGTGCCGCTTGAAAGCGTGCACACATACACACACTTAGCATTATATCGGGCCTAGATGCACAAAGATAGAGAAGTGAACCAATCATAGACCTATATAAGTTTTGATCCACACTAGGACCATCCTCATTTAGGTCTAGGTGTCCATTTGTCCCCATAGGGGTTTTGATGGGTTTTGCCTTATCCATGTCAAACTTCCTTAGAATATCTTGTGTATACTTAGTTTGACTTATGAACGTCCCTTCTTTGAGTTGTTTTACTTGAAATCCTAGAAAGAACTTCAACTCACCCATCATGGACATTTCAAACCTCTCCGTCATTATCTTGGAGAACTCATCACAAAACACCTTATTTGTGGAACCAAATATGATGTCATCCACATATATTTGGCACACAAAAAGATCTTCGTTGAAGTGCTTTGTGAAAAGGGTATAATCCGCTTTGCCTATCCTAAAACCATTTTCAACTAGAAAGTCTCTTAGGCACTCATACCAAGCTCTAGGAGCTTGCTTGAGGCCATAAAGAGCCTTTCGCAATGTGTAAACGTGGTTAGGATAGTCTTGGTCTTCAAACCCTGGAGGTTGCTCTACATAAACTTCTTCCTTGATTGGGCCATTAAGTAATGCACTCTTAACATCCATTTGGTAGAGCTTGAAGTCATGGTGAGTAGCAAAGGCTAGTAATATCCGAATTGACTCAAGCCTAGCTACGGGAGCAAATGTCTCATCAAAATCCAATCCTTCGACTTGTGAGTACCCTTTTGCCACAAGTCGTGCCTTGTTCCTAGTTACCATGCCATGCTCATCTTGCTTGTTGCGGAACACCCACTTGGTTCCAACAACATTAGCTTATGGGCGCTTGACAAGTTCCCAAACCTTGTTCCTTTCAAAGTTATTGAGCTCCTCTTGCATGGCAACTACCCAATCCGGATCTCTTAAGGCATCTTCAACCTTATGGGGTTCCAAGAATGAGACAAAGGAGAAATGCTCACAAAAGTTTGCAACACGTGAACGTGTTGTTACTCCTCTTGTGATATCTCCTAGAATGTTATCAACGGGATGATCCCGTTGAACACTTTGATGAACACGGGGATGCGGAGGTTGAGCTCTTGAATCACTTGCTTCATCTTCTTCACTTTGGTCTCCCCCTTGATCCAAGCCTCCCCCTTGATCTTCATTCCTATTACTGTTTTGGGGAGTATCTAGTGGATCTCCAACTTGTCCAATGGGGGTTTGACCTACTTCATAATGATGATGGTCACTTGGGCTTTGGGATGGTTCTTGTGGGCGAACATCTCCAAGTGCCATTCTCCTTAGAGCTTCTAGTGGAGGTTCCTCTTGATCAAGGACATGTTGATGAACTTGCTCCACTTGAGAGCCATTGGTTTCGTCAAACACCACGTCACGTGCCACTTCAACAATTCTGGAGGATTTGTTGAACACACGGTATGCATGAGTGTTTGAGTCATATCCAAGCAAGAAACCTTCATCGGACTTTGAAGCAAACTTCGAAGTCCTAGGCTTCTTGTTGAGGATATAACACTTGCTACCAAAAACACGAAAGTAAGAGACATTGGGTTTCTTACCAACGAGAAGCTCATAAGGAGTCTTCTTGAGGAGGCGATGAAGGTACAATCGGTTTATGGCATGGCAAGCGGTGTTAACCGCTTCCGCCCAAAACCGGTCCGATGTTTTGTACTCATCTAGCATTGTCCTTGACATCTCAATGAGCGTCCTATTCTTTCTTTCGGCAATTCCATTTTGTTGTGGAGAATAGGGAGCGGAAAACTCATGCTTGATGCCTTCCTCATCTAGGAACTCTTCTACTTGCATGTTCTTGAATTCGGTGCCATTATCACTCCTTATAGCCTTTATCCTCAAGGTGAACTCATTTTGCGCTCTCCTTAGGAATTTCTTGAGGACACTGGGGGTTTCACTCTTATCATGCAAGAAGAACACCCAAGAGTATCTAGAGAAGTCATCAACGATAACTAGACCATACTTGTTGCCACCGATGCTAATGTAAGCAATGGGGCCAAAAAGATCCATATGGAGTAACTCCAAAGGTCTAGTTGTCGTCATGACATTCTTAGAGGGGTGTTGAGCTCCTACTTGCTTTCCCGCTTGACACGCACCACATGGCCTATCCTTTTCAAATACCACATCCTTTAGGCCACGAACGTGCTCTCCTTTAAGGAGTTTTTGAAGGTTCCTCATTCCAACGTGGGCTAGCCTTCTATGCCAAAGCCATCCCATGTTGGCTTTTGCCATTAAGCATGTGTCAAGTTGAGCTTTATCCGTGGCAAAATCCACAAGATAGAGCTTTCCCTTGAGCACTCCCTTAAAGGCTATTGAGTCATTACCCTCTCTCAGAACATTCACACCCTCACTAGAAAAGACACACTTATATCCTTTATCACAAAGCTGTGATATGGATAGGAGATTATAGTCTAGGGAATAAACATGCAAAACATTAGATAAGGTATGCGCAAAGGAGATAGCAATTTTACCGGAGCCAAGGATTTTCCCTTGGCTATTATCCCCAAAGAAAATTCCTTCACTTGGGTCCTCGTTCTCCTCATACTCTATGAACATGCTCCTCTCTCCGGTCATGTGGTTGGTACATCCGCTATCCAACACCCATTTCGATCCACCGGAGGAGTATGCCTACAAAACAAGTTTATGCCTTCCTTTTAGGTACCCAAGCGGAGTTGGGTCCTCTCACGTTAGTAGTTAGGCATTTGGGCACCCACACGCAAGGCTTGGGGCTCTTGCGGAGTGGCCCAACATATCTAGCAAACACTTTGCCGTGTTTGTTCCTCTTTAGCACATAGGATGCATCAAAATCATGGAATAGAGGATGCGATTCAGATTTAGGCAATTTGTTGCTAGAGTATGAGTTCTTTTCAATTTTAGTTGGGGATGAACTCCCCTTAACAAAGACAATCATGTTTTTGCCATACTTGGAGGTTTTGGCGTTATACCTTCCACCTCTAGTATAGCCAAGACCATCCTTGACATGGGGAGGCCTTGTGTTGGTGTATGCACTTCGTGCATACGTCACCTTCTCCTTGTCAAAGATGGCACCCTTAGGTGCTTGCTTGCCTTGTGCTGAGTTGAGTTCATCCTTAAGCTTAAGGATTAAGTTAGAGCACTTGCAAGGCGGAGTTGCATTGGATGAGGCTTTTGAGACGGTTGAGCTCTTGGAGGAAGAGGCTACATTGTTCTTGAGAGACTCAACTTGAGACTAAAGGATTTTGTTAACTTTTGACAAGTTCCCAAGTTCATCCTTGAGCTCAATTGTCTTTTCCTCAAGACTTGAACACGTTTTCTTACTTAGAGCAAGTTCATGTTCCAATGCCTTGCTCTTCTCTCTTTCGAGCTCAAAGAGCTCATCAACCTCTCGACATCTCTCCTTCTCAAGGATGAGCATGTCCTCTTGTCTATTGATGAGATCCTCCTTCTCAAAGATCTCATCCATAAGCAATTTCATCCTTCGCAAGGTGCTTTTGCTTATGTCCTTAAACATGTGTTCATTCTCACTAGCACTATCAAATTCGTCTTGAGAGGAGGTTGTGGAGGAGGGATGAGATGTTACATTTCTCTTTCCCTCCCTTGCCATGAGGCAAGTAGGTTTGTAGTCGTCGTTGAGGTTGGGGAAGAGCTTGCTACCCTTGGAGCTCCTCCCGATGGCTATGGTGGCCATCTTCTCCTCTTCTTCTTCGGAGGAGGACTCATCGTTAGAGTCCCACTCCTTCCCCAAGTGTGCTTGTCCGGAGGGCCTCTTCTTCTTGAAAAATTTCTTGTCTTGAGGCTTGCCCTCCTTCTTCTTCTTCGCTTCTTCATGTGGGCAATCAGCGATGAAGTGCCCATACTCGCCACAATTGTAGCAAGACCTTTTTGATTTGGGCCTTGCTCTTTCCTTCCCTTTGCCCTCATAGTTGTATCCACCTTTCTTCCTCCTCATCATTCTCCTAAACTTGTTGATGAAGAAGGCCTCTTCCTCATCGGTGTCGAGGCTCTCCTCATCACTTTCCTCTTGCTCCTTCGAAGAGGGTGTTGCCTTGAGTGCAACGTTCTTCATCTTGGAGGCGGTGAATTTCTGAAGGTCGTTGTAGAAGAGTGCCTCCTTCTCCATGATCTCGTGGTTAATGATCCTACCAAGGACCTCCTCTGGGGTCATTTGAGTGAACCCCAGGCTTTCTCGAATCATGGAGCAAAGGGCGACGTTCCTAGGCATAAACGCCCGGATCATCCTCTTCACAACCTCGTGGTCGGTCCACTTGGTGCAGCCATATGATCGGCTCTTGTTGATAAGCACCTTCAACCGGTTGTACATGTCTTGAGGGGATTCACCATCCAAGATGGCGAATCTCCCAAGCTCTCCTTCGATGAGCTCGATCTTGGCCTCCTTGACTACCCGATTTCCTTCATGCGCCGTCTTGAGGGTATTCCATATGTCTTTGGCCACCTCAAGACCATCGACGCGGTTGAACTCATCTCTTGAGAGAGATGAGATAATCACACCCGCAGCTTGAGCGTTGCGGTGGATGAGGATGGCTTGTTCTTGCGTGATGTTGTCCTCATCCTTCGGGATCTCCACCCCGGTCATTACAATTTGCCACAATGCCGGATTGAGTGACACGAGGTGGATCTTCATGTTGTGTTTCCACATCCCGTAGTCGGTTCCATCGAATTGAGGAGGTTTCCCCAATGGGATGGAGAGGTAGTGGTTGTTGGAGGCAAGGCGTTCATAGTTGAACCCTTGTCGGTTGTAGTTGACCCCGCCGCCACCACTTGATGAGCTTGACGGCTCAACCACAACAATCTTCAACTTCTCCCGGAGCTTCGCCTTGAGCTGGCGAGTCTCCTCATCATCCGTTGGCTTGTCTTGATAAGCCATTGTCTCCTCACGTGTCGGTTGAGAGTCGTTGGTCGACACCTCTTCAAACACCACTTCGGCCATCTCTCCGAGTTGTTAGACTCTTTGTGGAGAGTCCCGCTCTGATACCAATTGAAAGTTGCCTAGAGGGGGGGTGAATAGGCTAATCGACCTGCAAATGACTGAATAAAATGAGATTAAATCACAGGGGCGGACTAGTCCGGTCTGGGGGCGGACTAGTCCGATCAGCCTGCGTGAAGAACCCTAAAAAGTGTTTCTAGCAAGTTTTAAAGGGATTTTCTCGAGGCTACAAGTGAGGATATGTTTAAGACAAGTTTAGAAACTATCAACACAAGAGTGAGTCAAGTTTTAACAAGATTAAGCAATGTGAGGCACAAGACAAGACTAGCAACCTTAGAGCTAAGTATGCGATGAACAAAATACGAAGAACACGGAGACACAAGGATTTTATCCCGAGGTTCGATTCCACACAAGAATCTACGTCCTCGTTGAGGAGTCCACAAAGGATCGGGTTCACCAACCCTTCCCTCACCAAGTTTACCGCACGGGCCTAACTTGGTTCTCCACTATCTCAAAGTGCGAATACAAGATTCGTTGGGGCTTCTCACAATCTGAGGCTCCCACACCACAAAGATGATCAACAACACAAACACACTCAACACACAGCTCACAAAGACTCAATGAGTGCAAGAGATCAAATCGGGAGCACAAGCGCGATTTTCTTCCTCTTCTCCACCTCACTAAACCCTAATCCACACAAGAATTAGTTTTAGAGGGAAAGTTGGCAAGAAAGAGGCTTAAGAGTGCTCCAAGTTGGCTGTGGCGGCGCTAGGGTTCAAGAGTTTTCAAGAGTAGGTTCAAAAGAACCCAGGGGACCTCTATTTATAGAGGTCCCAAGCCCATACTGCTGACTTCAGCAAAAGGGCGGACTAGTCCGCCCTCAGGCCCGGACTAGTCCGGCCTAGGGGACCACTGACCTCTTGTCAGGCCCCGACAGCTGACACGCTATCGTCACACTACCCGCCAAACTTCAAATTCAAACGGTCACTTAAACAACGGACTAGTCCGGTCACCACCGGACTAGTCTGATCTCACATAGAGCCTTTTGCTCCGCGCGAAAATGGACTAGTCTGAGGACCACGGACTAGTCCGGCCCCAAGGGCGGACTAGTCCGGTCCTCCCAGACTTAGTCACAGAACCACTTCCAACACACCAACCCGGACTAGTCCGGCCCCACGGGCGGACTAGTCCGTTCTCACTCAGGACCTCTTGGTCCGGTCTCAAACAGACAAGTCCGTGGTTTTGAGACTTAGTCCCCAAAACCAACTCACTGCTACCCGGACTAGTCCGGCCACAAACGGACTAGTCCGATCTCAGTCAGACCCTTCTGGTCCGGCCGACAACGGACTTGGCCGGCCAGGGGCGGACTAGTCCGGCCACCTGCACGGACTAGTCCGGCCCTACTGCCAGACTGCTTTTCCACTCTTTTCTCTTAAGGGGTTTGACCTCTAAAACACTTTGAGTTCCCTAACTTGATCTCAATGCACTTTACACACGCACCCTCCTATTTCTACGGCTAGTCTAACTCAACACGCTAGAAACCCTAGTTTCCACGCTTCGAGTTGACTCCGTTTCCTTCCTTTTCCTTTTTGAGGGTTTGCGTCTCCGATCGAGTCCACACCTGTGCTAAGATCACTTGAGCTCATTAGCGACTTAATTGTCGTCATCAATCATCCAAAACCCACGGGGAACCTAGATGCACTTTCAACCTGGCCGAACGGCGGAACCGCATCCACCTCTGGTAGACGGAGCTTGCTGATTGTGTAAAGCAAGTGGCTAAAACCATTCAGCAACATGCCAAAGAGGTTGAGCGCATCGCCCGAGAGAGTTCGGAGCTTGCAGCGGCCAGAAGGTCACGGGAGGAGCTGCGGAGCTCGAGGGCCACTGAGTCCCATCAGGTGTGGGATTTCTTGGGGCATGCCAATAGAGCTTTAGTGCCACTTGGCTTCAGTCCGGTACGTCTGGAGAACCTAGCACCGGAATTGGACCAGGCGCTGGTGGCGCTTAGCTCTACTGGCAGCAAACTTGACGTGATGGATGACATCATCGTCGACCAACTGGAGATGGAGAGGAAGTCTCTAGCCAAGAACGTCGCCGAATATGTCCCTGGGAGGTGTCAGAGCTTAATAGGTCCGACGACGCCCACTATCAACACATAAAACGTCAACGGCGGGCCCCTGGGGTTGTTGGAGCTTGGTAGGTCCGACGGCACCCACTGTCAACGCGTAAAAATCGATGGCAGGCCCCTTGGGGTTTTCGGAGCTTGGTAGGTCCGATAGCGCCCACTACCAACACGTAAGACGTCGATCGCGAGACCCCTGGGGGTGATTTCACCATCTTTGCTTGAATTATCATTATGCTTCACGTCGACGGTTGGCCCCCGTGGGATTTGTCAGAGCTTGTTAGCTCCGATGGCGCCCACTTTTAACAGTTGAAACATCGATAGCGGGCCACCTTGGGGGATGTCGGAGCTTCGTAGCTCCGGCATCTTCCACCATCTCCATGAGTTTCCCATTTTTCCTGCGCATTAAAGACAAGAAAAATAGTAAAATTCATCCTCTCCTCTATAACTCTTTTGCAACTTACTATTCTTATTTGAATTTTAGATACAAAGGAACTCGATATGGTGACAAGCACATTGATGCAATCTTTCCAGATCCAAATGCCTTTAGGACCCGCTCTACTGAGGCCTGCCGGAATGTAGGTAGAGTGGCATACTTAGGATGCTGGACCAGGCTAAGTTGATAGCGCACTCTGGACCTGAGTTGGCTTTGGCGTTTGGGCGAGTAGACCGTGTAGCAATGCTAAGATCCAACAAAAAAACCCACAATATAACTTGTACAACATATGAGTACCTTGGACTAAAGGTCAAAAAGAATTTCACAACTTCTTTATAGACAAGAAGGAGATGGATAAATAGAAGAAAACGAGCCTGTACAAAATTAATGCACGTGGAGTCTGCTTTCACACAACAATGTCTTTCACTATAGGTAAGGATTACAGGGGAGACAAGGACACACTTAGGGTACGGAACCAAGATAAGTGTGCTATAAATCTTGTTCTAACCCAGGGTAGGTAAGCCACACTTTCAATATAGGGACCGAGTTAAATGTTGGTTGAACTGCCCAGACTCTCCCAGAGGGGTCCGGATGTTCTCCCGAAAGACCTACCCATCTTTGTGTATAGACTCTATAACTTACATTGCGTGTAATTACGGACTCACCTCCGTAAAACTAAGCATAAACCTTACAGAGGTGCTCGATGTTACAAGGATTGGGAAGCGAGGTCCCATTCTCTATAGCCAAGCGAACGGATCCGGACGGGAAACATTGATCACTCGGAGGGAACATTCCCAACTGGGGGAAAGTTTGTTCATCCCTTCATGAGTTAGTATTCTCTGTAGCACCAGATCGCCTTCCTCGAGCTATTGATTGCGCACATACCTTTGATGATTGCGCTGGAGCGCCTGGCGATAATGTGCATTCCGAATAGATGCTTGGCATCTTCCCTCGTCGATGAGGTCAAGGTCTTCACGCCGGAGCTGGTCCTGCACGGCTTCGTCGAAGGTCTAGACCCGGAGCGACCCCATCGTAATCTCCGGAGGAAGGACCACTTAGGCTCCATACACCAGGAAGAAGGGGGTCCCTCCAGTTGACCAGCTAGGTGTTGTCCTGCTTGCCCACATTGCGGACGGAAGCTCTTCAATCACGTTGGCTCTATTTTCTTTAAGTCTTGAGTCCTTTCAATATTTATGTGTTTGCTCTCTTAGCTTGGCCATTACTTGTTCGATGAGCTACTGATGCGTAGCTGATTTGTATGCCGAGGTCTTCACAATATTGTTGGAATGCTGCACTAGTGAATTGGATTCTGTTGTTAGTGATGACTCTGTTCGGAATTCCAAATCTGCAGACTATGGACTTCAAGAACTTGATAGCAGACTCCTTGTTGATTATTACAACTGGAGTAA
The DNA here is from genome assembly GCA_036927565.1 of Tuctoria greenei. Classification (NCBI taxonomy): domain Eukaryota; kingdom Viridiplantae; phylum Streptophyta; class Magnoliopsida; order Poales; family Poaceae; genus Tuctoria; species Tuctoria greenei. The sequence continues at coordinate 104,986,604 of JAYESD010000003.1, read as the reverse complement.
CTTCTGGCCACTTGGTGAACTTGTCTATGGCGACATACAGGAACTTGTAACATCCAACGACTTTTGGGAAAGGTCCCAAAATGTCCAGGACCCACACAGCGAATGGCCATGTAGGAGGTATCATTTGCAGTGACTGAGCCGGAGTGTGAATTTGTTTTGTGTGGAACTGACATGCTTCACACTTTTTTACCAGCTCCACTACATTCTAGAGTGCTGCAGGCCAGTAGAAACCATGCCGAAAGGCTTTACCGACCAGCGTGCGGGGAGAGGCGTTGTTCCCGCACTCGCCTTCATGGATCTCCGCGAGAAGATTGCAGCCTTCTTCCCTTGCAATGCACCGCATTAGGACGTCCTTGGCACCGTGCCGATAGAGATCCCCTTCTACCAATGTGTATCTTTTAGCCAATCTAACGATCCGTTCAGCGGATGCACCATCTTCAGGAAGGATATTGTCTTTCAAGTAGCTATGGAACTTCGAGATCCATGCATTGGAGCGAACTTGAGCTTTTGAGTCTTGCGTGATGGGTTGCTCGGAGCTTCCTACAACACCTATGACCCTTGGTGGATGCCATGGTAACAGGGCCACCGGGACTGCCAGCTTCGAGGTGCCGGTCTTGCCCCCTTCGCTTAGTTCGGTAGGCTGAGCGGTTGGTCTTGACAATCTTTGAACAAAAACTCCGTCGGGAGCCGGAGCTCCGGTTGAAGCCTTCATCGAGAGTTCGTCAGCTTCAGCGTTAAAGAGACACTGGACATGGTAGAGGTCCAGGACATGGAAGAATTTCTGGAGCTTATGGACTTCAAGGACATAAGCAGCAAGTTGAGAGTTGTTGCAGCTGCATTCACCTTTGACTTGCTTGATAATGATCTATGAATCACCCTTCACAAGCAGCTGCTTAATGCCGAATGAAAGCGCCACCTTGAGCCTGTAGATGAGAGCTTCATACTCTGACATGTTGTTGGTCTCCTTGAAGTCAAGGTGCACCATGTATTTGACCTTCTCCCTGGTCGGAGCGAGGAGAAGTATTCCAGCTCGGCCTCCTGCTTCTGCATGGAGCCGTCGAAGTAGAGAGTCCAGTGAGGCTTGGTGAATACCGGGACCTTGGGTTCCGGTTTCTGCTCACTGGGACCCCTAGGATTTGATGGAGAAGGTGTCCACTCTGCCATGAAATCAGCCAAGGCTTGACTCTTGATAGCTTGTCGCGGCAAGAATTCGAGATTGAATTCTGCCAGCTCCACTGCCCACTTGGTGATGTTCCCAATAGAGTTGGGATTGTGCAGTATGGTACGCACTGGATAGGAGGTTACCACTGATATCTTGTGAGCATGGAAATAATGACGAAGCTTCCTTGAGGCAATAAGAACTGCGTAGAGCAGCTTATGCACCTCAATGTATCGAGTCTTGGCATCGTGTAGTACTTCACTGATGAAGTACACTGGGCGCTGGACGGTTCAGACCCTCTCAGAGGGGCCCGTAGCTTCTTCTTCATCGACCTGGACCCTCCTGGAGGGGTTCGGACCTTCTTGTTGTTCAACCCAGAGCCTCTCGGAGGTGTCTAGATTTTCTTGGTCACCCGTTTGAACTCCTTCAGGTGAGAGGTTGATCCTCTAGCATTTCGCTTTGAAGATCCGTGCCTGGGGGATGGGACCCAGACTCGCCTTCAGGTAGCTCCGGACCCTCCTGGAGGGGTCTAGGCTCTTGAACTGGAGATGGTTCTGGTTTTTCCGTGACCAGGACCATGCTGACAACCTCCGTAGTTGCAGAAATGTAAAGCAGTAGAAGCTCACCAGGGTTTGGAGCTACCAGGATTGGTAGTGTGGTGAGGAGCTGCTTGAGCTCTTGGAACGCCTTTTCTACTTCTTTGGACCAATGGAAAGGCCCGGTCTTCCTCAATAACTTGAAGAAGGGTAATTCCCGCTTGGCCAATCTTGAGATGAACCGGGTGAGTGCAGCTAGACATCCAGTTAGCTTTGGACATCCTTGATGCGGGCTGGGGGCCACATGTCTTCAATGGCCTTGATCTTCAACGGGTTTGCCTCAATTCCTCGGTGGGTCACCAAGAATCCGAGGAGCTTCCCGGAGCTAACCCCGAAGACACATTTTTCCGTGTTCAGCTTGGTGCACGTCACACACAGCTTGTAGAAGACGGCTTGTAGGTTGTCAAGGAGTGACTCCTTGTTCTTAACTTTCACAGCGATGTCATCGACGTACACCTCCACCAAGTCCCTGATGAGCTCTCCAAATGTTTTGTGCATGGCTCGCACAAAAGTTGAAGCAACATTTTTGAGAACGAATGGCATGGCAGTGTAACAATACAATCCATCTACTGTTATGAAGGCAGCATGCTCTTCATCTTCCCTGAACATTTGGATCTGGTGGTATCCAGAATATGCATCTAAGAAACACAGTAGCTTACACTCGGAGGTGGAGTCCAATATCTGATCTATTCTAGGTAGGGTAAATGGATCCTTTGGACATGCCTTATTCAAGGTGGTGTAGTCGATACACATCCGAAGCTTCCCGTCGGCCTTGGGTACAACGACTGGGTTTGCCAGCCATTTTGGATGATGAACCTACCAACTGAAACCAGCTTCGAGCAGCTTCTTGATTTCTTGTCGGATGAAGTTATGCCGCTCGATTGATTGCTTCTGGGGCTTCTAGTGTACAGGTCGTGCATCAAGATAAATCTTCAGGCTATGCTCAATCACCTCCCTAGGGATCCCAGGCATTTGTGATTCTCGCCAGGCAAACACATCAACATTCGCCTGGAGGAAAGTGATGAGCACGATTTCCTATTTGTTGTCCAGACCCCCCGATATACGGGTAGTCTGGGCAGCATCAGAACCAATTTGGACGACTTTGGCGGGAACATCGGTGTCGCAACCTGGCTGCACGCGTGGTGCAGAGGTTGAGCCTCGATGACAAGTGCTCAGAGGAAAGTGATGAGCACGGTTCCCTCCTTCGCTGTATCAAGTGCGTGGAGTTCTTCCATGTAGTGACTCCCATAGTGCGATCTCCGCGGATCTGGATAACGCTCGAAGGTGTCGGAATCTTCAACCCCAAATAGCCGTAGTGATCTGTGGCCATAAACCTATACAGGGCAAGCCTGCCTAGGATGGCGTTGAAGGGCAAGCTGATGTGTGTGACGTTGAAGACCAGCTTCTCGGTCTTGTACTTCTCCTGAGTCCCGAAGGTCACTGAGAGTGTAATGGATCCAAGAGGGCTAATGGCTCCCGGACCTACCCCGGAGAATGGATGTGAGGGGCGAAGGTCCAAGAGTCGGAGCTGGATCTTCATGAATGCCTTGTAGCTTAGGAGGTTGAGTGCTGCTCCTCCGTCTACCAAGACATGGTAGAGCTGGACGTTGTTGATGGTTGGATACACCATCAATGGTCGTTGACCAGCCTCGATCATGTTCTTGCGGCAGTCTGTAGCATCAAAAGTGATGGAAGTGTCCATCCACTTCCGATGTGGTTCTGCCTTGGCTGTAGGAGTTGTGGTAGCCATCACACGCCGCATTGTCTTGAGGACGCGGCTGGGAGTGATATCCCAGGACCCTCCATATATGGTGTTGAGGGTCTTCCGACGCTCATTGAAGAAGACGTCAGAATCATCGTTGAATGTGTTATACACAGCCTTCAGGGCCTTCTTGGGGTCCTAGAAGCGTAGCTTTGTATCAACTGAAGCTTTGTCGACTTTTTGTTTTCCTTCCCGTTGGCGGAAAGGAGCTTCTTCCCGGTGCTTGTTGTAGTGCTCGACAAGGTTTTGGACCTCTCGGTAGTCTTTCAGACTGTGCTTGTTCGTTTTGTGGATCGGACAGCACATCTTTGGACCACCGCCGTCTTCTAACGAAGGTCGAGGTCATTTTTCGAGGCGTGGCCCTGGCCACTCGGAGCTACAGCTGCCGCAACAGTAGGTGTGCCGGCCGACGGCTTCTTTTTGCCGTTGGACTTTTTCTTCTTCTTGCCACTATCGGAGATAGTGGCTTCAACTTTGGAGGACTTTTTGTTAGCCTCTAGAGCTGTCTTAGAGTGTATTTCCCGGCCCTCTGCGGCCCGGGTGCACTTGTCAGCCAGGCTGAATAGCTCCATGGCACTGGTGACCTCTTTCGGCGTTGGCTTCTCCAACATCTTTTTGTGTCTGATACCCTGCCTGAATGCCACAATGACAGAAGCATTGGAGATGGAAGGGATGGTGTTTCGTACCTGAGAAAACCGCTGGATGAAGGATCGCTGCGATTCTCCCGACTTTTGCTGTACAGCAAAAAGATCCAGTTCTGTGTCGGGTCAGGTGTAAGAACTCCCAAAGTTGGCGGTGAACTGTTAGCATAGCTCTGCCCAACTATTGATAGAGTTAGGCGGGAGACTCATGAACCAGGACCTGACTGTCCCACTCAGAGCCACTGGAAAGTAATTGGCCATCACGGACTCATTGCCACCCGCTACAAGAATGGAGATGGAGTATATCTGAAGAAACTCGGTGGGGTTGACAGTCCCATCGATTTTTTCCGGCAAATGAGGTCGAAACTTCTGTGGCTAGAGTACCATGTGCAGGTGTATGGCCAGGGCTGAGCATCTGCCCCCTACTCTCATGGGAGGAGGGTTTTCTCGAGCCTCTCGCCTTTCGCGAGCACGTTCGATGTGGACGCGGCAGTCCTGCTGCCTGTAATGGCGGTCGAGCTCTGACCGCAAATCGTGTGTTGAGAGTCTTAACACGGTGTGAGTGCGTTGCGCCCCGGAGGGCAGCGAAGTCGCCTGCTAAGACATAACACGTCTCTGGTGTTGTGATGCATGTGGACCAAGTCTTCTGGACAAGGTCCTGCGCTGAGAAGGTGCCTGCCCCGAAGGGGGAGGGCCTTGGATGCTGAGGCCATCGGCTGCAGCTACAACCAGATGTTCTATATCAGCACGCCACTTCTCCATGGCACCCTGAGGTGCACCTGGTGGCGGTGGGCGTTGGAGAAGAGTACGCGCAGCAATTAGCACGTTCTCAGGGTTGTTGTGCGTCGATGCAGTGACCGACGCCGAGACCCCATCCCGCTGTCCGGCATTGTTGGCCAGAGCAGATGGTGGTGGTGGTGGTGGTACGATGCCTGTTAGGACAACAACACCCATCGACTGTTGCACGTTGGAGGGATTCCTTCCAGCAGGTTGCTCAACGTTGTCGTTGGATGACTCTGTGGCGGAGTTCACCATATTGAAATCTCAACGACCCCTACCTGGCGCGCCAAATGTTGAAGTGTGCGATCGACACTGCCCACGGTACTACTAGATCGTAGCCCGCGGAGGTTCTTGATTGGTTGGGGCGTGTGATATTTGGACAAGACAGTGGCACGAGAGATTTTACGTGTTCAGGCTGCCTGAGCGTAACACCCTACTCAACAGGATGTGTGTTGTATGTATGAATGTATGGTGCTTGTGAGCATGTGAGCTTGCTTGTCCCTGTACTGTGCGGCGCAACCCTTTTATAGTCCAAGGACTGGCCGTTACATTGTAAGCCTGGCCCAACATGTGGCCCTGGTGGTAGTCAATTGCCTAATACAGGATCTGTGACTATTAAGCATAATTAATAGTGTGATAAGGTGCCTTAGTGGTGGCTTTACCGTTGTGAAGGGTCCTCTGATCATGTGTCATTAATATGGTATTAACGACACATAATCAGGTCTTGTAACTGTAGCTTTAACTGTCCCTTGAATGTCTGCGTCGTTGAAGATCCGCCAGTCTCTACGTTGTTGTATCAGGTCCTGGGGCTCGACACGTGGCAGCTCTGGAGCTTTCCAACGTGGGGAGGTAGGTCCGGAGCCACTATACACGTGGCAACACTGAAGCTTCCCTCTACTGAGGGTTAGGATCGGGGTCACTGGACATGTGGCAAGATTGGAGCTTCCCTAGAGGGGGAGTTAGCTTCGTCCTTGTGTTACACGTGGCAGTGCCAGAGTTACCCAAACGAGGGAGGCAGGTCCAGTGTTGTTTAGCATGTGTAGCCTTCGGAGGTCTTCATCTCGGACAGGTGGAACTCCTCGGTGTTTCTTGCGGTATCATAGGGTACTTGGTACACAGGGTACCGACACATATACTTGGGTGAAGCATTTCTTGTTTGATTGTGTATTCCATGTATATGGTAGGAGTTGTTCTTTATGATTATGCCATATCACTCTTAATCTATCATCATAAACACTACTAACACCCATTGTAGTCTAATTAGTTATGATACGATCATGTTAATATGAATAACTTATGCTATGTCTCAACATTGGTTCAACGATGTTTAAGTTAGTCATTGCCTTAAGATGTCATGATTCTTAAGGTATTTACCTAATATGCTAGCATCGTGCTAGGGTAGGTACGTAACGTTGGATGTCTCGTATGTGGGGACCGGAGCCCACACATCCGAGGATCTCATTGGGTGGTGTCGTGCGATGCGACACCCAACAGTTATACAAGAATAGAACCTGAATAAGTACAAGACAGAGTCTTTTATTTTTCATACAGCGGAAGTTTTCACAATACTATCGGATGTAAAGAAATATATACATATCATAGCTACGCTCTCAGCACTAGCTATGCAAAAAGCAAAGTTATCCATGCCGGGGATACTTTGCACTAGCAACACTCATTTAGGGCGGCGTGCAGGGTTCCCACTCGGCTGTACTCCCTGGAGGGGGTGTAGCCTCATCGTCAAACCCTTCATCAACAGAAAAACCTGCAAAAACTCGTTAACTGCAAACATGAGCATAAGGCTCAGCAAGTCTTAACCGTCTCACTAGACATATGCAAGGGGACACTAAACATAGGTAAGGAATAGCATAAATGGACTCGCCTACAAGTGGGTCCTTATAATCAGGTTTTATGTAGCAAATGACATTCTCCAGGCACGGCACATCATGGGTTCCACAATCAAACAAGAAACGCTTTACCGATGATATGACATGCTCAGAGCACATAATGCTATTACAGCTAAAGTATGGGGAAATTGTAAACTTTTAATTATACTATCTCTAAATCATACAAGGTTGCAAAATACTTATAAATCAATACAATATGAATTTCTGACTTCTTTAGTATTTATTACGTCACGACTGCGACAGACAAGTGGTACTCTATTACTGCGAGGGACAGTGATTGCAATCAGGACACACCCGGACAACACGACACATACGTCGTTCGGAAGTGTCAGCGAGCACACCCGTACCTACATAACACTTCAGTACTAGGCGTATATGGCAACCTTTCGCAAGACACTCAAATGCCGAACCGGTCGATCCGTCACGGGCAGGAGGTCCCTGCGTGGGGCGTACTCTGACGTACCCACCAGCGGATTTACACCTTGCTACCCTCAACCCACACCTATAAAACGGAACGGTATGCCTCGACACCCAAGTGACCAAGTTACGTCAGTTTATTGGATTCCATATGTCCATTATGCTGCCGGTACAATTCAAGCTTGTCCGAAGGGGCCGCATACGGACGGGCCTTAATCGACACAGGCAGGGCTATGCGACCGAGACTCAATTCTCGCCGCTTCCTATCCATTCCCTGCCCGGTCTCAATTTCATTATATTAAGCCATTTTCTATTCAACCAATCCTGTGAGATACATCTCTCGCGAGTAGATTCCAACTACTCGACTTCTACCGGATTTCCTATGCATTAGCAAAGCAGTTACTACAGGTCAAACTGTAACTCGTGCCAAATAAACCCTGGGATTTTTGGTCATGCATGTGGAGTATCATTCACCCTAAACGTAATGCACAATTCATATACTACTCATCATAGTGATAAAGCAAAAGTTTATAAACGACTTAAATGCAAACCGGGGCTTGCCTTGCTGCAGGTCACAGTCTGAGTTAAAAATTGGAAGGTTCTCTTCCAAGGCTTCTGGCTCCTCCTCGACTTCGGTCACTATACGATATGCAGATAACATGGATATATAAATGACTTTGAAATTTAATTATTTTTAAGACCATAAATTAATTCATGGTGATCACTATATGACAGGGACCTTAATTGGTTTTGGAACTTCGATGGTAGATACTAGGGAATATGATCAAGGCTCTTGCAAAGAACAGGAGATGATCATAGTAGATTGTGGTCTCCGAAAGTATGGCAAGCAATCAACTCCCAAAAATTTCCGAGAGGAAACTGTAGCTTGAACCTAGCTAACAGTTGATAATCAAGATAGAGGGAGTGGTTCTGGTCTTAGCAAAATTTGTTTCATAATTTTCTAAGCTGTGGGGAAGGAGTTATTGTATTTCTAATTCGGCAAGAATTTTTGGATTTACTTTATAATTGAGTTTCTAGACATTAAATCAATATTTAGTTTGTAACTGATTTAGGACTAGTATAGTAGGTTAATTAAATCCAAGATTTTAACGGGAGCTAGGGTATGACTAAAGGAAGACTCAGTCAAATTTTGGGACCTAATAAAGCAACCTAATAGCTGTGAAAATTCAATAACTGAAAAAGGAAATTGAATTATACAGAGAGTTAAACAGGTGCTATGGCTCCCAAACTTTTCCTTATAATCAATAATAGGACAATAAATTTTATGTGAATTTTGGGGATTTTTCCCGTGGATATCTTGTCCGCAAAATTGCATTTGCATTAGGAAAGATTATTTTCTACAGAATTTAACTTTGAGTTTCACAGAACCTAATTGGCATTGACAGAAACTAGAGCTCAAGTGCTTTCAAACAAAATTTGTTTGAAGATTTTTGGAGTATCCTACAGAAAGTTATGGATTTTCTAAGTTGGAGCCTAATCTGGAATAAATTCCTAATTTGATTTAACTCGTGGGCCCCACTGTTTTAAAATGAACCAATAGTATTTAAACCACACGGGGCCACAGAATTCCACCGCGTAGCCACAGCAGATCCCGTGGCCACACCTGATCCGACGGGTTTTACAGCCGCTGACACGCGGGACCCGCCGCGTCGTCTTCTACCTTCCGACGCGGGCGGCGCGAGGGCTCCCGCGGCGGTGCTCTCCGGGGAGCCTCGCCGGCTTGGAGTTTCTGGCCACCGCAGCTCCCATCCTTGGGCACCCGACCGTAAAATCATGCGCTGAGCACGATGGTGGGGTCGGGGAGGTCTGCCGACGGTCGGAAACCACGGTGCACCGGTGGTGGCGGATGCTAGGGCCCCGGCCATGTCGGAACGGCCGCCCTGTGGCTAAAATCCGTCTAAAAAGGCTGGGAAAGTTTCCTGGAATCATGAGGAACGCGCGAGACATGCGCTATCGTCATGAAACGGTCGGCAAAGTAGTCGTCGACGGCGACAGAGGCAACTTTTCACCGGCGGAGGGGAGAACTCGCGATTCTTGAGCTACACTCGATCATTTCCGGTGATTCCAGTTCGTGAGGATGCGCAAGAGAGCGTAGAAACCATTTGCTAGCAATCGGGAAGGGTGATTAAGCATGGAACTCTAATTGCATAAAATACCGAGCGTGTTCATAAGCTTCGGCCGAGAGTAAAACCTAGCTAACTTGCTCGATATACGCGCAAACCAGGAATGGCTTCTACTGTTACGTAGAGCGTGTCCCGGCGCACCAGTTTGCTATGGGAGGCGAAGCACGAGACAGCATGCAGTGGCCTAGCAACGTGGAGCAGGGACAGCGCGGGGTGAAAATGACGGCGACCGTCGGTATAGCCTCAAAATCATCGGCCAAACCGTCAACTATGCAACGAAAAGATCGACCCAGAAGATAGAGGAGGGAGAGAGGAATCACCTAGCTGTTGGAAGCTTGGCGCGAGAGTGCTCCGGTTGGCCAGCAACGGGCGCGCGGCGCCGGCGGTGGGAAGCTCGCGCGCGGGATGGAAATGGCGAAATTCGTCAACTCGGCAAGGTGGGAGGTGATAAGGGCGACTGGGAGTTGATAAGGGAGAGTCCAGGGCGCTATTTATAGGGTTCAACGGCGGTGGCGGGCTGGTGTCGCGCTGTGCATGCACGCCGTCGCTGTGGCGGGCGCAGCGCGCGCTGAAATGCGGCTGCACGTGGGCTGCTGACTGGTGGGTCCCGCCAGTCAGCCCCACAGCCACTGCACCTTTAGTAAATCACTTAAAAATAGTAAATGATCTCCAAAAATCATGAAACTTCAGGGATAAGTCAGGAAAATTGTGATGAACACAATGGTGGGTTTAGATCTTTATGTTCAAGTCTATATTTACCAGACTTTGAATTCGAATTTAAACTTGATTCAAATTCGTTGAGCGTCTCAAATAAAATAGCAAAGGAGTTCCTAAAATCTTGAAACTTTGTAAGCATGCTATTGAGGAATTTAGGAGCTCATGGAAAAATTTAGAGCCCTTAATATGAATATTTGGTTTAGAGCTTATTAGGGCTACATTGTGCATTGCTTACTAAATCTTGTCCAAAAATTCTTATTCTTAAAAAGGTGAATAGAATATAATTTGGATTCATGGTGAAGTCTAATACCCATGTTAAAAGAATTTAACAAAGAGTGCAAGAAAAGTTTTTGGATGGCATAGTTCATGTGCACCATTATATTGGATATCTAAAATAGTTGATCACAAAACCCATATGAACTTAACATGCCATAAAAGTGGGGTTTTACATTCCTCCTCCCTTAAAAGAATCTCGTCCCGAGATTACAAAAGAAGGTAAAGGAAAAAGGATCTATCGAACATATGCCGCTAACAAGTTCGGACAGTTCGTTCTAAGATACTCCTCGCTTTCCCACGTGGCTTCTTCCGCATTGTGGTTGCTCCACAAAACCTTATAGAAATGCAAGGTGCGACTTCTTGTGGTGCGAGTCTTTTCATCGATGATCTGAGTTGGATGCTCGGAATAAGTGAGATCTGGTTGGAGAGCTTCCAAATCCTCCATGCGGATATCAGATGGAGCCTTAAGACATTTCCGCAATTGGGAAATGTGGAATACATTGTGGACTCCTGAAAGTGATGTTGGTAACTCCAATTGATATGCCACAGGTCCGCATCTTTCGATTATTGCGAATGGCCCAATAAAGCGGGGAGCTAGCTTCCCTTTTACCCCGAAGCGATGGATACCCTTCATAGGGGATACTCGGAGATAAACTTGATCTCCAACTTCGAAGTGAAGAGGTCGACGTCGTTTGTCCGCGTAGCTCTTCTGACGAGACTGAGCAGCTTTGAGGTTCGCCTGAATAGTGCGAACTTGATCCTCGGCTTCATTTACTAAGTCGATGTCGTACACTGCCCGTTCACCTGATTCGCACCAGTTCAAGGGTGTGCGACACTTTCGGCCATAGAGAGCTTCATATGGCGCCATCTGGATGCTAGCCTGGTAACTGTTGTTGTACGAAAATTCCGCCAATGGTAGATGGTCATCCCAATTCTTACCATGGTGGATGGCACAGGCACGAAGCATGTCCTCAAGCACTTGATTCACCCGTTCAGTTTGTCCATCAGTCTGAGGATGATAGGCCGAGCTCCGAATTAACTTGGTTCCCAGTGCAGCGTGGAAATGCTCCCAGAATCGCGAAACAAATACAGCCCCACGATCTGAGATGATGGTGCGGGGTATTCCGTGGAGACATACGATTCTGGCAATATATAATTCCACGTACTTTGATGACCGATAGTTGGTATTGACGGGAATGAAGTGTGCCGTCTTAGTCAGTCGGTCAATGATCACCCAAATTGAGTCGTTTTATGGAGAGTGGGAGGCAACCCAACAATGAAATCCATATTGATATCCTCCCATTTCCAAGCCGGTATGCTTAAAGGTTGAAGCTGTCCCGCTGCCTTCATATGGTCGGCCTTCACTCGCCGGCACGTATCACACTCGGACACGTATTTAGCTACTTCTCTCTTCATCCGAGTCCACCAGAATTTCTTTTTCAAATCTTGGTACATCTTGTTGCTTCCCGGATGAATGGAATACTTGGACAAATGAGCTTCGTCCAGTATCTTCTTTCTAAGTTCCATGTTTCGGGGTACCACTATACGGTCGTTAAACCAGATGGTACCCCCTTTGTCACTATGGAAACATTTCATTTCCCCTTTTATCATTCTTTGTCGAATATGCGACATCCCTATGTCTTCCTGCTGAGCTGCTACAATATCCTCCCTGATGGTAGGAATGAGAGCTAGGTTGTAGAGTGCTGCATATGGAACCAAGTAAAGACTCTGTCCTTCTTCACCTTCCATTGTGGTGAGGGAAAGATTGTTGATGTGGGACTTGCGGCTCAGTGCATCGGTGACTACATTCGCCTTGCCTGGATGGTAGTGGATCTCAATTTCATAATCCTTGATTAATTCTAACCATCGCCTTTGTCGCATATTCAAATCCTTCTGGGTGAAGATGTATTTCAAGCTTTTGTGATCAGTGTAGAGGTGTACTAAATTACCCAGTAGATAATGCCTCCACATCTTCAATGCTAGCACCACAGCAGCCAGCTCAAGATCATGAGTCGGGTAGTGCTGCTCGTGGTTCCGAAGCTGTCGCGATCCATACGCGATCACTCTTCGCTCTTGCATTAACACACAACCTAAACCAATCCCAGATGCATCGCAATAGACGTCAAATGCTTTGGTTGTGTCTGGTTGGGCTAAAACTGGTGCCGTTGTAAGGTGTTTCACCAATGCTTTGAAACCTGCCTCACATTCCTCAGTCCATACATACTTTTGTCCTTTCTTCAGAAGTTCTGTCATTGGTTTAGCTATTTTGTAGAAACTGGGTATAAACCTCCGGTAATATCCTGCTAAACCCAGGAAACTTCGGACTTCATGTACAGACTTTGGAGACTCCCATTTGAGGACTTGCTTGATCTTGCTTGGATCAACTGCAATACCTTCTGCTGATATGATGTGCCCTAAAAATGGCACCTGGTTGATCCAGAATCCACACTTGCTGAACTTAGCATACAACTGATGGTCCCGTAATCGCTGAAGCACAATATGCAAGTGTTGAGCATGTTCTTCTTCGGATTTTGAATACACAAGTATGTCGTCAATGAAGACCACGACAAACTTGTCCAATTCCGGCATGAATACTGAGTTCATGAGATACATGAAATGAGCCGGGGCGTTGGTTAATCCGAAGGACATAACCAGATACTCATACAGTCCATACCTTGTTGAGAATGCTGTCTTGGATATATCTTCTGGTCGGATTCTAATTTGATGATAACCAGAATGAAGATCCATCTTCGAAAACACTTTAGCACCCACCAATTGATCGAAAAGAATATCAATGCGCGGTAGTGGATACTTGTTCTTGATAGTGACCGCATTAAGCGGACGATAGTCTACACACAGCCTCAAGGTCTTATCTTTCTTTTCTACAAACAGTGCAGAACAACCCCATGGTGATGAACTTGGACGAATAAAACCTTTACTCTCAAGTTCAGTTAATTGTTCCTTTAGTTCTGCAAGTTCCTTGGGTGCCATCTTGTAGGGTGGCCTAGAAATTGGCACTGTTCCTGGTGCCAGTTCAATCTTGAACTCTATATCTCTCTCTGGTGGCATCCCAGGAAGATCTTTAGGGAACACGTCCGGGTATTCACATACTACCGGAATATCCTTAAGTTCCATAACCTCGGTGTTGTGAGTGGATGGGTCTAATGGAATGATGTTCTCAAGATTGAGAACCTGGGGCTGATGGAGTGGAGAGTTTAGATAAATTTTTCGAGGAACGATATCAAGAATAGCACCATGGTATTGCAACCATGCCACTCCTAAGATGATATCTAGCTTTTGAGTCTCTAGGATAATGAAGGAGGTAGGATAGACGTTCCCTTTTAGGTCAAGAGGCACCCTATGGGCAACCTCATATGTTACTACCCTCCCTGCTGGAGTGCAAATCATATATGGAGTTTTTGTGGAGATAACAGGCAATTGACTTTTAACGACAAAAGATTTACTAATGACATTGTGTGAAGCTCCGGAGTCAAAAAGTATGACTACGGAATGATTTAAGACAGAGAACGTACCCGTGAGCACGGGTGCGCCTTCCGGAACGTCCTCGATGGCGAGGTGGTGGATGTTGCCGGGTCTGGTGGCTGGCTTCTTGAACTGATTGCGGGGTGGGTTGGCCCCCTGGTAGGATGATTGCCCTCCGCCTTGTCGATTCTGCGGACAATCCTTGGCGAAGTGCCCCGTACGTCCACACGTGAAACACGTGTACGGGGTTTGGCCAATACGAAGGGGAGGACGGAATCCCGGTGCACGTGGTGGAGGTGGAAGTGCACGTGGGACCATCCCCTGTTGTTGTTGTGGCCGGAATCCGAAGTTGCTGATCTGGCGACCACTGGACATTGATGGTCGTGAGGGCGGTTGCCACCTCTGGCCGGATGGCGATCGATACACCATACGGTACTTGTGAGGAGCACCACCTCCGCTGCCCTGCTGAACACTCCTCTTCTTCTTATCTGAGGACAGCTCGCGCGTAGCGTCCTCCTGCATGATAGCGGCATTGACTATGTCGTTGAAGCTGCCGCGGTTGAACAGGACAAGCTTGTCCTTCAACTTGGGGTTCAAACCCCGGTAGAAACATTCCCGCTTCCGATCTTCGGTATTCACTTGGTCCTGAGCATATTGGGCCAAGTGGTTGAATGATTTGGAGTACTCGTATGCACTCCTTCCTCCTTGCCTTAGCTCCAAGAACTCTTGAAACTTCCTCCTCATAATCCCGGGAGGGATGTGGTAGGCGCGAAACGCCTCCCGGAATTCGGTCCAGCTTACGACATGGCCTGCGGGGCGTGCGGCAAGGTAATTGGCCCACCACGCACCAGCAGACCCCTGCAGTTGTTGCGCTGCAAACAACGTCTTCTACTGTTCGGTTACCTCGAGTAAACCGAACTTTCCTTCAATGGTGCGGAGCCAGTTATCCGCATCCAACGGTTCATCGGCCTCTCTGAATACCGGTGGATGTGTCGATGAGAAATCAGAGTAGGAACTCTGAAATTGCTGACGCGGTCCATCATCCTGCCGTCCCCCTCGACGGGACGAGTGCTGCACCAACGTCCGTAGTAACTCGGTTTGCTCGTCGCGCGAGCCGAGCACTGCAGCGAGAACCTCCGCGAGACTCCTGGGAAGTGTGGTTGGAGGTGGTGGAGGTGGTTGCGTCTGAGGTGTATTCTGCCCCGGGGGTGGTGTGTCATCCCCCTGTCCTCCACTAGATCCCCCCACCTCTGAGGCTGTACGAGTACGCACCATACTGCAATACAATGATTAACACGGTAAGTCCCATTGCCCCAAGTTCATCCTCCTTTAGAAATGCGGTAGATAATAATAGACGATGCATAACATTTACATATATTGATAAAGAACAAACTTTATACAAAATATATCATCTCAAGACCAAGTTTACAGTAGTAAACCCAAAATGATGGACTCCCTTTATGGAAATACATCTCTACCATACTTGGTCTTCCAGATATGTCATACTCATCTAATTATCTAGACATCACTACCATTATTCTTAATATGACACAAACATGGTCACAAAAGAGAACTAGCAACCATTTAACCATATGTTGCCCTGCGTTGGCGGAAGTGCTACCCCATCTCACTTCAATACGCCCTACTCGACGTATTCAAGTTCCTCTGGGTCTTCTTCTTCCTCTTCATTTTCAGGGCTAGGCACCACTGATACGGGTGCTAGAGTAGAAGTTGATACATCATTCAACATCAACGTCTTCTTGGCAGCCATAGCTTGCCAATCTGCCTGTATCATAAACATTCCCCAGGCCTCATTCTCCTGCTGAGCCTGTTCACAGCTGGTCTTCCAGTTCTGAGCCTCTACTCTGGACTGATCCCTGTCCGCAGTCACCACGTTCAACTGGGTGTCCCGTTGGTGCCCATAGAGTAGGCTTGCCTCCAGATCAATATCTCTCTCTAGAGTCTCCTGGCGAGACGCGGCCAAATCCATAACAGCGTCATGCCACTGATTCTCCCTAAGGTTCAAACGATGATTGAGAGGAGCCATCATATCCCTAAGTCCGTCATTTGCCCACTCAAAGTGATTTGCTCGCATCATGGCTTGCTTTAGGTTGTTTGTCAATTCTTTTATGCATGCCCTTTGATTACCCTTCTCGTGATGTGATGCTGCTGCATACATTGCTAAGGCTGTTGCGGATGTTTCACCATGCTCTCCCACCTCCGCAAGCAAGCGGGTTGCCCAGGCTTCAGAAGCCCTGCCGTTGACTGGAAAGAACTCATACGGAGTACCCACCAGATGACGGTAATGGAGTTTGCAAAACCTCCCTATGGCAACACTTGCGGCGTAGCTCCATGTTTCTTCTAATATCAATCCTTTGATCTTGATGGAGTATGGAGCCCATCCGAGGTGCGGTGGACCGGCAGGCACATCGACGTAGATGGTGCAACTCCACATACCGCCCTCCTGGAACTTCTTGCCCCAATAGCTAGGTAACACCAGATAGCCAAACTGGCCAAGCAACCGTGCAAACACGTCCGGGAGACCGGCTTGCCCGGTGCATGTTGAGAACACCCATCCATTCGGCAACGGAATTCTTGGTGCTGCCATCTGTGGACAAACATACCCGGATGTCAATACATCGTTTAAGTATTCAACCCAATCACCGATGATGTGGGACAAAAATAAATATCCATAATCAATTGGTTCAGGCAAAGCTGCAAACTGGAAATGATCACAGTTCTGATTCATCTGACCTTCCTGTATTAACCCATAAGTTTCATACAGAAAAAGCCCGAATTAAAAGTTAAGTTGAAAACAAAAGTTGTAGTACACTTCAAAACCTTTCCAGATTGTACTCATACAGCCTCTGCTGAACTAGTATGAACAATCTATACCGGTTTTGAGTTGACTCAAGGGTTCTGGAAATTTCGACAGAACCTCCCCTGTATATGGGCTTACCTCCACATTCTATACAGGTTCATCATGATAAGATATTGAGGCAATGTCAAAATAACATCGAGTGACATCGTGTTAACAAACCAGAACTAAAGAAGTTCCACCACGAAAACCTTGTCATGAATGTATTATGCATCAATCCACAACTATGTGCAAACTGTTCCAAGTTCGGGACTGCAGGAAACAAATTTGCGACAAATGGAATTAGGCATAGCTATACCCAGATCCAGGTCAGGAGCGGTAAATAAAGTTGATAGGTGACTTCCTAATCTTTCCAGAAATGTATACGTGCAACCATATCACTGTTCTGGATTAGGAGTTATAACTATCCAAACTTAACAGTAAAACTGACTGGTTTGCATCAGCAGTCATGCAGTTCACTGTGCTGACTTCCCAATTTGGTTAAACTCCAATAAAAATCAGGAAAGACTCCCCATAACAAACTCGTAAATCTCCACCTACCCTTCTCAAACATATATCCCAATAAGGTAGTGGATTTTTCTACAGTGAGTTATGGCAAGAATACAGAAAACGGGTACAAAGGTGGGTTCATATGGAGTAATTACAGTAAACCCCCGTTTTCAACAGATTAACAAGCTTTTCTGTCTTTATAGTCAACGGAAAAGTTGGAGAGGCCTTCACGAGCTTTCCATCTATGTAGGATACTCTTATGTTATCTAATTGCTAACCAAGATTACAACCTGGCGAAGTTGAGCCACTTCAACCAGAAAGCAAGAATCTTGGTTCTATCTACCTTATCAAGTCGAGCCCGAAATTATCAGTATCTGATAGTCGGACTTTCTCAAAACACAATGCAACCATTCTGTCGGTGGGGAGGGTCTAGTATCATGTTTGATACTGACGGTACTACGTATCTCACCAAAGAAAATTTTTATCCGGTATTTCCGGTTACGACTATAGGTGGTCCCTAATTCGCTCTCTCGCAAACGGCTTCTACACGGGTTGCTACCGGAGTTAGTGTACCTGCAGAAGACAAACAATCCCCTTTCACACCTTCGCACCTCAAGGGTGGCACGGGGAAACACGACAGGCAGTCACAATAATATATAACTAAAAGTAAATGCATACGACTCTGGCGTGAGTCGTCCTCGAGCGAGGCCATGTCTCGAGGTACATGGCTGTAAATACGTCTGTACAGCAAAGACTCCCGTACGATCCGGCTTATACACGCTCGGGCATACGTGTTCGCATGTTCTCATAGATATGAGAACACACTATCGGGTTACATACCACCCGACGGGGTTTCCCTCTAACTTTGTGTCACGCTGGGGTACCGCGTGTCATATGTTCTCAGAAACATGGAAAGTTTCAAAGACTCATATTGACTTTCCGTGCCAAGCCACGGGAATTTCACATACCACCTCTCGTATGCTGAGCTTACCGAGATTGATCCGCTCTCGGTGGCGTACCTTACCTCTTACCTGATGTCGGAGCGTCGTTACAGAATATAATAACACATAGTTAGTTTACCACCTTTATAACTTATACTAGTAATACTCCTTATAAAGGCATATATAACTAATTCCTCACTCAAGTTCCTAATTTTTGAAAATATGTTCTTTTCCGGTATACTGTTCCCAATGAAGCTCTGATACCATGTCTGTGGGGACCGGAGCCCACACATCCGAGGATCTCATTGGGTGGTGTCGTGCGATGCGACACCCAACAGTTATACAAGAATAGAACCTGAATAAGTACAAGACAGAGTCTTTTATTTTTCATACAGCGGAAGTTTTCACAATACTATCGGATGTAAAGAAATATATACATATCATAGCTACGCTCTCAGCACTAGCTATGCAAAAAAGCAAAGTTATCCATGCCGGGGATACTTTGCACTAGCAACACTCATTTAGGGCGGCGTGCAGGGTTCCCACTCGGCTGTACACCCTGGAGGGGGTGCAGCCTCATCGTCAAACCCTTCATCAACAGAAAAACCTGCAAAAACTCGTTAACTGCAAACATGAGCATAAGGCTCAGCAAGTCTTAACCGTCTCACTAGACATATGCAAGGGGACACTAAACATAGGTAAGGAATAGCATAAATGGACTCGCCTACAAGTGGGTCCTTATAATCAGGTTTTATGTAGCAAATGACATTCTCCAGGCACGGCACATCATGGGTTCCACAATCAAACAAGAAACGCTTTACCGATGATATGACATGCTCAGAGCACATAATGCTATTACAGCTAAAGTATGGGGAAATTGTAAACTTTTAATTATACTATCTCTAAATCATACAAGGTTGCAAAATACTTATAAATCAATACAATATGAATTTCTGACTTCTTTAGTATTTATTACGTCATGACTGCGACAGACAAGTGGTACTCTATTACTGCGAGGGACAGTGATTGCAATCAGGACACACCCGGACAACACGACACATACGTCGTTCGGAAGTGTCAGCGAGCACACCCGTACCTACATAACACTTCAGTACTAGGCGTATATGGCAACCTTTCGCAAGACACTCAAATGCCGAACCGGTCGATCCGTCACGGGCAGGAGGTCCCTGCGTGGGGCGTACTCTGACGTGCCCACCAGCGGATTTACACCTTGCTACCCTCAACCCACACCTATAAAACGGAACGGTATGCCTCGACACCCAAGTGACCAAGTTACGTCAGTTTATTGGATTCCATATGTCCATTATGCTGCCGGTACAATTCAAGTTTGTCCGAAGGGGCCGCATACGGACGGGCCTTAATCGACACAGGCAGGGCTATGCTACCGAGACTCAATTCTCGCCGCTTCCTATCCATTCCCTGCCCGGTCTCAATTTCATTATATTAAGCCATTTTCTATTCAACCAATCCTGTGAGATACATCTCTCGCGAGTAGATTCCATCTACTCGACTTCTACCGGATTTCCTATGCATTAGCAAAGCTACTACAGGTCAAACTGTAACTCGTGCCAAATAAACCCTGGGATTTTTGGTCATGCATGTGGAGTATCATTCACCCTAAACGTAATGCACAATTCATATACTACTCATCATAGTGATAAAGCAAAAGTTTATAAACGACTTAAATGCAAACCGGGGCTTGACTTGCTGCAGGTCACAGTCTGAGTTAAAAATTGGAAGGTTCTCTTCCAAGGCTTCTGGCTCCTCCTCGACTTCGGTCACTATACGATATGCAGATAACATGGATATATAAATGACTTTGAAATTTAATTATTTTTAAGACCATAAATTAATTCATGGTGATCACTATATGACAGGGACCTTAATTGGTTTTGGAACTTCGATGGTAGATACTAGGGAATATGATCAAGGCTCTTGCAAAGAACAGGAGATGATCATAGTAGATTGTGGTCTCCGAAAGTATGGCAAGCAATCAACTCCCAAAAATTTCCGAGAGGAAACTGTAGCTTGAACCTAGCTAACAGTTGATAATCAAGATAGAGGGAGTGGTTCTGGTCTTAGCAAAATTTGTTTCATAATTTTCTAAGCTGTGGGGAAGGAGTTATTGTATTTCTAATTCGGCAAGAATTTTTGGATTTACTTTATAATTGAGTTTCTAGACATTAAATCAATATTTAGTTTGTAACTGATTTAGGACTAGTATAGTAGGTTAATTAAATCCAAGATTTTAACAGGAGCTAGGGTATGACTAAAGGAAGACTCAGTCAAATTTTGGGACCTAATAAAGCAACCTAATAGCTGTGAAAATTCAATAACTGAAAAAGGAAATTGAATTATACAGAGAGTTAAACAGGTGCTATGGCTCCCAAACTTTTCCTTATAATCAAGAATAGGACAATAAATTTTATGTGAATTTTGGGGATTTTTCCCGTGGATATCTTGTATGGAAAAATTGCATTTGCACTAGGAAAGATTATTTTCTACAGAATTTAACTTTGAGTTTCACAGAACCTAATTCGCATTGACAGAAACTAGAGCTCAAGAGCTTTCAAACAAAATTTGTTTGAAGATTTTTGGAGTATCCTACAGAAAGTTATGGATTTTCTAAGTTGGAGCCTAATCTGGAATAAATTCCTAATTTGATTTAACTTGTGGGCCCCACTGTTTTAAAATGAACCAATAGTATTTAAACCACACGGGGCCACAGAATTCCACCGCGTAGCCACAGCAGATCCCGTGGCCACACCTGATCCGACGGGTTTTACAGCCGCTGACACGCGGGACCCGCCGCGTCGTCTTCTACCTTCCGACGCGGGCGGCGCGAGGGCTCCCGCGGCGGTGCTCTCCGGCGAGCCTCGCCGGCTTGGAGTTTCTGGCCACCGCAGCTCCCATCCTTGGGCACCCGACCGTAAAATCATGCGCTGAGCACGATGGTGGGGTCGGGGAGGTCTGCCGACGGTCGGAAACCACGGTGCACCGGCGGTGGCGGATGCTAGGGCCCCGGCCATGTCGGAACGGCCGCCCTGTGGCTAAAATCCGTCTAAAAAGGCTGGGAAAGTTTCCTGGAATCATGAGGAACGCGCGAGACATGCGCTATCGTCATGAAACGGTCGGCAAAGTAGTCGTCGACGGCGACAGAGGCAACTTTTCACCGGCGGAGGGGAGAACTCGCGATTCTTGAGCTACACTCGATAATTTCCGGTGATTCCAGTTCGTGAGGATGCGCAAGAGAGCGTAGAAACCATTTGCTAGCAATCGGGAAGGGTGATTAAGAATGGAACTCTAATTGCATAAAATACCGAGCGTGTTCATAAGCTTCGGCCGAGAGTAAAACCTAGCTAACTTGCTCGATATACGCGCAAACCAGGAATGGCTTCTACCGTTACGTAGAGCGTGTCCCGGCGCACCAGTTTGCTATGGGAGGCGAAGCACGAGACGGCATGCAGTGGCCTAGCAACGTGGAGCAGGGACAGGGGGGGTGAAAACGACGGCGACCGTCGGTATAGCCTCAAAATCATCGGCCAAACCGTCAACTATGCAACGAAAAGATCGACCCGGAAGATAGAGGAGGGAGAGAGGAATCACCTAGATGTTGGAAGCTTGGCGCGAGAGTGCTCCGGTTGGCCAGCAACGGGCGCGCGGCGCCGGCGGTGGGAAGCTCGCGCGCGGGATGGAAATGGCGAAATTCGTCGACTCGGCGAGGTGGGAGGTGATAAGGGCGACTGGGAGTTGATAAGGGAGAGTCTAGGGCGCTATTTATAGGGTTCAACGGCGGTGGCGGGCTGGTGTCGCGCTGTGCATGCACGCCGTCGCTGTGGCGGGCGCAGCGCGCGCTGAAATGCGGCTGCACGTGGGCTGCTGACTGGTGGGTCCCGCCAGTCAGCCCCACAGCCACTGCACCTTTAGTAAATCACTTAAAAATAGTAAATGATCTCCAAAAATCATGAAACTTCAGGGATAAGTCAGGAAAATTGTGATGAACACAATGGTGGGTTTAGATCTTTATGTTCAAGTCTATATTTACCAGACTTTTAATTCGAATTTAAACTTGATTCAAATTCGTTGAGCGTCTCAAATAAAATAGCAAAGGAGTTCCTAAAATCTTGAAACTTTGTAAGCATGCTATTGAGGAATTTAGGAGCTCATGGAAAAATTTAGAGCCCTTAATATGAATATTTGGTTTAGAGCTTATTAGGGCTACATTGTGCATTGCTTACTAAATCTTGTCCAAAAATTCTTATTCTTAAAAAGGTGAATAGAATATAATTTGGATTCATGGTGAAGTCTAATACCCATGTTAAAAGAATTTAACAAAGAGTGCAAGAAAAGTTTTTGGATGGCATAGTTCATGTGCACCATTATATTGGATATCTAAAATAGTTGATCACAAAACCCATATGAACTTAACATGCCATAAAAGTGGGGTTTTACATCGTAGACCCACGGATTGAAGAGGTAGGCAGTAGGTGGTGACAACCCTATCTATCCTTTGTAATCATCCACGTTCGGCTATGCCACAGGCTCTTGGCGGAAGTCGTCCTAGTATTGCTAGGGGTAAACTCGTGCCCGATGTGTTGAACAACTTAGCATAAGTATTCACCATTGACATGCTCATTAGTACCTAAACTAGGCTATGTATATGTATATTAGAGCATTATAGGAGTAACTCCCCAACTCTTAGTCTAATCTCCATTAGGACCCATTTGCCCCTTTAGAATAGATTGCGTAGGTGTGTGTCACACTACCCCTATTATCAACTTACCCCGTGTCTTGATAATTGATTAGTATCCCATAGCTTGATCATAAGAGTAGTGTTCACTTTACTTCATTGTCTTCCTTTGGGATAAATACGGTATCTTTGGGAATACTCTTGGGTGAAATGCTACACAACAGTTTTCGTGCGCTTGCGGACGTCATCTCTTTCAAGAGATGATCTGTGACGTTAGTAGCCGTCAACAAGCACTTCTGGCTCCATTGTCGGGGATGATTTGTTAATGTTTCTTAGTAGCTATCAACACTCACAAGTCGAAGGTTTGTACTTCGACGAAACTTCCGCTCCCGTAGCTAGACTTGAGTCCATTCGTATTTTATTAGCATATGTTGCTCACCATAATTTTAAGCTGTATCAAATGGACGTCAAAAGTGCTTTCCTCAACGGTCCCATTAAGGAGGAAGTGTACGTGGAGCAACCACCAGTATTTGAAGATCAATACTACCCCAACCATGTGTACAAACTGTGTAATGCTCTCTATGGCCTCAAACAAGCTAATCGAGCTTCGTATGAGTGCCTTAGAGATTTTCTAACTCAAAATAGGTTTAAAATTGGTAAAGCTGATTATACCTTGTTCACAAAACATTTTGATGATTATCTATTTGTATGTCAAATCTATGTAGATGATATAAATTTGGTTCTACTAATAAGTCTTTTTGTGAAGAATTTAGCAAGATTATGACACGCAGATTTGAGATGTCGATGATCGGCGAATTAAAGTTCTTCTTAAGATTCCAAGTGAAGCAATTAAGAGAAGGAACTTTTATAAGCCAAACCAAGTACACACAGGACATCCTCAAGAAGCTCAATATGGACAAGACCAAGCCCATCAAGACGCCCATGGCAACTAATGGACATCTTGATCTCAACGAAGATGGTACAAATGTGGATCAAAAGGTATATCGGTTTATGATTGGCTCATTACTCTATTTATGTGCATCTAGGACAAATATTATGCTTAGTGTGTGTATGTGTGCAAGGTTTCAAGCCGCACCCAAAGAGTGTCATTTAATAGCCGTAAAAAGAATTTTAAGATACCATGTGCACACACCCAATTTGGGCCTTTGGTATTTTAGGATCGAAGAGCACGTGAAAAGCTACCAGAGGGGGGTGAATGGTAGATTAAAAAATCTTACGCAACGGAAACAATGAGATCCCAACCCCTTCGGCAGAAAAACAATCTGTTAAAGAAATCATGTGTGAGACTAATCTAAACATGTTTCACCATGAAAAAAGTGATAGATATCATATAGAATCAAGTAACGAAGACGACACAACAAGAATCACTCAAATCCGTGGAGAGAAACTCAAGTTACGATCGAAAGATCGAACAAAGGTCAATCTGTCCTACCCAAGGAAAACAGTTCTGGAACACTGCAAAGAAACTCGTGTAGATCCGAACCCACAAATCCAATGACCGTGAAATTTTCACAGATGATAGAAAATCAAATTTTGAAGACAACCCAAAAAGAATCACGTCAATTGGATCTGTAAAACTCGAGGTATGATAAAACCACCAAAACAAGGTAGTGCTGTGCAGAAACTCGACGAGAAAAACTTGTCTGGAACAAGTCAGATGAACAAGGCACAAAAGTTCCTTTCAACTACGAATTTTATTCAATATAACACAAGAGGAACAGCCCCGAAGTTGTCTCCCACGAGCTCTGGCCTCCCTTTCTTATATAACCAGCCCGAAGGCCAACTCAACTCAAACTATGACTCTAATCCTACTCAGTTCACGAATCGTAACTTTCCATAACTGCTCAAAACTCTTCTATACGTAGATAGAAGCAATCTTAAGACTTCCAAACACCTTGCGAACGTATCCCACATTCCTAAAACAACTAAAATTATTGACCCACACGAAATCCTATCATAACCAACTCAAAACTTTCCATATTTGAGTCAAACATGACTCAGTCGCAGCTTGAGTCCATAATCTAGTCGATTGGACCTTATTGACCAATTCTTTACGTCCACATCTCTTCATCACGCCTCGGAACCATGTAGCCACATCCATGCACTCCTTGCATACGTGCAAACATCTTCTAACGACATCCACGATACCTTCATATGCATTGTTCTTGATTCAAACATGTTGCGCAACCTCCCGATCAACTCAACCACAATTCCACCCGAACTTGGTTGTTGAACCTCATCTTCTTCCTAAGACTAGTCCAATGGATCCCGTCACCAATCATGTCTTGAGCTCAAGCAACACCTGCACGTGAATAAACAATCAATACTTTCGATCACAAGTCCTCGACTTGACTCACGTTAGTTCCAAAACTACAACATCTTACGTGAGCACCTCACATAAGCATGTTGCAAACTATAGCAAAATGATATCAGCCTTAACCACCAAAACACACCAAAAACTTAGTAAAAGAATACTAAGCAACCTTTCCATAAGTGTAAAGCAAGTTCGAAACATTTCACAGTAAAAGCAGGAACATTGCGATCAAGCTCCGAATCTTTCCAAAACTAACCGAAGCTTGAGCCGGAGCTTACCAAAGCTAGTACAACCTAGTGCCAGAGCTTAACAAAGACATGTCGGAGCTAACAAAGACATGCCGGAGCTAAAGTCAGACCTTGCTAAAAAGATGTTATGGCAGCATTCAAAATTTTTATTGTCAAAGCCAATGTATTCATCACACATAGGTCTCACAATCTCCCCCTTGATGAATGCATTGGCAACACCACTTAAGATACGGACATTGGCTTATTCACATTAAAAGTTTTAAAAACAATTTCTCCCCCTTTGTAAAATAGAAATAAAATGAGAAAAAAGAGATTCTTCCAAGTTCATATCTAAGTGCAATAATAATCCATCTCAAAAGAAGAAGTGTGATGGATGCATATTCTCCCCCTCAATTTAAGCCATGAGGATTTATAACCCCTATTTCACTATGAATGAAACAAAAACGAGTAAAATCCAAAGGTTTTGTAAAAATGTCAGCCAATTGTTGTTCGGTATTTACATGGTGAAGCAAAATGTTTCCTTTTTCAACATTATCACGGAGAAAGTGATACCTAATGTCAATGTTCTTAGTTCTAGAATGTTGCACGGGGTTTTTAGCAATGCAAATGGAACTAGTGTTATCACAAAACAGATGAACACTATGTAGATCAACTCCATAGTCCTTAAGTGTTTGAAGTTTTCAATTTAGAATAAAGAACATCTAATGTAAGTGTACTCATGACAGTAGATTCACGAATAGATGTGACTTTCATCTCCCAAATTGACATGTCTAATGCACTTAGTAATTGCCTAGCATTTTCAGCATCTGAAAATTTAACATTGACACTACGCAAGTTGCTGAGAATTTTGTTAAAACGAGCAAAGAGATCGTCAATTGACTCACCGGATTGCATCTCAAAACGCATGTATTCCATTTTAAACATATCTTGTTTTACCTCCTTGATAGTGTTAGATCCTTTGTGGTAGCCACAAAGTGCTTTGCACACATCGTATGTAGATCGGAGGTGTGCAACACGGTCAAAGTCGCTTTGAGATAATCCTGATCAAGTTCTGAGCCTTGTTGTTGTTGTCGACATCTCTCAGATTTGTAGCTGTAACTTGATCGTTTGATGGCACTTCGTAAGGCTTGTATACCTTCTCCCAAATTGTGAAGCCTTGAGCCTGGATGAAGGCTTCCATACGTGCCTTCCAAACCTGAAAATCAATACCACTAAAGACACAAGGTTTTGCGGAGTATTTCTCCATAATGATTAGTCAAAATACATGCAACTCACAAAGATTAGAGCATCGTGGCTCTGATACCAATTGTAGGAATGAAGAGCACGTGAAAAGCTACCAGAGGGGGGTGAATGGTAGATTAAAAAATCTTACGCGACGGAAACAATTAGAGCTCAACCCCTTCGGCAGAAAAATAATCTATTAAAGAAATCGTGTGTGAGACTAATCTAAACATGTTTTACCATGACAAAAGTGATAGATATCAGAGAGAATCAAGTCACGAAGACGACACAACAAGAATAACTCAAATCTGTTGACAGAAACTCAAGTTATGATTAAAAGATCGAACAAAGGTCAATCTGTCCTACCCGAGAAAAACAGTTCTAGAACATTGCAAAGAAACTCGTGTAGATCAGAACCCACAAATCCAATGACAGTGAAATTTTCACAGATGATAGAAAATAAAGTTTTGAAGAAAACCCAAAAAGAATCACGTCAATTGGATCTATAAAACTCGAGTTATGATAAACCCACCAAAACAAGGTAGTGCTATGCAGAAACTCGACGAGAAAAACTTGTCTGGAACAAGTCAGACGAACAAGGCACAAAAGTTCCTTTTTAGCTACGAATTTTATTCAATAGAACACAAGAGGAACACCCCAAAGTCGTCACCCACGGGCTCTGTCCTCCTTTGCTTATATAACCAGCCCGAAGGCCAACTCAACTCAAACTAGGACTCTAATCCTACTTAGTTCACAAATCGTAACTTTCCATAACTGCTCAAGACTCTTCTATACGCATATAGAAGCAATCTTAAGACTTCCAAACACCTTGGGAATGTATCCACATTCCTAAAACAACTCAAATTTGTGATCCACACGAAATCCTATCATAACCAACTCAAAACTTTCCATATTTGAGTCAAACACGACTCAGCCGCAACTTGAGTTCATAACCTAGTCGGTTGGACCTTTCCGACCAATTCTTTACGTCCACATATCTTCATCACGCCTCAGAACCATGTAGTCATGTCTATGCACTCCTTGCATACATGCAAACATCTTCTAACGACGTCCACAATCCCTTCATATGTATTGTTCTTGATTCAAACATGTTGCGCAACCTCCCGATCAACTCAACCACAATTCCACCCGAACTTGGTTCTTGAATCTCATCTTCTTCCTAAGACTAGTTCAATGGATCCCGTCACCAGCCATGTCTTGAACTCAAGCAACACCTTCACATGAATAAACAACCAATACTTTCAAGCACAAGTCCTCGACTTGACTCACGTTAGTTCCGAAACTATAACATCTTACGTGAGCACCTCACATAAGCATTATGCAAACCATAGCAAAATGATATCAGCCTTAACCACCAAAACACACCAAAAACTTAGTAAAATAATACTAAGAAACCTTTCCATAAGTGTAAAGCAAGTTTGAAACATTTCACAGTAAAAGCAGGAACATTGCGATCAAGCTCCGAATCTTGCCAAAACTAACCGGAGCTTGAGCCGAAGCTTACCAAAGCTAGTACAACCTAGCGCCGGAGCTTAACAAAGACATGCCAGAGCTAACAAAGACATGCCGGAGCTAAAGTCAGACCTTGCTAAAAAGATGTTATGGCAGCATTCAAAACTTATATTGGCAAAGCCAATGTATTCAGCACACATAGGTCTCACAGGTATCCCAGAGGATGCAAAGTCGATAGAAAGAGCACATATGGGACTTGCCAATTTCTTGGCAAGTCCTTAGTTTCATGGTCATCTAAAAATCAAAACTCCATTGCTCTTTCCACAGCCGAAGTAGAGTATGTTGCAGCCGGTAGTTGTTGTGCACAACTACTTTGGATGCAACAAACTCTAAGGGATTATGGTTACAATTTGAACCATATTCAACTCCTATATGATAATGAGAGTGCTATAAAAATTGCACACAATCCAGTAGAGCACTCAAGAACTAAGCACATAGATATTCGTCACCATTTCTTAAGAGATCATTCATTAAAAGGTGGCATTGTAATCTCACATGTTAGGACTGAAAAACAACTTGCAGACATTTTCACCTAGCCATTAGATGGAAAGAGATTTTGTGAGCTAAGAAATGAGCTAAATATACTTGACTCTCAAAATGTGGCTTGAAACACTACATACCTGATTGTGATTTCAAAATTTACTCATTTTTTTGCGAAAATTTGTCCCTTATCTCGATTTTCTCCTGAAAACTATTTAAATTAGTGAAACTGGGTGAATTATGGCCATTGTATGATTGTTGATTGCTTACTAGTCATATTCATTAGGATTATTTGTGAAATGATGTCCTTTATATCACTATTAGATCAAACACCCAAAATCAAGTTGATCAATTATGATCTGTCCTACTGACACCGGACTAGTCCGTTGCCTCAGAATAGTCCGGCCCGTGTCCGTCATACCGAACTTGTCCAGTGTCGATCAGACTAGTCCGTATATATCAGGGTTAACCCTAGCCCGTCGCCAGGAGCTCATCCACCACATCTCATAATCTCTTTTGCTCTCTCTCTCTCTCTCTCTCTCTCTCTCTCTCTCTCTCTCTTCAACTGTGAGCTCCAAAGGTGATTTTCGCTTTCAGCCATCAAAATCGCAGATTTCTCCAAGGGAAATCCTCTCCTCGGTGCGGAGCTTGTCCACTCCAGACTAATCTGGACCCTACTCACTCCTTCAACTCAAATCTTCAATATTCAATTTTTTGGTAAAATCTCACTCAAACCCTAGGTCTCATATTTTCTTAATTCTTGCTTATTTTTCTTGATTTCTAGGGCATACATTACTCCTCTGGATGTACTCCTACTGTTTCCCTTTCATTGTGAACCGATTCGAGCTAGATTTGTTGAAAATAGAAAATTAGGATTCTTATGCCAGATCAAACTAGTCCAGTGTTCATTTGCGGACATGTCCGGTGCTCCGGACACGTCCGCACTCTGAAAACAGGCAAGTCCAGTACCTAACAATTTGAACCTCTAAATTCTTATTTTCACATAGTCTCAAATCAATTCTTATCAATCCTTGAATTCCTTTGTCAGGCACAATGTCTTCAGGTTCCAAGGACAACTCTTTTGATTATGATGAAGAGCGTAACCGTGCTAGAGTGCAAAGAGCCAAAGAGAGGGTGATGAAGAAAAGACACGACCACAATGCTCACTCCTCTCCTTCTGATGATGTACTTCCCAAGGAGAGGAGAGTGATGGTGAAGAAACCAATAAGCAAGGAAGGTGTTGGGAGTTCATCGGCACCCAAGAGAACTCTCAACAAGGGCAAAGGACTGGCCAGTGGTCCTATTGGCCCATTGAAGATGAAGGCTCCTATTCATCGCAATAGGCAACCCTCTAGTGATAACTTTATAGGAAAAGGGAGTGAAATGGCTGACAAGTTCAGAAAGCTAGAAGTCTATGAACAGCCAAAACAGTCACCTGACCCTAGATTCTGGAGCAACTTTCATGCTGACTATTATGAGCATGTCTACTTGAAGATGAGGAACCCAGTGATTGAAAGTCAGTGGGTGGATATCACCTACCTCTAGTCCAAGAGATGCCAAGCTTATCAAGAGGTCCTAGAGGCATTGGAGCGACATGGACTGAAGGATCTTATCTCTTTCCAGTGGGACTGGAACATTGAGGTCATCACTCAATTCTATTCCACTCTTTACTTTTCTCATGATGACGAAGACAAAATGATATGGATGACACATGGAGCGAAGTACAATGTCACATATGAAGAATTTGCCAGAATTCTTCACCTTGAAGATTCTTTGGAGAAAGATGAGCTTGACTTTCTCTATGATGCAAGAATGCCATACAAGTCTCCAACTACCAAATACATGAAGCCTTTCTTTGCAGTGCTAAAGAGAATCCTGAGGAAGACCATAGCTCCTAAGAAGGGAGATGCAGGGACTATCCAGGGGACACTTAGGACATTATTGAAGGTGATTAGCAGGAGAAGAACCTTCAATGTCTTTGAGTACATTTATAATGGTATTGTGAACATCTCCATCACCCCTAACAGGTCCTGTGGCTATGCACCCTATATCATTTATATGATTGAGAGGGTGACAGGGCTTGAGTTTGTAAAGGATGTTCCTCACACTGGTCTCAGGCTCAGAAGCCTACAATTTACATTGTCCCCTCTGCTCCTACCTCACCTGCAGAGGAACAAAGATCTAAGAGGGCTCATGAAGGCACACGAACTGAAGCTGCTACTCCTGCTCCTCCACCTCCTAGAGAGTCCTCTAGTAGTGTGCTAAAGATGCTCTCAACCATCTTTGCATGCTGGCGCAAAGTGGAAATTAAGCAGCACAAGGAGAGTCTGATAGGGAAGAAGCATCAACGATATGTGAAGGCCAACATCAAAGCTATCTGTGAGAAGTTGGAGAAAGAGCCAGTGGGGTCACCTCAGATCAGAAATATTCTGAGGAAGAATAGAAGATATCACAGAGATGGCTGTTGACAGCTGTTATATACCAATTTCAGCCATCAATATAACTCAATTATGTGAAGGATTGATCATTTCTGGCACACATCACCTTTCTACTTCACCTATTTCCACTTATACTTGGAGAAATATGTGTATGTCGATATTTATACAGGAATTGAGGAAAAGTATGGGGAGCAATCCTATAAAATATCATCCCAGCCAATCAGGCGACGACACGTGGCACCACAAGGATCAAGTGGCCCACAAACAGAAGTATCCGAGGCCATCCAACGGTGTAGCACCAATATCAGTCAATGGGACCCACTTGGAGGAAGTACGGGCCGTTTGGATCCCTGACCAGGTCGGTCAAACCAGGGGGTCGGCCGACCTGGTCCTGGCGCCAAACGCGGTCAACTTCCACGTGTTGGCTCCTCCCGGCTCACTGGAGTCAATGACGACTGATTGGCACGCTTTTTGTGGCGGGAACCGACCTCAACACTATTATACATAGGACCTCATACCCCTCACTTCAACACACACCACTTGGGCATCATTCTATTGTATACACTATCTTCCATAGTCTTAAAGGAGTTAGGATGTGGAGAGGAGAGCCTCTAGTCCCAATTCCAAATTGGGAAAGGAGCAGAAGGAGTCTCTCTTCCCAATTCCACATTGGGAAAGGTCTATCTCATGTATTCCCCCTTGTATTTGTGACCTTGTGCTCAATAAATATATTATCTTTAGTCTTCTTTTATACGTATACTTGGACAAAGCGTTTCTTGTTTAATTGTGGAGTCCATGTAAGTGGAAGGTATAGTCTTTATGATTGTACTCTCATGATCACATCTTTTGGTCATAAACACTATAGACCCTCACTATAGTCTATGTAGTTATGGTATGATTATGTTAATATGAATAACTATGCTATGCAATCAACATTGGTTCAACGATGATTTAGTTCATTGCCTTAGGATGGCTTGTGTTGTAGCTCTTAAGGTATTTGCTTAGTATGCTAGCATGGTGCTAGGGTATTTAAGTAGCGTTAGATGTCTTGTAGACCCACGGATTGAAGAGGTAGGCAGTAGGTGGTGACAGCCCTATCTGTCATTTGTAATCCTCCACGTTCGGCTATGCCACAGGCTCTTGGCGGGATTCGCCCTAGTATTTCTAGGGGTAAGCCCGTGCCCGATGTGTTGAATAGCATTGCATAGGAATTCATCATTGACATGACCATTAGTATCTACCTTAGGCTATGTATATGTATTAGGAGCATTGTAGAAGCAACTCTCTAACTCTTAATCCAATCTCCCTCTAGGACCCATTTACCCTTTAGAATAGATTGCCTAGGTGTGTGTCACACTACCCCTATTATCAACTTACCCCCTGTCCGGATAATTGATTAGTATCCCATAGCTTGACCATAAGAGTAGTATATACTTTACTCCATTGCCTTCCTTTGGGATAAATACGATACCCTTGGGAATACCCATGGGTGAAATGCTACAACGGTATCTTCCGTGCGCTTGCGGATCTCATCTCTTTACCGGAGATGATCTGTGGTGTTAAGAAATACCAACAATCATTTCTGGCGCCGTTGTCAGTGATGATTTGTTACTATATCTTAGGAGTCGTCAACAAGCATTTCTGGCGCCGTTGTCGGGGATGATTTGTTGGTATCTCTTAGGAGCCGTCAACAATGGCACCCCTCTCGGAGCAAGAGTTGGCTTCATTTGAATTGGCTAGTGCCTCTGCTCCTCCTCCTCCGCAAGCACCTGAAGATGAAGAAGAGTATAACGATAGGACCGAGAGTGAGGGAGGCAGTGGTGACGAGTGATTCCACTCAATTTTTCCCTTTTTGGTGCCTTGATGCCAAAGGGGGAGAGATTGAGACTAGTAATCTATTTTGTAGTCATTAAGGACTTGTGATCAAGGACATGTATCTCGATTTCAAACTGATGTAACTTATTTTGGATGTGCTTACTTTACTTAATGTGTGATGTCTAGTTTAATGATAATGTGATGATTGTTGATATAATCGTTAAGTTATTATCTTTTGCTCATCACATCTTTTGATCACACACTCTTTAGGCACCCCAGCATAAAGAGTGCATATATGTGAGATGTTTATGTTACTCATCTATCATTCTCATATATGCACACTTTATGAAAATCAGGTTTTACTCTTATTTGTGAAATCTCAATTGGTTGTCATCAGTCACCAAAAAGGGGGAGATTGAAAGTGCATTTAGGCAATCCCTTGTGGATTTTGGACGATTGATGACAAACAAATGAGATCCTAATGAACTTGTTGAGATGACTGCGGGTCAATTCAAATGAGATAGTTTGGTGCACTCAAAAAGTGAAAAATGAACTGAAGGAAAAAAGAAAAGCCCAACTGATGACTGGAGCGCAAAGTAGACTTAAATGTATAGGATGTGTGTGAAAGACACATCCCAAGAGCTCAAGTCTTTGCGTTGGGGTAAGGGCTTAAAATCAACCTAAAAATTCACTGAGCACCGAACTAGTCCGTTCATGGACCGGACTAGTACGCTCAACTCTCTGTTGTCCAAATTCACAGTGCACCGGATTAGTTCGAACATGGACCGAACTAGTCTGATCAACTTTCTGGAACCACATTTCACAGTAAACCAGACTAGTCCGCTCATGGACCGGACTAGTCCGTTAAACTTTCTGTAAACCTATTACACTGTGCACCGGACAAGTCCGTCCATAGGACCGGACTAGTCCGTTGAACTCTCTGATGCTCTATAACACATAGCACTGGACAAATCCGCTCGTGGATCGGACTAGTCCGTTCAACTCTCTGGAATTCAAATACACATGGCACCGGACAAGTTCAGACACCTACAAGACTACTCCGGTATACCTCACACAATTTAGGGTTTCTAGTGTGCTGCACATTTTATGCCCTTTTTACACAGCACACCGGACAACTCCGGTACCCAGTACGGACTAGTCCGGCCGTCGGAATCCCTAATGGTAACAATTTTGGAAACACTATAAATAGGAGATCCACAACCCCACAAACAGAATACACATATTCTACTGTTCACAACTCAAACCCTAGCGCCGCCACTTGTCCCAAGAGCACGAAAACACATCTCCCCACACATATAAGGTCCTCAAAAGTGAAAATATTTGAGTATTCAGATTTGGAATTGGGAGATCCATGTTTACGCTTTATTGAGCTATTGGGGTTTGATCTCTTTACACTTGTGCAATTACTTGTAATCTTTTCAAGTGTAATTGATCATCTTTTCGTTGTAATTCTTGTGGGAGCCCTCAACGTGTGAGGTTGCCCCATAAACTTGGTGATTACCTGTCATAGTGGATACAAGTTGTCCTTGTGTGGTGACTTGACGAGGGAAAGGGTTTCAAGAGACCCGGCTCTGTCTGGGCTTCCTCAACGAGGAGTAGATCTCTTTAGTGAGATCAAACCTCAGTAAAAGTTTGTGTCCTGTGTGCTCTCTATTTTTGCATCATCATTACTTAGGGAATTAAGTTGACCGATCTCTTAAATAAGAATTACAATATCTTTCCACATGTAACTTTGCAATATTGATTGTCTATTCACGTGATCTCAATAGTTGTTAAATTTCCGCTGTTATAACATTTAATTCCTAAATCAACACTTAATTATTTCGCCACACATTACCACACTAGACTAGTCCGCACCCAAACCGTACATGTCCGGTCACTCAAGTATTTGACAGTTTGATTAACTTTGTAGGAAATTTTCAAAGCCTTTTCATCACCCCTCTAGGCCACATTCAAATATAGATACGACTGTAATCAATGTCAAGACACTTGTACCCTTTATGAAGTGAGCTATAACCAAGAAAAACACACTCCTTGGAACGAAAAGCAAGTTTGTGTTTATTATAAGCATGAAGATGTGGCTAGCAAGCACATCCAAAAACTTTGATCATGGAATAATTTGGAGGCGAGTCAAAAAGATGCTGTAAAATGCATTTGTTGTCTATGACACGAGTAGGAAGACGGTTAATAAGATATGTGGCTGTGAGAAAAGCCTCATCCCAAATTTTTAAAGGAATATGTGCATGACCAAGAAGAGCGAGCCCAGTTTCAACAATATGACAGTGTTTGCGTTCAGCAGACCCGTTTTGTTGGTGCGCGTGTGGACAAGAAACTCGATGTGTGATGTCAAACGAGTGAAAAAATGTGATGTGCATTTTCTGATATTCGCCACCCCAATCAGATTGGACAAATTTAATTTTGGTATTCAAAAGGCGTTCAACATGAGATTGAAATTGAAGAAAAATGCGAGGAGCCTCAAACCGGTCATGCATTAAATAGATCCACAAAAACTTACTGAAATCATCAATAAAACTTATATAGTATTTGAAACCCGCAATAGATTGAGGGGATGGACCCCAAACATCCAAAAAAATCATCTCCAAAGGAGAGGTAGACCGATGAATTGAACTAGAGTAGGGCACTGATGACTCTTTGCTAACTGACACGCATTACAAACCGGTGGAGACAACTCACGAAGACACGAAATGTTATTAAGTTGCAATACTGATTGAACCACTTGGGGTGAAAGGGTGGCCAAGGCGAGCATGCCATTGGTCATGACTCAGAGATCTACTAACCAAGGCATGATGAAGAGAGGCAGCATTAGAGGGCGTGATGGGGTAGAGCTCGGATTCACATGTCCCCACTAGCAGGCTTTTCTTCGACTCGCAATCCTTAATAGAAAAATGCTAAGGATGATATTCAATAAAGACATAATTACCTTGAGAAATTTTGTGGACGGAAATAAGATGTTTGGTAATGTCAGGAACATAAAGAATCTTATGCAATGCAAGAGGACGAATAGTAGTATTAATTGAAGAACAACCAATATGTGAAATAAGCAAACTTGTTCCATTGCCGACATGGACTTTCTCCCCACCATGATAGCGCTCACGAATAGCTAGACGATTGAGATCGCTGGTTATGTGATATGTTGCGCCAGTGTCGAGGTACCGATTCGAATCAACCTTGTAGGAAGTAGTAGCCGTCGGAGCCATGGTCGAGAGTTCTTAACAATAAAATTCATCCATCCGATGCCAACACTTGATCGCAGTATGCCCAACTTTGCCACGGATCTGGAAGGATGGGCGGGAAGACGAGCTACGACCGCCAGAATATTTGGACGGCGTACCACCCCGAGGTGCAGAACAGCCGCGGCCATGGTCGCTACGACTACGACCACGATCACCACAACCGCCACATCCTGCGTAGTTTGCCGACGCACCAGCATTGAGCTGAAGCTTGGTTTGATGCTGAAGCTGACGACCCTTGAAAGTCATTAGATGTGCGTACACATCATCAAACGTGATTGGATCTATCTTGGTGATCATGGATGTAACAAACGGATCATATTTTGCAGTAAGACCAGAAAAATGATAGGATACAACCTCATCATCAGTTTGGGCGGCATTGGCAGCAGCCAGCTCGTTGGCCAGCCCTGTGATCTTGCTATAGTAGTCAGCAACCGTCCTGTCACGCTTCTTAGATGTGGCGAGTTCAGCATGGATCTGAACCATGCGGGCTCGGTTGGAGGAAGAGAACTTCCGCTACAGGGAGTCTCACACTTCCTTGGATGAGGAAGCTGTGATCACGTCCTTGAGAACGTTTCCATCATGGAAGAGAGGAGCCCACCGAGAAGTTGTTGATCTTGATCGTACCAGCATCTGTACGCTTGATTGGAGACTTGCTCAGCGCCGATTGCCACGGAAGCGGCAATCATCTTGGCAGGCACCAACAAGGTGTCGTCGAGGTAGCCCATGATTTTCATGCTCCTGAGGAACGAAACAAGTTGGGCACGCCATAGGATATAGTTACTGTCAAAGTGTGGGATTGACACTTCCCCCAGTACTACTAGGTCGTAGTCCGCGAAGGTTCGAAATTGGTTGGGGCGCGCGTGAGACTATGAACGAGACAGTGACACGATGGATTTTTATGTGGTTTGGGCTGCCTGAGTGTAATACCCTACTCCACGGGGTGGTTGTTGATTGTTTGAGGGTATGTGTATCAGCTAGTCGATTGGACTTGTCACTTTGTACCATGCGACAACCCTTTTATAGTCCAAGAACTGGTTGTTACATTGTCAGCTTGGCCCGACATGTGGTCCCGACGGTCTTTAATTACCTAATACATGATTTGTACATATTAAGTATATTTAACAGTGTGGTAGAGCACATTAATGTCGGCGTTACCGGTACTAAAGGTCCTCTAATAGTGTGTGTTATTATCATGTAATTAATGACACGTAATCAGGTCTTGTAACGTCTGCTTTAACTTTCCCTTAAATATCCACACCGTTGGAGATCCGGCAGTCTTCCCGTTGCGTCTTAGGTCTGGAGGCTCGACACGTGGCACCTCTGGAGCTTCCCTCTATGGGGAGGCGGGTCCGGAGCTGCTATACACGTGGGAGCACTAGAGCTTCCCTCTACTGGAGGTTAGGTCCGGGGCCACTGGACACGTGGCGTGACTGGAGCTTCCCTATACAGGGAGTTAGGTCCGATCTTGTATTACACGTGGCAGTGCTGGAGCTACCCAAACGAGGGAGGCGGGTCCTGTGTTGTGGGACACGTGTAGCCTTCGGAGGTCTTCAACTCAGACAGGTGGAAGTCCGTGAGTTTACTTGCGGTATCGTGGGATACCCGGTACGTAGTGTACCCATAGTGGCCCCTGGGCCCACCTCTGGGAGAAACTCTTTGGGTGAAATTATTCTGCCAGAGGTGGGTCCATTTTCGATTCCTACACTGCGGCATCAAAGATCTTTCCATGTGCCGTTGTAGGTCTCACGCAACTGAAGGTCGCTGGTTCCCAATACGAAAACCGTATCGGTTCCGAGTGCCCTGTCAAGCTGCCACCCTCGGGCTTCCAACTTCCCATCATGACAACGGTTCGCTTGGTGTGATAACTTCGACTCTTCCGCCAAAGTGGACCTTGGCCCATTCGTCATCGACAGGGTAATATTTTAAAATGAAATCTTGATCTCGAGGCGGTTTTAATCCAAGCGTTGTGGAGGCTTACTTAAAAAGGAAAGCTTGCACGGTTTGAGGACTCCTTACGCATTCCATCGAACATGCGGTCAGAGCCTCTCAGCCTTTGCATAGCCCTTCCAATCATTGCTCCACTTTGCTGCGATGGAGTCGGGTCTTCCCCGCACTAAGATCAAGAACGACGAAGATCTGTCAAGGGTCCAGACCTACATGGGGTGGTCCAGCGACTCCTTCAACAACGCGATCCGCTTCGGCAAGCTCCCCTTCAAGAAGGAGCGCACCAGGGAGATCATCTACTTCTCGGTGTACGCCATGGTGGGTCTGATCCCACCCTTCTCAAGCTTTCTGCTGATGCTGCTGGATTTCCACGGACTTCAGCTTCATCACCTCGACCACCACTCTTTCTTGCTAGTGGTGACCTTCGTCCACTTCTGCGAGATGTGGGTGGGTGCGCCGCCATGCATCGAGCTCTTCTGGACCTTCTCCATGGTCCACACTACCAGAAAGGGGACAGAGTTAATTGGCTTCTACTACTTTGTAAAGCACAAGAACTGCCCCTTTAAGTACTTGAAGACCTTCCCCTCCGGAAAGTGGGACAATTGGAAAAAAGACTGGGTGATCATTGCAGTGGAGGAGCATGAGAGGTTGGAGTTGCCCAAGAGCCTCGCCAATGTCGACACTGACGCCTCGAATGCAGTTTCAGAGTTGTCCGAAGCATACAAGCCCATCGTGACAAGGATTCATGAATGTATAGAGGGTGGAGTGACCCCTTAGATGGTCTACGGCAACTTCCTGGTGAACAGGTGAGCTCCGCTGAAGACAAGGGAGTGGCATGCATGGGCCTTCAACAGTGAGATGGACCCTAACAGGATTGAAGCTGGTTTTCATACCAACTTGGATGATGAAACTTTGAAGATCCATCTCCAAAAGTTTCAAAATGGAGTTATCTCCCACGAAGCCTTGACCCCGTCGGCTGCTTTCCTCCCTCTGAACGTGGTACTGGAGGTCAGGAGATAGCTCCGGAAGGGAATGTTGGAGCTGGACGACCTCGGCATGGTGGAGAGATGCAATACCTCCGGGGTTGCAATCCCCGGAGCTTTGGACAGGGTGGCCCCCACTGCTCAAAGCCAAAAGGTTGATGACATCGGCAAGGGTAAGGGAAAGGGCAAGGAGACAGCCGAATCTTCTGGCCGGAAGAGGAAGTTGAGACATGCTGATGGAAGCTCTCTCAGGTCGGCTCCATCTCCAGCAGTTTCTTCCCCCCGGACAAGCAGAGCTTCGGCGACCACGCCTCCTTCGGTGTCGGCATCCTCGAGGGGTGCTAGCTCCAGCAAATCGACCCTGGCTCCATTGCTGACTGCAGGCTCCAGGTCCGGAGGTCCTTCCCAGCCGAGGGAGGTCCCGGTTGAGGCGACATGAGCTGCTGTGGCAAGCTCCCGACCAAGGTCTAAAGTTTCTGTCTCACCAAGTTCAGTGGGCTCCGACTTCGGACCTCACAAGAAAAAGTTCCGCGGCAACTGGGGTGGAAGCTTCCCAAGGTAAGCATTGTCTTCTCACCCTGAGTTGCTATTTTTATTGTTTTCTTGTTTTGAATTTTTTATCTTTTGCTTCTAGGATGTCAAAGAAGAAAACCAAAGCTTTGGCGCCTGTTTTAGCAACTGAGGTTGTGCAGGCAGAGGCTCCTGCTTCGATCCTGGTACCTCCCCAAGTGGTAGCTGAAGACACGGCAGTTCCGACGTCAGCTGTTGTGGACTTGGATCCAGAGATGACGCCAGAATCTACCGTGGTAGCGCCGGACCACAAGGGAGAGATTCATGATGAAGCGCTGATGATTTCAGCGCTGGTAGTTAAAGCTCCAGCATCGGAGCCAGAGATAGCAGAAGCTCCAGCGCCTGAGCTGGAGGTAATTGAAGCTCTGGCCCCCGAGCCAGAAATAGTTGAAGCTCCGGCTTTGGAGCCAGAGACTGTGGAAGCTCCGACACCTGAGCCGGAAGAAGTTGAAGTTCCGACACCTGAGCCGGAGGTGGAGGGAGCTCCGTACGAAGCTGCAGCGTCCACCCCGGAGGTGATTACTCCAAAGGCGTCTAAGTCGGAGCCGGAGCACCCACAAGAGTCAACGGAAGGTCCTCCACCCGCAGAGCCGATGATTGAAGATCCGGCGGGAGGACCTTCCTTATTAGCCCTAGAGGTCGACCCTAAAGCCGTAGAGTCGCAGGGGGCCACGCTTGTGCCGTGGGACACGATCGATGTTTTTGAAGATCCGCTCAAGCCGACGGGAGAGATCCAGGCTGGTCAGGAGCCAATTCCTCTAGCGTTGTCTGTAGACAATGCCTGCTCCAGTGTCCGTTAGGTCCAGCTCGCCTTTGACCACGAAAGCAAAGCCATCGAAGAAGAGCGCAACACCTTAAGGCATTGGCGCAATCGACTTCTCTTTGAGACGAAGTTGACGCAGTCGAGGCTGGCTGACCAGAAGGAATGGGTGGCCAAGGAGAAGGCCCGGCTAGCGCTGATGGACCGCTTATTGAACGAGCGAGAGGCTGCCATTAAGGCTCTTGACAAGAAGACTCGGAAGATTCTCGAGCATGCTCAGGAGACCAATGAGGCTGCCGACAATCATCAGGACAGCCTCAATGAATTAAATGAAGTGCTCCTCAAGCACCGGTAGGCCCTCGATCAGAGGGAGGAGAAGCTCCTAGAGAAGCAGGAGGACATGTTGAGGAGGGAAGAGGAGCTTGCCCAGAGGTTGTCTCTGGGGGAGAAAAGCTTGGTTGGCCGCACTAAAAAGTTTGAGTAGCGGTGCAAGCAGGAAGAGTAGAAGAATTGGCAGGTGGGACAGGAGCTCTCCAAGAGAGAAGCTGATGTCGCCACCAGAGAGGGGAAGGTGAAAGGCGGGGAGAAGGACCTGGCAAACCGCTGAAACCACATCTACCTCTGGGAGTTGGAGCTTGGAGACCGCGAAAAGCAGGTGGCTAAGAGTATTCAGCAGCATGCCAAAGAGGTTGAGCGCATCACCCGGGACGGTTCGGAGCTTGCGACCGTCAGGAGGTCACTGGGGGAACTGAGCAGTATGAGGGCGACTAAGTCCTAGCGATTCAGGGATTTCCTAGGTCACGCCAATAAAGCTCTAGTGCCACTTGCTTCAGTCCGGTACGTCTGGATGACCCGGAGCCGAGCTGGACAGAGCGCTGGTGGCGTTGAGCTCTACCGACAGCAAGATGGATGCAATGGGTGATGTCATTGTCGACCAACTTGACATCGAGGGGAAGTCTCTGACCAAGAACGTCGTTGAATATGTGCTGACGTTTTTCAAAAGGTGTGACCCCAAATTATCTCTAGATTCGGTGGTCGAAGGACCCATCCTTGAAGAAGAAGATGCCGCCAGGGCCAGCGTTCAAGAAGTTGCCCAAAAAGTTGCCTCGTTTTTCCATAGGACCTAGGACCTCCAGTAGCTAGGACCTTTTTCTTCTGCCTTTCACTTGTAATCTATATTTTGTAATCCAATCCTTTGAATAAATGAAATTCAATCTTCTTGAATGAATGAATTTGATTTTGTATTTCTCGTCAATGCGTTCCCCTTTATATTGTTGGCCCCCTAGTATATGTGCACAATTGATCACGGACATGTACCAATAGGAATTGACAATGTCTTGATGACTTTACTCCTCACTCCTTGCCAAATCGATAGCTCCGAGTTCCAAAGTTTACCCCCGACATCTCCAGAGACTCTTTGTGATGTCGATGGCAGGGCCCCTGGGAGTTGCCGGAGCTAAGTAGGTCCGACGGCACCCACTATCAACGCTTAGGAACGTCGACGGCGGGCCCCCAACGGGTTGTCGGAGCTTAGTAGGTCTGACGGCACCCACTATCAACGCTTTGAAACGTCAATGACGAGCCCCCTAGGGCTTGTCAGAGCTTGTTAGGTCCGACTGCGCCCACTGTCAACGCTTTGAAACATCGACGGCGGCCCCCCTAGGGGTTGTTGAAGCTTAATAGCTCCAGCAACATCCACCATTGCCATATTTTTCCATTTTTCCTGCGCATTAAAGACAAGAAAAATAGTAAAATTTGTCCTCTTATCTATAAGTTGTTTGCAGCTTACTGTTCATGTTTGAACATTAGACCGGAAGGAACTCAACATGATAACAAGAAAATTGATGTAATATTTTCAAATCCGAATGCCTTCTGGACCCGCCCTACTGAGGCCTGCCGAAATATAGGTAGAATAGCATACTTAGGATGTTGGACCAGTCTAAGTCGATAGCGCACTCTGGACCTATCATTGTCTTTGGTGTTCAGGCGAGTAAGACCATCTAGCAATGCTAAGATCCGAAAAAGGTCAACAATATAACATGTATATCATATGAATAACTTGGACTAAATCTCAAAAGAATTGCACAACTTTGTTATAGACAAGAAGGAAAAGAAATAATAAAAGAAACGAGCTTTTACAAAATTAATGCGTGTGGAGTCTGTTTTCACACAACAATATATTTCATTATAGATACAAATTACAAGGGAGACAAGGACACACTTAGGGTACAGAACCAGGCCAAGTGTGTTATTCATCTTGTTCTAACCCAGGGTAGGTAAGTTGCACTTTTAGTACAGGGACCAAGTCAAGTGTGCTTGAACTGCCCGGACCCTCCTAGAGGGGTCCAAATGTTCTCTTTTAGGACCTACCCGACTTTGTGTATAGACTCTATAACTTACATTATGTGTAATTACAGACTCACCTTCGTGAAACTAAGCATAAAACTTACAGAGATGCTCGATGTTCCATGGATTAGGAAGCGGAGTCCCATCCTCTGTTACCAAGCAAACGCATCTAGGGCGGGAAACTTTGATCACTCGGAAGGGTCCTTCCCAACTGGGGGAGAGTTTGTTCATCCCTTCTCGAGTTAGTATTCTCCGCAGCACTAGATCGCCTTCTTCAAGCTGTCGGTTGCGCACATGCCATTGATGATAGCACCAGAGTGCCTAGCGATATCGTGCATTCCAAACAGCTGCTTGGTACCTTCCCTCGTCGACGAGGTCAAGGTCTTCACGCTGGAGCTTGTCCTGCGCGGCTTCGTCGAAGGTCTAGGCGCGGAGCGGCCACATGGTGATCTCAGGAGGAAGGACCGCTTCAGCTCCGTTCACCAAGAAGAAGGGAGTCTCTCCAGTTGACCGGTTCGGTGTTGTCCTCTAGCCCACAGTGCAGAGGGAAGCTCCTCTATCCAGTTGGCTCCATGTTTCTTCACGCGCTCGTATGTGCGTGTCTTGAGTCCTTTTAGTATTTTCGCATTTGCTCTATCGGCTTGGCCATTACTTGCCGGCTGAGCTACTGATGTGTAGCTGACTTGAATGCTAAGGCCTTCGCAATATTCTTGGAATGTTGCACTTGTGAATTGGGTTTCTTTGTCGGTTATGACTCTGTTCGGAACTACAGAATATGGACTTCAAGAACTTGATAGCTGATTGTTTGTTTATTGTCACAACTGGAGTAGCTTCCGACCACTTGGTGAACTTGTCGATGGCGACGTACAGGAACGTGTAACCTCCGACGGCTTTTGGGAAAGGTTCCAAAATGTATATCCCCCATACCGCGAATGTCCATGTAGGAGGTATCATTCGCAGCGACTGAGCCGGTGTGTTAATTTGTTTCGTGTGGAAATGGCACGCTTCACACTTTTACGAGCTCAACTACATCCTGGAGAGCTGTAGGCCAAGAGCCATGCCGGAAGGCTTTACCGACCAACATGCGAGAAGACGTGTGGTTCCCACACTCGCCTCCATGGATTTCTACAAGGAGCTCGCGGCCTTCTTGCCGGGCAATGCACCGCATTAGGACGCCGTTAGCACCAAGTTGGTACAGATCCCCTTCTACCAGCGTCTATCTTTTAGCCAATCTGACAATCCGGTCAGCGGATGAACCATCTTCAGGAAGGATGTTGTCTTTCAAGTAGCTCCGAATTTCCGAGATCCATGCATCGAAGCTAT
Source organism: Tuctoria greenei (assembly GCA_036927565.1). NCBI lineage: Eukaryota > Viridiplantae > Streptophyta > Magnoliopsida > Poales > Poaceae > Tuctoria > Tuctoria greenei. Next base: position 104,942,435 of record JAYESD010000003.1, on the reverse strand, counting down.
CTTGAGCCTCCAGATCTTGTGCACTGGGTTGCTTGGAGCTTCCTGCAGTGCCTACAATACTTAGTGGACGCCATGGTAACAGGGCCACCGGGACTGCCAACTTCGAGGTGCTGGTCTCGCCCCCTTCGCCCAGTTCAGCAGGCTGAGCGGTGGGTCTTGATAATCTCCTGACAAAAACTTCGTCGGGAGCTTGAGCTCCGGTTGAAGCCTTTGTAGAGAGTTCATCAGCTTCAGCGTTGTTGAGACGTTGGACATCGCAGAAGTCAACGTGGAAGTCTTTCTGGAGCTTCTGGACTTCAAGGAGGTAAGCAGTGAGTTGTCAGTTGTTGCAGCAGCATTCGCCTTTGACTTGCTTGATAATGAGCTGTGAATCACCGTTCACCAGCATCTGCTTGACGCCATATGATAGTGTCACCTTGAGCCCATAGATGAGAGCTTCATACTCCGCCATGTTGTTGGTTGCCTTGTAGTCAAGGTGTACCATGTACTTTACCTTCTCCCCGATCAGAGCGAGGAGGAGGATTCCAGCTCTGGCCCCCTGCTTTTGCACGGAGTCGTCGAAGTAAAGAGTCCAGTGAGGCTTGGTGAAGACCAGAACCTTGGGTTCCGGCTTCTGTTCACTGGGACCCTCTGGATTTGATGAAGAAGGGGTCCACTCCGCCAAGAAGTCAGCCCATGTCTGACTCTCGATAGCATGTCGAGGCAAAAATTCTAGATCGAACTCTGCCAACTCCGCTGCCCGCTTTGCAATGTTTCCCGTATAATTGGGGTTATGCAATATAGCATGCAGTGGATAAGAGGTTACCAATGATATCTTGTGGGCTTGGAAGTAAAGATGAAGATGAGAACTGCATAGAGCAGCTTATAGACCCCAATGTATCGAGTCTGGGCGTCATGGAGTACTTCGCTGATGAAGTACACTGGTCGCTGGACAGTCCGAACCTTCCCTGAAGGTCCCGGAGCTTCTTCTTCATCTACTCGGACCCTCCCGGAGGGGTTCACACCTTCTTCTTGAGCTTCCCAGACCCTCTCGAAGGGGTTCGGAACTTCTTCTTTAGACGTGTGAACGCCCTCAGATGAGAGAGGATGATCCTTGGAGAGCTTGCCTTGAGGATACGTGCTTGGGGACTGGAGCCCAGACTCACCTTCAGGTGGCTCCAAACCCTCCCGGAGGGATCTGGGCTCCTAAAATGTAGGTGGCTCTGGTCTTCCCACGACCAGGACCATGATGACAACCTCCATAGTTGCCGAAATGTAAAGCAAAAGAGGCTCACCAGACTTCGGAGCTACCAAGATCAGTAGTGTGATGAGGAGCTGTTTGAGCTCTTCAAACGCCTTTTCTGCTTCTTCAGACCAACGGAGTGGCCCGGACTTCCTCAATAACTTGAAGAAGGGTAGAGCCCGTTCTGCTAGTCTTGAGATGAACCAACTGAGCGCAGCTAGACATCCAGTTAGCTTCTGGACATCCTTGATGTGGGCTGAGTGCCGCATGTCTTCAATAGCTTTGATCTTCACCGGATTTGCCTCAGTTCCTCGGTGAGTCACCAAGAATCCGAGGAGCTTCCCAGAGCTAACCCCGAAGACACATTTGTCCGGGGTTTAGCTTGGTGCGCGTAACGTGCAGCTTGTCGCAGATGGCTTGCAGGTTGTCAAGGAGTGACTCATTGTTCGTTACCTTCACGACGATGTCATCGACGTAGACTTCCACCAAGTCCCTGATGAGCTCTCCAAATGTTATGTGCATAGCTCGCACAAAAGTTGAAGCAGCATTTTTGAGACCAAAAGGCATGGCTGTGTAATAATACAACCCATCTAGTGTTATAAAGGCAGTTTGCTCTTCATCTTTCCTAGACATTTGGATCTGATGATATTCAAAATATACATCTAGGAAACACAATAGCTCGCACTCGGAAGTGGAGTCCACTATCTGATCTATCCTAAGTAGTGTAAGTGGGTCTTTTGGACATGCCTTATTTAAGGTGGTGTAGTCAATACACATTCAAAGTTTCCCGCCGGCCTTGGGTACAACGACTAGGTTTGCCAACCATTGTGGATGATAAACCTCCCGGATGAAACAAGCTTTGAGCAGCTTTTTGATTTCTTGACCGATGAAATTCTGTCGCTCGACTGATTGCTTCCGGGGCTTTTGGTGTATTGGTCGTGCGTCGGGGTATATCTTCAGACTATGCGCAATCACCTCCCTAGGGATCCCAAGCATCTGTGACGGCTACCATGCAAACACATCAACATTCGCCTAGAGGAAAGTGATGAGCGCGAGTTTTATTTGTTGTTCAGACCACCCGATATACGGTTGGTCTGGGCAGCATCAGAACCAATTTGGATGACTTTGACAGGAATGTCGGTGTCACCTCTTGGCTGCACGCGTGGTGCAGAAGTTGAGCCTCAGTGACGAGAGCTCGGAGGTTGAGCAGCTTGCTCCTTGTCGGATGCTTCCTCCTGCGTTGTTGCAAGCGTGTGGTGTTCTCCTAGCGCAGTGACTCCAGCAGTGTGATCTCCGCGGATCCGGAGAACGCCTGAAGGTGTCGGCATCTTCAACACCAAATAGTCATAGTGAGCTGTGGCCATACACCTGTACAGGACTGGTCTGCCTAGGATGGCGTTGAAGGGTAAGCTGATGTGCGCCACGTCGAAGACCAGCTTCTCGGTCCTGTAGTTCTTTTGAGTCCCGAAGGTCACAGGGAGTGTAATTGAGCCAAGGGTACTGATGACCCCCAGACCTACCCCGGAGAAAGGACGTGAGGGGCGAAGGTCCGAGAGTTTTAGCTGGATCTCAACAAAAGCTTCATAGCTGAGGAGGTTAAGTGCCGCCCCTCCATCCACCAAGACATGGTAGAGCTGGACGTTATTGATGGTAGGAGACACCATCAACGGTAGTTGTCCAGATCTGATCATGTTTCTTGGGCAGTTAGAAGCATCAAAAGTGATGGGCGTGTCCATCCACTTCCGGTGTGGTTTTGCCTTAGCGGTAGGAGTTGTGGCAGCCATCTCCCGACGTATAGTCTTGAGGACGCAGCGGGAGGTGATATCCCAGGACCCTCCATATATGGTATTGAGGGTCTTCTGACACTCGTTGTCGGAGATGTCAGAATCGTCATTGACAGTGTTGTACACAGCCTTCAGGACCTTCTTGGGGTCCTCGAAGCCTAGCTCCGGATCAGCCAGAGCTTCGTCGACTTTCTGCTTTCCTTCCCGCTAGCAGAAAGGAGCTTCTTCTCGGCGCTTGTTGAAGCGCTCGACAAGGTTCTCGACCTCACGAAAATCTTCAAGATTGTGGGTGTCCGTTTTGTGGATTGGACACCACATCTTTTGACCGCCACCATCTTTAGACGATGGTAGTGGACGTTTTTCGGGGCGTGGCCCCCGGCCACCTGGAGCTGCAGCTGCAGCCGCAGTAGGCGTGCTGGCTAACGGCTTCTTCATGCCGTTGGACATTTTCTTCTTCTTTCCACTATCGGAGGTAGTGGCTTCAGCCTTGGAGGACTTTTTATCAGCCTCTAGAGCTAGCTTGGAGTGCATTTCACAGCCCTCCAAAGCCATAGCACACTTGTTGGCTAGGCTGAAGAGTTTCGTGACGCTGGTGACTTCTTTTGTTGCCAGCTTCTCCAGCATCTTCTTGTCTCTGACGCCCTGTCGAAATGCAACAACGACAGATGCGTTGGAGATGGAAGGAATTGTGTTCTGGACGTGGGAAAACCGTTGGATAAACAATCGCAGCGACTCTCCCGACTTCTATTGTACGACAAACAGATCCAATTCGGTGCCAGTTCGGGTGTAGGAGCTCCCGAAGTTGGTGGTGAACTGGTGGCATAGCTCCGCCCAACTGTTGATGGAGTCAGTCGGAAGACTCATGAACTAGGACCTGGTTGTCCTAGTCAGACCCACATGAAAATAATTAGCCATCACGGCATCATTGCCTCCCGCCGCGATAATGGCGGTGGAGTACATTTGGAGGAACTCGACGTGTTTGACAGTCCCATTATATTTCTTCAGTAAATGAGGTCGGAACTTCTGCGGCCATCGGACCATGCGAAGATGCATAGCCAGGGCCGAAAAGTTGCCCCCTACTCCCAAAGGAGAAGGGTTTTCCCGAGCTTCTCTCCTTTTGCGAGCATGCTCGATGTGGACGCGGTTGTCCTGCTGCCTATAACGGCGATCAAGCTCCGATCGCAGATCATGGGTCAAGAACCATGAAGCCGTGTGAGTATGGCGTGCCCTGGAGGGCAGGGACATCACTTGCTGGGAGGGCGCACACCTCCGGTGGTGTGACGTCTGAGGACCAAGTCTGCTAGACAAGGCCCTTCATTGGGAAGGTGCTTGCCCCGAAGGGGGAGGACCTTGGTTGCTGATGGCATCGGCTGCTGCTGCAACCAGATGCTCCACAGCAGCGCACCACTGCTCGATTGCGCCTTGAGGAGCTCCAGGCGCTGGTGGACACTGCAGAAGAGTGTGCACCGCGTTGATCACGTTCTCAGGGTTGTTGTGCATCGATGTAGTGACTGACGTGAAGACACCATCCTGTTGTACGACGTTGTTTGCCGGAGCAGTTGGTGGTGGTGGTGGTGGAATAACGCCCGCCAGGACAACAGCACCAGCTGGTTGTTGCACGTTGGAGGGATTTCCTCCAGCGGGTTGCTCAGTGTGGTCGTTGGATGATCCTGCAGTGGAGTTTGCCATCTCGAAATCTCAGGCTACCCCTACCTAGCGCACCAAATGTCGAAGTGTGCGATCGATACTTCCCCCGGAACTACTAGATCGTAGTCCGTGGAGGTCCGTAATTGGTTGGGGTGCACGTGAGACTATGAACGAGATAGTGACACGAGAGATTTTTACGTGTTTCGGGCCGCCTGAGCGTAATACCCTACTCCACGGGGTGGTTGTTGATTGTTTGAGTGTATGTGTATCAGTTGGGTCGATTGGACTTGTCACTTTGTACCTGCAGTACATCCTTTTTATAGTCCAAGGACTAGTCATTACATTGTCAGCCTGGCCCGACATCTAGCTTCGGTGGTCTTTAATTAACGAATACATGATTTATATGTATTAAGTATATTTAACAGTATGATAACGCGCCTTAATGCCGGCGTTAGCGGTACTAAAGGTCCTCGGATCGTGTGTCATTATCATGGCATTAATGACACATAATCAGGTCTTGTAACGGCTGCTTTAACTGTTCCTTGAATGTCCGCACCGTCGGAGATCCGGCAGTCTTCCCGTTGCGGCTTAGGTCCGAAGGCTCGACACGTGGCAGCTTTGGAGCTTCCCTCTGTGGGGAGGCGGGTCTGGAGCTGCTATACACGTGGCAGCACCGGAGCTTCCCTCCACTGGGGGTTAGGTTCGGGGCCACTGGACACATGGCATGACCGGAGCTTCCCTTTACAGGAAGTTAGGTCCGACCTTGCATTACACGTGGCAGTGCTGGAGCTATCCAAACGAGGGAGGCGGGCCCTGTGCTGTGGGACACGTGTAGCCTTTAGAGGTCTTCAACTCGGACAGGTAGAACTCTGTGAGTTTACTTGCGGTATCGTGGAGTACCCGGTACGCGGGATACCGACAGTTACTCTTGCTGAGGCGAATGGTGACCGCGTGATGCAAGGGAGTTGGAGCGCAGGAAGGGGAGGAGGAAGAAACAGAGGATTCGTTGAACATCTATGAATCGTATGGCTCTCTTACCATGTAGATTGGGTCAATACCACATCATGCAACGATGGGGGCTAGTTCTTTATATGGGCATGCAAAGTGTATAGCGAAGGAATTACAACCGTTAATCACGGCAAATTACGGAAGCGCAGCTCCAAAATATCAGAATACGTAGGCAGCAACTACTATATTTAGAGATAAACTTTTATGTTTAACAGTAAGGACCATGGACTTAATTAAACAATCCACTTGTCAGAAAATCAACTCAGATGGCTGCAGCACATTCTTGGTAGTGGGTGATCAATTAACCGAGTATGCTCACTCTTCTGCACTTAAGCACTCTTTCTCTGCTATGCAAATTGTTTCAATTCTTGGTGATATTATGTTTGAGCTTAATGGCATCCCGGAATCCTTTCTGTCAGCCAATGCTCTTATAGTTACAGTCTGTCACTTGCATCAGGACCTTTGGGTGCTAAATGCAAAAGGAAGATGGTTATACCTCACCTGACAGAAAAATATGGGGCATCTAGAGCATTGTTCATTAGTCGTCCAACTAATCACGATTAGTCGGGCATATCAATGGATGGCGCTCGATAAGGGACAACAATCCGACTAGGGCGATCTGTTTTCTAAACGTCCGATTAGTCATACGATTAGAGCGACTAATCGGCCGATATGCGATTAGAACTGGCTGGACGATCAGGTTTGGGGAAAATGAGCCTCAGACCGGCGGCCCATTAGAGAGGTAGGGTTAACTTCGGTCGGTCCTTCCTCTCCTCTCCTCTGCCCGACACAAGTGTCGCATGCCCGACACCAGCACCACACGCCCTCTGCTCCTCCGCAGTCCGCCTCCGCCTGCAGCTTTCTCCTCGGCTCAGCCTGGTTCCATGCGGCGTCCCTCCCCAGTCCCCATCTTGCGCGCAGGAGTGGCAGGACAGGAGGCAAGGCAACCATGAGTTCGTCAGATGAGGATGGTATTATTTTTCCTCCCTCCCCTGTTTATTCTATTGCATACTCGTGCCTCTCCTAGTCTGCTGTTAGACTGGATTGATGCTTGTTAGTTGTTGTTACATATACTTGTGATATGTGCTGTACGCTTGTACATCACTACATTGGAACATTGGGATGGCACTCCTCTGTTTTTTTGCAACAAATTTCATGTGCTCGACTGCTGGTCCTGGTAGTCAGGTAGTTGAAAGAATTGTGTAGTGTTAATGGCTCATGCTCATGTCTGGTAGTTGATTTTCTTCATGTATACAGTTAACAAGCATGTATTTTGCTGTTATTTGTTGTCCAGCAGTGCTCAGTGGTGGAGCTAAGAAATTTTGGTAATGGGTTCGCTTAAGAATACACGTGTGAATTAAGTATAAGTTACGTAAATCTAATGGGTTCAAACTAACAACAATACGCTAATCATGCTTGTTTTACAAAATTTTATTGGGTTCATCTGAACCCAATGGCTCTACTGCAGCTCCGCCCCTGGGACCAGCAGTATTGTTGTCTGCTCATCTTTGCTTTGTGTATGTATATACATATATATGTTGATACATATATAGTGTTGACTAGAAATGTCGCCCAAAATTACTTGGACGACTAAGTGGTCGACTAGGGTTGAGTAATCGCCCTTATTGACGATTAATTGATTAGTCATCTTAGTCGGTCCTAGGCGGCTAGGGTCGACTAGACAACTAATGAGCATTGCTCTAGAGATCTACCTAAAGAGCATGCGCCTATGTGTACTGTCCAGTCATTCCCTTTCCCGAAGCTACAATCACAGAAAGTTCTTTTGGATCCGTATATGGTTGACTCTTATGAGGATTCATTTGCCCCAATGTCTGAGTTGAAACATCGCAACGGGTTTCAGTCTTCCAAGACTTCTGCATATTCTCAAAAGATAACGATATTGTTCTACTGGCAGAAACGTAATGTTAAAATGAAGCCGCATTCATCGGTAGCGTCGGGAGCCATGAAACCAGAAGTTATGACACAAGGTATTGTCAGGGAGATTCCAATGGGACCAGGTTTACTGTGTTTTGCAGGACTAGGTAGTGCCGGCAAGATCACAGGCGGTTCTTTAGTGGTTCGGCAGGATTGGTGCTTGAGAAGATATTTTTTTACATGATGGGTAAAGTCCCGACTTTTTTCTCCGAAGAGGTTATGGTCAATTTATTACAAGCAAGTACAAATGCAGACACTCACAACCTATTGCTTAAAACAAGACGACGATAAATGGATGACTAAGCACACAACTGTGGACCGGACTTCGTCGGCCAATATCATGGCACGTTCATCCCTTCACATTTTTCGTAAGTGCACTCCAGATCCTGTGCTCATGACTTCCTCTATAGAGTACATGCATTTAATATTGTGAAATTCAGCTTGAAACTCGCTCCCACCGGGAATCGAATTTAGGACCTGAGTAGTGCTACTCAGAGTACTTAGCCACTAATCGAACTGAGGATTGGTGCTTGAGAAGATATAAAGGGAATGGAGGAAGTCATCTGGGCATTTGAGACTTTCTACAGAATTGCTTTCCCCATGGACACGTTCGGTCGCAGCTATAACATCGCTCTCTTCCCTGCCCGACATTAACCTCTGTGTGGTGGCGAAGATGGCCTGATAGAGTTTGGAGACAAGCTCCATTTCAAAGGGGGGGCATATGTCACACCCGCTGTATCGGTGGTGACATCCCAGGAGGCAATAGAATGTTGTGTGTGTAGTGTGAGCCGATGAGCCAAGACGTAACGGGCTGGTGGGTCATACTGTAATAGGTTAAGACCTGATTGGTGGGATCGGGGGGAACTCGAACAGAAACATATTCTATCGACGACTATCGTCCAGTGTTTTGAATGGGCACTCGGACGCCTAGGCGCTGGCGGGGCGCCTGGACGCCTACCTAGGTGCCTAGGCGTCCGACCAGGCGGGCGGCGGCGCCGGTGACAGCGGGCAGAGGGCGGAGGCGAACAGACAGCAGGAGGTGGCAGCATCAGGCAGGATCGAGAGGAGTCGGGCAGATCAGAAGGAGTCGGACGGGTTTGGGGATGAAGTGAAGTGGGTCAGAATTCATCTGAACCGTTAGATTGGATCTAACGGTGCTCCTTTCACATCAACTTATATAAAAACAAGCCCTCTCACCTTACCTAACCCTAATTCCTCTCTTCCCCACCTCTCTCCAGCCTCCACCAGCAGCGGCGGTCGCGGTGGCGGCGGCGAAGGCAGCATCGTCAGCGACAGCCAGGCATGATGAAGGCGTCATCAACATCGTCCGGTGGCGTCTGGTAGCGTCCAGCGATCACCAGTCAAGCAAGGCGAGCAACCCAGGCATCGGCCGTCGGCCGACTGGATGCCTAGGCGCCGCCAAAACGTCGCCTAAAAAACGTTGATATCGTCTTCCCCCATTCGCTACGGCGATCCCATCATCCCGCCTCTGCGGCTTGTGCACGCCTCACGCTCCGATCCGGTAAGCTGGCGGCCAGGGAACGTGACAAGCAGACAGCCGCTGATCTGTCCAGACGTGCTCCCGTACCAGTGGAGGCATGAGGACGGCCGTGCAGGAGAGTACGAAGGCCGGCAATCACCGCGTCGGACGCCACTCCGCAATGAGCAATCCAAGATCAAGGACATCTCTTGGCGTCCATTGGCGACCGCAATGAGTAGGGCAGAGAGGCGGTCGTCGGGCAAGGGAGGGAACGCCGTGCCCCACGGCGACAGCCCCCGCTCCCGCCTTGGCGTCAGCTCCGGCCCGACTCCACCTGCCGTCAGCTAAGTAGGAAGAGGTCGGCGCCAAAGGTTTGGTACGGGTGATCCACTTTCTTCTTGCAAGACATAGAACAACCAACTAGACTCAATTTGGACTACAGTAAATCGGCAGTTCCAGTGTTGAGGGAAAATCCCTTCACATGAAAAGGAAACATTCTCCTCATTTTAGTTGTGTAATAGTGATATACTGGGTCCATGAAAAATATATTTGGTTCAGAGTTAATAAGTTCAAAGGAGCTCCATTTCACAATCAATAGGGTCTGTTTTGTGACCTGAATAAGTAGACGAGAAATCAAAGAACGAACAAGGATGTGATTCAAGGGAAAATATCCGATATCAGTCACATTTAGATCACCTGAATACAAAATTTTGCACCCCGGGCATGTTAGTCTAACTCTTGAGTCTTGAAGCATCACGCATACTCAATAAACCTAAAAACTGCACGTTTAAACTAATTCTACTGGATGGCAACTCCAGAGAAGTGCAAGCAGTTCCCATAAATAAATATAGAAATTCAGAGTAGAGATGTTAATGACCTATTCTTTCACCCCACATATAGGGGTTCACCAGTTGACGAGTTTTCTGATTGCATGGCATCTGGAAGCGTACGATATTCCCTCTCCGTGATGGATCTCCTCATTTCATACTGTTCGCTGGTTAGCTCTTCTCTTTCATTGGGAAGGAAGCCCCGCTCTCGTGCAAGCACCCACTGGTCAATGACACCGCATTTAATAGCATGTTTGACTGCCTTGTGCAAGTAAACCTTGTCTGTGGCTAAATGCGGGTTAATTGCCAGCATACTCATAAGGGCTGGAAAATATGAAAAAAACAAATGTCATCCCAACTGAATTCATTTCTAACAATCAAGTGAAAATGAGCTAAAAGTTGGAAAATTAAAAATTCACCAAAAAGCATACTTAGAGGTCTCAAAACTTTTGTAGCATTCACCATCCAAAGTTGCACCAATGTTACGAATGCACACCAAATTTCACCCTCAAACTCCATACAATTTGGAATATACAAAAAAGACAAATGTTGTACAAAGTTGCACTAGAGACAAAATTATATTATTTTGTCTGTAGTACATCTAAAACCTAGATTTGTCATTTTTGTATATCACAAATGGTATTGTATTTGAGGGTGAATTTTTGTGTGCATCCATAACATTGGTGCAACTACAGATGATAAATTTTTCAAAATTCTTAAACACCTTTTAAATATGCTTTTGGGTGAAAATTCCACCACCGAAATGAACCTCATAGAAATCATATAAAACAGAAGATGATGTGAGTTATTATATCCTCAGATTGTTTAATCAAGCTGGCACACGCTGATACCAAAAGACAGATCTTAGGCCTTAAAATGAGAGCTAATCAAACAGTGTCTCCATAAAGTAAAGTTACACTATGCTCTCCCATTTGGTAAAGATATTTAGATTCACTGCTTAATATCCATTGCCATTTATGTAGGGCAATAACAACATATCCTGCAGAAGCATTTATTGAAAAGAATAATATGTGGTACCTGCAACAATGGCATCACCCGATTGTGACATGTCACTGGTGAAAGGAGTGATAGGAGCATCTTCTGTTCCATGAACCCAGCCATTGTTCTTTTCTGTGTAATAGTGAATCTTGGAGGTACCATTTGTCACGAAAAGAACCTTGAGATTGTCATGCCACAGTTTCATAATAATGTCAGGACTGTAGTGTTTAAATCTAGATTTATTGTTATCTGACGTATCAAATTTCTCAGATGGTTTAATATCACAGAGGAACTCGAGTTCTTGTTTTGTCACTTCGATAATATCAGCAGCTTCCCATGCTTCCTTGATAAATGACTTGGTTTCATTACTGGAGGACCATAGTGGCAGTGGAAGATTAAGATCAAAGAATGTTACACCACCAAATTTCTTGGAAATATCAATCGCTTTTAATAATGATGACTGTGTACTGTGCTCAAGCAAAGCTGATGAATTGTAATAAAACATCTTAGCCTGTATTACAAGTAGAAGAGTATTAAGGTCAGCAAAGTTTTTAAAGACACTAAAATTTCCACATCAGAAATAGAAGATAAAGAATGCATATCAAGAGCATCTGTTGCATGTTCACAACTTGGATAGATCCTTTAAAATTCTTATAGCTGCCTTTAATGAATCCTAGAGTGACAGTTTCATGTTGCGTAACAAAAATTACAGGTTAGAAAATTGATATCAGAATATGCAGCTGAGTTAACTAAAATAAGGTTCAAAATAAACCTGAAATCGTTTGAGGGACTGGAACTAAATATACAAGAACAAGATCTTGTCAAATCATTGTTAGCCATAAACTAAATATCATCTAAAATTCACATAAGTATTATATAGTGGATATGATGTGATAAAGACATAAGGTATTACCCCATACTTAAATATAATTAGCCATCCCAAGTCATATATTTAAATTTGGAGGGAGTGTATCTGATAGTTTCATGTTTACCTCTTTTAGAACTGATGGGTTGATATCAGACTGCAGAAAACAGTCCTCAGCGCAAGGTTTAACACAACTTGTCTTCAAGCTGCCTGTGCTTGTGATTTTCATAAAGGACACAGAAGTTGGTACTAAAGAGTCAATACTAACTGCTCGAGTTTGAACTCCATTCATGTTTAAGTGATACAGCAGACTTTGACCGTACTCATCATCACCTAATTTTCCCATGAACTCTACTCGGCCACCAATCGCTGCTAGAGTCAGGGCAACATTTGATGAAGGCCCTCCAGGTGCCCTCACAAATTTATCTGGAGACCAAAACATATCCTTCATTCTATCATGAATCTCATGATCTACAAGCCTATTAGCAGGTCTCCCAGAAGGAATAAAGGAATTTTTAGCCAGTCCGAAGCAACACACCAGAGGCGTTAAACTGTCAACCTCTCCAATATCCTCAAGTAATGCCAACTCTATTTTACTTTCCAGAATGTTGGCTAAAACTTGTTTCTCAGTGTCATCTTCTCTTTCATAAGAGGGCATCAAATCTTTGTTCTGGTCTACTCCTTGACTAGATTCCTCTATAGCTTTAACTTTTCTTCTTCCTCTCTTCTTTGGTTCCTTTGCCTGGTCCTTTTCCTCTTCAGAACTTGCAGTAGTAGCTGCTGTAACATTACAGAGAAAATTTGTAAATTCCCTTCTGATCCCAGGATTAAGAAAAAGGCAGTTGCAACAAAAAGAAGGTGCTAAAGAAATTCAACCAATATGTACATTTAACTTTCTTACGGCCTCTCCTCTTAACTTGCTTTGTCTCTTCAGGTGATTCTTTTTCAGATGTTATTTGGTTTTCTTCTGCTCCACCTTCCGATGTTTCTGTAGTTGCTTTCTTTCTTCCACGCCTAGGAGCTCTTTTCTTTTTTGTTGAGCTTTCACCATCACTATCCTCATCACTTGATCCTTCCACAGCATCTTGAGAATTCCTTGACGTTGAACTCACATATAGGTTAAGCATCCTCACTGTATGTTTGAGTATGCTCTTCCCTGAGATGTTTGTTTTATAAAGTATTTTACCTCTGCACACAAATCACCAAATTTGATGAGCGCACACTACAAACGTGTCACTTGCAACTTTCCACAATTAAGAGATCAGGTAGATGTCCTGCTTAAAAAAACAAAAAAAAAAAACAAAGTACAATAACCCTGCACGTCTCAGAACTTTCAGCATGAACATACTGCTTCTCTCCATATATAATAAGTTAAACAAGCTAGAGATGGGAAGACAGATTTAGTGAAAGAAAGGATTCAAGTTATTGAAAACCAGAGGATAGAAGCTGCATTGTTAGTCCCAGAACGCATAAAAGACATGGTACCTCCTACAACGGTGTAATCACAGACTGGTATTGTTGGATGATAATACTAGGACACTGACGGTCTAGAGGGAGGGATTACCTGATGCAATGACAAGGGGGCAGGGAGCACATGAACTGAGTAGGGAAAAGAAGGGAGGCCATCGTCGGAGTGGAGTAGATTTCGTCGAACAAAAAATCCTCGCAACTCCTAGGAGAAGAACAATCAGCAAAGATGGGCATTCCATTAGTTTGTATTCGCTCTGTACAGTTACATCTCAGTAAAATACAAGGTATTTCGAAAAAAAAAAAAACAGAACCAGTATCTTCGCGATTCCTCTCCTCACCTAGTGCTGCCGGGCTGGTCACTTGTAGGCAGACCTGTGGATGGGATGGTCTGTCACTGGGGTCCAGAACGCCGGCCGGAAGGGCAGCGGCCGCGCGGCAGGGCAGGAGCTTGCAACTGCAATGGAGTCGCGACACTGCGGTCGCGTCGCCTCGATGGAGGGAAGGAGGGGAATTTGGCCGGCGGCGCAAAACCTCTGGTCGGAAAAGGCTTGAGCTTGAGGCGGCAGGCTCGCTCGAGCTCGGCTTTGACAGCCCTAGCTATGCCGTGGTTCGATCAAGCAAACTGAAGTACTGTGGTAGCGAAACGAAATCAATCGCCGCAAAGGAGATAGAGCTGCCACTCGGAGCATGAGCAATTGAGCATCGAGGTCGAAAGCTCCGCCTTGCTGCCCCTGCAGTGGAGAGGGATAAGGTTTTTTGTTGGCAAGCTGGGCTGCTTGGGCTCACGCTCCCCGGTTTTGAGTTGGGCCGAGGGTAAATAATTTGTTTTTTTTAAATTGTACTATTTTATTCGAAATTCACAAACAGGTGTGTGAATTTATAAATGGCAGAAATATGTATCTCTCGTCCTGCGGAGTGGCGAACCATTTCAAGCTCGCTCTCCCCACCGGGCAAACTTTACTCCGAGAGGGCCGTTTGCAAAAATACAAACAATAATTTTGTAGACGGACCTCGAGTAAAGTTCGCTCGATGAGAGGGTGAACTATTCGAGTTTGAAATGGTCCCTCTCCCATCGGACGAACTTTACTCCGGGTGCTATTTAAACGACACCTCACGGGCGAAATCTATTTATTCACCGAAATCATAGAAAAAAAGACAAGTGTAAGAGAGGAAGAAATACCGAAGCAAATCGTTGTCGGTACGTCGTCCAAGGCCGATCGACTTCAGCAGGCTTTGTTGAACCTGACGAGCGGTTGGATCACACCGCGGGTGACTTAAAGCTCATGATCGACAACATTGTGCTTTCCAAGCTATCTCCAAACACTCCTAGAGAGGTTAGCCATTGCATTGGTAATCTCAAGGGGTTTATTGAGGACTAGAGCACCTTGTCATGCAGTGCGAAGAGGTGGCAAATGCACCACCTAATAAGCCAGAACCTCCTTTTGACTCTGAACCATATATTCCGAACTCCTAGAAGGTGGATTCCACACATAATTTGAGCTCGGTTAGCATAAGTGTTAACATATAAAAATAAATTGCGTAGGCGAATAAATGTGTATGATGCACTTGATTACTAACCTAAATGTGGACCAAGCTACTCTTAACAAGCCTTAGTGAAATTCAAATTCGAGCCGAGCATGGTACATGCATAAACCTACTAAGTGTTATGAGGATATTCCTCTTTCTGATAGCATCTGGTCCAACTTTCTTTCCACGGCGATCCCTCTCACGTAGGCACTCTTGCTCAGCCTCTCGTGCCTCCGGGCAATAAGTTTTTCCTCTCGTTCCTTCCGGTCAATAAGTTTTTCCCCCATCTTGCGGCAACGTTCCTCTTCCTCCTTTCATCGACGCTCTTCTTCTGCCTTGCAACAACGCTCACTATGTAAGAAAGGCTCATTCGAGACGTGCCGGAACGAAGAAGGGAGGCAGACAATCGGTGTGTCTCGATCATCGCGTCTCGTATTACGTTGTCATCAGAGACGAGCGGCAGGCGCGTTGCCGATCATACTAAGTGTGAGACAAGCTCAAAGAAAGTGTGTCTCCTTTCTTTGAGTCATAACAGACGGGCTTTACGAGGTCATTAGAGACGTGCAAGGCGCGCATCGCCCATCATCGTAAATGAGAGACACGCTCTAATATAGCGGATCGCAGATATGTTGACTGATTCGAAACGGGCTTTATGATAGCTCGTCGCACATTTGTTGACTGATTTGAGACGTGCTATAAGAAAGCGTGTCTCTTTTATTTAGGTAATCCAAGACATCCTCTGTTACAGCGCGTCGCGGATTATTTACAGGCAGGTTCAGTGCGGCGCTAACAGGAGACGCTCCTTGCTAGACGCACGTCTCCTATTAAGTGCCCTCACCTCTGATCATCCTGGTTCCCGGCTACATCCTGGAGCTAGCAAGGATTTGACAGCCGCATTACCTGTGTCAGCAACATACACATATAGAAACATATGTATAGCCAAATATCTTCTGTTCATATAGCTTAACATGTAACTAATCAAATATTAACAAAGTGTACACACATTGACCAATCAAATATTAACAATGTGTAAATCGTGGTTACCAAGTAACCATTTACACAAAATTCCCATCTTCATCCAGCATAACATGTAACTAATTTATACAAAGAATAACTGTCACCTAATCGTCTATTGGGTAATGAAATTCTCCCGTTGAATTAATGATTTCAGAAATGATAAACCTGCATAGGACGTCTCTAATTTGCTCAGTGTTCCTGAAGGCGAGTTCGTAGTCCTGCCACACGATAAAATGATATTTAGCAAAAGATTAGTAATAAAGCAAAATAATTGCACTTACACATACATTGCAATTAGATTGTTGTCCAAATAAATCCATGTGTAGGCAGACGTGAAAGCCGCACGTGTTGCCCGGAGCTTGTTGTGGGACGTCGAATGCAATATGATGTGTAAGCTGTCAGCGTTTTCCTTTTACTTGTCCAAAAGCTCTAAACAAAAACATTCACGGTTAATGTACAATTATCTTGCAAGGAAACTAAAGTGAGGAAGGAACTTACTCGTCAATAACGGAAGAGATATCATTTCATGATCGGGTCTTTTGCTCGCCAGTTTTTTCATCTGTCGGCCTTGAGGAGTCACAGTACCAGACCTGGTCGTACCGTGTAGATATTGCTACGGTTACCCAAATGTTACCTGGGTTTAACGGTACGACTAGTAGGTCCTTATCACTGTACTGTTTCATTGCCTTCACAAAATATTGAACAACATCTTTTCTGCCGCTCGACGTTTGAATATAAGTCCTCGCTGGTACTTTCGGATGAAGATATGCAGCAGACGCATTTCCCGTGTTATGATGAGCATGTTGTTATTGGTGCCTATACACAAAATGCCAATTTTGTCACATATAACACTTGTATTGAGTATGTATTAAAGAATCTAGTTTTTTAGGAGACTTACAATGCGAAGAAGCGTATTAGGGAGACATCCAACACGTCGAGGTTGAAAAGGTCGTAGAGATCGGACATGAGACGAAAAAAAGCCATCACCCGAGAGAAAGTGTTTATCCTTCAATGCCACTAGTATGGTATCACACTTTTTGTAATTTTCCATGTAGTATTGATGAAGTTGAACACAAGGTTTACCAACTTGTTTGAGTGCGGCCGCAGTTAACATCGGCTTTCCCTTTTCATACTTCGGGTTTGCATGAGTCATAGCTTTCGGCACCCTCGGGTTAGGTTCTGACTCTTTCATTGGTTTCTTCCAACCTTCCTTCGACGATAATCACCAATGCGGCAGACTCTTGTCTTGGGATGAACATTCTTCATCGGCTTTGCCGGCGGCTGATCAGGTGTAGGGTGCAGGGCACTTCGAGCGCGAGGTGGAGACCGGCGCGGCTGCTCTTCAAGTGAAGAGTTCTGCGGTAGCTCTATAGTTGGAGACAGATGCGGTTTCTCTGTGACTAGAGGCAACTGCTCTCCAATTGGAGACTTCTGCTGCTTCTCTATAACTGGAGGCAACAAAAGCTCTGGAATAGGAGACAGATCCATCTGTTCTGGATTTGGATGCAGAAGCAGATGTGCCTCAGGAGACAATGAAGTGGTCGACGCGGAAGCTGCTGCTGGATCAACAACAATAAGGCTCCGTCTCCACTGAACCCTTCTAGTAACTGCATCCCGCATAGTCAGCATTGTATCGTCTAGTGGCACTTCGAGCTGCAGGTTTTTTGTATTTTCATGCACCATGTCCACCTTGACCACAGCATAGGATGTTGTGTCCACCTGGTTGTCGTCAAGCATGTTCTGATCAGGATACACTAGCCCTCTCCTGACCTCTATTCGAGCGATTCCTCCAACCATTAGCAGAAGGCTGCATGCTGTTGGCTGAGCCAAGTTATCTATTGTGTCTGGCTGAATTGAAGGTCCAGACTCTAGTGCCTGAAGATCCTCCTTTGGTTGTCCATCCCCAGCTGCTGTAGAAGCAAAGCTGCTCCTACGCTCCTAGTCATTGAAAAATGCGTTAGGGATTGTTATACTTGCTCCCTCCAGCATTTGCTTCACGTCTCCTAGGAGCTCCCTTCTCAGCTGTGTTTTCAGCTCCTCGACGTCAACCTGTGATGTCGAGGCCGTTTTTCGCTTCCGATGAGTAGTTTTGTGTTTCGTAAAATCCTCCCTCCAAGTCAACTTACTAGAAACACCACGAACACGACCTCGTTGCGTCGGTCTTTGCAGGGCCTTGGTGAGGGCATCATTTTCCCTCTCACCATTTGACTCTTCGCTACTCATGTTCCAGGCTCTTTGAGCGACGTGTAAGGTGCTCGGGCTGTAGAAGTTGATACTGCTTGACTCAGACAACTGTGAACGAGTATGCATAAATGGTTTTAGCCGTCCACTGAAACTGTCATATGGAATCGCAACACCTAGCTCGACCAATGTTTCATCTTTTTGTTCCCAAATTTTTTTTACCGGCATAACCGATGTTGCCGAGGTGGTGGTCAAGCTCGTTCTGCGTTCGGAGCCACTTCATACGTTCACTGCTCTTGGCAAATTCTTGTGATTCACACTTTTCAATAAATCTCGTCTAGTCCTCTTCTGACACATGTTGATACTTATTGAAGGGGGTTTCACGATTCTTCCAAAACTCGCGAAGCTTAGTGTTGTAGGTCCTCCATGCATGAGATATCATCTTCATAGCTAGCTTCTCCCCCTTCCGTTTCTTATGTTTCGGATATTGAACATATGGTTGGATAGAGCTTTCGAAGAGTTCATCCTTTTCATTTTCAGTCAAGTGATCGAATCTCTACAGGTTTAGCGGCACCCTTTCCCGAACAGCTAGACCACAAATTATGGACAGTCTCGTATTCAGATTATGGTCCAGAGGTACGGCTTCATCATTGGACTCATCAACAGTCACAACGTCTGTCGACCACGTTGTCCGCGACCTTTTCTTTCTTGTGTTACCAGAGGGAGATGCATCCCCTTCATGTGCCTGCTACTGAGTCTGCTATTGAGTCTGCTACTGAGCCTCCTCTTCAATATGCTATTGATGCTCCGACTGAGACATCTTCAAATTCACAAAAAACACAGAAATCCTATAAAATATTATCAAATTTCAGTCACATTCGCACAAACGGTCACATAAGGGAGCAAATTCTCTTGTGACATTTGTAGCTTAATAAGAAAAAGATCTATATGTCAAGTGCAAGGACAATCCAAACCAAGCAATCATTAAATATATCACTAATCATTGACTGATACTTAGCCAAAGCTTAATACTCTAAGCGTAGGACTCCTGAAATATACTAAACATTGACCGGTGAACCACCAAAGCGCGTACCATTTCGACTCAAACCAAAACGTAATACTCTAAGTGTAGTACTCCAAAAATATACTAAACATTGACCAGTGAACCATCAAAGCGTGGACCATTTCGACTCCAACCAAAGCGCGAACAAACCTTATTAGGGCAGTGCCGAGCTGGTCGACGGGGAGTCGAGGGTCAATGGCGGTAGCGCGACAATGACCAAGAGGGCAGTGTCAAGGAAGCGACGAGCTCTGGGGAAGCGGACCGATGCGACGGTGTGCTCCGAGGAAGGGGACGACGCGATGGTGGTTTCTACGGCAAAAAGTGATCAGCACAAAAAGTGAAAAGTTTTGCTATGTGTTGCGAAGAGAGCGTGCGAGAGAGCTAAAAGTACCTTAAGGCAGTGTCAAGGCGGCGACGAGCTTCGGGGAAGCGGACCGACGCGGCGGCGTGCTCTGGGGAAGGGGACGACACGACGGCGGTTTCTAGGGCGAGAAGTGATCAGCGCACGCGAAAAGTGAAAAGTTGTTGTCGGTACCCTGGGAACCGTACACCCCTTGAGGTTACAAAGATCTCAAAGGAAAGTCATCTACTTGATTTGAAGACCTTCGAAGGCCCACATGTCAGATATAACTGGACCCGCTTCTCCAACATGGTTAATCACAGGGTCGCCACGTGTACTATCAAACTGGAGCTACCGCCCACAAGGGGGAAGCTCCGCGCTATGTACCGAAATGGCACCCCCGGACCTAACCCCAGACCGAGGGAAGCTCCGGAACTGACACGTGTCAGGTAGCTCCGGAGCTATCTGTTTTCCACAGTACGCTCCAGAGCTGCCACGTGTCAAACCATCGGATCTTCAGCCTCTAACCTTTGGAAGACTCCACAACTGCTCCGGATCTTCAAAGGGGAATCAAGGACTTCAAGACCCGATTAAGTGTCATTAATACCATATTAATGACACACGATCGGACGACCTTAATTACCAGTAAAGGTGCTGTCAAAGCCCATAACTCGGTCATTAAGGGCAATTAAATGTGTTGAATGTGTATCAATATCAGTAACCGTCGGGGCCACATGTCGGGCCAGGCTAACTTGTAACGGCATGCCCTTGTATTATAAAAGGACAGGCCGACGATACACAGGCCATACGTTCTACACACGCTCGATACACTACACACTCACTCTACACCCTGGACTCACTTTGAGCTCAGACAACCAATACAACACCAACACATCCCGTGGAGTAGGGTATTACGCTCAGGCGGCCCGAACCACGTAAATCTACGTGTCTCCTGTGTCATTTACAATTCACCTTCTTGAATCTCTGCGCGCCCACACCGAACCACAAACTCCTCTAACACTTTAGTAGTGTCGAGAGATCTGCCGGATCCAAACCACCGACAGTTGGCGCGCCAGGTAGGGGCGCCTGAGATTTCAAGAATGGTGAACTCAGCTGTTGGATCATCCAACGGTCATCCTGCTGTTCAAGCTGTTGGGGGCAATCCCTCCAATATGCAGCCACCAGCAGGAGCCTCAGCGCCAGCAGGAGTCACACTTCCACCACCACCGCCTCCACCAGCAAATCAAGCTGGACAACGTGATGGTGCACCGGCATCAATCACTGCGTTGGCAAATCATGACAACCCGGAACACGCGCTCCATGCAGCACGTGCTCTTCTCCAATGCCCCCCACCTCCGGATGCATCCCGGGATGCACTAGAGCAGTGGAGGGCTGATGTGGAACATTTGGTTGCAGCAACAGCCGACCGCATCAGCAACCAGGGTCCTCCTCCTTCAGGACGGGCCCCATCGCAGCGACGGACCTTGTCTGGCAGACTTGGTCTGCACGTTTCCAACAAAAGGAGACGAGCTGCATCACAACACGTGATGTCATTGCCCTCCGGGGCACGACGCACTCACACAGTATCAAGGCTTTCAACTCATGACCTTCGGGTGGAGCTTGATTGTCGATATCGCAAACAAGACGGCCGAGTCCATATTGAGCGTGCTCGTGAAAGACGAGAAGCTCAAGATGTTCCTACTCCTGAAGGAGTAGGAGGAGGCTGTTCAGCCTTGGCCATGCATCTACGTATGGTCAGGTGGCCACAGAAGTTCCGGCCTCACCTGCCGGAGAAGTTCGACGGGACCGTCAAGCCTGTCGAATTTCTTCAGATTTACTCCACCGCTATTTTGGCAGCTGGAGGAAATGAGGCCGTAATGGCCAATTATTTCCTAGTGGCTTTAACTGGGACCGCCAAGTCCTGGTTTATGAGCCTTCCACCCAACTCCATCAACAGTTGGGAGGAGCTGTGCCGGCAGTTCACCGCCAACTTTGGGAGTTCATACACCCGACCAGGCACTGAACTGGACCTTTTTGCAGTCGTGCAAAAAGGGGGAGAATCCCTGCGATCATTCATCCAGAGGTTCTCTCAGGTACGAAACACTATCCCTTCTATCTCTAGCGCCTCTGTCATTGTGGCATTCAGACAGGGTGTACGGGATAAGAAGATGCTGGAGAAACTGGCGATCAAGGAGATCACCAGTGTCACGGAACTCTTCAGTTTGGCCGACAAATGTGCCAGAGATGTGGAGGGCTGTGAAATGCACTCCAAACCAACTCCGGAGGATCACAAGAAATCCTCCAAAGAAGAAGCCGCTACCTCCGGGAGTGGCAAGAAGAAGAAAAAGACCAACGGCAAGAAGAAGTCGTCGGCCGGTGCATCCAATGTTACAGCTGCTGCAGCTCCGGGTGGCCGGGGGACACGCCCTGAGAAGCGACCTCGACCGTCTTCTGAAGATGGCAGCAAACCCAAGGTGTGGTGTCCAATTCACAAAACGGGCAGCCACAGTTTGGAAGACTGCCGGGAGGTCCAAAACCTTGCCGAGCGCTACAACAAGCGCCGGGAAGAAGCTCCTTTCCGACAGAGGGAAGGAAAACAAAAAGTCGACGAAGCTCCAGCTGAAGAGGAGTTAGGTTTTCAGGATCCCAAAAAGGTCTTGAAGGCCGTCTACACCTCCGTCGACGACGATTCCCACGTCTCTGACAACGAGCGTCAGAAGACCATGAACACCATTTTTGGTGGATCATGGGACATCACCTCCCGCCGCGTCATCAAGACTATGCGTCGGGACATGGCTGTTGTAGCTCCTACAGCCAGACCAGAGCCTCATCGGAAGTGGATGGACACAGCCATCACTTTTGATGCTTCGGACTGCCCTCGAAGCATGGTTGGAGCAGGTCAGTTACCTTTGATGGTATCTCCTACCATCAATAACATCTAGCTCCACCATGTCATGGTAGACGGAGGTTCGGGGCTTAACCTCATAAGCTTCGAAGCTTTTACCAAGCTTCAGCTCCAACCTTCGGATCTTCACCCCTCCCGACCTTTCTCCAGAGTAGGTCCGGGAGCCATTACCCCACTCGGAGCTATTACCCTCCCCGTTACCTTCGGGACCCGGGAGAAGTATCGCACCGAGAAGTTGGTCTTTGACGTTGCTCAGATCAACTTACCCTTCAATGCCATCTTGGGTAGGCCTGCCTTGTACAAATTCATGGCAGCTGCTCATTATGGTTACCTGGTGTTAAAAATGCCAACACCAGTAGGCGTTCTCCGGATCCGCGGAGATCGTACTGCCAGAGTAACTGCTCTGGAAGAACTCCATGCACTTACCACGGCGCAAGAGGAGGACTCCAGGAAGGAGCAAGCTCCAAAACCCCCCGAGCATTCGTCAACGAGGCTCGACATCTGCACCTCGTGTGCAGCCAAGCGGTGACGCTGACATTCCCGTCGAAGTCGTCCAAATCAGTTCTGATGCCGCTCAGACCACTCGTATATCGGGGGGATTGAACGACAAATAGGAACTCGCGCTCATCACTTTCCTCCGGGCTAATGTTGACGTGTTTGCCTGGCAACCGTCACAAATGCCTGGGATCCCCAGGGAAGTGATTGAGCACAATCTGAAGATCTACCCCAACGCCCGGCCTGTGCATCAGAAGCCTCGGAAGCAATCTGTAGAGCGACAGAACTTCATTCGACAAGAAGTAAAGAAGTTGCTCGAAGCTGGATTCATCCGAGAAGTCTTCCATCCAAAATGGCTGGCAAACCCAGTCGTTGTGCCCAAGGCCGGCGGGAAGCTTTGGATGTGTATCGACTACACTACAGTAAATAAGGCATGTCCAAAAGATCCATTCCCACTACCTAGAATAGATCAGATAGTGGATTCCACCTCCGGGTGTGAATTGCTGTGTTTCCTAGACGCATATTCTGGGTATCATCAAATCAGAATGTCTAGGGAAGATGAAGAGCATACCTCTTTCATCACAGTAGATGGATTGTACTGTTATACAGCCATGCCATTTGGTCTCAAGAATGCAGCTTCAACCTTTGTACGAGCTATGTACAAAACCTTTGAAGAACTCATTAGAGACATAGTGGAAGTGTACGTTGATGACATCGTGGTCAAGGTCAAGAACAAGGAGTCACTCCTTGACACCTTGCAGGCTGTCTTCGATAAGCTGCGGATCACCCGCACAAAGCTAAACCCAGACAAGTGTGTCTTCGGGGTTAGCTCCGGAAAACTTCTTGGTTTCCTGGTAAGTCACTGGGGCATAGAAGCTAATCTGGTGAAGATCAAGGCCATTGAAGACATGCGGCCACCAGCCCGCATCAAAGATGTCCAAAAGCTAACTGGATGTCTAGCATCCCTCAGCCGGTTCATTTCAAGACTGGCGGAACGGGCACTCCCCTTCTTCAAGTTATTAAGGAAGTCCGTACCATTCCAATGGTCTGAAGAAGCAGAAAAGGCATTCCAGGAGCTAAAACAGTTCCTCACCACCCTACCAATTCTGGTAGCTCCGAACCCAGGTGAGCCCTTACTGCTTTACATTTCAGCGATTGACGAAGTCGTCAGTATGGTCCTGGTTGCGGAGAGACCAGAACTACCCCATACTCAGGAATCCAGACCCCTCCAGGAGGGTCCGGAGAATCTTGAAAGCTAGTTTGGGTCCCAGCTCCCAGACTTGAATCCACAAGAAGTCACTTCAGAAGACTCAAAACCCTTCGGGAGGGTCCAGGTCACTTATGAGGAAGCTCCGGGATCCTCCAGCTAGGACCCGGAGGTCCCCGAAGAAAATCCGGATCCCTCCGGGGGATCCGGGTCAGTGAAGAGGAAGCTTCGTGCCCCTCCGGGAGGGTCCGGACCATTCAACGCCCAGTGTACTTCATCAGTGAAGTACTACATGATGCCAAGACTCGATACCTAGAGGTGCATAAGCTGCTCTATGCAGTCCTTATTGCCTCCAAGAAGCTTCGCCATTATTTCCATGCTCACAAGATCTCAGTGGTGACTTCTTACCCACTTCGAGCAATCTTGCATAATCCCAATTCAACTGGGAATATTGCAAAGTGGGCAGCGGGATTGGCCGAATTCTATCTCGAATTCATTTCAAGGCAAGCAGTCAAGAGTCAAGCATTGACGGACTTCGTGGCGGAATGGAATCCCTCTCTATCAAATCGTGGGGGCCCCAGTGAGCAGAAGCCGGAACGCAAAGCTCCGGTCTTCACCGAGCCTCATTGGACCCTTTATTTCGACGGCTCCATGCAAAAGCAGGGGGCCAGAGCTGGAATCCTTCTCCTCGCACCAACCGGGGAGAAGGTAAAATACATGGTACACCTTGACTTCAAGGTGACCAACATTATGGTGGAATATGAAGCACTCATTTACGGACTAAGGGTGGCACTGTCCTATGGTGTCAAGCAACTGCTGGTCAAGGGAGATTTGCAGCTCATTATTAAGCAAGTGAAGGGTGAATGCTCCTGCAACAATCTCCAGTTAGCTGCTTACCTCCTTGAAGTCCAGAGGCTTCAAAAGGACTTCGAAGTCCTAGATCTCCACCATGTTCAGCATGCCCATAACGCTGAAGCCGACGAACTCTCGACGAAAGCGTCAACCGGAGCTCCGGCTCCTGACGGAACTTTTGTCCGGAGGTTGTCAAAACCCACAGCTCAGCCTGCCGAACTGAGCGAAGGGGGCGAAATCAACATCCCGAAGCTGACGGTCCCGATGGCCCTGTTACCATGGCAGCCATCAAGGGTCATAGGTGCTGCCGGAAGCTCCGAGCAACCCAGCACGCAAGACTCAAATGCTCAAGTTAGTTCTGATGCATGGATCTCGGAGATTCGGAACTACTTGAAAGACAACATCCTTCCTGACGATGATGTATCCGCTGACCGGGTAGTCGGACTGGCTAAAAGATACACGTTGGTAGAAGGGGATCTCTACCGGCGTGGTGCCAACGGCATCCTAATGCGGTGCATCACAAGGGAAGAAGGCTGCAAGCTCCTCGCAGAAATCCATGGAGGCGAGTGTGGGAACCATGCGTCTTCTCGTACGCTGGTTGGTAAAGCCTTTCGGCATGGCTTCTACTGGCCTACAGCACTCCAGGATGCAACTGAGTTGGTGAAGAAATGCGAAGCATGTCAATTTCATGCAAAGCAAATTCACACACCGACTCAGCCCCTACAAATATACCTCCTACGTGGCCCTTCGCTGTGTGGGGAATGGACATCTTGGGACCTTTCCCAAGAGCCGTCGGAGGTTACAAGTTCCTGTACGTTGCCATTGACAAGTTCACCAAGTGGCCGGAAGCAACTCCAGTTGTGACAATCAACAAGCAATCCACTATCAACTTTTTGCAGTCCATTGTATGCAGATTTGGAGTCCCAAACAAAATCATCACCGATAATGGGACCCAATTCACAAGCTCTGCATTTTAAGGATATTGCGAAGACCTCGGCATTCAAGTTTGCTACGCCTCCGTAGCTCACCCAGCAAGCAATGGCCAAGCCGAGAGAGCAAATGCTGAAATCTTTAAAGGACTCAAAACGCGCACCTATGAGCGCTTGAAAAACATGGAGCCAACTGGATTGAAGAGCTTCCACCCACTTTATGGGCCAACAGGACAACTCCAAACCGGTCAACTGGAGAGACACCCTTCTTCCTGGTGTATGGAGCTGAAGCAATCCTTCCTCCGGAAATCACCTTGGGGTCACTCCGGGTCCGGACCTTCGACGAAGCCACGCAGGACCAGCTCCGGCGTGAAGACCTAGACCTCCTTGAAGAGGGAAGGTGCCAAGCAGCTGTTCGGAATGCCCGATACTGCCAAGCCCTTCGGCGCTATCATCAGCGGCATGTACACAACCGACAGCTCGAGGAAGGCGATCTGGTGCTACGGAGAATACAATCCAGACAAGGGTTAAACAAACTCTCCCCCAGCTGGGAGGGACCCTTCCGAGTGATTAAAGTATCCCGTCCCAGAAATGTTCGCTTGGCTACCGAGGATGGGACACCTCTCCCAAATCCTTGGAACATTGAGCACATCCATAAGTTCTACACTTAATATCATGGAGGTGAGTCTGTAGTAACTTGAGGTGTATGTTATAGAGTCATTGTACAGAGTCGGGTAGTTCCTCTGGGAGAGCAGCCGGACCTTTCCCGGAAGGTCCGCAATGTTCATGCAACACTTGTCACAGTCTTAGGACTAAAAGTGTGGCTAGCTACCCTGGGTCAAACGAGAAATGAAACACGCTTAGCCTGGTTCCGTACTCTAAGAGTGTACTGGTTTCCCCTGTACCCCAGACCTATAATGAAAGACATCTTCTTAAGAAACAGACTCCACGTGCATTTATTTTGTACAGGCTCAACATTTTTATTTTTCTCTTTCTTGTCTATAACAAAGACGTGCAATTCTTAAGAAATTTTTAGTTCGACCGGTTCATATACGATTCGAGCTGTATTGTCGATTCTTTTGGATTCAAATATTGTTCATGGCCCACTCGCCTGAATGCCGCCAAACCAACCTAGGGCCGGAGTGTGCTATCAGCTTAGCCTGGTCAAGCACCCTAAGTACGCCACTCTACCTACACCCCGGTAGGCCGAAGTAAGGCGGGTCCAAGTACAATTGGATCTGGAAAAAAAGACAACGCATTCGGTTGTATTTAGAATCGCGTTTGACCTAAAATTTTCTCGAGAATCGTAAGCCGCGACGAAGTTATAGGCAAGAAACGAATTTTACTATTTTTCTTGGCTTCAGTGTGCACGAAAAATAAAAAATCTACGTTGATGGAGAAACGCCGGAGCTAACAAAGCTCCGACTCCCCTAGGTGGCTTGTAATCGATGTTAAGCATTGAAAACGAGCATCACCAGAGCAACCAAGCTCCGGTAGAGCTAGGGGGACCAGCCATCGACGTTAAATAAAAGATGGTGAGAAGACCCCGCAAACGGAGTCTGCTGCCAACAAACTACGTGTTGGCAAAGGTCACTGCCAGAGCTACTAGCTCCGACACCCCGGAGGACTAACTATCGATGCTCTACGCGTTGATAGGGACTATTGCCGGAGCTACTAAGCTCCGACGATAGACAATGCCGGAGCTTATAAGCTTCGACAACCTCAGGGGGCCTTTGTAAAAGTCCGTTTTTCGGAAGAACAAAAACGCAAAAATGCGAACTTAAAAATTTTGAAAATAGACTTGGAAATCCAAACTCACATGAGCCATATGAGTTAAACTATGTTCACTAAAAATAGGGACTTGTTAAAACTTTACATATAGAACATGGTTGCTGATGTGGAATGGAACTTAAGGTGAAGAATCCTTAATTTCCAAGTATTCACATTTTCAATGAAAAATTAAAGGAGAAAAGAAAACAAAATAGAGAGAAAGAAAAAGGAATTATTCCAACCCTAAAATGTGACATCCAAAAATATTCAAATCTCAGGCCGTAAATTTTTCCATGACCTACTAATATTCCAATTAGACTCTCGGTAAAGTTTCAAATTTTTTGAAGCCCATTTCCCATTTACTGGACACGTACTGAGAGTTTAATCAACGTCGACTTCAAATTTAAACTTTGTGCTCAACCTTGTCCAAATCAACTCCAAATTTTTCCTGAGGTCCCTTATGGTTCAAAAAGGTTAATTTCAAAGTTTTAGGATTTTTGAACCTAATCTACTATTTATTTCCTTGAGTCAAGTATCACCACTTGAATTCAAATTCAAATCTGAGTTCAAATTCAACTTGCTCAGTTTTGAAATCTGATTGCACCATAAAATTCTCCACATTTTATTTAGTCACTGGGCCAAATTTGACTATTTTTTAAGCATGTTTGCTAGCCCTATTGGAATTTTGGAAAGAAGAGGGAAGTGGGTCCCACAGGTAGCCCCCACCTGGCAGGTCGGCACCGGTTTCCTCTCTCCTCCCCTGCCTCCACGCGACCGCATGCAGCGCCACCGCGATGGACGACGTCGGTCCTTATCCCATCTCCCGAATCGGTCCTATCCACGGCATCGGTCCCTCTCCTCTCTTCCCCATCGCGAGCGTGCGCGCTGCTCGCCTCCACGGCCGCCTCTCCCATGCCGCGCCGCCGCTCGCCCCCGGCACTCCTCTCCCGGCCACTGGCCGCGCCACACAAGCAGTCCCAGCCGGCGCTACTCCCTCCTGTCGCGCCACTCCCGCTAGGCCCGCGCGCCACCTCCCTTCGCCGCGCTGCACCATCAACGGCGACGGATGTCCACCACTGCTCGTGTCTCCCCAGCGCCAACGCACGCCGCCCTGCTCCCTGTCCGTCCGCGACCGCGCCCGCGACGGCCGTCCACCCTCAACGCTGTCCAACACCTCAACCGGTGGTCGACACCCGACATCGTCGCCCCGTTCCGCGCCATGGCTGCACCCAACCAGCGAAGCGAGTGACCTGTAAGATGTGTGAGATGCAAGAACACGTTGATGACACAACGGCGACGACAATTGTCTCAAGGTTAGCTCTGATTTGTGCAAAGATTAGTTGGGACAGAGCTGCAGCCTAGGTATTCGATGAAATGTTCACAAGGAAAGAACCAACTTCGTTGATGTTCAGAGCTGGTCTTGATGCAGGGGTATGGTGATGTGGCAACTCGACAAGCCCAAGTGCCAAGATACCCTTTGAATGGTGATGAAGCGACGGAAATCAAGTACACACCCAAAATGTTCGGCGAAATGCCTACAAGGTGAGCCTTGCCCTGGAATACCTTGCTTGACGTCATCGATGTCCGTTCATCGTGACCCCTAATGGTACTCATGTCTCGTCAAGTCATACGTCCAGTTTCCGCATTGATATCATTCCTATAGGAGTCCCTAAGTTGACCTCCTTTGTTGTTTGTATCACGTTGGCATGTCCGTGCGTGCTCGTGATGCTCCACCATGAGCCGCGTCGACGTCGTTGACCATATGACGTCGTCGTGACGTTCCGAGCCATCATCGTGTCCTGGCATCGAGATGAAGGATGCCTGTAACGTACATGATGCTGGAACACAAGCACGACTCGTCGTACAATGGACGTTTAGCCAAATTAGGGTTTAGTCGAGGCAAGACTCGTCAAGTCCTAGGTGTAGCTAGGGTGCTCGATGAAATGCCTTCTAGGTCAAACCAAGTGGTTCGGTGATCACCGATGACTTGGAGTAGAGGTATGCAATAACGTTGCGACCAACAAGGAGAACTAGACCAAGGGGGACCTTGGATAAGAGTTCCTTGGTTGTGTCGAGGATGTTCCGTAGCCGATCACAGGATTGGTTAACTTGGTGTACCCTGTCTTCGACGGCAAGTTCGTCGAGTCCCTTATCAACAACCGAGTCGACATCACTAGCCTTAAGACTCACAAGGTGGTGTTCGGGATTCCGCTCACCCCATTGACGAGTCTGGGTCGATGTGGACCTGGCTAATCTGATCTTCCCGTGATGGCAAAGCATGACCGTCACGACAAGGTCTCGCATCATGTTCGAGTTCCAGGAGTTCACCGAGCTCATCTGGACAATCTTGCAAACGACACTGCAATAGTGTCGTGTAAGCACTTGAACGATGCCCAAGAAGCTAGTCGTAGAAACTACTTTACCTAAAAGTCATTTGAACGTTGTCTTGGTACTCATACTAGGTTAACGGTGCTTGTAATGACTTCTTAAGTCCAAGCCATGTTGATCTCAATTCAATCCCAAGTGTCGTTAGGTTCCATCATGGTTCATCCTAAGTCAGGACCCTACGACAGCACTGCTCACTTAACTAGGTTTACTCCTGTATGAGTTAAGTCAAATTTATTGGTCGATTGCTAAATCGCAACCTTCGTCTTGTACACCACTCATACTCAAGCTTTCGATGCCACCTTGACTCTTAGGTCATCCTTACCCTACCAGTCCAACACTTTCACACCATTCAGCTGTATCGTCCTTGAGTGGCATAGCGTCGAGTGTTGAGTGCCAAGTTGCAATGTGTGCTTACATTGCACCTTTCAATTCACATCTCGATACTACTATGACCACTTGACTTCATCCTTTGTTCATTCACACAACAAAGGCATATCTGTCCTTCCTAGTCGAACTCCTCATTCTTAGAGTTTACACAACCTCGTGGAGTCTTTTCTTAAATTACCTAATTACTTAATTACTTTTATGCATATCATGTCGATAGGAAACGTGATGGTAGGTGATCGACGAGGAGCTTCGCTTGGAGGAGAAGGCCAAGGTGTTTCCACTGAGGTTCCATGGCAGGTTCTCCGGAGGAAGATCAAGTCTTAACAATTGACATTTGTTCAGTCGCAAACTAAGGCAAGCCCCGGTTTGCATTTAAGTCGTTTATAAACTTTTGCTTTATCACTATGATGAGTAGTATATGAATTGTGCATTACGTTTAGGGTGAATGATACTCCACATGCATGACCAAAAATCCCAGGGTTTATTTGGCACGAGTTACAGTTTGACCTGTAGTAACTGCTTTGCTAATGCATAGGAAATCCGGTAGAAGTCGAGTAGTTGGAATCTACTCGCGAGAGATGTATCTCACAGGATTGGTTGAACAGAAAATGGCTTAATATAATGAAATTGAGACCGGGCAGGGAATGGATAGGAGGCGGCGAGAATTGAGTCTCGGTCACATAGCCCTGCCTGTGTCGATTAAGGCCCGTCCGTATGCAGCCCCTTCGGACAAGCTTGAATTGTACCGGCAATATAATGGACATATGGAATCCAATAAACTGATGTAACTTGATAACTGGGATGTTGAGACCCATTAACTCACCATCGATAGGGGTGGGTTGAGGATAGTAAGGTGTAAATCGGTCGGCGGACACATGAGGTGTTCCGTGCGGAGACCTTCTGTTTGCGGAGGTGAGACGGGCTCAGCATTTGAGTTTCTTGTGAAAGGTGGCCATATACGCCTAGTACTGAAGTGTTATGTAGGTACAGGTGTGCTCGCTGACACTTTCGAACGACGTATGTGTCGTGTTGTCCGGGTGTGTCCTGATTGCAATCACTGTCCCTCGCAGTAATAGAGTACCACTTGTTCACTGAGCGGTGACGTAGTAAATACTAAAGAAGTCAGAAAAATCATATTGTATTGAATTATAATTACTTTGCAACCTTGTATGATTTAGAGATAGTATAATTAAAAGTTTACAGTTTCCCCATACTTTAGCTGTAATAGCATTATGTGCTTTGGACATGTCATATCATCGGTAAAGCGTTTCTTGTTTGATTGTGGAGCCCATGATGTGCCGTTCTCAGAGAATGTCATTTGCTACTTAAAACTTGATTATAAGGATCCACTTGTAGGCGAGTCATTTATGCTATTCCTTACCTATGTTTAGTGTCCCCTTGCATCTGTCTAGTGAGACGGTTAAGTCTTGCTGAGCCTTATGCTCACGTTTGCGCTTTAACGATTTTTGCAGGTATTAGTTTTATTTCTGCTGTTCAGGTTGTACATGAGACTCGAGGTGTCGAGATAAATCTCATGTGAGCCACGCCGCTGCTGTTTGTTCTTCGTGTTGCTAGTGAGAATCGTCCTAGGGCATGGACGTCTTCTCTCCTGCTTAGTTAGGTGAGATTATGAGTATGTATTTTCCGCTGCGTGTGTACTCCTATTGTACACTCTTTTGTAAACTCTTCTTATTATGAAATGAAAACTTTATATGTTTTGGTATCCTTTTTGTGTGTGCTGTTAGGTGCCGCATCGCACGGTACCACCCAATGAGATCCTCGGATGTGTGGACTCAGGTCCCCACAGACATGGTATCAGAGCTTCATTGGGAATAGCACGCTCGAAAAGAGCCTATTTTCGAAAACTCCGAAGTAGTCGAGTGAGGTTTAGCTATATGCCCATTAAGGACTATTACTAGTATAAGTTATAAAGGTGGTGAACTAACTTGTTATATTATTCTGTAACGACGCTCTGTCTTCAAGGTAAGAGGTAAGGTACGCCGCCGAGAGCGGATCAATCTCGGTAAACTCTGCATACGAGATATGATATGTGAAATTTTCGTGGCTTGGCACGAAAAGTCAATATGAGTCTCTGAAACTTTCCATGTTTCTGAGAACATATGACACGCGGTACCCCAGCGTGACACAAAATTAGTGGGAGCCCCCGTCGGGTGGTGTATAACCCGATAGTATGTATCTCTAGAACTATTCATGTTCTATGGGATCATGCGAAACACGTATGCCCGAGCGTGTATAAGCCGGTTCGTACGGGAGTCTTTGCTGTACAGACGTATATACAGCCATGTACCTCGAGACATGACTTTGCTCGAGGGCGACTCACACCAGAGTCGTATGCATTTACTTTTTATTATATCTTATTGTGACTGCCTGTCGTGTTTCCCCGTGCCGCCCTTGAGGTGTGAAGGTGTGGAAGGGGATTGTTTGTCTTCTGCAGGTACACTAACTCCGGTAGCGACCCGTGTAGAATACGTTTGCGAGTGATCGGTATTACAACCACCTATAGACGTATCCGGATATACCGGGTTAGACTTTTCTTTTGGTAAGGCACGTAGTACCGCCAGTATCCCACTTGATACTTTGACCATCCCCCACGAAAGAAATGGCTTCATATTCATATTAAGTCCAAGTATCAGTTGCTGATATCTTGTGGACACGGAAAAATGTTTCTTTTCAAGAGTAGGTGAACCAAAGTCCTTTGATCCTGGCAAGAGTTTAGCTCGACTTCGCCGGAGTAAGACTTTGGTTAAGTATGAAGATCCATAGTGATATGCTATGGATAAGAAGGTCGTCAAGTCTCTTTTAAGATTCCATTTGGTTCTAAAGGAAATGATTAGTTGTGAATCAAGTTCTAGCCATCGGACTTGAGTTTTGAGCTAAGTTTCAAAATTTGAGTTTGTTTCCAAATTCTTGTGTTTCGAAGCCGGTGAGTTCTGTTTTCGAAAAGAATTGACCTGACTTTGAAATTCCATATCTCTTCAACCTGGAGGGATTTGGAGGCAAGTGAATACTTTTTGAAAAGCTTTTGGAGTCTTCTAATAGTTTCCTATTGACCTCCAAGCCAAAAGATGCTTTTATGGTGATGAAAATGCACCATTATCACAGCAGCTGCTGTTCTGAAACTACACGGACCAGCATCTGAATTTTTGTCATATTTCTTTGGAGAAAGCTCTTCTATTCCATTATGATACATTTCTGGAAAGTGGAAGAGCTATTCTACAACTTTGTTATTCAGTGATACCTCAAATTCAGTTTAAAACTAATTAAAAACAGAGTTGAAGATAGTACATGTATATCGATGCTATCTGAAACAGCCAGAAAAATTTTGAACTTTAAATAGCCATAACTGTTAAACTAGAAATGCAACCTATGCATGTTTATACATGTATGGAAAACTTAGAGAGTCCTCTACAACATTTCTATAGAACTCCAGAGCAGAATCCATCTCTAACATACTCAAAATTTCAGATTTCTAGACTTGATCAAATCTGGACAGCGAGTGGACAGTCCTGTATAGAGTTACTGTTTCTCGCATAACTCGCTGTATAATTGTCGAAAGACTTCATAATTTTCATTTCTGGGATCCCGAGAATTTTTGCAACAAGTTTGCTATGTATTACTTTTGCAAATATTGATGTTTGTATATCTGAAATTGTGGACAAAATCAGCCTTAAACAAAGGAGGTGCTGTCCAAATTTTCAGAAAAAAAAAACTGTCAACTTGCAAATGCCATATCTTCTCAACCAGAAGTGCTACGAGGGCAAGTAAATACTCTTTAGAAATATTTGGGAGTCCTCTGCATGTTTTCTGTTCAGCTCAAGACCAAAATCCTTGTTTTGGTGGGTGAAATTTAGATAATCGCAGAGACTGTCCAGGCATACTCAAACTGGACAGCAATCTGTACACCTCTGAATTTAATCCATAACTCGCAGACCCTTGATCCAATGGTGTCGCGCGGGTAACCATTGGAAAGATTAGTGAGTCAGATAAAATTTTTATAATTGGCTCCAGACCTGAATCTGTCGTCTACTTTTTCCAAATCGAGTTTGAATACAATGTGGTCAATCTGAACTGAATTCAATTCTGAATGCTGAAATTTTACCCAACTTCAAAAATTCATATCTTTTGAACCAGAGCTGATATGAAGAGAAGTAAGTACATTCTGGAAAGCTTAGTACATTGGCTAAAACTTCGTAAATAAGAATATTTACAGATTTTCATCAGAACAGCCTGAAAACTTAAGATCAAATGTGCTACTTTTTAAGCAGGTTCTGCTGAAAGTGCAGAAAATTCTGCTGACTTTAAAATAGCATAACTTGCAGACCAGGGATTATCTAGAGGCAAACCAATACTTTTTGGAAAGGTATTGAAGTGTACTTTAACTTTTTTATTCACCTCAAGATCTGATTTTACAATTAACTGGATCAAAATCAAGTTTGCATCCAGACTGGTCATTTGTCACCATAGTCTGGCCAGTTTGAACTTTTGGTTTTTGTTAGGCATTCGGTTCTCGATTTTAACTCGAGGAATGTCATAACCGACCAAGAGTTGGGATTTAACTATTTACCAAGTCGAATGGAGTGTTAAACTCATTTGAAGCCTTTTCCCTTGGATAGGCATACTAGTGTCTGATTTATGTGACTTGCCACATCACATCTTGTGATGTTGAACACAGATCGCAATTACTCGAGTTGCATCTCGTCTTCCCAGGAGGATTGTTTGGAGTACGCTTCAACATCCTGATTTGGAACTTTAAGGGGGAAGGCGAGAACTCAAGTAATGGTGGTATTCAACCATCAACCTTGGTTACAACGAGTCGTGTCAACAAGAAGACGATCAAGTAAGATTACATCTTCAAGAGGATCCAACATCCACCACCAGATTGAGTTACTCAAGGAAGAAGTGTGACTTCAAATTCACTAAAATGATCACTAAAGATATCAGTTCCTCTTGCCAGATCGAAGCGAAGGTTAAGTGAAGCATCACTAGAGACCTATAGTTAGTTGTTTTTCTCCTGATGAAGATACAATCAAGTTGAGTAGAACATGAACAAGCTTTTGAAAGGTCGAGGTAACGTGGTATATTTCTCACATTTCTTGTCAATCGTTCTGTTATGAATTCCTTAACTGTGGTCGAGTCATGAAAGTAACGCCACTCATTGAGTGTCTTTCACGACCACGGTATCCAATCCTTGCAAATCATCAGACAGTACTTGAGTTTTATGGGTGTGGTTCATTTAGTCTTGCTCAAACTATAAAACTACTGCACCATGCATGTGCACCATTTGCACCATACATCTGCATCATTTGCACCATACATATGCACCATTTGCACCATACCATATGCATATTCATTGCACCATACAACCTATGATGTATCATGAAGCATCATTACCAATGTAACACCCAAAATGGAATGCATGATAATACTAAAATTTAGAGCAAGATTGTGTACCCCATTCAAACTATTCTAAGATGTCTAATGACTACGATCATTTCACCATATTCATTTGACTTCTTACATTATTGATCTCCTTTCCATTGAGTGATACCTGGGCAACCGATCACTCAACCTCACTTGCAACTAAACAAACACGTGAACTTCCATCCTTGACTTGTTTTAGTTCAAGTACCTTGATTGTTGCAACTATACCGTTCGTCATCGAGTAGTCATCAGTTCGATGATCAACCTTGTAAAATCCATGAAATCTCCTTCCTCGCGAGGATACCGTTCGTTTGTCAACCTCGTGAAACTCTTTGGGTCCATCTAAGATCTTATGTTGTTATATGGTAACCTTGCTATACTAATTACCTTGTAGTTACCATATGATTGAGTTCTTTGCTGTGTTGAAACATATGAGGATACTGAATCCTTACATCCTCATGTGCCACCGCAAAAAGGTCTTCATCTTATGCTTCTATTGTCTGAAGACGTTGATATACCCTGAAACCTTGTAGTCGTCATATCTTCAATATTCCTGTTGTTTTGATTACATAAGAGTGTTGAGTGTCTTGCTACTCTTATGCTACGGCTAAGGAAACCTATGGTTGACTAAACGTCAAACGAGGTTAATGATTGTTGTTTAACCTCGTAAACCATCTTAACTCATGTCAAGGGAAATACCACATTAAGTTGAAAGGACCTATGCAAAACCAAGCAAGCAACCAAGAATCAATGCAAGAAAAGTTTCAAACTATCAAGGTGACCTAGAGAAGCAAAGAACAAGTGCAAATTCTTCAAATCAAGACTAGGACAGGACAAGATGTCATGTCAGTGCAAGAGTACAACAATAAAGGATCAGTAACAGACATGAAAGTTTTACGATGTGATATTGTCATGTCGAGCATCCTGTCAAGGTTATCAACCTAAAGACTGGAATCTCCTGAAGCAGACTTTAGAATTTCTTAAGATGCCTGAAGATAATCACTATTTCGTAGAACCCAAGTTTTTAAGGGCATTGCCATTTTCCTTAGTCAATGACCCTCTTTTACGGATCGTTCCCTCATCGTTCTGTTATTCTACCTGTTAGAATCTCGGGACGAGATTCCTTTAAGGGGGAAGGATTGTAAAAGTCCGTTTTTCGGAAGAACAAAAACGCAAAAATGCGAACTTAAAAATTTTGAAAATAGACTTGGAAATCCAAACTCACATGAGCCATATGAGTTAAACTATGTTCACTAAAAATAGGGACTTGTTAAAACTTTACATATAGAACATGGTTGCTGATGTGGAATGGAACTTAAGGTGAAGAATCCTTAATTTACAAGTATTCACATTTTCAATGAAAAATTAAAGGAGAAAAGAAAACAAAATAGAGAGAAAGAAAAAGGAATTATTCCAACCCTAAAATGGGACATCCAAAAATATTCAAATCTCAGGCCGTAAATTTTTCCATGACCTACTAATATTCCAATTAGACTCTCGGTAAAGTTTCAAAATTTTTGAAGCCCATTTCCCATTTACTGGACACGTACTGAGAGTTTAATCAACGTCGACTTCAAATTTAAACTTTGTGCTCAACCTTGTCCAAATCAACTCCAAATTTTTCCTGAGGTCCCTTATGGTTCAAAAAGGTTAATTTCAAAGTTTTAGGATTTTTGAACCTAATCTACTATTTATTTCCTTGAGTCAAGTATCACCACTTGAATTCAAATTCAAATCTGAGTTCAAATTCAACTTGCTCAGTTTTGAAATCTGATTGCACCATAAAATTCTCCACATTTTATTTAGTCACTGGGCCAAATTTGACTATTTTTGAAGCATGTTTGCTAGCCCTATTGGAATTTTGGAAAGAAGAGGGAAGTGGGTCCCACAGGTAGCCCCCACCTGGCAGGTCGGCACCGGTTTCCTCTCTCCTCCCCTGCCTCCACGCGACCGCATGCAGCGCCACCGCGATGGACGACGTCGGTCCTTATCCCATCTCCCGACTCGGTCCTATCCACAGCATCGGTCCCTCTCCTCTCTTCCCCATCGCGAGCGTGCGCGCTGCTCGCCTCCACGGCCGCCTCTCCCAGGCCGCGCCGCCGCTCGCCCCCGGCACTCCTCTCCCGGCCACTGGCCGCGCCGCACAAGCAGTCCCAGCCGGCGCTACTCCCTCCTGTCGCGCCACTCCCGCTGGGCCCGCGCGCCACCTCCCTTCGCCGCGCTGCACCATCAACGGCGACGGATGTCCACCACTGCTCGTGTCTCCCCAGCGCCAACGCACGCCGCCCTGCTCCCTGTCTGTCCGCGACAGCGCCCGCGACGGCCGTCCACCCTCGACGCTGTCCAACACCTCAACCGGTGGTCGACACCCGGCATCGTCGCCCCGTTCCGCGCCATGGCTGCACCCAACCAGCGAAGCGAGTGACCTGTAAGATGTGTGAGATGCAAGAACATGTTGATGACACAACGGCGACGACAATTGGCTCAAGGTTAGCTCTGATTTGTGCAAAGATTAGTTGGGACAAAGCTGCAACCTAGGTATTCGATGAAATGTTCACAAGGAAAGAACCAACTTCGTTGATGTTCAGAGCTGGTCTTGATGCAGGGGTATGGTGATGTGGCAACTCGACAAGCCCAAGTGCCAAGATACCCTTTGAATGGTGATGAAGCGACGGAAATCAAGTACACACCCAAAATGTTCGGCGAAATGCCTACAAGGTGAGCCTTGCCCTGGAATACCTTGCTTGACGTCATCGATGTCCGTTCATCGTGACCCCTAATGGTACTCATGTCTCGTCAAGTCATACGTCCAGTTTCCGCATTGATATCATTCCTATAGGAGTCCCTAAGTTGACCTCCTTTGTTGTTTGTATCACGTTGGCATGTCCGTGCGTGCTCGTGATGCTCCACCATGAGCCGCGTCGACGTTGTTGACCATATGACGTCGTCGTGACGTTCCGAGCCATCATCGTGTCCTAGCATCGAGATGAAGGATGCCTGTAACGTACATGATGCTGGAACACAAGCACGACTCGTCGTACAATGGACGTTTAGCCAAATTAGGGTTTAGTCGAGACAAGACTCGTCAAGTCCTAGGTGTAGCTGGGGTGCTCGATGAAATGCCTTCTAGGTCAAACCAAGTGGTTCGGTGATCACCGATGACTTGGAGTAGAGGTATGCAATAACGTTGCGACCAACAAGGAGAACTAGACCAAGGGGGACCTTGGATAAGAGTTCCTTGGTTGTGTCGAGGATGTTCCGTAGCCGATCACAGGATTGGTTAACTTGGTGTACCCCGTCTTCGACGGCAAGTTCGTCGAGTCCCTTATCAACAACCGAGTCGACATCACTAGCCTTAAGACTCACAAGGTGGTGTTCGGGATTCCGCTCACCCCATTGATGAGTCTGGGTCGATGTGGACATGGCTAATCTGATCTTCCCGTGATGGCAAAGCATGACCGTCACGACAAGGTCTCGCATCATGTTCGAGTTCCAGGAGTTCACCGAGCTCATCTGGACAATCTTGCAAACGACACTGCAATAGTGTCGTGTAAGCACTTGAACGATGCCCAAGAAGCTAGCCGTAGAAACTACTTTACCTAAAAGTCATTTGAACGTTGTCTTGGTACTCATACTAGGTTAACGGTGCTTGTAATGACTTCTTAAGTCCAAGCCATGTTGATCTCAATTCAATCCCAAGTGTCGTTAGGTTCCATCATGGTTCATCCTAAGTCAGGACCCTACAACAGCACTGCTCACTTAACTAGGTTTACTCCTGTATGAGTTAAGTCAAATTTATTGGTCGATTGCTAAATCGCAACCTTCATCTTGTACACCACTCATACTCAAGCTTTCGATGCCACCTTGACTCTTAGGTCATCCTTACCCTACCAGTCCAACACTTTCACACCATTCAGCTGTATCGTCCTTGAGTGGCATAGCGTCGAGTGTTGAGTGCCAAGTTGCAATGTGTGCTTACATTGCACCTTTCAATTCACATCTCGATACTACTATGACCACTTGAATTCATCCTTTGTTCATTCACACAACAAAGGAATATCTGTCCTTCCTAGTCGAACTCCTCATTCTTAGAGTTTACACAACCCCGTGGAGTCTTTTCTTAAATTACTTAATTACTTAATTACTTTTATGCATATCATGTCGATAGGAAACGTGATGGTAGGTGATCGACGAGGAGCTTCGCTTGGAGGAGAAGGCCAAGGTGTTTCCACTGAGGTTCCATGGCAGGTTCTCCGGAGGAAGATCAAGTCTTAACAATTGACATTTGTTCAGTCGCAAACTAAGGCAAGCCCCGGTTTGCATTTAAGTCGTTTATAAACTTTTGCTTTATCACTATGATGAGTAGTATATGAATTGTGCATTACGTTTAGGGTGAATGATACTCCACATGCATGACCAAAAATCCCAGGGTTTATTTGGCACGAGTTACAGTTTGACCTGTAGTAACTGTTTTGCTAATGCATAGGAAATCCGGTAGAAGTCGAGTAGTTGGAATCTACTCGCGAGAGATGTATCTCACAGGATTGGTTGAATAGAAAATGGCTTAATATAATGAAATTGAGACCGGGCAGGGAATGGATAGGAGGCGGCGAGAATTGATTCTCGGTCGCATAGCCCTGCCTGTGTCGATTAAGGCCCATCCGTATGCAGCCCCTTCGGACAAGCTTGAATTGTACCGGCAATATAATGGACATATGGAATCCAATAAACTGATGTAACTTGATAACTGGGATGTTGAGACCCATTAACTCACCATCGATAGGGGTGGGTTGAGGACAATAAGGTGTAAATCGGTCGGCGGACACATGAGGTGTTCCGTGCGAACACCTTCTGTTTGCGGAGGTGAGACGGGCTCAGCATTTGAGTTTCTTGTGAAAGGTGGCCATATACGCCTAGTACTGAAGTGTTATGTAGGTACAGGTGTGCTCACTGACACTTGCGAACGACGTATGTGTCGTGTTGTCCGGGTGTGTCCTGATTGCAATCACTGTCCCTCGCAGTAATAGATTACCACTTGTTCACTGAGCGGTGACGTAGTAAATACTAAAGAAGTCAGAAAAATCATATTGTATTGAATTATAATTACTTTGCAACCTTGTATGATTTAGAGATAGTATAATTAAAAGTTTACAGTTTCCCCATACTTTAGCTATAATAGCATTATGTGCTTTGGGCATGTCATATCATCGGTAAAGCGTTTCTTGTTTGATTGTGGAGCCCATGATGTGCCGTGCTCAGAGAATGTCATTTGCTACTTAAAACTTGATTATAAGGATCCACTTGTAGGCGAGTCATTTATGCTATTCCTTACCTATGTTTAGTGTCCCCTTGCATCTGTCTAGTGAGACGGTTAAGTCTTGCTGAGCCTTATGCTCACGTTTGCGCTTTAACGATTTTTGCAGGTATTAGTTTTATTTCTGCTGTTCAGGTTGTACATGAGACTCGAGGTGTCGAGATAAATCTCATGTGAGCCACGCCGCTGCTGTTTGTTCTTCGTGTTGCTAGTGAGAATCGTCCTAGGGCATGGACGTCTTCTCTCCTGCTTAGTTAGGTGAGATTATGAGTATGTATTTTCCGCTGCGTGTGTACTCCTATTGTACACTCTTTTGTAAACTCTTCTTATTATGAAATGAAAACTTTACATGTTTTGGTATCCTTTTTGTGTGTGCTGTTAGGTGCCGCATCGCACGGTACCACCCAATGAGATCCTCGGATGTGTGGACTCAGGTCCCCACAGCCTTCACTATCGAAAACTTCGGACCTACACTCTACAAGTTCGAAGCAAATGGGTCTTCAACAAAACACAATATCCTCTTGGTACATGTTCACAATCAA
This sequence comes from Tuctoria greenei, assembly GCA_036927565.1. Taxonomy (NCBI): domain Eukaryota; kingdom Viridiplantae; phylum Streptophyta; class Magnoliopsida; order Poales; family Poaceae; genus Tuctoria; species Tuctoria greenei. The sequence continues at coordinate 104,900,839 of JAYESD010000003.1, read as the reverse complement.
ATTGTGTACATCTACCAGGGGGCCAAGTGAAGACAAAAGTGTTGAAGACAATAAGTGAAATTCACAAAATTTTGGGGATTTCATTCATCTGGAGACAAGGGATTACAAAATTGAGGAAGAAAAAGAGAGAATACAAGTGGGAACTACGGAGATGGTCCTAGACCCTATGGAAGAACTGGGCGACCTTCTGGGCAACCTCCGACACGTTGGCTCGAGCAGCTTCACCTTCTCCTTCAACGGGACCTTCAAGCACCGGGTCCAGAGGGAATTGGGGATTCCGGCTGGTATAGCACGTCAGCACATATTCTGCGACGTTCTTCGCCAGGGATTGCCCCTCAACCTCCAATCGGTCCGCGATGACGTCGCCCACCTTGGAGAGTTTGCTACCTGCCGAGCTCAACGCCTGCAACGCTAGGTCCGGCTCCAGCTCCGGATCATCCGGACGCACGGGACTGAAGCCCATCGGTGTCAGCGCGTCGTTGGCCTTGCCTAGGAACTCCCAAATCTGTAGGGAGTCCGCAGTCCTCAAGCCCTTCAATTCCTCCAGGGATCTTCTGGCCGCCACCAGTTCAGAATTCCCGCGAGCGAGGCGCTCAACCTCTTTGGCGTTTTGCTGGATCTTTTCAGCAACTCGCTTCTCGAGTTTTCCGAGCTCCTCCTCCCGGAGGTGGATCTTGTTCCGGCGGTCAACCAGGTCCTTCTCCCTGCCCCTCACTTTCTTCTCCCTGGCAGCAAGGGCACACTCTTGCTCGTAGAGTTCTTGCCCTCGCACCCAGGCCTTCTCCTCCTCCTCAATGCAGCGCTCTTCCAATTTCTTGGCGCGCTCCTCGAGGCCCTTGTTAGCCAGAGCCACCTTTTCGGTGAGCTCCTCCTCCCTCCTCAGGACGTCATCCCGTAGCTCTAGGAGTTTCTGCTCTTCATCTTCGAGCCTTTTCTCCCTCTCCTCAAGTGCCTCCCGGCGCTTGATGAGAGTAGTGTTAATGGCCTCAAGCCTCTTTTGGCGTTCATCGGCCGCACTGTTAGCTGCTTTGGTCTGCTCGTAAATGGCTCGGGATTGAGCATTGAGGGCGCGAGTCATACTCCTCCTGTCATCCAATAATTTGCCCCAGTATTCCAGGCGGACCTTTTCCCGCTTGATCCACTCTTTGTCATCTGCTAGCCTCGACTGCGACAGCTTGGTCTCGAAGTAGAGCCGGTTACGCCACCGCCTAAGTGTTTGGCGCTCCTCTTCAAGAGCCTTGCTGTCGTGGAAGAAGGCCAGTTGAACTTGACGCAGACTGGAACAGGCGTTGTCAATAGACAATGACAACGGGATAGGTTCCGGACCTGCTGGGTTCTCCTCCGCTGGTTCCAGCGGGTTTTCAGATAAAAAATTGGGTCCCACTCCACAAGAGTGGTCCCCCGAGTCTCCATGGCACTAGGGCCGTCCTCCGGGATGGCCTCAGATGCCATCGAGGAAGGCCCCGCTGCCAGGTCTTCATTTGCCCCGTCAGGTAGGGGGCCAGCAACTTCACCAGGGCACTTCGGCTCAGCCGCGAGTACCTCCGACGTCGTCACTTCCGGAGCAGGGGCCGCTTCTGGCTCCATCTTGAGCACCTCCTCTATTGGGGGCTCGAGCTCCGACGCCTCTGCAACAACCGGCTCGGGAGCCGGAAGATCTTCATCATCAACCGGCCCTGCGGCCGGAGCTCCAACAACGACCGGCTCTGCGGCCGGTGCTTCTGAGGTAGCCGGCCCAACCGTCGAGACTTCCTCAACATCCGGCGTGCATGCCGGGACTTCAATCACCTCCGGCTCAACCGCCGGAGCTTCGACAATTTCTGGCTCTGGGGCCGGAATTATTGCTTCCACCGGCTCAACGGCCGGAGCTTCCATCATCTTAGCACCAGGACCCAGAGCTTCAACCTCCGGGACAGGTGCCGCTGGCGCATCTTCTCTCCCGCGGTCCGGCGCTACCACGGGAGTCTCTGGGGATGAGTCGAGGTCCATGACCACGACAGCTGGCGCCGGAGCTGTCGCAGCTTCAGCCACCACTTGGGGCGGCACCGGGACAGGAGCAAAAGCTCCCGCCCTCACAGCTTCAGCTGCTGTGGCTGAGGGTGGAGCCTCACTCCTCTTCTTGGGAATGCTGCAGATGATGGACGAAGAAAATTAAAAAATAGTTACTACAACAAAACAACTGTCCAAGGTAAAGATTAAAAATTACCTTGGCAGGCTTTCGCACCAGCTTGCGCGGAACCTCTTTCCTGGGCGTTCTGGGCTGGTCATAGCCGCCGCTGGCGTGGAAGCTCCGGAAGGCCCCCCGGAACTCGTTGTAGCCACGGGCATTTCCCTAGTCGAGGCCCCCCTCGATCGGGAAGAACCTCCAGACCTAGAGGCCTCAACCGGCCCTGGTGCTGGAGTCGCATGCCCGGAGCTAGCGCCCGGGGGGACCCCGCTGCAGGTACAGTCGCCGCGGTTGTAGAAGACCTCCCCCTCCGGGGAGAAGGAGCTGATGCAGAGGTGGCAGGCCTGGCGGACCTTCCGTCGGCATGCTGCAGCTTCCTCTTCCGGCTCAAGGGTTCGTCCGCCGGCTCCTTGCCCTTGCTGACGACCTTGGCCCTTGGCTTCGGGGCAGGGTCGGAGCCACCCTCAGAAACCCCAGGGATCGCCACCCTGGAGATCGATCTCCTCTCGACGACACCAAGGTCGTCCAGCACAGGCATCTTCCTCCGGAGCTCCCTGCTGAACTCCACTTCCACGTTCAGAGGGAGAAAGGCTGATGGCGGAGTCAAGTCATCTCCCGCAACGTCGATGCCATGCTGGAACTTCTTGAGATGAAACTCCAAGGTTGTCCCCACCATGTTGGACTTCATCCCGGTCTCGACCCGATCGTCGTCCATCACACTATTGAGGGCCCAAGCGAGTTTTTCTCTCCTCTTCAGCGGTGCCCACCTGTTGACCAGGAAGTTACAAAACACCGCCTGAGGAGTTAATCCTCCCTCCACGCACTGGCGGATCCTGGTCAGAACAGGGTTGAAGGGGTCCGCCAACACCGGAGCTTCACTCCAGATCGTCGTGTCAATGTTGGGGAGGCCTTCGGGCAGCTCCAGCCTCTCGTGCTCCTCCACCCGGATGACTATCCAGTCCTTCTTCCAATCATCCCACTTCCCAGAGGGAAACGACCTGAGGTACTTGAATGGGCACTTCTTGCGCTTCACGAAGTAGTAGAAGCCAAGGTACTCATTGCTCCTGCCGGTGGTATGGACGGTGAAGAAGGTCCGGAAGAGTTCAATGCAGGGGGGGATGCCCACCCACATCTCACAGAAGTGGACGAAGATAGACACAAGGAGAATGGAGTGAGGGCCAAGGTGGTATAGCTGCAGACCATAAAAGTCTAACAGCATCAAGAAAAAGGAGGAAAAAGGTGGGATCATCCCCACCATGGCGTACGAAGAGAAGTACACCATTTCGCCGGCGTGCTCCTTCTCAAACGGGAGCTCTCCCCCAGCGCGGACCATGCGGTTGAAGAAGTCCGAGGACCATCCCATGAGGGCACGAACCTTCTTCAGGTCACCGTCGGTCTTCAAACAACTCTCGCGGAGACCCAACTCCATCGCAGCACAGCAAGGCAAGAAAGGAAAAGCGAAGCACAAGTTGGGAGTTTGAGCGCAAGATCAGATGAGAGGCGTAAAGAACTCCAGACGGTGCGCGCTTTCCTTCTTAAGTAAGCCCTCGCAACGCTTGGATGGAAGCCACAAGGAAGTCGAAGATACCACTCAAAAATTCCACCCAGCCGATGACAAGAGGGCCCGGGACCACCCCGACGATCAAGTCGAGGTTCTTACCCAAGCGAACGGTTGTCATCATGAGGCGGGAAGCCCGAAGGCGGTGACCTGACAAGGCGCGCGGAACCGATACGACTTTCGTATCAGGAACCGGCGACCTTCAATTGCGTGAGACTCGCACTCCAAAGATCTCATCTGTCGTACGCGGGGTACGCCACACGGCGAGGATTTAACTCCAAACCATCGACAATGGCACATCCGAAGACCTTTGAAGACTCAGTTCAAAAGTCACGAGGATGGACCCACCTCCGGCGGAATGACTTCACCCAAGGGGTCTTCCCTAGAGGTGGGCCCAGGGGGCCACTATCGGTACCCTGGGAACCGTACACCCCTTGAGGTTACAAAGATCTCAAAGGAAGTCATCTACTTGATTTGAAGACCTTCGGAGGCCCACATGTCAGATATAACTGGACCCGCTTCTCCAACATGGTTAATCCCAAGGTCGCCACATGTACTATCAAACCGGAGCTACCGCCCACAAGGAGGAAGCTTCGGGCTATGTACCGAAATGGCACCCCCAGACCTAACCCTAGACCGAGGGAAGCTCCGGAACTGACACGTGTTAGGTAGCTCCGGAGCTATCTGTTTTCCACAGTACGCTCCGGAGCTGCCACGTGTCCAACCGTCGGATCTTCAGCCTCTAACCTCCGAAAGACTCCACAACGGCTTCGGATCTTCAAAGGGGAATCAAGGACTTCAAGACCCGATTAAGTGTCATTAATACCATATTAATGACACACGATCGGACGACCTTAATTACCAGTAATGGTGCTGTCAAAGCCCATAACTCGGTCATTAAGGGCAATTAAATGTGTTGAATGTGTATCAATATCAGTAACTGCCAGGGCCACATGTCGGGCCAGGCTAACTTGTAACGGCCTGCCCTTGTATTATAAAAGGACGGGCCGACGATACACAGGCCATACGTTCTACACACGCTCGATACACTACACGCTCACTCTACACCCTGGACTCACTTTGAGCTCAGACAACCAATACAACACCAACACATCCCGTGGAGTAGGGTATTACGCTCAGGCGGCCCGAACCACGTAAATCTCTGTGTCTCCTGTGTCATTTACAATTCACCTTCTTGAATCTCCGCGCGCCCACACCGAACCACAAACTCCTCTAACACTTTAGTAGTGTCGGGAGATCTACCGGATCCAAACCACCGACAGTTGTGCTAAGTGTTGCGAAGAGAGCATGCGAGAGAGCTAAAAGTACCTTAGGGCAACTATTGCAGACGAGCCTGAGAAGAGCCACCGCTAAGCGCGTCTCACTTTTGAAAAGCACATTTCTTTTCTTTTGAATTAATGTGCATTCGTTGCCATACTGCCGTTCGGGCACAGAATTCGAAGTCCTCCAACCTCATTATCTATGACATGTGGGACCGTGCCAAAACTTAATACACAAAAGCTCAAATCCGTGCGAACCTTTATGATTGCTTGATTAAATTTTGTTTAATTTAGAATCACAAAGGTCCACGCGGAACTTGTTGCGAAGTTACAACACCACGCCTTATATGCTCGTTGCAACGCGCTTTGAGTTTCGAGGTGGGACAAAGAGCTAAAAGTACCAGGGCAACAATTGAAGACGCACCACAGAAGAGCCACCGCCGTACGCATCTCCCTTTTGCTCCAACAAAAACAATCGGAGACATGCTTTATGAGATAACGTCTATTTTCTTTTGAATTAATGCGAGCCGTTGTCAGTAACACCATTCGCGCAGATCGAAGCGTCTAAATTGGAGATGTGCATTTGAAAAACTCATCTCACACAAATATCCAAATGGAAGTCAATTTTTCACTTAATTGACCATATTTACACGCAATCAATTTGGTACTTTATGTTGTGGACTTGGTTTTTTGAAATTCTTGACTTTTTTATCATGGTTGTTGTGCAAGTAAGGAAGTTCGTTGGCCGACAATATTCTTAGCTTGATCATCGAGGTGACAAAAGGAGGAATCTCATCAAATTGGTCAAACTCTTCCTCATCGACGGCATTCCCGACTCTGATGATTCGTCGTTTTCTATGTATAACCACCTTAAGTCTTTTATTTGTTCTGTCTAGAACATAGAACACTTAGCAATGTGTTTTGCTAACACGAAAGGCTCCCACTTATATCCTTGACGGTTAAGATAGTGAACATGTACTTGTCTTGTTCAACACCTTTGGTTCCATCAACCCAGTTGCAACAGAAAAGAGGAATCTTGAATCCTTGAAAGTCAAGCTCCCAGATCTCTTGTATTTGACCATAGTACATGTCTTTGTCTTGGCCGCGGCATTATAAGCATCAACATGGACACCACTATTCTGATACGTGCTTTTGTTATTTTGTTCTACAGTGTAGAACGTGTATCCATTTATGTTGTATCCTTGATATGTAATAACTGTGAATATAGGACCATGAGCCAACTTTTTAGGTATTCACTTGTTTGAGTATCCGATGAGTGAGAAATCCGATCCTGGAGCCAGCCAATGAATTTTCTCCTGTGTTCATTTGCTAACCATGATTCATTGCAGCCAGGATTGTCTCTAAGCACCACCTCCTTGTGCTCATCGAGGTGCTCCAACACAATGGACATGTGTTGCAACACGTGGAAATAAGCGCAGAAGAATATATGTGAATCTGGAGTTATAGCCTTCTTCCCAATGGTCCCTTTTCCTGTGAGCGTCCCCTCATGACAAGACTTGGGAACACAATTGGGTTACTCGGGTCAGTGTAGTTTAGAGCTCACTCCCAACTTCCTCTGTTGAGTATGCTTGTACCATGCTGCCCTCAGGGTAAGCTCGATTTCTAACGAATGACTTCAGTATGTCGTTGAATCTCTCGTAAGCATACATCTGTTGAAGGAACACAAGGCCAAGTAGTTTTATCTCCTTAATAAAATGAGTTGTGAAATGGATGCTGATGTCAAAAAGGCAGGTGGAAAATACATCTCAAAGAAGCATAAAGTTTCATAGTGCCTTTTTTGCGATGACTCGATATCTTCTTCACATAGTACTTTTTGAACAATTGCATTGAAGAAAAAGCAAAAGTTCATTATAGCCCCCCGAACATTGACCGGTAGGCGAATTCCAACAACAATCATCTGCGTAAGTAATACATGATAATCATGAGACTTCACACTGGCAGCTACATTTAGATCTATAAATGAAATATGCCTTGAGATGTTCGTCGAGTAGCCGGATAGTACTTTCACATTTTTTAAGAACCCACTAAACTCTTTCTTTTCATTTTTTAAAGGGTGATGCATGATGTGGATAGTTCCGTTCCTTTTACCGAGTCATCGATCCACAACTCAGACCTAATTCCCTTTTTCTTCAGATCTGTCCATGCATGTCCATGGTCCCTAGTTTTCCCATCCGTGTTAAGCAATGTCCCGAGTAGGCTCTCGCACACATTCTTCTCAACATGCATCACATCAATCGAAAGACGGACGTCTAAGTCTTTCCAATACGGTAGCGCCAAAAAATCGATTGCTTCTTCCACAATCATTTTCGCCAATATTTTTGCAAGTACTTTTCCGCTTACCAAGGACAACATAGATATCCTTGACCATTTCATAGACTTCATGAACCATGAGACAAAGTGGAGGACGCCTCTTCTCAGTTTCACCATTGAAATTTTCCTTCATACTCCGAAACGGGTGCTTCATTGGAATGTAGCGTCGATGTCTGATGTACACTATTTTTCGTGACTCGCTCAAGTACTGTGAGTCTGTTTCTCTCAAACAATGTGGACATCCGCAATCTACTTTCTTACTCTGTCTGGACAAGGTACATGCTACTGGAGAATCACTAACAGTCGCAAATAAAATGGCTTTGGGCTGGAAGTACTCATGCTTGTGGTTATCCCAGGCCTGCACTCCGTCGTTGTACCACAACTTCTTCAGATCTTCAATCAGAGGCCTGAAATAAGTGTTGATGTCATTCTCAGGTTGTTGTGGCCCCGGTATCAGTCTTGACATCATAATATATTTCCGTTTGTTGCACAACCAAGGAGGAAGGTTCAAAATTGTAAGCACAATTGACCATGTGCTATGTGTGCTACTGTTCGAAAAAGGATTCATGCCATTGGTGCTCATTGCAATCCTAATATTCCTCGGATCAATGGTAAATTTAGGATTTTGTGAATCAATGTTTCACCACTGTGTGGCATCAGCAGGATGTCTTATCATTCCAACATCCTGCTTATGCTTCTCTTTGTGCCATCGCAACAATTCTGACTCCTTCTTGTTTGTAAACCAACACTTCAAACGAGGAATGATAGGAAAGTACCAAAACACGTTTTTAGGCCCTTTTTTTCTTCTATTGCAGTTCTCATCATCACTGTCGTCTTTCCTACGATTGAATCTGTCCACTCCACAAATAGGGCATTCTCGAGGTTTTCGTACTCAGGTCCACGATATAAAATACAATCATTATTGCATTCGTGGATTTTCTCCACCTCCAAACCCAGTGGACAGATTATCTGTTTTACCTCATAAACTATCGTAGGGATTCTGTTGCCTTGGGGTAATATGTCCTTAAGGAGCGTCAACAATTCCTTAAAACTACAATCACTCCATTCGTTGCTCGCTTTCAACTAGAAAAGTTTTACCATCACAAACAATCTAGTGTACTTAGCCGCGCAACCATGATACAATGACTTCTTTGAGTCTTCGATCATCTTCTTGTAATTTGCAAGTTCACCATTACTGTACCGATCATCGTTGCCATGTATCTCGACATTATGTACCATCTCCTCTATGTTATGCACCTGAAACTCAATGTCGTCATCGGTGAACCCTGATATATCTGGCTTGTGCACATCCTCGTCGTGATCTTCTTAGACACTGGTAGGGACTTCCCTCTCTAGATATGAATCTCTCATCTCTGCTTCATTAAGCCCCTCCTCCCCATGTTTGTTCCAACATCGATAATGCACCATGAATCCATGCATGATCAAATGTGACCTCAACACTTCATCTGTGCGATATCTCTTCTCTTTCTTGCAGTGTTTGCAAGGACAACAAATAGTCCCTCTAATGTTGTCCAACATGTATTTCTTCGCGAAAGCGATAAATGCATCTACCCCTTAGATATATTCATTGCAAAGGCACAGCCCATACATCCAACTTCGATCCGACGACATCTACGTACAGAAAAGAAGAGCTAAATCAAAGAAATTTGAAGCCAGTGATAGTCAAGATCTAAAGGTAAAAAATAGTAAGGAACAAGAGAGGAGGAGAGGACTAATCCTTTGTTTTAAGATCCACTTATAATTACCGCAAGACTTTTAGAATTAAAGAGGGAAAGAACAGGGCAGATATGGTAGTCACTTGTTCTGCCACAACAGGGAGGTCGTAGAAGGGCAACAGAAAATCGAGAAGGATCGATACAAAGCATGTCTCTCTATAGAGGGAATGGGATATGGGCCCGCTTCCACAACTAAATGAGACGCGCCAGACTGGTGGTTATGGGAGGGGCGCCTAATTTGATAATTAAAGGAGACAAGCTGCAACCAAAATCCGTCTAAGTTACCTAACAAATACGAGCCACAATTAATGAAAGCACGTTTCCCGTTTGTTAGAGAGGAGAGCGCATCTCGGATACCTACTTAACTGAGACGGGCTATATTGTAACGTGTCTCCTTGTACAATCAACCGAGTCATGTCAGATCCTCGATGAAGCAGGCTCGTCTCGCTTAAGCTTATCAGAGACATTCCCCTTTTAACACGTCGCCCATCTTTGTCTCCTATTTGGGTTTCTTACGTAGTGGCCCATATTACTGAGTCTTCTCTCTCGACCCTACTCACAAAGTCCAACTCATAGAAGAAGGTGCATCTAGCAGCTGAGCTTGGACGTAATTGATGTCTTCCGATGATTGTTCATGATTGATATATTCCACGAACCCATAAATAGGCGGTGTCGACTACATGTCTAAAGATTGTCATTACATTCTGATGTAATGTAAATATAAATGTGAAATTAAGAGAGTAGTCAGGTTTTATATATTACCTTTCATCTACCATTGCTAAAAATATGACATCATCCTATGAGATGGATTGTACTGATAGTTGTCGGACATAAAAGCCAGAGACCATACGTATCCTTTAAAATGAGTTTCCTCACAAGTTTGCAAGGAGCATCGCACAAACACATCGGAGGCTCGAATCCTTCAGGCACATATATTTTTTTTTTGTTTGTTAGGTGGTGATGTAGGCCACTTCATAACAACAGGAATGCGGGGAATTCAATAAGGAATATAGGGGGTTTAGTTATTGAGGATCGAGGAAGCAATGTGTGAGCATTAAATAGGAAAAAAGGCCACGAATAGTTTGCCCCGTGCGGGATGAACCATTTCAAAATTTCAATGTTTGCCCCCACCTAGCAAACTTTACTCTGGGGGTCGTCTCCAACAACATTATTTGTACTCTAGAGGTTCGCCAAGGAAGAAAGTCATATTTAGTTTTCTCGATTTTTACACTAAATTGAGTTTTCTCTCTCACATCATGGACTCTCTTAACTTTTAATACCATTTATTTTTCCTCTTTTAACAATATATATAATGGTTTTACACTGTGTAGAGCAGATATTGCAGTGAACTGCATATATCGTATATCACACACACTACAAGGATTCTGACTTAACGCAACGAAAAAATTCATCGCAATAGGTCATTTTTCATCGCAATAGGTCACTGTTGCAACGAAAAAGAACGTGGCAATAGTTTTTACGAATCGTTGGCATAAGTCTCGTGGCGATAGGTTATTGCGACGACTTGATATCCGTGGCAAATAGTATGCTATTGCAATAATTTTACAACAATGACAAATAGTATGTTATTGCAACAATTTCACGTATTGCGATGATTTAACGTATTGTAATGAATAGTACATTATTGCAATGATTCCACATTCGTGGCAAATAGTATGTTATTGCAGCAATTCACATTCGTGGCAAATAATATGGTATTGCAACGATTTAATGTATTGCGACAATTTAACGTATTGCAACGATTACACATTCGTGGCAATAGTATGTTATTGCAATCATTTCACATTCGTGGCAAATTGTATGGTATTGCAACAATTTAACATATTGTGACGATTTAACGTATTGCAACAAATAGCAGGGTATTGTAACGATTTAACATTCGTCGCAATAGTATGTTATTGCAACGATTTCACAGCCGTGGCAAATAGTATGGTATTGCAACAATTTGACATATTGCAACAAATATCACAGTATTGTAACGATTTCACATTCATGGCAATAGTATGGTACGGCAACCATTTCACAGCCGTGGCAAATAGTAGGATATTGCAACGATTTAACATATTGCGACTGTCGAAATGTAGCAACGACACTTCCTCCAGTACTACTAAAGCGTAGTCTATGGAGGTTTATATTCGTTTGGGGCGCATAAGATCATGAACAAGATGATGACGCAGGAGTTTTAATGTGGTTCGGGCTACCTGAGCGTAATACCCTACTCCACGGGGTGGTTGTATGAGTATGTGGCGGATGTCTGTGGTTGCTTGTATGCGTCTGAGCTTACTTGCCTTCTACCGTGCGACACAATCCTTTTATATGCTAAGGACTGGCCGTTACAGTATATGCCTGGCCCGACAGGTGTCCACGACTATATTAATCACCCTATACATGATCTACTGGTATTATGAGTGATTAACTGTATTATAACGCGCCTTAATGCCAGCGTTACCTATATTAACAATCCTCTAATTGTGTGTCATTGATACTGAATTAATGACACGTTAATCAGGTCTTGTAACGTGTGTTTAATAGCCTCTTGAATGTCCACAACGTTGGAGATCTTGTAGTCTTCCCATTGTAGGCTTAGATCTGGAGATCTAACACGTGGTAGCTCCGGAGCTTCCCACTATGGGGAGGTAGGTCCGGAGCCACTCGCCACGTGGCGGTACCGGAGCTTCCCTCTACTAGGGGTTAGGTCCGGGGTTGCTAGCCACGTGGCGGTACCAGAGCTTCCATATGAAGGAAGGTAGATCTAGCCCCGCAGGACACGTGATAGCACCGGAGCTACCCAAACGAGGCATACGGGCCCCGTGCTGCAGGACGCGTGTTGCCTTCGGAAGTATTCAACTCGGACATAGGAACTCCTTGGTTTTATGTGCGTTATCAGGGGGTACCTGGTATGCAAGGTACTAACAACGACGATTTACCGTATTGCAACGAATATCACGACATTGCAAGGATTTCATATTTGTGACAATAGTATGGTGTTGCAACGATTTTACATTCGTGGCAAAAAGTATGGTATTGCAACGATTACACATTTGTGGCAAATAGTATGGTACTGCGACAATTTAACGTTCGTGGCAAATAGTATGTTATTGCAATGATTTCACATTCGTGGCAAATAGTATGATATTGCAACGATAACACATCAGTGGCAAATAGTATGGTACTGTGACGATTTAACGTCCGTGGCAAATAATATTTTATTGCAACGATTTCACAAGCGTGGCGAATAGTACTGTATTGCAACGATTTCATATCCGTGGGAAATAGTATGGTACTGTAACGATTTCACATCCGTGACAAATAGTATGGTATTGCAACGATTTCTTATCTGTGATAATAAGTTCGTAATGCAACATTTTCTGATTTGTGGCAATAGATTCATAATGCAACGTTTCCTGATCTGTGGCAATAGGTTCACAATGTACCATTTTCTGATCTGTGGCAATACGGTTGTAATGCAATATTTAATAATTTGTGATGATAGAGGTGTAATGCAACATTTTATCATCTGTGACAATAGTGTTCTAATGCAATATTTTCTGAGTGGTGGCAATAGCAGTCTAGTGCTACATTTTTTGAGTCGTGACCAAAATGTTTATACTGCAACATTGTGTAATTCGTGGCAATAGTTTCCTATTGCAACAATTTATCATTCGTGACAAGAAATTTGTAATGTCACATTTTATAATTAGCGATAGTAGAATCCTAATGCACCAGGTTTGAAAATTAGTGGCAACAGAATCACAAGTTTAACAATAAACATCCATCAATTGATATTGCAACACACATAACAACACTCAAGTATTACTAACGCGATGTTTATGCATGTTAAAAAGTTTGCCTAAGATGACCCGGACTAATTGGAACAGGTGCCTTTTATTGGCCCTTTTGTGGAGTCTTCAACATTTTGCGCATTTCAGCCATCATTGAGAGGCGCATGTCCTCCATTTCCTGAGCTCTCTATTCACGATCAGATGCTATCTGACCTTCTAAGTTCTGGACTTGAAAGTTTAATTCTTCATTCTTCTAGTTTATGCAGTCCATCTGAGTGGTTTAGCTATCATTTCTTCCTTCCAACTCCTGCACTTGGTGATTGAGGCCTGTATTTCAATCTTATAAGTTTCGAACTTGGTCGTTGAGGTGTTCAACCATCTGGATACACATACATTCACGTTGAGGACCAATAGGGTCAGCCATATAACCACGCCCCCGAACCTGTGATCCTGCACAACCGATTGAGGATCTATAACAACGCTGGAAGATGTGGTTTCTCTCCTCATTTAGAATTGGACTTCCCTGCTCAGCTTCCTTGTCGTTCACTTGGGAACATGCCTGGCTCTATATATGAAAACAAAAGTCATATGTACATTGCAAATATTTATTTAATTGGGAATTGTTTGAAGTGTTACTCACATGTATAACTTCTACCTGCTCGTTATCTTTCTTGTCTCTATTCCTCTCCGAGGTTGTAGTCTGACAGTAGTCCAGTTGCTACGTCATACTGGACAAGGCCATGACTTGCAAGGCTAGCATTTTAGGCTGACTTCAACCAACATACCTATAACTAGAGACCCATTTTTAAATTTTGGGTGTCGCTCGATCCAGTTTTGGAGATCCAAAAACAGATGTCTCCAATGCGCAACTTAGAAAGGGCTTGTATTTATGTCACATGAGGAGGACACTCATAGTTGGATCTTGTTCTAGAGAGAATCTAATGTTGGTGATATGCCCAAGAGGCAATTATAACAATTCGGGTTAAGGCCTGTTGAATATTTGATCCATAAGCATTTAGGGTATTAATGAGCCTGCGACCTAAAAGCTCATTAGTACGTCTATAAATACGAGGGGTAGGGTTAGGAGTTGATTACTCTACCAGGCAGAGACCCTTGCCGCGCGCGTGGTGCTAGCACATCGGCGCACGATGTTCCTCTTTGTATGTGTGGACTCCGTGGAGGCGCTGCTGCTAGTGTTGTGCTATCGACTACGACGAATGTGATCGTCTACCTGCTGCCATGATGAGAGGATGAGGAGGAGACGAACGAGATCGTCTACTCCCCATATACCGACGCGCATCTATGTTCCGCTGCGCTGCGCGTCTAGTGGTAACGATCTATGACTTCTGTTCTCGCATGTTTTCTCGGTGACGCGGTAGAATTGCTAGAGTAGCGTATCATTGATTTTCCAACACCTAAATGGGTTTCATGTTTAGATACCCTTTGAAGACATTATAGGTAGTCCATTAGAGTGAGTCTTTTGCTATCTCCAAGGAGAGCCAAAATCGCAGACCTAATTGAGGATTTGGGGCTCCTGAAGTTTGAAAATTGTATTCCATTTGTCGGACATCTCCAACAGCTGGTCCAATTTAGGTTGCGCTCAACCATTTTTATCGCCTTCGCGCAAGACCTGCGGACTCGGAACCTGCACTCCACTATTTGCTCGTATGCTCCAGCACCTCATCCTTCCTCCTACCACGGAGCGACTACGCTGCGGATGACGCACGAGAAGGTGGTGTAAGTTGACCTAGGTACCACCAGTGGCGGATCCATAGGGGGATCAGGGTGGCTTCAGCCTCCCCTACCCTCCAAGATATAGTGGAGCCCTCTTGAGCCTCTTTATGATTTTTGTAGAAAAAGAAACGAATTTGAAGGGTTAAAGGTTGAGGATGAATATATGCACATCACCTGTTCGATAGAATGTTTTAGTGAAAAATATTGGTTCAAAGTCTAAATTTATGTACGAGAACATTTGAACTTGTGTCTATTAAAATGTAGTTCAGCCCTCCTATGATTTTGGTGTGGATCTGGGCACCACCAACTCAGCTGTGGCAGCCATGAAGGGCGGCAAGTCCACCGTCATCACCAAGATCGAGGAGCACCTTCTTCTCTGTCAAGCGATTCATCAGCCGCAAGATGGCCGAGGTCGACAACGAGTCCAAGCAGGTTCAATGGCGTGCGTGACAACAACAGGAACGCGAAGCTCGACTGCCGCGCCATCAGAAAGAAGTTCGCTGCAGAGGAGATCTCAGCACGGAGCTCCGGATCGACACCACAATGGGAACCTGCTGGTATTGAGCGAGGAGGCCGATGCCGGCAGGGCCTGCCAGGCGGTGCAGGGACAGGAGGCACGTGGGCAGCATGCAACGACGCTCCTTCTCCCTCATGGTCCTCGGCGTAGACCGTACCACCGCGGAGGCTCCTATGAGCTCCATGTCAGGACATCCGCTTCAGCATTTTGAGGTGGTCTGCTTGAGCATGGGCACACTTCTGCACATCGAACCGCTCATGAGCTCCGCCACCAAGCTCCATATCCGAGCGCCGTGCCCGCCTTGTTCCAAGAGCTCCGCCACGCGCTGCCGCTGCAGCCCCGTAGCACCACCACCGCCGCCGTATTCTTCTTCCCCGACGGGGCTAAGGAGCAGCAGGAGGTCGGACAACGCCGAGGAAATTGTGGAAGAAAAAATGATTTGCAGATGCAGAGAATGGGGTGCGTCTGAGCGCTCCTATCTTTGGGGTACAGTGGAGTCGATAGGAAAAATGGGGTTCTGGTTTGGGGCAGCTGTTGGAGGCATTTATGTCTCTCTCTTAACACCTAAAATGGGGATGTGCTTGCATATGAGGAATCTATTGGAGATAGTATTACGGCGTGTTGCTAACAACAATTACTGATGGACTCATAAAGTATTCGATGGGCTACAACTTACCCTGGCTACAACATACCCCGGGTCCAATGCCTCATCCGAAGATAGCAACACGTACTGGTTTCATGGACATGATCGGCGCTTCACTATCCTCATGCGCGCATGCCCAGATTGATGCTTTGCTTCCTTTACTGACAGCTAATAGGTTGGGCGATTGGCCTTCTGCTTCCCTCACGTTCGCACATGTAGGGATAACCATCTCACCCGCGGTTCGAGTACCCGTCAGGTTTGACACGTCAGGTTTGGCACCTGTCAGGTGCGGGTGAGAATTTTCACCAGTGAGTTTGACCTACATCTGACTCGATATGTTGCAAGTTCAGGTATCGGTTTAATTTTTTACCCATGAGTGCTCGTCGGGGGTCCGAAATATTACAGAATTGTTTTGACCCGAAAGAGAACAGTCCAGCCAAGCTCGATATGTCTAGAGCCCAAGATATATCTTCAACAGTAACCCTAGGCTCCGGACTCCCCCAATTATCTCTGCCTGTGTTTGCTGTAGGGAAACCTGTGGCTAGATTGATTCCTTTCCGCCTCCGCTGGACTCCTGATTCAGCGTGTGAGGTCACCTGACGCCTCCGCCCCCACCAGCCACCCCCACCGGCCGCCGCCGCCTCTGCCCCCACCCCTCCCCCCCAACCAGAGCCACAACCGCTGCCTCCAGCTCCCCACTAGCCGCTGCCTCCTCCATCGCCCGCACCCGTGATGACGAGCAGAGCAAGCGAGCCAAACGAGAGGAGTGCACTGCTGTTCGGATCCAGACCTCTTTCCATGCCTGACTCCCTGATCAAAATATTCATTTTCTCTTTTTTTTGAACAACGAGATCCATTTTCTTTGGTGCAGCAACATAATTACAGGACGGCACTGAACTCAGGACCAGCGGTGCACCTGGATGGCGCCCGTGGATTTTATTCTTATCCCCCTTTTTGTTTGTTGTCTGTTGGATTTTATTGACTCTCTAACATGCAAGGATGAGAAATGTGTTGTGTTGTTTACTTAAAACTGATAAGATTTTATTGCTCAAATAGTTATGTTATCAAATTTCTGGTAAATGTGGTTGGACCTGACGGGCACCCAAAACCCGACAGGTTCGGATGCAAATTTTTACCAGCAGGTGCAGGTTTCAAATTTCACCCGCTGGTTATTTTGGTTCGAGCAAGTTTTTGCTGCAGCAGATACATACCCTACCCATTGTCATCTTTACGCACACGCAGGCGGATCAGTACCGACGCGGCTGGCGGCTATGCTCGTGCCTAGCTTACAAACTAGATCATCGATGGGCGAGCGCACAAGGCGGACACACGGATCAACGTCGGACGCAGGCAGACATGAAGGAAGCAAATGATACAGTATTACTGATTGTAAGAAATTTTGACCCGTGTATTTGTAAAGAAGAGATTAAGACATTTTTTAGTGCAATCTCACTGAGGTCTCATGATTGGTAAATTTTTTTAGAAGATCACTTCATTTTATAGTAAACATGATGTTGAAGTTCCTGCCATGGATGGTGATTATGTGACTTATAGAAAATCAATAAGGTAAGCTCGTATCCAAACCTAAATAAGTGATGACCACTTCAGAAGATAAAGTATATATTGATGTCATTGATCAAATTAGTTAAGAGTTTGATAGTCGGTTTGATGAGATTAATATGGAGTTGCTCCCTTATATGTCAATCTTTAATCCTTCTAAGTTATTTTCTTATTTTGATGCAGAGAAGGTACGTAAACTGACTTGAGTTTTAAGCTAAGGAGTTCTCAAACAATGATTTACTAAACTTGAATTGTAATTAATAATTATATTCATGACAATGAACAAGAAGATAACTTCAGAAGTCTAGTTTATGTTACTGAACTCTTAGTTAAGCTTGTTAAAATATAAAGACATAAAAAGTGCATGATATTGTTTACTTGCTTCTTAGTTGGTACTATTTATACTGGTGGTAATAACAAGTGATAAAGGGGCATTTCTGCAATGGTTTTGGATGATTGTCCGGTTGAAATTCATTGAACGGTATATTTTCTTTGAAGTGGATGTAGATTAAATAATTGTGACATTCATGTCCTTCATACAGTTCAACAAAAAAATCAGATAAATAGTATTGTAAATCTTTTACATGCCTATATTTTGATATATGAATATCAAATTTGAACTATTTGTATTATAATTTATTTAATCTAAGACTTATTGTGTTATTTATTATCTATATACTCAATTTTGTTACAAGTTTTACAATTATTTCCTAAATTAGTAAATAATTTTAAAAAAATGTATAAAATGTTTTATACAACATACCTGTCGGTGATTTTGATCCGCCAGATCTCCCGACACTACTAAGATGTTTGCGGAGTTTGAAGTTCGGTGTGGGCGCGCGGAGATTCAAGAAGGTGAAGTGTTAAATGACACAGGAGACGCGAAGATTTACGTGGTTCGGGCCGCCTGAGCGTAATACCCTACTCCACGGGGTGTGTTGGTGTCATATTGGATGTATGAGCTCAACGTAAGTTGAGAGTGTAGAGTGAGCGCGTCGAGTCCTCCTATATGTATCGTCGGCTTGTCCTTTTATCGTACAAGGGCAGGCCGTTACAAGTTAGCCTGGCCCGGCATGTGGCCCCGGCGGTTACTAATATTGATACACATTTGATGCGCTTAATTACCTTAATAACCGAGTTATGGGCTTTGACAGCACCGTTACTGGTAATTAAGGTCGTTCGATCGTGTGTCATTAATATAGTATTAATGACACTTAATCGGGTCTTGAAGTCCTTGATTCCCCTTTGAAGATCCGAAGCTGTTGTGGAGTCTTCCGGAGGTTAGAGGCTGATGATCCGACGGTTGGACACGTGGCAGCTCTGGAGCATACTGTGGGGAACAGATAGGTCTGGTGCCACCTAACACGTGTCAGTTCCGAAGCTTCCCTCGGTCTGGGGTTAGGTCCGGGGGTGCCGCTATGGTACATAGCCCAGAGCTTCCCCCTTGTGGGCGGTAGCTCCGGTTTGATAGTACACGTGGCGACCCTGAGACTAACCATGTTGGGGAAGCGGGTCCGGTTATGTCTGACATGTGGGCCTCCGAAGGTCTTCAAATCAAGTAGATGACATTCCCTTGAGATCTTTGCAATCCCAAGGGGTATATGGTACCCAGGGTACCGACAGTGGCCCCCTGGGCCCACCTCTGGGGAAGACCCCTTGGGTGAAGTCATTCCGTCGGAGGTGGGTCCATCCTTCGACTTTTGAACTGAGTCTTCAAAGGTCTTCGGATGTGCCGTTGGCGATAGTTTGGAGTTAAATCCTCGCCGCGTGGCATATCCCGTGTGCGGCAAATGAGATCTTTGGCGTGCGGATCTCATGGAATTGAAGGTCGCCTGTTCCTGATACGAAAATCGTATCGGTTCCGCGCGCCTTGTCAGGCCGCCGCCTTCGGGCTTCCCGTCTCATGATGACAACCGTTCGCCTGGGTAAAAACCTCAACTTGATCGTCCGGGTGGTCCCGGGCCCTCTTGTCATTGGCTGGGTGGAATTCTTGAGTAGTATCTTCGACTTCCTTGCGGTTTCCATCCAAACATTGCGAGGGCTTACTTAAGAAGGAAAGCGCACACCGTCTGGGGTTCTTTACGCCTCTCATCTGATCTTGTGCTCAAACTCCCAACTTGTGCTCGCTTTTCCTCTCTTGCCTTGCTGTGCCGTGATAGAGTTGGGTCTTCGCGAGAGCCGTTTGAAGACCAAAGGTGACTTGAAGAAGGTCCGGGCCCTCATGGGATGGTCCCCGGACTTCTTCAACCGACTGGTCCACGCTGGGGGAGAGCTCCCGTTCGAGAAGGAACACGCCAGCGAGATGGTGTACTTCTCTTCGTACGCCATGGTGGGGTCGATCCCACCTTTTTCCTCCTTTTTCTTGATGCTGCTAGACTTCTATGGTCTGCAGCTGTATCACCTTGGCCCCCACTCCATTCTTCTTGTGTCTATCTTCCTCCAGTTCTGTGAAATGTGGGTGGGCATCCCCCCCTGCATTGAACTCTTCCGGACCTTCTTCACCGTCCATACCACCGGTAGGAGTAATGAGTACCTTGGCTTCTACTACTTCGTGAAGCGCAAGAAGTGCCCATTCAAGTACCTCCGGTCGTTTCCCTCTGGAAAGTGGGATGATTGGAAGAAGGACTGGATAGTCATCCGGGTGGAGGAGCACGAGAAGCTGGAGCTGCCCGAAGGCCTCCCCAACATCGACACTGCAGTCTGGAGTGAAGCTCCGGTGGTATCGGATGCCTTCAACCCTGCTCTGACCAAGATCCGCTAGTGCGTGGAGGGAGGATTAACTCCTCAGGGTATTTTGCAATTTCTTGGTCAATAGGTGGGCACCGCTGAAGAGGAGAGAAAAACTCGCTTGGGCCCTCAACAGCGTGATGGACGACGACCGGGTCATGACCGGACTGAAGTCCAACATGGAGGGGGCGACCTTGGAGTTTCATCTCAAGAAGTTCCAGCACGGCATCGACGTTGCGGGTGATGACTTGACCCTGCCACCAGCTTTCCTCCCTTTGAACGTGGAAGTAGAGTTTAGCAGGGAGCTCCAGAGGACGATGCTGGTGCTTGACGACCTTGGTGTCGTCGAGAAAAGATTGACCTCCAGGGTGGTGATCCCTGAGGCTTCTGAATGTGGCTCCGACCCTGCCCCGAAGCCAAGGATCGAAGTCATCGGCAAGGGCAAGGAGCCGGCGGACGAACCCTTGAGCCGGAAGAGAAAGCTGAAGCATGCCGACGGAAGGTCCGTTAGGCCTGCATCCTCTGCATCAGCTCCTTCTCCCCGGAGGGGGAGGTCTTCTACAACTGCAGCGACTGTACCTGCAGCTGCGTCTTCTCGGGGTGCTAGCTCCGGGCATGCGACTCCAGCACCAGGGTTAGTTGAGGCCTCTGGGTCCGGAGGTCCTTCCCGGTCGAGGGGGGCCTCGACTAAGGAAATGCCCGTGGCTTCAACGAGTTCCGGGGCGCCTTCCGGAGCGTGCACGCCGGTGGCGGCTATGGTTAGCCCAGAATGCCCGGGAAAGAGGTTCCGCGCAAGCTGGTGCGGAAGCCTCCCGAGGTAATTTTTAATCTTTACCTCAGACATTTGTTTTGTTGTAGTAACTGTTTTTTAAGTTTCTTCATCTATCATCCATAGCATTCCCAAGAAGAGGAGTGAGGCTCCACCCTCAGCCACAACAACTGAAGCTATGAGGGCGGAAGCTTCTGCTCCCGTCCCGGTGCCGCCCCAAGTGGTGGCTGAAGCTGCTGCAGTTCCAGGGCCAGCTGTCGTGGTCATGGACCTTGACTCATCCCCTGAGACTCCCGTGGTAGCGCCGGACCACAGGAGAGAAGACGCGCCAGCGGCACCTGCCCCGGAGGTTGAAGCCCCGGGTCTTGATGCTGAGATGATTGAAGCTTTGGCCGTTGAGCCGGAGGAAGCAGTAATTCCGGCCCCAGAGCCGGAAATTTTCAAAGCCCCGACGGTGTAGCCGGAGGTTATTGAAGTCCCAGCAAGTGAGCCGGATGTGGAGGAAGTTCCGGCGGTTGAGCCGGCTACCTCCAAAGCTCTGGCCTCAGAGCCGGTTGTAGTTGAAGACCTTCCGGCGCCCGATCCGGTTGAGGTTGAAGCTCCGGCCTCAGGGATAGTTATTACAGAGGCATCAACACTCGAACCCATGGTGGTCGAGATGCCAACACCCGAGCCATCAGCGGAGGAGGGGCCCAGGCCGGAGTCGGAAGTAGCCCCTGCTCCGGAAGTGTTGTCGGCTGGGGTGCCTGGTACTGAGCCGGTGTACCCAAATGAAGTCGCTGGCCCCCTGCCTGAGGGGACAAATGAAGACCTGGCGGCAGGGCCTTCGGAACCACTTCCGGAGGTCGGAACTTCTTCCGCGGGACCCTCCTTGATGGCAACTGAGGCTATCCCGGAGGACGGCCCTAGTGCCGTGGAGGCTCAGGGGACCACTCTTGTGGAGTGGGACCATATTTTTGTAAGCAAGAACCCGCTGGAACCAGCGGAGGAGACCTCAGCAGGTCCAGAACTTATTCCCCTGTCGTTGTCTATTGACAATGCTTGCTCCAGCCTGCGTCAAGTCCAGCTGGCGTTCTACCACGACAGCAAGGCTCTTGAATAGGAGCGCGAAACCCTTATGCGATGGCGTAACCGGCTCTACTTCGAGACCAAGCTGGCACAGTCGAGGCTGGCAGATGACAAAGAATGGATCAATAAGGAGAAGGTCCGCCTGGAATACTGAGGCAAATTATTGGATGACAGGGAGAGCTTGACTCGCGCCCTTGATGCTCAATCCCGAGCCATTTATGAGCAGACCAAGGCAGCTAATAGTGCGGCTGGTGAACACCAAGAAAGGCTTGAAGCCATTAACACTACTCTCATCAAGCGCCGGGAGGCACTTGAGGAGAGGGAGAAGAGGCTCGAAGATGAAGAGCAAAAACTCCTAGAGCTACGGGATGACGTCTTGAGGAGGGAGGAGGAGCTCGCCGAAAAGGTGGCTCTGGTTGACAAGGGTCTTGAGGAACGCACCAAGAAGTTGGAGGAGCGTTGCCTTGAGGAGGAGGAGGAGAAGGCCTGGGTGCGAGGGCAGTAACTCTACCAACAATAGTGTGCCCTCGCTGCCAGGGAGAAGAAAGTTAGGGGCTGGGAGAAGGACCTGGTCGACCGCCGGAACAAGATCTACCTCCGGGATGAGGGGCTCGGAAAACTTGAGAAGCAGGTTGCTGAAAAGATTCAGCAAAATACCAAAGAGGTTGAGCGCCTTGCTCACGAGAATTCTGAACTGGCGGTGGCCAAAAGATCATTGGAGGAACTGAAGGGCTTGAGGACTGCGGACTCCCTACAAGTTTGGGAGTTCGTGAGCAAAGCCAACGACGTGCTGACACCAATGGGCTTCAGTCCCGTGCGTCCGGATGATCTGGAGCCGGAGCCGGACCTGGCGTTGCAAGCGTTGAGCTCGGCGGGTAGCAAACTCTCCAAGGTGGGCGACGTCATCGCGGACCAGTTGGAGGTTGAGGGGCAATCCCTAGCGAAGAATGTCGCAGAGTATGTGCTGACGTGCTACACCAGCCAGGATCCCCAATTCCCTCTGGACCGGTACTTGTAGGTCCCGTCGAAGGAGAAGGTGAAGCCACCCGAGCCAATGTGTCGGAGGTTGCTCAGAAGGTCGCCCAGTTCTTCCATAGGGTCTAGGATCATCTCTGTAGCTCCCACTTGTATTCTCTCTTTTTCTTCCCCAATTTTGTAATCCCTTGTCTCCAGATGAATGAAATCCAAATTTTTGCGAATTTCATTTTTTGTCTTCAACACTTTTGTCTTCACTTGGCCCCCTGGTAGATGTACACAATTTAATTGTGAACATGTACCAAGAGGATATTGTGTTTTGTTGAAGACTCATTTGCTTCGAACTTATAGAGTGTAGGTCCGAAGTCTTCGATAGTGAAGGCCCCCTGAGGTTGTCGGAGCTTAGAAGCTCCGGCATTGGCTATCGTCGGAGCTTAGTAGCTCCGGCAATAGTCCCTATCAACGCGTAGAGCATCGATAGTTAGCCCTCCGGGGTGTCAGAGCTTAGTAGCTCCGGCACCTTTACCAACACGTAGTTTGTCTGCAGCAGACTCCGCTTGTGCGGTCTTCTCACCATCTTTTATTTTGCGTCGACGGCTGGCCCCCCCATCTTTACCAGAGCTTGGTTGCTCCGGTGATGCTCGTTTTCAATGTTTAACATCGATTACAAGCCACCTAGGGGGAGTCGGAGCTTTGTTAGCTCCGGCTTTTCTCCATCAACGTGGATTTTTTATTTTTCCTACACACTGAAGCCAAGAAAAATAGTAAAATTCGTTCCTTGCCTATAACTTCGTCGCGGCTTACGATTCCCAAGAAAGTTTTAGGTCAAAAGTGATTCTGAATACAACCGAATGTGTTGTCTTTTCTTCCAGATCCAATTGTACTTGGACCCGCCTTACTTCGGCCTGCCGGGATGTAGGTAGAGTGGCGTACTTAGGGTGCTTGACCAGGCTAAGCCAATAGCACACTCCAGCCCTAGATTGGCTTGGCGGCATTGAGGCGAGTGAGCCATGAACAATATTTGAATCCGAAAGAATTGACAATACAGCTCGAATTGTACATGAACCGATCAGACTAAAATTTCTTAAGAATTGCACAACTTTATTATAGACAAGAAAGAGAAAAATAAAAAATGTTGAGCCTGTAAAAAATAAATGCACGTGGAGTCTGTTTCACATGAAGATGTCTTTCATTATAGGTCCGGGGTACAGGGGAAACAAGTACACGCTTAGGGTACGGAACCAGGATAAGCGTGTTTAATTTCTCATTTGACCCAGGGTAGCTAGCCACACTTTTAGTCCTGGGACTGTGGCAAGTGTTGCATGAACTTTGAGGACCTTCCGGGAAAGGTCCGGCTGTTCTCTCGGAGGAACTACCCGACTCTGTACAATGACTCTATAACATACACCTTAAGTTACTACAGACTCACCTCCGTGATATTAAGTGTAGAACTTACGGAGGTGCTCGATATTCCAAGGATTTGGGAGAGGCGTCCCATCCTCGGTAGCAAAGCGAACGCTTCCGGGACGGGATACTTTAATCACTCGGAAGGGTCCCTCCCTGCTGGGGGAGAGTTTGTTTAACCCTTCTCTAGATTGTATTCTCCGTAGCACCAGATCGCCTTCCTCGAGCTGTCGGTTGTGTACATGCCGCTAATGATAGCGCCGAATGGCTTGGCGGTATCGGGCATTCCGAACAGCTGCTTGGCACCTTCCCTCCTCAAGGAGGTCTAGGTCTTCACGCCGGAGCTGGTCCTGCATGGCTTCATCGAAGGTCCGGACTCGGAGTGACCCCAAGGTGATCTTCGGAGGAAGGATTGCTTCAGCTCCGTACACCAGGAAGAAGGGTGTCTCTCCAGTTGACCGGTTTGGAGTTGTCCTGTTGGCCCATAGAGTGGGCGGAAGTTCTTCAATCCAGTTGGCTCCATGTTTTTTCAAGCGCTCATAGGTGCGCGTTTTGAGTCCTTTAAGGATTTCAGCATTTGCTCTCTCGGCCTGGCCATTACTTGCCGGGTGAGCTACGGAGGCGTAGCAAACTTGAATGACGAGGTCTTCACAATATCCTTGAAATGCAGAGCTTGTAAATTGGGTCCCATTATCAGTGATGATTTTGTTTGGGACTCTAAATCTGCATACAATGGACTGCAAAAAGTTGATAGCAGACTGCTTGTTGATTGTCACAACCGGAGTTGCTTCCGGCCATTTGGTGAACTTGTCAATGGCGACGTACAGGAACTTGTAACCTCCGACGGCTCTTGGGAAAGGTCCCAAGATGTCCATCCCCCACACAGCGAAGGGCCATGTCGGAGGTATCATTTGTAGGGGCTTAGCCGGTGTGTGAATTTGCTTTGCATGAAATTGGCATGCTTCGCATTTCTTCACCAGCTCAGTTGCATCCTGGAGTGCTGTAGGCCAGTAGAAGCCATGCCGAAAGGCTTTACTGACCAGCATGCGGGAAGACGCGTGGTTCCCACACTCGCCTCCATGGATTTATGCGAGGAGCTTGCAGCCTTCTTCCCTTGTGATGCACCGCATTAGGATGCCGTTGGCACCGCGTCGGTAGAGATCCCCTTTTACCAACGTGTATCTTTTAGCGAATCTGACTATCCGGTCAGCGGATACATCATCGTTAGGAAGGATGTTGTCTTTCAAGTAGCTCCGGATCTCCGAGATCCATGCATCGGAGCTAACTTGAGCATTTGAGTCTTGCGTGCTGGGTTGCTCAGAGCTTCCGACAGCACCTACGACCCTTGATGGCTGCCATGGTAACAGGGCCATCGGGACCGTCAGCTTTCGAATGCTGATCTCGCCCCCTTCGCTCAGTTCGGCAGGCTGAGCTGTGGGTTTTGACAACCTCCGGATAAAAGTTCCATCAGGAGCCGGAGCTCCGGTTGACGCTTTTATTGAGAGTTCGTTGGCTTCAGCGTTGTGGGCACGCTGGACATGGTGGAGGTCTAGAACTTCGAAGTCCTTCTGAAGCCTCTGGACTTCAAGTAGGTAAGCAGCTAGCTGGAGATTGTTGCAGGAGCATTCACCCTTCACTTGTTTAATGATGAGCTGTGAATCTCCCTTGACCAGCAACTGCTTGACACCGTATGACAGTGCCACCTTTAGTCCGTAGATGAGTGCTTCGTACTCCACCATGTTGTTGGTCGCCTTGAAGTCACGGTGTACCATGTATTTTACCTTCTCCCCGGTTGGTGCGAGGAGAAGGATTCCAGCTCTGCCCCCCTACTTTTGCATGGAGCTGTCGAAGTAGAGGGTCCAGTGAGGCTTGGTGAAGACCGGAGCTTTGTGTTCCGGCTTCTGCTCACTGGGCCCCCCAGAGTTTGATGGAGTGGGAGTCCATTCCGCCATGAAATCTGCCAATGCTTTACTCTTGATTGCTTGCCTTGAAATGAATTTGAGATCGAATTCAGCCAATTCCGCTGCCCACTTTGCAATATTCCCAATTGAGTTGGGATTATGCAAGATTGCTCTAAGTGGGTAAGAAGTCACCACTGAGATTTTGTGAGCTTGGAAGTAATGGCGAAGCTTCCTGGAGGTAATAAGAACTGCATAGAGCAGCTTATGCACCTCTAGGTATCGAGTCTTGGCATCATGAAGTACTTCACTGATGAAGTACACTGGGCGCTGAATGGTCCGGACCCTCCCAGAGGGGCCCGGAGCTTCCTCTTCATTGACCCGGATACTCCCGAAGGGATCCAGACTTTCTTCGGGGACCTCCGGGTCCTTGCTGGAGGAACCCGGAGCTTCTTCAGAAGCGACCGGGACCCTCCCGGAGGGGTCTGGGTCTTCTGAAGTAACTTCTTATGGAATCAAGTCTGGGAACTAGGACCCAGACTCGCTTTCAGGAACCTCCGGACCCTCCTGGAGGGGTCTGGATTCCTTAACATGGGATGGTTCTGGTCTCTCCGCAACCAGGACCATACTGACGACTTCATCAGTTGCTGAAATGTAAAGCAGCAAAGGCTCACCAGGGTTCAGAGCTACCAGAGTTGGTAGGGTGGTGAGGAGCTGTTTTAGCTCCTGGAACACCTTTTCTGCTTCATCAGATCATTGGAATGGTCCGGACTTCCTCAATAACTTGAAGAAGGGAAGTGCCCGTTCCGCTAGTCTTGAAATGAACCGGCTGAGGGCTGCTAGACATGCAGTCAGCTTTTGGACATCTTTGATGCGGGCTGGTGGCCGCATGTTTTCAATGGCTTTGATCTTCGCCGGATTAGCTTCTATGCCCTGGTGACTTACCAGGAAACCAAGAAGTTTTCCGGAGCTAACCCCGAAGACACACTTGTCTGGGTTTAGCTTTGTGCGGGTGACCCGCAGCTTATCGAAGACAGCCTGCAAAGTGTCAAGGAGTGACTCCTTGTTCTTGACCTTGACCATGATGTCATCGACGTACACTTCCACTATGTCTCTAATGAGTTCTTCAAAGGTTTTGTACATAGCTCGTACAAAGGTTGAAGCTGCATTCTTGAGACCAAATGGCATGGCTGTATAACAGTACAATCCATCTACTATGATGAAAGAGGTATGCTCTTCATCTTCCCTAGACATTCTGATTTGATGATACCCAGAATATGCATCTAGGAAACACAATAATTCACACCCGGAGGTGGAATCCACTATCTGATCTATTCTAGGTAGTGGGAATGGATCTTTTGGACATGCCTTATTTAGTGTTGTGTAGTCAATACACATTCGAAGCTTCCCGCCGGCCTTGGGCACAACGACTGGGTTTAACAACCATTTTGGATGGAAGACTTCTCGGATGAATCCAGCTTCGAGCAAATTCTTCACTTCTTGTCGAATGAAGTTCTGTTGCTCCATGGATTGCTTTCGAGGCTTCTGATGCACGGGCCAGGCATCGGGGTTGATATTCAGATTGTGCTCAATCACTTCCCTGGGGATCCCAGGCATTTGTGACGGTTGCCAGGCAAACACGTCGACATTATCCCGGAGGAAAGCGATGAGCGCGAGTTCCTATTTGTCGTTCAATCCCCCCAATATACGGGTGGTCTGAGTGGCATCGGAACCGATTTGGACGACTTTGACGGGAATGTTGGTGTCGCTGCTTGGCTGCACACGAGGTGCAGAAGTCGAGCCTCGCTGACGAACGCTCGGGGGTTTTGGAGCTTGCTCCTGTCTGGAGTCCTCCTCTTGCGTCGTAGTAAGCGCATGGTGTTCTTCCAGAGTAGTGCGATCTCCACGAATCCGGAGAACGCCTACTGGTGTTGGCATATTTAACACCAGGTAACCATAATGAGCAGCTGGCATGAATTTGTACAAGGCAGGCTTACCCAATATGGCATTGAAGGGTAAGTTGATCTGAGCAACGTCAAAGACCAACTTCTCGGTGCGATACTTCTCCTGGGTCCCGATGGTAACGGGGAGGGTAATAGCACCGAGTGGGGTAATGGCTCCCGGACCTACTCCGGAGAAAGGTCGGGAGGGGTGAAGATCCGAAGGTCGGAGCTGAAGCTTGGTAAAAGCTTCGAAGCTTATGAGGTTGAGCCCCGAACCTCCGCCTACCATAACATGGTGGAGCTGGATGTTATTGATGGTAGGAGATACCATCAAAGGTAACTGGCCTGCTCCAACCATGCTTCGAGGGTAGTCCGAAGCATCAAAAGTGATGGCTGTGTCCATCTACTTCCGATGAGGCTCCGCCCTGGCTGTAGGAGCTACAGCAGCCATGTCCCGACGCATTGTCTTGAGAATGCGGCGGGAGGTGATGTCCCATGATCCACCAAAGATGGTGTTCATGGTTTTCTGACGCTCGTTATTAGAGACGTCAGAATCGTTGCCAACGGAGGTGTAAACGGCCTTCAGGACCTTTTTAGGATCCTGAAAACCTAACTCCTCTTCAGCTGGATCTTTGTCAACTTTTTGTTTTCCTTCCCTCTGTCGGAAAGGAACTTCTTCCTGACACTTGTTGTAGCGCTCGGCAAGGTTTTGGACCCCCGACAGTCTTCCTAATTGTGGATGTCCGTTTTGTGAATTGGACACCACACCTTGGGTTTGCCACCCTCTTCAGAAGACGGTCGAGGTCGCTTCTCGGGGCGTGGCCCCCGGCCACCCGGAGCTACTGCAGCTGCAGCATTAGATGCACCGACCAACGGCTTCTTCTTGCCGTTGGTATTTTTCTTCTTCTTGCCGCACCTGGAGGTAGTGGCTTCTCCTTTGGAGGATTTCTTGTGATCCTCCGGAGGTGGTTTGGAGTGCATTTCACGGCCCTCCGCAGCTCTGGCACATTTGTCAGCCAAGATGAAGAGTTCTGTGACACTGGTAATCTCCTTGATCGCCAGTTTCTCCAGCATCTTCTTATCCCGCACACCCTGTCTAAATGCCACAATGACAGAGGCGCTAGAGATAGAAGGGATAGTGTTTCGTACCTGAGAGAATCTCTGGATGAATGATTGCATGGATTCTCCTCCTTTTTGCACAACCGCAAAAAGGTCCACTTTGGTGCCTGGTCGGGTGTATGAACTCCCGAAGTTGGCGGTGAACTGCCGGCACAACTCCTCCCAACTGTTGATGGAGTTGGGTCGAAGGCTCATAAACCAGGACCGCGCGGTCCCAGTTAAAGCCACTGGAAAATAATTGGCCATTACGGCCTCATTTCCTCCAGCTGCCAGGATAGCAGCGGAGTAAATCTGAAGAAATTCGACGGGATTAACGGTCCCGTCAAACTTCTCCGGCAGGTGAGGCCGGAATTTCTGTGGCCACCTGACCATACGCAGATGCATGGCCAGGTGTGAACAGCCTCCTCCTACTCCTTCAGGAGCAGGAATGTCCTGAGCTTCTCGTCTCTCACGAGCACGCTCAATATGGACTCAACCATCTTGTTGGCGGTATCGGCGATCAAGCTCCGCCCGGAGGTCATGAGTTGAAAGCCTTGATACCGTGTGAGTGCGTCGTGCCCCGGAGGGCAACGACGTTACCTGCTGTGACACAACACGTCTCCTGCTGTTGGAAACGTGTGGACCAAGTTTGCTAGACAAGGTCCGTCGCTGCGATGGGGCCCGTCCTGAAGGAGGAGGACCCTGGTTGCTGATGTGGTCGGCTGCTGCTGCAACCAAGTGTTCCACATCGGCCCTCCACTGCTCCAGTGCATCCCGGGATGCATCCGGAGGTGGTGGGCACTGAAGGAGAGCACGTGCTGCATGGAGCGCGTGTTCCGGGTTGTCATGATTCACCGACGCAGTGATTGACGCCGGTGCACCATCGCGTTGCCCAGCTTGATTTGCTGGTAGAGGCGGCGGTGGTGGAAGTGTGACTCCTGCTGGAACCGTGGTTCCTGCTAGTGGCTGCATATTGGAGGTATTGCCCCCAACAGCTTGAACAGCAGGATGACCATTGGATGATCCAGCGACGGAGTTCACCATTCTTGAAATCTCAGGCGCCCCTACCTGGCGCGCGAACTGTTGGTGGTTTTGATCTGGCAGATCTCCCGACACTACTAAGGTGTTTGCTGAGTTTGAAGTTCGGTGTGGGCGCGGAGAGATTCAAGAAGGTGAAGTGTTAAATGACACAGGAGACACGAAGATTTACGTGGTTCGGGCCGCCTGAGCGTAATACCCTACTCCACGGGGTGTGTTGGTGTTGTATTGGATGTATGAGCTCAACGTAAGTTGAGAGTGTAGAGTGAGCGCGTCGAGTCCTCCTCTATGTATCGTCGGCCTGTCCTTTTATAGTACAAGGGCAGGCTGTTACAAGTTAGCCTGGCCCGACATGTGGCCCCAGCGGTTACTAATATTGATACACATTTGATGCGCTTAATTACCCTTAATAACCGAGTTATGGGCTTTGACAGCACCGTTACTGGTAATTAAGGTCGTCCGATTGTGTGTCATTAATATTGTATTAATGACACTTAATCGGGTCTTGAAGTCCTTGATTCCCCTTTGAAGATCCGGAGCCGTTGTGGAGTCTTCCGGAGGTTAGAGGCTGAAGATCCGACGGTTGGACACGTGGCAGCTCTGTAGCATACTGTGGGGAACAGATAGGTCCGGTGCCACCTAACACGTGTCAGTTCTGGAGCTTCCCTCAGTCTGGGGTTAGGTCCGGGGGTGCCGCTATGGTACATAGCCCAGAGCTTCCCCCTTGTGGGCGGTAGCTCCGGTTTGATAGTACACGTGGCGACCCTGGGACTAACCATGTTGGGGAAGCGGGTCCGGTTATGTCTGACATGTGGGCCTCCGAAGGTCTTCAAATCAAGTAGATGACATTCCCTTGAGATCTTTGCAATCCCAAGGGGTATATGGTACCAAGGGTACCGACAATACCCTTTAACAAAAGGGTGATTTGCGAAACTGACCTCATTTTTCACTTTAATTGTACGGTTAACCCTTCTTTTTAGAGTTTGTGTATTGGACCCAGTTTTTTTTAAAATGAGCAAATGAAATGACCCTACTCTGTTAAACCACTTAACGACGTTAACTCCATGATGAAAAGACATATTTACCCTTATACAATTGACCTTACTTTTTATTGTATTATTCATTTATGACCTTACTTTGTACATGAAAATCAACATTATGTCTGTCATCACTACGTAAGAAACCCAAATAGGAGATAAAGATGGGATACATGCTCAAAGTAGCGTGTCTCTGATGTGGTTAAGCGAGACGTGCCCACTTCAGCGAGGATCTGACATGGCTCCGTTGAAAGTACAAGGAGACGAGTTACAATACAGCCTGTCTCAGTTAAGTAGGTATCCGAGATGCACCCTCCTCTTCGACAAATGGGCGACACGCTTATAACAAAGCGCGTCTCCTTTCTACGAAAGAAACGCGACAAACTTTATAAAAAGCACGTCTCCTTTGTCTTCAGTTACAGACAAACATGAACATGTCGCTGAACGATGAAACTCATTCATTCACAGTTGAACACACAAGATACTTATCACATAGATGAACACAGATAACACAAGCATTCATTAACAATATATTACAAAACACAAGAAAAAAGTACAAGACACAAGAAAAGAAAACAACATCAACTAAAAAAACAAAAGAAAACCTAAATACTACTCCTCCTCCTCGCCTCCTCCTCCTTCTCCTCCGGCGGTCATCCGATGCTGGTGTAACAGGAGCCCTGGCCGGCTGCTCCGACTTCTCCGCAGATTGCTCCGGCTGGTCTAGATTCGGCAGTGCAACCTCGCGACTGAGGTTCCTTGCCATCGTTCCCACCAGGATACTGCGGCACTCGACGCCGAGCACCTTTGCCATAGTCTTGAGCAGCCTCTGGAATCGGTCGAACAACATCTCGAGCAGATCCTTGTTGAGCCTCTCGGGGGAGCGGCATCACTGTTTCTTGCTGGTTGGCTCCCTTGGCGGGTTTGGTGGTGGAACGTTGGCCATGGTGGGTTGTGTGCGTGGAGAAGACGAACGAAGAGAAGAGTAAAAACTGATGGCGCCTTATATAAGGCCTGTGCAGAGATACAAAATGGAGACACACTAATCAGCGAAGAGTGTCTCCTATGCTCGTCGTCTTCCTCTCCTCTGCTAAAAGGGAGATGCACTCTTATGAAAAGCGCGTCTCCCATTACCCACGTCTCCTTTAGCTTGGTGATTTTCTCCATTTTTCTTCGGTTCACTGTTGATATCACACATCACTGAACTTAGAGCAGATTCACTTGATTACTAAATCATTCACTTGTCCAGAACATAATCAAAATACTTCATGTTTCCAATTGCTTTCACACAGTTCACTGTTCACACAATGAACACACCACACATTCATTTACTCACACAGTTGAGCACACAAGAAAATATTCATTCACAACACTGGAACACGGTTGAACATAGATAAATTTCATTCATTAACACATTATATTACAAAACACAAGAAAAAGAACAAGAATACACAAGAAAAGAAAAACATCCACTGAAAACAACAAAGAAAAACTAAATCCTCCTCCTCCTCCTCCTCCTCTGGTGGCGACTCCAACGCTGGTGCAACAGGAGCTTGAGCCGGCTGTGCCAGTTGCTCCGGCTGCACCGCGGTGCAACACCGAGACCGGGGTTGCTCAACATCGTCACCACCAGGTTTCTGCGGCCCTCCAAGCATAGCACCTGGGCCATCGTCTCGAACAGAATGTCGAGACGATCTGCCACCACCTGGAGGGCGTAGAGGTAGTGGCCGAGGGTACCCATTCCAGTAAACTGTGGAAGGGTACCCAGACCCAAGAAACTCATGGCCCGAGACGTATTGTTGTACGCCTCTTAAGGAAAGCTGAGCGCGTTGCAACATCATATAAGGCATTGAGCACAGTTTCCAGTTGGACATGCCTGTATACGAAGATGTTGTTCCTAGCTTCAGCACACCGTGGCGCACCTTTGCATATGGCGTGCCCGTTTCAGCCACAAAATAATGCGAGACACACTTTATATATGTCCGTCTCTGATTTTGACCTATTTTTAGCTATTGTGCACTCTCTGGTGAAAATTTTCGCGCAAAGCTTGCACTCTCTCGACCAAATGGAGACGCTAAAATGAGAGACGAGTGTTATAGAGGCTCGTCTCCAAGTTTTGCCATTTTTATCTCTCGCACGCTCTCTCCCAACACTTGGCGAAAATTTTTAGCTCTCGCGCGCTCTCTCGACCTAGAAACCACAGCTCCTGAGCACGCCGTCGCCGTCCCTCTTCCTCAACTCGCTCTTCATCATTGTCACACTACCGCCGTCGACCCTAACCTTCATCATCAAAGAGTTGAGCATGCTAGATCACGTCGCCCCGTCTCCTGTCCCCGGAGCATGCCGCTGCCTCGACCTTGACCTTGGTAATCGGTATGAGCACGCCGCCACCTTCACTTAAGTGGTAATGTTCTCCCTGTCCCCTGAGCACGTCGGGCTGCTGTCATCGGAGAGTTGAGGAATCGCCGCTCCAGCGCCTCCGCCAGCTCATCCCGGAGCACGCCGTCACCTCGTCCCTTGTCCCCGGATCAAGCCGCCGCCTCGACCGTGCCCTCAAGTGTGCATTTCAGTGATTTTATTGAATTTGAGGATGTCCAATGAAGGCTCATCGTTAATGAAGTCATTGATCCAAAGGGAGAATTTTCATTACGGTATACATTCATCTTCCTTGTTTATGTCCAATGCATAAGTATTGTTGTATATAATGAATTCTGATTCACAAACCCTTGAAACTATGGGAACTGTGGTTGACACTAGCATTTGCCATCCCAGTGAGTTTGATTTCTACCTCTACAGCCATGCTAGAATCAAGGTACCTATGCGATAATTGGTTTTTCTCTCATGAGTTTTTGATATTAGATTATTAATGGATCAGTGGAATGTAAATTGTTTGTTTTTTCAGGGAACAAGCACACCATCTCACTACCATGTCCTTTATGATGAGAAATTTATTTTCTGTTGATGCTCACCAACTGCCTGTGCTACAAGTAAGTTCGGTTCTTCATTCACTAAAACTTATTGTGTTTATTACAATTGTATACCAATTTGTTACTAAGCCTTCAGATATTTGCTTCCTTATGTGATTGTTTAAGCAAATGTGACTGCAACTTGATATTGTTTTATATGATAGTGATTTTATTGAATTTGAGGATGTCTCTGTCGGGGCATTAGAGACTATGAAGTATCATCGTTAATGAAGTCATTGATCGGGAGAATTTTCATTACGGTACACAGGATTAGATGATGACAGTTATTATATGTGTAATTAGTTACATTATAATCAGGATGAACAGGGGGGCATTCTTTGTTGTGTAATTAGTATACTTGATAACTACGATTGACACTTTGTTAATATTTGATTGGTCGATATAATTTAAGTTGTGATATTTTTGGCTTTACATATGTTCATGTATGTGTATGTTACTGACACTGGCAATGCGGCTGCCAAATCCTGACTAGCTCTAGGATGCAGCCAACAACCAGGTTAATTAGGGGTGAGGGCACCTAATAGGAGACCCTGCCTGTAAACAATTGCGACGACCTGTAACAGATGTCGTGGATTAACTAAATAAAGGAGACAAGCTCCCTTAAAACCCGTCTCAGATCAATAAACAAATCTGCGACGGGTTGCAATAAAGCACATCTCGGATCAGTCAATAAATCTGCAACGCGCTATGTTAGTGCTTATCTCGCATGTACACTGATAGGCGACACACAAGAATCACGTCTCCAATGACACCGTAAAGAACGTCTATTATGACTAAAAAAAAGGAGACGCACTTCCTTTGGGCATGTCTCGCACTTTGACTGATCGGCGGCGCGCTTGCCATTCGTGTCTGATGACAACGTAATGCGAGACGCAACGGCAAAGATGCACAATTTGTTCATCTCCCTTCTTTGCTCGGGCACGTCTCGGATGAGCCTTTTTACGTAGTGCATTAAAATGAAATTTCAACACTAATTGATTTTTTTAATAATTTAGATTGGATGAAATTTATAAATCATATTCAATTTAAATTTATGAGAATTTCAACCAGGGTACACCTGTACAGTTAACATTCAATTATTATACACTAACTGTACCAAATTAGTATTACGTCTGTCGCCCGTGCACTGTTGCTGCCACCATCAACCCTTCGCATTCACGCTCCGTCAGCCGGCGCCCTGCGAGATTTGGCAGTGCCGCCCACTGGCATGCACGGGCCTTAAGCCAGTGCTGCCCCCTCGCACACGCGAGACTCTGCCACCGCCTCCCTTACGCATGCACGCCGTCGCCCTGCGATAAGCAGGTCAATTGCGAGACCTCCAAACCGAAGTGTCCAGTTGCGGGTTAGGGAGGGGCACTTTGGTGAATTCTTTTATTGATGTAATTATTTTTATTTCTTAAACAATTCAGATTATGTGGGACTAACAGAACAGTTAACTCAGGATCAGATAGTGTTTTCATTTTAAAATATAAGGGTCAAACGTGCAAACCCTAAAAAAAAGGATTAACAATTAGATATTATAATAGGGTCATTGAGACAATTGTCCCTTAACAAAATAGTTTGTCAGCCGCTGCTACTGAACGTGAGTGATTTCTCTGTGCCTCCTCTGCGTGGACCGCGTGCTTTAGTGGGGAACTGGCGGTGGTTTCTATGGGAATATCACCTCTTTTTTCTTTTAAGTCCTTTAGAAGGAATTTTTCTATTTTTAGCGTATTAATTTTTTTTAATATTAATAGCCGACGATTTAATTTTTTTCGCAAAAGTAGCAGCCAAGTCGCAATACTGAATTGCGAGTTGCTGCGCGGAATCGCGATTTGCACACATGGCGCCGCACGAATGACTTTTGACCGGTCAAGATTCTCGTTAGAAAGCGGAATGGCGATTCGCGATTCTGATTTGCGAGCCGCGATCCGGAATGGCGCATGACCCCACAGTCGGTCACGAGGCGCTGGACTGTTGCACCTCTTGGGCTATAAAGATGCGGCGCCGGCTCCGGCTTCCACCGTGAGGAGCACTCGGGTTAAACCAGGAGAGGAGAGGAGAGGAGAGGAGAGAAGAGAAGAGAAGAGAAGAGAAGAGAAGAGAAGAGGAGAAAACAAAAG
The DNA here is from genome assembly GCA_036927565.1 of Tuctoria greenei. NCBI lineage: Eukaryota > Viridiplantae > Streptophyta > Magnoliopsida > Poales > Poaceae > Tuctoria > Tuctoria greenei. Next base: position 104,864,464 of record JAYESD010000003.1, on the reverse strand, counting down.
AGCAAGGTATGATATTTTTTATTTAGTTAGTTAATATTATATTACTTTTATTTTTATTAATAGTAATATTATTTGATAGTAGTAATTGTTTTTTGATTTAATTAATTAAGTTTGTATTAATTTTATAATATATTTATTATTATTAGTAGTAACAATAAGTATAAATATTTGTATTATTATTAGTAGTAATTTCTATTGCGTTATTAAGTAGGTGTAATTAGTAGTATGTTAGATATGTTTTTATTACGAGTAATAGTAAGTTTTTTAAATGTTGTATGTTAGCAACGTAATAGTGTTGCATTAATATTAATATATTATTTAAGAATTATATATATAATAAATAAATATATATAATTTAGTAGTAAATTTATATAATTTTAATAGATGAATAAACATTATTGAAAAATTATATCATTGAGAGATAATTAACTGCATACAATGCAGTAGTAAGTAGGCATTTGGAGGCCTACTTGTTGTGGTTGTTCGGATAGGTGACGTTCACGAGTAGTCACTGAGACTCGGTGGACAGACATTTGATATACTTTGCTAGGGAGATTGCAGATGCAACACCGGAGGACGTCCCACAGTACTCATGGGCCTCTGCTGTGCTCGTAGCTACGTATCGGGCCCTTTGTGACGGTTGCACGAAGGTAAAATTAAAATTATTCTATCATTTAACTATGTTCATCGTACTAAAATTCTAATTTGTATTTTCCTTGCAGGCAGGTAAACGAGGCTGGTAATTTCACAGGTTGTCCGTTACTTCTGATTTTGTGGTCGTATGAGCGTTTCGTGATTGGTCGACCGGAGGTAAATCAAACTCCGTACGAGCAGTCTTATTACGGGGAGGATGACGTCGATGCTCCGACGATGGGTACACTTTGGTGTCGACGCGTGGTACGTTTTATTACAGTTGTTTATCATTTCATTTTCCTGTATTTAAATAATTGGTAATTAATATCAAATTCGTGTTATGCAGCGTTCGTGGGATACGAAGCACCCACACAGGATGTATCCACACTTTGTCGAATAATTCGATCGCTTATGTGGTGATGAAGATGTCATTTAAACACCGTAGTCTTCTGCGGCCGTTTCAGATTGAGCATCGCGCGGGTTGTCTACATTGTGCAACCGAGACTATGACTATTGGTGGACACAGAAAGGTCTCGTGTTTGATGTCTACATGGAGGAGTACTCATTATATCGGGTCATGCATCAGTTTGGTCGTGAGCAACCGTTTCCCATGCCTAGAGGTCTTCCGCTTCCGAAGGAATATCATGAGTAAAATTTCTTTTACACAATACAAATCCAAATGTTTTATTCATGATTTGTAGCGTTATTTTACATATTGCAGGTACTAGCATAAGGGTCATGCCATTGCGGTTTACGGGACCTGTATGGTGCCATGGGTGCAACGATGGACAGCGGCACTGGAGGACGTAATTGATGATATGTGTGCCTTCACGATTCAGGGGTATGTGGAGTACCTACGGTGGTACGTTCCTCGTACACGAACAAGAGTCAAGTATGCGCCAATGATCCCCGCGCCACACATTCCTTCTACATGGGACACGTATCCGAGCCATCGAGAGCATGAAACCTTCATAGCGGTAACAAAATCTTTTCAATTTTGCATCATATTTTCTACTTTACTTACGGATCAAAATTAGTAACACTTCTTTTCCATTTTGCAGCACGATGTGTTGCGCGAGGCAGATTATGAGTCTGCTGCAGTGTTAGATAGAGTGTCTCACAACTTACACGTGGAACACTCTGAGTTGGTCCATACGCTGAGGAAGGTGAACCGTATGATAAAAAATGCCATCAAGTATTTAATGTGCACAGTTACCAGATGCTCCACCACCACCGACACAACCCTCACAGGATCCGTTTACCACGCCTGCGCCTCCAGAACGCCTTGTTAGGAACAGTCATCCTCCAGACTACTACACATACAATGATGATCAGGTGAGGCATCAGGCATGCCCTAAGCATGGTAGGCGCGATGAGTTGTCGGTTACAATATTTATGTATTATGGACCATTATGCGTTACTTTGATTATGAACGATGTTAATTATGAATGATATTGTTGATGTCATGCTATTATTCACATTATCTTGCAATGTCTTACGTTGTCGATATGACCGTTATGAAATATTTCTTGATATAAAATGACAAAAATATAACATACATGTCATGTAAGAGTCATCAACATCATCTACTATGAAAAAAGTAATGATCACTACGATCATTGTGCATTGTGTTGTCCACATCAATCATAAAGTGGTTCACGTACGAGTTGTCAACATCATCTGCTAAGAAAAAAGTAATGATCAATGTGATTAGTATGTTGTCCACATCAACCATAAAGTGGTTCACATACGAGTTGTCGACATCATCTGCAAAGAAAAAGTAACCATTTATGCACACTGTGTTGTCCACATCAATCATAAAGTGGTTCATATCAATGCCATCAGTTTGTTATCCACATCAATCATAAAGTGGTTCAGTAAAGCACATCACTCATTGTCCTGTTCGTATTAAAATATTCATACCATCAACGTTCGCCCCCTATAAATAGGACTACTCGTAAGTACTTGTGTTCTTCACCCAAGTGATAGAAAAACAATGGCTGGTAGAGGTTGTGGTAGGCATGGAGGTGAAACAATAGCGAGTACAAGTCGTGGTAGGCGAGAAGGTGCAAACTTTAGAGCAGTGCCTGAAAATTACTTGATAGGAGGTCCGACTTGGTACAAACCAGTATTGGATGACTACTCGCTTTATACTAAGAGTTATTTTGGCCCGTTTCATCCTCTACAACCATACGACGCCAGCAAACATGAGTGACCTAAGTGTCGTTATGACCTTGATTGTATTGTCCAAATGATGGATGGAGGAGATGACAGCGACCGTCGTTTCTTTCGTTGTTCTGTTGGTGGATTAAGTATTAAATATTATCTATAGATATCTTTCATATATGCAGTTTTAGTAACAATACTTTAGTTTTAGTGTTATTACAACGACAAGAACTGTGGATATACATTGTAACACCCTCATTTTCATGCATCATGCCCTACATACATTCATATACATGTTTAACATTAACCCACATCAAGAGGAATGAGTTTAAATTTGATTTGGAACAAAACCGCACTTAAAATGCTGAAAAGTGCAGACTAGTCCAATTTTAGTGAGGACTAGTCCGATTTCTCTCTGACTAAAAACAGACTTGTCCATTTTTGCTGCGGACTAGTCCGATTTTGCCTCTGGAAACTTTCGGACTTGTCCGATTTTTTGCGGACTAGTCTGATATTCCAAGAATCCTTGAAAATTTGCTAAGTCCCTGGACTTGTCCGGACTAGTCTGATGTTCTAGCGGACTTGTCCGTTTTCCTCCCTGACTAAAGTCGGACTTATCTGATTATTGGCCAGACTTGTCCATTTTCTCTCTAGACAACTTCGGACTAGTTCGGTCCTTTTCGGACTTGTCCGATATTTCGCGACTCCGGGTTGATCTTTTGTTTTACGACTTGTTTCTTGGGTTTCACGTTAAGTGGGCCTAGGGACGTCGTGCCTAACTCTTTTAGAGCCCATGTGGGACTCTAAACCGGCCTCTACTCCTCTGAACTCGATATCCATCTAACCCTAGCCTCAACCTCTATATAAACAACCCACCCCTTGGCTTGACATCTATTTGCCACTTTTCCACCCCACCCAAACCCTAGTTCGTGGAGAGACGCCATCAAGAAGGGAGAAGGAGATCCCAAGCAAGAAGAAGAAGAGGAGGAAATGAAAGAGGATCAAGATCTCCATCAAGTTTCGTTCTTCATCACCAAATCATCTCCAAGTTCATCACCAACCCTAGATCATCAAGATCCAAGTGTTGCCTCCAAGTTTCTTGATTCATTGGAGTCCTAAACACCTGGCATATCTTCTATTTCCTTTTCCTTACATGAATTCAACCCCAAATCTCCAAATTCACGTCGATCTAGAAAACCCTAGTTCGCTAGTTCTGCGAAGTGCGGACTAGTCCGGCCTTTTGCAGAATAGTCTGATTTTCCTGGTTAAATTGTGTTGAATTGATTCTAAAATTTGATCTAATTACATCCAAACCTATATAAACTTGTAAAGATCTATTAGAACTAGTTAGTGATCATTAAAAGCAATCTATTAACTTCTACCTTGCATTTGCATTAATCATGCATGTCATGCCATATTGAGTAATATATGTGCACTCTTTGATTGTGTTCTTGTCTTGTATGTTTATTGTGTGGATTAGACGGATTTGCGCTAGAGAGTGTTGCAGAGGATCTCCAGCACCAAGAGTTTGAAGGCTTTGACCCTAATCAACAGCAAGAGCAAGGCAAGTGTCCTTGAAGCATATCGATCTTGTTTTGAAATAAATGTTTAGTTTGCAAAACTGCACGCTTGTGTAAATTTGATGGGAATCCTATGATAGGAAGTTTACTAGCTTTGTTTAACCACCCTTCTCACCTGGGATATATGATAGAGAGCCGGGATGGGATTTTTACCTTTTTGCTTCTCTTAATTAATTGGGATGGAAGAACAACTACACTACTTAATTTAATTATGGTTGACATGAACTGGTTAAATTTGATATGGTATTGGGTGATCTAAGCAAGCCTGGTATGTGGATGGGTTGGATGTATGGTGGTTTTGCTTGCTTTAGATCTAAGGACCGGTTCGTGGAGCGAACATCCAGGATTTACAATGCCACCATGAGGCCAAGTATGGGTGCGGTGTAACTAATTAAATAGGGCTTTGCCAGTGCTATTTGGACCATTAAGGATGCTCGGGGAAGGGTAGTCAGATTGGGTTTGTTGATGATTGGTGGGACTACCCTGGGATCCGAATGGATCAAGAGGGGGCCCTTGGTTTTAGGTGTGCTCAGTTGGAGGCATCGCCACCGGTGAAACCTTAGTGGGGTCTAAATAGGATAGTAATCCCTTTGTAAAGGCTATTTTGTGATCTCTTGGCCACACACCTACGGAAGTGTGAGACGTCATAATTGAGATTCTATAGTCATCGAAAGGTGATGAAATCACAAACACGTGGGTAAAGTGGTACAACCTCTGCAGAGTGTGTCTAAAACTATCATGATAGTCGTGCTCCCAGTTATGAGCAACCTGGACCCTCACATGATTAGAGAAAACTTGGTATTGGGATGGTGTTTGGGTTGGTTATGGTTTGGTAATGGTTATGAATTAATTTCTGGTATTGAATATGGATATTGGTATGTGATGATGGATATGGAATATGGACTGGTACTATGATCTTACTTAAGGTTTATGATGGTCTATTCACATAGATGTAATATATTGCTTTTCAAATGTTTTAATATACTTTTCAGCACTCAACCATTATTATATTTGTCATTTGAATCAGCTACATGTCATACTTTCCACACTTGCTGAGTACGACATGTACTCACTCTTGCAACCCCCCAATGCTAAGTCAGGCCTTGGTCAAGGAAGCAATGCGCTGAGGCAAAACCCAAGACCCAATGGAGGACAACCACAAGGGAATCGTGGATAGCAGAATTTTGCTCGTGGCAATGTAAACCATGTCTCTACGGAGGATGCTCAACAAGCGGATGACGTGGTCATTGGTATGTTTCTCGCCAACTCCAACCCCGCGACTATGTTATTTGATTCTGGAGCACCGCATTCATTCATTGCATCGAAGTATGTTGCCAAGTATAGTTTGCCTATCTCTCATATGAAGTTTACTCTATTGGTTAAGTCTCCTGGAGGAGAGATGAGGACAAATATAGTATGTCAAAAAGTAAGCCTTAGAATAAGGGGGGTAGACTTCTTCGCCAACCTCATTGTTTTGGATTCTCAAGGATTGGACATTATACTTGGTATGGACTGGTTGAGGAAGGACAATGGAGTTATTGAGTGTGCCACAAATACGGTGAAGTTGACCAATGAAGAAGGGATCACCGTAGAATTTCAAGCATCTCAAACCGCACCGAAGCAATTGGAGCTGAATCATATGGACAGTGCCGCAATTGAGGAGATTCCGGTGGTGTGTGAATTTTTGGATGTTTTTCCGGATGAGTTGCCAGGTATGCCACCTGATCGAGACATTGAGTTTGTTATTGATTTAATACCTTGAACTGCACCTATAGCAAAGAGGCCGTATAGGATGCCTCCTATGGAATTAGCGGAGCTCAAGAAGCAAATTCAAGAGCAACTAGAGAAGGGTTTCATTCAGCCAAGCTCTTCACTTTGGGGAGCGCCCGTTCTATTTGTGGACAAGAAGGATGGATCCCAAAGGATGTGCGTAGATTACCGAGCTCTCAACGAGGTAACAATCAAGAACAAGTACACCTCGCCATGCATAGAAGACTTGTTTGATTAGATGAAGGGTGCTTGTGTCTTCTCTAAGATTGATTTGAGGTTGGGATACTTTCAAATGAAAATTAGACTGTAAAACATACCTAAGACAACTTTTAGGACATGGTATGGATCTTATGAGTACACGTGATGTCTTTTGGATTGACAAATGCGCCTGCCTACTTTATGTACCTCATGAATAAGGTCTTCATGGAGTACTTGGACAAGTTCATCGTGGTGTTTATCGATGATATTATGATCTACTTGAAGGATGAGAAGGAACATGAGGAACACTTGAGGCTTACGTTGCAGAAATTGAGGGAGCATCAATTGTATGCCAAGTTCAACAAGTGTCAGTTTTGGTTGCAAGAGGTGTCGTTTTTCGGTCATATAATCTCAGGAGGAGGAGTATCGGTTGACCCAGGAAAGGTGAGGGACGTGTTGAAGTGGGAACCGCCGCAAAATGTCAAGGAAATAAGGAGTTTTATTGGGATGGCTGGATATTACCGTCGATTCATCAAGTACTTTTCCAAAATAGCCAAGCCAATGACGGAATTGCTAATGAAGGGAAAGGCATTCCAATGGACTCAAGCTTGTCAAAACAGTTTTGAGGAGTTGAAGAAGAGGTTGACAACAGCCCCAGTTTTGATATTGTCGGATGTAAGCAAGAGCTTTGATATTTATTGCGACGCATCGAGACAAGGACTTGGATGTGTATTGATGCAAGAAGGTCAAGTGGTCGCCTATGCATCGAGACAATTGAAGAAACATGAGCAGAATTACCCAATGCATGAACTTGAACTAGCAGTCGTGGTACATGCATTGAAGATTTTGAGACACTATATTCTTGGACATAGGTGTGAAATTTATACGGATCATAAGAGTTTGAAGTATATTTTCACACAAACAGATCTGAATTTGAGGCAACGAAGATGGTTGGAGCTCATCAAAGATTATGATTTGGGGATCAACTATCATCCGGGAAAAGCCAATGTAGTGGCCGATGCTTTGAGTAGGAAAGGAGTAAGTCATCAACTCACAGTTCGAGAGTTACCATCCGAGTTATGTAAGGAGTTTGAAAGGTTGAACCTTGGATTTGTGAATGAGATGGAGATGATGGAGTTAAACCCAACCTTGGAGCAAGAAATTCGAGAGGCACAAACCAAGGATGAGGAAATTCAGGAAATCAAGGAAAGGACCCAAGAGGGGAGAGAATTCAGATTTGATGAGGATGAACATGGTACCTTATGGCTGGGAAAAAGGATTGTCGTGCCTAATGTGAAGCATATTCAGGAGACGATATTAAAAGAGGCACATGACTCACCTTACTCAATTCACCCCGGTTGTACGAAGATGTACAAAGACTTGAAGACTTGCTATTGGTGGGATAGCATGAAGAAGGACATAGCTGAATATGTAGCATTGTGTGATGTGTGTCAACGAGTCAAGGTGGAACATCAAAGGCCAGCAGGGTTATTGCAGCCATTGAAGATTCCAGAATGGAAGTGGGAAGAGATCGGTATGGACTTCATAGTTGGTTTACCACGTACTCAGTCCGGTTACGACTCAATTTGGGTAATTATGGGTCGGTTAACGAAGTCAGCCCACTTTATTCCCGTCAAGACCACCTATAATGGAGAGAAATTAGCGGAACTGTATATGGGAAGAATAGTATGTTTGCATGGAGTTCCGAAGAAGATAGTCTTGGGTAGAGGTTCACAATTCACTTCCAGGTTTTGGCAAAAACTGCATGAAGCTTTGGGAACGAGGTTGAATTTGAGTTCAGCATATCACCCTCAAACGGATGGACAAACCGAGAGGACCAATCAGATTTCAGAGGACATGTTAAGAGCTTGTGCTTTAAAGCATGGGAAAGGTTGGGACAAGAGCTTGCCATATGCAGAATTTTCATACAACAATAGTTACCAAGCAAGCTTGAAAATGTCACCATATGAAGCGCTTTATGGAAGGAAGTGTAGGACACCTTTATTCTGGAGTGAGGCAGGAGAAACTCAAGTATTTGGACCCGATGTGTTGCAAGAAGCTGAAAAACAAGTCTAGGTTATTCGTGAAAATTTGAGGGCTGCCCAATCAAGACAAAAAGGCTTTGCGGACAATAAAAGAAGGAAATTAGCCTTTGAAGTGGGAGACTTCGTTTACCTCAAGGTGTCACCAATGAGAGGTCATAAGAGGTTTAACATAAGAGGCAAGCTAGAACCTCGCTACATTGGACCATTCAAGATTTTGGACAAAAGAGGAGAAGTAGCATATAAGTTGGATATGCCAACTCATCTTTCAGATGTTTGTGATGTTTTTCATGTTTCCCAGCTCACGAAGTGCTTGAGAGTACCAGAAGAACAAGTGCCAATGGAAGGATTGGAATTAGAGGAAGATTTGACTTATGCCGAACAACAAATCAAAATTTTGGAAGGCAAGGAGAGAGTCACAAGGAACAAGGTTATTAGATGGTGTAAAGTTCAATGGAAGCACCACACAGAAAAAGAAGCAACGTGGGAATTGGAGGATGATCTCAAGAAGGAATTTCCCTATCTCTTCTCTTCCGCATCGAATCTCGAGGGCGAGATTCATTTTTAGGGGGGTAGGTTTGTAACACCCTCATTTTCATGCATCATGCCCTACATACATTCATATACATGTTTAACATTAACCCACATCAAGAGGAATGGGTTTAAAATTGATTTGGAACAAAACCGCACTTAAAATGCTGAAAAGTGCGGACTAGTCCGATTTTAGTGAGGACTAGTCCGATTTCTCTCTGACTAAAAACAAACTTGTCCGTTTTTGCTGCGTACTAGTCCGATTTTGTCTCTAGAAACTTTCGAACTTGTCCAATTTTGTGAGGACTAGTCCGATATTCCAAGAATCCTTGAAAATTTGCTAAGTCCCTGGACTTGTCCGGACTAGTATGGTGTTCCAGCGGACTTGTCCGTTTTCCTCTCTGACTAAAGTTGGACTTGTCCGATTTTTGGACAGACTTGTCCGTTTTCTCTCTGGACATCTTCGGACTAGTCCGGTCCTTTTCAGACATGTCCGATATTTCACGATTCCGGGTTGATCTTTTGTTTTACGACTTGTTTCTTGGGTTTCACGTTAAGTGGGCCTAGGGACATCGTGCCTAACTCTTTTAGAGACCATGTGGGACTCTAAACCAGCCTCTACCCCTCTCAAATCGAAATCTATCTGACCCTAGCCTCCACCTCTATATAAACAACCCCACCCCTTGGCTTGACATCTCTTTGCCACTTTTCCACCCCACCCAAACCCTAGTTAGTGGAGAGACGCCATCAAGGAGGGAGAAGGAGATCTCAAGCAAGAAGAAGAAGAGGAGGAAATGAAAGAGGATCAAGATCTCCATCAAGTTTCGTTCTTCATCAACAAATCATCTCCAAGTTCATCACCAACCCTAGATCATCAAGATCCAAGTGTTGCCTCCAAGTTTCTTGATTCATTGGAGTCCTAAACACCTGGTATACCTTCTATTTCCTTTTCCTTACATGAATTCAACCCCAAATCTCCAAATTCATGTCGATCTAGAAAACCCTAGTTCGCTAGTTCTGCGAAGTGCGGACTAGTCCGGCCTTCTGCAGACTAGTCCAATTTTCCTGGTTAAATTGTGTTGAGTTGATTCTAAAATTTGATCTAATCACATCCAAACCTGTATAAACTTGTAAAAATCTATTAGAACTAGTTAGTGATCATTAAAAGCAATCTATTAACAACTTCTACCTTGCATTTGCATTAATCATGCATGTCATGCCATATTGAGTAATATATGTGCACTCTTTGATTGTGTTCTTGTCTTGTATATTTATTGTGTGGATTAGACGGATTTGCGCTAGAGAGTGTTGCAGAGGATCTCCAACACCAAGAGTTTGAAGGCTTTTACCCTAATCAACAGCAAGAGCAAGGCAAGTGTCCTTGAAGCATATTTCTCCTATTTTGAAATAAATGTTTTGTTTGCAAAACTGCATGCTTGTGTCAATTTGATGGGAATCCTATGATAGGAAGTTTACTAGCTTTGTTTAACCACCCTTGTCACCTGGGATATATGTGAATGTAGGCCTAGAGGGGGGGGGGGGGTGAATAGGCCTTTTTGAAAATTTGTCGGATCCTGCAGCACTCAACAACCAGTTTAATACCAGAGATATTAGACTAGTCCGGTAAAGTGCGGACTAGTCCGGTGTTCACGGACTAAGCTGATTAAACTTGATTGATTGGTGTGATTCTTTTATGTGTACAGCGGAAGTATAGAATCAAACAACAGTTTAACAGCTATATACTGAATTATATCACAATTAAGTCTTGTGTTTAACAATTCAATGTAAGATGAACAATGTGTATGAAACCCTAGATTAAGTTGATTAACTTGAATGATGAACAATGAAACAAGACACAAGTGTTTATCCCGTGGTTCGGCTACCACAAAAGGCCACCTACATCCACGTTGAGGAGTCCACAAAAGGACTGGGTCTTCTCCAACCCTATCCTCGTTGGATCGCCACGAAGGCCAATCCTCTTCCAATAATCACAAAGGGGTGAATAACCAAATTCAAGGGGCGATCTCACACTTTGAGAGCTCCCTTAGATTACAAATCACAATACCACCGAAAAACACACTCAAAAGTTACAATTGAAATGCAGGAGTGTGTTAGAGAATCAAACCAAGAGCTCAATGTGGTGTAGCAAGTGTCTCTCCAATGATCTAGATTGAATCCTCAAAGGATTGGACGATTGTGCACTTAATTTCGTGGAGAGAGGTCGTTTTTGAGTCTCTTGAGAGGTGTGACGACGCTAGGGTTCGAGAGTAAGTAAAAGTGGGCCGTGCACCTCTATTTATATGGGGTTTCTAAAAGTGACCGTTAGGGTTCAGAAAGTTCGAACTAGTCCGTGGTGGTCACCGGACTAGTCCGGTGTGCTGTGTGTTGCAAACCCTAAGTGTCCCTAAATATCGGACTAGTCCGACTGAAAGCGGACTTGTCCGATTTCACTACTGGAAATCTTCGGACTAGTCCGATGTCCATCGGACTTGTCCGGACATGTGAAACCCTGAGTGTGTTGGATGACAAGTCCGCACTTGGAGGACTTGTCCGATTTAGATCAGTGGGGTTTTTCGGACTAGTCCGTGTGAGCATCGGACTTGTCCGAAGTGGATCAGAAAGGATATCGGACTAGTCCGGTTGATAATGGACTTGTCCGATTTTGTGTGACTTGTGTAGTGTTTTGAGGACTAGTCCGCACTGGGGAGGACTAGTCCGATTCTAGCCAGAAGGATATCGGACTAGTCCGACAGATATCGGACTTGTCCGATCTGGTGCAGAAAGGTTTATCGGACTAGTCCGGTGGTGAACGGACTAGTCCGGTCCTGTGTAACTCTGTGCAATGTGTGTGTTTAATTATCATTGAGCTCTTGGGATGTGTTTCCTTAACACACTCCATACAAAATAATCTGCTATTCTTTTTCCTTGAGCTCAGTTCCACTTTGCTCCTCCTCATCCCTTCTAATTGGTATTTTGCTCATTTTTCTATTATGGGCCTGCATTCATCTCAATAAAGAGGTTAGGATCCCAATTGCTTGTCATAAATCATCCAAAACCCACAAGGGAGTCCTAGATGCACTTTCAATCTCCCCCTTTTTGGTGATTGATGACAACCAATTGAGATTTCACAAAATATGACAAAAATTGAGATTTTCATAAAGTATGCACATATGAATCAAAATACATCAAGCAATGAAAGAATTATCCATATGTGCATTCTTTATGGTGGGATGCATAACTAAGTATATTAAGACATTGAGAGTGACATAATTTGCATTAATCAACCAAAATAAGGAACATGTGTCACTCCAGGAGCAAAATTACAGATTTTAACCAATACTTCTCAAATTAAGTAAGCATTGCATCACAGAACCAAATTTAATCTTAGACACACAGTTAAAACACTACAATCACAAAGGTAGATAAAAAGAGCTCTCTCCTCGCATCCTACAGCTAAAGCTAAGACTCCCCTCAATCTCTCCCCCTTTGGCATCAAGACACCAAAAAGAAGGAGAGGAGGGTCCTAGGGTCTTCACTCTTCACTGTCGGTCGTCTCGTCGTCGTCTTCGTCTTCTTCATCATCAGCTTGAAGAGGAGGAGAAGGAGGAGGGACGGAGCCACTCGAGCCCCCAATGCCAAAGTAGGCAAGCTCGGAGGGGTTCAAGGGCGCGAGCTCAGTGTAGTCTGGATCAGAGTCCTCAGAGATCACTGGAGATCCAATGGGTTCGATCTCCAGCTTTTGGCAAATTTGCTTCACATTGGCCTTTATGTACTTCATGTCCTCCTTTCTCTTCTGGTTGAGCTTGTGGGTCTTCGCTTCGGCCTTCTTGCAGGAGGAGAATATAGCAGCCAGATACTTGAGGATCCCACTAGCTGATCCTCTCTGAGGGGCTTCCCTAGAAGTAGGGACAGCTCTGGCACCTTCACTTGATCTCGCCGGTGCCTCGGGACTGGAGGCCGGCGAAGGAGCAGCCTGGACATTCACTGGTTGAGGCTTTAGAGGCCTCAAGGGAGTATGCTCCACATCCTTCACAAACTCAATCCCTGTGACTTTCTCAATCATAAACATGATATCGGGAGCATAGCCACATGACCTGTTGGGGGTGCTGGAGATGTTGACCATATCATTCCATATGTAGTCAAACACATCAAACTTTCTGTCCTTGCTTATGATCTTCATCAGTGTCCGGAGGTATCCTTGTACACTCCCTGCATCCCCATCCTTAGGGGCAATGGTCTTCCTCAAGACCCTGTTCAGCACCACAAAGAATGGCTTCGTGTTCTTTGTGGAGGGAGGGATGAACTTTGAATTTGGCTCATAGAGAAACTTCATCCTCTCCTTGTCGATGACACCAACATTGTGGATGACCACATTATCATTGCTAGAGGTGTCAAGATGTAGCATCCTAGCAAACTCTTCATAAGAGATAGTGTACTTGGATCCATGAGTCATCCAAGTCACTCTTTCTTCCTCATCACTTGCAAAGTGGCAGGTGGCATAGAATTGAGCCACCACTTCATCATTCCAATTGTACTTGAAGGAAAATAGGTCCTTCAAGCCATGTCTCTCAGCTGCTGCAATTACTTCATCAAAAGCTTAGCACCTCTTCCTCTCAAGGTGTGCCCAGTCAATCCACTGACTGCACACCACCGGTGTCTTCATTGGCAGATACACCAATTTGTAGAAGTCAGCATGGAAGTTGCACTAGAACCTTCCATCTGCAGCTTGCTTCGGCCTGCCATACCAGTCAATGCTTCTGCATTTAGTGGTTGAGTCACTGCCCTTGCCATTGAACTTCTCCTTAGTAGGGTCCCGGACCCCTTCCCTGGGAGCATGCAGCTTCAAAGGCCTGACTAGCCCCGTCGCTATCCCTTTTCCCTTGCCCTTTGCTTGGCGGGCACTTGCCGAGCTAGGGCCACCACTAGCCCTAGAAGCTGGAACCTTGGAGGCCGGCTTCTTAGCTAGCACTTTCCTCTGAACCTGAGGAGGGGAAGGAGCAGGCTCGGAGGGTCTTTCTTGGCGCTTCTTGCCAAGACCCGTCGAAGTCTGAGGTGTTACCTCGTGGTCCATCTCGGCCTCAAAGTCAGAGATTTCATCGTTTGGGCTCGACATGATCTGAGAATCATTTGCAAGAATGATGATGAGTGATACAAGGCATAGGTATGAAAAGATAGCAAGGAAGTGCATTGAGGAATTTAAGAATTAGGTTTTAAGTTCAGAAACATCAGACTTGTCTGGTGCACAGGCATGGACTAGTCCGGGGGACTGGACTTGTCCGTGCATGGACCGGACTAGTCCGGTGTTCATCCTCAAAAACCTAACAGACTGGACAGGGGCTGATTCCTAATGCACAACAAGTCTAGCATACACGTAATACATCAAAGAGGCGTGTATCTAGTGGAGGATGCTAGGCTATACGATCAAAAATGAAAAAAAAAGATTTCTAGGGTTTGGGAGAAAATTACCGAAGAAATCGATTGAAGCTTGAGGATTAGGGAGTTGGAGCCCGGACAAGTCTGCTAGCTTCAATCCGCACGAGTTCAAGCTCAATTTCCGCCCAAATGCGCACTCTTTTGATGGACGGAGCAAGGAATCGCCTTGGGGAGCTCGAGCGCAAGAGAGAGGGTGCGTGAGGAAGAGTGGGGATGAGAGGGATTAGGGTTTGGTGGCGGCTAGGGTTATGGACACGAAAAATCGGGCAAGTCCGGAGATGACCGGACTAGTCTGAGGACTAGTCCGGACTAACCGGCACTCAGCGAACTAGTCTGCAAGGGCGGACTAGTCCGGGTAACCACGGACTAGTCCGTGGTCACCAGGAGAAATTTGCATAGCCCATTCATATATATTTGAAGGTTCATAAATAGAGAATAGAGGGGCAAAACAAATCAATTAATCTTGGTGAATTTGACCAGTAAGCATACAACAATGACACAATGATCATAATTCATCAAGATCTAGTAATTGACATAGTTTTTCGAGAAAAATTGAAGGAGATGATTTTCACAATTCAATCAACATTTTCGAAGAATTCATACAGGTATGAAACCTTTCAAGCCACACTCCGAGCATCAAGGATATTTAGTTCATTTCGGAGTTCGCAAAAATGCTTTTCATCAAGTGGCTTGGTGAATATGTCGGCCAATTGCTTTTGGGTGTTGACATGTGAGATGGTTATATCTCCTTTCATGGAATGGTCTCTTAAGAAATGATATCTTATGTCTATGTGTTTAGTTCTAGAGTGCTCAACTGGATTGTGGGCAATTTTAATGGCACTCTCATTGTCACAAAGGAGAGGAATACGGTTCATATTGTAACCATAATCCCTTAGAGTTTGTCGCATCCAAAGGAGTTGTGCACAACAACTCCCGGCTGCAACATACTCCGCTTCGGCTGTGGATAGGGCAATGAAATTTTGTTTCTTGGAGGACCAAGAAACTAAGGATCTCCCTAGGAATTGGCATGTGCTGGAGGTGCTTTTTCTATCTACTTTGCACCCGGCATAATCTGCATCGGAGTAACCAATGAGATTGAATTTTGAGCCTTTTGGGTACCAAAGACCAAGGTTGGGTGTGTGAACTAAATATCTCAAGATCCTTTTTATGGCTGTCAAGTGACATTCCTTAGGGTTGACTTGAAATCTTGCACACAAACATACACTCAACATAATATCTGGCCTAGATGCACATAAATAGAGTAGAGATCCAATCATGGAGCGATATACCTTTTGGTCGACGTTAGGTCCATCTTCATTGAGATCCAAGTGGCCATTTGTTGCCATGGGGGTCTTTATGGGCTTTGCCTTGTCCATGCCAAACTTCTTAAGTATGTCCTGCGTGTACTTGGTTTGGCTTATGAACGTTCCTTCCTTTTGTTGCCGCACTTGGAATCCCAAGAAGTATTTCAATTCTCCCATCATTGACATCTCAAACCTGTCTGTCATGATTTTGATAAATTCATCACAAAAAGATTGGTTAGTTGACCCAAAGATTATATTGTCAACATAAATTTGACAAATAAAAAGATCATTATCTAAATTCTTTGTAAATAATGTATAATATACTTTGCCAATTTGAAAACCATTCACAATTAAGAAATCTCTAAG
The DNA here is from genome assembly GCA_036927565.1 of Tuctoria greenei. NCBI lineage: Eukaryota > Viridiplantae > Streptophyta > Magnoliopsida > Poales > Poaceae > Tuctoria > Tuctoria greenei. Next base: position 104,848,441 of record JAYESD010000003.1, on the reverse strand, counting down.
ACACTCATACCAAGCTCTATGAGCTTGTTTGAGGACGTAGAGAGCCTTACGCAATTTGAATACGTGGTCGGGAAACTCTTCGTCTTCAAACCCGGGTGGTTGCTCCACGTATACCTCTTCCTTGATAGGTCCGTTGAGGAAGGTGCTTTTCACATACATTTGATACAGCTTGAAATCGTGGTGAGTAGCATATGCAAGTAATATTCTAATAGATTCAAGCCTAGCTACTGGAGCAAAAGTCTCATCGAAATCCAAACCTTTGACTTGTGAGTACCCTTTGGCCACAAGTCGCGCCTTGTTCCTTGTCACCACTCCGTGTTCGTCTTGTTTGTTGCGGAAGACCCACTTGGTGCCGACGATGTTTGCATTGGGTCTTGCCACAAGTTCCCACACCTCGTTCCGCTTGAAGTTGTTCAATTCTTCTTGCATTGCCACCACCCAGTCTGGATCCTTCAATGCATCCTCAATCCTGCGTGGTTCCAAAAAGGATACAAACGAATAATGCTCACAAAAGTTAGCTATGTGAGATCTAGTGGTTACTCACTTTTGGATGTCACCGATGATGTTGTCGATTGGGTGATCCCTTTGGACGCATTGGTGTACTCTTGGATGTGGCACTTGAGGAGTTGTGTCTTCATGATTGTCCGTTTCTCCCCCCTAAGTGGTTGCCTTCATTGACTTGTTGATCATCTTCGTACTCTTGCGGTTGATCTTGTGTTGAAGCTCCCCCTTGATTGATGGTCTCCTCTTGTGGTTCATTTTCCTCATGTATGTGTGAAGGTGGCTCTTGTGGTCGAACTTCACCTAGAGCCATTCTTTTCAATGCTTGACAAGGCGCTTCTTCTTTACCTAATTCACATGGATCAACTTGCTCCTTTTGGGAGCCATTAGTCTCATCGAACACTACGTCACGTGCCACTTCAACAAGTCCGGAGGCCTTGTTGAAAACACGATAAGCGTAAGTGTTCGAATCATAACCAAGCAAGAAACCTTCATCGGACTTCGAAGCGAACTTTGAAGTCCTAGGCTTCTTGTTTAGGATATAACATGGAGAACCAAAAACTCGAAAATATGAAATGTTTGGTTTGTTACTGGTAAGTAGCTCATAGGGGGTCTTCTTGAGTAGTCGATGAAGATAAAGTCGATTTGCGGCGTGGCAAGCGATGTTAATCGCTTCCGCCCAAAATCGATCCAAAGTCTTGTACTCATCGAGCATTGTTCTTGCCATCTCTATGAGTGTTCGGTTCTTTCTTTCCGAAACTCCGTTTTGTTGTGGCGAGTATGGCGCTGAAAATTCGTGCTTGATGCCCTCTTCATCAAGGTATTCCTCCACTTGTGTGTTCTTGAATTCCGTGCCATTATCACTTCGAATACTCTTGATTGTCAATGAAAATTCTTTTTGAGGTCGCTTGAAGAACTTCTTGAGTGTTTCTTGCGTTTCTGACTTATCATGCAAAAAGAAAACCCAAGTGAAGCGAGAAAAATCATCAATGATAACTAAACCATATTTGTTACCGCCGATGCTTATGTAAGCAATTGGACCAAACAAGTCCATGTGAAGTAGTTTGAGCGGTCTTGTTGTAGTCATGACGTTCTTTGCAGGATGATGTGCTCCAACTTGCTTCCCAGCTTGGCACGCGCTACAAGGCCTATCTTTCTCAAAAACAACATTCTTCAAACCGCAGATGTGATCACCCTTGAGGAGTTTTTGAAGGTTCCTCATACCAACATGCGCTAGCCGTCTATGCCACAGCCAACCCATGTTGGTTTTTGCAATCAAGCATGTGTCGAGTTCGGCTTTATCCTTGTTGAAGTCAACAAGGTAAAGCTTTCCCTTCAACATACCCTTGAATGCAATGGAACCATCACTCCTCTTGGAGACAGTCACACCCTCGTTAGTGAACAAGCAATTATAACCTTTGTCACATAGTTGAGATATGGACAGCAGGTTATAATCTAAAGATTCAACATGTAAAACATGAGAAAGTGTGTGTTCAGAGGATATTGCAATTTTACCGGTACAGAGCACCCTTCCTTGACTATTATCTCCGAAGTAGATGCCCTCGTTTGGATCCTCATTCTCTTCATATTCCACGAACATCCTCCTTTCTCCGGTCATGTGGTTGGTGCATCCACTGTCTAGCACCCATTTGGATCCACCGGAGGAATAGGCCTGCAAAAACAAATTATGCTTTGGTTTTAGGTACCCAAGCTTGCTTGGGTCCTTAGAGGTTAGTTACAATACATTTGGGCACCCACACATGGGATTTTGTGTTCCCATGGCGTGGCCCAACATAATAAGCGTAGACCTTGCCAAGGTTGTTTCTCATTAACACATAGGAGGCATCAAACGTTTTAAATAAAAGCTGCTGTTGTTTATGAGTCGGACTAGTCTGGAGGGCCGGACTTGTGGGGCTTTTCCAAGTGGGATAGATAAGTAATGGTTGTTATTGGAATTTAGACGATCATAGTTAAAAGGATATCGGGAGTAGTCAGTGTGACTACTCCCCTTCTTCTTCTCTTCCACCTTTGCTTTACCTTTAGAAAGTGCCTTCTTTCTGAGGAGTGCCTTCAGCTCCAGCGTCTCCTCATCGTCGTCCTCGAAGTCTTGAATGGATTCGAGGTACTTCTCTAGTTTTTGGGTCTTGTCGTTGTTAACCTCCTCTTGGTTGTTGATTTTGTGGACGTCCTTCATGTCCGACATGATCTCTTCGAGTGATTAGACTCTTTCTTGAAGAACCTGCTCTGATACCAATTGAATGTAGGCCTACAGGGGGGGTGAATAGGCCTTTTTGAAAATTTGTCGGATCCTGCAGCACTCAACAACCAGTTTAATACCAGAGATATCGGACTAGTCCGGTAAAGTGCGGACTAGTCCGGTGTTCACGGACTAAGATGATTAAACTTGATTGATTGGTTTGATTCTTTTATGTGTACAGCGGAAGTATAGAATCAAACAACAGTTTAACAGCTATATACTGAATTATATCACAATTAAGTCTTGTGTTTAACAATTCAATGTAAGATGAACAATGTGTATGAAACCCTAGATTAAGTTGATTAACTTGAATGATGAACAATGAAACAAGACACAAGTGTTTATCCCGTGGTTCGGCTACCACAAAAGGCCACCTACATCCACGTTGAGGAGTCCACAAAAGGACCGGGTCTACTCCAACCCTACCCTCGTTGGATCGCCACGAAGGCCAATTCTCTTCCACTAATCACAAAGGGGTGAATAACCAAATTCAAGGGGCAATCTCACACTTTGAGAGCTCCCTTAGATTACAAATCACAATTCCACCGAAAAACACACTCAAAAGTTACAATTGAAATGCAGGAGTGTGTTAGAGAATCAAACCAAGAGCTCAATGTGGTGTAGCAAGTGTCTCTCCAATGATCTAGATTGAATCCTCAAAGGATTGGATGATTGTGCACTTAATTTCGTGGAGAGAGAGGTCGTTTTTGAGTCTCTTGAGAGGTGTGACGACGCTAGGGTTCGAGAGTAAGTAAAAGTGGACCGTGGACCTCTATTTATATGGGGTTTCTAAAAGTGACCGTTAGGGTTAAGAAAGTTCGGACTAGTCCGTGGTGGTCACCGGACTAGTCCGGTGTGCTGTGTGTTGCAAACCCTAAGTGTCCCTAAATATCGGACTAGTCCGGCTGAAAGCGGACTTGTCCGATTTTGCTACTGGAAATCTTCGGACTAGTCCGATGTCCATCGGACTTGTACGGACATGTGAAACCCTAAGTGTGTTGGATGACAAGTCTGCACTTGGAGGACTTGTCCGATTTAGATCAGTGGGGTTTTTCGAACTAGTCCGTGTGAACATCGGTCCGAAGTGGATCAGAAAGGATATCGGACTAGTCCGCTTGATAACGGACTTGTCCTATTTTGTGTGACTTGTGTAGTGTTTTGAGGACTAGTACGCACTGGGGAGGACTAGTCCGATTCTAGTCAGAAGGATATCGGACTAGTCCGTCAGATATCGGACTTGTCCGATCTGGTGCAGAAAGGTTTATCGAACTAGTCCGATGGTGAACGGACTAGTCCGGTCCTGTGTAACTCTGTGCAATGTGTGTGTTTAATTATCATTGAGCTCTTGGGATGTGTTTCCTTAACACACTCCATACAAAATAATCTGCTATTCTTTTTCCTTGAGCTCAGTTCCACTTTGCTCCTCCTCATCCCTTCTAATTGGTATTTTGCTCATTTTTCTATTATGGGCCTGCATTCATCTCAATAAAGAGGTTAGGATCCCAATTTCTTGTCATAAATCATCCAAAACCCACAAGGGAGTCCTAGATGCACTTTCAATATGGTAGAGAGTCAGGATGGGATTTTTACCTTTTTGCTTTGCTTAATTAATTGGGAAGGAAGAACAACTACACAACTTAATTTAATTATGCATTAATGAGATTATGGTTGACATGAACTCGTTAAATCTGATATGGTATTGGGTGATCTAAGCAAGCCTGGTATGTTTGGGTTGGATGTATGGTGGTTTTCCTTGCTTTAGATCTAAGGACCGGTTCGTGGAACAACCATCGAGGATTTACAATGCCACCACGAGGCCAAGTATGGGTGCGACGTAGCTGATTAATTAGGGCTTTGCCAGTGCTATTTGGACCATTAAGGATGCTCATGGAAGGGGTAGTTGGATTGGGTTTGTTGATGATTGGTGGGACTACCCTGGGATCCGAATGGATCAAGAGGGGGCCCTTGGTTGAAGGTGTGCTCAGTTGGAGGCATCGCCACAGGTGAAACCTCAGTGGGGTCTAAATAGGCTAGTAGTCCCTTTGTAAAGGCTATTTTGTGATCTCTTGGCCACACACCTACGGATGTGTGAGACGGCATAATTGAGATTCTATAGTCATCGAAAGGTGATGAAAACACAAACACATGGGTAAAGCGGTACAACCTCTACAGAGTGTGTCTAAAACTATCATGATAGCCATGCTCCCAGTTATGAGCTACCTGGACCCTCACATGATTAGAGAAAACTTGGTATTGGGATGGTGTTTGGGTTGGTTATGGTTTGGTAATGGTTATGGATGGTTATGAATTAATTTCTAGTATTGAATATGGATATTGGTATGTGATGATGGATATGGAATATGGACTGGTACTATGATCTTAATTATGTTTTATGATGGTTCTATTCACATACATGTAATATATTGCTTTTCAAATGTTTTAATGTACTTTTTAGCACTCAACCATTATTATATTCGTCATTTGAATCAGCTACATGTCATACTTTCCACACTTGCTGAGTACGACATGTACTCACTTTTGCAATCCCCCCAACAGTTGAAGGTCAAGATTGGGAGTTTAATGGCGATAATGCGGAGTTCTAGGCCGTGTCTACCGTCAGCTTGCCTGTGGTGTTGATTGGAGCTGCGTTATGCCCTATTGCTTATGCTGCCTAGCTGTTTAGTTTGCTTATTTAGTTTATTTCTACTACAATAGTTGAACTTGTCATTAATATTCATTAGAGTTTGTATTCAAGGATAATATGGTTTGTTTAATAAAATTTGGTTAATTAATCTTGTTTTGTGGTAATTTTCTGTATACTCTTTTGTGAATGCACTCGTGTATGTGTGTTGAACGTCCTGGGCACACATATGCGTTCACTTGGTTCATTTTTGGAACCGGGTGTCACATACACTCTGGGTTGATCCACCACCCATTAAGGCAACTCGAGAGTATATTCAACATCTACAACATCGCAATCAAGATATGGTTGGTGAACTAGCTGAAATGGAACTTCAGCAAATGGAGTATTAACCTGGTACAAGTCTGGCGAATGATGAGGATGATGACTTTGTTTGTAATAACATGTCTTGCAACTGCCTGCATCACAAGTAGTAACAAATTAGCAAAATATGTTTCGCATATATCACAATTTATGTTTCGCATTCCAAGTATGTTTTCGTTCTGAAATAGGTGAGCATTGCCTTGTATACTGTAGTAGTAGAGAGACATTGATCTTACACCTATTTTTTGAACTCTGTAATTTCTATTTTAGTACCCGCCGAGCTTTTTTAATAATTTTCATATATGTTAATGTCGCAATTTCGTAGAATGGCGCTCTCTATTTTTTTACTTCTATTTGTGGCGCAATTAAAATGATATAAAAACATGATAAAAATGACATAGAAAACAAGAACATAAACAAACCGAAAACATAAACAGAAAATAATTTTTTTACTAGAAAGGCAAGTCGCGATTTAGATGTGCAACTCGCTATGCAGAAAAGCGAGTCGCTCATCGGAAATGCGAATCACAATTCTGAATTGCGACTTGGCGGGTCCCCCCGTCAGCGCCGCCGTCCTGTCCGTTGTCGCTTGTCCACGTGTTGAAATCGCAATTCCACATGGCGACTCCACTTCTACAAAAAGCATTTTCACAGGCGCCTCTCAAACAAAAGCGGTCCGTAAAAATACGACTGTGATGACGAATGATACAATAACCGCCTGTGATGAACGAACATCACAGGCGGATTTTAGAAAACAACCGCCTGGGTAAATAAATGATTTTCTCAGGCGGCTATTAATTAAGAACCGCATGTACTCTAACAAACCTCACATGCAATTTAATTAACCACCGCCTGGGTAAATACATGATTTTCACGGGCAGTCATTGTTTAAGAACCATATGTACTGGTTCAAACATCACAAGCGGTTTTTATTTAAGAACCGTCTGGACATAGTCATTGTTTTCACAGGCTGCTTGTTAATTAAGAACCGCCTGTGATGCAGATAGCTCCTGTCAAGCTAACCCTGCACAACATGCTCTTGTAGATGCAAGTAACACCCATGACTCATCATTTGGATTGTTGAAAGCCTCTAATGAAGCCTGACGATCTCTTGGAAGGATTTTCCCATCCATTTGAAGGATTTCTTTCCCTCCTGTCCATTTGAAAACCTAGGAAGATGCTCCTTTATCAGTTTTAATGCCTTAATATATTGACTAAAAATTAGTACCTTCTCTTTTAGTGCTTCACACAAGCGAGGAAGCAAACAACTTCAATCACAAATATTGTTTTTACCCTTTCATAGGAATTGAACTTAATCTTTCAAGCATAGATTTATCAATAAGTGAAGCTTCCTTACCACACATGTTAATGCCAGTTATAAGCGAAGGGTGTCCCGAAGCTAACAAAATCTTAATTGGACTGCAGATAAAGAGACCCTGCATATTAGTGTCAATGTTCAGGTTAGAGAGCATGAAGCTATGATGGCAACCTTCAATAACATGAAAAGTGATGCTAAGGTTATGCTTGCATCAATCAAGGCATGTTGTGAGGGCATAACACTTGTTGGGCAAGCATAACCGTGATGCCCCAACAAGTGTTATGCCCTCACAACATGCCTTAGTTGATGCAAGAATAACCTTGGCATCACTTTTCATGTTGTTGAAGGTGGCCATCATAGCTTCATGCTGTCTAACCTGGACATTGCCACTCATATGCAACATCTCTTTGTCTTCAGTCCCGTTGAGATTTTGTTAGCTTCGACACACCCTCCGCTTGTAACTTCCATTAACATGTCTGATGAGGAAGCTTCACTTATTGATAAATCTATGCTCGAAAGATTAAGGTCAAATTCCTATGAAAGGGGTAAAAACAAGATTTGTGGTTGAAGTTGTTCGCTTCGTCACTTGTGTGAAGCATTAAGAGAGATGGTACTGATTTTTAGTCAATATATTCAACCATTAGAATTGATAAAGTAGCATCTTCGTAAGTTTTTAAAATGGAGAGAAGAGAAAGAAATCCTTCAGGGCTTGTTTGAGTGTTCTCAATCTAATTGGATTGAAGTGGATTGGAGTGGAAAATGAAATAATTTTCTCCTCAATCCACCTTAATCCACTTATATTGAAGTGGATCCACTCCTATCCAAAAAAGCCCTCAAATGGATGGGAAGTACTATCAGACTTCAATTGAAGCTTTAAACAATCCAAATGATGAGTCCCGGGTGTTACTTGTATCTACAAGAGCTTGCTGTGAAGGGATTAGCTTGACAGGAGCTTCAATAGTTGTGCTTCTAGATGTTATTTGGACCAAGCTGTTGGAAGAAAAACCTGATCATCATAGGTTAGAAGAAATTTATATACACATACAATTTAATAACCTATGGAACAGGTGAAGGTAAAAAATACGATAGTCAACAAGCCGAAAATGGGATCACTTGTCCAAATTAGTCTTCTCTACAGAAGATGAATTTATTAATGTTCGAAACATGCTATCTAAGCTAAAATGGAGCATACTTATAAGTTGATTTTAGAGGACACAAATATATACAATATATATCATACATTTTTTCCAGCATTTACATCTTCTCGCATATAGGGTTTCAAATCCTTTTTAATGCTTCTCTCTAAGCACTTGATGTTTTCTGGTTCGGTGAAAAGGTACATCTCTTCATATTGATTATATTCCTCTTCATTGTCTCTCACATTCTCAACCCCAACAATATTTTGCTTTCAAAAAACAACTACGTGCATCTTCTCAGTTTCTGGATCTTGTACATAAAAAACTTGTGCAAGATGATCGGCGAGAACCCACGGGTCATCTTTATAACCCATTTTGTTCAAGTCTAGTAGTGTCAGCCTCTAGTTGTCCACTTTCACACCATCAGGATGTTTGACCCATTGGCACTTAAATACCGGCATTACCATTCTTTCACCATAATCGAGTTCCCAAATTTCCTCTATGAACCCGAAGTATGTGGTCTTCTGCCCTTGTGGATCATAAGCCTCTATACGAATACCACTATTTTGTGCAGCACTCTTACCGTCTTTTTCCTTAGTGTAAAATGTGTAACCATTGATGTTATATGCTTGCCATGATGTTACCAAAGCAGATGGGCCATCAGCTAACTTCTTCATTGTTGCCTCTTCTACAAAGTTTCCGTATGGTATAGTTTTGTCCATTAACCTTCAGTGAAACATCTTTGTGTTCTTTCATGATCCAATCCTCTTTGCGGTCTTGTTTTTTTCGCAATTTGGTGTTCCTTGATGTACGACTCAACTATTGCTAGATGTTGTAGTACACCAAAATGTGCACGGGGTACATTCTTGTAATCTTGAACGATAAAAGTTTTCTCATCCACTTTGCCTCTCCCACATAGTCTACCCTCATGTACTGGCATAGGCACACCTATTAGTTTTCCATCTCTGATGTAATCAACGCAACCCTCAATCACTTCTTCAGTGGTGTATCCTTCCATAATCGAACCATCTGGGTGAGCACGGTTCCGCACATAACCTTTTAATACTCCTAAATATCTCTCCAATGGAAACATATGATGTAAATATAGTGGCCCTAATGCTTTTATATGATCAAAAAGATGTATGATTAGGTGTACTTGCATATCAAAAAAGGATGGTGGGAAACACATCTCAAGCTTGCACATAGTCTCGACAATGTATGCTTTCAAATAGTCTAAATCTTCACGTGCTATCACCTTTTGCGATACTGCATTGAAGAAGTAACACAAACGTGTGATGACAACTTTTATATGTTCAGGTTTGATGACCCTTATTGCAATGGCAAGAAACACCATCATCATCATGTGACAGTCGTGAGAATTATAGCCAAATAAAGACAAGTCTTTTATCGAGACTAGTTTGCGGATATTAGATGAGAAACTCATGGTTCTTTGGTCCCACGCAAGCATTTGCAAATTGCTTTTTTCTCTTGTAGTGTCAAGTTGTATCTAGCTGGGGGAAGGTAATGCTTTCTGTTTGCCTTTTCTACTGTGTGAAGCTCTGATCTCATATCAAGATTTACTAGGTCCATACATGAATTTAATCCATCCTTTGTTTTGCTCGACATGTCCAGCAAGGTCCCAATGATGCTGTCAAATACATTCTTTGTAAAGTGCATCAAATCAATACTATGGAAAAATTCCAGATTCTTCCAATACGGAAGATACTTGAAAAAAAAAATGATTGTTTTATGAAAGCCATGTCAGTTGTATAACCCGAGGATGTACTTTTCTTTCTCTTTGTTCCTTTACATTTTTTGCCCTTACCAAAAGCAATATGAATGTCCTTGACCATTTCGAAAATGAGTTTTCCACTGTAAGGTTTTGGTGCAGTATATCTTTCGATTTTGTTATAAATTTGTTCTTTCATCTTTCTATACTTGTGTGTATCTGCCAAGAACCGCCGATGTCTCATGTACACTATATTTCTAGATGAAGTGAGATATAGAAATCCAGTTCTATCCACGAACCTTACACAATCTTTCTTCCCTTTCATTTGTCCTGATAATGTAAACAGTCCGGGATAATCATGCACGATAACGAATATCATTGCTCTTAGCGTGAAATACTCCCAATTGTACTCATCCCATGTACATATCCCTTCATTCCACAATTTCGCCATATCTTACATTAATGGTTCCAAGAACACATCAATTTTGATGTCGGGTTGTTTCAGACCTTGGATAAGAACAGATAACAAGATATATTTCCTTTTGTAACACAACCACGTCGGTAGGTTGTACATTGTTAAGACCATGGGCCATGTGCTGTTTATGCTCCTTTTTTTCACCAAACAGATTCATTCCGTCTGTACCCAAGGCAAACCTTACATTTTTTATTTCCTTTGCAAATTCTGGATATTGAATATCAAAAATTTTTCACTGTGTTGCATCACCAGGGTGTCGAATATTTTTCAATTTTCTTGCGCTGCTCGGAATGCCAACGCATAAGTTCAGCCTCCCTAGGGTTTGAGAACAAATGCTTCAAGTGATCAATTACTGGAAGGTACCACATAACCAAGGCAGGAATGTTTCTCTTACGCTTCCCGTCTGCATCATCAGAAGTATCGTAATCATCACCTTCAGGGCCAATAAACTTCTTATTCTTCTGAGACTTTTTTATGTTGGTAAAATACTGGTGATTGTAGTCCTTCTTGTATCTACTGAGACCACAAATGGGGCATCTAGTTGCGAGCTCATGCCCTTTGTGATACATAATATAATGGTTTACACAAGCGTATATTTTTGTCACACCTAGTGCCATCGGGCAAAGAATTTTCTTTGCTTTATAAGTGTTTCTGGGTAGTTTATTTGGATTTGGAAGAATTTCTGCCAAAAGATTCAAAAGATCAGAGAAACTACAATTGGATCATCCGTGTGTGGCTTTCAACTTTAGTAGTTCTAGGACTGCACGCAATGTAGGAAAATCTTTATCACAACCGTTTGATTCATCATATAAAAGCTCCGTCGTTGCATTCTGCAATATCTCCATTTAACCTAAACCTTTACCTACTCCCATAGAAGTCAATACATATGGTTCAATGTGACGCAACATCTCCTCACAATCGAACTCAGCATCATCATCACTATCTTGATTGTCACTACCATCATTGATATGAACATTATCGTCATCTGAACCTCTCTCATCATCTTTATCCACTTCATGTGTATCTAACTCACCATGCACTGTCCATATTGTGTAGTTTTTTTTTGAAACTACTTTTCACCAAATGAGATTGGATTACTATAGTATATATCCAAGCAATCTTATTTTCGCAGTCGATACATAGACATAATGTGTCATCTATCTTTTGGAACTTCGCATGTCTCTTGGATGCTTCAATAGTTGCAACATTATGAATGTACATAGGATCGGGTCTTGACATGTTATACATCCACGCTCGACGGTCCATGCTTCAATAACAGAATTTTTGTAAGATTTACAAAATTTGGCCATAAATATTCCATAAAGGTCTTCTTTAAAATGAATTTACAGAGACATAACCAGCCTGTATCATATGAGTGAATAGTGGTATCATGTAGGTCTGTTTATAAGGGTTCTAAGAAATTTTGTTTCGTAATTTTCTCAGCTTCCTAGTGGCCATAATGGATTTTTGAAGTTAGGCTTATTCATTGAAATATTTCATCGAACACGTGATGTGCTTGTATTCATCTTCAACCTTTAATCCTTCAAATCTACTACTTTTTATACAAAATTAATGGGTGAGCTCAAGGGGAGACTTACATCTTTCAACATTTAATCCTTCAAATCTACTACAAATCTCAAGTGGAGGGGGGGGGGGGCTAGAGGCATGCAAACTCAACAAAACAAAACTGAAAATAGGATAACAAATGGAAAACATGACAGTGAAGAAGAAGTCTCTTCTAACCTTTTCTCTGTTCGAAGCTTGATCAACTAATGAATACAGGACGGTCTACGCACAGTGGAAAATTTTGGCAGCCTGATGGCTTCGATGGAAAATCTTCCGGGTTAGGTTTTCTATGGTGCCCGAGGGGCCTTTTACATAGGCGTCCAATTTCATAGGCGGGTTTTAACGAAAAAACCGCTTGTGAAAAAAATTAATTAAGTTCAGGTAGTTTTTTAGGCGGTTTTTAACTACTGCATAGATGGTTGTTCCTAAACAACCGCCTGCGATAATGGCCCGAGCCTGTTCTCCAGTTTTCTTTTTCTTTGCTTCTTTTTTATTTAGACTCCAATATAAATACCCAAACATGTATAAATTCTGCAAATTGAGTCCAAATTCGATGATTCTTTCTTCTATATTTTTCAAAAATTAATATCTACCACCTGGACCAAATATTTTAAAACTTCTATAGCTAACATTGTAATTTTTTGGTAAATATCAAATTAATTTATACGCACATATTATTCACATTTCTTTATCTCCTAAAGAAAAAGAATTCATTCACTGAAATTAGTTTGTATGAACATATTTGTCTTATTTATACATGTATGGATTTTGTTAATTTTTTAAAGCATTCCAACATGTGAAAATTCAAATTATCTATCATTCTATTCAAATGCTCATATACATATGAGGCGTTCATCAAATTTTGAACACACATTGATTCAGAAGTTTTGAAAAAATCTAAAAAAATTCATAGAGGTTGGTATGATGAATAAAAAGTTCCATTGAAAAAACTAAATAAAAAATCATTATATTCATCAAGATAGAAAAATGACAAATAGCCAGTGTTATATCTTTTTTATGTTCTAACCAATTTCAAATGCTTTCTGAAGTGAAATTTAATTGAAACCTATAATACTAAATCATATTACAAGAAAGTGGAATTTGGGCTTTTAAAAGGCCCCACATTTTAAACAAGAATATAAATTAAGCCTAGACTTAGTAAATATTTTTTCAGACGACTTTTAACTGCTGCACAGGCGGTTGTTCCTAAACAACCGCCTGCGATAATGGCCCGAGCTACTTCTCCAGTTTTATTTTCCCATGCTTATTTTTTATTTAGATTCCACTATAAATACTCAAACATGTATAGATTCTGCAAATTGAGTCCAAATTCGATGATTCTTTCTTGTATATTTTTCAAAAATTAATATCTACCACCTGGACCAAATATTTTAAAACTTTTTTAGCTAACATTGTAATGTTTTGGTAAATATCAAATTAATTTATGCTCACATATTATTCACATGTCTTTATCTCCTAAAGAAAAAGGGATCCTTCACTGAAATTGGTTTGTATGAACATTTTTGTCTTATTTATACATGTATGAATTTTGTTAATTTTTTAAAGTATTCCAACACGCCAAAATTCAAATTATCCATCATTCTAATCAAATGCTCATATACATATGAGGCATTCATCAAATTTTGAACACACATTGATTTAAAGAATTTTAAAAAAAATTTCAAAAAATTCAGGCGGTTGGTAATCAAAGTGGAATTTGGGCTTTTAAAAGGCCCCTCATATTAATCAAGAATATTAATTAAGCCTACATAAAGATCTTTTCAGGCGGTTGGTTCTCAAAAACCGTTTGAGAAACGTCTTTATCTCAGGCGGGTATTACTTACCAACCGCCTGAGATAAGTCTTTATCTTCAGAGGCGATTGGTAATTAAGAACCTCTTGAGAGAAGTCCTCTTTTCAGAAGGTTGTTCCTTAAGAACCGCTGCGAAGGTAGGCGTCTATATATAGCGCTCGGCTTTGTTGGAAAAACCTAACCCGGGTGAAATCACTTAGACGCTGTCAGGTTGCCAAAATTTCATTTGCCACAAAGTCTTCGCTGCCCTTGCCGCCGAGCTTCGCCGCCCTCACCGCAGAACTTCTCCGCCGTCGTCGCCAAGCTTCGCCGTCATCACCGATCTTCAATCTCGCCGCTGAGCTTCGCCCTTGCCGCTTCCTTCCCTTCTGTCCGGGTACGCAGAGCTTTGCTCCTCGTCCGTCGCTGCGGCCGCACTCGCCGTCACCCTCTCTCCCTCCTCCATGCGATCTCCCTCTCACCCTCCTCCACAGCGGTCTCCACCCGACCTCACTCGAGCCCCCTCCATGGACGCCGGCCGAGCTCCCCTCCACGTCAGCCTCCAATCGCCCCCCTCACCGAGCCACCCTCCCACCCGGCCTCCTCATCGCCCCCTCCCTCCCCACCAACGGTCGTGGCGGCAACCAACACGTTGATGCCCGTTCTCCTCCCCCACCAACATTTCCCTCCTCATCGGTGAACCATTATGCTATGCAATGTTGTTTAATTGTTGAGTGAATTGTGCATTGTGAAGTATTGTACATAACATTGAGCATAAATTGTGGGTTGTAATTGTTATTGTTTAACTGTTGATTTAATCAATGTGAATTACGAATTGTGCATTGTTATTGTTTAAATGTTGATATAATTGTTCTTGTCAGCCCTTTCATACAATTGGGTATTTGCAGATTGAACCTTGTGAATATGCCATTCATGCAACCCTAGAATGCAGATTGAACCTTGTGAATTATTTTATCTGCCACTTTCTCCATTCTCAGTGTTAATATCTTTGTAAAACATTTAAAAGTACAGTTTAGGAGGCATATTGGCCTGTATATATTTCAACCTTTTGATATCCAGCTTCCCTTCATAAAGATCATGACCTGCTTGCTTATAACCCCAACCGTTTAAGAATTATTTAATTTTTCTTAATCTGAACATGAATCTACTGAAAGCCTCTCTATCTCTGGTTGGCTCAGACCAGATCTCTTCCACCTTTCATTGAAGTGAGACATACTTTTTGTCTTATTAGTTCTAGCATGGAAATATCTAAGAAGACAGTGATGGAGTTTAGTGACTCCAACAGTTCAGGCTCCTTTCACAGTCTATCAGATCCTTTTCCGAATATAAAAATTAAAAAGACTTCATAGGATCTCGACCCGGAATATGATCCTGTCGACAAGGTATGGATCACAAATCTTAACTTCAACAGTTCAAGTTAATGTTGGTTGTCAAGTATACGAAGTCTTATAATTCTTTCCTACCTATATTAATCGCGAAGACAACAAGGTGACTTCGGCTCCTAAAACCGCAGAAGGTTCTCCAATGGATGAATCCTAAGGTTCACTCAATAGAAAACGAGGGCAACAAGGTCCCAATAAGGGTCCATTGAACTGCATCATGTACATAACAAGGGTCGGTCCAGGTGGGCTTCCCAAAAAACCACTGGATTCAGTTACTGTCGAAGTGTGCGATCGACACTTCCCCTGGTACTACTAGATCGTAGCCCGTGGAGGTGTTTGATTGGTTGGGGCACGTGAGATTTGGACAAGACAGTGACATGAGAGATTTCACGTGGTTCGGGCCGCTTGAGCATAACACCCAACTCCACGGGATGTGTGTTGTATGTATGAATGTATGGCACTTGTGAGCGTGTGAGCTTGCTTGTCCCTATACTGTGCGGCGCAGCCCTTTTATAGTCCAAGGACTGGTCGTTACATTGTCAGCCTAGCCCGACATGTGGCCCTGGCGATAGTCAGTTGCCTAATACACGATATGTGACTATTAAGCATAATTAACTGTGTGGTAACACGCCTTAATGGTGGCGTTACTGTTGTTAAGGGTCCTCTGATCGTGTGTCATTATTATGATATTAATGACACATAATCAGGTCTTGTGATTGTAGCTTTAACTGTCCCTTGAATGTCCGCGCTGTTGAAGATCCGCCAGTCTCTTCGCTGTTGTCTCAGGTCTGGGGGCTCGAACATGGCGGCTTCGGAGCTTCCCAATGTGGGGAGGCAGGTCCGAAGCCACTATACATGAGGCAACACCGGAGCTTACCTCTATTGGGGGTTAGGTCCGGGGTCACTAGACACGTGGCAAGAATGGAGCTTCCCTACAGAGGGAGTTAGCTCCGGCCTTGTCTTACATGTGGCAGTGCTGGAGCTACCCAAACGAGGGAGGCGGGTCTAGTGCTATGTAGCACGTGTAGCCTTCGGAGGTCTTCAACTCGGACAGGTGGAACTCCTCGATGTTTCTTGCGGTATCATAGGGTACCTGGTACGCAGGGTACCGACAGTGGCTCCGGGCCCACCTATGGGAGAAACCCTTTGCGTTAAGTTATTCTACCAGAGGTGGGGCCATCTTCGATTCCCGCGCTATGGCTTCAAAGGTCTTCTGATATGTCGTTGGGGTAATGGTTCGCTGTTAAATCATCGCCACGTGGCTTCTTTTGAATGCGACAGGTGAGATCCTTGCGTGCGAATCTCACACAATTGAAGGTCGCCTGTTCCCAATGCGAAAACTGTATCGGTTCCGCGCGCTTCGTCGGGCCGCCGCCCTTGGGCTTCCAACTTCCCATCATGACAATGGTTCACCTGGGATAATAACTTCGGCCTTTCCACCAGAGTGGACTCGGGCCCATTCGTCATTGACAGGGTAGATTTTCGAAAATGTGATATCGATCTAATTGTTGTTTCCATCCAAGCAATGCGGATGCTTACTTAAGAAGGAAAGCCCGCACGGTTTGAGGACTCTTTACACTTTCGATCGAACTTGCGCTTAAAGCCTCCAACCCTTTGCATAGCCTTCCAACATTTGCTCCACTTTGCCGCGATGGAGTTGGATCTTCCCCGCAGCAAGGTCAAGACCAATGAAGAGATGGCGAGTGTCCGGACCTACATGGGGTGGTCCAGCGACTCCTGCAACAAGGACATCCACTTTGGCAAGCTCCCATTCAAGGAGCGCACCAGAGAGATGGTGTTCTTCTCACCGTACGCCATGGTGGGTCTGATCCCACCTTTTTCAAGCTTTCTCTTGATGCTTTTGGATTTCTACGGCCTCCATCTTTATCATCTCGACCCCCACTGCCTCTTGCTAGTGGAGACTTTTGTCCACTTCTGCAAGATGTGGGTGGGCGTGCCTCCTTGCATTGATCTGTTTCAGACCTTTTTCATGGTTGACACCACCGGGAAGGGGACGAAGTTAATAGGCTTCTAGTACTTCGTGAAGCGGAAGAACTGCCCCTTGAAGTACTTCGAAGACCTTCCCCTCCGGCAAGTGGGACGATTGGAAGAAGTATTGGATGATCATCACTGTGGAGGAGCACGAGAGGCTAGAGCTTCCCAAGGGCCTTCCCAATGTCGACATCGACGCCAGGAACGTAGTTCCGAAGCTGTCGGATGCGTACAAGCCCATCCTAGAAAGGATCGAAGAATGCATAGAGGGAGGAGGGACCCACCAAATGGTCTTCTACAATTTCTTGGTGAACAGGTGGGCTCTGCTAAAGACTAGGGAGTGGCCCGCATGGGCATTCAATAGTGAGATAGATCATAACCGAATTGAAGTCGGTTTGAACACCAACTTGGATGATGAAGCTTTGAAGATCCATCTCAAGAAGTTTCAGAATGGAGGTATCTACCGCAACATTTAGAGGAGAATGCCAACATTGAATGACCTAGTCGTGGTGGAGAGACACTATATCTCCGGGATTTAAATCCCCAGGGCCTCATAGAGGGTGGCTACGCCTGCCACGAGCCAGAAAGTCGATGACGACGGCAAGGGCAAGGGCAAAGGCAAGAAGCCAGTCAAATCTTCCAGTCCAAAGAGGAAGTTGAGGCACGCTGACGGGAGCCACATTAGGTCAGCTCCGGCTACAACTGCCCCTTCTCCCCAGCGAGGCAGATCTTCGTCGGCCACACGTCCTCTGGTGCAGGCGTGCTCAAGGGGCACTAGATCCGGCAGATCAACTCCGGTCGCAGCGCCGGTTGTGGGCTCCAGGTCTGGAGGTCCTTCCTAGCCGAGGGAGATCCTGATCGAGGCGACGCTGAAGACGGCGACAAGTCTCGGGCAGCAATCCGGAGCTCCGGCCACACTGACCACAATGGGCTCTAGCTCCGATCGCCCGGTGAAGAAGTTCTGTGCCAGCTGGAGCAGTAGCCTGCCAAGGTACACATTACATCCACACCTTGAGTTGTTGTTTTTATTTTTGTCATGTGTTGAATCTTTCAATTCTTTGTTTACAGGACAACAAAGAAAGGAATGGAAGCTCCGGCACCCGCCACAACGACTAAGTCTGTGCAGGCAAAAGTTCCAGCTCCGATCCCTGCGCCTCCCCTGGTGGCTGAGGTCACGACAGCTCCGACGCTTGTTGTCGTGGATCTGGATCCCGAAGTGACACTAGTGGCTCCCGTGGTAGCGCCGGACCACGGGGGAGACATTTGTGAAGATGCACCAGCTGCAGCAGTGCTAGCAGCTAAAGCTCCAGCTCACGACACGAAGATGGCGGAAGCCCTAACATTTAAGTTGGAGGCAACCGAAGCTCTGGCGCATGTGCCGGAAATTGTTGAAGAGCCGACGATCGAGCTGGTGGTGCCTGAAGTTACGGCCTCCATGCCGGAGATTGTTGAAGATCCAGCACCTGAGCCAGATGCAGTGGAAGTGCTGATGCTTGAGACGGCGGTGGTGGGGGCTCCGGACGAAGCTCCAACGTCCGCCCCCGAGGCGATTACTTCAGAAGCGCACATGTTCGAGCTGGAGCGCCCAGGGGAGTCAGCGGCAAGCCCTCCACCTGCAGAGCCGTCGGCTGAAGATCCGACGGAACCTTCGTCGTCAGCTTCGGAGGTTGATGTTCCGTGAGACCCTCGTCGGTGGCAGAAGCAGAAGAGCTTCCGGGGGGGCGACCCTAGTGCCGTAGGACTGTAGGGGACCACGCTTGTGGCGTGGGACCCAATTTTTGTACTGGAAGACCACTTGGAGCCAGCGGAGATGACCCCGATAGGTCCAGAGCCTATTCCCTTGGCATTGTCTGTTGATAACACCTGCTCGAGCCTCTGTCAAGTCCAGCTTGCCTTCGACCACGACAGTAAGGTACTCAAAGAAGAGCACCACACCTTACGACATTGGCGCAATACACCTCATTTCGAACCAAGCTGGCGCAGACAAGGCTTGCCGACCAACGGGAGTGGGTCGAGAAGGAAAAGGCCCAAATGGAGTATTGGGGCCAGGTGATGGAAGAAAGGGAGGCCTCCATTAGGGCCCTCTACGCTAAGTCTCGGGAGATTCTCGAGCACACCAGGAAAAGCAGTGAGGCTGCCAACGATCGTCACAACAACCTCAACACGCTGAACGAGATTATCCTGATTCATCGAGCGGACCTCGATGAGAGGGAAGAGAAGCTCCTGGAGATGCAGGAGGATATTTTGAAAAGAGAGGGGGGCTCGCCCAGAAACTGACTTTGGGAGAGCAAAACTTGGTGGACCGCACCAAAAAATTTGATCTGCGGTGCCAACAGGAGGAAAAGAAACACTGGAAGCTAGGGAAGGAGCTCTCTAAAAGAGAAGGTGATGTTTCTACCAGAGAGGGGAAAGTGAGAGGCAGGAAGAAGGACCTGGCAGAACGGCGGAACCGCATCCACCTCCGGGAGACGGAGCTCGCTCACCGCAAAAAGCAAGTGGCAGAAAGCATTCAACAACATTCCAAAGAGGTCAAGTGCATCGCACGGAAGAGTTTGAAGCTTGCGTTGGCAAAATGGTCACTGGAGGAGCTGCGAAGCTCGAGGGCAACTGAGTCCATTAGGTGTGGGATTTCCTGTGGCATGCCGACAGAGCTATGGTGCCACTTGGCTTCAGTCCGGTACATTCGGAGAACCCAGCACCGGAACTGGTCCACGCGCTGGTGGCGCTTAGTTCTACTGGCAGCAAACTCGATGCGATGGGTGACATCATCGTTGACCAACTGGAGACGGAGGGAAGTCTCTGGCCAAGAATGTCGCAGAATATGTTCTGGCGTGTTACAAGAGCCGAGACCCCCAACTTTCTCTAGATCTGATCTTCAAAGGACCCATTGTCGAAGAGGGAGATGCCGCCGGAGCCAGCGTCTAAGAAGCTACCGAAAAGGTTGCCTTGTTTTTCCATAGGACTTAGAGCCTCCAGTAACTAGGACCTTTCTCTTTTGCCTTTTACTGTAATCCTCAATTTGAATCCAGTACTTCCGATGACTGAAATCCACTCTTCGAATGAGTGAATTCCATTTTGTGTTTGTCTTCAATACATCGTCCTTTATCTTATTGGCCCCCTGGTAGATGCACACTATTTGATTGTGAACATGTACTAAAAGGTTTGACAATGTCTTGATGACTTGAATGTTTCGAACTTGTAGCTGGAACGCCTAGCCTTTAGGTTCGAAGTTTACTTTCGACATCTCCAGGAACCCTTTGCGATGTTGACGGTGGGCCCCCTGGGAGGTGTCGGATCTTAATAGGTCCGGCGGCGCCCACTATCAACGCCTAAAACGTCAACGGTGGGCCCCCTGTGGTTGTCGGAGCTTGGTAGGTCCGATGACACCCACTGTCAACGCTTAAAACGTCAATGGCGGGCCCTCTGGGGTTGTTGGAGCTTGGTAGGTCCGACAGCACCCACTATCAACGCGTAAAACGTCGACGGCGAGCCCCC
Organism: Tuctoria greenei; assembly: GCA_036927565.1. Taxonomy (NCBI): domain Eukaryota; kingdom Viridiplantae; phylum Streptophyta; class Magnoliopsida; order Poales; family Poaceae; genus Tuctoria; species Tuctoria greenei. The sequence goes on along the minus strand of JAYESD010000003.1, from coordinate 104,827,774 downwards.
TGGGGGTGATTTCACCATCTTCGCTTGAATTATCATTATGCTTCACGTCGACCGCTGGCCCCCATGGAATTTGTTGGAGCTTGTTACCTCCGACGGCGCCCACTTTCAATGTCTGAAATGTCGATGGCGGCCTCCCCCTTGGGGGATGTCGGAGCTTAGTAGCCCTGACATCTTCCACCATCGCCATGAGTTTCCCAATTTTCCTGTGCATTAAATACAAGAAAAATAGTAAAATTCGTCCTATCATCTATATCTCTTTTGCGACTTACTATTCTTATTTGAATTTTAGATCTGAAGGAACTCGATATGATGACAAGTACATTGATGGAATCTTTCCAATTCCGAATGCCTTTAGGACCCGCCCTACTGAGGCCTGCCAGAATGTAGGTAGAGTGGCGTACATAGTGTGCTGGGCTAGGCTAAGTCGATAGCGCACTCCGGACCTGAGTTGGCTTTGGCGTTTGGGTGAGTAGACCGTGTAGCAATGCTAAGATCCGAAAAAAACCCACAATATAACTTGTGCAACATATGAGTAACTTGGACTAAAGGTCAAAAAGAATTGCACAACTTCTTTATAGATAAGAAGGAGAAGGATAAATAGAAGAAAATGAGCCTGTACAAAATGCACGTGTAGTCTGCCTTCACACAACAGTGTCTTTCACTATATGTCTGGATTATAGGGGAGACAAGGACACACTTAGGGTACGGAACCAAGCTAAGTGTGCTACACATTTTGTTCTAACCCAGGGTAGGTAAGCCACACTTTCAGTACAGGGACCGAGTTAAATGTTGCTTGAACTGCTCGAACCCTCCCGGAGGGGTCCGGATGTTCTCCCGGAGGACCTACCCGACTCTGTGTATAGACTCTATAACTTACATTGCGTGTAATTAAAAACTCACCACCGTGAAACTAAGCATAAAACTTACGGAGGTGCTCGATGTTCCAAGGATTGGGTAGCGGGTCCCATTCTCTGTAGCCAAGCGAACGCATCCGTGATGGGAAACTTTGATCACTCGAAAAGGACCTTCCCAGCTAGGGGAAAGTTTGTTCATCCATTCACGAGTTAGTATTCTTCACCTCATCATATCGCCTTCCTCAAGCTATCGATTGCGCACATGCCTTTGATGATAGCGCTGGAGCACCTCGCGATTACGTGCATTCCAAACAGCTGCTTGGCATCTTCCCTCGTCGATGAGGTCAAGGTCTTCATGCCGGAGCTAGTCCTGCACAGCTTCGTTGAAGGTACGGACCTGGAGCGACCCCATGGTGATCTCCAGAGGAAGGACCGCTTCAGCTCCTGACACCAGGAAGAAGGGGGTCTCTCAAGTTGACCGACTATGTGTTGTCCTGCTCGTTCACAGTGCGAATGGAAGCTCTTCAATCCAGTTGGCTTCGTGTTTCTTCAAGCGCTCATATGTGCGCATCATGAGTCATTTCAATATTTCTGCGTTTTCTTTCTCGGCTTGGCTATTACTTGCCGGGTGAGCTACTGATGCATAGCTGACTTGTATGCCGAGGTCTTCGCAATACTCTTGGAATGCTGCACTAGTGAATTGGTTTCTGTTGTTAGTGATGACTCTGTTCAGAACTCCAAATCTGCAAACTATGGACTTCAAGAACTTGATAGCAGACTGCTTGTTGATTGTTACAACTGGAGTAGCTTCTGGCCACTTAGTGAACTTGTCGATGGCGACATACATGAACCTATAATCTCCGACGGACCTCGTAAAGGCTTCATACCACTTCGAGTAAGTTCGACACATGACATTGAAATAGAAATTATTGCTAATTATTAACTTAACACGTGTGTTTGTATGTGTGCAGTAAACACTACATAATGATCTTCATCAAGCCAACACAGGGTTTGGCAACAGTCTTGGACTCAGCCAATTACCACCAGATCGTTACAAAGATTTCCTTTCCATTTTAAAATTGTACGTTTATTCGATACTTTTAATTTACACACATTTAGAATTTGTTGACAAGTTTTATATGACATTTCTTGTATTACAACGCTTGGCGGTTTTATGCGGAACAGTTTAGCGGTCAGAGACCTCCTAATACGAATGCATTGGACATTAAAATCTATTATACTTGTCCAAAGCAGCCCGTTGGGAGTGTCTTATGCGGGTATTATGTATGCGAGCATCTTCGGACCGCCAACGAATATAGAGTGAATCGTGAGGATGTAAGTTATCCTTAATGTCAATATCTTATTTTCTTACTTTTGAGTTTCATTTTCATTGTAACTAGTGTATTTTAATACTTATATTCTTTGTTGTTCAATAGTACCAGAAACATTATTTTCGAATTTTGATTCCAAATTCAAAATTTAATTACTCATAGTACAACTGCTCTAAAAATACTAACTAAATTCATGTATACTCACTTTGATCTATACTTTGAGATTGTTCAAACCAACACATTCTAAACCTTGGTATGTGTTTCATTGCAGCACACGAAGAATGTGAACAAGAATGGCCAGTTCATAGAAGTATGCCTGGTGGAGGAGCCGACAAGATTGCCAGTGAACTGTGTCAATTCATGCGTTGCGAAATTTTGCACAAAAGAGGGGTGTTCTTTGATAAGGATGGTGTAATAGCTGATGTGCCAGAGTTTTGCGACTATGGCAATAGAAACAGTTTTTAGTGAAACTTGTAAACTATGAGATGACTTGTATGTGTAACTTGTACATATGTATACTGTTTCAGTGAAATTGACTTCTGTGAGATGAATTCTGTGATTATATTATTTATTTCTGTGATTATATTGTTGACTTCTGTAATTATATTGAATTGACCTGGAAATTAGAAATAACAGCAGGTAGTACTGCATAGGGTATACTTTATCACAAGCGGTTCTTTACATACGGCTAGATCTGCCTGTGAAATTATATTATCACAGGTGGCTAGAAATAGGTAAAGAACAACATGTGATAACTCAATTATCACAGACGGTTTCTATTACGGTACAAACCGACTGCGATAAATTGTCTCTACAGGCGGCTTGTCATAGGTAAAAATCCGTCTGTGATAAAACGATTATCATAGGCGGTTACGTATACTGTACAACCAGCCTGTGATAATACTTCTTCACAAGCAGCTAGTCGTAAGTAATGAACCGCCTGTGATAATGTTTCTTCACAGGCGGCTAGTCATAAGTAAAGAACTATCTGTGATTACACCATTGTCATAGGCGGTTTCACTTTCCGTCAGCGATATTGCAGATTATCACAGGCTCTTCGGTTTAGGCGGTTTTAGAAACCGCGCGTGATAATACGTTTGGAGCCGCAAGAGATGAGGCTTATTATAGATGTCGGTGGTTTTGATCCGGCAAATCTCCCGACACTACTAAAGTGTTAAAGGAGTTTGAGGTTTAGTGTGGGCACGCGGAGATTCAAGAAGGTGAAGTGTTAAGTGGCACAGGAGACGCGAAGATTTACGTGGTTCGGGCCGCCTGAGCGTAATACCCTACTCCACGGGGTGTGTTGGTGTATTGGATGTATGAGCTCAATGTAAGTTGAGAGTGTAGAGTGAGCGCGTCTCGTCCGAGTGCCCTCTATGTATCGTTGGCCTGTCCTTTTATAGTACAAGGGCAGGCCGTTACAGGTTAGCCTGGCCCGACATGTGGCCCTGGCGGTTACTGATATTGATACACATTCAACACGTTTAATTGCCCTTAATGACCGAGTTATGGGCTTTGACAGCACCGTTACTGGTAATTAAGGTCGTCCGATCGTGTATCATTAACATAGTATTAATGACACTTAATCGGGTCTTGAAGTACTTGATTCCCCTTTGAAGATCCGGAGCCTTTGTGGAGTCTTCCGGAGGTTAGAGGCTGAAGATCCGACGGTTGGACACGTGGCAGCGCCGGAGCACACTGTGGGGAACAGATAGGTCCGATGCCACCTGACACGTGTCAGTTCTGGAGCTTCCCCCGGTCTGGGGTTAGGTCCGTGGGTGCCATTTCGGTATAGCCCAGAGCTTCCCCCTTGTGGGCGGTAGCTCCGGTTTGATAGTACACTTAGCGACCCTGGGACTAACCATGTTGGAGAAGCGGGTCCGGTTATGTCTTACATGTGGGCCTCCGAAGATCTTCAAATCAAGTAAATGACATTCCCTTGAGATCTTTGCAATCTCAAGTGGTATACGGTTCCCAGGGTACCGACAGTGGCCCCCTGGGCCCACCTCTGGGGAAGACCCCTTGGGTGAAGTCATTCCGCTGGAGGTGGGTCCATCCTTTGACTTTTGAACTGAGTCTTCAAAGGTCTTCGTATGTGCCGTTGGCGATAGTTTGGAGTTAAATCCTCACCGCGTGGCATATCTCGTGTGCGGCAAATGAGATCTTTGGCGTGCGGATCTTACGCAATTGAAGGTCGCCGGTTCCCGATACGAAAATCGTATCGGTTCCGCGCGCCTTGTCAGGCCGCCACCTTCGGGCTTCCCGCTTCATGATGACAACCGTTCGCCTGGGTAAGAACCTCGACTTGATCGTCAGGGTGGTCCCGGGCCCTCTTATCATCGGCAGGGTAGGATTTTCGAGTAGTATCTTCGACTTCCTTGCAGTTACCATCCAAGTGTTGCGAGGGCTTACTTAAGAAGGAAGGTGTGCACCGTCTGGGGTTCTTTACGCCTCTCATCTGATCTTGCGGTCAAACTCCCAACTTGTGCTTGCTTTTCCTCTCTTGCCTTGCTGTGCCACGATGGAGTTGGGTCTCCGCGAGAGCCGTTTGAAGACCGAAGGTGATCTGAAGAAGGTCCGGGCCCTCATGAGATGGTCCCCGGACTTCTTCAACCGTCTAGTTCGCGCCGGAGGAGAGCTCCTGTACAAGAAGGAGCACGCCGGCGAGATGGTGTACTTCTCTTCGTACGCCATGGTGGGGTTGATCCCACCTTTTTCCTCCTTTTTCTTGATGCTGCTAGACTTCTATGGTGTGCAGCTGTACCACCTTGGCCCCAACTCCATTCTTCTTGTGTCTGTCTTCGTCCACTTCTGTGAAATGTGGGTGGGCATCCCCCCCTGCATTGAACTCTTCCGGACCTTCTTCACCATCCATACCAGCGGTAGGAGTAATGAGTACCTTGGCTTCTACTACCTCGTGAAGCGCAATAAGTGCCCATTCAAGTACCTCCGGTCGTTTCCCTCTGGAAAGTGGGATGATTGGAAGAAGGACTGGATAGTCATCTGGGTGGAGGAGCACGAGAAGCTGGAGCTGCCCGAAGGCCTCCCCACATCGACACTGCATTCTGGAGTGAAGCTCCGGTGTTGTCGGATGCCTTCAACCCTGCTCTGACCAGGATCTGCCAGTGCGTGGAGGGAGGATTAACTCCTCAGGCGGTATTTTGCAACTTCCTAGTCAACAAGTGGGCACCGCTGAAGAGGAGAGAAAAACTCGCTTGGGCCCTCAACAGTGTGATGGACGACGACCGGCTCGAGACCAGGCTGAAGTCCAACATGGCGGGGGCGACCTTGGAGTTTCATCTCAAGAAGTTCCAGCACGGCATCAACATCGCGGGTGATTACTTGATCCCTCCACCAGCTTTTCTCCCTCTGAACGTGGAAGTAGAGTTCAGCAGGGAGCTCCGGCGGACGATGCTGGTGGAAGTAGAGTTCAGCAGGGAGCTCTGGCGGACGATGCCGGTGCTTGACAACCTTGGTGTCGTCGAGAGAAGATCGACCACCAGGGTGGTGATCCCTGGGGCTTCCGAAGGTGGCTTCGACCCTGCCCCGAAGCCAAGGGTCGAAGTCGTCGGCAAGGGCAAGGAGCCGGCGGACGAACCCTTGAGCCAGAAGAGGAAGCTGCAGCATGCCGACGGAAGGTCCGTCAGGCCTGCAACCTCTACATCAGCTTCATCTCCCCAGAGGGGGAGGTCTTCTTCAACTACGGCAACTGTACCCGCAGCGGCGTCTTCCCGGGGTGCTAGCTCCGGGCATGCGACTCCATCACCAGGGCCAGTTGAGGCCTCTAGGTCCGGAGGTCCTTCCCGGTCGAGGGGGGCCTCGACTAAGGAAATGCCCGTGGCTGCAACGAGTTCCGGCGGGCCTTCCGGAGCTTCCACGCCGGCGGCGGCTATGGTCAGCCCAGAACGCCCGGGAAAGAGGTTCTGCACAAGCTGGTGTGGAAGCCTCCCGAGGTAATTTTTAATCTTTACCTCAGAAGTTTATTTTGTTGTTGTAACTGTTTTTTAAGTTTCTTCATCCATCATCTGCAGCGTTCCCAAGAAGAGGAGTGAAGCTCCACCCTCAGCCACAGCAGCTGAAGCTGTGAGGGCGGAAGCTTCTGCTCCTGTCCCGGCGCCGCCCCAAGTGGTGGCTGAAGCTGCGACACCTCCGGCGCCAGCTGTCGTGGTCATGGACCTCGACTCATCCCCTGAGACTCCCGTGGTAGCGCCGGACCACGGGAGAGAAGATGCGCCAGCAGCACCTGCCCTGGAGGTTGAAGCTCCGGGTCTTGATGCTGAGATGATGGAAGCTCCGGCCGTTGAGCCGGAGGAAGCAGTAATTCCGTCCCCAGAGCCGAAATTGTCGAAGCCCTGGCGGTTGAGCCGGAGGTAGTCGAAGTCCCGGCGTGCGCGCTGGATGTTGAGGAAGTCCCAGCGGTTGGGCTGGCTACCTCTGAAGCACCGGCCGTAGGGCCGGTTGATGTTGAAGACCTTCCGACTCCCGAGCCGGTTGCTGTTGAAGCTCAGGCCCTAGGGCCGGTTTATTGCGGAGGCATTAGCACTTGAACCCGTGGTGGTCGAGATGCCAACAGCCGAGCCATCAGCGGAGGAGGAGTCCAGGCCGGAGCCTGAAGTTGCCCCTGCTCCGGAAGGGATGATGGCGGAAGTTCCTGCTGCTGGGCCAGGGTGCCCAGATGAAGTCGCTGGCCCCCTGCCTGAGGGGGCAAATGAAGACCTGGCGGCAGGGCCTTCGGAACCACTTCCGGAGGTCGGAACTTCTTCCGCAGGACCCTCCTCGGTGGTGACTGAGGCTATCTCGGAGGACGACCCTAGTGCCGTGGAGGTTCGGGGGACCACTCTTGTGGAGTGGGACCCAATTTTTGTAAGCGAGAACCCGCTGGAACCAACAGAGGAGACCCCAGCAGGTCCGGAACCCATTCCCCTGTCGTTGTCCATTGACAACGCTTGCTCCAGCTTGCGTCAAGTTTAGCTGGCATTCTACCACGACAGCAAGGCTCTTGAAGAGGAGCGCCAAACCCTTAGGCGGTGGTGTAACCGGCTCGAGACCAAGCTGGCGCAGTTGAGGCTGGCTGATGACAAGGAATGGATCAAGCAGTAGAAGGTCCGCTTGGATTACTGGGGCAAATTATTGGATGACAGGGAGAGCTTGACTGGCGCCCTCGACGCTCAATCCCGGGCCATTTATGAGCAGACCAAAGCAGCTAATAGTGCGGCTGATGAACGCCAAGAAAGGCTTGAGGCCATTAACACTACTCTCATCAAGCGTCGGGAGGCACTTGAGGAGAGGGAGAAGAGGCTCGAAGATGAAGAGCAAAAACTCCTAGAGCTGCGGTATGATGTCTTGAGGAGGGAGGAGGAGCTCGCCGAAAAGGTGGCTCTGGTTGACAAGGGTCTCGAGGAACGCACCAAAAAGTTGGAGCAGCATTGCCTTGAGGAGGAGGAGAAGGCCTGGGTGCGAGGGCAGAAATTCTACGAGCAAGAGTGTGCCATCACCAACAGGGAGAAGAAAGTAAGGGGCAGGGAGAAGGACCTGGTTGACTGCCGGAACAAGATCTACCTCCGGGAGGAGGAGCTAGGAATTCTCGAGAAGCGGGTTGCTGAAAAGATTAAGCAAAATGCCAAAGAAGTTGAGTGCCTCGCTCGCGAGAATTCTGAACTGGCGGCGACCAAAAGATCCTTGGAAGAACTGAAGGGCTTGAGGGTTGCGGACTCCCTACAGGTTTGGGAGTTCCTGGGCAAGGCCAACGACGCGCTGACACTGATGGGCTTCAGTCCCGTGCGTCTGGATGATTCGGAGCTAGAGCCGGACCTGGCGTTGCAAGCGTTGAGCTCGGCGGGTAGCAAACTTTCCGAGGTGGGCGACGTCATCGCGAACCAGTTGGAGGTTGAGGGGCAATCCCTGGCGAAGAACGTCGCAGAGTATGTGCTGATGTGCTACACCAGCCGGAATCCCCAATTCCCTCTGGACCCGGCGCTTGAAGGTCCCGTCGAAGGAGAAGGTGAAGCCGCCCGAGCCAACGTGTCGGAGGTTGCTCAGAAGGTCGCCCAATTCTTCCATAGGGTCTAGGACCATCTCTTTAGCTCCCACTTGTATTCTCTCATTTTCTTCCTCAATTTTGTAATCCTTTGTCTCCAGATGAATGAAATCCCCAAATTTTTGTGAATTTCATTTTTTGTCTTCAACACTTTTGTCTTCACTTGGCCCCCTGGTAGATGTACACAATTTGATTGTGAACATGTACCAAGAGGATATTGTGTTTTGTTGAAGACTCATTTGCTTTGAACTTGTAGAGTGTAGGTCCGAAGTCTTCGATAGTGAAGGCCCCCTGAGGTTGTCGGAGCTTAGAAGCTCTGGCATTGTCTATCGTCGGAGCTTATTAGCTCTGGCAATAGTCCCTATCAATGCGTAGAGCATCGATAGTTAGCCCTCCGGGGTGTCGGAGCTTAGTAGCTCCGACAGTGACCTTTGCCAACATGTAGTTTGTCGGCAGCAGACTCCGCTTGTGGGGTCTTCTCACCATATTTTATTTAGCGCCGACGGCTGGCCCCCCTAGCTTTACCGGAGCTTGGTTGCTCTAGTGATGCTCGTTTTCAATGCTTAACATCGATTACAAGCCACCTAGGGGAGTCGGAGCTTTGTTAGCTCCGGCTTTTTTCCATCAACGTGGATTCTTTATTTTTCCTGCACACTGAAGCCAAGAAAAATAGTAAAATTCGTTCCTTGTCTATAACTTCGTCGCGGCTTACGATTCCCAAGAAAGTTTTAGGTCAAACGCGATTCTAAATACAACCGAATGTGTTGTCTTTTCTTCCAGATCCAATTGTACTTGGACCCGCCTTACTTCGGCCTGCTGGGGTGCAGGTAGTGTGGTGCACTTAGGGTGCTTGACCAGGCTAAGTCGATAGCACACTCCGACCCTAGATTGGCTTGGCGGCATTCAGGCGAGTGGGCCATGAACAATATTTGAATCCAAAAGAATTGACAATACAACTTGAATTGTACACAAACTGGTCGAACTAAAATTTCTTAAGAATTACACAACATTGTTATAGACAAGAAAGAGAAAAATAAAAAATGTTGTGCTTGTACAAAATAAATGCACGTGGAGTTTGTTTCACATGAAGATGTCTTCCATTATAGGTCCGTGGTACAGGGGAAACAAGTACACTCTTAGGGTACGGAACCAGGCTAAGCATGTTTAATTTCTCGTTTGACCCAGGGTAGCTAGCCACACTTTTAGTCCTGAGACTGTGACAATTGTTGCATGAACTTTGCGGACCTTCCGGGAAAGGTCCGGCTGTTCTCCCGGAGGAACTACCCGACTCTGTACAATGACTCTATAACATACACCTCAAGCTACTATAGACTCACCTCCGTGATATTAAGTGTAGAACTTACGGAGGTGCTCAATGTTCCAAGGATTTGGGAGAGGTGTCCCATCCTCGATAGCCAAGCGAACGCTTCCGGGACGGGATACTTTAATCACTCGGAAAGGTCCCTCCCAGCTGGGGGAGAGTTTGTTTAACCCTTCTCTGGATTGTATTCTCCGTAGCACAAGATCGCCTTCATCGAGCTATCGGTTGTGTACATGCCGCTGATGATGGCATCGAAGGGCTTGGTGGTATCGGGCATTCCGAACAGCTGCTTGGTACCTTCCCTCCTCAAGGAGGTCTAGGTCTTCACGCCAGAGCTGGTCCTACGTGGCTTCATCGAAGGTCCGGACCCGGAGTGACCCCAAGGTGATTTCCGGAGGAAGGATTGCTTTAGCTCCATAGACCAGGAAGAAGGGTGTCTCTCCAGTTGACCGTTTTGGAGTTGTCCTGTTGGCCCATAGAGTGGGCGAAAGCTCTTCAATCCATTTGGCTCCATGTTTTTTCAAGCACTCATAGGTGCGCATTTTGAGTCCTTTAAGGATTTCAACATTTGCTCTCTTGGCTTGGCCATTGCTTGCCGGGTGAGCTACGGAGGCGTAGCAAACTTGAATGCCGAGGTCTTCGCAATATCCTTGAAATGCAGAGCTTGTGAATTGGGTCCCATTATCAGTGATGATTTTGTTTGGGACTCCAAATCTGCATACAATGGACTGCAAGAAATTGATAGAAGACTGTTTGTTGATTGTCACAACTAGAGTTGCTTCCGGCCACTTGGTGAACTTGTCAATGGCGACGTACAGGAACTTGTAACCTCCGACGACTCTTGGGAAAGGTCCCAAGATGTCCATCCCCCACACAGCGAAGGGCCATGTAGGAGGTATCATTTGTAAGGGATGAGCCGGTGTGTGAATTTGATTTGCAAGAAATTGGCATGCTTCGCATTTCTTCACCAGCTCAGTTGCATCCTGGAGTGCTGTAGGCCAGTAGAAGCCATGCCGAAAGGCTTTACCGACCAGCGTGCGGGAAGACGCGTGGTTCCCACACTCCCCTCCATGGATTTCTGCGAGGAGCTCGCATCCTTCTTCCCTTGTGATGCACCACATTAGGATGCCGTTGGCACCGCGCCGGTAGAGATCCCCTTCTACCAACGTGTATCTTTTAGCCAATCTGACTATCCGGTTAGCGGGTACATCATCGTCAGGAAGGATGTTGTCTTTCAAGTAGCTTCGGATCTCCGAGATCCATGCATCGGAGCTAACTTGAGCATTTGAGTTTTGCGTGCTGGGTTGCTCGGAGCTTCCGACAGCACCTACGACCCTTGATGGCTGCCATGGTAACAGGGCCATCGGGACCGTCAGCTTCGGGATGCTGATCTCGCCCCCTTCGCTCAGTTCGGCAGGTTGAGCTGTGGGTTTTGACAACCTCTGGACAAAAGTTTCGTCAGGAGCCAGAGCTCCGGTGACGCTTTCGTCGAGAGTTCATCAGCTTCAACATTGTGGGCACGCTGGACATGGTGGAGGTCTAGGACTACAAAGTCCTTTTGAAGCTTCTGGACTTCGAGGAGGTAAGCAGCTAGCTGGAGGTTGTTGTAGGAGCATTCACCCTTCACTTGCTTAATGATGAGCTGTGAATCTCCCTTAACCAGCAGCTGCTTAACACTGTATGACAGTGCCACCTTTAGTCCGTAGATGAGTGCTTCGTACTCTGCCATGTTGTTGGTCGCCTTGAAGTCAAGGTGTATCATGTATTTTACCTTCTCCCCGGTTGGTGCGAGGAGAAGGATTCCAGCTCCGGCCCCCTGCTTTTGCATGGAGCCGTCGAAGTAGAGGGTCCACTGAGGCTCGATGAAGACCGGAGCCTTGTGTTCTGGCTTCTGCCCACTGGGGCCCCCAGGATTTGATGGAGAGGGAGTCCATTCCGCCACGAAATATGCCAATGCTTCACTCTTGATTGCTTGCCTTGAAATGAATTCGAGATCGAATTCGGCCAATTCCGATGCCAACTTTGCAATATTCCCAGTTGAGTTGGGATTATGCAAGATTGCTCGAAGTGGGTAAGAAGTCACCACTGAGATTTTGTGAGCTTGGAAGTAATGGCGAAGCTTCCTGGAGGCAATAAGAACTGCATAGAGCAGCTTATGCACCTCTAGGTATCGAGTCTTGGCGTCATGAAGTACTTCACTAATGAAGTACACTGGTCGCTGGATGGTCCGGACCCTCTCGGAGGGGCCCGGAGCTTCCTCTTCATTGATCCGGATCCTACCGAAGGGATCCGAATTTTCTTCGGGGACCTCCGGGTCCTTGCTGGAGGAACCCGGAGCTTCCTCAGAAGCGACCTGGACCCTCCCGGAGGGGTCTGGGTCTTCTGAAGTAACTTCTTGTGGAATCAAGTCTCGGAGCTGGGACCCAGACTCACTTTCAGGAACCTCCGGACCCTCCCGAAGGGGTCTGGATTCCTGAGTATGGGATAGTTCTAGTCTCTCCGCAACCAGGACCATACTGACAACTTCGTCAGTAGCTGAAATGTAAAGCAGCAAAGGCTCACCAGGGTTCGGAGCTACCAGAGTTGGTAGGGTGGTGAGGAGCTGTTTTAGCTCCTGGAACGCCTTTTCTGCTTCTTCAGACCATTGGAATGGTCCGGACTTCCTCAATAACTTGAAGAAGGGAAATGCCCGTTTCACCAGTCTTGAAATGAACCGGCTGAGGGCTGCTAGACATCCAGTTAGCTTTTGGACATCCTTGATGCGGGCTGGTGGCCGCATGTCTTCAATGGCTTTGATCTTCGCCGGATTAGCTTCTATGCCCCGGTGACTTACCAGGAAACCAAGAAGTTTTCCGGAGCTAACCCCGAAGACACACTTGTCTGGGTTTAGCTTTGTGCGAGTGACCCGCAGCTTATCAAAGACGGCTGTCAAAGTGTCAATGAGTGACTCCTTGTTCTTGACCTTGACCACGATGTCCTCGACGTACACTTCCACTATGTCTCTAATGAGTTCTTCAAAGGTTTTGTACATAGCTCGTACAAAGGTTGAAGCTGCATTCTTGAGACCAAATGGCATGGCTGTATAACAGTACAATCCATCTACTGTGATGAAAGAGGTATGCTCTTCATCTTCCCTAGACATTCTGATTTGATGATATCCATAATATGCGTCTAGGAAACACAGTAATTCACACCCGGAGGTGGAATCCACTATCTGATCTATTCTAGGTAGTGGGAATGGATCTTTTGCACATGCCTTATTTAGCATTGTGTAGTCGATACACATCCGAAGCTTCCCGCCGGCCTTGGGCACAATGACTGGGTTTGCCAGCCATTTTGGATGGAAGACTTCTCGGATGAATCCAGCTTCGAGCAACTTCTTCACTTCTTGTCGAATGAAGTTATGTCGCTCCACTGATTGCTTTCGAGGCTTCTGATGCACATGCCGTGCGTCGGGGTAGATCTTCAGATTGTGCTCAATCACTTCCCTGGGGATCCCATGCATTTGTGACGGTTGCCAGACAAACACATCGACATTAGCCCGGAGGAAAGCGATGAGCGCGAGTTCCTATTTGTCGTTCAATTCCCCCGATATACGGGTGGTCTGAGCAGCATCGGAACCGATTTCGACGACTTTGACGGGAATGTCGGCGTCGCCGCTTGGCTGCACACGAGGTGCAAAAGTCGAGCCTCACTGACGAATGCTCGGGGGTTTTGGAGCTTGCTCCTGTCTGGAGTCCTCCTCTTGCGCCGTAGTAAGCGCATGGAGTTCTTCTAGAGCAGTTACTCCGGCAGTGCGATCTCTGCGAATCTGGAGAATTCCTACTGGTGTTGGCATTTTTAACACCAGGTAACCATAATGACCAGCTGCCATGAATTTGTACAAGGCAGGCCTACCCAAGATGGCATTGAAGGGTAAGTTGATCTGAGCAACGTCAAAGACCAACTTTTCGGTGTGATACTTCTCCCGGGTCCCGAAGGTAACAGGGAGGGTAATAGCACCAAGTGGGGTAATGGCTCCCGGACCTACTCCGGAGAAAGGTCGGGAGGGGTGGAGATCCGAAGGTCAGAGCTGAAGCTTGGTAAAAGCTTCGAAGCTTATGAGGTTGAGCCCGAACCTCCGTCTACCATGACATGGTGGAGCTGGATGTTATTGATGGTAGGAGACACCATCAAAGGTAACTGACCTACTCCAACCATGCTTCGAGGGCAGTCCGAAGCATCAAAAGTGATGTCTATGTCCATCCACTTTTGATGAGGCTCCGCCCTGGCTGTAGGAGCTACAGCAGCCATGTCCCAACACATAGTCTTGATGACGCGGCGGGAGGTGATGTCCCATGATCCACCAAAAATGATGTTCATGGTCTTCTGACGCTCGTTGTCAGAGACGTCAGAATCGTCGTCGACGGAGGTGTAAACGGCCTTCAGGACCTTTTTGGGATCCTGAAAACCTAACTCCTCTTCAGCCAGAGCTTCGTCAACTTTTTGCTTTCCTTCCCTCTGTCGGAAAGGAGCTTCTTCCCGGCGCTTGTTGTAGCACTCGGCAAGGTTTTGGACCTCCCGACAATCTTCCAAACTATGGTTGTCCGTTTTGTGAATTGGACACCACACCTTGGGTTTGCCACCGTCTTCAGAAGACGGTCGAGGTCGCTTCTCGAGGCGTGGCCCCCGGCCACCCGGAGCTGCAGCAGCTGCAGCATTGGATGCACCGGCCGACGGCTTCTTCTTGTCGTTGGTCTTTTTCTTCTTCTTGCCACTCCCGGAGGTAGCGGATTCTCCTTTGGAGGATTTCTTGTGATCCTCTTGAGGTGGTTTGGAGTGCATTTCACGGCCCTCCGCAGCTCTGGCACATTTGTCAGCCAGGCTGAAGAGTTCCGTGACACTTGTGATCTCCTTGATCGCCAGTTTCTCCAGCATCTTCTTATCCCGCACTCCCTGTCTAAATGCCATAATGACAGAGGCGCTAGAGATAGAAGGTATTGTGTTTCGTACCTGAGAGAATCTCTGGATGAATGATCGCAGGGATTCTCCTCCTTTTTGCACGACTGCAAAAAGGTCCAGTTCGGTGCCTGGTCGGGTGTATGAACTCCCGAAGTTGGCGGTGAACTGCCGGCACAACTCCTCCCAATTGTTGATGGAGTTGGGTGGAAGGCTCATAAACCAGGACCGGGCGGTCCCAGTTAAAGCCGTTGGAAAATAATTGGCCATTACGGCCTCGTTTCCTCCAGCTGCCAGGATAGCAGTGGAGTAAATTTGAAGAAATTCGACGGGATTAACGGTCCTGTCAAACTTCTCTGGCAGGTGAGGCTGGAACTTTTGAGGCCACCTGACCATACGCAGATGCATGGCCAGGGCTGAATAGCCTCCTCCTACTCCTTCAGGAGCAAGAATGTCCTGAGCTTCTCGTCTTTCACGAGCACGCTCGATATGGACTCGGCCGTCTTGTTGACGGTATCGGCAATCAAGCTCCACCCGGAGGTCATGAGTTGAAAGCCTTGATACCGTGTAAGTGCGTCGTGCCCCGGAGGGCAACGATGTCACCTGTTGTGATGCAGTACGTCTCCTGTTGTTGGTGAAAGTGCATCTAGGACTCCCTTGTGGGGTTTGGATGATTTATGACAAGCAATTGGGATCATAACCTCTTTATTGAGATGAATGCAGGCCTATAATGAAAAAATGAGCAAAATACCAAAAAGAAGGGATGAGGAGGAGCAAAGCGGAAATGAGCTCAAAGAAAAAGAATAGCCGATTATTGTGTATGGAGTGTGTTAAGGAAACACACCCCAAGAGCTCAATGATAATTAAACGCACACATTGCACAGAGTTTCACAGGACCGGACTATTCCGTTCGTTTCCGGACTAGTCCGATAAACTTTTTTGCACCAGATCGGTCAAGTCCGATATATGTCGGACTAGTCCGATATCCTTCTGACTAGAATCGGACTAGTCCCCCCAGTGCGGACTAGTCCTCAAAACACTACACAAGTCACACAACATCGGACAAGTCCGTTATCAACCGGACTAGTCCGATATCGTTTCTGATCCACTTCGGACAAGTCCGATGTTCACACGGACTAGTCCGAAAAACCCCACTGATCCAAGTCGGACAAGTCCTCCGAGTGCGGACTTGTCATCCAACACATTTAGGGTTTCACATGTCCGGACAAGTTCGATGGACATCGGACTAGTCCGAAGATTTCCAGTAGCAAAATCGGACAAGTCTGCTCTCAGCCGGACTAGTCCAATATTTCGGGACTCTTAGGGTTTGCAACACACAGCACAACGGACTAGTCCGGTGATCACCACAGACTAGTCTGAACTTTCTGAACCCTAACGGTCACTTTTAGAAACCACATATAAATAGAGGTGCACGGCCCACTTTTACACACTCTCGAACCCTAGCGCCGTCACACCTCCCAAGAGACTCAACAACAACCTCTCTCCACGAAATTAAGTGCAAAATCTTCCAATCCTTTGAGGATTCAATCTAGATCATTGGAGAGACACTTGCTACACCACATTGAGCTCTTGGTTTGATTCTCTAACACACTCCTGCATTTCAATTGTAACTTTTGAGTGTGTTTTCGGTGGTATTGTGTTTTGTAATCTAAGGGAGCTCTCAAAGTGTGAGATCGCCCCTTGAATTTGGTTATTCACCCCTTTGTGATTAGTGGAATAGGATTGGCCTTCGTGGCGATCCAACGAGGGTAGGGTTGGAGAAGACCCGGTCCTTTTGTGGACTCCTCAACGTGGATGTAGGTGGCCTTTTGTGGTAGCCGAACCACGGGATAAACACTTGTGTCTTGTTTCATTGTTCATCATTCAAGTTAATCAACTTAATCTAGGGTTTCACACACATTGTTCATCTTACGTTAAATTGTTAAACATAAGACTTAAGTGTGACATAATTCAGTATATAGCTATTAAACTGTTGTTTGATTCTATACTTCCGCTGTACACATAAAAGAATCAAACCAATCAATTAAGTTTAATAAGCTTAGTCTGTGAACACCGGACTAGACCGCACTTTACCAGACTAGTCCGATATCTCTGGTATTAAACCGGTTGTTGAGTGCTGCAGGATTCGACAAATATTCAAAAAGGCCTATTCACCCCCCTCTAGGCCTACATTCAATTGGTATCAGAGCAAGGTTCTTCAAGAAAGAGTTTAACCACTCGAAGAGACCAGGTCGGACATCAAGGACGTCCACAAAATCAACAACCAAGAGGAGGTTAACAATGACAAGACCCAAAAACTGGAGAAGTACCTCGAAGCCATTCAAGACTTCGAGGACGATGATGAGGAGACGCTGGAGCTGAAGGCACTCCTCAGAAAGAAGGCACTTTCCAAAGGGAAAGCAAAGGTTGAAGAGAAGAAGAAGGGGAGTAGTCACACCGACTACTCCCGATATCCTTTTAACTATAATCGTCTAAATTCCAATAACAACCATTACTTATCTATCCCACTTGGAAAAGCCCCACACTTTGATGGAAGTGATTACTCCATGTGGAGGCAGAATATGAAAATACATTTGATTTCCCTCAACCCAAGTTTATGGCATATTGTATGCACAGGGATAGATATTCCAGATGACGACGAAGAGCTCACCCCAAGCCAAGAGCAGGCCATTCATAGAAATGCTCAAGCCGCAGCTGTAATCACATCCTCACTCAGTCGGGACGAGTTCACCAAGGTGGATGGACTCGAAGTTGCTAAGGAAATATGGGATACTCTGCAAACCACACATGAAGGTGACCAGCATGTGCGTGAAGCAAAGATTGAGATGATCGAAGGCGAACTCGGAAGATTCGCAATCGAGGAAGACGAGTCACCTCAGGATATGTACAGTCGATTGAAGACACTCATCAATAAAGTGCGATCATATGGGAGCAAGAAGTGGAATGACCACGAGGTGGTAAAGCTCATCCTTAGAGCCTTTATGCCTCGCAATGTCACGCTATGCTCCACGATTAGAGAAAGCCCCGGATACAAAAGGATGACTCTGGATGAATTGCTTGGTAAAATTATCAACTTTGAAATGATGGAGAAACAAGAAAAGCACATCAAGGAAATTGCCGACCTCACTTCGGCGAAGAAGAAAGGAGTCGCTTTAAAGTCCACCCTCAAGCCTCTATTCAAAGAAGCAAGAGAAGCACAACTAGAGGAGGCCAATGATGAAGAGAGCAGTGAGCTAGATGAAGAGGATTTGATCTTGTTCATGAAAAAGTTCAAGAGAATAATGAAGAAAAAGCAAGGGACAAAATCAAGTGAAGGCAAGTACAAGGAAACAACAAAGCCAAAATTGAGACGGGCGTGCTATAATTGTGGTGAATATAACCACTTTATAGTGGATTGCCCATATGAGGAGAACAAGAAGAAGACTAAAGAATCCAAGCCTCAACCTAAGAAGTTCTTCAAGAAAAAGAAACAAGCCGAACAAGCGCATATTGGGAAGGAGTGGGACTCAAACGATGAGTCCTCATCATCCGATGAAGAAGAGATGGCTAGCATAGCCATCAAGAACACGTCCAAGAAATCTATACTCTTTCCTACACTCGGTGCAAGAAAGGGAAATGGCACTTGCCTTATGGCAAAGGAAGGTAAACGCAAGGTAAACATCAAAACCCCTTCCATGCATTCCTACTCTAGTGATGATGAAATAGATAGTGATGATGAGGATATGATAAATGGACTAGATAGGAAAACTGCAACAAAAATGAAATTTTTACTTGACCAACTTGTTGAGAAGGAAAGGTTAATTGATCGTCAAGAGGACATGATTATCTCCCAAAAGGAGGAGTATGTCGAACTTGAAAAACTTCTAGAGCTTGAAAAGGAGAAAAACAGTTCACTGGAGCTTGAGTTAGCTTCAAGCAAGAAAGCTTGCTTGGAGTTAATCGACTCAAATGTTGCAATTAAGGACCAACTTGCTGACCTGATCAAGGTTAACAAGATCCTTGAAGTGCAAGTTGAGTCACTCAAGCTGAGTGAACCTTCCTCTTCTTCAAACTCACCTTCTCAACCCACTAAAACTGAATTTGCTCAGATGTGCACATGTGGTAAAACTGACACCAGATTGAACGGGAAATCAATCTCCACAAAGGATAAAAATCCTACTCAATGTAGCATATTTGACAAGGAGAAGATCAACTATGCACGTAGTGCATACTTGGTCCAAAGACCTCCAAATGTCAAGCATGGCATTGGTTACTCCTATGATGAAAAGCTACATTCTGGAAGTCATAAGAATAACAAGGGAAGGATCTCCTTTGTGAAGGGAAGATCCTCTCAAACTGGTTAGTCAAAGGATAAAAACCTGAACTCACATGAATACCGGACTAGTCTGGTCCGTGTCTGAACAAGTCCGGTCGTCCGGACAAGTCCGACCCCCCAGACTAGTCCGACTCATGAACAACAACAACTTTTATTTAAAACTTTTGATGCCTCCTATGTGTTAATGAGAAACAACCTTGGCAAGGTCTATGCTTATTATGTTGGGCCACGCCATGGGAACACAAAATCCCATGTGTGGGTGCCCAAATGTATTGTGACTAACCTCCAAGGACCCAAGCAAGCTTGGGTACCTAAATCCAAAGCATAATTTGTTTTTGCAGGCCTATTCCTCCGGTGGGTCCAAATGGGTGCTAGACAGTGGGTGCACCAATCACATGACCGGAGAAAGGAGGATGTTCGTGGAATATGAAGAGAACGAGGACCCAAACGAAGGCATCTACTTCCGAGATAACAGTCAAGCTCGGTACCGGTAAAATTGCAATATCCTCTGAACACACGCTTTCTCATGTTTTACATGTTGAATCTTTAGATTATAACCTGCTGTCCATATCTCAACTATGTGACAAAGGTTATAATTGCTTGTTCACTAACGAGGGTGTGACCGTCTCTAGGAGGAGTGATGGTTCCATTGCATTCAAGGGTATGTTGAAGGGAAAGCTTTACCTGGTTGACTTCAACAAGGATAAAGCCGAACTCAACACATGCTTGATTGCAAAAACCAACATGGGTTGGCTGTGGCATAGACGGCTAGCGCATGTTGGTATGAGGATCCTTCAAAAACTCCTCAAGAGCGATCACATCCGAGGTTTGAAGAATGTTGTTTTTGAGAAAGACAGGCCTTGTAGCGCGTGCCAAGCTGGGAAGCAAGTTGGAGCACATCATCCCGCAAAGAACTTCATGACTACGACAAGACCGCTCGAACTACTTCACATGGACTTGTTTGGTCCAATTGCTTACATAAGCATCGACGGTAACAAATACGGTTTAGTTATCATTGATGATTTTTCTCGCTTCACTTGGGTTTTCTTTTTGCATGATAAGTCAGAAACACAAGGAACACTCAAGAAATTCTTCAAGCGAGCCCAAAACGAATTTTCATTGACAATCAAGAGTATTCGAAGCGACAATGGCACGAAGTTCAAGAACACACAAGTGGAGGAGTACCTTGATGAAGAGGGCATCAAGCACGAATTTTCAGCACCATACTCACCACAACAAAACGGAGTTGCCGAAAGAAAGAACCGAACACTCATTTAGATTGCAAGGACAATGCTCGATGAGTACAAGACATCAGATCGATTTTGGGCGGAAGCGATTAACACCGCTTGCCACGCCGCAAATCGACTTTATCTCCATCGACTACTCAAGAAGACTCCCTATGAGCTACTTACCGGTAACAAACCAAACATTTCATATTTTCGAGTTTTCGGTTCTCCATGTTACATCCTGAACAAGAAGCCTAGGACTTCAAAGTTCGCTTTGAAGTCCGATGAAGGTTTCTTGCTTGGTTATGATTCGAACACTTACGCCTATCGTGTCTTCAACAAGGACTCCGGACTTGTTGAAGTTGCACGTGACGTAGTGTTCGATGAGACTAATGGCTCCCAAAAGGAGCAAGTTGATTCAAGTGAATTAGGTAAAGTAGAAGCTCCATGTCAAGCATTGAAAAGAATGGCTCTAGGCGAAGTTCGACCACAAGAACCACCTTCACACGAACATGAGGAAAATGAACCACAAGAGGAGACCATCAATCAAGGGGGAGCCTCAACAGAAGATCAACCACAAGAGTACGAAAATGATCAACAAGTCAATGAAGGCAACCACTCAGGGGGAGAAGCAGACAATCATGAAGACACAACTCCTCAAGTGCCACATCCAAGAGTACACCAATGCGTCCAAAGGGATCACCCAATCGACAACATCGTCGGTGACATCCAAAAGGGAGTAACCACTAGATCTCGCATAGCTAACTTCTGTGAGCATTATTCGTTTGTATCCTTTTTGGAACCACGCAGGATTGAGGATGCATTGAAGGATCCGGACTAGGTGGTGGCGATGCAAGAAGAATTGAACAACTTCAAGCGGAACGAAGTGTGGGAACTTGTGCAAGACCCAATGCAAACATCGTCGGCACCAAGTGGGTCTTCTGCAACAAACAAGATGAACACGGGGTGGTGACAAGGAACAAGGCACGACTTGTGGCCAAAGGGTACTCACAAGTCGAAAGTTTGGATTTCGATGAGACTTTTGCTCCAGTAGCTAGGCTTGAATCTATTAGAATATTACTTGCATATGCTACTCACCATGATTTCAAGCAGTATCAAATGGACGTGAAAAGTGCCTTCCTCAACGGACCGATATAGGAAGAGGTGTACGTGGAGCAACCACCCGGATTTGAAGACGAAGAGTTCCCCGACCACGTATATAAATTGCGTAAGGCTCTCTACGGCCTCAAACAAGCTCCTAGAGCTTGGTATGAGTGTCTTAGAGATTTCTTAATTGAGAATGGTTTTCAAATTGGCAAATTAAATTATACATTATTTACAAAGAATTTAGATAATGATCTTTTTATTTGTCAAATTTATGTAGACGATATAATTTTTGGATCAACTAATCAATCTTTTTGTGAGGAATTTAGCAAAATCATGACAGACAGGTTTGAAATGTCAATGATGGGAGAATTAAAATACTTTTGGGATTCCAAGTGCGGCAACAAAAGGAAGGAACGTTCATAAGCCAAACCAAGTATATGCAGGACATAGTTAAGAAGTTTGGCATGGACAAGGCAAAGCCCATAAAGACCCCCATGGCAACAAATGGCCACTTGGATCTCAATGAAGATGGACCTAATGTCGACCAAAAGGTATATCGCTCCATGATTGGATCTCTACTCTATTTATGTGCATCTAGGCCAGATATTATGTTAAGTGTGTGTTTGTGTGCAAGATTTCAAGCCAACCCTAAGGAATGTCACTTGACAGCCGTAAAAAGGATCTTGAGATATTTGGTTCATACACCCAACCTTGGTCTTTGGTACCCAAAAGGCTCAAAATTCAATCTCATTGGTTATTCTGATGCAGATTATGCTGGGTGCAAAGTAGATAGAAAAAGCACCTCCGGCACATGCCAATTCCTAGGGAGATCCTTAGTTTCTTGGTCGTCCAAGAAACAAAATCCATTGCCCTATCCACAGTCGAAGCGGAGTATGTTGCAGCCGGGAGTTGTTGTGCACAACTCCTTTGGATGCAACAAACTCTAAGGGATTACGGTTACAATATGAACCGTATTCCTCTCCTTTGTGACAATGAGAGTGCCATTAAAATTGCCCACAATCCAGTTGAGAACTCTAGAACTAAACACATAGACATAAGACATCATTTCTTGAGAGACCATTCCATGAAAGGAGATATAACCATCTCACATGTCAACACCTAAAAGCAATTGGCCGACATATTCACCAAGCCACTTGATGAAAAACGTTTTTGCGAACTCCGAAATGAACTAAATATCCTTGATTCTCGGAGTGTGGATTGAAAGGTTGCATACCTGTATGAATTCTTCAAAATGTTGATTGATTTGTGAAAATCATCTCTCTCAATTTTTTCTCGAAAAACTATGTCAATTACTAGATCTTGGTGAATTATGATCATTGTTTGTTTGTTGTATGCTTACTGATCAAATTCATCAAGATTAATTGATTTGTTTTGCCCCTCCATTCTATATTTATGAACCTTCAAATATATATTAATGGGCTATGCAAATTTCTCCTGGTGACCACGGACTAGTCCATGGTTACCCGGACTAGTCCGCCCCTGCAGACTAGTCCGCCGAGTGCCGGTTAGACCGGACTAGTCCGATAGACCATGGACTAGTCCGATATAGCTCTCTGGTCAAGTTCGGACTAGTCCGGTCATCTCTGGACTTGTCCGATTTTTTGTATCCATAACCCTTGCCGCCACAAAACCCTAATTCCTCTCATCCCCACTCTCCCTCACGCACTCTCTCTCTTGCGCTCGAGTTCCCAAGGCGGTTCCTTGATCCCACCATAAAAAAGGTGCGCATTTGGGCGCAAATCAAGCTTGACCTCGTGCGGATTGAAGCTAGCGGACTTGTCCGGGCTCCAACTCCCTATTCCTCAAGCTTCAATCGAATTCTTCGGTAATTTTCTCCCAAACCCTAGAAATCTTGTTTTTCTCCATTGCTGATCGAATAGCCTAACATCTTCCACTAGATACATGCCCCTTTGATGTACTACGTGTATGCTAAACTTGTTATGCATTAGGAATCAGCCTTTGTCCACTATATTAGGTTTTTGAGGATGAACACCGGACTAGTCCGGTCCATGCACGGACAAGTCCGGTCCCCCGGACTAGTCTGTGCCTGTGCACCAGACAAGTCCGATGTTTCTGAACTTAAAACCTAATTTTTCAATTCCTTAATGCACTTCCTTGCTATCTTTTCATACCTATGCCTTGTATCACTTATCATAATTCTTGCAAATGATTCTCAGATCATGTCGAGCTCAAATGATGAAATCTCTGACTTTGAGGCCGAGATGGACCATGAGGTGGCACCTCGGACTTCGACGGGTCTTGGCAAGAAGCGCCAAGAAAGACCCTCCGAGCCTGCTCCTTCCCCTCCTCAGGTTTGGAGGAAAGTGCTAGCGAAGAAGCCGGCCTCCAAGGTGCCAGCCTCTAAGGCTGGTGGTGGCCCTAGCTCGGCAAGTCCCCGCCAAGCAAAGGGCAAGGGAAAAGGGATAGCAACAGGGCCAGTTGAGCCCTTGGAGCTGCATGCTCCCAGGGAAGGGGTCCGGGACCCTATTGAGGAGAAGTTCAATGGCAAGGGTAGTGACTCAGCCGCAAAATTCAGAAGCATTGACTGGTATGGCAGGCCGAAGCAAGCTGCAGATGGAAGGTTCTGGTGCAACTTCCATGCAGATTTCTACAAATCGGTGTATCTACCGATGAAGACCCCCGTGGTGCGCAGTCAGTGGATTGACTGGGCACACTTTAAGAAGAAGGGCTGCTCACCGTTCACTGATGTAGTGAGAGCCATTGAAAAGCATGGACTGAGAGACCTGTTTGCTTTCAGACACAACTGGAATGATGAAGTGATTGCGCAGTTCTTTGCGACTTGTCACTTCTCCAGTGAGGATGAAGAGAGTGTCACTTGGATGACCCATAGATCCAAGTATAGCATCACTCAAGAAGATTTCACTAGCTTGCTTCACCTTGACTCCTCGAGTTCCGATTGCTTAGTTATACACAACATTGGGGTCATTGACAAGGACAAGATGAAATTTCTATATGAGCCAAACTCAAAGTTCAACCCTCCTTCCACCAAAAACATGAAGCCATTCTTTGTGGTGTTGAACAGAGTGCTAAGAAAGACCATTGCCCCTAAGGATGGGGACGCAGGGAGTGTGCAAGGATACCTCCGGACTCTGATGAGAGTCATAAGCAAGGACCGCACATTTGATGTGGCGGAATACATTTGGAATGATATGGTAAACATCTCCTGCACTCCCAACAGATCTTGCGGATATGCTCCTTACCTTATGTTTGTGATTGAAAAAGTCACCGGCATTGAGTTTGTGAAAGATGTGGAGCATCTCCCTTTGAGGCCTCAAATGCCTCAAAAGCCGAGTGTGCAGGCTGCTCCTTCGACGGCCTCCAGTCCCGAGGCACCGACAAGATCAAGTGAAGGTGTCAGGGTTGTCCCTGCTTCTAGAGAAGCCCCTCAGAGAGGATCAGCTAGTGGAATCCGCAAGTATCTGGCTTCTATATTCACCTCCTGCAAGAAGGCCGAAGTGAAGGCCCACAAGATCAATCAGAAGAGAAGGGAGGACATGAAGTACATAAAGGCCAATGTGAAGCAAATTTGCCAAAAGCTGGAGATTGATCCCATTGGATCTCCAGTGATCTCTGAGGACTCTGATCCAGACTACACTGAGATCGCACCCTTGAACCCCTCCGAGCTTGCCTACTTTGGCATTGGGGGCTCAAGTGGCTCCGTCCCTCCTCCTTCTCTTCCTTGTCAAGCTAATGATGAAGAAGACGAAGACGACGACGAGAGGACCGACAGTGAAGAGTGAAGACCCTAGGACCCTCCTCTCATCTTTTTGGTGTCTTCATGCCAAAGGGGGAGAGATTGAGGGGGAGTCTTAGCTTTAGCTGTAGGATGCGAGGAGAGAGCTCTATTTATCTATCTTTATGATTGTAATGTTTTAACTGTGTTTCTAAGATTAACTTTGGTTCTGTGAATGCAATGCTTACTTAATTTGAGAAGTACTAGTTAAAATCTGTAATCATTGCTCCTGGAATGACATGTGTGCTTTATTTTGGTTGATTAATGCAAATTATGTCATTCTCGATGTCTTAATGTACTTAGTTATGCATCCCACCATAAAGAATGCACATATGGATAATTCTCTCACTGCTTGATGTATTTTGATTCATATGTGTATACTTTATGAAAATCTCAATTTTTGTCATATTTTGTGAAATCTCAATTGGTTGTCATCAATCACCAAAAAGGGGGAGATTGAAAGTGCATCTAGGACTCCCTTGTGGGTTTTGGATGATTTATGACAAGCAATTGGGATCCTAACCTCTTTATTGAGATGAATGCAGGCCTATAATGAAAAAATGAGCAAAATACCAAAAAGAAGGGATGAGGAGGAGCAAAGCGGAAATGAGCTCAAAGAAAAAGAATAGCAGATTATTGTGTATGGAGTGTGTTAAGGAAACACACCCCAAGAGCTCAATGATAATTAAACGCACACATTGCACAGAGTTTCACAGGACCGGACTAGTCCGTTCGTCACCGGACTAGTCCCATAAACCTTTCTGCACCAGATCGGACAAGTCCGATATATGTCGGACTAGTCCGATATCCTTCTGACTAGAATCGGACTAGTCCCCACCAGTGCGGACTAGTCCTCAAAACACTACACAAGTCACACAACATCGGACAAGTCCGTTATCAACTGGACTAGTCCGATATCGTTTCTGATCCACTTTGGACAAGTCCGATGTTCACACGGACTAGTCCGAAAAACCCCACTGATCCAAGTCGGACAAGTCCTCCGAGTGCGGACTTGTCATCCAACACACTTAGGGTTTCACATGTCCGGACAAGTCCGATGGACATCGGACTAGTCTGAAGATTTCCAGTAGCGAAATCGGACAAGTTCGCTCTGAGCCGGACTAGTCCGATATTTCGGGACTCTTAGGGTTTGCAACACACAGCACACCAGACTAGTCCGGTGATCACCACGTACTAGTTCGAACTTTCTGAACCCTAACGGTCACTTTTATAAACCACATATAAATAGAGGTGTACGACCCACTTTTACACACTCTCGAACCCTAGCGCCGTCACACCTCCCAAGAGACTCAACAACAACCTCTATCCACGAAATTAAGTGCAAAATCATCCAATCCTTTGAGGATTCAATCTAGATCATTGAAGAGACACTTGCTACACCACATTGAGCTCTTGGTTTGATTCTCTAACACACTCCTGCATTTCAATTGTAACTTTTGAGTGTGTTTTCGGTGGTATTGTGTTTTGTAATCTAAGGGAGCTCTCAAAGTGTGAGATCGCCCCTTGAATTTGGTTATTCACCCCTTTGTGATTAGTGGAATAGGATTGGCCTTTGTGGCGATCCAACGAGGGTAGGGTTGGAGAAGACCCGGTCCTTTTGTGGACTCCTCAACGTGGATGTAGGTGGCCTTTTGTGCTAGCCGAACCACGAGATAAACACTTGTGTCTTGTTTCATTGTTCATCATTCAAGTTAATCAACTTAATCTAGGGTTTCACACACATTGTTCATCTTACGTTAAATTGTTAAACATAAGACTTAAGTGTGACATAATTCAGTATATAGCTATTAAACTGTTGTTTGATTCTATACTTCCGCTGTACACATAAAAGAATCAAACCAATCAATTAAGTTTAATAAGCATAGTCCGTGAACACCGGACTAGTCCGCACTTTACCGGACTAGTTCGATATCTCTGGTATTAAACCGGTTGTTGAGTGCTGCAGGATTCGACAAATATTCAAAAAGGCCTATTCACCCCCCCCCTCTAGGCCTACATTCAGTTGGAAACGTGCGGACCAAGTCTGCCAGACAAGGTCCGTCGCTGCGACGGGGCCCGTCCTGAAGGAGGAGGACCCTGGTTGCTGATGCGGTCGGCTGCTACTGCAACCAAATGTTCCACATTGGCCCTCCACTGCTCCATGGCATCCCGGGATGCATCCGGAGGTGGTGGGCGTTGAAGGAGAGCACGTGCTGCATGAAGCGCATGTTCCGGGTTGTCAAGATTCGCCGACGCAGTGATTGACGCCGGTGCACCATCGCGCTGACCAGCTTGATTTGCTGGTGGAGGCGGTGGTGGTGGAAGTGTTACTCCTGCTGGAACCGTGGTTCCTGCTGGTGGCTGCATATTGGATTGATTGCCCCCAACAGCTTGAATAGCGGGATGACCATTGGATGATCCAGCGGTTGAGTTCACCATTCTTGAAATCTCAGGCGCCCCTACCTGGCGTGCCAACTGTCGGTGGTTTTGATCCGGCAGATCTCCCGACACTACTAAAGTGTTAAAGGAGTTCGAGGTTCGGTGTGGGCTCGCGGAGATTCAAGAAGGTGAAGTGTTAAGTGGCACAGGAGACGCGAAGATCTACGTGGTTCGGGCCGCCTGAGCGTAATACCCTACTCCACGGGGTGTGTTGGTGTATTGGATGTATGAGCTGAACGTAAGTTGAGAGTGTAGAGTGAGCGCGTCTCGTCCGAGTCCCCTCTATGTATCGTCGGTCTGTCCTTTTATAGTACAAGGGCAGGCCGTTACAAGTTAGCCTGGCCCGACATGTGGCCCTGGCGGTTACTGATATTGATACACATTCAACACGTTTAATTGCCCTTAATGACCGGGTTATGGGCTTTGACAGCACTGTTACTGGTAATTAAGGTCGTCTGATCGTGTGTCATTAATATAGTATCAATGACACTTAATCGGGTCTTGAAGTCCTTGATTCCCCTTTGAAGATCCGGAGCCTTTGTGGAGTCTTCCGGAGGTTAGAGGCTGAAGATCCGACAGTTGGACATGTGGCAGCGCTGGAGCACACTGTGGGGAACAGATAGGTCTGATGCCACCTGACACGTATCAGTTCTGGAGCTTCCCTCGGTCTGGGGTGAGGTTCGGGGGTGCCATTTCGGTACATAGCCCGGAGCTTCCCCCTTGTGGGCGGTAGCTTCGGTTTGATAGTACACGTGGCGACCCTGGGACTAACCATGTTGGAGAAGCGGGTCCGGTTATGTCTGACATGTGGGCCTCCGAAGATCTTCAAATCAAGTAGATGACATTCCCTTGAGATCTTTGCAATCTCAAGGGGTATACGGTTCCCAGGGTACCGACAATAGTAGTGCTCGCGATTCCGTATTGCGACTCGGCTGCTACTTTTGCAAAAAAATAAATTGTCGCCAATTAATATTAAAACATTTTTTATTACGCTAAAAATAAAAAATTCCTTTAGAAGGATTGCCTCGTTGAACTTTTGAGTGTTCATCTGGCACGACCTTTTTCCTCTTACAGGCGATTTGTTTCCAAGTATAACACGGATTCATGTTAGGAAGGTAGAGCAAGGACACGTATATATAATGTGAAAAATTCTTTCACAGTGAGCTTTCTAAGAAAAACTCTTCCAAAATGGAGGAGAAAAACAGCGGGAAAACAAGTCCTCTCCACGCGAGAAGTTTGACCTGCTCATCACCGGGTAGAGGGGTGGGACAGGGATGACCCGGACTGGTCAGAAGCGCTCATCAGCTGGCTCTCCTAGTAAGTGCTCAGAACCGGGAGTGATGGGAGACACACTGTTCTAGGTGTTGTGTTTGAGTATTGCAGAGTATTAGAGATGAATTCTTGCTTGTATTATGCAGAATGGTGGGAGTACACTTATATAGGTGAGTATGGTAGTGTGAAACCGTTTCTATTAGTACACTTATATATTTTCCACAACACAGCAACTAGAAAATTTGGTACATGTCTCCTTAGACTGGCCCCCCTTTTTCATGGCTAAATTGTTGACCCCAAAAAGTTTTCATGGTCAAAGAATTTTTTAAACTCAGAAGCTTGGAACATGCTACAGCAGGAAAATTCATTCGTTGAAACTCTATGCTTCTCCTTGCCGCTCCAATGCCCTGATGAATCTGAATTTAGGTGCTATAATGACAGGCATACTCAAAGTTTACATGGTAAACCCTCTGAGACAATAGAAAACCATGACATAACAGAAATAGAAAACTCCGGAGAAAAGCAAAGACAGGACTTCACAAGACACATCATACCCTATTCTACATCCTAGAAAGAGGAAGCAGAGACAAATACCACTAGTGGATAAAAATCTGAGGAGGAGTCCGAGATTCAAGGACAAGAACGCTGGTTTCAAACCAGCAAAATGCTGTGATAGAAACTTCATGGCATGTTGTCTAGACCCCTCTACGCTCTCCAAAAAAATAATTAAAAAGCTGGATGAACAGTTTTCTGAGATGGCCCCTGGTGAGCTATCCCTGACGAACCTGAGAACAAGGAAGACTGCCAACAAAGTTGTAAAGCCATCTACAAAGAGAAGCAAATCAAATGGTCGGAAAACTGGCACAAGCGGTACTCAAAAAAACCAGTATACAAACTCAGTCAATGATGCAGAGCGCTACAACATTGAGAACTAAAAGACCTGTAACCTTATGAGTTAAGGTGGCGCTGATTTATTTATCTATAGCAGCTTGGTTTTATTTTTTCTATATTCACTGGCTAATGGATTATCAAATCTATGATGACTCAAGCAATACTAAACAATGTGTATGGCTTAATACTATATGGATCTTTTTATTCTCTCAGGTCATTTGGGGACTCACTCTATTACATTGGTGGTTAATCTGGTACCAACATATTGTTTGTGATATCTGTACCGCTGACTTGTATTATGTACAAAGTCAAGATACGTTCTATCCACTTTATGTTTTCAATGGATCAATATATCAGAAATGCAAATAGAAATTGGCATGTCCTTTGTCACAACTATATCAAACACCAAAATTATTTAGTTCCTAGACCTGATGGAAGAAAGTAGAGACCTCACAATCGAAGAATGGAACTTCAGGTATCTACTGCAAAAACATTTAGAAAAATTATTGCACTTTCAGAGGATTTATTGGAAACAAAGAGGTACACTCAAGTGGATCACCTGTGGAGATGCATGCACCAAGTTCTTTCACGCAAATGCAACTATTAAACACCGACAAAATTATATTGCTGAATTAGAAGATGTTGAGGGAAATCGGGTCACAGGTCATGAGAAAAAAGCTAAACTTTTGTGGGAATCCTATAAAAATAGACTGGGCACATCTGACTTCTCAGCTATACAGTTTGATCTGCACAACATACTAACAGCCACATATAACTTAGATTTCCTGGAATAGCCTTTCTCAAAGGAAGAGGTTGACAAAATAATATATGATCTTCCTCCAGACAAATCCCCAGGTCCAGATAGCTTTAACAATGAGTTCCTCAAAAGATGTTGGTCAATAATATCCCAGGAATTTTATGAGTTATGTCAAGGATTCTACGATGGAGAAATTTGATTACAAAGTATCAATGACTCTCACATAGTACTGGTACCCAAGGTAGAGAATTCTAAGAGGGTGGGTGATTTCAGGCCCATCTCCCTTCTAAACTATAGCATCAAGTTATTGACAAAGCTACTGGCAAATAGACTACAGAGAGTAATAACCAAGTTATTTACAAGAACCAATATGGATTTATCAAAGAAAGAACTATACAAGATTGTCTTGCATGGGCCTTTGAATAAATATATCTATGTAACAAATCCAAGAGAGAAATGGTCATTTTGAAATTAGACTTTGAGAAGGCATTTGACAAGGTGGAACATGAAGTTATCTTACAAGTTTTACAACACAAAGGCTTTGGAACTAAGTGGACAACATGGATACAAGGGATCATGACCTCGGGTACTTCCTCAATCTTACTAAATGGTGTAGCAGGGAAAGTTTTTCATTGTAAGAGAGGTGTCAGACAAGGTGACCCCCTGTCGCCGCTTCTATTTGTCTTAGCTGCTGACTTACTACAAAGCATAATTAATAAAGCAAAAGACATGGGTCTCATAAGACTACCTTTACCAGAAAGGGCTGGAAATGGTTTTCCAATTATTCAGTATGCTGACGACACTCTAATAATAATGGAAGCCTACCAAAAACAGTTGTTTGTCCTCAAGGCTCTATTAAACAGCTTTGCTGAATCGACAGGACTCAGAGTCGATTATACTAAATCAAACATGTTCCCCATCATTGTGAATCAAGACAAGATGGATGTTTTAGCAAGAACATTCAACTGCAACATCGGGACATTTCCATTCACATACTTGGGTCTTCCGCTTGGTCTAAACAAGCCAAAGATAGAACACTTTATACCTCTTGTGCACAGAATTGAGAAAAGGCTCACATCCACCTCAATGTTTCTCACTCAAGTAGGAAAGTTGGAAATGGTAAACTCTGTCTTCACAGCTTCACCAACCTATTACATGTGTACTCTAAAGTTACCACCATCAAAAGTTAAACAAATCGATAAATATCGGAAACACTGCCTTTGGAGAGGAGCAGATTTGAATGCAAAAAAGCCACCTTTGGAAGCTTGGAAATTGGTCACAAGGCCAAAGAGTGAGGGAGGCCTAGGTATTCTTAAAATCTCTACTCAAAATGATGCTCTGCTCATGAAAATTCTTCACAAGTTCTTCAATAGACTTAATCTTCCATGGGTTTTGCTCATCTGGGATAGTTATTACACAAATGGTAAACTGCCTGGAACGAAACAAAAAGGATCATTCTGGTGGAGAAGCATCCTAAAATTACTAGACTCTTACAAGGGGCTAGCGATAGCAACTGTACAAGATGGGACATCAATAAAACTATGGAACGACATATGGAACCAGAGTGTCCACAAGCTTAAATACTCAGAGCTCAATTCATTTGCCACGAAGCAGGATATTACTCTTCATCAAACAGTAGAAGTTTCAGCACTACAAGATATCTTTCAACTACCCCTCTCCGCAGAAGCATAAAGACAATTTTTATCTCTGGAGGTTGAAATGGCTAATCTTAACCTAACAGTTAAACATGATACATGGCATTATATTTGGGGCTCAGGTAAATTCTCAGCTGATAAGGCTTATAAATCGCTAATAGGTCATATATCTGTCCACCCTGCCTTCAGATGGCTCTGGAACTCCAAATGTCAACAAAAACATAAAGTATTATTCTGGTTGCTTCTTCAAGACAAATTAAACACAAGAGGGATGCTAAGAAGAAGACACATGGAATTAGATTCCTACACCTGTGAAAACTGCATACTACAGAAAGAAGAGACTCTATCACATCTCTTTCTTAGGTGTAACTTTGCTAGATCATGCTGGAACACGATTGGTATATCAGCACCAAGAACCATATGCGCACAAAGAGCTGTAAAAAGATTAAAGCGACAACTTCAGGTGCCGTTCTTCATGGAAGTGATAATCCTAATGACATGGAGCATATGGAAATGCAGAAATGGATGGATTTTTGAATCAATTCCTCTGACAGTTGAATCTGTTCGAGTAAACTTCAAAAAAGAAATGCTCCTGGTTATCCATAGGACTAGAAATATGCTAGATCCTCTTGTCCAGGAATGGCTGGATTAGTTGTGATTTTTTTCCTTCTTTTCCCCTACCCCTCTTAATGTATAACCCTAAACTTTTATTTCAATAAAATTACAGTAGGGGACTTCCCCTCCTGTTTCCCGTCAAAAAAAAACCGTTTCTATTTTCACTACTACAAAAAACATTTTCACAAGCGCCTCGATTTTTCAAACACAGGCGGGCCATAAAAAATGTGACTCAGATGACGAATGATACAATAACTGTCTTTGATGAACAAATATCACATGCGGATTTTAAAAAACAACCGTCTGGGTAAATAAATGATTTTGTTAGGTGGCTATTAATTAAGAATCGCCTGTACTCTAACAAACTTCAGAGGCGGTTTTTAATTAACTACCGCCTGGGTAAATACATAATTTTCATAGGCGGTCATTGTTTAAGAACCATATGTACTGGTTCAAACATCACAAGCAATTTTTATTTAAGAACCGCCTGGGCATAGTCATTGTTTTTACAGGCTGCTTGTTAATTAAGAACCGTCTGTGATGCTGATAGCTCTTGTCAAGCTAATCCGTGCACACCAAGCTCTTGCAGATGCAAGTAACACCCGTGACTCATGATTTGGATTGTTGAAAGCCTCTATTGAAGCCTGACGATCTCTTGGAATGATTTTCCCATCCATTTGAAGGATTTCCTTTCCTCCTGTCCATTTGAAAACCTAGGAAGATGCTCCTTTATCAGTTTTAATGCCTGAATATATTGACTAAAAATTAGTACCTTCTCTCTTAGTGCTTCACACAAGCGAGGAAGCGAACAAATTCAATCACAAATCTTGTTTTTACTCTTTCATAGGAATTGACCTTAATCTTTCAAGCATAGATTTATCAATAAGTGAAGCTTTCTTATCACAGATGTTAATTACAGTTATAAGCGAATGGTGTGCCAAAGCTAACAAATTCTGAATTGGACTGAAGATAAATAGATCCTGCATATGAGTGGCAATGTCCAGCTTAGACAACGTGAAGCTATGATGGCAACCTTCAATAACATGAAAAGTGATGCTAAGGTTATGCTTGCATCAACCAAGGCATGTTGTGAGGGCATAACACTTGTTGGGGCAAGCATAACTGTGATCTATGCTTTGGTTGATGCAAGAATAACCTTGGCATCACTTTTCATGTTGTTGAAGGATGCCATCATAGCTTCATGTTGTCTAACCTGGACATTGCCACTCATATGCAACATCTCTTTGTCTTCAGTCCCGTTGATATTTCGTTAGCTTCGACACACCCTTCGCTTGTAACTGCCATTAACATGCCTGATGAGGAAGCATCACTTATTGATAAATCTATGCTCGAAGGATTAAGGTCAAATTCCTATGAAAAGGGTAAAAACAAGATTTGTGATTGAAGTTTTTCGCTTTGTCGCTTGTGTGAGGCGCTAAGAGAGATGGTACTGATTTTTAGTCAATATATTCAGCCATTAGAACTCATAAAGCAACATCTTCCTAAGTTTTTAAAATGGAGAGAAAAGAAAGAAATCCTTTAGGACTTGTTTGGGTGTACTGAATATAATTGGATTGAAGTGGATTGGAGTGGAAAATGAACTAATTTTCTCCTCAATCCACCTCAATCCACTTATATTGAAGTGGATTCACTCCTATCCAAACAAGCCCTCAA
Organism: Tuctoria greenei; assembly: GCA_036927565.1. Taxonomy (NCBI): domain Eukaryota; kingdom Viridiplantae; phylum Streptophyta; class Magnoliopsida; order Poales; family Poaceae; genus Tuctoria; species Tuctoria greenei. The sequence goes on along the minus strand of JAYESD010000003.1, from coordinate 104,793,546 downwards.
ATGGATGGGAAGTATCGTTAGACTTCAATTGAATCTTTTAACAATTCAAATGATGAGTCCCGGGTGTTACTTGCATCTACAAGAGCTTGTTGTGAAGTGATTAGCTTGACAGGAGCTTCAAGAGTTGTGCTTCTAGATGTTATTTGGAACCAAGCTATTGGAAGGCAAGCCTGATCATCATAGGTCAGAAGAAATTTATATACACATACAATTTGATAACTCATGGAAAGGGTGAAGGTGATAAATATGATAGTCAACAAGCCGAAAAGGATCACTTGTGCAAATTAGTCTTCTCTACAGAATATGAATTTAATAATGTTTGAAACATGCTATCTAAAGCTGAAATGGAGCATAGTTCTAAGTTGATTTCAGAGGATACAAATATATACAATATATATTATACATTTTTTCCATCATTTACATCTTCTCGCGTATAGGGATTCAAATCCTTATTAATGCTTCTCTCTACACGCTTGATGTTTACTAGTTCAGTGAAAAGGTACATCTCTTCATACTGATTATATTCCTCTTCATTATCTCCCACATTCTCAGCCCCAACAATATTTTGCTTTCCAAAAACAACTACGTGCATCTTCTCAGTTTCTGGATCTTGTACATAAAAAACTAGTGCAAGACGATCAGTGAGAACCCACAGGTCATCTTTATAATCCAGTTTGTTCAAGTATACCAGTGTCAGCCCGTAGTTGTCCATTTTCACACCATCAGGACGTTTGACTCATTGGCACTTAAATACGGGCATTACCATTCTTTCACCACAATCGAGTTCCCATATTTCCTCTACGAACCCGAAGTATGTGGTCTTCTACCCTTTTGGATCATAAGCCTCTATACGGACACCACTATTTTGTGCAGCACTCTTACCGTATTTTTCGTTCGTGTAAAATGTGTAACAATTGATGTCATATGCTTGCCATGATGTCACAAAAGCTAATGGGCTAGAAGCTAACTTCTTCATTGTTGCCTCTTCTATAAAGTTTTTGTATGGTATAGTTTTGTCCATTAACCATTCAGTAAAACATCTTCTGTGTTCTTTCATGATCCAGTCCTCTGTGCGGTCTTTGTCTTTTTCGTGAAGCTCAATTTGGTGTTCCTCGATGTACAACTCAGCTACCGCGAGCTATTTTAGTACACAAAAATGTGCACGGTGTACATTCTTGTAATCTTGAATGTTAAAAGTTTTCTTACCCACTTTGCCTCTCCCACGTAGTCTACCCTCATCTACTGGTATAGGCACACCTATCAGTTTTCCATCTTTGATGTAATCATCACAACCCTCAATCACTTCTTCAGTGGTGTATCCTTCCATAATTGAACCCTCTGGGTGAGCATGGTACCGCACATAACCTTTTAATACTTCTAAATATCTCTCCAATGGAAACATATAATGTAAATCTAGTGGCTCCAATGCTTTTTATCTGATCAACAAGATGTATGATTAGGTGTACTTGCATCTCAAAAAAGGATGGTGGGAAACACATTTCAAGCTTGCACATAGTCTCGATGATGTACCTTTTCAAATATTCTAAATCTTCACGTGCTATCACCTTTTGCGATACTGCATTGAAGAAGTAACACAAATGTGTGATGATAACTTTTATATGCTTAGGTTTGATGACCCTTATTGCAATGGCAAGGAACACTGTCATCATCACGTGATAGTTGTGAGAATTATAGACGAATAAAGACAAGTCTTTCATCGAGACTAGTTTGCGGATATTGGATGAGAAACTCGTGGGTACTTTGATCCCATGCAAGAATTCACAAATTGCCTTTTTCTCTTGTAGTGTCAAGTTGTAGCTGGCTGGGGGAAGGTAATGCTTCCCATTTGCCTTTTCTACCGGGTGAAGCTCTGGTCTCATATCAAGATTTACCAGGTCCATACGTGAATTTAATCCGTCCTTTGTTTTCCTCAGCATGTCCAACAAGGTCCCAGTGATGCTGTCAAATACATTCTTTGTAATGTGCATTAAATCAATACTATGGCAAAATTCCAGATTCCTCCAATACGGAAGATACTTGAAAAAAATTGATTGTTTCTTGAAAGCCATGTCAGTTGTATCACCCAAAGATGTACTTTTCTTTCTCTTTGTTCCTTTACATTTTTTTCCCTTAATAAAACCAATATAAATGTTCTTGACCATTTCGAACACGAATTTTCCACTGTAAGGTTTTGGTGCAGTATATTTTTCGATTTTGTTATCAAATTGCTCTTTCATCTTCCTATACTTTTGTTTATCTGCCAAGAACCACCGGTGTCTCATGTACACTGTCTTTTTAGATGAAGTGAGGTATAGAAATCCAGTTCTATCCCCGCACCTTACACAACCTTTCTTCCCTTTCATTTGTCCTGATAACGTAAACAGTCCGGGATAATCATGCACAATAACGAATATCATTGCTCTTAGCATTAAATACTCCCGATTGTACTCATCCCATGTACATACCCCTTCATTCCACAATTTTACCATATCTTTGATTAAAGGTTCCAAGAACACATCAATTTCGATGCCGGGTTGTTTCGGACCTTGGATAAGAACAAATAACAAGATATATTTCCTTTTGTGACACAACTATTTCTTTCGGTTATACATCGTTAAGACCACGGGTCATGTGCTGTGTATGCTCCTTTTTTTCACCAAACAGATTCATTTTGTCTGTACCCAAGGCAAACCTTACATTTTTTAGTTTCTTTTCAAATTTTGAATATTGAATATCAAAATTTTTCCACTGTGTTTCATCACTAGGGTGTCGAATATGTTTTTCAATTTTCTTGTGCTGCTCGGAATGCCAACGCATAAGTTCATCCTCCCCAGGGTTTGATAACAAACGCTTTAAGCGATCAATTATTGGAAGGTACCACATCACAAAGGTAGGAATTTATCTCTTATGCTTCCCGTCTGCATCGTCAGAAGTATCGTAATCGTCACCTTTAGGGCCAATAATAAACTTCTTATTCTTCAGAGACTTTTTCATGTTGGCAACATACTGGTGATTGTAGTCCTTCTTGTATCTACTGACACCACAAATGAGGCATCTAGTTGCGAGCTCATGCTCTTTGCAATACAGAATACAATGGTTCACACAAGCATGTATTTTTGTCACACCTAGTGCCATCGGGCAAAGAAGTTTCTTCGCTTTATAAGTGCTTCTAGGCAGTTTATTTAGATTTGGAAGAATTTCTGCCAAAATATTCAAAAGATCAGAGAAACTACAATCAGACTGTCTGTTTGTGGCTTTCAACTTTATTAGTTCTAGGACTGCACGCAATGTAGTAAACTCTTTATCACAACTGTTTGATTCATCATATAAAAGCTCTGTCATCGCATTCTGCAATGTCTCTATTTTACTTAAACCTTTACTTGCTCCCGTAGAAGTCAATACATATGGTTCAATGTGACACAACATCTCCTCACAATCGAACTCATCATCATCATTACCATCTTGATTATCACTACCATCATCGATATGAAAATTATTGTCATCTTAATCTCTCTCATTATCTTTATCCACTTCATGTGTATCTAACTCACCATGCTCTATCCATATTGTGTAGTTTGTTTTTGAAACCTCTTTTCACCGAATGAGATAGGATTACTATAGTATCTATCCAAGCAATCTTATTTTCGTAGTCGATACATGGACATAATATGTCATCTATCTTTTGCAACTTCGCATGTCTCTTGGATGCTTCAATAAATTTTACAATGTTATGAATGTACATAGGATCGGGTCTTGACATGTTATACATCCATGCTCGACGATCCATGCTTCAATAACAGAATTTTTGTGTAAGATTTACAAAATTTGGCCATAAATATTCCCTAAAGGTCTTCTTTAAAAGGAATTTAGAGAGACATAACTGACCTGTATCATATGAGTGAATATTGGTTTCATGTTGGTCCATAAGGGTTCCAAGAAAATTTGTTTCATAATTTTCTCAGCTTCCTAGTGGTCATAATGGATTTTTGAAGTTAGGCTTATTCATTGAAACATTTCATCGAACACGTGATGTTCTTGTATTCATCTTCAACCTCTAATCCTTCAAATCTACTTATTTTTCTACAAAATTCATGGGTGAGCTCAATGCGAGACTCAACTACATCTTTCAATCTTTAATCCTTCAAAATTACTACAAATCTCAAGTGGAGGGAGGGGGGTGCTGGAGGCATGCAAACTCAACAAAATGAAACTGAAAACAGTACAACAAATTGAAAACATGACAGTGAAGAAGACGTCACTTCTAAGCTTTTGTCTGTTCAAAGCTTGATCAACTAATAAATACAGGACCGGCCTGCACAAGGTGGAAAATTTTGGCAGCCTGTCGGCGTCGATGGAAAATCTCCCGGGTTAGGTTTTCTGTGGTGCCCGAGGGGCCCTTTACATAGGCGTCCGTTTTCACAGGCAAGTTTTAATGAAAAAACCGCCTGTGAAAAAAATTAATGAAGTTCAAGCGGTTTTTTTTCAGATAATTTTTAACTGCTACACAGGCGGTTGTTCCTAAACAACCACCTGCAATAATGGCCCGAGCCTGTTCTGCAATTTTCTTTTCCCTTACTTCTTTTTTATTTAGATTCCAGTATTAATATTCAAACATGTATAGATTCTGTAAATTGAGTCCAAATTCGATGATTTATATTTTGCAAAAATTAATATCTGCCACCTGGATCAAATATTTTAAAACTTGTATAGCTACCATTGTAATGTTTTGGTAAATATCAAATTAATTTATACTCACAAATTATTCAAATTTCTTTATCTCCTAAAGAAAAGGAATACTTCACTGAAATTTGTTTGTATGAACATATTTGTCTTATTTATACATGTATGAATTTCGTTATTTTTTTAAAGCATTCCAACATGTCAAAGTTCAAATTATCCATCATTCTATTCAAATGCTCATATACATATGAGGCATTCATCAAATTTTGATCACACATTGATTCAAAAAAAATTTAAAAAATCTGAAAAAAAATTCATAGAGGTTAGTATGATGACTAAAAAGTTCTATCGAAAAACTAAATGAAAAAATCATTATATTCATCAAGATACAAAAATGACAAATAGCTAGTGTTATTTGTTTTTTATGTTTTGACCAATTTCAAATGCTTTCTGAAGTGAAATTTAATGGAAACCTATAATACTAAATCATATTACAAGAAAGTGGAATTTGAGCATTTAAAAGGCCCCTCATTTTAAAAAAATAATATTAATTAAGCCTACACTCAGTAAATGTTTTTTCAGGCGGTTTTTAACTGCTGCACATACGGTTGTTCCTAAACAACTGCTTGCGATAATGGCCGATAATGGCCCAAGCCTGTTCTTCAGTTTTCTTTTCCCTTGCTTCTTTTATATTCAGATTCCAATATAAATACTCAAACATGTATAGATTCTGCAAATTAAGTCCAAATTTGATGATTCTTTCTTCAATATTTTTCAAAAATTAATATCTACCATCTGGACCAAATATTTTAAAACTTGTATAGCTAACATTGTAATTTTTTGGTAAATATCAAATTAATTTATACTCACACATTATTACATTTCTTTATCTTCTAAATAAAAAGGGATCGTTCACTGAAATTGATTTTTATGAACATATTTGTCTTATTTATACAAGTATAAATTTCGTTAATTTTTTTAAAGCATTCCAACATGTCAAAATTCAAATTATCCATCATTCTAATCAAATGCTCATATACATATGAGGCATTCATCAAATTCTGAACACACATTGATTCAAAAAAAATTAAAAAAAATCTGAAAAAATTCAGGCGGTTGGTAATCAAAGTGGAATGTGGGCTTTTAAAAGGCCCCTGATTTTAATCAAGAATATTAATTAAGCCTACATAAAGATCTTTTCAGGCGGTTGGTTCTGTAAAACCGCCTAACAAAAGTCTTTATCTCAGGCGGGTATTACTTACCAACCACCTGAGATAAGTCTTTATCTTCACAGGCGGTTGGTAATTGAGAACCGCTTGAGAGAAGTCCTCTTCTTAGGCGGTTGTTCCTTAAAAACCGCCTGCGAAGATAGGCGTCTATATATAGCATTCAGCTTCGTTGGAAGAATCTATCCCGGGTGAAATCACTTAGATGTCATCAGTCTGCCAAAATTTCATTTGCCGCCAAGTCTTCGCTGCCCTCGCTGTCGAGCTTCACCGCGCTCGCCACCGAGCTTTGCCGTTGTCGTCACCAAGCTTTTCCATCATCATCGAGCTTCGGTCTCGCCGCCGAGCTTCGCCCTCGCTGCTTCCTTCCCTTCCGTCTAGGTACGCCGAGCTTTTCCCCTCGCCCGTCGTCGCGCCCGCACTCGCCGTCGCCCTCTCTACCTCCTCCATACCATGTAAGCTCATCTCCCTCTCACTCTCCTCCACAATGACCTCCACCCGACCTTACTCGAGCCTCCCCCCTTACCCGGCCTCACGTGAGCCTTATCCATGGACGTCGGCCGAGCTCCCCTCCACGCCGGACTCCAATTGAGCACCCCCTTCTCCCTCCCCTTCATAGAGCCACCCTCCCACTCAGCCTCCTCAACGCCCCCTCCCTCCCCATCGGCGGCCGTGGTGGCCACCAACACATCGATGCCCGTTCTCCTCCCCCACAGACATTTCCCTCCTCATCGGCGACCCGATTATGCTATGCAATGTTGTTTAGTTGTTGATTGAATTGTGCATTGTGAATTGTTGTACATAACATTGAGCATAAATTGTGGATTGTAATTGTTATTGTTTAATTGTTGATTTAATCAATATGAATTGTGAATTGTGCATTGTTATTGTTTAATTGTTTATATAATTGTTCTTGTCGGCCCTTTAATACAACTGCAGATTAAACCTTGCGAATATGCCATTCATGCAACCCTAGAATGCAAATTGAACCTTGTGAATTATTTTATCTGCCACTTTCTCCATTCTCAATGTTAATATCTTTGTAAACCATTTAAAAATGCAATTTAGGAGGCATATTGGTCTATATATATTTCAACCTTTTGATGTCGAGCTTCCCTTCATAAAAATCATGACTTGCTTGATTATAACCCCAACTGTTTAAGAATTATTTTTTAACTTTTCTTAATCTGAACATGAATATACTCAAAGCCTCTCTATCTCTGGTTGGCTTAGACCAGATCTCTTCCACCTTTCATTCAAGTGAGACATATTTTTTTATTTTATTAGTTCTAGCATGAAAAGCCCTAAGAAGACTATTGATGGTAGTAACAATGAAGCAGGCAATATGGAGTTTAGTGACTCCAGTAGTTCAGGCAACTTTCACAGTCCATCAGATGCTTTTTTGAATAAAAAAATTAAAAAGACTTTAGAGGATCTTGACCCGGAATATGATCCTGCCGACAAGGTATATGGATCATGAATCTTACCTTCAGCAGTTCAAGTTAATGTTGGTTGTCAAGTATATGAAGTCTTATAATTCTTTTCTACCTAGATTAATTGCAAAGACAACGAGGTGACTTCAGGTCATAAAACCACAGAAGGTTCTCCAATGGATGAATCCTCAAGTTCACTCAAGCAAAAACGAGGGCAACGAGGTCCCCGTAAGGGTCCAGTGAACTGTATCTTGTACATAACAAGGGTCGGTCCAGGTGGGCTTCCCCAAGAACCATTGGATTCAGTTACAAAGTACCGAAATGCATGCGGTGGTCTTGTTAGAGAGCTCGTGCCAATCACAACCAAGAATTGGAGAAAATTACCTAAGGAGAACAAGAATGAGTTGTGGGAGAGGATAAAGAAACAATTCAAGTTCCCAAAAGGCACTGAAGAAGCTGTAAAGAAAACAACATTGGTCTCTTGCAGCAAGAAGGTTCGTGGCTGGAAGAGTGAAATGAATGCTTATGTTAAGGCCGATAAGGGTACCTAGCCCGAGGAAGATGGGAAAAATCACACAAGCTCAGTGGCAAGAATTTGTTCGTCAAAAGACCACACCTGATGATAAAGCCCTAAGTGCAACTAGGTTAGAGCTTGCCAAAAAGAACAAATACCATCATCGTTTGGGGTATGCCGGATATACCCCCAAAGTTCAGAAATGGAATAAGATATTAGAGGAAATTACCAGTAAGGACAGTCCTCACCCTTTAGAAGGCTGCGATGAGAGAACTCAGCGGTGGGTCTTTGCTCGGTAAGGTTTGACTAGCGGCAAACTTGAAAAACCTGACTCTGTGAACGAAGTGGAGCAAAATATGAAAGAAGTAATTGAAAAGCAATAGAAGGATCTCTTCAAGCTAAAGAGGAAGAATTACCAACTCACTGCTATCCTAGGAAACACTAAACATAATGGACGGGTTCGAGCAATCTCTTCTCAGATGTCTTGGCTAGATGGTTTCTCGAAATATAATGAGACATAGAGAAGACGTGAGAAGTTCAAGATAACACTTTATGAAATGATTGCTCAAAGGGTAAAGGAAAATGTGCAAACAATAATGGAAGAACTTAGACAATCGGGACAATTAGTGGCACCAAGTACAGCGATGGTTCCCGTGCCAAAGGAGCATTTGATATCTCCAAATGCCTACCCTAGCAGCATAGGTTCTGTGCCAGGCTCAGGGTCAACCCATAAGTTCACCGTCGATGATATTGTTAAGGATATATCTTGTTGTCTTCTAGTCCCGATCAGCAGAGCAGGGAACAAAACCAAACAGGTTGCCACTGCTATGACAAAGCCTGATTGTGACTTCAATGGCAATTCACTTCCACTGTATTATGCTGTTGTGCAAGTTCTTAAGATCATTGATAATAATTATGAAGATTATGAAATATACCACATCACACATGAGAGGATCACGACACTGGGGCTGGCTGTTAACCGATTAATCCTTTGGCACTGACACGATATTGTGTTGGACGATGAGCTGACTTCTAGCCTCGTCACATATCAAAATACTGCAACCCCATCTTCTAAGGCGAAAGTCCATGAAGATCCACTCCGAGTCCAGGAAGATCCACTCCCGCTATATCTCACCAATGATGATAGTAACCTTGCTAGTAAAGATAACGAAGAGCAACCTGTTGAACAACAACTTTAAGCAGTACCAGAGCAAGCTGTTATCAGTAAATAGCAACAAGTTGAGCAACAACTTGATGTAGTACTAGAGCAAGCTACTGTAAGTAAAGAGCAATCAGTTGAACAACAGGTTCAACAACAAGCCAGTGTCCAACTTCTAAGGACTACTCCTCGGTCATCAGTGCCTATGAAAGTTAGCTCATACGAAAATAAGAAACCTTCTAAAGAAGTGTCAAAATATTTGGAAAATCTGAAGGAAAATTGTCGGTACCCTACGTACCGTATACCCCTTGGGACTAGAAAAAGACCAAAGGAACTTCACCTATCTGAGTTGAAGACCTGCGAAGGCCCCACGTGTCATACGGGATCAGACCTGCCTCCCATCTATGGTTAGTCCCAGTGCTGCCACGTGTATACTGCAACCGGACCTACATCCCACACATGGGATAGCTCCGGGCTAAACACCTGTGCGGCACCCCCAAACCTAACCCCCGATAGAGGGAAGCTCAGGTACCGACACGTGTACATCTACACCGGACCTACCCATCCCAAACGGAAAGCTCCGAAGCTGCCATGTGTCCAACCGCCAGACCTTCAACCTCAAGCAATCAGACTGGTGAACCCCCAATGGCTTGGACCTTCAAGAGGCAAACAAAGACTTCAAGACCGGATTAAGTGTCATTAATATCGTATTAATAACACACGATCGGAAAGCCCTTAATACCAGTAATGGCACAGTCAAGGCCCATTACCATGCTATTAAGGGTAATTAACCTCATTAATTGTGTATTAAGCATCAGTAACCGCTAGGGCCACATGTCGGGCTAGGCTAACGGTGTAACGACCAGTCCTTGTACTATAAAAGGACTGGTCGACGATACACAAAGGGCTGAACACTCTCTCTCTCCTCTCGGACTCTCTAAGGCCCGAATCTAGAAGCTCTGGACTCTTAGACGCTCAATACAACAACTACACACCCCGTGGAGTAGGGTATGATGCTCAGGCGGCCTGAACCACGTAAATCCTTGTGTCTATTTGCCATCGTCTTTTGAATTTCTGTGCGCCCAATACCGAACTACAAACTCCGCGGGCTACCAACGGTAGTATCGGGAGAATTGCCAGAAAAACACTCCGACAAAAATATTAGAAAATCGAGTGTATCTAATTCCTCACATGAGCCAACATTAGAAGATATTGAGGAGTGGGAAGAAGACGATGTCATGTATAATCGGCGGACGGCTTTAGTTAATACAGGATAACGAGCTTGAGGATGTTCCTCCTAAATATGAGAATGGGAAGCCGTTCATGACATCGGTACAACTTAGCAAACAACCTGTCCCGCTCAAAAGAATGCACGAGTGGTACATTACTGCCAGCACAAAATATGAACATTCTTAAGTTACATTTCTTGTGCCAAAAGAAGCATCTGGAGCACTGGAGCAGTGAAACGAGCCCTTTTTTCTTAAAGATCTACATGTCCTTTGCCATCGCAGCATGCACGAAATCAACCAGCTACTCGTTTGGTGCTTGTAAGTGCCTCTAATATTTTGCATTTGCTTTTCTCACTACATGCATACACATTTCATGAGATTATAACAATTTTGAACTTCTTCAATACGATGCAATACATGGATAATAAAAATATGAAACACAAGATATGTATCCTTGGCCCTACACGGATTGCAAAGACACTATTCAACATTAAGGTGGATCGAAACTCAGAACAGTACAAGCACATGAAAAAAAGAATTTGATAAATCAACCGCAAAACAAAAGAAGGATAAAAGTATCAAGGTTGCAGCTTACTTAGGACATGCCATGTTTAAATTTATCTCAGATGGCAAGGACCTCGTAAAGGCTCCGTACCACTTTGAGTAAGTTCAACACATAACATTGAAATAGCAGTTATTGCTAATTGTTAACTTAACACGTGTATTTGTATGTGTGCAATAAACACTACATAATAATCTTTATCAAGCCAACGCAGGGTTATGCAACAGTCTTGGACTCAGTCGATTACCCACCGGATCGTTACAAAGATTTCCTTTCCATTTTGAAACTGTACATTTATTTGATACTTTTAATTTACACACATTTAAAATGTGTTGACAAGTTTTATATGACATTTCTTGTATTACAACACTTGGCGGTTTTATGCGGAATGGCTTGGCGGTCAGAGACCTCCTAATACGAATGCATTGGACATTAAAACATATTAGCCTTGTTCGAAGTAGCCTGTTTTGGAGTGTCTTATGCGGGTATTATGTATGTGAGCATCTTCGAACTGCTAGCGAATATAGGGTGAACCGTGAGGATGTTCCAGCGAATATAGAGTGAATCGTGAGGATGTAAGTTATCCTTAATGTCGATATCTTATTCTCTTACTTTTGAGTTTCATTTTCATGGTAACTAGCGTATTTTAATACTTATATTCTCTGTTGTTCAATATTACCAGAAACATTATTTTCAGATTTTGATTCCAACTTCAAAATTCAATTACTCACAGTACAACTGCTCCAAAAATACAAAATAAATTCCTGTATACTCACTTTGATATATACTTAGAGATTGTTCAAACCAACACATTCTCAACCTTGTTATGTGCTTCATTGTAGCACACAAAGCATGTGAACCAAGAATAGCCGGTTTGTAGAAGTATGCCCGGTGGAAGAGTCGACGAGATTGCCGGTGAACTGTGTCAATTCATGCATCGCGGAATTTTGCACAAAAGAGGGGTGTTCTTTGATGAGGATGATGTAATAGCTGATGTGCCAGAGCTTTGCGACTATTACAATAGAAACAGTTTTTAGTGAAACTTGTAAACTATGAGATGACTTGTATGCGTAACTTGTACATATGTATGTTGTTTCAGTGAAATTGACTTCTGTGAGATGACTTCTGTGATTATATTGTTTACTTTTGTGATTATATTGTTTACTTTTGTGATTATATTGAATTGACATGGAAATTAGAAATATCAGCAGGTAGTACTTTATAGGGTATACTTTATCACAGGCGGTTCTTTACCAACGGCTAGACCTGCCTGTGAAATTAAATTATCACAGGCGGCGAGAAATAGGTAAAGAACAATGTGTGATAACTCAGTTATCACATGTAGTTTCTATTACGGTACAAACTGGCTGCGATAAGTTGTCTCTACAGGCGGCTTGTCATAGGTAAAAATCCGCCTGTGATAAAACGATTATCATAGGAGGTTACCTATATTGTACGACCCGCCTGTGATAATGTTTCTTCACAGACGGCTTGTCGTAAGTAAAGAACCGCCTTTGATAACACCATTATCATGGGTGGTTTCACTTTCCGCCTGTGATATTGCAGATTACCATATACTCTTCATTTCAGGCGGTTTTAGAAACCGTGTGCGATAATACGTTTGGAGCCGCCCTAGATGAGGCTTATTGTAGCAGTGTGTCGTGTGAAAGCAATCCTAAACCTGTTCACACTACACAGATTATTAAGTCAATAATGAATTTCACTCTACAATTGTGTGTGAACGTACACACAGGCAACATTGTTTCCACACCTCCCTGCAGTTTATGCCTCGTGCGAAGTGATGCATAAACTGGAACGAAAATCTTGGAACAATGTTGTGGGCAGCCCCTTGGTCATGATGTCCACAAGCTGCTGATGTGTCAGGATGTGTAGAACACGAAGCTCACCGAAGGCAACCTTGTCTAGAGAGAAATGGATGTCTAGCTCAATGTGCTTTGTGCGGTGGTGATTTACTAGATTCTGAGTCAGGTAGACTGCGAACACGTTGTCGCAATATATGATGGTGCACTTGTCGGTCTTCACATGGAGCTCCTGGAGAAGTTGCTGTAACCTGCAACATTCCACCGCAGTGTTAGCGATAGCTCGATACTCGACTTCAGCGCTGGAGCGCAAAATTGTACTTTGCCTTTTGGAGGACCAGGAGATGAGCGAGTCCCCAAAGATAATATAGTAGCCTGAAGTGGATCGCCGAGTGTCAGGGCAGTCGGCCCAGTCTGCATCGGAGTATGCTGTGAGTGTCGTTTGCGAGGATCGATGAAGTTGTAGACTGTGATTCATGTGAGGACCAGGGTTCGCACATTCCAAGAATTGCATTGGGTGGTGTTGTGCGATGTGGCACCAACAGCACACAAGAAAAAGCTTACAAAATAACCAACACAAATATTTTATTTCACAAGATGATCATCTTTTACAACATAATATACAACACAGCAGAATATACATACTCATACTCTCAACTAGCTACGCACAAGAGAAGTGGTCCATGCCCGCGGACGCTTCTCACTAGCAACATGAAACAGAAAGCAGCGACAAGGTTTCCATGAGAGATACATCTCGACATGGTCGAGATCTCACGGACAACCACACCAAGTAAGCTAATAATACCTGCAAAAACTACAATATAGCAACCGTGAGCACAAGGCTCAGCAAGACTTAAACGTCTCACCTAAACATGAAACTCTACATGCTGGAAACTTTAAAGACTGGGAAGTTTAATTTGCAGGAAGGGACTCGCCAAAAGTAAATCCTTAGTGGTCAGTTTTAAAGTAGCATACGTGATCCATGGGCATAGCATCATTGTGAATTCCACAATCAGACAAGAAACATTTCATCCACGATTATACATGCTCAAGGATGCATAAGCCTTATCCAATTTAAATGTTTGGAAATTGTAAATTTGATTATGCTATCTCTATAGCAGCCAAGATTTCAATTAAAAGAATTATTCATAGCAACATATTCATAACCTTTCCATTTCTCTTTCTTACTACATCAAGACCCAGTGTCCAAGTATGCTCAATCCATAACCGCGAGCGACGGTGATTCGAATCAAGACACCCGGACTGCACGACACGTACGCCCATACTCGGAGTTGCATCGGCACACTCCCCTGATGTCGTATGCAGCCACCTTTCCCAAGACTAAACCATATCAAAACAGTTCAAACGACCCGAACAGTGAGCTCCCTCAAGGTACACCTCTGCTGTGAGATGTTCATGAGCGAGTTACCTCCCACTGTACTAACAGCCGACAGCTTAAGCCGATTGAAAAGGTTCCAACATAGGATCCTCAAGGTACATCGGTTTCATGGGTTCCATATAGCCAGTATGCACCTGGTATAGTTCAAACTTGTCCAACAGGGCCAAGCACGAGACAGGCCTTAACCGACACAGACGGGGCTACCAATCCATCTCCCCAACATCTGCCTCGCCATTACCGTCCCAAGCACGATGTGGGCAACCCAACCGACAAAATCCCCGTCCATGTCTCATATTAAAGAATGAATGTTATAGTAACCTCTCGCGAGTAGGTTTCCCTCACCCGACTTCTCTCGCAAGTAGAATTTAACTACTTGACTTGTGGTCGATAAAATATGACCAATCTCGCGAGTAGTGTCCAACATACTCGACTTCTACCGATCTTCTAACTTAACATTAAGCATAGCAATAATAATACGATGGAGTCTTTTACTATTCATCCACTCCACGGATTATTTGGTCATGCATGTGGAGTATTCAATCAACATAGATCTAGTACACATATCAAGTCTATTCAGTATAGTGTGTATAAAGCAAAACTTTAAAAAGGCACTTAAATGCAAACCGGGGATTGCTTTTCGGTTGCGATAAAAGTTAGCGACGATCAATTAGTATTCTTTGATGAGAAAATCACACCACACCAGAATCACTACACAAATCCTCAGCTCCGGGTTGTGCTTCTTGTCAGCCACCTTAGTCGCGAACACTATCGAAATGATATGCAATTAAAAGATTGCAATTTATTATTATAACAATTGAAGTTTATTATAACTCAAGAAGGATTTATATCAGTTAGGACTTGAAGTTCTGTTGCTAGACTGGACAGCAACAGAAAGGAAACAAGATGAATTTAGGCAATGGACATATGAAGTGAAATAGATATTGTATTGTACATAGGGATGTGATCTCAATTTATACAGGTTCAACAGATCCCCTGAGCCTGAGAAAATTACATGGAGTTCACATGGTCATGTAGGAATAACCAGGTAAGTTTCAGGTACAACAATTGAATATATTGGTCTACAAATTTTCTTAAGTGCTTAGCCTTCTCTGAATTTTCATTGTAATTCTGGGGGTCTATCATGGCTACCAGTGGTTGTACCATACAGATGGGGTCTCACAGGTTCTAGGAAATTTTGTTTTACCGTATTCTAAGCTTCCCACAGGGAGAAATTGATTTTACAAGTTTGTATAATTTACTGAAAAAGATTCTGTTGAGTTTGTGTATTCTATGAGCAGTTAGAAAAAACCTCTAGATTGATCTAGGTTATTAAAGTCCATTGAAGCTGAAATATTTACAGTTGTTCTGAAACTTACTAAAGAACATTTTGGCAAAATTTCAGATTTTTCTATGAAGTGAATCATCAGCTACAAATCAAACATGATTTTGCTTTAAAGGGCTGTACATGAAAATCTAGGGATTTTCATGAAGATTGGGTTGTAGTCCTGGTTATTGTGGAGAATGATCAACCAATAAAGTTGATTTGACAAATTTTGAATCTTTATACTGAGAGATATTCAATTTATAAGTTTGCACAAGTTTCTGTACAAATTCTAAATGAATTTGACTATTTTTATGTGGATAGAGAATACACAGGTTATTTGACCATGTAAATGAATTCTAATGACCCTGATATTTTTACTGGAGTTCAAGGATATTCATTTAAAGGTTCTGGAAAAAATTGGAAATTTTCCAAAGAGCAGAACTATAGGAATTAATTCTATAAGCATTTTGCTTGTTTGAACTATGGAGAAATTTCTATGGATTTTCATACAATTCCAAGTGTACCACTGGAATGTACTCTTTATGCTGGTTCTAACGAAATTTATTTGGAAAATTTTGGACATTTCTACCGGCCATGGTGAATTTCCAAAGATTGGGTAGTTTCTACAATTATTTCTCTATTGGAAATTGACTAGACCGTTGACAGTGGGTCCCACTATTTAAAATTTGCCATTGGAATTGAAGCAACACCGTGGTTCACAATGTAATCCCACAGCCACACTTGATCCGCGCCACAGTCTGATCTGGCAATGCCTTATTAGGCTGACCGGTGGGGCCGGACCCGGGTCTTCTTCAACCTCGGGCAGGGACGTCGCCTGTGGGTGGCGCGGCGGCGCACGCCGGCGAGGGTCGCCGAAACTGCTTTCCCATGCATCTTCCCACCTGGTACCGACCGCCTATGCCTAAAAATGAGCGCTGAGTACGTTGGAGTGGTTGGCGCCAGCCGGCGGTGACCGGAACTCTACGTGTGACGGCGGCGGCAAAGTTAGGGTTCCGACGAGGGTCGATGAACCACGAACTAGGCTTGAATGATAAGGTAATAAGTGGAGAAGCATCCTGGAAGCATAAGGAACACGAAAATGAGAAGAAATTGGGGTGGAATGGATTACAACTTTCAACCCGACGGTGAACGGAGCAATTTTTATTGGCGGTGGGGAAAACTTGAAATCCGACCTCGTCTCTCGATGAACTCCCTCCATTATTGGTAAGATGGTGCACCGGAAGATCTATCAGGTATTACTTGGTTGGATTGAAAAATAGTTGTACAAAGAAACGGAATTAAACTGATGATCTAGGGACCTCGGAGGAACTAGCCTCGGTGAAACTTGAGATACGGAAGCTAGGAGGTAGGATAGGGGCTGAAACTTCACCAGTAGAATCTATGTGTCATTGCACACCTGTTTGTAGTTGAAAGGGAACAGAGGAGGTCCAACGGCGGCTGCACGACGACGTCCGCAGAACTTCAAAATACGGGCAATACACTGAGCAAAACGATAGATCAAATGGTGGAGATGATAGAGCAACAAGTTGGGTTACTTTTCTCTTCTTGGAGCATGGCGCAACACTGCTTCTTTTGGCCGGCAAGCTTGAACGACGGCGAGGATGTGCTGTGCGGGCGGGCGGACAAAAAACAGGGAAGAAATGCCGACCAGAGGGAGAAGAATGAAGAAATGGCACCAAGCTCGGTTTATAAGGGCAAGGGCAGGCTGTGGGCAGGCTGTTGAGAGGAGGTGGCACATGCAAATGGAGTGGTGTCGCCATGGGAGAAGCAGAGAAGTGGAACATGCTCTGTTGAGCTCCTACACTGTGTGACAAGTGGGTCCCACAGCCCCCTCCACTCAAACCTTCTCTGTACAAAGAAATATCCTACCAACTTGTGTCCAACAATTCTATAAACTTTATGGTAGACTAACTTGAAGGTGTAGAAATTGATTCTGAAATCAGATTGTTGATTTGACAAAGTTTCAATTGAATTCAAATTTAAATTTGAATTTGAGTTGAATTCAAAGAAGCTATTGAATTAAATAGCAAACTTGCTTCTAAAATTATGAAAATTTGCAGGGATACTATTTGGAATATCTGAAAACTAATGGTGAGCTCAGATTTTATTTTGGCAAAACTTGAACATGAGGTAAATTTGAATTTTTGATTTCTCTCAATTGAGGTTTAAATTGGTTTGAATTTTTCAGATTAAAATTTTTATTTCTTTTTCCTCTCCATATTTCAATATCTCCCATCTGAACTTTGCATTCTAATTTAGTGCTTTTACAATTCACAGTCCCTTTGATGTGGCGAAGGATCCTTTTGACAAGGGTCCTGTGCACATCTCGAGGAGCATGCATATGAAGACACACTTGATGGACAGCATACGCAATGTCTGGCCATGTGATCATCAAGTACTGCAGAGCACTCGTTATGCTCCTGTAGAAGGAGGCATTCTGGACGGGAGTGCCCGAGACAGATGAGATCTTCCACTTGGTGTCCACAGGGGTTGGCGATTGATTGCAGTTCTCCATACCTGCACATTGTAGATTATCCTGTGCATAACTTGACTGTGTGAGAAAGAAGCCACCAGATGAGCGCTGGACCTGAAGGTGCTGCTGAGACTTGTCACTAGTCGTTGAAGGAGACTATTGGACGACGCAGTCACGACGATGTCATCAACATACAGCAGCAAGTACGCCATGTCACTGCTTGTCTTGAGGATGAATAAGGATGTGTCCGAGCGTGCCCGCTCGAAGCCGAATTTGATGAGAGCAGCGGCGAAGGTCTTGAACCAGGCTCATTGTGCCTGCTCAAGTCCGTACAGGGACTTAGACAGGAGGCAAACGTAGTCTGGATGTTGCTTGTCGACGAAGCCCGTAGGTTGGGAGCAATAGACTCGTTCAGTAATGGTGCCGTGAAGAAATGTATTTTTGACGTCGAGCTGGTTCACGGGCCAACCTCATGACATAGCAAGGTGGAGGACCGTCCGTATTGTCGCCGGCTTGACGACAGGGGAGAATGTCTGGTCGAAGTTGATCCTCTGTCTTTGCTTGAAGCCACGAACGACCCATCTTGCCTTGCGTCGAGCAAGGCTCCCATCAGCGTGCAGTTTGTTCTTGAACAACCACTTTCCAGTGATTATATTAACACCTGCACGACGAGGAACAAGTGTCCATGTGTTTTTAGCACAAAGGGATGCATATTTTTCTTCCATGGCAGCAAGCCAGGGTGGGTCTCGCATGGCAGCACAAACACTTGTTGGTGGAGCTGTAGGGGTGGTTGTGCTGATGCATGCGTACTTGGGGTTCGTCTTGTGGATGCATGCGCGTGCACGGGTTATTATTGGATGGCGATGTGCAGCAGTGGCTGGGGAAGCAAGTAGCCTGGGTTGGGAGTTGGTGCTGCTCGTATGTGCCAGTGTCGTGCTAGTAGTAGGTAGTACTGATGTGCTACAAGTACCAGAAGTGGGGACCAGCGGGTCTCCTGAATGCTGCATGGGGTCCGTGACATCCGGGCCAGCAGTAGGCTGGGGCGATGTGGCTGAACAAGGCGTGTGTGGCGGAATAACATTGCATGGAGGTGCATGCAGCCGTGCATGGGAGAGGTGCACAGCAGCGGACCCGGGTGGTGGCGCGCTATGTGGAGCAGTTAGAGAAAGTGGGCTGCGTGAGTGATCCTGTGGGACTTGTGGAGGTGGTTGAGGCAAGATGGGTGTCTGCCTGATCTAGTGTGATGGGAGGGCGGCTCTTTTAGGCAGGATGGGTAGAAGGAATGGGTCTACACCTCCGTGACTATTGGCCGAGGACTCGGTTGGAGGATCGATAATCGGAGAGTATGACTCTCTGAATGGGAATGTGGATTCATCAAACGTGACACGCCTGGAAGTTATGACACGTTTGGTGATAGGATTGTAGCACCTGTAGCCTTTTGCGTCTATATGATAACCGATGAAGACACATGGCACAGACCGAGGTGCCAGCTTGTGGGCAGCAGTGCTGGTGATATTTGGATAGCATCGACAACCGAAGATTTTGAGGTGATCATATGATGGTGGACTCCTAGTGAGTATTTCATGTGGCGTATTGCTTGAGCGAGCCCGTGTGGGTCAATGGTTCAGGAGATACTTAGCAGTTGCCAGTGCCTCTGGCCAGAATGGCAAAGGTACGACAGCGTGCAACAGCATGGTATGCATGCTGTCATTAAGCGTGCGTATAATACGCTCAGCATGACCGTTTTATGGTGATGTTTAAGGGCAGGTGAGTTGTAGACGAGACTGGCAAGGAAGCTCTGGTTTGACGTCTTATTGTGCTGGTGCTACCGAATATGATAGAGATCACCACCGGAATCACATCGGAGTAGTGTTGTCCCCGTGTGGAAGTCCTTTATAGAGAAGCCATATGGGTAAAAAACAATAGAGACAAAATTATCACGAGTAAGTGCGCGGACAGAAATAAGATTTTTGCCCAACGATGGGGATATGAGAATATTATTGAGGTGGAGAGGTACAACATTGGTGGCAATGGTTGCATGTCCGACTTTCGTGAAAGGCATGATGGCTCCATTGCCAACCATAATAATGGAGTTAGGTGGTGATGTGCAGAAGGAGAGTATACCGGAGTTGTTTGGCATGTGAGAGATGGCGCTGGTGTCGAGAACCCAGTCGTTGCCGGAGTACTGTTGGGTTGTGGAATGCCTTGTAGAGCCGCTACTAGTCCCTGAAGCGGTTGTTGGTGCTGCCCACCATATGCATCATCACAGAACATAGTCGTGGCGTAGGATGCCTGAGCTAGTCGGGCGACACAAGGGCATATGACAAGCCTTGGTTACACCAGCCCATGGTGTGGGGACCGGAATCCCGACCTCCAAGGATCTCATTGGGCGGTGTCGTGCGCGACACCCAATAGTATACAAGAAAAGAACGAGAACAAATTACAATACCAAGTCTTTATTTATAAACACAGCGGAAGTTTTACAATACTAAACAAAAGGAAAGAGAACTATACATCATAGCTACGCACTCGGCACTAGCTAAGCAAAAGCAATGTCATCCATGCCCTGGATACTTCGCCTAGCAACACCCAACTTACGGCGGCGTGCAGAGTTCCCACTCGGCTGTAAACCCTGGAGTGGGTGCAGCCTCGTCATCGAACCCGTCATCAGTCGCATAATCTGCAAAAACTTGTTAACTACAAACGTGAGCTTAAGGCTCAGCAAGACTAACACGTCTCACTAGACATATATAGGGGTGAATACTAAACATAGGTAAGGAAGAGCATAGAGGACACGCCTACAAGTGGATCCTTATGGTGATGTTTTAAGTAGCACATGACATTCTTCAGGCACGGCACATCATAGACTCCACAATCAAACCAGAAATGCTTTGCCGATGATATGACATGCTCAAACCACATAATGCTATTACAGGTAAAGTATGGGGAAGCTGTAATCTTTTAATTGTGCTATCTCTAAGCCATACAAGGTTGCAAAACAATTATAATTCAATACATCGTATTCTCCTGACTTCTTCAGTATTTACTATGTCATGACACAGTGAACAAGTGGTACTCTATTACCACGAGGGATGGTGATTGCAATCAGGACACACCCGGTCAACACGACACATACGCACTTTCAGAAATGCCAGTGAGTACTTACAGTAGTACCTACATAGCACTTCAGTACTAGTCATATATGGCCATCTTTCACCAAATACTCGAATGTCAAACCGGTTGATCTGTCACGAGCAGGAGGTCACTACGTGGGGCATACTCTGACGTGCTCACCAGCTGATTTACACCTTGCTACCCTCAACCTACGCCTATAAAATGGAATGGTATGCCTCAACAAACCAGTATCAAGCTACGTCAGTTTGCTAGAGCCCATTTCTCCAGTATGTCACCGGTACAATTCAAGCTTGTCCAGCGGGGCCGCACACGAAACGGTCCTCAACCGACACAAGCTGGGCTACGCACGTGAGACCACGTCTCGCTGCATCCTACCCGCTGCTCGATCTCAATTTCATATTTATAAACCATTCCTTGATCCAATTTATCTCATGTGATAAAATCCTATCTCGCGAGTAGATTCTAACTGCTCGACTTCTACCATATTCCTATGAATATAAGTATGGCAATTACTACACGAGTTTGTGAGCTATTTTAACCACTTCCTGGGTTCTTTGGTCATGCAAGTGGTTGTAAAACACCTTAAACGTAATAAACAAACATCTCAAGATGTAAGGTGAATGAAAACTGCAAAGACACTGTAAGGAACATAAATGCAAACCGAGTCTTGCCTGAATGCAAGTCTAAGTCTATGTTAGTTTCTGGCAGCTGGACTTCCAATGGTTCCGGCTGCTCCTCGACTTCAGTCACTACATGTTATGCATATACTATATATGAATGACTTTGAAAAAATTCAATATGCTTAAGGTCATAAGCGAATATCTTATGATCAAAATAATATAATGATCTTAATTGTCTTTGGGACTTTTATGGTAGATACTAGTGACCATAGTGAAGAATCTTGCAAAGAACAAGAGATGACCAAGGAAGATTGTTGTTCCTAAAAATTATGGCAAGCAATAACCTTCTCTAAATTTTGGTTGAAATCTTGGAGATCTATCATGGCTACCAGTGGTTGTACCATGTACAAGGTGTCTCAGTGGTTCTAGGAAAATTTGTTTCACAATTTTCTAAGCTTCCTACAGGGATAAACTGATTTTACAAGTTTGGGGAAATTTCTGAAATTGATTTTTAATTTTTCTCAATTTATAACTACATAGAGATTTGGAACACTGATCAACCCAGTAATTGAAGTCCAATGAACTTGAAATATTTACTGGAGATCAAGTGTATTAATAAGAGTGTCCTGACAAAAATTGGGAATTTTCCAATTAACATAATAGGAGTAATTAATTTCCCAAGCAGTTACATCAAAGGAATTAATTATATAAACTTTGAAAGTTTCATGTTCAACGACTTGCATTACTGCAAAGTAGAGATTGTGATGACTCTACCATAATTTATTTGGAATTTTTTGAGCAATTCTACTAGGAGTTATGGATTTTACAAGTTGGGGCAAAATCTGGAATAAAATTTAAATTGGAAATTATTCGAATAAAGGGTTGGGCCCACGGATTTGAAATGGGCCAATCGGGTAGAAGCCGCACTGGGAACACAGAATCAACCCGCGTAGCTGCACAGAATCCGTGTCCACAGCTGATCTGCGCGCTCGCACGCGTCACCGACATGTGGGGCCTGCAGTCTCCGTCTTCCTCGCGACGCGCCACTCAGCCGTGGTGGCTCTGCGCCACTCGGCCGCGGTGGCGCTGCGCCACTTGGCCACGGTGGCGCTGCGCCAGTGAGCTTGCCGTGATGGCTGCGTCGACCTCCACTCGCCTCGGAACTAACCGCCAAACCATAAATCGACCGCACAACACGATGGTGAGGTCCAATCGCGGCGGCGATGGCCGGAGATGGCGGTGCGACGACGGCGGCGGAGCTAGGGTTTCGGCTATCGTCGAAATCGCATGGGGATGGCGCAAAAGGCTCAGCAAAAAGCTAGAAACATTCCCGGGGGCATGAGGATGATTATTTTGATGTTAGGAAGGGGTGACATCGTCGACAAGGTCGACTTCGTCGATGGACCGACGGGGTTCTATTGGCGGTCGGGAAAACTTGAATATCTCAAGCTTCATTCGATGGCGTCTACTGATTTTTGGCAGGGGGGTGCGCTAGGAGGTACTAAATATAATCCTTAACTGGATTGAAGAATTATCACGTAGAAACGGAATTAAACCGAGGAGTGAGCTAGTTCAATGGCAAAGGCCGAAATAAAAACTGGAAGATACTGCTCGATACTGAATGAAAAGAGGCACGGCTTTTACCGTGAGAAAGAGCTCGGGATGGCGATCCTTTTTGCTTTTGAGGTTGAGTTGTGGCGCCGCTTGTTGAGGACTGGCGACGGTGGAGCAGAGGTAGCGTTCGTCCTCAACTTTGGTGGTGTCCGCGGAACTCCAAACTACGGCCAACACAATGGGCAAAACGCTAAGCGAGTTGGCGTAGAAGATAGAGCACAGACTTGAAGCCGACTTTGCTGTTTGCATGGAAGGAAATAGAGTTAAGACCGAGGTGCTTACCGGGAGGAAATGGGGACGGCGGTGTTGGGCGACGGCGGTGCGAAGCTGAGATGGAGCTCGACGCCGACGGCCAGGGGACGGGTATTTATAAGACAGAGGGGGTGTTTAGGCCACACAGCTGCCTGCTTGCATGCCATGCCGCGGTGGCGAGCGCTCCCGGCATCGATCGGCGGGGACAGCCGTATACAAAGCACGTCCGTCGGTTCAACCGAGTGTGTGAGGCTGACAGTGGGTCCCACCCCTCCTCATCCTCTTCACTTCTCTGCAACTTCAATTCTCATACGAAACTTGATCCAAAAATTCTAGATTTTTGTGGGGAGGCTCAAATAAATATCTGGAACTTGACTCTGAAATTGGATTTCGAATTATGTCAAGTTTCATTTGAATTTCAAATTTGAATTTGAAATTGAATGAAATTCAATGGGGTCACTGAATTAAATAGCAAATGAGTTTCAAAAATTGTGAAACTTTGGGAATAAGTCAGGCAAGTTATGCTGACCATGATGGTGTGTTCCAATCTTGATGTTCAAATGAGTTGAACAGAATTCAAAATTTGAACTCTAAACATGGCTTGAATTTGCTAAGCGTCTCAAATAAAATAGCAAATGGAATTCAAAAATCTTGAAACTTGGTATGAAGTCTATTTGGAATATTATGAGGTCGTGGAAAAATTTATAGTCTCAGATTTGAATATTTTGGCAGGGCCTAAATGTTCAGTGCTATATTCAAATTATTTTGAATATATTAGTACTGCATAGTAATTTTCCCTAGAAATTTTTATTCAATAGCTTCCTAAATTTGTAGAAAGGTCACTTAAATTATTCTAAGGTCATTTGTGAAGTTCATTCCTTCTGTTACTAAAATTTCAGTATGAGTGAAGAAGATTATTGATGATATCAAGTTTATATGTACAACTATAATTGATCTTCACTATGGTTGACAACCAACTGGTACTAAACTTGATAATAAGGAAAACTAGGATTTTACATTCCTCCCCCCTTAAAAGAATCTCATCTCGAGATTACAAAAGGAAGGATAAAAGAAAAAGACCTAATGAACATATGCCGCTAACAAGTCCAGATAGTTCGTTCTAAGATATTCCTCGCTTTCCCACGTTGTTTCTTCAACGGTGTGGTTGCCTCACAAGACTTTGCAGAAATGCAAGGTGCGGCTTCTTGTGGTGCGAGTCTTCTCATCGATTATCTAGGTTGGATGCTCAAAGTAAGTAAGATCTGGTTGGAGAGCTACCAAATCCTCCATACGAACGTCAGGTGGGGCCTTGAGACATTTCTGCAACTGTGAAATGTGAAACACATTGTGGACCCCTGAAAGCGACGCTGGCAGCTCTAGCCGATAGGCCACAGGTCTGCATTGTTCAATTATTGAGAACGGCCCAATGAAACGTGATCCGAAGCGATGAATTCCTTTCATTGGGGATACACGAAGATAAACGTGATCCCCGACGTCGAAGTAAAGGGGTCGGTGCTGTTTGTTCGCATAGCTTTTCTGACGAGACTGAGCAGCCTTGAGGTTGGCTTGAATAACTCGTACTCGTTCTTCGGCTTCATTCACCAAGTCGATACCATATATCACTCGTCCACCGGATTCACACCAGTTCAAGGGTGTGCGGCCATACAGAGCTTCATATGGTGCCATCTGGATGCTAGCATGATAACCGTTGTTGTATGAAAACTCCGCCAATGGTAGGTGATCATCCCAATTCTTACCATGGTGGATGGCACAGGTGCAGAACATATCTTCTAGCACTTTGTTTACTCGCTCTGTTTGACAATCAGTCTCGAGGATGGTAAGCTGAGCTTCAAATCAACTTCGTACCCAATGATGCGTGGAGCTGCTCCCAAAATCGAGCAACGAAAACGGCTTCACGATCTGAGATAATGGTGCGGGGTACTCCATGTAAGCACATGATTCTAGCAATATACAACTCTGCGTATTTCGGCACATGGTAGTTGACATCGACGAGTATAAAATGAGCCGACTTGGTCAATAGATCAACTATGACCCAAATGGAATCATGCTTATAGAATGTGAGAGGCAATCCCATGAGGAAACCCATGCTGATGTCCTCCCATTTCCAGGACGGTATGCTTAAAGGTTGTAGCTGTTCGGCTATCTTCAGATGGTCGGCTTTCACTCGCCGACACGTATCACATTCGTATATGTACTTCGCTATGTCCCTCTTCATCGGAGTCCATCAAAATTTCTTCTTTAAGTCTTGGTACAATTTGTTACTTCCCGGATGAATGTAATACTTGGACAAATGAGCTTCATCCAAAATCTTCTTCCAAAGTCCCACATTACGGGGCACCACGATGCGGTCTTTGAACCAGATGGTACCGTCATTGTCACATCGTAAACACTTCATCTCCCCCTTCTTCATTCTTCGGCGAATATGCGATATGCCCTTGTCTTTCTTCTGATCCTCCATAATTTCTTCCCTTATGGTAGGAATGAGAGCTAGATTGTAAAGCGCCCCATATGGAAACAAGTACAGACTCGATTCTTCTTCTTCTATAAAGGTGATAGAAAGATTATTGACATGGGACTTGCAACTCAGCGCATCTGCAACTACATTCGCCTTGCCAGGATGGTAGTGGATCTCAATCTCGTAGTCTTTGATCAATTCCAACCATCTTCGTTGTCGCATATTCAAGTCCTTTTGGGTGAAGATGTACTTCAACCTTTTGTGATCGGTGTAAAGATGCACTAGGTTGCCCAATAAATAGTGTCTCCACATATTCAATGCAAGTACCATGACAGCGAGCTCAAGATAATGAGTCGGATAATGCAGCTCGTGGTTCCGAAGTTGCTGTGATCCATAAGCAATCACCCTTCTGTCTTGCATTAATACACAACCCAAAACAATCCCTGATGCACCACAATAAACATCAAATGACTTGGTTGTGTCTGGTTGGGCTAATATCGGCGCTGTTGTGAGGTGTTTCACTAATGCTTGAAAACCTTCCTCACATTCCTTTGCCCATACATACTTCTTCCCTTTCTTCAGAAGTTCCTTCATTGGTTTAGCTATCTTGGAGAAACTTGGAATGAACCTCTGATATTATCTTGCTAAACCCAGGAAGCTTCCAACTTCATGCACAGACTTTGGAGACTCCCATTTGAGTACTTTCTTAATCTTGCTTGGATCAATTGCAATCCCCTCGGCAGAGATGATGTGCCCTACAAATGGCACTTGGCTGATCCTAAACTCACATTTGCTGAACTTGGCGTACAACTTGTGGTCTCGCAATCATTGAAGGACGATGCGCAAATGTTGTGCATGTTCTTCTTCGGATTTCGAATACACAAGGATGTCGTCGATGAAGAACACGACAAACTTGTCCAATTCCCGCATGAACACTAAATTCATGAGATACATGAAATGAGTCGGTGCATTGGTCAATCTGAAGGACATGACAAGGTACTCATACAATCCATACATCGTCGAGAATGCCCAAGTGTCCTTTAAATGAGCTCCCTCGATAGTAACCAAAAAAGGGCCCATCCATAACGACGTGGACTAGCAGGTATGTCGACCAAGATGGTGCATGACAGAATGCCTCTGTCAATCATTTCTTGACCCCAATAGCATGACATTTCGATGAAGCCAAACTGTTGGAGCACCTCCCGCAGCATACTCGGGAAGCCCGCACGGCTAGCGCAAGTGAAAAATATCCATCCGTCCGGCAATAGCATCATCACATCCGCCATCTATAAATAAATATTTCAATGGTTCAAATACTCAAATCCAACAAAATATGTTGAAAATCAGATCATGGGTTTGATAAATGAATTATGAAAACGAATTCAAATTCAACTGCCAAAGGAAACAACATCCTGGGACCCCATCACAGTTCTGTTCCAGCTGACCTTCCTGTATAAATTCAAAATTTTCATACAGGAAACGTCAGAAACAGATGTTGGGTTAGAATACAAAAGTTGTAGTACACTTTACGACCTTTCCATATTGTACTCATACAGCTCCAGGTGAGCTAGGAAAAAAAATCTATACAGATTTAAATTTGACCCAAGTTTTCTGGAAATTTTGACAGAACCTCCCCAGTATATGTGGTGATTTCCACAATTTATACAGGTCTAGCATATAATTATATTGAGGTAATGAAAAAATAAACATTGTATAAAATCAAGTTAAGAATCCATAAGTAAAATATTTCGGCCATGAAACATTTGTTATATAGGTATAGCACGCTAATTCGAAACTATGTGCAAACTGTTTCAGGTTCTGGTCTGCCAGAACCATGTTTGCGACCATAGTAATTAAACACAGTTACACCAAGATTCAGGCCATGAGTGCAACATGAAGTTGATAGACGACTTCCTAAGATTTCCAGAAATGTATATATATGACCATGTCACTATTCTGGATCAAAAGCTAGAGATATCTAAACTTAACAGATGAACTGACTGTTGTTCCACAGCAACCCTGCAGTTCACTGTTTGGAGCTCAAAATTTAAATTGTCTAATTCGAATCAGGAAATACTTTAAATAAAAAAACTGTAGATATCCTTCTACCCTTTTCAGATATGTATCACAATAAGTCAGAAGATTTTGTACAGCGAGTTATTGCAAAAATACAGAGACTGGTACAATGGTAGGGTCATCTGGAGCAGTTTAAGCATACCCGAATTTCAACAGATTATCAAGCATTCCTGCCTTGATGGTCAACAGAAAAGTTGTAGAGGTCTTCGAGAGTTTTCCACCCATATAGCACACCCCTTTGTTTATTCCTAACTAACCAAGATTACAACCTAGCGAAGTTGAGAAAACTTCAGCAGAAATCAAGAACCTGGGTTCTAATCCTTTGTCGAGTCGAAACTCATTTTGCGGAGTCCAAACCTACCAGCACCTGATAGCCAGACTTTCCAAATGTAATGCAACCATTCTGTCATTGGGGATGGTCAAGTATCAAAGTCGATATTGACGGTACTACGTGCCTCACCAAAGAAAATTCTAACCGGTATTTCCGAATACGTTTATAGGTGGCCCTAGTATCGTTCACTCGCAAACGTGTTCTACACGGGTTGGTACCGTAGTCAATGCTGCAGAAGACAAACAATCCCCTTTCACACCATCACACCTCAAGGGCAGCATGGGGAAACACGACAGGCAGTCACAATAATAATATATATGAAAGTAAATGCATACGACTCTGGCGTGAGTCGCCCTCGAGTGATGTCATGTCTCGAGGTACATGGATGTACTACGTCTGTACAGCAAAGACTCCTGCACAAACCGGCTTATACACGCTCGGGCATACGTGTTTTGCATGCTCCCATAGAACATGAATAGTTCTAGAGACGCATACTATCAGGTTATACACCACCCGACGGGGGCTCCCACTAACTTTGAAGCACGCTGGGGTACCGCGTGTCATATGTTCTCAGAAATATGGAAAGTTTCAGAGACTCATATTAACATTTCCGTGCAAGCCACGGAAATATCAGATACCACTCTTCATATGCTGAGCTTACCGAGATTGATCCGCTCTTGGTGGCATACCTTACCTCTTACCTGACATCGTAGCGTTGTTATAGAATTAATAACACATAAGTTAGTTTACCACCTTTATATCTTATACTAATAATACTCCGTATAAGGGCATATAGCTAATTCCTCACTCAACAATCCTAAGTTTCGAAAATATGCTCTTTTCAAGTACACTGTTTCCAATGATGCTCTGATACCATGTCCGTGGGGACCAGAATCCCAACTTCCAAGGATCTCATTGGGTGGTGTCGTGCGATGCGACACCCAACAGTATACAAGAAAAGAATGAGAAAAAATTACAATACCAAGTCTTTATTTATAAACGCAGCGGAAGTTTTACAATACTAAACGAAAGGAAAGAGAACTTTACATCATAGCTAAGCTCTCGGCACCAGCCAAGCAAAAGCAAAGTCATCCATGGCCTAGATACTTCGCACTAGCAACACCCAACTTACGGCGGTGTGCAGGGTTCCCATTCGGCTGTAAACCCTAGAGGGGGTGCAGTCTCGTCATCGAACCTGTCAATAGTCGCATAATCTGCAAAAACTTTTTAACTGCAAACGTGAGCTTAAGGCTCGGCAAGACTAACCCGTCTCACTAGACATATGCAGGGGTGAATACTAAACATAGGTAAGTAATAGCATAGAGGACACGCCTACAAGTGGATCCTTATGGTCATGTTTTAAGTAGCACATGACATTCTTCAGGAACGACACATCATAGACTCCAAAATTAAACAAGAAATGCTTTGTCGATGATATGACATGCCCAAAGCACATAATGCTATTACAGGTAAAGTATGGGGAAACTGTAGTCTTTTAATTGTGTTATCTCTAAGCCATACAAGGTTGCAAAACAACTATAACTCAATACATCATATTCTTCTGACTTCTTCAGTATTTACTACGTCACGACACAGTGAACAAGTGGTACTCTATTACCGCGAGGGACGGTGATTACAATATGGACACACCCGGTCAACACGACACATACGCACTTTCGGAAATGCCAGTGAGTACATACAGCAGTACCTACATAGCACTTCCTTACTAGTCGTATATGGCCACCTTTCACCAAACAGTCGAATGTCGAACCAGTCGATCTGTCACGAGCAGGAGGTCACTGCGTGGGGCGTACTCTGACGTGCCCACCAGCTGATTTACACCTCGCTACCCTTAACCTACGCCTATAAAACAGAATGGTATGCCACGAAAAACCAGTACCAAGCTACGTTAGTTTGCTGGAGCCCATTTCTCCAGTATGTCACTGGTACAATTCAAGCTTGTCCAGCGGGGCCCCACACAAAACGGTCCTTAATCAACACAAGTAGGGCTATGCACTTGAGACCACGTCTCGCTGCATCCTACCCACTGCTCGGTCTCAATTTCTATTTTATAAACCATTCCTTGATCCAATTAATCTCATGTGATAAAATACTATCTCGCGAGTAGATTCCAACTACTCGACTTCTACCGGATTCCTATGAATATAAGCATGGCAATTACTACACGAGTCTGTGAGCTATTTTAACCACTTTGTGGGTTCTTTGGTCATGCAAGTGGATGTCAAACACCTTAAACGTAATGCACAAACATCTGAAGACGTAAGATGAATGAAAACTGCAAAGACACTGTAAGAAACTTAAATGCAAACCAGGGCTTGCCTGAATGCGAGTCTGAGTCGATGTTAGTTTCTGGCAGCTGGACTTTCAAAGCTTCCAACTGCTCCTTGACTTCAGTCACTACACATTATGCATATACTATATATGAATGACTTTGAAAATAATCAATATGCTTAAGGTCATAAGCTAATATCTTATGATCAAAATAAGATAATGATCTTAATTGGCTTTGGGACTTTTATGGTAGATACTAGTGCCATAGTGAAGACTCTTGCAAAGAATAGGAGATGATCAAGGAAGTTTGTTGTTCCTAAAAATTATGGCAACCAATAACCTTCTCTAAATTTTGGTTGAAATCTTGGAGTCCTATCATGGCTACCAGTGGTTGTAACATATATAGGGGGTCTCACTGGTTCTAGGAAATTTTTTTCACAATTTTATAAGCTTCCTACAGGGAGAAACTGATTTTACATGTTTGGGGAAATTTCTGAAATTGATTTTGTATTTTTCTCAATTTATAACTACATAGAGATTTGGAACACTGATAAACCCAGTAATTGAAGTCCAATGAACTTAAAATTTTTACTGGAGATCAAGTGTATTAATAAGAGTGTTCTGACCAAAATTCGGAATTTTCCAATTAACAGAATAGGAGTGATTAATTTCCCAAGCAGTTAACTCAAAGGAATTAATTATATAAATTTTGGGAGTTTCATGTCCAATAACTTGCATTACTGCAAAGTAGATATTGAGATGAGTATTCCAGAATTTATCTGGAAATTTGTGAGCAATTCTACTAGGAGTTATAGATTTTCCAAGTTGGGGCAAAATCTGGAATAAAATTTCACTTGGAAATTATTTGAATAAAGGGTTGGGCCCACGGATTTGAAATGGGCCAATCGGGTTGAAGCCGCATGGGGGCCACAGAATCAACCCACATAGCCGCACTGGATCCGTGTCCACAGCTGATCCGCGTGCTCGCACGCGTCACTGACACATGGGGCCCGCGGTCTTCGTCTTCCTCGTGACGCGCCGCTCGGCCGCGGTGGCGCTGCGCCGGCGAGCTCGCCGCGATGGCTGCGTCGACCTCCACTCGCCTTGGTACTGACTGCCAAACCATAAAATCGGCTGCACAACACGATGGTGAGGTCCAATCGTGGCGGCGACGGCCGGAGATGGCGGTGCGATGACGGCGGCGGAGCTAGGGTTTCGGCTATCGTCGGAATCACATGGGGATGGTGCAAACGGCTCAGGAAATAGCTAGAAACATTCCTGGGAGCATGAGGATGACAATTTTGATGTTAGGAAGGGGTGACATCGTCGGCAAGGTCGAGTTCGTCGATGGACCGACGGGGTTCTATTGGCGTTGGGGAAAACTTGAATATCTCAAGCTTCATTCGATGGTGTCTAGTGATTTTTGGCAGGGGGTGCGCTAGGAGGTACTGAATATAATCCTTAACTGGATTGAATAATTATTACATGTAAAAACAGAATTAAACCGAGGAGTGAGCTAGTTCAATGGCAAAGGCCGAAAGAAAAACTAGAAGATACTGCTTGATACTGAATGAAAAGAGGCACGGCTCTTACCGTGAGAAAGAGCTCGGGATGGCGATCCTTTTTGCTGTTGAGGTTGAGTTGTGGCGCAGCTTGTTGAGGACTGGTGACGGTGGAGTAGAGGCGGCGTTTGTCCTCAACTTCGGTGGTGTCCGAGGAACTCCAAACTATGGCCAACACAATGGGCAAAACGCTAAGCGAGTTGGCATAGAGGATAGAGCACAGACTTGGCGCCAACTTTGCTGTTTGCATCGAAGGAAATAGAGTTAAGACCGAGGTGCTTACCAGGAGGAAATGGAAATGGCGGTGTTGGGCGACGGCGACGCGAAGCTGAGATGGAGCTCGATGCTAACGGCCAGGGGACAGGTATTTATAGGACACGGGGGTGTTTAGGCCACGCAGCTGCTTGCTTGCATGCCGTGTCGCAGTGGCGAGCGCTCCCGGCATCAATTGGCGGGGACAGCCGTATACAGAGCACGTCCGTCGATTCAACCGAGTGTGTGAGGGTGACAGTGGGTCCCACATCCCCTTATCCTCTTCCCTTCTCTACAACTTCAATTCTCATACAAAACTTGATCCAAAAATTCTAGATTTTTGTGGGGGGCTCAAATAAATATCTAGAACTTGACTCTGGAATTGGAATTTGAATTTGGTCAAGTTTCATTTGAATTTCAAATTTGAATTTGAAATTGAATGAAATTCAATGGGGTCACTGAATTAAATAGCAAATGAGTTTCAAAAATTGTGAAACTTTGGGAATAAGTCAAGCAAGTTATGCTGACCATGATGGTGTGTTCAAATCTTGATGTTCAAATGAGTTGAACAAAATTCAAAATTTGAACTCTAAACATGGCTTGAATTTGTTAAGTGTCTCAAATAAAATAGCAAATAAAATTCAAAGATCTTGAAACTTGGTAGGAAGTCTATTTGGAATGTTATGAGGTCATGGAAAAAATTTATAGCCTCAGATTTGAATATTTTGGCAGGGCCTAAATGTTCAGTGCTATATTCAAATTAATTTGAATATATTAGTACTACATAGTAATTTGCCCTAGAAATTTTTATTCAATAGCTTCCTAAATTTATAGAAAGGTCACTTAAATTATTGTAAGGTCATTTGTGAAGTTCATTCCCTCTGTTACTAAAATTTCAGTATGAGTGAGAGAAGATTATTGATGATATCAAGTTTATGTGTACAACCATAATTAATCTTCACTATGGTTGACAACCAACTGGTACTGAACTTGATAATAAGGAAAACTGGGATTTTACACATGGGTTGGCCGTGGCAGCCCATGGTGCCCGAGGAGCAGCTTGCACATTCTGTAGCGCGTTGCCAGGTGCAGTCTGTTGCTAGGCGCGCTGCTGCTGTTGACGTCCTCTGTTTTGGCGGTTACGCTTGCGATGGTCGCCCCCATTTTTGCGCAGATGCTGGTTGTCCTGTTGTTGTACGTTGTTGTTGGGTTTTGTGGACGCCAGGAGAGCCTTGTGAACTTCCATTTTTGCAGTGTGGGTTTACCTGGCTTCATCGTGCAGCAAGTAATCATGCACGAACAAGAAGAAAGGCAGCGGTTTTGTTGTCGTGATGACAGAAATCACATGGCTCAATTTTGAGTTCAGTCCACGCAATGCATTGATGACTAGAGAGGGCTCGGAGACTGGATGGCCCACGTCGCGGAGAAGGTCGGCGAGCTCCTTCATCCGAGCGAAATATGCAGAGACGGTGAGATCTCCCTAGTAGAGTCCGTGGAACTCTTGGAGCGCGACGACGGCGCGCTGCTCGGCACTGTCGAGGAAGAGGCCACGAATGGAGGACCAAATCAGATATGCCGTCGGCTGCAGCGTGTGCACCATCTTCATGAGATTAGTGGTGATGGAGTTATACAACCACAACACAATGCATTGGTCGATTTGCACCCATTCAGCATTGTGCCACATGGCCTGGGCATCAATGCTGCCGTCAACGTGGTCTAGGAGTCCAAACTTTCAAAAAGTGGTATCAAAGAATGAACTCCATATGGAGAAGTTGGGGTCGCAGTGATCCAGGACGATGGGAACGTGAGAGCGAATATTCACGTGCTGGATGATTGATGCTGCAACAGCAGGAGAGGAGGCTGGATCTGCAAATGGATTTGTGGAGGAGGAAGTACCAGCAATGGAAGAGGCTGGACTTGTTGACATGGTTGAAGTGCGGAAGGTGGAAAGGAAAGGAATTAGGCTGATACCATATTAGAGATGAATTCTTGCTTGTATTATGCAAAATGGTGGCAGTACACTTATATAGGTGATTATGGTAGTGTGAAACCATTTCTATTGTAGTGTGAAATCAATCATAAACCTGTTCACACTACACAGATTATTAAGTCAACAATGACTTTCACACTACCATTGTGTGTGAACTTGCACACAGACAACATTGTTTCCATACAGAATGGAAGACACACATTGTGTACGAGCTTATGAGTTTGATTGATTCAAAAGCAAACATGCATGCAGGTTTATATAGAGTCCATGGCGACACTCTACACGGCGAGGCCACGACCCGGCGCTAAGACCGCGTCTCAGGGTGCCATGCGCGCGCACAATGTCCACAATGGTCGGTTGTGCGCCCACGATGAAACTGTGATGCGAAATCAAAGGAAGACATGCAGTTACATGATTCATGCTTCGACTAAGACAATGCTTAACTAATATTTCTCCCTCTAAGCCTTGTCAATCTTCTGAGCACGGACAACGTTTAGCCTGCACTATAAGAATCGCGATAATAGATGACGGCCTGAAACTTTCATCTATAAGGACCTTATAGACGACGGTGCAAGCTTATAGACGACGGTTTGCGACCGTCTTCAATTATTTGTCGTCTATAAGCCTATAGACGACAGTAACTGTTGTTTATAAATTAATTAATGACGACCAGGTACAATTGTCGTTAATAAGCTCAGAATGCCACATGGTAGCATTGGGCACTTATAGACGACGGCCGCGATGAAACCGTCGTCTATAATACTCCTAATTCACGACGGCCACACGGGAACCATCGTCTATAAGTGTGTGTCGGTACCCTGGGAGCCGTATACCCCTTGAGATTGCAAAGATCTCAAGGGAATGTCATCTACTTGATTTGAAGATCTTCAGAGGCCCACATGTCAGACATAATCGGACCCACTTCTCCAACATGGTTAGTCCCAGGGTCGCCACGTGTACTATCAAACCGGAGCTACCGCCCACAAGGGGGAAGCTCCAGGCTATGTACCGAAATGGCACCCCCGGACCTAACCCCAGACCGAGGGAAGCTCCAGAACTGACATGTGTCAGGTGGCATCGGACCTATCTGTTCCCCACAGTGTGCTCCAGCACTGCCACGTGTCCAACCGTCGGATCTTCAGCCTCTAACCTCCGGAAGACTCCACAAAGGCTCCGGATCTTCAAAGGGGAATCAAGGACTTCAAGACCCGATTAAGTGTCATTAATACTATATTAATGACACACGATCGGATGACCTTAATTACCAGTAACGGTGCTGTCAAAGCCCATAACTCGGTCATTAAGGGCAATTAAACGTGTTGAATGTGTATCAATATCAGTAACCGCCAGGGCCACATGTCCGGCCAGGCTAACTTGTAACGGCCTGCCCTTGTACTATAAAAGGACAGGCCGATGATACATAGAGGGGACTCGGACGAGACGCGCTCACTCTACACTCTCAACTTACGTTAAGCTCATACATCCAATACACCAACACACCCTGTGGAGTAGGGTATTACGCTCAGGCGGCCCGAACCATGCAAATCTTCGCGTCTCCCGTGCCACTTAACACTTCACCTTCTTGAATCTCCGCGCGCCCACACTGAACCTCAAACTCCTTTAACACTTTAGTAGTGTCGGGAGATCTGCCGGATCAAAACCACCGACAGTTGGTGCACCAGGTAGGGGCGCCTGAGATTTCAAGAATGGTGAACTCAGCCGCTGGATCATCCAATGGTCATCCCGCTGTTCAAGCTGTTGGGGGCAATCCCTCCAATATGCAGCCACCAGCAGGAACCACGGTTCCAGCAGGAGTCACACTTCCACCACCACCGCCTCCACCAGCAAATCAAGCTGGTGAGCGCGATGGTGCACCGGCATCAATCACTGCGTCGACGAATCTTGACAACCCGGAACACGCGCTTCATGCAGCACGTGCTCTCCTTCAATGCCCACCACCTCCTGATGCATCCCGGGATGCCATGGAGCAGTGGAGGGTCGATGTGGAACATTTGGTTGCAGCAGCAGCCGACCGCATCAGCAACCAGGGTCCTCCTCCTTCAGGACGGGCCCCGTCGCAGCGACGAACCTTGTCTAGCAGACTTGGTCCACACGTTTCCAACAACAGGAGACGTACTGCATCACAGAAGGTGACGTCGTTGCCCTCCGGGTAACGACGCACTCACACGGTATCAAGGCTTTCAACTCATGACCTCCGGGCGGAGCTTGATCTCCGATACCGTCAACAAGACGGCCGAGTCCATATCGAGCGTGCTCATGAAAGACGAGAAGCTCAGGACATTCCTGCTCCTGAAGGAGTAGGAGGAGGCTGTTTAGCCCTGGCCATGCATCTGCGTATGGTCAGGTGGCCACAGAAGTTCCGGCCTCACCTGCCGGAGAAGTTTGATGGGACCATTAATCCCGTCGAATTTCTTCAAATTTACTCCACTGCTATCCTGACAGCTGGAGGAAACGAGGCCGTAATGGCCAATTATTTTCCAGTGGCTTTAACTAGGACCGCCTGGTCCTGGTTTATGAGCCTTCCACCCAACTCCATCAACAGTTGGGAGGAGTTGTGCCGGCAGTTCACCGCCAACTTCGGGAGTTCATACACCCGACCAGGCACCGAACTGGACCTTTTTGCAGTCGTGCAAAAAGGAGGAGAATCCCTGCGATCATTCATCCAGAGATTCTCTCAGGTACGAAACACTATACCTTCTATCTCTAGCGCCTC
Organism: Tuctoria greenei; assembly: GCA_036927565.1. NCBI lineage: Eukaryota > Viridiplantae > Streptophyta > Magnoliopsida > Poales > Poaceae > Tuctoria > Tuctoria greenei. The sequence continues at coordinate 104,756,372 of JAYESD010000003.1, read as the reverse complement.
TATCATTGTGGCATTTAGACAGGGAGTGCGGGATAAAAAGATGCTGGAGAAACTGGCGATCAAGGAGATCACCAGTGTCACAGAACTCTTCAGCCTGGCTGACAAATGTGTCAGAGCTGCGGAGGGCCGTGAAATGCACTCCAAACCACCTCCAGAGGATCACAAGAAATCCTCCAAAGGAGAATCCGCTACCTCCGGGAGTTGCAAGAAGAAGAAAAAGACCAACGGCAAGAAGAAGCTGTCGGCCGGTGCATCCAATGTTACAGCTGCTGCAGCTCCGGGTGGCCGGGGGCCACGCCCCGAGAAGCGACCTCGACCATCTTCTGAAGACGGTGGCAAACCCAAGGTGTGGTGTCCAATTCACAAAACGGACAACCACAATTTGGAAGACTGTTGGGAGGTCCAAAACCTTGCCGAGCACTACAACAAGCGCCGGGAAGAAGCTCCTTTCCGACAGAGGGAAGGAAAGCAAAAAGTTGACGAAGCTCTGGCTGAAGAGGAGTTAGATTTTCAGGATCCCAAAAAGGTCCTGAAGGCCGTTTACACCTCCATCGACGACGATTCTGACGTCTCTAACAACGAGCGTCGGAAGACCATGAACACTATTTTTGGTGGATCATGGGACATCACCTCCCGCCGCGTCATCAAGACTATGCGTCGGGACATGGCTGCTGTAGCTCCTACAGCCAGGGCGGAGCCTCATCGAAAGTTGATGGACACAACCATCACTTTTGATGCTTCGGGCTGCCCTCGTAGCATGGTTGGAGCAGGTCAGTTACCTTTGATGGTGTCTCCTACCATCAATAACATCCAGCTCCACCATGTCATGGTAGACGGAGGTTCGGGGCTCAACCTCATAAGCTTCGAGGCTTTTACCAAGCTTCAGCTCCGACCTTCGGATCTCCACCCCTCCCGACCTTTCTTCGGAGTAGGTCCGGAAGCCATTACCCCACTTGGTGCTATTACCCTCCCCGTTACCTTCGGTACCCGGGAGAAGTATCGCACTAAAAAGTTGGTCTTTGATGTTGCTCAGATCAACTTACCCTTCAATGCCATCTTGGGTAGGTCTGCCTTGTACAAATTCATGGCAGCTGCTCATTATGGTTACCTGGTGTTAAAAATGCCAACACCAATAGGCGTTCTCTGGATTCTCGGAGATCACACTGCCGGAGTAACTGCTCTGGAAGAACTCCATGCGCTTACTACGGCGCAAGAGGAGGACTCCAGACAGGGGCAAGCTCCAAAACCCCCGAGCATTCGTCAGCGAGGCTCGACTTCTGCACCTCGTGTGCAGCCAAGCGGCGACGCCGACATTCCCGTCAAAGTCGTCCAAATCGGTTCCGATGCCGCTCAGACCACCCGTATATTGGGGGGATTGAATGACAAATAGGAACTCGCGCTCATCGCTTTCCTCCGGGCTAATGTCGACGTGTTTGCCTGGCAACCATCACAAATGCCTGGGATCCCCAGGGAAGTGATTGAGCACAATCTGAAGATCTACCCCGACGCACGACCTGTGCATCAGAAGCCTCGGAAGCAATCAATGGAGCGACAGAACTTCATTCGACAAGAAGTGAAGAAGTTGCTCGAAGCTAGATTCATCCGAGAAGTCTTCCATCGAAAATGGCTAGCAAACCCAATCGTTGTGCCCAAGGCTGGCGGGAAGCTTCGGATGTGTATCGACTACCCAACGCTACATAAGGCATGTCCAAAAGATCCATTCCCACTACCTAGAATAGATCAGATAGTGGATTCCACCTCCGGGTGTGAATTACTGTGTTTCCTAGACGCATATTCTGGATATCATCAAATCAGAATGTCTAGGGAAGATGAAGAGCATACCTCTATCATCACAGTAGATGGATTGTACTGTTATACAGCCATGCCATTTGGTCTCAAGAATGCAGCTTCAACCTTTGTACGAGCTATGTACAAAACCTTTGAAGAACTAATTAGAGACATAGTGGAAGTGTACGTTGATGACATCGTGGTCAAGGTCAAGAACAAGGAGTCACTCCTTGACACTTTGCAAGCCGTCTTCGATAAGCTACGGGTCACTCGCACAAAGCTAAACCCAGACAAGTGTGTCTTCGTGGTTAGCTTCGGAAAACTTCTTGGTTTCCTGGTAAGTCATCGGGGCATAGAAGCTAATCCGGCGAAGATCAAAGCCATTGAAGACATGCGGCCACCAGCCCGCATCAAGGATGTCCAAAAGCTAACTGGATGTCTAGCAGCCCTTAGCCGGTTCATTTCAAGACTGGCGAAACGGGCACTTCCCTTCTTCAAGTTATTGAGGAAGTCCGGACCATTCCAATGGTCTGAAGAAGAAGAAAAGGCGTTCCAAGAGCTAAAACGGCTCCTCACCACCCTACCAACTCTGGTAGCTCCGAACCCTGGTGAGCCTTTGCTGCTTTACATTTCAGCTACTGACGAAGTCGTCAGTATGGTCCTGGTTGCGGAGAGACCAGAACTATCCCATACTCAGGAATCCAGACCCCTTCGGGAGGGTCCGGAGGTTCCTGAAAGTAATTCTAGGTCCCAACTCCCAGACTTGATTCCACAAGAAGTTACTTCAGAAGACCCAGACCCCTCCGGGAGGGTCCAGGTCGCTTCTGAAGAAGCTCCGGGTTCCTCCAGCAAGGACCCGGAGGTCCCCGAAGAAAATCCGGATCCCTCCGGGAGGATACGGATCAATGAAGAGGAAGCTGCGGGCCCCTCCGGGAGGGTCCGGACCATCCAGCGACCAGTGTACTTCATTAGTGAAGTACTTCATGACGCCAAGACTCGATACCTAGAGGTGCATAAGCTGCTCTATGCAGTTCTTATTGCCTCCAGGAAGCTTCGCCATTACTTCCAAGCTCACAAAATCTCAGTGGTGACTTCTTACCCACTTCGAGCAATCTTGCATAATCCCAACTCAACTAGGAATATTGCAAATTGGGCAGCGGAATTGGCCGAATTCGATCTCGAATTCATTTTAAGGCAAGAAATCAAGAGTCAAGCATTGGCAGATTTCGTGGCGGAATGGACTCCCTCTCCATCAAATCCTGGGGGCCCCAGTGAGCAGAAGCTAGAACACAAGGCTCCGGTCTTCACCGAGCCTCACTGGACCCTCTACTTTGACGGCTCCATGCAAAAGCAGGGGGCCGGAGCTGGAATCCTTCTCCCTGCACCAACCGGAGAGAAGGTAAAATACATGATACACCTTGACTTCAAGGCGACCAACAACATGGCAGAGTACAAAGCACTCATCTACGGACTAAAGGTGGCACTGTCATACAGTGTTAAGCAGCTACTGGTCAAGGGAGATTCACAGCTCATCATTAAGCAAGTGAAGGGTGAATGCTCCTACAACAACCTCCAGCTAGCTGCTTACCTCCTCGAAGTCCAGAAGCTTCAGAAGGACTTCGTAGTCCTAGACCTCCACCATGTCCAGCATGCCCACAACGCTGAAGCTGATGAACTCTCAACGAAAGCGTCAACCGGAGCTCTGGCTCCTGACGAAACTTTTGTCCGGAGGTTGTCAAAACCCACAGCTCAGCCCGCCGAACTGTGTGAAGGGGGCGAGATCAGCATCCCGAAGCTGACGGTCCCGATGGCCCTGTTACCATGGCAGCCATCAAGGGTCGTAGGTGCTGCCGAAAACTCCGAGCAACCCAGCACACAAGACTCAAATGCTCAAGTTAGCTCCGATGCTTGGATCTAGGAGATCTGAAGCTAATTGAAAGAAAACATCCTTCCTGACGATGATGTACCCGCTGACCGGATAGTCAGATTGGATAAAAGATACACGTTGGTAGAAGGGGATCTCTACCGGCGCGGTGCCAACAGCATCCTAATGCGGTGCAGCACAAGGGAAGAAGGCTGCGAGCTCCTCGTAGAAATCCATGGAGGCGAGTGTGGGAACCACGCGTCTTCCCGCACGCTGGTCGGTAAAGCCTTTCGGCATGGCTTCTACTGGCCTACAGCACTCCAGGATGCAACTGAGCTGGTGAAGAAATGCGAAGCATGCTAATTTCATGCAAAGAAAATTCACACACCGGCTCAGCCCTTACAAATAATACCTCCTACATGTCCCTTCGTTGTGTGGGGGATGGACATCTTGGGACCTTTCCCAAGAGCCGTCGGAGGTTACAAGTTCCTGTACGTCGCCATTGACAAGTTCACTAAGTGGCCGGAAGCAACTCCAGTTGTGACAATCAACAAACAGTCTGCTATCAATTTCTTGCAGTCCATTGTATGCAGATTTGGAGTCCCAAACAAAATCATCACTGATAATGGGACCCAATTCACAAGCTCTGCATTTCAAGGATATTGCGAAGACCTCGGCATTCGAGTTTGCTACGCCTCCGCAGCTCACCCGGCAAGCAATGGCCAAGCCGAGAGAGCAAATGCTGAAATCCTTAAAGGACTCAAAACACGCACCTATGAGCGCTTGAAAAAACATGGAGCCAACTGGATAAAAGAGCTTCCGCCCACTCTATGGGCCAACAGGACAACTCATAACCGGTCAACTGGAGAGACACCCTTCTTCCTGGTGTATGGAGCTGAAGCAATCCTTCCTCCGGAAATCACCTTGGGGTCACTTTGGGTCCGGAACTTCGACGAAGCCATGCAGGACCAGCTCCGGCGTGAAGACCTAGACCTCCTTGAGGAGGGAAGGTGCCAAGCAGCTATTCGGAATGCCCGATACCGCCAAGCCCTTCGGCGCTATCATCAGCGGCATGTACACAACCGACAGCTCGAGGAAGGCGATCTGATGCTACGGAGAATACAATCTAGAGAAGGGTTAAACAAACTCTCCCCCAGCTGGGAGGGACCTTTTTGAGTGATTAAAGTATCCCGTCCCGGAAGCGTTCGCTTGGCTACCGAGGATGGGACACCTCTCCAAAATCCTTAGAACATTGAGCACCTCCGTAAGTTCTACACTTAATATCACGGAGGTGAGTCTGTAGTAGCTTGAGGTGTATGTTATAGAGTCATTGTACAGAGTTGGGTAGTTCCTCCGAGAGAACAGCCGAACCTTTCCCGGAAGGTCCGCAAAGTTCATGCAACACTTGTCACAGTCTCATGACTAAAAGTGTGGCTAGCTACCCTGGGTCAAACGAGAAATTAAACACGCTTAGCCTGGTTCCGTACCCTAAGAGTGTACTTGTTTCTCCTGTACCCCGGACCTATAATGAAAGACATCTTCATGTGAAACAGACTCCACGTGCATTTATTTTGTACAGGCTCAACATTTTTTATTTTTCTCTTTCTTGTCTATAACAATGTTGTGCAATTCTTAAGAAATTTTAGTTCGACCAGTTTGTGTACAATTCAAGTTGTATTGTCAATTCTTTTGGATTCAAATATTGTTCATGGCCCACTCGCCTGAATGCCGCCAAGCCAATCTAGGTTCAGAGTGTGCTATCGACTTAGCCTGGTCAAGCACCCTAAGTATGCCACTCTACCTACACCCCGACAGGCCGAAGTAAGGCGGGTCCAAGTACAATTGGATCTGGAAGAAAAGACAACACATTCAGTTGTATTTAGAATCGCGTTTGACCTAAAAGCTTCTTGGGAATCGTAAGCCGCGATGAAGTTATAGACAAGGAATGAATTTTACTGTTTTTCTTGGCTTCAGTGTGCAGGAAAAATAAAGAATCCACATGGATGGAAAAAAGCCGGAGCTAACAAAGCTCCGACTCCCCTAGGTGGCTTGTAATCGATGTTAAGCATTGAAAACGAGCATCACCAGAGCATCCAAGCTCCGGTAAAGCTAGGGGGGCCAGCCGTCGACGCTAAATAAAAGATGGTGAGAAGACCCCACAAGCGGAGTCTGCTGCCGAAAAACTACGTGTTGGCAAAGGTCACTGCCGGAGCTACTAAGCTCCGACACCCTGGAGGGCTAACTATCGATGCTCTACGCATTGATAGGGACTATTGCCGGAGCTACTAAGCTCCGACGATAGACAATGCCGGAGCTTCTAAGCTTCGATAACCTCAGGGGGCCTTCACTATCGAAGACTTCGGACCTACACTCTACAAGTTCAAAACAAATGAGTCTTCAACAAAACACAATATCCTGTTGGTACATGTTCACAATAAAATTGTGTACATCTACCAGGGGGCCAAGTGAAGACAAAAGTGTTGAAGACAAAAAATGAAACTCACAAAAATTTCGGGATTTCATTCATCTGGAGACAAAGGATTACAAAATTGAGGAAGAAAAAGAGAGAATACAAGTGGGAGCTAAAGAGATGGTCCTAGACCCTATGGAATAATTGCGCGACCTTCTGAGCAACCTCCGACACGTTGGCTCGGGCGACTTCACCTTCTCCTTCGACGGGACCTTCAAGCACCGGGTCGAGAGGGAATTGGGGATTCCGGCTGGTGTAGCACGTCAGCACATACTCTGCGACGTTCCTCGCCAGGGATTGCCCCTCAACCTCCAACTAGTTCGCGATGACGTCGCCCACCTTGGAGAGTTTGCTACCCGCCGAGCTCAACGCCTGCAACGCCAGGTCCGGCTCCGGCTCCGGATCATCCGGACGCACGAGACTGAAGCCCATCGGTGTCAGCGCAACATTGGCCTTGCCCAGGAACTCCCAAACCTGTAGGGAGTCCGCAGCCCTCAAACCCTTCAGTTCTTCCAAGGATCTTTTGGCCGCCGCCAGTTCAGAATTATCAAGAGCGAGGCGCTCAACTTCTTTGGGATTTTGCTGAATCTTTTCAGCAACCCGCTTCTTGAGTTTTCCGAGCTCCTCCTCCCGGAGGTAGATCTTGTTTCGGCGGTCAACCAGGTCCTTCTCCCTGCCCCTTACTTTCTTCTCCCTGGCAGCGATGGCACACTCTTGCTCGTAGAGTTCCTGCCCTCGCACCCAGGCCTTCTCCTCCTCCTCAAGGCAACGCTCCTCCAACTTTTTGGTGCGTTCCTCGAGACCCTTGTCAACCAGAGCCACCTTTTCGGCGAGCTCCTCCTCCCTCCTCAAGACGTCATCCTGCAGCTCTAGGAGTTTTTTCTCTTCATCTTCGAGCCTCTTCTACCTCTCCTCAAGTGCCTCCCGACGCTTGATGAGAGTAGTGTTAATGGCCTCAAGCCTTTCTTGGCGTTCATCAGTCGCACTATTAGCTGCTTTGGTCTGCTCATAAATGGCCTGGGATTGAGCGTCGAGGGCGCGAGTCAAGCTGTCCCTGTCATCCAATAATTTGCCCCAGTACTCCAGACGGACCTTCTCCTGCTTGATCCATTCCTTGTCGTCAACCAGCCTCGACTGCGCCAGCTTGGTCTCGAAGTAGAGCCGGTTACGCCACCGCCTAAGGGTTTGGCGCTCCTCTTCAAGAGCCTTGCTGTCGTGGTAGAATGCCAGCTAAACTTGACGCAAGCTAGAGCAAGCGTTGTCAATGGACAACGATAGGGGAATGGGTTTTGGACCTGCTGGGGTCTCCTCCGCTGGTTCCAGTGGGTTCTCGCTTACAAAAATTGGGTCCCACTCCACAATAGTGGTCCCCTGAGCCTCCACGATACTAGGGCTGTCCTCCGGGATAGCCTCAGTCGCCGCCGAGGAGGGTCCCGCGGAAGAAGTTCCGACCTCCAGAAGTGGTTCCGAAGGCCCTGTCGCCAGGTCTTCATTTGCCCCCTCAGGCAGGGGGCCAGCGACTTCATCTGGGCACCCTGGCCCAGCAGTAGGCACTTCTGCCATCATCCCTTTCGGAGCAGGGGCAACTTCAGGCTCCGGCCTGGACTCCTCCTCCGCTGATGGCTCAGCTGTTGGCATCTCGACCACCACGGGTTCGAGTGCTGATGCCTCCGCAATAAACCGGCCCTAGGGCTGGAGCTTCAACGGCAACCAGCTCGGGAGCCAGAAGGTCTTCAACATCAACCGGCCCTGCGGCCGGAGCTCCAGCAACGACCGGCTCTGTGGCCGGTGCTTCAGAGGTAGCCAGCCCAACTGCCAGGACTTCCTCAACATCCGACGCGCACGCCGGGACTTCAATTACCTCCGGCTCAACCGCCGGGGCTTCGACAATTTCCGGCTCTGGGGCCGAAATTACTGCTTCCTCCGGCTCAACGGTCAGAGCTTCCGTCATCTCAGCATCAAGACCTGGAGCTTCAACCTCCGGGGCAGGTGCTGCTGGCGCATCTTCTCTCCTGCGGTCCGACGCTACCACGGGAGTCTCATGGGATGAGTCGAGGTCCATGACCACGACAGCTGGGGCCGGAGCTGTCGCAGCTTCAGCCACCACTTGGGGCGGCGCCGGGACAGGAGCAGACGCTTCCGCCCTCACAGCTTCAGCTGCTGTGGCTAAGGGTGGAGCTTCACTCCTGTTCTTGGGAACGCTGCAGATGATGGATGAAGAAACTTAAAACAGTTACAACAACAAAATAACTATCTGAGGTAAAGATTAAAAATTACCTCGGGAGGCTTCCGCACCAGCTTGTGCGGAACCTCTTTCCCGGGCGTTCTGGGCTGACCATAGCCACCGCCGGCGTGGAAGCTCCAGAAGGCCCCTCAGAACTCGTTGCAGCCACGGGCATTTCCTTAGTCGAGGCCCCCCTCGACCGGGAAGGACCTCCGGAACTAGAGGCCTCAACTGGTCCTGTTGATGGAGTCGCATGCCCGGAGCTAGCACCCCGAGAAGATGCCGCTGCGGGTACAGTCGCCACAGTTGAAGAAGACCTCCCCCTCCGGGGAGATGGAGTTGATGTAGAGGTTGCAGGCCTGACGGACCTTCCGTCGGCATGCTGCAGCTTCCTCTTCCGGCTCAAGGGTTCATCCGCCGGCTCCTTGCCCTTGCCGACGACTTCGACCCCTTGCTTTGGGGCAGGGTCGGAGCCACCTTCGGAAGCCACAGGGATCACCACCCTGGTGGTCGATCTTCTATCGACGACACCAAGGTCGTCAAGCACTGGCATCGTCCGCTAGAGCTCCCTGCTGAACTCTACTTCCATGTTCGGAGGGAGAAAAGCTGGTGGCAGGGTCAAGTCATCACCCGCGACGTCTATGCCGTGCTGGAACTTCTTGAGATGAAACTCCAAGGTCGTCCCTGCCATGTTGGACTTCAGCCCGGTCTCGACCCGGTCGTCATCCATCACACTGTTGAGGGCCCAAGCGAGTTTTTCTCTCCTCTCCAGCGGTGCCCACCTGTTGACCAGGAAGTTGCAAAATACCGCCTGAGGAGTTAATCCTCTCTCCACGCACTGGCGGATCCTGGTTAGAGCAGGGTTGAAGGCATCCGGCAGCATCAGAGCTTCACTCCAGACTGCAGTGTCGATGTTGGGGAGGCCTTCGGGCAGCTCCAGCTTCTCTTGCATCATGCCCTACATACACTCATATACATGTTTAACATTAACCCATAACAAGAGGAACAAGTTAAAATTGATTTGGAGCAAAACCGCACTTAAAAATGTAGGAAAGCGTGGACTAGTCCGGTTTTGCTGAGGACTAGTCTGATTTCTCTCGGTCTAAAAACGGACTTGTCCGTTTTTGCTGCGGATTAGTCCGATATTTGCCTCTGGACAACATCGGACTTGTCCGATTTTGTGCGGACTAGTCCGGTATTCCATGAATCCTTGAAAATTTGCTAAGTCCCTGGACTTTTCCGGACTAGTCCGGTGTTCCAGTGGACTTGTTCGTTTTCCTTTCTGACTAAGATCGGACTTGTCCGATTTTAGGCCAGACTTGTCCGATTTTCTCTCTGGACGACTTCGGACTAGTCCGGTCCTGTCCGGACTTGTCCGATATTTCGTGACTCCGAGATTGACCTTTTGTTTTACGACTTGTTTCTTGGGTTTCACGTCAAGTGGGCCTAGGGACGTCGTGCCCAACTCTTTTAGAGCCCATGTGGGACTCTAAACCGGCCTCTACTCATCCAAAACTCGAAATCCATCTAACCCTAGCCTCCACGTCTATATAAACAACCCCACCTCTTGGTTTGACATCTATTTGCCACTTTTCCACCCACCCAAACCCTAGTTCGTGGGGAGCCACCATCAAGGAGGGAGGAGAAGATCCCAAGCAAGGAGAAGAAGAGGAGGAAACGAAAGAGGATCAAGATCTCCACCAAGTTTCGTCCTTCACCACCAATTCATCCCCAAGTTCATCACCAACCCTAGATCGTCAAGATCCAAGTGTTACCTCCAAGTTTCTTGATTCATTGGAGTTCTAAACACCTGGTATACCTTCTATTCTCTTGTTCTTATGCGAACTCAACCCATAATATCCAAATTCACGTCGATCTAGAAAACCCTAATCTGCTGATCTCGCAGAGTGCGGACTTGTCCGGTCCCTAGCGGACTAGTCCGATCTTTCTGGTTAAATTGTGTTGAATTGGTTCTAAAATTTGATCTAATCAAATCCAAACCTGTATAAACTTGTTAAAAGCTATTAGAACTAGTTAGTTATCACTAAAAGCAATCAATTAACAAGTTCTACCTTGCATTTGCATTAATCATGCATGTCATGTCATATTGAGTAATATTTGTGCACTCTTTGATTGTGTTTCTTGTCTTGTATGTTTATTGTGTGGATTAGACGGATTTGTGCTAGAGAGTGCCTCGGAGGATCTACAGCATCAAGAGTTTGAAGGCTTTGACCCTAATCAACAGCAAGAGCAAGGCAAGTGTCCCTGAAGCATATTGATCCTGTTTTTAAAATAAATGTTTTGTTTGCAAAACTGCATGCTTGTGTCAAATTGATGGGAAATCCTATGGTAGGAAGTTTACTAGATTTGCTAAACCACCCTTGTCACCTGGAATTTATGGTAGAGAGTCGGGAAGGGTTTTTACCTTTTTGCTTCGCTTAATCAACTGGGATGGGAAACAACTATATCACTCAACTTAATTATGCATGGATGAGATTATGGTTAACATGAACTGGTTAAACATGGTATGGTAATGGATGATCTAAGAAAGCCTGGTATGTGAATGGGTTGGATGTTATGGTGGTTTGCTTGCTTTAGATCTAAGGACCGGTTCATGCGAGAATAAGCCAGGACTACAGTGCCACCACGAGGCCAAGTATGGGTGCGGCGTAGCTGATTAATTAGGGCTTTGCTAGTGCTGTTTGGACCATTGTGGATGCTCGGGGAAGGGGTAGTCGGATTGGGTTTGTTGATGATTGGTGGGACTACCCTGGGATCCGAATGGCTCAAGAGGGGGCCCTTGGTTGAAGATGTGCTCTGCGGGAGACATCGCCACCGGTGAAACCTCAGTGGGGTCTAAATAGGCTAGTAATCCCTTTGTAAAGGCTATTTTGTGATCTCTTGGCCACGTAACAACGGAAGTGTGTAATGTGACCGACGGGTCATGGGCATAAGGGAGGTTCCCAGTCGCCGAAGGGTGATGAAATCACGAACATGTGGGTAAAGAGGTACAAACTCTGCAGAGTTAATTAAAACTATCATGATAGCCGTGCTCCCGGTTATGAGCGCCTGGACAACTTCCATGATTAGAGGGAAATTGGAATTTGGGATGGTTATGGTTTGGTAATGGTTATGGTTTGGTAATGGTTATGGATTTAATTTCTGGTATTGAATATGGTTATTAACAATGGTGAAATCTGGAATTATTGATGACGATGGTGAATTATGGACTGGCATTATGATATTATTTCTGATTATGATGGGTTTACTTCACATACATAAGATATATCGCTTTTCAAATGTTTTAATGTACTTTTCAGCACTTTACCATTATTATTGTCGTCATTTGAATAAGACACATGTCATACTTTCCACACTTGCTGAGTACGACATGTACTCACTCTTGCAATTCCCCCCCCCCCAACAGTTGCAGGTCAGGATTGGGAGTTTAATGGCGATAATGCGGAGTTCTAGGCCGTGTCTACCGTCAGCTTTGCCTGTGGTGTTGATTGGAGCTGCGCATATATACCCTATTGCTTATGCTTCGTTTGCTTAGTTTGCTTAATTAGTTTATTTCCGCTGCATTAGTTGAATTTGTCATTAATATTCATTGGAGCTTGGATTCGAGGATAATATGGTTTTTGTAATAAAATTTGGTTAATTAATCTTGTCTTGTGGTAATTTTCTGTATACTCTTTTGTGATTGCACTCGTGTATGTGTGATGAACATCCTGGGCACACATATGCGTTAGCTTGGTTCATTTTCGGAACCGGGCGTCACAGATTGGTATCAGAGCCACAGGTTGACCGTAGGATGCAGCCTAGATAGAATGGACACTTTAGAGCACATAGGAGCACTCAGGAATCGATGTGTTTTTGCTTAAGTGTGTTGTTTGCTATATATATATATTGCTTGCTTGTGTGCTTAATAGAGGATTTTGGGATGCTTTAGCATTGCCATGTCCACCTAGGCTAGTGTAGCTAGTTGTTTAGTTTCATATCCCTTGATGCATATAGTTGGGGCGTTTTCCAATTCTTACCTACTGCTTTTCTTCAGATGGTGAGGACTCGCAACCAGCGGGATGGCAATGATGAAGAGGAGAACAATGGAGTACCTCAGAACAATAATGGGCAAGGATCTACTCAGGGAGCTATCAACATCGAGTAGCTATTGGCCATGCAAAACCAGCTCATGCAGACCATGATACAAACAATGGGACAGCTGCAGGCTGGCAATATCAACAATCAGCCCCACACGCCTCCACCGCCACCCCCACCTCCTCATAACCGATTGGGAGAGTTTATGAGGACTAGGCCGCCAACCTTTGCTCAAGCCGCAGACCCAATGGATGCGGACGATTGGCTCAAGTCCGTGGAGAAGAAGCTAGCTATTGTTCAATGCAGTGACCAGGAGAAGGTCTTGTTTGCTTCTCATCAACTAGTTGGAGCAGCTGCAGATTGGTGGGATTCTTATTGCAATGCTCATGAGAACCAAGAAAGAATCACTTGGGCCGAATTCAAGGAGAATTTTCGTTCTCATTATGTGCCCGAGGGTGTTATGATCTTGAAGAGACAAGAATTTGAGAACTTGAGACAAGGAAAATCAAGTGTGAGTGAATATCTCAATAAGTTCACTCAACTCTCAAGATATGCGCCTGAGGATGTTAGCCGGGACAGCCGGAAGCAATACTTGTTCATGAGGGGATTGAACTATACGATCCAAGTGCAATTGCTCAACTGTGATTATGTCAATTTTAAGAAGCTTGTGGACAAAGCAATTGTGGTTGAGAACAAGATCCGTGAGATGGAGCAAGAAATCAAGAGGAAGGCGCCATATCAAGGACAGCAACAAGGAAGTAATGTGCGCCCTCGCTTTGTGCCGCCAAATGCGCCTCATTACAGCTCCTCTATTCCTGCTCAGCGCCCTGGTTATGCACCGCGCCCAACTCAGTTTGTGCAGCAGCGCCCTGTCATGCAAGCACCTAGGCCTCCGATGCCTTATGCACCTCGTGCTGATTTTTCTGGAGCCAATGTTCAAAACCAAGCTCGTCCCAATAATTCTGGTGGAGTTAAGAAGTGCTATACTTGTGGAGAAGCTGGACACTTTGCGAATCAATGTCCTAAGTCAGGCCTTGGTCAAGGAAGCAATGCATCGAGGCAAAACCCAAGACCTAATGGAGGACAGCCACAAGGAAGCCGTGGACAGCAAAATTTTTCTCGTGGCAACGTGAACCATGTCTCTACGGAGGATGCTCAACAAGCGAATGATGTGGTCATTGGTATGTTTCTCGCCAACTCCAATCCCGCGACTATGTTATTTGATTCTGGAGCATCGCATTCATTCATTGCATCGAAGTATGTTGCCAAGTATAGTTTGCCTATCTCTCATATGAAGTTTACTCTGTTGGTTAAGTCTCTTGGAGGAGAGATGAGGACAAATATAGTATGTCCAAAAGTAAGCCTTAGAATAAGGGGGGGTAGACTTCTCCGCCAACCTCATTGTTTTAGATTCTCAAGGGTTGGATATTATACTTGGTATGGACTGGTTGAGGAAGCACAATGGAGTTATTGAATGTGCCACAAAGACGGTGAAGTTGACTAATGAAGAAGGGATCACCGTAGAATTTAAAGCATCTCAAACCGCACAGAAGCAATTGGGATTGAATCATATGGACGGTGCCACAATTGAGGAGATTCCGGTTGTATGTGAATTTTTGGATGTGTTTCCGGATGAGTTGCCAGGTATGCCACCCGATCGAGAGATTGAGTTAGTTATTGATTTAATACCTGGAACTGCACCTATAGCTAAGAGGCCATATAGGATGCCTCCTAAGGAATTAGCAGAGCTCAAGAAGCAAATTCAAGAGCAATTAGAGAAGGGTTTTATTCGCCCTAGCTCTTCACCTTGGGGAGCGCCCGTTCTATTTGTGGACAAGAAGGACGGATCCCAAAGGATGTGCGTGGATTACCGAGCTCTCAACGAGGTAACAATCAAGAACAAGTACACCTTGCCACGCATAGAAGACTTGTTTGATCAGATGAAGGGTGCTTGTGTCTTCTCTAAGATTGACTTGAGGTCGGGATACTTTCAAATGAAGATTAGACCATCGGACATACCCAAGACAGCTTTTAGGACACGGTATGGATCTTATGAGTACACCGTGATGTCTTTTGGATTGACAAATGCACCTGCCTACTTTATGTACCTCATGAATAAGGTCTTCATGGAGTACTTAGATAAGTTTGTTGTGGTGTTTATTGATGATATTATGATCTACTCGAAGGATGAGAAGGAACATGAGGAACACTTGAGGCTTACGTTGCAGAAATTGAGGGAGCATCAATTGTATGCCAAGTTCAACAAGTGCCAGTTTTGGTTGAAAGAGGTGCCATTTTTGGGTCATATAATCTCAGGAGGAGGAGTATCGGTTGACCCCGGAAAAGTGAGAGACGTGTTGAAGTGGGAACCACCGCAAAACGTCAAGGAAATTCGGAGTTTCCTTGGAATGGCTGGATATTACCGTCGATTCATCAAGGACTTTTCCAAGATAGCCAAGCCTATGACGGAGTTGCTAATGAAGGGAAAGGCGTTCCAATGGACTGAAGCTTGTCAGAATAGTTTTGAGGAGTTGAAGAAGAGGTTGACAACAGCCCCAGTTTTGGTATTGCCGAATGTAAGCAAGAGTTTTGACATTTATTGCGATGCATCAAGACAAGGGCTTGGATGTGTATTGATGCAAGAAGGTCAAGTGGTCGCCTATGCGTCAAGACAATTGAAGAAACATGAGCAGAATTACCCAACACATGATTTAGAACTTGCAGCCGTGGTACATGCACTGAAGATTTGGAGACACTATATTCTTGGACATAGGTGCAAAATTTATACGGATCATAAGAGTGTGAAGTATATTTTCACACAAACGGATTTGAACTTGAGGCAACGAAGATGGTTGGAGCTCATCAAATATTATGATTTGGGGATCAACTATCATCTGGGAAAAGCCAATGTAGTGGCCGATGCTTTGAGTAGAAAGGGAGTAAGTCATCAACTCACGGTTCAAGAGTTACCATTCGAGTTATGTAAGGAGTTTGAACGGTTGAACCTTGGGTTTGTAAACGAGATGGAGATGATGGAGTTAAACCCAACCTTGGAGCAAGAAATTCGAGAGGCACAAACCACAGATGAGGCGATCAAGGAAATCAAGGAAAGAACCGAAGAAGGGAGAGAATTCAGATTTGACAAGGATGAACATGGTACCTTATGGCTTGGAAAGAGAATCGTTGTGCCTAATGTAAAGCATATTCGGGAGACAATATTAAAGGAGGCACATGACTCGCCTTACTCGATTCACCCCGGTTGTACGAAGATGTACAAGGACTTGAAGGCTTGCTATTGGTGGGATAGCATGAAAAAGGACATACCTGAATATGTAGCATTATGTGATGTGTGCCAACGAGTCAAGGCGGAACATCAAAGGCCAGCCGGATTATTGCAACCGTTAAAGATTCCGGAATGGAAGTGGGAAGAAATTGGTATGGACTTCATAGTTGGGTTACCGCGTACTCAGTCCGGGTATGACTCAATTTGGGTAATTGTGGATCGTTTAACCAAGTCAACTCATTTTGTCCCTGTGAAGACCAAGTATACAGCTGCACGATTGGCCGAAAAATACATGGAGCATATTGTGTGTCGACATGGAGTCCCTAAGAAGATAGTCTCGGATAGAGGTTCTCAATTTACCTCCAGATTTTGGCAAAAATTCCATGAAGCTTTGGGAACGAGGTTGAATTTTAGTTCAGCATATCATCCTCAAACGGATGGACAAACCGAGAGGACCAATAAGATTTTGGAGGACATGTTAAGAGCTTGTGCTTTAAAGCATGGGAAAAGTTGGGACAAAAGCTTGCCATACGCAGAATTTTCATACAACAATAGCTACCAAGCAAGCTTGAAAATGTCACCATATGAAGCGCTTTATGGGAGGAAGTGTAGGACACCTTTATTCTGGAATGAGGCAGGAGAAACTCAAGTATTTGGTCCGGATGTGTTGCAAGAAGCCGAAAAGCAAGTCAAAATAATTCGTGAAAACTTGAGGGCTGCCCAATCAAGGCAAAAAGGCTATGCGGATAATAGGAGAAGGAAATTAGCCTTTGAAATAGGAGATTTTGTTTACCTCAAGGTGTCACCAATGAGAGGTCATAAGAGGTTTAACATAAGAGGCAAGCTCGCACCTCGTTATATTGGATCATTCAAGGTTTTGGACAAAAGAGGAGAAGTAGCATATAAGTTGGAGATGCCAGCTCATCTTTCAGACGTACATGATGTGTTTCATGTTTCCCAACTCAAGAAGTGTCTCAGGGTACCGGAAGATCAAGTGCCAATGGAAGAATTGGAACTAGAGGAAGATTTGACGTATGTCGAGCAACCAGTCAAAATCTTGGAAACCAAGGAGAGAGTCACAAGGAACAAGGTGATTCGATGGTGTAAAGTCCAATGGAAGCACCATACCGAAAAAGAAGCAACTTGGGAGCTAGAAGATGATCTCAAGAAGGAATTTCCCTATCTCTTCTCTTCCGCGTCGAATCTCGAGGGCGAGATTCATTTTAAGGGGGGTAGGTTTGTAACACCCTCATCTTCATGCATCATGCCCTACATACACTCATATACATGTTTAACATTAACCCATAACAAGAGGAACAAGTTAAAATTGATTTGGAGCAAAACCGCACTTAAAAATGTAGGAAAGTGCGGACTAGTCCGGTTTTGCTGAGGACTAGTCCGATTTCTCTCTGTCTAAAAACGGACTTGTCCGTTTTTGCTGCGGATTAGTCCGATATTTGCGTCTGGACAACATCGGACTTGTCCGATTTTGTGCGGACTAGTCCGGTATTCCATGAATCCTTGAAAATTTGCTAAGTCCCTGGACTTTTCCGGACTAGTCCGGTGTTCCAGCGGACTTGTCCATTTTCCTTTCTGACTAAGATCAGACTTGTCCGATTTTAGGCCAGACTTGTCCGATTTTCTCTCTGGACGACTTCGGACTAGTCCGGTCCTGTCCGGACTTGTCCGATATTTCGTGACTCCGAGATTGACCTTTTGTTTTACGACTTGTTTCTTGGGTTTCACGTCAAGTTGGCCTAGGGACGTCGTGCCCAACTCTTTTATAGCCCATGTGGGACTCTAAACCGGCCTCTACTCATCCAAAACTCGAAATCCATCTAACCCTAGCCTCCATGTCTATATAAACAACCCCACCCCTTGGTTTGACATCTATTTGCCACTTTTCCACCCACCCAAACCCTAGTTCGTGGGGAGCCACCATCAAGGAGGGAGGAGAAGATCCCAAGCAAGGAGAAGAAGAGGAGGAAACGAAAGAGGATCAAGATCTCCACCAAGTTTCGTCCTTCACCACCAATTCATCCCCAAGTTCATCACCAACCCTAGATCGTCAAGATCCAAGTGTTACCTCCAAGTTTCTTGGTTCATTGGAGTTCTAAACACCTGGTATACCTTCTATTCTCTTGTTCTTATGCGAATTCAACCCATAATCTCCAAATTCACGTCGATCTAGAAAACCCTAATCTGCTGATCTCGCAGAGTGCGGACTTGTCCGGTCCCTAGCGGACTAGTCCGATCTTTCTGGTTAAATTGTGTTGAATTGGTTCTAAAATTTGATCTAATCAAATCCAAACCTGTATAAACTTGTTAAAAGCTATTAGAACTAGTTAGTTATCATTAAAAGCAATCAATTAACAAGTTCTACCTTGCATTTGCATTAATCATGCATGTCATGTCATATTGAGTAATATTTGTGCACTCTTTGATTGTGTTTCTTGTCTTGTATGTTTATTGTGTGGATTAGACGGATTTGCGCTAGAGAGTGCCGCGGAGGATCTACAGCATCAAGAGTTTGAAGGCTTTGACCCTAATCAACAGCAAGAGCAAGGCAAGTGTCCTTGAAGCATATTGATCCTGTTTTTAAAATAAATGTTTTGTTTGCAAAACTGCATGCTTGTGTCAAATTGATGGGAAATCCTATGGTAGGAAGTTTACTAGATTTGCTAAACCACCCTTGTCACCTGGAATTTATGGTAGAGAGTCGGGAAGGGTTTTTACCTTTTTGCTTCGCTTAATCAACTGGGATGGGAAACAACTATATCACTCAACTTAATTATGCATGGATGAGATTATGGTTAACATGAACTGGTTAAACATGGTATGGTAATGGATGATCTAAGCAAGCCTGGTATGTGGATGGGTTGGATGTTATGGTGGTTTGCTTGCTTTAGATCTAAGGACCGGTTCATGCGAGAATAAGCCAGGACTACAGTGCCACCACGAGGCCAAGTATGGGTGCGGTGTAGCTGATTAATTAGGGCTTTGCTAGTGCTGTTTGGACCATTGTGGATGCTCGGGGAAGGGGTAGTCGGATTGGGTTTGTTGATGATTGGTGGGACTACCCTGGGATCCGAATGGCTCAAGAGGGGGCCCTTGGTTGAAGATGTGCTCTGCGGGAGACATCGCCACCGGTGAAACCTCAGTGGGGTCTAAATAGGCTAGTAATCCCTTTGTAAAGGCTATTTTGTGATCTCTTGGCCACACACCAACGGAAGTGTGTAATGTGACCGACGGGTCATGGGCATAAGGGAGGTTCTCAGTCGCCGAAGGGTGATGAAATCACGAACACGTGGGTAAAGAGGTACAAACTCTGCAGAGTTAATTAAAACTATCATGATAGCCGTGCTCCCGGTTATGAGCGCCTGGACAACTTCCATGATTAGAGGGAAATTGGAATTTGGGATGGTTATGGTTTGGTAATGGTTATGGTTTGGTAATGGTTATGGATTTAATTTCTGGTATTGAATATGGTTATTAACAATGGTGAAATCTGGAATTATTGATGACGATGGTGAATTATGGACTGGCATTATGATATTATTTATGATTATGATGGGTTTACTTCACATACATAAGATATATCGCTTTTCAAATGTTTTAATGCACTTTTCAGCACTTTACCATTATTATTGTCGTCATTTGAATAAGCCACATGTCATACTTTCCACACTTGCTGAGTACGACATGTACTCACTCTTGCAATCCCCCCCCCCAACAGTTGCAGGTCAGGATTGGGAGTTTAATGGCGATAATGTGGAGTTCTAGGCCGTGTCTACCATCAGCTTTGCCTGTGGTGTTGATTGGAGCTGCGCATATATACCCTATTGCTTATGCTTAGTTTGCTTAGTTTGCTTAATTAGTTTATTTCCGCTGCATTAGTTGAATTTGTCATTAATATTCATTGGAGCCTGGATTCGAGGACAATATGGTTTGTGTAATAAAATTTGGTTAATTAATCTTGTCTTGTGGTAATTTTCTGTATACTCTTTTGTGATTGCACTCGTGTATGTGTGATGAACATCCTGGGCACACATATGCGTTAGCTTGGTTCATTTTCGGAACCGGGCGTCACAGTACAGCTGCAGACCATAGAAGTCTAGCAGCATCAAGAAAAATGAGGGAAAAGGTGGGATCAACCCCACCATGGGATCAACGCCGGCGTGCTCCTTCTCGAACGGGGGCTCTCGTCCGGTGCGGACCAGACGGTTGAAGAAGTCCGAGGACCATCCCATGAGGGCCCAGACCTTCTTCAGATCACCTTCAGTCTTCAAACGGCTCTCGCGGAGACCCAACTCCATCGCGGCACAACAAGGCAAGAGAGGAAAAGCAAGCACAAGTTGGGAGTTTGACCGCAAGATAAGATGAGAGGCGTAAAGAACCCCAGACGGTGCGTGCTTTCCTTCTTAAGTAAGCCCTCGCAACGCTTGGATGGAAACCGCAAGGAAGTCGAAGATACTACTCGAAAATCCTACCCTGCCGATGACAAGAGGGCCCGGGACCACCCTGACAATCAAGTCGAGGTTCTTACCCAGGCGAACGGTTGTCATCATGAGGCGGGAAGCCCGAAGGCGGCGGCCTGACAAGGCGCGCGGAACCGATACGATTTTCGTATTGGGAACCGGCGACCTTCAATTGTGTGAGATCCGCACGCCAAAGATCTCACTTGCCGCACACGGGATATGCCATGCGGTGAGGATTTAACTCCAAACTATCGCCAACAGCACATCCGAAGACCTTTGAAGACTCAGTTCAAAAGTCGAAGGATGGACCCACCTCTGGCGGAATGACTTCACCCAAGGGGTCTTCCCCAGAGGTGGGCCCAGGGGGCCACTGTCTGTACTCTGGGAACCGTATACCCCTTGAGATTGCCAAGATCTCAAGGGAATGTCATCTACTTGATTTGAAGATCTTCGGAGGCCCACATGTCAGACATAACCGGACCCGCTTTTCCAACATGGTTAGTCCCAGGGTCGCCACGAGTACTATCAAACCGGAGCTACCGCCCACAAGGGGGAAGCTCCGGGCTATGTACCGAAATGGCACCCCCGGACCTAACCCCAGACCGAGGGAAGCTTCGAAACTGACACGTGTCAGGTGGCATCGGACCAATCTGTTCCCCACAGTGTGCTCCGACGTTGCCACGTGTCCAACCGTCGGATCTTCAGCCTCTAACCTCCGGAAGACTCCACAAAGGCTCCGGATCTTCAAAGGGGAATCAAGGACTTCAAGACCCGATTAAGTGTCATTAATACTATATTAACGACACATGATCGGACGACCTTAATTACCAGTAACGGTGCTGTCAAAGCCCATAACTCGGTCATTAAGGGCAATTAAATGTGTTGAATGTGTATCAATATCAGTAACCGTCAGGGCCACATATCGGGCCAGGCTAACTTGTAACAGCCTGCCCTTGTACTATAAAAGGACAGGCTGACGATACATAGATGGGACTCGGACGAGACGCGCTCACTCTACATTCTCAACTTACGTTAAGCTCATATATCCAATACACCAACACACCCCGTGGAGTAGGGTATTACGCTCAGGCGGTCCGAACCACGTAAATATTCGCGTCTCCTGTGCCACTTAACACTTCACCTTCTTGAATCTCCGCGCGCCCACACCGAACCTCAAACTCCTTTAACACTTTAGTAGTGTCGGGAGATCTTCCGGATCAAAACCACCGACAGTGTCCTTATAGACGACGGACATCTAGAAACTGTCGTCCATAAGGCTTTTTATAGACGACGGGTATACATAACCATCTTCAATAATACTCATAGACGACGGCCGTAAAAAAGCGTCGTCTATAAGATTTTATTTAAAAAAACAGATAACAACACAATATTTACACACACATGTAAACAATAGACATAACAACACAATATTCAAGTTCACAAGATCAGGAAGGTATGAAAATGAAATGAGACCCTGAGCTAGCAACTACAAAACTATCTGTTGAATATCAAGGGTTGTAGGCAAACCTCTCCAGCCTTTTATCTTCTCAGCGAAGAGTTAACAACACAGCAACTAAAGCAGGCCAAGACATGCCCAAACCAGTTACAGAAAGTATCTTCCAAAGGAAAGCTTAGAAACCAATTGAGCCACAATCAGTGTTGTTAATCGCCGCATGGACACCCAGGCGCCCGTCTAGGCGCCTAGGCGCCCAGCCAGGCGAGCGGCGGCGGGGGCGTAGAGAGGAGGCGGCGGCGGCGGAGGAAGGTGAGGGAAGAGAGAAATCAGGAGCGGAGCGGACGGACTGTGGCTGGAGGCGAACGGACCGTTACTAGAGGTAGGTGAGGCCGAATTGGGCCAGTTGGGCCGACTAATATGGACCGTCGGATGAGATCCGACGGTCATCCTTTCAGATCCTGATGTATAAAATAACATCTCTTAACCCTAATCCTCACTTCTCTCCTCTTCTCTCCACTGACTCCTCACTCCACCCGATGGCGGCCACAGCGGACGGCAAGGCGATGAGTGTTCCGTGCCCGGTGATGGCGACACCGCGGCGAGGTGGGCGGCTGCGTGGCGGGCTGCGCCGAGGATGGCGGCTGCGCTGCGGGCTGCGCCGAGGCGGACGGTGGCGGGCGCGCCGGCAGCCTGGACGACGGCGGCCAGGCAAGGCGACGGCGCATGGCGTCCGGGCCGGAGCGCCTGGACGCCTAGGCGCCGACTAGGCATCGCCTAGGCGACTCCTGGACAACACTGGCCACAATCAACCAAGTCCAATAGTTCACTATGAAACGGCCATATGAGTCACTGACCTACAGCAACAATGCTGCTTCAACCAGAAACTTCATAGAATTTGGACTTCCAACCATCAATTCAGATCTGAAAGATATAGAAGTTATTTATGTTTTCCCTTTTGCATAAGGGTTTTTCCGCGTATTTATAATTTCTTGTACCTCTATTTATTGTGATTTTTGATACTCATAATAATACAAACACCATTTATAACATGATAACTGAGGCAAGTTGTTTTTTTTCTCTACCCTAGCCACCCGTTTGTTTCATCTTGCCGGCGTCACCGGTTCCTCTGCGATCTTTCACGCCGGATTTGTCTTGGCTCGATCGGATCTGATCGCCGGGCTTCTCTCCTGCACGTCGCGATCTGCTGCCCGCGACTCCTCCGCCAGTTCATACGACTCCCGCCGGACGTGCGGCTATCCCGCGTGGACGACTGCACCGGCTCTTCCGCCCCAGTGAAGATCCGCCATGCATAGAAGTTTCCAGGGAGGCAACGTGTCTCTTAGTTGATCTGTTGCCTCAAGACTCGCCGTGTGGATTAGCACGTGTAGATCAGCACTGCTCCTGTTGCTTCAAGGCTGTTATCAGCACTGCTCACCGATCAAGACTTTAGCGTCTGTCTTTGCAGCCACTGCGAGTCCGTGAGGCATGGGAAAAAAATCAAAAGAAAAAAAAAGGAAAAAAAGAGAAAATAATCAAAAGAAAAGGAAGATTTTTTTTTTTCTGTTCTTCTTTCTTTCTTCCAGCTTGCGCCGCCCGCCGCTGCATATTTTGTGCTCTCACCGTCACCAGACATCTTTTTCATGATGACTTATTCTTCGACCGGAGTTACAGTTGTGCAGTGTCCGGTGCTTTTAAATGACACTAATTATCGTGATTGGATTCTCTGCATGCGCCTGCACATGCATGGTCTATGACTCTGGGAGTATCTCACAGGTGATCTCAAATGCCCGTCTTGCCCCGCGGTTTCTTCTGAGCCTGTTATTTCAGATAATGTTACTGATAATGATAAGAATAAGCTACTTGAGGATTATGAGATTCGTCTGTCTGTGTATCAGTCTCACTTCAGCTTATAGGAGTATTGGTTGGATGATGATACTCGTGCTGGCGCTATTCGTACAGCTAGTATGGAGGGTCGTCTTGCTACAAACATAGTTGAGTTTGAGTATTCACACCAGATGTGGCCTTTTTTGCGTCATCGTTACGAGACTACTGTGGAACAGTTCCTTGATCAAATGGAGGAGACTCGTGATGCTGGCTTGTTGCAGACCTGTGACACCGATTCCAAAAATAAACCAAGTGAACGCATATGTGTGCCCAATATATTCAACACACATACACAAGTGCATTCACCAAAGAGTATACAGAAAATTACCACAGAACAAGATTAGTTAACCAAATTTTATTACACAAACCATATCATATTTGAATACAAGTTCTAATAAATATTAATGACAAGTTCAACTAATGCAGCGGAAATAAACTAATTAAGCAACTAAGCAAGTAAGCAGCATAAGTGATAGGGTAGTGTAGCTCCAAGCAATACCACAGGCAATGCTGACGGTAGACACGGCATAGAACTCCGTATTATCATCGTTATACTCCATATCCTGACCTGCAACTGTTGGGGGGATTGCAAGGGTGAGTACATGTCGTACTCAGCAAGTGTGGAAAGTATGACATGTAGCTGATTCAAATGATGATAATAATAATGGCTAAGTGCTGAAAAGTACATCAAAACATTTGAGAAGCAATATATTATATGTATATGAGATAAACCCATCATAAGCCATGTAGTTATCATAATACCAGTCCATATTCCATATCCATCATCATATACCAATATCCATATTCAATACTATAATTTAATTCATAACTATAATACCAACCATAACCATCCACAAAACCATCCCGAATCCCAAGTACCAGGTTCCCTCTAATCATGGAAGTTGTCCAGGTGCTCATAACCGGGAGCACAACTATCATGATAGTTTTATTAGACTCTGCAGAGGTTGTACCACTTTACTCACAAGTTCTTGATTTCATCACTCGTCGATGACTAAAGAACCTCCCTTACGCCAATTACGGTTCCTTTGGTGTATGGCAAGAGATCACAAAATAGCCTTTACAAAGAGATTACAAGCCTATTTAAACCCCACTGAGGTTTCACCGGTGGCGATGCCTCCAACTGAGCACATCTTCAACTAAGGGCCCCCTCTTGAGGCATTCGGATCCCAGGATAGTCCCACCAATCATCAATAAACCCAATCCGACTACCCCTTCCCCGAGCATCCTTAATGGTATAAATAGCACTGGCAAAGCCCTAATTAATCAGCTACGCCGCACTCATACTTGGCCTCGTGGTGGCACTGTAGTCCTGGCTTATTCTCGCATAAACTGGTCCTTAGATCTAAAGCAAGCAAACCACAATAACTTCCAACCCGTCCACATACCAGGCTTTCTTAGATCACCCAATTCCACATCATATTGACCAGTTCATAATAACCATAATCTCATTAATGCATAATTAAGTTAAGTGATATAGTTGTGTTCTCATCCCAATTAATTAAGCGAAGCAGAAAAGGTAAAAAAGCCCATCCCGACTCTCTACCATAAATTCCAGGTGACAAGAGTGGTCAAACAAATCTAGTAAACTTCTTATCGTAGGATTTCCCATCAAGATTGACACAAGCATGCAGTTTTGCAAACAAAACTTTTATTTTAAAAACAGGATCAATATGCTTCAAGGACACTTGCCTTGCTCTTGGGGTTGATTAGGATCAAAACCTTCAAACTCTTGGTGCTGGAGATCCTCCGCGGCACTCTCTATCACAAATCCGTCTAATCCGCACAATAAACATACAAATAAGAAACACAATCAAAGAGTGCACAAATGTTACTCAATATGACATGACATGCATGATTAATGCAAATGCAAGGTGGAACTTGTTAATAGATTGCTTTTTAAATGATCACTATCTAGTTCTAATAGATTTTAACAAGTTTATACAGGTTTGGATTTGATTAGGTCTAATTTTAGAATTAATTCAACACAATTTAACCAGGAAAATCGGACTAGTCCGCTAGGGACCGGACAAGTCCGCACTTTGCGAGATCAGCAGATTAGGGTTTTCTAGATCGATGTGAATTTGGAGATTAGGGGTTGAATTCATGTAAGGAAAAGGAAATAGAAGGTATACTAGGTGTTTAGGACTCAAATGAATCAAGGATCTTGAAGGCAACACTTGGATCTTGATGATCTAGGGTTGATGAAGAACTTGATGGTGGATTGTTGATGAAGAACTCAAAGTTGATGGAGATCTTGATCCTCTTTCGTTTCCTCATCTTCTTATTCTTGCTTGGGATCTCCTCCTCCCTTCTTGACGGCGGCTCTCCATGAACTAGGGTTTGGTTGGGGTGGAAAAGTGGCAAATAGATGTCAAGCCAAGGGGTGGGGTTATTTATATAGAGGTGGAGGCTAGGGTTAAAAGGATTTTGAGTTTGGGATGAGTAGGGGATGGTTTAGAGTCCCACGTGGGCTCTAAAAGAGTTAGGAATGATGTCCCTAGGCCCACTTAACGTGAAACCCAAGAAACAAGTTGTGAAACAAAAGATCAACTCAGAGTCGCGAAATATCGGACAAGTCCGTAAAGGACGGACTAGTTTGAAGTTGTCCAGAGAGAAATCGGACAACTCTGGCAAAAATCAGACAAGTCCGACTTTAGTCAGAGAGGAAAACACACAAGTCCGCTCGTACACCGGACTAGTCCAAGGCTTAGCAAATTTTCAAGGATTCTTGGAACAGCGGACTAGTCCGCATAGGACCGGATAAGTCCAAAAGTGCCCAGAGGCAAAAACAGACTAGTCCGAAGCAATAACAGACAAGTCCGATCGTAGTCAGAGAGAAATCGGACTAGTCTGCACCGAATTAGGACTAGTCCGCACTTTCCATAATTTTTAAGTGCGGTTTTGTTCCTAATCAATTTTAAACTTATTCCTCTTTATGTGGATTAATGTTAAACATGTATATGAATGTATGCAGGGCATGATGCATAAAAATGAGGGTGTTACAAACCTACCCCCCCCTTAAAATGAATTTTCCCTCGAGATTCGACGTGAAAGAGAAGAGATAGGGAAATTCCTTCTTGAGATCATCCTCCAACTCCCATGTTGCTTATTTTTCTGTGTGGTGCTTCCATTTAATTTTTGCACCATCTAATAACCTTGTTCCTTGTGACCCTCTCCTTGGTTTCCAAGATTTTGACCGGTTGTTCGACATAAGTCAAATCTGCCCCTAATTCCAATCCTTCCATTGGAACTTGTTGTTCTGGTACTCTCAAGCACTTCTTGAGCTGGGAAACATGAAAGACATCATGGACATCCGAAAGATGAGTTGGCATTTCCAACTTATACGCCACTTCATCTCTTTTGTCCAAAATCTTGAATGGTCCAATGTAGCGGGGTTCTAGCTTGCCTCTTATGTTAAACCTCTTATGACCCCTCATCACTGACACCTTCAGGTAAACAAAATCTCTCACTTCAAAGGATAATTTCCTTCTCCTATTGTCTGCATAGCCTTTTTGTCCTGATTATGCACCCCTCAAGTTTTCACGAATTATTTGGACTTGCTTTTCGGCTTCTTGCAACACATCCGGACCAAATACTTGAGTTTCTCCTGCCTCATTCTAGAATAAAGGTGTCCTACACTTCCTTCCATAAAGCGCTTCATATGGTGACATTTTCAAGCTTAGTTGGTAACTATTTGTCGGTGTATGGAACCGGCAGATCTCCTGACACTACTTTTGGTAGATCGAGAAGTTGTACTTCGGTAATGGGCGCGCAAAGATTCAAGAAGGTGAAAGACACGTGTACAAAAGGATTTACATGGTTTGGACCGCCTGAGCGTAATACCCTACTCCACGGGGTGTGTTGGTGATGTATTAAGCTCGTGAGTATAGAAGAAGCTCCAGAAGAAGAAGCTCATCTAGCTCAGAGTGTTCAGCCGTGGTCTGGAACCGTCCCTTGTGTATCGTCGACCAGTCCTTTTATAGTACAAGGACTAGTCGTTACAACGTCAGCCTGGCCCGACAGGTGGCCCCGGCGGTTACACACGCTTGATACACAATAAATGGTGTTAATTACCCTTAATAGTCTGGTAAAGGGCCTTAACAATGCTGTTACCAGTATTAAGGATCATCCGATCGCTTGTCATTAATATGGCATTAATGACACTTAATCGGGTCTTGAAGTCTTTGATTGATCCTTGAAGGTCCGGGGCCGTTGGGGGGTCCACTGGCCTGATAGTTGAAGTTGAAGGTCTATCAGTTGCCACGTGGCAGCTTCGGAGCTCACCGTCATGGACAGGTAGGTCCGGTGCTGTTGAACACGTGTCAGTACCGGAGCTTCCCTCTGTTTGGGGTTAGGTCCGGGGGTGCCATATTGGTATTCTGACCGGAGCTTCCCAGGCGTGGGTGATAGCTCTGGTCTTGTGATACACGTGGCGGCCCTAGGACTAACTATGTCGGGGGAGCAGGTCCGGCTACGCCTAACATGTGGGGCCTTCAGAGGTCTTCAAATCTGGTATATGGAGTTTCCTTGTGATCTTTACAATCCCAAGGGGTATCCAGTATGGAGGGTACCGACAGTGGCCCCCTGGACTTACCTCCGAGAGAGACCTTTTGTATGAAGTCATTTCGCTAGAGGTGGGTCCATTCTTCGGTTTCTGAACCATGTCTTCAAGGATCATTGGTTATGCCATTGGCGGTAGTTCACAGTTAAACTTCTGCCACATGGCGTATCTTGAAGGCGGCAGGTGAGATCTTAGCGTGCGGATCTCACGCTATTGAAGGTCGCCGGTTCCCGATTTGAAAATCGTATCAGTTCCGCGCGCCCTATCAGGCCGCCCACTTCGGGTTTCCCGCCTTTCATGATGACAACCGTTCGCCTGGGGCAAGAACCTCGACTTGATCGTCGGGGTGGCCCAGGGCCCCCTTGTCACTGGCGAGGTGAAATCTTTGACTGATATCGTCGGCTCCTCTGCAGTTTCCATCCAGGCGTTGCGGGGGATTACTTAAGAAGGAAAGCATGCACCGTTTGGGGTTCTTTACGCCTTTCAATCGATCTTGCACTCAAACCTTCCAAACTTTTGCTTGCCTTTCCTCTCTTCCCTCGCTGTGCCGCGATGGAGTTGGGTCTCCGCCAAAGCCGACTGAAGACTGATGACGATTTGAAGAAGGTCCAGGCCCTCATGGGATGGTCCCCTGACTTCTTCAACCACCTGGTCCGCGTCGGCAAGATTCCGTTCGAGAAGGAGCACGCCGGCGACATGGTGTACTTCTCCGCGTATGCCATGGTAGGACTGATCCCACCTTTCTCCTCCTTCTTCTTGATGCTGCTAGACTTCTATGGTCTGCAGCTTTACCACCTTGGCCCCCACTCCATTCTGTTGGTGTCCATATTCGTCCACTTCTGCGAGATGTGGGTGGGGATTCTCCCCTGCATTGACCTCTTCCGCACCTTCTTCACTGTCCAGACCACAGGTCAGAGCGACGAGTACCTTGGCTTCTACTATTTCATGAAGCGCAAGAAGTGCCTGTACAAGTACTTGCGGTCGTTCCCTTCTGGGAAGTGGGACGACTGGAAGAAGGACTGGATTGTAATCAGGGTGGAGGAGCACGAGTAGCTGGAGCTGCCGGAAGGCCTCCCCAACATCGACACTGCAGTTTGGAGTGAAGCTTTGGTGCTGTCGGATGCCTTCCATCCTGCTCTGACCAGGATCTGCCTGTGTGTGGGAGGAGGAGTGACTCCCCAGGCGGTGTTTTGCAACTTCTTGACCAACAGGTGGGCTCCGTTGAAGAGGAGGGAGAAGTTGGCTTGGGCCCTCAAAAGTATGCTGGACGACGACCAGATCGTGACCGATTTGAAGTCCAACATGGAGGGTGCAACTTTGGAGTTCCACCTGAAGACATTCTAGCACGGCATTGACGTCGAGGGCGACAATTTGGCTCCGCCGCCAGCTTTCCTCCCACTGAACATGGAGGCTGGATTCAGTAGGGAGCTTCGGTGGATGATGCCGGTGTTTGACGACCTTGGTGTCGTTGAGAGGCGCTCGACCACCGGATTGGCGATCTCCGAAGCTCCGGAGGGTGGCTCGGTCCCCGCCCCTAAGCCATGAACCGAAGTCGTCGGCAAGGGCAAGGAATTGGCCAAGCTCTCGAGCCGTAAGAGGAAGCATGCCGACAGGAGGGCCAGACATTCTTCTTCCGTAGCGTCCCCTTCTCCCCGGAGGGGAAGGTCTTCAATAGCGGCGTCTACTCCAATTGCGGCACCTTCCCGGGGTGCTAGCTCCGGCCAAGTGACTCCGGTCCCATGGCCAGCTAAGGGCTCTGGGTCCGAAGGTCCTTTCCGGTCAAGGGGGGCCTCGACCAGAGCAACACCGACAGCAGTAGCAAGCTCCGGGGGGGCCTCCGAGACTTTCACGCCGGCGTCGGCTGGGACCAGTCCGGAGCGTTCGGGGAAGAAGTTCCGCGGGAGCTAGTGCGGAAGCCTCCCGAGGTTATTTCTGATTTTCTACCTCAGTTAGTTGTTTTATTGTTAACTGATTTTTGAGTCTCTTCGAGTCGGCTGGGACCAGTCCGGAGCGTCCGGGGAAGAGGTTCCGCAGGAAATAGTGCGGAAGCCTCCCGAGGTTATTTCTGATTTTTTACCTCAGTCAGTTGTTTTATTGTTAACTGATTTTTGAGTCTGTTCGTCCTTCATTCACAGCGTGCCCAAGAAAAGGGCAGAAGCTCCAGCCCCTGCAGCAGCAGTTGAGGCTGTGCAGGCTGAAACTCCGGCTCCGATTCTAGCACCGCCCCAAGAGGTGGCAGAGGCTGCGGCAGCCCCGGCACCGGATGTCGTGGTATTGGACGACTCATCCCCAGAAGCTCCCGTGGTAGCGCCGGACCACGGGACTAAAGATGTACCAGCAGCGCCAGCTTCGGAGGTTGAAGCTCCGGGCTTGGATGCTGTGATGTTGGATGCTCCGGCCGCAGAACCGGAGGTAGCTACGATTCGGGCCCTAGAGCCGAATGTTGTTGAAGCTCCGGCAGTCGAGCCGGTGGTTGAGGAGGTCCCGACAGTAGAGCCAGGTGTTGATGAAGCTCCGACACTTGAGTCGGTCGTCGATGAAGCTCCGGCGGCAGAGCCGGTTGCTGCAGAAGTTCCGACTGTGGAGCCAACTTTTGAAGAGGTTCCGGCGTCCGAGCCAGTGGCTGCGGAGGCGGCGGCACCTGAGCCTATGGCGGTCGAAGTGCCAGCGCTGGAGCCCATGATGGCTGAAGCGCCAGCACCCGAACCAGAGGCGGAGGAAGTGCCTGTGCCGGAGCCAGAAGAAGCTTCTGCTCTGGCCAAACCTTCAACGCCCGTTCTAGAAGCAGTGATCCCAGCGGTGCCCGTTACCAAGCCAGAGTATCGAGATGAAGCTGTTGGCCCCCCGCCGGAGTGAACAATTGTTGATGACCCGGCGGCTGGGCCTTCGGAACCAATTCCGGAGGTCGATACTTCTGCTGCAAGCACTTCCTCGGCGGCGGCCGAGGCGATCCCAGAGGATGGCCCCAGTGCCGTGGAAGCTCAGTGTACCGCTCGCGTAGAGTGGGACCCAATTTTTGTTGCTGAAGATCCGCTGGAGCCAGCGGAGATGACTCCGGCAGGTTCGGACCCGATCCCCCTATCGTTGTCTATCGACAACGCCTGCTCCAGCCTTCGCCAGGTTCAACTGGCCTTCTACCACAACAACAAGGCCCTCGAGGAGGAGCGCCAAACCCTTAGGATGTGGCGCAACCGACTCCATTTTTAGACCAAGCTGGCGCAGTTGAGGCTGGCTGACGACAAGGAGTGGGTGCGAAGGGAGAAAGCCCACCTGGAGTACTGGGGTAAGTAGTTGGATGATAGGGAAAGCATGACGCGGACCGTCGACAACCAATCCCAGGCCATATATGATCAGGCCAAGGTTGCCAATAGTGCAGCTGATGAACGCCAGGAAAGGCTCTCTGCCATCCACGATTGTCTCGTCAAGCGCTGGGAGGCTCTTGAAGCTCGGGAAAAATGGCTCGAAGATGAAGAGTAGAAATTCCTGGAGCAGCAAGACGACCTCGTGAAGAGGGAGGAGGAGCTTGTCCAAAAGACAGCTCTGGATGACAAGATCCTTGAAGAACGCACCAAGAAATTGGATGAGCGTTGCAAGGAGAAGGAGAAGAAAGCCTGGGAGCGAGGGCAGAAACTCTACAAGCAGGAGAATGCCATCGCCGCCCGGGAGAAGAAAGTGCGGGGTCGGGAGAGAGATTTGGTCAAACGCCGGAACGAGATCCACCTCCGGGGGGAAGAGCTCAGCAAGCTCGAAAGGCAAGTTGCTGAAATGATTCAGCAGAATGCCAAAGAGGTGGAGCGTCTTGCTCGGGAGAGCTCGGAGCTGGCAGCGGCCAAAAGATCCTTGGCAGAGATGCGTGGTGCAAGGGCTATCGAGTCCCAACAAGTTTGGGACTTCCTGGGCAAGGCCAACGACGCGCTTACGCCAATGGGCTTCAGTCCCATGCGTCCGGATGATCCGGAGCTGGAGCTGGACCAGGCGTTGGAGGCGCTGGGGTCAGCACGCAACAAACTCTCCAAGGTGGGCGATGTCATCGCGGACCAATTGGAAACGGAGGGTCAGGCCCTGGCGAAGATCGTCGCAGAGTATGTGCTGACGTGCTACACCAGCCGGGACCCTCAATTCCCTTTGGACCCGATGCTTGAAGGTCCCATCGAAGGAGAGGGTGAAGCCGCCCGAGCAACCGTGTCGGAGGTGGCCCAAAAGGTTGCCCAATTCTTCCATAGGGTCTAAGATCGTCTCCCTGTAGCTCCCGCTTGTACTCTCTCTTCTTCCTCCCCAATTTTGTAATCTCTTGTCTCCAGATGATTGAAATCCAAATTTTTGTGAATTCGAATTTCATTTTTTGTCTTCAACACCTTTGTCTCGCTTGGCCCCCTGGTAGATGTACACAATTTGATTGTGAACATGTACCAAGATGATGTAATAGTTGTTGAAGACTTGCATGCTTCGAACTTGTAGAATGTAGGTCCGAAGTCTTTGATAGTGTAGGCCCCCTGAGGCTGTCAGAGCTTAGAGGCTCCAGCAATGACCATCACCGGAGCTTAGTAGCTCTGGAGCATTGATGGTTAGTCCTCTGGGGTGTCGGAGCTTTGGTAGCTCCAGCAGTGACCTCCGCCAACACATGTTGTGTCAACGTTAGACTCCATTTTAGAGTCTTTCCACCATCTTCACGTTGACAACTTGCCTCCTAGCTTTACCAGAACTGAGTAGCTTCGGATATGTTCAATGTCAATGTTTGAACATTGAGCACAAGCCGTCTAGAGGATGTCGTAGCTTATTTATTTTTCCTGCAGACTGAAGTCAAGAAAAACAGTAAAATTCATTTCTTATCTATAACTTCGTTGCGAATTATTGTTCCCGAGAAAGTTATAGGTCAAACACAATCCTAAGTACAATCAAGAGCTCTGTCCTGCTCCCTTCGGGTCCGACTGTTTCTGGACTTCGGCCTATCAGGGTGTAGGTAGAGTGGCATACCTAGGGTGCATGACCAAGCTAAGTCGATAACACACTCCGGCCCTAGATTGGCTTGGCGGCATTCAGACAAGTAGGCCATCAACAATGTTTGAACCCAGAAGGACAGACAATGCAACTCGAATTGTACATGAACTGGTCGAGCTAAAGTTTCTTAAGAATTGCACAACTTTGTTATAGAAAAGAAAGAGAAAAATAAAAAAATATTGAGCCTGCACAAAGTAAATGCACGTGGAGTCTGTTTTCACACAATGATGTCTTTCATTATAGGTCCGGGGTATAGGGGAAACAAGTACACTCTTAGGGTACAGAACCTGGCTAAGTGTGTTTCATTTCTCGTTTGACCCAAGGTAGCTAGCTACACTTTTAGTTCTGAGACTGTGACAAGTGTTGCATGGGCGTTGCGGACCTAGCAGGGTAGGTCCGGCTGCCCTCCCGGAGGAGCTACCCAACTTTGTACAATGACTCTATAACATACACCACATGTAATTACAGACTCACCTCCGTGATACTAAGTGTAGAACTTACAGAGGTGCTCAATATTCCAAGGATTTGGGAGAGGTGTCCCATTCTCAGTTGCGAAGCGAACGCATCCGGGACGGGATACTTTGATCACTTGGAAGGGTCCCTCCCAGCTGGGGGAGAGTTTGTTTAACCCTTCTCTGGATTGTATTCTCCGTAGCACCAGATCGCCTTCCTCGAGCTGTCGGCTATGAACATGCCATTGGTGATAGCGCTGAAGAGCTTTGCGGTATCGAGCATTCCGAACAGCTGCTCGGCACCTTCCCTCTTGAAGGAGGTCAAGGTCTTCACGTCGGAGTTGGTCCTGCGTGGCTTCGTCGGAGGTCCGGACCCAGAGCGACCCCAAGGTGATTTCTGGAGGAAGGACTGCTTCAGCTCCATACACCAGGAAGAAGGGTGTCTCTCCAGTTGACCGATTTGGAGTAGTCCTGTTGGCCCATAAAGTGGGCGGAAGCTCTTCAATCCAGTTGGCTCCATGCTTTTTCAGGCGCTCATATGTTTGCGTTTTGAGTCCTTTCAGGATTTCTGCATTTGCCCTCTCGGCTTGGCCACTGCTTGCTGGACGAGCTACGGAGGCGTAACTAACTTGGATGTCGAGGTCTTTGTAGTATCCTTGGAAAGCAGAGCTTGTGAATTGGGTCCCATTATATGTTATGATTTTGTTCGGGACTCCAAATCTACATACTATGGACTGCAAGAAATTGATAGCTGATTGCTTGTTTATTGTCACAACTGGAGTTGCTTCCGGCCATTTGGTAAACTTGTCGATGGCGACATACAGGAACTTGTAACCTCCGACGACTCTTGGGAAAGGTCCCAAGATGTCCATCCCCCACATGAAGAAAGGCCATGTAGGAGCTATCATTTTTAGAGGCTGAGCCGGTGTATGAATTTTCTTTGCATGGAACTGGCATGCTTTGCATTTCTTCTCCAGCTCAGTTGCATCTTGGAGCGCTGTAGGCTAGTAGAAGCCATGCCGGAAGGCTTTACCGACCAGCGTGCGGGGAGACGCGTGGTTCTTACACTCGCCTCCATGCATTTTTGCGAGGAGCTCACAACCCTCTTCCCTTGTGATGCACCGCATTAGGACGCCGTTGGCACCGCGCCGGTAAAGATCCCCTTGTACCAACGTGTATCTTTTAGCCAATTTGACTATCGGGTCAGCGGATACATCATCGTCAGGAAGGATATTGTCTTTCAAGTAGCTCCGGATCTACAAGATCCATGCATCGGAGCTTGCTTGAGCATTTGAGTCTTGCGTGCTGGGTTGCTCGGAGCTTCCTGCAGCACCTACGACCCTTGATGGCTGCCACGATAACAAGGCCATCGGGACTGCTAGCTTCGGGATGCTGGTCTCGCCCCCTTCACTCAGTTCGGCAGGCTGAGCTGTGGGTTTTGACAACCTCCGGACGAAGGTTCCGTCAGGAGCCGGAGCTCTGGTTGATGCTTTCGTCGAGAGTTCGTCACCTTCAGCGTTATGGACACGCTGGACATGGTGGAGATCCAGGACTTCAAAGTTCTTCTGAAGCCGCTGGACTTCAAGGAGATAAGCAGCTAATTGATGATTGTTACAAGAGCATTCACCCTTCACCTTTTTAATGATGAGCTACGAATCTCCCTTGACCAACAGCTGCTTGGCACCGTATGATAGTGCCACCTTTAATCCATAAATGAGTGCTTCATACTCCGCCATGTTGTTGGTCGCCTTGAAGTCAAGGTGGACCATGTATTTTACCTTCTCCCTGGTTGGAGCGAGGAGAAGGACTCCAGCTCTGGCCCCCTGCTTTTGCATGGAGCCGTCGAAGTAGAGGGTCCAATGAGGTTCGGTGAAGACCGGAGCCTTATGTTCCGACTTCTGCTCACTAGGGCCCCCAGGGTTTGATGGAGAGGGGGTCCATTCTGCCACAAAATCTGCCAATGTTTGACTCTTGATCGCTTGCCTTGGGACGAATTCAAGATCGAATTTGGCCAATTCCGCTGCCCATTTTGCAATGTTCCCAGTAGAGGTGGGACTATGCAAGATCGCACGCAGTGGGTAAGAGGTCACCACTGATATCTTGTGAGCTTGGATGTAGTGGCGAAGCTTCCTGGAGGTGATGAGAACTGCATAGAGCAGCTTGTGTACCTCTAGGTATTGAGTCTTGGCATCATGTAGTACTTCGCTGATGAAGTACACTGGGCGTTGGACTGTCTGGACCCTCCTGGAGGGGCCCGGAGCTTCCTCCACATCGACCCGGACCCTCCCGGAGTGGTCCGGACCTGCTTCGGGGACCTCCGGGTTCCTGTTAGAAGAACCCGAAGCTTCTATTGGAGTGACCCGGATCCTCCCGGAAGGGTCCAAGTCTTCTGGAATAACTCCCTGTTAATCCAAGTCTGGGGGCTGGGACCTAGACTCTCCTTCAGGAACCTCCGGACCCTCCCAGAGGGGCCTGGATTCCTGAGCTTGTGATGGTTCTGGTCTCTTCGTGACCAGGACCATGCTGACAACCTCGTCGGTTGCTAAAATGTAAAGCAGTAAGGGCTCACCAGGGTTCGGAGCTACCAGGGTTGGTAGAGTGGTGAGGAGCTGCTTTAGCTCTTGGAACGCCTTTTCTGCTTCTTCAGACCATTGAAATTGTCCGAACTTCTTCAATAGCTTGAAGAAGGGTAGCGCCCGCTCTGCTAGTCTTGAGATGAACCGGCTGAAGGCGGCTAGACATCCAGTATGTTTCTGGACATTTTTGATGCGGGCTTGTGGCTGCATCTCCTCTATAGCCTTAATATTCGTCGGATTCGCCTCTATGCCCCGGTGGTTTACCAGGAAACCGAGAAGCTTTCCAGAGCTAACCCCGAAGATGCACTTGTCTGGGTTCAGCTCCGTCCGGGTGACCCGCAGCTTGTCGAAGACAACTTGCAAGGTGTCAAGGAGTGACTCCTTGTCCTTGATCTTGACTACGATGTCATCAACATACACTTCCACTACGTCTCTGATGAGCTCTCCAAAGGTTTTGTACATAGCTCATACAAATGTTGAAGCTGCATTCTTGAGACCAAATGGCATGGCTGTATAACAATACAATCCATCTATTGTGATGAAAGAAGTATGTTCTTTAGCTTCCCTAGACATTCTGATTTGATGGTACCCAGAATATGCGTCTAGGAAGCACAGTAATTCACACTCGGAGGTGGAATCCACTATCTGATCTATTCTAGGTAGTGGGAATGGATCTTTTGGGCATGCCTTATTTAGTGTTGTGTAGTCGATACACATCCGAAGCTTCCCGCCAGCCATGGGTACAACGACTGGGTTTGCTAGCCATTTTGGATGGAAGACTTCTTGGATGAATCCAACTTCGAGCAACTTCTTCACTTCTTGTCGTATGAAGTTCTGTTGTTCTGCGGATCGCTTTTGAGGCTTCTGATGTACGGGTCGAGCGTCGGGATAGATCTTCATATTATGCTCGATCACTTCCCTAGGGATCCCAGGCATTTGTGACGGTTGCCAGGCAAACACGTCGACATTAGCCCGGAGGAAAGTGATGAGCGCGAGTTCCTATTTGTCATTCAGACCTCCCGATATATGGGTGGTCTAAGCGGCATCAGAACCAATTTGAACGACTTTGACGGGGATGTCATCGTCGCCGCTTGGTTGCATGCGAGATGCGGAGGTTGAACCTCGCTGGCGAATGCTGGGGGTTTCAGAGCTTGCTCCTGCCTGGATTCTTCGTCCTGTGTTGTAGCAAGCGCATGGAGTTCCTCCAGAGCAGTCACTCCTGCAGTACGATCTCCGCGGATCCGGAGAATGCCAACTGGTGTTGGCATCTTCAACACCAGGTAGCTATAATGAGCAGCAGCCATGAATTTGTACAAGGCAGGCCTACCCAGAATGTCGTTGAAGGGCAAGTTGATCTGAGCGACGTCAAAGATCAACTTCTCAGTGCGATAATTCTCCCGAGTCCCGAAGGTCACAGGGAGAGTAATGGCACCGAGCGGTGTTATGGCCCCCGGACCTACTCCGGAGAAAGGTCGGGAAGGGGGAAGGTCCGAAG
This sequence comes from Tuctoria greenei, assembly GCA_036927565.1. NCBI lineage: Eukaryota > Viridiplantae > Streptophyta > Magnoliopsida > Poales > Poaceae > Tuctoria > Tuctoria greenei. The sequence goes on along the minus strand of JAYESD010000003.1, from coordinate 104,718,724 downwards.
GTCGGAGCTGAAGCTTGACAAAAGCCTCAAAGCTTATGAGGTTCAGCCCCGAACCACCGTCCACCATTACATGGTGGAGTTGAATGTTGTTGATGGTAGGTGATACCATCATAGGTAGCTGACCAACTCCGATCATGTTCCGAGGGCAGTCCAAAGCATCAAAAGTGATAGTAGTGTCCATCCACTTTCGATGAGGCTATGCCCTGGCTGTAGGAGCTACTGAGGCCATGTCCCGCCGCATAGTCTTGAGGACACGGCGGGAGGTGATATCCCACGAACCACCAAAGATGGTGTTCATGGTCTTCCGACGCTCATTGTAGGAGACATCGGAGTCATTGTTGACGAAGGTGTACACAGCCTTCAAGACCTTTTTAGGGTCCTGGAAGCCCAACTTCTATTCAGCCGGAGCTTCGTCAACTTTCGGCTTTCCTTCCCTCTGGCGGAAAGGAACTTCTTCCCGGCGCTTGTGGTAGCGCTCAACAAGGTTTTGGACCTCCTCGCAGTCCTCCAAGTTGTGGCCGTTCGACTTGTGGATAGGACACCACATTTTGGAGTTGCTACCGTCTTCAGAGGATGGCCGAGGTCGTTTCTCAGGGCGTGGCCCCCGGCCACCCGGAGCTGCAGCAGCTGCAGCGGTGGATGTGCCGGCCGACGACTTCTTTTTGCCGTTGGACTTTTTCTTCTTTTTGCCACTCCCGGGGGTAGTGGCTTCACCTTTGGAGGATTTTTTGCCATCCTCCGTAGGTGGTTTGGAGTGCATCTCACGGCCCTCCGCAGCTTTGGCACACTTGTCTGCCAAGCTGAAGAGCTCCGTGACGCTGGTGATCTCCTTGACCTCCAACTTCTCCAGCATCTTCTTATCTCGCACGCCCTGTCTAAATGCCATGATGACATAAGCGCTAGAGATAGAAGGAATGGTGTTTCGTACCTGGGAGAACCTCTGGATGAATGAGCGCAGGGATTCTCCCCCCTTTTGCACCACTGCAAAAAGGTCCAGTTCGGTGCCTGGTCGGGGCACCCGAAGTTGGCGGTGAACTGTTGGCACAATTCCTCCTAACTGTTTGTAGAGTTGTGAGGAAGGCTCATGAACTAGGAACTGGCGATCCCAGTAAAAGCTACTGGGAAGTAGTTGGCCATTACAACCTCGTTACCTCCGTCCGCAAGTATTGCGGTAGTGTAAATTTGGAGAAACTTGACGGGGTTAACAGTCCCGTCAAACTTCTCCGACAGGTGTGGCCGGAACTTTTGTGGCCATCTGAACATGCGTAGGTGCATGGCCAGTGTAGAACAGCCTCCTCCTACTCGCTCAGGAGCAGGGCTGTCTCGAGCTTCTCGCCTTTCGCGAGCGCGCTCGATATGGACACGGCCGTCCTGCTGACGATAATGGTGATCAAGCTCCGCCCGGAGGTCATGAGTTGACATCCTGGTTACCGTATGAGTACGTCGCGCCCCGGAGGGTAGCGACGTAACTTGCTGTGATGCAGCACGCCTCCTATTCTGGGAAGCATGCGGACCAAGTCTGCTAAACACGGTCCGGCGCTACGATGGGGCCCACCCTGATGGAGGAGGACCTTGGTTGCTGATGTGGTCGGCTGCTGGCGCAACCATGTGTTCCACATCAGCCCTCCACTGCTCCATTGCACCCTGGGATGCACCTGGAGGTGGTGGACATTGGAGGAGAGCGCGCGCTGCATGAAGCGCGTGTTCAGGGTTGTTGTTGTTTGCCGATGCAGTGACCGATGCCGATGCACCGTCACGCTGCTCAGCTTGACGTGCTGGTGCAGGCGGTGGTGGTGGAGGCATGACTCCTGCTGGAGTTACAGCACCCGCTGGTTGCTGCATGTTGGAGGGATTGCCCCCAACGGGTTGAACGGCAGGGTTTCCATTGGATGATCCAGCAGCTGAGTTCACCATACTCGAAATCTCGGGTGCCCCTACCTGGCGCGCCAACTGTCGGTGTCTGGAACCGGCAGATCTCCTGACACTACTTTTGGTAGATCGAGGAGTTGTAGTTCGGTAATGGGCGCGCGGAGATTCAAGAAGGTGAAAGACACGTGTACATAGGGATTTACGTGGTTCCGGCCGCTTGAGCATAATACCCTACTCCACGGGGTGTGTTGGCGATGTATTAAGCTCGAGAGTCTAGAAGAAGCTCCAGAAGAAGAAGCTCGTCTAGCTCAGAGTGTTCAGCCGTGGTCTGGAAACGTCCCTTGTGTATCGTCGACCAGTCCTTTTATAGTACAAGGACTAGTCGTTACAACGTCAGCCTGGCCTGACAGGTGGCCCTGCGGTTACACACGCTTGATACATAATAAATGGGGTTAATTACCCTTAATAGCTTGGTAACGGGCCTTAACAATGCCGTTACCAGTATTAAGGATCATCCGACCGTGTGTCATTAATATGGCATTATAGACACTTAATCGGGTCTTGAAGTCTTTGATTGATCCTTGAAGGTCCGGGGCCGTTGGGGGGGTCCACTGGCCTGATAGTTGAAGTTGAAGGTCCGGCGGTTGCCACGTGGCAGCTCCGGAGCTCACCATCGTGGACGGGTAGGTCCGGTGCTGTTGGACTCGTGTCAGTACTGGAGCTTCCCTCTGTCTGGGGTTAGGTCCGGGGGTGCCATATTGGTATTCTGACCAGAGCTTCCCAGACGTGGGTGATAGCTCCGGTCTTGTGATACACGTGGCGGCCCCGGGACTAACCATGTCGGGGGAGCAGGTCCGGCTACGCCTGACATGTGGGGCCTTCGGAGGTCTTCAAATCTGGTATATGGAGTTTCCTTGTGATCTTTACAATCCCAAGGGGTATCCGGTACGGAGGGTACCGACACTATTGTTGTATGAAAATTTTGCATACGACAAGCTCTTGTCCCAACCTTTTCTATGCTTTAAAGTGCAACCTCTTAACATGTCCTCTAAAATCTGATTGGTTCTCTCAGTTTGTCCATCCGTTTGAGGGTGATATGCTGAACTAAAATTTAACCATGTTCCCAATGCTTCATGCAATTTCTGCCAAAATCTAGAGGTAAATTGAGAACCTCTATCTGAGACTATCTTCTTCGGGACTCCTTGTCGACACACAATATGCTCCATGTATATTTTGGCCAATTGTGCAGCTGTATACTTGGTCTTCAGAGGGATGAAATGAGCTGATTTGGTCAACCGATCCACAATTACCCAAATTGAGTCATAACCAGACTGAGTACGCGGTAAACCAACTATAAAGTCCACACCGATTTCTTCCCACTTCCATTCCGGGATCTTCAGTGGCTGCAATAATTGGCTGGCCTTTAGTGTTCCGCCTTGACTCGTTGGCATACATCCTAGAATGCTACATATTCGGCTATGTCCTTCTTCATGCTAGCCCACCAATAACATGTCTTCAAGTCTTTGTACATCTTCGTACAACCGGCGTGAATTGAGTAAGGTGAGTCATGTGCCCCCTTTAATATTGTCTCCCGAATATGCTTCACATTAGGCACAACAATCCTTTTACCAAGCCATAGGGTACCATGTTCCTCCTCATCAAATCTGAATTCTCTTCCCTCTTGTGTCCTTCCCTTGATTTCTTGGATTTCCTCATCCTTTGTTTGAGCTTCCCGAATTTCCCGCTCCAAAGTCGGATTTAACTCCATTGTCCCCATCTCATGTACAAATCCGAGATTCAACCGTACAAACTCCTTACATAACTTGGATGGCAGCTCTCGAACCGTAAGTTGATGACTTACTCCTTTTCCACTCAAGGCATCGGCCGCTACATTGGCCTTTCTTGGGTGATAGTTGATTCCCAAGTCATAATCTTTGATGAGCTCCAGCCATCTTCGTTGCATCAAATTCAGATCCATTTGTAAGAAAATATACTTAAGACTCTTGTGATTCGTGTAAATTTCACACCTATGTCCAACGATATAGTGTCTCCAAATCTTCAACGCATGCACCACGGCTGCGAGTTCTAAAACATGTGTTGGGTAATTCTGCTCGTGTTTCTTCAATTGTCTTGATGCATAGGCGACCATTTGACCTTCTTGCATTAGCATACATCCAAGTCCTTGTCTCGAGGCATCGCAATATATGTCAAATCTCTTGCTTACATCCGGCAATATCAAAATTGGGGCTGTTGTCAACCTCTTCTTCAACTCCTCAAAACTGTTTTGACAAGCTTGAGTCCATTGGAAAGCCTTCCCCTTCATTAGCAACTCCGTCATAGGCTTGGTTATCTTGGAAAAGTCCTTGATGAATCTATGGTAATATCAATCCATCCCAAGAAAACTCCTAATCTCCTTTATATTCACCAGGGGCTCCCATTTTAACACATCCCTCACTTTTCCTGGATCAACCGAAACTTCTCCCCTTGAAATGATATGACCCAAAAATGATACTTCTCTCAACCAAAACCGACACTTATTGAACTTGGCATACAATCGATGATCCCTTAATTTCTGCAGCGTAAACCTCAAGTGTTCCTCATGTTCCTTCTCTTCATTCGAGTAGATCATAATGTCATTAATGAACACCACAACAAACTTATCCAAGTACTCCATGAAGACCTTATTCATGAGGTACATAAAGTAGGCAGGTGCATTGGTCAATCCAATGGACATCACGGTGTACTCATAAGATCCATACCGCATCCTAAAAGCTGTCTTGTGTATGTCCGATGGTCTAATCTTCATTTGAATGTATCCCGACCTCAAATGAATCTTAGAGAAGATACAAGCACCCTTCATCTAATCAAACAAGTCTTCTATGCGTTGCAAGGTGTACTTGTTCTTGATTGTTACCTCATTGAGAGCTCGGTAATCTACACACATCCTCTGGGTTCCATCCTTCTTGTCCAGAAATAAAACGAGCGCTCCCCAAGGTGAAGAGCTGGGCTGAATGAAACCCTTCTCTAGTTGCTCTTGAATTTGCTTCTTGAGCTCAGCTAATTCCATAGGAGGCATCCTATAGGGCCTCTTAGCTATAGGTGCAGTTCCAGGTATTAATTCAATAACAAACTCAATATCTCAGTCAGGCGGCATACCTGGCAGCTCGTCCAGAAAAACATCCAAAAATTCACACACCACCGAAATCTCCTTAATTGCGGCATCGTCCATATGATTCAAATCCAATTGCTTCAGTGTGGTTTGAGATGCTTCAAACTCTATAGTGATCCCTTCTTCATTGGTCAACTTCATTGTCTTCATGGAACACTCGATAACTCCATTGTGCTTCCTCAACCAGTCCATACCAAGAATAATATCCAATCCTTGAGAATCCAAAACAATGAGGTTGGCGGAGAAGTCTACCCCCCTTATTCTAAGGCTTACTTTTGGACATACTATATTTGTCCTGATCTCTCCTCCAGGAGACTTAACCAATAGAGTAAACTTCATATGAGAGATAAGCAAACTATACTTGGCAACATACTTTGATGCAATGAATGAATGCGATGCTCCAGAATCAAATAACATAGTCGCCGGGTTGGAGTTTGCATGAAACATACCAATGACCACATCATACGCTTGTTGATCATCCTCCGTAGAGACATGGTTCATGTTGCCACGGGCGAAATTCTGCTATCCACTGTTCCCTTGTGGCTGTCCTTCGTTGGGTCTTGGGTTTTGCCTCGGTGCATTGCCTCCTTGACCAAGGCATGACTTAGGACATTGATGTGCAAAGTGTCCAGCTTCTCTGTAAGTATAACACTTCTTAACTCCACCAGAATTATTGGGGCGAGCTTGGTTGAACATTGGCACCAGGAAAATTAGCACGGGGTGCAAAAGGTATTGGAGGCATAGGTGCTTGCATGACGGGGCACTGCTGCAAAAACTGGGTTGGACGCGGTGCAAATCCAGGGCGTTGTAAAGGAGCAGATGAGCTGTAGTATGGCGCATTGGGAGGCGCAAAGCGAGGGCGCACATTACTTCCTTGTTGTTGTCCTTGATATGGTGCCTTCCTCTTGTTGTCTTGCTCCATCTCCCGGACCTTATTCTCCACCACAATTGCTTTGTCCACAAGCTTCTAGAAATTTGCATAGTCACAATTGAGCAATTGCACTTGGATCTCATTGTTCAAGCCTCTCATGAACGAATATTGCTTCTGGCTGTCCTGACTAACATCCTCAGGCGCATATCTTGAGAGTTGAGTGAATTTGTTGAGATATTCACCCACACTCAATCTTACTTGCCTCAAGTTCTCAAATTCTTGCCTCTTCAAGATCATAACTCCTTCCAGCACATAATGAGAATGGAAGCTCTCTTTGAATTCGTCCCAAGTAACTCCCTCTTGGTTTTCATGAGCATTGCATAAAGAATCCCACCAATCCGCAGCTGCTCCAACTAGTTGATGAGAAGCATAAAACACTTTCTCCCGATCACTTGCATTGGACAATAGCTAGCTTCTTCTCCATGGACTTGAGCCAATCATAAGCATCCATAGGGTCAGCAGCTTGAGCAAAGGTCGGTGGACTAGTCCTCATAAACTCTCCCAACCGGTTATGAGGCGGTGGGGGTGGCGGTGGAGGCATGTGGGGCAAATTGTTGATGTTACCATCCTGCAACTGTCCCATAGTTTGTATCATTGTATGCATGAGCTGGTTTTGCATAGCCAACAACTGCTCAATTTTGATAGCGCCTTGGGCAGGTCCTTGTCCATTATTATTCTGAGGTGCTCCATTGTTCTCCCCCTCATCATTGCTGTCCCTCTGGTTGCGAGTCCTCACCATCTGAAGGAAAGCAAAAGATAAGAATGTAGAACGTCCCCAACTATATGCATCAAGGGATATGAAACTTAACAACTAGCTACTCTAGCCTATGTGGACATGGCAATGCTAAAGCTTCCCAAAATCCTCTATTAAGCACACAAGCAACCAATATATATAGCAAATAGCACACCAAACAAAAACACATCGATTCCTGAGTGCTCCCATGTGCTCTAAAGTGTCCATTCTATCTAGGCTGTGTCCTACGGTCAACCTGTGGCTCTTATACCAATTTTTGACACCCGGTTCCGAAAATGAACCAAGTGAATGCATATGTGTGCCCAGGATGTTCAACACACAGTCATGAGTGCCTTCACAAAAGAGTATACAGAAAATTACCACAGAACAAGATTAACTAACCAAATTTTATTACACAAACCATATCATCCTCGAATACAAGTTCTAATAAATATTAATGACAAGTTCAACTAATGCAGCGGAAATAAACTAATTAAGCAACTAAGCAACTAAGCAGCAAGAGATAGGGTAGCACAGCTCCAAGCAACACCACAGGCAAAGATGACAGTAGACATGGCCTAGAACTCTGCATTATCATCGTTATACTCCCAATCCTGACCTGCAACTGTTGGGGGGGATTGCAAGGGTGAGTACATGTCGTACTCAACAAGTGTGGAAAGAATGACATGTAGCTGACTCAAATGACGATAATAATAATGGCTAAGTGTTGAAAAGTACATTAAAACATTTGAGAAGCCATATATTATATGTATATGAGATAAACCCATCATAAGCCATGTATTTATCATAATACTAGTCCATATTCCATATCCATCATCATATACCAATATCCATATTTAATACCAGAATTTAATTCATAACCATCCATAACCATAATACCAACCATAACCATCCCAAAAACCATCCCGAACCCCAAGTACCAGGTTACCTCTAATCATGGAAGTTGTCCAGGTGCTCATCATAGGGAGCACGGCTACCATGATAGTTTTATTAGACTCTGTAGAGGTTGTACCACTTTACCCACAAGTTCGTGATTTCATCACTCGTCGGCGACTAAACAACCTCCCTTATGCCAATTACACTTCCTTTGGTGTATGGACAAGAGATCACAAAATAGCCTTTACAAAGGTATTACTAGCCTATTTAGACCCCACTGAGGTTTCACCGGTGGTGATGCCTCCAACTGAGCACATGTTCAACCAAGGGCCCCCTCTTGAGCCATTCAGATCCCAGGGTTGTCCCACCAATCATCAACAAACCCAATCCAACTACCCCCTTCCCGAGCATCCTTAATGCCCCAAATAGCACTGGCAAAGCCCTAATTAATCAGCTACGCCGCACCCATACTTGGCCTCATGGTGGCATTGTAGTCCTGGCTTATTCTCGCATGAACCGGTCCTTAGATCTAATGTCTGGGGTCCTGCTCCTTTTGTCTCCAAAGGAGGGCATCATTATTTTATTATTTTTATAGATGATTTCTCTCGCCACACATGGGTTTAATTCATGAAACATCATAGTGAGGCATTGTTTATATATAAGTATTTTTCAGCTATGGTCCACACTTATTTTGACACTCCTATTCGTGTCTTTCATGCTAACTCTACTGGTGAGTACCTCTCTGATGCTCTTCGTGATTTTCTTTCTGAGGAAGGTACCCTTGCTCAGTATTCTTGCCCTAGTGCTCATGCTCAGAATGGTGTTGTTGAATGAAAACTTCTTCATCTCCTTGAGACAACACGTACACTTGTCATTGCTTCTTCCGTTCCACCTCACATTTTGGCTGAGGCTGTTTCCACTACAACTTTCTTGATTAACATTCAACCCTCATACGCACTTAAAGGCGAGATTCCTTTCGAGTGTCTTACGCGCAAGACCCCTAATTACACCAGCCATCGTATTTTTGGTTGTGTGTGCTACGTGTTGCTCACACCTCGTGAGCACACTAAGACGACTGCTTAGTCGGTCGAGTGTGTTTTCTTAGCGTATAGTTTGGAGCATAAGGGTTATTGTTTTGGGATCCAGTTTGTCAATGGATGAGGATTCCACAGGATGTTGTTTTTGATGAGACACGTCCTTTCTATCCTTGTCCTTCTTTTGATGCTTCTTCTATGTCTGTAGTTGATCCTATTTTGTTCCTGTTCTTTCCAGATGCTCCCGTTGCTGGTGTACCCCCTCACACTTCTTATCGCGTTCGACAATCTTCCCTTCTTTTTCTTCGGACCTTGTTCTTCGGTTCTTGATTATACTTTGAAGGCTCCTATCCCGCAGGTCTATACTCGACGAGTTGTGCCCCCTTCAGATGTGCCATCTTCTTTTGATGAGTCGTCTACTCCAATTGAGTCATCCTCTGATGTCTCAGTTTCTCCAGCTCAGCCTGCCTCTTCGTATATGCCTTCTTCTCCTGAGGAGATCATCTCATTCTGATGAATCTTCTCCTAAGCAGCCTCTTGGACGTGGTCATCATCCTCGTCAGTCTTCTCATCGGTATTCTCCTTCTAGCTTTGTTGCTACTGCTATTCTTTGAGCAGACTATGTATCGTGATGCTATTTCTCATCTGGAATGGCAGTATGCGATGGCTGAGGAGATTGCTACTCTCAAGCGCACTAGCACGTGGGAACTTGTGCCCCGTCCTCCACGTGTTCGACCGATTACCTGTAAGTAGGTCTATAAGGTTAAGACCCGCTCTAATGGTTCACTTGAGCGAGATAAGGCTCGATTAGTCGCTCGTGGCTTCCAGCAGGAACATGGTCATGACTATGATGAGACCTTTGCTCCTGTCGCTCACATGACCACTGTTTGCACTCTGCTTGCTGTGGCATCAGTTCGTGACTGCTCCATCTCTTAGCTTGTTGGGAAGAATGCTTTTATTAATGGTGAGCTGCTTGAGGAGGTTTACATGCAGCCACCACCTGGGTATTCTGTTCCCGAGGGTATGGTTTATCGCCTTCGACATTCTCTTTATGGCATTAAGCAGGCTCCTCGTGCTTGGTTCAGCGTTTTGCATCTGTGGTCGTTGCTACTGGTTTCTCTGCCAGTGCTCATGATCTCGCGCTTTTTGTGCACACTTCGTCTCGTGACTGCTCTCTTCTTCTTCTCTATGTTGATGATGTGATCATCACCGGAGATGATTCTGAGTACATAGCCTTTGTAAAGGCCCGTCTTAGTGAGTAGTTTTTTATGTTCGATCATGGTCTCTTCGTCACTTTCTTGGGATTGAGGTTTCCTCCTCCTCTGAGGGAATATATCTGTCTCAGGAGAAGTACATTCAAGATCTTCTTGATTGAGCTTCTCTTACTGATCACCGGACCATTGAGACTCCTATGGAACTCAATGTCCATCTTCGAGCCACTAAAGCTTAGCCTCTTGATGATCCTACTCGTTACCGTCATATTTTAGGGAGTCTAGTGTATCTTGGTGTCACTTGTCCTTATATCTCGTACTCTGTTCACATTCTGAGTTAGTTTGTTTCGTCTCCCACCTAAGTCCACTACAGTCACTTGTTTTGTTTCTTACATTATCTTCGTGGGACTATCTCTAGACGCTTGTTCTTTCCACACTCTAGCTCTTTACAACTCAAAGCATATTCTAATGCTACTTGGGCTTGTGATCCCTCTGATCCTCGATCTCTTTCTGCTTATTGTGTTTTTCTTGGTGATTCTCTCATTGCTTGGAAGACTAAGAAGCGGATAGCAGTTTCTCGTTCGAGTGCAAAGATTGAGTTGCGTGCCAAGGCTCTTGTGAGTGTAGAAGTTACTTGGTTGCGGTGGTTGCTTGAGGACTTTGGTGTTTATGTTGGCATGCCGACTCCTCTTTTGTCTGACAATACATGTGCTATCAGTATTGCTCGTGATCCGGTCAAGATGAGCTTACCAGGCATATTGGTGTTGATGTTTCTTATACACGAGCACAGGTACAAGACGGTGTCATTGATCTTCAGTATGTGTCTTCAGAGCTTCAGCTGTCGGATTTCTTCACGAAGGCACAGACCCGAGCTCAGCATAGTTTTTATCTATCCAAACTCAGTGTTCGTGACACACCTTGAGTTTGAAAGGGGTGTTAGAGATATAGGGGTTATTTGTGTTTTCCCTTTTGCATAAGGGCTTTTCCGCATATTTATAATACCTTGTACCTCTATTTATTATGACCTCTGGCCCTCATAATAATACAAGCATCATTCATAACATGAACCAATGAATCCAACTATAAACTCTATACCAAGAACTGTGCGCCACCAACTATCAGTCCTCTGCAATGGTAAGTTCTCTGCAATGGGAAATGCTGACCCAATCTTGTTGTTCCCCATCCGGTAGCACATGATGCCTCAAACTCAGGACTGAGACCAATCAATGTGCTGGACACTGATTTCAGCACATCGTGCCGCTCAAACTGGACTGTCAGCAGCTGTGTCTCCGAATCAGGCTGCCAAAACACGGTAGAACATTTTAGCTAAATCATTCTCGTATGCAAGACTTTCATAACAATGTAGACTATATACATACTGATTCGCCACGACGCTTTGGGAATATATAACCTTGATAATCTACATTTCCATTGGCTTCTTCCAAATAAAACTGCATATTCATCACAGGAAGTCAGAAGTACGTTTTTATTAAGAAACAAGGCTGATGACCGATTACAAGAACTTACCTGAATCAACCAAAATTTCTTGCGCTGTTTGTGCCAAGCTCTTAGTCAGGTTCAATACAGTTACAAACATATAAACTTAAATAATGCTTTAAGAAGGAACCTCACCGCAGTTATAAACCCACTGCATCCTTTGTGCATCATCTCCAGACCCTCATGTGAAACCTTCATTACTGAATAAACAGAATCTTGTGCTCAAGCAGAACTGGCATAGTAACTCAACAAAGTGCTGCAGCTATAGGAACTAAAATTCAGTTCAATCTGTAATCGTACAGGACCATTTACAAATAACAGCATTGCAAAATAGAGATCACACACGCGACACACACCACAGTACACGCTACACCGTCCGCTGCCACCGGAGTTCGACCGAAATCTGGGGCGACAGAGTTTGAACCTCCTTCCCCGATACATGTGATGTGCAAGTGTGGTTAGACAATTTATAAGTATGAAAATGCATAATTTACTAAATTTGAACAAGTTTAACTAGTTTCAGCTATTTTGAATAATTTTCTACCTGTGCTCCTGTAGTCGGCACTCGTGGCGGCTCCATCGATGGTGGCGCCCAATGCGGAAAGACAGTCTGCTGTCCTGCGTTCATAGCCTCCAAATAAGAAGCAAATTATTATACATGTCATTTATATATTAAAAAATTAAGTACAACATTCAGAACATACATGCATGACAGCTTGCCACTGTAGCATGTACGAGTTTTGATACTCATCCCTAACCTTGAGCGCCGCAGCCTGCATCTCGTCCCTAGCCCTGAGCGCCTCGTCCCTAGCCCTGAGTTCTGCTGTCTGCATCTCGTCCTTAGCCCTGAGTGCTTCTTGCATCCTCTGGAGCTCTAGATCTTGGATCATACGACTGCTGCTGGACATACCCTGCTGCAATGAAGAGGCTCTCGAGGAAGTACGCACCTGCCTCGAGTGGACCACTCCATCAAAGATGGCTTACCTGCAAGATGAAGTAAGATTATTAAATTTTTGTTTCTCAAAGTTCGTGATAGTAAATTAAAAATAACAAAACTCACCGTCCGTGAGGTTTCTCGCCTTCGCTTGCATACGCAGCTTCGGGGACGATTGGCGCGCTCTACCAATCGTACTCTTTGCCTCGAAGCCTCCACGCCTCCTGCCCCTACTTTGCCTAGAAATATAGAAAAATAACGTCATCAAAACTATTAAAGAGAACACGGTCCAACAAGAGTATGGTGTTCCATTTGTACCGAACGGTGAGAAGCCATCTGTCGCCAACCTGATGCAAATATTTCTCGCGTCACTGGCGAAATTTGGATCGAAGCGGTCAAGCGCTTTCCATGCCTCACCGTCGGACGGGTGCACCATCATTCCATCATTCTCACGTACACCTTCTTTGTTCCACTTTATGTGCCTGACTGTTTTTTTTTTGAGAGAAACAAGCGCTTCAACCTAGGTGTGACAGGCAAGTAGCGAAACTGCTTCTGTGCGATTTCAGTCATTACTTTTGTACCGTCGTCATTAACAACTTCGACAAATCCCACTTTATCACACTTTAAGCACTTGTTCTCATTGGCATGCTCTTTCCAGAAAATCATGCAGTTGTCTTGGCACATATCAATCTTCTCATAGTTCATACCAAGACCAGAAATCAATATCTTAGACTGATACATATCTTTAGGCAATTTATGGGGTTGTGGAAGGACATGGATGATCAATTTGATGAGGTTATTGTAGCAGTTATTGGAGAAGAAATACTAAAACTTAATTGCCTTAAATCTTGTCATGAAACTGAGGATCATCACTTTGGTGTGTTCATGCAACGACAGTTCTGATGTCTCGAGAAGCTCGAAGAACTTCTTTGCCTCCATTGTAGGAGGATCCTTCGTCAGTTCAGGATTTATGGCTTCAAGCATATCATCCATACTATCGACCCCAGTGTTGTCATCCTCACCTTGATCTTCTACAGCTTGAGAAGGTGTCTCACCGTGAAAGGTCCACAACTCATAACATTGCATGAAACCATTTCGATGCAAGTGGAATACTGTCGGTACCCCGGGTACCATATACCCCTTGGGATTGCAAAGATCTCAAGGGAAAGTCATCTACTTGATTTGATGACCTTCGGAGGCCCACATGTCAGACATAACTGGACCCGCTTCTCCAACATGGTTAGTCTCAGGGTCGCCACGTGTACTATCAAACCGGAGCTACCGCCCACAAGGGGGAAGCTTCGGGCTATGTACCGAAATGGCACCCCCGGACCTAACCCCAAACCGAGGGAAGCTCCAGAACTGGCACGTGTCAGGTGGCACCAGACCTATCTGTTCCCCACAATGTGCTCCGGTGCCGTGGGGTGTCCAACCGTCGGATCTTCAGCCTCTAACCTCCAGAAGACTCCATAACTGCTCCGGATCTTCAAAGGGGAATCAAGGACTTCAAGACCCGATTAAGTGTCATTAATACTATTTTAATGACACAAGATCGAACGACCTTAATTACCAGTAACGGTGCTGTCAAAGCCCATAACTCGGTCATTAAGGGCAATTAAACGTGTTGAATGTGTATCAATATCAGTAACCGCCAGGGCCACATGTCGGGCCAGGCTAACTTGTAACGGCCTGCCCTTATACTATAAAAGGACAGGCCGACGATACATAGAGGACCCCCCCCCCCCCAAAAGGCGCTCACTCTACACTCTCAACTGACGTTGAGTTCACACATCCAATACAACACCAACACATCCTGTGGAGTAGGGTATTATGCTCAGGCGGCCCGAACCACGTAAATCTTTGTGTCCCTTATGTCACTTAACACCTCGCCTTCTTGAATCTCCACGCGCCCATACCGAACCTCAAACTCCTCTAACACTTTAGTAGTGTCGGGAGATCTGCCGGATCAAAACCACCGACAGTTGGCGCGCCAGGTAGGGGGCGCCTGAGATTTCAAGAATGGTGAACTCAGTCGCTGGATCATCCAATGGTCATCCTGTTGTTCAAGATGTTGGGGGCAATCCCTCCAATATGCAGCCACCAGCAGGAACCACGGTTCCAGCAGGAGTCACGCTTCCACCACCGCCGCCTCCACCAGCAAATCAAGCTGGGCAGCGTGATGGTGCACCGGCGTCAATCACTGCGTCGGCGAATCTTGACAACCCGGAACACGCGCTTCATGTAGCACGTGCTCTCCTTCAACGCCCACCACCTCCGGATGCATCCCGGGATGCCATGGAGCAGTGGAGGGCCGATGTGGAACATTTGGTTGCAGCAGCAGCCGACCACATCAGCAACCAGGGTCCTCCTCCTTCAGGATGGGCCACATCGCAGCGACGGACCTTGTCTGGCAGACTTGGTCCGCACGTTTCCAACAGCAGGAGACATGCTGCGTCACAGCAGGTGATGTCATTGCCCTCCGGGGCACCACGCACTCACACGGTATCAAGGCTTTCAACTCATGACCTCCGGGCGGAGCTTGATCGCCGATACCGTCAACAAGACGGCCGGGTCCATATCGAGCATGCTCGTGAAAGACGAGAAGCTCAGGACATTCCTGCTCCTGAAGGAGTAGGAGGAGGCTGCTCAGCCCTGGCCATGCATCTGCGTATGGTCAGGTGGCCGCAGAAGTTCCGGCCTCACCTACCGGAGAAGTTTGACGGGACCGTTAATCCCGTCGAATTTCTTCAGATTTACTCCACTTCTATCCTGGCAGCTGGAGGAAATGAGGCCGTAATGGCCAATTATTTTCCAGTGGCTTTAACTGGGACCGTGGGGTCCTGGTTTATGAGCCTTCAACCCAACTCCATCAACAGTTGGGAGGAGTTGTGCCGGTAGTTCACCGCCAACTTCAGGAGTTCATACACCCGACCAGGCACCGAACTGGACCTTTTTGCAGTCGTGCAAAAAGGAGGAGAATCCCTGCGATCATTCATCCAGAGATTCTCTCAGGTACGAAACACTATCCCTTCTATCTCTAGCGCCTCTGTCATTGTGGCATTTATACAGGGTGTGCGGGATAAGAAGATGTTGGAGAAACTGGCGATCAAGGAGATCACCAGTGTAACGGAACTCTTCAGCTTGGCTGACAAATGTGCCAGAGCTGCATAGGGCCGTGAAATGCACTCCAAACCAACTCCGGAGGATCACAAGAAATCCTCCAAAGGAGAAGCCACTACCTCTGGGAGTGGCAAGAAGAAGCCGTCGGCCGGTGCATCCAATGCTGCAGCTGTTGCAGCTCCTGGTGGCCGGGGGCCACGCCCCGAGAAGCGACCTCGACCGTCTTTTGAAGACAGTGGCAAACCCAAGGTGTGGTGTCCAATTCACAAAATGGACAGCCACAGTTTGGAAGACTGCCGGGAGGTCCAAAACCTTGCTGAGCGCTACAACAAGCGCCGGGAAGAAGCTCCTTTCCGACAGAGGGAAGGAAAACAAAAAGTTGATGAAGCTCCAGCTGAAGAGGAGTTAGGTTTTCAGGATCCCAAAAAGGTCCTGAAGGCTGTTTACACCTCCGTCGATGACGATTCTGACGTCTCTGACAACAAGCATCGAAAAACCATGAATACCATTTTTGGTGGATCATGGGACATCACCTCCCGCCGCGTCATCAAGACTATGCGTCAGGACATGGCTGCTGTAACTCCTACAGCTAGGGCGAAGCCTCATCGGAAGTGGATGGACACAACCATCACTTATGATGCTTCAGACTACCCTCGAAGCATGGTTGGAGCAGGTCAGTTACCTTTGATGGTATCTCCTACCATCAATAACATCCAGCTCCACCATGTCATGGTAGACGGAGGTTCGGGGCCTATCCTCATAAGCTTTGAAGCTTTTACCAAGCTTCAACTCAGACCTTCCGATCTCCATCCCTCCCGACCTTTCTCTGGAGTAGGTCCGGGGGCCATTACCCCACTCAGTGCTATTACCCTCCCCGTTACCTTCGGGACCCGGGAGAAGTATCGCACCGAGAAGTTGGTCTTTGACGTTGTTCAGATCAACTTACCCGTCAATGCCATCTTGGGCAGACCTGCCTTGTACAAATTCATGGCAGCTGCTCATTATGGTTACCTGGTGTTAAAGATGCCAACACACGTAGGCGTTCTCTGGATCCGCGGAGATCGCACTGCCGGAGTAACTGCTCTGGAAGAACTCCATGCGCTTACTACGGCGCAAGAGGAGGACTCCAGGCAGGAACAAGCTCCAAAACTCCCGAGCATTCGTCAGCGAGGCTCGACTTCTGCACACCGTGCGCAGCCAAGCGACGACACCGACATTCCCGCCAAAGTCGTCCAAATCAGTTCCGATGCCGCTCAGACCACCCGTATATCGGGGGGATTGAACGACAAATAGGAACTCGTGCTCATCGCTTTCCTCCGGACTAATGTCGACGTGTTTGCCTAGCAACCGTCACAAATGCCTGGGATCCCCAGGGAAGTGATTGAGCACAATCTGAAGATATACCCCGACGCACGGCCTGTGCATCAGAAGCCTCGGAAGCAATCAGTGGAGCGACAGAACTTCATTCGACGAGAAGTGAAGAAGTTGCTCGAAGCTGGATTCATCTGAGAAGTCTTCCATCCAAAATGGCTTGCAAACCCAGTCGTTGTGCCCAAGGCCGGCGGGAAGCTTCGGATGTGTATTGACTACACAACACTAAATAAGGCATGTACAAAAGATCCATTCCCACTACCTAGAATAGATCAGATAGTGGATTCCACCTCTGGGTGTGAATTACTGTGTTTCCTAGACGCATGTTCTGGGTATCATCAAATCAGAATGTCTAAGGAAGATGAAGAGCATACCTCTTTCATCACAGTAGATGGATTGTACTGTTATACAACCATGCCATTTGGTCTCAAGAATGAAGCTTCAACCTTTGTACGAGCTATGTACAAAACCTTTGAAGAACTCATTAGAGACATAGTGGAAGTGTACGTCAATGACATCGTGGTCAAGGTCAAGAACAAGGAGTCACTCCTTGACGCCTTACAGGCTGTCTTCGACAAGTTGCGGGTCACACGCACAAAGCTAAACCCAGACAAGTGTGTCTTCGGGGTTAGCTCCGGAAAACTTCTTGGTTTCCTGGTAAGTCACCGGGGCATAGAAGCTAATCCGGCGAAGATTAAAGCCATTGAAGACATGTGGCCACCAGCCCGCATCAAAGATGTCCAAAAGATGACTGGAATCTAGCAGCCCTCAGCCGGTTCATTTCAAGACTGGCGGAACGGGCACTTCCCTTCTTCAAGTTATTGAGGAAGTCCGGACCATTCCAATGGCCTGAAGAAGCAGAAAAGGCATTCCAAGAGCTAAAACAGCTCCTCACCACCCTACCAACTCTGGTAGCTCCGAACCCTGGTGAGCCTTTGCTGCTTTACATTTAGCTACTAACGAAGTCGTCAGTATGGTCCTGGTTGCGGAGAGACCAGAACCATCCCATACTCAGGAATCCAGACCCCTTCGGGAGGGTCCAGAGGTTCCTGAAAGCGAGTCTGGGTCCCAGCTCCCAGACTTGAATCCACAAGAAGTTACTTCAGAAGACCCAGACCCCTCTGGGAGGGTCCAGGTGGCTTCTGAAGAAGCTCCGGGTCCCTGCAGCCAGGACCCGGAGGTCTCCGAAGAAGGTCCGGATCCCTCAAGGAGGATCCGGATCAATAAAGAGGAAGCTCCGGGCCCCTCCGGGATGGTCCGGACCATTCAATGCCCAGTGTACTTCATTAGTGAAGTACTTCATGACGCCAAGACTCGGTACCTAGAGGTGAATAAACTGCTCTATGCAGTTCTTGTTGCCTCCAGGAAGCTTCGCCATTACTTCCAAGCTCACAAAATCTCAGTGGTGACTTCCTACCCACTTCGAGCAATCTTGCATAATCCCAATTCAACTGGGAATATTGCAAAGTGGGCAGCGGAATTGGCTGAATTCGAACTCAAATTCATTTCAAGGCAAGCAATCAAGAGTCAAGCATTGGCAGGTTTCGTGGCGGAATGGACTCCCTCTCCATGAAACCCTGGGGTCCCCAATGAGCAGAAGCTGGAACACAAAGCTCCGGTCTTCACCGAGCCTCATTGGACCCTCTACTTCGACAGCTCCATGCAAAAGCAGGGGGCCGGAGCAGGAATCCTTCTCCTCGCACCAACCGGAGAGAAGGTAAAATACATGGTACACCTTGACTTCAAGGCGACCAACAACATGGCAGAGTACGAAGCACTCATCTACGGACTAAAGGTGGGACCACCATACGGTGTTAAGCAGCTGCTGGTCAAGGGAGATTCACAGCTCATCATTAAGCAAGTGAAGGGTGAATGCTCCTGCAACAACCTCCAGCCAGCTGCTTACCTCCTCGAAGTCCAGAAGCTTCAGAAGGACTTCGAAGTCCTAGACCTCCACCATGTACAATGTGCACACAACGCTGAAGCTGACGAACTCTCGACGAAAGCATCAACCGGAGCTCTGGCTCCTGACGGAACATTTGTCCGGAGGTTGTCAAAACCCACAGCTCAGCCTCCCGAACTAAGCGAAGGGGGCGAGATCAGCATCCCGAAGCTGACGGTCCCGATGGCTCTGTTACCATGGCAGCCATCAAGGGTCGTAGGTGCTACCGGAAGCTCCGAGCAACCCAACACGCAAGACTCAAATGCTCAAGTTAGCTCCAATGCATGGATCTCGGAGATCCGGAGCTACTTGAAAGACAACATCCTTCCTGACGACGATGTATCCGCTGACCGGATAGTCAGATTGGCTAAAAGATACACGTTGGTAGAAGGGGATCTCTACCGGCACGGTGCCAATGGCATGCTAATGCGGTGCATCACAAGGGAAGAAGGTTGCGAGCTCCTCGTAGAAATCCATGGTGGCGAGTGTGGGAACCACGCGTCTTCCCGCACGCTGGTCGGTAAAGCCTTTCGGCATGGTTTTTACTGGCCTACAACACTCCAGGATGCAACTGAGCTGGTGAAGAAATGTGAAGCATGCCAATTTAATGCAAAGCAAATTCACACACTGGCTCAGCCCTTACAAATGATACCTCCTACATGGCCCTTCGCTGTGTGGGGGATGGACATCTTGGGACCTTTCCCAAGAGCCTTCGGAGGTTACAAGTTCTTGTACGTCGCCATTGACAAGTTCACCAAGTGGCCGGAAGCAACTCCAGTTGTGACAATCAACAAGCAGTCCGCTATCATCTTCTTGCGGTCCATTGTATGCATATTTGGAGTCCCAAACAAAATCATCACTGATAATGGGACCCAATTCACAAGCTCTGCATTTCAAGGATATTGCGAAGACCTCGGCATTCAAGTTTGCTACGCCTCCGTAGCTCACCCGGCAAGCAATGGCCAAGCCGAGAGAGCAAATGCTGAAATCCTTAAAGGACTCAAAACGCGCACCTATGAGCGCTTGAAAAAAAAACATGGAGCCAACTAGATTGAAGAGCTTCCGCCCACTCTATGGGCCAATTGGACAACTCCAAACCGGTCAACTGGAGAGACACCCTTCTTCCTGGTGTACGGAGCTGAAGCAATCCTTCCTCCAGAAATCACCTTGGGGTCACTCTGGGTCCGGACCTTCGACGAAGCCACGCAGGACCAGCTCCGGCGTGAAGACCTATACCTCCTTTAGGAGGGAAGGTGCCAAGCAGCTGTTCAGAATGCCCGATACCACCAAGCCCTTCGGCGCTATCATCAGCGGCGTGTACACAACCGACAACTCGAGGAAGGCGAACTGGTGCTACGAAGAATACAATCCAGAGAAGGGTTAAACAAACTCTCCCCTAGCTGGGAGGGACCCTTCCGAGTGATTAAAGTATCCCGTCCCGGAAGCGTTCGCTTGGCTACCGAGGATGGGACACCTCTCCCAAATCCTTGGAACATTGAGCACCTCCGTAAGTTCTACACTTAATATCACGGAGGTGAGTCTGTAGTAGCTTGAGGTGTATGTTATAGAGTCATTGTACAGAGTCGGATAGTTCCTCCGGGAGAATAGGCGAACCTTTCCCGGAAGGTCCGCAAAGCTCATGCAACACTTGTCACAGTCTCAGGACTAAAAGTGTAGCTAGCTACCCTGGGTCAAACGAGAAATGAAACACGCTTAGCCTGGTTCTGTACCCTAAGAGTGTAATTGTTTCTCCTGTACCCCGGATCTATAATGAAAGACATCTTCATGTGAAACAGACTCCACGTGCATTTATTTTGTACAGGCTCAATATTTTTTATTTTTCTCTTTCTTGTCTATAACAAAGTTGTGCAATTCTTAAGAAATTTTAGTCCGACCAGTTCGTGTACAATTCGAGTTGTATTGTCAATTCTTTTGGATTCAAATATTGTTCATGGCTCACTCGCCCGAATGCCGCCAAGCCAATCTAGGGCTGGAGTGTGCTATTGGCTTAGCCTGGTCAAGCACCCTAAGTACGCCACTCTACCTACACCCCGGCAGGCCGAAGTAAGGCGGGTCCAAGTACAATTGGATCTGGAAGAAAAGACAACGCATTCAGTTGTATTCAGAATCACGTTTGACCTAAAACTCTCTTGAGAATCGTAAGCCATGATGAAGTTATAGGCAAGGAATGAATTTTACTATTTTTCTTGGCTTCAGTGTGCAGGAAAAATAAAGAATCCACGTTGATGGAAAAAAGTCGGAGCTAACAAGGCTCCGACTCCCCCTGGGTGGCTTGTAATCGATGTTAAACATTGAAAACTAGCATCACCGGAGCAACCAAGCTCCTGTAAAGCTAGGGGGGCCAGCCGTCGACGCTAAATAAAAGATGGTGAGAAGACCCCACAAGCGGAGTCTGCTGCCGACAAACTACGTGTTGGCAAAGGTCACTGCCGGAGCTACTAAGCTCCGACACCCCGGAGGGCTAACTATCGATGCTCTACACGTTGATAGGGACTATTGCCGGAGCTACTAAGCTCCGACGATAGACAATGCCGGAGCTTCTAAGCTCCGACAACCTTAGGGGGCCTTCACTATCGAAGACTGCGGACCTACACTCTACAAGTTCGAAGCAAACAAGTCTTCAACTAAACACAATATCCTCTTGGTACATGTTCACAATCAAATTGTGTACATCTACCAGGGGGCCAAGTGAAGACAAAAGTGTTGAAGACAAAAAATGAAATTCACAAAAATTTGGGGATTTCGTTCACCTGGAGACAAAGGATTACAAAATTGAGGAAGAAAAAGAGATAATACAAGTGGGAGCTACAGAGATGGTCCTAGACCCTATGGAAGAATTGGGCGACCTTCTGAGCTACCTCCGACACGTTGGCTCGGGCGGCTTCACCTTCTCCTTCAACGGGACCTTCAAGCTCCGGGTCCAGAGGGAATTGGGGATTCCGGCTGGTGTAGCATGTCAGCACATACTCTGCGACGTTCTTCGCCATGTATTGCCCCTCAACCTCCAACTGGTCCGCGATGACGTCGCCCACCTTGGAGAGTTTGCTATCCGCCGAGCTCAACGCCTGCAACGCCAGGTCCGGCTCCGGCTCCGGATCATCCGGACACACGGGACTGAAGCCCATCGGTGTCAGCGCGTCGTTGGCCTTACGCAGGAACTCCCAAACCTGTAGGGAGTCCACAGCCCTCAAGCCCTTCAGTTCTTCCAAGGATCTTTTGGCCGCCGCCAGTTCAAAATTCTCGCGAGCAAGGCGCTCAACTTCTTTGGCATTTTGCTGAATCTTTTCAGCAACCCGCTTCTCGAGTTTTCCGAGCTCCTCCTCCTGGAGGTAGATCTTGTTGCGGAGGTCAACCAGGTCCTTCTCCCTGCCCCTTACTTTCTTCTCCCTGGCAGCGATGGAACACTCTTGCTCGTAGAGTTCCTGCCCTCACACCCAGGCCTTCTCCTCCTCCTCAAGGCAACGCTCCTGCAACTTTTTGGTGCGTTCCTCGAGACCCTTGTCAACCAGAGCCACCTTTTCGGCGAGCTCCTCCTCCCTCCTCAAGACGTCATCCAACAGCTCTAGGATTTTTTGCTCTTCATCTTCGAGCCTCTTCTCCCTCTCCTCAAAAGCCTCCCGACGCTTGATGAGAGTAGTGTTAATGGCCCCAAGCCTTTCTTGGCGTTCATCAGCCGCACTATTAGCTGCTTTGGTCTACTCATAAATGTCTCGCGATTGAGCGTCGAGGGCGCGAGTCAAGCTCTCCCTGTCATCCAATAATTTGCCCCAGTACTCTTGGCGGACCTTCTCCTGCTTGATCCATTCCTTGTCGTCGGCCAGCCTCGACTGCGCCAGCTTGATCTTGAAGTATAGCCGGTTACGCCACAACCTAATGGTTTGGCGCTCCTCTTCAAGAGTCTTGCTGTCGTGGTAGAACGCTAGCTGGACTTGACGCAGGCTAGAGCAAGCATTGTCAATAGACAATGATAGGGGAATAGGTTCCGGACCTGCTGGGGTCTCCTCCGCTGGTTCCAGCGGGTTCTCGCTTACAAAAATTGGGTCCCACTCTACAAGACTGGTCCCCTGAGCCTCCACGGCACTAGGGCCGTCCTCTGGGATAGCCTCAGTCGCTGCCAAGGAGGGTCCCACGGAAGAAGTTCCGACCTCCGGAAGTGGTTCCGAAGGACCTGCCGCTAGGTCTTCATTTGCCCCCTCAGGCAGGGGGCCAGCGACTTCATCTGGGCATCCCAGCCCAGCAACAGGCACCTCCACCATCATCCCTTCTGGAGCAGGGAATACTTCAGGCTCTGGCCTTGACTCCTCCTCCACTGGTGGCTCGGATGTTGGCGCCTCGACCATCATTGGTTCGAGTGCCGATGCCTCCGCAACAACCGGCCCTGTGGCCGGAGCTTCAACCTCAACCGGCTCGTGCGCCGGAAGGTCTTCAACTGTCACCGGCTCTAAGGCCAGAGCTTCGGAGGTAGCTGGCTCAACTGTCGGAGCCTCCTCCATATCCGGCTCACTTGCCGGGACTTCAATAACCTCCGGCTCAACCGCTGGAGCTTCGACAATTTCCGGCTCTAAGGCCAGAATTATTGCTTCCTCCGGCTCAACGGTCGAAGCTTCCATCATCTCAGCACCCAAACCCGGAGCTTCAACCTGTGGGGCAGGTGCCACTGGCGCATCATCTCTCCCGTGGTCCGGCGCTACCACGGGAGTCTCGGGGGATGAGTCGTGGTCCATGACCACGACAGCTGGCGCCGGAGCTGCCGCAGCTTCAGCCACCACTTGGGGCGGCACCAGGACAGGAGCAGAGGCTTCCGCTCTCATAGCTTTAGCTGCTGTGGCTGAGGGTGGAGCCTCACTCCTCTTCTTGAAAACGCTACAGATGATGGATGAAGAAACTTAAAAAATAGTTACTACAATAAAACAGCTGTCTGAGGTAAAGATTAAAAATTACCTGGGAGGCTTCCACACCAGCTTGCGCGGAACCTCTTTCCCGGGCGTTCTGGGCTAACCATAGCCGCCATCGGCGTCGACGCTCCGGAAGGCCCCCCGGAACTCGTTGCAGCCACAGGCATTTCCTTAGTCAAGGTCCTTCTCGACCGGGAAGGACCTCCGGACCTAGAGGCCTCAACCGACCCTGGTGATGGAGTCGCATGCCCAGAGCTAGCACCCCGGGAAGACGCCGCTGCGGGTACAATCACCGCAGTTGTAGAAGACCTCCCCCTCCAGGGAGAAGGAGCTGATGCAGAGGTTGCAGGCCTGACAGACCGGCATGCTGCAGTTTCCTCTTCCGGCTAAAGGGTTCGTCCGCTGGCTCCTTGCCCTTGCCGACGACTTCGATCCTTGGCGTCGGGGCAGGGTCGGAGCCACCTTCAGAAGCCCCAGGGATCACCACCCTGGAGGTCGATCTTCTCTCGACGACACCAATGTCGTCAAGCACCGACATCGTCCGTCGGAGCTCCCTGCTGAACTCTACTTCCACGTTCAGAGGGAGAAAGGCTGATGGCGTGGTCAAGTCATCTCCCGCGACGTCGATGCCGTGCTGGAACTTCTTGAGATGTAACTCCAAGGATGCCCCCGCCATGTTGGACTTCAGTCCGGTCTCGACCCGGTCGTCGTCCATCATACTGTTGAGGGCCCAAGCAAGTTTTTCTCTCCTCTTCAGCGGTGCCCACCTGTTGACCAGGAAATTGCAAAATACCGCCTGAGGAGTTAATCCTCCCTCCACGCACTGGCAGATCCTGGTCAGAGCATGGTTGAAAGCCTCCGACAGCACCGGAGCCTCACTCAAGACTGCATCGTCGATGTTGGGGAGGCCATCGGGCAGCTCCAGCTTCTCGTACTCCTCCACCCGGATGACTATCCAGTCCTTCTTCTAGTCATCCCACTTTCGAGAGGGAAACGACCGGAGGTACTTGATGGGCACTTCTTGCGCTTCACAAAGTAGTAGAAGCCAAGGTACTCTACTCCTACTGGTGGTATGGACGGTGAAGAAGGTCCGGAAAAGTTCAATGCAGGGGGGATGCCCACCCACATTTCACAGAAGTGGACGAAGATAGACACAAGAAGAATGGAGTGGGGGCCAAGGTGGTATAGCTGCAGACCATAAAAGTCTAGCAGCATCAAGAAAAAGGAGGAAAAAGGTGGGATCAACCCCACCATGGCATACGAAGAGAAGTACACCATCTCGCCGGCGTGCTCCTTCTCGAACGGGAGCTCTCCTCCGGCGGAATGACTTCACCCAAGTGGTCTTCCCCAGAGCTGGGCCCAGGGGGCCACTATCGGTACCCTAGGTACCATATAGCCCTTGGGATTGCAAAGATCTCAAGGGAAAGTCATCTACTTGATTTCAAGACCTTCGGAGGCCCACATGTCAGACATAACCGGACCTGCTTCTCCAACATGGTTAGTCCCAGGGTCGCCACGTGTACTATCAAACCGGAGCTACCGCCCACAAGGGGGAAGCTCCGGGCTATGTACCGAAATGGCACCCCCGGACCTAACCCCAGACCGAGGGAAGCTCCAGAACTGACACGTGTCAGGTGGCACCGGACCTATCTGTTCCCCACAATGTGCTCCGGCGCTGTGGGGTGTCCAACCATCGGATCTTCAGCCTCTAACCTCCGGAAGACTCCACAACAGCTCCGGATCTTCAAAGTGGGATCAAGGACTTCAAGACCCGATTAAGTGTCATTAATACTATATTAATGACACACGATCGGACGACCTTAATTACCAGTAACGATGCTGTCAAAGCCCATAACTCGGTCATTAAGGGCAATTAAACGTGTTGAATGTGTATCAATATCAGTAACCGCCAGGGCCACATGTCAGGCCAGGCTAACTTGTAACGGCCTGCCCTTGTACTATAAAAGGACAGGCCGACGATACATAGAGGACCCCCCCCCCCCCCCGAAAGGCACTCACTCTACACTCTCAACTGACGTTGAGTTCACACATCCAATACCACACCAACACACCCCGTGGAGTAGGGTATTACGCTCAGGCGGCCCGAACCACGTAAATCTTTGTGTCCCTTGTGTCACCTAACACCTCGCCTTCTTGAATCTCCGCGCGCCCATACTGAACATCAAACTCCTCTAACACTTTAGTAGTGTCGGGAGATCTGCCGGATCAAAACCACCGACAAATACCAACGTCACCTTGTTGAAACACTTCACATTCTGGCATTTGAAACATGGGCACCGCACCTTGCTGTTGTTTGACAATGAGAAAGCTCGTTGTATGAAAGCATCCGTCTTGGTGAACCACTCCTGTGAGTGACTTCCATCCTTTTTCCAACCAGTATACGTCTAAGTGCGGTCTTCAGCCATGTTTGAGGGTGTACCTTGAAAGCAGACAACTCATTATCAGTTTCATTATTATGTTATGTCATAGCCTACAACTAGACAGATAGGACCTAAACCCACCCAAAAGTGACCGAGCAGGGCGTGCTTACAATGAGACGCGTGGTCTGGACCCAAACGAAATTTCGGTAGCATAACCCCTCTGTTCTCCACTGCATGCCCAAAAATGCTGCAACAGAGAACATCAGGGTTATGTCGTCGAAATCTAGTCCAAATCCAAATCCGTGTCTCGTCAGAAGCCACACCCCCTTGGTCACTCCCAGGAGTCCAAAAAGGGACAATTCTAAACCTTCACTAGCATGTGAGACTTACCGATCTGAAACGGGTGATGCATTGCTATAGATTACATTAATTATTTTCATTTTAAGTCATTTACGAGAGAGGAAAGAACGAGAGAAAGAAAGGGAGGAAAGTTGGTCTTAGATGACAATTCCACGTCCGGATCCACCATTTGCGCAATCTCGGGTGATTGACATCCGCACCATCGCCATTCGCTACCGTACCGTCTTGATGCATGCTTTATAACTACAACTGTCTATACAGCATGAACACATTTTTTGCGTGGCGTGCCCTGTTGGGTCGAGCCGTGCTGGACCGAACCCGTCGGAAACCTGTATATATATATATATATATATATATATATATATATATATATATATATATATATATATATATATATATATATATAATCACTCAAAAAATTAAATATCAATAAACAATAATACCAACTAATGAACAACATAATAAACTAACTAATAAACAATTATCTTATCTAAACAACATAATAAACAATATAATATTAAAAAACAATAAAACTAGATGCTATTCCAATTGTCCATGTTTTCCAATTTGCTTGCTATTTTCCAAAAGGGAAAAACAGAGTTTGTCTTAAAATTGGTTTCATAAGCTGCCCCATCTCACGTCTTAGCTACATCTCTCAAGGGAAACTAAACAATGGTTGCTTTGTGAGCAGATTAGCTTTGGTTGAAGAAATGAGAGTGCTGAGTAACTTAACTTTTTTTTTAGATGATGGGTAAGTTCCGACCTTCCCCTCCGAGGAGGTTATGACCAATTTATTACAAGCGAGTACAAATGCAGACACTCACAGCCTATTGTCTAGAACAAGGCGACGATAACTGGATGGCTAAGCACACGACTGTGGACCGGACTTCGTAAGCCAATATTACAGCACGTTCATCCCTTCACATTTCCCGTAAGTGCACATCAGATCTAGTGCCCTTGACTTCCTCTGTAGAGTACCTGCATTTAATACTGTGAAATTCAACCTGAAATTCGCTCCCACCGGGAATCAAACTCAGGACATCAATAGTGCTACTCAGAGTACTTAACCATTAGGCCAAGCTCCCTTTCACGCTGAGTAACTTAACTACCATCAAGTTCAGATTATGTTTGTACAGCTCTAGCTAATAAGCTGCAATTTGAAGCCAAATCGCCAGAGTTCAAGACACATAACACCTTTCTCTCAATTTAAAGTACTACAAGCTGCCATATGGTTAGCTCCTGATCACTAAAATAACACAAGTGTTGGTCAGAAAATAAGAGCATACTAGCTCACTGCAGAACAAAAAAGATACTACCACCCATCAGAGTATCAGGCAAGGAAACACCTCCCTCTACAGGGACACAAGCGGAGACTTGTTAAGCTGCTTCAGACATCACGATCAGGTACAGAAGCACCACTAGATGCATATTGTGCAAAGTAGTGAAGAGTACAGAGACCAAAGTCCACAGGAGCCTTTGTCTTCTCCCCTCCGTTTGCAATCCATGGTTGTACTGTTCCATGAAGCATTCCGTCGAGCAGAACAACGACAATCTAGTGGAGGCCGGCGGGGAAGGTGCAGAGAGGAGGGGGTGGCAGGGAGGGGGCATCGCACGGTGGAGGGCGGCCGGGAGGGGGCTGCGGGTAGGGGGCGGCGGGGAGGGGGCATAGAGAAGGGGACGGCTTGGAGGGAGCAGAGAGGAGGGGGTGGAGGGGAGAGTGCATCGCACGGTGGAGGGCGGTTGGCAGGGGGCTACGGGTAAGGGGTGGCGGTGTACCTCTCGTCTTGCGCTTTCCTCCTCGGCGGCGCGATGGCGACCCTCGGCAGCGGTGCGATGGCGGCAGCAGTCCTAGGAGATGGCAGCCCTCGGCGGTGGTGGTCCTCGGCGATGGTGGCCCTGGGCGCCACAGCGCGGAGGCGGGGCGACGGCGCGGTGTGGCAGCAGTGGAGGCACCACAGCGGTGGCGAAAGTGGGAGGAGGTCGGGCGTGAAATGACGAACGGGCAAGGCAAATGAGGAGGAAGCCACGCGGCTGGCCGGGAAATATCGATATACTCTCTAATAGATGACGGTGTAGGTCAACCGTCATCTATAAGCCGTTATAGACGACGGCCTACTCAAAACCGTCGTCTGTTACCCCTCTGGTGGGCCCTATTTCGGCCCATATTGACGATGGTCCTTATTGGCGATGGTTAACTGTCGTGTTTAATTAATAGATGACGGTTCTAAAGGCACCGTCTACAATTACGGCCTAATTGATGATGGTTGGATCTAGCTAACGTCAATTAATTAATTGACGATGGTACCGTCATCAATTATTTTGGCCGTCGTTTATTTTTATGTTTCCTGTAGTGCTGGTGCGCAGTTTGACGTATTGATCCCGTCCGAGTGGCTTCGTTAGAATAATGTCGACTGGCTGATTGCACGAGCCAACAGCTTCCACCTTCACCCTGTCTCCATCAATGTATTGCCTGATATAATGAAATCTCACGTCTATATGCTTACTACGATCATGGAAAACAGGGTTTCTGCTCAACTGTATTGCTGACAAGTTGTCAATCTTCAGTTTGAAAGACCCAACTTTCCCCCTTTGATCTCTGTTAGAAGACGAGCCAGCCAAACACCTTGACTGGTCGCCGTTGCAGCTGCAATATACTCTGTGTCACAACTTGATAGTGCCACGACGCGTTGCTTTTGTGACTGCCAAGAAACAACACTGTCGCCAAGGAAGAACAAGGCTCCGGTAGTGCTCTTTCGTGTGTCCGCATCACCGGCGAGGTCACTGTCGCTATACTCGATCATCTCAAGTTCCTCCTTCTTCCTCTTGTAAAAGCACCCTTGATGAACTATCCCGGCATCATAGCGCAGAACCTTCCTCACTACCCGTAGGTGTTCGCTTGTGGGCTTCTCCATGAACCCGCTAATATACCCTACTGCATATGCCAAATATGGCCGTGTGTTCACCACATAGCGAAGTGCCCCTACGAGCCTTCGGTATCGAGTAGGATTAACAGTGGAGGCAGTGCTTGACTTACTCAGTTATTGAGGCGAGGTTCCATGGGTATATGACACGGGTTGCACTCAAACAAACCATCCATATTAAATATCTTCACCACATAAGCTCATTGACTGACGAATGTTCCCTCTGATTCTTGACAGACATAGAGCCCAAGGTAGAACTTCAGGTCGCCCAAGTCTGCCATTTGAAATTTGCACTGCATCTCCTTCTTTAACTGTCCGAGTTCACCTTCGTTCTGACCGGTGATTATCAGGTCATAGGCATATACACCCAAAATGAGATGTCGATCCTGTCACCTCGTGTATACATTGAGTGTCCTGCCTCGCCATGCTGGAATCCAAGTTGCATTGGACTTGCATCAACCTTTGCGTACCATGCACGTGCTTGCCGGAGCCCATTTAGTGTCTTCTTCAAGTGCAAGACCTTCTCCTCTATGCCACCCCTAACAAACCCTGGTGGTTGTGACACAAAAACCTCATCCTTCAAGTCGCCATTGAGGAATGCCGATTTTACATCCATTGATGGACTTTCTGGCCTCTGTTCACCGCGAACGCCATCAAAGTGCTCATGGTTTCCAATTGGGTCACTAGCTCGAACACCTCTTCAAAATAGATGCCCGTCTGTTGCACGTAGCCTTTTGCCACAAGACGTGCCTTGTGATTGATTATGATTCCCTTGGCATCCTTCTTGGTCTTGACAACCCACTTGAGACCAATTGGCTGGCAGCTCGCTGCTGAGTCAACTAGCTCCCACGTCTGGTTCACCTCAATTGCCACCAGTTTATCGAGCATTGTCTGACGCCAGCACTCATGAATGACTGCTTCCTGGAAGGTTGTAGGCTCTTCGGTGTTGAGCATCAACAAGTTGTCAACTTGCTCCTGCGTCGCCCTGTTCGCTGATTCTCCAGCCTCCATCACCTCTCTCACAGCCGGAGGCATACTTGCACGCCATCATGATCAACATCAAGCATTGTTGAAGGAGAGAAGGCTGTCCATGGTGCAACATGACTTGTTGGGGCTGGTGTTGCGACTTGATCAGTTTGTTCGCCCAGAGAGGATGGCGCTGGCGAGCCTTGCTCTAAGGGCGCGCCCGAAAGTTCATGACGGGTGATCACAACCTCCGGGTGTGTCATTGTCACATAATATATGATGAACTCACTGTCCGGAGTCTCGCCATCCCAATTCCATGCACCTTCTTCGTTGAAGACCACATCTCTTATGACACTAACATGTAAAGTCTTTGGATCATAAGTGCGGTATGCCTTTCATCCGGCCTCATACCCGATGAAGATCATCGATTTTCTTCGGTCATCAAGATTCTACATGTTCCCAATGGTCTTGACATGGACCACGAACCCGAATGTCCGAAGTTGTTGAACCGCCGAGGTGACTCCTGTCCACAGCTCGTATGAAGTCCTTCCACCATTTCCTTTGGTCGTGGTGCGGTTCAGAATGTAAACCGTCGTGCTGACCGCCTCACCCCAGAACATGCCGGACAGTGTCTTTGCTTTGAGCATGCTCCGAGCTGTCCTGATGATAATCTGGTTGCACCTCTTGACGATGGTGTTTTTTTTTTGTGGTGAGTACAGCGCCTTCAGCTCTCGCAAGACTCCCAGTGCAGTAAAGTACTCGTTAATCTGAGGTGTCATGAACTCTCCCCCCTCCCCGATCGGTGCACAGAACATGCCGGACAGTGTCTTTGCTTTGAGCATGCTCCGAGCTGTCCTGATGATAATCTGGTTGCACCTCTTGACGATGGTGTTTTTTTTTTGTGGTGAGTACAGCGCCTTCAGCTCTCGCAAGACTCCCAGTGCAGTAAAGTACTCGTTCATCTGAGGTGTCATGAACTCTCCCCCCTCCCCGATCGGTGCACAGGGCACCCAACTTCCTCTGACTCCTTCGTTCGGCTGCTGCCTGCACCTTGCGTATTACTATTGGCGCCTCGTCCTTGGTGGATAGCTGGGTGAGCCACATATAGCGGCTGTAGTCGTCGATAAAGAGAAAAAAGTACTTCTTCCCACTAGGTGTGGTCGGGCTGATGGGTCCGCAAAGGTCACCATGCACCAAGTCGAGCACCTCAGTGGCATTCCTCTAGGCTTGGCACGGAAACGGTGCCCGACGATGTTTGCCAGCCTGGCAATCTTTGCACACTTGATTCACTTGATTGAGGGATGGCAAGGCCCGCACAAGCTCTTCACTCGACATCTTCTTGAGTGCACCAAAGATAACATGACCGAAGCATGCATGCCATCGGCAGGCATCCTCTTCGGCCACTGGGTTCAGGCAGACTGGACGTGCAAACTCAATGTCGAGCACGTACAACCTACCTAGACTGCGGTGAATTTTGGCCATCATACGCATTTTCTCATCGCGGATTCACATTTCTACTCCCTACACCTGAGTCTGGAAGTCGTCCAACTGGCCACAACTAACAATGATAGCAGTGAGTCGAGGGATGTAATACATGTTACCGAGTGTGTAATGCTCTCCATTTTTGCAAACGAAGATAACTGTGCCACACCCCTCAACACGAACAGAGGAAATGTCACCAAATTTGACAATGCCGCCAATGTCGGTGTCGTGCTTGCAGAAGATTTCGCGGGCGTTGGTCATGTGGTTCAATGACCCGGTGTCGAATTTCCAACGCCGAGTGTCCCACGCTATGGCAGCGTTGAGCACCATGTACACGTCACCCCTTAGACACAATTCGCTGGATCAGGGTGACCTGCAATTCTGAGCCTTGGCGAGATCTCTTGCGCGGGCACTGTCTTCAGTTGGGCTCCCGCTATTGACAATCGTTAAGTACCAATTTCAACCATCAATATATATCAATTATGTGACAGAGTAGACTTCTTACACGCATTGCTTTTAGAATTAACCTAGTTCCACTTGTACATGGAGAAAATGGTGCATGCAAGTATTGTATGCAGAAATGAAGCGAATTCAAGGAACGAATCCTAAAGAATACCTTCCCAGCCAATCATACGCCGACATGTCGCAACACATGGATCAAATGACCCACCTACAGGAGTATCCAAGGGCATCCAATGGCGTAGTGCCACAAAAAGGTCAAAAGACCCACCTGTCAGGTACCTGGAGGAAGCATAGCATGAGTGGTGCACTGACTAGGTCGACCGACCTTGTAAGAATACCAAACACGGTCAACATCCACGTGTCGACCTCCTGTGTTGAGCTGGTAATGATTGTGACTTATTCGCGCACTTTTGGTGGCAGGAACCACCTCTACTTTGTGTACCATAGGGTGGAGAGGCCACACTTCACTACACACACCACTTAAGCATTCTCTCTTGTATACACTAGTTCTTCTAGTTCCTTCGTGAAGGTTAGGTTGTAGAGAGTTGCCTCTAGTTCTAAGTCCAAATTTGGAAAGGTATGGCTCATGTATATTTCTTTATTTTTTTGACTTTATGCGTTATAATAATATTGTTATTAGTCTATCTATATTCATGTACTTGGGCAAACCATTTCTTGTTTGGTTGTGGAGTCCGTATATGTGATAGATGTTGATGTTATTATGATCTGGTCATAATGAAAAAATCAGTTATCATAAACATCATACACCACCACCACTATAGTCTAATTAGGTAATAACTTGATTATGTTAATATGAATATCTTAGTTCTTGGTTCCAATATTGGTTCAATGATGTTTAGGTTAGTCATTGCCTTAGGGAGGTACTTGTACTCGAGTCTCTAAGGTATTTACTTGTCATGTAAGTGTGGTGAGTTGTCCCTTGGCAGCTTAAGGAGACAAGTCATCTATCGGTACCCTAGAAACCGTACACCCCTTGAGGTTATAAAGATCTCAAAGGAAAATCATCTACTTGGTTTGAAGACCCTCGAAATCCCACATGTCAGACATAACCGGACCCGCTTCTCCAACATGGTTAATCCCTGGGTCGCCACGTGTACTACCAAACCAGAGCTACCGCCCACAAGGGGGAAGCTCCGAGCCATGTACCGAAATGGCACCTCCGGACATAGCCCCAGACCGAGAGAAGCTCCGGACCTGACACGTGTCGGGTAGCCCCGGAGCTACCTATTTCCACAGTATGCTCCGGAGCTGCCACGTGTCCAACCGCCGGATCTTCAGCCTCTAACCTCTGGGAGACCCCACAACGGCTCTGGATCTTCAAAGGAGAATCAAGGACTTCAAGACCCGATTAAGTGTCATTGATACCATATTAATGACACTTAAACGGACGATCTTAACACCAATAACGGTGCTATCAAAGCCCGTTACAGGGTCATTAAGAGCAATTAAATGTGTTAAATAAGTGTCAATACTAGTAACCACCGGGGCCACATGTCGGGACAGGCTAACTTGTAACGGCCTGCCCTTGTACTATAAAAGGACAGGCCGACGACACGTTCAGGGGGCTACACACACACACATACGCCAGAGACACACACGCCATTGATGCTAAACACAAGCTCATACAGCTAATACAACAGCAACACATCCGTGGAGTATGGTATTACGCTCAGGCGGCCCGAACCACGTAAACTCTGGTGTCTCCTGTGTCAATTCCTACTCACCTTCTTGAATCTCCGCGCACCCATACCGAACATCAAACTCCTATATCACTTTAGCATTGTAGGGAGATCTGCCGGTTCCAAACCACCGACAGTTGGCGCGCTAGGAAGGGGTGCCTGAGATTTTGAGAATGGTGAACTCTGCTGCTGGATCATCCAACGGCCAACCTGCTGCTCAGGCTGTTGGGGGCAATCCCTCCAATAGGCAGCCACCAGCAGGAGCCTCAGCACCAGCAGGAGTCACACTCCCACCACCACCGTCTCCTCTAGCAAATCGTGCTGGGCAACGTGATGGTGCGCCGGCAAATCATGACAACCCGGATGCTCTTCTCCAATGCCCACCACCTCCGGATGCATCCCGGGATGCACTGAAGCAGTGGAGGGCCGATGTGGAGCATTTGGTTGCAGCAGCAGCCGAATGCCTCAGCAACCAGGGTCCTCCTCCTTCAGGACGAGCCCCGTCGCAGCGGCAGACTTTGTCTGGTAGACTTGGTCCGCACGTCTCCAATAGCAGGAGACGTGCTGCGTCCCAACAAGTGACATCATTGCCCTCCGGGGCACGACGTACTCACACAGTATCCAGGCTTTCAACTCATGACCTTCAGGCGGAGCTTGATCGCCAATACCGCCAGCAGGATGGCCGAGTCCATATTGAGCGTGCCCGTGAAAGACGGGAAGCTCAGGACCTTTCTACTCCTGAAGGAGTAAGAGGAGGCTATTCAGCCTTGGCCATGCACCTGCGCATGGTTAGATGGCCACAGAAGTTTCGGCCTCACCTGCCAGAAAAATTCGACGGGACTGTCAATCCCGCCGAATTTCTTCAGATATAATCCACTGCAATCTTGGCAGCTGGAGGAAACGAGGCCGTGATGGCCAATTACTTTCCAGTGGCCTTAACTGGGACTGCCAGGTCCTGGTTTATGAGCCTTCCACCCAACTCTATCAACAGTTGGGAGGAGCTGTGCCATCAGTTCACTACCAACTTCGGGAGTTCATACACCCGACCAGGCACTGAACTGGACCTTTTTGCGGTCGTGCAAAAAGGGGGAGAATCCTTGCGGTCATTTATCCAGAGGTTCTCTCAGGTACGAAACACTATCCCTTCTATCTCTAGCGCCTCTGTCATTGTGGCATTCAGACAGGGCGTATGGGACAAGAAGATGTTGGAGAAACTGGCAATCAAGGAGATCACCATTGTCACAGAACTCTTCAGCTTGGCTGACAAATGTGCCAGAGCTGCGGAGGGCCGTGAGATGCACTCCAAACCAACCTTGGAGGGTCACAAGAAATCCTCCAAAGAAGAAGCCGCTACCTTCGGAGGTGGCAAGAAGTAAAAGAAGACCAACGGCAAGAAGAAGTCGTCGGTCGGCACATCCAACGTTGCAGCTGCTGCAACTCCGGGTGGCTAGGGGCCACGCCCCAAGAAGCAACCTCGACCTTCTTCTGAAGACGGTGGCAAACCCAAAGTGTGGTGTCCCATTCACAAAACGGGCAGCCACAGTTTGGAAGACTGCCGGGAGGTCCAAAACCTTGTCGAGCGCTACAACAAGCGCCGGGAGGAATCTCCTTTCCGATAGAGGGAAGGAAAGCAAAAAGTCGAAGAAGCTCAGGCAGAAGAGGAGTTGGGGTTCTAGGATCCCAAAAAGGTCCTGGAGGCCGTCTACACCTCTGTCGACGATGATTCTGACGTCTCTGACAACGAGCGTCGGAAGACCATGAACACCATTTTTAGTGGATCATGGGATATCACCTCCCGTCGCGTCATCAAGACTATGCGTCGGGATATGGCCGCTGTAGCCCCTACAGTCAGGACGGAACCTCACCGAAAGTGGATGGACACAACCATCACTTTTGATGCTTCGGATTGTCCCTGGAGCATGGTTGGAGCAGGACAGTTACCCTTGATGGTATCTCCTACCATCAACAACATCCAGCTCCACCACGTCATGGTAGACGGAGGTTCGGGGCTTAACCTCATCAGCTTCGAAGCTTTCACTAAGCTTCAGCTCCGACCTTCGGATCTCCACCCCTCTCGACCTTTCTCCGGAGTAGGTCCGGGGGCCATCACCCCACTCGAAGCTATTACTCTCCCTGTTACCTTCGGGACACGGGAGAAGTACTGCACTGAGAAGTTGGTCTTCGACGTCGCTCAGATCAACTTACCCTTTAATGCCATCTTGGGTAGACCTGCCCTGTATAAATTCATGGCAGCTGCTCATTATGGTTATCTGGTGTTGAAGATGCCAACGCCAGTAGGCGTTCTCCGGATCCGCGGAGATCGCACTGCCGGAGTAACTGCACTGGAAGAGCTCCATGCGCTCACCACGGCGCAAGAGGAGGACTCCAAACAGGAGCAAGCTCCAAAACCCCCGAGCATTCGTCAACGAGGCTCGGCTTCTGCACCTCGAGCGCAGCCAAGTGGCGACACCGACATTCCCGTCAAAGTCGTCCAAATTGGTTCCAATGCCGCTCAGACAACCCGTATATCGGGAGGATTGAACGACGAATAGGAACTCGCGCTCATCACTTTCCTCCGGGCTAACGTCGACGTGTTTGCTTGGCAACCGTCACAAATGCCTGGGATCCCCAGGGAAGTGATTGAGCACAATCTGAAGATCTACCCCGATGCTCGGCCTGTGCATCAAAGCCTCAGAAGCAATCCGTAGAGCGACAGAACTTCCGACAAGAAGTAAAGAAGTTGCTCGAATCTGGATTCATCCGAGAAGTCTTCCATCCAAAATGGCTGGCAAACCCAATCGTTGTGCCCAAGGCCGGCGGGAAGCTTCGGATGTGCATCGACTACACCACACTAAATAAGGCATGTCCAAAAGATCCATTCCCACTACCTAGAATAGATCAGATAGTGGATTCCACCTCCAGGTGTGAATTACTGTGTTTCCTAGATGCATATTCCGGATATCATCAAATCAGGAGGTCTAGGGAAGATGAAGAGCATACTTCATTCATCACAGTAGATGGATTGTATTGTTACACAGCCATGCCCTTTGGTCTCAAGAATGCAGCTTCAACTTTTGTACGAGCTATGTACAAAACTTTTGAAGAACTTATTAGAGACATAGTGGAAGTGTACATCGATGACATCGTGGTCAAGGTCAGGAACAAGGAGTCACTCCTTAACACCTTGCAGGCTGTCTTCGACAAGCTGCGGGCCACCCGCACAAAGCTAAACCCAGACAAGTGTGTCTTCGAGGTTAGCTCCGGAAGACTTCTTGGTTTCCTGGTAAGTCACCAGGGCATAGAAGCTAATCCGGCGAAGATTAAGGCCATTGAAGACATGCGGCCACCAACCCGCATCAAGGACGTCCAAAAATTAATTGGATGTCTAGCAGCCCTCAGCCGGTTCATCTCAAGACTGGCGGAATGGGCACTCCCCTTCTTCAAGTTATTGAGGAAGTCCGGACCATTCCAATGGTCTGAAGAAGCAGAAAAGGCATTCCAGGAGCTGAAACAGTTCCTCACCACCCTACCAATTCTGGTAGCTCCGAACCCTGGTGAGCCTTTGTTGCTTTATATTTCAGCTACTGACGAAGTCGTCAGTATGGTTCTTGTTGCGGAGAGACCAGAGCTACCCCATACTCAGGAATCTAGACCCCTTCGGGAGGGTCCGGAGATTCCTGAAAGCGAGTCTGGGTCCCAGCTCCCAGGTTCGAATCCACAAGAAGTCACTTCATGAAACCTAGACCCCTTCGGGAGGGTCCAGGTCATTTCTGAGGAAGCTCTGGGTTCCTCGAGCCAGAACCTGGAGGTCCCTGAAGAAAATACGGACTCCTCCGAGAGAATCCGGGTCAGTGAAGAGGAAGCTCCGGACCCCTCCGGGAGGGTCCGGACCATTCAGCGCCTAGTGTATTTCATTAGTGAAGTACTACATGATGCCAAGACTCGATACCTAGAGGTGCATAAGCTGCTCTATGCAGTTCTTATTGCCTCCAGGAAGCTTCGCCATTACTTCCAAGCTCACAAAGTCTCAGTGGTGACCTCTTACCCACTTCGAGCAATTTTGCATAATCCCAATTCAACTGGGAATATTGCAAAATGGGCAGCGGAACTGGCTGAATTTGATCTTGAATTTATTTCAAGGCAAGCAGTCAAGAGTCAAGCATTGGCAGATTTTGTGGCAGAATGGACTCCCTCTCCATCAAACCCTGGGGAACCCCGTGAGCAGAAGATGGAGCATCAAGCTCCAACCTTCACCGAGCCTCACTGGACCCTCTACTTCGATGGCTCCATGCAGAAGCAAGGGGCCGGAGCTGGAATCCTTCTCCTTGCACCGACTGGGGAGAACGTGAAATACATGGTACACCTTGACTTCAAGGCAACCAACAACATGGCAGAGTATGAAGTACTCATCTACGGACTAAAGGTGGCACTGTCATATGGTGTCAAGCAATTGCTGGTCAAGGGAGATTCACAGCTCATCATTAAGCAGGTGAAGGGTGAATGCTCCTACAATAATCTCCAGCTAGCTGCTTACCTCCTTGAAGTCCAGAGGCTTCAGAAGGACTTTGAAGTCCTAGATCTCCACCATGTTCAACGTGCCCACAACGCTGAAGCCGACGAACTCTCGACGAAAGCGTCAACCGGAGCTCCGGCTTCTGATGGAACTTTTGTCCGGAGATTGTCGAAACCCACAGCTCAGCCTGCCGAACTGAGCGAAGGGGGCGAGATCAGCATCCCGAAGATGACGGTCCCGATGGCCCTGTTACCATGGAAGCCATCAAGGGTCGTAGGTGCTGCCGGAAGCTCCGAGCAACCCAGCACGCAAGACTCAAATGCTCAAGTTAGTTCCGATGCATGGATCTCGGAGATCCGGAACTACTTGAAAGACAACATCCTTCCTGATGATGATGTATCCGCGGACCGGGTAGTCAGATTGGCTAAAAGATACACGTTGGTAGAAGGGGATCTCTACCGGCGCGGTGCCAACGACATCCTAATGCGGTGCATCACAAGGGAAGAAGGATGCGAGCTCCTCGCTGAAATCCATGGAGGCGAGTGTGGGAACCACGCGTCTTCCCGCACGTTGGTTGGTAAAGCCTTTCGGCATGGCTTCTACTGGCCTACAGCACTCCAAGATGCAACTGAGCTAGTAAAGAAATGTGAAGCATGCCAATTTCATGCAAAGCAAATTCACACACCAGCTCAGCCCTTACAAATGATACCTCCTACATGGAGCCAATTGGATCGAAGAGCTTCCGCCCACTCTATGGGCCAATAGGACATCTCCAAACCGGTCAACCAGAGAGACACCCTTCTTTCTCGTGTACGGAGCTGAAGCAATCCTTCCTCCGGAAATCACCTTGGGTTCACTCCGGGTCCGGACCTTCGAAGAAGCCGCGTAGGACCAGCTCCGGCGTGAAGACCTAGACCTCCTTGAGGAGGGAAGGTGCCAAGCAGCTGTTCGGAATGCCCGATATCGCCAAGCTCTACGGCGTTATCACTAGCGGCATGTACACAACCGACAGCTCGAGGAAGGCGATCTGGTGCTACGGAGAATACAATCCAGAGAAGGGTTAAAAAAACTCTCCCTCGGCTGGGAGGGACCCTTCTGAGTGATTAAAGTATCCCGTCCCGGAAGCGTTCGCTTGGCTACTGAGGATGGGACACCTCTCCCAAATCCTTGGAACATCGAGCACCTCCGTAAGTTCTACACTTAATACCACGGAGGTGAGTCTTGAGTAACTTGAGATGTATGTTATAGAGTCATTGTACAGAGTCGGGTAGTTCCTCCGAGAGAGCAGCCGGACCTTTCCTGAAAGGTCCGCAAAGTTCATGCAACACTTGTCACAGTCTCCGGACTAAAAGTGTGGCTAACTACCCTGGGTCAAATGAGAAATGAAACACGCTTAGCCTGGTTCCGTACCCTAAGAGTGTACTTGTTTCCCCTGTACCCCGGACCTATAATGAAAGACATTTTCTTGTGAAATAGACTCCACGTGCATTTATTTTGTACAGGCTCAACATTTTTATTTTTCTCTTTCTTGTCTATAACAAAGATGTGCAATTCTTAAGAAATTTTAGTTCAATCGGTTTATATACGATTCGAGTTGTATTGTCAATTCTTTTGGATTCAAATATTGTTCATGGCCAACTCGCCTGAAAGCCGCCAAGCCAATCTAGGGCTGGAGTGTGCTATCGACTTAGCCTGGTCAAGGACCCTAAGTACGCCACTCTACATACACCCCGACAGGCCGAAGTAAGGCGGGTCCGTGTACAGTTGGATCTAGAAGAAAAGACAACACATTCGGTTGTATTTAGAATCGCGTTTGACTTAAAATCTTCTTGAGAGTCATAAGCTGCGACAAAGTTATAGACAAGAAACAAATTTTACTGTTTTTCTTGGCTTAAGTGTGCAGGAAAAAAATCTACGTTGATGGAGAAAAGCCAGAACTGACTAAGCTCCGACTCCCCTAGGGGGGCCAGCCGTCGACGCTGAATAAAAGATGGTGAGAAGACCCCGTAAATGGAGTCTGCTGCCAACAAACTGAGTGTTGGCAAAGGTCACTGCCGGAGCTACTAAGCTCCGACACCCCGGAGGAATAACTATCAATGCTCTACGCGTTGATAGAGACTATTGCCAGAGCTACTAAGCTCCAGCGATAGACAATGCCGGAGCTTCTAAGCTCCGACAACCTCAGGGGGCCTTCACTATCGAAGACTTCGAACCTAAATTCTACAAGTTCGGAGCGAAAGAGTCTTCAACAAAACACAATATCCTCTTGGTACATGTTCACAATCAAATTGTGTACATCTACCAGGGGGCCAGGTGAAGATAAAAGTGTTGAAGACAAAAAGTGAAATTCACAAAAATTTGGGGATTTCATTTATCTGGAGACAAGGGATTACAAAATTGAGGAAGAAGAAGAGAAAATACAAGTGAGAACTATAGAGATGGTCCTAGACCCTATGGAAAAATTGGGCGACCTTCTGGGAAACCTCTGATACGCTGGCTCGGGTAGCTTCGCCTTCTCCTTAGACAGGGCCTTCAAGCACCGGGTCTAGAGGAAATTGGGAGATCCGGCTGGTGTAGCACGTCAGCACATACTCTGTGACGTTCTTCGCCAGGGATTGCCCCTCAACATCCAGTTGGTCCGCGATGACATCGCCCACCTTGGAGAGCTTGCTACCTATTGCGCTCAACGCCTGCAGCGCTAGGTCCGGCTCTGGCTCTGGATCATCCGGGCGCACGGGGCTAAAACCCATTGGCGTCAGTGCATCATTGGCCTTGCTCAAGAACTCCCAAATCTGTAGGGAGTCCTCAGCCCTCAAACCCTTCATCTCTTCCAGGGATCTTCTGGCCGTCACCAGTTCAGAATTCTCACGGGCAAGGCGCTCAACTTCTTTGGCGTTTTGCTGAATCTTTTCAGCAACCCGCCTTTCGAGTTTTCCGAGCTCCTCCTCCCGGAGGTGGATCTTGTTCCGGCGGTCAACCAGGTCCTTCTCTCTACCCCTCACTTTCTTCTCCCTGGCAGTAAGGGCACACTCTTGTTCGTAGAGTTCCTGCCCTCGCACCCAGGTCTTCTCCTCTTCCTCTTGGCAGCGCTCTTCAAATTTCTTGGCGCGCTCCCCGAGACCCTTGTCAGCCAGAGCCACCTTCTCGGTGAGCTCCTCCTCCCTCCTCAAGACGTCATCCCGCAGCTCTAGGAGTTTCTGCTCTTCATCCTCGAGCCGTTTCTCCCTCTCTTCAAGTGCCTCTCGGCGCTTGATGAGTGCGGTGTTAATGGCCTCAAGCTATTCATGGCGTGCATCGGCCGCATTATTGGCAGCTTTAGCCTGATCGTAGATCTCCCGGGATTGAGTGTCGAGGGTACGAGTCATACTCTCCCTATCATCCAGTAACTTGCCCCAGTACTCCAGGCGGATCTTCTCCCGCTTAATCCATTCCTTGTCATCCGCTAGCCTCGACTACGCCACCTTGGTCTCAAAGTAGAGCCGATCACGCCACCACCTAAGGGTTTGGCGCTCCTCTTCAAGAGCCTTGCTGTCGTGGAAGAAGGCCAGTTGGACTTGACGTAAACTGGAACATGCGTTGTCAATGGACAGCGACAACGGGATGGGTTCCGGACCTACTGGGGTCTCCTCCGCTGGTTCCAGCGGGTCTTCAGATACAAAAATTGGGTCCCACTCTACAAGAGTGGTCCCCTCGGTCTCCATGGCACTAGGGCCGTCCTCCGGGATGGCCTCAGTCACCACCGAGGAAGGCCCCGCCGCCAAATCTTTGTTCACCCCCTCAGGCTGGGGGCCATTGACTTTGCTGGGGTACTCCGGCTCGGCCGCAGGTACCTCCGACGTCGTCGCTTCTGGAGCAGGAGCCGCTACTGGCTCCAGTCTGGGCACCTCTTCCGATGAGGGCTCAAGCTCCGTCACCTCTTCAACAACCGTCTCAGGAGCCGGAAGATCTTCAACATCGACCGGCCCTGTGGCCGGAGCTCCAACAATGATCGGCTCATCGGCCGGTGCTTCAGAGGTAGCCGGCCCAACTGTCAAAACTACCTCAGTTTCTGGCGCGCATGCCGGAGCTTCAATCACCTCCGGCTCAACAGCCGGGACTTCAGCAATTTCCGGCTCAGAGGTCGGGATTACTGCATCCTCCGGCTCAACAGCCAGAGCTTCCACCATCGCAGCACCAGAACCCGGGGCTTCAACCTCCGGGACATGTGCCGCTGGCGCATCTTCACTCCCGTGGTCCGGCGCTACCACGGGAACTACTGGGGACGAGTCGAGGTCCATGACCACGACAGCCGGCGCCGGAGCTGTCGCAGCTTCAGCCACCACTTGGGGCGGCACCGAGACAGGAGCAGAAGCTCCCGCTCTCACGGCTTCAGCCACTGTGGTCGAGGGTGGAGCCTCACTCCCCTTCTTGGAGATGCTGCAGATGATGAACGGAGAAAATCAAAAAATGGTTGCTACAATTAAAACAACTATCCAAGGTAGAAATCAAAAGTTACCTTGGGAGACTTCCGCACCAGCTTGCGCAGAACCTTTTTCCCGAACGTTCCGGGCTAGCCATAGCCGGCGTGGAAGCTCCGGAAGGCCCCCCAGAACTCGTCACGGCCACGGGTGTTTCCCGGGTCGAGACTCCCCTCGATCGGGAAGAACCCCCGGATCTGGAGGCCTCCACCGGCCCAGGAGCTGGAGTTGCACGTCCGGAGCTAACACCTCGGGAGGACCCTACTTCGGGGACAACCACGCTCCGAGAGGACCCCACCGCGGGAACAGTCGCATTCCGGGATGACCCTACTACGTGAACATTCACCGCAGCTGCTGAGGACCTTCCCCTCCGGGGAGAAGGAGCCGACGCAGAAGTTGCGGGCCCGACGGACCTTCCGTCGGCGTGCTGCAACTTCCTCTTCCGGCTCACTGGTTCATCCGCCAGCTCCTTGCCCTTGCCGACGACTTCTCCCCTCGGCTTAGGAACAGAGCCGGAGCTATCCTTGGGTACTCCGGGGATCGCTACCCTGGAGGTTGGTCTTCTCTCGACGACACCAAGGTCGTCAAGCATGGGCATCTTTCGCCGGAGCTCCCTGCTGAACTCCACTTCCACGTTCAGAGGAAGAAAAGCTGATGGCGGAGTCAAGTCGTCGCCTTCGACGTCGATGCCATGCTGGAACTTCTTAAGGTGGAACTCTAAGGTTTTCCCCACCATGTTGGACTTCAACCCGGTCTCAACCCGGTCGTCGTCCATCATGCTGTTGAGGGCCCAAGCAAGTTTCTCCCTCCTCTTCAGCGGCGCCCACCTGTTGACCAAGAAATTGCAAAATACCGCCTGAGGAGTCAATCCTCCTTCCACGCATTGGCGGATCCTGGTCAAAGCAGGGTTGAAAGCTTCTGCCAGCACCGGAGCTTCACTCCAGATCGTCGTGTCGATGCCGGGAAGACCATCGGGCAGCTCCAACCTCTCGTGCTCCTCCACCCTGAAGACTATCCAGTCTTTCTTCCAGTCATCCCACTTCCCAGAGGGAAATGACCGGAGGTACTTGAATGGGCACTTCTTGCGCTTCACGAAGTAGTAGAAGCCAAGGTACTCATTGCTCCGGCCAGTGGTGTGGACAGTGAAGAAGGTCCGGAAGAGTTCAATGCAGGGGGGATGCCCACCCACATCTCAAAGAAGTGGACGAAGATAGACACGAGGAGAATGGAGTGAGGGCCAAGGTGATACAACTGCAGACCATAGAAGTCTAGCAGCATCAAGAAAAAGGAAGAAAGAGGTGGGATCAACCCCACCATGGCGTACGA
Source organism: Tuctoria greenei (assembly GCA_036927565.1). Lineage (NCBI taxonomy): Eukaryota > Viridiplantae > Streptophyta > Magnoliopsida > Poales > Poaceae > Tuctoria > Tuctoria greenei. The sequence goes on along the minus strand of JAYESD010000003.1, from coordinate 104,674,532 downwards.
GGAGAAGTACACCATTTTGCCGGAGTGCTCCTTCTCGAACGGGAGCTCTCCAACGGCATGGACCAAGTGGTTGAAGAAGTCCGAGGACCACCCCATGAGGGCCCGGACCTTCTTCAGGTCGCCATCGGTCTTCAAGCGACTCTCGCAGAGACCCAACTCCATCGCGGCACAGCTAGGCAAGAGAAGAAAAGCGAAGCACAAGTTGGGAGTTTGATCGCAAGAACAGATGAGAGGCGTAAAAAACTCCTGACGGTGCGCACTTTCCTTCTAAAGTAAGCCCTCGCAACGCTTGGATGGAAACCGCAAGGAGGTCGAAGGTACCACCCAAAAATTCCACCCAGCCGATGACAAGCGGGCCCGGGACTACCCCGACGATCAAGTCGATGTTCTTACCCAGGTGAACGGTTGTCATCAAAGAGGCGGGAAGCCCAAAGGCGGCGGCCTGACAAGGCGCGCGGAACCGATACGGTTTTCGTATCAGGAACCGGCGACCTTCAATTGCGTGAGATCCGCACGCCAAAGATCTCATCTGCCGCACGCGGGATACGCCACGCGGCGGGGATTTAATTCTAAGTCCTTGCCAGCGGCACCCTCAAAGACCCTTGAAGACTCAGTCCAAAGGCGGAATGACTTCCCCGGAGGTAGGTCCAGGGGGCCACTTTCGGTACCCTAGAAACCGTACACCCCTTGAGGTTATAAAGATCTCAAAGGAAAATCATCTACTTGGTTTGAAGACCCTCGAAAGCCCACATGTCAGACATAACCGGACCCGCTTCTCCAACATGGTTAATCCCTGGGTCGCCATGTGTACTACCAAACCGGAGCTACCGCCCACAAGGGGGAAGCTCCGAGCCATGTACCGAAATGGCACCTCCGGACTTAGCCCCAGACCGAGAGAAGCTCCGGACCTGACACGTGTCGGGTAGCCCCGGAGCTACCTGTTTCCACAGTATGCTCCGGAGCTGCCACATGTCCAACCGTTGGATCTTCAGCCTCTAACCTCCGGGAGACCCCACAACGGCTCCGAATCTTCAAAGGGGAATCAAGGACTTCAAGACCCGATTAAGTGTCATTAATACCATATTAATGACACTTAAACGGACGATCTTAACACCAATAACGGTGCTATCAAAGCCCGTTACAGGGTCATTAAGAGCAATTAAATGTGTTAAATAAGTGTCAATACTAGTAACCGCCGGGGCCACATGTCGGGCCAGGCTAACTTGTAATGGCCTGCCCTTGTACTATAAAAGGACAGGCTGACGACACGTTCAGGGGGCTACACACACACACATACGCCAGAGACACACACACCATTGACGCTAAACACAAGCTCATACAGCTAATACAACAGCAACACAGCCGTGGAGTAGGGTATTACGCTCAGGCGGCCCGAACCACGTAAACTCTGGTGTCTCCTGTGTCAATTCCTACTCACCTTCTTGAATCTTCGCGCGCCCATACCGAACATCAAACTCCTCTATCACTTTAGCAGTGTAGGGAGATCTGCCGGTTCCAAACCACCGACATCATCCCTATAAGTCCCCGCCTGGGCAGACGGTCTCGGCTCACAAAGAGCTGGCCGCCCGCGATGTTGCTCGGGGCTGCCCCGGGATCATCGCATCGTCACCGTTCTTCGTGGGAGATTGCTACATCGTCACCGTCGTCATGCCGCCGAATGATCGCATCACCATCTCCTTTGTCTATATCATGCCTTCATCTACTTCGTCTATGTTAGGCCGCCGTCATCTTCATCAACGAAATCCTAGATCCCGAAGACACGCCACGTCGCCGCTGTTCCACGACCGTCCGGACTAGATGCGCAAAAGGTAGGTATTACGGTCTAGATCTAAACAATTATTTTGATTCTAGTATATGAATTAGATCCCGTAGAACGTGTTTTATGTGAGCGATCGTTAATCATTGTCCGATCATCTTAAAAATCACTTGGAACGCACAAGTTAGATTAAATGATACAAGATCAATATGATATTTTAGATTTGACAAAATTTATATTTTCAGTATTATTTAATCTGTTTCTCAGAATTAATAAATAAGATTAAAGCCTAGTTAATTCATAAAGTAGCAAAATAAATCCAGAAAAATTCCTAAAATTTTAGAATAAATTCTAGTAAGTTATTAATAACATTTTTAGCATATTTAATGTTCTGAAATAACTATTTTACCTCTGACTTAATGTAATTAATTCCAAACTTGATCAATTAAATAGGAAATCATTATTGAAATTTATTAAAAAGCCATGGAAATTTATATAATATTAATACAAACATATTTTCTGCATGCATCCACATTTTGCGTATCGATTAGTGGTTGCAATGCATTTATTATGTATGTTTGCTTTTGTATGTGGTTGATAGCGAGTAGACGGTTTGCTCAAGTGTTTATGATCGAGAAGCGAGTATGCGTAGATCTTTGAGTGCAAGACTTTGAGTTTATTGACCATCGGAATTGCGGGATATAAAGGCAAGTGTCCTTGAAGCATATTGATCCTGTTTTAAAAATAAATGTTTTGTTTGCAAAATTGCATGCTTGTGTCAATTTGATGGGAATCCTATGGTAGGAAGATTACTAGTGTTGTTTGACCACCCTTGTCGCCTGGAAATATGGTAGAGAGTCGGGATGAGCTTTTTACCTTTTTGTTTTGCTTAAATAAATTGGGATGGAAAAACAACTATACCACTTACCTTAATTATGTAATTATGAGATTATGATTAACGTGAACTGGTTAATATGATATGTTAATGGGTGATCTAAGCAAGCCCGGTATGTGGATGGGTTGGATGATATGGTGGTTTGCTTGCCTTAGATCTAAGGACCGGTTCATGTTAGAATATGCCGGGACAACAGTGCCACCACAAGGCCAAGTATGGGTTCGGTGTAGCTGAATAAATAGGAGCGCTGCTAGTATTGTATTGACCATTGGATGGCGCGGGGAATGGGAGTCGAGGAGGACTGCCCTGGGATCCGCATGGCACACGATGGGGCTCGTGGGTGGGAGAATGGAGATTCAAGCCTACCGGTGAAACCTTAGTGGGCCCGTACATACTAGTAGTCCCTTTTGAAAGGCTATTTTGTGATCTCTTGACCGCACACCAACGGAAGTGGGACATGGCAACATAGAGGTTCTTAGTCACCGAAAGGTGATGAAATCACGAACATGTGGGTAAAATGGTACAACCTCTATAGAGTGTTAAAAACTATCATGATAGCCATGCCCCCGGTTAAGAGCACCTGGATGACCTACATGATTAGAATTGGACTTGGAATTTTGGGATGGTTGGTATGGTTTTGGGTTGTCACTTGAGTATTGTCGGTACATGTGAGATTATGGAATTGGCATATGGTATTAATTTTATGGTTGGCTGGTATTAATGGATTGCGAATTGTTGGATTTATGGTATGATAATTACTTGGATCATAAAGGGAAATAAACTCACATAGACATGATAGGATGCTATTACATGTTTATGAAATGTACTTTTCTGCAATTAGCAATTTTATTCCAATCATTTGTTAGCCAAATGTCATCTATTTCCACACTTGCTGAGTATGACACGTACTCATCCTTGCAACCCCCCCCCCCCCCAAAAGCTACTGGAGATAATTGGGAGTACCCTGAGGATCACGCGGAGTACTAGGTTGCGTACCGTTGATTGCCTGTGGAGTTGGAGTAGCCTACGCCAGATTCTTTTCCGCTGTAATAGAATCAAGGTATTTATATTATTCGTGACATGGTTATTTCTGTATATCATTTGTGATGTTTATGTGTATGTGTGATGAACATCCTGGGCACACATACACTGCACTTGGTTCATTTTTCATAACCGAGTGTCACGGTTAGGGTTTGCGAAGTCCGGACTAGTCCGTGGTGGACACTGGACTAGTCCAGTGTGTGGTGTGTGGAAAACCCTAAGTGTTGATGGATACTGGACTAGTCCGTTAAAGTGCGGACAAGTCTGATCTGGGCACTGAAACGTTTCAGACTAGTCCGATAGATATCGGCCTTGTTCGGTGTGGTGAACATTGTGTAGAACTGAGGACAAGTCCGCATTTGGAGGGACATGTCTGATTTTAGCCAGAGAGTTTTCGGACTAGTCCAGTGGATATCGGACTTGTCCGATGTTGTGAAAAATTGTAGGACTATGGACAAGTCCGCACTTGGAGGACTTGTCCGATTTTAGTTAGAGGATTATTGAACTTGTCCGGTTGATATCGGACTTGGCCGGTGTTGTGCAAATGTGAAGTGCTGTGGACTAGTCCGCACCGGGGGGGGGGGGGGGGGGGAGGGCTTGTCCGTTTTTAGTCAGAGAGATATCAGACTAGTACGGTTGATATCGGACTAGTCCGCACATGCTGATTTTTGTGCAGTGAGTGTAATCTCTTTTGCTTCAGCTCTTGGGGTATGTTTCTCCAACACACTCCATAACAAATAATTCTAATCTTTTCAACTCTTGAGCTCTTTTCCCTTTGGATCCTCATTCTCCTTTCTTTTTGTGCTTTCTTCCTAATTGCTTAAAAACCTGCGCTCATCTCAACAATTTTGTTAGGATCTCATTTGTTTGTCATTAATCTACCAAAACCCACAAGAGCTGCCTAGATGCACTTTCAATCTCCCCTTTTTTGGTGATTGCTGACAACCAATTGAGATTACACAAATATGATCGAAAATTCAGATTTTCATAAACTGTGCACATGTGAATTTTGAGCAAAATAGTCAATGTAGAAGTAATACATATCTGCACTCTTTATGGTGGGGTGCAAAAACTATGTGTGTGTACAATAATATTGATGTGAATGAGATAAGGAGCATAATCATAACATCATCAAGGATAACAAGCACACATAGCAGTTTTAAAACATAAACCATTGATCATAGTATGACATGATCATCATTTCACAAACCATGTCCAAAAGCATGATGAGAGCATACTTTAGGTTTTACAAGATTAAAAGCATGACAGAGTAGCAACAAAAAAATAATAGAACTCTCTCTTTCTCTCTCTCTCAAACTGATGCTACGACCTAAGGCTCCCCCGCAATCTCTCCCCCTTTGGCATCAAGGCACAAAAAAGGAAGAGAAGGAGGGATCTACTCGTCGTCGCCACCTTCATCCGCGCTATTGGTCCTTTCTTCATCTTCTTCATCAGGTTGAGGAGGAGGATGAGAAGAACCACTTGTTCTGCCCATAAGGCCAAAGTAGGCAAGATCGAAAGGAGAGAGAGGTGGAAGCTCCTAAAAGTCAGAGTTAGAGTCTTCAGAGATAACTGGAGATCCAACCGGCTCAATCTCCAATTTTTTGGCATATTGCTTTGACATTGTCCTTCATGTATCTCATTTGCTCTTTTCTTGCCTTTTTCATTATGAACCTTCACCTCAGTTTTGTGGCAAGAACCAAATATAGAAGCCAAATATTTCATAATCCCACTAGCAAACCCTTTATGAGATAGAGGGGCCCTTGAGCTAGAGCGAGGTCTTGCCTCTCCTTGGGCTCTCTTAGGAGCCTCTTCACTTGATGCAGGTGAGGGAGCAGTTGGGAGAGCAGCTTGAGGCAGCTTCTGATGCCTTAAAGCAGTGTGCTCCACATCCTTCACAAACTTAATCCCTGTGACTTTCTCTATCATAAACATGATGTAGGGCCCATAGCCACATGAGCGGTTGGGGGTGCAAGAGATGTTCACCATGTCATTCCAAATGTAGTTGAAAATATCAAACTTCCATCTCTTGGTAATGACTTTCATCAAGGTTCTCAAGTAAACTTGAACACTTTATGCATCTCCATCATTAGGAGCAATAGTCTTCCGAAGCACTCGATTTAGGACAATGAAGAATGGCTTCATGTTCTTGGTTGAGGGAGGATTGTAACGGAGGCGAGTGTCATAGAGTATTTCCATCTTGTCCTTCTCCAGAGGACTGTCATTGTGGATCTCAATCTCATTATTACCGGTGTCCTCAAGATGCAGCAACCTGGAAAATTCAACATAGGTGACTGTGTATTTGGATCCATGTGTCATCCAAGTCACTCTTTCTTCACCCGAGCTGGCAAAGTAACAGGTGACAAATAATTGAGCTAAAACTTCAACATTCTAGTCGTATCTAAAGGAAAATAGGTCCTTTAGACCATGCCACTATGCAGCCTATACCACCTCATCAAAAGCATCACAACTCTTCCTTTCAAAATGGTTACAGTCAATCCACTAGCTACAAACCACCTGAGTCTTCATATTGAGGTAAATAGTGTTGTAGTAGTCCGAGTGGAAGTGACTCCAAAATCTCGTATCAGCAGTCAATTTCCCACTGCTGCAAGCATCAATCTTTCTGAATTTCCATGCCACATCACAGCCCTTGCCATTAAATCTCTCTTATGAGGAGTTCCTACTCCCTTGTCTCAGAGATGTCATCTTCAAGGGACCAATTGGGCCAGAGGCAAGCCCCTTTCCCTTGGCGTGATCCAACCATATCTCTGCCCTTGGAAGATTGTTTAGCTGGAACTTTTTGCCTCACCCGAGGTGGGTGGGTGAAGGCTCAGCAGCACAATATTGCCTCTTTTTCGTGCGATCTGTCGTAGCATGAGGCAAGAGCTCTTGATCCATCTCGGCCTCATAGTCAGAGAGGTTCTTATTTGATGTCAACATGATCCAAATCCTTTGATTTGAGGAGTTGACGGAGTTCTTGGTGCGGATTAGTCCGTGGTCTTTGTTCCCCTTGTAGTGGAGATTGATTCCCACAGAGACTTGAGTGGACTAGCGGACACTTCGCGGACTAGCCTGCAATGTGTGGATTAATCCGGAGTAACCACAGACTAGTCCATGCTGTATATATCCGAGGGTTCCTAAAAGAAATAGGAGACATAGACACACAAATATTATTGATGTATATGATCAGTAAACATACAACAATGAAGTTATGACCATAATTCATCAAGATCAAATAACTAACATAGTTTTTCAGAGAAAATAGAGAAAGATTATTTTTCAACACAATCAACTTGATTTTGAAGATGGCATACAAATATGCAAGTTTTCAAGCCACGTTCCAAGCATCGAGGATATTTAGTTCACTTTGGAGCTCACAAAAGCATTTTCAGCAAGTGGCTTGGTGAAGATATTGGCTAGTTGTTTCTCAGTTTTGATATGGGAAATGGCTACGTCTCCTTTAATTGAATGGTCTCTCAAAATGTGATGTCAGGTATCAATGTGTTTGGTTCTAGAGTGTTCAACAGGGTTATGGGCAATTTTAATTGCACTCTCATTATCATAAAGGAGAGGAATACGGTTCATATTGTAACCGTAGTTCCTTAGAGTTTGTCGCATCCAAAGGAGTTGTGCACAACAACTCCCGGCTGCAACATACTCTGCTTCGGCTGTGGACAAGGCCATATAATTTTGTTTCTTGGAGGACCACGAAACTAGGGACCTACCCAGGAACTGGCAAGTTCCTGAGGTACTTTTTCTATCTACCTTGCATCCGGCATATTTGCATCGGAGTATCCAATGAGATTGAACTTTGAGCCTTTATGATAACAAAGGCCTAGGTTGGGTGTATAAACTAAATATCGCAAGATCCTTTTGACAGTTGTCAAATGACATTCCTTAGGATTGGGTCAAAATCTTGCACACATACATACACTCAACATAATATCAGGCCTAGATGCATATAAATAAAGTAAAGGGCCAATCATGGAGCGATATCCCTTTTGATCCACGTTAGGTCCATCTTCATTGAGGTCTAAGTGTCCATTTGTCGCCACGGGAGTCTTTATGGGCATCGCTTTGCCCATGCCAAATTTCTTGAGAATGTCTTGGGTGTACTTTGTTTGGCTTATGAACGTTCCTTCCTTTAGTAGTTTCACTTGGAATCCCAAGAAGTATCTTAGCTCTCCCACCATGGACATCTCGAATCTATCTGTCATGATTTTACTAAATTCTTGACAAAAGATTTGTTGGTTGAACCAAATATAATATCATCAACATAAATTTGACAAATGAATAAATCATCATCAAAGTGCTTGGTAATCAAGGTGTAATCAGCTTTACCAATTTTGAAGCCATTTTCAATCAAGAAGTGTCTAAGGCACTCATACCAAGCTCTAGGAGCTTGTTTGAGGCCATAGAGAGCCTTACACAGTTTGAATACATGGTTGGGGAATTCCTATTCTTCAAACCCGGGGGGTTGCTCCATGTACACCTCCTCCTTGATCCGTACGCTGATGAAGGCGCTTTTGGCATCCATTTGATATAGCTTGAAATCATGGTGAGTAGCATGTGCAAGTAGTATACGAATTGATTCAAGCCAAGCTACGGGAGTAAAAGTCTTGTTGAAATCCAAACCTTCGACTTGTGAGTAACCTATGGCCACAAGTCATGCCTTGTTCCTTGTCACCACTCCGTGTTCGTCCTGCTTGTTGAGAAAGACCCATTTAGTGCCGACAATGTTGAACTTGGGTCTTTCAACAAGTCCATATTCCTCTTGAAGTTATTCAATTCTTCGTGCATCGCCATCACCCAGTCGGGATCTTTTAATGCATCTTCAACCCTGTATGGTTCCCAAGAGCATACAAGAGAATATTATTCACAAAAAATTTGCTATACGAGATTGATTTGTCACTCCCTTTTGGACATCACCAATTATGTCGTCGACGGGGTGATCTCTTTGTATGCTTTGGTGTACTCTTGGATGTGGCACTTGTGGTCTTGCATCCTCATTATCATCATCTTCTTCGTCTCCCCCTGGTTAGTTATCCTCATTGTTGTTTTGATTATTTTGATATCCTTAAGGTTGATCTTGTGTGGAAGCTCCCTCTTGATAATTTTCCTCCGTTTGTGGTTCATCTTCTTCATTCGGATTTTGAGGTGCTGCTTGTGGTCGAATCTCGCTCAGAGCCATTCTTCTTAATCCTTGACATGGAGCTTCTTCTTGATCTATCACACACTGGTCAACTTGCTCTACTTGAGAGCCATTAGTTTCATCGACCACCACGTCACGTGCTACTTTAACATGTCTAGACGCTTTGTTGAAGACAAGATAAGCGTAGGAGTTTGAATCATAGCCAAGTAAGAAACCTTCATCAGACTTCGAAGACCTAGGCTTCTTGTTGAGAATATAGCATTTTGAACCAAAAACTCGAAAGTATGAAATGTTTTTTTTTGTTACTGATGAGTAGTTCATATGATGTTTTCTTGAGTAGACGATGAAGTATAGTCAGTTTATGGGATGACAAGCGATGTTAACTGCTTTAGCCCAAAACCGGTTCGAAGTCTTGTATTCATCAAGCATTGTCCTCGCCATCTCAGTGAGTGTTTTGTTCTTCCTTTTGGCTACTCCATTTTGTTCAGGAGAATATGGTGCTGAAAATTCATGCTCTATTCCTTCCTCATCTAGATACTCCTCAACTTGAGTGTTCTTGAATTATGTACCAATGTAACTTTGTATGTTCTTGATCTTCAATGAGAATTCATTTTGAGCTCACCTGAGAAACTTCTTGAGTGTTCCTTGAGTTTTTGACTTATCATGCAAAAGGAAAACCGACATGAAGCGTGAAAAATCATCGACAATGACTAAACCATATTTATTACCACCGATGCTTATATAAGCAATTGGACCAAATAGGTCCATGTGAAGGAGCTCGAGTGGTCTTGCTGTAGTTATGACATTCTTCGCGGGATGAGGTACTCCTACTTGCTTTTTGGCTTGGCACGCGCTACAAGGCCTGTCTTTCTGAAAAATGACATCCTTTAAACCTCGGATGTGATCGCCTTTCTGAAGTTTTTGTAGATTCCTCATACCAACATGTGCTAACTGTCTATGCCACAACCAACCCATGGTTGTTTTTGCAGTCAAGCATGCGTCAATTTGGCTTTATCTTTGTTGAAGTCAACTAGATAAAGTTTTTCTTTTAACACACCCTTGAATGCAATAGAGTTATCACTCCTTCTAGAGACGGTCACACCCTCATTAGTGAATAAACAATTATAACCTTTGTCACATAATTGAGATATGGACAAGAGGTTATAATCTAAGGAGTAAACATGTAAAACATGAGAAAGTGTATGCTGTGATGAAATTGCAATTTTACCGGTACCTAGCACCCTTCATTGACTATTATCACCGAAATAGATGGCTTCACTTGAGTTTTCGTTTTGTTCATATTCAACGAACATTTTTCTTGCTCTGGTCATTTGATTTGTGCGTCCACTGTCTAGCACCCATTTTGCTCTACCGGATGAATAAGCCCGTGAGAAGAAATTATGCTTTGGTTTTAGGTACCCAAGCTTTCTTGGCTCCTTTGAGGTTAGTCACAAGTGATTTGGGCACCCACACATGAGACTTGGTGTTCTCATGGTGTGGCCCAACATACTTAGCATAAGCTTTACCATAACCATTTTTCATAAGCACATATGAAGCATCAATGGTTCTAAACAAGTTTTGTTGTCCATATGAGTTTACAATGTTCAATTTATTAAACGCATCATGTTTTCCAACTCGGGGAGAGTTTCCCTTGACAAAAGCAATGTGATCCTTGTTGATCTTGTGGCTTCTAGCGTTTTGCCTTTCACAATAAGAGTACCCAATGCCATATGTAACATTAGGAGGTCTTGTGACCGAGTATGCACTGGGTGCATACTTGACCTTCTCCTTGTCAAATATGCCACTCTGGGAGGGATGCTTGTCTTTTGTCAAGTTGGGCTTTTCTTTCAAGTTCATGTTATTTTTAGCACATATACATGTAATGACATTTTCAGATTTTATATGTTGAGAAGTTGAGCTTGAAGAGGATGAAGAGCCACTTTGCTTGAGTGATTCAACTTGTGTCTCAACGATCTTGTTAACTTTGGTTAAGTTAGCAAGTTCATCCTTGATAGACACGTTTGAGTCTTTTAACTTCAAACAAGTTTTCCTGCTTGAAGCTAACTCAAGTTCCAGCGATTTACTTCTCTCCTTTTCAAGCTCAAGGAGCTTTTCAATATTAATATATTCCTCCTTCTGGAGAATGATCATATCATCTTGGCGATCGACTAGCTTCTCCTTATCAACAAGCTTATCCATTAGAAATTTCATCTTAGAAGCAGTCTTTTTATCTAAACCACGAAGCATATATTCATCATCACTAGAATTACCAATATCACTAGTGAAGGAATGCAAGGAGGAAGATTTAGTTATGACCTTTCTTTTTCCTTCCTTGGCCATTAGACATGTGTGGTCGGTGTCCTTGCATGCGCCCATGGTTGGAAAAGGTGTGGATTTCTTGGAAGGCTTCTTGATGGCTATAGTGGCCATCTCCTCTTCTTCTTCAGATGAGGACTAATCATTGGAGTTCCACTCCTTCCCTAGATGTGCTTGGCCATATTGCTTCTTCTTCTTGAATACTTTCTTTTGTTGAGGCTTGTTGTCTTTACTCTCCCTCTTATTATCTTCATGTGCACAATCCAGTATGAAAGATCATACTCTCCACAATTATAGCATGCACGTCTCATCTTGGGTCTTGGTTTGTCCCTATGTCTTCCTTCATTTGAGCTGCCACCCTTTCATCTTCTCATCATTTTCTTGAACTTTTTCATGAACACAATCATGCCTTCTTCGTCGACATCACTGCATTCATCATCATCATCATATTCTTCATGAGCTTCTCGTGCTTCTTTTGATGCCAGCTTGCAGGTTGCTTTTAGACCAACCCCTTTCTTCATTGCCGAGGTAACATTAGCAAGTTCCTTGACAAGCTTGGCTTCCTTCTCCATCATTTCGAAGTTGATGATCTTGCCAAGAAGTTCGTCCAGGGTCATTTTTTGATACCCCATACTTTCTCTAATCATAGAGCAAAGTGTCAAGTTCTAAGGCATGAATGGCTTAAGAATCAGTCTTACAACTTCATGATCTATCCACTTCTTGCTACCGTATGCTCTGACTTTGTTGATGAGAGCCTTCAATCGATTGCGCATATCTTGAGGTGGTTCATCTTATTCTATGGCAAATCTTCGCAATTCACCTCCAATCATCTCAATTTTGGCTACGCGTACATCACGATCACCTTCATGTGCAGTTTTGAGAGTATCCCAGATTTCCTTGGCAATCTCGAGTATGTCCACCTTTGTGAACTAGACTCGGCACAATGATGATGTAATTACAGCTGTGACTTGAGCATTTCGATGAATGGCTTGTTTTCTACTTTGAGTTAGCTCTTCATCATCATCTAGAATATCTATCCTTATACACACTATATGCCAAAGACTTGGGTTAAGAGATATTAGGTGCATTTTTATGTTTTGTCTCCACATTGAATAGTCATTTCCTTCAAAGAAAGGGGCTTTGCCTAAAGGAATTGATAAGTAATGACTATTATTAGAATTTAGACACTCATAGTTAAAAGGATATCAGGAGTAGTTTGTGTGACTACTCCCTTGTCTTCTCATCTTGAGTCTTCTTCTTCTCTTTTGGAGAGAGTGCCTTCTTCCACAGAAGAGCCTTGAGTTCAAGCATCTCTTCATCATCGTCCTCACGGTCCTGAATGGCATCGAGGAGTTTCTCCAGCTTTTGGTTCTTTTCATCATCACCCTTTTCGTTGTTGAAGCTCTTGTGTACATATTTGATGTTTAACATTGTCTCTTCGAGCGGTAAGTCTCTTTTGAAGAGTTTGGCTCTGATACCATTTGAATGTAGCCTAGAGGGGGGTGAATAGGCTTTTGGAACTTTTGTCGAACCATGAAACACTTAACAAATAGATCAAATACGGGGAGGCCAACCTAGTCCCTTATGGTGGTCTGGTGTGCGCGGACTAGAAGATCAAAGGAAATCTGAAATTCTACTTCTAGGGATCTATGCTCCGGAAATCAATTGACAAGTCAAGTGTATTGAGACAATGAAACAATATATTGCAATAATCAAGTTTGATACAAAGTTTCAATGTGAATAGTTCAATACTATGCAAACCCTAGAATATGATGTGAAGTAAACAAGAACACGTGAGACACAAGATTTATCCTGAGGTTCGATTCCACGGAGGAATCGACGTCCCCGTTGAGGAGTCCAGGGAGGACCGGGTCTTCACTAACCCTTCCCTCGGTGAATCACCACGGAGACCGATTCTCAATCACTAACCACACAGGGGTAAATAACTTGTTCAATGGGCGTTCCCACAAGTTGCGGGCTCCACAAGAATTAAAGCAATGAACACCAACAAACACACTCAAAAGATGTACAATAAACAATGAGAGTGTGCGAGAGATCAAATCCAAGAGCTCAAGATCATGTAGAACAAGTTCTCTTCTTTGTCCAATCCCTAATCCTCAAAGATTTGATCCTTTTAGGTTTACAATGAGTTGAGAGATGTATTTTTGGGCTCTTGGGAGGTGTGATAGCGTAGGAAGTCGAGAGAGGGTGTTGTATTGCCGTACACCTCTATTTTTATTAGGGTTTTTAAATATTACTGTTAGGGTTTGCGAAGTCCGGACTAGTCCGGTATGTGGTGTGTGGAAAATCCTAAGTGTTGATGGATACCAGACTAGTCCGTTAAGTTTTGGACTAGTCCGATCTAGGCACAAAAACTTTTCGGACTAGTCCGGTTGATATCAGACTTGTCCGGTGTGATGAACACTATGTAGAATTGGGGACAAGTTCACATTTGGTGGGAATTGTTCGATTTTAGTCCGAGAGTTTCCGAACAAGACCCGTGGATATCGGACTTGTCCGGTGTTGTGAAAAATTGTAGGACTAAGGACAAGTCCGCACTTGGAGGACTTGTCTGATTTTAGTCAGAGGATTATTGGACTTGTCCGGTTGATATCGGACTTGTCCGGTGTTGTGCAAATGAAAAGTGCTGCTGACTAATCCGCACTGGGGGGGGGGGGGGGGGGGGGCTTGTCCGTTTTTAGTTAGGGAGATGTTGGACTAGTCCAGTTGATATCGGACTACTCCGCACAGGCTGATTTTTGTGTAGTGAGTGTAATCTATTTCACTTGAGCTCTTGGGGTATGTTTCTCCAACACACTCCATACAAAATTATTCTAATCTTTTCATCTATTAAGCTCTTTTCCCTCTGGATCCTCATTCTCCTTTTTTTGCTTTCTTCCTAATTGCTTTAAAACATGCGCTCATCTCAACAATTTTGTTAGGATCTCATTTTTGTCATTAATCAACCAAAACTCACAAGGGATGCCTAGATGCACTTTCATTCTTTCAAGTTGGGTTGATTTCCATTGTTGCCATTGTTGGTGTACCCTCCTTGAAAGAATTGGCGTGGTTGGCCCCACCCTTGACCTAATGGATGATAGCTATTGTTGTTTCCATTGTTGGCTAGGTATATGGCATCCTCACAGATTTATGGGTAGTCATTGCCCAAATGGCCCGTGTTGCCATAGACTTCACAATTGATGTGAGAGCCTAAGGCATAGGCATTTCCGCATACTCCACCATTGCCTTGTCCATCAATTTTCTTCATAAGGAGGTCTAATTTAGCAGCGATCATGTCCATCTCCTTCAAGGTGTGCATGCCTCGCTGGTAGGTATGGAGACGCTCATCGCTCCAACCCATGTTTGACACCATCTTTTGAATAAAATCTTTGGCTTTTGGCACTGTCAATGAGAAGAAGGCACCTCCAGCAGCAGCATCAACATGGTCACGGGCGGAAGGGATCAACTCATCGTAGAAGTTTTGGATAATGAGCCAGTCATACATCTCATGGTTGGGACAGGCTAGGATGTACTCCTGAAGCCTTTGCCATGCCTCGGAAATAGATTCTTTTGCATCATGCTGGAAGCTGGAAATTCTTCCACATAGGGCCTTGGTTTTTCCTAATGGAAAAAACTTGGCGAGGAATGTTGTATAACATTTCTCCCAAGTATCTACAACACTTCAGTTTGGTTAGAACCACTGTTTCACTCTCCCAAGTAGAGAGAATGGGAATAGCCTAAGGCGGACAACATCAGGCGATACGTCCTTAATCTTAAAAGTGCTGCAGATCTCAAGGAACTGTTGTAGGTGAGCACTTGCATCCTTGTTAGACTTCCCACAAAATAGGTTGGCTTGCACCATAGTGATAAGGCCAATCTTGATTTCGAAGTTTACATCTCCTGTGTTAACAGTAGCCCAACAGGCATATTGTTAGCAGAGGGAGCTGCAAACTCACGAAGGGTCTTTTGGGCCAATAGCGTGGTTGTGATTGGTGCAGTTGTCCTGGCTTGCTTTGCCACTCGAAGCTTCTGAGGAGTAACGACACGAGGTCGATCTCTCCGAAGGGATTCGGGATCTTCAATAAAGTTTTCCGACAAGCGAAGACCAGACATACACTACCTTGTTTTCACATAAAATGTGAAAACAAAGAAGGGTCGTTCTACTAAAACCTACCAGGGTCCCATCCTATTCGCTCAATCATGTAATACTTTAGCTTCCTTCCCCAACAACGGCGCCAGAGTCGCTTGTTGATATTTCCTACGCACTACTAACAATTCATCTCTAGCAGTGGTGCCAGAAATGCTTGTTGGTAGGTTTTAATTCTTAAATGAAGGTACGCAAGCGCACGGAAACTATCGATGTAACATTTCCTCTTTAAAGAGTATTCCTAAAGGGTGTCATTTATATTTTCCCAAAGGAAGGCTAGATGGAAGTAAAACAATCATCAAGTGGAGAGGCTAGGTTGGTCTAGGTAGGGTTCTAGCAAGGATGGGTTAAATGATGTGTGGAGGTAGTGTGACACAAACAAGAGCATTCTATCCTAAGGGGATAAATGAGGTAATAGAGGGATTAGGCTAAAAGTTAGGTAGATACTCCTACCATGCTTCTAATGTACATATACATAGCCCAAGTTAGTTACTAATGATCATGTTAATTATGAATTCTCATGCTAAGTAGATTAACACATTGGGCACGGGTTTACCCCTAGCAACACTAGGCGACTCCCGCCAAGAGCTTGTGGCATAGCGGAACGTGGAGGATTACAAAGGACAGATGGGGCTGTCACCACCTACTTCCTACCTCTTCAAGGGTCTACGAGACATTCAACGCTACTCTCTATCCTAGCACCATACTAGCATGTTAAGTAATTACCTTAAGAGCCTAGGCACAAGCCATCCTAAGGCAATGAACTAAAACATCGTTGAACCAATGATAATTCATAGCATAAGTGATTCATATTAACATAGTCATATCATAGCTAATTAGACTATAGTGGAGGTTTATAGTGTTTATGGTTATGTAATAAGAATGGTATAGCACAATCATAAATACTATTCCTACCACATATATGGAATCCACAATCAAACAAGAAACTCTTCATCCAAGTATATGAACAATGGAAGACTAAAGATAACATCTTTATTATGAATAAAATCACAAATACAAATACGAATATGGGAGAAATACCTTTCTCTATTGGGAAGAGACTCCTTCTACTCCTCTTCTACTTGGACTATATACTAGAGATTGTCCTCTCTACAGCCTATACTCCTCTGAACCTATGGAGAGTAATGAATACAATGGAAGAATACTCAAGTGGTGTGTGTTGAAGAGGGGTGAGGGGTCCTATTTATAGCTTGGAGAAGGGTCAGTTCTGTAGGATCGAAGAGCACGTGTAAAGCTACCAGAGGGGGGTGAATGATAGATTAAAACCTTTTTAGCAGAAGCAATGAAAACCCCATCGGCAGAAAATTGATCTGTTAATGAAATCGTGTGTGCAACTAATCTAAACTTGATCAATTGTAGCAAAACCAGTTTAGATTGTGGAGAATTATGTCACGAAGACGTCACAACAAGAATCACGAAAATTCGTCAAGTAAAACTCAAGTTACGATCGAAAGATTGAACAAAGTCAATCTGTTGTACCCGAGAAAAACCAGATCTGCAACACTGCAAAGAAACTTGTGTGTATCTAAAACCACAAATCTAATGACCGTAAACATTTCAAAGATGATACACAATCAAGTTGTGAAGAGAACCCAAAAATAATCACATCAATTGGATCTGTAAAACTCGAGTTATGATAAAACCACCAAAAGCAAGGTAGTGTTGTGCAAAAACTTGATGAGAAAGACTTGACGAAAACAAGTCGGACAAACAAGGAACAAAAGTTCCTTTAAACTACGAATTTTATTGATCAAACCACAAGAGGAACAGCCCCAAAGTCGTGCCCCATGAGCTATGTCCTCCATTGCTTATATAACCAATCCTAAGGCCAACCCAATCCCAACTAGGACCCAAATCCTACTTAGATTCAACCGAAACATTCCATAACTGCTCAAGAGTCTTCTATACACAGATAGAAGCAATATTGAGACTTCCAAACACTTTGGGAACGTATCCCACATTCCTAAAACATCTCAACTTCGCGACCCATATGAAATCATATCATAACCAACTCAAATCTTTCCATATTTGAGTCAAACCCGACTAAGCTGCAACCTGGGTCCATAACCTAGTCGGTTGGATCTTTCCGACCAATTTTTTACATCCACATATCTTCATCACACCTCGGAACCATGTAGCCACGTCTATGCACTCCTTGCACATGTGCAAACTTCTTCCAACGGCATCCACGGTACCTTCATATGCATTGTTCTTGATTCAGACATGCCGCACGACCTCCTGATCAACTCAACCACAATCCCCCCGAACTTGGTTGTTGAACCTCATCTTCTCCCTAAGACTAGTTCAATGGATCTCATCACCAGCCATGTCTTGAACTCAAGCAACACTTGCACATGAATAAACAACCAATACTTCCGAGCACAAGTCGTCAACTTGACTCATGTTAGTTTTGAAACCACAACACCTTACGTGAGCACCTCACATAAGCATGTTGCAAACCATAGCAAAATGATATCAGCCATAACCCCCAAAATACACCAAAAACATAGTAAGAGAATACTAAGTAAGCTTTCCATAAATGTAAATCAAGTTTGAATCATCTCAAGGTAAAAGCAAAACCATTGCAATCTAGCACCGGACCTTGCCAAAGCTAACTGGACCTTGAGATGAAGCTTAACAAAGCTAGCAGGACCTACCACCGGAGCTTACCAAAGCTAGTCGAACCTAGCGCTGGAGCTTACCAAAGATAGTCGAACCTAGCGCCGGAGCTGACCAAAGCTAGTCGGACCCAACCACAGCAAGTCGGACCTAACCGAAATAAGTCACACCTAGACAAAGAATTGGACCTAGTCAAAGAAAGTCGGACCTTACGTCGGACCTTGATGGAGCTACCCAAAACAAGCTGTACATATTGTTGGACCTTGCAGGAGCTCGGACCTAGAGTCCGACCTCGTTAAAAGGGTGTTTTGGCAGTATTCGAAACTTTTGACGTCATAGCCAATGTATTAAGCACACATAGGTCTCACAATCTCCCCCTTGATGAATTCATTGGCAACACCACTTAGAATTTGAACATTGGCTTATTCAAATGAAAAGTTTTGAAAACCAAATTCACCCCCCCCCCTTGTAAATCAAAAATAAAATAAGAAGAAAAGCAAAAAAATTCTCCCCCTAACAAGAGTCTTGCCAAAACACTTGTGAATGTGTGATTAATTTCTCCCCCTTTGACAATGTATTCAACAAGGTACAAAAGTGAAATTTTAATTCTTTATGAGCATATTATAACATATACATATGAAACAAAGATCATCCAAGTCATACTATCAAATAACTTACACTATAACATCAATGAGATACATAAAGTAGTGTAAGCACTGCTAGATATCAAGATTAATTTTCAATTTAAGCAAGTCACGATCTCACAAAATTGACTAATTCAAAACATGAAAGCATGACACTTGTTGCTGTAGTTTTCATTGTTCAATATCATTTAAAGCTCAAATTTTGATCATATATCATTTGCAAGAGATTATAAACCGCCTCTTCCTTATTCTAATCAAGCAAGCCAAGCCTATGTCATTTGACAATCAAAAGCTTAAGGACATGGTTTTAGTCATACACATCTTCTTCCAAGTTCATATCGAAGTGCAATGATAAGCCATCTCAAAAGAAGAAGTGTGATGCATGCATATCTCTTGATCTTTTCTCAATTTTTCATTTGATCATAAAAACTCAACATGTTAGTTGATTACTTGAATAATTCTTTATGATTAAAAGCACTTTTTATCATAC
The DNA here is from genome assembly GCA_036927565.1 of Tuctoria greenei. Taxonomy (NCBI): domain Eukaryota; kingdom Viridiplantae; phylum Streptophyta; class Magnoliopsida; order Poales; family Poaceae; genus Tuctoria; species Tuctoria greenei. The sequence continues at coordinate 104,655,430 of JAYESD010000003.1, read as the reverse complement.
AACATGTTCAAAACTGCAAGAAAGTTCGATCATCACCAGATTTAGTGTAAGTAATTATTCCAATTACTAGTCATGGCAAAAACTACAAATGTATAACACGAGTATTGTAGTAAGAACTTTCAGCATGTAAAAAGAATCACAAAGTCATATACGCATGAAATACTATGTTCACATTATTTTAATTTCAGATTCACACATAGACTTCCCAAGTTTCAAAACTCCCCCTCAGCTTAAGCCATGATGATGCATAACCCCTATTTCACTACAAATGTAACAAAAATGAGTGAAATCCAAAGGTTTTGTAAAAATGTCAGCCAATTGTTGTTCGGTATCTACATGGTGAAGCACAATGTTTCTTTTTTCAACATTATCATGGAGAAATTGATACCTAATATCAATGTGCTTTGTTCTAGAATGTTGCACAGGATTTTAAGCAATGCAAATATCACTAGCTAGTGTTATCACAAAACAATGGAACACCATCTATATCAACCCCATAGTCCTTCAGCATTGTTTTATAGACTTAGTCATGTTTGCCTAGGTTTAAAAAAACTTGTCATAATTTAATAGGTGAATTGGCATGTAGAAACTGAATAGTGATGATCCTCTATGAGCAAACAATGGGCTGCTACAAATATGTGAGAGTATTATGCTCTCAACTATTCTATGCACTCATTCAAACTAAAGAGAATCGTCACCTTCATTGGGTGTAAGTTATTCTTTTGTGGCTAAAAGGTGCGATGTACCTTAACCGAGGAATGACAAGATCACATCCAATGTATATTGGGTGCAAGTTGTTACTATGTGGCCAGAAGGTATTTTATACCTTAGCAAAGGAACAACGGATCATGCTCAACCTATGTTGAGTGCACGTCATCCCTTTTTGGTTATAGATATGTTGTACCTTAGCCAAGAATGACGGATCACACCAAATGCATGAAAGGTACAAGTTATTCCTTTATGGAAAAAAGGTATGATACACCTTAGCCAAAGAATGATGGAACACACTCAATGCATGTTGACATGTCATTCCTTTGTAGATAAAGGTTATTATTACCTTAGCCATGGAATACCAAAGTACACTCAATTCATGGGAGACTGTGAAGTGCGAATAAGCAACATCAACAACACTTTCTTCAACAATAGTCATGGTACACGAGGGAGGCAACAAAACATCGGCACTCAACCCTCTATATTCAAATAAATCCACGCTGCAACAAGGATAGACCAACCTCATGGCCTACCTCCATCGTAAGGGATTCAATCCCTATCGCAGAACATGATCAAGAACGAGCTTAGGAGAGGACCCCCACATGAGTAACTTGTATCACACCCATTGCATTTTAATTTCCATCCATTCATCCACCTTGCATCTAAAAAAATTTATTAAAAACTTAAAAGTAAGTAATGTAGATTTTCTTTCAATCAAATAAAGATGTGTGGTAAGAATGAATTAGAATTCACATAGATGAAATGATGAATAGTTGCCCCGTTTAATTTTCCAATGTCTCTAGTTTACATCTTGCTACTCTCCAAATATTGCTTTCATTGACCAAAATTAACTTTGCCTTAATTAGGAATTGTGGGTAGCAAAAGCTTAATCTAATTCTAGGTTGTTGTGAGATATGATATAGTGATAGGGTCCGCTATTCCTAGTTTGAAAGTAAAACTTATATTTATGGAGAAATATTAAAAAGGTTTAAGTTACCCTCATTTGATTGGAAATACCTAGCAAAGCCATATGATATTTTACATTGGTAAACCTTATGCATATGCTATTTGCCTTCACATTGAGCCCAGTCAAATAGTATAGTCCTATGTGAGAATTCATTCATTACTTTTTGAAGTCAAGACTTCACTTGCACATGCTAAAACTTCTACACTAGAAGTTAGCAAAATTCCATCCATTCATCATTCCACAATAAATAGAGAAACTCCATGCCTTTCATACTTAGTACTCACTTCAATTTTATTGCATAAAAAAGGGAGTAGAAGACGTGGCTACAAGAAAAAAAAAAGAAAATGCATGCTTACATAATAAGAATGAGAAAAAAAAAGAGAAAAAATAGCCATGTTTCATCCATGCAATGAAGAGAGTCCACATCAAAAAGGTGTCATCTCAACATCCACATCCACTTCCACTCCATCACACATGCACAAGTCTTGAATCAAAATGTTTTGAATTGATTTCTCCTAAGGCTTACTCTTTTGACTTAGCAATATTATGTGTTGAAAATATGCCTACTATATTCCCTACCAAGCTCCATATACAAGACTTATTTAGTGGTAGGATTAGTATAGGCAAAATTGCCTCCGTAAGGACATATTTCCACACTCACAAAGGAGTGATTGAGAGAATCAATTGAGGTACTTAGAATCTAAATTGAAACTCTTCAGAATTTGAGTGGAACTTGATCTCTAGGCTATGCTTGCTCCATTTACCGTTCTATCTTACATCCACCCATGAATACGAGAAGGCATAAGCCCCATAATGACTTATGGTGGGTGAAGTACCATAGCCAATTTTTGCAATACTAGGTGGAGTATTTTGTTGTGCACATGGTACTTTTGAAAAGTAGAACATAGTAGTAACTAATGATCATCAACATAAAGTCTTGACTTTGCTCAGGACGAGCAAAGGATAAGCTTGGGGGAGTTTGTTCATGGCTGTTATATTCCAATTTCACCCATCAATATAACTCAATTATGTGAAGGAAAGATAATTTCTTACACACATCACCTTTGTATTTAACCTATTTCAACTTGTCTTCGGAAGAATAGTGCATGCAGACATTTTATGCAGGAAATGAGGTAAAAGAGGGGGAGCAATCCTATAAACTATCATCCCAGCTAATCAAGCGCTGACACGTGGCATCACATGGTTCAAATGGGCCACAAAGAGTAGTATTCGAGTCCATCCAATGGTGCATCACTCATATCAGCCAAGGGGACCCACCTGGAAGTCACCCAGAGGAAGCACACTAGAATTAGTCAACGTTCCAGTTTGGCCGAACTCCCTGTTCGACCGAAGTGAATTTTGTGCCAAACTCGGTCAACTTCCATGTGTTGACTCCTTATGGTGCCCTGATCATGATGAAGACTGATTCTCAAGCTTTTGCGGGTGAGAACCGACCGTTCTCCAGCTATAAATAGGACCCCCTACCCTCACATCACACACACACACCACTGAGCATTATTCTATTGTATAAACTATTCCATAGTCATAGAGGAGTTTAGGCTGTAGAGAGGAGAGTCTCTAGTCCTTAGTCAAAATTAGGAAAGGAGTAGAAAGAGTCTCTGTTCCCAATTCTAATTGGGAAAGGTATGGCTCACATACTCATTATTGTATTTGTGACTTTATGCATAACAAAGATGTTATCTTTAGTCTTCTTTTATTCGTATACTTGGATGAAGCTTTTCTTGTTTTATTGTGGATTCATGTATGTGGTAGGAGTAGTCTTTATAATTATGCCATAACATTCTTATTCTGTCATCATAAAAACTACAAACCTCCACTATAGTCTAATTAATTATGATATGATCATTTTAATATGAAAAACTTATGCTATGTCTCAACATTGGTTCAGCGATGTTTAGGTTAGTCATTGCCTTAGGATGGCTTGTGCCTAGGCTCTTAAGGACTTTACATGATATGCTAGCATGGTTCTAGGATAGTTAAGTAGCGTTGGATGTCTTGTAGACCCACAGATCTAAGAGGTAGGCAGTAGGTGGCGACAGCCCTATCTGTCCTTGTAATCCTCCACGTTCGGTCTCTTGGCGGGAGTTGCCTAGTACTCTAGGGGTAAGCCCGCGCCTGATGTGTTGAACCACTTAGCATAAGTATTCACCATTCACAAGCTCATTAGTATCCAACCTTGGATATGTATATGTATATTAGAAGCGTTGTAGGAGCAACTCACCAACTATTAGTCTAATCTCCATTAGGACCCATCTACCCTGTACAATAGATTGCTTATGTGTGTGTTACACTACCTATATTACCAACTTACCTTCGTCTTGATAATTGATTAGTATCCCATAGCTTGATCATAAGAGTAGTGTTTACTTTACTCCATTGCCTTCCTTTGGGGTAAATATGGTACCCTTGGGAATACTCATGTGTGAAATGTTAAAACGGTATCTTCCATGCGCTTGCGGACCTCATCTCTTACTAGAGATGATATGTGGTGTTAAGAAATACCAACATGCATTTCTAGCGCCGTTGATGGGGTTGATTTGTTAGTGTTTCTTAGGAGCCATCAACAGGCTACCCAAAATTCAGAAGCTAATAACATCGTTCCTGCTCCTAATTTTGATCCACAACCGGCACCGACGATGACTCTTGCTGGTCCAGATCATCCTCAAGCTACAAGCTCTTCTATTTTGATGAACATGAAGAACAAGTAGATTGTGAAGTATCTACTCCCCACCGGATCATGAAAAGCCATTCTCCACAATAAATTATTGCAAGCTTGCACAAACGGGTCACACGGTCCAACTATGATGAGTTCAAAACATAAGATGAGTATGATGGGAGAACACACATACTTTCTGGGGCAGCAAAACAAGCAAACCAAGGAGGGAATTTTCGTGCATCAAACGAACTACATGAAAGACCTTCTTAAGCGCTTCAACATGGACAAAGCAAGCCTCTTCGAACACCAATGGGAACTGCAACGACGCCTAAACTTGATGAAGATTGTGAAATCGTGGATAAAAAAGAATATAGAAGCATGATTGGGTCACTTTTGTACCTCATGACATCAAGACCGGACATACAATTCAACATATGTCTTTTTGCATGATTTCAAGCTTCTCCACGTGCTTCACATCATCAAGCCATCGAAAGAATTATCACATACTTAAATGGAACTCAAGAATTTGGCATTTTCTTCCTTCTTCCTGAACCGTTAATTTGAAAGTTTTTTTGGATTCTGATTTTTGAGTTGTAATATTGATAGGGAAAGTACTTCAGGTGCTTGTCATTTTCTTGATAATTCACTCGTTGATTGGTCCTCTAGAAAACAAAGTTCAGTTGCACAATCTACGGCTGAATGAATACATAGCTGCTGCTAGCCCTTGCTCACAAATTCTTTGGATTATTCCAAAACTTAAGGACTATGGGGTTAATTTAGATAGTGTTCCACTGTTTTCTGATAACACTAGTGCTATTTGCATTGCTAAAAACCTCGTGCAACATTCTAGAACAAAGCACATTGACATTAGGTATAACTTTCTCTATGATAATGTTGGAAAAGGAAACATTGTGCTTCACCATGTAGACACCGAACAACAATTGGCTGACATTTCTACAAAACCTTTACATTCCACTCGTTTTTTGTTTCATTTGTAGTGAAATAATATGAGCATAGTTTTTCATACATATATGACATTTTGATTCCTTTTAAATGCTGAAAGTTCTTACTACATTACTCGTGTTATACATTTTGTAGTTTTTGCCATGACTAGTAATTGGAAAAATCACTTACATTAAATCTGGTCATGATCGAACTTTCTTACTGTTCTGAACTTGTTGCATGCTCACAAGTTCTTTTAATAATAAAAATTAATCAATCAACTATCCACATGTTGAGCTTTTATGATCAAATAAAAAATGAGAAAAGATCAAGAGAATATGCATGCATGGCACTACTTCTTTTGAGACGGCTTATCATTGCACTTAGATATGAACTTGGAAGAAGTTGTGTATGACAAGAACCCTTTCCTTAAGCTTCTGATTGTCAAATGACATAGGCTTGGCTTGGTTGGTTAGAATAAGGCTGGTGCGGTATATAATTTCTAGCAAATGTCGTATGATCTGAATTTGTGCTTTGAAAAATAATAAAAATTTATCAACATGTGTCCTATTTTTAGGTTTTCAAATAGTTAAGTTTGTGAGATCATGACTTGCTTAAATTGAAAAGTTACACTTGATCTCTAGCATGACTTACACTATTTATGTATCTCATTGAAGTGATAGTGTATGTTACTTGAAAGTATGACTTGGATGAGCTCTGTTTTATATGTATACATCATAGTATGCTCATAACAATTGAATTTTCTGTTTTGAACCTTGTTGAATACATTTTCAAAGGGGGGGGGTGGATATGTCACACATTGTTTCACATTCACAAGTTTTTACACGTTACCCAGAGGGAGAAATTTTTGTTTTGAGATTACTTTCTCATTTGATTTTTTATTTTCAAAAAAGGGTGAGAAATTTGCTTTCAAAACTTTTCATGTGAATAAGCCAATGTTTGGATTCTAAGTGATGTTGCCAATGCATTCATCAATGGGGAGATTGTGAGACCTATTTTTGTTGAGTGCATTGGCAATTAGAATATAAGTGACGGTTGACATGCAAAGTTTTGAGCTTACACCGATACACCATGATACACCCCGGTACACACTGTCCAAACTTGTCTCATTGCATATTGGGAGTAACATTGTTGTTGTCCATAAGTCTGGACTGTCCATAAGTCAATATCTTTAATCTTCGCCGGATTCGCCTCTATTCCTTGGTGGTTCACCAAGAATCCAAGAAGCTTCCTGGAGCTAACCCCGAAGACACTCTTGTCTGGGTTCAACTTTGTGCGTGTGATTCGCAACTTGTCGAAGACAACTTGCAAGGTGCCAAGGAATGACTCCTTGTTCTTGATCTTGACGATGATGTCATCGACATACACTTCCACTACATCTCTGATGAGCTCACCAATAGTTTTGTACATAGCTCGCACAAACGTTGAAGCAGCGTTTTTGAGACCGAATGGCATGGCAGTGTAACAATATAATCCATCTACTGTGATGAAGGAAGTATGCTCTTCATCTTCCCTAGACATCCTGATTTGATGATACCCAAAATATGCGTCTAGGAAACACAGTAGTTCACACCCGGAGGTGGAATCCACTATCTGATCTATTCTAGGTAGTGGGAATGGATCCTCTGTACATGCCTTATTCAGTGTAGTGTAGTCGATACACATCCGAAGCTTCCCGCCGACCTTAGGTACAACGACTGGGTTTGCCAGCCATTTTGGGTGGAAGACTTCCCGGATGAATCCAGCTTCGAGCAACTTCTTCACTTCTTGACGTATGAAGTTTTGTCGCTCTACTGATTGCTTTCAAGGCTTCTGATATATAGGCCGAGCGTCGGGATAAATCTTCAGATTGTGCTCAATCACTTCCCTAGGGATCCCAGGCATTTGTGACGGTTGTCAAGCAAACACGTCGATATTAGTCGGAGGAAAGTAATAAACGCGAGTTCCTATTTGTCGTTCAGACCTCCTGATATACGGGTGGTCTGAGCAGCGTCGAAACCAATTTGGATGACTTTGACAGGAATGTCAGTGTCGCCGCTTGGTTGCAGACGAGGTGCGGAGGTTGAGCCTCGATGACGAATGTTCGGGGGCTTCGGAGCTTGCTCCTTTCTGGATTCTTCCTCCTGCGCTGTAGCAAGCGCGTGGAGTTCTTCCAGAGCAATAACTCTGGCGGTACGATATCCGTGGATTCGTAGAACGCCTGAGAGTGTTGGAATCTTCAACACCAGGTAGCCATAATGAGCAGCAGCCATGAATTTGTACAAAGCTGGCCTACCCAAGATGGCGTTGAATGGTAAGTTGATCTGCGCCACGTCGAAGACCAACTTCTCGGTCCTATAATTCTCCCAGATTCCGAAGATCACCAGGAGAGTAATGGCACCGAGTGGGGTTATGGCCCCGGGACCTACTCCGAAGAAAGGTCGGGAGGGGCAAAGATCCGAAGGTCGGAGCGGAAGCTTGACGAAGGCCTCGAAGCTTATGAGGTTCACCCTTGAACCTCCTTTTACCATTACATGGTGGAGCTGGATGTTATTGATGGTTGGAGATACCATCAATGGGAGTTGTCCAACTCCGATCATGTTCCGAGGGCAGTTCGAAGCATCAAAAGTGATGGCAGTGTCCATCCACTTCCGGTGAGGCTCCGCCCTGGCGATGGGAGATACAGAAGCCATGTCCTGCCGCATTGTCTTGAGGACACAGCGGGGGGTGATGTCCCACGAAGGTGGTGTTCATGGTCTTCCGACGCTCGTTGTTTGAGACGTCAGAGTCGTCGTCTACGGAGGTGAAAATAGCCTTCAGTACCTTTTTAGGATCCTGAAAGCCTAACTCCTCTTCAGCCGGAGCTTTGTCGACTTTTTGTTTTCCTTCCCTTTGAAGGAAAGGAGCTTCTTCCCAGCGCTTGTTGTAGCGTTCGGAGAGGTTCTGGACCTCTCAACAGTTTTCCAAGTTGTGCCTGTCCGTTTTGTGTATGGGACACCACATCTTGGAGCTGCCATCGTCTTCAGACGACGGCCGAGGTCGTTTCTCGGGGCGTGGCCCCAGCAACCTGGAGCAGCGGCAGCAGCGGCTGTAGGTGTGCCGGCTGACGGCTTCTTCTTGCCGTTAGACTTTTTCTTCTTCTTGCCACTCGCAGAGGTAGCGGATTCACCCTTGGAGTACTTTTTGTTGTCCTCTGGAGGTGGTTGGGAGTGCATTTCATGGCCCTCCACAGCTTTGGCACATTTGTCTGCCAAGCTAAAGAGTTCTGTGACACTGGTGACTTCCTTGGTCGCCAGCTTCTCGAGCACCTTCTTGTCTCGAATGCCCTGTCTGAATGCCACAATAACAGAAGCGCTTGAGATAGAAGGAATGGTATTTCGTACCTGGGAAAACCTATGGATGAAAGATCGCAAGGACTCTCCCCCTTTTTGCTAGACAGCAAAAAGGTCCAGTTTTGTGCCTGGTCGGGTGTATGAGCTCCCGGAATTGGCGGTGAAGTGTTGGCACAACTCCGCCCAACTGTTGATGGAGTCAGGCGGAAGGCTCATGAACCAAGACCTAGCGGTCCCAGTCAAAGCCACATGAAAATAATTGGCCATCATGGCCTCATTTCCCCCAGCTGCAAGGATAGCGGTGGAGTAGATTTGAAGAATTCGGCGGGATTGACAGTCCCGTCAAATTTCTCCGGCAGGTGAGGATGGAACTTCTGCGGCCATCTGACCATGCGTAAGTGCGGCCAAGGTAGAACAGCCTCCTCCTACTCGATCAGGAGCAGGGCTGTCCCGAGCTTCTCGCCTCTCGCGAGCATGCTCGATGTGGATGTGGAAGTCCTGTTGCCGGTAACGACGATCGAGCTCCGCCCGGAGGTCATGAGTCGAAAGCCTTGTTATTGTGTGAGTACGTGGCACCCCGGAGGGCAGCGACGTCGCTTGTTGAGATGCAGCACGCCTCCTATGTTGCGAAGCGTGCAGACCAAGTCTACCCGACAAAGTCTGATGCTTAGATGGGGCCCACCCCGAGGGGGGAGGACCTTGATTGCTGATGCCATTGGCTGCTGCTGCAACCAGATGTTCCACATCAGCTCTCCACTGCTCCATTGCACCCTGGGGTGCTTCTGGAGGCGGTGGACATTAAAGAAGAGCACGCGCAGCATAAATCGTGTGTTCAGGGTTGTTGTTCGCTGATGTAGTGACCGACGCGGATGCCCCATCTCGACGTCCAGCTTGATTCGCCATAGCGGACGGTGGTGGCGGTGGCATGACTCTTGCTGGAGCCATGACACTTGCTGGTTGCTGCATGTTGGAGGGATTGCTTCCAGCAGATTGCACAGCATGGTTACCGTTGGATGATCCAGCAGCAGAGTTCACCATGTTTGAATCTCGGGCACCCCCTAGCTGGCGCGGCAACTGTCCGAGTGTGATTCCGGCAATTCTCCCGGTACTACCGTTGGCAGCCTGCAGAGTTTGTAGTTCAGTTGTGGGCGCGCAGAGATTCAGAACAAGATGATGGGTAGACACGAGGATTTACGTGTTTCGAGCCGACTGAGCGTAATACCCTACTCCACGGGTGTGTGTTGTTGTATTGAGCGTACGTGTGTAGCGCTTGTGAGTCAGACCAGAGTGTGGATGAGATCTCCCTTGTGTATCGCTCGACAGGTCCTTTTATAGTACAAGGACTGGTCGTTACATCATCAGCCTGGCCTGACATGTGGCCCTGGCAGTTACTGATGCCTAATACACAGTTATTGTGTTTAATTCCCCTTAACAGCATGGTGACGCGCCTTGATGGTGGCGTTACTGGTATTAGGGGTCCTCCGATCGTGTATCATTAAGATGGCATTAATGACACATAATCGGGTCTTGAAGCTTTAATTGTTCCTTGAAGGTCTGAGCCGTTGGAGGTCCACCATTCTGCTTGTTGAGATTGAAGGTCTGGCGGTTGGACGCGTGGCAGCTCTGGAGCTTACAGTCTTTGACGAGTAGGTCCAGTGCTGTTGTACACGTGTCGGTACCGGAGCTTCCCTCTGTCGGGGGTTAGGTCTGCGGGTGCCACACAGGTATCTAGCCCGGAGCTTTCCCATGTATGGAATGTAGCTCCGGTTTTATGATACACGTGGCGGCACTGGGACTAACCATAGAAGGGAGGCAGGTCTGGTTTCGAGTGTCACGTGGGGCCTTCGGAGGTCTTCAACACTGATAGGTGGAGTTCCTTTGCACTCTTTGCAATCCCAAGGGGTATCCGGTACGTAGGGTACTAACAGCCAGTTTGATCTTCCACTATCTTAAGGGGTGATACAAACTTCCCGGAACGTAATCATACACGAAATCACTGGGCGGCGCCTAATCGGGTAGGGCTTGCACCCAATAGTAACAAACATGAAAACTCTAGTTCTACAAGTCTTTTTTTCTATGCACACCTTTTCTCCTTTTTTCAAGTATTTTAAAAAAATTACTTTCTCTTATTTATTTTCTGCGACATCTCAACAAATTCATTAGTTCTTTAATTGCTTGTCATTAATCATCCGAACCACACAAGGGTCCTATATGCACTTACAAAGCTACTAGAGATTGAGTTGGAACCGTAGGGATCTCATCTCTACTGGTGGTAGTCCACTCTTGCCATGACGATCCTTCGGCCTCATACGTTTAAGGATGGGCCCAGCCAGGTGCATCACCCATCGGATCTACTTCCTCTTGATACTCATAGGCGGGAGTAGATCATGGTGACATCTCCATGGCCGCTCTCCTTGAACGTCTTCTAGTGACCTTGCCAGAGACATTACTCCTACAGTCCTCTTCTAGAGGTTGAAAAGCAATGGTGAGTTGTTGGCATAATCTTCTTGAACGGCTTCTAGTGACCTTGCCAGAGACATTACTCCTACGGTCATCTTTGATAGGATAGTTGTTGGCATTTGTATAAATGAAAATCCAGGTAAAGTTACCAAATTTTATTTACACTACAATGATTTCGGGTTATCGCAACGAAAAAAACATCGCAATAGGTCATTTTTCGTCGCAATAGGTCACTGTTGCAAAGAAAAAGAGCATGGTGATAGTTTTTACAAATCGTCGGAATAAGTGCAGTGGCGATAGGATATTGCGACGACTTGACATCCGTGGCAAGTAGTATGGTACTGCAACGATGTCACATCTGTGGCGAATAGTTATGTATGGCAATGATTTTACTTATTGCAACGATTTAACGTATTGCAACGAATTGTACGGTATTGCAACAATTTCACATTGGTGGCAAATAGTTTGGTATTGCAATGATCTAACTTATTGCGACCATGTAACGTATTGCAACGAATAGCATGGTATTGCAACGATTTCACATTCATAATAATAGTATGTTATTGCAAGGATTTCGCATTCGTGGCAAACAATATGTTATTGCAATGATTTAGCATATTGCGATGATTTGCAGTATTGCAACAAATAGCAGTGTATTGCAATTTTTTTACATTCGTGGCAATAGTATGTTATTGCAACAATTTCACAGCCGTGGCAAATAGTACGTTATTGCAATGATTAATCATATTGCGATGATTTAACATATCGCAATGAATAACAAGGCATTGCAACGATTTCTTATTCGTGGCAAATGTATGTTACTGCAACGTTTTCATAGCCATGGCAAATAGTACAGTATTGCAACGATTTACCGTATTGCGACGATTTACCGTATTGCAACGAATAGCAGGTTATTGCAACGATTTCACATTCGTGGATGCAACGATTTCGTAGCCGGTGCAAATAGTATGGTATTCTAATGATTTAACGTACTGTGATGATTTAACATACTGCAACGAATATCATGGTATTTCACTAAATTTCACGTTCGTGTAAAAAAGTATGTTATTGCAACGGTTACACATCCGTGGCAAATAGTATGGTATTGCAACGAGTTCACAAACGTGGCGAATAGTACTGCATTGCAATGATTTCAGATCCGTGGGAAATAGTATGGTACTGCAAAGATTTCACATCTGTGGCAAATAGTTTGGTATTGCAACAATTTCTTATCTGTGGCAATACGTTCGTAGTACAATGTTTCCTAAATTGTGCCAATAGGATTCTAATGCTACGTTTCGTATTCTGTGGCAATAGGTTAGTAATGCAACATTTTCTGATTTGTGGCAACACGGTTGTAATGCAATGTTGAATGATTTGTAGTCATCGAGGTGTAATGCAACATTTTCTCATCTGTGGCAATAGTGTTGTAATGCAACGTTTTCTGCGTTGTGGCAATAGAAGTCTAGTGCAACGTTTGAGTCGTGGCCAAATGTTTATACTGCAACATTTTGTAATTCGTGGCAATAGCTTCCTGTTGCAACAATTTATCATTTGTGACAAGAAATTTGTAATGCCACATTTTATAATTAGTGGCAGTAGAATCCTAATGCACCAGGTTTGAAAAATAGTGGCAACGGAATCAACTTGTTCGCACACGATACGTATGGCGAATTTAACAATAAACATTCATCAATTGTTGCAACACGCATAACAACACTCCAGAATTATTAATGTGACATTGATTGATGTTGATAGCTTGCCTAAGAATAACGGGACTAATTGGAACAATTGCCTTATGTTGGCCCTTTTGTAGGCCCTTTTATGTGGAGTAGTAGTTACTTGTGTACCTGTTCGTGGAGTATCCACTACTATTTGGCGCATTTTAGCCATCATTTAGAGGCGCATGTCATGCATTTCCTGAGCTCTCTGTGCTCGATCGGCTGCTATCTGACCTTCTAAGTTCTAGACTTGAAGGTGTAACTCATCATTCTTCTTGTTTATGCAGTCCACCTGGTTGGTTAAGCTATCGTTTCTTCCTTCCAACTCCTGCACTTGGTGACTGAGGCTTGCATATCTCTCTTCTAAGTTTCGAACTTCGTCGTTGAGGTGTTTAGCCATCTGGATACGCATACGTGCATGTTCACGACTAGTAGGGTTAGCCATATAACCGCGCCCCCGAACCTGTGATCCTGCACAACCGATTGAGGATCTATAACAACACTGGAAGTCGTGGTTTCTCTCCTCATTTGGAATTGGGCCTCCCAGCTCAGCTTCCTTATCATTCACTTGTGCAAGTGTCAGGCTCTATATATGAAAATAAAAGTCACAGGTACATTGCAAATATTTATGCGTATTGGGGATTGTTTGAAGTGTTACTCACATGTACAGCTTCTGGCTGCTCATTTGGCCATTCACCGTTCTTCAGATGCTTGCCTCCCATAGTTGTATGTCATCAAGTTCTTCTCTGGTCTTTCGGTCTTAGTACATAAAATACAAGTAAAATTCAACATGTAGGTATACATATTGATTGCAGCACAAAGTAAAAGCATGGTTTATTTTTCATACCTTCTTGTCACTAAGTTGGACGTTGGATTTGGCCACCCTACACTAGACAAAGATAGGGTTCACCGGTTTGGTCTAACTGACATCAGTTGGAGCGCGTCTCGAGGAGAACTGGTTGCAGGGCAAGTAATGAACGCCAGTGGTAGCAGGTGGCGAATGCAAGATAGATCAGGCGGACATCTTCCGGGATTGAAATCCCTTGCAGTGCTGCACCTGCAGTAGCTGCCACTGACATGTGGCCCCAAGGGACATCGGGTCCACTTGTCAGTGGCAGCTACTGCAAATACAATACTGCATAGTCTCGTCTTGCAATGCTATAATAAAGCGAGAGTTTGGTCTGGCCGAGATTACCCTGAACAACTCACGAGGAGGATTGGTTGCAGGGCGAGTAAAGTCCAGGGATTTGCGGGTGGCCGGGTCATCAGGGCACGCGAAGGATGGGATGTGGCGAGGGGCGAGCGAGACGCGTCAGGGAGGACACTGAAGTGACCACCAGCAGGGCGTGGGTGCCGATGCCGTCCGGAGTGGCTGGCGGCGGGTGAGCACAGCGTGGAGGCATCAAAAAATCACGGCATCACATAGGATGATGAATTGTTAACTGGGACTAGGAAAGTAGGATCGCAAGGCATGCTAAAGCGGTTAGTAGAGCCTAGTATACGTACTCCCTCCATCCCAACTCATCTCTATTCCTAAGATTCAAACATCGTCTTAGCAAAGAATGCAAATGATCATGATACCCATCGTCAATACAAATTTAAAGGACAGGATATAGCCTCTCAAAATGCTCCAAATTCAATGCCAAAGGAGTAAAAAATTAACATGCTCTGCCAAAACACATGGCACGAGAGAGAAGCAGGTAGTAATATGTTATGTGATAAGGGTGGTTGGATGCTACCGATAGAGTTGGAGTGGTATTTTTTAAGCTCCAAAAGTAAAGTTATGTTGGGACGGAGGGAGTATTTCTTGGTTGTATCTATACATGTTGTTGGTTCATGCATCATAGTACCAGGGAATGAAGTATCTCTGGGTTCCTGAACATCATGTGGTGCAATATTCTCTACATACCATGAAGGAATTAATATATTCCAAAAAAATTAATTTTGATCGTAAACACATTTATAGTTATACCAGGTGCTTGTTGGCCACCATGAATACTATTAGACGACATCACGGTTTGATGCCTTCTTCCTAAAGTAAAGAGCATAAGTATATTGTAAGTAGTCATTCCAAATAACAGTGATAGCGTCAGATTACATGACCGACCAGATTTAGGATCGGACGGTGTGGTTTCTATAAACTGACAGTGTTTGTTGGGAACGGAGGAATTGGAAATGAAGGAATAGGAAAAAAACGAACGATCCGAGAAAGCCACCAGAAAGAAAAAAGTGTAAAAACTGCGGGAATTGAAAATCATAGGAATACAAGTTTGGATCGTATAGAAAATCTTCTTTGTTAATTTATCTAATCTTTGCATATCAGCATGGATCGTGTAGAACTTAACTAGCCCAAAACTGCATGTATATCGTGTAGAACCTAGCCAATGTAGCTCTATAAAAAGAAGACATGGATTGTGTAGAACTTACCTAGCACAAAACTGGAGTTTGGGATGTCGCAGGGAGGTGTCGGTGACGAAAAGGTTCGGTAGAGCCCGTCAACCTTGGTCGCCCGGCGTTGTGCCCATGAGTCAACACCACCAAGAGCTTTGATGCATCACTGCGAGATCCATGGGGAGAAAAATTGTAAAAACCGTGGGAAATGAAAACACGGGAATTTCTTAGGAATACAAGTTTGGAACACAGGCCCGCGAGTACAACACATTTGGAAAACTGCCAGATCACCCGAAGGGAGGGGTAGCGGTGTGTCAGGAACGGAGGCCAATGTTTCCATTTATACTCTTCGTGGCTGAAATAGGGTTACAATAGGCAGGATTGAAATTGGAGACGCAAGGAGTGAAAATTGAATTGTCAAAATCTTGATTGTGGCGCGCCAAGACGAATGATAAAAATTTCGCGAGCGTGGAGAATTTGGCACTAGTCGTGCCCTTGTGCACGCATGCAATCATTATTAATTACATGTCATGTCACGTCGATTCCTTCACATGGTGCGTGTAGCTAGAGGTTTTTTTTAAAGCCCCAGACCAGATGGTCCGTCATATATTGATATAATAAGATGTTTTACAGTTTACATGGTTCACAATATTAGCAATCAATAACTCCAAAAACACCTCTAAGCCCCTAATGTGCTAATCCCTATGTTTCTATCCAGGATCGTTTATGTGGTGCTGAAAAATAATGTCTAACTTTGCCCCAGCCTTTTGCCACTATCCTGCTTCCTCCTTTTTCAAGCATGTAACCAGCTGAGGAGTTAGCTCTTTGCCTTCAAAAATGTGATGGTTCCTCTCCTTCCACAGCATCTAACTCACTAGTATCACCAAAGATCTGCCGGCTTTCCTTCTCCGTTTGTCTTCACTTCCAGATAAACGCTCCAACCAAGTATCAACCTGGTCTTCCTGCTCCGAATTCCGAGGGTGCATAGTTCAAGGTCTGAGTCCAGTTCGCAACATTGGCCCACACTGGGCGTGCGTAAGGGCACTCAAGAAAAAGTTAGAGAGATCAAAATGTGGGTAGACTTCTTTGGACAACTTGCTCGCTTCTTAATTACAGTATGGCCTAGCTGCTTGCTCATCGTGCGACCGCTAGCTCCCCTTCATCTTTGTTGCCATGCATGGAGATCAAAATCTAAAAGCTGTCATCTGTTAGCTAGTGGGACATTCCAAAAAATATGAACAAAAATATGAATCGCCAAATGTATTTGTGCTAATGAAAACAATATGCAAATACAGAACACCCAAGTCCACGAAAGGACGATGGCAAATAATCAGCATTCTGTAACATTAATCACAATGAAATGATAACATATAGTATATACTACTACTAAAAATACATTTTCACATGTGCCACGATTTTTTGTCAATGTATGAGCTATAGAAAAAATTATATCGTCAATTATGAAATTTTACCGGATTAGTGTTACCCAAGGTTGCCTGAATTTTTACCGGATTTGAGTCTTTTCAAACACATGCAATATAAACGGTCCCAAGTTACAAACAAACAGGAGATATTTTTCGATACTGCATAGGACACATTGTTCATGAACATAAAAGACATTTTTTTTAACATAAAAACAACACATATATTACAAACAAGAAATACGAAAACACATAGAAAACAAGAAAAAGAAAAACTACTCCTAATCCTACCCTACTCGGAGACCTACTCAGAGAATGGGTCTCCTTAACCTCCGCCGCGGCCGCCCCCGCCTCTTCCTCCTCGTCTGGCACCTGAGTCCGAAGCTTCCGGGCGACGGTGTGTGCAATAGGTGCCGGCGGCCCTCCACACCAGCCACCTCCGCGATCGTCTCATGGTGGGCGTCGAGACGAGCAGCCACAAAGTTTAACCCAAAGTAGTAGTCAGCGCTGCGGAGTCCATGCTGGTGTGGACGGGAAGGGTCCCAAGAACCAGACGTCGACACAAGCAACTGCTTGAAACCGCGTCCTTGAAGAGATCATGGAAATCCTTATAATTTGATGCGTGACAGGGATGTCACACTCTGTGGCTCCACACGTGAGAGGCAATAACTAAAATTTTATTGTAGACATGCACCGATAAGGACATCGGGAGCCCGATTCAGAGATCGAACCCCGAACTATAAGTGGCCATCCATCCTTAATTTTGATCCATGAGTATGTTCTCCATGAACTTTTAGTATGAAGTGCAGCTGTAAACTTATCCTTGGTGAAGTTTGATCACCAGATCAATCACGGGCTAAGATTATGTAAAATTGGTCACTATTGGTCTTCACCGCCGACTACAAATGAAAAAATTGAGCGAAAGAACACAAAAGAGGAGGAACGCAGCCTCAACCACAATCTCAAAGGTATTTCAACCAAGAGTGGTCGATTGTCGCAACACAACGAATTATTGGCTAGACATTGAACACCAGTTATCGCGCCCCTTTTTTAGAAAGGAGTTGTTTTTCGATACTGCATAGGATGCATGGTTCATGAACAGAAAAGACATTTTTCACTAACACAAAAACAACACATATATTACAAACAAGAACTACAAAAGCACATAGAAAACGAGAAAAATAAAAACTACAAATACTACTCTACTCGGAGTCGGAGGAGATCTCTTCCACCTCCTTCTCCGCCGCTGCCGCCTCCTCCGGCAATTGATTCCGAAGTTTCCAAGCAATAGTCTGCAGAAGATGCTGGAGGATCTCCGCCCCAGTCACCTCCCCGATCGTCTCGTGGAGGACGTCAAGACAACTGGCCACAAAGCCTAACCCGAAGTAGTAGTGGCCGGCGGTGTCCTTGCTGGTGTAGACGGGAAGTTTCCCTAGATTCAGACGGTCACACGAGTGAGATATATCAGAAAATACATCCCGCTCCAATTTGTCGGGTTTTTTGCGCGCCCGACGACGACGGATAGGTGCTCGATGGCCTCCCTTAGGCGCAGATCGAGTTCATCGATGCGGTATTGGAGGAGGCGGACAGTCTCCTCAACCCAAACGGGATGAGGAGGTGCGGGCGTCGCGGGTAGAGGAGGTGCAGGCGCCGCCTGAAATTCCATTAGCATTGGCGAAGATGGAAACGGAGAAGAAGGAGGTTTGGAGGACGTCGATGGCCTGCAGCGCTTCAGCGTTGGGCTACTCATTTGTGCGGTGACGGAGGTGCGGAGAAAGAGCGAGAGGTGGTCGACGGTGGTGCGGAAGAGAAATAAGAGGAGAAGTTTGGAGGCTACGATCGATGGAGTGGTGCGCCAGAGACGCAAGAGGACGATGTGTCTTTATAGCGGGTTGTCGTGTAAGCGCGCGAGTGGAGATAATCAGATGCTTGAAAAATTGTGCTTTTGAATCGGTGGGTGGGGTAGAGTTACTCCAAACCGAGGTTTGCCTCCTTTAGGTTATTGCAACGGCTCGACGCGTCCCTTCTCGGCTTCACAGACAATTTTTTAATTTGACATGCAAAGGGTACATGGTATGTAATGGCCCACCTAACATACTTTGTAGGTCCGTCCCTCGGTGTTTCAGTTTTTCAGTTCCAGTTTTTTAGTTTGTCATGCAAAGGACCTCGATCATGTTTCATGACGTTACGTGTTTTGTCTTTTTGTTGAAAGATCATCATATATAGTTGATAGATCGTCACAAAACACAAGAAAAAAGTACAAGACACACAAGAAAAGAAAAACAAAAAAAGAAAACCTAAATCCTCCTCATCCTCCTTAGATACAACACATCTTTGAACTTAGAGCACATTCACATGGTAATAACTAAATCATTCATTTGTCCAAGAAATAATCAAATCCTTCCTTATGAATTGTCATTCCTGAGGAACACGATGAACACACCAAACACACACACACAGATATATATATATATATATATATATATATATATATATATATATATATATATATATATATATATATATATATATATATATATATATCACAAACCCTGTTCATGTTTTTCAGTTTGACACGCAAAAGACCTCGATCATGCATGTTTGATGACGTTAGGTGCTTTCTAATTTTGTTGAAAGATCGTCATATATATATAGTTTGAGGCTCGTTGATCATATGTTTGGGTCGTAGCATATATGCATGGACAACTATAACACATGCACATGAGAGAGACGTCGATGATCATTTATGATGACGTTGCGTGTGCTTTCTCTCTTTTATGATGAAAGATCGTCATGTTTGAGGCTCGCTGATCATGATTGGGGCGTATCAAGCAAGGACAAGTAACATACACTTGAAAACCTCACGATCATGTTTCATGACAACATTACGTGTTTTCTCTGCTTTTTTGTTGAAAGATCGTCATATATATATATATATATATATATATATATATATATATATATATATATATATATATATATATATATATATATATATATATATGATCATGTACTTTATTCTGTAGTCAGGTCGGAGGCTCGTTGATCACGTGCTGATTATTAGTTGCCGCATCAAAAGAGCTTGTTTGGCTCATGGACAAGGAAAATTCTTTGTACGTAGTACAAAGTATATATCAGTTGGTCGGCGTTGCTATTCGTATGCGAAGGATGCGGCTAGGTAGTTGCTCTTGCAGGTGGATGCTAATTATGTGAGTGTTTGCTGTTTGTCCGGGTCATGTGTGGTTAGTCCACGTACGATGCACCCTAAACCCGGTGTTGAGGCCGTGTATGTGCATACACTAGTGAGATGTGACAATGTGCTCCGTCGATCAATTGCATTTGGTTTGACGTTGAAGTTGGAGTGGATATAGGATCATCCACTTCTTTATGTATTGGATCATCCAAATTAACGTTTGGTTGGATGGACTCGATGATCCAATTTTTTGTTTGGTAGGTGTGATGAAACTTGGGTGGATTATTGAATCATCTAAGTTGATAATTTCATAATATTAATTAAATATATAGCAAAACATCATATTAATAGCAGATATTAATGTTAATATAGTAATTGTAATTATTAATCAACAATAAACAAGTTAATTATCACTATTACATTACAAAGAAGCATAATTAGATAAGGTGGATGAACTCATCCAACCAAATTTCCTGGACCATCTCATCCTGCATCTGAGGAACATTCCTGAAACCTGGATCACCTTGTTCGGCTGACTGTGAAAGAAATAACACATGGCTGGACCATCCAATTAATCCAAGTCAATCCAATCCAAGACAAGCAACCAAACGCAGATCTTTTTTGCTGCGTCGTGCTCGTGCGCATGAAGGATCGTGCACGCCGAGCGCTGAGTCATTCGGATCATTGAGAAAATTTAGGACGTGGAGTTCTTGTGCTCCAAGCCTATAAAAGGTGTTGTACTCATTTGTTGAAATGACAGTACGAATAATATAAAATGTAGTGTTCGTCGTTGGCTAGCTTGTTACCCGTCAAATTGAGAGAGTGTCTTTTGTTTCCTCTATTATACTACCTGCGTCCCATGTGAACTCTATTTCTGGGTTTGGTGAAATCTACCTTTAACCAATGATTTATGTAATTTTGATCAGTTTTAACAATATAAAAATTGTACATTTAGATTCATCATGAAAAATATTTCCATAATATACAATTTATATGTTATCATTAGTTCTAATATCCGTCGGCTTATTCCATGCACAGGTCGCTTCACACTTTGAAACGACATTCATCAATTGTTCGATTGTTTAGTTGTGCCTGTGCGCGCTGCAAGATTCAGGGCGTTGGCGTACGTGGCAATCATCAGGGCAGGGTGGCATAGTCGTGGGAACCGTGCAGTGCACCCTTTTGGCTGTATGGCTGTAAGATTCGGAGCATGAATGTACGTGACAACCATCTGGGCAGGGTCGCACAGAGAGGGCTGTGCGGCCCTGCTGCAGAGAATACGATCCCCGTACCAAGGTGTTAGACCATCCGCAGTGGTTCACTGTAAACCAAACTGGACTGTAAATATAGAGTAGATTACTGGAAGTATAGAGTAAGTGTTTAGTGTGAAATGCTGGATGTATAGAGGATATACTGGAAGTATAGAGTGATAGAGATATAGAGTAAGTTTTAGAGGAAACCGTTGTAAATGGTCTTAAAGGCAGGCCCGGCTCTGGGCCTAAACCGGAGGGCTACCGCCTAGGGCCACGCTGAGGGCGGGGGGGGGGGGGGGGGAATGTTGACAGTAGTTAAAGAGAAAAAAAATTAATTAGTATTTGCATCATCTGTATGCATACAATTACACAGTCTAGCTTTTTTTTTGAAATTTTTTTAAATATAATACTACGTCCTAATATGTTTAATATTTGTAAGATATAATACTACTAATGTGTTAATTTTCATATGCGATGTTTTTCAATAAAAGGGTGATTTTTTCGTTAATGCATACTGTAGGACACATTGTTCATGAACATAAAAGATATTTCTCATTAACACAAAAACAACACATATTATAAACAAGAAAACAAACACATAGAAAATAAAAGAAAAAACTACTACTAATCCTATTCTACTCGGAGGACTTGTCCACCTCCTTCGCCGCAACCTCCGCATCCGCCGGCGGCGCCTCTGCCTCTACCGCAACCGTCGGCGGTGGATCCTCCAACACCAGATCGAACTTCCGGCCGATGCCGTTCACCAGTCGCTCGCGAAACTCCACTCCAGCCTCCTCACCGATCGCCTCGTAGAGGCTATCGACACGAGCGACCACAAAGCCTAACCCAAAGATGTAGTAGCCGGCGCAATCCATGCTGGTGTGTTGGGGAAGGATCCCAAGTCCTAGACAACGATAGGAGGGAGATGTTTTGTCAAATACATCCCACGCCATTTTGTCGAGCGCTTTTGCTTGCACGCTGCTGGCGAATAGGTTGTCAGTGACCTCCTTAAGGTCGTCCTCAAGTTCCTTGTTGGTTTTCACATAGTCGCGGATAGTCTTATCATAGTCGGACGGAGGAGGTGCAGGCGCCGTGGGCGGAGAAGGGGGTGGAGGAGGTGCGGGCGTCACCTCCAGTTCCATCGGCATTGTTGGCGACGAAAATGGAGAAAAAATGCTCGGAGGATGTCGATGGCCTAGAGCGCTTCGGTGCGGGGCTACCCATTTGTGCGGCGACGGAGGTGCAAACAAAGAGAGAGAGGTGGTCAACGGTGGTGTGGCGGAGAAGCAAGAGGAGAAGTTTGGATGCTAAGATCCATCGAGAGGTGCGGCAGAGAAGAAGAGGACAGTGTGCCTTTATAGCGGGTCATCGTCTAAGCGCACGAGTGGAGATGGTCAAACGTCTCGAGAATTGTGCTTTTGAATCGACGGTCAGAGTTACTCTGAACTGCGGTTTACCTCCTCTCGAACCAGCTGGACACGTCCCATCGACCAGTTTTATAATTTGACACGCAAAGGGCCCAGGTTATGCAATGGCCCACCTGGCATACTTTGTAGGTTTGTCCCGCGGTGTTCGTAACATTTTGTGCAAAAGATTTCAACGAGGTGCGGAAGATTGACGTGAATGTGCGTGGCAATCAACCGAGAGTCCACATCTTTTTTTTGAAGGATCTAATCATTGCCAACCAATAGTCTATATCGAACTAATGATAATTGTCGTGATCATATATGATGGTGGACATGAATATAAGGCATGTGAAAGAGACTCGCAATCAAGCATATTTGATCACGTGTTGAGGATTTTTGTGCCCCCTTGTTGAGAATCATGTTAATTTGTTGATGTTGAGGATCGGTTGTGGCGTACGTGTTTTCACAAGTGTGTTCATTTTGTTCCTAAAATCAGAACACGTAGGGGCTAACGCCTACGGTTGTCATTTATTCAAAAGACGAGTACAGTGATACATGGCAGCCGCATGCGATCGATTAATTTTATGAACCACGTACGTAGGGAGAGCTGTGTGCTAATTAGATGGTAGTCCACGTTCTATCCTCGTACACTCGAGGGAACATCCTTCCTATCAAATTTGTTATGTCTATTGATGATAGGATAATATTCTATCCTCGTAGCATGCATGGACAACTAACATGCATATGAAAGACCTAGATGCATGTGAAATAACATGCATGTTTTTAAAAGCCCTCGCCTCGGCCCGCACTCCTGATCTAACCGACAGTGGCGACACGGAGGTCGAAGGCAGTGCACCGAGATAGTTGCACGCCGAGGCGACGGCGAGGCGGAGGCCGGACCAATGGCGCATGGCGCCGACCCTTTTGGCTTGCAGTTTGTAGCCTCATGATGGAACATACGCGAAAGCGCGTGGAGCTCACCGCGGCAGCGCTCGAAGCTCACAGATACTACTAGATCAAAAATTCTGGAAATTATCGAAAATTATAATCGCATCAGAAATTTTTGAAAGTGGCATCGTATGATATAGAAATTTACTGTACCGTTTTCATCCCTACCCAAGATATAGTGTTTCCTCCAGAAAAAATAATTTTATGAGACATTGAGCGAACAAGCAGAAAAGCTAGAACTTGAGCGCTGCACCTCTGAAGTCCACATGTCGGGATGATCAACAGAAACCCATCCGTAAACTCGGTGATTAGATCAGTAGTCGCAAGAGAACAGCTTGTTTTCGACCTCGAAGGAGATGAAGGCGTCGATGCAGACATAGCTGATCTGCTCGCTGGAGAGATTGTACGCGTCCCAATGGCTCGTCGTCACCCGGTAAGGCTTCTCCATGTTGGCGCCCATCATGGTGCTCGCGATGTCCTTCAGCCCCGCACGGCGGAAGCTCGGGCGATCCATCTCCTTCACCGCGAGCTCGGCCAAGTCCACCATTTTGGCCACCTTCAGCTGCAAGTCCTTCCAAAATTGGTCGGCATCACCGTCCACGCCCACACTGACAAAACGGTAGTCAAAATCATAGAGGAAATCTTCTAGCTTGTCGGGGAAGTAGTCAACGTGGATGACCTGGAAGATGATGACGCGACGGCCAATGCAGAGTTGCAGAACGGCGACGGGGTTCTGGTCGGCGGAGTAGCTCGGGCGCCACTCGACGTCGAGCCAGACGACGAGCTCGTGAAGGCGCTGACGTTGGACAGAGACCACCTCGTTGATCCAGTCCTCCACGGCCTCACCGGAGGACGTAACGGTGCTGGTGATCACGTCGTCCTCGAACGTTATTTTGTACACCAGAGAACCCGCCATTGGGTCCTCTCTCCTTGTTTTCCCTACAATTGCCGTATGCGGCTGTGCGGCGCAACTTCTCTGTTGTGCAAACCTTCGTCTACACCTCTAGTTGGGATTTTGGAAACGAGCATGGATATATAACTGTTGCAGTTACGGTATGAGCAGAGGAGTTTCCGAATTTGACGGGCACGAGTAAAGAAAGTAATGAAAATTTTTGAATCTGATATATTTTTTCGATTTTTTATTTTTTTCGTTATGACCACAAGGTGCATATTGTCTTAACCAAACACCACGTACAACAACAACTTTTCTCAGAGGCGCGCCCACTGGGTATGCCGGGTGGGCCACGGGATACCCTGGGTCCAGCCACCAGAGAGGAGCTAGTGTGAATGCACGCTGGAGAGATTAGCGGAATCGGGAACTGGCCAATGAAGAAAAATGTTTTATGGGACACAATTTTTATATATTATGGAAATATTTTTCATGGTGAATCTAAAAGTACAATTCTTATATTGTTAAAACAGATCAAAATTACATAAATCATTAGTCAAAGATAGATTTAACCAAACTTAAAAATAGAGTTGACATGGGACGCGCGATTGGTCTTAAGGTGCACTGTCACACCCGGACTGTACATGTACCCGACCAGCCGTGTAGCTTCGTTTTATATTTTATTCCCTAGGCTTAAAACTTTGCTCTTCCTCTCTGTTTGCTCTTCCTTAGGCTTAAAAGTTTTATATTTTACAATATTTTTCATATGTAATATGACATAGGATATATCACCTGATAGTTTTGCAAAAAAAGAAATGGAGGAGAAATATGTATATCCCATGCAGACACATAAATCCATCCCAATTAATTAGCTAGTTACTTTTTAAGATGATAAAAAATTATTATCTTTTTCTAAGTGAGGTGGTCGAGGTAGATTATGTGGCATAATAGCTTATGTGGCATGCCAATGTGGATGTCCAACTCAGACTAAGGATGGAAGTGAAACAGTGTTTGAAGTTGAAGGACTAAATATTGACCAATTTGAAAGTTCAAGGACCAAACTGAGTCTTGATTGAAAGTTTGAGGATGAAGTTGAGTATTGTGCCAATTCTAAACCAGCCAAGAGCTTGCGAGCTTGATGAGCTCAAGCTCGAAAAGCTCATTTATTGTTTTCATCTACGATATGTATGTACATATGATTAACTAAACTATATAATTCTATTAAAAATGTTTTATGGGACACAATTTTTATATATTATGGAAATATTTTTTATGGTGAACAAAGTACAATTCTTGTATTGTTAAAACAGATCAGAATTACATAAATCATTTGTCAAAGATAGATTTAACCAAACCTAAAAATAGAGTTGACATGGGACGCACGACAAGGGTTAAGGTGCATCGGCACACTCGGACCGTACGTGTACCCAGCCAGCCATGTAGCTTCGTTTTATATTTTATTCCCTAGGCTTAAAAGTTTTCTCTTCCTCTCTGTTTGCTCTTCCCTAAGCTTAAAAGTTTTATATTTTACAATATTTTTACATATGTAATATGACATAGGATGTATCACTTGATAGTTTTGCAAAAAAATGGAGGATATATATATATATATATATCCCATGCAACTACGAAAATCCACCCCAATTAATTAGCTAGTTATTCTTTAAGATGATAAAAAATTATTATCTTTTTCTAAGTGAGGTGGCCGAGGTAGATGATGTGGCATAATAGCTTATGTGGCATGCCAATGTGGATGTCCAACTCAGACTAAGGATGAAAGTGAAATGGTTGTGTGAAGTTTATGGACTAAATAATTGACCGATTTGAAAGTTCAAGGACCAAACTGGGTTTTGATTGAAAGTTTGAGAATGAAGTTGAGTATTGTGCCAATTCTAAATGAGCCAAGTTCTTGTGAGCTTGATGAGCTCAAGCTCGAAAAGCTCGAGTAAGCTCATTTACTGTTTTCATCTATGATCTGTTTGTTTAGTGAAATATCTGTTCTATCTGTATTTTTTGTTACTGAACAACCATCCACACCGCCGGTAGCCTCTAAAGTGGCATGTACGTAACTTTAGGTGCTAGAGGTGCCAGACGAGATCGCCCGTAGCGGGCCCTGCAAAGCGGTCTGTAAAGTAGTAGTACTAGTAACAGGAAAACACATAAGGTAGAGACGATAGGAATGAAAAGTGGAGACAATGTACAAAGACAAAAGAAAAGAAAGGACGAGGAAAATGTTAGAACAAGATATGTAGTACTTAGTACGAATTAAGGTGAAAGAGCGTGGAGAAACGAACTCTAAAACATGAAACTTTTGGCGCAGATTACTCTAGTCTTGGGCTGTGTTGGGGAACACAGTTTTTAATATCAAAGTTTTTGTAAAGTACTACAGTTTTTAAGATGTCATGACAATATTAAAGTATTTCAATAACAAAGTTTTGTAATACCTCAGTTTTACAATACATATGCTATTTTTGGGAACACAGTTTTTAATATCAAAGTTTTTGTAAACTATAGTTTTTAAGGTGTCATTATAATATCAAAGTATTTCAATACCACAATTTTGTAATATTGCAATTTTGCAATACATAAGACTGTTTGGGAGCAAAGTAGCAAGCATCAAGAGGAAGCAAGCAGAGAAAAACTTTGGTTCGGACCAAAGTTTTCTATACACTAAAAATACCATAGTATAGACAAAACCATAGTTTTAAATACATATTTTTTGAGTTGGTTGCCAAACACCATTCTGTAAAAGATATATACCATGGCAATCTCAAATACCAAAGTATTGCTCTAAAACTACAAAAATATTGTGTTCCCAAACCAAGCCTAAGACTGTTTAGGAGCAAAGTAGCAACCATCAAGAGGAAGCAATCAGAGAAAAACATTGGTACGGACCAAAGTTTTCTATATATACACCAAAAATATCGTAGTATAGGCAAAAACATAGTTTTAAATACATAGTTTTTTATTTGGTTGCTAAAGACCATTATGTAATAAATACCTTGGTAATCTCAAACACCAAAGTATTGCTCTAAAACTCCAAAAAATACTATGTTTCCAAACAAAGCTTTAATCCTGTCAAACATAGTATGTCATCTCTATTGATGACAGGATATTATTCTTGTGCTCATGTTGAAAACAGAGCGGTTCCATTACATTGTGTGTCCATCAGTGCATGCAGAGAGGCATGAGTCCCATTGGTTGTGGTGTTCACATGTCAGCCGCCCTTAATGCACCTGCAGTACGTGACCCCCATCAGTACGCATCTCCATCGTGTTCTCCGCATGTACTCTAAAGACACACCACCGTCTTCTCCGCGCATACTATATCTTCCTCTTTGTCTCCGCCGCGCGCACCCTCATTGGTTCCCTTCGAAGCACGGCGATGACCTAGCCTATGGAGTTGCCATTCACGCACGATATTGCGGTCAAGATCGCGGGGTGCCTCACCGCAAGCTCCCTTCGAGCCTTGGACAACCTCTCCATTCTGCGTGCCACCTGCAAGGCCATGCATGCGGCGTGCCAAGGTGGCGCTGTGGGTAGGCGCGTGCAGCTGGAGCTGGAGACCCGGAGGATGTGGCACAACCCGATGTGCTACAAAGCCCTCATGAGAAATTGGCCATCATCGTCCACCCTCATGTGTGCTATGTCACCAGGCTCAAGCTCATCTTCGCGGTCGATCGCGCAGAGCCAGGCACCCAATTTCTCGCCCTCGCGACCGCGGCCGGCGACAAGGAGGCAGCCTACGTCATTGGCCTCCTCTACTACGACGTCAACAGCGGGGCACGCAATGCCGTCGAGTGTATCCGGCAGGTCTAAGGCGAGGTCGACGTCAGTGAGAAAGCGGCCAGGTCCGTCGCCATTATGAGGTCCAACAATGAGTACAGTCGGTGTCGGATTCAAGCCTTGGTTGAAATCGGTAATATGACATGGGCGCCTCCGTGCCCACCTCAGAAACCGCTGATGGTATCGCTGCCCAACAAGGAGGTTGACCCGTGCACGGCTGCCGGCTACGGGAAGCAAGGGTGGAACGGCTGCAGGGTTTTCTATAGTGAAGACTATAGGATTAGGCACGAGCATTTCGCATTCTGCCTTGGGGTGTTATCCGGTCTAGGCTATATACTTACAAGACTGCGATCGATGTTGTTTTTCTTGTTTCATGATGTTGCTTTTCTTGTTTTGTAGTAATGTTTTATTTTGATGGACTTAATGTTGTTCATCTGTTAGTTCCATCTGTTATTTTGTTTTCTATCTGTTTGTTTAGTGAACTATCTGTATTTTTTAATGACCGACCATTCACACCTCGGTACGGTACTTTAAGTTGTTGGAGGTGCCAGAGGAGATCGCCCATAGCGGGGCCTACAAAGTGGTCTATAAAGTACTATAGTAGTAGTACAGTACTCCAGTAACAGGAAAAAGCAACAGGTAGCGATGACTGGAAAGAAAAATGGAGACAATGAGCAGAGAGAAAAGAAAAGAAAGGACAAGAAAAATGTTAGAAAAAGATATGTAGTACTCCAAAGTTCCACTGGCCCTATGCCCCTATACACGGTGTCATCATTACCACTACTCCTATATGCGGCCAGAAATTATTACCACTGCTTGAAGGGAAGTGTTGTGGACAAGATGTGCCGGTTAGTTTATTTTGTGTTTATTGGGTATTATGTAACAGCTAGTTCTGTCAACTAGTTTGCTACCTGGAATAGTTATGTTGAACAGTTTTGTTTGGTTCCGTCGATGTTTATATCTAGTATTTAATCCTTGTTTATATCACTGTGTTGTTACTGCTCAAGAGATTTTATGCGTATACTTTATTTTGATCGGAATACCACACCCACAGCTATACTAACTTGCCCGTAGATGGGCTCACGCATCAGGGACAAACACCGAACGTCCCAGCGCAATTTCGGCCGGCGAATACAAAGTGACTCAGTGCAGTTTCAACCCACGAATAACAAGTGGCCCAGTGCAGTGTTGGGCTTACTCTGATAGTTTCACGTACGGTTTGTCCTGGGTGCCTGCTCGCGGCGGTAAATTTTTTTCACTCTGAATAAAGAAGGAAAATAAGAAATGAAATGAATTTTTTATTACGGTACTCTTAGATCCCCAACGAGACCTCTCCCAACTGTAAAAAACGTGCTTGGAGGAGCATCCGCCGGCCGCCACGCTCTTGGAGGAGCATCTGTCGGCCACCGCGCGAGGAGGAGCATCCGGCGGCCGCCGTACTTGGAGGAGCAACAACGCTAGGTACAATTGCTCACATAATGTTATTGTAAATCTATCCTCTTATGCATAGGCTGATTGAATTGTAGGAAGCGATGTCAGAAGATAAGACATTGATGGGGGAAAATAGGTGTACGAAGGAGTGGCGGGATGGAATGAATTCATTTTTAAATTTTGCATTCCAGGTCACTGCTGAAGGAGGAACTATGCCTTGACCTTGCACGAAATGTCGTAATATTTGCCACGGGACACTGAAGGAAGCACATCTTCACCTTCTTCGTAATGGGATGTCATCAGATTATACTTGTTTATTACACCATGGAGAAAAATGAGTTGAGAAAAATATTGTTGAGCAATAAACAAATAATGAGGAGATAATTTTTGATGATGCTGCTATGGAAAATATGTTGTCCACTCTACTTAGAGGCACTGATCATGGTTGTACTTCAGCAGATGTTGATGTTCCAGAAAATGCTATAATCCAGCAGGAGCCAACTGGGTGTGCAAAGGCATTCTATGACTTATTAAATGATGCCAAAGAGGAGTTATATTGAGGTTTTGATAAGGTAATCCAATTATCCTTCATTGTCAGGTTGTACCAGATGAAGTGTTTAACTGGTTTGAGCAAAAAA
Organism: Tuctoria greenei; assembly: GCA_036927565.1. Lineage (NCBI taxonomy): Eukaryota > Viridiplantae > Streptophyta > Magnoliopsida > Poales > Poaceae > Tuctoria > Tuctoria greenei. The sequence continues at coordinate 104,625,265 of JAYESD010000003.1, read as the reverse complement.
GCATGTGAGTTGATCCTTGAACTATTCTCATACGTGCTTCCAGAGGGCCACTACATTCCTAATACACTTGATAAAGTTCAGAAGGTTGTTCGTGGCCTGGGGCTAGTTGGACTACCAAAAGATTGATGCATGTGTCAATGACTATGTGTTATTCCTAATAACGTTGAAGAGGCCACACCATGGATCAAGTACATATAACTCAAATGTTCTATACTATATTGGATCATGCTTATTGTAGATTGCTAATTTAATTTTGTACCCTTTTCAGTGAGCATATTGAAGAACTCAAAAAGATTCATTCTTGTGATGTTAAAAAATGCCATAGAGATGAGTTTGTTTATTGGTTTCAGGAATGTGTAAGTACATGTAAGTTTATACTTTGATGAAATATTGAAGAAATATTTGTTTTGAAGTTGGTTTATCGATGAACCCTTTTATTCTAATGTGTACTGATAACGACAATACACAAAGAAGGCAAAATATCTGATTATTTGTATGCATTATCTAGAGGACCTGATCGTCGGGCACGTTTTTTTAGTCGATCATTCATAAATGGCTTCTTCTTTCAAACTGCGGAGGTGGAAAAAGATTTACGGACGCAAAAAAGTTGTGTTGGAGTTGATTATGGATGGTTTGGAGTAATCAAGAAAATGATTTCTGTTGATTTTGAAAAAAAAAACCAAGAGGTTCAGTTATTTCAATGTGACTGGTTTGATTGGCCTTCTTCAGGTCAGACCCAAAGCAGAGGCTACAAAAGGGATCAACAGGAAATGAAAGATGTTGACACTACTCTTTCTCCATTTAAGTATGAGCCTTACATTCTAGCCACCCAAGCAGAACAAGTTTTTTACGTTCAAAGTATGATGCAACCAAAATGGGTCACAGTTGCTAAAATGAAGCCACGAAACCTTTTTGCCATGCTCCCTGGGGACAGTGAAAATAATGTCACTGAGACAATGGAGGTTGCGACATTTGATGATTGACTTACTGATATCAATATGCCACACATATTTGAGGATACGACCGCATGGGGTAGGAATGATATTGAGGAGCAACCGGTGATGCTTCAGAAAATGAAGATGACGACGATGACAACGATGATACATATATAAATGATGGTCATGTACCTCCATTATTGGGGGGGGACAATAGCGAAGATTATGATTTTTTCATATAAGTAATGTGTGAGCTAGCCGTGAACTATTTGATTTTTTTGAAAAGATAGAAGCCACTCTTCTGTTTTAGCAGCAAGCTTATAGAAGCAAGCCTACATTAATAATCCCATCTCTTTAGAAGATACCTAGAATTTGAAATGACACTCCTGCAGAAATTTCGACTGCAACGAACTAGTGATACCTGGCAACAGATCCTATTGCAACAAGTGTGTTCCGTGGCGATAGATCCTAACGCGACGAACTCGTGGATCATGGCAAAAGTTCGTAATGAAACGATTGTGTTCCATGGCACTAGATCCTAACGCCACGAACTTGTGAATCATGGCAAAAGATCCTAATGCAACAATTGTGTTTTGTGGTGATAGATCCTAACGCCACGAACTTATGAATCAGGGCAACAAATCCTAATGCAACGATTGTGTTCCGTGGCGATAATGGCAATAGGTTCTAATGCAACCATTGTGTTCTATGACAATAGATCCTAATGCCACGAACCAGTGAATCATAGAAATAGATCCTAATGCAACGATTGTGTTCTGTGGTGACAATTCATAACGCCACGAATTTGTGAATCGTGGCTACAGATCCTAATCCAATTATTGTGTTCCGCGGTGAGAGATACTAATGCCATGAACTAGAGAATCGTGGCAACACATCCTGGTGCAACGATTGTGGTTCATGGCGATAGATCCTAACGCCACGAACCAGTGAATCATTGCAACACATCCTAATGCAATGATTGTGGTCCGTGGCGATAGATACTAACGCCACGAACCAATGTATCGTTGCAACACATCCTAATGCAACGATTTGGTTCTGTTGCATTAGTATCATGACGCCGAGAAATAGTACAATAGTGGCATTAGATCCTAATGCTACGATTATGTTTCATTGCATTACGATCCCAATGCAACTATTTACTGATTCGTGGCAACAGATCCTAATGTAACGATTGTGTTCTATGGCAATAAAACTCTAACGCCACGAACCAGTGATTCGTGGCAACCGATCCTAATGCAACGATTGTGTTCTGTGGCGATAGATCCTAATGCCGCGAACTAGTGAATCGTGGCAAAAGACCACGCTTAGTGCAATGATTTAGTATTCGTTGCAGTATAATCGTTGCAACATGACGGAATCCTTATAGTGTTACATAGCCGAGATAGAAAAAGACCAAGGAATCATCTAGATCATGCTTAATATTGTGTCCTTGCACTAGATAGTCCTCATCTACCAAGTAGCGGCTTGATGAAATATATTCAATTGAAGCATTTTCTAAAGCCACAGTTTTTGTAGCAATGCGGGTGGTTAATGAAGTAAATTCAATTGGACCCAATATTTTAGTGTTTTCTAACCATTATGACATCATAGCCTTGATAGGAACAATTTTAATTTTTGTAAACATGGCAAAAAGGATCCTAAGTTCATCTTCACGCACAATCCTAATATCTCTTCTAGGAAAAATAGACATAGTCAACCATCTACGCATAAAGTGTAAAGTGGGGTTTTGCAAGCAGCTATTCCTAGTACCCGTACATGTTATCTCACTAGTCAATTCTTGCCTAAAACCTTGTTTATTAAACTTAGGCAAAGTGTCTAAAACTATTAAACAATATTTATGGAAGCCTAAGATTTCACTTAATTCTTTCTATTGGATAAAGTATTCTTTTCGGAAAAACCTAAAAGAAATACCTCAATTCTAAATTTAGGGTGCATATGAATTAAATACTGAAAAGGCGTGAACCTTCCTCATCTATTTGAGCAAAATTATCCCATCCTAATGCATGCCAAATGGTAAAGAATTCGGAACCCATACCAATTTTGCAAAGTAGTGTCGGATCGCAGGCCTTTGTGTGAGAAAACTCACGATCTCAGAGGAGGTTGTAGACTTCTCGTTCAACGTCATTATCCAAGTCAAGGTCATCGTCATTGAGAAGACAGAGTCGAGCATCGCTTTCTTCCATTGGTACGTCGTCTTGCACAACCCACGACTTAGGACTTGGTGTAGGCTCACGGGAGAGATTCAAGCTTGAGTCTCTCACATGGCTTGATTGATGAAGCTCCCTTCCTTTTCCCAAACAACCTCTTCATGCCTTTCTTCATGGCTGCACAACTTGAGAACAAACAAAGAAATAAAGTCGAATTGGGTTATGTTAGTAAAAACCAAACAAATTCTCCGACTAGTTGTTTTGCCAAGCTTAAAAGCAACATGAAAATGCAAATGCAAATGTGAATAAAAAATATTTGATTCAAAATTGGGAGAAGTGTTCCGACAAAAGAGAAAAACAATTCTTTAGCAAGTGAGTGAGTTGGGGATATGGAATAAAGTGAAGTGTGAAGCAACACACTCACCTGCGCATGTATAAACAGTGTAGCACCCTCAACAGTCATGAGAAAAGGGAATATATCCGTTGGAGGCGGGAGAGCCAAAATGGCACTCCCCACAAGTCGGTCGACTAGGGGGCGCAGCTACCTTGTGAGATGGGCCCCCTGGTCCCTCTTTTGCCAAGTGGCTCCGCAATGGCTATAATTCTAGCTGTTGGGTGAATCGATCACAATTTTGCTCTGAAAAAATGTTATTCAAATAAAACTTCCCCAAGTCCAATATTTTTTGTTTTCCAAAAATCAAAAATGCAAATTTAAGTTGAGAATACAAAACTCTCAACTTCCTATAGAAAAATCAAATATGCCCTGAAAAAGGAAAATTCAAATGGGGTGGAAAATTAAAAAAATGAGATAACTACCAAATTAATCTCTTGGTGAGGTCTTATCAAAAATCCAATGAGATGGATTTTCCTCGGTCTTCATGAAGCTTCAAGTTTCAGCATCTAGCCCTAGAGAAGTACACTCAGACGACACGCCTTGCTTCTTCTGCTATTCTTTCTTTGGCGGTTTAGTGGACATGGGCGTTTAGATGGCCCAGGCTTCTCCATCTTATTGAAATGTTGGCATGGGGGAAAAGATGGAGTCTCCTCATAAATCGACTTCCTAAGAATGCAATGAGGGTGTCCACTTGAGGTGGTGTCACTTTGAGCTCCTTGATGTGTTTGACATTCGGGCCATATATGATCTTGATCATGGAGTGTTGCTCATTCCTTGGCCGAATGTCATACTTCTCCTCCTTTCCATTGATATGGAAGCGGATTTCTCTAGCGCCCACATAGATGTGAGCCTCTATAGTGGTAAGTAAAGAGCATCCAAGTATGAGCAGAGTTTCCTTTTCAACCTTCATGTCCAGCACCATGAAGTCCACGGGTATGAAGCAGTTTCGGATTCTCATCGAAACATCTTGGGCAATACCCATGAGGTAGCGGACGTAAGAGTCAGCTAGCTTGAGCTGCATCGGTTTTGGAGATAATGTGGTGAAGTTGAGCTTGTCAAAGACCACGTATGGCATGAAACTAACACTTGTACCAAGGTCATAAAGTGCCTTGTCAAAGTGTTTTGTCCCAATCGCACACGATAGAGTGTGGTATCTTGGGTCTTTCTGCCAATTTCCCTCACGTACGGAGATCATGTTAACATTTTCTACTGGAGATTCGGGTTGCCCTGGCATCTTGCCATTCTCCAATGGAGAGACAACAGCCGCCAGTTGAGCTAACTGAGTCTCCAACATCTTTTCTAAGCTCAACTAGCTCTTGAAGGCAAAAGATAATCCTTCAATATTGGCATTCATATTCTCCAAGGTCTTATCATTAGCTGATAGCTTCTTGCATAAGGCATCACTGATCTTGAGTTGTCTAATAGCAAGTTCCTTCAAGTTGGGCTAATTTTTGTTGTCATTGTTGTTGTTGTAGCCCCGCTGAAAGAAAGGGCATGGTTAGCCCCACCCTTGACCTCCTGGATGGTAGCCATTATTGAAATTTCATTGTTGCCCAAGTACAAGGAATCCTCACAGTTCTCACGGAAGTCACTCCCCATATGACCAACGTTGCCACAGACCTCACACGTCTTGTGAGGGTCTAAGGCCTAGGCAGTGCCAAATACTTCTCCATTCACTTGGTAGTCCATCTTCTTCATCAGAAGATCAAGCTTGGCAGCGATCATGTCCACCTTTTTCAAAGTGTGCATGCCTCGCTGTCGGGATTGGAGATGCTCATCGCTCGAACACATGTTGGAAATCATCTTCTCAATCAATTCTATTGCTTTAGGCACCATAAGTGAGATGTAGGAACCTCCAACAACAACATCCACATGATTACTGGTCAATGGAGTCAGCTCGTTGTAGAAATTATGGATAATGATCCAATCATCCATCCATGGTGGGGATAGTCTTGGATGTACTCCTGCAACCTCTCCCAAGCCTCGTGCATGGATTCCTTAGGCTCTTGCTGGAAGCTTGAGATTCTTCCACGTAGGGCATTAGTTTTGCCCATGGCAAGAATTTGGCAGGAATGTTGTAGAATACTTTTCCCAAGTGTTTATAGCACTTCAGTTCAAGTAGAACCACTACTTCACTCTCCCAAGGAGGGAGAACAGAAACAATCAAAGACGGATGGCATCTAGTGTGACATCCTTTATCTTGAAATTGCTACAAATCTCCAGGAATTGTTGCAGGTGAGCACTTGCATCCTCATTGGCTTTCTCACAGAAGGGATTAGCTTGCCTCGTAGTGATTAGGCCAGTCTTGATTTCGAAGTTTACGTCTCCTGTTTTGACATTGGGCCTAGTGGACACACTATCAACAGAGGGAGGAGAAAACTCACGAAGGGTCTTTTGTGCCATTGGCTTGTAGCGTGATGGTGAAAAAATGATGGGCTTCCATGCCGACAGGATCACCTGAGGAGGAACAACACGAGGTCAAACTCTTCTCAGCAGTGATTCAAGGTTTTCAATGTTGTTTGCCAGCAAACGAAAACCGGTCATACACTACCCTATTTCCACAACAAAGAATGCGAAAACAAAGCAGGGTAATCCTACTCAAATCCTACTAGAGTCCTATATACTACATGATCATGCAAAACTTTTGTGCCTTTCCTGGCAATGGTGACATAAATGCTTGTTGGTATTTCTTAACGTCTACAGTTCATCCTAGAACCGAATGCTAGATATGCGGTGGCACTAGGCTAACCTAAGCCAAAGCAATATATGTTATGCAAGCACACAGAAGTACCACTGTAGCATTTCACCCAAAAGTATTCTCTAGGGTATTGTATTTATTTTATCCCAAGGGAAGGCAAGTGAAGTATGCCAAAATCATAGGTAGAGTAGGGTGTTCTAGTGAGGATTCTAGTAGGATGGGTAAATGGTATAATGGGGGTAGTGTGACACACACCTAAATATTCTACTCCAATGGGTAAGGTTGTCCTAGTGAAGGTCAAGTTACGAGAAGCAGCTATCCTTTTGTGCTCTAATTACTCATATACATAGCCTATTAGTATACACATGAGTATGCTAACAATGAATACTAGAGCTTAGTGGTCCAATGCATCGGGCGCGGGTTTACCCTTGGCAAAACCAGGATGATTCCCGCAAAGAGCCTGTGGCAAAACCGAACGTGGGGGAGTACGAAAGACAGACAGGGCTGTGACCACCTGCCGCCTACCCCAACAACATGTGGTTCTACGAGACATCCAACGCACTTAACTCTCTAAGCACCATGCTTACATGTCAAGTAAATGCCTTAAGAGCTGCAGTACAAGTAGCTTCCTAAGGCAATGACTAACCTAAACATAGTTGAACAAATATTGGGACCAAACACTATGATATTTGTATTAACTAATCATATTACTACCTAATTAGACTTTAGTGGTGGTGTATGATATTTATGATAACATGATATGGACATTATGATTAGATCATAATAACATCTACACCTAGCACATACATGGACTCCACAATCAAACAATAAACGCTTTGCCCAAGTATATGAATTAAGAGAGACTAATAATAATATTATTTAATGCATAAAGTCACAAAAGAAAAGAAAGATACATGAGCCATACCTTTGAAATTTGGACTTGGGACGAGAGGCTCCTCACTACAGCCTAACCACCACTAAGAAACATGGAGAACTAGTGTATACAATAAGAGAATGCTTGAGTGGTGTTTGTGTGAAGTGAGGCATCCCCCCCTATTTATACACGGAGTAGAGACTGTTCCTTCCACCAAAAGCGCGTGAATCAGTCACCACCATCTTCAGGGCACCATAGCAGAGCGCCAAGCATCGACTGACCAAGTTTGGCACCTAGATCGAGTCAGCTGATCTAGGAAGTTGGCCGACTGGGCCTGGGCTCCTCCTCAGCTATGCTTTCTCCTTATGAACGACAAGAGGGTCCTAGCTCCCATCCCACATGAATTGATGTTGGATGCCCATAGATACACCTGTGAATGGGTCCATTGATCCATGTGATGCCATATGTCATCGCGTCATTGGTCAGGGTGGCACTTTTCAGGGTTGCTCCCATCATTATTCCTCATATATGCATAAAAACACCTGCATGGACTTTTCTCCGAGTACAAGTGGAATTATGTTAAAATCTAAAGATGATGTGTGTATTGAATATTTATTTATTGACATAATTGAGTTATTTTAACAGTTGAAATCAGTATATAATGGTTGTCAACAATCACCTAGCTATTTGAGGTTGCAGCCCTAAACCTCTAAAGTACTTCGAGGATGCCATCGCACACCGCTTTGAGGTTCGCCTTCATATTTGCTAGTTGGGTGCAGATGTAAACAACATCCTCATGGACGCTCTCCAACTCGACACTCTCCTCGACACAACCCTGCTCTGAAGTATAGGCCTAGGGTGATAGGGCACGAGGACCATCCTCGACACACCTTGGACCTCACCCTCGGCGAGCGACAAAGCCAAAACTCTTGGTAGCTATTGATACTTCTTAACGTATACAGTTCATCCTAGCAACAAGTGCTAGACATTCAGTTGGAACTAGGCTAACCCAAGCCAAAGCAAGGTTAGTTCCGCAAGCGCACAGAAAGTACTGCGGTAGCATTTCACCCAAAAGTATTCCCAAGGGTATCATATTTATTTTATCCCAATGGAAGGCAAGTGAAGAGTGGTAAGATCATAGGAAGAGTAGTGTGTTCTACTGAGGATTCTAGTAGGATGGGTAAATGATGTAGTGGGGGTAGTGTAACATACATCTAAGCAATCTACTCTAATGATTAAGAATGTCCTAGTGATGGTCAAGTTACGAGATGGAGCTACTCCTACCCTGCTCTAATTACTCATATACATAGTCTATTAGAGTACACATGAATATGCTAACGATGAATACTAGGGCATCGTAGTCCAACGCATCGAGCACGGGTTTACCCCTAGAAAAAATAGGATGTTTCACGCAGAGAGCATGTGGCATAGCCGAACGTGTGGGAGTACGAAGGACGAACAGGGCTATCACCACCCGCTGCCTACCCCTACAACTTGTGGGTCTACAAGACATCCAACACTACTTAACTATCTAAGAACCATGCTCACATGTTAAGTAATTGCTTTAAGAGCTGCAATACAACTACCTTCCTAAGGCCACGACTAACCTCAACATCGTTGAACAAATGTTGGGACCAAGAACTGACATATTCATATTAACATCATCATATTATTACCTAATTAGACTATAATGGCGTTGTATGATGTTTATGATGACATGATATGTCAATTATGATAAGATCTTAATAGCATATACACCTATCACATGCATGGACTCCACAATCAAACAAGAAACTTTTTGCCCAAGTATATGAATAAAAAAAGACTAATAATAATATTATTATAATGCATAAAGTCAAAAAGGAAAAGAAAGATACATGAATCATACCTTTCCGAATTTGGAATTGGGACTAGAGGCTCCTCTCTACAGCCTAACCTCCACTAAGGACTAGAGAAAAGTAGTGCATACAATGAGAGAATGCTTCAATGGTGTCTGTGTGAAGTGAGACCTCTCCACCCTATTAATACACGAAGTAGAGGCGGTTCCCGCCATCATTTGTCCATGAATCAGTCACCACCGGTTTTAGGGCACCACAGAAGGGCCACACGTGTCAGCTGATCGTGTTTGGTGCCACGAAAGGATCGGTCGAACTCCTAGTTCAGCCGACTTGGTCTGTAAAACCCACATTTGAATAAAGCAGGAATAAAAAATGCGAACTTAAAAATTCTTAAGTTGAAATAGGAATTCACAAATACATGAACTATGTTATGTAGTAAATGATTTTAAAATGGAAACTTATCAAAACTTTAATTAGGTGAGAGCTTGGAAGGTTATGCTTGCACTTAAGTTCGTTATTGGAAAAAAGCATTCCAAATACAATTCAAAAGGACAAAGTCAGATACAAAGGCAAGTTTCAAATTATAATAAGAGCAAAGGTAAATCCCTAAAAGTCCTAATAATGAATTCAGCTCAAAAGTCAAACGGAGAAATAAAAGTGGGAATAAAACTCAGTGCTCACTTAGGGCTTAAATTTAACTCTAAATGGGGGTATCAAAAATAAAATTAATTTCTCCTACTCAAACATGTCAGACTCCAAATTCTAAATCACTGATGTGTTTCTCATGCCTCAGACACCACCCCTGTGAAGTGTTGTCACTTTTGAACCCCATTTGCATTTTATTGAATCACTCTATATGAGAGCTCTCCAATTTGAATTGAAATTCAAATTCCATTTTTGAACTTTGTCAAATGCTAAACTTAATTTCACATTTTAATTCCCTATTGATGAATTACCCTAGTTGCCAATTATCGGAAATTTTAGAGCTAATTTGAATTGCACTTCAATTTAACAGAGAAGTGTGAGTTTGCTTGCTGGTGGACCCCACTGTCAGCTGCACAATTGCTCCTCTGCTTCTCTGCTTGCCACCGCACAGCATGCAATGGATAGCAGGTACCTGCCTGCTTGATTCACGAGCTGAACCCAGCTGCTCCAGCAAATATCCCTACATCCTCATCCTCTTCTCCCCTGTCCAGAACAGTGCAAAGACGAGATTCATTGTGTTCTTCTTCCTCTCTCTGTTTTCTTCCCCACCGGTGACCTTCTTCTCTGTGCCCTTGCAGCAGCTCTTGCAAGATGAGTTTCACCTCCTCATCAAACGCAAAACACGGCGCAAACTTCTTCTCCTTCTTCTCCACAACTCGGCACATGGTTTCCTCACCTGTCTTCTCTGTGTTTTGAAGCTTGGCACTGTCGAATTTCCTGCCGCCGGGAAGCTCCTCTAGCTTACCATCGCCCTGGCACCACAAACGTTTTCTCCTCCACCTTCCTTAAGCAAAAAGGTCCATCTCGTTTCTACTGGTAAAATTTCTCCCCATGCCATGCCTCCTAGCCCTGGTACTTTCAAATTTTCCGTCAAGCTTCTCCTATGAACTGAGCAAGGTTTCTGTTTAAATTCGCGTTCCATGTCTGATCATCACTCGTGGCAGTGAGATTTTAGGATCTAGAGGATCAGGTGCATCACCTCAAAGAAACCAATCCCTAAACCATTGACTCAATTGAAAAGAATAGAAGTTTTCCCAACCACCATTTTTTGACCCAACGGCTCATCGTCGAACTCAAGTTTCCAATGCTTTTCACCGGCTTTGGCCTTACTATCGTGATCCCTAGGTCATTAGAAATGTTTTGGATCATTTCACATTTAAAATAATGCACCAAGAGGCCAGCCGACATGGCTGAATCCGAATTCCGTCTGCCACCGTGGGAACCTCCTCTCCGGCCATCTATAGCCTCCGTGGACCAGTCCGTTGGATTCCCCCTGCGAAAATAGGTAGTAGTGGCAGACCTTGAGGGCCTCCGTGCCCTGGCACGGTTGCCGGGGAGAGGCTGCCGCCGGGCGCCACCGTGCACCTCCTCCTGGGCCGCCGACGCGAGGAAGGGGAAGACCAGGTGAGCCCCGCTTGTCAGCCAGTGAGCCCAGGCCTTTTTTTGAATTTTCCTATTCAAAAATAATTCCAGCTTTGCTCCAAACTTTTAAAAACAATATTTCCTAGCATATTTGGCAAAAAATCCTCAAATAAATTTCTTTAGAACCAGGGTGATCTGTACATTTATGTGTCTCAATTGGATCAGTATGAAAATAAAAAATTTCCCTCAATAATTCCATGAAGCAAAATGCCTTTGGCATTTATTTCTGATGATCTTTTCATAGAAAAATTCCCAAATTTGACCAGATTCCCCCGCTAATTCCTTCGAGCTCCACAAAAAATTTAAGGTCCATTTTAGTTGATTTGGTGGGTCAAATTGAGCTCCCAACCGGTATGTAACTGAAAAATTGCAAAATGTCCAGAAAAATTTTCAGAAAATTGCCCAAACTTATAAAATCAATATCTCCCTTTAGAATGCTTAGAAAATTATGAAATCAACTTTGTTTAACTCCTATTGACCTCCTGTAAACAGAAAATCAACTCTTGGCTATGTTAATAATCCACATTTCTCATGAAAATTCCGTGAAAGTTTAAGCTTCATAGAATTTTGGAGACCACAATACATCTTGAACATAGCTAGGTTTTGGCCTGGAGTTCACTCATGTTTCCTAGTGTTCACTGAAAAAGCTACAGCAGCAATGAATAAGTGTTTCTATGCTTAACTTTTTTTCACATCTCTATGCCCGAAACATTGCTCATGTCACTTCATAATCAAATCTTCTAAGTTCCACTTTGGGATTCTTCCCTATTACTTTACACTACAGAAGACTTTCCTGTAGTTCATGTACACCAGAGTGATGTCTCCTTGTCATTCCTATAGTTTCCTCCTTACTCCTCTATATAGTGTTACATGATGCATACTCCACCTTATATCATAATCCAATATCTGTCCATTTAATTTTTTCTCTGTTTCTCCCCACAACATATGCAGGCCTGTTCATTGTTATCTAAGTTTAGTCCTTCTCCAACTGTAAACATTTTAACTTCCTAAGTTACTAAATTGCAATTACATATCCGCATATCCATGTCCATAGTGAATGTAACGATGGCGATCGACAAGAAGCACACCTCGGAGGAGCGGAATTCTATATTTGTGTTGCCGTGATGAAGTCCATAACAGAATTTATTAAATTGATCTTCACTGACTTTTATTCTTAACAGAAGGCAAGCCCCGGTTTGCATTTAAGTCGTTTATAAAGTTTTGCTTTTATCACTATGTTGACTAGTATATGAATTGTGCTTTAGGTCTATTGTGTTTGAATACTCACATGCATGACCAAAAATCCCATGGAGTATTTGGGTACATATTATAGCTCAACGCATAGAATTTCCATGCAAATGTTGTAGGCGATCTGGTAGAAGTCAAGTAGTTGGAATCTACTAGCGAGATAGCAATGTTGTCACCCGGGATTGGATATTTTAGAGAATGGTTTATGAACTAAATATGAGACCGGGCAGCAGGATATGATGCAGCAAGACGTGGTCTCGGGTGCGTAGCTCTGCTTTGTCGATTGAGGACCGCGCCTTTGGGGCTCTGTTGGACAAGTTTGAGTTGTACAGCAGGCACACTGGATATACGGGACCCAGGAAACTGATTGAACTTGCTCATCTTAGCGTCGAGGCATAACCCACCGCCTTATAGGTGTAGGTTGAGTGCAGCAAGGTGTAAACCTGCTAGCGGGCACTTTACACTCTGTGTGGAAGCCTCCTGCCCATAGCGGTGGAACCGGTTCAGCCTGTAGGTGGCAAGTGAAAGGTTGCTGCATACAACATCAGTGGAGCGTGCCTTCACAGCTCCGAGTGTGGGTATATGTGTCGTGGTATCCGGGTGTTATTCATTCAAATCACCGATGCTCGCGGTTACGGATTGACCATACTTGTTCACTGAGTCATGGCGTGCCAATAAAAAGTTGTTGGAATATTATAATATGCTGCTATGATTATTATTATATTGCAAATTGTATAGAGTAGAAATATCACAATTAAGTTTACATTTACCAAACATTTAACTTGAATGAGGCTTATGCAGCCTTGGTCATGTAACATCGGGGATGAAGCGTTTCTTGTCTGATTGTGGAGTTTGTGATGTGCCATTCCCAAGATATGTCGTTTGCTACTCTAAAACAGAATTAAGGATTGACTAATATGCGAGTCCTTCAGCAAATTCAGCTTTTCTGTATTATTAGTATCAAACATGTAGATTTCCATGTTTAGTGGAGACGGTTAAGTCTTGCTCAGCCTTCGTGCTCACGATTGCTGTATATGTGGCTTTGCAGGTTTAATTATTTTGTTGCTATTATGGTATGTCCGTGAAACGTCAAGCTGTCAAGATGTATCTCTCACGTGAAACCATGCCACTGCCTTATTGATCTTTGTGTTGCTAGTGAGAAGTGTATGTGGGCATGGACGTCTTCTCTTGCGCCTAGATAGTTTGAGAGTGTGAGTATGTAGTTTCTGCTGTGTGTGTACTGTTGTTGTACACTATCTTCTAAACAATATCAAATTATAAAATAAAACACTTTGTATCTTTACTATGTCTTTTTGTGTGTGTTGCTGGTTTCCGCATCGCACAGCACCACCCAATGTGATTTCTAGAATGTCGGGACCCCGGTCCTCACAGTCTGGTATCATATCAGCATATGGAATAGCACACTCGAAAAGAGCTCAATTTTGAAAACTTCAAAGTAGTCGAGTGAGTATTAGTCACTATGCCCACATAAGGTCGATAATAGTATTAGTTACTTAAGGTGGCAATGAAAACATATGTGTTATTATATTGTGTAACAACCCTTGACGTCAGGTACGACGTAAGGTACGCCATCGCAAGCGGATCAATTGCGATAAGTTCCCCCGTATGAGAGGTACTACGATGATTGTCCCCTGTGGCTTGTCATGGAAGTTAATATGAGTTTCTAAACCTTCTCATGATTCTGGGAATATATGAAACTCTACTCCCTTGCGTGCTTCTGGCAGAAGTGACAATACCTTATTGTGTGATTAAAACGAGATAGTATGCACTCTTGAATGTTCAAAGGGCCATATGCAACACTGATCCCTAGAGCAAGAGATAAATTATGTGGCCACCTATCGTGCAGTCGAAAAGCATGTAGTGTGTTTTTTAAGAAACATGCGAAAGCACCTCCTACTGGTCTAGCATTAGGCAAAGATGTGGGACACCCGTCAAGTGGTAGAAAACCCGATCATGTACGTCGAGATGTGGCTCCGCTCGGGGCGGCCCGTGTGGAATGATAATTCTTACTTTTTTATATATTATGTGACTTACTGAAATGATCGCTCGTGCGGGTCGTGCCGTACGGCTCCATAATGAGTATTCTGTAAATTGCATGTATTATACAAGTACAATAACGACATGGTTGTATTGCGCTTAGAAAACATTTGTGAGTGACCGTTTCTAGTGCCACCGCTTTATACATATATGACGGTATAATCTGGATGGCATTTTTCACTTTCGTGACACACGTAGTACCAACATGTATCCCATTGATATATTAATAAAGATTTCTGTAAAATAGATTCAAGAAGATGTAAGAATACCAGTATTAACTGTCGAGCTCTGATTTGACTAAGTTTCACGGTTGGAGTAGGTTTTCAACTCATATATTTCAAAAACTAGAGTGTCCTGTTTTTCTGCCAGCATTGGACCTAATTTTGAAGAGCCATAACTCCCAGCATAAAACTCCAAGGAAGATGTACCATATATAGTTAGAAATATCAGAGAGTCCTCTAAAACTCTTTTGTTCATCCCCGGAGCAGAATCCCATGTAACCTACTGAAAATTTCAATTTTCCAAAAATCTGTAAAATTTGGACAGAAAACTGGAACCATTTTTGTACCTGTCACAATTTCTGTTATATCTCCTTGTAGAAAACTTGAATGACTTTATATGAAACAGTTTTGTAATCCTTGTGATATGTACTATAACTTTGTAATTTATAATTTTGTAAAATTTTGATATATCCTGTATGAAAACTGTGCTCAAAACAGCCACATACAAAGGAGGTGCTGTCAAAATTTTATTGAAATTTTGGGAACTTTGTCCAACTTTAGAAATCCATATCTCTTCAACCAGAATTGATATGAAGGAAAATAAATACAACATGGAACTATACAGAAGTCCTATACATGTTTCATGTTCATCCCAAGACCAGAATCCTCTTCCAAATTGGTTGAAACTTAAAATCAACAGAAACTGTCCATCAGCACCACATCTGGACATTGTTTCTCTATACTTCTGTACATTACTCATAATTTTCAAAATAAAAATATCAATGTCACAATTCAAAAAATTTTAGGAGTTATAATATCTTTGTAGTTTTGATTTTGGTCACATTTGTATGAGAATTACATGAAACAATTGGATCAAAGTGGGTACTTACAAATGTGCTGCTGCTGAAAGTCTCCAGAAAGTCCGTCAACTTTGTAAAGTCATATCTGCTCAACCACAATTCATCTGGTGGCACACCAATATTTTATGGAAATTTCTTGAAGTTAGTTGAAACTTTGCTATTCACCTTAAGAGCTGACTATACTGTTAGCTGGCTAACAATCTTGGTTAGGTGCATATTGATCAATCTGGACAGTGAGGTAGTCAGTAGAGCCAGTTTTGAAATTGCTAATTCATTGAACTTTGGTTTCTCCCCCGGAGTGCATACCACCTCCCCATGATGATTATTTGGAGTAAGTTTCTCAGTCACCTAGCTCAAAACTTAAGGGGAAAGGGATGCACTAAAGTAACTTAAGTGTCCAATCACCATTCTCTTTTCAATGTAATGTGTCAACAACAAGATGATCAAGCGGGATGACATCTTGAAGAGGATCCAGCTCCAAGCCCAAGGTTGACTAATCATAGAGGGAATTTAATGTCAACACCACATGAACTATAAAGGAAGATATCAATCACCACTACATGATCAAAGAGAAAATTAAGTGAAGCACCACTAAGAACGACTTTAGTAGTCTCGACCTTATGTCTAGTGATATTAGATTATTGAAGTAATTTAGTTAGTAATTTCTATCCTAGAAATAACTTCAGGAGTCAGCAAGTGCCTCAAAGATTATACGTGAAGAGATAGAGAAGCGGATATGAATACGCACAAGCCTGAAAGGTTAAGATGGTGTAGTGTTTTCCCACATTTCTTATCAATATCCTTAATATGAGTTGCTTGACCATGGTCGAGTTATGGAAGTGACTTTCCTTATTGACTGTCTTTCAAGACCACGGTATCCAAGCCTTGCAAATCATGAGATATTCCTTATCTTTGTGTGTGTGGTTCTACACGTTATTGCTCAAACTATAAAAGATGATGCACCATACATACTACAAGACTTCAACAATTGCACAACCCCTCATGCGCAGCAACCTTGTATGCACCATGCTATGCATCATTGTGCACGGTACATATGCATCATTATGCACCATACATACGCACCATTTGCACTATATCATGTGCATATGCATTGCACCATAAAACATGTGATGCATCATGAAGCACCATTGTTAATGAAATAAAAACTATATGATGCATGATTAATACCAATATTTTGAGCAAGAATGTGTATCTCCATTTAAATATTTAAGTGTCTGAATCTTTTGATCTTTTGACAACTCTTGTATTATACCAAACTCCATTGATTTTTCCACTTTGAGTAATACAAGAGTAATCGATTATCCAACCTTTATTGTGGCCAAAATAAGCTCGAACCATCATGCTTGATTTGTTTAGATTCAGTATATTGACTGTTGAACTATACCAGCGTCCATTATGAGAACATTAGTTAAATGATCAACCTCACAAAGTCCTTGATTTTCTTTACTCGTGATGATATCATTTTATTGTCGACCTCGAGAAGCTCCTTGGGTTCAATCTAAATTCTTGAATTGTTGTGTGGTAACATTGATACATCGGCATCCTTGATGTTACCATATGGTTGAGGTCTTTGCTATTTGAAAACATATGGGGAATTGAATATTTAATCCTTGTATGCCACCGCAAAGAGTTTTATTCCTTGACTTGCCTTTTGAGATACCAGTTCGTTGCGAGTTTAGAGATACATGGTTATTCTCGCAACACCTTGATCCATCTTTGATAAATACTACATTAAAGTTAAAAGGACTTGTGCAAAACAAAGCGAATAAACAAGAACAGTTGAATTGTCAGTCTGAAGCTACCAAAGGGATCAAGAGAATCAAGAGCATGTGTGGAAGTAAATATTAGGACAATAGAATATATCTTTTCAATATTAGAGAAAGAATTGTGAGACGCTAATGGAAATTCAAGAACCCATCATGTTTGTCAAGATAGAGACTTGAATCCATAGAAATCATTCAAGCACCCCGTCATTCTCAAGTAATGACACCCTCGAAGACGCTACCTAAAGACAAGAAGATTATTGCTAATCCTATTAGTCAAAATTGTTATCATATCCGCTTATTCGACTCTCTTTTACCCATCGTTCCCTTGTCCATTCCTTTTTCCTTCCCTAGAATTTTGGGACAAGATTCCTTTAAGGGGAAGGGTTGTAAAATCTCACATTTGAATAAAGCAAGAATTCAATAATGTGAACTTAAAAATTCTTAAGTTGAAATAGGAATACGCACATACATGAACTATGTTAAGTAGTAAATGATATTAAAAGGAAACTTATCAAAACTTTAATTAGCTGAGCGCTTGGAAGGTTATGCTTGCTCTTAAGTTCATTATTGGAAAGGAGTATTCCAAATACAATTCAAAAGGACAAAGTGATATACAAAGGCAAGTTTCAAATTGTAATAAGAGCAAAGGTAAAATCCCTAAAAGTCCTACTAAAGAATTCAACTCAAGAATCGAATGGAGAAATAAAAATGGGAATAAAACATAGTGCTCTTTTAGGGTTTAAATTTATATCTAAATGGGAGTTTCAAAATCAAATTAAATTCTCCTACTCAAACGTTTCAGGCTCCAAATTCTAAATTATTGATGTGTTTCTCATGCCTCAAACACCACACCTGTCAAATTTGGTCACTTTTGAACCCCATTTGCATTTTATTGAATCACTCTGTATGAGAGCTCCCCAATTTGAATTGAAATTCAAATTCCATTTGAACTTTGTCAAATGCTAAACATAATTTCACATTTGAATTATCCTTAGATAAATTACCTTAGTTTCACTTTCTCAGAAATTTTAGAGCTAATATAAATTGCACTACAGTTTAACAGAGAAGAGAGAGTTTGATTGCTGGTGGACCCCACTGGTCAGCAGCACAATTGCTCCTCTGCTTGCCAGTACTACAAAAAACATTTTTACAGGCGCTTCTATATTTTTTTTACAGACGGTCCATTAAAAGTGCCGCCTGTGATGTGAGATGAGTTAATAACCGTCTGTGATAATAGAATATCACAGGTGGTCCGTAATAAACAACCGCCTGTGAAAATGTATTGATTTTCACAGGCGGCCCGTAACAAAAACCGCCTGTGATAATAGTCATTATCACAGGCGGTCCGTAACAAACAACCGTCTGTGAAAATATAATGATTTTCACAGGCGGTCTGTAACATAAAAACCGCCTGTGATAATGATGGCTCCTCATTGGTCCGCTGCTTCATCCCACGGATCACTCTTGGACTTCGTATCTCCGCTGTCCGCTGCTTATCGATCCAACGACTCAGTTTAGAAGCCGCACGATAGATGTGTCTATAACAGCAGCAGCCACGGTTCAGTCTGTGATCCTCCGTCAGCCTCCCAAGGTACGGCTTCCGGCGGCATCTCCCAAGGCGCGGCTGCCGGCGGCCTCTCTCAAGGCGCGACTAAGGCGCGACTTCGGTTGCTCCAGACCTCGGAGGCTCCGGCGCGGCCTCCCGACGAGTGCGAGCCCTGCCGAAGCGAGCACGGGCGCGGACCTGGCACAGTCCACCTCGGGCTCCCGGCGGCGCGGCTGCCGGCGGCCTCACTCAAGGCGCGATTAAGGCGCGACTTCGGTTGCTCCGGACCTCGACGTCTCTAGCGCGGCCTCCCGACGAGCGCGAGCCCTGCCGACGCGAGCACGAACACAGATCTGGCACAGTCTACCTCAGGCTCCCGGCGGCGCGGCTCCGGCGCGCCTCCCGGCGAGCGAGCGCCCTGCCGGCGTGGGCGCGGGCACAGATCCGGCGCGGTCTACCTCGGGCTCTCGACGGCGCGGCTCCTCCGGCTCCAAGCGGCACGGCCTCGTCGGGCTTCGGGCGGCACGGCTCTTGGCGGTGCGACCTCCTTCGTCACTTGGCGGCGCTCTTCCAGCTCCCGGCAACGCGGCGACCTCCAGGCGGCGCGGCCTCTTCTGACTCCCGGCGGCACATGTGAATTTTTTTTGTTTCACTAGCCATTTTCACAGGCGGTTTTTAATTAAAAACCGCCTGTGAAAATCTATTTTCACAGGCGGTTCTTAATTAAAAACCGCCTGTGAAAATCTATTTTCACAGGCGGTTTTTTATTAAAAACCGTCTGTGAAAATGTAGTTTCACAGGCGGATTATGCAACCGCCTGTGTTAATCGATCATTTTTACAGGCTCTTTGTTACAGGCGGTTTTTAAAACCGTATGCGATAATATGTTTAGAACCGCCTGCGATGAACCATTTTGTAGTAGTGTGCCAACACACAGCATGCAATGGACAGCAGCTACCTGCCTGCTTGCTTCATGAGCTGAACCCAGCTGCTCCAGCAAATATCTCTACGTCCTCATCCTCTTCTCCTCTCTCCAGAGCAGAGCAAAGATGAGATTCATCGTGTTCTTCCTCTCAGTGTTTTCTTCCCCACCAGCGACCTTCTTCTCTGCTGATCCTTGCAGCAGCTCTTGAAAGCTGAGTTTCCCCTCCTCATCAACAGCAAAATGCAGCGCAAACTACTTTTCTTTCTTCTCCACAACTTGGCACATGGTTTCCACATGGTCGAGCATCTCGTATGAACTGAGCTAGGTTTCAATTTAAATTCGATTTGGATGTATGATCATCACTCATGGCAGTGAGATTTTAGGTTCTAGAGGATCAGGCACATCAACTCGAAGAAACCAATCACCAAGCCATCGAGTCAATCAGCCGGAATAGAAGTTTTCCAAACTGCCATAATGAACCCGATGGCTCATCGTCGAACTTAAGTTTCTGATGCTTTTCACCAGCTTTGGCCTTACTTATCATGATCCTTAGCTCACTAGGAATGTTTTGCTGCATTTTCCGTTCAAAATAATGCACCAGGGAGGCCGGCCGACATGGCCGGAACCCTAATTCCGTCCGCCGCTGGGTGAACCTCCTCTCCGGCCATCTATAGGCTCCGTGGACCGGTCTGTTTGATTCCCATTGCGAAAATAGGTAGTAGCGGCTGATCTTGAGGGCTGCCATGCCCTGCCGCGGGCTCCGGTGAGAGGCCACCGCCGGGCGCCACAATGCGCCTGCTCCTGCGCTGCCGGCGTGCGGTTGGAGAAGACCATGTGGGCCCGACTTGTCAGCCAGTGAGCCAACCCACCCGGATCTGCTGTGCATGGTTAATCTTATGTGGCCACGTACACTAACTTTGTGGCCCTATGTGGCTCCAATCTCAGTGGCAGATTTAAATCCTGTGGGTCCATTCCCTTATTTGAATTTTCCTATTCAAAAACAATTCCAGATTTGCTCCAAACTTTGAAAATCAATATCTTTCACCATATTTAGCCAAAAATCCTCAAATAAATTTTGTTAGAACCAGGGTGATCTGTGAATTCACGTGGTGCGCATGGATAAGTATGAAAATCCAAAATTGTCCCTCAATAATTCCATGAAGCAAAATACCTTTGAAATTTATTTCTGATGATCTATTCATTGAAAAATTCCCAAATCTGGCCATGTTCTCCCCCTAATTCCTTTTAAGCTCTACTAACACTTTGAGGTCCATTTGAGTTGTTTTGATAGGTCAATATGAGCTCCCAACCTGTATGTACTTGAAAATTGCAAAATGTCCATAAACATTTTAAGAAAATTGTCAAAACTTCTAAATCAATATCTCCCTATAGAATTCATATAAAATTATGAAACAATTTTCTTGGTGTCGGTACCCTGCGTACCGGGTACCTCATGATACCGCAAGAAGTGCAAGAGAGTTCCACCTATCCGAGTTGAAGGCTTCCTCAGGCCCCACGCGTCACACGACATTGGACCCGCCTCCCTCATATGGGTAGCTCCAGGACTGCCACGTGTAATATAAGACCGGAGCTGAACTCTTGACATAGGGAAGCTCCTGCGTTGACACGTGGATAATGACCCCGAACCTAACCCCCCGTAGAGGGAAGCTCTGGTGCCGCCACGTGTATGTTAGTTCCGGACCTATGTTCCCACGAGGGGAAGCTCCGGAACTGCCACGTGTAGAGCTTCCGGACCTACAACACCAACAGAGACATTGGCTAATCTCCAACAGCAAAGACATTCAAGTGACAGTTAAAGCCGCAGTTACGAGACCTGATTACGTGTCATTAATGCTATACTAATGACACATGATCAGTGGACTGTTAATAGGGGTAACACAACCATTAGGGCACGCTATCATCCTATTAATCATGCTTAATACTCATAGACCGTGTATTAGGTTATTGAATACGACAGGGTCGCATGTGGGGCCAGACAAATGTTGTAACGGCCAGTCCTTAGACTATAAAAGAACTGTGCTGCACGGTACATAGGTGACCAAACCCAAGCTCACACGCATACTGGTGATACAGACTTTCTCAATACAACAACACAAACCCCGTGGAGTAGGGTATTACGCTCAGGCAGCCCGAACCACGTAAATCACCTGCATCATCATCTTGTTCCCGATCTCTGCGTGCCCAAACCAATACAAGAACCTCCGTGGGCTACATTTAGTAGTACTGGGGGAAGTCTTGTTCAACCACTTCGACATTTGGCGCACCAGGTAGGATGGTGAACTTCGCCGTAGGATCCTCCAATGGCAACCATGCTGAACAGCCTGCTAGAGACAATCCTTCCAACATGCAGCAGCCAGCGGGCACTGTTGTCCCGGTGGGTGTCGTGCCACTGCCACCACCATCTGCCCTAGCAAACAATGCTGGGCAGCAGGATGGGGTACTTGTGTCGGTCACAGCATCGGCAAAAGACAACCTTAAGAATGCGCTAATTGTTGCGTGAACTTTGTTGGGGCGCCCACCAGCGCCCGGAGCACCTCAGGGTGCGATGGAGTAGTGGCACGCAGATGTACAACATCTGGTTGCAGCCGCAGCCGATGCCATCAGCAACCAAGGTCCTCCCCCTTCGGGGCAGGCAACAGCTCAACGAAGGACCTTGTTTGGAAGACATGGTCCTCACGTGTCACAGCACCGATGGTGTGCTGCATCCCAGCAGATGACTTCACTGCCTTCCGGGGCACGACGCACCCACACCATCACCAGGATTCCGACTCATGACCTGTGGTCGAAACTTGATCGTCGTTACCAGCAGCAGGATGGCCACATTCATATCGAGTGTGCTCATGAGAGACGAGAAGCTTGGGACAACCCTGCTCCTTAGGGAGTAGGAGGAGGCTGTTCTGCCCTGGCCATGCACTTACGCATGGTCAGATGGCAACAAAAGTTCCAGCCTCATTTGCTAAAGAAATTCGACGGGACTGTCAATCGTGCCGAGTTTCATCAAATCTACTCCACTGCTATACTGGCGGCGGGGGGCAATGAGGTCGTGATGGCCAACTACTTCCCAATGGCTCTGACTGGGACTGCAAGGTCCTGGTTCATGGTCTTCCACCCGACTCTATCAATAGTTGGGCGAAAGTATGCCAGCAGTTCACTGCCAATTTCGGGAGTTCATACACCCGACCTGGCACTGAACTAGACTTGTTCGCTGTAAAGCAAAGAACGAGGGAATCACTGTGATCCTTTATCCAGTGGTTTTCTAAGGTATGCAATACCATCCCCTCAATCTCGAGTGCTTCTGTTATTGTTGCATTCACAAAGGGCGTTCGAGACAAAAAGATGCTAGAGAAGCTGGCGACCAAAGAGGTCACCAATGTCACGGAACTCTTCAGCTTAGCAGATAAATGTGCCAAAGTTGCGGAGGGATGTGAGATGCACTCCAAACCACCTACGGAGGCCAACAAGAAATCCTCAAAGACTGAAGCCACTACATCCGAAGGTGGCACAAAGAAAAAGAAGTCCAACAACAAAAAGAAGCCGTCGGCCGGTGCACCTACTACTGCGACTGCTGCAGCTCTGAGTGGCTGAGGGCCACACCTAGAAAAACGACCTCGTCCTTCGTCAGAAGAAGGCAATAGCTCCAAGGTGTGGTGTCCGATCCACAAGATATTCAAACACAGTCTGGAAGAATGCCGAGAGGTCTGGAACCTTATCTAGCGCTACAACAAGCGCCGAGAAGAAGGTCCTTTCCGCCAACGGAAAGGAAAGCAAAAAGTCAACGAAGCTCTGGCTGAAGAGGAGCTATGCATTTAGGACCCCAAGAAGGTTCTGAAGGCTGTCTACAACACCCTCGACGATGACACCGACATCTCCGACAAAGAGCGTCAGAAGACCCTGAACACCATATATGGTGGTTCTCGGGACATCACCTCTCGCCGCATCCTCAAGACAATGCGGCGGGACACAGCTGCTGCAGCTCCCACCGCCAGGGCGAAACCTCATCGAAAGTGTATGGACACTCCTATCAATTTTTATGCTTTAGACTGCCCTCATAACATGATCGGAGCTGGCCAACTCCCGTTGATGGTGTCTCCGACCATTAACAATGTTCAACTCCATCATGTATTGGTGGACGGAGGTGTAGGGTTGAACCTCATAAGCTTTGAAGCCTTCGTCAAGATCCAGCTCCGACCTTCATACCTTTGCCCCTCTCGACCATTTTATAGGGTAGGTCCAGGGGCATTACCCCTCTTGGCTACATCACACTCCCAGTGACCTTTGGGACTCGGGAGAACTACAGAACCGAGAAGCTGGTCTTTGACGTGGCGCATATCAGTTTACCATTCAATGCCATATTGGGCAGACCTGCTTTATACAGCTTCATGTCCATCGCCCACTATGGCTACTTGGTGTTGAAGATGCCAACGCCTTCGAGCGTTCTCCGGATCCCTGGGGATCGCACTGCAGGAATCACTGCATTGGAAGAACTCCACGCACTTGCTATAGCGCAGGAGGAAGCATCCGGTAAGGAGCTAGCTCCGAAACCTTCGAGCTCTGATCATCGAGGCTCAACCTCTGCACCTCGTGTGCAACCAATCATCGACACCGACGTTCCCATCAAAGTCGTCCAAATTAGTTCTGACGCTGCTCAGACAAACCGTATATCGGGAGGTCTCAACAATAAATACGAACTTGTGCTCATCACTTTCCTCCGGGCGAATGTTGATGTGTTTGCCTTGCAACTGTCACAAATGCTTGGGATCCCTAGGGAGGTGATTGAGCACAATCTGAAGATTTATCCTGACGCACGGCCTGTACACCAGAAGCCCAGGAAGCAATCAGTTGGGTGGCAAAACTTCATCCGATAGGAGATCAAGAAGTTGGTTGAAGCTGGTTTCATCCGAGAGGTTTTCATCCAAAATGGCTGGCAGACCCAATCGTTGTACCCAAGGCCGGCGAGAAGCTTCAGATGTGTATCGACTACACCACTTTAAATAAGGCATGCCCAAAAGATCCATTTCCACTACCTAGAATAGATCATATAGTGGACTCCACCTCCGGGTGTTAGCTATTGTGTTCCATATATCCATATTATGGATATCATCAAATACAAATGTCTAAGGAGGATGAAGAGCACACTGCCTTCATAACAGTAGATGGATTATATTGTTATACCTCCATGCCCTTTGGTCTCAAAAATGCTGCTTCAACCTTTTTCTGAGGTATGTACAAAATATTTGGAGAGCTAATTAGAGACTTAGTGGAGGTGTACGTCGATGACATCGTTGTGAAGATCAAGAACAAGGAGTCACTCCTTGACAATTTGCAAGCCGTCTTCGACAAGCGGTGCACACGCACCAAGCTAAACCCGGACAAGTGTGCCTTCGGGGTTAGCTCCGAGAAACTACTAGGTTTCTGGTGACTCACTGAGGAATTGAAGCAAACTCAGCTAAGATCAAAGCCATTGAAGATATGCGGCCCCAAGCCCGCATAAAAGACGTCCAGAAGTTAACTGGGTGTCTAGTTGTGCTCAACCGGTTCTTCTGAAGACTAGCAGAGCGGTCGCTACCCTTCTTCAAACTTTTAAGGAAGTTCGGACCATTTCATTGGTCTGAAGAGGAAGAAAAGGCATTTCAAGAGGTGAAGCAGCTCCTCACCACACTACCAATCTTGGTAGCTCCGAGTCCTGGTGAGCCTCTACTGCTTTACATTTCCGCAACTATAGAAGTTGTCAGCATGGTTCTAGTCGCAGAAAGACCGGAGCCACATCGAGTTCAGGAGCTTCAACCCCTCCCCCCCCCCCCCCCCTCGGAAGGTTCCGAGCTACCTGAAGGCAAGTCTGGGTCCCATCCCCCCAACACGGATCTTCAAGACAGAGTGCTAGAAGATCAACCTCTCTCATATGAGGGAGTTTTAACGGCTACTCAAGAAGATCCGGACCCATCTGAGAAGGTCCAGGTTGAACAGGAAGAAGATACGAACCCCTCCAGGAGGGTCCAAGAAGCTCAACCAGAAGGCTCGAACCCCTCTGGAATGGTCCGGGTCGATGGAAAAGAAGCTCCGGGCTCTTCGAGAGGGTCCAGACCATCCAGTGCCCAGTGTACTTCATCAGCGATGTACTCCATGATGCCAAGACCAAATACATTGAGATGTATAAGCTGCTTTATGCGGTTCTTATTGCCTCAAGGAGGCTTCGTCACTACTTCCAAGCCCACAAAATATCAGTGGTAACTTCTTATCCACTCACGCTATTTTGCATAACACTAATTCTACTAGGAATATCGCAAAGTGGGCAGTGGAGTTGGCCGAGTTCGAACTCGAATTCGTGCCACGACAAGCAATCAAGAGTCATGCTTTGGCTGATTTCGTGGCGGAATGGACTCCCTCTCCATCAAACTCTGGGGGTCCCATTGAGCACAAGAGGGAACCCAAGGTCCCGGTCTTCACCAAACGTCACTCGACCCTCTACTTCGACGGCTCCATGGAAAAGTAGGGGGCCAGCGCTGGAATTCTTCTCCTCGCTCCGACCGGAGAGAAGGTCAAATACATGGTTCACCATGACTCCAAGGAAACTAAAAACATGGCAGAGTATGAGGCTCTCATCTATGGGCTCAAGGTGGCACTATCTTATGGTGTGAAATAGCTGTTGTTGAAGGGTGATTCGCAGCTCATCATAGAACAAGTCAAAAGTGAATGCTGCTGTAACAATCCCCAACTAGCCACTTATCTCCTTGAAGTACAAAGGCTCCAGAAGGACTTCGAAGTCCTGGGTCTCCACCATGTTCAGTGCCTTCACAATGCTGAAGCTGACGAACTCTCGACGAAAGATTCAACTGGAGCACCGGCTCCCAATGGAATCTTCGTTCGGAGGTTATCAAGACCAACAACTCAGCTTGCCGAACTGAGCAAAGGGGACAAGACAAGCACCTCGAAGCTGGCGGTCCCGGTGGCCCTATTACCATGGCGTCCACCAAGGGTTGTAGGTGCTGTCAAAAGCTTTGAGCAACCCAGCACGCAAGACTCAAAAGATCAAGTTAGCTCTGATGCATGGATCTCAGAGATCCTGAGCTACTTAAAAGACAACGTTCTTCCTGAAGATGGTGCATCTGTTGACTGGATTGTTAGGTTGGCTACAAGATACACACTAGTAGAAGGGGATCTCTACCGGCATGGTGCCAACGGTGTCCTAATGCATTGCATTACAAGGGAAGAAGGCTGTGAGCTTCTCGTGGAAATCCATGGAGGCGAGTGTGGGAACCACACATCTTCTCGCACATTGGTTGGTAAAGCCTTCCGGCATGGCTATTACTGGCCTACAACACTCCAAAATGCATTTGAGCTAGTGAAAAAATGTGAAGCGTGCCAGTTCCACGCAAAACAGATTCACACACCGGCTGAATCACTACAAATGATACCTCCTACATGACCATTCGCTGTGTGGGGCATGGACATCTTGGGACCATTCCCAAAAGCCGTCGGAGGTTATAGGTTCTTGTATGTCACCATTGACAAGTTCACCAAGTGGCTAGAAGCAACTCCAGTTGTGACAATTAACAAGCAATCAACTATCAAATTCTTGAAGTCCATTATATGCAAATTTGGAGTTCCAAGCAAAGTCATAACTGACAACGGAACTCGATTTACAAGTGCTGCATTTCAAGAATATTGCCAAGACCTCGACATTCAACTTTATTACGTGTTAGTAGCTCACCCAGCAAGTAATGGCCAAGCCGAGAGAGCAAATGCAGAAATCCTAAAAGTACTCAAGATGCGCACATACGAGCGCCTAAAAAAGCATGGAGCCAACTGGATTGAAGAACTTTTGTCCACATTGTGGGCAAATAGGACAACACCTAACCGGTCAACTGGGGAGACACCCTTCTTCTTGGTGTGCGGAGCCGAAGCACTCCTTCCTCCAGAGATCACCATGGGGTCCCTCCATGTCCGTACCTTCGACGAAGCCGCGCACGACAAGCTCCGGCCGGAAGACCTTGACCTCGTTGACAAGGGAAGGTGCCAAGCAGCTGTTCGGAATGTGCCCTATCGCCAAGCGCTCTGGCACTATCATCAAAGACACGTGCGCAACCGATAACTCGAGGAAGGCGACCTGGTGCTGCAGAAAATACTAACTCATGAAGGGATGAATAAACTTTCTCCCAGCTGGGAAGGTCCCTTCCGAGTGATCAAAGTGTCATGGCCCGGATGCGTTCGCCTGACAACTGAGGATGGTACTACGCTTCCTAATCCTTGGAACATCGAGCACCTTCGTAAGTTTTATACTTAGAATCACGGAGGTGAGTCTGTAATTATTCACAATGTATGTTATAGAGTCAATACACAGAGAAGGGTAGGTCCTCCGGGAGAACATCCGGACCCCTCCGGGAAGGTCCGGGAAGTTCAAGTAACACTTGATACAGTCACAACACTACAAGTGTAACTACCTGTCCAGGGCTAGTACAAGATGTATAGCGCACATAGCTTGGTCTTGCATCCTAAGTGTGTCCATGTCTCCCCTGTAATCTGGACCTATAATGAAAAACATTGTTGTGTGGAAACAGAATCCACGTGCATTTATTTTTGTACAAGGCTCGGTATATAAAATTATTATTTTTATCCTTCATGTCTATAATGATGTTGTGCAATTCTTTTTCAGTTTTTGTCCAAGTTATTCATATGTGTTACAAGTTATATTGTTGATCTCTTTGGATTTCAACATGCTGTATAGTCTACTTGCCTGAACGCCAAGCCAACATAGGTCCGGAGTGTGCTATCGACTTAGCCTAGTCTTGCACCCTAAGCACGCCACTCTACCTACACCACGACAGGCCTCAATAGGGTGAGTACTAAAAAAGCATACATATCTGGGAAGATTACATCAACATGCTTGTTACCATATCGGGTTTCTTCAGATTTAAATCTCAAATAAGAATGATAAGTCACAAATGACTTATAGACAAGAGGACGAATTTCACTCTTTTCTTGTCTCTAATGTGCAGGAGAAACATAAACTCAATGTGATGGTGGACGACGCCAGAGCTACTAAGCTCTGACATCCTCCAAGGGGACCCACTATCGATGTTTTATATGTTGAGAGTGGGTGCCGTTAGAGCTACAAAGCTCCGACAACCCCAGGGGGCCTGCCATCAACGATTCGTGCGTTGACATCGGGAGCTACCAGACATATCAAGCTCTGATAAATCCTAGGGGGCCCACCACAATGTGTTATATGTTGATGGTCGGTGCCGCCGGAGCTATCAAGCTCCGATAGCCCCAGGGGGCCAGTCGCCAACGTATCGAAGATAAAGACTTTGGAGCTGAAATCTACAAGTTCAAAGCATTCAAGTCATCAACATACTGTCAAATACTTTTGGTACATGTACACACTCGAATTGTGCACATATACCATGGGCCAACAAGATAGAGCACAATATATTGAAAACAAAGTGAAATTCAATGCAAAAAGAGTGGATTTCATTTAATTCAAAGTATTGGATTACAAAATTTGGATTACAACAAGGGGCAAAAGGAAAAGGTCCTAGCTACTGTAGGATCTAAGTCATGTGGAAAAATGGAGCAACCTTCAATGTAGCCTCTTGGACACTAGCTTTGGCGACATCCTCCTCTTCGGCATTGAGTACTTTAAAGACTGATAGAGAGAGAAGTGGGGGTCTCGGCTTCTGTAACATGCCAAGATATACTTGGCGACATTTTTAGCTAGAGATTTCCCCTGTGTCTCTATCTGTTCAATAATGACATTACCCATTGTGTCGATTTTAGTGCTGGCAGAGCCAAGCGCCACGAGCGTCTGGTCCAGCTACTGCGCTGGGTCCTCTGGATGTACTGGACTTAAACCAAGTGGCACAAGGGCCTTGTCCGCATGTCCCAGAAAATCCCATACCATCAGGGATTTGGTTGCCTTTGAGCTCTGCAGCTCCTCGAGTGACCTCCTGGCGGCTGTTAGCTCCGAACTCTCACGAGCAAGGTGTTCCACCACTTTGGCATGTTGCTGCATATTCTCAGCAACCTGCTTTTCGCGGTTGGTTAGCTTCGTCTCTCGGAGGTGGATGCGGTTCCGCCGTTCGGCCAGGTCCTTCTCCCTACCCCCCACTTTCCCTTCTCTAGCGGCAATATTAGCCTCTCCTTTCGAGAGCTCCTGCCCCAGCCTCCAGTACTTCTCCTTTTCTTCCTCACTCACCCGATCCAACTTCTTAGTGAGATCTGCCAAATATTGCTCACCCAAAGTCAATTTCTAGGTGACCTCCACCTCCCTCTTGAAAACATCCTCCTGTTGCTCCAAGAATTTTTCTTCTCTCGCATCAAGGTCTACCTGGCGCCTCTGGAGAATGTCATTTAGTGCAGTGAGGTTTTCGTGATGCTCATCAGCAACATCACTCCTCTCCTTAGCACGCTCAATAATATCCCGATAATTAGCGTCGAGGGCCCTGATGGTGGCTTCCTTCTCCTCCAGTAGCTTGTCCCAGTATTCCATCCGGGCCGTCTCCATCTTGATCCACCCCTTCTGATCAGCAAGACTCGTGTGAGGAAGCCTGGTCTCAAAATTGAGCCTGTGGCACCAATGCCTCAAGGTGTGGCGCTCCTCTTCAAGGACCTTGCTCTCATGATCGAAGGCGAGCAGGACTTGTCGGAGGCTTGAGCAGGCATTGTCTATGGACAACACCAAGGGGATAGGCTCCGGGCCTGCTGGGATCCAGTCAGCTGGCTCTAGTGGATCCTCCATAACAAAAGTAGGGTCCCACTCTACAAGCGTGGTTCCCTGAACTTCTGCGACAATAGGGCCACCCACCTGGAGCCCTTCGGCTACTATTGAGGAAGACCCCACTGGGGGAACTTCCAACTCCGGAGCAGAAGTCGAAGGTATTGCTTCCGCGTCTTCAGTTGTCGGCTCCGTGGGAGGAAAGCCTGCCGCCACTTCTTCATGGTGCTCTGGCTCTAGCCCGGACACCTCTGGAGCAGCTTCCTCCGGGGCGACAATAGGAGCTTTACCTGGTGCCTTTACTACCACCAGCTCAGGCACTAGTACGTCAGCCACTTCCGATTCAGCAACCAGAGCTTCAAGCATTTCTGGCTCAGCCGCTAGACCTTCGACAACTACTGGCTCTGAGATTGGAGTTTCGACCATATCCGACACAGTGGTCGGGGCATCAATCGCTTCTGGTTCAGCGGCCGGAGCTTCAACGACCTCCGACTTAGGTGCCGGAGCTTTTGGCACCACCGGTCCCGCAACAACTTCTGGTGCAGGAACCGGAGCCTTGGTAACCTCTCGCTCAGACACCGGAGCTTCTGACATCTCCACCTCCCGCACTGGAGCCTCAGCCTCCGGCTTTGTTGCTGGCGGTGCATCTTCAACTTCTCCCCGTTGGTCCGGCGCTACCACGGGAGCTTCTGGTGATGACTCTGAATCCAGATCCACGACAGCTGGCGCCGGAGCCGCCGATACCTCAGCCACCACTGGAGGACACGCGAGGGTGGAAGCTGGAGTTTCCCTCCGCACTGTTTCGACCAGTGCGACAGAGGCCAGAGCTTTAGACCCTGACTTTTATGCCCTGCACTAAAAAAATTGGAAGATTCGAAACATGATAAAAACAAGAGTGGAATCAAGGTGAAAAAGCAAAAGCTTACCTTGGAAAGCTACCGATCCAATCTGTGCGGAACCTCTTCATCGGAGGCTCTAAGACAGAGCTTGCCGTGGTCGGCGCGGGAGGAGCTCCGGAATGTTGCCCGGAACCTGCTGACACCGTTGGTGTTGCCTCAGCCGAGGTCTCCCTCGGCCAAGAAGAACCTCCGGACCTAGAACCCCTCGCTAGCACAGGGACCAGAGTCGACTGTCCAGAATAGGCGCTTCTCGAGGACGCTTGCACCGGAGGAGATGTAGCCGCAGAAGATCTCCCTCGTCGGGGAGAAGGTGCTGTTGTAGATGGAGCGGGCCTAACGGACCTCCCATCAGCATGCTTCAGTTTCCTCTTCTGGCTGGAAGATTTGACTGACTCCTTGCCCTTGCCCTTGCCAATATCTTCAACCCTCTGGCTCAAAGTAGGAGCAGCCACCTCCTCGGAAGCTCCGGGGATTACAACCCTGGAGGTCCGGCATTTTTCTACCTCACCAAGGTCATCTAGCACCGGCATCTTCCTCTGGAGCTCCCTGCTAATCTCTGGAATCATGTTTAAGGGCTGGAAAGCAGCCAGCGGAGCTAAGGCATCGCTGTCGATAGGCCCATGCTGAAATTTCTTGAGATGGAGCTTCAAAGCTTCATCATCCAAGTTGGATTTTAAACCGGTTTCGATCTGGTCATCATCCATCACACTGTTGAAAGCCTAGGTGAGCTTATCCCTCTTCCTCAATGGAGCCTATCTGTTCACAAAGAAATTTTCGAAGAAAATCTGGGGGGTCACTCCACCCTCCACGCATCCTCGGATCCTGGTTAGGACAGGGTTAAACGTATCCGACAACTTTGGAACAATGTTCCAGGCCTCAGTGTTGACATTGGGGAGTATTTGGGGCAGCTCCAACCTGTCGTGCTCCTCCACTGCAATGAGGATCCAATCCTTCCTCCAGTCGTCCCATATGCCAGAGGCGAATGACTTCAAGTACTTGAAGGGGCAGTTCATGCGCTTCACGAAGTAATAGAAGCCAAGCAACTCTGTCCCCTTGTTGGTGGTATGAGCTATGAAGAAGGTCCGGAACAATTCGACGCACGGAGGCACGCCCACCCACGTCTCGCGGAAGTGGACGAAAGTGGCCACGAGCAAAAGGGAGTGTGGGCCGAGGTGATACAGTTAGAGGTCGTAGAAGTCCAGCAGCATCCAGATGAAGCTCGAGAATGGTGGGATCATTCCCACCATGGCGTATGCCGAAAAGTACACCATCTCCCTACAGCGCTCCTTCTTGAAGGGGAGCTTGCCGGCATGAACCAAGTGGTTGAAGGAGTCACTGGACCATCCCATGAAGGTCCGTACCTTCATCAGATTGTCCTTGCTCTGGATGCGGCTCTTGGGAAGACCTAACTCCATCGCGGCAAAGTGGAGCAATGGAAAGGAAAGCTAGGCAATGTTTGGGAGGATCTGAGTGCTAGTTTGATCGAAAGCGTAAAGAGTCCTCAAACTGTGCATACTTTCCTTCTTAAGTAAGCCTCCGCGACGCTTGGATGGAAACCGCAATGAGAGTAGGGTCACATTTAAAAAATCTACCCCGTCAATGATGAATGGGCCCGGGGCCACCTCGACGAAGAGGTCGAGGTTATTACCCCAGGTGAACCGTTGTCATGATGGGCGGCGGGAAACCCAAAGGCGGCAGCCTGACAAGGCGCTCGGAACCGATACGGTTTTCGTATTGGGAATTGGCGACCTTCAATTGCATGAGATACGCACTCAAAGATCTCATGTGCCACATTCAAAGAAAGCCACGCAGCGATGGTTTAACCCCGAACCATCACCCCAACGGCATATCAGAAGACCTTTGAAGTTGCAGGGTGGGAATCGAGGATGGTCCCACCTCCGGTAGAACAATGACCCAATGGGTTTCTCCTAGAGGTGGGCCTGGGGGCCACTATAGGTACCCTGCGTACTGGGTACCCAACAGCGTGGACATTCAAGGGAAAGTTAAAGCGGCAGTTACATGACCTGATTACGTGTCATTAATGCTATATTAATGACACACGATCAGTTGACTGTTAATAGGGGTAACACAGCCATTAAGGCACGTTATTATCCTATTAATCATGCTTAATACTCATAGATTGTGTATTAGGTTATTGAATATGTCAGAGTCACATGTCGGGCCAGGCAAATGTTGTAACGGCCAGTCCTTAGACTATAAAAGGACTATGCCGCACGGTACATAGGGGACGGAACCCAAGCTCACACGCATACTAGTGCTACGGACTTGCTCAATACAACAACACAAACCCCGTGGAGTAGGATATTATGCTCAGGCGGCCTGAACCACGTAAATGTCATCAGCTTGTTCTCAATTTTTGCACGCCCAAACCAATACAAGAACCTCCGCGGGCTACATTTAGTAGTACCGGGGGAAGTTTTGTTCAACCACTTTGACCGTTGGACTCTGCTTGACATCCTATAAACATAAAACCAACTCTTGGCTAGGTTAAAGATCCAGATTTCTCATGAAAATTCTGGGAAGGTTTAAGTTTCATAGAATTTTAGACACCACAGTACACCTTGAACATAGCTAGGTTTTGGCGAGAAGTTCACTCATGTTTACTAGTGTCAACTCTAAAAGTTTCATCAGTAGCGAACCAGAGTTGCTATGCTTAACTTTGTTTCACATCTCTATGTCCAAAACATTGCTCATGTCACTTCATAATCCAATCTTCTATGTTCCACTTTGGGTTTCTTCCCTATTACTTTACACTACAGAAGACATTCCAGTAGTTCATGTACAGCAGAGTGATGTCTCCTCTTCATTCCTATAGTTTCCTCCTTACTCCACTATATAGTGTTACATGATGCATACTCGACCTTATACATAATCCAATATCTGTATATTTGATTGTTTCTCTGTTTCTCCCCCACAACAGAGGCAGGCATGTTCATTATTATCTGAGTTTTGTCCTTCTCCAACTATAAAAATTTTCACTTCCTAAGTTAAAAAATTGCAATTACTTATGCGCATATCGATACCGATAGTGAATGCGATGATGGCGATCGACAAGAAGCACACCTCGGAGGAGTGGAATTCTATACTGGCGCTGCTGTGATGAAGTCAATAACACAGTTTCTTAACTGATCCTCAATGACTTCTATTCTCAACCAAAGGCAAGCCCCGGATTGCATTAAGTCATTTATAAAGTTTTGCTTTTATCACTATGTTGACTAGTATATAAATTGTGCATTAGGTCTATTGTGTCTGAATACTCCACATGCATGACCCAGAATCCCATGGAGTATTTGAGTAGATTTATAGCTCAACGCATAGAATTACTTGCTAATGTTATAAGGAATCCGTTAGAAGTCGAGTAGTTGGAGTCTACCCACGAGATAGCGATATTGTCACCCCGGATTTGATATTTTAGATAATGGTTTATGAAGTGAATATAAGACCGAGCAGCAGGATGGGATGCAACAAGATGTGGTCTCTGGTGCGTAGCCCTACCTATGACGATTCAGTACCGCGCCGTGTGTGGCCTTGTTGGATAAGTTTGAGTTGTACCGGAGGCATACTAGATATATCGGATCTAGCTAGGAAACCGATGTGACTTGCTCACCTTTGCATCAAGGCATAACCCACCACCTTATAGGTGTGGGTTGAGGGCAGCAAGGTGTAAACCTGCTAGCGGGCACTTCAATCTCCGTGTGGAAGCCTCATGCCTGTAGCAGTGGGACCGGTTCAGCGTGTAGGTGGCTAGTGAAAGGTTGTTGCATACCACATCAATGGAGTGTGCCTTCGCAACTTCGAGTGTGCGTTTATGTATTGTGCTATCCGGGTATTCTTGATTTGAATCACCATCGCTCACAGTTATGGATTGAGCATACCTGTTCACTGAGTCGCGACATAGTAACAAAGAGTAGTTGGAATTTTATGAATATGCTGCTATGATTACTATTATATTGCAACTTGTAGGGAGTAGAAATAGCACAATTAAGTTTACTTTACCAAACATTTAGCTTGAATGAGGCTTATGCAGCGTTGGGCATGTAACAGCGAGGATGAACCATTTCTTGTCTGATTGTGGAGTTTGTGATGTGCCATGCACAGGTAATGTTGTTTGCTACTGTAGAACTGAATTAAGGATTGGCTAATAGGTGAGTCCTTTAGCAAAATTAGATTTTGTATATTATAATTCTAAATCATGTAGAGTTCCATGTTTGGTGGACACGGTTAAGTCGTGTTGAGCCTCCATGCTCACAGTTGCAGTATATGTGGTTTTGCATGTTTTATTATTTTTGTTGCTATTATGGGTTGTCCGTAGGACCTCGAGCTATCGAGATGTATGTCTCACATGACACCACATTGTTGCCTTATTGATCTTCGTGTTGCTAGTGAGAAGTGTCTACGAGCATGGACGGCTTCTCTTGTGCCTAGATAAGTTGAGAGTGTAAGTATATATTTTCTATTGTGTGTGTACTAATGTTATACACTATCTTTTAAACAATATCTAGTTACGAAATGAATTTGTCTGTGTTGTTGGGTGCCGCATCGCACGACACCATCCAATGTGATTCATGGAATGTCGGGACTCTGGTCCTCACATGGTCCAGGTGCCCCTTGAGTTGTGCTTCCTCCAAATCACTGTCTGGTGAGCCCTGACCCTATCCCCTTGTGAATCGATGTTGGATACCATCGAATATGCCTGGGAATGGGTCCATGGATCCATGTGACGCCTGTTGTCGCGTTATTGGTCAGGATGTCACATTTTTGGATTGCTTCCCTCATTCTTCATCAATTCTGCAATAAAATACCAACACACACTATTTTTTCAAGTACAAGTGAAATTATGTCAAATCCAAAGATGATTAGGAAATATTTATTCCTTCACATAATTAAGTTATACTTACGATCAAAATTGGTATATAATGAGCGTCAAAAAACTTCCCCAAGCTTACCCTTTGCTCGTCCCAAAGCAAAGATTAAGGCTTAGGTTGTTGATCAGGAGTTGCTACAATGTCCTCTCTTTCAACATACCAAGTTCACAACTAAATATTGTACCTTGCATTGAATAAGTTGGCTAAGGTATCTTATCCTTTTTCTTAGTCATCACGGGACTTATGCCTCATCCTTTTCTTGGGCGGTTGTAGGATAGAACAACAAAGTGAGCATTCATCACCTAATGTTTGATTCACTCGAATTCCAAAGAGTTTCAAATGGTGTTTGACTTTAGGTTCCTCAACTGATGATCTCAATCACTTCTATGTGGTAAGTGGTATTTATATCCTCACCAGGACAATGCCTTGTCCTACATCTAAATAGGTTTATATGTGGAGTTTGGTGGGTATTAAGAGTAGGAATATTTGTAACATATATATTGCTAAGTCAAAAGAGTAAGCCTTAGGAGAAAACAAATCATACTTTTGATCAAGATTTGTGCAAGTGTGATGAAATATTTGTGGAGTGAAATTATGAAGGTAACTCTTTGTATGCACTCTCTCTATTGCAAGGATGAAACATGGCTACTTATTTTTTTTCTCTCTTTTTTTTCATCATGCTCTTCTATATGAGCATGCATTTTCTTTTCTTTTCTTGTAGCCATGTCTTCTGCTCCTTTTTTTCAAATATTTTGAACAGAGTATTATGCATGAAAAATATGGAGTATCTTTTGATAGTGGAATTGTATGGTGGAATTTTGCTAACTTCTAGTGTAGAAGTCTAGCATGTGCGCGTGAAATTTTGATCTCAAAAGTATGAACAGATTCTCAAATAGGTCTATACTAGTTTACTAGGCTCAATGTGAAAGCAAATAGCATGTGCATGGGGTTTAACAAATTTGAATTGTCATATGGCTTTAATAGAAATTTCTATCAAATGAGGAACTTTCATTTTAGAATTTCTCAAGAAAATCAAGTTTCACTTTTAACTAGGATTTTAGCAGCTCTTATCATTGTATCATATCTCACAATAACCTAAAATTGAATTAAGCTTTTGCTACTCACAAATTCCAAGTTTTAAAACAATAATATTCTAAGCCAATAAATGCAATACATGGAGAATACTAAGTTGTATACAAGAGACTAAGAAAATATAAAACAGAGCAACTATTCATCATTTCAACTTATGAAAAGTAAAAATATTCTTACCGCACATCTTTTATTTTATTAACCTAACCTTTGCTACATTATTGTTTCCTTTAAATGCAAATAGTTGTGGAAAG
The DNA here is from genome assembly GCA_036927565.1 of Tuctoria greenei. Lineage (NCBI taxonomy): Eukaryota > Viridiplantae > Streptophyta > Magnoliopsida > Poales > Poaceae > Tuctoria > Tuctoria greenei. Next base: position 104,587,727 of record JAYESD010000003.1, on the reverse strand, counting down.
AAAGAAATGAAATAATGGAATGCAAATGGGGTGTGATACAAGTTACCTCAAGTGGGGGTCCTCCCAAAGCTTGTTCTTGATCATCTCCATGATAAGAGTTGAACCCTTGATGATGAAAATAGGCCTAGAGGTCGGACTGTTGTTGTTGCAGCGTGTTGTCTACGTTGTTGAACTATGCGTCAAGTTAATGCTGCCAGTCGTGGGTACCCTTGATGTGGTCTTGAAGGGTGTTGAGGACGTCGCCTGTCCTCACTTCAAGGTCTCCCATCCATTGAGTGAGTTCCGCCATTCCTTGGTCAAGGTCACGAGAATCTCAAGTCCAGAAGGAACATGTGTATTCATTGGTGGAGGAGGCAAGCTACTAGATCTTGAGTTGGAACTGTAAGGGTCCCATCTTCTTCTGGTGGTTGTCACTCCTGCCATGATGATCCTCTAGCCTTATTCATTTGAGGTTAGGTCTAGGCGCGTGCACCACACGTCAGATCCACTTCCTCTTGGTACTATTCGGCTGGAGTAGATCATGGAAGCATCTCCATGGCTGCTTTTCTTGAACGGCTTCTTGTGACCCTGCCAAAAACATTACTCCTACTGGCCTCTTCGATAGGTTGAAGAGCAATGGTTAGTTCCCGACATTTGTGCGAATGAAAATCCGGGTTAGGTAACCGAATCTCATTTATATAGCCCAGATACAAAAACACTAAGGACCCATCTAGATCATGTTTAAGGGTGTGTCCTTGCACTAGATAGTTCTCATCTATAAAGTAGCGGCTTGTTGAAATATATTCAATTGAAGGATTTTCTAACGCTCCTACTTTTGTAGCAATGCAGGTAAATAATGAACTACATTCAATTAGACCCGTCATTTCAGTGTTTTCTAACCATAGTGAAATCATAGCCTTGATAGGAGCAATTTTGATTTTTCTAACCAAGGTAAAAAGGATCCTATGTTTACCTTCGTGCACAATCCTAACATCTCCTTTATGGAACATAGACATAGCCACCCATATATGCATAAAGCACAAAGTGGGATTTTGCAAGTGGCGAATCCTAGTACCCCTACATGCTTTCTCCCTAGTCAATTGTAGCCAAAAACCTTGTTTAGTAAGTTTAGGCAAACTGTCTATATCTATTACACACCGTCTATGGAAGCCTAGGATTTCACTTAATTCTTTCCATAGGATAAAGTATTCTTTTCGGAAAAACCTTAAAGTAATACCTCTAAATCCTATTTTAGGGTGCATAAGAATTGAATAGTGAGGAGGCGTGAACCTTCCTTATCTACTTGATAAAAATTATCACATCCTAATGCCTGTCGAATGGTAAAGAATTCAGAATCTATACCAATTTTTGAGAGTAGAGTCGGATCCCAGGCCTTCGTGTGAGCGATCTCACGATCTTGGAGAAGGTTGTATGCTTGTCATTGAACATCGTGCTCCAAGTTGAGGTCATCATTTATCAGAAGGTGGAATGGAGCATTGCCTTCTTCTATCAGGATGTCGTATTGCGCACCTCCCCACCATGGACTTGGTGTAGGCTCGGAGAAGAGGTGTGAGCTTAAGTCTTTACGTTGGCTTGAGCTTGATGAAGCTCCATTCCTTTTCCTAAACAAACTCTTCATGTTCTTCGTTGCTGCACAACTTCGGAACCAATGAAACAAACTTGAAACGGGTTACGTTAGTGAAAACCAAACAAAAAACCCGGACAAATCATTTTGTCAACTAGACACAAACATGAAAATGCAAATGGGGATGAAAGAAAATATTTTTGGCTTGGAAATTGAGAGAAGTGTTTCAACAAAGAGCAAAACAATTATTGAGCAAGTCAGTGAATGAGTTCCGGAGGTGAAAATGTGGTAAAGTGTGAAGCAAGACACTCAACAAGGCATGTATAAATAGTGTAGAAACCTCCAACGGTCATAACAAAAGGGAATATAGCCGTTGGAAGAGGTAGAGCCAAAATGGCACTTCCCCAAGTCAATCGACTAGGGGGTCCAGTTGCATTGTGATGTGCCCCCCCTGGACCATTTTTTGGCATGTGGCTCCCAAACGGCTATATTTCTAGCTGTTAGGTGAATCGACCACAAATTTGCTCCAAAAAATTGTTTTTCAAATAAAACTTCACCAAATCCATTATTTTTACTTTGTTTTTTTAATAAAAGAAAACAAATCTAAGTTTAGAATACAAAATTCTCAACTCCTTATGGAAAAATCAAATATGTTGTGGAAAAAGCAAAATTCAAATGAGATGGAAAATTCAAAAATAAGATAGCTAACAAATTAACCTATTGGTGACATCTCATCCAAAATTCAATCAGATGAATTTTTCTCCATCTTCATGAAGCTCAATTTTCAACCTTCAGCCCTGGAGAAGTAGGCACGACCGGCTCGTCTTGCTTCTTCCGCCATTCTTTCTTCGGCGGTTTAGTGGACAAGAGCCGTTCAGGCGGCCTTTCCTTCTCCATCTTCTTGAAATGTCAGCGTGGGCAAAAAGATGGAGTCCCCTCATAAATCAATTTCCTCATGAATGCAATGAGGCTGTCCACTTGAGGTGGTGTCACTTCGACCTCCTTGATGTGATTGACATTTGGACCATACTTGATCTTGATCATGGAGCATCGCTCCTTTCTTGGTCAAAAGCCAAACTTCTCTTCCTTGCAATTGATATGGAAGCAGATTTCTTCAGCTCCCACATTGATACGAGCATTAGCGGTGTTAAGGAAAGGGCGCCCAAGAATGAGCGGAGTTTGCTTATCAACCTCCATGTCGAGCACCACGAAGTCCATGAGTATGAAGCGGTTTCGGATTCTCACCAGCACATCTTCAGCAATACCCGCGGGATAGCGGGCCGATGAATTGGCTAGCTGAAGCTGCATTGGCATTGAAGACAATGTGGTGAAGTTGAGCTTGTCGATGACCACTTTTAGCATGACACTAATGTGGGGACCAGAATCCCGACGTCCAAGGGTCTCATTGGATGGTGTCGTGCGTTGCGACACCTCACAGCACACACGAAAAGAATGCAAAACAAGCAAAGTTCTTATTTCATAATATAATTAGAGTTTACAAAACAGTGTACAACAAAGGTACACACGCAGCGGAAAATACATAATCATACTCTCATTTAACCAAGCAGAGAGAAGATGTCCATGCCCGAGGACGCTTCTCACTAGCAACACGAAGAACATTCAGCAGCGGCGTGGTTCACATGAGATCATCGCGACACCTCGAGGTCTCATGTACAACCTGAATAGCAAAAATAAATCTAATACCTGCAAAAATCATTAAAGCGCAAATGTGAGCATAAGGCTCAGCAAGACTAATCCGTCTCACTAGACATATGCAGGGTTGAATACTAAGCATAGGTAAGGAATAGCATAAAGGACATGCCTACAAGTGGATCCTTATAATTATGTTTTAAGTAGCACATGACATTCTTCAGGCATGGCACATCATATAATCTACAATCAAAAAAGAAACGCTTTGCCGATGATATGACATGCACAAAGCACATAATGCTATTACAGGTAAAGTATGGGGAAACTATAAACTTTTAATTGTACTGATGAGGACATCAACACCCTCGATACATCCACACCAACTCAGCTACCGGTTTCTGGTCCGATCACTCGCGCTCGTGCACGTCAACTAAACTATGAGGTGAACTCGTTCATGGCCTTAGGTCCATCTTATCTAGACTGTGGAACTACGTGCTTTCTTGTTTTGCTTAGGAACAATGGAGAGGAGCCAGTGGGAAGGGAATTCGCGCGGACGGGATTTGGACAGCAGAACAGCACCAACTTGTGACGGCCACCACGATTTCATACGGACTCCGATCTGGGCGTTCAAGTACTTCCTGGAAAGATTATCAAGTCTACTTTCAAACGGATCTGGCCTCATGTCCATATCTATTGGGAGTCTGCCGCAATAGTTATTTTAATACCAAGACCTTTTTCTATCCAGGGTGCTGCATCACCAAAATTGGGCCCATGGCCCATGTCGTTTGGAGTCCATTAGGGACTCGTGATTAGGGTTTCTCACGACCCTAGGGAGGTAATAAATAGTAGCAGCCGCCCTCATAGCTGGTGGGTTTTTGTTTATTCGTAAGTTAGCTTCTGCTGCTTCCTTGTACACGCGCGTGTCGACTAGATCGCCCGTCTACTTGTATCCAGAACCCCACTTTAGATTGATTCAACAGATAAGTGCTTGTTCTTCTTGTTCTTGCGTGTTCTTCGATTGCTTGCAGGAACAAAGGCCCTCGTGGTCAGGTTGATTGTGCGCCAGCAAGATCAATACAACTTCGGAGTCGGTGTACTGATCGCTAAGGCGCATCGTCTTGGGGACGGTGTAGTCGGATCGCCAACGTCTTCTCCTCCACAAATCGAACCCTCCTATTCTCATCGAAAGATCGGGAACCAAGATCCTATCAAGTGGTAATCAGAGTAAGGTTAATCGGTGAGAGTGCTACCATTACTTTTCTTTCCGCTGTTATCATCCTATAGTCCAGAAAAAGCCCAAAAAAAATACCAGATCTGTTTTTTTCCATTATTCCTAGACCATTGTGCCTTTTACTTTCTCCACTTAGTCAAGACTTGTTGAGTTCATGGTTGCTTCGACGAGTCAAGTTGCTGGTCTTTAGTTTTGCACCACTAGAGTTTCGAGTTCGTGTCACATTCGGTCACCTAGTTCGAGTCAGATTCGTAGTTCGAGTTTGAGTCAGATTACTAGTTTGAGTTTGAATCAGATTGCTACTTCGAGTTTGAGTCGGATTACAAGTTCAAATCATATTTCTACTTTGAGTTTGAGTCGGATTGATAGTTCGAGTTTGAGTCAGATTACGAGTTCAAATCAGATTGCTACTTCGAGTTTGAGTCGGATTGCTAGTTCGAGTTTGATTCTGATTACTAGTTCGAGTTCGAATCAGATTGCTACTTCGAGTTTGAGTCAGATTAGTAATTTGAGTTTGACAACAAGAAAAAGGCAAGTGCAAAATCAAAAGCCGCACAAAAGCCACAAGCAATTAGAGAAGAAAAAAAAGGCAAGTGCAAAATCAAAAGCCGCACAAAAGCCACAAGCAATTAGAGAAGAAAAAAAAACGGCAAGTGCAAGATCAAAAGCCGCATGTGCAAATTTTGTTCTAGGGTCTCCTGATTCTATCTAGAGAGAATTTGGGTGACCACCCCAACAAAAAAAACGAAAAAAAAAGAAAAAAAATCAGATTGTTGTTTGGGGTGTTTTTGGTGACGACCTTGGTGTCTCGGCTCGCGTCTCTAGTACGGTCTAGACTAAGATCAGCACAGTACTGTCGTAGAATATTTATTCAGCTTGTTGTGATTAACGTGGTGAAAGTTTGCTCCTTGTGCTAGTTCAGCCACCTAAAGCCATAGATTGACACATGCTCTTGAAGTTGTTCATTACTTGCTGGTTGCCCTCACCTTCTTGCTGAGCTTTGTAAGAATAGGTAAGAGCTTGATTGAACAGGTTGAGAGTGAGCGAGTTATCTTCACCAGCACCTTTGTAGCTAGGGATAACGTTACCCTTTCATATTGGATTTTTTTCTACTAACCATGGCAGGAGGAGCAAATATAAATGAAGACGTGCATTCACCTCGCACACGGGGAATTATACAACACTTCAAACGCCAAGTGCAGCTACACACAGAAGCGCTTGATGAGGATTTTCGAGTTACCAGTGATCGCCTTGGTCAATTGGAAAATATGCAGATCGACACCAACACCAAAATCAGCATGTTGGAGAGTTCCATTCAAACATTGAACACCTCTATTGGAGCCATCCTGCAGCGCCTGGAGGAGAGGGATCGTGGACGCACCGCAGATGGACAGGTGAGCAATGCTCCTAGTATTGTACGTGACAATGAAGATGACTATTCTGCAGATACGGAGATTGGGGAAGATGAGGAAGCTAGGCTACGGCGCTGGCTACAACGCAACCGTCAAGGCATAGATGGACATCGTCGGCGTGAGGTACGCAATCATGAAGATACTTTTAACAAGATCAAATTTAAGATACCTCATTTTGATGGTAAATATGACCCTGATGCATATATTACTTGGGAGATTTCAGTTGATCAAAAATTTGCATGTCATGAGTTTCCTGAAAACGCAAGAGTTAGAGCAGCCACTAGTGAGTTTACTGATTTTGCTTCTGTTTGGTGGATAGAACATGGCAAGAAAAATCCTAATAACATACCACAAACTTGGGATGCTTTGAAACGGCTCATGCGGGCTAGATTTGTTCCTTCTTACTATGCACGTGATCTGTTAAATAAGTTACAACAATTGAGACAGGGAGCTAAAAGTGTAGAAGAGTATTTTCAGGAATTACAAATGGGTATGTTGCGTTATAATTTAGACGAGGATGAGGAACCAGCTATGGCTAAATTTTTGGGTGGTTTAAACCGTGAAATTCAGGACATACTTGCTTATAAAGATTACAATAATGTTACTCGTTTGTTTCATCTTGCTTGTAAAGCTGAAAGGGAAGTGCAGGGACGACGAGCTAGCTCTAGAACTAATATTTCTGCAGGAACGACTAGCTCATGGCAACCACGCACGACTACTCCTTCGACCGGGTGTGCTTCTCCGCCATCTTCTTCACAAAGTCGGGCACCACCTTCTTCTTCCAGCAACAAGCCACGTGCTTCTTCCACTAGCTCAGCAGTAAAGACACCCAAAAGCCCACCGATAGTGCTTCTTACGTAGCATCTACCGGACGATCTAGAGACGTTCAATGTCACAAGTGCAAGGGTTTTGGCCATGTGCAGCGTGACTGCCCAAGCAAACGTGTTCTAATTGTTAAAGATGACGGTGAGTACTCATCTGCTAGCGATTTTGATGACGATACATGTGTTTTGCTTGCAGCTGACTATGCAGGTAGCGATGAACATCAAGAAGAGCATATTGGTGCAGAAGATGCAGCGCGCTATGATAGTCTCATTGTGCAGCGTGTGCTTAGTGCACAAATAGAGAAAGCGGAACAAAATCAAAGGCACACATTATTCCAAACAAAGTGTGTCGTCAAAGAGCGATCTTGCCGCATAATCATCGATGGAGGTAGCTGCAACAACTTGGCCATCAGTGACATGGTGACCAAGCTGGCACTAAGCACCAAACTGCACCCACATCCCTATTACATTCAATGGTTAAACAACAGCGGTAAGGCAAAGGTAACTAGACTTGTGCGAATCAATTTTACTATTGGATCATATAAGGATGTCGTTGAATGTGATGTTGTGCCTATGCAAGCTTGTAATATTCTGCTAGGAAGACCTTGGCAATTTGATAGACATTCTATGCATCATGGTAGATCAAATCAGTATTCTTTTCTTTACCATGATAAAAAAATTGTGTTGCATCCTATGTCTCCTGAAGCTATTGTGCAAGATGATGTTGCTAGAGCTAGGAAAACTAAATATCAGGACCATGCTAACATTGAGAACAATAACAATGCCAAATCTGTGTTTGATAAGAAAAATGAGATATCTCTGAAGGGAAGATGCTTGTTTGCTACGAAATCTGATATTAATGAACTGATTGCTTCCACCTCTGTTGCCTATGCTTTGGTATGCAAAGATGCTTTGATTTGCCTTTACGATGTGCAACATTCTTTGCCTCCTGCTGTTGCTAACATTTTGCAGGAATATTCTGATCTGTTTTCAAGTGAAATACCACCAGGACTACCACCACTTTGAGGGATTGAGCACCAGATTCACCTCATTCTCGGCGCTTCATTGCCCAACCGTGCACCATATAGGACAAATCCAGAAGAAACAAAGGAGATTCAGCGCCAAGTACAAGAACTACTTGACAAAGGTTATGTACGTGAGTCTCTTAGTCCTTGTGCTGTTCCAGTTATTCTAGTACCTAAAAAGGATGGATCATGGCGTATGTGTGTGGATTGTAGAGCAATCAACAATATAACAATTCGATATCGTCATCCTATTCCATGCTTAGATGATATGCTTGATGAATTGAGTGGTGCTGTTGTGTTCTCAAAAGTTGATTTGCGTAGTGGTTATCACCAAATTCGCATGAAACTAGGAGATGAATGGAAAACTGCTTTCAAAACTAAGTTCGGTTTATATGAGTGGTTAGTCATGCCTTTTGGTTTAACTAATGCACCTAGCACCTTCATGAGATTAATGAACGAGGTTTTGCGTGCATTCATTGGAAAATTTGTTGTTGTGTATTTTGATGATATATTGATTTATAGCAAATCCATGGATGAACATCTTGATCACTTACGTGCTGTTTTTAATGCTTTGCGTGAGGCACGATTATTTGGTAATCTTGAGAAGTGCACCTTTTGCACGGATGGAGTCTCTTTCCTTGGCTATGTTGTTACTCCACAGGGAATTGAAGTTGATCAAGCCAAGGTAGAGGCTATTCAAGGGTGGCCTGTACCAAAGACCATCACACAGGTGCGGAGCTTTCTAGGGCTGGCTGGGTTCTATCGTCGCTTTGTGAAGGATTTTAGCACCATTGCTGCTCTATTGAATGACCTTACGAAGAAGGGGGTGCCTTTTTCTTGGGGCACCACACAAGATAACGCCTTTACCATATTGAAATATAAGTTGACGCATGCACCTCTTCTCCAACTTCCTGATTTTTCTAAGACTTTTGAGCTTGAATATGATGCTAGTGGGATTGGATTGGGTGGCGTTTTGTTACAAGAAGGAAAACCTGTTGCATATTTTAGTGAGAAAATGAGTGGGCCTGTTCTAAATTATTCTACCTATGATAAGGAATTATATGCTCTTGTACGAACTTTAGAAACATGGCAGCATTATTTGTGGCCCAAAGAATTTGTTATCCATTCTGATCATGAATCACTAAAGCATATTAGGAGTCAAGGGAAACTAAACCGTAGGCATGCTAAGTGGATGGAATTTATTGAGTCTTTTCCTTATGTCATTAAACACAAAAAGGGAAAGGATAATGTTATTGCCGATGCTTTATCTAGACGTTATACTCTTCTATCTCAACTTGACTTTAAAATTTTTGGATTAGAAACGATTAAAGATCAATATGAACATGATGCTGATTTCAAAGATGTATTGCTGAAATGTAAAGACGGAAAAACATTGAATAAATTTGTCCTCAATGATGGCTATGTGTTTAGAGCTAACAAGTTATGCATTCCAGCTAGCTCCGTTCGTTTGTTGTTGTTACAGGAAGCGCATGGAGGCGGGTCGATGGGGCACTTTGGAGTGAAAAAGACGGAGGACATACTTGCTGGTCATTTCTTTTGGCCAAGGATGAGGCGAGACGTTGAGCGCTTTGTTGCTCGCTGCACGACATGTCAAAAAGCTAAGTCACGACTTAATCCACATGGTTTGTACATGCCTCTTCCTGTTCCTAGCATGCCTTGGGAGGATATTTCTATGGACTTTGTTTTAGGACTGCCTAGAACAAAGAAGGGGAGGGATAGCATCTTTGTTGTTGTGGATAGATTTTCTAAAATGGCACACTTCATACCTTGTCGTAAAAGTGATGATGCTACACATGTTGCTGATTTGTTTTTCTGAGATATTGTTAGATCGCATGGTGTGCCAAACACAATAGTTTTAGATCGTGATGCTAAGTTTCTTAGCCATTTTTGGAGAACGTTATGGGAAAAATTGGGGACTAAGCTTTTATTTTCAACTACTTGTCATCCCCAAACTGATGGTCAAACTGAGGTTGTGAATAGAAGTTTATCTACCATGCTTAGGGCTGTTTTGAAAAAGAATATAAAAATGTGGGAAGAGTGTTTGCCTCATGTTGAGTTTGCTTATAATCGTTCCCTACATTCTAGTACTAAGAAATGCCCTTTTGAGATTGTTTATGGATTTGTACCCCGTGCTCCTATTGATTTATTACCTCTTCCTTCAATGGAACGAGTGAATTTTGATGCTAAACATCGTGCTGAATTGATCTTAAAATTGCATGAAACCACTAAGAAGAATATAGAGTGCATGAATGCGAAGTATAAACTTGCTGGTAGTAGGGGAAAGAAAACTATCACTTTTGAACCTGGTGATTTAGTTTGGTTACATTTGCGAAATGATAGGTTTCCTGATTTGAGAAAGTCTAAATTGTTACCTCGAGCTGATGGTCCATTCAAAGTGTTAGAAAGAATTAATGATAATGCATATAAACTCGAGTTGCCTGCGAATTTTGGGGTTAGTCCCACATTTAACATTGCAGATTTGAAGCCATATTTGGGAGAAGAAGATCAGCTTGAGTCGCGGACGACTCAAATGCAAGAAGGGGAGGATGATGAGGACATCAACACCATCGATACATCCACACCAACTCAGCTACCGGTTTCTGGTCCGATCACTCGCGCTCGTGCACGTCAACTAAACTATGAGGTGAACTCGTTCTTGGCCTTATGTCCATCTTATCTAGACTGTGGAACTACGTGCTTTCTTGTTTTGCTTAGGAACAATGGAGAGGAGCCAATGGGAAGGGAATTCGAGCGGACGGGATCTGGACAGCAGAACAGCACCAACTTGTGATGGCCACCACGATTTCATACGGACTCCGATCTCGGTGTTCAAGTACTTCCTGGAAAAATTATCAAGTCTACTTTCAAACGGATCTGGCCTCATGTCCATATCTATTCGGAGTCGGCCGCAATAGTTATTTTAATACCAAGACCTTTTTCTATCCAGGGTGCTGCATCACCAAAATTGGGCCCATGGCCCATGTATCGTTTGGAGTCCATTAGGGACTCGTGATTAGGGTTTCTCACGACCCTAGGGAGGTAATAAATAGTAGTAGCCGCCCTCATTAGCTGGTGGGTTTTTGTTTACTCGTAAGTTAGCTTCTGCTGCTTCCTTGTACACGCGCGTGTCGACTAGATCGCCCGTCTACTTGTATCCAGAACCCGACTTTAGATTGATTCAACAGATAAGTGCTTGTTCTTCTTGTTCTTGCGTGTTCTTCGATTGCTTGCAGGAACAAAGGCCCTCGTGGTCAGGTTGATTGTGCGCTAGCAAGATCAATACAACTTTGGAGTCGGTGTACCGATCGCTAAGGCGCATCGTCTTGGGGACGGTGTAGTCGGATCGCCAACGTCTTCTCCTCCACAAATCGAACCCTCCTATTCTCATCGAAAGATCGGGAACCAAGATCCTATCATGTACTATCTCCAAGCCATACAAGTTTGCAAAGCAAAAAGCAATTGTAATTCAATACATCGTATTCTCCTGACTTCTTCAGTATTTACTACGTCACGACACAGTAAACAAGTTGTATTCTATTATCGCGAGGGACGGTGATTGCAATCAGGACACACCCGGTCAACACGACACATACGCACTTTCGAAAGCGCCAGCGAGTACTTACAACAGTACCTACATAGCACTTCAGTACTAGTCGTATATGGCCACCTTTCACCAAACACTCGAATGTCGAACAGGTCAATCCGTCACCAGCAGGAGGTCACTGCGTGTGGCGTACTTTGACGTGCCCACTAGCTGATTTACACCTTGCTGCCCTCAACCTACGCCTATAAAACGGAACGATATGCCTCGACAAACCAGTATCAAGCTACGTCAGTTTGCTGGAGCCCATTTCTCTAGTATGTTACCGGTACAATTCAAGCTTGTCCAGCGGGGCCGCACACGAATCGATCCTCAATCAACACAACCAGGGCTACGCACGTGAGACCACGTCTCGCTGCATCCTACCCACTGCTCGGTCTCAATTTCATATTCATAAACCATTTATTCATACAATTCATCTCGTGTGGTAAAATCCTATCTCACGAGTAGATTCCAACTACTCGACTTCTACCGGATTCCTATGAACATAAGCATGGAAGTTTCTACTCATCGGGCTGTAGACCTACCCAATACTCCATGGGATTTGTGGGTCACGCAAGTGGATGTCGAACAACTTAAACGTAATACACAAACATATGAAGATGTAAGGTGAATGAAAACTGCAAAGACGCTGTAAGGAACTTAAATGCAAACCGGGACTTGCCTGAATGCGTGTCTGAGCCTATGTTAGTTTCTGGCAGCTTGATCTCCAAAGCTTCCGACTGCTCCTCGATTTCAGCTACTACACGATGTGCATATACTAGCTATGAATGACTTTGAAATTAATTAAAATGCTTGAGGTGGTGTGAATATCCTAGGATGGAAATAAGATAATTAGGTTAATTGGCTTTGGAACTTTTATGGTAGATGCAAGAGACTATAGAAAACACTCCTGCAATGAATAGGAGATGATCAAGGAAGTTCGTTATCTCTAAAATTATGGCAAGCAATAACCTTCCCAGAATTTTAGAGGGAAAATTGTATCTCTAACATTGCTACCAGTTGATGATCATGATAGAAGGGGTTGCCCTGGTTCTAGCAAAATTGGTTTAATAAATTTATAAGCATTTGTGAAGGAGATATTGAATTTGCAAGTTGCTAGGAATTTCTGGAATTATTTTATAACTGAATTTAGTCTTTTAATTAACATTCAGATAGAAACTGAATTTGGGCCAGCAGATTAGATCTAATAAATCTGAAATTATTACAGGAGCTAGGATATGACTAAAGGAATTTTTAATTCAAATTTGGGACATAAAAAAGCAACGAAACATCTATAATAATTCAATGAAGGGGAAAAGACAATTGAATTATACAGAGGATTATACAGGCTTTCATACAAAACTAACTGTACAACCTGAAATATCAGAGTGTAAGGGTTATATAGGATTTTACTTGATATTTTTAGATTAAGTCTTCTTGGAGAAACTGAATTTATAAGTTTGAATATATTTTCTGGTCCAGTTCTGTTTTATATTTAAACAGCAGAAAGAAATTTGGAATTTGACTAGGTTATACAGGTTCAATGGCTCCCAAACTTTTTCTCGTAACCAAGAATAGGACAGAGTATTTTATGTGAATTTCGGTGATTTTTCCAGTGGAAATTTTATCTGGGAAAAAATATATTTGTATCTGGAAAGATGGCTTTCTACAGAATTGAAAAATGAATTTCATAGATCCTAATTGGTATCGACAGAAACTAGAGCTCAAGGGCTTTCAAAAAAAGTTTGTTTGAAGATTTTTTGGAGCAGTCTACAGAAAGATATGCATTTTTGAAGTTTGCACAATTTTCTGGAAATGGATAAATGGCTGAATGGCTGACAGTGGGGCCCACTGTCAGCACCTTCTTCAACCTCCAGCTGCGCCCTTCAGTTCGCGCCCAGTGCACAGATACCGCACGAATGGCATTCGGCGTTCCCGCCCCTAGAAGCTTCAAACGACCACGACCCCAAAATAAAAGGTGTTCCCCGTATCCTGGAACACGCAGTGGACATGGTTTTTCCTGTTCCAATGTCAACAAAATGGTGCCAGCAACGGCGGCAGCGGCGGTGAGCTCGGCGGCCATGTCAAGAAGGTCCACCCCAGCCTTAAACCGATGCACAATGATTTCTAGAAGTATCCTAGGTGTTGAAGGAACATGATAGAGTACTCAAATCATGGAGGAAATGGCTTGAAATAGGATCTCGACGGTGAACCGCACCATTTTTGTAGGCGGTGGGGAAAACTAGTGGAACTCGACCGTTACTCGATTGCTGCTACTGAAACTTGGCAGAAGTGTGCTCCATGAGGTGGTGCACAACATCCATGAATGAATTGGAAAATGATTGCACGTAAAAATGAAATTAAACCGACGACCTAGTGACCTAGTTATGAACTAGCTCCGGTAAAACTTGAAATAAGCGAGCTAGGAGCTAAGTCCTGGGCTGAAACATTGTAGGTAGACTCTATGTGGTATGATGCACCTTTTGCTTTTGGATAGTAGTTGAGAACGGAAGTGTATCGACCTGTCCACGATGGAGTAGACGCGGCAGTTTGAAGCCTGCTCCGCAAGCTCCGGAAACACTGCAAAATACAACACCAAACAGCGATGAATCGATGAACCGGTTGCACCAGAGGGTAGCTAGCAATCTTGTGCTTCATTTTCGTGTTGGCCACATGAGCAAACGAAGAGAGAATCGAGGTGTACGAACCTGGAACAAAGAGGAAGGTCCTGCACAGGCTGAGAGAACAGAGAGCAAAGGAACGTTTGCTCTGCAGTCCAGGGAGAAATATAGAGAGAGGGAACTCACAGGGAAAGCACAGAGGAAGAGAGAGAGTAGAATGGATAGGCTTGGACTGCTTGAGGTAAAGATCAAGCCATGCTGGAGGAAAAATTTGCATGTGCTGGCTGCATGTATCACTGTGGCAGGCTCATAGCAATCAGAAGAGTCGGTAACTGCATTTGTGTGGCTTCCATGTGGGCCCTACTTTGATTTTCATCCCTATCCTCTCTGCTACTTTTAATTTCTCCTCAAACATTGTTCAAAAATTTCCAAATTTGGTGTGAGGTCTAAGAAAAATGTGGGGAACCCAAATGTGAAATCAAATTTCAGTTTCGACAAAGTTTGAGCCAGATTTAATTTCAAATTTGAATGCAAATGGTATTTAATTTGCTCAGGTGAACAATTAGTATACGAGGCTCAAAAATCTTGAAACTTTGAATTTAGCCTCTTGGAACCATGAGGGGCATCTAGAAAAATTGGTACTTCATTTCGACAAAGTTAAGTACACGTCAACCTTTTGAGTCGACGTTGAATTAAACTCTCAGTGCCTGTCCAAGTTAATGGAGACTTGCTTCAAAAATCTTGAAACCTTGCCGAGAGTCTATTTAGAATATTAGAAGGCTATAGAAAAATTTATAGCCTCAGATTTGAATATTTTTGACAGGGCCAAATGTACAGTAGTATATTCAATTTGTATTAATTTGAATATATATTTGGTACTGCATATTATTTTGACCTAGCGATCCCCATCTATTGAGTATCTTAAATCTTCATGTGAACCTAGTTTGAACAGTAGCTTGATTTGAGTTTTTGAATGTCCCATTTTAGTGTTGGAATAATTCCTTTTTCTTTCTCTCTATTTTGTTTTCTTTTCCTCCTTTCATTTTCACAAAAAATGTGAATACTTGGAAATTAAGGATTTTACACCTTAAGTTCTAATATACATTAGCAACCATGTTCTATATGTAAAATTTTAACAAGTTCCTATTTTTAGTGAACATTGGTTAACTCATATGGTTCATGTGAGTTTGGATTTCCATGTCCACTTTCAAAATTTTTAAGTTTGCCTTTTTGCGTTTGTGTTCTTCCGAAAAGCGGGCTTTTACAATCCTTCCGCCTTAAAGGAATCTCTTCATGAGATTCTAACAAGTAGAATAACAGAAATGATGAGGGGACGATCCGTAAAAGAGGGTAATTGGATAAGGAAAATGACAATGCCCTTAAAGACTTGGGTTCTACGAAATAGTGATTATCTTCAGGCATTTTAAGAAATTCTAAAGTTTGCTTCAGGTGATTCCAATCTTTAGGTTGATAACCTTGATAGGATGCTCGACATGACAATATCACATCGTAAAACTTTCACGTTTGTTACTAATCCTTTATTGTTGTACTCTTACACTGACATAAAATCTTGTCCTGTCCTAGTCTTGACTGGAAGAATCGGGACTTGTTCTTTGCTTCTCTAGGTCACCATGATAGTTTGAAACTATCTTTGCATTGATTCTTGGTTGCTTGCTTGGTTTTTGCATAGGTCCTTATAACTTAATGTGGTATTTCCCCTGACATGAGTTAAGATGGTTTACGAGGTTAAACAACAATCATTAACCTCGTTTGGTGTTTAGTCAACCATAGGATTTCTTAGCCGTAGGATAAGAGTAGCAAGGCACTCAACATTCTTATGTGGGCAAAACAGCAGGAATATTGAAGGTATGGAGACTACAAGTTCTTGGGCGCTTAAACACCTTCAATTAATAAAGTAGAAGACGAGGACTCTTCGCGGTGGAATATGAGGATTTATGGATTCAACATCCTCATATGTTTTCAACACTGCAAGGAACTCAATCATATGGTAACTACAAGGTAATTAGTGTAGCAAGGTTACCATATAACAATGCAAGGACTTGGATGGACCCAAAGAGTTTCATGAGGTTGATAGTCGAACGGTATGCTCGCGAGTAAGGAGATTTCATGGATTTTACAAGGTTGATCATCAAACTATGACCACTCGATGACGAACGATATAGTTGCAACAATCAAGGTACTTGAATCTAAACAAGTCAAGGATGGAAGTTCAAGTGTTTGTTTAGTTGCAAGTGAGGTTGAGTAATCGGTTTTCCAAGTATTACTCAATGGAAAGGAGATCAACAATGTAAGAAGTTAAATGAAGATGGTGAAATGATCGTAGTCATTAGACACCTTAGAATAGTTTGAATGGGATACACCATCTTGCTCTAAATTTTAGTATTACCATGCATTCTATCATTGGTGTTTCATTGGTAATGATGCTTCATGATGCATCATTTGTTGTATGGTGCAATGAATATGCACTGCAAATGGTGCATATGTATGGCGCAAATGATGCATATGTATGGTGCAATGGTGCACATGCATGGTGCTGTAGCTTTTATAGTTTGAGCAGGACTAAATGAACCACACACACAAAACTCAAGTATTGTCTGAAGATTTGCAAGGATTGAATATCGTGGTCGTGAAAGACACTCAATGAGTAGTGTTCCTTTCATGAATCGACCATAGTTAAGGAATTCATAACAGAACAATTGATAAGGAATGTGGGAAATATACCACGTTACCTCGACCTTTCGAAATCTTGTTCATGTACCACTCCACTTGATTGTATCTTTGTCAGGAGAAAAACAACTAACTATATGTCTCTAGTGATGCTTCACTTAACCTTCGCTTCGATCTGGCAGGAGGAACTGATATCCTTTTTTATTACTATAGTGGAGTTGAAGTCACACTCTTCTTAGAGTTACTCAATCTGGTGGTGGAGGTTGGATCCTCTTGAAGATGTAATCTCACTTGTTTGCGTTGTCGTTGACACCTCTCAGTGTGGCAAAGAGTGCTAATTGAACACTATAGTTACTTGAGTGCTCACCTTCCCCCTTAAAGTTTTGGACTAGGATGTCGAAGCGTACCTGAAACAATATTAACGGGAAAACGATCTGCAACTCGAGTAATTGCGACTTGCGCTCGAAATCACAAGAAGTGATGTGACAAGTCACATAAATCAAACACTAGTATGTATATCCAAGGGAAAGGGCTTCAAATTGAGTTTAACACTCCATTCAACTTGGTAAAAAATTTAGTCCTAACTCTTGGTTGGTTACGACAATCCTCGAGTTGAAATCGAGAACCGAATGTCTAACAAAAACCAAAAGTTTCAAACTAACCAGACTATGGTGACAAATGACTAGTCTGGGCACAATCTCGATTTTGATCCAGTTAATGGCAAAATCATATCTTGAGATGGATAACAAATATAAAGTAAACTTCAAGACCTTTCCAAAAAGTATTGATTTGTCTCTATATCATCTCTGGTTTGCATGTTATGCTATTTTAAAGTTAGCAGAATTTTCTGCACTTTCAGCAGAACCAGCTTAAAAAGTACCAGTTTTGATCTAAAGTTTTCAGACTGTTCTGTTAGAAACCTGGAAATATTCTTATTAACAAAGTTGTAGACAATTTAATAAGATTCATAGAATTTATTTATTTGTATGCATATCAGACATGGTTCAAAAGATATGAATATTTGAAGTTTGCTATAAATTCAGCATTCAGTAGAAATGGGGGTTCAGTTCAGACTGACCACCCTGCATTCAAACTCGATTTGGGATAGGTAGATGACCGATTCAGATCTGGAGCCAATTACAAAAATTGTAGCTGACTTTCTAACCTTTCCAACGGTTACTCGTGTGACACTGTTAGACGTAAGGTCTGCGAGTTATGGTTCAAATTCAGAACTGTACAGATTTCTGTCCAGTTTGGTTAATTCCGGACAGTTTCTGCAAATCTCCAAATTTCGCCCACTTAGAAAAGGATTCTAGTATGGAGTTTAACAGAAAACTTGTAGAGGACTTCCAAATATTTCTAAAGAGTATTTACTTGCCCTTATAGCTCTTCTGGTTGAGAAGATATGGAATTTTAAAGTTTGACCAAGTTCCCAGATTTTTAACTGAAATTTGGCAGAGATTCCTTTGTATGTTGCTGATTTTGTCCACAATTTTCAATAGAGAATTATTGATATTTGCAGAAATAAAATATTGCAAACTTGTTACACACAGCCTCAGGATTCCATAAATGAAAATTATGAAGTCTTTCGACAAGCCTACTAGAAATTACGATCCAAACAGCAACCGGATACATCACTGTTCAGATTATAGACTGTTTCGGCACCTTTAACGATACTTCAATTTATACCTGGTTATTGCGAGTTTTTGCCTTAGCGTTGAATAGGAAATTGATAGAGAACTCTTTAAGATTTCTATACATGTATAGATATGACTAGGTTGCTTTTCTAATTTAAGAGTTATGGCTGTTCAAAATTTAGAAATTTTTTTTTTGCTGTTTCAGATAGCACTGTACACAGGTACTAATTCAACTGCAGTTCCTAATTAGTTCTAAACTGAACTTGAGGTAATGAATAGAAAAGTTGTAGAGTAGCTCTTTCCCTTTCCAAAAAGTATTCATTTGCATCCATAGCCCTTCAGGTCGAAGAGATATGGATTTTCAAAGTCGGGTCAAATTCTATTAGAAAACAGAACTCACTGGCTTCGAAACCCATGAATTGGAAACAAACTCAAATTCTTGAAACTTAGCTCAAAACTCAAGTCTGATAGCTAGAACTTGCTTTACAACTAATCATTTGCTTTGGAACTAAATTAAATCTTGAAAGAGACTTGACGACCTTCTTATCCATAGCATATTACTGTGAATCTTCATGCTTAACCAAAGTCTCACTCCGGCGAAGTCGAGCTAAACTCTCGCCAGAAACAAAGAACTTTGGTTCGCCAAATCTTGAAGAGATACATTTTCTATTGTCCATAAGATACCAGCAACTGATACCTGGACTGAATATGAATATGAAGCCATTTCTTCTGTGGGGGATGGTTAAAGTATCAAGTTGGATACTGACGGTACTACGTGCCTTACCAAAAGAAAAGTCTAACCCGGTATATCCGGATACGTCAATAGGTGGTTCTAATATCGATCACTCACAAACATATTCTATACGGGTCGCTACCGGAGTTAGTGTACCTGCAGAAGACAAACAATCTCCTTTCACACCTTCACACCTCAAGGGCGGCACGGGGAAACACGACAGACAGTCACAATAATATATAATCAAAAGTAAATGCATACGACTCTGGTGTGAGTCACCCTCGAGCGAAGTCATGTCTCGAGGTACATGGTTGTACTACGTCTGTACAGCAAAGACTCTCGCACGAACAGGCTTATACACGCTCGGGCATACGTGTTTCGCATGCTCCCATAGAACATGAATAGTTCTAGAGAGGCATACTATCGGGTTATCCACCACTCGACGGGGGCTCCCACTAATTTTGTGTCACGCTGGGGTACCGCATGTCATATGTTCTCAGAAACATGAAAAAGTTTCAGAGACTCATATTGACTTTCCGTGCAAAACCACGGAAATATCACATACCACATCTCGTATGCAGAGCTTACTAAGATTGATCCGCTCTCGGTGGCGTACCTTACCTCTTACCTTGAAGATGGAGCATCGTTACAGAATAATATAACAAGTAAGTTAGTTCACCACCTTTATAACTTATACTAGTAATAGTCCTTGATGGGCATATAGCTAATCCTCACTCGACTACTTTGGAGTTTTCGAAAATAGGCTCTTTTCGAGCATGCTATTCCCAATGTAGCTCTGATACCATGTCTGTGGGGACCGGAATCCCAACGTCCAAGGATCTCATTGGGTGGTATCGTGCGATGCGACACCTCAGAGCACACAAGAGAAGAATGTAAAACAAGCGAAGTTCTTATTTCATAATATAATTAGAGTTTACAAAACAGTGTACAACAAAGGTACACACGCAGCGGAAAATACATACTCATACTCCTATTTAACCAAGCAGGAGAGAAGACGTCCATACCCGAGGACGCTTCTCACTAGCAACACGAAGAACATTCAGCAGCGGCGTGGTTCACATGAGATTCATCTCGACACCTCGAGGTCTCATGTACAACCTGAACAGCAGAAATAAATCTAATATCTGCAAAAATCGTTAAAGCGCAAACGTGAGCATAAGGCTCAGCAAGACTAACCCGTCTAACTAGACTTATGCAGGGTTGAATACTAAGCATGGGTAAGGAATAGCATAAAGGACACGCCTAGAAGTGGATCCTTATAATCATGTTTTAAGTAGCACATGACATTCTTCAGGCATGGCACATCATAGACTCCAACAATAAAACAAGAAACGCTTTGCCGATGATATGACATGCACAAAGCACATAATGCTATTACAGGTAAAGTATGGGGAAACTGTAAACTTTTAATTGTACTATCTCTAAGCCATACAAGGTTGCAAAGCAAATGTAATTCAATATATCGTATTCTCCTGACTTCCTTAGTATTTACTACATCACAACACAGTGAACAAGTGGTACTCTATTACCACGAGGGATGGTGATTGCAATCAGGACACACCCGGTCAACACGACACATACGCACTTTTGGAAGCGCCATCGAGTACTTACAACAGTACCTACATGGCACTTCAGTACTAGTCGTATATGGCCACCTTTCACCAAAAACTCGAATGTCGAACTGGTCGATCCGTCACGAGCAGGAGGTCACTGCGTGGGCGTACTCTGACGAGCCCGCCAATTGATTTACACCTTGCTGCTCTCAACCTACGCCTATAAAATGGAACGGTATGCCTCGACAAACCAGTATCAAGCTTTGTCAGTTTGCTGGAGCCCATTTCTCCAGTATGTTACCGGTACAATTCAAGCTTGTCCAGCGGGGCCGCACACGAATCGATCCTCAATCGACAAAGGCAGTGCTATGCACGTGAGACCACGTCTTGCTGCATCCTACCCGCTGCTCGGTCTCAATTTCATATTCATAAACCATTTATTCATCCAATTCATCTCGTGTGGTAAAATCCAATCTCGCGAGTTGATTCCAACTACTCGACTTCTACTGGATTCCTATGAACATAAGCATGGCAGTTTCTACTCATCGGGCTGTAGACCCACCCAATACTCCATGGTATTTGTGGGTCATGCAAGTGGATGTCAAACACCTTAAAAGTAATGCACAAACATCTGAAGACGTAAGGTGAATGAAAACTGCAAAGACACTGTAGGGAACTTAAATGCAAACTGGGGCTTGCCTGAATGCGAGTCTGAGCCTATGTTAGTTTCTGGCAGCTTGACCTCCAAAGCTTCTGGCTGCTCCTCGATTTCAGCTACTACACGATGTGCATATACTAGATATGAATGACTTTGAAATTAATTAAAATGCTTGATGTGGTGTGAATATCCTAGGATGAAAATAAGATAATTAGGTTAATTGGCTTTGGAACTTTTATGGTAGATACTAGAGACTATAGAGAAGACTCTTGCAATGAACAGGAGTTGATCAAGGAAGTTTGTTGTCTCTAAAATTATAGCAAGCAACAACCTTCCCAGAAAATTGTAGCTTTAACATAGCTACCAGTTGATGATCATGATAGAAGGGGTTTCCCTGGTTCTATAAAAATTGGTTTAATAAATTTCTAAGCATTTGTGAAGGAGATATTGAATTTGCAAGTTGCTAGGAATTTCTGGAATTATTTTATAACTGAATTTAGTCTTTTAATTAACATTCAGATAGAAACTGAATTTGGGCCAGCAGATTAGATCTAATAAATATGAAATTTTTGCAGGATCTAGTATATGACTAAAGGAATGTTTTGTTCAAATTTGGGGCATAACAAAGCAACTGACCATCTGCAATAATTCAATGAAGGGGAAAAGACAATTGAATTATACAGAGGGTTATACAGGCTTTCATACAAAACTAACTGTACAACCTGAAAGTTAAGAGTGTAAGGGTTATACTGGATTTTACATGAGATATTTAGAGCAAGTCTTCTAGGAGAAACTGAATTTAGAAGTTTGAATATATTTTCTGGTCCAGTTCTGTTTTATATTTAAACAGCAGAAAGGAATTTGGAATTTGAATAGGTTATACAGGTTCAATGCCTCCCAAACTTTTGCTGGTTACCAAAAACATGACAGTATTTTATGTGAATTTTGGGGATTTTTCTAGTGGAAAGTTTATCTGGGAAAAATATATTTGTATCTGGAAAGATGGCTTTCTACAGAATTGAAAAATGAATTTCATAGATCCTAATTGGTATTGACAGAAACTAGAACTCAAGGGCTTTCAAACAAAATTTGCTTGAAGATTTGTGGAGAAGTCTATAGAAAGATATGCATTTTTGAAGTTTGCACAATTTTCTGGAAATGGAAAAATGGTTGAATGGCTGACAGTGGGGCCCACTGTCAGCACCTTCTTCAACCTCCAGCTGCGCCCTTCAGTTCTCGCGCCCAGTGCACAGATACCGCACGAATGGCATTCGGCGTTCCCGCTCCTAGAAGCATCAAACGACCACGACCCCAAAATAAAAGTTGTTCCCTGTATCCTGGAACACGCATTGGACATGGTTTCCCGGTGTCAAAAATAGAAACTTTTAAATAGCACTTAAATGCAAACCGGGGCTTGCCTGGCTGCGAGTCAGTATCAAAGTTAGTTCCCCAGAGGATGCTGTCGAAGGCCTCCGGCCCCTCCTTAATCTTGGTCACTATATGATGTGCATAATATGAAAGTATATAAGTAACATAGAACTATACAAATCAAATTCTAACAACAGCTTCGGTTACTAAGTGATTTTAATTGGCTTTGGAATTTTTACGGTGGATACTAGGTTCTATGAGGAAGATTTGGACCAATAATTGGAGATGTTGTAGGAAGCTTGTTGTCTCTAAAACTCTAACAAGTAAAAGCATTATCTGAAATTTGGTATTAAATTTGGAGCTTTGTCATGGCTAACAGTAGATGATCATGGTAGAGGAGGTCTCAGTAATCCTAGGAAAATTTCTTTCATAATTTTCTAAGCTTCCTACAGGGATAAATTGATTTTACAAGTCTGGAATAAAATCAGGAAATGTTTCTGTACATTTTTGAATTTTCTATGGGATAGGAGATTTACACACTGTTTGGTCCAGTAAATGACATCCAATGAACTTGAAACTTTTACAGGAGATCCAGGGTATTTTTAAGAGTTTTCTGACAAAAATTGGGAATTTTCCAATTATCAAAAGAGGGATAATTAATTTTCCAAGCATTTATGTCAAAGGAATTAATTATCTAAATTCTGGGACATGCATGTCCAACAAATTGCACCACTGCAAAATTGGGATCAAGATGAGTCTACTATAATTTATTGGGATTATAATCAGATTAATTAAATTTAGAAGTTTGAATGAAATCTGGAATTAATTGGAAAGGTAAAATTTTGAATTAATCTGGCCGGGTCCCACCCATTTAAAATGGGTCAACCAGATTGTGGCCACACCGAGGGCCACGAATTAACCCGTGTAGCCACACCAGATCCTACACCCACAGCAGAGCCGAGGGGGATACATTAAAGACTGACACGCGGGCCCATCGGTTGTCTTCAACCTCGCCACGAAGGTGTCACTCCTCGCCAGAACCGCGGCGGCGCTCCGCGGGGTTTGCTGCGCCGAGCTCCTCTCGGCACGGATTTGGCTGCTTGGCCCTAAAATCAGATGTGCAACACGATGAGGAGGTCCACACGAGTCGGCGAAGGCCGGAGACGAGCGCACGACGGCGGCGGCGGAACTAGGGTTCTGGCCATGTCAGAACTTCACCTACGCAGCGCAAACGCCTCAGAAAATGGTCGGGGAGACTCCTGGGAGCATGAGGAAGGTGAACATGGGGAGGAAAAGGGATGGAATAGCCGGCAAAGTCGACTTCGACGGTGAATCGAAGCTTTTTCCATGGCGGTGGGAAAACTTGCCGAACTCAGCTCTCACTCGATGGTTTCCACTGATTTTTGGTCAAGGTGTGCATTAGTAGTTGTTGAACATAATACCTAACTGGATTAGAAAAATTTTGCACATAGAAAAGGATTTGAGCGGACGACCTGGACCCGATGCTCTGTTTTGCCATTAGGAAAAACTGTAATTACTGGAGCTACGATCCACGAATCAAACTGAAACTTGGTGAGCACAAGCAGCTCAAGCAGCTCGGGTAGGCTCACCTTTTTGCTTTTGGGACAAGCTCTTGACAAGGCTTGTAGCGCCTGTGCAACTGGGAGGCAGAGGCGTCCACCTAGGCCGCTCAACGGCGACGGCCGCGAAACTGAAAAATACGGACGCACGAGCTGAGGAAACAGCAGGGAATTGACCGAGGAAGATGTAGCATCAAGTTGTGCTGCAGTTTGCTTCAAGGAATGAAACCAACCATTGGCTAAGATGGCCGGACGAAGTGAGGAAGAGGGAGGCGGTCACTAATGGCGCTGGTGTTCTGTGTTTGGAAGAAACGGACAGGAGACGTCGAAGGGAAGTCATCGGGGCTTAAGTAAGGACGAATTGGAGCTCAATGCCAGACAGCTGCCTGCTGGTTGCATGTCTGCCTCGGTGGAGAGCTTTCCTGTCGTTGAAGTGCGGGGACAGCAGAGAAACAGAGGCTTCGTCGGTTCAGTCAATTGGGAGGCTGACCAGCGGGTCCCACTGCCGCTTCAAGTCAATCTTCTTTGGTTAAGGAAATATCCTACCACGTACCAACTGAAGTCCCAAATTCATGACAATTTTTAGATAGGCTCAAACAAATATTTAGGATTTGATTCTGAATTCAAAAACTTGATTTGGCCAAGTTTCATATGAAATTCAAATTCAAATTTAAATTTGGATGGAATTCATTGTACACCTTGAATTGAATAGAAAATGTGCTCCAAATTTTATGAAAATTTACAGGGGTGCTATTTGGAATATTTGGAAGCTAATGGTGAACTTCAATTTTTATATTGTCAAGGTTTGAACTTGAGCTATTTTCAATTTTTGAATTCCCTCTATTGAAGTTTGAATTGGTTTGATTATTAAATTGCCACTTCAATTTATTTTTCCCATCCAAATTTTAAATTCTCCTCTCTGAACTTTGCACTCTGAATTTAGGGATTTTACATTCCTCCCCCCTTAAAAGAATCTCATCCCGAGATTACAAATAAAAGAGACGGAGGTAAAAAGATTATCGGATATGAGATGATAATAAATCCGGATAGATTGATTTGAGATAGTCCTTGCTTTCCCATGTAACTTCCTCAGTGGTATGGTTTCTCCAAAAGACTTTGTAGAAGCACAAAGTCCGGTTTCTGGTGGTGCGAGTCTTTTCATCGATAATCCGGATTGGATACTCAGAATAAGTGAGATCCAGTTGGAGAGCTTCAATGTCTTCGGTACAGATTTCAGCTGGGGATTTATAGCACGAATCGAAGATCATATGAAAAGCTACCAGGGGGGGGTGGATGGTAGATTTAAAAATCTTACGCGGCAGAAACAATTAAACCCCAACCCCTTCAGCAGAAAAATGATATATTAAAAAAATCGTATGTGAGACTAATCTAAACGTGTTTCACCGTGACAAAAGTGATAAATATCAGAGAGAATCAAGTCACGAAGACAACACAACAAGAATCACTCAAATCCGTCGAGAAAAATTCAAGTTATGATCGAAAGATCAAACAAAGGTCAATCTGCCTACCCGAGAAAAAAAACAGTTATGGAACGCTGCAAAGGAACTCGTGTCGATCATAGACCACAAATCCAATGACCGTGAAATTTTGACATATGATATATAATCAAGTTGTGAAGACAACCCAAAATGAATCACGTCAATTGGATTGGTAAAACTCGATTTATGACAAAACCACCGATGAAAGGTAGTGCTGTCCAGAAACTCGACGAGTAAAACTTGTCTGGAACAAGTCGGACGAAAAAGGTACAAAAGTTCCTTCAAACTACGAATTTTATTCGATAGAACACAAGAGGAACAGCCCCAAAGTCGTGCACCACAAGCTTTGGGCCCCCCCTTGTCTATATAACCAGCTCGAAAGCCAACTCAACTCAGATCAGGAACCTAATCCTACTCTGTTCACGAATCGTAACTTTCCATAACTGCTTAGGATTCTTCTATATGCAGATAGAAGCAATCTTAAGACTTCCAAACACCTTAGGAACGTATTCCACATTCCTAAACAACTCAAATTCGTGACCCACACGAAATCCTATCATAACCAACTCAAATCTTTCCATATTTGAGTCAAACCCGACTCAGCCATAGCCTAAGTCCATAACCTAGTCGGTTGGACCTTTCTGACCAACTCTTTATGTCCACATCTCTTCATCACATCTCGGAACCATGTAGCCACGTCCATGCACTCCTTGAACACGTGCAAACATCTTCTAATGACGTCCACGATACCTTCACATGCATTGTTCTTGATTCAATCATGATGCGCAACCTCCTGATCAGCTCAACCACAATTCCTCCTGAATTTGGTTGTTGGAATCTCATGTGCTCCCTGAGACTAATCCAATATATCCCATTACCAGCCATGTCTTGAACGCAAGCAACACCTGCACATGAATAAACAACCAATCCATACGAGCCCAAGTCCTCGACTTGACTCAAGTTAGTTCCGAACACAACACCTTACGTGAGAACCTCACATAAGCATGTTGCAAAACCACAGTAACACGATATCATCCATATCAACCAAAAACACACCAAAGACTTAGCAAATGAATACTAAGCAATCTTTCCAGAGATGTAAAGCAAGTACGAAACATTGCAAATGAAAAATAGAAGCATTGCGGTCAAGTTTCGGACCTTGCCAGAGCAACCCGAACCTTGAGCCGGAGCTAACAAAAGCTAGTAGAACCTAGCGCCGGAACTTACCAAAACTAGTATAACCAAAACTAGTCGGACCTTAATAAAAAGGTGTTTTGGTGATATTCAAAACTTTTATCGTCAAAGCAAGTGTATTCACTACAAGCCAATGTATTCAGCACACATAGGTCTTACAATCTCCCCCTTGATGAATGCATTGGCAACACCATTTAAAAACCGAACATTGGCTTATTCACATAAAAGTTTTGAAAGCAATTTCTCCCCCTTTGTAAATCAAAAGTAAAATGAGAAGAAAATCCAAAAACTATCCCATATTATCTCTCCCCCTTTATTATCTCTCCTTATGCACATATTCTCTTTCTCTTCATGCCTATCTCTCCCCCTTTGACAATGTATTCAGCAAGTCATGAGCATATAAACAAATTATCTCTCCAACTTTAGTTGTTATGACCATATTATAACATATACATATAAACAAAGCTCATCCAAGTCATACTATCAGGTACCTTACATTATCACATCAATGAGATACATAAAGTAGTGTAAGCCATGCTAGAGATCAAATGTAATTTTCAATTTAAGCAAGTCATGATCTCACAAACTTAACTATTTGAAAACCTGAAAACATGACACTAGTTGCTGCATTTTATTATTTTTCAAAGCATAAATGTAGATCATATGATATTTGTAAGAGATTATATGCGCATCTGCCTTATTCTAACCAACCAAGCCAAGCCTATGTCATTTGACAATCAGAAACTTAAGGACATGGTTTTAGTCATACAAAAGTTCTTCCAAGTTCATATCTAAGTGCAATGATAAGCCATCTCAAAAGAAGAAGTGTGATGCATGCATATTCTCTTGATCTTTTCTCAATTTATATTTGTTTATAAAAACTCAACATGTGAGTTGATTACTTGATTAATTCTTAATTATTAAAAGCACTTGTGAACATTTAACATGTTCAAAACAGCAAGAAAGTTCGACCATGACCAGTTTTAGTGTAAGTAATTATGCCAATTACTAGACATGGCAAAAACTACAAAATGTATAACATGAGTAATGTAGTAAGAACTTTCAGCATGTAAAAGGAATCACAAAGTCATATATGTATGAAATACTTTGCTCATATTACTTTAATTTCAGATTCACACATAGACTTCCGAAGTTTCAAAACTCCCCCTCAATTTAAGCCATGAGGATGCATAACCCCTATTTCACTACAAATGTATCAAAAACGAGTGAAATCCAAAGGTTTTGTAAAAATATCAGCCAATTGTTGATCGGTATCTACATGGTGAAGCACAATGTTTCCTTTTTCAACATTATCTCGGAGAAAGTGATACCTAATGTCAATGTGCTTAGTTCTAGAATGTTGCACGGTGTTTTTAGCAATGCAAATGGCACTAGTGTTATCACAGAATAGTGGAACACTATCTAGATCAACCCCATAGTCCTTAAGTGTTTGAACAATCCAAAGAATTTGTGAGCAAGCACTAGCAGCAGCTACATATTTAGATTCGGCTGTGGTTTGTGCAACTAAATTTTGTTTTTTAGAGGACCAAGCAACAAGAGAATTACCAAGAAAATGACAAGCACCGGAAGTACTTTTCCTATCAATCCTACAACCCCAAAATCAGCATCCGAAAAAGCTTTCAAAGTAACGGTTGAGGAAGAAGGAAGAAAAATTCCAAATTCTTGAGATCCATGTAAGTACCTGAGAATCCTTTTGACGGCTTGACGATGTGAAGCACGTGGGGAGACTTGAAACCGTGCACAAAGGCATACGCTGAATTGTATGTCTGGTCTTGATGCCGTGAGGTACAAAAGTGATCTGATCATGCTTCTATATTCTTTTTGATCCACGGGTTCACCATCTTCATCAATTCCAAGTATTTTGCTATTCCCATTGGTGTTCGAAGAGGCTTTCTTTTGTCCATGTTGAGGCGCCTTAGGATATCTTTTGTATACTTCATTTGATGCACAAAGGTACCCTCCTTTGTTTTCTTGATTTGCATCCCCAAAAAGTACGTGAGTTCACCCATCATACTCATCTCAAATTCTGAACTCATCATAGCTGAAAACTTGGACACAAGATCATGAGAAGCACAACCAAAGATAATATCATCCACATACACTTGAACAAATAATGAGTCATTGCCATGCTTAAGCACAAAAAAAGTTTTAACAACCTTGCCCATGGTAAACCCTTTTTCAAGTAAGAATGTTTTTAACCTATCATACCATGCTCTGGGGGCTTGTTTGAGATCGTACAAGGCTTTGGACAGTTTGTAAACATGATTAGGAAAATTTGGATTTTCAAAACCCGGTGGTTGTTTCACATAAACCTCCTCATCTATGTATCCATTAAGAAAAGCACTTTTAAAATCCATTTGATATAGCTTAAAACCAATAGATGCAGCAAAAGCTAACAAAATGCTTATGGCTTCTAATCTAGCAACAAGAGCAAAAGTTTCATCAAAATCTAGACCTTCAACTTGAGTGAAACCTTGAGCAACCAACCTATCCTTATTTCTAACCACAACCCCATCCTCACTTTTTTTATTTTTAAATACCCATTTAGTTCCAATTAAAGTGTGACCATGAGGTGGAGGTACAAGTTTCCAGACATTATTTCTTTCAAAATTTTCTAACTCTTCTTGCATGGCAATAATCCAAGATTCATTAGTGAGTCTGTATGATATATCTTTGGGTTCAAAAGAAGCAACAAAAGCAGAATGAGCATAAGAGTTTGGATCGCAAAACCTGGACCATGTGACTCGTTCGTGCAAGCTTCCAATCATCTGTTGTGGGGGATGATCTTTGTAAAACTCTAGGGGAACAGATGTCTCACTAGCTTCTTCTTCTTCATGTTCATCACAAATCGATGAGCTTGTGACTTGAGGATGATTTGAATCAGCATTGATGGTTGTCGGTGCTGGTTGAGAATTAACATCCGGAGCTGAACCAAAGTCTTTAGCTGCTGAATTTTCGGGCAGCAGCTCCAATTCTTCCTTATCTTCAACGAAAATGCTCCCCCCCTACGGATATGGATCCGGACCTGCAATGTTTGAGCTAGTACCTGGGCTAGCTTCATCAAAAGACACTTCACAAGTCTCCCTGTTAGTGTCAAGTAAAAGCACACAGTAGCCTCTAGTATGAGATGGATAACCAAGAAACATGCCATCAATGGATGTAGGTTCGAATTTATCAAGATTACCATGTTTCTTAACAAAGCATTTGCATCCAAAGAACCGAAAGTGTGTAACACTAGTCCTATGTCCAAACCGGAGCTCATATGGTGTTTTACCTAGCTTAGCACGCAAAAAACACGATTTGAGACATAACAAGCGGTTGCTAACGCATCACCCAAAAATTTCCTAGGAGTTTGATATTCATCAAGCATAGTCCTAGCCATCTCAACTAAGGTTCTGTTCTTTCTTTCTACAACACCGTTTTGTTGAGGTACATATGGTGAAGAAAATTGATGATCTATTCTAGTTTTAGCACAAAAGTGATCAAAAGATTGATTTTTAAATTCAATTCCATTATCACTTCTAATTCCTTTTAAAGATCCTGGGTAATCAATTGATAATCTAAGAAATAAAGTTCTAAAGTGACTAAAAAATTCATTCTTAGAGGCCATAAAGTAAACCCAAGAGTATCTAGATTAATCATCAACAATCACAAGTCCATACCATTTACCTCCGAAGGATTGAACACGTGAAAGTCCTACGGTGTCAAGATGCAAAAGTTGACATGGTTCAGTTGTCGTGATCATTGTGAGAGGAGTATGTGAACCTGCAACCATCTTAGCATGTCTACAAGAAGAGCACACAATTTATTTGTCCCCTTTAAGCTTAGGCAGCCCACGTATACGATCAAGAGCACTAACATGCGTTAGGTGATCAAAGCCTACGTGACCAAGTCTACGATGCCAAAAATATAGGTCCTTTTAATCATTAGCAACTAGACACCTATGCTTAGAGGAAGACATATCAAAATCAGCTTTAAAAACTCTTCCAAACCGAGACATGTTAAAAATAAGCTCACTATTTGAACTTACAACTTTGCAGCAGTTTTTATTGAAAATAATTTCCAGATTTTCATCTAGCAATTGTGAAACAGAAAGCAAGTTATATTTCAAATTTTTGACAAGTGCCACATCCTTCAAAGTGTAGTGATCATTTACTCTAACCGAAACCTTAACAATTATAGGAGTTGAAGAATTATCGGCAAAAGTAACATTCTCTACACATGACACAAAAGAGTGGGAGGAGAACCAATCTTTGTTACCGGTCATATGGCGTGAGCAACCTGAATCCACAATCCAAATGTTCTCCTTCCTCAAACGTGTAACCTACATAGAAGCACAATACATCGATGACTCAATACCGGGGTTAGTCAAAAGGCATTTAGGAATCCAGTACTGAGTCACGCGATGTGCAGCAGGAAAAACACGCGAAAGCTGAGACAAAACAGTAGGTTTATGAGTCAAAGTTTGAGATTTTTTATTCTTAGCAACTGACCTATAAGGTGTTACTTGTGTTGAACAAAAATCAGTAGCTCCGGAGGCAAAAACAGAAGGTCCGAAGGTAAACTTTGAATTTTTTTGACTCAAAACAGCAGGTTGTACATTCGGTTCAATATGTGCAACAAATTTTGCATGAACGTTATGAGATCTAGCAACCATTCTTTCCCTTTTCTGTTGTTTAGCTAGTCTATAACAAAAATCTATGACATGACCATCTCTACCACAGTAGGTACAATGAAATTTAACTTTGTGTTCATGTCTAGATGAGAAAACAATATTTTTATTTGAAACCGAATGAGACAACACTCCTGCAGATTTGAAAACAACTTATTTTTGTTTAGGAACTGTTTGAATCAAACCACTTCCTAATGACTTTACAATTTTAGGTGGATGTGCCTTAGCATGAGCATGAGAATCAAAACCTAAACCAGTTTTATCATTGCAAGACTTGGATGAATTCAGCAGCAAGTTAAGGTTCTTATTCCCATTACAAAACTGATCAAATGTCTTATGCATGTTATCAAGTTTATTGGACAGATCAAGGAAATTTTCACATGAGGTTTTTCCTTTTAATTTGCAGTTGGAACGATATTTAACTTCATGACAACGTAAAGCATTGTTCAATATAGAGATTTCATTCATAGCATCTTGCAGTTTCTTATCAAGATCATCACAACTAGAACAATGCAAATCAATTGTAGAACAGGAAGCATCTTTTAAGTTTCCAATATTAAGTGCAGCAATCTTTTTGTTCTTTTCAATTTCAAGTTCAAGTTTATCAAGTGTGGAGGTATGTGCACTTCTTAGGGAGGACAATTGTTCATATATTAAGTCACATGAGGAACAAGAATCATCACTAGGAATCAAGGATTTCAAATGATTAATTTCAGATTCTAGTGACTCAATATTAACAAAATTGTCCCTAAGCTTTTTGTCCTTTTTCTTAACAATAACAGTGGCACGAGAAATAGCATCACACATTTCTTCACAAGTAGGACATACCTCTTCATTGTCGCTGTTGTGTTATGCCTCCTCCATACTTGATCTTGACTTGCCCGCCATGAAGCACAAGTTTGCCAAATCATCTTCATCTTCATCACTTCCAATATCCACGTCGCTTGAGCCAAGTTCCTGGAGTGCTGAGATAAAACTGTTCACCAATTGACGTCTTGTAAAACCCTTCTTTTTCTTTGTATCTTTTGCAGAGGAGTTCTTCTTTCTTGTTTTCTTTTCATCCCGGGAAGTAGGACCTGAAAGGTTAGGGCAATCTGAACGAAAATGTCCTGTCTTACCACATTCAAAGCATCGTTGAGGTCCGAAGCTTCCTCTCCTTCTAGTTCTCACATTTTGCAATGCTTTTGAGAACCGGGTAGAGATGAGCGCTAGCTCCTGCTCTAGAAACTCCTCAATCTGTTCAAGGGTTAGAGATGACAGCAAAGCAAGTGTACCACAAGATGATGTTTGACCGGAACTAGGCATGTCACATTGAGAAACAAAAGCAATAGACTTGTTGGGGTTCTTACGTGAGATTATGTCAATTTCATGAGTTTTTAACTTGGAATATAGCATATCTAAAGTAAGTGAACTCATGACAGTAGATTCACGAATAGATGTGACTTTCATCTCCCAAATTAACAAATCAAATGCACTTAGCAATTGCCTAGCATTTTCAGCATCTGAAAAATTAACATTGACACTATGCAAGTTGCTGAGAATCTTATTAAAGCGAGCAAAAATGTCATCAATAGACTCACCGGGTTGCATCTCAAAGCGCATGTATTCTTTCTTGAACATGTCTTGCCTTACCTCTTTGATCGTGTTGGATTCTTCGTGGTAGTCACAAAGTGCTTTCCACACGTCGTATGCAGATCGGAGGTGTGCAACAGGGTCGAAGTCGCTTTGTGTCAATCCTTGTATGATCAAGTTCCGAGCCTTGTTGTTGTTATCGACATCTCTCAGATTTGTAGCTGTAACTTGATCGTTTGATGGCACTTTGTAAGGCTTGTATACCTTCTCCCATATTGCAAAGCCTTGTGCCTGGATGAAAGCCTCCATGCGTGCCTTCTAAACCTAAAAATCAATACCAGCGAACACACAAGGTTTGGCAGAGTACTTCTCCATGATGATTAGTCAAAAACATGCGCAAATCACAAAGATTAGAGCACCGTGGCTCTGATACCAATTGTAGGATCGAAGATCACGTGAAAAGCTACCAGAGGGGGGTGAATGGTAGATTTAAATATCTTACGCAGCGGAAATAATTAAACCCCAACCCCTTCAGCAGAAAAACAATATGTTAAAGAAATCGTGTGTGAGACTAATCTAAACGTGTTTCACCATGACAAAAGTGATAGATATCAGAGAGAATCAAGTCACGAAGACAACACAACAAGAATCACTCAAATCCGTCGAGAAAAACTCAAGTTATGATCGAAAGATCAAACAAAGGTCAATCTGCCCTACCCGAGAAAAAAAAGTTCTGGAACACTGCAAAGAAACTCGTGTAGATCATAGACCACAAATCCAATGACCGTGAAATTTTGGCATATGATAGATAATCAAGTTGTGAAGACAACCCAAAAAGAATCACGTCAATTGGATCTGTAAAACTCGAGTTATGATAAAACCACCAACAAAAGGTAGTGCTGTCCAGAAACTCGATGAGTAAAACTTGTCTGGAACAAGTCGAACGAACAAGGCACAAAAGTTCCTTCAAACTACGAATATTATTCAATAGAACACAAGAGTAACAGCCACAAAGTCGTGCACCACGAGCTTTGGGCTCCCTTGCTTATATAACCAGCTCGAAAGCCAACTCAACTCAGATCAGGAACCTAATCCTACTCAGTTCACGAATCGTAACTTTCCATAACTGCTTAGGATTCTTCTATACGCAGATAGAAGCAATATTAGGACTTCCAAGCACCTTAGGAAAGTATTCCACATTCCTAAACAACTCAAATTCGTGACCCACACGAAATCCTATCATAACCAACTCAAATCTTTCCTTATTTGAGTCAAACCCGACTCAACCATAGCCTAAGTCCATAACCTAGTCGGTTGGACCTTTCCGACCAACTCTTTACGTCCACATCTCTTCATCACATCTCGGAACCATGTAGCCACGTCCATGCACTCCTTGCACACATGCAAACATCTTCCAATGACTTCCACGATACCTTCACATGCATTGTTCTTGATTCAATCATGTTGCGCAACCTCCTAATCAGCTCAACCACAATTCCTCCTGAATTTGGTTGTTGGAACCTCATCTCCTCCCTGAGACTAGTCCAATGGATCCTATTACTAGCCATGTCTATAACTCAAGCAACACCTGCACATGAATAAACAACCAATCCATACGAGCCCAAGTCCTCGACTTGACTCAAGTTAGTTCCGAACACAAAACCTTACGTGAGAACCTCACATAAGCATGTTGCAAAACCACAATAACATGATATCATCCATATCAACAAAAAATGCACCAAAGACTTAGCAAATGAATACTAAGCAATCTTTCCAGAGATGTAAAGCAAGTACGAAATATTGCAAATGAAAAACAGAAGCATTGCGGTCAAGTTCCGGACCTTGCCAGAGCAACCCGAACCATGAGCCAGAGCTAACAAAAGCTAGTAGAACCTAGCGCCGGAACATACCAAAACTAGTATAACCAAAACTAGTTGGACCTTAATAAAAAAGTGTTTTGGTGATATTCAAAACTTTATCGTCAATGCAAGTGTATTCACTACAAGCCAATGTATTCAACACACATAAGTCTTACACACCTCCACAACTGAGAAATGTGGAATACATTATGAACACCAGCAAGTGACGCCGGTAACTCCAAACGATAGGCCATGGGTCCGCATTTTTCAATGACGGCAAACCGACTGATGAATCGTGGAGCAAGCTATCCCTTCACTCCGTAACGATGAATCCCTTTCATCGGAGAGACACAGAGATAAATGTGGTCTCCGATGTCGAAGTGGAGACCGACGACTTTTATCCGCATAGCTTTTCTGACGAGATTGAGCATCCTTGAGATCTGCTTGAATCACTCGCATGACTCTTGCAATATACAACTCTACATACTTTTTGGCAATGTACTTTTTATGTACAGGGATGAAATGAGTTGATTTGGTTAGTCAATCGACTATCACCCAAATCGAGTCAGGCTTGTGGAACATGAGAGGTAATCTGACAATAAACTCAATACTAATGTCCTCCCATTTCAAGGCCGAAATATTTAATGGTTGTAGCTGTTTGGCTTTCGTCATGTGGTCGGCTTTCACCCGCCGACACGTATCACACTCGGATACGTACTTTGCAATTTCTCTATTCATCCGTGTCCACCAAGATCTGGTTTTCAGATCTTGATACATTTTATTGCTGCCCGGATGAATAGAGTACTTGGACAAGTGAGCTTCGTCCAATATTTTCTTGCGAAGTTCATCACTTTGGAAGCACTTCATTTCCCCATTCTTCATTCTCCTCCGAATGTGTGACATACCCACATCTTTCTTTTGAGCTTCCATAATCTCCTCTCATATAGTAGGAATGAGAGCAAGATTATATAATGCTCCATATGGAACACAGTATAAACTCGGTTCGTCCCCATCCATTGGAGTGATGGACAGATTGTTGATGTCAGACTTGCGGCTTAGCGCATCGGCAACCACATTCGCCTTGTCGGGATGGTAGTGAAAGAATTTCAATCTCATAATATTTTATCAGATCTAACCATCTTCGCTGTCGCATATTCAGCTCCTTCTGGGTGAAGATATATTTTAGGCTCTTGTGGTCGCTGTAGAGGTGCACTAGATTTCCAAGTAAATAATACCTCCACATTTTTAAGGCGAGCACCACGACAGCGAGCTCAAGGTCATAAGTTGGGTAATGCTATCATGATTTCGGAGCTGCCGTGAGCCATATGCGATCACACGGCCTTCTTGCATTAACACGCAGCTGAGACCAATGCCAGACGCATCACAATAAACATCGAAAGATTTGGTCGTATCCGACTGAGCTAACACTGGGGCTGTTGTGAGATGCTTCACTAATGCCTTAAATGCATCCTCACATGCCTTGATCCAAATATATTTGGTCCCCTTTTTCAGAAGCTCCGTCTTTGGTTTACCAATTTTTGTGAAGCTCGGAATGAACCTCTGATAATATCTTGCTAACCCGAGGAGGCTGCAAACTTGGTGTACGAACATTGGAGACTTCCATTTCAGTACTTGCACAATTTTTCTTGGATCAACAGCGATGCCCTACGCTGAAATAATGTGACCAAGAAATGGCACTTGGCTGATCCAAAACTCACACTTGCTGAATTTTGGATAAAGCTTGTGATCTCGCAATCGTTGGAGCACGATATGCAAGTGTTTGGCGTGTTCTTCCTATGATTTTGAATACACCAGAATGTCATCGATGAAGACCATGACAAACCTGTCCAACTCCAGCATGAACACTGAATTCATCAAATACATGAAGTGAGCCAGCACGTTGGTAAGTCCGAACGACATGATGAGATATTCATAGAGTCTGTATCTCGTCGAGAATGCAGTCTTTGGTATAACCTCCGGTCGAATTTTGATTTGATGATATCTGGACTGAAGATCCATCTTAGAGAATACTTTAGCACCCACTAGTTGATCGAATAAAATATCAATGCGCGGTAGTGGATACTTTTTCTTGATCATCATGGCGTTGAGCGGACGATAGTCCACACATAGACGTAACGTCTTGTCCTTCTTCTTCACAAATTATGCAGAGCAGCCCCAAGGTGATGAACTTGGGTGTATGAGACCTTTGTCCAGCAAGTCCTTTAAATGCCCCTTTAATTCCGCCAACTCATTTGGTGCCATCTTGTACGGCCTTCGAGAAATAGGTGTGGTTCCTGGAATGAGTTCAATCTTGAACACGATGCCCTATCCGGTGGCATACCCGGAAGGTCATCGGGAAACACGTCCGAATATTCATGGACCACACAAATGTCCTCAAGCTTGGTGGCCTCCGTGTTCTATGTTGCTGGAACCTGGATAAGGCGGTCTAGAATGAGAGTGTGTGGTTCATGTAGTGGAGAGTTTAAATGCACCACACGTGGAACGATGTTGAGAACAGCACCATGACGGTGTAGCCACGACATTCCTAAAATGATGTCAAGCTTCTGACTCTCTAGTATAATCAGAGAAGTCGGATATAGATTTCCACCCATCTCAAGTGATGCCCGATAGACCATCCTATCGGCTGCTACTTTCATTTTATGGGAATGATAGGTAATTGATATTTGATTGCATATGATTGGCTAATGAAATTATGGGTGCCACCAGAGTCAAATAATATGACTACGGGATTTTGGAGTAGAGAAAATGTACCCGCAAAGACGGGTTTGCCTTCCGGCACGTCTTCGACACCTAGGTGGTGGACGTTGCCGGATTTTGCTGATAGTTTCTTGGGCTGGTTGCAGGGCTGAGCTGTACCCTGATATGGTGCTTGTCCGCTGCCTTGTCGCTGTTTGGGGCAGTTCCTTTAAAAATGCCCGACACGGCCACACGTGTAGCACGTGTATTGTGTCGGGTTCCCGCCAATCTGGGGACGGAATCCCGGTGCACGCGGTGGAGGTGGATACGCACGTGGGACCATTCTTTGCTGCTTCTGCTGCTGCTGTATAAATGGCGGTCAAAAACGCGGCGCGTTGAAAGAACGACCACAAAATTGTTGCGGTCGCGCCGGTGGCTGCCATCGCTGACCGGATGGTGAGCGATACACCACACGATACTTCTGTGGACCACCACTGCTACTGCTCAATGGCGCACTCCGTTTCCTCTTATCAGAAACAAGCTCGTGCTGAGCATCTTCCTGTACAATCACGGCATTGACGATGCCATTGAATGTGCAGTGATTGCATTGTGCGAGTTGGACCTTCATCTTGGGATTAAGGCCCCGGAAGAACGTGTCTCGCTTTTTGTCTTCCATTCCAACATACTCCTGCGCGTATTGTGCTAGATGGTTGAATGCGCGGAAGTATTCATGAGCACTCCTCTCGCCTTGCTTCAGCTCCAGATGTTCCTGAAGCTGAAGTATATGGTAGGCGCGGAATGCCTCCCGGAACTCAGTCCATGTGACCGCATGACCAGCCGGTAGTGATGCGATATAGTTCGCTCGCCAAGAACCAGCGGATCCCTAAAGTTGTTGCGCTGCGAACAGCGCCTTCTGCTGTTCGGTGCATCGTAGCAGACCGAACATTGCCTCGAGTGTGCGGATAAAGTTGTCCACCTCCAGAAGCTCCTCGGCCTCCATGAAGACCAGTGGATGCATCGCCAAGAAGTCTGAGTACAAACTCTGTTGGGGCTGGCGTTGCCCATTGTCTTGTCGCCCCCCTTGACGGGACAAATTTTGCACTAACATACGCAGCAACTCGGTTTGCTCGTCGCGCAAGCCGAGCACTGCGGCCAGAATCTCCGCAAGAGTCCGTGGAGGTTCAGGTGGTGGTGGTGGAGGAGCTTGTTGCTGCGGTGTCATGGTTTGCTCCCGGGTCGGAGATTCATCCCGACAACGCCGGCTAGAGCCCCCAATCTCGAGCGTAGAACGTGGACGCACCATTCTGCATACACATGATTTAAAAATCAGCAACATGTTTGTTTTCTTCATCCATTCTATACCATAGTAGTGCGAGTATTGACAATGTGATAACTGCATAACATTCACATATATTGATAAAGTACAAACTTTATACAAGATATATTATCTCATGACCAAGTTTACAGTAGTGAACTCCAAAATGATGGACTCCCACAACGGAAGTGCATCTCAACTATACTTGGTCTCCATGAGTCATCATACACACCTTGTCATCTCCTACACACCCACTACTATTTATAATATGATACAAACATGGCTACAAAATAGACATGAGCAACCACTAACTATACGTTGCTCTGTGATGGCAGTAGTGCTGCCCCATCATACTCCTATGCATCCTCGTCGACGTACTCGAGTACCTCAGGATCTTCCTCCTCCTCAGAATCTGAGAGCACCTGCTCGCCCATGTTCAGCGACATGTCAGGAGCCGGTGGATAGACGACTGGATGCGGCAAGTGTGCCCCGGCCTCCAACAAGTCATCCTGAAGCTGGCCTGCCTCGAACTCCCAAACCAGAGCTTCTTCGAAGGCTTCATCTCGTGGCTCGGTGACTACCAACAGCTGCTCTTGCTGCTGCTGCACCACCAATTGACTCGCCTGCAGTTCACCACGAGCTTGCTTCCGTTCCTTGCGAGTTTGCCACAGTTTGGCGCGAGCTTTCCGCGGTCTAGTGCAAGTGTGATGCAGCTGATCCTCACATTGATTCAGCCGGTGATTCGTCGGAGCCAGGAATGAAAGTAGGTTCTGATTGATGTAATCAAGAGTGTCACCTCTTTCAACCATGGCCTCAATGCTTTGACCTGCTGCAAAGTGATTGCACTCTGCACAATAACCACCATGCTGGATGCAGCGGTATATGTCCCAAGTGTTGTTTATGTCGTGTCGCTGTCCGGTTGATAGGCCTCAACCATACGATGTTCCAACTCAAAACCAGCCGCACCACGGACCAGGAGAAGAGCAAATTGTGTCCCAGTCATGGCATCTTGATGAAGCTCAGAAAGCTTCATAAGCACTTCGCCCACTTCGACGGCCCACGTGTCGTCCAAACGAGCTCCCAAGGTGGTGACTGAAAAAGGAGCCCATCCATAAAGACGTGGACTAGCAGGGACGTCGACCAGGACGGTGCAAGACAGTACGCCTCTGTCAACTGTCTGTCTCTTGACACCAATAGACTAGCATTTCGATGAAGCCAATGTGTTGGAGCACTTCCCGTAGCATGATCGGGAAGCCCGTACAGTTGGCGCACGTGGAGAACACCCAACCGCACGGCAACAGCATCACATCTGCCATCTATAAAAGAAGTATTTGAATGAGTCAAATACTCAAATTCA
This sequence comes from Tuctoria greenei, assembly GCA_036927565.1. Taxonomy (NCBI): domain Eukaryota; kingdom Viridiplantae; phylum Streptophyta; class Magnoliopsida; order Poales; family Poaceae; genus Tuctoria; species Tuctoria greenei. Next base: position 104,547,372 of record JAYESD010000003.1, on the reverse strand, counting down.
ACAAAATTTGTTGATAAACAGACCATGGGTGTGATAATTGAATTATGAAAGTGAATTCAAAATTCAAAAGCCAAATGAAACATAACACTGGAATTTTGTCATAATTTCTGTTCATGCTGACCAGTCTGGAGAGATTCGAAATTTCATCAAGTTAAAAGCACATTCAAAACTTGAGTTCAACTACAAAGTTGTAGTACACTCAAAGATATTTCCAGAATGTCTTTATTTGTCTCCATATCCTTTCTGTATAAGGATATATGAATTTTGCAAGTTGACAGTGTTTCTGGAAAATTTTTGACAGCACCTCCTCTTTTTAAGGCTGATTTTAGTCTGGTTTCCGCTTGCCAGAAAAATTTGTTGAAGGTCTTGAATCCCTTCTGAGAGATCGGCCTTGTGTCGTTACTCCTCAAAAGCTTCGTGCAGCAAAGCAAGCCAAAAACACTGCACCAACAATCAAAATGCCACTGGCCCAGAAGATCCTTCTTGAGTTTTCGGCTACCTCTGCTAACAATGTGCCCAGTGGACCCATTGTTAAAATAGGAGACGTGGACTTCGAAATCAAGACTGGCATGATCACTATGGTGCAAGACAACCCATTTTGTGGGAAGGCTAACTAGTATGCAAGTGCACACCTGCAACAGTTCCTTGAGATCCGCGGCTCGTTTAAGATCAAGGATGTATCTTCTGATATTGCTTCCATTCACTCTTCTTGGGAGAGCGAAGCAGTGGTTCTATGCGAAACGAAGCACTGTTGACACTTGGGAGAAGTGTTCTACGACATTCCTCTCCAAATTCTTCCCGTTGGGCAAGACTAATGCCCAACGTGGAAGGATTTCTAGCTTCCAGCAAGATGCCAAGAAGTCTATTCCCGATGCCGGGGAAAGGCTGCAGAGTACATTCTGGCATGTCCCAACCATGGGATGGACGACTGGCTGATTATTCAAAACTTCTACAACGGGCTGATCCCTTTCGCCCGTGACCATGTGGATGCTGCTGCTGGAGGTGCCTTCTTCTCATTCACTGTGCCAAAAGCCAAAGACTTATTTGAGAAGATTATTTCAAACATGTGTTGGAACGATGAGCGTATCCATACCCATCCGCGAGGCATGCACACCTTGAAGGAGGTGGACATTATCACTTCCAAATTAGACCTCCTCATGAAGAAGATAGATGGAAAAGCCAATGGGTATGTATGTCGCAATGCCTATGCCCTAGACTCTCACATCACCTGTGAAGTCTCTGGCAACACAGGTCATTTGGGCAATGACTGCTTAGAAACCCGTGAGGATGCCTTATACGTAGAAAACAATGTGAACAACAATGACTATCATCCTGGAGGTCAAGGGTGGGACCAACACACCCTTTCTTTCAAGGAGGGTACAACAACAATGGAAACAATGGAAATCAACCCAACTTGAGAGAGCTTGCCATTAGCCAACTGAAGATCAATGATGCCCTATCAAAGAAGCTGTCGGCTAATGACAACACCGTAGAAATCATAATGCGAAGATTGAAGGACTATCCTCGGCCTTCAAGAATGAATTAAGCATCAACAAGATTCTGGAGACTCAGTTGGCTCAACTGGCAACTGCTGTTCCGCCAGTGGACAATGGAAAAATGCTAGGGCAGCTTCAACCTCCCGTGGAAAATTTCAAAATGATTTCTATATGGGAACGCAGCTGGCTGAAGGACCCTGGATATCTCTTCATATCTTGCTCGATCGGGGCTCACTACTTTGACAAGGCACTTTTTGACCTTGGAGCAAGTGTGACCAGCTGAACTTCACCGAGCTCACTCCAATACTAATGCGTCTCAAACTGGCTCATTATTCACTCCATTATCCAGCAGGTATTGCTGAAGACGTTCGAGTGAAAATCCAGGATTGCTTCATACAAGTGGATTTCGGGGTGTTCGACATGGATGTCAAGAAGGATACGTTGCTCATTCTTAGGTGCCCGTTCCTTAGCAATGTGAAGGCTCGCATATATGTGGGAGCTGGAGAAACCCACTTCAATTTCTATGGCAAGGAGGAAAAGTTTAACTTTCGCCCAAAGCCGGAGCAATGCTCCATGGTTTGCATCAAGTATGGACTGAATATTAAAAACATTGTTGGTTTTGAAAAAAGGGTTTTATTTGGAAAAACAATTTTTCTAAGCTGCAAATGTGGCATTTCACCAATGTGCCGATTTTATAGCCGTTGGGGAGCCACCTGCATAATGGGGGAACATGGGGGCTCACATTTCAGTGTGGCTGACCCCCGACATGGGGGAAGAGCAAATTTGGCTCTCTCTCCTCCAATGACTACATTTGATCGTCTTATGACCGTTGGGGTGTGTACACTATAAATGGTGTTCGTGAGGAGCTCTCCTTTTAACATTTCACCTCATTTCACACCTTCCCAAAGTCACTATTTGCTCACATTGTTTTTCTTGGTCTTCATTGAAGCACTCTTACTGAAATCCAACCCAAAAAGGTTATCTTTTATTTGCATTTGCAATTTGCTCTCAAGATCTTCAAGGGAAAATTCGTCGAGGGTTTTGCTTTCACTAACATCACCTCTTTTGAGTTTTTACTTGGTTGTGTTCTAGCTAGTTGTGGTCAAGAAAGAATGAACAGGTTATTTGGGAAGAGGAAGGAGGTTGCAAGCTCAAGCCATGGTGGAAACTCAAGTGCACGTCCCTCCTCCATTGCTACGCTAAGTCCATGTAGGAGGAGTGTATAAGAGGACACTCCCATGGGTGAGAGGAGCAACCCGCGACAACTTCTCCACAACGACGACCTCGACATACAAAGTGAAGTTGAAGATCAAGCACGCAAGCTCCTCCAAGATCGTGAGTTTTCTCATACAAAAGCTTATGATCCGGATTTGATATCCAAAATAGGTATTCCGAATTCTTTTCCATTTGGCGTGCACTAGGATGGGAGAATTTTGCTCACATAGAGGAGAGAGGTTCATGCCTCCTCTCAATGCAATTCCTTTGCACCCTCGAAATAGGATTTCATGGTATTTCTTTTAGATTATTTCAAAAGGAATACAACATCCTATGTAAAGAAATAAGTGAAATCCTAGGCTTCATAAACGTGTTTTGCTAGATTTAGACACTTTGCCTAAGTTTAACTAACAAGGTTTTTGGCATAAATTTACAAGTGATATCAGATGTACTGCTCCTAGGAATACCACTTGCATAATCCTACTTTACGCTTCGTCCATAGATGGGTGGCTATGACTACGTCCCTAGAGGAGATGTTAGAATAGTGCATGATGATGATTTGAGAATTTTATTTTCCATGGTTCAAAAGATAAAAGTTGCTCAAGTTATTTCCATGATGGCACAATGGTTAGATTACATTTTAAGGATAGGGACGATTGAATGCACTTCATTGATTACCCGCATTGCTACTAGGGTAGGAGCACTGTAGTATACTTCACTTGAAAATATTGAAAATGAACGAGAATTAATTAATGAAGATTATCTAGTGCAAGGACATACCCATAAGCATGATCATGATGGCTCTTTAAGGTTTTATTATCCCAGCTTTGTCAATGAAATTCCGTAACCTAACCCAGATTTTATTTGTACAAATGCCGGAGGCTAACCATTGACCTTCTTCCCAACGAGGAAGCCCGAAGAAGTAATGTCTTTGCAAGGTAACTAGATGACGTGCGAGGAGAGCGGGCATGCTTACGATAACCTCCACAGTCCATGAGTATGAAGAAGAAGAGAACCCAATGGGAGATGCACCCGGATGGACTCAACCTCCATCATATGAGACAGAAGGTCCGTATTGGCATGGATGGCCAGGTGCCACGTGGGAGCCATTCCAATCCACTTCAATCTCTAGCAGTTTGCCTCCAACGTCCATGAGAAGATGTCTTTCCTCTTTGGCTAGAAGTCATCATGACTATAGCTAAGGAATGACGGATCTCCCTGGATGTATGGAAGATATTGAAGTGAGGATGGGAGACATCTACAACACTCTCCAAGAGCATGTCCAAGGTACACAAGGTTGGCAACAACAAATGGATGCTCAGTTCACCAACTTCAACCCTCATCATGGAGGTGATTGAAGAACAAGCTTGGGGAGGACCCCCACTTGAGGTAAATTGTATGGCACCCCTTGCATACTTATTTACTATTCATTCACCATTCACCTTGCATATAAAAAAAATTAAAAATAAGTACAGTAAATTTGCTTTCAAATAAAATAAAATATATGCGGTAAGAATGTTTAGAATTCACATTGGTGAAATGATAAATAGTTGCTCTGTTTTCATTTTCCTAAGTACCTAGTTTACAACTTACTACTTTCCAAAATATTGCTTTCATTGGCTAAAATTATTTTTTCCTTGATTTAGAAATCGTGGGTAGCAAAAGCTTAATTCAATTCAAAGTTGTTTTGAGATATGATATAGTGATAGGGTTTGTGTTGTAGTGTGGACTAGGACACTTCCCCTGGTTCTACTAAGAAGTAGTCTGCGGAGGTTCGTATTCGTTAGGGGCGCGATTCAAGATCAGGAACAAGAGGTGAACACTGAGAGTTTTACATGGTTAGGGCCGCTTGAGTGTAATACTCTACTCCATGGGGTGTGTATTGATTGTATAAGTATGAGTATGTATGAGCTTGTATCCGTATCAGATGTGTTAGATGGCTTGTCTTTTCTACTGTGCCGCTAAACCCTTTTATATGCCAAGGACTCACTGTTACAGTTTGTGCCTAGCCTGGCAGGTGGCACCGACTATAATCACTGCCCTATACACGATCTATAGTGTTAAGGGTGATTAAGAGCATCATAACGCACCTTAACAGTAGTGTTACCGGTCTTGATAGTCCTCTGATCGTGCATCATTAATATAGCATTAATGACGCGTTAACCAAGTCTTGTAACGGCCAATTATAGCCCTTGAATGTCCCCGTTGTTGGAGATCCCTCTGTCTTCCCGTTGCAGACTTAGGTTCGAGCGCGTGACTCGTAGTAGATCCGGAGCTTCCCTCTACTGGGGGATAGGTCCGGTGCTAGTGGACACGAGCAGTGCCAGAGCTTCACTAAGGAGGGAGATAGGTCGGGCTCTACAGGACACGTCGTAGCACCAAAGCTATCCAAATGAGGGAGGCACATCCGGCTCTTCTGGACACATGGCAACACCTGTATGGAGGGAGGCAGATCCGATACTGGGAGACGTGTATCTCCTTCGGACGTCCTCCACCTGAATATAGGAACTCTGTGACTTTGTTTACAGTACCAAGAGGTACCCGATATGTAGGGTACCGACAGTAACCCCCAGGCCCACCTCAAAGAGAGGTTATGCTACGTGAGGTGGGGCCATCATTGATTCCCACGTTGCTGCTCTAGAGTCTTTTCCTAAGGGGTTGAAGCGGCCGCACACAATTATGCCATCGCCACATGGCACTTCTTGATATGGTGAGTCGGATCCTACCGTGCGGATCTCATGAAATCGAAGATCGCCGGTTCCCAATACGAAGTTTGTATCGGTTCCCAACGTAATCTTTGTAGCCTTGTTAGGCTGCTGCCCTTGGGCTTCCAACTTCCCATCATGACAATGGTTCGTCTGGTGCAACTTTTTAACAAAGTGGACTCGAGCCCTCTTGTCATTGTGGAGGTTATTTGCGATTCTGGTCCGGATGTAGTTTCCATCCAAGCGTTGCACATGCTTACTAAAGGGAGAAAGCCTGCATGGGAAGAGAACTCTTTATGCTTTCATTTGATCTTGCACTTAGAGCCCTCCGCTCTTGCATCACCTTTTCAAAATTTGCTCCACTTTGTGGTGATGGAGTTAGGGCTTTCTCGTAGTAGGATCAACAACGACAACGAGTTGTTGGGAGTCTGCACCTACATGGGGCGGTCGACTGACTCCTTCTCGAACTCGATCCGCTTTGGCAAGATCTCCTTCAAGAAGGAAAGTGCCAACGAGATCGTGTAATTCTTGGCGTTCACCATGATGGTGCTCATATCACCATTCTCCAGCTTCTTGTTGATGTTGATGTACTTCTATGGGTTGCAGATCCACCACCTCGGCCCCCACTGCCTCTTGCTGTGTAACACCCTCAATTTTAGCATCATGCATTGCATACATGTTCATGCATTAATCATTAGTAGAATAAAGGAAGAAAAATAAAAGATGAAACATATATACGAAATATGTGTAGGAAGAATATAAAACATATATTACGGAAAGACTATAAACAAATAGAAAATAATAAATAAATAAATAATATATAAAACAAATGTATATGTAATGTTTAAAAAAAAGAAAAAATCCGGAAACTTCTGGAAGTTTCTAGGGGATGCTTTTCTTCACCTCGGAACTTTCCAGGCAAACAGTGCCCAACAGAAGAGCCGCCCTTGCGCTCGCTCGTGCTCGAGCCTGTCCACGCGCCAAGCACATGCTCAAAGCATGCGTGACCGGGACTCAGCCCTGTGGCCGAGTCGGCCGTGGCCCGAAGCCAGGCTTGGCTCGCGCCCCTGGCTCTATAAAAAGCACCACTCTGGTGCTTTCGATCATAGTTCTAGCTCCAAAAAACCCTAGCCGCTAGACAAAAGAACGGGGGCTACGCCAGAGAGAAAAAGTGGAGAAAAAAAGGAGGAAGAGTGGGAAAAGGAGTAGGGAGCCGCCGTCCGACAGAGATCATCACGCTACTGTTGTCGTGCCGCCGTAGGACCGCTGCACAGTCTAATTTGTCTACGCTACACCTCTGTCCCGCGATCTTTGAAACCGCCACATCTACGGTGGGATACGTTTTCCGACGCACATGTTAGCAACATATTAGATCTAATAACCGGAATCTAATTGTAGTTGCACCATCTATTTATTTTTAGCAACCTTAATTCTTGTTGAAACCCCCGTAAACTCGCATGACCATGTGTGAACTAATTGAATCTAATTAATAAACAACTGTAGTTAATTAATTATTAAACTTTGCATGCATTCATGTCATTGCATGTTGATTAATATGTGTGCATCATGTTGATTTGTATGTATTTTCTTGTATGCGTGATCACGAGTAGAGGGACATGCTCAAGATGCCTTGTACGAGGATTTCCAAAACCAAGACATCGAAATGCTTGAGCAACCCCATCTGGTGGAGCAAGGCAAGTGTCCTTGATCATATTGATCCTGTTTTTAAATGTTTTTATTGCAAAATTGCATGCTTGAGTCAATCTGATGGGAAAACCAAGATAGGTGTTTACCTGTCTTGTTTGACCATCCTTGTCGTTGGGATACATTGTATAGAGTCGGGGAGGGCTTTTTACCCTTTTGCTTATATCTAATTAATTGGGATGGGAAAACAACCAAATGACTTAATTATGAATTAATAGATGATGTAAATTGATGAATAAGGTTATTAGGTAATGTGGGACTTGGAGATCTAAACAAGCATAGTTTGTGGTTTGGGTTGGATGTTATGGTGGTTTGCTTGACTTAGATCTAAGGACCGGTTCATGCAAGAATAAGCCAGGACAATAGTGCCACCACGAGACCAAGTATGGGTGCAGCATAGCTGATTAATTAGGGTATTGCTAGTACTGCGAGGACCATTTGTAAGAGCGGGGAAGGGGAGTCGGATTAGGTTTGTTTGAGTGGCAAGACTCCCTGGCCACCGGTAAAACCTCAGTGGGTCCGTACATGCTAGCAGTCCCTGTTGAAAGGCTATTTTATGATCTCTTGGCCACGCACCAACGGAAGTGTGACAGTACATCATGGATGTTCTTAGTCATTGAAAGGTGATGAAATCACAAACATGTTGGTAAAGTGGTACAACCTCTCCAGAGTGTTAAAAACTATCATGATAAACGTGCTCCTGGTCACGAGCACCTGGAAAACTTCCATGATTAGAGGGAATATGGGATGGTTGGTTATGGTTATGGTAATGGTAATGGTTATGGTTATGGTTATGAATTGAATTATGATAATTGGACATGGATGATGATGATGGTAATAATATGGTATATGGATGGATAATTGATTATGGTTTCATATTATGTTAATTATGTGGGAGATGATGGGACTACTTAACATAGACATAGTAAGATGCTTTTTACTTGTTTTAAATATATTTTTCAGCAATTAGCCATTGTTTATTACCATGCCTTGTTTAAGCTACATGTCGTACTTTCTCACACTTGCTGAGTATGACATGTACTCACCCTTGCAATTCTCCCACCAACAGTTTCAGGTGATGTTTGGAAGTATCATTAGGATTATGCGGAGTACTAGGTTTTGTGCTGTCGTCGATTTGCCTGTGGTGTTACTTGGAGCCGCGCTACCCTATTTGCTTAGTTTTCTTAATTAGATTATATTCGCTGTAGTAGTATTATCCTTAATAATCATTAGAGTTGTAATTTGAGGATTATTTGAATATTGTAATAAAAGCACCTTCTTAATTCACTTATGTTGTGGTAATTATCTATATATCATTTGTGATGCACTTGTGTATGTGTGTTGAACATCCTGGGCACACAAATACTAAACTTGGTTCATTTTTCGGAACCGGGTGTCACAAATTGGTATCAGTGGCACAGGTTGAGCGTAGGATGCAGTCTAGATAGTACGGACACTTTAGAGCACATAGGAACACAATGGAAACGTTGTGGTTTGTTTGGTGTACTGTTTTCTATATATGTTGCTTGTGTGCTTAGTAGAGGATTGTGGGATGCTTTAGCATTGCCATGTCCATATAGGTTTGTATAGTTAGTTGTTTAGTTTCATATTTCTTGATGCATATAGTTGGGGATGTTTTCTAAATTCTCATCTCTTGCTTTTTCTTCAGATAATAAGGACTCGCAACCAGAGGGATGCAAATGATGAGGAGGAGAATAATGGAGCACCTTATAACAACTAGGGACCTGCCCAAGGAGCTATCAACCTTGAGCAGCTATTGGCTATGCAAAAACAGCTCATGCGGACCATGATACAAACTATGGGACATCTGTAGGCTCGTAACCACAACAATCAGCTCCATATGCCTCCATCGCCACCACCCCCACCACCTCATAACAGGTTGGGAGAGTTGATGAGGACCAGGCCACCCACCTTTTCTCAAGCTATTGATCCTACGGAGGTGGATGATTGGTTGAGGTCCATGGAGAAGAAGCTTGCTATTGTCGTCCTTGGAGAAGAAGCTTGCTATTGTCCAATGCAGCGACTGAGAGAAGGTCATATTTGCTTCTCATCAACAAGTTGGAGCAGTTGCGGATTGGTGGGATTCTCTATGCAACGCCCATGAAAATCAAGAGAGTATCACTTGGGCTGAATTCAAGGAGAGCTTCCATTCTCATTTTGTGCCCGAAGGTGTTATGATCTTGAAGAGGCACAAATCTGAGAACCTAAGGAAGGGGAAGTCAAGTGTGAGTGATTATCTCAATAAATTCACTCAACTCTCAAGGTATGCTCCGGAAGATGTTAATCGGGACAGTTGCAAACAGTATTTATTCATGAGAGGTCTTAACAGTGAGATTCAAGTCCAATTGCTCAACTGTGACTATGCAAATTTTCAGAAGCTTGTGGACAAAGCTATTGTGATTGAGAACAAGGTTCGAGAGATGGAGAAAGACAAGATGCCATATCAATAACAGGCATAAGGTAGTAATGTTTGCCCTCGCTTTGCGCTGCCAAAATGCATCATACTACAACCCTTCTGTTCTTTCATATCACGCTGCTATTCCAACGCGCCTAGCTCAGCCTATGCAGCAACACCCTGTTATGCAAGCACCTCGTCCTCCAATACGTTAAGCGCCCCACGCCAACTTTCCTGCCAATGCCCAAAATCAAGCTCGTCCAAATAATTCTGGTGTAGCAAGGAAGTGCTATACTTGTGGTGAAGCAGGACATTTTGCATTTCAATGTCTTGAGTCAGGCATTGGTCAAGGAAGCAATGCTCCAAGACAAAACCCAAGATCGAATGGAGGAGTGCCACAAGGCAATCGTGGATAGCAGAATTTTGCTCATGGCATTGTGAACCATGTCTCTATGGAGGAAGCACACCAAGCGGATGACGTGGTGATTGGAATGTTTCTCGCAAACTCCAACCCAGTGACCATGTTATTTGATTCTGGAGCATCGCATTCATTCATTGCATCAAAGTATGTTGCCAAGTATAGTTTGCCTATATCTCATTTGAAGTATACTATGTTGGTTAAATCTCCTGGAGGGGAGATGTGGACGAATATAATATGTCCAAAAGTAAGCCTTAGAATAAGGGGGTAGACTTCTTTGCCAACCTCATCGTTTTGGATTCTCAAGGATTGGACATAATACTTGGTATGGACTAATTAAGAAAGCATAATGGAATTGTTCAATGTGCCACGAAGATGGTGAAGTTGACAACTGAAGAAGGGGTCAGCATAGAATTTGAAGCATCTCAACATGCACCTAAGCAAGTGGAGCTAAATCAAATGGATGGTGCCACAATTGAGGAGATTCCAGTGGTGTGCGAGTTTTCAGATGTGTTTCCGGATGAGTTGCCAGGTATGCCACCTGATCGAGACATTGAGTTCATTATTGAGTTAATACCTGGAACTGCACCTATAGCTAAGAGGCCATATAGGATGCCTCCTAAGGAGTTAGCGGAGCTCAAGAAAAAATTCAAGAGCAGCTAGAGAAGGGATTCATTCGTCCAAGCTCATCACCTTGGGGAGCACCAGTGCTTTTCGTAGACAAGAAGGATGGATCCCAAAGGATGTGTGCAGATTATCGAGCCCTTAATGAGGTGACGATCAAGAACAAGTAAACATTACCCTGCATCGAGGATTTGTTTGACTAGATGAAGGTGCTTGTGTTTTCTCCAAGATTGACTTGAGGTCACGTTACATCCAAATGAATATCAGACCATCGATCATATCCAAAACGGCTTTTCAGACACGATATGGGTCTTATGAGTATACCGTTATGTCCTTTGGATTGACTAATGCGTCTGCGTACTTTATGTACCTCATGAATAAGGTCTTCATGGAGTAATTGGATAAGTTTATTGTGGTTTTCATTGATGATATTGTGATCTACTCAAAGAATGAAAACGAGCATGAAGAGCATTTGAGGCCCACAATGCAGAAATTGAGGAAACATCAATTATATGCCAAATTCAGCAGTGCCAGTTTTGGTTAAGGGGGGTGTCATTTTTGGGTCATATCATCTCGAGAGGAGGAGTATCGGTTGACCTAGGAAAAGTAAGAGACGTGTTGCAATGGGAATCTCCATAGAATGTGAAGGAGATTAGGAGTTTCCTTGGGATGGTTGGATATTACCGCTGGTTCAATAAGGACTTTTCCCAAATAGCCAAGCCAATGACGAAATAGTTAATAAAGGGGAACGCATTCCAATGGACTCAAGCTTGTCAAGACAGTTTTGAGGATCTAAAGAAGAGGCTAACAGCAACACATGTGTTGGTATTGCCAGATGTGAGTAAAAGTTTTGATATTTATTGTGACGCATCGAGACAGGGACTTGGATGTGTATTGATGCAAGAAGATCAAGTAGTAGCCTATGCATCGATACAATTGAAGAAACATGAGCAGAATTATCCTACATGATCTCGAGCTTGCAGCTATAGTGCATGCCTTGAAGATTTGGAGACGTTATATTCTTGGTCATAGGTGTGAGATCTACACAGATCACAAGAGTCTCAAGTATATATTCACGCAAACAGATCTGGATTTGAGGCAATGAAGATGGTTGGAACAAATCAAGGATTATGATGTGGGAATCAACTATCACCCGGGGAAGGCTAATTTAGTGGTTGATTATTCGAGTCGGAAAGGAGTAAGCCACCAACTCACGATCAGAGAGCTGCCATCAGAACTATACAAGGACTTTGAACGGTTGAATCTCGGATTTGTGAATGAGATGGGAATGATGGAGTTAAATCCAACCTTGGAGCAAGAAATTCAGGAAGGTCAAACCAAGGATGATGAAATTCAAGAAATCAAGTAAAGGACCCAAGAAGGGAGAGAATCCAAATTTGATGAGGACAAACATGGTACCCTATGGCTCGGAAAGAGGATTGTTGTGCCCAATGATAAGCATATCTATGAAACGATATTAAAGGAGGCACATTACTCACCTTACTAAATTCATTCCGGTTGTACAAAGATGTACAAGGGCTTGAAGACATGTTATTGGTGGGCTAGCATGAAAAAGGACATAGTTGAATATGTCACCTTGTGTGATGTATGCCAACGAGTCAAGGCAGAACATCAAAGGCCAACTGGACTATTGCAGCCATTGAAGATTCTAGAATGGAAGTGGGAAGAAATTAGAATGGATTTCATAGTTGGACTACCGCGTACCCAGTCATGCTATGACTCAATATGGGTTATTGTGGATTGGTTAACCAAGTCAGCACACTTCATCCCTGTCAAGACCAAGTATACCGCAATTGTAGGATCGAAGAGCACGTGAAAAGCTACCAGAGGGGGGGGGAGGTGAATGGTAGATTTAAAAATCTTACGCAGCGGAAACAATTAAACCCCAAACCCTTTCGGCAGAAAAATGATCTGTTAAAGAAATCGTGTGTGAGACTAATCTAAACGTGTTTCACCATGACAAAAGTGATAGATATCAGAGATAATCAAGTCACGAAGACAAAACGAAAAGAATCACTCAAATCCGTTGAGAAAAACTCATGTTATGATCGAAAGATCAAACAATAGTTAATCTGTCCTACCCGAGAAAAACAGTTCTGGAACACTACAAAGAAACTCGTGTAGATCAGAAACCACAAATCAAATGACCGTGAAATTTTGACACATGATAGACAATCAAGTTGTGAAGACAACCCAAAAAGAATCACGTCAATTGGATCGGTAAAACTCGAGTTATGATAAAACCACCGACAAAAGGTAGTGCTGTCCAGAAACTCGACGAGTAAAACTTGTCTGGAACAAGTCGGACGAACAAGAAACAGAAGTTCCTTCAAACTACGAATTTTATTCAATAGAACACAAGAGGAACAGTCCCAAAGTCGTCTACCATGAGCTCTGGGCTCCCTTGCTTATATAACCAGCCCTTAGGCCGACCCAGTATCAACTAGGACTCCAATCCTACTCAGATCACGAATCGTAACTTTCCATAACTGCTCAAGATTCTTATATACGCAGATAGAAGCAATCTTAAGACTTCCAAACACCTTAGGAACGTATCTCACATTCCTAAACAACTCAAATTCGTGACCCACACGAAATCCTATCATAACCAACTCAAATCTTTCCATATTTGAGTCAAACCCGACTCAGCCGCAGCCTGAGTCCATAACCTAGTCGGTTAGACCTTTCCGACCAATTCTTTACGTCCACATCTCTTCATCACGTCTCGGAACCATGTAGACACGTCCATGCACTCCTTGCACACGTGCAAACATCTTCCAATGACGTCCATGATACCTTCATATGCATTGTTCTTGATTCAATCATCCTGCGCGACCTCTTGATCAGCTCAACCACAGTTCCTTCCGAACTTGGTTGTTGGAACCTCATCTCCTCCCTGAGACTAGTCTAATGGATCCTGTCACCAGCCATGACTTGAACTCAAGCAACACCTGCACATGAATAAACAACCAATCCATACGAGCCCAAGTCCTCGACTTGACTCAAGTTAGTTCTGAACACAACACCTTACATGAGAACCTCACATAAGCATGTTGCAAAACCACAGTAACACAATATCATCCATATCAACCAAAACGCACCGAAAACTTAGCAAATGAATACTAAGCAATCTTTCCAACAATGTAAAGCAAGTACGAAACATTGCAAATGAAAAGCAGAAGCACTACGGTCAAGTTCTGGACCTTGCCAGAGCAACCCGAACCTTGAGCCGGAGCTAACAAAAGCTAGTAGAACCTAGCGCCAGAGCTTACCAAAACTAGTACAATGAAGCACCTGCCGGAGCTTACCAAAACTAGTCAAAACTAGTCAACCCAAAACCGGAGCTAGACAAAGTACGTCGGAGCTTAGCAAAAGCATGCCGGAGCTATCAAAGACGTGCCGGAGCTAACAAAAATATGCCGGAGCTAAAGATAAAGCTCACCGGAGCTAATCAAAGCTAGTCGGACCTTACCAAGAAGTCGGACCTAGCATCTAACGTAGCCGGAGCTACCCAAAACAAGTTGGACCTACCGTCGGACCTTGCTGTAGCTCGGAGCTAGAGTCGGACCTTGATAAAAAGGTGTTTTGGTGATATTCGAAACTTTTATCATCAAAGCCAAGTATATTCACTACAAGCCAATGTATTCAGCACACATAGGTCTTACAGCAATACAACTGGAGGACCTATATATGCAGCACATTGTGTGTCGACATGGAGTTCCAAAGAAAATAGTCTCGAACCGAGGTTCTCAATTCACCTCTAGGTTCTAGCAGAAACTGCATGAAGCATTGGGTACAAGGTTAAATTCCAGTTCGGCATATCACCCTCAAACTGATAGAAAAACTGAGAGGACGAATCAGATTTTAGAGGACTTGTTAAGAACTTGTGCTTTAAAGCATGGAAAAAGTTGGGACAAAAGCTTGCCATATGCGGAATTCTCATATAACAATAGTTACCAAGCAAGTTTGAAGATGTTACCATATGAAGCACTATATGGAAGGAAGTGTAGGACACCCTTGTTTTGTAATGAGACAGGGGAGAACAAGTATTTGGACCCGATGTGTTGGAAGAAGCTGAAAAACAAGTCCAAATAATCTGCAAAAAATTCGGGGCTGCCCAATGAAGACAAAAGGGATATGCGATAATAGACGGAGAGACCTAGCCATTGATGTTGGAGACTTCGTTTACCTCAAAGTGTCACCTATCTGAGGGCATCGCTCGTTTAACGTCAAAGGAAAACTGACACCTCACTATATTGGACCGTTCAAGATTTTGGACAAACAAGGAGAAGTAGCATATAAACTGGAGATACCAACACATCTTTCCGATGTGCATGACATGTTTCACGTGTCTCAACTCAAAAAGTGTCTAAGAGTGCCAGAAGAGCAAGTGCCGATGGACGAGCTAGAACATCAGGAGGATTTGTCCTATGTCAAGCAACCTATCAAAATCTTGGACGTGATGGAAAGAGTCACGGGGAATAAGAGAGTCCGTTGGTGCAAAGTGCAATCTAACCACCATACGGAGGCTGAAGCTACATGGGAATGTGAAGAAGACCTGAAGGCAGAATTCCCTCATCTTTTCTCCACGCTATGGAATCTCGAGGGCGAGATTCACTTTAAGGGGGGTAGGTTTGTAACACCCTCAATTTTAGCATCATGCATTGCATACATGTTCATTCATTAATCATTAGTAGAATAAAGGAAGAAAAATAAAAGATGAAACATATATACAAAATATGTGTAGGAAAGAAGAAAAGAGAATAAGAATATAAAACAAATACTAGGTAACAATATAAACAAATAGAAAATAATATTTATATATATAAAAAACAAATGTATATGCAATCTTAAAAAAAAACAGTTCCTCGCTATATTAGGGAAGTTTCCAATGGAAGCTTTGCTTGACCCCGGAACTTTCTCCAAGCATGCGCCCAATGCGTGCGTGACCGGGACTCGGTCCCGTGGCCGAGTCGGCCGTGGTCCAGAGCCGGCCTTGGCTCGCGCCCCTTGCTCTATAAAAGTGCCGCTCTTGTGCTTTCGATTGTAGTTCTAGCGCCCAAAAATCCTAGCCGCCAGACAAAAGAATAGAGGCTATGCCAGAGAGAAAACGTGGAAAAAAAGGAGGAAGGGGAGGAAAAGGAGGAGGGAGCCACCATTCGCCGGAGATCATGGCTCCACCGTCGTCGTGCCGCCGGAGGACCACTGCGCTGTCTATTTCATCTACACTATGCCTCCGCCCCGCGATCTTCAAAACCGACGCATCTACGGTAGGATACATTTTCCGATGCGAATTTTAGCAACGTATTAGATCTAGTAACTGTAATCTAATCATAGTTGCACCATCTATTTATTTTCAGCAACCTTAATTCTCGCTAAAACCCCCGTAAACTCGCATGAACACATATGAACTAGTTGCATCTAATTAAAAAACAACCATAGTTAATTAATTATTAAACTTTGCATGCATTCATTTCATTGCATGTTGATTAATATGTGTGCATCATGTTGATTTGTATGTATTTTCTTGTATGTGTGATCACGAGTAGAGGGATGTGCTCAAGAGGTCGTGTACGATGATTTCTAGAACCAAGACTTTGAAACACATGAGGAACCCCATCTGCCGGAGCAAGGCAAGTGTCTGTGATCATATTGATCCTGTTTTATAAATGATTGCAAAATTGCATGCTTGAGTCAATCTGATAGGAAACCCAAGATAGGTGTTTACTAGTCTTGTTTGACCATCCTTGTCATTGGGATACATTGTATAGAGTTGGGGATGGCTTTTTACTCTTTTGCTTCACTCTAATTAGTTGGGATGGGAAAACAACCGGATGACTTAATTATTAATTAATGGATGATGTAAATTGATGAATATGGTTAATTGGTAATGTGGGACTTGGAGATCTAAGCAAGCATGGTTTGTGGTTTGGGTTGGATGTTATGGTGGTTTGCTTGACTTAGATCTAAGGATTGGTTCATGCGAGAATATGCTAGGAAAACAGTGCCACCACGAGGCCAAGTACGGGTGTGGCATAGCTGATTAATTAGGGTATCGCTAGTATTGCACAGACCATTTGGAAGAGTGGGGAAGGGGAGTCGGATTGGGTTAGTATGAGTGGTGGGACTCCCTGGGATTTGAACGACACAAGAGGGGGCCTTTGGTTTTGGATGCGCTTATTTGGAGACATCTCCACCGGTGAAACCTCAGTGGGTACGTACATGCTAGTAGTCCCTTTTGAAAGGCTATTTTGTGATCTCTTTGCCACACACCAACGGAAGTGTGAGACGTCATAATGGAGGTTCTTAGTCATCAAAAGGTGATGAAATCTCAAACATGCGGGTAAAGTGGTACAACCTCTGCAGAGTGTTAAAAACTTTCATGATAGTCGCGCTCCCGGTCACGAGCACCTGCACAACTTCCATGATTAGAGGGAATTTCGGATGGTTGGTTATGGTTATGGTAACAGTCATGGTTATGGTTATGAATTGACTTATGATAATTGGACATGGATGATGATGATGGTAGTAATTTGGTATATGGATGGATAATTGATTATGGTTTAGTATTATGTTAATTATGTGGAAGATGATGGGACTACTTCACATAGACATGGTAATATGCTTTTTACTTGTTTTAAATGTACTTTTCAGCAATTAGCCATTGTTTATTACCATGCCTTGTTTAAGCTACATGTCATACTTTTCCACACTTGCTGAGTACGACATGTACTCACCCTTGCAAATCCCCCGCCAATTGTTTTAGGTTATGTTTGGGAGTATCATGAGGGTAACACAGAGTACTAGGCTGTGTGCTGCCGTCGACTTGCCTGTGGTGTTGCTTGGAACCGCGCGACCCTATTTGCTTAGTTTGCTCAATTAGATTATTTCCGCTGCAGTAGTATTATCCTTAATGATCATTAGAGTTGTAATTTGATGATTATTTGAATATCATAAAAAAGCACCTTCTTAATTCACTTGTGCTATGGTAATTATTTGTATATCGTTTGTGATGGACTTGTGTATGTGTGTTAAACATCCTGGGCACACATATACTGCACTTGGTTCATTTTTTGGAACCGGGTGTGACATGCTGGTGGCGACTTTCATCCATTTTTGCGAGATGTGGGTAGGTGTGCCGCCCTGCATCGAGCTCTTCCGGACCTCTTTCACGGTCCATACAACCGGGAAAGAGAACGAGTTAGTGGCTTATACTACTTCGTGAAGCGCAGGAATTCACCCTTCAAGTAGTTGAAGACTTTTCCTTCCGAGAAGTGGGATGGCTAGAAGAAGGAATGGGTAATCGTCATGGTGGATCGCCATGACAGGCTAGAGCTACCTGATGGCCTTCCCAACACCGACACCGACACTTGGGAGGAGCTCCTGAAGCTGTCAGAAGGGTACAACCTGATCTTGTCGAGGATCTGAAGCTGTGTGGAAAGAGGGTTGACCCCTCTGATGTGGATTGCAAACTTTCTGACCAACCATTGGGCTCAACTGGAGAAGAGGGACTGGCCTGCCTGGGCATTTAATGGAGAAATGGACCCATACCAGATTTATTTTGGTCTCGGGTCAAATTTGGATGAAATTAAAGCTTATCTCCAAAAGTTGCACCACAAAACCATCAATCCTGACGACCTGACACCTCCAGTGGAGTTCATGCCCCTCAACATGGTTCTAAAGTTTCAGAGGGAGCTGCAGAAGAAGATACTGCTACATGACGACTTGGGCATTGTGGAGAGGCTTAGAAGTACTCCTCCAACATGGATCGTGATCTCCGGAGCTCCTTGTTAACATGGAACCTCCGGACCTGCGCCAGTTAGTTGCAAATGCAAAGGTCCTACAGCTTCGCGATCCAAAGAGTCGGTCTCAAGCCGAGGCAAGGGGGAAGAACCTGTCGACATCTCGAGTCGCAAGCGGATGTTGGCAAGAAGTGAAGGGAGCTATAAGAGGGACGCTCTCAGAGAAGCGACCCCTCAACCTCGGTTGAAGTCTTTGCTGGTTGTGCCTCCATCTTCAGCAAGTCCAGCACCGACAGCAAGATCATATTTGGATAAAGCACCTATAGTGGGCGCTAGTTCCGACAAGTCGACTCCGGTCCCAGTGCCAATGGCGGGATCTAGGCTAGGAGCCCCTCCCTACCGAGGGAGATCCTGGCTGAGGCGACATCGGTAGCCGCTACAAACTCTGAGATGATGTCCGGAGCCTCTCCCTCACCAACGGCGGTGGGTTTTGGCTCCGGCCGTCCCATAAAGAATATCCATGCCGACTGGAGCGACAACATCCCGAGGTAAGGGCCAGCTCTTCAGTTTGTGTCCTGTTTTGTTTTTTTCTAGAATTTTCTATCCTCTGTTTCCAATGTATCAAGAGGCCCCAAAGGTCGCACTGTCCGGACCTTCCACTATTGAGACAGCTCCTCCGGAGATTGAGGCAGTCGACCCTGTAACTCTGGTGCCTACTGGCACCGAGATGACCTCAGTACTAGCAGTCAAAGAAGAAGTCGCGGTGGCACCAGAGCAAGCTTCAACTGCTCCAGAACAACTCTGGAGGTACTGGAGCCAATGCCGGAGCCTTCAGAACTAGCATCAGAGGTATTAACTCTAGAGGTATCGGTGCTAGTGTTGGAGACTTCGGAAACTGCAGTCGAAACTCCGACACCAGCTCTAGAGACGACATCACCATCAGTTGAGGATATGGTTGCGGGACCTTCCCCATCCTCGCCAATGGTTGAAGATCCAGCTGCGAGACCTTCCTCATCTCCGCCAGAGGTAGATGAACTTCCGAAGATCAGCCCCGCCGATGTCGAGCTATTGGATTCTATGCTCGTGCCATGCACTCCAACAACTATCCAAGTAGACCCGAAGGAACCGGAGGACGCACCCCAAGAAGGCCTGGGGCCAATTCCTCTGGTGTTGTCGTTAGACAATGCCTGCTCCAGCCTTCGACAAGTCCAACTTGCCTTCGACTTCGAGCTCAAGTCTCTCAAAGTACAGCTCCAAATGTTGAAGTGTGGACTAGGACACTTCCCCCAATACTACTAAGAAGTAGTCCGCGGAGGTTCTTATTCGGTTGGGTCGCAAGTCAAGATCAGGAACCAGAGTTGAACACATAGAGTTTTACGCGGTTCGGGCCGCCTGAGCGTAATACTCTACTCCACGAGGTGTGTGTTGAATGTATGAGTATGAGTATGTATGAGCTTGTATCCATATCAGATGAGTTAGATGTCCTATCCTTTATATCGTGCAGCGAAACCCTTTTATATGCCAAGGACTGGTTGTTACAGTGTGTGCCTGGCCTGATAGGTGGCCCCGGTTGTAATCACTACCCTATACACGATCTATAGTGTTAAGGGCGGTTAATAGCATGATAAAGCGCCTTAACAGTAGTGTTACCAGTCTTGATAGTCCTCTGATCGTGTGTCATTAATATAGCATTAATGACACATTAACTAGGTCTTGTAATGGCCAATTGATAGCCCTTGAATGTCTGCGCCGTTGGAGATCCTACTGTTTTCCCGTTTTGTCCGGGCACGTGACACGTGGTAGATCTAGAGCTTCCCTCTACTGGGGGATAGGTCCGTTGCTAGTGGACACGTGGCAGTGCCGGAGCTTCCCTGAGGAGGGAGATAGGTCTAGCTCTGCAGGACACGTGGCAGCACTAGAGCTACCCAAACGAGGGAGGCAGGTCCGACTCTTCTAGGAACGTAGCAACACGGCGCCACCCTATGGAGGGAGGTATATTTGATACAGCGAGATGGGTATCTCCTTCGAACGTCTTCCACCTGGATATAGGAAGTCCGTGACTTTGTTTACGGTACCAAGGGGTACCCGATATGCAGGGTACCGATAGGCTGCTATTCCTAGTTTGAAAGGTGAAACTTAGATTTTCGGAGAAATTCTAAAATGATTTAAGTTACTCTCATTTGATTAGAAATACCTACCAAAGCCATATGATATTTTTACATTGATAAACCTTATGCATATGCTATTTGTCTTCACGTTGAGCCTAGTCAAACTAGAATAGACCTATGCGAGAATTCATTCATTTCTTTTTGAATTCATGACTTCACTTGCACATGCTATACTTCTATGCTAGAAGTAAGCAAAATTCCATCATACCATCATACCAAAATAATAAGAGAAACTCCATACCTTTCATGCTTAGTACTCTCTCCACGTTTATGCATAAAAAGGGAGTAGAAGACATGGCTACAAGAAAAAAAAAAGAAAATGCACACTTACATCAAAAGCATGAGAAAGAAAAAAAGTAGCCATGTTTCATCCCTGCAAAATAAGAGAGTCTACATAAATAGGAGTCCTCTCAAAAGTCCATCACACATGCACAAGTCTTGAATCAAATTTTTTGAATTGATTTCTCCTAAGGCTTGCTCTTTTACTTGGCAAGATTATGTGTTGCAAATATGTCTACAATATTCCCTACCAAGCTCCACATACAAGCCTTGTTTCGTAGTAGGTTGAGTATAGGCAAAATGCCATGGTGAGGAAATATTTGCACAACACACAAAGGAGTGATTCATAGGATCAATTTGAGGTACTTAAAATATAAATTGAACTCTCTGGAATTTTAGTGCAACTTGATTTCTAGGGTATGCTTGCTCCTTTTGCTGTTCTATCTTTCAACCACCCATGAATTGGAGAAGGCATAAGCCCCATAATGACTTAAGATTGGTGAAGTACCATGCAAATTTTTGCAATACTAGGAAGAGTATTTTTTTGTGCACATGGTACTTTTGAAAAATAGAACATTGTAGCAACTACTAATCATCAACCTAAAGTCTTTACTTTGCTTGGGACGAGCAATGGATAAAAGTTTGGGGGGGGGGTGTTTGTTGATGGCTGTTATATACCAATTTCACCCATCAATATAACTCATTTATGTGAAGGACATATCACTTCTTGCACACATCACCTTAATATTTAACCTATTTCGACTTGTCCTTGGAGAAATAGTGCATGCATGCATTTATTGCAGGAAATGAGGTTAAAGAGGAGGAGCAATCCTGTAGAATAACATCCCAACCAATCAAGCGCCGACATGTGGCATCACATGGACCAAATGGCCCACGAACAGAAGTATTCGAGGCCATCCAAAGGTGTATGACTCATATCAGTCAATGGGACCCACTAGGAAGTCACCATGAGGAAACACATTGGAAATGATCCAACTTTCTATTCGGTCGATCTGGTGGTTCGGCCGATGCTTTCCTGGTGCCAAACTTCGTCAGCTTCAACGTGGTGATTCCCTGTGGTGCCCTGATCACGATGAAGACTGATAAACATGCTTTTGGTTGTGGGAACTAACGCTTCTCCAGCAATAATTAGCCCCCCCCCCCCCCACCCTCACTTCTCACACACACCACATGAGTATTCATTCTATTGTATCCACTACTCTCCATAGGTTTAGAGGAGTTTAGGCTGTAGGGAGGAGAGCCTCTAGTCCATATTCCAAGTAGGAAGGGAGTAGAAGGAGTCTTTTCCCAATTCCAAATTGGGAAAGGTATGACTCTCATATTCCTATTTGTATTTGTGACTTTGTTCTTAATAAAGATGTTATTTTTAGTCTTCTTTTATTCATACACATGGATGAAGCGTTTCTTGTTTGATTGTGGATTCCATGTGTGTGGTAGGAGTAGTATTTATGATTAAGCCATATCATTCTCATTATATCATCATAAATACAACAAACCCCCACTATAGTCCAAATAGTTGTGACATGATCATGTTAATATGAACAACTTATGTTATGTTTCAACATTGGGTCAACGATGTTTAGGTTATTAATTGCCTTAGGATGGCTTGTGCTACAGCTCTTTAGGTATTTACTTAATATGCTAGCATGGTGCTATGATAGTTAAGTAATGTTGGATGTCTCATAGACCTACGGATTGAACAGGTAGGCAGTAGGTGGTGACAGCCCATTCTGTCCTTGTAATCATCCACGTTTGGCTATGCCACACACTCTTTGCAGAGTTGTCCTAGTATTGCTAGGGGTAAACCCGTGTCCGATTTGTTGAACAACTTAGTATGAGAATACACCACTGATATGTTCATTAGTATCTAACTTGGGCGATGTATATGTATACTACAAGCATAGTAGGAGTATTTACCTAACTCTTAGCCTAATCCCTCTTGACCCATTTATCCCCCTTAGGATAGAATGCTCTTGTGTGCGTCACACTACCTCTACAATATATATTACGCATCCTTACTAGAACCTTACCTAGACCAACCTATCCCCTACACATGATGATTGCAATGCTTCCACCTAGCCTTCCTTTGATAGAATATAAATGAAACCCTTAGGAATACTCTTAAAGGGAAAATGCTACTTCAATAGTTTTTGTGCACTTGTGGATTTTTATCTGTGACGTAAGAAACGTTAACAAAAGGTATGGCTCATGTATCTTTTCTTGTATTTGTGACCTTATGCATAAGAAAGATATTATCCTTAGTCTTCCTTTTTTCATATACTTGGACAAAGCATTTCTTTTTGATTGTGGACTCCATGTATGTGCAAGGTGTAGATGTTATTATAATCTGATCATAATGCACATATTATGTTATCATAAGCATCATACACCATCACTATAGTGTAATTAGGTAATAATACAATTACATTACAGTGAATATGTTAGAGCTTTGCCCCAACATTGGGCAACTGTGTTTAGGTTAGTCATGGCCTTAAGAAAGTACTTCTACTGCAGCTTTTAAGACATTTACTTAACATGTAAGCATGGTGCTTAGATAGTTAAGTAGCATTGGATGTCTCGTAGACCCATAGGTTATAGGGGTAGGCGGCAGGTGGTGACAGCCCCGTCCGTCCTTCGTACCCCCCATTCTCGTCTACGCCACATGCTCTTTGCTGGAATCGTCTAGATTTTGCTAGGGGTAAACACGTGCCTGATGTGTTGGACCACTAAGCCCTAATATTCATCGTTAGCATATTTATGTGTACACTAATAGGCTATGTATATGAGTAATTAAAGTACAGTAGGAGTAGCTCCATCTCATAACTTGACCTTCACTAGGAAATCCTTAACCATTAGAGTAGATTGCTTCGGTGTGTGACACACTACCCCCACTACATCATTTACGCATCCTACTGAAATCCTCACTGGAACACCCTACTCTTCCTATGATCTTGCCACTCTGCACTTGCCTTCCTTTGGGATAAAAAAATACGATACCCTATGTAGTTCTCTCTAGTGAAATGCTATAGCAGTACTTTCCGTGCGCTTACGAGACTCATCTTGCTTTGGCTTAGGTTAGTCTGCTGCCAACTGCAAGTCTAGCACTTGTTGTTAGGATGAATTCTAGATGTTAAGAAGTATTTTTGACGGTCCTTAAAACTAAATCTGACCATTCATCGCATGAAAATTATAAAATGGAGAATACAACATAGTGGTAGGAGTTAAAACTAACAAATTCCACAAGTGTTAGTGTCTATTTATATGCAGGTGAATTAAACCACAAAAATACACAAGCATGCAGGAAGAATCATTCTTATAAGTATCCAAGGGGATCCAATAGTGTTTCACCCGGAAATGGGGTCACGGCCCACCTGACAGACAACGCGAAGAAGCACACCCGAGAGGGGGCCAGGACCAAATCCGCTGACCCACATAGTCGGTCGACTTGGCCCTTGCGCCAAACTCGGTTAGCTTCCACGTGTTGGCCTCCTATGGCTCCCTGATGGCGGTAACTACCGATTCATGCTCTAATTGTGGTGCCAAACTGACTAAACTCGTGTATAAATACTGTAAAAGACCTAAATTCATAGTGCAAAGTTCAGAGAGGAGAATTTAAAATTTGAATGGGAAAATAAATTGAAGTGGCAATTTAAGAATCAAACCAATTCAAACTTCAATAGAGGGAATTCAAAAATTCAAAATAGCTCTTGTTCAAACCTTGACAATAAAAAAATGAAGTTCACCATTAGCTTCCAAATATTCCAAATAGCACCCTATAAATTTTCATAATATTTGGAGCACATTTTCTATTCAATTCAAGGTGTACATTGAATTCCATCCAAATTCAAATTTGAATTTGAATTTCAGATGAAACTTGGCCAAATGAAGTTTTTGAATTCAGAATAAAATCCTAAATATTTGTTTGAGCCTATCTAAAAATTGTTATGACTTTTGGACATCAGTTGGTAGGATATTTCCTTAACCAGAGAAGATTGACTTCAGTGGGACCCACTGGTCAGCCTCCCAATTGACTGAACCGATGGAGCCTCTGTTTCTTTGCTGTCCCCGTGCTTCAACGCCGGGAGAGCTCTCCACCGAGGCAGACATGCAACCAGCAGGCAGCTGCGTGGCATTGAGCTCCAATTCGTCCTTACTTAAGCCCTAGTGACTTCCATTCGATGCCTCATGTCCGTTTCTTCCAAACACAGAATGCCGGCGCCATTAGTGACCGCCTCCCTCTTCCTCACTTCGTCCGGCCATCTTAGCCAATGGTTGGTTGCATTCCTTGAAGCAAACTGAAGCACAACTTGATGCTACATCTTCCTCTATCAATTCCTTGATGTTTCCTCAGCTCGTGCATTCCGTATTTTGCAGTTTCGCGGTTGTCGCCGTTTAGCCGCCGAGGTGGGCGCCTCTGCCTCCCCGTCGCACCGACGCTACAAGCCATGTCACGAGCTGCTCCCAAAAGAAAAAAGGTGAGCCTACCCAAGCTGATTGTGCTCGCCAAGTTTCAGTTTAATTCATGGACCGTAGCTCCAATAATTACAGTTTTTTCCAGTGGCAAAACAGAGCATCGGGTCTAGGTCGTCTGCTCAATTCCTTTTCTATGTGCAAACTTTTTCTAATCCATTTAGGTATTATGTTCAACAACTCCTAATGCACACCTTGACCAAAAATCAGTGGAAACCATCGAGTGAGCGCTGAGTTAGGTGAGTTTTCCCCACCGCTATGGAAAAATCTTCGATTCACCGCTGCGTAGGTGAAGTTCCGACAAGGCCGGAACCCTAGTTCTGCCGCCGTCGTCGTGCGCTCGTCTCTGGCCGTCGCCGACTCACATGGACCTCCCCATCGTATTGCACGTATGATTTTAGGGCCAAGCGGCCAAATCCGTGCCGAGAGGAGCTCGGCGCAGCAAGCCCGGCAGAGCGCCGCCGCGGTTCCGGTGAGGAGTGCCACTTTCGTTGCGAGGTTGAAGACGACCGATGGGCCCCGCGTGTCAGTCTCTCATGTTTCCCCCTCGGATCTGCTGTGGCCGTAGGATCTGGTGTGGCTACATGGGTTAATCCATGGCCCTCGGTGTGGCCATAATCTGGTTGGCCCATTTTAAACGGGTGGGACCTAGCCGGATGAATTCAAACTTTTCCCTTTCCAATTAATTCTAGATTTCATTCAAACTTTTAAATTCAATTAATACTAGTATACTTGCTCAAATAAATCCCAATAAATTCTGGTAGACTCATCTTGATCCCAATTTTGCAGTGGTGCAATTTGTTTGGAAATGAAAGTCCCAGAATTTTCATAATTAATTCCTTTGAACTAACTGCTTGGGAAATTAATTATCCCTGTTATGCTAACTGGAAAATTCCAAATTTTTGTCAGAACACTCTTAAAAGTACCATGGATATCCAGTAAAAATTTCAAGTTCATTGGACTTCATTTACTCTACCAAACAGTGTGTAAATATCCTATGCCCATAGAAATTTCAAAAATGTGCAGAAACATTTCTAGATTTTATTCCAAATTTGTAAAATCAATTTCTCCATTTAGGAAGCTCAGAAAATAATGAAACAAACTTTATTAGAATCACTGAGACCTCCTCTACCATTACCATCTACTTTTAGCCATGAAAAAGCTCCAAATTTAATACCAAATTTCAGAGAAGGCTTTTACTTGTCTGAATTTAGAGACAACAAGCTTCATTGAACATCTCCAATTCTTGTTCCAGATCCTCCTCATAGAACCTATTATCTACTGTAAAAATCCCAAAGCCAATTAAAATCACTTAGTAACAGAAACTGTTTTTAGAAGTTGAATTGTATAGTTTGATGTCACTTATATACTTTCATATTATGCATATCATATAGTGACCAACATTGAGGAGGAGCTGGAGGCCTTGGACAGCATCCTCTGGCAACTAACTTCGATACTGACTCGCAGCCAGGCAAGTCTTGGTTTGCATTTAAGTGCTATTTAAAAACTTCTATTAGTATCACTTATGTCTATGATGAGTTTTATGCATTAGGGCTAAGGTGCTTGTTACTCCACTTGCATGACCCACAAATCCCATTAAGTATTGGGTAGGTCTACAGCTTGTTGAGTAGAAAATGACATGCTAATGTTTTGAGGAATACGTTAGAAGTCGAGTAGTTCGAATCTACTCGCGATATAGGATTTTATCACACGGGATGAATTTTATCAAAGAATAGTTTATGGATATGAAATTGAGACCGAGCAGAGAGATAGAATGTAGTGAGACATGGTCTCACGTGCGTAGCCCTGCTTGTGTCGATTGAGGACTGATCCGTGCGCCGCCCTGCTGGACAAGTTTGAACTGTACCGGATGCATACTGGCTATATGGAAACCAGAAAACCGATGTAATTGGTTAACCTGTATGTCTAGTCTTACCCTACTGTTTTATAAGAGTGGGTTGAGGGCAGCAAGGTGTAAATCTGCCGGCGGGCATAGAGATTCTCCGCGCGGGGACCTCCTGCCTGTTATAGAAAGACCGGTTCGGCATTTGGGTTTCCTTTCAAAATGGGTGTATGTGAAATGTGATTCGCTCCACTTCTGAAATGGGTGTATGTGACGTGTTATCCGGGTGTTTACTGATTGCAATCACCGCCCCTCACGGTTATTTGAGCGCCGATGTTCACTGCGCAGTGATGTAGTAAACATTGAAGAAGCCAGGAGAATATGATGTATTGAATTATAATTGCTTTGCAACAATGATTGAAATAGAATATGCTCACTAATGTTAATTTTATTAAACCTTTAAGCTGCTGTTAATAACTTGAAAATTAAGGATCAACATTTAAGCGAGTCATTTACTGCTATATCTATTCCTATGTTAAGTATCCTTGCATGTAGAGTTCCATGTTTAGGTGAGATGGTTAAGTCTTGTTGAGCCTTCATGCTCACGGTTGCTATATTAAGTTGTTTGCAGGTGAGACGTATGAGGAAGGGCCCAAAGATGAGGCAATGCCCCCGTCGGGGTATACCGCCAAGTGGGAGCCCTGCACGCCACCGTGAATTTGTGTGTTGCTAGTGTGTAGCATCCCCGGGCTGGACGGCTGCACTTTTGCATAGCTAGGCTAAGAGTTTAGCTATGAGTATTACATCCACTGTACATTATGTATTGTAAAAGACTTCCATTGTTTCTTTAAATAAAACTTTGTATTTTGTCGTATTCTTTTCGTGTGTGCTGTTGGGTGCCGCATCGCAGGACACCACCCTCTGCTATTCCTGGAATGTGTGGACCCGGTCCTCACAGCCTGGTATCAGAGTCGCATTGGGAATAACATGCTCAAAAGAGCCTATTTTCAAAACTTAGAAGTAGTCGAGTGAGGATTAGTTACTATGCCCACATAAGGTCTATTATAGTATTAGTTACTTAAGGTGGTAAGCTAACTTATGTGTTATTATATTCTGTAACGATGCTTTGATGTCAGGTAAGAGGGAAGGTACGCCACCGCAAGTGGAGAAACTGCGGTAAACTCACGATGCGAGAGGTAGCATGTGATTGTTTCTTTGGCTTGGCACGAAAATGTCAATATGAGTCTCTGAAACTCTCCATGTTTCTGAGAACATATGACACACAGTACTCCAGCGTGCTTCAAAGTTAGTGGGAGACCCCGTCGGGTGGGACATAACCTGATGCGCCCCCTACTGGTGCAGCACTATGCAAAGACGTGGGACCCCGTCGGGTGGTAGAATACCCAGTCATGTTCCTCGAGACGTGGCTTAGCTCGGGGCGGCCCATATGGAATGATACGGGACAAATGTTTTTACTTTCATATATATTATTGTGACATGATCGCCCGTGCAGGCTGTGCCGTACGGAATCATATGATTGATCTATCATTTGTGTGTAGTTGCAGGACACTATCCACGCTTTAAGTAGCTCGAGTTGAAAACGTGTGCGAGTGAACGTCATTAGTGCCGCCGTTGAGACGTATTCCGGAATACCGGCCTAGGATTTTCTTTGGTGAGTGCGTAGTACCGGCATTGTATTCGAGTTTCACCAGGCACGTCGACGAATATACCCGTGCTGGAGGTGTGACTCGACAACAAGAAAAAATTTCCATCTTAGGACTAAGTTTGAATTCGTAATCTCTGTTTTGGAGCGTGCTGGTCAGATTTACAATTAATCATGTGGTTGCTGTGGTAAGCAGGCATATGGTTTGGGAACTTGGGGAAGTACTCCACAAGTTTCATTTTCAGCTCCAAGGCAGATTTAACGATTTAAAACTTGAAAACTTCATTTGAACTTAAATTGCCCAGTTACTGGTCCAAACTGTGAACTGGACAGAAAATTGACTAAGTTTGGAATAGCATAGCTTCCTTTATAATTCATCCCTGAAAGTCTTCCATACATAGTTGGAAAGTTCAGAGAGTCCTCTAAAACTCTTATGTTCATCTCCAGATCAGTACCTTCTTGTAAACTAATGAAAAATTCAAATTTCCAAACTCTGTTAAATCTGGACAGAGACTGGACAGTTTATGTATCCTGTCACTATCTTGATCATATCTCTTCGTAGAATCGACGAATGACTTCATGTAATTAATTTATGTAGTCCTGAGGATCAAAAATGTTGTAATTTATGATTTTTGCATATTCTTATATTTTGTATCTGGAAAAATGTGGATACAATCAGTCTTAAAAAGAGGAGGTCCTGTCAAAATTTTTCCAGAAACACTGTCAACTTGCAAAATTCATATATCCTTATACAGAAAGGATATGGAGACAAATAAAGACATTATGGAAATATCTTTGAGTGTACTACAACTTTGTAGTTGAACTCAAGTTTTGAATGTGCTTTTAACTTGATGAAAATTTCGAATCTCTCCAGACTGGTCAGCATGAACAGAAATTGGGACAGAATTCTAGTGTTATGTTTCATTTGGCATTTGATTTTGAATTCACTTTCATAATTAAATTATCACACCCATGGTCTGTTTATCAACAAAGTTTGTTGAATTTGAGTATTTGACTCATTCAAATACTTCTTTTATAGATGGCGGATGTGATGCTGTTGCCGGACGGTTGGGTGTTCTCCATGTGCGCCAACTGTCCGGGCTTCCCGATCATGCTACGGGAAGTGCTCCAACAGATTGGCTTCATCGAAATGCCAGTCTATTGGGGTCAAGAGACAGACAGTTGACAGAGGTGTACTGTATGCAGGGTCCTGGTCGACGTCCCTGCTAGTCCACGTCTTTATGGATGGGCTCCTTTTCCAGTCACCACCTTGGGGGCTCGTTTGGAGGACATGTGGGCCGTTGCAGCGGGCAAAGCTCTTATGAAGCTTTGTGAGCTTCATCAAGATGCCATGGCTGGGACACAATTTGCTCTTCTCCCGGCCCGTGGTGTGGCTGGTTTTGAGTGGCAACGTCGTATGGTTGAGGCCTATCAACCGGACAGCGACATGACATAAACAACACTTGGGACATATACCGCTGCATCCAGCATGGTGGTTATTGTGCAGAGTGCAATCATTTTGCAGCAGGTCAAAGCATTGAGGCAAGCGGTTGAAAGAGGTGACACTCTTGATTACATCAATGAGAACCTACGTTCATTCCTGGCTCCGACGAATCACCAGCTGAATCAATGCGAGGATCAGCTGCATCACACTCGCACTAGACTGCGGAAAGCTCGTGCCGAACTGTGGCAAACTCGCAAGGAACGGAAGCAAGCTCGTGGTGAACTGCAGGCGAGTCAATTGGTGGAGCAGCAGCAGCAAGAGAAGCTGTTGGTAGTCACCAAGCCACGAGATGAAGCCGTCGAAGAAGCTCAGGTTTGGGAGTTCGAGGCAGGCTAGCTTCAGGATGACTTGTTGGAGGCAGAGGCACACTTGCCGCATCCAATCGTCTATCCACCGGCTCCTGACATGTCGCTGAACATGGGCGAGCAGGTGCTCTCAGATTCCGAGGAGGAGGAAGATCCTGAGGTACTCGAGTACGTCGACGAGGATGCATCGGAGTATGATGGGGCAGCACTACTGCCATCACGGAGCAATGTATAGTTAGTGGTTGCTCATGTCTATTTTGTAGCCATGTTTGTATCATATTATAAATAGTAGTGGGTGTGTAGGAGATGACAAGGTGTGTATGATGACTCATGGAGACCAAGTATAGTTGAGATGCACTTCTGTAGTGGGAGTCCGTCATTTTGGAGTTCACTACTATAAACTTGGTCATGAGATAATATATCTTGTATAAAGTTTGTACTTTATCAATATATGTGAATGTTATGCAGTTATCGCATTGTGAATACTTGCACTACTATGGTATAGAATGGATGAAGAAAACAAACATGTTGCTGATTTTTAAATCATGTGGATGCAGAATGTTGCGTACACGTTCTACGCTCGAGATTGGAGGCTCTAGCCGGTGTCGTCAGGATGAATCTCCGACCCGGGAGCAAACCATGACACTGCAGCAACAAGCTCCTCCACCACCACCACCTGAACCTCCACGGACTCTTGCGGAGATTCTGGCCACAGTGCTCGGCTTACGCGACGAGCAAACCGATTGGCTTTTCCATCTATCTTCTTCATGAGGAGGTCTAATTTGGCAGCGATAATGTCCACCTCCTTCAAGGTGTGCATGCCTCGCGGACGGGTATGGATACGCTCATCATTCCAACACATGTTTGAAATAATCTTCTCAAATAAGTCTTTGGCTTTTGGCACAATCAATGAGAAAAAGGCACCTCCTGCAGCAGCATCCACATGGTCACGGGCGAAAGGGATCAACCCGTTGTAGAAGTTTTCAATAATCAGCCAGTCGTCCATCCCATGGTGGGGACATGCCAGGATGTAATTTGCATCCTTTCCCCGGCATCGGGAATAGACTACTTGGCATCTTGATGGAAGCTGGAAATCCTTCCACGTGGGGCATTAGTCTTTCCCAACGGGAAGAATTTGGAGATGAATGTCGTAGAACACTTCTCCCAAGTGTCAACAGTGCTTCATTTCGCATAGAACCACTGCTTCGCTCTCCCAAGAAGAGAGAATGGAAACAACATCAGAAGATACATCCTTGATCTTAAAACAGCCGCAGATTTTAAGGAACTGTTGCAGGTGAGCACTTGCATCCTAGTTAGCCTTCCCACAAAATGGGTTGTCTTGCACCATAGTGATCATGTCAGTCTTGATTTCGAAGTCCACGTCTCATGTGTTAACAATGGGCCCACTGGGCACATTGTTAGCAGAGGTAGCCGAAAACTCATGAAGGATCTTCTGGGCCAGTGGCATTTTGATTGTTGGTGCAGTATTTTTGGCTTGCTTTGTCGCACGAAGCTTTTTAGAAGTACCGACACAAGGCCGATCTCTCAGAAGGGATTTAGGACCTTCAACAAAGTTTTCTGGCAAGCGGAAACCAAACATACACTACCATGTTTTCCCATAAAATGTCAAAACAAAGAAGGGTTATCCTACTAAAAACCTACACAGGGTCCTATCCTATTAACACAATCATGCAATACTTCAGCTGCCTTCCCCGGCAACGGCGCCAGAAATGCTTATTGACGTTTCTTACATCACAGATAAATAATTGCAAGCGCACAAAAACTATCGAAGTAGCATTTCACCTTTAAGAGTATTCACAGTGGTGTCATTTATATTCTCCCAAAGGAAGGCTAGGTGGAAGCGTAGCAATCAAGTGTAGGGGATAGGTTGGTCTAGGTAGGGTTCTAGTAAGGATGGGTAATAGATAATTGTAGAGGTACCATGACACACACGAGATCATTCTATCCTAAGGGGGGTACATGGGTCAAGGTAATTAGGCTAAGAGTTAGGTAGATACTCCTACTATGCTTCTAGTACAAATATACATAGGCTAAGTTAGATATTAATGAACATATCAATAGTGAATTCTCATGCTAAGTTGTTCAACACATCGGACATGGGTTTACCCCTAGCAATACTAGGACGACTCCCGCAAAGAGCCCGTGGCATAGTTGAACGTGGAGGACTAGAAGGACAGAAAGGGCTTTCATCACCTACTGCCTACTTCTTCAATCCATTGGTCTACAAGACATCAAACGCTACTTAACTATCATAGCATCATGCTAGCATATTAATTAAATACATTAAGAGCTGAAGCACAAGCCATCCTATGGCAATGACTAACCTGAACATCGATGAACCAATGTTGAAACATAGCATAAGTTATTCATATTAACATTATCATGTCATAACTATTTAGACTATAGTTGAGGTTTGTAGTGTTTATGATGATGTAATGAGAATGATATGGCATAATCATAAATAATACTCCTACCAGATACATGGAATCCACAATCAAACAAGAAACATTTCATCCAAGTATATGAATAAAATAAGACTAAAGATAACATCTTTAATAAGAACAAAGTCACAAATACAAATAGGAATATGAGAACCATACTGTTGAAGTGTTAGAGCGACACTTCCCCTAGATCTGCTAAGGAGCAGCCGCGGAGGTTCTTTGTTCGGTGGGGCTTAGGGGCCTCAATCAAGCGTACTAGCAGATGGAGTTAGACACAGTGATTTTTACGTGGTTTAGGCCGCAACGAGCGTAACACCGTATCCCACGGTGGACTGTATTGCTGATGAGTGTGTATGCATGTGTGTGTATTGGGGATTCTGAGTCTTGTCCTCTGTATCGGTGGTGGTTCGGGCCTTTTATAACCAAGATTGGACGCCTTAGAAGTGGGGTCCTAGGGCCCGACACGTGGTCCCGGAGCGATCTTATCCTAAAGATCTAAGGCTTCTCGCATAAGCTTCCTCTAAGGGTGGCAGTGGAGACTCGTCGTCTTGCCGCCTCCCTTGTCAATAGTCCACGCACCATTGCAGACGGTGGTAGAAGGTGTCCCGTCGGCTTGTCTTGTTGCTGCAAGCTACCAACTTGGCTGAGTCAGATAGGCCTGCAGCGCCTTCACTATGACGCAATTGGTCATAACGGTCTTTGACCATTGGCGTGACCTGCGTCATGCGCCAAAGGTAGTTTTGGTTCTTCAATGCTTGATTGGAGTGGAGCGCACTACCTTTTAACTCCCATACCTTACCGTCTGGGGTGAGCTGCAGGACACATGGCAGTGTCGGGGCAGGTCCTCGATGGGAAGGCTAGCCCCGGTCCTTCGTGATGTGTGGCGGCTCCGGGGCTCCCCAAGGTACATGGCAGCTCCGTGCTTTCCCCGGAGGGAGGGTGCTTGGTCCGGCACTCCAGGCTACGCGGCAGCTCTGGAGCTCTCTGCCAAGGTTGGGCGAGGTCCCGCCCCAACACGTGGCGCTTTAGGAGGCCGTCTCTCCTGAGGAGCCAAATCCCGTTCTTTAGATCCCACGTGGCAGCAGCGGGGTTGGATCTTGCGGGAGGCTGAGGCCTTGACACCTTCGAGACATGTGGCACCGTCAAACATGCCATTGTGTCTTCACCCTACGCGTGAGGGTACCCAGTCTGCATGGTACCGACAGTGGCTTCTGGGTCCACCTCGGGGCCAGATGGAGAGCCCAAACGTGGAGCCCTTTCCTTGTTTTCCCGCATCGTGCTTTGAATTCTGTCTTGTACAATCGATGTGGTTGGTGCTTCTTCCAATTGTCGCCATTCGTCTTCTTTCGGTTCGAGAGACTACGACAAGGGAATCTTTGCTTGCTGTAATATATCTGTCTTCTGTGGCGCCTTTAATTGTGGCGATTCCTGATGCATCTTATAGCACATTTGCTTGCTGTGCCATTATGGGAGTTGCCTCAGCGACTTCCCCTGGGGGCTGACCGACTGGGTCAGTTCATTAGAGTGGGGATGTAGGACCTGTTGTCATGGGCACCATGTGTTGAGCGGTTTTGTCTGATCATTCACTCGGAGTGCTCACGCATCACGAAGATCATCAAAAAAAGAAAACCTCCATTAGAGGGAACGGTTCCTTCTTTACTCAAACCCCGCAACCTGAGTTTTCCCCTTCTTCCTCGAGCGCCTGAACCTTCTTCACCTTTTGCCAAAGCTCTCACCTTAGCTTGCTCCAATGGATTCCCTGCTGCATCCTTCCCGCTTTCGATCAGCAAGAGATCTGGTGCCGATGAGGCAACTCCTTGGCTGGGCGGCTTTAGTGTGTGGATGGATGATCCACTGCGGGTATCCTGATCTCTGGGATCTGCGTGAGGACGAGGCTGTTCTCTTTGTCGCCTATGCCACTACTGGGCTCGCACTCCCATTGTCAAGGTTCTTCCATGCAGTGCTGGGGGAGTATGGGTTGCAACTTCACCACCTGTCATCGAACTCCATCGCCTTGGTGGCCGTGTTCATCCACCTATGCAAGGCGTTCATGGGATTCCTACTCATGGTGTAGCTGTTCCGGCATTTCTTCGTGATGAAGACAAATGGAAGGAGTGCAACAACTCAAGTTGTGGCCTACTACTTCCACCATCAGGACAATATCTCCCGGGGTTACATTGCCTCATTCAAAGGGGGCAAATGGAGCGACTGAAGGGAAGACTGGGCGATTGTGAGGACAGACCTGCATCCCTTGCTGAAGATGTTGTACGGCGGTCAAGGCTCCAACCCTATCCCCTGGGGGGCCTCCCATGTGTTGCCAGAGGAATACCGACCCGCCCCGAGGAGGATCCGGTTCTTGGCTAGCAAGGGCTTGTCCTCGATGATGGTGTTGGTGGACTTCTTGCTCTGTCATACCGCCCCTCTCTAGCACCGTCTATACTGGGCTTGGGTTTACAAGGGTGAATATGAAGAATGTCGGCTGGGTCCGGACACCCCGACTCTTGAGATGCTAGAGGATATGCTGAAAACCGTGACCTCTGACATTGTTGACGATGAGCACGTCTCCATTCCTGATGACTACAAGACGCTACACATGACCACCGATGTGAGGACTGAACTGCAAAGCTAAATGCCGAAGGTCAACATGTTCAGCCTCGCTCGCCTGCATCCCGAAGACACGACAGGCGCCTCGGCCGTCCTAAAGCATTGCCGTAAAGGTGCGCATACAGTGTCACGGTTTTCTTCGTGTCCTTCTGCAAGGGCGGAGGCAGAGCTCTCAACTACTCCCGACAGGGCAGAGGTCAGCCAACCGGCAGAAGCTCCAGAGCCGAGAAAGTGTTCCCGCACGCTGGTCGCGGGCTCTGCTACTTATATGTTGAAGAAGTGGAAGCTATTTCGGTGGGACGGTACTCCCATCTCTCATCACCAGGGAGCCTGCGGGGCTGAGGCTTCTGTCGCAGACTTAGCCTCCGATTCCAGCAGTCGCCTTGGTTCCAGAGGAGGTGCCAAGGGGCATGCGTTGACTCTGATGCGCGTTGGTCCGGAGTCGCTACTAGAGACGGCGGCGCCGGCCATGTCGTTGGGTCCCATCGACCTTGATCTATCACAAAGGGTGGGAGGCAAGGGTCATTGGAGTGGCCCGACTCGCTGGTAAGTCGTGGCTTCTCTTCTCTACTATTTCTCTTCTTTCCTTTTTGGTTCTTGAATAAGCTTTATCTTGGTTCCTCAGGGCTTTGTCAGCCAATTTGGTGCCCTTGGTGCTTCCATGGGTGGGCCTGATAGCTCCTGCCCTTCCCAGCACTGGAACAGGGTCTGCCGTGCCACCTCCTATGCCTGAAGGTGCATCAGCCTTAGGTGCCACTGATGACTCTGCACCCTAGTTTGTTAAGGAAGGTGTGGTAGAGGTGGCGCCAAGCCTGGCCGCGCCAGGCGAGGAGGTGCCTAGTAAATAAGTGCTAGGCGAGGAGGTGCCCGGCGCGGAGTGGGATACCTTGGTCGTGGATGCCTCCCTTGGTGGGGCTGACTCACCAGTCGTTCAGGCGGCGCTGGCGTGTGACATAAGGTGCACAGTGTGGTGACTCGCCACCGGCTGCCGGCGACACCCTTGTAGTGGAGGAGGGGACCTCAGTGCCGAGTTGCGGCACGACAGTTCTCTGGGCTCCAGCCGAGAAAGCTTGTGGTCCCCGGGAGCTGGTGTCTGTTGTGGCGTCAGTAGAAGGGACGGATGGTCAGTCATCGGTGGCGACAGTCGAGCCAATCCCTCTCGCCGACGCTGTTGCCGCAACTCAGTCCATCTTGCACCAGACGCAGGCTGCTCTTGGCCGAGAGTGGGATCAGCTTGCGGAGGAGCGGTTCTTGGTGAAGCTAGTTGACGCCAAGAAAAAATAGCTTGAGTGAAGGCTTTGAAGGCCCATGCTACCACCGACGCTCGCCGGAAACTATGCGAGGATCATCGGCTGGAGTTGGTCCGCTACGAAGTTGCCATTGATGATGCGGAACGGGGCTTGGCGGCGAAGGAGGAGGAGGTCTCCCGGAGCCTGGAGGAGAAACGCAAGGCATTGCAGGACTTGGAGCTGGCCATTCACTGTCGAGAGGACGATCTGGAGCATCATGCTCGGGAGCTCGCCGATCGGGAGGAAATTGCTCGGAGGGAGATGGAGAGCCTCAAGGCCTCCCGCTAGGCCGAGGCCCAAGGGATCCAGGACTTCTTGGTCCATGCTGGGGCGGTGCTGTAACCCCTCGGCCTTAGTCCCGTGCCGTGTGGGGAGTCATCTTAGGGGGAGGCCCAGTAGCTTCCTACCTTGGACTCCCTATGTTCGTCATTGGGGTCGGTGAATACCGTTCTTGCAAGGTGGTTGGAGGCGGAAGGAAAGGAGTTGGCTGAGCTGGTGGCATGCCACGTCCTGGTCTTCTTCTGAAGCTGGTACCCGAAGATCCCGCTGGAGCAAGTGGAGAAAGGTCCCCTTGATGAGCGGGAGTATGAGGCTAGGGCTGAAGTCCAAGACCTTCCCAAGGAGGTGGCTTCTTTGTTCCAGCAGAGTTGAGGCCAGCGGCACCTAGGTGCAATGCTTTTGTATCTAGGGATGACCCCCCTGTGTAATTGAATTTGGATTCAGGTTGTTTTTCTTGTTTGCTTGTCGCGTGCTTTCAAATTGTTTCCCCAATTCCATCTCTTGAGTAAGGTCCTGAAGATCCTTTGTTGATGTTGTTAGCCTTTTAGGGACCAACGCTTGCTACATGACTTCTTGCCTATGGAACCCCTCTCAGAGGCCCCTTGGTAGGCATGGCCAGATTGTTGGGTACACCTGCCACTTGAACGCAGGATGTCTTCGGTTGGCCCCCAACAAAGTGGGGGAGCATGAGTGTTGTCGTTGTCAGAAGCCGGAGCTGGCTGCTCTGGTGCTACCATTTGTCGCTGTGAAGATGTCGACAGCAGGCCCCCATGGAGGTGCCAGAGCTGGGTGCTCTGACATCACCCACCATCGTCATGAAGTCGTCGTCGACAGGCCCACTGGGAGGTGCCGGAGCTCGGTGTTCTGGCGTCGCCCACCATCGTCGTGAAGTCGTGAAATCTTGGCGCCTGGTGCATAGGATACCACAAGCGAATTTTGTTAGTAGCAAAAGCAGGGCAGGAGAGTGCACTCACTTGTCCGCGCTTGTTGTTGTCGCTGACGTGTTGGGATATCGACGGCAAGCCCCTTGGGGGGTGACCGGAGTTGGATGCTCTGGCATTGTCCACCATCATCGTAGAGTCATCAACGGCAGGCCCCTTGGAAGGTGCCGAAGCTGGATGCTCCAGCGTCACCCACCATCTTCGTAGAAACATCGATGGCAAACCCCTTGGGAGGTGCTAGAGCTGTATGCTCCTGCGTCGTCCACCATCATCGTTGAGACGTTGACGACAAGTGATGAGTAGGTTTAGGCCCGATCCTCCGAAAGGTAAGTCAATTGGGGTGGAGACCTCGACGTTTATGATCCGTGGCACTCAAGTAGTTCGAATACCCCTGCAATCACTACACCACTGCTCCGTTGGTTATCAACCGTGCGGCACATGCTTGACCTCGGCAAGAAGGCTAATCCCTGCTAGTGAAACGAGAACACAAGAAAGAACGTAGAAGACACGATCTGAAATTGAGAAGTTGGGGTCTCACAAATCGTAGAAAGGCAAAATTGTTATTCTAAGAAAAAACCATCGAATATGACCGGCGGCTGCAGTATTTAAAGGCTAGGGTTCAGCCAAAACACGATTAGACGTGTCCCTAATGGACTCTCACTGGATACAAGGCCCAAAGGGCCGATTTGGTGGCGCAGCACCGGACAGAAATCTGGACTCGACTTCTTTCGAAAATTGCCAATGACTCCCGCAGAATTTTGAGGTAGCACCAGAAGAATTGGAAAGTTTATCTTCACCTCTTTCCGTGCATACGCAGAACGTCGAAAACCTGTTCCGTATGCCTATTGGGCGTCCGTTTTAAGGTGGACTGCTCCTAGACTCCGAGTTGAACTCGAGTCCGAGTTGTAAACTGCTTCCATCAACTTGTGGACGTGCCAGCTGGTTCTCCACACTCCCAAGTCCTCTTTCCTTCACTTGTTGATCTTCTCCATTGTTCCTAATAACAATTAAATCATCACATAGCAATCTATTCTCAAACTCACATGCAAAAGAAGTTAGGAGCGAATTCACCTGCTGATTTATTAAACTTGCTCGTGCTCTTGTGATTGGTCCTTGCATTTCAATGTGTGTCTCCACTGTTGTGATATCCTCATCATCCTCCCCCTCTTGAATTGGAGTCGTCCTCGACTCAAGTTCATCTTCTTCTCCCAAGTACGGTCGCAAATTTGAAATATTAAATGTAGGTCTAACCCAAAAATCGGGAGGCAATTCAAGCTTATATGCATTATCATTAATCTTTTCAACAATCTTAAATGGACCAGCAGCTCGTGGCATAAGTTTAGATTTTATCAAGTCGGGGAATCGCTCTTTTCTCAAATATAACCACACCAAATCACCCGGTTCAAGTTTTACTTCTTTTCTACCTTTACTACCTACAATCTTATACTTCTCATTCATCATTTCAATATTTTTCTTTGAGTTTCATGCATCTTAAGAATGAATTCAGATCGTTGTGTAGCATCCAAATTTATAGTTTTAGAAGGAGGCAAAGGTAGTAAATGAATAGGAGCACGGGGATTGAAACTATACACTACCTGGAATGGACTTACTTTGTCGTGGATTGAACGAATCTGTTGTAAGCAAATTCTATATGTGGTAAACACTCCTACCACAACTTCAAATTTGTTTTCAAGACAGCCCGGAACATAATGTATAAAGTACGATTAACTACCTCTGTTTGTCCATCCATTTGTGGGTGACATGTAGTTGAAAACAGCAACTTGGTTCCCAATTTATACCACAAAGTTATCCAAAAATGACTTAAAAATTTCGCATCACGATCAGGAACAATGGTATTTGGCACACCATGTAAACGAACAATTTCCTCCATAAATACATCAGCAATGTGTGAGGCATTATCATTCTAATAGCAAGGTATAAAGTGTGCCATTTTTGAGAAACGATCAACAAATACAAAAATACGATTACGATCCCTCCTCCTCTTAGTCCTAGGCAATCCCAAAACAAAGTCCATAGAAATATCCTCCCAAGGTACAATAGGAACAGGAAGAGGCATATAAATACCATGTTGGCTAAGGCGAGACTTAGCTTTATTGCAAGTAGTGCATCGTGACACGTAGCACTCGACATCACGCCTCATCTTCGGCTAAAAGAAGTGTGTGGACAGCACATCTTCAATTTTCTTCACACCAAAATGTCCCATCAAACCTCCTCCATGTGCTTCCTGCAAAAGTAACAGACAAACGGAGCTAGCTAGAACGCATAGCTTGTTAGCACGATAGAGGAGATCCTCTTGCAGCACATATTTATTCCAAGTTCTTCCTTCCCTACAACTTTCAAAAGCATCTTTGAAGTCCAAATCAGTAGGATATAATGCTTTTATTGTTTCCAAACCAAAGATTTTATGATCAAGTTGGGACAGCATGGTATAACGTCTAGATAATGCATGGGCAATGATATTTTCCTTCCCTTTCTCATGCTTAATGACGTATGAAAACGACTCTATGAACTCAATCCATTTGGCATGTCGTTTATTCAGATTGGTTTGACACTTAATATACTTCAGTGATTCATGATCGGAATGTATGACAAACTTCTTAGACCAAAGATAATGTTGCCCAGTTTGTAATACTCGCACTAAGGCATACAATTTCTTATCATAAGTAGAATAATTCAGGGAAGGACCATGAAGTTTTCCACTAAAGAAAGCAACAGGTTTACCTCCTTGTATGAGAATGCCTCCAATACCAATGCCGCTTGCATCGCATTCTAGCTCAAAGTTCTTGTCAAAATCTGAAAGTTGTAGCAATGGTGCTTGTGTAAGCTTCGATTTGAGAGAATCAAAAGCTTATTGCTGCTGTTCATCCCATTGAAACGGCACTCCCTTCTTCGTTAACTCATGTAGAGGTGTTGCAATGGTGCTGAAATCCCGCACAAAACGGCGATAAAAACCTGCAAGACCAAGAAAACTACGAACCTGCGTGACGGTTGTTGGGACTGGCCATCTAGTGATTGCTTCAACTTTTGCCTCATCCATCTCAATTCCCTGCGGGGAAACGACATAGCCAAGAAACGAGACTCGATTGGTGCAAAAGATGCACTTTTCGAGGTTACCAAACAAATGTGCATCTCTCAAAACAGTAAAAACAGCACGTAAATGATCAAGATGTTCATCA
Source organism: Tuctoria greenei (assembly GCA_036927565.1). Classification (NCBI taxonomy): domain Eukaryota; kingdom Viridiplantae; phylum Streptophyta; class Magnoliopsida; order Poales; family Poaceae; genus Tuctoria; species Tuctoria greenei. The sequence goes on along the minus strand of JAYESD010000003.1, from coordinate 104,506,006 downwards.
TATGACTTGCTGTAAATGAGGATATCATCGAAGTAAACTACCACAAATTGTCCAATGAAAGCACGTAAAACCTCATTCATTAAACGCATAAAGGTGTTGGGTGCATTAGTTAAACCAAAAGGCGTGACTAACAACTCATAAAGTCCAAACTTGGTTTTAAATGCAGTTTTCCATTCATCTCCTAGTGCCATTCTAATTTGGTGATAACCACTACGTTAGTTAATTTTTGTGAAGATGATAGCACCACAAAATTCATCAAGAATGTCATCTAAGCGAGGAATAGGATAATGATATCGAATGGTGATGTTATTAATCGCTCGACAATAAACACATGCACCAACTACCATCTTAATTAGGAACCAAAAGAACAGGAACGGAACAAGGGCTAAGGCTTTCAAGAATGTACCTGCGGTCCAAAAGATCTTGGACTTGTCGCTGAATTTACTTAATTTCCTTTGGATTCGCCCGGTATGCTACACGATTTGGCAAACTTGCTCCTAGAATCAAATCAATCTTGTGTTCAATGTCTTACATCGGTGGTAAACCAGAGGGTATCTCGGAGGGAAACACATCCTCAAACTCCTGAAAAAGGTTAGCAACGGTAGGGGTCAATGCAATAGACAATTCATGAAGTGAAAACATGGCTTCTTTGCATACTAAAGCATAGAACATCCCCTTAGCATCGAATAAATCAGCAAGGTCAGATTTAGTTGCGAGCAACGATGGTGATTTTAACTTAATGACTTGTTTTTTTCAGATTCTAGTTTTGTTGCTTCGCCATCACGAATTTTACTCTTCTCAAAATGCACAATTTCAGCAGGAGTCACAGGGAGCAAAGTGATTTTCTTTCCCTTATGCATGAGAGTATATTTATTAGTTCTATCATTATGAATAGCATCTGTATCAAATTCCGAAGGACGACCCAATAAATGAGAACAAGCATCCATAGGAACGACATCAAAATCAGCAAAATCATGGTAAGAACCAATTGAAAAATGTATTCTTGCTGTTTGTGTTACCCGAACCTTACCGCTGTTGTTGAACCATTGAATGTGGTATAGATGAGGATGTGCTCTTGTTGTCAAACCAAGTTTCTTTACGACGTCCGTGTTCACCAACTTATTGCAGCTACCTCCATAATTATGGTGTGTACATGGCAATCCTTGACAACGAGAAACATGTGGAATAGGTTGTGTCGTTGTAGCTTGTCGTCGGTCTCCACTTTGGAGCTCAAGGCACACTGCACATTGATGCTCCTATAGTTCTCCGTCGCCTCTGTACCAAGTACCTCTTCTTTGGTGTGTTCGTCATTTGGATCTATAAAGTCAGTAGCAAGAGAATATTCATCTTCAACATCCGAAGTACTGTCATACCCGCCATCATCGCGTGCTATGTATGCTCGTTTGCTCGGGCAATCTCTCATCATATGACCAAGTCCCTGGCAGCGGTGACACTTAATGTCGGAAGTAGGACTCGTAGAAGGAGTGTACGTTGAAGGCTTGAATGATGTCGCCTTGCTGCCCTCCGGCACACAAGAAGGTGGAGCAGCAGGTATAGTTCGTTGGCCGCCATTGGATGGTGTAGTCGCTGCACGGGGGGTCGAAGATGGTGCTGTTTTGGATGGTGTGGGCGTCGAACACGACGTGAAGTTGCTCCTTGTGCGTTGTTGCTGTTGTTGTCGGCCATGCAATTCTTTTTTTGCCAACATAGCAAGCCGAAACAATCTGTTCACATTATCATATTCCTTGTAATCAACAATGTCCTGAATTTCACGCCTCAATCCCCCATAAAAACGAGCTATTTTATCATCCATGTCTTCTACTACACCACAACGCATTATACCCTTTTGTAACTCTTGATAATACTCCTCCATGGACATGTTACCTTGGTCTAAGCACTGCAATTTTTTGCAAAGGCCCCACTAAAATGATGGAGGAACAAATCGAACATGCACAGCTTCCTTTAATCTATCCCATTTTGGTGGATCGATTATAGTTTTAACAAGTTCATTTCACCATATGATAGCAAAGTCCTTAAACTCACTAGTGGCTTGAAGAAATCTATGTTGTTCAGGAACAAGATGGGCATTAAATTTTTTCTCTAATGTCATCTCCCAATCAAGATAAGCCTCAACATCATAAGCACCAGAAAAAGAGGGTATAGTAAATTTTACTTTAGCAAAAGGATCATCAGGAGGACGATTATAATTGTTATGATTATTACCTCCCATACCTCGACGATAAAGTGCCAGTCTTGGCTGATTGTTGTGATCTTCCCTATCATCATAAGGATTGTCTTCATGTCTTCCAGCGAGAGGCAAACGAGCCTCAAAAGTATTCATCCGTAGAGCAAGTTCGTCAAGTTCGCCAATGACTTCTCTGTCGATGCGTTGTATTTGGCAAACATATCTGTCATGGTCTTCATCATATCACGTAACTCAGCATGTTGAACACATTCATCATCATTGTCTTCTCCTGCCATTGTTAGTAGGAAACAAAAGACCAAATTTGTTATCCCTACCAACTACAGTGACAATGTGAAAAGGTGGAAGAAAAGAATCTCTCTCGCTCAAGCATCTTACCACGCTCTTACAAGTGTTCTTACCAACATAGCAGGTGGTGTGGATGGTGAGATGAACGAATGAAGTATGGGGTGATTGCAAAGGTACATGTTATGCTCAAGAGTAAGGTGGAGCATGGATGGCACAATATGGTGGCTAATAAGCAAAAAAATCGTTAATAGTAAACAAAGTTGAATAAGTATTCAATGTAGGAAATTGTTGCTGGGCAACCAAGTGCTCTAGGGCCTAGCACAACACAAGTAAGTAGCAAGGCAAACGAAAGACAGAATGATATAACCAACAAAACATCACCAAGTGGTATAGGCCAATTGCTTTAATATGCATGCTCTTCACTATTTTTTTCTTTTTTGTAATATTTTTTTGATATTTTTATTTACTCAGGAGCACGAAGATAGGAAGCACACAAATTTGCATCTCAATTGGATGTAATATGCGGCCTATATAAAATCAAGTAGATTTTTTAAAATTCATGTTGAAACATCGGAGGCCGGATAGCCTGTCTTCCGAGGGGAATTTGGGCAATCTAATTTCGCCGAACGCGGCATGCGACGGAAAATCAGATGCGAAATTTCGCGTAGATGAATTTGAATAAAATTGCCCGATTTCGAGTTTGTATGCGAAAGTTATGGCCGTTTTGAGGTAGGTGGTCCGAGTTACGATTTTTGGATGTTGATTCCAACTCGGTTTGAGAACAGAACTCGCAATCGGATATGAAAATGATCAGGAATTTTCACAGCAACTAATGAGGTGGTGTGTGATGATTCAAGGATGAGTGGCACAAAGGTTTGTCACATAATCTAGAGCTGGCGATGCGGGAGTTCACGCAAGGCGGCTAGCTAGGGCAACCCGATAAATGTGGTGGATCGGTATGTTATTTAGGTATTGTGTAATAGGTGTCGAAACACAAGAAAACAAGGACGAAACACGATAACTAGGACACAACCACTAAGCTAAACCAGCAACAAGACTCGACCACATGAATGCAAACTCAACAATGCAGACTGAAAAACGAAATTGCAGGCACTATAGTCTAGGAACCAGTAAAAACAATCTAATTTTTTTTGTGGCTTTTCTGTGGACTCTAGGTACGAAACAAAATCGATCTAATGTAAGGAAAACAAAGATACCTCACAGGAAACCTGGAAATCTGATACCAATTGATGAGTAGGTTTAGGCCCGATCTTCCGTAAGGTAAGTCAGTTGGGGTGGAGAACTCGATGTTGATGATCTGCGGCACTCGAGCAGTTTGAATACCCCTGCAATCACTACACCACTGCTCCGTTGGTTATCAAACGTGTGGCACATGCTTGACCTCGCTAAGAAGGCTAATCCCTGCATGTGAAATGAGAACACAAGGAAGAACGTAGAAGACACGATCTGAAATTGAGAAGATGGGGTCTCACAATTCGTAGAACGGAAAAATTGTTACTCTAAGCAAAACCCACCATATATGACCGGTGGCTGCTGTATTTAAAGGCTAGGGTTCACCCAAAACACGATTAGATGTGTCTCTAAAGGACTCTTACGGGATACAAGGCCCAAATTACCGATTCGGTGGCGCAGCACCGGATAGAAATCTGGACTCGTATTTTTTTGATGATTCCCAATGATTTCGGAAGAATTTTGAGGTGCGACCAGAATCATTGAAAGTTTATCTTCTCCTCTTTCCGTGCATATGCTGAACGTCAAAAATGGGGTCTGTATGCCTCCTTGGCGTCTGTTTTAATGTGGACTGCTCCTGGACTCTGAGTTGAACTCGAGTCCGAGTTGTAAACTGCTTCCATCAACTTGTGGACGTCCCCAGCTGGTTCTCCACGCTCCCAAGGCCTATTTTCTTTACTTGTTGATCTTCTCCATTATTCCTAATAACAATTAAATCATCACATAGCAATCTATTCTCAAACTCACATGCAAAAGAAGTTAGGACCGAATTCACCTGCTGATTTATTAACTCTGCTCGTGCTCTTGTGATTGGTCCTTGCATTTCAATGTGTGTCTCCGCTGTTGTGATGTCCTCATCATCAGGCTCCTGGTGTACAGGCTATCGCGATAGAACCCTGTTAGCAACAAGTGCGGGGCAGGAGAGCTTACTCACTTATCCGTGCTTGGTGCTAACGTTGACGTTCTAGGACATCGACGGCAAGCCCCTTGCAAGGTGCCGGAGATGTATGCTCCACCGTCGCCCACCATGTTCGTAGGTACATCGACGACAGGCCCCTTGGAAGGTGCCAAAGATGGATGCTCCGTCGTCGCCCACCATCTTTGTAGAAACATCGATAGCAGGCCCCTTGGGAGGTGTCGTAGTTGTATGCTCCGGCATCGTCCACCATCGTCGTTGAGACGTCGACAGCAGGCCCCTTGGGGGGTGTCTGGGCTGGATGCTTCGACATCGTCCACTAGTGTCGTACAGTCATCGACAGCAGGCCCCTGGTGTACAGGCTATCCCGAGAGAACCCTGATAGCAATAAGTGTGGCGCATGAGAGTTTACTCACTTATCCGCACTTGATGCTGATGTTGACTTTTCAGGACATCGACGTCAGGCCCCTTGCAAGGTGTCGGAGCTGTATGCTCCGGCGTCGCCCACCATTTTTGTAGGTACGTCGACGGCAGGCCCCTTGGGGGGTGCCAGAGCTAGATGCTCTGGCATCATGACCTGCTTTGTATGTCCTCCACACATAATAGGGTTGCGTAAGGTTTTGCTCACTGGTGACCTTTTATTATTCTTGAGTATTGTTATGTCTTATAGTCCTGGGCTGGTACGCGGGGTTGGCTAATTCAGTGCATTGGTGCTTCGGATTCGGCTTCCTTCTTATTCAGGGTGTGAGTGTTCTGGTCCTCGGTAATTAGCCGCAGCACTGGGAGGCAAAGCATGCATGCTTAGGGTACATGACAAGGCTAAGCAGACTGCGCGCTCTAGACCTCCAGTTCAGTGTTGGCCTTTCGCGGGGAACCATATGGCACCACATGACCCCAAGTAAGAGGGCAACCGTGAGGTTCCAAGACACCTTGCAGGTACCTCAAGAACGTCTACCTGCAGCAGGGTTGCATAACTCTACTAGGGGTGATATAGAAAAATTTCACCAAGTATGTGAAGATGATATACAAAAGACGAGACTAGCTTGATTGATCACAAAATTATCAGGTAAATTAAGTGAACATAAGAGAAAGCATATTGAAAGACAGTGAATTCTTCTCATTGGTGTTCACATGAGTGGATTGGCTTTACAATAAGGCAACGACCCCCTCCAGTTGGCTAGAGAGGCAGAGTTTTCATGCTTTGGGTACGGGACCAAGCTAAATGGGTGAACACTCTGAACCTGTCCCTCCCAGAGCTTGGTTGTCCTAAGTACCGTTCCTTGGCACCATGACACTATACACTATCCTATAATTTATGCTTAGGGATAGAACTTACGGAGGTACTCTATGTTACAAGGGTTGGGGAGGGGCTCTCCTTGTTCTGTGGCTAGGTGGAACACCCGGGGCAGGATACTTGCGTTACTCGGATGGGCCCTCCCAGCTGGGGGAGAGTTTGGGCGACCCTTCCCGAGAAAGTATGCGCCACAGCACAAGGTCACCTACCTGGAGCTCTCTACTCCGCACGAACCGCTACTGATAGAGCCTCAGCTCTTGCCAGTAGCGTGCGTTTTGGATGGTGGCGTGCCACCTTGCTTCGTCGACGAGGTCGACATCTTCTTGTCGGAGGTGGTCCTGTGAGGCTTCATCGAATGCTCGAACTCGTAGTGAGCTGGGTGATATCCCCAGTGGCTCGACTGGGTGATATCCGGCTTGCCCAAAGTGCGCAGGGGAGTTTGTTGACCTGGCACCATGTTTGTCCAGGTTGTCGTACTTGTGCATCTTGAGGCCCCTGAGGATCTCAGCATTATCCCTTTCCACTTGGCCGATGCTCTTTGGATGAGCCACGGATGCATAACAAACTTGGATGTCGAGGTCTTTGAAGTAGTCCTGGAAAGCTGCACTGGTGAACTAGGTCTTTTTGTTAGTGATAAACCCGTTTGGGACACCGAACCTGTAGACGATCGATTTGATGAACCTGACTGCGGACTCCTTGTTGATGTTGATCATCGGGGCTGCCTCAGGCCACTTGGTGCACTTGTCCACAGTGACGTAGAGGAATCGGTACCCTCCGACTGCTCTGGGAAACGGTCCCAGGATATCCAGCCCCCAGACCGCGAAATGCCAGGAGGGCGGGATCATCTGCAGTGACTGCGCCGGAGTGTGAATATGCTTAGCGTGGAACTGGCGCGCCTTGCATTTCTTTACCAGCTTGATGGCGTCTTGTAGTGCTATTGGCTAGTAGAAGCCATGCCGGAGAGTTTTGCCAACCAGCATGCAGGAGGCCGCTTGATTCCCGCACTCTCCTTTGTGGATCTCTACGAGCAAGTCACAGCCTTCCTCCTGAGTTATGCATCATAGAAGCACACTATCGGCGCCACGCCAGCAGTGGTCACCTTCTACAAGCGTGTAGCGCTTTGTCACCCTCACGATCCTCTCAGCGGATACTAGGTCCTCCGGGAGGATGTTGTCCTTTAGATAGTCCTGGATCTCCATGATCCACGCATCAGGACTCTCCTGAGCTTCTGGATCTTGGGCACAGGGTAATATGGGGTCCCCGGTGACACACAAGATCCTCGGGGGGGGGGGGGGGGGGGGGCATGACTGCAGGTCCGCCGTGGTCACCAATTTTGTGGTGATGGGCTCGCCTTCTTTGTTAGGCCTCGCAGGCCTGCAGTTGGCTGCACCAACCTTCTACTAAAGACCCCTTCAGGGATCGGGGCTCCTATGGATGCCATGGTTGACAAGGCGTTGGCGATAGAGTTGTCAGCGCGTGGCACATGGTAGAGGTCCAAGGCCTCGAAGCTATCTCCCAACTTCTTGACGTGTAGTAGGTATGCCGCGAGTTGTGGGTCATTGTAGCAGCACTCTCCCTGGACCTGCTTGATGATTAGTTGGGAGTCTCCCTTGACCAGCATCTATAGGACACCGAGACTCTGCGCAGCCGTGAGTCCGAAGATGAGGTCCTCGTATTTTGCCATGTTGTTGGTCGCCTTGAAGTCGAGGCGGACCGCGTACTTGGACTACTCCCCTGTTAGAGAGGTGAGCCGTACATCGGCCCCAACTCCTTGCTTCTGCGAGGATCCATCAAAGAGGAGTGTCCAGTGGGGCCCAGTAAGCACTGGTGCTCTTGGCTCTGGCTCGCTGATTTCTCGGCCCCCTGGATTGCTTGGTGAAGGAGTCCACTTAGCAATGAAGTCTTCCAGAGATTGGCTCTTGATTGCATGTCATGGTATGAAGTCAAGCTTGAACTCCACTAATTCTGCAGCCCATTTTTCGATATTGCCTGTTGCGTTGGGGTTGCGCAGCACCACCCCTAGTGGGAACGAAGTCACCACTGAGACTCTATGCGCCTGAAAGTAATGGTGGAGCTTCCTCGATGCAATTAGTACCGCATATAGCAGCTTGTGCACCTCAAGGTACATTGTTTTTTTGCTTCATGTAAGACTTCACTGATGAGGTAGACCGGTCGCTGGATGGTCCGGGATTTCCTTGGAGAAAGCGGCATATCCTCTTCCATCTGTTCCGGGCCTTGAGACTCCACGTCGCCAGGGCACGGCGCGTCACTTGGGGGCTGGGACCCAAAGGATCCTTGCTCTCTGGGGCCCTCTAAGGGGCCCCGGTCGTCTTTTGGGGACTGGGACCTAGAGGCTCCTTGCTTTCCAGAGCCCCCTAAGGGGACTCGGACCTCCTCTGGGGTTGGGACCTAGAGGCTTCTTTTCCTCTAAGGCTCCCAAAGGAGACCCGAACCTCCTCTGGGGCTAGGATCCAGAGGTTTCTTGCTCTCCGGGGCCCCCTAGGGGGACCGGACCTCCTATGGGGGATGGGACCTATAGGCTTCTTGTCCTTCGGGGCCCCCTAAGGGGACCCGTACCTCCTCTGGGGGCTGGGACCCAAAGGTTTCTTGCTCTCTGGGTCCCCCTAGGGGGACTCGGACCTCCACTGGGGGCTGGGACCCAGAGGTTTCTTCATTGTCGGGGTTTCCCCCCGTCCATCGAGGCTTTTGGGGACCAGCCTGCTCTCCAACCAAAACCATGCTCATCACCTCTGTTGTGGCAGCGATGTAGCGGTGCAGGGGCTCCTTGGGCTCCGGTGCCACCAATACTGGCAACGTCGACAACTGCGTTTTCAGCTCACAGAACGCCTTCTTCGCTTCCTGGGTCCATACGAATGGTCCGAACTGGCGCAGGAGCTTGAAGAACGTGAGGGCTCGCTTAGCCAGCCTAGAGATAAATCGGCTGAGTGCTGCGAAGAACGCTGCAAGCTTCTGTAGGTCCTTGATGTGGGCTGGAGGTCGCATCAGTTCCACTGCCTTAATCTTCTCTGGGTTGGCCTCAATCCCTAAGTGTGATACCAAGAAACCGAGGAGCTTCCTACTTTGAACCCGAGCATGCACTTGTCGGGTTTGAGCTTCGTGCGCGCGGTTCGCAGTCTATCAAAGACTAGGGCGAGGTTTTCTAGCAATGATGTATGGGTCTGTTCTTAACTACAATGTCATCGACATATACCTCTATCAGCTCCCGAGTGAGGTCCCCAAATGTTTTATGCATGGCGCGAAAAAAGGTGGGGAGGGCATTCATAAGACCGTAAGGCATGGAGACATAGCAGTAAAGGTCATCTACATTTATAAATGATATATGTTATTTATCCTCTCTAGACATTGGGATTCGGTGAAACCCTGAGTAGCCATCTAGAAAGCAAAGCATATCGCATCCCGAGGTTGAATCTACGATTTGATCAATTCTAGGGAGAGGGAAAGGATATTTGGGACATGCCTTATTGAGGTTGGTGTAGTCGATGCACATCCGGAGCATACCAGCGACCTTGGGGATAAGAACAGGATAAGCAAGCCATCTAGGATGGTGGACCTCTGTATGAATCCAACATCGAGGAGTTTCTTGATTTCTTCATGAATGAAGTTATGCCGCTCAATGGACTGCTTACGGGGCCTCTGTTATTGTGGCCGTGCGTCGAGGTAGATCTTCAGACGGTGCTCGATCACTTCCCTGGGGATGGCTGGCATTTGCAATGGTTGCCAGGTGAAGACGTCGACGTTAGCTCGCAGGAAAACAGTGATCACCGATTCCTGCTCAGTGTCTAGACTCCCCGCGATACGGGTGGTCTGAGTTGCATCAAGGCCAATCTGGATTGTCTTGATGGGTACGTCGTCATCGTCGGAGGGCTGCACTCGTGGTGCAGCGGCGTGGTTGCGCGTGCGTGGGTCTGGCAAAGGCTTACTTGATGCAGCATCGCTCAGAACAGGTGCTCGGGCCGTTGCCAGTGCTCGGAGCTCCTCCAAAACCATCACCGTAGCAGCATGATCTCCGCAGATCTTAAGGACGCTGGAGGATGTCGGCATCTTGAGGACGAGGTAGCCGTAATGGGCTACAGCCATAAACAAGTACAGGGATGGCCTGGTGATAATGGTGTGGTAGGGAAGCCTAACCTCCGCGATGTCGAATAGGATACTCTCTGTCTTGATGTTCTCGAGTGTCCCGAGGGTCATCCGGAGGTGGGTGGTGCCGCACGGGATAACACACTCCGATCCTACCCCCGAGAATGGTCTTGAAGGGGCGAGATCAGACACAGGGATCTTTAGCTTGTCGAAGGACGTGCGGCTGATGAGGTTGAAGCTGGCTCCACCATCTACTAGAACGTGGTAGAACTTTACATTAGCGATGGTGGGGGCGACGAGGATGGGAAGCTGCCCGGCTCCCGCCATGTTCTCTGGACAGTTGGAGGCGTCGAAGCTGATCGGCGTCTCCATCCATCTGTGATGCGGCGCCGGGCATGTGTAGAGGTCGTCAAATCCATTGCCCGTCGCAGGGTCTTGAACACATTCCTAGATGCAGGTTCCCAGATCCTCCAAAGATGACATGGAGTGCTTTGGGACGCTCATGGTCACTGTTGAGGTCGAAGTTCAAAGCCTGGTAGACCATTTCAATAGCGCATTCCGACCTTTGGAACTCTGTCTCCACATCTTTGTTGACACGCTGGTCGACCTCTTGCGGCCTGATCTTGCCTCTACTCGCATGCTTGATGAACACCATGATCGGTGAAAGCGCTACCACTTTTTTGATGGAAAAAACCCCTACCTGGCGCGCCAAATGTCGATGTGTTAGAGTGACACTTCCGCCGGATGTGCTAAGGAGCAGCCCGCGGAGGTTCTTTGTTCGACGGGGCTTAGGCCTCAATCAAGTGTACTAGCGAATGGAGTTAGAGATAGTGGTTTTTACATTGTTCGGGACGCAACGAGCGTAACACCCTACTCCACGGTGGACTGTATTGCTAGTGAGTGTGTATGCGTGTGTGTGTACCGGGGATTCTAAGTCTAGTCCTCTGTATCGGTGGCAGTCCGAGCCTTTTATAACCAAGACCGGACGCTTTACAAGTGGGGTCCCGAGGACTGACAGGTGGTCCCAAAGCGATCTTATCCTAAAGATCTAAGGCTTCTCGCATAAGCTTCCTCTGAGCGTGGCAGTGGAGACTCGCCGTATTGTCCCCTCCCTTGTTAGTAGCCCACGCGTCGTTGCTGATTGTGGCAGAAGGTGTCCTGTCAGCTTGTGATGTTGCCGCAAGCTCCCCACTTGGATGAGTGGGATAGGCCTGCAGCGCCTTCACTGTGATGCGATTGGTCATAGCGGTGTCTGACCATTGGCATGCCCCGCGTTGTGCGCCGGAGGTGGTTGTGGGTCTTCAATACGTGACTGGAGCGAAGTGCACTACCTTTCAACTCCCGCACCTTACTGTCCGGGGCGAGCTGCGAAAAACATGGCAGCGTTAGGGCAGGTCCTCGGTGGGAAGGATAGCCCCGGTCCTTCATGACGCGTGGCGGCTTCGGGGCTCCCCAGGGTATGTGGCAGCTCCGTGCTTTCCCCAAAGACAGGGTGCTTGGTCTGGCGCTCCAGGCTACACGACAGCTTTGGAGCTCTCTACCAAGGTTGGGCGAGGTCCCATCCCAACACGTGGTGCTTTGGGAGGCCGTCTCTCCTGAGGGGACAAATCCCATTCTCCGGATCCCACGTGGCAGCACCGAGGATGGACCTTGCGGGAGGTTGTGGCCTCGGCCTTCGGGACACGTGGCGCCATCGAACATGCCCCGGTGTCTTCACCCTGTGTGTCAGGGTACCCGCTCTGCAGGGTACCGACACATACCTTTCCCAATTTGGAACTGGGAAGATACTCCTTATACTTCTTTCCTACTTGTACTATGGACTAGAGGCTCTCCTCTCTATATCTTAAAGTCCTCTAAACCTATGGAGAGTAGTGGATACAATAGAATGAATACTCAAGAGGTGTGTGTGAGAAGTGAGGGTAGGGGGTCCTATTTATAGCTGGAGAAGGGTCGGTTCCGTCCACCAAAAGCGCGTGAATCAATCTTTATCGTTATCAGGGCACCATAGGGAGTCGACACGTGGAAGATTGTCGAGTTTGGCGCAAAGCGTTAGCCGAACATAAAGTTGGACCATTTCCAGTGTGCTTCCTCGGGGTGACTTCCTGGTGAGTCCAATTGACTGATATGAGTGATACACCATTGGATGGCCTCGGATACTTCTGTTTGTGGGCCATTTGGTCCTTGTGATACCACATGTAAGTGCTTGATTAGTTGGGATGATATTTTATAGGATTGCTCCCCCTCTTTAACCTCATTTCCTGCAATAAATGCCTGCATGCACGATTTCTCCAAGGACAAGTGGAAATAGGTTGAATAGAAAGGTGATGTGTGCAAGAAATGATATTTACTTCACATAATGGAGTTATATTGACGGGTGAAATTGGTATATAACAGTCGTCAACACCTTTCCCAATTTGGACTTGGGACTAGAGGCTCGTCTCTACAGCCTAACTTCCACTAAGGAACTAGGAGAACTAGTGTATAAAATAGAATGATCCTCAGGTGGTTTGCGTTGATGTGAGGGGTTAGGGGTCCTATTTATACTAGTGTTGAGGTCGGTCCGTGCCATCTTTTGCGCGCGACTCAATCACCATTCTAATCACCAAGCCATAGGTTGAGTTTGATCGAGAAAGGTGGGAAGAACAGGTCGGCTGAACCACCTGTTTGGCCGACCTGTTAAACCCTCCAAATAGGCTATGCTTTCTCAAGGTGACTGGCAGGTGGGTCCCATGACTATATCTAGGTGCTATGCCGTTTGATGTCCTCATATACTCCTGTAAGTTGGCCATTTGATCTATGTGCATCCACATGCCGGCGTCTGATTGGCTGGGAAGATATTATTTAGGATTCATCCCCTCGTTTCACCTCAATTCCGTATAAGATACCTAAATGCACCATTTTCTCCAAGTACAAGTGGAACTAGGTTATTTCTAACTATGTTTTATGTAAGAAATATTCATTCCTTCACATAATTGAGTTATATTGATGGTCGAACCATTTATACTAGTGTTGAGGTCAGTTCCTGCCATCTATTGAGCGCGACTCAGTCACCATTCTTATCTCCAAGCCACATGAGTGTGTGTTGATATTTCCTACGCACTACTAACAATTCATGCCTAGCAGTGGTGTCAGAATTGCTTGTAGGTAGATTTTTATTCTTAAATGAACGACCACAAGCGCACGGAAACTATCGATGTAGCATTTCCCCTTTAAAGAGTATTCCCAAAGGGTGTCATTTATATTTCCCCAATGGAAGGCCAGATGGAAGTAAAAGAATCATCAAGTGGAAAGGCTTAGGTTTGTCTAGGTAGGGTTATAGCAAGGATGGGTTAAATGATAAGTTGAGGTAGTGTGACACACACAATAGCATTCTATTGTAAGGGGATAAATGAGGTAATAGAGGAACTAGGCTAAGACTTAGGTAGAGACTCCTCCTATGCTTCTAATGTACAAATACATAGCCTTAGTTAGTTACTAATGATCATATTAATTATGAATTCTCAGGCTAAGTGGATTAACACATCAAAAATGGGTATACCCCTAGCAACACCAAGCAACTCCCGCCAAGAGGGTGTGGCATGGTTGAACGTGGAGGATTACAAAGGACAAATAGGGCTGTCACCACCTACTGCCTACCTCTTCTATCCGTGGGTCTACGACACATTCAACACTACTCTCTATCCTAGCACCATGCTAGCATATTAACTAATTACCTAAAGAGCCTAGGCACAAGGCATCCTAAGGCAATGAACTAAATCATAGTTGAACCAATGTTAATTCGTAGTATAAGTGATTCATGTTAACATAGCCATATCATAGCTAATTAGACTATAGTGGAGGATTATAGTGTTCATGATAATGTAATTCTCGATGGGAAGTAGGTCAATGGTTAGCCTTCCTCGATGAGGATAACTTAAATCCTTTTAGAATTTCTCCGAAAATCTAAGTTTTACTATCAAACTAGGAATATGAGCCCTATCACTATATCATATCTCACAACAACTTAGAATGGATTAAGCTTTTGCTACCCACAATTTCCAAATAAAGGCAAAAGCAATTTTAGCCAACGAGTGCAATATGTTGGAGAGTAGTAAGTTGTAAACTAGGGACTCAGGAAAATTAAAACAGAGCAACTATTCATCATTTCATCTATGTGAATTCCAAGTCATTCTTATCGCACATCTTTTATTTTATTTGGAAATAAAACCTATCATATATATTATATATATATATATATTAGATGCAAAATGTAAGATGGGTAAGTGGAAAATAAATATGCAGAGGGGTTGATACAATTTACCTCAAGTAGGGGTCCTCCCCCAAGCTTGTTCTTCACACACTTCAATGATGAGGGTTGAACCCTTGATGACGGAAGTATGTCGCGAGATCCGCTTGTTGTTGTTGTAGCATGGAGTTGAAGTTGATGAATTGAGTGTACATGTGTTGTTGCTAGTCTTGGGTACCTTCGACATGCCCTTGGAGAGTGTTGTAGATGTCACCCATCCTTACATCAAGCTCCTCCATACGTCTAGAGAGGTCCGTTATTCCTTGGCTATAGTCGTGATGACTTCTAGCCGAAGTGGAATGACATCTTCTCATAGATGTTGGAGGCAAGCTGCTAGAGCATAAAGTGGATAGAGGTGTCTCCCATGTAGCATTTGGCCACCGATGCCAAGACGGACCCTCGGTCTCATACGATGGAGGTTGAGTCCATCCGAGTGCATCACTAGTTGGGTTCTCTTTGTCTTCGTACTCATGGACCGTGGAGGTTGTCGCGGGCATGGCCGCTCTCTTTGTGCAACTTTTAATCACCCTGCCAGAGACATTACTTCTTTTGGCTTCCTCGATGGGAAGTAGGTCAATGGTTAGCCTCTGACATTTGTACAAATGATAATTCGGATTAGGTACCAAATTTCATTGACAAAGTTGGGGTAATAAAATATCAAAGAGCCATCTTGATCATGCTTAAGGGTATCTCCTTGCACTAAATAATCTTCATCAATTAATTCGTTTTCATTTTCAATGTATTAAAATGAAGAATATTCTAGTGCTCCTACCCTAGTAGCAATACGGGTAATCAATAAAGTGCATTCAATTGGACCTACCCTTGTAATGTAATCTAACCATTTTGTCATCATGGCAATAACTGGAGCAACTTTTATCTTTTTTAATCATGGCAAATAAAATTTTCATCTCATCATCATGCACTATCCTTACATCTTTTCTAGGGAACATAGTCATAGCCACCCATCTATGCATGAAGCGTAAAGTGGAGTTGTGCAAGTGGCTATTCCTAGGTGAGCTACCTCTGACCTTACCAGTTAAATCTTGCCAATAACTTTGTTTGTTAAACTTAGGCAATGTGTCTAAATTTAGCAAACAACGTTTTTGGAAGCCTAGGATTTCACTTAATTCTTTTCATAGGATGTTGTATTCTTTTTGAAATAATCAAAAAGTAATACCATCAAATCCTATCTTGAGTGTGCAAAGGAATTGTATGGAGAGAAGGCGTGAACCTTTCTCCTCTATGGAGCAAAATTTTCCCATCCTAGTGCATGCTAAATGGAAAAGAATTTGGAATCCATACCTATTTTGGAGATCAAATCCGAATCATAAGCTTTTGTATGAAAAAACTCATGATCTCGGAGGAGCTTGCGTGCTTGATATTCAACTTCACTTTGGATGTCGTGGTCGTCATAATAAAGAAGTTGGTGAGGGTTATATCTCTCACTCATGGGAGTGTCCTCTCCTACACTCCTCCTCAGTGAACTTGGTGTAGCAACGGAAGAGGGGCGTGCACTTGAGTCTCCGCCATGGCTTGAGCTTGCAGCCTCCTTCCCCTTTCCAAACAATCTTTTCATTCCATTCATGGCCACAACAAATAAGAACGCAACAAGGCAAAAACTCAAAAAAGGTGATGTTTGTGAAAACAAAACCCTGGCGAATTTTCCCTTGAAGAACATGAGAGCAAATTGCAAATTTTGAGACCTATGTGTGCTGAATACATTGGCTATGGCGATAAAAGTTTTGAATACTACCAAAACACCTTTATCATCAAGGTTCGACTCTAGGTCCGAGCTCCAGCAAGGTCCGACGATAGGTCCGGCTTGTTTTGGGTAGCTCCGGCAAGGTCCGATGTAAGGTCCGACTTGCTTTGGCTAGGTCCAACTTCTTTGTCTAGGTCCGACTAGCTTTGCTTAGCTCTAGCTGTAGGTCCGACTAGCTTTCGTAAGCTCCGGCGCTAGGTCCGACTAGCTTTGGTTAGCTCCAGCGCTAGGTCCTGCTAGCTTTGGTATGTTCTGGCGCTAGATCCTGTTAGTTTTGGTAAGCTCCGGTTCAAGGTCCGGTTAGCTTTGGCAAGGTTCAGAGCTTGATCGCAGTGGTTTTCTTTTAATTTGCAATGTTTCAAACTTGCTTTTTGGATTATGGAAAGTTTGCTTAGTTTTCTTTTACTATGTTTTTGGTGTGTTTTGGTTCTTATGGTTGATATATTTTTTGCTAAGGTTTGCAACATACTTATGTGATGTTCTCACGTAAGGTGTTGTGGTTATCGGAACTAACGAGAGTCAAATCGAGGACTTGAGCTCGGAAGTATTGGTTGTTTATTCACGTGCAGGTGTTGCTTGAGTTCAAGACATGGATGGTGACAGGATCCATTGAACTAGTCTTAGGGAGAAGATGAGGTTCAACAACCAAGTTCGGAAGGAATTGTGGTTGAGTTGATCGGGAGGTTGCACATCATGTTAGAATCAATAACAATGCATATGAAGGTATTGTGGATGTCGTTGGAAGATGTTTGCACGTGTGCGAGGAGTGCATGGGCATGGCTACATGGTTTCGAGGCGTGATGAAGAGATGTGGACATAAAGAATTGGTCGGAAAGGTCCAACAGACTAGGTTATGGAAAGTTTCGATTCATGAATTGAGTAGGATTAGAGTCCTAGTTAAGTTTGGGTTGGCCTAAGGGCTCGTTATATAAGCAAGGGAGGCCAGAGCTCGTGCCAGACGACTTTGGTGTTGTTCCTTGTGATTTTTTATCAATAAAATTCATAGTCTAAAGGAACTTCTTTGCCTTGTTTGTCCGACTTGTTTTCGTCAAGTCTTTCTCGTCGAGTTTCTGCACAGCACTACCTTTCTTTGGTGGTTTTATCATAACTCGAATTTTACAGATCCGATTGATGTGATTCTTTTTGGGTTGTCTTGAAAATTTTATTTACTATCATCTGTGAAAATTTCACGGTCATTGGATTTGTGGTTTCTGATCTACACGAGTTTCTTTGCAGTGTTCCAGAACTATTTTTCTCGGGTAGGACAGATTGACCTTTGTTCGATCTTTTGATTGTAACTTGAGTTTCTCTTCACACATTTTCGTGATTTATGTTGTGATGTCTTCGTGAATTGATTATCTACATTCTATACTAATTTTGTCATAGTTGAACACGTTTATATTAGTCGCACACAGGGTTTCTTTAACAGATCGGTTTTTTGCCGTGGGGTGTTTCATTGCTTCCCCTGAAAAGTCTTAATCTACCATTCACCGCCCTCTGGTAGCTTTACACGTGCTCTTCGATTCTACAATTGGTATCAGAGCCACGATGCTCTAATCTTTGTGATTTGCACGTGTTTTTGACTAATCATCATGGAGAAATACTCCGCAAAACCATGTGTTTTTAGTGGTATTGATTTTCAGGTTTCAAAAGCACGTATGGAAGCTTTCATCCAGGCACAAGGCTTTGCGATATGGGAAAAAGTGTACAAGCCTTACGATGTGCCGCCGAATGATCAAGTCACGGCTACAAACTTAAGAGACGTGGACAACAACAACAAAGCCAGCAACTTGATAATCCAAGGACTAACTCAGAGCAACTTCGACCGTGTTGCACACCTCCAATCGGCGTACGATGTGTGGAGAGCACTTTGTGACTACCACGAAGGATCCAACACGATCAAGGAGGTAAAGTAGGATATGTTCAAGAAAGAATACATGCGCTTCGAGATGCAACCCGGTGAGTCTATTGATGACCTTTTTGCTCATTTTAATATAATTCTCAGCAACTTGCAGTGTCTATGTTAATTATTCAGATGCAGAAAATGCTAGGCAATGTTAAGTGCATTGAACATGTCAATTTGGGAGATGAAAGTTACATCCATTCGTGAATCTACTGTCATGAGTACACTTACTTTAGATGTGCTATATTCCAAGTTAAAAACTCATGAAGTTGACATAATATCACGTAAGAACCCCAACAAGTCTATTGCTTTTGTTTTCTCAACGTGACATGCCTAGCACAAGTCAATCTTCATCTTGTGATACACTTGCTTTGTTGTCCTCTCTAACCCTTGAACAGATTGAGTAGTTTCCAGAGGAGGAGCTAGTACTTATCTCTACTAGGTTCTCAAAAGCATTGCAAAATGTGAGAACTAGAAGGAGAGGAAGCTCCGGACCACAACGATGCTTCGAATGCGGTAAGAATGGACACTTTCGTACAGGTTTTCCTAACCTTTCAGGTCCTACTTCCCAGGAAGAAAAACAATCAAGGACGAAGCACTCCTCAAAAAATTATAAGAAGAAGAAGAAGGTCTTTAAAGGTCGCCAACTAGTGAACAGTTTTATCTCTGCACTCCAGGAACTTGGCTCAAGCAACTTGGACATTGGAAGTGACGAAGATGAAGATGATTTGGCAAACTTGTGCTTCATGACGGGCAAGTCAAGATCAAGTATGGAGGAAGCAGAATACAACTCCAACAATGAAGAGGTATGTCCTACTTGCACAGAAATGTGTAATGCTATATCTCGTGCCACAGTGATTGTTATGGAAAAGGACAAAAAGCTTAGGGACAATGCTGTTAAAATTGAGTCACTAGAATCTGAAATTAATCATTTGAAATCCATGATTCCTAGTGATGAGGACATCACTTCGATGGATACAAACAACACACCATTGAACATACAAGATGCAATCAATAGAGTTCATACACAACAATTAATTTCAGAGGTGAACTCGTTTTTATATATTTCCTTATATGTTTTTGAGCATAGATTGCTACTTAATGATTTATTTATGATTAGGATCCATAGAGAGGTTCAAGGAGTACTTGGAGAGAGTATTACGGACGTGGAAGACCAGAGAATTCGTTCAAGGAAGATGGAAACCGAACCAAACTCCAAATCGTATCCAACTCGGAGTCCAGGAGCAGTACGCACTAAAACGAACGCCCAGGAAGCATATGAACTCCGTTTTGGACATTCTACATATGCACGGAAAGGGGAGAAGATAACCTTTCCAATGGCGCCGGTGCAATGTCAAAATTCCTTCGGAGTTTACGGGAATCGTCGAAACAAAATCAAGTACAGAATCTGTCAGGGTGCTGCGCCACCGTATTGGGCCATTGGGCCATGTATCAAGTCTAAGTCCATTATTTTTGTATCTTAGGGTTAGATCACGACCTCAACACCCCCTTGGACGTCATATCACCTATATATACTCCATAATAGCTGCCATGAATAATTGTGTTTTGCTTAGATCAATAATATCGCCGTTCTTCGGTTTGTGAGACCCCAACTTCGCGATTTCAGATCATGTCTACCTTGTTCTTGCTTGTGTTCTCGGTTGCACTTGCAGGGATTAGACTTCTTGGCGAGGTAAATCGTGTGAAGCACGGTTGATAACCAATGGAGCGGTGGTGTAGTGATTGCAGGGGTTGTTCGTGTTCTTACTCGAGAGCTTCGGATCATCAACGTCGAGATCTCCATCAATCGACTTACCCATTTTCTTTGGGAAGATCGGGACCAATTTTCCTATGAATTGGTATGAGATTTCCAGGTTGCCCGTTACGTAATTCATCTATCCAATACATTAGTTTTGTTATTCATACCTAGAGTCCACAAAAAAGCCACAAAAAATTTGCAGTTTAGTAGATATGTTCATTATTTTGTCCAAACCACCATTGAGCCTTTGCAACTTTCGTTTTCAGTTTGGTTTTGTTGAGTTTGTGTCCATTGTTGAGTCATATTGCTGGTTTAGAAAGTGTTTTTAGTCTTAGTTTGAGTTTTGCATTGTGTTTATTCATCCTTTTGAATCACGTCATCACGTCCAGATTAAATTCATCTCTGTCCAGTTCAGTATTTTCATCATATCTAGCTCATACGAACTCGGATTTTCGTGTTCTTATACTTCCTGGAAATATTAAGAAGTTTTCTATAACTTTCTTATTCATCATTTTCCCAGAAAATATAGTTATCGATGTCGAAATTGCATTAGATACGAATCTGTTATTGACCTAAAAATTCTGAACAGTCTGTATTTCGGGGGCAGTATCTCCTATTGTTCTTTTCCAAAATAGGTCTTCCATATATTGAAATTAAAGAGGAGAGATATATCTACAATCTTGCTGTTCTAAGTTTTCCAATTTAGAGCCTATAAGTGTGCCTATTTGTCCTTGGAAGATTGAGCAGAAAATCTGCAACAGACACACGAGATATCTTGGATTGATTTTCATTGTGTTCTTCCCTTGCAACACATTCTGAAAAAAAGGAAGAAAAAAAAAGAAAAAGGCAAGTGCAAAACAAGAAAAAAAGCCGCACAAAAAAAGAGGAAAAAAAACAACAAAAAAATAGAAGTGCTTGCATTCTTTGTGTCATCTGGTTTTGTCTCATGTCTTGCTAGCTTGAACTACTAAGAACACATTTAGGCCAGCAACTTTGACAAATACTTTGGACACTTATTCAACTTTACTATCTGATTTCATTGTTGCTAATCCTTGCTACATAGAAAGTGCCATCCAAGCTACACCTTACTCTTGAGCAGAATCGATACACCTTTGCAATCATCCCACGCTTCATTGGTTTCTTCATACCATCCACCGTTTGCCACCTACAGTGTCAGTAAGAACACTTGTAAGAGCGTGGTAAGACGCTTGAGAGTGTGTGATTCCACTTCCACTTTGCCATTGTCCTTTGTAGTTGATAGGGATAACATATTTTTTGTGTTGTCTTCTGTTTGCTACTAACAATGTCAGGTAAAAGCAAGAATCATGCATTATATGCTGAGATGATGGACATGATGAAGACGACGATGGAGTTGCTCAGTAAAAATCAAACATCAACCAAGGATTCACATGACATTCAGACCACCTTTACAACACCTTCCACAAGAAGTAATTACATTCGCCCATCTCTTCCTTCTTATGATGGTTTTGGTTATGATGAATATATTACTTGGGAAATAGAGGTGGATAAAATTTTTGAACAATGTCATATGTGTGAGAGGAGAAAGATTATAAATATTTCATGTGCATTAGTAGATTGGTGGAACAATTTAAATGAATTAGAAAAACCTCGAACATGGAAAGAAACGAAAATTCTTATGCGAGAAACTTTTGCTAATGTATCTATGTGCAAAGATGAAATTCAGCAATTTGAGGAGAAATTTCTTGTTGTACCTCCTTTTGTGTCTAATGTTTTGCAGGACAATATAGAAAATAATATAGATGATGCAAAAGAGAACGAGGCTTTTGACAACACTTGTGAAATTTTAGATGGATCAACTCATAATGCACTCGAAATCACTACTGAAAATGGTAAGGCAAAACATTCTACAAATACAGAAGGTGAGAAGTTTTTGGATGTTCTGAATTTTTCCACCAATCATGTTATTTTGGAGGAGCAACTATTAGAATCGTTTATTTATACACCATTGACACATGTTGATTTTCCTGCTGATCGTTGCGCTACGAAAGAGTTGTGTGCTGATAACTCTATTATACCTATGCAAAAACAAGTTAATGTACAAGATGATTGTGTTTGGGATTCACCTACTTGTGCTTAAATTCATAATTTGATCACCGCTACTACTGAAAATGATGATCTGAAATTTTTGTCTTCTCTAAATACTTTGGGTTATATTGAATTTGACACTCTTTGTGATCTAAATATTGTAGAGAGGAGAATATTTTCACAATCTGAATTGCCTTTTATTAAGTAGAAATATTTTTCATGCTATAGGAAACTATGAAGCTAGTGGTGAATTTATGGTGCATAAAGTTTACATATGTTCAAATGTGCAAGCTCCTTTTGTGCTGCAACAACATGGTGAAATGAATGGATGCACTAACACTAATAATACAAGTTTTTCTAGCATTTTTTTTTGCAGCAAGGACAACAAATAAAAAAGAAGCATTGTTCATTGCGGTTGTGCAATATGGACAGTGTTCATTCTACCCCCAAAGCAATCTTTTTCCTCGACATACGAGCAAGCCGAGGATGGCTTGTCATAAAGAAGGGGAGAATGATGATATCATGCATATTATCATTGCACAAATAAACATGGCACAATGTTTATTTGTTTGAGATCCTGGCTCAAGTGAATGTGCACTCTTATTTGATGGATAAGATCAAGATGGCGCACTATGTCGTCCACCACCTTGGCCTCCTCCATTCATGCATACAAAAAGATTTGATGGCGTTGCACATTTGGACCAACACATCAGACAAGATGAACTTGAGTCGAGGACAACTCCAATTCAAGAAGGGGAGGATGATGAGGACATCACTTCTATGGATACAAACAACACTCCATTGAAAATACAAGATGCAATCAATAGAGTTCATACACAACAATTAATTTCAGAGGTGAACTAGTTCTTATATATTTCCTTATATGTTTTTGAGCATAGATTGCTACTGAATGATTTATTTGTGATTAGGATCCATGGAGAGGTCCAAGGAGTACTTGGAGGGAGTATTAGGGACGTGGAAGACCAGAGAATTCTTTCAAAGAAGATGGAAACCGAACCGAACTCCAAATCGTATCCAACTCGGAGTCCAGGAGCAGTACACACTAAAACGGACGCTCAGGACGCATACGAACTCCGTTTTGGTCGTTCTACATATGCACGGAAAGGGGAGAGGATAACCTTTCCAATGGAGCCAGTCCCATGTCAAAACACCTTCTGAGTCGACGCGAATCGTCAAAAAAAAAATCAAGTACGGAATTTGTCAGGTGCTGCGCCACCGTATTGGGCCATTGGGCCATGTATCAAGTCTAAGTCCATTATTTTTGTAACTTAGGGTTAGGTCACGACATCAACACCCACTTGGACGTCCTCCCACCTATATATACTCCATAGTAGCCACCATGAACAATTGGGTTTTGCTTAGATCAATAATATCGCCGTTCTTCGGTTTGTGAGACCCCAACTTCGCGATTTCAGATCGTGTCTACCTTGTTCTTGCTTGTGTTCTCGGTTGCACTTGCAAGGATTAGCCTTCTTGGCGAGGTCAATCGTGTGAAGCATGGTTGATAACCAACGGAGCGGTGGTGTAGTGATTGCAGGGGCTGTTCGTGTTCTACTCGAGAGCCTCAGATCATCAACGTCGAGATCTCGATCAATCGACTTACCCATTACCTTTCGGAACATCGGGACCAATTTTCCTATCACCTAGTGATGATTCTTGTTCCTCATCTGACTTATTATATGTAAAATTGTCCTCCCTAAGAAATGCACATACCTCCACACTCGATAAACTTGAACGTGAAATTGAAAAGAACAAAAACCTTGCTGCACTTAATATTGGAAACTTAAAAGATGCTTCTTGTTCTACAATTGATTTGAAATGTTCTAGTTGTGATGATCTTGATAAGAAACTGCAAGATGCTATGAATGAGATTTCTGTTTTGAACAATTCTTTATGTGCTCATAAAGTTAAATATTGTTCCGATTGCAAATTAAAAGGAAAAACTTGATGTGAAAACTGTATACAATTGTCTAAGAAACTTGATGACATGAATAGGAGACTAGAGCAGTTTTGTATTGGGAACAAAAATCTAAACTTGCTACTGAATTCATCCAAATCTTGCAATGATAAAACTGGTCTAGGTTTTGATTCTCATTCTCATGCTAAAGCACATCCACCTAAAATTGTAAAGTCAATAGGAATTTGTTTGATTAAAACATTTCCTAAACCAAAAGAGGTGGTTTTTAAATCTGCAGGAGTGTTTTCACATTCGGGTTCAAATAAACATACTACATGCTCATCTAGACATGAACACAAAGTTAAATTTCATCGTACCTAATGTGGTAGAGATGGTCATGTCATAGATTTTTGTTATAGACTAGCTAAAAACATAAAAAGGAAAGAATACAAGCTAGATCTCATAACTCTCATGCAAAATTTGTTGCACATACTAAACCGAATGTAAGGAACATGCAACCTGCTGTTATGAGTCTAAAACATTCAAAGTTTACCTCTGGACCTTCTGTTTTTGACTCCAGAGCTACTAATTTTTGTGCTACACAAGTAACACCTTATAGGTCAGTAGTTAAGAACAAAAAATCTTGAACTTTGACTCATAAACCTGCTGTTTTATCTCAGCTTTTTCGTGTTTTTCCTGTTGCACGTCGTGTGACTCAATACTTGATTCCTAAATGCTTTTTGACTAAACTCAGTATTAAGTCATCGAAGTATTGTTCTTCTATGTAGATTACACGCTTGAGGAAGGAGAACATTTGGATTGTGGATTCAGGTTGCTCACGCCACATGACCGGTAACAAAGAATGGTTCTCCTCCCTCTCTTTTGTGTCACGTGTAGAGAATGTTACTTTTGCCGATAATTCTTTAACTCCTATAACTGCTAAGGGCTCGGTTAGAGTAAATGATCACTACACTTTGAAGGATGTGGCACTTGTTAAAAATTTGAAATACAACTTGCTTTCTGTTTCACAACTGCTAGATGCAAATTTGGAAATTATTTTCACTAAAAATTGCTGCAAAGTTGTAAATTCAAATAGTGAGCTTATTTTTAACATGTCTCGGTTTGGAAGAGTTTTTAAAGCTGATTTTGATATTTATTCCTCTAAGCATAGGTGTATAGTTGCTAATGATTCAAAGGACTTATATTTTTGACATCGTAGACTTGGTCATGTAGGCTTTGATCATCTAACGCGTGTTAGTGCTCTTGATCGCATACGTTGGCTGCCTAAGCTTAAAGGGGACAAAGAAACTGTGTGCTCTTCTTGTAGACATGCTAAGATGGTTGCAAGTTTATGTACTCCTCTCACAGTGATCATGACAAGTGAACTGGGCCAACTTTTGCACCTTGACACCGCATGACCTTGACATGTTCAATCATTTGGAGGTAAATGGTATGTTCTTGTGATTGTTGATGATTATTCTAGATACTCTTGGTTTTACTTTATGGCATCTAAGAATGAAGCTTTAGTCACTTTAGAACTTTATTTCTTAGATTATAAATTGATCACCCAGGAACATTAAAAGCAATTAGAAGTGATAACGGAACCTAATTTAAAAAATCAATCTTTTGATCACTTTTGTGCTGAAAATGGAGTAGAGCATCAATTCCCTTCACCATATGTACCTCAACAAAACGGTGTTGTAGAAAGAAAGAACAGAACCTTAGTTGAGATGGCTAGGACTATGCTTGATGAATATGAAACTCCTATTAAATTTTGGGCTGATACGATTGCAACCGCTTGTTATGTCTCAAATCATGTTTTCTTGCGCGCTAAGCTAGGTAAAACACCATATGAGCTCCGATTTGGACATAGGCCTAGTGTTACACACTTTCGGGTCTTTGGTTGCAAATGCTTTGTTAAGAGACAGTGTAATCTTGATAAATTTGAACCTAGATTCATTGATGGCATGTTTCTTGGTTATCCATCTCATCATAGAGGCTACTGTGTGCTTCTACTTGACACTAACACTATTGTGGAGACTTGTGAGGTGTCTTTTGATGAAGCTAGCCCAAGTACTAGCTCAAACATTGCAGGTACGGATCCATATCCTCAGGGGGAGGGTATCTTCGAGGAAGAAGAAGAGTTGGTGATATTGTCTGATAGTTCCGAAGCTGACACGTGTCTGGCTCTGAACTTTGAACAAGCTACGACTATCATCTCTGCTGATCCTGATCGTCCACAAGCCACAAGCTCATCAATCATCGATGAACATGATGAAGAAGAAGAAGCTTGTGAGACTTCTGTTCCACTACAGATTTACAAGAATCATCCCCCACGACAGATAATTGGAAGCTTGCATGAATGAGTTACAAGATACAGGTTTTCTGACCCCAATTTTCATGCACATTCTTCTTTTGTTGCATCTTTTGAACCCAAAGATATATCACACACACTCACTAATGAATCTTGGACTATTGCCATGCAAGAAGAGTTAGAAAACTTTGAAAGAAATAATGTTTGGAAACTTGTACCTCCACATCAAGATCACACTTTAATTGGAACTAAATGGGTGTCTAAAAATAAACAAAGTGAGGATGGGGTTGTGATTAGGAATAAGGTTAGATTGGTTGCTCAAGGTTTCACACAGATAGAAGGTCTATATTTTGATGAAACTTTTGCTCCTGTTGCTAGATTAGAAGCCATAATAATTTTGTTAGCTTTTGCTGCATCTAAAGGTTTCAAGTTATATCAAACGGATGTAAAAAGTGCTTTTGTTAATGGCTACATAAATGAGGAGGTTTATGTTAAGCAACCACCTGGTTTTGAAAATCCAGATTTTCTTAATCAAGTTTTCAAACAGACTAAAGCCCTGTATGGTCTGAAACAAGCTCCTAGAGCATGGTATGATAGGTTAAAAACGTTCTTACTTGAAAAAGGGGTTTATCATGGGCAAGGTTGATACAACTCTTTTTGTGCTTAAGAATGGCAATGACTCATTATTCGTTCAAGTGTATGTGGATGATATTATCTTTGGTTGTGCTTCTCATGATCTTTTGTCCAAGTTTTTAGCAATGATGAGTTCAGAATTTCAAATGAGTATGATGGGTGAACTCACTTACTGTTTGGGGTTGCAAATCAACCAAACCGAGGAAGGTACCTTTGTGCATCAAACAAAGTATACAAGGGACCTTCTCAAGCACTTCAACATGGACAAAAGCAAGCATCTTTGGACACCAATGGGAGCAACATCAACGCTTGAACTTGATGAATATGGTGAACCCGTGGATCAAAAAGAATATAGAAGCATGATTGGATTACTTTTGTACCTCACGGCATCAAGACCAGACATACAATTCAGCGTATGTCTTTGTGCATGGTTTCAATCTTCCCCACGTGATTCACATCGTGAAGCCATCAAGAGAATTCTCAGGTACTTACATGGAACTCAAGAATTTGTCTTTTTTTTTTCCTTCTTCTCAACCGTTACTTTGAAAGATTTTTTGGATGCTGATTTTGGGGGTTGTAGGATTGATAGGAAAAGTACTTCCGGTTCTTGTCATTTTCTTGGTAATTCACTTGTTGCTTGGTCCTCGAGAAAACAAAACTCAGTTGCACAATCCACAACCAAAACTGGATATGAAGCTGCTTCTAGTGCTTTCTCACAAATTCTATGGATTGTTTAAATACTTAAGGACTATGGGGTTGATCTAGATAGTGTTCCACTGTTTTGTGATAACACTAGTGCCTTTGCATTGCTAAAAACCCCGTGCAACACTCTGGAACTAATCAAAATTATATTAGGTATAAATTTCTCCGTGATAATATTAAAAAAGAAACATTGTGCTTCACCATGTCGATACCGAACAATAATTGGCTGACATTTTCACAAAACCTTTGGATTTTTCACTCATTTTTGTTACATTTGTAGTGAAATAGGGGTTATGAATCCTCATGGCTTAAATTGAGGGGGAGCTTTCAAATTTGGGATCTGAATTTAAAAATACCATGAGCATAATATTTCATACATATATGACTTTGTGATTCCTTTTACATGCTGAAAGTTCTTACTCGTGTTATACATTTTGTAGTTTTTGCCAGGACTAGTAATTGGAATATTTACTTACACTAAATCTGGTCATGATTGAACTTTCTTGCTGTTTTGAACCTGTTGCATGATCACAAGTGCTTTTAATCATAATGAATTAATGAAGTAATCCACTCACATGTTGAGTTTTATGAACAAATATAAATTGAGAAAGGTCAAGAAAATATGCATGCATCACACTTCTTCTTTTGAGATGGCTTATCATTGCACTTAGATATGAACTTGGAAGAAGTTGTGTAAGTCTAAAACCATGTCCTTAAGCTTCTGATTGTCAAATTACATAGGCTTGGATTGGTTGGTTAGAATAAGGCAGATGTGCATATAATCTCTTGCAAATATCATATGATCAAAATTTGTGCTTAAAAAAAATGCAGCAACAAGTATCATGCCTTCAAGTTTTGAAATAGTTAAGTTTGTGAGATCATGACTTGCTTAAATTGAAAATTACATTTGATCTCTAGCATGGCTTACACTACTTTATGTATCTCATTGTTGTGGTAGTGTAAGTTACTTGATAGTATGACTTGGATGAGCCTTGTTTTATATGTATATGTTATAATGTGCTCATAACAAATTAAAATTTCTCTTTTGAACCTTGCTGAATACATTGTCAAAGGGGGAGAAGTATGCAAGGGGGAGAAATTTATTTCTATCTTTCTATCTCATTTTATTTTCAAAAATGAAGAGAAATTGTTTTCAAAATTTTTCATGCCAATGTTCAGATTTTAAGTGGTGTTGCCAAGGCATTCATCAAGGGGGAGATTGTGAGACCTATGTGTGTTGAATACATTGGCTATGGCGATAAAAGTTTTGAATACTTCCAAAACACCTTTATCATCAAGGTCTGACTCTAGGTCTGAGCTCTAGCAAGGTCCAACGATAAGTCTGGCTTGTTTTGGATAGCTCCGGCAAGGTCTGATTTAAGGTCCGACTTGCTTTGGCTAGGTCTGACTTCTTTGTCTAGGTTCGACTAGCTTTGGTTAGCTCCAGTTCTAGGTCCGACTAGCTTTGGCAAGCTCCGACGCTAGGTCCGACTAGCTTTGGTTAGCTCCGGCGCTAGGTCCTGCTAGCTTTAGTATGTTCCGGCGCTAGATCCTTTTAGTTATGGTAAGCTCCGGTTCAAGGTCTTGTTAGCTTTGGCATGGTTCAGAGCTTGATCGCAGTGGTTCTGCTTTTAATTTGTAATATTTCGAACTTGCTTTTTGGATTATGGAAAGTTTGCATAGTTTTCTTTTACTAAGTTTTTGGTGTGGTTTGGTGGTTATGTTTGATATCTTCTTGTCAAGGTTTGCAACATATTTATGTTAGGTTCTCATGTAAGGTGTTGTGGTTATCAAAACTAATGAGAGTCAGCATGAGGACTTGTGCTCAGAAGTATTGGTTGTTTATTCATGTGCAGGTGTTGCTTGAGTCCAAGACATGGCTAGTGACGGGATCCATTGAACTAGTCTTAGGGAGAAGATGGGCTTCAACAACGAAGTTCGGGAGGAATTGTGGTTGAGTTGATTGGGAGGTTGCACAACATATTTGAATCAAGAACAATGCATATGAAGGTATTGTTGATGTTGTTGGAAGATGTTTGCACGTGTGGAAGGAGTGCATGGATGTGGCTACATGGTTCCGAGGTGTGATAAAGAGATGTGGACGTAAAGAATTGGTCGGAAAGGTCCAACCGACTAGGTTATGGACTCGGGCTGTGGCTGAGTAGTGTTTGACTCAAATGTGGAAAGTTTTGAGTTGGTTATGATAGGATTTCGTGTGGGTCACGAATTTGAGTTGTTTTAGGAATGTGGGATAGGTTCTTAAGGTGTTTAGATGTCTTAGGATTGCTTCTATCTACGTATAGAAGAGTCTTGAGCAGTTATGGAAAGTTTCGATTTGTGAATTGAGTAGGATTAGAGTCCTAGTTATGCTTGGGTTGGCCTAAGGGCTGGTTATATAAGCATGGGAAGCCAGATCATGTGGCAGAGGACTTTGGGGCTGTTCCTTGTGAGTTTTGATCAATAAAATTCGTATTCTAAAGGAACTTCTTTGCCTTGTTCGTCTGACTTGGTTTCATCAAGTCTTTCTCGTCGAGTTTTTGCACAACACTACCTTTCTTCGGTGGTTTTATCATTACTCAAGTTTTACAGATCCGATTGATGTGGTTTTTATTGGGTTGTCTTCGAAAATTTATTTTCTATCATATGTGAAAATTTCACGGTCATTGGATTTGTGGTTTCTGATCTACACGAGTTTCTTTGCAGTGTTCCAGAGCTGTTTTTCTCGGGTAGGAAAGATTGACTTTTGTTTGATCTTTTGATCGTAACTTGAGTTTCTCTCAACGGATTTTCGTGATTCCTGTTGTGACATCTTCATGACTTGATTCTCTACAATATATACTAGTTTTGTCACAGTTGAACACGTTTAAATTAGTCGCACGCATGGTTTCTTTAACAAATCGTTTTTCTGCTGAGGGGTGTTTCATTGCTTATGCTGAAAAGTTTTGATCTAGCATTCACCCCCCTCTGGTAGCTTTACACGTGATATTCGATCCTACACAAATGCAATCAAAATAAAAAAAACTTTGAGTTGGATTTTGAGCAAGGGTGCTTCAATGAAGAGCAAGAGAAACAATTTGAGCAAGAGTGACTTTGGGGATGTATGAAATGAGGTGAGGTGTGAAGAGAAGAGCTCCTCACGGCCACCATTTATAGTGTGCAATCCCCAACGGTCACTAGGGAACCAAATGTAGCCGTTGGAGGAGAGAGAGACAAAATGGCTCTTTCCCCTAGTCGGCTGAGCAGGGAGGTCAGCCGACCTGACAGGTGGGCCCCCCTGTTCTCCCTTTTGGCAGGTGGCTCCCCAACGGCTATGGAATCAACACTTTGGTGAAATACCACTTTTGCAGCTCAGAAATTTTTTTAAAAATAAAAATTTCTTTTTCAAAACCCAACAATTTTCTATTTGTTAAAAATAAAGAAATAAAAATGATAGATGAGAATATAAGATTCTCAACTTACTAAGAAAATCAAATATGAAGTGGAAGAATCAAAATAAATGGGTAAATCCAAATAAAAAGAAGAAAAAAACAAGAAAAAGAATAACTACCAATTTAACCTATTGGCTAGGTCTCACCACCATCCGATGAGATGGACATTCCTCCTTCTTCACTTCTTGACATTCGGGCCTGGAGGGATGGGTTCGAACGGCTTGTCTTGCCTCTTCTGTCATTCCTTCTTTGGTGGCTTGGTGGACTTGAGCCTTTGGGAAGGCCCAGACTTCTCCGTCTTCTTGGAGTGTCGGCATGTAAAATAAGACGGGTTTTCTGCATAGATCAAATTCCTCATGAATGCAATGAGCGGGTCCACCTTTGGAGGTGTGATTTCGACCTCCTGAATGTGCTTAACATTTGTCCCATACTTGATACGGATCATGGAGAATTGCTCCAACATGGGGTGAAAGTTAAACTTCTCATCCTAGCCATTGATATGGAAGTGGATTTCTCTATCTCCCACATCTGTGCGAGCCATCGCGGTGCTTAGATACGTGCGCCCAAGAATGAGCGGCGTATCCTTCTCAACCTCCATGTCGAGCACCACAATGTCCACGGGTATGAAGAAGTTCCAGATTTTCATCGAGACATCTTCGGCAATACCCACCAGATAATGGACTGAGGAATAAGCCAGTTGGAGCTGCGTTGGTGTTGGAGTAA
Source organism: Tuctoria greenei (assembly GCA_036927565.1). Taxonomy (NCBI): domain Eukaryota; kingdom Viridiplantae; phylum Streptophyta; class Magnoliopsida; order Poales; family Poaceae; genus Tuctoria; species Tuctoria greenei. The sequence continues at coordinate 104,474,462 of JAYESD010000003.1, read as the reverse complement.
GCTCAGTGACGTTCAGCTGGTCAAAAACCACCTTGGGCATCATACTCACACTTGCTCCAAGGCCACAAAGGGCCTAGTCATAGTGGTGTGTGCCAATTGAGCATGAGTTTGTAGGACATCTAGGGTCCTTCAACCAGTTGCCTCCTGGTAGAGAAATCATATTGGCACTTTCCACAGGAGGTTCGGGCTGTCCTGGCATCTTGCCATTTTCCATTGGAGGAACAACAGCTGCCAGTTGAGCCAACTGAGTCTCCAACATCTTGTTGAAACTCAATTGATTCCTGAAGGCCGAGGATAGTCCTTCAATCTTGGCATCAATGCCCTCTAGGGTCTTGTCATTAGCCGATAGCTTCTTGGATAGAGCATCATTGAGTTGGCTAATTGCAAGTTTTCTCGAGTTGTACTGATTTCTATTGTTGCCATTGTTGTTGTACCCTACTTAGAAGAATGGACGTGGCTGGCCCCACCCTTGACCCCCTAGACGACAACCATTGTTGTTTCCATTGTTGGATAGGTATAGGGCATCCTCACGGGTTTCTGGATAGTCATTGCCTAAATGGCCCGTGTTGCCACAGACTTCACAAGTGATGTGAGAGTCTAAGGCATAGGCATTGCCGCATACTTCACCATTGCCTTGTCCATCAATTTTCTTCATAAGGAGGTCCAATTTAGCAGCGATCATGTCCATCTCCTTCAAGGTGTGCATGCCTCACTGGCGGGTATGGAGATGCTCATTGCTCCAAACCATGTTTGACACCATCTTCTCAATCAAAAATTTAGCTTTGGGCACCATTAATGAGAAGAAGGCACCTCTAGCAGCAGCATCAACATGGTCACGGGCGGAAGGGATCAACCCATTGTAGAAGTTTCGGATTATGAGCCAGTCATCCATCCCATGGTGGGGACAGGCTAGGATGTACTCCTGAAGCATTTCCCAAGCCTCGGGAATAGATTCCTTGGCATCTTGCTGCAAGCTGGAAATTCTTCCGCGTAGGCCATTAGTCTCGCCTAGCAGAAAAAATTTGGCGAGGAATGTTGTAGAACATTGCTACAGCATTTCAGTTCGCGTAGAACCACTGTTTCGCTCTTCCAAGAAGAGAGAATAGGAACAACCTAAAACTGACATCATCACAAGATACAGCCTTTATCTTAAAAGTACTGCAGATATCAAGGAACTATTGCAGGTGGGCACTTGCATCCTTGTTAAACTTCCCACAAAATGGGTTGTCTTGCACCATAGTAATTAGGCAAGTCTTGATTTCGATGTTCACGTCTCTCGTGTTAACAGTGGGCCCAACAGGCACATTGTTAGCCGAGGGAGCCAAACTAATGAAGGGTCTTCTGGGCCATTGGTGTTTCGGTTGTTAGTGCGGTTGTGCTGGCTTGCTTTGCCACTCAACTCTTCTGAGCGGTTATTACATGAGGTCGATCTCTCAGAAGGGATTCAGAATCTACAACAAAGTTTTCTGGCAAGCGGAAACCAGACATACACTACCCTGTTTTCACATAAAATGCGAAAACAAAGAGGGGTCATCCTACTAGTACCTACGAAGGTCATATCCTATTCACTCAATCATGCAATACTTCGGTTGCCTTCCCATGCAACGGCGCCAGAAATGCTTGCTGATATTTCCTACCACTACTAACAATTCATCCCTAGTAGTGGTGCCATAAATGCTTGTTGGTAGGTTTTGATTCTTAAATGAACGTCCGCAAGAGCACGAAAACTATCGATGAAGCATTTACCCTTTAAATAGTATCCCCAAGGGGTGTCATTTATATTTTCCCAAAGGAAGGCTAGATGGAAGTAAAACAATCATCAAGTGGAAAGGCTTAGGTTGGTTTAGGTAGGGTTCTAGCAAGGATGGGTTAAATGATAAGTTGAGGTAGTGTGACACACACAAGAGCATTCTATCCTAAAAGGATAAATGAGGTAATAGAGGAACTAGGCTAAGAGTTAGGTTGAGACTCCTCCTATGCTTCTAATGTACATATACAAAGCCTAAGTTAGTTCCCACCACCAAAAGCACGCAAATCAGTCACCCATGACCACTTCAAGCCGGGAGAAGCCACCACGTGGAGTTTGACCGAGAAAGGCACTAGGAACTAGTCGGCCGACCCCCCTAGTCGGCCGACCTGGTCCTAGCCTCTTTTGCGGTGTGCTATATCTGGGTGACTGACAGTTGGGTCCCATTAACTGATATTGGTGCTACACCGTTGGATGGCCTCAGATACTTCTATTTGTGGGCCATTTGATCCATGTGGTGCCATGTGTCGTCGATTGATTGGATGGAATGATATTTTATAGGATCCAACCCCTTGTTTCACTTCATTTTCACATAGAAGCCTTGCATGCACTACTTTCTCCAAGGACATGTGGAAATAGGTTAAATAGAAAGGTGATGTGTGCAAGAAATTTCAATTCCTTCACATAATTGAGTTAGATTGATGGAATAAATTGGTGTATAACAGCCAACAACAGTGTGAGACGTTGAGTTTGACCGAGAAAGGTGGGAAGAACAGGTCGGCATAACCACCTGTTTGGCCGACCTGGTAAACCCTACAAATGGGATGTGCTTTCTCCAGGTGGATGGCAGGTTGGTCCAATGGCTGTTTCTGGCCGCTACGCCATTGGATCTCCTTGGATACTCCTGTAAGTGGGCCATTTGATCCATGTGCTTCCACATGTCACAGTCTGATTGGCTGGGAAGATATTCTTTAGGATCCACCTCCTTCTTTGACCTCAATTCTGTATAAGATACCTGCATGCACCATTTCCTCCAAGTACAAGTGGAACTAGGTTTTTTCTAACGATGTTTTGTGTATGAGATATTCATTACTTCAAATAATTGAGTTATATTGACGGTCAAAATTGGTATACAATGTTAGTCAACAAACTCTCCCAAGCTTACCCTTTGCTCGTCCCGAGACAAGATAAAGACTTAGGTTGTTGATCATGAGTTGCTATAATGTCTTATTTTGCAAAAGTATCAAGTGCACAATAAAGTATTCTACCTTGCATTGAATAAATTATCTATGGTACCTCACCCTTTTTCTTAGCTTTATGGGCTTATGCTTCATCCTTTTCTGGGGTGGTTGAAGGACAGAACAACAAATGAGCATGCATCACCTAATGTATGAGTTCCACTCAAATTTTTGGAGAATTTCAAATGGTGTTTGGAAGTGCATCAAATGATGCACTCAATCACTCCTTGTGGGAAGTGGTATTTGTATCCTCACCAAGGCAATGCCTTTCTTGTCCTACATCTAAATAAGGCTTGTATGTGGAGCTTGGTAGGGATCAAGAGTAGGCATATTTGCAACATATTTGCTAAGTCAAAAGATTAAGCCTTAGGAGAAATACTTTTGATCAAGATTTGTGCAACTGTGATAGAATATTTGTGGAGTGGAAATATGAAGATGACTCTTTTGTATGCACTCTCTTTTTGTGAGGATGAAACATGGCTACTTATTCTTTTTTTTTCTCACGCTCTTGTACGTGAGCATGCATTTTATTTTTCTTGTAGCCCTGTCTTCTACTCCTCTTTTCAAATAATTTTGACAGAGCATTATGCATGAAAAACATGGAGTATCTTTTTGGTGGTGGAATGGTATGATAAAATTTTGATAACTTCTAGTGTAGAAGTTTAGCATTTGCCCGTGTAATCATGATCTTAAAAGCATGAAAAGATTCTCACATAGATCTATACTAGTTTGACCAGGCTCCGTGTGAAGGCAAATAGCATATGCATAAGGTTTAGCTAATTCAACTCATCATATGGCTTTGTTAGGAATTTCTATCGAATGAGGAACTCCCATTTTAAATTTCTCCATGAAATCAAGTGTCACTTTCAACTGGCATATTAGCAGCTCTTATCCCTATATCATATCTTACAACAACCTAGAATTGGACTTAGCTTTTGCTACCCACAATTTCCAAGTTTCAGGCAAGAATATTCTAGGCCAATAAACCCAATACTTGGAGAATACTAAGTTGTATGTAAGGGACTAGAGAAAAATAAACAGGGCAACTATTCATCATTTCAACTTATGCAAAGTAAAAACATTCTTACCACAAATCCTTTATTTTATTAACCTAATTTCTACTACATTATTTTATATTTTATTTTATTTTTTAGATGCAAATGTGGTGGAAAGAAAGAAATATAATAAAGGAATGCAAATGGGATGTGATACAAGTTACCTCATGTGGGGGTCCTCCCCCAAGCTTGTTCTTGGTCATGGTTCGCGATAGGGGCTGAAACCCTAACGACAGATGTAGGCCATGAGGTTGGCCTAACCTTGTTGCAGAATGGCTTTTGCATTGGAAGGTTGAGTATCGATTTTGGGTTGATCTCCATGGGTTCCATGAGCGTGGTCGAGGAGAGTGTTGTCGGCGTCACAAATCCACACCTCAATGTTTCCATGGGTTGGATGTACCTTGTTATTCCTTGGCTAAGGTAATGATAACCTTTGGCTACAAAGGAATGACGTGCACTCAACATGCATTCAGTGTGTTCCGTCATTCTTTGCCTAAGGTGTATCAGAACTTCTAACGGTAAAGGAATAACTTGTACCTCTCATGCATTGAGTGTGTAATATACGTTCTTACCATAAGGTAATGATAACCTTTAACCACAAAGGAATGACATGTACCCAACATGTGTTGGGTATGATCTGTTATTCCTTGGCTAAGGTACAACATACCTATAACAACAAAGGGATGACGTGCACTCAACACGGGTTGAGTGTGATCCATTGTTGCTTGGCTAAGGTATATCTTCTAGCCACATAGGAACAACTTGCACCTAAATATACATTGGATGTGATCTTTTCATTCCTTGGTTAAGGTACATCATACCTTTCAGACACAAAGGAATATATTACATCCAATGATGGTGGCAATTCCCATAGCTTAATTGAGTGCTTAGAAGAGTTGAGAGCATAATGCTCTCACATATTCGTAGCAGCCAATTGCTTGCTCATGGAGGGTTTCCATGTCAAATCTCCGGCCTCATATAGTTATGATTGACATTCGGGCTTAATTTCCGATATGTGGCAACCATCCTAATTTACTCGTTGGCCAAGAGATGTTGAACTGGAATCCTCTTAGGGTTTCCAACAATTGAATCTTTGAATGCCTACATAGTAATATTACTCCTGCAAGCATCCCCTCTATGATATAGAGGGATGGTTAGCTTCCGATATTTGTACAAATGAATTTTTGGCTTAGGTAACCAAATCTTCATTTGTACGTACGGGGAAGAACAAGAACAAAGATGCATTGGGTCCAATTTCATGTGTATTCATGAAAAATGTATTATTCATTGATAAGAGAGGGGCTTCATGGATAAATCAATTTGCACATTTCCTAAAGCTCCTACTCATAGCAATGCAAGTGATATAAATACACTATATGGATCCCTTCATCTTGTAAAGTTTTCTAACCATCATAGCTTTTGACATAAGAGCAAATGTTATCATTTGGATCATGACAAACAAGATTTTCAATTTTATCCTCCTGAATATTTTTTTAATTTCTTGCCTAGGAATTTGAAATTTAGTGATTCATGCATGAATGAATTTCCAATAAAAATTATGGACATCACTATTTCCATGTTGCTACATACCAATTCAGTCATTAAGTCATTCCATAAGCATTACCTAGGAAGAAAATGTCTAAGTCAATTTTAGCAATGCTTATGAAATTCTAGGTACTTGTTTAAATTTATTCCTATGTAAGGTGACATTCATTTTTGAAGATTCAAAAATAGAAATGCCAAAACTTACTCTCGTGAGGATGTGTGAGAATTGAATGATGAGAAGGTGTGAACATTCCTTACCAATGTAAGCAAAAAACATACAATCTTAATGCAATTCAAACGACAGAAAATTTTGAACTTGTACCTCAATTGAAGAGCGGTCCGGGTTGAAGGTCGTTGTGTGAGAAACACACAACCATGGATTTTGGTGTATCCTTCATGTTCAATGTCTCTTGCCAAGTTGAGGTTTGAGTTGAATGAGCTTCATCTTGCTCCTTCATCGGGCCACCATATTGAGCATTCTTCCACCATGAACAGAAAATGAGATCGGTGGAGGGATATGCACTTGAATTTTACGATGGGCTTTATTAGGCCTTCCATCATTTTTACAAATTTTTTTCTGGCTGCATTAAAATCAAGAACAAACAAAACAACTCAAAAACGGGTTAGTTAGCTCAAAAGCATGTTGTACCCTTTGTAAAATTGTTTTGCCCAGCTTAAAACACCTTGTTAATGCAATGAATATTATGGGAAATATTTTTAGTCTGAATTAGGAAGATGAATTCAAACGGTTATGCAAAAGGTTCATATCCAAATAAATATATTTCCTAATTCAAAAGTTTAATTTATGATGGTTGGAACTTTTATTTTCCAACATGCAAGTGTGAAAATTCAAACATGTTAAATGCAAATGCAAAGATTGATGGTAAATTCAAATATGCAATTGAGAAAACAAACCAATTAACCTATTACCAAGGACTCACCGAAATTTTGAAGTCCTATGAGTGGGACTTACCTCCTTCCTTTTTAGTTCAATTATTTGTTTGTACCATCCCGAAGTTGAAGATGTGGACAACTTCTCCTGCTTGACATGCCAAAATTACTTTGGTTGTCATTTGGACATGTGGACCACATGGGGGCCCTAGCCTCTTCGTCGTCTTGATGAAGACTTGTTGATGTTGCAACGGCTTATCCCTTTTTAAGATATTCTCTTATGAGCATGGTGAGGCTTGTCCTTCTTTAGAGGTGCCACTTCAACCTTCTTGACATTCCTTAGAGTTAAGCCATACTTTGATCAAGGATCAAAGGTTTCCTTAGGCATGATGACATGTGGACTCCACAATCAAACAAGAAACGCTTCATCCACAATGTCACTTGCCCTAGGTTGCATGGGCTTGGTCAAAGGGTTGGGATCCCAACAAGTGATTGTGGATATCTTGGATCTTGAATGCCTTTCATTTTTTTGTCCTAGGCCAAGGGCTTCATGTAATCTTGATTTCGTGATTGGCCATGGACAATGATTCCCCAAGTGGCCAATGTTGACACGAATTTTCACAAGTCATGTGAATATCCATGGCTTGGATCATCCGAACACTTCTCCATTGGCTTGATCTCCATGATACTTCGATGGGAGGTGTAGTTCCTTAGCTAGCATTTGCACCCTATGAAGTGGTGTGCATGTCAGGCTAATGGAACTAGAGCGTTCTTCAATCTACCCCTTGAGTGGATATCATCTTCTCATCTATGATGAATGAGAATAAGACTCCTTTAGCTCCAGCACGAATGTGGTCATGGATTGATGGAGCCAACCCATGCCATGAGTGTTGGATGAAGGGCCAACAATCCATCCCATGGTGGAGGCAAACGAAGAACTCTTGGAGCCTTCGCCAAGCTTGGGGATGGATGACTCTCGCTCCTACTCAAAGTTGAAATTCTTCCACGAAAGGCTCTAGTGTTGCCTAGCAGACATTTGTTGAGGTATGTTATGAATCATCTTGTAGTTGAGCACTTGCGTCCTCGTGGGCCATCCCATGAAATGGGTTAGCCAACACTACCCTATTTTCACACAAAAGGAGAAAACAAACAAGGGTAATCCTGTCTAATAACTATTAGTACCTATAGCTTAATAACAAGTGATAGCTATCCTTTACTTCCTTTGCCTTCCCCGGCAACATCGCACAAAATGCTTGTAGATAGTTCTTAACACCACAAATCATCTCTAATAAGAGATGAGGTCTGCAAGCTCACGAAAGATACTGTTGTAGCATTTCACCCATGAGTATTCCCAGGGGTATCGTATTTATTCCGCAGGAAGGAAATGGAGTAAAGTAAACACTTCTCTAATGATCAAGCTATGGAATACTAATCAATTACCAACACATGGGTAAGTGGATAATATGGGTAGTGTGACACACACCTAAGCAATCTTTGTGCGCATTGATCTTTGTGCGAGCTATGTACGAAATATTTGGAGAGCTAATTGGAGACTTGGTGGAGGTGTACGTCGATGACATCATTGTGAAGATCAAGAACAAGGAGTCACTCCTTGACAATTTGCAAGCTGTCTTCGACAAGCTGCGCATTACGCGCATTAAGCTGAACCCAAACAAGTGCATCTTCGGGGTTAGCTCCGGAAAGCTCCTTGGTTTCTTGGTAACTCACCGAGGAATAGAGGCAAAGCTGGTGAAGATCAAGGCTATTGAAGATATGCGGCCCCCAGCCCGCATCAAGGACGTCCAGAAGTTGACAGGATGTCTGGCCGCGCTCAGCCGGTTCATTTCAAGACTAGCAGAGTGGGCACTTCCCTTCATCAAGTTATTGAGGAAGACCAGACCATTCCATATGTCTAAATAAGCAAAAAAGTCGTTCCAAGAGCTCAAGCATCTCATCACCACACTACCAATCTTAGTAGCTCCAAACCCTGGCGAGCCTCTACTTCTTTATATTTTAGCAACCACAGAAGTTGTCAGCATGGTCCTGGTCATGGAAAGACCAGAGCCACATCCAGTTCAGGATCCTAGACTCCTCCGGGAGGGTCCAGAACTACCTAAAGCCGAGTCTAGGTCCCATCCCCCAGGCACGAATCTTCAATAAGGAATGCTAGAAGATCAACCTCGGTCATCTGAGAGAGTTCTCACTACTGTTCAAGAAGATCCGGACCCCTCAGGGAGGATCTGAGTTGAACAAGAAGAAGTTCTGGGCCCCTTCAGGAAGGTTCAGAAAACTCAACAAGAAGGATAGGACCCCTCAGGGAGGGTCCGGGTCGATGGAGAGGAAGCTCTGGGCCCCTCCAAGAGGGTCCAGATCGTCCAGCGCCCAGTCTACTTCATCAGTGCCAATACTAGATACATCGAGGTGTAGAAGCTGCTTTATGCAGTTCTTATTGCCTCAAGGAAGCTTTGTCATTATTTCCAAGCCCACAAGATATCGGTGGTAACTTCTTATCCACTACGTGCTATACCGCATAACCCTAATTCTATTGGGAACATTGCCAAGTGGGCAGCGGAGCTGGCAGAATTCGATCTCGAATCGTGCCGCGACAAGCAATCAATAGTCAGGCTTTGGCTGACTTCAGGGCAGAGTGGACTCCCTCTCCATCAATTCCTGGGGGCCCTAGTGAGCAGAAGCCGGAACCCAAGGTCCCGGTCTTCACCGAGCCTCGCCGAACTCTCTACTTTGACGGTTCCATGCAGAAGCAGGGGGCCGGAGCTGGAATCCTCCTCCTCGCTCCGACCGGGGAGAAGGTCAAATATATGGTTCACCTTGACTTCAAGGCGACCAACAACATGGCAGAGTATGAAGCTCGCATCTACGGGCTCAACGTGACACTATCTTATGGTGTCAAGCAGCTGCTAGTGAAGGGTGATTTGCAGCTAATCATAAAGCAAGTCAGAGGCGAATGCTGCTGCAATAACCCCCAACTAGCTGCATATCTCCTTGAAGTCCAGAGGCTCCAGAAGGACTTCGAAGCCCTAGATCTCCACCATATTCAGTGTCTCCATAATGCTGAAGCTGACGAACTCTCGACAAAGGCCTCAACCGAAGCACCGGCTCCCGATGGAATTTTTGTTCGGAGGTTTTCAAGAACAATAACTCAGTCCGTCAAACTGAGCGAAGGGGGCGAGACCAGCACCTCGAAGCTGGCGGTCCCGATGGCCCTGTTACCATGGCGTCCACCAAGGGTCGTAGGGGCTGCAGGAAGCTTCGAGGAACCCAGCAAGCAAGATTCAGAAGCTCAAGTTAGCTCTGATGCATGGATTTTGGAGATCCGGAGCTACTTGAAGGACAACATCCTTCCTGAAGACAGTGTATCCGCTGACCGAATCGTCAGATTGGCTAAAAGATACACGCTAATAGAAGGGGATCTCTATCGGTGCGGTGCCAACAGCGTCCTAATGCGGTGCATTGCAAGGGAAGAAGGCTATGAACTCCTCGCGGAGATCCATGGAGGCGAGTGTGGGAACCACACATCTTCTTGCACGCTGGTCGGCAACGCCTTTCGGCACGGTTTCTACTTGCCTACATCACTCTAGCACGCAGTGGAGTTGGTGAAAAAGTGTGAAGTGTGCCAGTTCCACGCAAAACAAATTCACACACCGGCTTAGTCACTGCAAATGATTCTTCCTACATGGCCATTCGTCGTGTGGGGCATGGATACCTTGGGACCTTTCCCAAAAGTCATTGGAGGTTACAGGTTCATGTACATCGCCATCGACAAGTTCACCAAGTGGTCGAAAGCAACTCCAGTTGTGACAATTAACAAGCAATCAGCTATCAAGTTCTCGACATCCATTGTATGCAGATTTGGAGTTCCGAACAAAGTCATAACCTACAATGGAACCCAATTTACAAGTGTTGCATTCCAAGAATGTTGCGAAGACCTCGACATTCAAGTCAGCTACGCTTTAGTAGCCCACCCAACAAGCAATGGCCAAGCCGAGAGAGCAAATGCAGAAACCCTAAAAGGACTTAAGACGCACACATATGAGCGCTTAAAAAAGCATGGAGACAACTGGATTGAAGAGCTTCCATCTACATTGTGGGCTAACAGGACAACATTGAACCGGTCAACTGGAGAGACACCCTTCTTCCTGGTGTACGGAGCTGTAGCAGTCCTTCCTCCGGAGATCAACATGGGGTCGCTCTGGGTCTGGTCCTTCGACGAAGCCACGCAGGATCATCTCTGGCGTGAAGACCTTGACCTCGTCGATGAGGGAAGGTGCCAAGCTGCTATCCACAATCCACGCTATCGCCAAGTGCTACGGCGGTATCATCATAAGCAAGTGCGCCACCGACAGCTCGAAAAAGGCGATCTGGTGCTGCAGAAAATACTAACTTGCAAAGGGATGAACAAACTTTCCCCCAGCCGTGATGGTCCCTTCCGAGTGATCAAACTATCCCATCCCGGATGTGTTCATTTGGCAACTGAGGATGGGACTCCGCTTCCTAATCCTTGGAACATCGAGCACCTCCTTATGTTTTATGCTTAGAATCACGGAGGTGAGTCTGTAATTACACACAATGTATGTTATAGAGTCAATATACAGAGACGGGTAGGTCCTCTGGGAAAACATTTGGACCCCTCCGGGAGGGTCTGGGAAGTTCAAGCAACACTTGACACAGTCACGGCACTAAAAGTGTAGCTACCTGCCCAGGGCTAGTATAAGATGTATAGCACACTTAGCCTTGTCATGTACCATAAGTGTGTCCTTGTGTCTGCTGTAATCCGGAGCTATAATAAAAGTCATTGTTGTGTGAAAACAGACTCCACGTGCATTTATTTTTGAACAAGGCTCGGTATTTTGAATTATTATTTTTATCCTTCTTATCTATAATGAAGTTGTGCAATTCATTTTAAGTTTTAGTCCAAGTTATTCATATGTGTTACAAGTTATATTGTTTGTCTATTTGGATCTTAACATTGCTGCATAGTCTACATGCCTGAACGCCAAGCCAACATAGGTCCGGAGTGTGCTATCGACTTAGCCTGGTCCTGCACCCTAAGTACGTCACTCTACCTACATCCCGACAGGACTTAGTAGGGTGAGTACTAAAAAAGCATGTGAATCTGGAAAGATTACATCAATATGCTTGTTATAATATCGAATTTCTTCGGATCTAAAACTTAAATAAGAACAATAAGTCACAAACAATTTATAGATAAGAGGATGAATTTTACTCTTTTTCTTGTCTTTAATGTACAAGAAAAACAAAAAACTCAGCGATGGTGGACGAGGACGGAGCTACTAAGCTCCGACATCCCCCGAGGGGCCCACCGTGGATGTTCTACACGTTGACAGTAGATGCCGTCGGAGCTACCAACCTCTGACTACCCCAGGGGGCCCGCCATAGATGTTCCACACGTTGACAGTGGGTGCCGTCGGAGCTACCAACCTCCAACAGCCACAGGGGGCTCGCCGTCGACGTTCTATGCGTTGACAGTGGGTGTCGTCAGACCTAATAAGATTCGACAACCCAGGGGCCCACCGCCGACGTTTTACGTGTTGACAGCGGGTGCTGTCAGACCTACCAAGCTCTGACAACCCCAGGGGGCCCGCCATCGACGTTACAACAAAAGCTCCCTGGAGAAGTCGTAAATAAACTTCAGACCTAAAATCTACAAGTTCGAAGTGTCCAAGTCATCAACACATCGTCAAATCCTTTTGGTACATGTTCGCAAGCAAATAGTGTACATCTACCAGGGGGCAAACAAGATAAAGGACAATGTATTGAAGACAAGGACAACAAAATGGAATTCATTGTAGAAATAGTGGATTTCATTCATTCAAAGTACTGGATTACAAAATAAGGGTTACAACAAAAGGCAAAAGGAAAAGCTCCTAGCTGCAGGAGGATCTAAGTCCTAAGGAAAAACGAGGCAACCTTCTCAGCAGCTTCATGGACGCTAGCCCTGGCGGGATCCTCCTCTTCGGCAATGAGTCCTTTGAAGACCGTGTCGAGAAAAAATTGATGGTTTCGTCTTTTGTAACACGCCAAGACATACTCGGCGACATTCTTAGCCAAAGATTTTCCCTCTGTCCCTAGCTGGTCGGCGATGACATCACCTATTGTCTCAAGTTTGCTGCCAGTAGAGCCAAGTGCCACCAGAGTCTGGTCCAGCTCCAGTGATGGGTTCTCTGGACGTACCGGACTGAAGCCAAGAGGCACTAGAGCTTTGTCCGCATGCCCTAGAAAATCCCATACCAGCAGCGATTCAGTTGCCCTTGAGCTCCGCAGCTCCTATAGTGACCTCCTGGCGGCCACTAGCTCCGAACCTTCCCGAGCGAGGCGCTCAACCGCTGTGACCTGTTGCTGCATACACTCAGCTACTTTCTTTTTTGCGGTCGGCTAGCTCCGTCTCCAAGTGGTGGATGCGGTTCCGACGTTCGGCCCCGTCCTTCTCCCTACTTCTTACTTTTCCTTCTCTGGTGGCAACATCAGCTTCTCTTTTCAAGAGCTCCTATCCCAGTTTCCAATACTTTTCCTCCTCTTCTTTACTCCACAGATCAAACTTCTTAGTACAATATGCCAAATTTTGCTCAGGTAAAGTTAGATTCTGGCCGAGCTCTTCCTTCCTTTTCAAAACATCCCCCTGATGTTGAAGGTGCTTCTCTTCCCTCGTATCATGGTCTGCTCGACGCTTCAAGAGAACCTCATTTAATTCATTAAGGTTGTCGTGACGCTCGTCAGCAGCATCACTCCTTTTCTTGTCATGCTCAAGAATCTCCCAAGAATTAGCGTCGAGGGCCCTGATGGCGGCTTCCTTCTCCTCCATAAATTTGCCCCAATATTCCAGTCGAGCCTCTTCCTTCTTGACACATTCCTTTTAGTCTACAAGCCTTGTCTACGCCAGCTTGGTCTGAAAGTGAAGCCTGTTGCGCCAACACCTCAAGGTGTGGCGCTCTTATTTGAGGACCTTCCTATCGTGGTCGAACCTGAGCTGGACCTGTTGGAGGCTTGAGCAGGCATTGTCAATAGTCAATGCCAAAGGAATAATCTTCGGACCTATCGGGGTCACCTCCGCTAGTTCCAAGGGGTCTTCAAGAACAAAAATAGGGTCCCACGCCACAAGCGTGCTTTCCTGAGCTTCTACGGCACTGGGGCTGCCCTCCGGGAGCTCTTCAGCAGCTGCTGAGGAAGATCCCACTAGGGGAACTTCTACCTCCGGGACTGACGCCGAAGGTCCTACTGCAGGAACATCAATTGTTGGCTCTGCGGGTGGAGAGCCTGCTGCCGCCTCTTCATGGTGTTCTGCCTCAGGCATGGGCACCTCCGGAGCAGTTAGTTCTGAGGTGGTCTTTGGAGCTTCACCCGTCCATTTCCACCATTGGCTCGGGCGCTGGTACATCAACAATCTCATGTTCGGCAGTCGGAGCTTCAACAACTTCCGGCTCGAGGGTCAGAACTTCAAGTTCCAACGACTCAATTGCCGAGGCATCAACGACCCCCGGCTCTAGGGCCAAAGCTTCTGGCACCACCGACTCACTTGCTGGCTCAGCAATAACTTCTGGCATAGCGACCGGAGCCTCGGTCACCTCTGGCTCCAAAGCTGGAGCTTCCACCATCTCCCTGTCCGGTGCCGGAGCTTCAGTTGCTGGTGCTGGTGCTGCTGCTACTGGAGCGTCTTCATGTATGTCTCCCCCGTGGTCTGGCGCTACCACGGGAGTCTCTGGCGTCGACTCTGGATCTAGATCCACGATAGCTGGCGCCAGAGCTGCCGTGACCTTAGCCACCACTTGAGGAGATGTGGGGGTTGGAGCTGGAGCTTTCGCCCGCACTGTTTCGGCAGCTGCAACAGAGGCCGAGCTTTAGACCCCATCTTTGATGCCCTACAGTCAAAAGATTGGAATATTCAAAACATGAAAAAAATAAGAATGGCAAATCAAGGTGAAAAAGCAAAGATTACCTTGGGAAGCTACCACTCCAATCAGCACGAAACTTCTTCGCAGGAGGCTCAAAGCCAAAACCTGCCGTGGTTGGCACAGTGGAAGCTCCAGAATGACGTTCGGAGCCTGCCGCCGTCGTCAGTGTTGCCCCAACCGAGGCCTTCCTTGACTGAGAAGGACTTCCGGACCTGGAGCCCATAGCTGGTACTGGGACCAGAGTCGACTGTACGAAACTAGCACTCCTTCAGGATGGCTGTACTGGAGGAGGCGTCACTGCCGTAAACCTTCCTCACCGGGGAGAAGGGGCAGTTGTAGACGGAGCAGACCGTACGGAGCTCCCATTAGTGTGCCTCAGCTTCCTTTTTTGGCTAGAAGATTCGGCTGGCTCCTTTCCCTTACCCTTGCCGACGTCATCAACCCTCTTGCTCGGAGTAGGGGTGACCACCTCCTCGAAGCTCTGGGAATTACAATCTTGGAGGCCCTGGGCTTCTCCACTTCACCGAGGTCATCTAGCGTCGACATCTTCCTCTGGAGCTCCCTGCTGACCTCTGGAGTCATGTTCAGAGGCAGGAAAGCAGCCGGTGGAGCCAAGGCGTCATCGGCAATGGACCCGTGCTGAAACTCCTTGAGATGGAGCCTCAAAGCTTCATCATCCAAGTTGGATTTCAAACTAGTTTCAATCCGGTCGTCATACATCACACTATTGAAAGCCCAAGCAAGCTTCTCCCTTCTCCAAAGCAGAGCCCACCTGTTCACCAAGAAATTTCTAAAGAACATTTGGGGGTCACTCCATCCTCCACACATTCTTTGATTCTGGCCAGGACAGGCTTGAATGCCTAAGATAGCTTTGGAACGACATTCCAGGCAACGGTTCCAATGTTGGGGAGTCCTTGGGGCAGCTCCAACCTATCGTGCTCCTCCACTGCAATTACGATCCAATCCTTCTTCCAGTCATCCCATTTGTAGGAGAGGAACGACTTCAGGTACTTGAAGGGGCAATTCTTGCGCTTCAAGAAGTAATAGAAGCCAAGCAACTCCGTCCCCTTGTCGGTGGTTTGGGCCGTGAAGAAGGTCTAGAATAGCTCGACGCAGGGAGGCACGCCTACCCACATCTCACAGAAGTGGACGAAAGTCACCGCCAGCAGCAGGGAGTGGGGGCCGAGATGATGCAGTTGAAAGCCATAGAAGTCCAGCAGCATCAGGATAGAAGTTGAAAAAGGTGGGATCAGTCCCACCATGGCGTACGCCGAGAAGTACACCATCTCGCCACGGCGCTCCTTGTTGAAGGGGAGCTTGCCGGCACGAACCAAGTGGTTGAAGGAGTCGCTGGACCATCCCATGAAGGTTCAGACCTTCATCAGATTATCCTTGCTCTAGATGAGGCTTATGGGAAGGCCTAACTCCATCACGGCAAAGTGAAGCAAAAGAAGAGAAAGCTAGGCAAAGGTTGGGAGGCTCTGAGTGGAAGTTTGATTGAAAGCGTAAAGAGTCCTCAAATCGTGCAGACTTTCCTTCTTAATTAAGCCTCCACGATGCTTGGATGGAAACTGCAGCGAGAGCAAGGCTACATTAAAAAAAAAATCTACCCCGTCAATGATGAATGGGCCAGGGGCCACTTCGACGGAGGAGTCGAGGTTATTACCCCAGGCGAACCATTGTCATAATGGACGGCAGGAAGCCCGAGGGCGGCAGCCTGACAAGGCGCTCGGAACTGATATGGTTTTCTTATTAGGAACCGACGACCTTCAATTGCATGAGTTCCGCACTCAAAGATCTCATATGCTGCATTCAAAAAAAGCCACGCGGCAATAATTTAACCCCTGACCATCGCCCCAACAGTACATCAGAAAACCTTTGAAGTCGTAGGGCAGGAATCGAGGATGGCCCCACCTCCGGTAGAATAACTTAACCCAAAAGGTTTCTCCCAGAGGTGGGCCCGGGCGCCACTATCGGTACCCTGCGTACCGGGTACCCTATGATACCGCAAGTAGTAAAAGGGAGTTCCACCTGTCAGAGCCGAAGACCTTCGAAGGCCCCACGTGTGACACGGTACTGGACACGCCTCCTTCATATGGGTAGCTCCGGCATTATCACTTGTAGTATAATACCAGAGCTAAACTCCGTACATAGGGAAGCTCTGCGCTTAACAAGTGTCCAGTGATCCCGGACCTAACCCCCATTATAAGGAAGTTCTAGTGCCTCCACGTGTATAGCAACTCCGGACCTACCTCCCCGCGAGGGAAAGCTCTAGAGCCGCCACGTGTTAAGCCTCTGGACCTACGCTACCAACGGGAATACAAACAGATCTCCAACAGCATAAAAATTCAAAGGACACTTATCACTACCGTTACAAGGCCTGATTATGTGCCGTTAATACAATATTAATGGCGCACGATCAGAAGACCCTTAATACTGGTAATGCTACCATTAAGGCGCATTATCATGCTATTATGGTGCTTAAACACACTTAATTGTGTATAAAGCAATTATAACCGCCGGTGCCACATGTCGGGCAAGGCAATTTATGCAACAACCATCCCTTAGTCTATAGAAGGGATCTGTTGCACGATACTAGACAAGCAAACTCATACGCACACAATCACTAGTAAATCCTCAATACAACAACACACACTCCGTTGAGTAGGGTATTACGCTCAGGCGGCCCGAACCATGTAAATCATCTATGTCATCATCTTGTCTAAGATCTTGTCCTGCCCAAACTGATACAAGAACCTCCGCGGGCTACAATTTAGTAGTACAGGGGGAAGTGTCGTTCGTACGCTTCGACAATACCGTAATGAAAATTCTCCCTTTGGATCAATGACTTCATTCATGATGAGCCTTCACTGGACATCCTCAAATTCAATAAAACCACTGGAATGCACGATCTGAGGTCTGGGTCGAGGCGGCGGCATGCTTCGGGGACTGGGGACGAGGCGGTGGCGTGCTCTGGGATGAGCTGGCGGAGGCGTTGAAGTGGCGGTTCCTCAACTCTCTCATGACAGCAGGCCGGTGTGCTCCGGGGACAACGAGAACATTTCCACTGATGTGAAGGTGGCGGCATGCTCATATCGATTACCGAGGCCGGGGTCAAGGCGGCGGTGTGCTCCAGGGATAGGGGACTAGGTGGCGTGCTCCAGCATGCTCAACTCTTTGATGACGAAGGTCGGGGTTGACGGCGGGGTAGGGGTTGACGGCAGCAGCACAACAATAATGAAGAGCGAGTTGAGAAAGAGGTACGCTGGTGGAATGCTCAGGGAGCTGTTGTTTGTAGGTCGAGAGAGCGCGCGAGAGATAAATTTTTTTGCCAAAGTGTTCAGAGAGAGAGCGAAAATTTTTGCGAGAGCGCGCACGAGCTAAAAATTGGTCAAAAATTTAAGACGGGCGTATATAACACGCGTCTCGCATTATTTTGTGCCCCGAACGGGCACGTGATATGTAAAGATGCACTAGGATGTGCATTTTTGCATACGTGCATGTCCGACGGACAATTGTGCGCGAGCAATGCCTTATTTGTTGTTGCAACGCACTCAGCTTTCCGGTGTGGGACAAAAGATCTTCGCATGAATCGGCGACGAGCCCGGGTAAGACACGTCTAGCATTAGCTCGTCTGACACGAGCGTCAAGAATCGGAGACGGGTGTACATAACGCACGTCTCGCATTATTTTGTTGTTGAACGGGCAAGCCGCATGTGAAAGCTGTTGTTCCTGCGAAACAACAACTTTCACATGCAGACTTGTCCAACTGGAACTGTGCGCAATGACTTATATGATAGTTGCAATGCACTCAGATTTCTGAGGTGGGACAAAAGATCTTCAGAAAGAATCGGAGACTCGCTCAAGGAAGGCGTGTGTCACATTATTTTCTTGCCAAATAGGCACTCGGTACGCCGAAAGGTGCACCACGATTTGTTGAAGCTAGGAACAACATCTATTGGCATCATGTCCCACTAGCATCTGTGTGCAATTCATTATATGATCATTGCAACGCGCATAGCTTTCTGAGATGGGATAAAAGATCTTCGGCACGAACCGGAAATGTGCCCGAGTAAGGCGCGTCTCCCTTTTGTCAGATCTCAGAAATCGGAGATGCACCTTTTTAAAGTGTGCCTATCATGCACTCATCTTCCTATTACCACTCGCACGACATCACGAGCGTCCATTGCCACTCGCACGTTATCGTGAGCATCCATTGCAGGGATAAACAAACGCAATGATATTGCAACTAAGGGATATAACTAGAATTCAGGGATAAACAAACGCAATGACATTGCAATTCAGAGATAATTTGCAACTCAATGAATTTCATAGTTCATAGATATTGTGTGCCTTATAAACTAATTTCGAATCTAATCTTATTCCTAAAGCTCCCATCAATAAATCTAAACTGTATCGTCCAGCTTGCTCCCAAAAACGTCTCTTATATTCCCATGGATCTTGAAAATATTGACATTCTTTAAATAAACAAATGTCGAACGAGGAATGAATAACCTACGTTGGTCACTAACACAAAGTGTCTATCCTTGATAAGTAGATTATAGCAATCATTTTCAACATCGGGTGCATTTGGCTGATGAAGCAAATGCTAAACTTCAAGTAGTATAGTTTTGATTGTAAAACCAGTCCACCACCCCTACGAAATACAATTTAAGCAACATAAGAAACCAGTTCAAATAAGTTCGGCTACAATTATTTTCAACATGAGCAAAATAAGTCTATCTTATAGTCCCTTGATCAAGAATCCCAATGCAGAGTGCTCCTGAGTGATGGACATTTGGGTGGAAGAAACCACGTGGAAAGTCACATCTTGGAGGCACCAACGGATAGTCCTCCGAGAAGGAGATTTTTAGAGGGTAGTAACCACCTTTTCAGTCAGTCTACAAAGGAAATTTATTAATAAGAGGATGATATTTAAGCTCATTTGATTGTGCTTGTTCTTCATGACTTACCCCTTCTTTACCGTGGACGATGCAGTGCCACTTCAATAAATCTCCCGATTTAGGCTTCGCAGAGAAACCCTATGTAGAGAAATTGAAAATACTAAAAACAAACAGTTAAATTCATTAGTCCAATGCAGAGATACATATATACAACCATGCAAATGGTTCCATATGTACATACATGAGGATGGTTCTTGTGCCACGCCAAGCGCTCCTCCTTCAGTCGGCTACGCGCCAAGCCGATATCTAACCCAGCCATGAATAGTGACGACTGTAAAAGCCCTAAATTCAAAGTGAAAAGTTCAAATGGGAGATATTAAAATTTGGATGGGAAAAAGAAATCAACATGGAATCTGAAAAATTGAAACCAAGTTAAACCTCAATTGAGAGAATTCAAAAATGCAAATTTAGCACCTGTTTAAACTTTGCCAAAATATAAATATGAGCTCACCTATAAATTAAAAATATTCCAATTAGCCTCTCTGCAAAGTTTCAAAATTTTTGAAGCTCATTTGCTATTTAATTCAGTGGCTCCGTTGAATTCCATTCAAATTCAAATTTGAATTTCAATTAAAACTTGATCAAACCAAAGTTTTGAATTCAGATTCAGATCCTAGATATTTGTTTGAGCCTATCTACAAACTTTCATGAATTTTGGACACAAGTTGGTGGGATTTTTCATTGCACAGGGATGGATTGGGATGAAAGGGCAGTAGGGCCCACTGATCAGCCTCACAGAACGGAGGAACCGCTCTTGCCGTGAGTGTCCCGCGCCCCAACCGATCACTGTATGTGTCCCTTCTCTCCAGCTCTTGAAGCAGCTGCGTGGCCTCTCTGTCGTGTATATCAATCCCTCCCCGTCCCTATCTTCCTCGCCTGACCAAAGTGGAAAACCATCACCGCTCCATCGCTCTGTTTCTCTCCCGCCATTGCTCAGCACCAGCGGCGGCCTTCCTCCCTGGTGAGCACCTCACTCCTGCGTCCTTTCTCTTCGATGCAAACAGCAAAGATGGTGCCAAGGCTATGCTCTACCATCTACACCATTTGGCTCATCTTTTTGCTCATTGTTTTGCCCGAATTTTGAAGTTTTCGCGGACGTCGCAGTTGAGCCGCAGTTGGACCCTCTCTGTTCCGCTGTGGAGCCGAAGCATGGAGCGGTTTCTTGGCCGGACTCCAATAGCAAAAAACTTCGCTTCTGCACCTGGTAACTCACGGTGAAAACCGTTCTTCAATTACTCCATTCTTGAATTTATATTTCCAGTTTTACAGTAAGCTATTCGTTTGAAGAACGAACTAGGTTTCACTCTAATTCTTTGCACCGGCCTGATAATCAATCGTGGATGTGAGATATAAGCTTCTTGGTGGTCTAGGGCAACCCCCGAACCAAATATCAATGAAAATAATCGAGTAGAGGTCAAGCTATTCTAGTTTTCCCCGCCGCTATGGAGAATCCCGTTGGTCCACCGTCGAAGTCAACTTTGGCGGCGATTTCATCTCTTTTTCTCCCCATGGTCATCTTCCTCAGGCTCCCAGGAATGTTCCCAGCCTCCCCCCGAGCTTCTTACACCATTCCCGAG
This sequence comes from Tuctoria greenei, assembly GCA_036927565.1. Lineage (NCBI taxonomy): Eukaryota > Viridiplantae > Streptophyta > Magnoliopsida > Poales > Poaceae > Tuctoria > Tuctoria greenei. Next base: position 104,453,517 of record JAYESD010000003.1, on the reverse strand, counting down.
CGATTCCAACCATCGCCAAAACCCTAGCTCCGCCGCCATCGTCGCGCATGGTATTCCGGCCATCGCCGGCGTCCAGCGACCCCTCCATCGTGCTCAGCACCCTAGAAAATGGTTAGGCAGTGAGTGAAAATGAGAGAGAAGGCCGTAAAAGCTAAACTGGCGAGGTCGCCGGCGCGTCGCGAGGCGGAAGACAACGCGCGGTTCCCACCAGTCAGCGTCTGTCATTCCCCTTCAGATTGGCTGTGGCCTGGATCGTATACGACTGCGCGGGTAAACCCTATGGCCCCTGTGTGGCCCAGCTGCTGTTGGTCGATCTTAAACCAGTAGGCTCAGTCTGGATTATTTGAACTTTTCCATCGGAAATTAAATCAAGAATTTGAGCCAATTTCTAAATTCAATTACTCCTAGTAGATTTGCTCAGCAATTTCTAAATAAATTCTGGTAGACTCATCTCGATCCCAACTTCACAGTTGTGCATTTTGTTGTACGTGAAACTCCCAAAATTTCATAATTAATTCCTTTGAGCTAACTGCTTGAGAAATTAATTACCCCTGTTCTGTTAATTGGAAAATTCCCAATTTTGATCAGGACACTCTCCAAAAGACATTTGATCTGCAGTTAAAATTTCAAGATCATTGGAATTCATTTACTGGGTTGATCAGTGTTCCAAATCTCTATGTAATTGAAATTTGAGAAAAATACAGTAAGCATTTCAGATTTTCTTGCAAACTTGTAAAATCAATTTCTACCTGTAGAAAGCTTAGAAAATTATAAAACAAATTTTCCTAGAACCAGTGAGACCCCCTATACCATAACCACCCACTGGTAGCCATGACAAAGCTACAGATTCAGTGCCAAAATTTAGAGAAGCCTTTTATTTGTTGGAATTTTAGAGACAACAAGCTTCCTTGAACATCTCCAATTTTTGGTCCAGATCTTCCATGTAGAACCTAGTGTCCTCTGTAAAAATCCCAAAGACAATTAAGATCATTCACTCACTATAACCATATTTAGAAGCTTATGAACTATATATGCATTATAATTTAACTAGCATTCATATATGTTCTATATGCGTGTCATGTAGTGATCGATATTGACGAGGAGTGTCGCTTGGAGGAGAAGGCCAGGGTGTCCACTTGAAGTCCTTGGCGGAGTCTTCAGAGGCGGACCACTACCAATTCACAGTTAATCGAGTTGCAAACTAAGGCAAGCCCCGATTTGCATTTAAGAGCTTTTCAAAGTTTTCCAGTTTTATTCACTTACGTCTTCAGTTGATATTGTGCATTACGTATAAGGTGCTTGATACTCCACTTGCATATACAAAAATTTTATGGGAGGGTTGAAAAGGTTTATAGCTTGATGTGTAGAACTGCCAATGCTAATGTTGTAGATATACCGGTAGAAGTCGAGTAGTTGGAATCTACTCGCGAGATTGGAATAATAGTTCATATGAGGGTGAAAGATGAAAGAATGGCTTATGGGATGAACACGAGACCGGTCTGGGGGTAGGAGTCCACGAGATGGAGTCTCGGGCGCATAGCCCTGCCTGTGTCGCTTGAGGACCGTGCCGTATGCAGCACCGTTAGGCAAGCTTGAATTGCACCGTTTGCATAATGGGATATGGGCCCAATAAGCTGATGTAACTCCAAACTGTAGTGTGTAAACTCCCCTGTTGTCCTTGAATGGAGATACGAAGGCACAAAGATGTAAATCTTCTAGCGGGAAAACTTTGATGTGTCCGTGTAGTGCACCTTTTGCTCGAGATGAAGGGGTTTGTCGACATTGGAGTCTTGGGTGAAAGGTGGCCACGTATGATGTGGGGAGGAGAGCACATATGTGTCTCCCACACGGGTGTGCATGTCATGTAGTCGGGTGTCTACTAATTGCAATCACCGTCCCTCGAGGTTATTTGAGTACCACTTGTCCATCGCTGTCGTGATGTAGTAAATACTGAAGAAGCCATAAGAATATGATGTATTGAATCATAATTGTTTTGTAACCTTGTGTGGCTTAGAGATTGTAAAACTAAAGTTTACAGTTTCCAAACACTTAACCGATAATAGTAGTATTTGCCTTGGGCATGTCATATCATCATCAAAGCGTTTCTTGTTTGATTGTGGAGTCTACTTATAAGGATCCACTTGTAGGCGAGTCTACTTATGCTATTTCTTACCTATGTTTAGTCTTTACCTTGCATATGTCTAGTGAGACGGGTCAGTCTTACTGAGCCTTGTGCTCACGTTTACAGTTAACGAGTTTTTGCAGGTTATACCGTCAAGGAAGGGTTGACGACGATGTCGTAACCCTTTAGGGTTCACGGCTGAGTGGAACCCTTGCACGCCACCGATATCTGTGAGTGCTGCTGTTGTAAAGCGTCCGAGGGCATGGATAGCTTTACTCATGCATAGCTAGTGCTGAGAGCATAGTATGATGTATAGACTTCTTTCCTACGTTATAGCTTGTAAAACTTTCGCTGTGTTTATAAATAAAAGACTTGTATTGTGTTTTATTCTCAGTATTTTCATGTATGTTGTTGGGTGTCGCATCGCACGACAACACTAGATGAGATCCTTGGATCTCTGGACCCCGATCCCCACAACGACGATGACGACGGCGGCGATGGCGAACAGAGGCAGCAGTCGCACTAGAGTTGGTCGATTAGTAAAGGAGCGTTGGTCTTAGTAAAGGAGAACCGGAGGTGAAGAGACGAACGAGATAAATTCGAGATGCGCAAGAGACTGAAGCGAGACGCGCTGGAGCCTAAAGCGAGACGCGCTATATGAAAGTGCGTCTTCCGTTGATGAAAGAGAGAGTCGTAGCACGAGGACTGTGGAGAAATTAATTTTGTCTGTGATGGTGTGGAGAAGCGTGCGACTGGTATGCGCAACCTTTTGTTTCCCCGAGGCGGTATCGATGCGTCCCATCATTCCACCAATGCACAGGAAACCAACCACTCCATCGTCGACTCCTCGCAGACCTTATTTAAGACGGGCCATCACCCATCAGTTCTCCACAAGCACGTCGCTCATTTTGAATCCGTTTCTTCTTCTTTGTCTTCTCCGCACCGAAGAAACACCACAACCATGGCTGACCTTCCACCGCCTAGCTTGGAGAGGGAGCCATCGTGCAAGAAACTGTGTTGCAGCTCTCTCGAGAGGTTCAACATCGAGCAGAGTGTCCTTATGGCGCAAGAGGCGTACAACAATACCTCTCGCACCATGAGTTCCTTGGGTCTAGGTACCCTTCCAAAGTTTGCTGGAATGAGTACCATTGACCACTACCTCTTTGCCGTCACGGGGTTGGCTGATCGTCTCAACATTCTGTTTGAGACGATGGCCTAGGTGCTCAGCGCCGAGGGCCGCAGAAACCTGATGGAGGCGATGGAGAGCAACCTCGGTCTTGGGGTTGCACCGGCACCGGAGTCGCTGCTGAAGGAGGAGGAGGAGGAGTAGTAGGATTTAGTTTTTATTTGTTGTTTTTAGTTGCTTGTACTTTTTTCTTGTGTTTTGTAATATATTGTGTTAATGAATGAAATCTATCTTTGTTCATCTATGTGATTGGATATTATCTTGTGTGTTCAACAACTTTGAGAATGAATAAATGTGTGGTGTGTTCATCGTGTTCCTTAGGAATCAAAAGGAAGGATTTGATTTTTTTTCCGAACAAGTGAATGATTTTGTTATCAAGTCAATGTGCTTTAAGTTCAGTGATTGTGATATCAACAGTGAACCGAAGCTAAAAGAGATGTGGGTAATAGGAGACGCGCTTTACGTTAGAGCGCGTCTACCTTTTAGCAGACGAGAGGGAGACGTCGAGCATAGGCGACGCGCTTTGATGTTAAGCGCATTTCCATTTTGCGTCTCCACACAGACATTATATAAGGCGCCATCAGTCTCTCCTATTCTCTTTGTTCGTCTTCTCCGTGAAGACAACCCACCATGGTCAACGTTCCATGGTCAAGGGAGCCACCCTGCAAGAAATAGTGCCGTCGCTCCCTCGAGAGGCTCAACAACGAGCTGCTCAAGATGCTATTCGACATGCTGATCGACCGGTTCTAGAGGCTGCTCGAGACATGGCCGAGGTGCTCAGCACCGAGGGCAGCAGTATCCTGGAGGTGGGAATGGTCAGGAACCTAAGTCGCGAGGTTGCACCACCAGATCCAGACCAGCCGGAGCAACCGGCGGAGCAGCCGGAGCAGCCGGTGGAGGAGGAGGGGAGGAGGAGTGGGATTTTGGTTTTCTTTTGCTATTTTTCAATTGATGTTGTTTTTATTTTCTTGTGTCTTGTACTTTTTTCTTGTGTTTTGTAATATATTTGTTAATGAATGAATATGTTATCTGTGTTCATTTGTGTGATGAATATTTTGTATGTTCAACTATGAATGAATGAATTAATCGTTCAGTGATGAGTTCATGTCTGTCTGTAAGCGAAGACAAAGGAGACGTGTTTCTGTAAAGTACGTCCCATTTCTTTTGCTAATAGGAGATGCGCTTTGTTAGAAGCGCGTCTCACATTCGTTAGAGAGAAGGCACGTATCAGATACCTACTTAACTGAAACATGTTGTATTGTAACACATCTCCTTGAACGTTCATTCGAGCCATATTAGGTCCTCGCTGAAGCGGGCTCATCTCGCTTAATCTTATCAGAGATGATTGCCTTTGAGCGCGTCGTCCATCATTGCCTCCTATTTGGGTTTCTTACGTAGTCTACAAGATGAGTTGTTAAAGACATATAAGTTCACTGACTCATATGATAGTCTTTAGAGGCAAAGAGAAAGATCTTGACATGATATATGGGCATGGAATCATAGCTATGAATTTCTTCCAACCTACAGAGCTGAGCTACTCAAAGCAATGCATGAGACTATTTTTGAGATAGACACAGAAGAATACAAGAGGGTTATTTGTTTCAAGTGATTCTTTGTTTCTTTAAAACCTTGTATTGATGTAGGGGTGGGCATAAAACCTGTACTCGAATACCAAACCCGAAAATCTTGAACCTGAACCAGAAAACCTGAAAACCAAAATCCGAACTCCCTTTCTTGTGTAAGCAATCGCAAAACCCGAATTAATTTAGAGTAGGTTTTAGGGTTCGGTACCCAAAATACCTGATTACAGCTTTCTGCTCGACCAAGCCAAGTGGATGTCGCAAGTGCACCCGGTTTTAGTCAATCGATCTTGTTCACTCATCAGCTTATTCTATCGGATGTCGTTCTCAGTCAACAACTCAACCCTAGTGAGGCTTCCTGGCAGCATCCATTCGTCTGTGTGCCTTCTGCACGAGCCTTTGAGCCGTCGTTGATGGTGGCCTCAGGAAGCTTGACGCTGCTCTTTGCCCCCCTCTCGCCCGAGCCAGCTCAACACGGCTGATGGGCCACGCACCAACCGTCGTTGATGGTTCTTTAGGCAACCCGACACTACTCTTCCCCTCATCTTGCTCAAGCACAGCCAAAGGGTGACGCCATCGTCGATGGAGGCTCATGAAGACCAACAATATTCTCCCCCTCCCACTTGCTCAAGCGTGATCGATAGGCGATGCCCCAAACGCCTTCTCCCCCTCCCTGTTAGCTCCCCATCCCGGCCAGCTCCGTTGGGAGAGCGCCCCCAACAAGCACCCCTCCTTGCCAACCCCACAAGTAAGCAGTACCACCCAACTAGCTTTTCCGTACGAGTGCCACCAGTCTCCCTCCCAAATTTAGGTAATACAAGATACCCGAACCCGAAATTTCTGGTGCCCGAGTTTTTGTGTATCAGAAATTTTCGAGTACAATCTTGTGTATGGATTCTTAAAACCTGAATTAACCGACCCGAAACGTTGGGTAACCCTGAATGTCCACCCCTATATTGATGGGTTTTGCAAGGGTGCAGACCATATATTGCCATGGACTCCATCCACTTGACTAGAAGGCCTAGAGGTCAATTGGCAGTTGTTTTGGCAATACATGGTCACAACTGACATTTTCCCGTGGCATCTGGAGTCATCAAGATGGAGTCCATAGAAAGTTGGACATGGTTCATTCAAAAACTTGAAGCAAGCAATTGGTACACCATTTGGATTGGTAATTAAAACAAATGCACGTAAATTGAATTGTTACACTCTTTCATTCTTATGTTTCTTATATTTGTGTAGCTTTTACTTATAATGTTCAATATTTTGTTGTAGGTAAAGGCACATATACTGTAGTGGACAAGTGTATCCAACAGTTGAACACAGAGAGTGTATGAGACACTTGTGGAAGAACATGAAGAAGAAGTATGTTAGTTCTTTATTTTCTCACAATATGTGAGCAGGTTCTAACACTCGTATGATTGACAAGTACAACTTCCATATGAACAAGATAGAGGAGAAATGTTCTGAAGCTATGGTATGGTTGGGTAAGAATCATCCAGATGCATGCCTAGAAGCAAATTTGTCGATAATTGCGAAGTGGATTATATCAATAAAAATATCTCCTAGTCTTTTAATAGTTGGGTGTTCAAAACTAAAGCATTTCATATTTTGGAGATGCATGACATGATAAGACAAATGATCATTGAGAATTTTGTTCATAGAAGTAACATTGCTCGAGACATGGAAGGTGTGATAATCTCATCTATTATAGAAGATCTCAATGATCAAAGCAAAGCTATTAAGGATCATGAAGTGCTAACATGTGGAGATGGGATACGTGAAGTAACTGCAGTGTTGACGGGTCATTATATACAAATTCTGACGATCAATATAACTCAATTATGTAAAGAAGTAAATATTTCTTACACACATAATCTTTAGATTTAACATAATTCCACTTGTACTTGGAAAAATAGTGCATGCAGGTGTTCTTGTGCAAAAATGAGGAACAATGAGGGGAGCAATCCTAAAAAGTGCCACCTCGACCAATCACGGCATTACATGTGGTGTCACATGGATCCATGCAACCATTCCCATGCGTATCCGAGGGCATCAAACATTGATTCATGCGGGGTGGGAACCAGGGCCCACCTATCATTCACTCGGAGAAAGCATATCCGAGGGGGGAAAGGGCCAAGTCGGCCGACTTCCTATCTCGACCGACTTGGTCTAGGGGCCAAACTTGATAAGCCTATGTGTGATGCTCTCCTGTGGTGCTCTAAAGAGATGGTGACTAATTCACGCGCTTTTGGTGGTGGAAACCACCTCTGCTCCGTGTTTAAATAGGGGGGAGAGGTCTCATTTCTCACAAACACCACTCAAGCATTCTCTAATTGTATACACTGGTTCTCCTAGTTCCTTAGTAGAGTTGGGCTGTAGAGAGGAGCCTCTATTCCCAAGTCAAAATTGGGAAAGGTATGCCTCATGTATCTTTCTTTTTTTTTTGCGATTTTATGAATCATAATAATATTATTAGTAGTCTCTCTTTATTCATATACTTGGGAAAGCGTTTCTTTTTTTATTGTGGAGTCCATTTATGTGCTAGGTGTAGATGTTATTATGATCTAATCATAATGTCCGTATCATGTCATCATAAACATCACACACCACCACTATAGTCTAATTAGGTAATAATATGATTATGTTAATATGAATATGATAGTGTTTGGTCAAAACATTCGTTCAATGATGTCTACGTTAGTCATGGCCTTAGGACGGTACTTGTATTGCATCTCTTAAGGCATTTACTTAGCATGCTGGTGTGGTGCTTAGATAATTAAGTAGCGTTGCCTGTCTCGTAGACCCAGGGGTTTTAGGGGTAGACGGCAGGTCGTGACAGCCCTATCCGTCCTTTGTAATTGTAACACCCTAATTTTCATGCATCATGCCCTACATGCACTCATATACGTGTTTAACGTTAACCCACATAAAGAGGAACGAGTTTAACTTTATTTCGGAGAATTTAAAATTGATTTGGAGCAAAACCGCACTTAAAACGCAGGAAAGTGCGGACTAGTCCGATTTTACTGAGGACTAGTCCGATTTCTCTCTGACTAAAAAACGGACTTGTCCGTTTTTGCTGCGGACTAGTCCGATTCTGCCCCTGGAAACTTTCGGTCTTGTCCGATTTTGTGCGGACTAGTCCGATATTCCATGAATCCTTGAAAATTTGCTAAGTCCCTAGACTTTTCCGGACTAGTCCGGTGTTCCAGCGGACTTGTCCGTTTTCCTCTCTGTTCAAATTCAGACTTGTCCGATTTTTGGCCAGACTTGTCCGATTTTCTCTCTGGACGACTTCAGACTAGTCCGGTCCTTTCCGGACTTGTCCGATATTTCGTGACTCCGAGTTGATCTTTTGTTTTACGACTTGTTTCTTGGGTTTCACGTTAAGTGGGCCTAGGTACATCGTGCCTAACTCTTTTGGAGCCCATGTGGGACTCTAAACCGGCCTCTACTCATCCCAAAACTCGAAATCCATCTAACACTAGCCTCCACCTCTATATAAACAGCTCCACCCCTTGGTTTGACATCTATTTGCCACTTTTCCACCCACCCAACCCCTAGTTCGTGGGGAGCCACCATCAAGGAGGGAGGAGAAGATCCCAAGCAAGAGGAAGAAGAGGAGGAAACGAAGGAGGATCAAGATCTCCACCAAGTTTCGTCCTTCACCACCAATTCTTCTCCAAGTTCATCACCAACCCTAGATCATCAAGATCCAAGTGCTACCTCCAAGTTTCTTGATTCATTGGTGTTCTAAACACTTGGTATAACTCCTATTATCTTTTCCTTACGTGAATTCAACCCCTAATCTCCAAATTCATGTCGATCTAGAAAACCCTAATCCGCTGATCTCGCAGAGTGCGGACTTGTCCGGTCCCTAGCGGACTAGTCCGATCTTTCTGGTTAAATTGTGTTGAATTAATTCTAAAATTTGATCTAATCGAATCCAAACCTGTATAAACTTGTTAAAAGCTATTAGAACTAGTTAGTTATCATTAAAAGCAATCTAGTAACAAGTTCTACCTTGCATTTGCATCAATCATGCATGTCATGTCATATTGAGTAATATTTGTGCACTCTTTGATTGTGTTTCTTGTCTTGTATGTTTATTGTGTGGATTAGACGGATTTGCGCTAGAAAGTGCTGCGGAGGATGTACAGCACCAGGAGTTTGAAGGCTTTGACCCTAATCAACAGCAAGAGCAAGGCATGTGTCCTTGAAGCATATTGATCCTGTTTTAAAATAAATGTTTTGTTTGTAAAACTGCATGCTTGTGTCAATTTGACGGGAATCCTATGGTAGGAAGTTTACTAGATTTGTTTGACCACCCTTGTCACCTGGAATTTATGGTAGAGAGTCGGGAAGGCTTTTTACTTTTTGCTTCGCTTAATCAACTGGGATGGAAAACAACTGTACCAATCAATTTATTTATGCATGGATGAGATTCTGGATAACATGAACTGGTTAATATGGTATTGTAATGGGTGATCTAAGCAAGCCTGGTATGTGGATGGGTTGGATGTTATGGTGGTTTGCTTGCTTTAGATCTAAGGACAGGTTCATGCGAGAATAAGCCAGGACTACAGTGCCACCACGAGGCCAAGTATGGGTGCGGCGTAGCTGATTAATTAGGGCTTTGCTAGTGCTGTTTGGACCATTGTGGATGCTCGGGGAAGGGGTATTCGGATTGGGTTTGTTGATGATTGGTGGGACTACCCTGGGATCCGAATGGCTCAAGAGGGGGCCCTTGGTTGAAGATGTGCTCAGTTGGAGGCATCGCCACCGGTGAAACCTCAGTGGGGTCTAAATAGGCTAGTAATCCCTTTGTAAAGGCTATTTTGTGATCTCTTGGCCATACACCAAAGGAAGTGTAATTGGCATAAGGGAGGTTCTTTAGTCGCCGACGGGTGATGAAATCACAAACACGTGGGTAAAGAGGTACAAACTCTGCAGAGTTAAATAAAACTATCACGATAGCCGTGCTCCCGGTTATGAGCACCTGGACAACTTCCATGATTAGAGGGAAATTGGAATTTGGGATGGTTATGGTTTGGCAATGGTTATGGATGGTTATGGATTTATTTCTGGTATTGAATATGGTTATTGGCAATGGTAAAATCTGGAATTATCGATGATGGTAGTGAATTCAGATTGGTATTATGGTATTACTTATGATTATGATGGGTTTACTTCACACATATAATATATATAATAATGCTTTTCAAATGTTTTACTGTACTTTTCAGCACTTTGCTATTATTATTGTCGTCATTTGAATCAGCCACATGTCATACTTTCCACACTTGCTGAGTACGACATGTACTCACTCTTGCAATTCCCCCCAACAGTTGCAGGTCAGGATTGGAAGTTTAATGGTGATAATGCGGAGTTCTAGACCGTGTCTACCGTCAGCTTTGCCTGTGGTGTTGATTGGAGGTGCGCTATCCCTTTTGCTTAGTTTGCTTAGTTGCTTAATTAGTTTATTTCCGCTGCATTAGTTGAACTTGTCATTAATATTCATTAGAGCTTGTATTTGAGGATAATATGGTTTGTGTAATAAAATTTGATAATTAATCTTGTTCTATGGTAATTTTCTGTATACTCTTTTGTGATTGCACTCGTGTATGTGTGTTGAACTTCCTGGGCACACATATGCGTTAGCTTGGTTCATTTTCGGAACCGGGCGTCACAGATTGGTATCAGAGTGAGGTTGACCGTAGGATGCAGCCTAGATAGAATGGACACTTTAGAGCACATATGAGCACTCAAGAATCGATGTGTTTTTGCTTGGTGTGCTGTTTGCTATATATATTGTTTTCTTGTGTGCTTAATAGAGGATTTTTGGATGCCTTAGCATTGCCATGTCCACCTAGGCTAGTGTAGCTAGCTGTTTAGTTTCATATCCCTTGATGCATATAGTTGGGGACGTTTTCTAATTCTTACCTACTGCTTTTCTTCAGATGGTGAGGACTCGCAACCAGAGGGATGGCAATGATGAAGAGGAGAACAATGGAGTGCCTCAGAACAACAATGGGCAAGGATCTACTCAGGGAGGTATCAACATTGAGCAGCTATTGGCTATGCAAAACCAGCTCATGCAGACCATGATACAGACTATGGGACAGCTGCAGGCTGACAATATCAACAATCAGCCCCACATGCCTCCACCGCCACCCCCGCCTCCTCATAACCGGTTGGGAGAGTTTATGAAGACTAGGCCGCCAACCTTTGCTCAAGCCGCTGACCCTATGGATGCGGATGATTGGCTCAAGTCCGTGGAGAAGAAGCTAGCTATTGTCCAATGCAGTGACCGGGAGAAGGTGTTATTTGCTTCTCATCAACTAGTTGGAGCAGCTGCGGATTGGTGGGATGCTTATTGCAATGCTCATGAGAACTAAGAAAGAATCACTTGGGCCGAATTCAAGGAGAATTTTTGTTCTCATTATGTGCCGGAAGGTGTTATGCTCTTGAAGAGGCAAGAATTTGAGAATTTGAGGCAAGGAAGATCAAGAGTGAGTGAATATCTCAATAAGTTCACTCAACTCTCAAGGTATGTGCCTGAGGATGTGAGTCGGGACAGCCAGAAACAATACTTGTTCATGAGGGGCTTGAACAATGAGATCCAAGTGCAACTACTCAACTGCGATTATGCCAATTTTCAGAAGCTTGTGGACAAATCAATTGTGGTTGAGAACAAGATCCGTGAGATGGAGCAAGAAATCAAGAGGAAGGCGCCATATCAAGGACAACAACAAGGAAGTAATGTGCGCCCTCGCCTTGCACCACCCAATGCGCCTCATTACAGCTCCTCTATTCCTGCTCAGCGCCCTAGTTATGCACCGCGCCCAACTCAGTTTGTGCAGCAGCGCCCTGTTATGCAAGCACCTAGGCCTCCAATGCCTTATGCACCTCGTGCTGATTTTCCTGGAGCCAATGTTCAAAACCAAGCTCGTCCCAATAATTTAGGTGGAGTTAAGAAGTGTTATACTTGTGGAGAAGCTAGACACTTTGCGCATCAATGTCCTAAGTTGGGCCTTGGTCATGGAAGCAATGCATCGAAGCAAAACCCAAGACCTAATGGAGGACAACCACAAGGAAGCCGTGGACAGCAGAATTTTTCTCGTGGCAACGTGAACCATGTCTCTACGGAGGATGCTCAACAAGCGGATGATGTGGTCATTGGTATGTTTCTCGCCAACTCCAACCCCGCGACTATGTTATTTGATTCTGGAGCATCGCATTCATTCATTGCATCGAAGTATGTTGCCAAGTATAGTTTGCCTATCTCTCATATGAAGTTTACTCTGTTGGTTAAGTCTCCTGGAGGAGAGATGAGGACAAATATAGTATGTCCAAAAGTAAGCCTTAGAATAAGGGGGGTAGACTTCTCCGCCAACCTCATTGTTTTGGATTCTCAAGGATTGGACATTATACTTGGTATGGACAGGTTGAGGAAGCACAATGGAGTTATTGAGTGTGCCACAAAGACGGTGAAGTTGACTAATGAGGAAGGGATCACCGTAGAATTTGAAGCATCTCAAAACGCACCGAAGCAATTGGAGCTGAATCATATGGATGGTGCCGCAATTGAGGAGATTCCGGTGGTGTGTGAATTTTTGGATGTGTTTCCGGATGAGTTGCCAGGTATGCCGCCTGATCGAGACATTGAGTTTATTATTGATTTAATACCTGGAACTGCACCTATAGCTAAGAGGCCGTATAGGATGCCTCCTATGGAATTAGCGGAGCTCAAGAAGCAAATTCAAGAGCAATTAGAGAAGGGTTTTATTCGCCCAAGCTCTTCACCTTGGGGAGCGCCCGTTCTATTTGTGGACAAGAAGGATGGAATGCAAAGGATGTGCGTGGATTACCGAGCTCTCAACGAGGTGACCATCAAGAACAAGTACACCTTGCCCCGTATAGAGGATATGTTTGATCAGATGAAAGGCGCCCGTGTGTTTTCCAAGATTGATTTGAGGTCGGGATACATTCAAATGAAGATTAGACCATCGGCCATACCCAAGACAGCTTTTAGGACACGGTATGGATCTTATGAGTACACCGTGATGTCTTTTGGATTGACAAATGCACCTGCCTACTTTATGTACCTCATGAATAAGGTCTTCATGGAGTACTTGGTTAGATTTGTTGTGGTGTTTATTGATGATATTATGATCTACTCGAAGGATGAGAAGGAACATGAGGAACACTTGAGGCTTACGCTGCAGAAATTGAGGGAGCATCAATTGTATGCCAAGTTCAACAAGTGCCAGTTTTGGTTGAAAGAGGTGCCATTTTTGGGTCATATCATCTCAGGAGGAGGAGTATCGGTTGACCCCGGTAAAGTGAGGGATGTGTTGAAGTGGGAACCGCCGCAAAATGTCAAGGAAATAAGGAGTTTTCTTGGGATGGCTGGATATTACCGTCGGTTTATCAAGGATTTTCCCCAGATAGCCAAGCCTATGACGGAGTTGCTAATGAAGGGAAAGGCGTTCCAATGGACTGAAGCTTGTCAAAACAGTTTTGAGGAGTTGAAGAAGAGGTTAACAACAGCCCCAGTTTTGCTATTGCCGGATGTAAGCAAGGGTTTTGATATTTATTGTGACGCATCAAGACAAGGACTCGGATGCGTGCTTATGCAAGAAGGTCAAGTGGTCGCCTATGCGTCAAGACAATTGAAGAAACATGAGCAGAATTACCCAACACATGATTTAGAACTTGCAGCCATGGTACATGCATTGAAGATTTGGAGACACTATATTCTTGGACATAGGTGTGAAATTTACACGGATCATAAGAGTTTGAAGTATATTTTCACACAAACGGATCTGAACTTGAGGCAACGAAGATGGTTGGAGCTCATCAAAGATTATGATTTGGGGATCAACTATCATCCGGGAAAGGCCAATGTAGTGGCCGATGCTTTGAGTAGAAAGGGAGTAAATCATCGACTCTTAGTTCGAGAGTTACCATTCGAGTTATGTAAGGAGTTTGAACGGTTGAACCTCGGGTTTGCAAGTGAGATGGAGATGATGGAGTTAAACCCAACCTTAGAGCAAGAAATTCGAGAGGCCCAAACCGCAGATGAAGAGATCAAGGAAATCAAGGAAAGGACTGAGGAAGGGAGAGAATTCAGATTTGATGAAGACGAATATGGTACCTTATGGCTTGGAAAGAGAATCGTTGTGCCTAATGTAAAACATATTCGGGAGACAATATTAAAGGAGGCACATGACTCGCCTTACTCAATTCACCCCGGATGTACGAAGATGTACAAGGACTTGAAGGCTTGCTATTGGTGGGATAGCATGGAAAAGGACATAGCTGAATATGTGGCATTGTGTGATGTGTGTCAACGAGTCAAGGCGGAACATCAAAGGCCAGCTGGACTATTACAACCATTAAAGATTCCAGAATGGAAGTGGGAAGAAATTGGTATGGACTTCATAGTTGGGTTACCACGTACTCAGTTCGGGTATGACTCAATTTGGGTAATTGTGGATCGCTTAACCAAGTCAGCTCATTGTGTTCCTGTGAAGACCAAATATACAGCTGCACAATTGGCCGAAATATACATGGAGCATATTGTGTGTCAACATGGAGTCCCTAAGAAGATAGTCTCGGATAGAGGTTCTCAATTTACCTCCAGATTTTGGCAAAAATTGCATGAAGCTTTGGGAACGAGGTTGAATTTTAGTTCAGCATATCATCCTCAAACAGACGGACAAACCGAGAGGACCAATCAGATTTTGGAGGACATGTTAAGAGCTTGTGCTTTAAAGCATGGGAAAAGTTGGGACAAAAGCTTGCCATACGCGGAGTTTTCATACAACAATAGTTACCAAGCAAGTTTGAAGATGTCACCATATGAAGCACTTTATGGGAGGAAGTGTAGGACACCTTTATTCTAGAATGAGGCAGGAGAAACTCAAGTATTTGGTCCATATGTGTTGCAAGAAGCCGAAAAGCAAGTCCAAATAATTCGTGAAAACTTGAGGGCTGCCCAATCAAGACAAAAAGGCTATGCGGATAATAGGAGAAGGGGATTAGCCTTTGAAGTGGGAGATTTTGTTTACCTCAAGGTGTCACCAATGAGGGGTCATAAGAGGTTTAACATAAGGGGCAAGCTCGCACCTCGCTATATTGGACCATTCAAGATTTTGGACAAAAGAGGAGAAGTAGCGTATAAGTTGGAGATGCCAGCTCATCTTTCGGATGTACATGATGTCTTTCATGTTTCCCAGCTCAAGAAGTGTTTGAGAGTATCGGAAGAACAAGTGCCAATGGAAGAATTGGAACTAGAGGAAGATTTGACGTATGCCGAGCAACCGGTCAAAATCTTGGAAACTAAGGAGAGGGTCACAAGGAACAAGGTCATTAGATGGTGTAAAGTTCAATGGAAGCACCACACCAAAAAAGAAGCGACGTGGGAATTGGAGGATGATCTCAAGAAGGAATTTCCCTATCTCTTCTCTTCCGTGTCGAATCTCGAGGGCGAGATTCATTTTAAGGGGGGTAGGTTTGTAACACCCTAATTTTCATGCATCATGCCCTACATGCACTCATATACGTGTTTAACACTAACCCACATAAAGAGGAACGAGTTTAAATTTATTTCAGATCATTTAAAATTGATTTGGAGCAAAACCGCACTTAAAACGCAGGAAAGCGCGGACTAGTCCGATTTTACTGAGGACTAGCCCGATTTCTCTCTGACTAAAAAACGGACTTGTCCGTTTTTGCTGCGGACTAGTCCGATTCTGCCCCTGGAAACTTTCGGACTTGTCCGATTTTGTGCGGACTAGTCCAATATTCCATGAATCCTTGAAAATTTGCTAAGTCCCTGGACTTTTCCGGACTAGTCCGGTGTTCCAGCGGACTTGTCCGTTTTCCTCTCTGTTCAAATTCGGACTTGTCCGATTTTTGGCCAGACTTGTCCGATTTTCTCTCTGGACGACTTCGGACTAGTCCGGTCCTTTCCGGACTTGTCCGATATTTCGCGACTCCGAGTTGATCTTTTGTTTTACGACTTGTTTCTTGGGTTTCATGTTAAGTGGGCCTAGGTACGTCGTGCCTAACTCTTGTGGAGCCCATGTGGTACTCTAAACCGGCCTCTACTCATCCCAAAACTCGAAATCCATCTAACCCTAGCCTCCACCTCTATATAAACAGCTCCACCCCTTGGTTTGACATCTATTTGCCACTTTTCCATCCACCCAAACCATATTTCGTGGGGAGCCACCATCAAGGAGGGAGGAGAAGATCCCAAGCAAGAGGAAGAAGAGGAGGAAACGAAGGAGGATCAAGATCTCCACCAAGTTTCGTCCTTCACCACCAATTCTTCTCCAAGTTCATCAGCAACCCTAGATCATCAAGATCCAAGTGCTACCTCCAAGTTTCTTGATTCATTGGAGTTCTAAACACCTGCTATAACTTCTATTCTCTTTTCCTTACGTGAATTCAACCCCTAATCTCCAAATTCATGTCGATCTAGAAAACCCTAATCCGCTGATCTCGCAGAGTGCGGACTTGTTCGGTCCCTAGCGGACTAGTCCGATCTTTCTGGTTAAATTGTGTTAAGTTAATTCTAAAATTTGATCTAATCGAATCCAAACCTGTATAAACTTGTTAAAAGCTATTAGAACTAGTTAGTTATCATTAAAAGCAATCTAGTAACAAGTTCTACCTTGCATTTGCATCAATCATGCATGTCATGTCATATTGAGTAATATTTGTGCACTCTTTGATTGTGTTTCTTGTCTTGTATGTTTATTGTGTGGATTAGACGGATTTGCGCTAGAAAGTGCCGCGGAGGATCTACAGCACCAGGAGTTTGAAGGCTTTGACCCTAATCAACAGCAAGAGCAAGGCAAGTGTCCTTGAAGCATATTAATCCTGTTTTAAAATAAATGTTTTGTTTGTAAAACTGCATGCTTGTGTCAATTTGACGGGAATCCTATGGTAGGAAGTTTACTAGATTTGTTTGACCACCCTTGTCACCTGGAATTTATGGTAGAGAGTTGGGAAGGCTTTTTACTTTTTGCTTCGCTTAATCAACTGGGATGGAAAAAAACTATACCAATCAATTTATTTATGCATGGATGAGATTCTGGATAACATGAACTGGTTGATATGGTATTGTAATGGGTGATCTAAGCAAGCCTGGTATGTGGATGGTTTGGATGTTATGGTGGTTTGCTTGCTTTAGATCTAAGGACCGGTTCATGCGAGAATAAGCCAGGACTACAGTGCCACCACGAGGCCAAGTATGGGTGCGGCGTAGCTGATTAATTAGGGCTTTGCTAGTGCTGTTTGGACCATTGTGGATGCTCGGGGAAGGGGTATTCGGATTGGGTTTGTTGATGATTGGTGGGACTACCCTGGGATCCGAATGGCTCAAGAGGGGGCCCTTGGTTGAAGATGTGCTCAGTTGGAGGCATCGCCACCGGTGAAACCCCAGTGGGGTCTAAATAGGCTAGTAATCCCTTTGTAAAGGCTATTTTGTGATCTCTTGGCCATACACCAAAGGAAGTGTAATTGGCATAAGGGAGGTTCTTTAGTCGCCGACGGGTGATGAAATCACAAACACGTGGGTAAAGAGGTACAAACTCTGCAGAGTTAAATAAAACTATCACGATAGCCGTGCTCCCGGTTATGAGCACCTGGACAACTTCCATGATTAGAGGGAAATTGGAATTTGGGATGGTTATGGTTTGGCAATGGTTATGGATGGTTATGGATTTATTTCTGGTATTGAATATGGTTATTGGCAATGGTAAAATCTGGAATTATTGATGATGGTAGTGAATTCAGATTGGTATTATGGTATTACTTATGATTATGATGGGTTTACTTCACACATATAATATATATAATAATGCTTTTCAAATGTTTTACTGTACTTTTCAGCACTTTGCTATTATTATTGTCGTCATTTGAATCAGCCACATGTCATACTTTCCACACTTGCTGAGTACGACATGTACTCACTCTTGCAATTCCCCCCAACAGTTGCAGGTCAGGATTGGTAGTTTAATGGTGATAATGCGGAGTTCTAGGCCGTGTCTACCGTCAGCTTTGCCTGTGGTGTTGATTGGAGGTGCGCTATCCCTTTTGCTTAGTTTGCTTAGTTGCTTAATTAGTTTATTTCCGCTGCATTAGTTGAACTTGTCATTAATATTCATTAGAGCTTGTATTTGAGGATAATATGGTTTGTGTAATAAAATTTGATAATTAATCTTGTTCTGTGGTAATTTTCTGTATACTCTTTTGTGATTGCACTCGTGTATGTGTGTTGAACTTCCTGGTCACACATATGCGTTAGCTTGGTTCATTTTCGGAACCGGGCGTCACAGATTGGTATCAGAGCGAGGTTGACCGTAGGATGCAGCCTAGATAGAATGGACACTTTAGAGCACATATGAGCACTCAGGAATCGATGTGTTTTTGCTTGGTGTGCTGTTTGCTATATATATTGTTTGCTTGTGTGCTTAATAGAGGATTTTGGGATGCCTTAGCATTGCCATGTCCACCTAGGCTAGTGTAGCTAGCTGTTTAGTTTCATATCCCTTGATGCATATAGTTGGGGACGTTTTCTAATTCTTACCTACTGCTTTTCTTCAGATGGTGAGGACTCGCAACCAGAGGGATGGCAATGATGAAGAGGAGAACAATGGAGTGCCTCAGAACAACAATGGGCAAGGATCTACTCAGGGAGGTATCAACATTGAGCAGCTATTGGCTATGCAAAACCAGCTCATGCAGACCATGATACAGACTATGGGACAGCTGCAGGCTGGCAATATCAACAATCAGCCCCACATGCCTCCACCGCCACCCCCGCCTCCTCATAACCGGTTGGGAGAGTTTATGAAGACTAGGCCGCCAACCTTTGCTCAAGCCGCTGACCCTATGGATGCGGATGATTGGCTCAAGTCCGTGGAGAAGAAGCTAGCTATTGTCCAATGCAGTGACCGGGAGAAGGTGTTATTTGCTTCTCATCAACTAGTTGGAGCAGCTGCGGATTGGTGGGATGCTTATTGCAATGCTCATGAGAACCAAGAAAGAATCACTTGGGCCGAATTCAAGGAGAATTTTCGTTCTCATTATGTGCCGGAAGGTGTTATGCTCTTGAAGAGGCAAGAATTTGAGAATTTGAGGCAAGGAAGATCAAGAGTGAGTGAATATCTCAATAAGTTCACTCAACTCTCAAGGTATGCGCCTGAGGATGTGAGTCGGGACAGCCGGAAACAATACTTGTTCATGAGGGGCTTGAACAATGAGATCCAAGTGCAACTACTCAACTGCGATTATGCCAATTTTCAGAAGCTTGTGGACAAATCAATTGTGGTTGAGAACAAGATCCGTGAGATGGAGCAAGAAATCAAGAGGAAGGCGCCATATCAAGGACAACAACAAGGAAGTAATGTGCGCCCTCGCCTTGCACCACCCAATGCGCCTCATTACAGCTCCTCTATTCCTGCTCAGCGCCCTAGTTATGCACCGCGCCCAACTCAGTTTGTGCAGCAGCGCCCTGTTATGCAAGCACCTAGGCCTCCAATGCCTTATGCACCTCGTGCTGATTTTCCTGGAGCCAATGTTCAAAACCAAGCTTGTCCCAATAATTTAGGTGGAGTTAAGAAGTGTTATACTTGTGGAGAAGCTGGACACTTTGCGCATCAATGTCCTAAGTCGGGCCTTGGTCATGGAAGCAATGCATCGAGGCAAAACCCAAGACCTAATGGAGGACAACCACAAGGAAGCCGTGGACAGCAGAATTTTTCTCGTGGCAACGTGAACCATGTCTCTACGGAGGATGCTCAACAAGCGGATGATGTGGTCATTGGTATGTTTCTCGCCAACTCCAACCCCGCGACTATGTTATTTGATTCTGGAGCATCGCATTCATTCATTGCATCTAAGTATGTTGCCAAGTATAGTTTGCCTATCTCTCATATGAAGTTTACTCTATTGGTTAAGTCTCCTGGAGGAGAGATGAGGACAAATATAGTATGTCCAAAAGTAAGCCTTAGAATAAGGGGGGTAGACTTCTCCGCCAACCTCATTGTTTTGGATTCTCAAGGATTGGACATTATACTTGGTATGGACAGGTTGAGGAAGCACAATGGAGTTATTGAGTGTGCCACAAAGACGGTGAAGTTGACTAATGAGGAAGGGATCATCGTAGAATTTGAAGCATCTCAAAACGCACCGAAACAATTGGAGCTGAATCATATGGATGGTGCCACAATTGAGGAGATTCCGGTGGTGTGTGAATTTTTGGATGTGTTTCCGGATGAGTTGCCAGGTATGCCGCCTGATCGAGACATTGAGTTTATTATTGATTTAATACCTGGAACTGCACCTATAGCTAAGAGGCCGTATAGGATGCCTCCTATGGAATTAGCGGAGCTCAAGAAGCAAATTCAAGAGCAATTAGAGAAGGGTTTTATTCGCCCAAGCTCTTCACCTTGGGGAGCGCCCGTTCTATTTGTGGACAAGAAGGATGGAACGCAAAGGATGTAAGTGGATTACCGAGCTCTCAATGAGGTGACCATCAAGAACAAGTACACCTTGCCCCGTATAGAGGATCTGTTTGATCAGATGAAAGGCGCCCGTGTGTTTTCCAAGATTGATTTGAGGTCGGGATACATTCAAATGAAGATTAGACCATCGGCCATACCCAAGACAGCTTTTAGGACACGGTATGGATCTTATGAGTACACCGTGATGTCTTTTGGATTGACAAATGCACCTGCCTACTTTATGTACCTCATGAATAAGGTCTTCATGGAGTACTTGGTTAGATTTGTTGTGGTGTTTATTGATGATATTATGATCTACTCGAAGGATGAGAAGGAACATGAGGAACACTTGAGGCTTACGCTGCAGAAATTGAGGGAGCATCAATTGTATGCCAAGTTCAACAAGTGCCAGTTTTGGTTGAAAGAGGTGCCATTTTTGGGTCATATCATCTCAGGAGGAGGAGTATCGGTTGACCCCGGTAAAGTGAGGGATGTGTTGAAGTGGGAACCGCCGCAAAATTTCAAGGAAATAAGGAGTTTTCTTGGGATGGCTGGATATTACCGTCGGTTTATCAAGGATTTTCCCCAGATAGCCAAGCCTATGACGGAGTTGCTAATGAAGGGAAAGGCGTTCCAATGGACTGAAGCTTGTCAAAACAGTTTTGAGGAGTTGAAGAAGAGGTTAACAACAGCCCCAATTTTGCTATTGCCGGATGTAAGCAAGGGTTTTGATATTTATTGTGACGCATCAAGACAAGGACTCGGATGCGTGCTTATGCAAGAAGGTCAAGTGGTCGCCTATGCGTCAAGACAATTGAAGAAACATGAGCAGAATTACCCAACACATGATTTAGAACTTGCAGCCATGGTACATGCATTGAAGATTTGGAGACACTATATTCTTGGACATAGGTGTGAAATTTACACGGATCATAAGAGTTTGAAGTATATTTTCACCCAAACGGATCTGAACTTGAGGCAACGAAGATGGTTGGAGCTCATCAAAGATTATGATTTGGGGATCAACTATCATCCGGGAAAGGCCAATGTAGTGGCCGATGCTTTGAGTAGAAAGGGAGTAAGTCATCGACTCTTAGTTCGAGAGTTACCATTCGAGTTATGTAAGGAGTTTGAACGGTTGAACCTCGGGTTTGCAAGTGAGACGGAGATGATGGAGTTAAACCCAATCTTGGAGCGAGAAATTCGAGAGGCCCAAACCGCAGATGAAGAGATCAAGGAAATCAAGGAAAGGACTGAGGAAGGGAGAGAATTCAGATTTGATGAAGACGAATATGGTACCTTATGGCTTGGAAAGAGAATCGTTGTGCCTAATGTAAAACATAATCGGGAGACAATATTAAAGGAGGCACATGACTCGCCTTACTCAATTCACCCCGGATGTACGAAGATGTACAAGGACTTGAAGGCTTGCTATTGGTGGGATAGCATGGAAAAGGACATAGCTGAATATGTGGCATTGTGTGATGTGTGTCAACGAGTCAAGGCGGAACATCAAAGGCCAGCTGGACTATTACAACCATTAAAGATTCCAAAATGGAAGTGGGAAGAAATTGGTATGGACTTCATAGTTGGGTTACCACGTACTCAGTTCGGGTATGACTCAATTTGGGTAATTGTGGATCGCTTAACCAAGTCAGCTCATTTTGTTCCTGTGAAGACCAAATATACAGCTGCACAATTGGCCGAAATATACATGGAGCATATTGTGTGTCAACATGGAGTCCCTAAGAAGATAGTCTCGGATAGAGGTTCTCAATTTACCTCCGGATTTTGGCAAAAATTGCATGAAGCTTTGGGAACGAGGTTGAATTTTAGTTCAGCATATCATCCTCAAACAGACGGACAAACCGAGAGGACCAATCAGATTTTGGAGGACATGTTAAGAGCTTGTGCTTTAAAGCATGGGAAAAGTTGCGACAAAAGCTTGCCATACGCGGAGTTTTCATACAACAATAGTTACCAAGCAAGTTTGAAGATGTCACCATATGAAGCTCTTTATGGGAGGAAGTGTAGGACACCTTTATTCTAGAATGAGGCAGGAGAAACTCAAGTATTTGGTCCATATGTGTTGCAAGAAGCCGAAAAGCATGTCCAAATAATTCGTGAAAACTTGAGGGCTGCCCAATCAAGACAAAAAGGCTATGCGGATAATAGGAGAAGGGGATTAGCCTTTGAAGTGGGAGATTTTGTTTACCTCAAGGTGTCACCAATGAGGGGTCATAAGAGGTTTAACATAAGGGGCAAGCTCGCACCTCGCTATATTGGACCATTCAAGATTTTGGACAAAAGAGGAGAAGTAGCGTATAAGTTGGAGATGCCAGCTCATCTTTCGTATGTACATGATGTCTTTCATGTTTCCCAGCTCAAGAAGTGTTTGAGAGTATCGGAAGAACAAGTGCCAATGGAAGAATTGGAACTAGAGGAAGATTTGACGTATGCCGAGCAACCGGTCAAAATCTTGGAAACTAAGGAGAGGGTCACAAGGAACAAGGTCATTAGATGGTGTAAAGTTCAATGGAAGCACCACACCGAAAAAGAAGCGACGTGGGAATTGGAGGATGATCTCAAGAAGGAATTTCCCTATCTCTTCTCTTCCGTGTCGAATCTCGAGGGCGAGATTCATTTTAAGGGGGGTAGGTTTGTAACACCCTAATTTTCATGCATCATGCCCTACATGCACTCATATACGTGTTTAACACTAACCCACATAAAGAGGAACGAGTTTAAATTTATTTCAGATCATTTAAAATTGATTTGGAGCAAAACCGCACTTAAAACGCAGGAAAGTGCGGACTAGTCCGATTTTACTGAGGACTAGTCCGATTTCTCTCTGACTAAAAAACGGACTTGTCCGTTTTTGCTGCGGACTAGTCCGATTCTGCCCCTGGAAACTTTCGGACTTGTCCGATTTTGTGCGGACTAGTCCGATATTCCATGAATCCTTGAAAATTTGCTAAGTCCCTGGACTTTTCTGGACTAGTCCGGTGTTCCAGCAGACTTGTCCGTTTTCCTCTCTGTTCAAATTCGGATTTGTCCGATTTTTGGCCAGACTTGTCCGATTTTCTCTCTGGACGACTTCGGACTAGTCCGGTCCTTTCCGGACTTGTCCGATATTTCGCGACTCCGAGTTGATCTTTTGTTTTACGACTTGTTTCTTGGGTTTCATGTTAAGTGGGCCTAGGTACGTCGTGCCTAACTCATGTGGAGCCCATGTGGTACTCTAAACCGGCCTCTACTCATCCCAAAACTCGAAATCCATCTAACCCTAGCCTCCACCTCTATATAAACAGCTCCACCCCTTGGTTTGACATCTATTTTCCACTTTTCCACCCACCCAAACCATATTTCGTGGGGAGCCACCATCAAGGAGGGAGGAGAAGATCCCAAGCAAGAGGAAGAAGAGGAGGAAACGAAGGAGGATCAAGATCTCCACCAAGTTTCGTCCTTCACCACCAATTCTTCTCCAAGTTCATCAGCAACCCTAGATCATCAAGATCCAAGTGCTACCTCCAAGTTTCTTGATTCATTGGAGTTCTAAACACCTGGTATAACTCCTATTCTCTTTTCCTTACGTGAATTCAACCCCTAATCTCCAAATTCATGTCGATCTAGAAAACCCTAATCCGCTGATCTCGCAGAGTGCGGACTTGTTCGGTCCCTAGCGGACTAGTCCGATCTTTCTGGTTAAATTGTGTTAAGTTAATTCTAAAATTTGATCTAATCGAATCCAAACCTGTATAAACTTGTTAAAAGCTATTAGAACTAGTTAGTTATCATTAAAAGCAATCTAGTAACAAGTTCTACCTTGCATTTGCATCAATCATGCATGTCATGTCATATTGAGTAATATTTGTGCACTCTTTGATTGTGTTTCTTGTCTTGTATGTTTATTGTGTGGATTAGACGGATTTGCGCTAGAAAGTGCCGCGGAGGATCTACAGCACCAGGAGTTTGAAGGCTTTGACCCTAATCAACAGCAAGAGCAAGGCAAGTGTCCTTGAAGCATATTAATCCTGTTTTAAAATAAATGTTTTGTTTGTAAAACTGCATGCTTGTGTCAATTTGACGGGAATCCTATGGTAGGAAGTTTACTAGATTTGTTTGACCACCCTTGTCACCTGGAATTTATGGTAGAGAGTTGGGAAGGCTTTTTACTTTTTGCTTCGCTTAATCAACTGGGATGGAAAAAAACTATACCAATCAATTTATTTATGCATGGATGAGATTCTGGATAACATGAACTGGTTGATATGGTATTGTAATGGGTGATCTAAGCAAGCCTGGTATGTGGATGGTTTGGATGTTATGGTGGTTTGCTTGCTTTAGATCTAAGGACCGGTTCATGCGAGAATAAGCCAGGACTACAGTGCCACCACGAGGCCAAGTATGGGTGCGGCGTAGCTGATTAATTAGGGCTTTGCTAGTGCTGTTTGGACCATTGTGGATGCTCGGGGAAGGGGTATTCGGATTGGGTTTGTTGATGATTGGTGGGACTACCCTGGGATCCGAATGGCTCAAGAGGGGGCCCTTGGTTGAAGATGTGCTCAGTTGGAGGCATCGCCACCGGTGAAACCCCAGTGGGGTCTAAATAGGCTAGTAATCCCTTTGTAAAGGCTATTTTGTGATCTCTTGGCCATACACCAAAGGAAGTGTAATTGGCATAAGGGAGGTTCTTTAGTCGCCGACGGGTGATGAAATCACAAACACGTGGGTAAAGAGGTACAAACTCTGCAGAGTTAAATAAAACTATCACGATAGCCGTGCTCCCGGTTATGAGCACCTGGACAACTTCCATGATTAGAGGGAAATTGGAATTTGGGATGGTTATGGTTTGGCAATGGTTATGGATGGTTATGGATTTATTTCTGGTATTGAATATGGTTATTGGCAATGGTAAAATCTGGAATTATTGATGATGGTAGTGAATTCAGATTGGTATTATGGTATTACTTATGATTATGATGGGTTTACTTCACACATATAATATATATAATAATGCTTTTCAAATGTTTTACTGTACTTTTCAGCACTTTGCTATTATTATTGTCGTCATTTGAATCAGCCACATGTCATACTTTCCACACTTGCTGAGTACGACATGTACTCACTCTTGCAATTCCCCCCAACAGTTGCAGGTCAGGATTGGTAGTTTAATGGTGATAATGCGGAGTTCTAGGCCGTGTCTACCGTCAGCTTTGCCTGTGGTGTTGATTGGAGGTGCGCTATCCCTTTTGCTTAGTTTGCTTAGTTGCTTAATTAGTTTATTTCCGCTGCATTAGTTGAACTTGTCATTAATATTCATTAGAGCTTGTATTTGAGGATAATATGGTTTGTGTAATAAAATTTGATAATTAATCTTGTTCTGTGGTAATTTTCTGTATACTCTTTTGTGATTGCACTCGTGTATGTGTGTTGAACTTCCTGGTCACACATATGCGTTAGCTTGGTTCATTTTCGGAACCGGGCGTCACAGTAATCCCCCACGTTCAGCATGCCACATGCTCTTTGTGGGAATCATCCTAGTTTTGCCAGGGTAAACCTGAGCCCGATTTGTTGGACCACTAAGCACTAGTATTCATTGTAGCATACTCATGTGTACACTAGTGATCTATGTATATGAGTAATTAGAGCACAGCAGGAGTAGCTCTGTCTCGTAACTTGATCTTCACTACGACAACTTACACACTAGAGTAGATTGTTGAGGTGTGTCACACTACCCCCAATATACTATTTACCCATCCTATTGGAATCGTCACTTGAACACTCTACTCTAACCATAATTTTGCCATATTTCACTTGCCTTCCTTTGGGATAACAAAAGTACAATACTCTAGGGAATGCTGTCGGGTGAAATGCTACATCGATACTGAAAGTTGCCTAGAGGGGGGTGAATAGGCTAATCGACCTGCAAATGACTTAATAAAACGAGATTAAATTACAGGGGGGGCGGACTAGTCCGGTCTTAGGGTGGACTAGTCTGGTCAGCCTGCGTGAAGATCCCTAAAAAGTGTTTCTAGCAAGTTTTAAGGCGATTTTCTCGAGACTACTGGTGAGGATATGGTTATGTCAAGTTTAGCAACTACCAACACAAGTATATGACTAAGAGGAACAAGTTTATAGCAATATGAAGCACGAGACAAAACTAGCAACCCTAGAACAAAATATTTCATAAACGAAATGCGAAGAACACAGAGACACAAGGATTTTATCCCGAGGTTCGATCCCACACAGGAATCTACGTCCCCGTTGAGGAGTCCACAAAGGACCGGGTTCAACAACCCTTCCCTCACCAAGTTTACCGCACGGGCCTAACTTGGTTCTCCACTATCACAAAGAATGAATACAAGATTCATTGGGGCTTCTCACAATCTGAGGCTCCCACCACAATTACAATTGCAAATCACAAAGATTAACTCAAGCCATAGTTCGCAAAGATTCACAAAGTGCAAGAGATCAAACCGGGAGCCTAAGCGCGATGTTCTTCCTCTTTTCCACCTCACTAAACCTAATCCACTCAAGAATTAGTTTTAGAGGGAAAGTAGGCAAGAAAGAGGCTCAAGAATGCTCCAAGTTTTGCTGTGGCGGCGCTAGGGTTACAGGTTGCTCAAGGATAGTTCAAAAGAACCCAGGGGACCTCTATTTATAGAGGTCCCAAGCCCATACTGCTGACTTCAGCAGATGGGCGGACTAGTCCGGCCTACAGCCCGGACTAGTCCGGCCTAGGGGACCACTGACGCCTCTGACAACTGTCGCACTGCGCGGCAATCGTCACACTACCCTCCAAACTTCAAATTCAAACGGTCACTTTAACAACGGACTAGTCCGGTCCTCACCGGACTAGTCTGATCTCACACAGAACCTTTTGTTCCGTGTGAAAACGGACTAGTCTGAAGACCACGGACTAGTCCGGCCCCATGGGCGTACTAGTCCGGCCTTCCCAGACTTAGTCGCAAAACCTCTCTGCACTTAGCAACACGGACTAGTCCGGCCCATGGACGGACTAGTCCGATCTCACTCAGAACCTTTTGGTCCGCCCCAAAACGGACAAGTCCGCTCTCCTGGACTTAGTCCTGAATCTTCACCCTAGGGGTACCACGGACTAGTCCGTCCCACTACGGACTAGTCCGAAGTCACACATGACCTATTGGTCCGTGCCAAAACGGACTAGTTTTCCCAGGAGCGGACTAGTCCGGCCGCTCAGGCGGACTAGTCTGGCCCCTCCTGCCAGACTACTCTAACTTCAACTCTCAAAGGGGTTTCTACCTAAACCACCACTCTTGGGCTCCTAACTTGATATCTTTGCACTTTACGCACACACCCTCCTATTTCTACGGCTAGTCCAACTCAACAAGCTGGAAACCCTAGTTTCTACGCTTCGAGTCGACTCCGTTTCCTTCCTTTTCCTTTTTGAGGGTTTGCGTCTCCAATCGAGTCCACACCTGTGCTAAGTATCACTTGAGCTCATTAGCGACTTAATTGTCATCATCAATCATCCAAAACCCACGGGGAACCTAGATGCACTTTCAATCTCCCCCTTTTTGCTGATTGATGACAACACATCAAGTCCTTCACAATTAAGAGTATAAATTTGGTTTTCACAACATGTGTGCGTATGATAGACTCCCCCTCAATGTATGCAACATGTAAAAGAGGTGGAGGAGATCTTTCATACCCACACACGTTATGGTGGGGTGCCTACGTGATGTGCTCAACAATTGTGACAAGATATAAAGAACATCAATATTATCACAAGATAGACAATGAGAGCATCATATTGAAATTAAGCAATAGTAACATGTCTTGCACAAAAGTGAACATCCGACATCCAAGTAGCATAAATATATTACAAGACAAGTCCAAAGGCACAACACAAAAGACTAACTCCCCCTAACTCTCCCCCTTTGGCATCAAGGCACCAAAAAGGAAAAGAAGGGGAACTAGGACCTAAAAGCTAGTCGTCGTCCTCGTCACTGCCACTCTCTGTGGCCTCGGGGTCCGTGACATCCTCATCATCATCGGCATTGTCGTCGTCGTCGGAGGTCGGTGCGGAGGTACCCTCCGTCTCACCCAAGAGTGTCAACTCGTCGGGGGTGAGAAGCGGGTACGGAGTGAGCTCATCGTCGGAGGCCTCAGGGCTCATCGGGATCTCGAGCTTGTCGCAGATCTTCCTCACGTTTCGCTCAGTCCTCTGAGCTCGCACCTCGGCTTTGCGGCACGAGGTGAAGATGGACCGAAGAAACTTGAGGACTTCGCTGCTAGAGGAGCCCGCCGAGTGCTGAGACGGAGGTGCAACAGAAGGAGGCACCTCAGAGCGGAAGGATGGCTCCGCATTCTTCCTCCGGGCAGGAGTCGGGACAGCAGGAGGCATCTGGGGTCGGAGAGGCTGGTGAGTGGTGTCCTTCACAAACACGAGCCCGGACACCTTCTCTATCAGGAACAGTATGTAAGGGGCATAGCCACAGGCACGGTTGGGTGTGTGTGAGATGTTGTAGATATCATCGAAGATGTAATCCACAAGGTTGAACATCTCATGTCCATCAATGAGAACCAACAGGTGCCTGAGGTGACCCTGGATGATCCCCGCATCCCCTTCTTTAGGAGCCACCATCCTCCTAAGCATCCTGTTAAGGATGCTGTAGAAGGGAAGGATGTTTCTGGCCAATCCAGCTTCATAGTGGACGTGAGGAGGGTACATGTAGCTCATGTCATCCTTGTCCATAGCCTTGAGATTGGAGATATTGATCTCATGGTCCAGGTGACTCTCCAGTCCAATTGCCTGAGCAAAGACCTCGAAGGTGGCATAGTACTGCTCACCGTTGGTCATCCAAGTGATGGCTCGGTCGCCATGAGAGTGGAAGTGAACTGTGGTATAAAACTGTATGATAACCTCCTCATTCCAGTCATACTTGAATCCAAGAATGTCTTTGATCCCGTGGCGCTCAGCTGCCTCAATCACTTCGTCAAATGCCTCGTGTTTCTTCTTAGCCATATATGCCCAGTCCACCCATTGAGCCTGGATCACTGGCTTCTTCATTGCCTGATAGACTATGCGATAGTAATCGCAATGGAAGTCACACCAAAACCGAGGGTCGGCGGTGGACCTCTCAAACCTATAGACATTCTCATCTCTGAGCCTCCTGGCCTTCTCAGCTCCCTTTCCTTTGAACACATTTGCAGCCAAGTTGGGCTGCCTATTGGGGTTTTGCGCTGGACTGTGCATCTTGAGAGGGCCAATGGCATGGGCCTTCCCTTTCTCTCGGATCACTACCTCTCCGGCTGCCTTCTTGGCTGGAACCTTGACAGCTGGCTTTTTCTTCTTCGGCTTGACTGGAGCCGGAGCCTTTCCCTTATTGGGGTCACGCT
This sequence comes from Tuctoria greenei, assembly GCA_036927565.1. Taxonomy (NCBI): domain Eukaryota; kingdom Viridiplantae; phylum Streptophyta; class Magnoliopsida; order Poales; family Poaceae; genus Tuctoria; species Tuctoria greenei. The sequence continues at coordinate 104,423,718 of JAYESD010000003.1, read as the reverse complement.
CGACCCTAGGCTCAGCTGCCCCTTGGGCTTGCTCCTTTCCCTTAGCCTTCTCGCCAATGGTGATGAGCTTCTTCCTCTTGGGGGCATTGGCCTCTGCGGCCCCAGAATTGTGAGCCTCTCTATCTTCTCTCTTCTTCTTCCGTTCCTCACGGAGAGAGTCTTCAGTAGCACGAGCAATGGCTTCGTCCTCGTTGTAGACAGTTGCGGCTACTCTGGAAGCTTCAAGTGTCTTCAGCCGCCGTTCTTCCTTTGCTTTCTGCGCCTCGATGAGGGCAGCCTTAGTTCTTGCCTCGATGATTTGGGCTTTGGTGCGTGCCTCCCGGGGATCTCTGGGAGGGGGAGGCACTTCAGCACCCCTCTCCTCGGTGCGGTGCTCCTCACCCGCAGGGTTGGAACTCGGAAGATTGCGCTCGAAATCCGACATCGTGCTGAAAACACAACGAGAAAAGGACATAAGAGACCAAGGGTGTGAAATATTGCGGAAGGAATCTCAAGAAATAGCTAAGATTAGGGTTTGCCCTGTGCAAAATGGACTTGTCCGCCTTAGGGGTGGAGTAGTCCGTCGGCGGACTTGTCCGCCAAGGCCGGACTAGTCCGGGTTGCACAGGATGAACCCTAACCCTAACGATTTTTTGAAAAAAACTTCAAATCAACACGCAATACTTCTAGAATATGATCGCAAGAATGTATGGAGCAACATTAATGAAGGTACTCCTATCAAAAACTCCAAGAATCAAAAATGGAGGAATTTTTTAAAAGAGGGAAATACCTCCTCAAATCCGAAGAAATCGACGAGATCGGAGTAGGAAAGCGTCGAAGAAGTGCGGCGAAACGATCCCACACTCCTAAAGGCTTCAATGTGCGGATTGGATGCGAGTTTTGGTGGTTGGAGCGAAAAATCGCCGACGGGGCGGTTGCTTGCGCGCGGGAGAGAGAGAGGCGAGTGTGAGAGGAGAGAAGAGGGGTCTGGGCCGCCCCTGGGGGTTTAAGTTCCCAAGGGCCAGACTAGTCCGGTACCAGGGCGGACTAGTCCGGTTCGCGGACCAGCCGCGGACTAGTCTGCCTCCGGACTTGTCCGGCCTTAGGGCGGACTAGTCCGATCCTACTGGGCTGAAGTCAATATATATGAGTTTATGCCCACAACTATAGGTCCTTTTGGACAAATATGCACAACAAACTTTGTGAATATGGTCAGTAAGCAATCAACATTCAAACTATGACCATGAATCACAAAGTCACTAGTTTTTCAAATATTTAGGAGAAAATTGAGATAGAGAGAGCTTTTCAAAACACATGCATTCTTTTGAACAAGGCATAAGTAAACATTCAGATGTGCATGTTTCAAGCCACATTTCGAGAATCTAAGATATTGAGCTCACTCCTAAGCTCACAGAATTGCTTCTCATCTAGGGGCTTGGTGAATATGTCGGCTAGTTGGTTCTCGGTTCTCACATGGGAAATCACTATATCCCTCTTTAAAGAATGATCTCTCAAGAAGTAGTGTCTAATGTCTATGTGTTTGGTCCTTGAATGCTCAACTGGATTATGGGCTATTTTGATGGCGCTCTCATTGTCACATAGGAGAGGGATATGACGCAAGTTTATACCATAATCCCTTAGAGTTTGTCTCATCCACAGAAGTTGTGCACAACAACTTCCGGCTGCGACGTACTCCGCTTCGGGTGTGGAGAGAGCAATGGAATTTTGTTTCTCAGAGGACCAAGACACTAATGATCTACCCAAGAATTGGCATGTCCCGGATGTGCTCTTTCTATCAACTTTGCACCCTGCATAATACGCATCGGAATAACCAATGAGGTTGAACTTGGATCCTTTGGGGTACCAAAGTCCTAGGCTCGGTGTGTGAACTAGATATCTAAGAATTCTCTTCACGGCGGTCAAATGACACAACTTTGGTGCAGCTTGAAACCGTGCACACATACACACACTAAGCATGATATCCGGTCTAGATGCACAAAGATATAACAGGGACCCAATCATGGAACGATATACCTTTTGGTCCACACTTGGACCATCTTCGTTGAGGTCTAGGTGTCCATTCGTCGCCATAGGGGTCTTAATGGGTTTGGCCTTGTCCATGTCAAACTTCTTCAATATGTCTTGAGTGTACTTTGTTTGACTTATGAACGTGCCTTCTTTGAGTTGCTTGACTTGGAAACCTAAAAAGAACTTCAACTCCCCCATCATGGACATCTCAAATCTTTCCTTCATAATCTTTGAAAACTCATCACAAAACACTTTGTTAGTAGAACCAAATATAATGTCATCGACATATATTTGGCACACAAAGAGATCATCATTGAAGTGCTTCGTAAATAGAGTGTAATCAGCTTTTCCTATCTTAAAACCATTTTCAATTAGAAAGTCTCTAAGACACTCATACCAAGCTCTAGGAGCTTGTTTGAGGCCATAGAGAGCCTTACGCAATTTGAAGACATGGTTTGGGAATTCTTGGTCTTCGAAGCTCGGTGGTTGCTCCACATATACTTCCTCCTTGATTGGGCCATTTAGGAACACACTCTTGACGTCCATTTGATAGAGCTTAAAATAATGGTGAGTAGCAAAGGCAAGTAATATTCGAATTGACTCTAACCTAGCTACTGGAGCAAAGGTTTCATCAAAATCCAAACCTTCGACTTGTGAGTACCCCTTGGCCACAAGTCGTGCCTTGTTCCTTGTCACAACACCATGTTCATCTTGCTTGTTGCGGAACACCTACTTGGTGCCTACAACATTTGCTTGTGGACGCTTGACAAGCTCCCCAACTTTGTTCCTCTCGATGTTGTTAAGCTCCTCTTGCATGGACACCACCCAATCCGGATCTCTCAAGGCATCTTCAACCCTATGGGGCTCCAAAGAATAGACAAAAGAGTAATGTTCACAAAAGTTTGCAACACGAGAACGAGTGATTACCCCTTTAGTAATGTCTCCTAGTATGTTGTCAACGGGGTGATCCCGTTGAACACTTTGATGTACGCGAGGATGTGGAGGTTGAGCTCTTGAGTCATCATCATCTTCTTCTTCTTCTTGATCCCCCCCTTGATGAGTGCCTCTCCCTTGACTTTCATCTTCTTGGTCGTTTTGAGGTCCTACTTGACCGTCGACAACTTGATCGCATGGAGGAGTACGTGCATCATCTTGTTGTTGGTCACTTGAGCATTGAGGTTGTTCTTGTGGTCGAACATCTCCAAGTGCCATTCTCCTAAGTGCTTCTTGTGGAGAGTCTTCTTGATCTAGCACACTTTGATCAACTTGCTCCACTTGGGAGCCATTAGTTTCATCAAACACCACGTCGCATGTTATTTCAACAATTCCGGAGGTTTTGTTGAAGACACGGTAGGCGTGAGTGTTTGAGTCATAGCCAAGCAAGAAACCCTCATCGGACTTTGAAGCAAACTTCGAAGTCCTAGGCTTCTTGTTGAGAATATAACACTTGCTCCCAAAAACACGAAAATAAGAGACATGGGGTTTCTTACCAACTAGAAGCTCGTAGGGAGTCTTCTTGAGGAGGCAGTGGAGGTATAATCGATTGACAGCGTGGCAAGCGGTGTTAACCGCCTCCACCCAAAACCGATCCGATGTCTTGTACTCATCAAGCATTGTCCTTGACATCTCGATGAGTGTTCTGTTCTTTCGTTCCGCCACCCCGTTTTGTTGAGGGGAGTATGGAGCTGAAAATTCATGCTTGATGCCTTCCTCATCAAGAATTCTTCTACTTGAGTGTTTTTGAACTCGGTGCCGTTGTCACTTCTTATAGCTTTGATTCTTGAGGCGAACTCATTTTGAGCTCTTCTCAAGAACCTCTTGAGGACACCATGGGTTTCACCCTTATCATGCAAGAAAAACACCCAAGTGAAACGAGAAAAGTCATCAACAATAACAAGACCATATTTGTTACCGCCAATGCTTATGTAGGTTATTGGCTCGAAAAGGTCCATGTGTAGTAGTTCCAACAGTCTTGTTGTCGTCATGATGTTCTTGGAGGGATGTTGAGCTCCTACTTGCTTCCCCGCTTGGCACGCACTACATGGCCTGTCTTTTTCGAAGACAACATTCTTCAAGCCATGGATGTGATCGCCCTTAAGAAGCTTTTGTAAGTTCCTCATGCCAGGATGGGCTAGCCGTCTATGCCAAAGCCATCCCATGTTGGTTTTTGCCATTAAGCATGTGTCAAGTTGAGCTTTATCCGACGCAAAGTCCACAAGATAAAGCTTTCCCTTGAGCACACCCTTAAAAGCGATTGAGTTATCACTTCTTCTAAGGACGCTCACACCCTCATTAGTGAAAATACAATTATGACCCTTGTCACATAGTTGTGATATGGACAAGAGGTTATAGTCTAAAGAATCAATGTATAGAACGCTAGAAAGAGTGTGTTGAGGAGAGATGACAATTTTACCGGAGCCAAGGATTTTTCCTCGGGTATTGTCTCCAAAGAGGATTCCTTCATTTGGATCATCGTGTTCTTCATACTCCTCGAACATCATCCTCTCTCCGGTCATGTGGTTTGTGCACCCACTATCGAGCACCCATTTGGAACCACCGGAGGAGTATGCCTACAAAACAAGATTATGCCTTCCTTTTAGGTACCCAAGCGGAGTTGGGTCCTTTGACGTTAGTGGTAAGGCATTTGGGCACCCACACGCAAGGCTTGGGGCTCTTGCGGAGTGGCCCAACATATCTAGCAAACACCTTGCCATATTTGTTCCTCATAAGCACATAAGAAGCATCAAAATCATGAAATAGAGGATGCGGTTCAGATTTAGGCATTTTGTTGCTAGTGGATGTGTTCTTCTCAATTTTAGTTGTAGATGAACTTCCCTTAACAAAGACAATCATGTCTTTGGCATACTTGGAGGTTTTGGCGTTGTGCCTACCACTTCTAGTATAGACAAGACCATCCTTGACATGGGGAGGTCTTGTGTTGGTGTATGCACTTCGTGAATACGCCACCTTCTCCTTGTCAAAGATGGCACCCTTAGGTGCTTGCTTGCCTTGCGCTAAGTTTAGTTCATCCTTAAGTTTAAGGATTAAGTTAGAGCACTTGCAAGGCGTGGTTGCATTGGATGAGGCCTTTGAGGAGGTTGAGCTCTTGGAGGAAGAGGCTACATTGTTCTTAAGGGACCCAACTTGAGTCTCAAGGATCTTGTTAACTTTTGTCAAGTTCCCAAGTTCATCCTTGAGCTCAATTGATTTCTCCTCAAGACTTGAACACGTTTTCTTGCTTAGAGCAAGTTCGTGTTCCAATGCCTTGCTCTTCTCTCTTTCAAGCTCAAGGAGCTCATTAAGCTCTTGACATCTCTCCTTTTCAAGGATGAGCATGTCCTCTTGTCTATTGATGAGCTCCTCCTTCTCAAAGATCTCATCCATAAGCAACTTCATTCTCCGCAAGGTGCTTTTGCTTATGTCCTTAAAGATGTGCTCATTTTCACTAGCGCTATCAAATTCATCATGAGAGGAAATGGAGGAGGAGGAGTGAGATGTTACCTTTCTCCTTCCCTCCTTTGCCATAAGGCAAGTTGGTTTGTAGTCGTTGTTGAGGTTGGGGAAGAGCTTGCTTCCCTTGGAGCTCCTCCCGATGGCTATGGTGGCCATCTTCTCCTCTTCTTCTTCGGAGGAGGACTCATCGTTAGAGTCCCACTCCTTGCCCAAGTGTACTTGTCTGGAGGGCCTCTTCTTCTTGAAGAACATCTTCTCTTGAGGCTTGCCCTCCTTTTTCTTCTTCACTTCTTCATGGGGGCAATCAACTATGAAGTGGCCATACTCGCCACAATTGTAGCAAGCCCTCTTGTTTTCGGGCCTTGCCTTTTCTTTGCCTTTTCCTTCATGCTTGTATCCTCCTTTTCTTATCCTCATCATTCTATTGAATTTGTTGATGAAGAAGGCCTCTTCCTCATCGGTGTCAAGGCTCTCCTCATCATCTTCCGTTTGCTCTTTTGGGGAGGATGTTGCTTTGAGCGCAACATTCTTCATCTTCGAGGCGGTGAATCTTTGAAGGTCGTTGTAGAAGAGCGCCTCCTTTTCCATGATCTCGTGATTGATGATCCAAGGACCTCTTCCGGGGTCATTTTGGCAAACCCCGGACTTTCTCGGATCATGGAGCATAGAGAGACGTTTCTAGGCATGAATGCCCGAATCATTCTCTTCACCACCTCGTGGTCCGTCCACTTGGTACAGCCATAAGATCTACTATTGTTGATGAGTATCTTTAGGCGGTTGTACATCTCTTGGGGAGTTCACCATCCATAATGGCAAACCTCCCGAGCTCTCCTTCAATGAGATCAATCTTTGCTTCCTTGACCACTCGGTTGCCTTCATGAGCTGTCTTGAGAGTGTCCCAAATGTCTTTGGCCACCTCAAGTCCATCCACTCGGTTGAACTCATCTCTTGAGAGGGATGAGATGATCACTCCGGCCGCTTGAGCATTGCGGTGAAGGAGCACGGCTTGCTCTGGAGTGATAGCTTCTTCATTCTTAGGGATGTGCACCCCGGTCAACACAATTTGCCATAGTGAGGGTTTGAGTGACACAAGGTGGATCTTCATGTTGTGCTTCCACATCCCATAGTAAGTTCCATCGAATTGGGGAGGTTTCCCCAATGGGATGGAAAGGTAGTGGTTGTTGGCGGCATGGCGTTCATAGTTGAACCCTTGTTGGTTGTAGTTGACTCCACCACCACCACTTGATGATCTTGACGGATCAACCGCAGCAATCTTCAGCTTCTCCCGGAGCTTTGCCTTGAGCTGGCGAGTCTCCTCATCATCGGTTGGCTTGTCTTGATAAGCCATTGTCTCCTCACAAGTCGTTTGAGAATCATTGGTCGACACCTCTTCAAACACCACTCCGGCCATCTCTCCGAGTTGTTAGACTCTTTGTGGAGAGTCCTGCTCTGATACCAATTGAAAGTTACCTAGAGGGGGGGTGAATAGGCTAATCGACCTGCAAATGACTTAATAAAACGAGATTAAATTACAGGGGGGCGGACTAGTCCGGTCTTAGGGCGGACTAGTCTGGTCAGCCTGCGTGAAGATCCCTAAAAAGTGTTTATAGCAAGTTTTAAGGCGATTTTCTCGAGACTACAGGTGAGGATATGGTTATGTCAAGTTTATTAACTACCAACACAAGTATATGACTAAGAGGAACAAATTTACAGCAATATGAAGCACGAGACAAAACTAGCAACCCTAGAACGAAATATTCGATAAACGAAATGCGAAGAACACGGAGACACAAGGATTTTATCCCGAGGTTCGATTCCACACAGGAATCTACGTCCCCGTTGAGGAGTCCACAAAGGACTGGGTTCAACAACCCTTACCTCACCAAGTTTACCGCACGGGCCTAACTTGGTTCTCCACTATCACAAAGAATGAATACAAGATTCGTTGGGGCTTCTCACAATCTGAGGCTCCCACCACAATTACAATTGCAAATCACAAATATTAACTCAAGCCACAGTTCGCATAGATTCACAAAGTGCAAGATATCAAACCGGGAGCCTAAGCGCGATGTTCTTCCTCTTTTCCACCTCACTAAACCCTAATCCACTCAAGAATTAGTTTTAGAGGGAAAGTAGGCAAGAAAGAGGCTCAAGAATGCTCCAAGTTTTGCTGTGGCGGTGCTAGGGTTACAGGTTGCTCAAGGATAGTTCAAAAGAACCCAGGGGACCTCTATTTATAGAGGTCCCAAGCCCATATTGTTGACTTCAGCAGATGGGCGGACTAGTCTGGCCTACAGCCCGGACTAGTCCAGCCTAGGGGACCACTGACGCCTCTGACAACTGTCGCACTGCGCGGCAATCGTCACACTACCCGCCAAACTTCAAATTCAAACGGTCACTTTAAAAACGGACTAGTCCGGTCCTCACCGGACTAGTCCGATCTCACACAGAACCTTTTGTTCCGTTTGAAAACGGACTAGTCTGAAGACCATGGACTAGTCCGGCCCCATGGGCGGACTAGTCCGGCCTTCCCAGACTTAGTCGCAAAACCTCTCTGCACTTAGCAACACGGACTAGTCCGGCCCATGGACGGACTAGTCTGATCTCACTCAGAACCTTTTGGTCCGCCCCAAAACGGAGAAGTCCGCTCTCCTGGACTTAGTCCCGAATCGTCACCCTAGGGGTACCACGGACTAGTCCGTCCCACTATGGACTAGTCCGAAGTCACACAGGACCTTTTGGTCCGTGCCAAAACGGACTAGTTTGCCTAGGAGCGGACTAGTCCGGCCGCTCAGGCGGACTAGTTCGGCCCCTCCTGCCAGACTACTCCAACTTCAACTCTCAAAGGGGTCTCTACCTAAACCACCACTCTTGGGCTCCTAACTTGATCTCTTTGCACTTTACGCACACACCCTCCTATTTCTACGGCTAGTCCAACTCAACACGCTAGAAACTCTAGTTTCTACGCTTCGAGTCGACTCTGTTTCCTTCCTTTTCCTTTTTGAGGGTTTGCGTCTCCGATCGAGTCCACACCTGTGCTAAGGATCACTTGAGCTCATTAGCGGCTTAATTTTCGTCATCAATCATCCAAAACCCACGGGGAACCTAGATGCACTTTCAGATACTTCCATGCGCTTGAAGAACTTATCTTGCTTTGGCTTAGGTTAGCCTAGTGCCACTACATATCTATCACTAGTTGCTAGGATGAACTGTAGACATTAAGAAATACCAACAAGCATTTCTGGCATCATTTCTGAGGATTGCTTTGATTTGTTAACCGTTGTCAACAAGCATTTCTAGTACCGTTGTCGAGGAAGGCACATAATTTTGCATGATCATGTGATAGATAGGACTATAGTAGGTTTTTATTAGGATAACCTTGCTTTGATTTTGCATTCTTTGATGTGAAAACAGGGTAGTGTGTGACCATTTCACGATCATGTGGATGCTGCTACTTGAGGTGTATACTGCTTACGTATGGTGCCTAAAGCAAGAGAATTGATTGAGAATATGGTTTCGAACATGGTTTGGAGTGACGAGCATCTCCAGTCTCGATAGAGAGGCATGCACACCTTGAAAGAGGTGGACATGATCGCTGCCAAGCTTGATCTCTAGATAAAGAAGTTGGACTGCGTTGATAGTCCTTAAATGCTAAATTTGACCATCAATCCACCATGGAAAGATTATAAACTTTAGAATACAACATAGTGGTAGGAGTTAAAACTATTAAAATCCAAAATTTTTAGTGTATATTTGTATGTAGGTGAATTAAGCCTTAAAATATGTGACACCCGGTTCCAAAAATGAACTAAGGTAATGCATATGTGTGCCCAGGATGTTCAACACACATACATAAGTGATTTAAAATTGATAAACAGATTATAAATCATGTCTCGAATAATAACACTATTAATAGTACCTTATTACAAACCAAATAGTTTTGAATACTTTTCTAAAGAAACTGCAGAAGAAAAACTAAACTCTAATGACTTCAACTCAATAGGCAGGTTTGACGGCAAAACACACGCCTAGAACTCCTCAAAGACCTCCTAGTACTCCACCTGGTCGCCTGCGTCTGGAGTTGATGGGGGAATAGCAAGGGTGAGCACATGTCGCACTCAACAAGTGTGGGAAAGTATGACATGTAGCTTAAACAAGGAATGATAATATAAGAGGCTAATTGAATAAAAGTACATTCAAAACAGTTGAAAATGCAATTATATCATTATTAAGTGAGGTCCTTCCCAAAATATCCCAAATAACATCAACTTCCACTTAAATAACCAATTCCAACAATAATAATCCATGATCAACTTATAGTTTCTCATATATCTCAAATTCATCAATTCCATATTCCAATGCCATTTAATTAACCGATACCAGTTCCCAATTCAATTTCAACCATTAAACCAAGTTAAAGTCCAAATTCTAATCATGTGAGGGTCCAGGTTTCTCATGATTAGGAGCACAACTATCATGATAGTTTTAGACACACTCTGCAGAGGTTGTTCCACTTTACCCACAAGTTCGCGATTTCATCACTATGGCTGCAAGATCAAGATCATGTGTAGGATGGTTTTGCTCATGTTTCCTCAACTGTCTGGATGCATAAGCTACTACTCGGCCTTGTTGCATCAATACACAACCAAGTCCTTGCCTTGAAGCGCCGCAATAGAAATCAAAACTCTTGTTCACATCTGGCAACCAACATAGGTGTTGTTGTTAACCTACTCTTTAGCTCCTCAAAGTTGTCTTGACAAGCTTGAGTCCACTTGAAAGGCTTCTTCTTCATTTATAGTTTGGTCATGGGCTTTGCTATCTTGGAAAGTCATTGATAAACCGATGGTAACATCTAGCCATTCCAAGAAAACTCTTTATTTCCTTCACATTCTGCAGCTGTTCCCACTTTAACACGTCTCTAACCTTTCCTGGGTCATCTGACACTCCTCCCGATATGATATGACCTAGGAATGATATTCTGCTTAACCATAATTGGCACTTGTTGAACTTGGCATACAACTGGTGCTCTCACAATTTCTGCAACGTAAACCTTAAATGCTCTTCGTGCTCTTCTTCACTCTTCATGTAGATCATGATGTCATCAATGAACACTACCACTAATTATCCAAATACTCCATGAAGACCTTATTCATGAGAAACATGAAGTATGGGGTGCATTAGTCAATCCGAATGACCTGAACGTGTACTCATAGGATCCATATTGTGTCCTGAAAGTTGTTTTAGGTATGTCTGATGGTCTAATCTTCATTTGAAAATATCCTGGACGAAGATCAATCTTAGAGAATATTCTAGCTCCCTTCATATTGTCGAACAGATCTTCAATGTGGGGCAGTGTGTACTTATTCTTGATTGTCACCTCGTTGAGAGACCGGTAATACACACACATCCCTTGGGATCCATCCTTCTTATCCACAAAAAGCACTGGGGCTCCCCATGGCGACGAGCTTGGGCATATAAAACCATTCTCTGACTGCTCTTGACTCTGCTTCTTGAGCTCTGCTAATTCCTTAGGAGGCATCCTATATGGCCTCTTTGCAATAGGTGCAGTTTCAGGTATTAAATCAATGATGAACTCGATGTCACGATCAGGTGGCATACCTGGCAATTCCTCAGGAAACACATCTGTATACTCTCAAACAACTTGAATCTCCTCCAAAGTTACTCCTTCTACTTGATTGACCATTGCCCTCTCGGTTGTCGGTTGAACAGCATTGAACTCTATACTGATTCCTTCCTCATTTGTGAATTGCACGGTCCGAGTAGCACACTAGATCACCCCATTATGCTTCCTTAGCCAATCCATTCCAAGTATAATGTCCAAGCCTTGCGAATTCGGGGCTATAAGGTTGCAAACTAATTATACCCCCCTTATGGAAATACTTACTTTTGGACATACTATATTTGACCTCATCTCTCCTCTAGGAGATTTATCCAAAAAAACAAACTTCAGGTATGATATAGGCATGCTATGCTTTGCAACATACTTTGATGAGATGAATGAATGGGATGCTCCAGAATCAAATAATATAGTCGTGGGGTTGGAGTTTGTGAGAAACATACCAATCACAACATCTTCAGCTCGCTGAGCCTCTTCTGCTGATATATGGTTCATTTTGCCAAGAGCGAAATTTTGTGGTCCACGGTTTCCTTGAGCAGCTGCTTTATTAGACCTTGGATTCTACCTCGACACATTGTTCATCTAACCCTGTCCTGATCTTGGGCATTGATTGAAAAATGTCTTATTTGACCTCAAGCATAGCAAGTCTTTCCACCAGTGGCACCAACAAAGTTAGGGCGATGCTGGTTTTGAGCGTACGCAAGCATATTTGGGTGCGGAAAGCGATGTACTTGCATAGGTGGGTGTTGCTGCATTGGTTGTTGCGGTCGCAGTAGATAAGTATGGCGGTATGTAGCAGCAGACGGGTTGTAATAGGGTGCTGCAGGCGGTGCATAGCAAGGACGGACATTCCTTCCTTGCGGATGTCCCTGATACGGCATCTTCCTCTTGTGATCAAGCTCCATCTCCTGAATCTTGTTCTCAACCACAATAGCCTTGTCAACCAGCTTCTGAAAGTTTGCATAGTCACCTTTGAGCAACTGAACCTGAATTTCTTTGTTGAGACCCCTCATGAATAGATATCATTTCCTGCTATTAGTGCTAATGTCCTCTGGAGCATATCGAGACAGTTGAGTGAATTTATTGAGGTATTCACTCACACTCATTCTTCCTTGTCTGATGTTTTTAAATTCTTGTCTTCTTAGTATCATAACTCCCTCTGGGACATAGTGAGAGCAGAACTTCTCCTTGAATTTAGCCCAGGTGATTCTCTCCTGATCTTCATGGGCATTGCATAGAGATTCCCAACAATTTGCAGCAACTCCAATCAACTGGTATGAGGCAAAAAGAACCCTCTCTGTGTCACTACACTGGACACAGGCATGTTTCTTCTCAACCGACTTCAGCCAGTCATCAACTTCCGTGGGATCTATGGCTTGAGCAAAGGTAGGCGCTTTGGTCCTCATAAACTCTCCAAACCGGTTGTGGTGTGGTGGGGGTGGTGATGGTGGCATCTGAGGCTGATTGTTGTTGTCAGCTTGCAGCTGTCCCATAGTCTGTATCATGGTCTGCATGAGTGGGTTCTGCATAGCCAATAACTGCTCTAGGTTGATATCTCCCTGGGCAGGTCCCTGGTTGTTCTGAGGTACTTCATTGCTCTCCTCCTCACCATTGTCATTCCTCTGGTTGCGAGTCTTCAGCATTGGATGGTGAAAGAGTAATAGATACCCAAAAAATTTGAATTTGAAAGGAAACACCCCAACTATATGCATCAAGGTATATGTAACTGTCGGTACCCTAAAAACCATACACCCCCTGAGGTTACAAAGATCTCAAGGGAAGGACGTCTACTCAAATTGAAGACCCTCGGAGGCCCACTTGTCAGACATAACCGGACCTGCTTCTCCAACATGGTTAACCCCTAGGTTGCCACGTGTACTGCCAGACCGGAGCTACTACCCACAAGGGTGAAGCTCCGGGCTAGGTAACGAAACGGCACCTCCGGACTTAACCCCTGACCGAGAGAAGCTCCGGACCTGACACGTGCCAGGCCACCCCGGAGCTTCCCGCTTCCCACAAGCAAGCTCCGGAGCTGCCGCGTGTCCAAACGTCGGAGCTGGCCGCCTCAAACCTCTGGAAGACATTGTAACGACTCCGGATCTTCAAAGGATAGCCGCGGACTTCAAGACCCGATTAATTGTCATTAATTCCATGTTAATGACACTTAATCGGACAATCTTAACACCTGTAACGGCACTGTCGGAGCCCGTTACAGGGTTATTAACAACAATTAATCGTGTATCAATACTAGTAACCGCCGGGGCCACATGTCGGGCCAGGCTAACTTGTAACGGTTTGTCCTTGTACTATAAAAGGACAGACCGACGATACACGAGGAGGCTCTCGAACGCTCTCAGGGCACACACGCATTGACGTGAGCTTTCATACATAAACTAATACAACACCACACACCCGTGGAGTAGGGTATTACGCTCAGGCGGCCCGAACCACGTAAACCATTGTGTCTCTCGTGTCCAATCGTGATTCACCTTCTTGAGTCTCCGCGCACCCACACCGAACTACAAACTCCTTCAACACTTTAGTAGTGTCAGGAGATCTGCCGACTCCAACAGTCGACAGTTGGCGCGCCAGGTAGGGGGGCCTGAGATTTTCAAGAATGGTGAATTCTGCGGCTGGATCATCCAACGGGCAACCTGCTGCTCAGGCTGTCGGGGGCAATCCCTCCAACATGCAGCCACCAGCAGGAGCCTCAGCACCAGCAGGAGTCACACTCCCACCACCACCATCTTCTCCGGCAAACCGTGCCGGGCAACATGATGGTGCACCTGCGTCACATACTGCGCCGGCAAGTCATGACAACCCAGAACACGCGCTCCATGCAGCGCGTGCTCTTCTCCAGCGACCACCACCTCCGGATGCATCTCGAGATGCCATGGAGCAATGGAGGGCTGATGTTGAGCATTTGGTTGCAGCAGCGGCCGAACGCCTCAACAATCAGGGTCCTCCTCCTTCAGGGCGGGCCCCGTCGCAGCGACAGACATTGTCTGGAAGACTTGGTCCGCATGTCTCCAACAACCGAAGACGTGCTGCGTCACAGCAAGTGACGTCGTTGCCCTCTGGGGCACGACGCACCCATATGGTATCTCGGCTTTCGACACACGACCTCCGGGCGGAGCTTGATCGCCGATACCGCCAACAGGATGGCCGTGTCCATATCGAGCGAGCTCGAGAAAGACGGGATGCTCAAGACCTTTCTACTCTGGAAGGAGTAGGAGGAGGCTGTTCCGCCCTAGCCATGCACCTGCGCATGGTTAGATGGCCACAGAAGTTCCGGCCACACTTGCCGGAAAAATTCGACGGGACTGTCAACCCCGTAGAATTTCTGCAGATATACTCCACTGCAATCTTAGCAGCTGGAGGAAACGAGGCCGTAATGGACAACTACTTTCCAGTGGCCTTAACTGGGACCGCCAGGTCCTGGTTTATGAGCCTTCCACCCAACTCTATCGACAGTTGGGAGGAGCTGTGCCGTCAGTTCACTGCCAACTTCGGGAGTTCATACACCCGACCGGGCACTGAACTAGACCTTTTTGCGGTCGTGCAAAAAGGGGAGAATCTTTGCGGTCATTCATCCAGAGGTTCTCTCAGGTATGCAACACAATCCCTTCTATCTCAAGCGCTTCTGTCATTGTGGCATTCAGACAGGGTGTACGAGACAAGAAGATGTTGGAGAAGCTGGCGATCAAAGAGATCACCAGCGTCACGGAGCTCTTCAGCTTGGCAGACAAATGTGCCAGAGCTGCGGAGGGCCGTGAAATGCACTCCAAACCAGCCTTGGAGGATCACAAAAAATCCTCCAAAGAAGAAGCCACTACCTCCGGGAGTGGCAAGAAGAAAAAGAAGACCAACGGCAAGAAGAAGCCGTCGGCCGGCACATCCAACATTGCAGCCACTGCAACTCCTGGTGGCTGGGGGCCACGCCCCGAGAAGTGACCTCGACCGTCTTCCGAAGACGGCGGCAAATCCAAAATGTGGTGCCCCATTCACAAAACGGGCAGCCATAGGCTGGAAGACTGCCGGGAGGTCCAAAACCTTGCCGAGCGCTACACCAAGCGCCGGGAAGGGTCTCCTTTCCGACAGAGGGAGGGAAAACAGAAGGTCGACGAAGCTCCGGCTGAAGAGGAGTTAGGGTTTCAGGACCCCAAAAAGGTCCTGAAAGCCGTCTACACCTCCGTCGACGATGATTCCGACATCTCCGA
Organism: Tuctoria greenei; assembly: GCA_036927565.1. Taxonomy (NCBI): domain Eukaryota; kingdom Viridiplantae; phylum Streptophyta; class Magnoliopsida; order Poales; family Poaceae; genus Tuctoria; species Tuctoria greenei. Next base: position 104,408,400 of record JAYESD010000003.1, on the reverse strand, counting down.
CAACGAGCGTCGGAAAACCATGAACACCATCTTTGGTGGATCATGGGACATCACTTCTCGTCGTGTCATCAAGACTATGCGGCGGGATATGGCTGCTGTAGCTCCTACAGCTAGACCGGAGCCACATCGAAAGTGGATGGACACACCCATCACTTTTGATGCTTCGGACTGTCCTCAAAGCATGGTCGGAGCTGGCCAATTACCCTTGATGGTATCTCCCACCATCAACAACATCCAGCTCCATCATGTTATGGTGGATGGAGGTTCGGGGCTGAACCTTATAAGCTTTGAAGCTTTTACCAGACTTCAGCTTCGACCTTCGGATCTTCAGCCCTCTCGACCATTCTCCGGAGTAGGTCCGGGGGCCATTACCCCACTCGGAGCTATAATTCTCCCCGTTACCTTCGGGACACGGGAGAAGTACCGCACCGAGAAGTTGGTCTTCGACGTCGCTCAGATCAACTTACCATTCAACGCCATCTTGGGTAGACCTGCCCTATACAAATTTATGGCAGCTGCTCATTATGGATACTTGGTGTTGAAGATGCCAACACCAGCAGGCGTTCTCCGGATTCGTGGAGATCGCACCACCAGAGTAACTGCTCTGGAGGAGCTCCATGCACTCACCACTGCGCAAGAGGAGGACTCCAGACAGGGGCAAGCTCCAAAACCTCCGAGCATTCGGCAACGAGGCTCAACCTCTGCTCCCTGTGTGCAGCCAAGCGGCGACACCGACATCCCCGTCAAAGTCATCCAAATTGGTTCCGATGTCACTCAAACCACCCGCATATCGGGTGGGTTGAATGACAAATAGGAACTCGCGCTCATCACTTTCCTCCGGGCTAACGTTGACGTATTTGCTTGGCAACCGTCACAAATGCCTGGGATCCCCAGGGAAGTGATTGAGCACAATCTGAAGATTTACCCCGATGCTCGACCTGTGCATCAGAAACCTCGGAAGCAATCTGTAGAGCGACAGAACTTCATCCGACAAGAAGTGAAGAAGTTGCTCGAAGCCGGATTTATCCGAGAAGTCTTCCATCCAAAATGGCTGGCGAACCCAGTCGTTGTGCCCAAGGCCGGCGGGAAACTTCGGATGTGCATCGACTACACCACACTGAATAAGGCATGTCCAAATGATCCATTCCCACTACCTAGAATAGATCAGATAGTGGATTCCACCTCCGGGTGCGAGTTACTGTGTTTTCTAGACGCATATTCTGGATATCATCAAATCAGGATGTCTAGGGAGGATGAAGAGCATACTTCATTCATCACAGTGGATGGATTGTATTGTTACACAACCATGCCGTTTGGTCTCAAGAATGCAACTTCAACTTTTGTACGAGCTATGTACAAAACTTTCGAAGAACTCATCAGAGACATAGTGGAAGTGTACGTCGATGACATCGTGGTCAAAGTCAAGAACAAGGAGTCCCTCTTGGACACCTTGCAGGCTGTCTTCGACAAGCTGCGGGCCACCCGCACGAAGCTAAACCCAGACAAGTGCGTCTTCGGGGTTAGTTCCGGAAAGCTTCTTGGTTTCCTGGTAAGTCACCGGGGCATAGAGGCTAATACGGCGAAGATAAAAGCCATTGAAGACATGCGGCCACCAACCCGCATCAAAGACGTCCAAAAATTAACTGGATGTCTAGCAGCCCTCAGCCGGTTCATTTCAAGACTGGCGGAAAGAGCACTTCCCTTCTTCAAGTTACTGAGGAAGTCCGGACCATTCCAATGGTCTGAAGAAGCAGAGAAGGCATTCCAGGAGCTGAAACAGTTCCTCACCACCCTACCAGTCCTGGTAGCTTCGAACCCTGGTGAGCCTTTGTTGCTTTACATTTCAGCTACTGACGAAGTCGTCAGTATGGTTCTGGTTGCGGAGAGACCGGAACTACCCAATACTCAGGAATCCAGACCCCTTCGGGAGGGTCCGGAGGTTCCTGAAAGCGGGTCTGGGTCCCAGCTCCCAGACTCAAACCCACAAGAAGCCACTTCAGAGGACCCGGACCCCTCTAAGAGGGCCCAGGTCATTTCTGAAGAAGCTCTGGGTTCCTCCACCCAGAACCCGGAGGTCCTCGAAGAGAGTCTGGACCCCTCCGAGAGGGTCTGGATCAATGAAGAGGAAGCTCCGGACCCCTCCGGGAGGGTCCGGACCATTCAACGCCCGGTATACTTCATCAGTGAAGTGTTACATGATGCCAAGACTCGATACCTAGAGGTGCATAAACTGCTTTATGCAGTTCTTATTGCCTCAAGGAAGCTTCGACACTATTTCCAAGCTCACAAAGTCTCGGTGGTGACCTCATATCCACTTCGAGCGATCCTGCATAATCCCAATTCAACTGGGAATATTGCAAAGTGGGCAGCGGAATTGGCTGAATTCGATCTTGAATTCATTCCGAGACAAGCAATCAAGAGTCAAGCGTTGGCAGATTTCGTGGCAGAATGGACTCCCTCTCCATTAAACCCTGGGGGCCCCAGCGAGCAGAAGACGGAACCTCAAGTTCCAACCTTCACTAAGCCTCACTGGACCCTTTACTTCGACGGCTCCATGCAGAAGCAGGGAGCCGGAGCTGGAATCCTTCTCCTCGCACCAACTGGGGAGAAGGTGAAATACATGGTACACCTTGACTTCAAGGCAACCAACAACATGGCGGAGTATGAAGCACTCATCTATGGATTAAAGGTGGCACTATCATACGGTGTCAAGCAATTGCTGGTCAAAGGAGATTCACAACTCGTCATCAAGCAGGTGAAGGGTGAATGCTCCTGCAATAATCCCCAGCTGGCTGCTTACCTCCTTGAAGTCCAGAGGCTTCAGAAGGACTTCGAAGTCCTAGACCTTCACCATGTTCAGCGTGCTCACAACGCTGAAGCTGACGAACTCTCGACCAAGGCGTCAACTGGAGCTCCGGCTCCTGATGGAACCTTTGTCCGGAGGTTGTCAAAACCCACAGTTCAGCCTGCCGAACTGAACGAAGGGGGCGAGATCAGCATCCCGAAGCTGACGGTCCCGATGGCCCTGTTACCATGGCAGCCATCAAGGGTCGTAGGTGCTGCCGGAAGCTCCGAGCAACCCAGCACGCAAGACTCAAATGCTCAAGTCAGTTCCGATGAATGGATCTTGGAGATCCGGAGCTACTTGAAAGACAACATCCTTCCTGACGATGATGTATCCGCTGATCGGGTAGTCAGATTGGCTAAAAGATACACGTTGGTAGAAGGGGATCTCTACCGGCGCGGTGCCAACGGCATCCTAATGCGGTGCATCACAAGGGAAGAAGGCTGCGAGCTCCTCGCAGAAATCCATGGAGGCGAGTGTGGGAACCACGCATCTTCCCGCACGCTGGTCGGAAAAGCCTTTCGGCACGGCTTCTACTGGCCTACAGCGCTCCAGGATGCCACTGAGCTGGTGAAGAAATGCAAAGCATGCCAATTTCATGCAAAGCAAATTCATACACCTGCTCAGTCCTTACAAATGATACCTCCCACATGGCCTTTCGCTGTGTGGGGGATGGACATCTTGGGACCCTTCCCTAGAGCCGTCGGAGGTTACAAGTTTCTGTACGTCGCCATCGACAAGTTCACCAAGTGGCCGGAAGCAACTCCCGTTGTGACGATCAACAAACAATCTGCGATCAATTTTCTACCATCCATCATGAGCAGATTCGGAGTCCCAAATAAGATCATCACTGATAATGGGACTCAATTCACAAGCTCCGCATTTCAAGGATATTGCGAAGACCCCGGCATACAAGTTTGCTACGCTTCTGTAGCTCATCCTGCCAGCAATGGACAAGCCGAGAGAGCAAATGCAGAGATCCTTAAAGGACTCAAAACACGCACTTATGAGCGCTTGAAAAAGCACGGAGCCAATTGGATCGAAGAGCTTCCGCCCACTCTATGGGCCAACAGGACTTCTCCAAGTCGGGCAACCGGAGAAACACCCTTCTTTCTGGTGTACGGAGCTGAAGCGATCCTTCCTCCGGAAATCACCTTGGGTTCCCTCCGAGTCCGGACCTTCGACGAAGCCGCGCAGGACCAGCTCCGACGCGAAGACTTAGACCTCCTCGAGGAGGGAAGGTGCCAAGCAGCTGTTCGGAATGCCCGATACCGCCAAGCTCTACGGCGCTATCACCAGCGGCATGTACACAACCGACAGCTCGAGGAAGGCGATCTGGTGCTACGGAGAATACTATCCAAAGAAGGGCAAAACAAACTCTCCCCCGGCTGGGAAGGGCCCTTCCGAGTGATCAAAGTATCCCGTCCCGGAAGCGTTCGCTTGGCTACCGAGGATGGGACACCTCTCCCAAATCCTTGGAACATCGAGCACCTCCGTAAGTTCTACACTTAATTCCACGGAGGTGAGTCTTAAGTAACTTGAAATGTATGTTATAGAGTCATTGTACAGAATCGGGTAGTTCCTCCGGGAGAGCAGCCGGACCTTTCCCGAAAGGTTTGAAAAGCTCATGCAACACTTGACACAGTCTCCGGACTAAAAGTGTGGCTAACTACCCTGGGTCAAACGAGAAACCAAACACACTTAGCCTGGTTCCGTACCCTAAGAGTGTACTTGTTTCCCCTGTACCCCGGACCTATAATGAAAGACATCTTCATGTGAAATAGACTCCACGTGCATTCATTTTTGCATAGGCTCGACATTTTTATTTTTCTCTTTCTTGTCTATAACAGAAACGTGCAATTCTTAAGAAGTTCTAGTTTGACCGGTTTACATACGATTCGAGTTGAATTGTCAGATTTTTTGGGTCTAAATATCGTCTGTGGCCAACTCGCCTGAAAGCCGCCAAGCCACTCTAGGGCCGGAGTGCGCTATCGACTTAGCCTGGTCAAGCACCCTAAGTACGCCACTCTACCTACATCCCGGCAGGCCAAAGTAAGGTGGGTCCATGGACAATTGGATCTAAAAGAAAAGACAATTCATCCAGTCGTATTAAAAATCATGTTCAACTTAAAATTTTCTTGAGAACCGTAAGCCGTGACGAAGTTATAGACAAGGAACGAATTTTACTATTTTTCTTGGCTTAAGTGTGCAGGAAAAATGAACCCTACGTTGATGGAGAAAAACCGGAGCTAACCAAGCTCCGACTCCCACCAGGGCGTCAACCGTCGGCGTTGACTAAAAGATGGTGAGAAGACCCCGTCACTGGAGTCTGTTGCCAACAAACCAAGTGTGGCAAAGGTCATTGCCGGAGCTGCTAAGCTCCGGTACCTTGGAGTATTAACTATCGACGCTCAACGTGTTGATAGAAGCTATTGCCGGAGCTACTAAGCTCCAGCGATGAACAGTGCCGGAGCTTCTAAGCTCCGACAACTTCAGGGGACCTTCACTATCAAAAACTTCGGACCTAAATTCCACAAGTTCGAAGCAAATTCGTCTTCAACAAAACTCAACATCCTTTTGGTACATGTCCACAATCAAATTGTGCACATCTACCAGGGGGCCAAGTGAAGATAAAGATGTTGAAGACAAAAAAAAATGAAATTCGCAAAAAATTGGGGATTTCATTTCATCTGAAGACCAGAGATTACATCTGGAGACAAGGGATTACAAAATTGAGGAAGAAGAGAAGATACAAGTAAAGGCTAAAAGAGACGGTCCTAGACCCTATGGAAGAACTCGGGGACCTTCTGGGCGACCTCCGACACGCAGGCTCGGGTAGCTTCGCCTTCTCCTTCGACGGGGCCTTCAAGCACCGGGTCCAGAGGAAATCGAGGGTTCCGGCTGGTGTAGCACGTCAACACATATTCTATGACGTTCCTAGCCAGGGATTGCCCCTCGACCTCCAGCTGGTCCGCGATGACGTCGCCCACCTTGGAGAGCTTGCTGCCTGCGGCGCTCAACGCTTGCAACGCAAGGTCCGACTCCGGCTCCGGATCATCCGGGTGCACGGGGCTGAAATCCATCGGCGTCAGCGCATCGTCGGCCTTGCCCAGGAACTCCCAAATCTGCAGGGAGTCCACCTTCCTCAAGTTCTTCATCTCTTCCAGGGATCTCCGGGCCGCCGTCAGCTCCGAATTCTCGCGGGCGTGGCGCTCAACTTCTTTAGCGTTTTGCTGGATCTTCGCAGCAACCCGCTTCTCAAGTCTTCCGAACTCCTCCTCTCGGAGGTGGATCTTGTTCCGGCGGTCGACCAGGTCCTTCTCCCTAGCCTCCACTTTCTTCTCCCGGGCGACAAGGGCACACTCGTATTCGTAGAGTTCCTGCCCCCGCACCCAGGTCTTCTCCTCTTCCTCGAGGCAGCGCTCTTCCAATTTCTTAGTGCGCTCCTCGAGGCCCTTGTCCGCCAGAGCTGTTTTCTCGGCGAGCTCTTCTTCCCGTCGCAAGGCGTCATCCCATAGCTCTAGGAGTTTTTGCTCCTCGTCCTCGAGCCGTCTTTCCCTCCCTTCAAGTGCCTCTCGGCGCTTGATGAGTGCGGTGCTGATGGCCTCGAGCTGATCAAACCGAGCATTGGCCGCGTCGTTAGCAGCCTTAGCTTGGTCGTGGAACTCCCGGGATTGAGCATCGAGGGCGTGAGTCATGCTCTCCCTCTCGTCCAGCAGCTTATCCCAGAGCTCCAGGCGGATCTTCTCCCGCTTGATCCACTCCTTGTCATCCGCAAGCCTCGACTGCGCCAGCTTAGTCTCGAAGTGGAGCCGATTATGCCACCGCCTAAGGGTTTGGTGCTCCTCTTCAAGAGCCTTGCTGTCGTGGAAGAAGGCCAGTTGGACCTGACATAGACTGGAGCAGGCGTTGTCGATGGACATCGACAGCGAGATGGGCTCCGGACCTGTTGGGATCTCTTCCGCTGGTTCCAGCGGGTCTTCACATACAAAAATTGGGTCCCACTCTACGAGAGTGGAACCCTGAGCTTCCAAAGCGCTAGGGCCTTCCTCCGGGATGACCTGAGTCGCCATCGAAGAAGGTCCAGCCGCCAAGTCTTCATTTGCCCCCTCAGGCTGGGGGCCGGCGACTTCATTCAGGCACTCTGGCTCTGCCACAGGTACCATCGACGTCGTCACCTCCGGAGCAGGAGCCGCTGCTGGCTCCGGCCGGGACACCTCTTCTGAGGGAGGCTCAAGCTCCCTCGCCTCTTCATCCGCCGGCTCTGCGGCCGGCGCTCCAACAATCACCGGCTCTGCGGCCGGAGCTTCGGAAGTAACCGGCTCAACTGCCGGAACTACTTCGACTTCCGGCTCGCATGCCGCGGCTTCAGCCACCTCCGGCTCAATCGCCAGGGCTTCAGCACTTTCCGGCTCCGAAGCTGGGACTGCTACTTCCTCCGACTCAACAGCCGGAGCTTCTACTACTGCAGCACCAGGACCCTGAGCTTCCACTTCCGAGACGGGTGCCGCTGGCACATCTTCATTCCCGTGGTCCGGCGCTACCACGGGAACTTCTGGAGACGAGTCGAGGTCCATGACCACGACAGCCGGCGCCGGAGCTGTCGCAGCCTCCGCTTGGGACGACACTGGGACTGGAGCAGGAGCCCTCGCAGCCTCAGACACTGTGGCTGAGGGTGGAGCTTCACTACCCTTCTTGGGAACGCTGCAGATGAAGAATGAAGAAATTGAGCAAACAGATGCTACAATTAAAAAGTTAATCGAGGTAAAAAAGAAAAATTACCTTGGGAGGCTCCCGCACCTGCTTGTGCGGAACCTCTTTCCCGGACGATCCGGGCTGGCCACGGTCGGCGTAGGAGCTCCGGGAGGACTCCCAGGACTTACCACAGCCGCGAGCGTTTCCCGGGTCGGAGCTCTCCTTGATCGGGAGGAACTCCTGGACCTGGAGGCCCTCACCGCTCCAGATGCCGGCGTCGCGCGCCCGGAGCTAGCACCACGGGAGGGATCCACCACGGGGACAGTCGCACTGCGGGAGGATCCCACCGCGGGAACAGTAACGTTCCGGAAGGACCCCACCACGGGGACAGTCGCCATGGCGGCGGAGGATCTTCCTTCCTGAGGAGGGGGAACCGGGGGGGGGGGGGGGGAGTGGCAGGCCCGATGGACCTTCCGTCAGCATGTCGCAGCTTCCTCTTCCGGCTCTCCGGCTCCTCCGCCAGCTCCTTGCCCTTGCCTATGACCTCAGCTCTTGGCTGTGGGACAGGGGCGGAGCCGTCTCCGGACAACCCGGGAATCGCCAACCGGGTGGCTGATCTTCTCTCGACGACACCAAGGTCGTCAAGCGCGGGCATCGTCCGCCGGAGCTCCCTGCTGAACTCAACTTCCACGTTCAAAGGGAGGAAGGCCGGCGGCGGAGTCAAGTAATCTCCGTCAACGTCGATGCCGTGCTGGAATTTCTTGAGGTGAAACTCCAAGGTCTTCCCCACCATGCTGGACTTCAACCCGGTCTCAACCCGGTCCTCGTCCATCACGCTGTTGAGGGCCCAGGCGAGCTTCTCCCTCCTCTTCAGCGGCGCCCACCTGTTGGACAGGAAGTTGCAGAACACCGCCTGGGGAGTCAATCCTCCCTCCACACATTGGCGGATCCTGGTCAAGACAGGGTCGAAAGCTTCCGCCAGCACCGGAACTTCGCTCCATACCGACGTGTCAATGCCGGGCAGACCGTCTGGCAACTCCAACCGCTCATGCTCCTCCACCCGGACGACTACCCAATCTTTCTTCCAGTCATCCCACTTCCCGGAAGGGAATGACCGGAGGTACTTGAATGGGCACTTCTTGCGCTTCACGAAGTAGTAGAAGCCAAGATACTCATCGCTTCGGCCGGTGGTTTGGACGGTGAAGAAGGTTCGGAAGAGCTCGATGCAGGGAGGGATGCCCACCCACACCTCGCAGAAGTGGACAAAGACAGACACAAGGAGAATGGAGTGAGGGCCAAGGTGGTACAGCTGCAGACCATAGAAGTCCAGCAGCATCAAGAAGAAAGAAGAAAACGGTGGGATCAGCCCCACCATGGCGTACGAGGAAAAGTACACCATCTCGCCAGCGTGCTCCTTTTCAAAGGGGAGCTCTCCATCGGCGCGGACCGAGCGGTTGAAGAAGTCCGAAGACCACCCCATGAGGGCCCGGACCTTCTTCAGATCGCTGTCAGTCTTCAAACGACTCTCACGCAGACCCAACTCCATCGCAGCACATCTAGGCAAGAGAAGAGGAGCAAAGTACGAGTTGGGAGTTTGAGCGCAAGAACAGATGGGAAGCGTAAAGAACTCCCGACGGTGCGCTTTCCTTCTTAAGTAAGCCCTCGCAACGCTTGGATGGAAACTGCAGGGGAGTCAAGGATACTACTCAAGAATTCAACCCTGCCGATGACAAGAGGGCCCGGGACCACCCTGACGATCAAGTCGAGGCTCTTACCCAGGCGAACAGTTGTCATCATGAGGCGGGAAACCCAAAGGCGGCGACCTGACAAGGCGCGCGGAACCGATACGGTTTTCGTATCGGGAACCGGTGACCTTCAATTGCAAGAGATCCGCACGTCAAAGATCTTATCTGCCGCCTGGGGTGCGCCACGCGTCGGGATTTAACCGTAAAGCCCCGCCAACGGCACCTCCGAAGACCCTTGAAGACCCAGTTCAAGAGTCGCGAGTATGGACCCACCTCCGACGGAATGACTTCACCCCGGTGACTTTCCCCGGAGGTAGGTCCAGGGGGCCACTGTCGGTACCCTAAAAACCATACACCCCCTGAGGTTACAAAGATCTCAAGGGAAGGACGTCTACTCAAATTGAAGACCCTCGGAGGCCCACTTGTCAGACATAACCGGACCTGCTTCTCCAACATGGTTAACCCCTAGGTTGCCACGTGTACTGCCAGACCGGAGCTACTACCCACAAGGGTGAAGCTCCGGGCTAGGTAACGAAACGGCACCTCCGGACTTAACCCCTGACCGAGAGAAGCTCCGGACCTAACACGTGCCAGGCCACCCCGGAGCTTCCCGCTTCCCACAAGCAAGCTTCGGAGCTGCCGCGTGTCCAAACGTCGGAGCTGGCCGCCTCAAACCTCCGGAAGACATTGTAACGACTCCGGATCTTCAAAGGATAGCCGCGGACTTCAAGACCCGATTAATTGTCATTAATTCCATGTTAATGACACTTAATCGGACAATCTTAACACCTGTAACGGCACTGTCGGAGCCCGTTACAGGGTTATTAACAACAATTAATCGTGTATCAATACTAGTAACCGCCGGGGCCACATGTCGGGCCAGGCTAACTTGTAACTGTTTGTCCTTGTACTATAAAAGGACAGACCGACGATACACGAGGAGGCTCTCGAACGCTCTCAGGGCACACACGCATTGACGTGAGCTTTCATACATAAACTAATACAACACCACACACCCGTGGAGTAGGGTATTACGCTCAGGTGGCCCGAACCACGTAAACCATTGTGTCTCTCGTGTCCAATCGTGATTCACCTTCTTGAGTCTCCGCGCACCCACACCGAACTACAAACTCCTTCAACACTTTAGTAGTGTCAGGAGATCTGCCGACTCCAACAGTCGACAGTAACTAATCAAATCCTTTATTAATACTAAAAAACCTATTAAGGACGTGGCCAAGGATTCCACAACTCTCTACTACGTGCGGATGTGGAGAAAACGTTAAACGTCCCACAACTCGCACCAAGCCCACAAGCACAAGCACATACCAAGAAAATCCAGCACACCACACTAAACATAACTAAAACGATGTAAACACTTTTCTATCTTCTAAACAGGAGACCTAGAACTAATTCTGTGAACCACGCCTGTCCTGGCCGTGAGGCGGTGAAGGCGACGGTGGCGGCAAGGAATACATGGGCGTATGCCAGGGTGAGGTTGTCGTCCATGTAGGCGTTGGAGAAGTTGCTACACAATTGACCTCCACGGTGGCATGAGCTTCCTCTTGCTTCTCCATCATGAATAGCCTCTTACAAAGGTAGCGTATCTCTTCCATAACATCAGCATATCGATTTCCCAAATTCACCAATACTGCCTGAGATCTATCAATGGCACGAGTACCAACTTGAGCCATCTTGGGGTCTTAAGATCTCCCTTGTTCCCTTCTTGCGTTGCTGGTGTAGTTCAAAACTAGTATCTCCAACTTGCTCCCGATAGACGTGGCACAATCTAGTAAGTGCATCCCAGGCGACATCATCAATAGCTTGCTCCCTGGTGCTTCTCCATGTGGACGCAAAGTGTCAGGTAACCACCTCATCCCTAGCGAGAACAGTAACTTGAGCCCTCCATTCTTCACGTCCATGGCGAGGAATCCTCTTGAAATAGTACTCCAAGTGCATCTTGCATAAATCAAGGAACTCCTTCAATTGCTTAGCTGCAAATCCCCCATCAGTGCCATCGGAACAGAATTCTTGGGCATCATGGTAAACTATGCATTTGTTCCCCTTCCTGGCTTCACTAGGCTGTGATGCATTCCTTTGAGCTTCTGTTACTTCTTCATGGGCAGCGGGCTCATCTTCACCCTCCTCATGTGCTTTACCTTCCTCTTATTTGCTAGCATAGCATTCCACCATTTTAGGGTCATCCTCTTCCTCATCATCATAGGACTCCACCATTTCAGGGTCTTCCTTCGTCGTGTTGGAATTTTCATGCTCAATTTCCTTGGCGGGAGAACTCAATTCTTCCTCCTTTGGGGCTGGTTCCAATTCTGGCTCCTTGCGAGGCCTAAGCTTGCTTCCAAGGGGTGGCAAATGAGCTCTCTTGTGGGCTGTTATTTTGGTGTGAGCCATCTACAAGAAAACATGAGGAAAATATAGGAAAACACAAATATCAGTTCTGAAATTGCAGCAGCCATAAATCAAGATGAGAGGATGTGCATTTGCTCAAAAAGATGCAAAAAAAGAAAAAATTGCGGCAGCAACAAAAACAAAATTTTTCCCACCTTTTATAGCTAGGTGGAGGCAAAATAGTGAAAAACAGGCTAATTTTGAATAGGAAAGAAGTCCTAAGTTGTTTGTGGTGTCCATTCTATCTAGGCATGCATCCTACGGTCAAACCTCGCTCTGATATCAACTTGTGACACCTGGTTCCGAAAGTGAACCAAACGTAATGCATATGTGTGCCCAGGATGTTTAACATACATACACAAGTGATTTACAATTGATAAACTGATTATAAACCATGTCTTGAATAATAACACTATTAATAGTACCTTATTACAAACAAAATAGTCTCAAATACATTTCTAATGAAACTACAGCGGAAAAACTAAACTCTAATGACTTCAATTCCACAAGCAGGTTTGACGGCAAAACAGACGCCTAGAACTCCTCAAAGACCTCCTGGGATCGAACAGGTCTGGTTTAAAACAGAGGCTACATCAACAAGTCCGTATGAATGGCCGAACAAGTCCAGGTTGGCTAGAAAAGTTGATCCAGATTGAGAATTAAGCAAGGTCGGACTAGTCTGCTCGAACCACGGACAAGTTCGGGGAAACATCAGAGCCTCCAACGGACTAGTTCGTGTTGTGTGCCGGAAAAGTCTAGGCTCTAAAGAAACTGAATTTTCTGAAAGGTAATAGGACACCGAACTAGTTCGAATACAAGGCCGGACAAGTCCGTACCCTGACACACTTAAACTCCTATTTTAAGCCTAAATGCATTTTAATCTTGTTCCTTTTTACATGGATTAATTTTAAACATGTATGAGGATGGATGCAGTGCATTATGCATGAAAATGAGGGTGTTAAAAAAACCCAAGAATGCAGGTAGCAATGCTAAATGATGTCATTCGACCAATCACGTCATGACACGTGGCATTCCACAGATCCATGACTCATTCCAAAGTGCATCTAAGGAGATCCAATGGTGATTCACACGGAAAGGGGGTCAGGACCCACCTGGAACCCACCCCCAAGAAAGCACAGTCGAGGGGAGGCTAGGACCAAATCGGCCGACCCCTGGCTCGACTGACTTGGCCCTGTTGCCAAACGCAATCAAAGATGTGTGTCACCCTCCTATGGCTTCTTGATGGCGATAACAACTGATTCACGCGCTGATTGTGATGCCAAATCGACTGAACTCGTGTACAAATACCCCCTCACTCCCTCACTTCACACACACCACAAGTTTGAGAATAGTACTCCACTCATAAGGTTTAGAGCTGCCCAAGTGGCCAGCCATGTGGAAGGAGAGTGAGGAGGAGCACAAATTGAAGGCTAGACAGTAGGTGGTGACAGCCCTATCTGTCTTTAGTAATCTGCCACATTCTTCTATATTATAGGCTTGTGGCGGGAATCGTCTTGGTGTTGCCATGTGTAAACCCGTGCCCGAAGCAAGCAACTGTCGTAGACTACTGTGGCCTAGATTTCAAACTATTGAATTCCTCTTAAATCCTTGCCTACAAAACAATTTGTGTGTTAAGAATAAAAAGATCAGGAGATCTCACACATGTTCCTTGCATTCGACACCCTTGCGAATACTCTTAAAACGGAAGTGATACAAATGTATTACTGTGTGCTTGTCGACTATTCTGTTTTTGTAAGAAATACCAAAAAGCATTTCTGGCGCCGTTGCCGGAGAACAGTTGATGTTGAACATCGAACATTGTTAACCTTCGTATCTATTTTATTTTATTTACTTCTTACCATTTCACCACCAATATGGAGCAGCCTACCATTCTTTCTTATTCTGCCCCAAAGGGCGAGTTCAGTGAGCCACCGCCATCGATGGAACCTATTTGCTCAATCAACTATGAACTATGCCCTGGCTTTATAGCCATGGTTTAGGAATAATCCTTCTCAGGAAAATATTGTGAAAACCTTACCGCCATCGGTGAGAGTTTAAACAATTGTGCTCTTGCCTTTTAATTAAAGGCATGACACAAGAAACTCTCAGATGGAAGTTGTTTTCCTTTTCTCTCAAAGAAAAAGTGAAACAATGGTGCACCCATAATTGAAAGTGCATCTAGGCATCCCTTGTGTGTTTTTGTTAATTAATGACAAACAAAAGAGATCCTAAAAAAATTGTTGGGATGAGCGCAGGTTTCAAAGAGATTAGAAGGAAATCACAAAAAGGAAGGAGAATGAGGATCCAAAAGGTAAAGACCTCAAGACTTGAAAAGAATAGAATTATTCTGTAAGCAGTGTGTTGGAGAAACACACCCCAAGAGCTCATGTGACAAGATTGCACTCACTGCACAAATTTCAAAAATAATGGACTAGTTCGATAATGATCATACTAGTCTGAAATCTCTATGGATAAAAATGGACAAGTTCTCCAAGTGTGGACTTGTTCGCAGGTCTTCAAGTTTTGCACAAAAGTGGACTAGTCCGATATTGACCGGACTAGTCCAAAAATTCTCTTGGTAGAAAACGGACAACTCCTCCAAGTGCGGACTTGTCCTCAGTTCTTCACATTTGCACCAGAGCGGACAAATCCGGTATTAACCAGACTAGTCCGAAAATCTCTTGAGTAAAAATCGGACAAGTCCTCCAAGTGCAAACTTGTCCTCAGTTCTACACTTTTTCACCACACCAGACAAGTCCGATATCTATCAGACTAGTCCGAGAACTTTCTGAGCCATATTGGACTAGTCTGCACCTTAACATACTAGTCCGGTATCCATCAACACTTAGGGTTTTTCACACACGCACACCGGACTAGTCCGATGTCTACCATGGACTAGTCCGGATCTCGCAAACCCTAACGATAACTTTTTGAAACTCTAGTATAAAAAGAGGTGCACAACCACACAACAATCTCTCTCGACTCCTTGCGCCGTCACACCTCCCAAGAGTCCAAAAATACTTCTGTCCAGTCATTCTAAACCTAAAAGGATCAAATCTTTGAGGATTGGGGATTGGACAAAGGAGAGAACTTGTTCTACTCGATCTTGAGCTCTTGGGTTCGATCTCTTGCACACTCTTATTATTTATTGTACATCTTTTGAGTGTGTTTGGTGGTGCTCGTTCATTGTAATCTTTGGGGAGCCCTCAACTTGTGAGAAGGCCCGTTGAACGAGTTATTTACCCGCTTTGTGGTTAGTGATTGAGAATCGGCCTCCGTGGCGATTCAACGAGGGAAGGGTTAGTGAAGACCCGATCCTCCGTGGACTCCGCAACGGGGACGTAGATTCCTCCGTGGAATTGAACCTCGGGATAAAATCTTGTCTCACATGTTCTTGTTCTACGTTTTGATCATATTTTAGGGTTTGCAAATTCTTGTTTAATTTTCATCGAAACATTGTATTAAACTTGATAGTTGCAATCTCAAACTTCATTAAAGTAAAATACCTAAGTTGTCAATTGATTTCCGCTGCATATAATACTAGAAGAAGAATTAAAGATTTAAATTCGACAGTCAAAGTGCGCATATACCGGACTAGTCCGGACCATAACGGACTAGTTCAGCCTCCCTATTTTTGTTCTCATTGTTATGTGTTTCAGGGATTGATAAAAGTTCAAAAAGCCTATTCACCCCGCTCTAGGTTGCATTCAATTGGTATCAGAGCCAAACTCTACAAAAGAGACTCACCGCTCAAAGATACGATGTTGGACACCAAGGATGAACACAAGAGCTTCAACAACGAAAAGGGTGATGATGAAAGGAACCAAAAACTAGAGAAACTTCTCTATGCCATTCAAGACTGAGAGGATGATGATGAGGAGATGCTTGAACTCAAGGCTCTTCTACGGAAGAAGGTACTCTCTCCAAAAGGTAAGAAGAAGATTGAAGATGAGAAGAAAAAGGGAGTAGTCACATAGACTACTCCCGATATCCTTTTAACAATGAGCATTTAAATTCTAATAATAGTCATTACTTGTCAATTCCTTTAGGCAAAGCACCTTACTTTGATGGAAATGACTATACAATGTGGTGACAAAACATGAACATGCACCTTATATCTCTTAACCCAAGTCTTTGGCACATAGTGTGTACAGGGATAGATATTCCATATGATGATGAAGAGCTAACTCCAAGTCAAGAGCAAGTTATTCATCGAAATGCTCAAGCCACAACTGTAATTACATCATCATTGAGCCGAGATGAGTTCACTAAGGTGGATGGACTCAAAATTGCCAAGGAAATCTAGGATACTCTCAAAACCGCACATGAAGGTGATCGTCATGTACGCGAAGCTAAAATTGAGATGATTGAAGGTGAATTGGGAGGATTTGCTATAAAAGAAGGTGAATCACCCCAAGACATGTACAATCGACTAAAGTCTATCATCAACAAAGTCCGAGCTTACGGTAGCAAGAAGTGGACAAATCATGAAGTGGTAAAACTGATTCTTAGGGCATTCATGCCTCGAAACTTGACACTCAACTCTATTATTAGAGAAAGTCAAGGGTATCAAAAAATGACCCTGGACAAAGTTCATGGCAAGATCATCAACTTAAAAATGATGGAGAAGGAAGCCAGCATGTCAAGGAAATTGCCTACCTTATCTCGGCAAAGAAGAATGGAGTTGCTCTAAAGGCAACCTGCAAGCCCGCATCAAAATAAGCTCGAGAAGCTCCTGAGTAAGATGATGGTGATGATGAAAGCATTGATGTCGATGAATAAAACATGATCTTGTTCATGAAAAAGTTCAAGAAAATTATGAGAAGAAGAAAGGGTGGTAGCTCAAATGTATGAAGACATAGGGACAAACAAAGACCCAAGATGAGACGTGCATGCTATAATTGTGGAGAGTATGATCATTTCATAGTAGATTGTCCACATGAAGATAATAAGAGAATGAGTAAAAACAACAAGCCCCAACAAAAGAAAGTATTCAAGAAAAAGAAGCAATATGGCCAAGAACATCTAGGGAAGGAGTGGGACTTCAATGATGAGTCCTCATCTGAAGAAGAAGAGGATATGGCCACTATAGCCATCAAGAAGCCTACCAAGAAGTCCACTTTTTTCCCAACCAAGGGCGCATGGAAGGAAACCAACCACACATGTCTCATAGACAAGGAAGTAAAAAGAAAGGTTATAACTAAATCTTCCTCCTGGCTTTCTTTTACTAGTGATATTGATAATTCTAGTGATGATGAAGACATGCTTAGTGGTTTAGATAAAACGATTGTTGCTAAAATGAAATTTCTAATGGATAAGATTGTTGATAAGGAGGAGCTAGTCAATCGCCAAGAAGATATGATCATTCTCCAAAAGGAGGAATATGTTGAGATTGAAAAGGTCCTTGGGCTTGAAAAGGAGCGAAGTAAATCACCAGAACTTGAGTTAGCTTCAAGCAAGGAAGCTTGTTTGAAGTTAAAAGACTCAAACGCGACCATCAAGGATGAACTTGCTAACTTAACCAAAGTTAACAATATCCTTGAGACACGAGTTGAGTCAATCAAGCAAAGTGATTCTTCATCCTCTTCAAGCTCACCTTCTCAACATATCAAATTTGAAACTATCATTAATTGTGCATGTGCTAAAAATAAAACCAACTTGAATGAAAAGTCCAACTTGACAAAAGACAAGCATCCCTCCCAAAGTGGCATATTTGACAAGGAGTAGATCAAGTATGCACACAGTGCATACTCGGTCACAAGACCTCCTAATGTTAAATATGGCATTGGGTATTCTTATGGCGAAAGGCAAAATGCTAGAAGCCACAAGAATGAGAAGGATCACATTGATTTTGTCAAGGGAAACTCTTCCCAAGTTGGAAAACATGATAACATTGATAAATTGAACATTGTGAACTCATATGGACAACAAATTTGGTTTAGAACCTTTGATGCTTCATATGTGCTTATGAAAAATGGATATGGAAAAACTTATGCTAAATATCTTGGGCCATGCCATGAAAACACCAAGTCTTGTGTGTGGGTGCCCAAATCACTTGTGACTAACCTCAAAGGACCCAAGCAATCTTGTGTAACTAAGACCAATGCATAATTTCTTTTTGCAGGCTTACTCATCCGGTGGAGCAAAATGGGTTCTAGATAGTGGATGCACAAATCACGTGACCGGAGAAAGAAAAATGTTCTTGGAGTATGAACAAAATGAAGACTCAAGCGAAGGCATCCATTTTTGTGATAATAGTCAAGGAAGGGTGCTAGGTACTGGTAAAATTACAATTTTGTCACAGCATACACTTTCTCGTTTTTACTTGTTGATTCCTTAGATTATAACCTCTTGTCCATATCTCAACTATGTGACAAAGGTTATAATTGTTTATTCACTAATGAGCGTGTGACCGTCCCTAGAAGGTGTGGTAACTCTATTGCATTCAAGGGTGTGTTAAAAGGAAAACTTCATCTAGATGACTGCAACAAAGATAAAGCCGAACTTGACACATGCTTGATTGCAAAAACTAACATGGGTTGGTTGTGGTATAGATGGCTAGAACATGTTGGTATGAGGAATCTACAAAAACTTAGATGATCACATCCGATGTTTGAAGGATGTTGTTTTCAAGTAAGACATGCCTTGTAGCACGTGCCAAGCCAGGAAGCAAGTAGGAGCACCCTATCCCACGAAGAATGTCATGACTACAACAAGACCGCTTGAGCTCCTCCACAAGGACCTATTCATTCCAATTGCTTAAATAAGCATCGGCAGTAATAAATATGGTTTTGTCATTGTCAATGATTTTCCACCCTTCACATGGGTTTTCATTTTACATAATAAGACAGAAACTCAAGGAACACTCAAGAAGTTTCTCAGACGAGCTCAAAATGAATTCTCATTGATGATCAAGAACATATGATGTGACAATGGAACAAAGTTCAAGAATACTCAAGTTGAGGAGTATCTAGATGATGAAGGAATAAAGCACGAATTTTCAGCGCCCTACTCTCCTCAACAAAACGGGGTAGCCAAAAGGAAGAACCAAACACTCATTGATATGGCGAGGACAATGCTCGATGAATACAAGACTTGGGACTGGTTTTTGGCTAAAGCGGTTAGCACCGCTTATCACACCATAAACCGATGATACCTTCATCATTTACTCATGAAAACCTTATATGAACTACTCACCGGTAACAAACCAAATATTTCATGCTTTCCAGTTTTTTGTTCAAAATGTTATATTCTAAACAAGAAGTCTAGGGCTTCCAAGTTCGCTTCAAAGTCCGATGAAGGTTTCTTGCTTGGCTATGATTCGAACTCTACGCTTATCGTGTCTTTAACAAAGCCGCTGGACTTGTTGAAGTAGCACGTGACATAGTGTTCGATGAAACTAACGGCTTTAAAGTAGAGCAAGTTGACCAGTGTGTGCTAGATCAAGAATAAGCTCCATGTCAAGCATTGAGAAGAATGGCGCTGGGCGATATTCGACCACAGGCATCACCTCAAAATTGGAATAAAGAAGATGAACAACAAATGGAAGAAAATGATCAAGGGGGGACTTCCACACAATATCAACCTCAAGGAGATCAAGATAATCAAAACATTAATGAAGGCAACTATCTAGAGGGAGATGAAGGATATGATGATCATGAGGATTCAAGACCATAAGTGCCACATCCATGAGTACACCAAAGCATACAAAGAGATCACCCTGTCGACAACATAATTGGTGACATCCAAAAGGGAGTGACAACTCAATCTCGTATAGCTAAATTCTATGAATACTATTATTTTGTATCCTATTTGGAACCATATAGGGTTGAAGATGCTTTAAGAGATCCTAACTGGGTGATGGCAATGCAAGAGGAATTGAACAACTTCAAGAGGAACGAAGTATGGGAACTTGTTGAAAGACCCAACTCCAACAACACCGACACTAATTGGGTCTTCCGCGACAAGCGAGACGAACACGAAGTGGAGACACGGAACAAGGCATGACATGTGGCCAAAGGTTACTCACAAGTCGAAGGTTTGGATTTTGACGAGAATTTTGCTCCCGTTGCTAGCTTGAATCAATTCATATATTACTTGCATAAACTACTCACCATGATTTCAAGCTATATCAAATGGACGTCAAAAGTGCCTTCCTCAATGGACCGATCAATGAGGAGGTGTACATGGAGGAAACCATGTATTCAAACTACATAAGGCTCTCTATGGCCTCAAACAAGCTCCTAGAGCTTGGTATGAGGGCCTTCGAGATTTCTAGTTGAAAATGGCTTCAAAATCGGCAAAACTGATTACACTTTGTTTACCAAGCACTTTGATGATGATCTATTCATTTGTCAAATTTATGTTTATGATATCATATTTGGCTCAACTAACAAATCTTTTTGTCAAGAATTTAGTAAAATCATGACAGATAGATTCGAGATGTCCATGATGGGAGAGCTGAGATACTTTTTGGGATTCCAAGTGGAACAACTAAAGGAAGGAACGTTCATAAGCCAAACAAAGTACACTCAGGACATTCTCAAGAAATTTGGCATGGACAAAGCGAAGCCCATAAAGACTCCCATGGCAACAAATGGACACTTAGACCTCAATTAAGATGGACCTAACGTGGATCAAAAGGTATAATGTTCCATGATTGGCTCTCTACTTTATTTATAACCATCTAGACCAGATGTTATGTTGAGTGTTTGTTTGTGTACAAGGTTTCAAGCCAACCCTAAGGAATGTCATTTGACAGCTGTAAAAAGGATCTTGAGATATTTAGTTCATACACCCAACCTAGGCCATTGGTATCCTAAAGGTTCAAAGTTCAATCTCATTGGATACTCCGATGCAGATTATGCCAAATGCAAGATAGATAGAAAAAGCACCTCCGGTACTTGCCAATTTCTGGGTAGCTCCATTGTCTTGTCCACAGCCGAAGCGGGGTATGTCGTAGCCGGGAGTTGTTGTGCACATATCCTTTGGATGCAACAAACTCTAAGGGACTACAGTTACAATATGAACCGTATTACACTCCTTTTTGATAATGATAGTGCCACTAAAATTGCACATAACCCTGTTGAGCACTCTGAACCAAACACATTAATAGCTGGCATCACTTTTTGAGAGACCATTCAATGAAAGGAGACATAGCCATTTCCCATGACAAAACTTAGAAACAACTAGCCAATATCTTCACCAAGTCACATGATGGAAAACGCTTTTGTGAGCTTCGAAATAAACTAAATATCCCTTATGCTCGAAACGTGGCTTGAAATCTTGCATATTTGTATCAAATCTTCAAATTCATGTTATTTTTGTTGAAAACTCATCTTTCTCTGATTTCTCCTAAAAACTATGTTAATTATTAGATCTTGATGAATTATGGTTATAGTTTGATTATTGTGTGTTTACTGATCATATTCATCAAGAATATTTGTGTGTCTTTGTCCCCTATTTGTTTATTAGGCACCTTCGGATATATATGAAAGGTTTTTATATTTCACTGTCCAGGTGACCACGGACTAGTCCGCGAAGATTCCGCTTGTCCATACTAGTCCGGTATGACCAAGGACTAGTCCGGTATGACCAAGGACTAGTCCGGCGTATCGACACCTTAACCCCTTAGGCTGGTGCAGACCCTTCTCTTTCCTCCTCACAACTTCCCTCAAGTTCTCTCTCCTCACTCAAGTGCTCCCAAGGCGACTTTGCGAGTTCTGCCTCAGATCAGCTCAAATCTTTGTGGGAATCGATCTACATCGCAAGGAGATCGAAGACCCCAGACTAATCCGCACCAACGACTCTTCAAACTCCTCGAATCGAAGGATTTGGTAATTATTCTCACCAAACCCTAACTCTTCAACTTTCCTTGGTATTGCTCAAATAGCTTGATTTCTTTTGCCATACATGTTTCCTTAATATTCCATCTACTCTATTTCACTTTTTCATTGGGAAACTCCAAAATTTCATTGTGCTAGGCTTTGAACAGCCGCATACTAGACTAATCCGTTATCTGTGCGGACAAGTCTAGTGCTCCGGACTAGTCCACACATGAAGTACGGACAAGTCCGGTTTGTACTGATCAAATCTCTAGCGTATCTCAACTCAATGCAATCCCTTGTCACCAATTCTTATCTATGTTCTGAATCTCTTCTTTGTGAGGATAATGTCGAGCTCAAACGAGAATCTCTCCGACTTTGTGGCCGAAATGGATCAAGAGACATTGCCTCATGCTTTGGAGCCTCGTTCGAACAAAAAGAAAGAACGTGCTGTTGAGCCTTCTCCCGCTCCACTTCGGGTGCGGTGAAAAGTCCCAACTAAGAAACCACCTTCAAAGGGCAAAGATGTAGTTGGATCCAGCTCTGCGGCTCGCCAAGCTAAGGGCAAAGGAAAAGAAATTTCCTCTGGCCCGATTGCCCCCCTGAAGATGCCTCCTCCAAGACAAAGAAACAGAAGTTCTCCAGAAGAGAGATTCAATAGAAAGGGTAGTGATGTTGCTTGGAAGCTCAAGAAGGATGATGCTTACAGCTGTGGGAAGGTAGCTGCTGATCCGAGGTTTTGGAGTGATTTTCACTCGGACGACTACAACAGAGTCTACCACATGATGAAGACTCCAATAGTTTGCAGTCAGTGGATATATTGGGACTACATTGAAAGGAAGAGTTGTGATGCTTTTGATGAGCTAGTGGCCGTAATAGAGAGACATGGTCTAAAGGATCTGTTATCCTTTAGATACAACTGGAATGATGAAGTAATTGCTCAATTCTTTGCCACTTGCCACTTCGCCAGTACGGGTGAAGAAATAGTAACTTGGATGACTTATGGATCAATCTATTCTATCACTTAAGTTGACTTTGCAAGATGCTACATCTTGAGGATACCACAATGACAGCCCTCTTGAAAAGGACAAGATGGAGTTCCTCTATGACACTCGTCTCCGTTACAATCCCCCATTGACCAAGAACATGAAGCCATTCTTCATTGTCCTCAATCAATGGCTTCATAAGACGATTGCTCCTAAGGATGGGGATGAAGGTAGCATCCAAGGTTATTTGTGAACCTTGATGAAGGTGATAAGCAAGAGGAGAAGATTTGATGTGTTCGACTACATTTGGAATGATATGGTGAACATCCCTTGCACTCCGAACCATTCCTGTGGCAATGGGCTATACATTATGTTCATGATTGAGAAGGTCACAAGAATTGAGTTTGTGAAGTAAGTGGAGCGTACTACTTTATGGCCTCAGAAGTGGCATCAAGCTACTCTCCCAGCAGCTCCCTCTCCTGCAACAAGTGAAGAGCACCCAAGGAGAGCCCAAGAAGAGACAAGGCCTCCCTCTAGCTCTAGGGCCCCTCCATCTCGCAAGGGGTCCGCTAGCGGGATATTGAAGTATTTGGCTGCTATCTTTTCGTCTTGCCACAAATCAAAGGTGAAGCTACATAAGATGAACAAGGCAAGAAAGGAGAAAATGCGGTACATGAAGGAAAATGTCATAGCCATTTGCCAAAAACTGGAGATTGAGCCTATTGGGTTTCCTGTTATTTCAGAGGATTCTGGATCCGATTTCTCGGAGCTTCCATCTCTCACCAACTTCGAGCTTGCTTACTTTTGCCTTAGGGGCACGACAAGTGGTTCCTCTCCTCCTGCTCCTCAGCCTGATGAAGAAGATAAAGAAAGGACCAACAGTGTGGATGGAGCCAGCGACAGTGAGTAGATCCCTCCTTCTCTTCCTTTTGGGTGCCTTGATGCCAAAGGGGGAGAGATTGAGGGGGGAGTCCTAGGTCGTAGCTCAGGTTGAGAGAGAGAGAGAGAGAGAGAGAGAGAGAGAGAGAGAGTCCTAGATCTCTTTTGTGTCTTGTTGCTCTTATTCTTCTTTGAGACTTTGTCATGCATTTGATCTTGTAAAACTTATATTATGTTCTCAATATGCTTTTGGACACGTATTATGATGTTATGATTATGCTTTAAAGTTGCTATGTGCACTTGATAATCTTGATGATGTTATGATTATTCTTTTTACCTCTTTCACATCAAATTATTGCTCACACACAAATAGTTTTGCACCACACCATAAAGGGTGCACATATGAGTATTACTTCTACATTTACTATTTTCTCAAAATTCATATCTGGACACTTTATGAAAATCTGAATTTTTCATCATATTTGTGTAATGTCAATTGGTTTTCATCAATCACCAAAAAGGGTGAGATTGAAAGTGCATCTAGGCATCCCTTGTGGGTTTTGGTTGATTAATGACAAACAAATAAGATCCTAACAAAATTGTTGGGATGAGCACGGGTTTTAAAGAGATTAGAAGGAAATCCCAAGAAGAAAGGAGAATGAGGATCCAAAAGGAAAAGAGCTTAAGGCTTGAAAAGAATAGATTTATTTTGTAAGGACTGTGTTGGAGAAACACACCCCAAGAGCTCAAGTGACGAGATTGCACTCACTACACAAATTTCAGAAATAACGGACTAGTCTGATAATGACTGGACTAGTCCAAAATCCCTCTGAATAAAATTGGACAAGTCCTATAGGTGCGGACTTGTTCGCAGGTCATTACATTTCGCACAAAAGCAGACTAGTCCGATTTGACCGGATTAGTCCGATAATTCTTTGGGTAGAAAACAGACAAGTCCTCCAAGTGCGGACTTGTCCTCAGTTCTTCACATTAGCACCAGAGCGGGCAAGTCCGATATTAACTGGAGTAGTCCGAAAATCTCCTGAGTAAAAATCGGACAAGTCCTCCAAGTGCGGACTTTTCCTCGGTTCTACACTTTTTCACCACCCCAGACAATACCGATATCTACCGAACTAGTCCAAAAACTTTCTGAGCCTGATCGGACTAGTCCGCACCTTAACAGACTAGTTCGGTGTCCATCAACACTTACAGTTTTTCACACACGCACACCGGACTAGTCCGGACCTTGCAAACTTAACTTTTGGAAACCCTAGTATAAAAAGAGGTGCACGGCCACACAACAATCTCTCGCGACCCCCTGCATCGTCACACCTCCCAAAAGCCTAAAAATACTTCTCTCCACTCATTCTAGACCTAAAATGATCAAACCTTTGAGGGTCAGGGATTGGAAAAAGGAGATAACTTGTTATCCACGATCTTGAGCTCATGTGTTTGATCTCTTGCATACTCTCATTGTTTATGGTACATCTTTTGAGTGTGTTTGGTGGTGTTCGCTCGTTGTAATCTTTGGGGAGCCCTCAACTTGTGAGAAGGCCCCTTGAACGAGTTATTTACCCCCTATGTGGTTAGTGATTGAGAATCGGCCTCCGTGGCGATTCAACGAGGAAAAGTTTAGTGAAGACCCGGTCCTCCGTGGACTCCTCAACGGGGATGTAGATTCCTCCGTGGAATTGAACCTCGGGATAAAACCTTGTCTCACATATTCTTGTTCTACATTTTGATCATATTTCAGGGTTTGCAAATTCTTGTTTAATTTTCATTGAAACATTGTATAAAACTTGATAGTTGCAATCTCATACTTGATCGTCATAATATACCTAAGATGTCAATTGCTTTCCACTGCATAGAATACTAGAAGAAGAATTAAAGATTTAAATTTGATCTATAACGGACCATGTCAAGTGCGCATATACGTCAAGTGTGCATATACCAGACTAGTCCGGACCATAATGGACTAGTCTGACCTCTCTGTATTTGATCTATTTGTTAAGTGTTTTAGGGATCGATAAAAGTTCAAAAAGCCTAATCACCGCCCCTCTAGGCAGCATTCTGTGAGACCTATGTGCGCTTAATACATTGGCTTGTAGTGGATACATTGGCTTTGATGATAAAAGTTCTGAAATTCTGCTAAAACACCTTTTTAGCAAGGTCTGACTCTAGCTCCGAGCTTCTGCAAGGTCTGAGAATAGGTCCGACTTATATTGGTTAGCTCCGACATGTTTTTCTAGCTCCAGCGCTAGGTTGTACTAGCTTTGGTAAGCTCAGGCTCAAGCTTCAGTTAGTTTTGGCAAGATTTGGAGCTTGATCGCAATGTTCCTGCTTTTAACGTGAAATGTTTCGAACTTGCTTTACATGGTTGGAAAGATTGCTTAGTATTCATTTGCAAAGTTTTTAGTGTGTTTTGATTGTTATGGTTGATATCATTTTGCTATGTTTTGAACATGCTTATGTGAGGTGCTCACATAAGATGTTGTAGTTTCAGAACTAACATGAGTCAAGTCGAGGACTTGTGCTCGAAAGTATTGGTTGTTTATCCATGTGCAGGTGTTGCTTGAGTTCAAGACATGGATGGTGACGGGATCCATTGAACTAGTCTTAGGGAGAAGATGAGGTTCAACAACCAAGTTCGGGAGGAATTGTGGTTGAGTTGATCGGGAGGTCGCGCAGCATGTATGAATCAAGAACAATGCATATGAAGGTATTGTGGACGTCGTTGGAAGATGTTTTCATGTATGCAAGGAGTGCTTGGACATTGCCACATGGTTCCGGGCATGATGAAGAGATGTGGACGTAAAGAATTGGTTGGGAAGGTCCAACCGACTAGGTTATGGACTCAAGCTGCGACTCAATCATGTGTGACTCAAATATGGAAAGATTTGAGTTGGTTATGATAGGATTTCATGTGTGTCACGAATTTGAGTTGTTTTAGGAATGTGAGATACGTTCCTCAGGTGTTTGGAAGTCTTAAGATTGCTTCTATCTGTATATAGAAGAGTCCTAAGCAGTTATAGAAAGTTTTGATTCGTGATTTGAGTATGATTAGAGTCCTAGTTGAGATTGGGTTGGCTTAAGGGCTGGTTATATAAGCAAGGGACGCCATAGCTCGTGGTAGATGACTTTGGGGCTGTTCCTCTTATGGTCTGATCAATAATATTCGTAGTTTGAAGGAACTTTTGTGCCTTGTTATCCAATTGACATGATTCTTTTTGGGTTCTCTTCACATCTTAATTATCTATAATCTTTCAAATTTTTATGGTCATTTGATTTGTGGTTTCTGATCCACACGAGTTTCTTTGCAGCGTTCCAGAACTGTTTTTCTTGGGTAGGACAGATTGACCTTTGTTCGATCTTTCGATCGTAACTTGCGTTTCTCTCAACGGATTTGAGCGATTCTTGTTGTGTTGTCTTCGTGACTTGATTCTCTATGATATCTAACACCTTTTTTACGGTGAAACACGTTTAGATTAGTCTCACACATGATTTCTTTATCAGATCATTTTTTTGCTGAAGGGGTTGGGATTTAATTGTTTCCGCTGCATAAGATTTTTTAATCTACCATTCACCCCCCCCCCCTCTGGTAGCTTTTCACGTGCTCTTCGATCCTACAATTGGTATCAGAGCCACAGTGCTCCAATCTTTGTGATTTGCACGTGTTTTTTGACTAATCATCATGGAGAAATACTCCGCCAAACCTTGTGTGTTTAGTGGTATTGATTTTCAGGTTTGGAAGGCACGTATGGAAGCCTTCATCCAGGCTCAAGGCTTTTTAATATGGGAGAAGGTATACAAGCCTTACGAAGTTCCATCAAATGATCAGGTTATAGCTACAAACCTGAGAGATGTCGACAACAACAACAAGGCTCAGAACTTGATCATACAACGATTAACTCAAAGCAACTTCGACCGTGTTGCACACCTACGATCTGCATACGATGTGTGGAAATCACTTTGTGACTACTACGAAGGATCCAACACGATCAAGGAGGTAAGGAAAGACATGTTCAAGAAAGAATACATGCACTTTGAGATGCAACCCGATGAGTCTATTGATGACCTTTTTGCTTGCTTTAATAAAATTCTCCGCAACATGCGTAGTGTCAATATTAATTTTTCACATGCTAAAAATGCTAGGCAATTGTTAAGTGCATTAGATATATCAATTTGGGAGATGAAAGTCACATCTATTCGTGAACCTACAGTCATGGATACACCTACTTTAGATGTGCTATATTCCAAGTTAAAAACTCATGAAATTGACATAATACCATGTAAGAACCCCAACAAGTCTATTGCTTTTGTTTCTCAACGTGACATGCCTAGCTTCGGTCAATCTTCATCTTGTGGTACCCTTGCTTTGTTGTCCTCTCTAACTCTTGAACAGATTGAGGAGTTTCCAGAGGAGGAGCTAGTACTTTTCTCTACTAGGTTCTCAAAAGCATTGCAAAATGTGAGAACTAGAAGGAGAGGAAGCTCCGGACCTCAACGATGTTTCAAATGTGGTCAGACAGGATATTTTCGTTTAGATTGCCTTAACCTTTCAGGTCCTACTTCTCGGGATGAAAAGCAAACAAAGATGAAGCACTACTCTGCAATAGATACAAAGAAAAAGAAGGGTTTATAGGACGTCAATTGGTGAGCAGTTTTATCTCCGCACTTCAAGAACTTGGCTCAAGCGATGTGGACATTGGAAGTGATGAAGATGAAGATGATTTGGCAAACTTGTGCTTCATGATGGGCATGTCAAGATGAAGTATGGAGGAGGCTGAACACAATAGTGACAATAAAGAGGTATGTTCTACTTGCAAAGAAATGTGTGATGCTATTCCTTGTGCCACTGTTATTGTTAAGAAAAAGGACAAAAAGCTTAGGGACAATGCTTTTAAAATGGAGTCACTAGAATCTGAAATTAATCGTTTGAAATCTTTGATTCCTAGTGATGATTCTTGTTCCTCATGTGAATTAATATATGAACAATTGTCCTCATTATGAAGTGCGCACACCTCCACACTTGATAAACTTGAGTTATAAATTGAAAAGAACAAAGAGCTTGCTGCACTTAATGATAAAAACTTGAAAGATGCTAGCTGTTCTACAATTGATTTGCATTGTTCTACTTGTGATGATCTTGATAAGAAACTACAAGATGCTATGAATGAAATTTCTATATTGAACAATGCTTTACAATCTCATGAAGTTAAATTTTTTTCCCATTGCAAATTAAAAGGAAAAAAACTTCATGTTAAAATTTCCTTGACCTGTCCAATAAACTTGATAACATGAATAGGACATTAGATCAGTTTTGTAATGGGAATAAGAACCTAAACTTGTTCCTGAATTCTTCCAAGTCTTGCAATGATAAAACTGGTTTAGGTTTTGATTCTCATGCTCATGCTAAGGCACATCCACCTAAAATTATAAATTCATTAGGAAGTGTTTTGATTCAAACAGTTCATAAACAAAAAGAAGTGGTTTTCAAATCTGCAGGAGTGTTGTCTCATTCGGTTTCAAATAAAAATGTTGCTTGCTCATCTAGACATGAACACAATGTTAAATTTATTGTACCTATTGTGGTAGAGATGGTCATATCATAGATTTTTGTTATAGACTAGCTAAACAACAGAAAAAGGAAAGAATGATTTCTAGATCTCAAAACTTCCATGCAAAATTTGCTGCACATGCTAAACCAAATGATAGGAACATGCAACCTGCTGTAATGAGTCGAAAACATACAAAGTTTGCTCCCAAACCTACTTTTTTTCGTCCTACACATGTAACATATCGTAGGACAGTAGTTGGGTACAAAAATCCTCAAACTTTGGCTCATAAACCTGCTGTTTTATCTCAGCTTTCACTTGTTATTCCTGCTGCACGTAGTGTGACTCAGTACTGGATTCCTAAATGCCTTTTGACTAACCCCAGTATTGAGTCATCGACGTATTGTGCTTCTATGTAGGTTACACGCTTGAGGAAGGAGAACTTTTGGATTATGGATTCTTGCTCACGCTACATGACCGGTAACAAAGAATGGTTCTCCTCCCTCTCTTTTGTGTCACGTGTAGAGAATGTTAATTTGCCGATAATTCTTCAACTCCTATAATTGCTAAGGGTTTGGTTAGAGTAAATAATCATTACACTTTGAAGAATGTGGCACTTGATAAAAATTTGAAATACAACTTGCTTTCTGTTTCATATCTGCTAGATGAAAATCTGGAAATTATTTTCACTAAAAATTGTTGCAAAGTTGTAAATTAAAATAGTGAGCTTATTTTTAACATGTCTTGGTTTCCAAGAGTTTTTAAAGCTGATTTTGATATGTATTCATCTAAGCATAGGTGTCTAGTTGCTAATGATTCAAAGGACTTATATTTTTGGCATCGTAGACTTGGTCACGTAGGCTATGATCATCTAACGCGTGTTAGTGCTCTTGATCGCATACGTGGGCTGCCTAAGATTAAAGGGGACAAAGAAATTGTGTGATCTTCTTGTAGACATGCTAAGATGGTTGCAGGTTCACATACCCCTCTCACAATGATCTTGACAACTGAACCGGGTCAACTTTTGCACCTTGACACTGTAGCACATTCACGCATTCAATCCTTTAGAGGTAAATGGTATGTTCTTGTGATTGTTAATGATTATTCTAGATACTCTTGGGTTTACTTTATGGCATCTTAGAATGAAGCTTTTAGTCACTTTAGAACTTTATTTCTTAGATTATCAATTGATCACCCAGGATCTTTAAAAGCAATTAGAAGTGATAACGGAACCGAATTTAAAAATCAATCTTTTGATCACTGTTGTGCTGAAAATGGAATAGATCATCAATTTTCTTCACCATATGTACATCAACAAAATGGTGTTGTAGAAAGAAAGAACAGAACCTTAGTTGAGATGGCTAGGACTATGCTTGATGAATATCAAACTCCTAGAAATTTTGGGCTGATGCAATTGCAACCGCCTATTATGTCTCAAATCGTGTTTTCTTGCGCGCTAAGGTAGGTAAAACACCATATGAGCTCCGATATGGACATAGGCCTAGTGTTACACACTTTCGGGTCTTTGGTTGCAAATGCTTTGTTAAGAAACATGGTAATCTTGATAAATTTGAACCTAGATCTATTGATGGCATGTTTCTTTGTTATCCATCTCATACTAGAGGCTACCGTATGCTTTCTTGACACTAACAAAATTTTAGAGACTTGTGAGGTGTCTTTTGATGATGCTAGCACAGGTACTAGCGCAAACATTGAAGGTCTGGATCCATATCTAGAGGGGGAGAGCATTTTCGTTGAAGATGAGGAAGAAGTGGTGTTGCTGCCCGAAAATTCAGCAGCTAATGACATTGTTCCAGCTCCTGATTTTGATTCACAGCCAGCACCGACGACCAACATTGCTGGTCCAGATCCTACTCAAGTCACAAGCTCATCGATTTGTGATGAACATGAAGAAGAAGAAGCTTGTGAAGTGTCCACTCCCCTCCAGGTTCTCAAAAGTTATCGCCCATAACAAACTATTGGAAGCTTGCACGAACGAGTCACACGGTCCAGGTTTTGCGATCCAAACTCCCATGCTCATTCTGCTTTTGTTGCTTCTTTTGAACACAAAGATATATCACACGCACTCACTAGTGAATCCTGAATTATTGTCATGCAAGAAGAGCTAGAAAATTTTGAAAGAAATAATGTTTGGAAACTTGTACCTCCACCTCAAGGTCACACTTTAATTGGAACGAAATATGTGTTTAAAAATAAACAAAGTGAGGATGGGGTTGTGGTTATGAATAAGGCTAGGTTGGTTGCTCAAGGTTCCACTCAAGTTGAAGGTCTAGATTTTGATGAAACTTTTCTCCTGTTGCTAGATTAGAAGCCACAAGAATTTTGTTAGCTTTTTCTGCATCTAATGGTTTTAAGCTTTATCAAATGGATGTTAAAAGTGCTTTTCCTAATGGCTACATAGATGAGGATGTTTATGTAAAACGACCATCGGGTGTTGAAAATTCAGATTTTCTTAATCATGTTTACAAACTATCCGAAGTCTTGTACGGTCTCAAACAAGCCCCTAGAGCATGGTATGATAGGTTAAACACATTCTTACATGAAAAGGTGTTTACCATGGGCAAGGTTGATAAAACTCTTTTTGTGCTTAAGCATGGCAATGACTCATTATTCGTTCAAATGTATGTGGATGATATTATCTTTGGTTGTGCTTCTCATGATCTTGTGTCCATGTTTTTAGCTATGATGAGTTCCGAATTTGAGATGAGTATGATGGGAGAACTAATGTACTTTTTTGGGCTGCAAATCAAGCAAACCAAGGAGGGTACCTTTGTGCATCAAATGAAGTATACAAAAGACCTCCTAAGGCGTTTCAACATGGACAAAAGCAAGGTTCTCCGGACACAAATGGGAACAGCAACAACACTTGAACTTGCTGAAGATGTAGAACCCGTGGATACAAAAGAATATAGAAGCATCGTCGGATCACTTTTGTACCTCATGGCATCAAGATCGGACATACAGTTCAGCGTATGTCTTTGTGCATGGTTTCAAACCTCCCCACGTGCTTCACATCGTCGAGCTGTCAAAAGGATTCTCAGGTACTTACATGGAACTCAAGAATTTGGCATTTTTCTTCCTTCTTCCTCAACCATTACTTCGAAAGCTTTTTCAGATGCTGATTTTGGGGGTTGTAGGATTGATAGGAAAAGTATTTCTAGTGCTTGTCATTTTCTTGGTAATTCACTAGTTGATTGGTCCTCTGGAAAACAAAACTCAGTTGAACAATCCACATCCGAATTAGAATGTGTAGCTGCTGCTAGTGCTTGCTCAAAAATTCTTTGGATTGTTCAAACACTTAAGGACTATGGAGTTGATCTACATAGTGTTCCACTATTTTGTGATAACACTAGTGCCATTTGCATTGCTAAAAAACTCGTGCAACATGCTAGAACTAAGCACATTGACATTAGGTATCACTTTCTCTGTGATAATGTTGAAAAAGGAAACATTGACATTAGATACCGAACAACAATTGGCTGACATTTTTACAAAACCTTTGGATTTAACTCGTTTTTGTTTTATTCGTAGTGAAATAGGGGTTATGCATCCTCATGCTTACATTGAGGGGGAGTTTTTTTTTAACTTGAGAAGTATGTGAATATGAACTTAAAATAATATGAGCATAGCATTTCATACATATACGACTTTGTGATTCCTTTTACATGCTGAAAGTTCTTACTACATTACTCGTGTTATACATTTTGTAGTTTTTGCCATGTATAGTAATTGGAATAATTACT
Source organism: Tuctoria greenei (assembly GCA_036927565.1). NCBI lineage: Eukaryota > Viridiplantae > Streptophyta > Magnoliopsida > Poales > Poaceae > Tuctoria > Tuctoria greenei. Next base: position 104,375,704 of record JAYESD010000003.1, on the reverse strand, counting down.
TACACTAAATCTGGTCATGGTCAAACTTTCTTGCTGTTTTGAACTTGTTGCCTGCTCACAAGTGCTTTTAATCATAAAGAATTAATCAAGTAATCAACTCACATGTTGAGTTTTTATGAACAAATATAAATTGAGAAAAGATCAAGAGAATATGCATGCATCACACTTCTTCTTTTGAGATGGCTTATCATTGCACTTAGATATGGACTTGAAGAAGTTGTGTATGACTAAAACCATGTCCTTAAGCTTCTGATTGTCAAATGACATAGGCTTGGCTTGGTTGGTTAGAATAAAACAGATGCGCAAATAATCTCTTGCAAATATCATATGATCTAATTTTGTGCTTTGAAAAATAATAAAATGCAGCAACAAGTTTCATGCTTTCAAGTATTGAAATAGTTAAGTTTGTGAGATCATGACTTGTTTAAATTGAAAATTACATTTGATCTCTAGCATGGCTTACACTACTTTATGTATTTCATTGATGTGATAGTGTAAGTTACTTGATCGTATGACTTGGATGAGCTTTGTTTTATATGTATATGTTATAATATGCTCATAACAATTAAAATTTGTCTTATAAACCTTGATGAATACATTGTCAAAGGGGGAGAGATAATATGTAAATTTTTAAAGATAAGTATGCAAGGGGGAGAAATTGATTACACATTGCACATATTCACAATTATTTTTGGCACAATTCTTCTCAGGGGGAGAATTTATTTTTCCATTTTATTTCTTTTTTATAAAGGGAGGGAAATTGTTTTCAATACTTTTAATGTGAATAAGCCAATGTTTGGATCTTAAGTGGTGTTGCCAATGCATTCATCAAGGGGGAGATTGTGAGACCTATGTGTGTTGAATACATTGGCTTGTAGTGAATACATCGGCTTTGATGATAAAAGTTCTGAAATTCTGCTAAAACACCTTTTTAGCAAGGTCCGACTCTAGCTCTGAGCTTTTGCAAGGTCCGACAATAGGTCCGACTTATGTTGGTTAGCTCTGACATGTTTTTCTAGCTCTAGCACTAGGTTGTACTAGCTTTGGTAAGCTCAGGCTCAAGCTTCGGTTAGTTTTTTCAAGATTCGGAGCTTGATCGCAATGTTTCTGCTTTTACTGTGAAATGTTTCAAAATTGCTTTACACTGTTGGAAAGATTGCTTAGTATTCATTTGCTAAGTTTTTGGTGCGTTTTGGTTGTTATGGTTGATATCATTTTGCTATGTTTTTCAACATGCTTATGTGAGGTGCTCACATAAGATGTTGTAGTTTCGGAACTAACGTGAGTCAAGTCGAGGACTTGTGCTTGAAAGTATTGGTTGCTTGTCCATGTGCAGGTGTTGCTTGAGTTCAAGACATGGCTGGTGACGGGATCCATTAAACTAGTCTTAGGGAGAAGATGAGGTTCAACAACCAAGTTCGGGAGGAATTGTGGTTGAGTTGATCGGGAAGTCGCGCAACATGTATGAATCAAGAACAATGCATATGAAGGTATCGTGGACGTCGTTGGAAGATGTTTGCATGTATGCAAGGAGTGCATGGATGTGGCTACATGGTTCCGAGGTGTGATGAATAGATGTGGACGTAAAGAATTGGTTGGAAAGGTCCAACCGACTAGGTTATGGACTCAAGCTGCGACTGAGTCGTGTTTGACTCAAATATGGAAAGATTTGAGTTGGTTATGATAGGATTTCGTGTGGGTCACGAATTTGAGTTGTTTTAGGAATGTGGGATACGTTCCTAAGGTGTTTGGAAGTCTTAAGATTGCTTCTATATCCGTATAGAAGAGTCCTAAGCAGTTATGGAAAGTTTCGATTCGTGATTTGAGTAGGATTAGAGTCCTAGTTGAGATTGGGTTGGCCTAAAGACTGGTTATATAAGCAAGGGAGGCCAGAGCTTGTGGTAGATGACTTTGGTGCTGTTCCTCTTATGGTCTGATATATAAAATTCGTAGTTTGAAGGAACTTTTGTGCCTTGTTCGTCCGACTTGTTCTAGACAAGTTTTTCTCGTCGAGTTTCTGCACAGCACTACCTTTCTTCGGTGGTTTTATCATAACTCGAGTTTTACAGATCCAATTGACGTGATTCTTTTTGGGTTGTATTCACAACTTAATTATCTATCATATTTAAAAATTTCACGGTCATTAGATTTGTGGTTTCTGATATACACGAGTTTCTTTGCAGCGTTCAAGAACTTTTTTTCTCGGGTAAGACAGATTGAACTTTGTTCGATCTTTCAATCGTAACTTGAGTTTCTCTCGACGGATTTGAGTGATTCTTGTTGTGTTGTTTTAGTGACTTGATTCTCTCTGATATCTATCACTTTTGTCACGGCGAAAAACATTTAGATTTGTCTCACACAAGATTTCTTTAACAGATCATTTTTCTACCGAAGGGGTTGGGATTTAATTGTTTCCGTTGCGTAAGATTTTTTAATCTACCATTCGCCCCCCTCTGGTAGCTTTTCACGTGCTCTTCAATCCTACACATTTTATAATGTTGTGAAAACAAATGGTGATTAGAGAGTTTTACGAGACAAATTTTGTCTTGCTTTTTTTTTTCCAATATCCCGAATTGTTTCCATACGAATGGAAGTACTTGGCTTCCAACAGATAGAGAAGGAATCAATAGGTGTAGCCTGGGATAGGTTTTTGCTTTTGCGAAATTCTAGGCCATATTTGTTAATCCCTATTTCGTTGTTATTGCAACATTTCTTCATGGGGCTTAACAAAGAGCTGCCTATATCTCGACATTATGGCTGGAGGGTCTTTTCTCCATAAGATGCCAGAAGAAGGTAGGGAACTTCTAGATCAAATTCTAGAAAATGCCTCCTTCATAACTGCTCTTAATGAACCTCCCGAAGAGGAAGCCACGTCGGGCATCGAGGACACTCCTATAGCCAAGGAAGAGCCAGAACCATGCCCATCACCTGCCTTGCCTATAGAATCCTCTCCCGAACCTAAACCTCTAGAGGATGAAGAAATTCAACCTTCTAGAATTCTCGTCCTACTTCGAGGAAGATATTTTTGAAGATTATGGAAATACCTCGAAGTACTATTACCTAAGATGGAGTATTCCTCCAACTCCACCTAATCTACCTAGATGGAGTATTCCTTAAAGAGACGGTCAAGGAGTTGACCTCTATTTTGAGTTTGGAATGAACAACAGAGGTTTAGAACTCACCTGATATCCTTCGGATGACCTCACCCTTGACCACCATTCTGTGTCATATTAGAGGAGCAAGGATGCGAGTCCTTTATAATTCCTATGTTGGAGCTAATATCATTTATGATACTTGTGTTGCTGCCATTTTGGGCGATGTGCCAGTGTCACCAACACAAAAATCATCCTGAGATACATTTGGAAACATTCTTGAAAGATATGGGATTTTGCAAGGAGTGTCAACAAGACACAGAAAATGTCGAGGTTCTCCTTCGACATTATGGTTGGGGTACCTGTTTATAGTTCTTAAGTAGCACTAACAAATCATTCCTGGCAATGGTGCTAGAAATGCTTGTTGACGGCTACTAACATCATAGATATAAAGCCGCAAGCGCACGAAAGCTATCAATGTAGCATTTCCCAATTAAGAGTATTCCCAAGGGTGTCATTTATATTCTCCCAAATGAAGGCTAGGTGGAAGCAAAGAAATCATCAGATGGAGAGGATAGGTTGGTGTAGGTAGGGTTCTAGTAAGGATGGGTAAATGATAGTTTGGAGATAGTGTGACACACACAAGAGCATTCTATCCTAAAGGGGGGTAAATGAGGTAAAGAGGGACTAAGCTAAGAGTTAGATAGATACTCCTAATGTGCTTCTAATATACATATACATAACCTAAGTTAGTTACTAATGATCATATTAATTATGAATTCTGATGCTAAGTTGATTAACACATCGGGCATGGGTTTACCCCTAGCAACACTAAGATGACTCCCTCCAAGAGCTTGTGGCATAGCCGAATGTGGAGGACTACAAAAGACAGATAGGACTATCACCACCTACTGCCTACCTCTTCAATTTGTGGGTCTGCGATGCATTCAACGCTACTTATCTATCCTAGAACCATGCTAGCATATTATTTAATTACCTTAAGAGCCTAGGCACAAGCCATCCTAACGCAATGAACTAAATAACCATTTAACCACTGTTAATACGTAGCATAAGTGATTCATATTAACGTAATCATGTCATAGATAATTAGACTATAGTAGGGGTTTGTAGAGTTTATGATGATACAATGAGAATTGTATAGCATAATCATAATTACTACTCCTACCACATATATGGAATCCACAATCAAACAAGAAACGCTTCATCCAAGTATATGAACAATAGAAGACTAAAGATAACATCTTTATTAAGAGCAAAGTCACAAATACAAATAGGAATATGATAGCTATACCTTTCTCAATTAGGAATTGGGAAGGAACTCCTACTCCTCTCCCACCTGGACTGTGGACTAGAGGTTCTCCTCTCTATAGCTTTGTGACACCCGGTTCCAAAAATGAACCAAGTGAACGCATATGGGTGCCCAGGACGTTCAACAAACAAACATGAGTGCAATCACAAAAGAGTATACGAAAAATTACCACAGAACAAGATTAATTAACCACTTTTATTACACAATTCATATTATCCTCAAATACAAGAACTACTGAATATTAATGACAAGTTCAACTAATGCGGCGGAAATAAACTAAATTGAGCAAACTAGGCAAACAAGCAGCATTAGCAAATAGGGTATAGCACATCACCAATCAACACGACATGTAAAGCTGACGGCAGACACGGCCTAGAACTCTGCATTGTCAACATTATACTCCCAATCCTGACCTGCAACTGTTGGTGGGGGGAATTGCAAGGGTGAGTACATGTCGTACTCAGCAAGTGTGGAAAGTGTGACATGTAGCTGATTCAAATGACGAATATATTAATGGCTAAGTGCTGAAAACTACATTAAAACATTTGAAAAGCAACAGATTATATGTGTGTGATATAAACCCATCATATACCATGTAATCATCATAATACTAGTCCATATTCATTACCTTCATTCATATTCCAGATTTCACCATTACCATTAACCATATTCAATACCAAAATTTAACTCAAAACCAGCCATAACCATTACCAAACCATAACCATAACCAACCATCCTAAATTCCAATATCCCTCTAATCATGGAAGTTGTCCATGTGCTCATAACCGGGAGCACGGCTATCATGATTGTTCTATTTGACTCTGTAGAGTTTGTACCACTTTACCCACGTGTTTGTGATTTCATCACCCGTCGGCGACTAAAGAACCTCCCTTACGCCAATTACACTTCCTTTGTTGTATGGCCAAGATATCACAAAATAGCCTTTACAAAGGGATTACTATCCTATTTAGACACCACTGAGGTTTTACCGGTGGCGATGCCTCCAACTGAGCACATCTTCAACCAAGGGCCCCCTCTTGAGCCATTCGGATACCAGGGTAGTCCCACCAATCATCAACAAACCCAATCCGACTACCCCTTCTTCGAGCATCCTTAATGGTCCAAATAGCACTGGCAAAGCCCTAATTAATCAGCTACGCCACAGCCATACTTGGCCTCTTGGTGGCACTATAGTCCTGGCTTATTCTCGCATGAACCGGTCCATAGATCTAAAGCAAGCAACCACCATGACATCCAACCCAATCCACATACTATGCTTGCTTAGATCACCCATTACCATATCATATTAACCAGTTCATGTTAATCATAATCTCATAAATGCATTATTAAGATAAGTGGTATAGTTGTTTTCTCGTCCCAATTAATTAAGCGAAGCAAAAAGGTAAAAAGCCTATCCCGACTCTCTACCATGTATTCCAGGTGACAAGGGTGGTCAAACAAATCTAGTAAACTTCCTATCATAGGATTCCCATCAAATAAACACAAGCGTGCAGTTTTAAAAACAAAAAATCTATTTCAAACAGGATCAATATGCTTCAAGGACACTTTCCTTGCTCATGGGATTGGTTCTGGTCAAAGCCTTCAAACTTTTGGTGCTGGAGATCCTCCGCAATGCTCTCTAGCTCAAATTCGTCCAATCCGCACAATAAATATGCAAAACAAGAAAAACAATCAAAGAGTGCACAAACATTACTCAATATGACATGACGTGCATGATTGATGCAAATGCAAAGTAAAACTTGTTAATGAGTTGTTAATGATGTTTACTATCTAGTTCTAATAGTTTTTAACAAGTTTGAACGGGTTTGGAATTGATTCAAAACTATTTAGAATTATTTAAATAGGAAATAGATTGCAAAAATTGGACAAGTCCGCAGGAGGCCGGACTAGTCCGCACTTCGCAGAACTGGCGAACTAGGGTTCTCTATATCGACGTGAATATGGGAAAATGGGGTTGAATTCAAATAAGGAAAAGGAAGTAGAAGGTATACTAGGTGTTGAGAACTCATATGAATCAAGTATCTTGGAGGCAACACTTGGATCTTGATGATCTAGGGTTGATGAAGAACTTGATGGTGAATTTTTGATGAAGAACGCGAACTTGGTGGAGATCTTGATCCTCCTTCGTTTCCTCCTCTTCTTCTTCTTGCTCTAGATATCCTTCTCCCTCCTTGGTGGCAGCTATTAGGTGTCAAGCCATGGGGTGGGGTTGTTTATATAGAGGTGGAGGCTAGGTTATATGGATTTTGAGTTTGAGATGAGTAGGGGTCAGTTTAGAGTCTCACATGGGCTCTAAAGAGTTAGGCAGGACGTCCCTAGGCCCACTTAACGTAAAACCCAAGAAACAAGTCGTGAAAGAAAAGATCAACTTGGAGTCGCGGTATATCGGACAAGACCGCAAAAGGGCTGGACTAGTCCGAAGATGGACAGAGAGAAATCGGACAAGTCTGGACTGGAAATCAGACAAGTCCAAACTTATCGAGAGGGAAAAACAGACAAGTCTGGCCAAAATCGGACAAGTCCGACTTTAGTCAGAGGGAAAAACGGACAAGTCCGCTGGAATAATGGACAAGTCTGGACAAGTCCATGGACTTAGCAAATTTTCAAGGAATTGGAACACCGAACTAGTCCGCACAGGACCGAACAAGTCTGAAACTGTCCAGAGAGAAAAACAGACTAGTTCGTAGCAAAATGGTCAAGTCTGTTAGAAGTCAGAGAGAAATCGGACTAGTCCACACGAAGACTGGACTAGTCCGCACTTCTCAGAATTCTTAAGTGCGGTTTTCTTCTAAATTCATTTTAAACTTATTCCTTTTTATGTGGATTAATGTTAGAGAAATTTAATGATGGATGCAGGGCATGACGCATGAAAATGAGGGTGTTACAAACCTACCACACTTAAAATGAATCTCACCCTCGAGTTCGATGTGGAAGAGAAAAAATAGGTAAATTCCTTCTTAAGATCATCCTCTAACTCCCATCTTGCTTCCGATTCTGTGTGATGCTTGCATTGAACTTTACACCATCTGATGACCTTGTTTCTTGTTACTCTTTCCTTGATTTTCAAGATTTTGACCGGTTGCTCAGCATAAGTTAAATCTGCCTCTAGTTCCAACTCTTCTATTGGCACTTGTTCTTCTGGTACTCTTAAACACTTCTTGAGCTGGGAAACATGAAAGACACCATGGACATCTGAAAGATGACCTGGCATCTCCAACTTATACACTACTTCTACTCTTATGTCCAAAATCTTGAATGGCCCAATGTATTGAGGTGCTAACTATCCTCTTATGTTAAACCCCTTATGACCTTTCATTAGCAATACCTTGAGGTAAACGAAGTCTCCTACTTCAAAGGCTAGTTTTCTCCGCCTATTATCTGCATAGCCTTTTTGCCTTGATTGAGCAGCCCTCAAATTTTCACAAATAATCTGAACTTGTTTTTCAGCTTCTAGCAACACATCCAGACCAAATACTTGAGTTTCTCCTGTCTCATTCCAAAACAACGGTATTCTACTTTTCCTTCCATATAGTGCTTCATATGGTGACATCTTCTAACTTTGTTGGTAACTATTGTTGTATGAAAATTCTGCATACGACAAACTCTAGTCCCAACTTTTCCCATGTTTCAAAGCGCAAGCTCTGAACATGTCCTCTAAAATCTGGTTGGTCCTCTCGGTTTGTCCATCTGTTTGAGGTTGGTATGCTGAACTGAAATTCAATTTTGTTCCCAATGCTTCATGCAATTTTTGCCAGAACCTGGAGGTAAATTGAGAACCTCTATCCGATACTATCTTCTTTGGTACCCCATGTCGACACACAATATGCTCCATGTATAATTCGGCTAATTGTGCAGTTGTATACTTGGTCTTCACAAGGTTGAAATGAGCTGATTTGGCCAACCAATCCACAATACCCAAATTGAGTCATAAACATACTTTGCACGTGGAAATCCAACTATAAAGTCCATTCCAATTTCTTCGCACTTCCATTCTGAGATCTGCAGTGGTTGCAATAATCCAGCTGGCCTTTGATGTTCCGCCTTAACTCGTTGGCACACATCACATAATGCTACAAATTCAGCTATGTCCTTTTTCATGCTAGCCCACCAATAACATGTATTCAAGTCTTTGTACATCTTGGTACAACCCGGGTGAATTGAATATGGCGAGTCATGTGCCTCCTTTAATATTGTCTCCCGAAGATGCTTCACATTAGGCACGACAATCCTCTTACCAAGCCATAGGGTACCATGTTCATCCTCATCAAACCTGAATTCTCTTCCCTCTTGGGCCATTTCCTTGAACTCCTGAATTTCCTTATCATTTGTTTGACTCTCTCAAATTTCTTTCTCCAAAGTCAGATTTAACTCCATCATCCCCATCTCATTTACAAATCCAAGGTTCAACCGTTCAAACTCCTTACATAACTCGGATGGTAATTCTCGAACCGTGAGTTGGTGACTTACTCCTTTTCTACTCAAGGCATTGGCCACTATATTGGCTTTTTCTGGGTGTTAATTGATTCCACAATTCATAATAGTTGATGAGCTCCAACCATCTTCATTGCCTCAAATTCAGATCCGTTTGTGTGAAAATATACTTGAGGCTCTTATGATCCGTATAAATTTCACACCTATGTCCAGGATGTAGTGTCTCCAAATTTTCAATGCGTGTACCACGGCTGCAAGTTCTAAATCATGTGTTGGATAATTCTGTTCATGTTTCTTAGATTTCCTTGATGCCTAAGCAACCACTTGACCTTCTCGCATAAGCACAGATCCAAGTCCTTGTCTCGATGCATCACAATATATATCAAAAATCTTGCTTAGGTCCAGCAAAACCAAAACTGGGGTTGTTGTTAACCTTTTCTTCAACTCCTCAAAACTCTCTTGACAAGCTCGAGTCCATTGGAAGGACTCCCCCTTCGTTAGAAACTCCGTCATTAGCTTGGCTATCTTGGAAAAGTCCTTGATGAACCACCGGTAATATCCATCCATCCCAAAAAAAATCTTGTTTCCTTCACATTTTGCGGGGGTTCCCATTTCAGCACATCCCTCACCTTTCTGGGGTCAACCGATACTCCTCCTCCCGAGATGATATGACCAAAAAACGACACCACTTTCAACCAGAACTGGCACTTGCTGAACTTGGCATACATTTGGTGCTCCCTCAATTTCTGCAATGTAAGCCTCCGATGTTCATCATGCTCCTTCTCATCCTTCGAGTAGATCATAATGTCGTCTATGAACACCACTACAAACTTATCCAAGTACTACATGAAGACCTTATTCATGAGGTACATAAAATAGGTAGGTGCATTGTCAATCTGAAGGACATCACGGTGTACTCATAGGATCCATACCATTTCCTAAAAGCTATCTTGGGTATGTATGATGGTCTAATTCTCATTTGGAAGTATCCCGACCTCAAATCAATCTTGGAGAAGACACAAGCACCCTTCTTCTGATCAAACAAGTCTTCTATGCAGGGCAAGGTGTACTTGTTCTTGATTGTCACCACAATGAGAGCTCGGTAATCCACACACATCCTTTGCGAGCCATCCTTCTTGTCCATAAATAAAACAACGCTCCCCAAGGTGAAGAGCTTGGGTGAATAAAACCCTTCTCTAGTTGCTCTTGAATCTACTTCTTGAGCTCCACTAATTCCTTAGGAGGCATCCTATATGGCTTCTTAGCTATAGGTGCAGTTCCATGTATCAAATAAATAACAAACTCAATGTCTCGGTCAGGTGGCATACTTGGCAACTCATTCGCGAACATGTCCAAAAATTAACATGCCACGGGAATCTCCTCAATTGCGGCACCGTCCATGTGATTCAGATCAAGTTGCTTCGGTGCATGTTGAGATGCTTCAAATTCTACGGTGATTCCTTCCTCATTGGTCAACTTCACCGTCTTTGTGGCACATTCAATAACTCCATTGTGATACCTCAACCAGTCCATACCAAGTGTAATGTCCAATCCTTGAGAATCCAAAACAATGAGGTTGGCGAAGAAATCTACCCCCCTTATTCTAAGGCTTACTTTTGGACATACTATATTTTTCCTCATCTCTCCTCCAGGAGACTTAACCAATAGAGTAAACTTCATATGAGAGATAGGCAAACTATACTTGGCAACATATTTTGATGCAATGAATGAATGTGATACTATAGAATCAAATAACATAGTCGTCGGATTGGAGTTTGCGAGAAACATACCAATCACCACGTCATCCGCTTGTTGAGCATCCTCCGTGGAGACATGGTTCACGTTGCCACGAGCAAAATTCTGCTATCCTCCATTGGGTCTTGGATTTTGCATCGGCGCATTGCTTCCTTGACCAAGGTCCGACTAAGGACATTGATGCGCAAAGTGTCCAGCTTCTACACAAGTATAGCACTTATTTACTACACCAGAATTATTTGGACGAGCTTGATTTTGAACATTTGCACCAGGAAAGTTGGCACAAGGTGCACAGGGCATTGGAGGCCTAGGTGCTTGCATAACAGGGCACTGCTGCACAAACTGAGTTGGGCGCGGTGTATAACCAGGGCGATGAGCAGGTGCAGAAGAGCTGAAATATGGCGCATTGGGTGGTGCAAAGCGAGGACACATATTACTTCCTTGTTGCTGTCCTTGATATGGTGCCTTCCTCTTGTTATCTAGTTCCATCTCACGGACGTTGTTCCCCACAGCAATTGCCTTGTCCACAAGCTTCATGAAGTTGGCATAATCGCAATTGAGCAATTGCACTTGGATCTCATTGTTCAAGCCTCTCATGAACAAGTATTGCTTCTGGCTGTCCTGGCTCACATCCTCAGGCCCATACCATTAAAGTTGAGTGAATTTATTGAGATATTCACACACACTCGATCTTCCTTGCCTCAAGTTCTCAAATTCTTGCCTCCTCAAGATCATAACACGTTCGGCACATAATGAGATTGGAAAATCTCCTTGAACTCAGCCCAAGTGATCCTCTCTTGGTTCTCATGGGCGTTGCAACAAGCATCCTACCAATCCGTAGCTGCTCCAACTAGTTGATGAGACGCAAATAGGACCTTCTCCCGGTCACTGCATTAAAAAATAGCTAGCTTCTTCTCCATAGACTTGAGCCAATCATCAACATCCATAGGGTCGGCACCTTGAGCAAAGGTTGGCGGCCTAGTCCTCATAAACTCTCCCAATCGGTTAGAGGATGTGGAAGTGGCGGTGGAGGCATGTGTGGCTGATTGTTGATGTTACCAGCCTACAACTGTCCCATAGTCTGCATCATGGTCTGCATGAGCTGGTTCTTCATAGCCAAAAGCTCCTCAATGTTGATAGCTCCATGAGCATGTCCTTGTCCATTGTTGTTCTGAGGTGCTCCATTGTTTTCCTTCTCATCATTTCCATCCTTCTGGTTGCGAGTGCTCACCATTTGAAGAAAAGAAAGAGATAAGAATTTAGAAACGTCCCCAACTATATGCATCAAGGGATATGAAACTAAGCAACTAGCTATACTAGCCTAGGTGGACATGGCAATGCTAAAGCATCCCAAAATCCTCTATTAAGCACACAAGCAAACAATATATAGCAAACAACACACAAAGCAAAAACACATCGATTCCTGACTGCTCCTATGTGCTCTAAAGTGTCCATTCTATCTAGGCTGCATCCTACGGTCAACCTGTGGCTCTGATAACAATTGGTGACACCCGATTCCAAAAATGAACCAAGTGAACGCATATGTGTGCTTATGATGTTCAACACACATACACGAGCAAAAATTACAAAAGAATATACAAAAAATTACCACAGAACAAAATTAATTAACCACTTTTATAACACAATTCATATTATCCTCGAATACAAGCACTACTGAATATTAATGACAAGTTCAACTAATGTAGCGAAAATAAACTAAACTGAGCAAACTAAGCAAATAAGCAGCATAAGAATAATAGGGTATAGCGCAGCTCCAATCAACACCACAGGCAAAGCTGACGGCAGACACGGCCTAGAACTCCGCATTATCATCGTTATACCCAGATCTTGACGTGCAACTGTTGTTGGGTGGAATTGCAAGGGTGAGTACATGTCGTACTTAACAAGTGAGGAAAGAATGACATCTAGCAGATTCAAATGACGAATATAATAATCGCTAAGTGCTGAAAAGTACATTAAAACATTTGAAAAAGCAACATATTATATGTATGTGAGATTAACCCATCATAAACAATGTAATCATCATAATACCATTCCATATTCATTACCTTCATTGATATTCCTGACTTCACCATTACCATTAACCATATTTAATACCAGAATTTAACTCATAACCAGCCATAACCATTACCAAACCATAACCATAACCAACCATCCCAAATTCCAATTTCCCTCTTGAAAGCATCTAGGCCCCATGAGGTACGGTTTCGGTGATTAATGACAACCATTCGATATTACTAATGAATTTGTGAATGCAAGGTCTCAATGACACTCAATCAAATGAAATCAAAATTACATTGGAGACCCATATAAAATCAACAAATGAGATCAAACCAAAACATGTGATGACAAGAAGTGAAAGCTCTAACTTGATATCATTCCATACTTGAAGACAATCAAAACAACACTTCAAACAAATGTCAAAGAGGTCACAAGTTCAAAATTCCAAAAGAACAACTCAAAACAACTCGAAGTCAACAGGATTGAACACACCGGATCAACCGACGTTATATGAGTTGACTGCATCGGTCAAATTGGTTCAACTGAAGAAGAAGACCTCAGACAAATACACTCACCGGATCATCCGATGTAAGTGGCTTAGTGCATCGGTCCATCATCACAGATTGCAACACCATTGGACCAAGTGAAGCACCGGATCATCCGATGTGCAGGATTACATACATCGGTCAATCACTCCAGTGAGCCTCAAGATCAAGCAAAATTCTGGAGGAAGAGCCACCGGATCATCCGATGAGAAGACAGTTCAACATCGGTCTAACAACGGTCATATCTGACACAGTGACATCAGCTAATTTGGCTTTGACCGATGATAACTGAAGGGGAGACATCGGATCATCCGGTGTTCGCAGACAAGTGATGTCAGCCTACTTTTCCAACGGCTATCTCGTGGAGGCTGGCTATTTATACCCCTTCAACCTGTCAAATCGACAAGACTTGAAGCCCAGACATACTCTACACATCCTAGAGCATTCAAGCAAGAGAGCTACCACTTTCACATCATTTACTCATCATTTGTACACCAAGAGATAGGCTAGAACTAGCTAGAGATAGTGCTTGGGTGCCTCCACTCTAGGTGATTGGAGTCTCTAGCGTAGTGAGAGCCACAAGGGAGTGTCCCTTGGTGTGTGTAACTTCCGGAGCTTGCCAAGTGGATTGTGGAAGCCCGGAGGATCCCAAAAGTGCACAAGGCTTGAGCTCCACCTTGCCAAGGTTGGCGAACGGAGAAGAATAGTGAAGAAGCCCCTAGTCTCGGTGACTTGGGAGTGGCAAAACCCTTCGGTGGGTGTCACAACGTGGACGTAGGAAGATCCTTGTGATCTTACCGAACCACGGGATAAACTCCGTGTCCCTTGAGCGTTTGCATCCCTCTCCCTTTTTACTCTTATGCAATCTTCATTCCGCAACTTTAAATTATATTGATTGCATAGTTTAATTGCATAGGGAATTGGGCTTTAAGTTGTTAAGTGCTTAATTGTCTTAAAATTTGAAAGAAAGCCCAATTCACCCCCCCTCTTGGGCGTTTCGATCCTTACAATTGGTATCAGAGCCTTGTTGCTCATTGGATCATTCTAGCTTCACCGCTAGAGAGCTTAAATGGCCAAGAATGGGGGTTCGGTTCCTATCTTCGAGGGCAAGAACTTTGCCTATTGGAAAGCACGCATGCGTGCCTACCTAGAGGCCATTGCTCCCGAAGTTTGGGAAGCGACCCATGCGGGATTTGGAGATAATGCCTATATTGGTGATCAAATTAAATGGGATGCTAGAGCTAGAAATGCCATTTATGAATGCATTAGTCAAGATGTATTTGCAAGAATAGCTAGTAAAGAAAAAGCTTGTGATATTTGGGCATGTCTAATTGAAATTCATGAGGGCTCATCTCGTGTTAAAGAACTTAAATATCACTTGCTTAAATCTAAATATGATGAGTTTAAAATGTTTCCTCATGAAAATGTAAATGAAATGTTTTCTCGCTTAAATGTTCTCATTGAGGAAATAAACGCTCTTGATGTTGCTTCTCTTGGTAAGGGACTTATCAACCGAAAGATCCTCATGCTCCTTCCCAAGCCAAAGTATAACATCATCAACTCAATGCTCCAAAAGGAATCACTTGATCACATTGAAGTCTCGGAGCTAATTGGAGAAATACACGCTCATGAGATGAGTGTACTTGGGATGATGGAGAGTTCATCCTCTACAAGGACAATTGCTCTCAAGGCTTTCAAGAGAACGAAGAAAATGATCAAGCCTAGTTCAAGCAAAGAAGAGCAAACATCAAGTGAAGATGATGATGATGATGAGCTTGCATCAATGATGAGAAAATTCTCCCGCTTGAACTCCAAGATTGCCAAGAAGGGATACACTTTTGATCCCAACAAGAGAGCCTTCCTCCCCAAGAAAGAAAGTAGCAAGACTTGCTATAATTGTGGTGAACAAGGCCACATCTCCTACGATTGTCCAAAACCGGACAAGAGAAGGGAGAACCACAAGAGCAAGCATTACAAGCTTGAAGATAGCGAGGATGAAGAAGAAGAGGTCAAGCCCAAGGCAAGAACGTTTGGAAAGAAGAAATTTGACAAAGGCAAAAAGTCAAAATTCTTTCCAAAGAAAAGACAAGGACCTCAAAAAGTGTTCATGTGTGAGGGGAATGAATGGATCACCGACGAAGAGTCAAGTGAAGAAGAGAATGAAGAAGAAGAAGAAAACTTGGCCGGACTTGCCATTACCAACAAAGATGATTCACCTCTTCCTCCACCTCCTATGTGCCTCATGGCAAAAGGTAACTTTGAGGTATGTGACGACTCTAGTGATGATGAACTTTCCCCCGATGAATTAACTTCATTGATAAATGAATATCACACCATCATTAAAAGGGAAAAGAACAAAGTCAAGGCGCTAGAACAAGCTCATGCTAAACTTGAAAATGCTAATCTTGATTTGCTTGGCAAGTATGAAAGCATACTTAAAGAGCATGACACGCTCAAAACCTATGTCAAGCAAATTGAAGAAGATAAGGCTAAAATTGAGCTAGACAATCATAAGCTTGGCTTAGTTCATCAAACACTCTCGGATAAGCACAATGAGTTAGTTCAAGAGCATCATGCACTTAATCTCTCTTATGAAGCCATTGAACTACAATTAAAAAATAAGGAGAAAGAAACTATTGATGGCAAGGTACCCATTATTTCAAATGCTACTAATGCTTTCCATGAGTCTTTGCCCATGAAAGAAAATGCTAGGGAGAAGGAGTTGATGGAGGAGATTGAAAGTCTCCGCACAAGCTTAGCAAGACTATCTAAGGGAGAAGACAAACATAAAGAAATCCTCTTCCATCAAGCAAAGGGCTTCAACAAGAAAGGACTTGGATCCTTCCCGGTGCCCAACAAAGGAAAGGTGCCCTCACCGGAGCTCAAAACAAGCTTCATCAAGGAAGTTGGCTCCTATTGCCAACATTGCAAGGTCACCGGTCACCATACAAGGGAGTGCCCTCTACCTAACCGACCTTCTCCAAAATTGCCGACTAACTATACATCTACCTTTGAGAATCACTATTATTTGTTGAGCAAAGTAGGTGCTAAGGTGAAGGCAAAGTTCATTGGCATGAACATAAAGGGGATGAAAGGGAAACTCCCCAAGCAACTTTGGGTCCCAAAAGCACTTGTATCACATATACAAGGACCAAAGCTTGCTTGGGTGCCTAAAGTCAAGAACACGTAACCATCTACGAGGTGACTTCAAGAGGGGACCTCCACCATCAAAGAAAATCTACCAAGGACCTCTTGAAGAAAGTTGAGAATGGGAGCCCAACGCGGATATGGACGGTAACCCTATTGTCAAATCAAATTACCATTCCATAAATAGTCTATTGCTATATCTTTCCGCATCTAGGCCCCATGTCATGTTAAATGAATGCTTGTTGATTATGTGTCTCTCCTTTGTGACAATGAAAGTGCGGTTAAGATAGCTAAAAACCCCATTCCCGCACTTGATGAGAAAACCTTTTCTAGACTTAGAAGTGAATTAAATGTGCTAGATGCATCTAACGTCATGTAAGTTGCCATGTTCATGTAAGGTTGCATATCATATAGGTCTTGTCTAACTCCCAAAGGATAGGGGTGAGCTAGAAATGGTTTTCCCTGAGGAAGCCTTTGGAAGGTTTAAACTTGACAAGATAGATTCATTTTATGCCTTGCATGATCCCTGCCATATAAACTTGCACTCATTTAATGTCTTGCACTATAATTTGTTTGGCATTGCATACGGTAGAATTGTCACAAAGGGGAACCCACATCATGAGAAGGAGACTTGTTTGAAATGCAATATCTCAACTCATATGATGTGGAAAGAGCAAAATTCTAAAGGAACACGCTTTAATGAGATAGAAGTTTTCATATTCTACCTCACAAAGCATGGGCCTTACATTTTATTTGGATATTTTTCCTCTATTTTTCTCGGTGTTCCATTTGCATTAAGGCCTAGCCAAGCTATTGGCTTATTAGCTTCTTGAGGGGTAAGGGGTTGCCCAAAAAGTCCTAAGACATGTGTTTCTCTTTGATTGGTTGTTTGGTCAAAGGACATATATGGGATGTTTTCGTTCTGTTGTCATCGGATTATCCGATGCCCCCGTCAATCCCTCATCGGTCAAATAGGTGTTCAATCTTCAAAGCCAAATTCTATCTGAATTCATAATGATCCGACGAGTTCATTCCGAAAAACATCGGTCCATCCGATGTTCTCTCTTCTGGAGCTGTGATCTATTCATCCGATGTCTACCTCCCTCCAACGTCGGATCATCCGGTGTCAATATCACTCGGTCGAACACCCTTACTGTGCTATTCGACCGATGTTCAAAACCCTAATCATCGGTTCATCCGGTGTCAACAGCAATTCCTGAATACCCTTACTGTTGCAATTGACCGATGTTCACTGCTTCTAGCATCGGTCCATCCGGTGTTGAAAAAACGGCTAGGGTTTGGGCCCCACTATTTAAACTAGCGCGCCGGCCCGACCCCCTCTCTCCCCGACACCCCACGCTCCCGCCGCCGCCGACCGCCGCCCACAGCGCCGCCGCCCAGCGCCGCCACCATTCGCAGCGCCGCCGCCGCACGCCCACGCCGCCTCCTCCACCCTCGCGCCCAAACATCACCGCCGCCACTCACCACCGCGCTCAAGCCTCATCGCCGCCCTTCTCCACCACCAACGTGCGCCATCTCCGGGCCATCTCCTCCTCGCTAGGGTTTCTCGGCCCGGTTGATCATCGTCGCTAAGGTGAGCTTCGTGCCGTGCGACGTCTCTCGTTACTTCTCTCGTCGTTCTTCCTTCATCGTCGCCTAACCCTAGTTCTCCGTCGTCTAGATGGGTCGCGACAGGAAGAACAAGGGCAAGGCCATTGTGGAGCCCGCCGCAAAGAAGAAGAAGCTATCCAAGGAAGAGAAGAAGGCCGTGATGGCCGCTCGCGCCGCCGAGGAGCGTGAGCGTGGCCGAGGAGGGTCCTTGAGGATCCGTGAGGCCCGTCCGAGGCCCCCTCCCGTGGTCGACGACTCCGACGTCGAAGAGGAGCCGGTCGCGCCCCTCGTCCGCCGGCGCTCAGCCCGGACACGTGGGGGTCACGCCGAGGCTCCTCCTCGTCCACGACCGACGGCTGCCGACCGTCGTGAGGACAGGGAGGCTGAGAGGGACATCCATGAGGAGGACACGACCGTCCTTGTCCGAGAAGGAGTTCGCCTTGTGGATTACCGAAAGATGAAGGCAAAGCAACTCCGGAAGCTCAGATGGAGTGTACTGCTTGAGGAATGGTACCCACAGCCCCGAGAGCTTCTTGTGGATAGTCGGTTCTGGACGGTCACGCAGGCGTCTCTCTACGAGACTTACAGACGCCGTGGCCACAAGCTCTTTCAGCACAACCACTTGGACTGGAGGCAGCTTGCAGTGGCCGCGGAGACTGATGTCCGCCCCTTCTTTGAGAGATACAGAGGGTTGGTGGATCTACTGGACTATGAGAGGAGTGCCTATGTGGAAGAATGGGTCCGTGTCTTCTACGCGACCCTGTACATCTCGGAAGGCAGGCGGTCCATTGCTTTCATGTTCAATGGCCAGTACTACCACCTCACGAGGCAGACCTTGGGGCACATTCTTGGTTTGGAGCTGCACGACACCAGCATACATGAGAAGGTCTATGGGCAGGCAGATCCACCGAGGAGGCCACTTACTGGAGGGGTAGCTCCACAGCTAGACGAGATCCGCTCCCTGTTTGGCTCCTCCTTCTCTCCGGACCAGCCGAGAGTCCCAGCCCTCCTGACTCCAGCTGCGCGCATTGTGCACCTCGCCTTGCGCCGCACGCTCCTGCCGAGGTCAGGGTACTTGGAGGGGTTCACGAGTCTCCAGCAGACCCTCTTGTTCTACATAATGAACGGGATGGATTTCGATATCATAGACATACTTCTCTGCGAGATGGAGGACGTAATCACTGATGGGGTTGGGATGATGAGACAGATGGTCTATGGGCACTGGATCAGTTTTATTTGCTCTATGGTAGTGCCAGAGGGGCACTCAGCACAGGCCCGGCTTGCAGACGAGAGCGTGACCCGCTTCGGTCACTACCGTGCGTCCGCTCCTGGAGACCGCCGTCTTGGCCGTCCAGTTGAGCGCCAGGTCCGGGCCCGCTTGACTGAGGAAGACTGGTCCGACCTAGAGCGGGAGGACGAGAGACTTGCTGAGGCTGAGGCTCAGGGGGAGGACCTGCAGCATATCTGGTCTGAGAGCGACACCGACGACAGTGTCGAGGAGTACTTCCCTCCCCCTCCACCTTCACCGAGGCCGCACGACGCCGAGGCAGGAGGATCAGCTGCTCCGCCACCGACACCACCTCCTGTGTCCGAGGCGCAGGTGACGCAGCCGTCTGAGCTGACGTCGCTTCTCCAGCAGATGATCGAGCAGCAGCGCCAGGACAGGCTCGCTGCTGAGCAGGCCAGGGCAGAGCAGGCTGCTCACTTGGCACAGCTGCAGAGGCAGCAGCAGGAGCTCCAGCTTGAGATCGCCCGTCAGAGGCGAGAGGATACGGACAGGTTCACAAACCTGGTAGATCAGATGCACCGCCGTACCCTCGACCAGCAGCAGCAGACCCAGCAGGCCATGATGGGGATCCTAGGGTTGATCACCAACCTATACACTCAGACCGGGATCGCCCTTCCTTCACAGCAGCCTGGACTGGGGCTGGCTCCAGGTGTCGCTCAGGTGCCTACTACTCCTATCCCTTCGATCAGTATGTCACCTCTTCTGGCACCTAGCGCACCGATTCACTCACCACTGCCGGCGACGACCTTGTTCCAGCAGACACCGGCGTCCGTGGTGAGCGCTCCACTTCCTCCAGCTCCTCCAGCACCTTCGGTCCCTGCTTCCTCTCCTCCAGCACCGGCAGCGGACCCTCCAGTTTCCACCGCTCCGGCAGCCCCTTCGACCGGCGACTCCAGCTCCGACGACTGCGACGGTGCCCAGTTCGTCCTCGCGCCTAGCTCTCAGGGTCAGTAGGCGTTCTGATCCCTTTTTGGTGTCTTGATGCCAAAGGGGGAGAAGGTGTAGGAGAGTTAGGGGGAGTAGTAGTTTCAGGGGGAGTGTGACTGTGTGTGCTTATCTTTTGTATTCATGCTTGAGTACTCTTTTGTAATTTTAATTAAGCACTCTTTCATTTGTCTCATTTGCTTATGATTTTAATCGATTGAGCTTTTCGCATCAAAAATTTCATTTGCGTTTTACAAGCTAAATGTGTCCTATGCTGTATTCATTGCATATATTCTTGAGTATTTTCATCAAATTCATTATCATTGCGCTTTTAAATATTGTGTTGTCATCAATCACCAAAAAGGGGGAGATTGAAAGCATCTAGGCCCCATGAGGTACGGTTTCGGTGATTAATGACAACCATTCGATATTACTAATGAATTTGTGAATGCAAGGTCTCAATGACACTCAATCAAATGAAATCAAAATTACATTGGAGACCCATATAAAATCAACAAATGAGATCAAACCAAAACATGTGATGACAAGAAGTGAAAGCTCTAACTTGATATCATTCCATACTTGAAGACAATCAAAACAACACTTCAAACAAATGTCAAAGAGGTCACAAGTTCAAAATTCCAAAAGAACAACTCAAAACAACTCGAAGTCAACAGGATTGAACACACCGGATCAACCGACGTTATATGAGTTGACTGCATCGGTCAAATTGGTTCAACTGAAGAAGAAGACCTCAGACAAATACACTCACCGGATCATCCGATGTAAGTGGCTTAGTGCATCGGTCCATCATCACAGATTGCAACACCATTGGACCAAGTGAAGCACCGGATCATCCGATGTGCAGGATTACATACATCGGTCAATCACTCCAGTGAGCCTCAAGATCAAGCAAAATTCTGGAGGAAGAGCCACCGGATCATCCGATGAGAAGACAGTTCAACATCGGTCTAACAACGGTCATATCTGACACAGTGACATCAGCTAATTTGGCTTTGACCGATGATAACTGAAGGGGAGACATCGGATCATCCGGTGTTCGCAGACAAGTGATGTCAGCCTACTTTTCCAACGGCTATCTCGTGGAGGCTGGCTATTTATACCCCTTCAACCTGTCAAATCGACAAGACTTGAAGCCCAGACATACTCTACACATCCTAGAGCATTCAAGCAAGAGAGCTACCACTTTCACATCATTTACTCATCATTTGTACACCAAGAGATAGGCTAGAACTAGCTAGAGATAGTGCTTGGGTGCCTCCACTCTAGGTGATTGGAGTCTCTAGCGTAGTGAGAGCCACAAGGGAGTGTCCCTTGGTGTGTGTAACTTCCGGAGCTTGCCAAGTGGATTGTGGAAGCCCGGAGGATCCCAAAAGTGTACAAGGCTTGAGCTCCACCTTGCCAAGGTTGGCGAACGGAGAAGAATAGTGAAGAAGCCCCTAGTCTCGGTGACTTGGGAGTGGCAAAACCCTTCGGTGGGTGTCACAACGTGGACGTAGGAAGATCCTTGTGATCTTACCGAACCACGGGATAAACTCCGTGTCCCTTGAGCGTTTGCATCCCTCTCCCTTTTTACTCTTATGCAATCTTCATTCCGCAACTTTAAATTATATTGATTGCATAGTTTAATTGCATAGGGAATTGGGCTTTAAGTTGTTAAGTGCTTAATTGTCTTAAAATTTGAAAGAAAGCCCAATTCACCCCCCCTCTTGGGCGTTTCGATCCTTACACCTCTAATCATGGAATTTGTCCAGGTGCTCATAATCGAGATCATGGCTATCATGATAGTTTTTATTAGACTCTGTAGAGTTTGTACCACTTTACACACGTGTTTGTGATTTCATCATGCGTCGGTGACTAAACAACCTCCCTTACGCCAATTACACTTCCTCTGGTGTATGGCCAAGACATCACAAAATAGCCTTTACAAAGGGATTACTAGCCTATTTAGACCCCACTGAGGTTTTACCAGTGATGATGCCTCCAACTGAGCACATCTTCAACATAGTGCCCCCTCTTGAGCCATTCGGAACCAAGGGTAGTCCGACCAATCATCAACAAACCCATTTCGACTACCCCTTCCTCGAGCATCCTTAATGTTCCAAAGAGCACTGGCAAAGCCCTAATTAATCAGCTACGCTGCACCCATACTTGGCCTCGTGGTGGCGCTGTAGTCCTGGCTTATTCTCACATGAACCGGTCCTTAGATCTAAAGCAAGCAACCACCATGACATCAAACCCAATCCACATACCATGCTTGCTTAGATCACTCATTACCATATCATATTAACAAGTTCATATTAATCATAATCTCATAAATGCATAATTAAGTTAAGTGTTATAGTTCTTTCACCATCCTAATTAATTAAGCGAAGCAAAAAGGTAAAAAGCCCTTTGCGACTCCCTACCATGTATTACAGGTGACAAGGGTGGTCAAACAAATTTAGTAAACTTCCTATCATAGGATTTATATCAAATTGACACAAGCATGCAATTTTAAAAACAAAACATTTATTTCAAACAGGATCAATATGCTTCAAGGACACTTGTGAAAGCGCATCTAGGATCCCCGTGGGTTTTGGATGATTGATGACGACAATTAAGTAACTAATGAGCTTAGTGATATTAAGCACATGTGTGGACTCAAGCGTAAACACAAACCCTTAAAAGGAAAAGGATGAAAACGGCGATGTCGACTCGAAAAGAAGAAACTAGGGTTTCTAGCGTGTCGAGTGTAGACTAGCCAAATAAGTGTTAGGATGTGTGTGTAAGGTGCATAGAGATCAAGTTGGGAGCTCAAAGTGGTTTAGAGATCAAGACCTAATGAGAGAAGAGAGTTGGAAGTAGTCTGGCAGTAGTGGCGGGACTAGTCCGTACAGGTGGCCGGACTAGTCCGCTCCTCGACGGCCAAGTCCGTTTTTAGTCGAACCAAAAGGGTCTGACTGAGTTCGGACTAGTCCGTTGTGGGACGGACTAGTCTAGGTAGTCGTGGAGTGGGTTTTGGGGGCTATGTCCCAAAACCACGGACTTGTCCGTTTTAGTCCAGACCAGGAGGTCCTGACTGCGACCGGACTAGTCCGCCCTGGGGGCCGAACTAGTCCGCGTTTGAAAAGAAGTGGAGTCTCAACGACTAAGTCTGGGTAGGCCGGACTAGTCCGCCCTGGGGGCCGGACTTGTCCGTGGTCTCCAGACTACTCCATTCTCACATGGAACAAAAATTTTTTGTGTGAGATCCGACTAGTCCGGTGTGGGCCGGACTAGTCCGTTTTTGAAGTGACCGTTTGAATTTGAAGTTTGGCGGGTAGCATGAAGATTGCCGTGCAGTGCAACAGTTGTTAGGGACGTCAATGGTCCCAATGGCCGGACTAGTCCAGGCCGCAGGCTGGACTAGTCTGCCCATCTGCTGAAGTCAGCAGTATGGGCTGGGAACCTCTATAAATAGAGGACCCCTGGGTTCATTTGAACTATTCTTTGAAAAACTTGAAACCCTAGCGCCGCCACAGCAAACCTTGAGCCTCCAAAAGCCTCCATCTTGCCTACCTTCCCTCTAAAACTAATTCTTGTGTGGATTAGGGTTTGGTGAGGTGAAGAAGAGGAAGAACGCCGCTCTAGGCTTTCAGTTTGATCTCTTGCACTTGTGATTCTTTGTCTGTGGCTTGAGTTGATATTTGTGATTTGTGATTGTATTTTGTGGTGGGAGCCTCAGATTGTGTGAAGCCCCAATGAATCTTGTATTCACCCCTTTGTGATAGTGGAGAACCAAGTTAGGCCCTTGTGGTAAACTTGGTGAGGGAAGGGTTTTTGAACCCGGTCCTTCGTGGACTGCTCAATGAGGACGTAGATTCCTTTGTGGGATTGAACCTCGAGATGAAATCCTTGTGTCCCTTGTGTTCTTTACTTTCACTTATCGCACATTGTTTCTAGGGTGAGGCTTACCATATTCATTCATCACTCTTGTTTCATTGTAGTCCTTAGTCTCATACTCGATCCATAACTTGTTAAGGTTCACTAAGTCATTCTAACATACTTTGCATCACAAGAATCGAACTAAAATTTGTTAGAAAAGCCCTTTTTGAGGTTTTCCCTGTAGGTGGACTGGACTAGTCCACCCCTGGATCGGACTAGTCCGCCCCTTGAGTACTAATCTCATTTTATTAAGTCATTTTAGGTCGATTAGCCTATTCACCCCCCCCCTCTAGGCAACTTTCAATTGGTATCAGAGCAGGACTCCCCCAAAGAGTCTAACAACTCGAAGAGAAGATGGCCGGAGTGGGTTATGACGAGGTATCGACAAATGAGATCCAGACAACCCAAGAGGAGGTGCTTGTCTACCAAGACAAGTCGACGGATGACGAAGAGACTCGCCAGCTCAAGGCGAAACTTCGAGAGAAGTTGAAGATTCCAAAGGTTGACTCCTCGACCACTACATCAGGCGGCACGATCAACTACAACCAACAAGGCTACAACTATGAATGCCTTGTCTCCAACAACCACTACCTTTCTATCCCATTGGGGAAACCTCCCCAATTCAATGGAAACGGCTACGGGATGTGGAAGCACAACATGAAGATCCATCTCGTGTCACTCAATCCCTCTTCGTGGCAAATTGTGTTGACCGGGGTGCACATCCCGAAGAATGAAGAAGACATCACTCTGGAGCAAGCCGTGCTCCTTCACCGCAATGCCCAAGAGGTCGGAGTGATCATCTCATCTCTCTCAAGAGATGAGTCAACCGAGTGTATGGACTTGAGGTGGCCAAAGATATTTGCGACGCCCTCAAGACGGCTCACGAAGGCAACTGAGTCGTGAAGGAAGCCAAGATTGAGCTCATTGAAGGAGAGATCGGGAGGTTTGCCATTATGGATGGTGAATCTCCCCAAGAAATGTACAACCGCCTAAAGCTGCTCATCAACAATAGCAGATCTTATGGCTGCACCAAGTGGATGGACCACGAAGAGGTGAAGAGAATGATTCAGGCATTCATGCCTAGAAATGTCTCTCTTTGCTCCATGATACGAGAAAGCCCGGGGTTTGCCAAAATGACCACGTAGGAGGTCCTAGGGAGGATCATCAACCACGAGATCATGGAGAAGGAGGCACTCTTCTACAACAACCTCCAAATGTTCACCGCTTTGAAGATGAAGGATGTTGCACTTAAAGCAACATCCTCCTCAAAAGAGCAAAACGAAGATGATGACGACAGCCTTGACACCGATGAGGAAGAGGCCCTCTTCATCAACAACTTCAAGAGAATGATAAGAAGAAGAAAAGGAGGATACAAGCACGAGAGCAAAGGCAAAGAAAAGGCAAGGCCCAAAACCAAGAGGGCTTGCTACAATTGTGGCGAGTATAGGCACTTCATCGTAGATTGCCCACATGAAGAGGGCAAGAAAATGAAGGAGGGCAAGCCGCAAGAGAAGAAGTTCTATAAGAAAAAGAGGCCCTCCGGTCATGCTCACTTAGGCAAGGAATGGGACTCTAATGATGAGTCCTCCTCGTCCGTAGACGAGGAGAAGATGGCAACCATAGCCATCTGGAGAAGCTCCAAGGGAAGCAAGCTTTTCCCCAACCTCTGCGACCACAAGCAAACTTGCCTCATGGAAAAATAAGGAAGGAGAAAGTTTACTTCAAACTCATCTTCTTCCATATCCTCCCATGATGATTTTGATAGTGCTAGTGAAAATGAACACATGCTTAAGGACATAAGTAAGAGCACTTTGCATAGAACGAAATTACTCTCGATGAAATCTTTGAGAAGGAGGAGCTCATAGATAGGCAAGAGGACATGCTTATCCATGAAAAGGAGAGATGTAAAAAGCTCATTTAGCTCCTTGATCTTGAGAGAGAGAAGAGCAAGGCATTAGAGCATGAACTTGCTCTAAGCAAGAAAAATTGCTCAAGTCTTGAGGAGACAACCATTGAGCTCAAGGACGAACTTGGCAACTTGGCAAAAGTTAACAAGATCTTTGAGACTCAAGTTGAGTCCCTCAAGACCAATGTAGCCTCTTCCTCCAGAATCTCATCCTCCTCAAAGGTTGCATCCAAAGCAATCTCTACTTGCAAATGGTCTAACTTGATCCTTAAATTAAAGGATGAGCTTAAGTTGACTCAAGGCAAACAAGCACCTAAGGGTGGCATCTTTGACAAAGAGAAGGTGGCGTATGCACGAAGTGCATACACCAACACAAGACCTCCCAATGTCAAGGATGGTCTCGGCTATACTACAGGTGGAAAGCAAAATGCTAAAACCTCCAGGTACGGCAAAGACTTGATTGTCTTTGTCAAAGGAAGCTCATCCACAACTAAAATTGGGAAGAATACTTCAACTAGCACTAACATGCCTAAATCTCAACCGCATCCTCTTTTTCATGATTTTGATGCATCTTATGTTTTAATGAGGAACATGTATGGCAAAGTATATGCTAGATATGTTGGGCCACTACGCAAGAGCCCCAAGCCATGTATGTGGGTGCCCAAGTGTCTGACTACTAACGTCAAAGGACTCAACTTCACTTGGGTACCTAAAAGGAAGACATAATCTTGTTTTGTAGGCATACTCCTCCGCTGGATCCAAATGGGTGCTCGATAGTGGATGCACCAACCACATGACCGGAGAGAGGAGAATGTTCATGGAGTATGAGCAAAATGATGATCCAAATGAAGGGATCCTCTTTGGGGACAATAGCCGAGGGAAAATCCTTAGCCCCGGTAAAATTGTCATTTCCCCCCAACATACTCTTTCTCGCGTTTTGCATATTGATTCTTTAGACTATAACCTTTTGTCCATATCACAACTATGTGACAAAGGTTATAATTGTGTTTTTACTAATGAGGGTGTGAGCGTCCTTAGAAGAAGTGATAACTCAATCGCTTTTAAGAGTGTCCTCAAGGGAAAGCTTTAACTTGTGGATTTTGTCCCGGATAAAGCTCAACTTGACACATGCTTAATGGCGAAAACCAACATGGGATGGCTTTGGCATAGAAGGCTAGCCCATGTTGGGATGAGGAACTTACAAAAACTTCTTAAGGGCGAGCACATCTATGGTTTGAAGAATGTTGTCTTTGAAAAGGATAGGCCATGTAGTGCTTTTCAAGCGAGGAAGCAAGTGGGAGCTCAACACCCCTCCAAGAACATCATGACGACGACAAGACCTTTGGAACTGCTACACATGGACCTCTTCGGGCCAATTACCTACATTAGCATTGGCAGTAACAAATATGGTCTCGTTATTGTTGACGATTTTTCTAGTTTCACTTGGGTGTTCTTCTTGCATGATAAGGGTGAGACTCACGGTGTCCTCAAGAGGTTGTTGAGGAGAGCTCAAAATGAGTTCGCCTCAAGAATCAAGGCTATAAGAAGCGACAACGGCACCGAGTTCAAGAACACTCAAGTGGAAGAGTTCTTGGATGAGGAGGGCATCAAACTTGAATTTGCAGCCCCATACTCACCTCAACAAAATGGGGTGGCGGAACGGAAGAACAGAACCCACATTGAGATGTCAAGGATGATGCTTTATGAGTACAAGACATCGGACCGGTTTTGGGCAGAGGCGGTTAACACCGCTTGCCACGCCGTCAACTGATTGTACCTTCACCGCCTCCTCAAGAAGACCCCCTACGAGCTTCTAGTTGGTAAGAAACCCAATGTCTCTTACTTTCGTATTTTGGGGAGCAAGCGCTATATTCTCAACAAGAAGCCTAGGACTTCAAAGTTTGCTTCAAAGTCCGATGAAGGTTCTTGCTTCGTTATGATTCCAACACCCATGCCTTGCGTGCCTTCAACAAATCCTCCGAGATTGTTGAAATAGCACGCGACGTGGTGTTTGATGAAACTAATGGCTCCCAGGTGGACTAAGTTGATCAAAGTGTGCTAGATCAAGAAGACTCTCCACAAGAAGCTCTTAGGAGGATGGCACTTGGAGATGTTCGACCACAAGAACAACCTCAAAGGTCAAGTGACCAACAACAAGATGATGCAAGTCATCCTCCACGAGATCAAGTTGAAGATGGACAAGTGGCACCTCAACATGATCAAGAAGACAAAAGTCAATATGGAAGCATACATCAAGGGGGAGACCAAGAAGAAGAAGAGGATGATGATGACTCGAGAGTTCAACCTCCACATCCTCGTGTGCATCAAAGTGTTCAACGGGAACACCCCATTGACAACATTCTAGGAGACATTACAAAAGGGATAATGACAGAGAGATTTGAGATGTCCATGATGGTGGGTTGAAGTTCTTTTTAGGTTTTCAAGTTAAGCAACTCAAAGAAGGCACGTTCATAAGTCAAACAAAGTACACTCAAGACATATTAAAGAAGTTTGACATGGACAAGGCCAAAACCATGAAGACTCCAATGGCAACAAATGGACACTTAGACCTCAACGAAGATGGTCCAAGTGTGGACCAAAAGGTATATCATTCCATAATTGGTTCTATGTTATATCTTTGTGCATCTAGACCGGATATTATGCTTAGTGTGTGTATGTTTGCATGTTTTCAAGCTGCACCTAAGGTGTGTCATATGACCGCCGTTAAGAGAATTCTTAGATATTTAGTTCACACACCTACCCTAGAACTTTGGTACCCCAAAGGATCAAAGTTTAACCTTATTGGCTACTCCGATGCGGATTATGCGGGGTGTAAAGTTGATAGAAAGAGCACATCCGGGACATGCCAATTCTTGGGTAGATCCTTAGTGTCTTGGTCCTCTAAGAAACAAAACTCCATTGCTCTTTCCACACCCGAAGCGGAGTATGTAGAAGCCGGAAGTTGTTGTGCACAACTTCTTTGCATGTGACAAACTCTTAGGGATTATGGTATAAACTTGCGCCATATTTCTCTCCTATGTGACAATGAGAGCACCATCAAAATAGCCCATAATCTAGTTGAGCATTAAAGGACAAAGCACATAGATATTAGACACCACTTCTTGAGAGATCATTCCTTGAAAGGGGATATAGTGATTTCCCATGTGAGAACCGAGAACCAACTAGCCGATATATTCACCAAGCCTCTAGATGAGAAGCGCTTTTGTGAAGCTTAGGAGTGAGCTCAATATCTTAGATTCTTGAAATGTGGCTTGAAACATGCACATCTGAAGGTTTACTTTACATCTTATTCCAAAGAAAGCATGTGTTTGAGAAATTCATCTGTATTTAAATTTTCTCCAAAATATTTGAAGAACTATCAACTTTGTGAGGTATGGTCATAGTTTGATTGTTGATTGCTTACTGACCATATTCATAAGGTTTTGTTGTGGCAATATGTCCAAAAGGATCATCTATAGTGGCTAAAACTCAAATATATATGTTTTCAGCCTCTTAGGACCAGACTAGTCCGCCCTATGGTCGGACAAGTCCGGATCCGGACTAATCTGGGTCTAGTCCGCTAACCGGACTAGTCCGGCACCCATACCGGACTAGTCCGGCCCCTGGGGACCCAAACCCCCAAGAGGCGTCCTGACCCCTCCTCTCCCGCTTATTTGCTTTTTTCTCTCCCACGCGCGCACAACCTCCCTCCTCGAGCGAATTTTTATTCCATCCATCAAAAACCGTTTCCAATCCACGCATTGGAAGCTCCGAAGGTGTGGGAGACTTTTCCCAACCTTTCCCGACGCGATCCATCCCCGATCCCCTCAATTTCTCAAGATTTGAAGAGGTACTCCTCACTTTTCAGAAAAAAACTTGCCTCATTCTTAATTTATAAATCTTTTGATAGGTGCCCCATCATTAAAGTTGGTCCTAGCATCCTTGTGATCATAACCTAGGAGTATTGCGACTTGATTCAATGATTTTTCGAAAAACCGTTAGAGTTAGAGTTCAACCTGTGTAAACCGGACAAGTCCGGTGCCAGGCAGACTAGTCCGCCCCTGGGTCGGACAAGTCCGATGTACACATGTCAAACCATAACTTTGGCTGTATTTTCGTGATTTCTTTCGGTTTATTCCACTTCCTTGACCCCCTATCTTATGCCTTCTCCCTTTTTCAGCAGAAATGGCAGCTCCTCGCCGATCCGCTTCTCCCCCCACTGAGCCCGAGTGGGAGGCAAAGCAGCTTCGCCTTGGTGAGGAACGGGCATAAGCTGAGGTTGAGGCTGCCAAGAAACTTCTCGAGCAGCAGGAGCGAGCAAAGGCGACCAAGAAACAACAAGCTAGGGCCGCAGCTATGGCCTACGACAAAGATGAAGCAATGGCCCGTGCCACTGAAGAGTCTCGCAAGGAACTCTGCAAGAAGAAGCTAGAGGAGCGCGAAGCTCACAATTCTCAGGCTGCAGCAGCATAAGTCTCCAAAAGGAAGACACTTGTGTCCATGGGAGAGAAAGCAAGGGGCAAGGAGCAAGCCCAAGAAGAAGTTGCGGACTGCCGGATCAAGAGAGATCCAAAAAAGGGCAAGGCTCCGGCTCCATTAGAGCCCAAGAAAAGGAAGCCCACTCTGAAGATACCGGCGAAGAGGGCTGCAGGCCCTGTGATCAAGGAGAAGGGACAGGCCAAACCCATTGGCCCCTTGGAGGTGCACACTCCTGAGAGGAATACCAACAGGCAGCGTGAAATAGCCGCCAATGTATTCCATGGGAAATGAGCCGAGAAGGCGAGAAAATTGCGGACGGACAAAGTCTACAAGTATGAAAGGAGCACCACTGACCCACAGTTTTGGTGCGACTTTCATTATGACTATTACCGTCTTGTCTACCAGAACATGAAGAAGCCAATGATAGAAGCTCAATAGGTAGACTGGGAGTATATGGCCCAAAAGCAACATTCTGCTTTTGATGCGGTCATTGAAGCTGCTGAGCGCCATGAGCTCAAAGGCATCATGGGTTTCAAATATGACTGGAATGTCGAAGTCATTCTACAATTCTACTCCACCATCTACTTCACCACTTCAGGTGATAGACGAATCATTTGGATGACGCATGGCGAGCAGTTCTCAGTTACCTTTGAGGAGTTTGCTAAGATTCTCGGACTTGTGGCTCATTTGGACCATGAGATCATCATCCCTAACCTCAAGGCCGTTGACAGAGATCAGCTGGACTACATGTACCAGAGCCATGTGTCCAATGAGTCAGTACTTGCTCACAACATCAAGCCTTTCTACAGCATCATGAACCGGATCCTGAGGAGGACAATATCACCCAAGGATGGTGATGCAGGGTGATCCAAGGCAATCTAAGGCACCTGCTACTTCTTATTGATGGGGAGGAGAAGTTCAACCTCGTCGATTACATCTTCGATGACATTTTCAACATCTCGCATACCCCAAACCGTGCTTGCGGGTATGCCCCCTACATCATGTGCCTCATCGAGAAGGTGTCAGGATTGACCTTCGTCAAGGATGTGACTCATCGCCTGCTCCATCCTCAGACGCCTCCTTCAGTGTTGCCTCCTCCGCGTTGGAAGAATGTGGAGCCTCCCTCTCCCTCTGCAATGCCAGCACCTCACCCCGTGGCACCTCCTTCTCCGCCTCCACCTCAGTCGATGAGTGCCTTCTTCAAATGCTTCAAAGCTATTTTCACCTTCTGTCAGAAGCAAGAGATCCGGAATCAGCAAGCACACAAGCGCCAAGAAAATATCTCAAGGTCGTGTGTGACAAACTGGATGTCCCCATGTCACCTCCGGAGGAGAGCGATGGCAAGATCACTACATTCCCTGTCTTCATGACCAACGAGCTCGACCAGTTCCAGGAGGACAGTAGCTCTTCCTGGGCTGCTCCCTCAGCACGGGTCTCCGACGATGACGATGAGGATCACGAGGATCCGGACGCCATGGAGAGCGACTCCAGTGACAAGGCAGCGGATGACGACGATGACGACGACTAGTGGATAGGCCTCATGTTCCCCTCTTCTTTTCTTTTTTGGTGTATTGATGCCAAAGGGGGAGAGTTAGACGGGGCGGTGGAGTTAGAAAGGATGGGGGAGAGTAGTTAGATGTGGTGAAAGTAGCCCTTATTTTTGGATCCTTGGACATGTTGCACTTCTCATTGTAATATTTATGTCATGTCAAATGTTTAAATTTGTGCAAGACTATGTTTTGAATGTTTAATATCAATATGATGTTTTGAATGTCTATCTTTTAATCATATTCATATTTATTATATCTTGTCACAAATTGTTGAGCACAACATGTTGGCACCCCACCATAATATGTGTGTGTATTAAGGACTTCCTCAATCTCTCTTTTATGATGCATTCATTGAGGGGGAGTCACTCATACATCCGCACGTTATGAAAACCAAAAATTTATACTCTTATATGTGAAGACTTAATGTGTTGTCATCAATCACCAAAAAGGGGGAGATTGAAAGTGCATCTAGGATCCCCGTGGGTTTTGGATGATTGATGATGACAATTAAGTAACTAATGAGCTCAGTGATCTTAAGCACAAGTGTGGACTCAAGCGGAAACACAAACCCTCAAAAAGGAAAAGGATGAAAACGGCGATGTCGACTCAAAAAGAAGAAACTAGGGTTTCTATCGTGTCGAGTGTAGACTAGCCAAATAAGTGTAAGGATGTGTGTGTAAAGTGCATAGAGATCAAGTTGGGAGCTCAAAGCGGTTTAGAGATCAAAACCTAATGATAGAAGAGAGTTGGAAGTAGTCTGGCAGGAGTGGTCGGACTAGTCCGTGCAGATGGCCGGACTAGTCTGCTCCTGGCTGGCCAAGTCCATTTTCAGCCGGACCAGAAGGGTCTGACTGAGTTCGGACTAGTCTCTAGTGGGACGGACTAGTCTCTAGTGGGATGGACTAGTCTGGGTAGTCATTGAGTTGGTTTGGGGGGCTAAGTCCCAAAACCACGGACTTGTCTGTTTTAGTCCAGACCAAGAGGTCCTGACTGCGATTGGACTAGTCCGCCCTGGGGGCCGGACTAGTCCGGGTTTGAAAAGAAGTGGAGTCTCAGCGACTAAGTCTGGGTAGGCCAGACTAGTCCCCTCTGGGGGTCGGACTAGTCCGTGGTCTCCAGACTAGTCTGTTCTCACACGGAACAAAATGTTCTGTGTGAGATCAGACTAGTCCGGTGTGGGCCGTACTAGTCTGTTTTTGAAGTGACCATTTGAATTTGAAGTTTGGCGGGTAGCGTGACAATTGCCGTGCAGTGCGACAGTTGTTAGGGACGTCAGTGGTCCCAGAGGCCGGATTAGTCCGGGCCGTAGGCCGGACTAGTCCGCCCATCTACTGAAGTCAGCAGTATGGGTTGGGAACCTCTATAAATAGAGGACCACCTGGGTTCATTTGAACTATTCTTTGAAAAACATGAAACCCTAGCGCCGCCACAGCAAACCTTGAGCCTTCAAAAGCCTCCATCTTGCCTACCTTCCCTCTAAAACTAATTTTTGTGTGGATTAGGGTTTGGTGAGATGAAGAGGAGGAAGAACACCGCTCTAGGCTCTCGGTTTGATCTCTTACACTTGTGATTCTTTGTGATCTGTGGCTTGAGTTGATATTTGTGATTTGTGATTGTATTTGTGGTGGGAGCCTCAGATTGTGAGAAGCCCCAACGAATCTTGTATTCACCCCTTTGTGATAGTGGAGAACCAAGTTAGGCCCTTGTGGTAATCTTGGTGAGGGAAGGGTTGTTGAACCTGGTCCTTCATTGAATCCTCAACGGGGACGTAGATTCCTTCGTGGGATCGAACCTCGGGATAAAATCCTTGTGTTCCTTGTGTTCTTTACTTTCACTTATCGCACATTGTTTCTAGGGTTAGCCTTACTTTATTCATTCATCACTCTTGTTTCATTGTGATCCTTAGTCTCATACTCATTCTATAACTTGTTAAGGTTCACTAAGTCATTCTAACATATTTTGCATCACAAGAATCGAACTAGAATTTATTAGAAAACCCCTTTTTAGGTTTTCCCTATTGGTGGAACGGACTAGTCCGCCCCTGGACCGGACTAGTCCGCCCCCTGGGTACTAATCTCATTTTATTAAGTCATTTCAGGTCGATTAGCCTATTCACCCCCCCCCCCTCTAGGCAACTTTCAACTTGCCTTTCTCTTGGGATTGCTTCGAGTCAAATCCTTAAAACTTTTGGTGCTGGAGATCCTCCGCAATGCTCTAGCGCAAATTCGTCCAATCCGCACAATAAATATGCAAAACAAGAAACACAATCAAAGAGTGCACAAACATTACTCAATATGACATGACGTGCATGATTGATGCAAATGCAAAGTAAAACTTGTTAATGAGTTGTTAATGATGTTTACTATCTAGTTCTAATAGTTTTTAACAAGTTTGAACGGGTTTGGAATTGACTCGAAACTATTTAGAATTATTTAAATAGGAAATAGATTGCAAAAAATGGACAAGTCCGCAGGAGGCCGGACTAGTCCGCACTTCGCAGAACTGGCGAACTAGATTTTCTGGATCAACGTGAATATGGGAAAATGGGGTTGAATTCACATAAGGAAAAGGAATTAGAAGGTATACTAGGTGTTGAGAACTCATATGAATCAAGTATCTTGGAGGCAACACTTGGATCTTGATGATCTAGGGTTGATGAAGAACTTGATGGTGAATTGTTGATGAAGAACGCGAACTTGGTGGAGATCTTGATCCTCTTTCATTTCCTCCTCTTGTTTTTCTTTCTCTAGATCTCCTTCTCCCTCCTTTGTGGCGGCTATTCACGAGCTAGGGTTTGGGTGAGGTTGGAAAGTGGCAAATTGGTGTCAAGCCAAGGGGTGGGGTTGTTTATGTAGAGGTGCAGGCTAGGGTTATATGGATTTCGAGTTTGAGATGAGTAGGGGTCAGTTTAGAGTCCCACATGGGCTCTAAAAGAGTTAGGCACGACGTCCCTAGGCCCACTTTACGTAAAACCCAAGAAACAAGTCGTGAAACAAAAGATCAACTTGGATACGGGATTTATCGGACAAGTCCGCAAAAGGGTCGGACTAGTCCGAAGTTGGACAGAGAGAAATCAGACAAGTCCAGACTGGACATCGGCCAAGTCCAAACTTATCCAGAGGGAAAAACAAACAAGTCTGGCCAAAATCGGACAAGTCCGACTTTAGTTAGAGGGCAACGGACAAGTCTGCTGGAATACCGGACAAGTCCGAACCAGTACAGGGACATAGCAAATTTTCAAGGAATTGGAACACCAGGCTAGTCTGCACAGGAGTACAAGTGTGAAAGTGTCCACAGACAAAAACAGACTAGTCAGCAGCAAAACGGACAAGTCTGTCGGAAGTTTGAGAGAAATCGGACTAGTCCGCACCAAGACCGGACTACTCCGCACTTCCTAGAATTCTTAAGTGCGGTTTTTCTTCTAAATTCATTTTAAACTTATTCATTTTTATGTGGATTAACTTTAGACGTATTTCATGATGGATGCAGGGCATGATGCATGAAACTGAGGGTGTTACAAGCCTAAACTCCTCTAAACCTATAGAGAATAGTGGATACAATGGAATGATTACTCAAGTGGTGTGTGTGAAGTGAGAGTAGGGGGTCCTATTTATAGGTGGAGAAGGGTCGATTCGCGCCTGTTGACGGTTCCTATGCACTACTAACAATTCATCTCTAGCAGTGGTGCCTGAAATGCTTGTTAATAAATTTTAGATTATACATATAAATCCGCAAGTGCACGGAAACAATCTGTCAAAGTGTAGACTAAGACACTTCCCCCGGTACAACTAAAACGTAGTCACGGAGGTTCCTATTCATTTGTGGCACGCGTAAGATTATGAACGAGACGGTGACACAAAGGGTTTTTATGTGGTTCGGGCCGCCTGAGCATTATATCCTACTCCACAAGATGGTTGTTGATGAGTTTCCGTGCTTAGTATGCGTGTGAACTTGCTTGGCCCTTCTATTGTGCAGCACAGCCCTTTTATATGCTAAGGACTGGCCATTACATGGTTCGCCTAGTCTGACAGGTGGCCCCGTCTGTCATTAATCACCTATACATGATCTACATGTATAAATTGTGCTTAATAGTGTGATAACACGCCTTAATAGTGGCGTTGTCGGTCTTGATAGTCCTTTGATCGTGTGTCATTAATGCTGAATTAATGGCACGTTAATCATGTGTTGTAACGGCTGTTTAAATAGCCTCTTGAATGTCTGTGCCATTAGAGCTCCACCAGTCTTCCTGTTACAGGCTTAGATCTGGAGGCTCGACACGTGGCAGCTCTGGAGCTTCACTCTATGAGGACGCAGGTCCAGAGCTACTAAACATGTGGCAGCATCAGAGCTTCCCTCTACTGGGGATTAGGTCCGGGGTCACTGGACATGTGGCATGACCGGAGCTTCCATATGGAGGGAGTTAGGTCCGGCCTTGTGATACACGTGGCAGCGCTAGAGCTACCCAACCGAGGGAAGCAGATCCAGTGTGGTGGGACACGTGGAGCCTCTAGAAGTCTCTAACTTGTATAGGTGGAACTCTATAGTTTTAATCACGGTAAACATGGGTACCTTGTATCCAGGGTACCGACAGTGGCCCCCGGGCACACCTCTGTGAGAGATTTTGATATCCAAGGTGGGGCCATCATCGATTCCTGCACTGCAGCTTCAGAGGCCTTTTCCTGGGTTGTTGGGACAACGGTCTAAAATTAAACCATCGCCACATGGCCACTCTTGGAGCGGCAGGTGAGGTCCTGGCGTGTGGATCTCACGCAATTGAAGGTCACCGGTTTCCAATACAAAAAAACATATTGGTTCTGAGCGCAACCTCTGTAGCCCTGTCAGGCTGCCACACTTGGGTTTCCATCTTACCATCATGACAACAGTTCACCTGGTGCGACTTTTCCACCAAAGTGGACCCGAGCCCGCTTGTCATTGATGGGGTAAATTTTTGTAATAAAATTTTGATTTTCGCGTGGTTTCCATCCAAGTGTTGCGGAGGCTTACTTAAGAAGGAAAGACTGCACGGTTAGAGGAGTCTTTACGCCTTCATACGAAATTGTGCTCAGAATCTCTCCACCTTCACATAACTCTTCCAACTTTCGCTCTGCTTTGCCGTGATGGAGTTGGGTCTTCCCCGTAGCAATATCAAGAGTGACGAAGATTTGTCGAGGCTCCAGACCTACATGGGGTGGTCCAGCGCCTCCTTCAACAACTTGATCCGCTTCAGAAAGCTTCCCTTCAAGAAGCAGAGCACCAAAGAGATCGTCTTCTTCTTATGTACACCATGGTGGGGCTGGTCCCACCTTTTTCAAGCTTCCTCCTGATGTTGCTGGACTTCTATGGGCACCATCTTCATCACCTCGGCCCTCACTCATTCTTGCTAGTGGCGACTTTTGTCTACTTCTGTGAGATGTCGGTGAGTGTGCCGCCAAGCATCGTGCTCTTCTGGACCTTCTTCACGGTCCACACTACATGGAAGGGGACTGAGTTGATCGGCTTCTACTACTTCGTGAAGCGCAAGAACTGTCCCTTCAAGTACTTGAATACCATCCCCTCCGGGAAGTGGGACAACTGGAAGGACTGGGTGGTCATCATGGTGGATCATCATGACA
This sequence comes from Tuctoria greenei, assembly GCA_036927565.1. Lineage (NCBI taxonomy): Eukaryota > Viridiplantae > Streptophyta > Magnoliopsida > Poales > Poaceae > Tuctoria > Tuctoria greenei. The sequence continues at coordinate 104,338,064 of JAYESD010000003.1, read as the reverse complement.
GGCAGGAGTTTCCTACAAGCCTCCCCAATGTCGACACTGACGCCTGGAATGCAGCTCCGGAGTTGTCCGAAGCATACAAGCCCGTCCTGACAAGAATCCAACAATGTGTGGAGGGTGGAGTGATGTGACACCAGGTTCCAAAAAATGAACCAATTGCAATATATGTATGCCCAAGACGTTTAACACATGTACACAAGTGATTCACAAATGATAAACAGATAATTTCCACAACACAAGTTAATTAAGAAGTACTTTTATTACAATATTCAAGTAATCCTCATATTACAACTCTAATGATCAATATTAATAGTTCTGAAAACTACTGCAGAGGAAATAATCTAATTAGGAAAACTAAGCATATAGGATAGTGCGACTCCAAGCAACACCACGGCCTAGAACTCCTCATCAACATTGTGACACTCCCAATCCTGACCTTCAACTGTTGGTGGGGGAATTGCAAGGGTGAGTACATGTCGTACTCAGCAAGTGTCGAAAATATGACATGTAGCTGATACAAATGACGACAATAATAAAGGCTAAGTGCTAAAAAGTACATTAAACATTTGAAGAGCAGTATATTATATGTATGTGAAGTAAACGCATCGTATACCACAATGATTATCATAGTATAAGTCCATCTTCAATATCCATCAGTAGTATACCAGATTTCACCATTACCATTAACCATATCCAATACCATAATTCAATCCATAACCCGCCACAACCATATTATCAACCATAACCAGTACCAAACCATCCCAATACCAAAACCTCTATAATCATGTGAGGGTCCAGGTTGCTAATAACTGGGAGCACTTCTATCATGATAGTTTTTATGATAGACTCTGCAGAGGTTGTACCACTTTACCTACAAGTTCATGATTTCATCACCTTCCGGTGACTAAGGAATCTCAATTATGCCGTCTCACACTTCCTTAGGTGTGTGGCCAAGAGATCACAAAATAGCCTTTACAAAGGGACTACTTGAACATATGGACCCACTAAGGTTTCACCAGTGGCGGTGCCTCCAACTAAGCACATCTTCAACCAAGGGCCCCCTCTTGTGCTGTTCGGATCCCAGGGAGTCCCAACACAAATCCAAAAGCATTCTGACTCCCCTTCCCCAGTGCGCCAAATGATCTGCGCAATACTAGCAATACCCTAATTAATCAGCTACGTTGCACCCATACTTGGCCTCGTGGTGGCACTATAAATCCTGGATGGTCGCTCCACGAACTGGTCCTTAGATCTAAAGCAAGGGAAACCACCATAACATCCAACCCATCCACATACCATTCTTGCTTATATCATCCATTACCATGGTAATATTAACCATGTTCATAAGTGTACATTATCCATCATCTCAATGAACTATAATTGAGTAACTTGGTTGTTTTCCCATCTCAATTAAATTGAGCGAGGCCAAAAGGTAAAAGCCCTTCCCGACATTCTGCAATGTATCCCTAGTGACAAGGGTGGTCAAACAGAACTAGTAAACTCCTATCTTGGGTTTCCCATCAATTTGACACAAGCAATGCAAATTTACAAACAAACATTTAAAAATAGGATTAATATGTTCAAGGACACTTGCCTTGCTCCTGAGCTTGGTTGGGATCAAAGACTTCAAAGTGCTGGTGCTGGAGGTCTTCTGTAGCACCCTCTAGCGCAAATCCGTCTAATCCCCGCAACGAACATACAAGATACAAGACAAGAATCACAATCAATAGATGCTCATATGTTACTCAATATGACATGGCATGCATGATTAATGCAAATGCGAAGTGAAACATGTTCATGAGTTACTATTAATGTTTACTAATCAATTACAATGGTTGTTAACAAGTTTTAACATGTTCAAGTTGATTCAATTAAATTCATAATTAATTTAACAGCAATTAGATCTAGTGGCCAGACAAGTACGGTGTAGTTCTGGACTAGTCCACCCTATGCAGAACCAGCGAGCTAGGATTTTCTAGATCAACGTGAATTTGGAGAAAAGGTGTTGAATTCATGTGAGAAAGAGATGTGAAAGGTATACCAGGTCTTTAGAACTCCAAAGAATCAATGGTTTTGGAGGCAACACTTGGATCTTGACGATCTAGGGTTGAACAAGAAACTTGAGGTGACTTGTTGATGAAGAACGAAAACTTGATGGAGATCTTGATCACATGATCCTCTTTCTTTTCCTCCTCTTCTTCTTCTTGCTCTGATCTCCTTCTCCTCCTTGGTGGCGTATCCCACGAACTAGGGTTTGGGCTTATTTCAAAAGTGGCAAAGAGATGTAAATTTGAGGTGTGGGGTTGTTTATATAGAGGTGGGGGATCAGGGTTTGATGGAGGTTAGTTTAGAGAGGGTGGAGGCCGGTGTGGGGTCCACATGGGCTCCAAAAGGGTTATACATGATGTCCTTAGGCCCTACATAAGGTAAAACCCAAAAACACATCGTGGAACAAAAGATCAACCCGGAATCGCGATCACCAGACAAGTTCGCTCTAGGCCATACTAGTCCGATAGCTAGTTAGAGAGAAATCGGATATGTCTGAGCTATATCGGACAAGTCCGAACTTAGTCAGAGTAAAAATGGACAAGTCTGGCCAAAATTGGACAATTCCGATTTTAGTCAGAGAGGAACACAGACAAGTCTGCTAGATAGAGGACAAGTACGGACAAGTCTAGGGACTTGGCAAAATTTCAAGGAATCGAAATTCTGGACTAGTCCGCAATGGACCGGACAAGTTAAAAAATTGTACAGAGATGAAACCGGACTAGTCCGCACAAAAACATACATGTCCAAAACGAGCTCAGAGAGAAATCGGACTAGTCCGCACCAAAAATGGACAAGTCCGCACTTATCAAAACTTCTAAGTGCAGTTTTCCTTCTAATTCATTTTAAACTTATTTCTCTTTTTGTGGATTATTACTAAACTTGTATATGAACTTATGCAATGCATGATGCACGAAAATGAAGGTGTTACAAACCTAGCCCCCTTAAAATGAATCTCGCCCTCGAGATTCGACGTAGAAGAATAGAGATAGGGAAAATCCTTCTTGAGATCATCTTCCGTCTCCCAAGTAGCCTCTGTTTTTTGTGATGCTTCCATTGAACTTTACACCATCTAATAATCTTTTTTCTTGTAACCCTCTCCTTGGTTTCCAAGATTTTGACCGGTTGCTCGGCATAAGTCAAATATGTCTCTAGTTCCAATTCTTCCATTAACACCTGTTCTTTTGGTACCCTTAAGCACTTCTTGAGCTGGGAAAAATAAAACATATCATGTGCATCTGAAAGATGAGCTGGCATCTCCAACTTATATGCTACCTCTCCCTATTTGTCCAAAATCTTGAACGGTCCAATATAGCGAGGTGCTAGTTTTCCTCTGATATAAAACCTCTTATGGCCTCGCATGGGTGACACATTAAGGTAGACGAAGTCTCCCACTTCAAAGGCTAGTTTTCTTCTCCTACTGTCCGAATATCATTTTTTCCTTGATTGAGCAGCTCTCAAATTTTCACGAATAATCTGATCTCGTTTCTCAGCTTTTTGCAGCTTTTATGGTCCAAACACTTGATTTTCTCCTGTCTCATTCCAGAACAAAGGTGTCCTACACTTCCTCCCATATAGTGCTTCATAGGGTGACATTTTCAAGCTTGCTTGGTAAATATTGTTGTATGAGAATTCCGCATACGGCAAGCGCTTGTCCCAACTTCTTCCATGCTTCAAAGCACAAGCTCTTAACATATCCTCACGAATCTGATTGGTCCACTCAGTTTGTCCATCTGTTTGAGGATGATATGCTTAGCTAAAATTCAACCTTGTTCCCAATGCTTCATGCAATTTCTGCCAAAACCTGGAGGTAAATTGAGAACCTCTATCCGACACTATGTTCTTTGAAACTCCATGCAAACATACTATTCTTCCCATATATAGTTCAGCCAACTTCTCCCCATTAAAGGTGGTCTTGACGAGAATAAAGTGAGCTGACTTAGTTAACCGATCCACAATTATCCATATGGAGTCATAACCGGACTGGGTATGTGGTAAACCAACTATGAAGTCCATTTGAATCTCTTCCCACTTCCACTATGGAACCTTTAATGGTTGCAGTAATCCAGCTGGCCTCTGATGTTCAGCATTGACTCGCTGGCACACATCACAGAAAGCTACATATTCAACCATGGCCTTTTTCATGCTAGCCCACCAATAACATGTCTTCAAGTCCTTAAACATCTTTGTACAACCGGGATGAATTGAGTATGGTGAGTCATGTGCCTCCTTTAATATTGTCTCTCGAATATGCTTCACATTAGGCACGACAATCCTTTTACAAAGCCATAGATTACTATGTTCGTCCTCACCAAATCTGAATTCTCTCCCTTCTTGGGTCCTTTCCTTGATTTCCTGAATTTCATCATCCTATGTTTGTGCTTCTCAAATTTCTTGCTCCAAGGTCAGATTTAACTCCATTATTTTCATCCCATTCATAAATCCAAGATTCAACCATTCAAACTCCATGCATAGCTCGGATGGCAGCTCTCGAACTGTGAGCTGGTAACTTACTCCTTTTGACGCCCTGACTCCACCAGCGGATTTCCTCTCTCTGAACATGGTTCCCGAGTTCAGAAGGGAGCTTCGAAAATGGATGTCGGAGCTGGATGACCTAGGCTTGGTGGAGGAGCGTGGGTCCACCACATATTCATTTTCCGGAGCTTTGGAAAGGAGGTTTCCCACTGCTCCAAGCCAGAGGGTTGACGACGACATCAAGGACAAGGGAAAGGAGCCAGCCGAATCTTCTAGCCAGAAGAGGAAGCTAAGACACGCTAGTGGGAGCTCTGTTACGTTGGCTCCATCTCCAGCTGCATCTCCCCCCCCCCCCCCCCCCGACCAAGCCGATCTTCGACGGTCAAACCTTCTTCGGAGCCGGCGTCCATGAGGGGCGCTAGCTTCATCAAAACGACCACGACTCAAGTGTCGGCTATGGGCTCCAGGTCCGGGGGTCCTTCCCAGCCGAGGGAGGTCCCAGCTGAGGTGACTCCAACTCTTGCGGCTAGCTCCCGGCCTGGGTCTGAAGTCTCTGCCTCACCAGGTCTGGTGGGCTCTAACTCAGGGCCACAAAAGAAGAAGTTCCGCAGTGACTAGAGCGGAAGCTTCCCAAGGTAAGAATCGTCTTCTCACCTCGAGTTGCTATTTTTGTCTTTATCATGTTTGATTTTTTGATCTTTTGTTTCCTAGGTGTCAAAAAAGAAAGTTGAAGCTCTGGCCCCTGCAGCAACAATCGAGGCTATGTAGACAGAGGCACCTGCTTCGACCCCTGCACCTCCCCCCGTGGTGGCTAAGGACACGACAGCTCCAGCCCCAGCTGTCATGGAAATAAGTCCATTGACAAGGTCAGAAGCTCTCGTGGTAGCGCCAGACAACAGGGAAGAAACTCGTGAAGAAGCACTAGCGGTCTCAGGGCTGGCAGCTGAGACTCCGACATCGCAGCCGAAGATGGGAGAAGCTCCGACATTTGAGCCGGAAGTAACTAAAGTTCTTGCAGTTGAGCCGAGAGTAGCTGAAGCTCCAGTGTCCGAACCAGAAGTGGTGGAAGCTCCGGTGTCTGAGCCAGAGATGGTGGGAGCTCCTGACAAAGTTACAATGCCAGCCCCGGAGGTGATTACTCCGGAGGAGCCTATGTCCGAGTCCAAGCACCCAGAAGAGGCGGTTGCAGGTCCTCCTCCCATCGAGCCAACAATTGAAGATCCAGCAGGGGGACCTTCTTCATCAGCTCCAGATGCTATGGAAATAGAGGAGCTTGTGTCGCTTGGTCCAGCCGACGTGGAGCTGCTGGAGAGGGAGCTCGCGCCTTGGGGCCCTTTAGTCATCTTGGAACAACTGCTGGAGCCGGCAGAAGAGATTCGGGCTCGTCCGGAGCCAATTCCTTTTGCATTGTCTATACACAATGCCTGTTCCAGTCTCCGTCAAGTCCAGCTTGCCTTCAAGCATGACAGCAAGGTCCTTGAAGAAGAGCACCACACCCTGAGGTGTTGGCGCAATAGACTTTACTTCGAGACAAAACTGACGCAATTAAGGCTTCTGGACCAACAGGAATGGATTGATAAGGAGACGTCACGGCTGAGATGGTGGGACCGCTTGTTGAATGAGCGGGAGGCTGCCATCAAGGCTCTCGACGAGAGGACATGAGAGATTTTTTAGCATGCTAAGGAGACTAATGAGGCAGCTAATACCCGCTCAAATAGCCTTGAAGAGTTAAATGAAGTACTCCTCAAGCGTGCGGGAAGCCCTCGATGAAAGGGAGGACAAGCTCCTAGAGAAAGAAGAGGACCTCTTAAAGAGGGAGGAAGAACTCACCCAGAGGCAGACATTGGGCGAGCAGGGTTTGGCTGACCGCAACAAACAATTTGAACAATATTGCCTTCAAGAGAAAGAGAGGATTTCTCAGGTAGGAAAAGATGTCTCCAAGAGAGAGACATATATTTCCACCAGAGAGGAGAGGGTGAAGGGCACGGAGAAAGACCCGGCGGACCGCCATAACCGCATCCATCTCCAGGAGTCGGAGCTTGCTGACCATGAAAAGGGGTTGGCTATAAGTATTTAGCAGCATGCTAAGGAGGTTGAGTGCTTCACTCGGGAAGGTTCGGAGCTTGTGGCTGCCAGAAGGTCGCTAGAGAAATTGAGGAGTTCGAGAGCAATCGAGTCTCCCTACATGAATCCCGATCAATTACGTCAGCCTTTACCGATGTAAGTTACATACTTTCATTGGTTTTTGCTTAATTACATCGGTTACAGGCCGATGAAGCAGTTTGGATGTAATTAAGGTAAGTTAAGTCGGTCACCGATCTGAGTTAGTAACTTTTGTACGTATCCCATAACTGACTTAAGTAAGATACCGGAGTGGGCTGCAGGCTGGGCCGGAGCACTTATGTCGGCCGCTACTTGGTCGACAAAAGTTACGTGCCTAACTTACGCCGGTTGCGTTGAACCGACGTAAGTTAACCTGATTTAACTTACATCGACTATGGACATACCGATGAAAGTTCAAGGTTAACATACGTCGTCTTACCCAGGCCAATGAAAGTTAACCTGAGCTAACTTTCGTCGGTATGGCCATAGCCGACGTAAGTTAAGTTTTCAATTTAAAAAAAAAAATAGAAACTGACTACCTCGCACAATCGCGAGAACACAGAATAGACAAGGATATACACAGAATAGAACAAATATACTAAATAGTTTAAAAACATTATTCAAAACATCAACACAACCACAAAGTTCCACCGGGCTACACGCTAGCCCCTCCACTACCTCCGGGATCTTCTCAGCGCATTCCCAAACCCTGCAGAAGAAACATAGTCACATGCAAGCATCACTGCCAATTCTATTTAACTGTATATGAATAGAGCTAGAACTATTTAAGGTGTATCCTTTTATACAAGTGTGAGTTGTTTGCGCGCGCGCACACAAACACATGGTTGCAGTTTCTTATCTCCCTCAGCCCCTGGAGCAAATCAACCAGTTTCCTGCATTTTGTGGTTCAGTATTGTTGTACTCCAAGCCTGCTGCATTATCAAACTTCTCCTATTTCCTGTTATATTCCTCTAGCCATTACCGTGCATTATCCACAACACTCGAATGGAAATAAATTCAAAGATATCTCTCAAGCTGTTCTCATCACTTCATTTTTTTAAGAAGGTTTCATCACTTCATATGCACATTCTGTTATACAGACCTTGAATAATGAATGTTCAGCATATTGGAGCGATTGGTTTCAGAATATACTTGCCTCTAGTCTCACCAATTGTCATTTCGTAAACTTCTAGCAGACTAGATCGTGTTCACTGGAAGGTTCCCTAAAGTTGAATACCTATTTGGATATTGTGAGACCTTGAATGCATCAGGTGCTCTTCAATTGGATCAGATGACAGAACTAAGTAGCCTTAGACCCCCCCTTGACTAGCTTTTAAATTGACTTATGGATTTTTAAATTGACTTATGAACTTATGGACCAAAAGAAGAGCGAAATAGTTTGTATAGAAGGACTGGCTTTTAAATTGCTTCAAAATATGCTCAAGTCTTATGGACTTATATTGATGGCTGCAAAAATGACTTATGGACTTTTAAGGATGTAATGCGATGGAAGGGAGGTGGTGGGAGAGGGACACAGGGAGGAGGGTGGTGGTGGCGATGAAAAGATGTAATGCAATGCAACGGACATTCCAACTTCCTAGCCACACAAGGAACCTTCCAACTTCCTTGCCGTAGCCTACTCCAAAAATCCTACGTTCTACCTCTATCTCACTATATGCCACTCTATGTTCTACCTCCTTATGTCACTATGTAAAATACTGAAATGGATATGATAATATTAAAGAAAGAGTTTATCACCTGCTCCGGGGTCTCCTGCGGCGAAATCGTAGGAATCTTGATATCGTGGCCGGTGTTTCGAGCAAGAGTCTGCTATTGCAAAATATTAGAAGTTATATGTTATTGAAATGCTATGAAATTTAACAATGGTACTTTAAATAACTTACCGCCACCGCTGCTTGCATCTGGGACATCATTAAGGTCGTCCTCCGCTGCTCCTCCCTTGCCTCCACCCTCGACCTCTCCAGCTCTTCTTGGGTCTGCGCCAGCATCTCCTTCAAGGCGAGGAGCTCCAACTGGGTCCACGAGAGATGACCACTTGAGGACCCAACAGATGAGCCTTGCGTCGATGAAGCGCCTCTCAAAGGTCGCACCAACCTCGAGTCGACAACTCCATAAAAAATCGCAAACCTGCAAAAGTATAAAAACACTAAGTAGAAGATGATAAATTGAAAAAGAAATGAAACAAATGACCAACTCACCGTCAATGGGCCTTCGAAAACTTAGCAGTCGGTCGGCTGCGACCTAACTACATTGCCCTAGCTGAGAACGGTCACTTCCCTTGTGACCTCTCTTACAAACCTGGGTCGGTGTCAGCTCCGGACCAATCTCTCGCTCCTGTATAGCCATGTTAGTGAGATAAATATATTACAAACACATAAATAAATTGAAAAAGTACTTACCATGCTTTTAGCCAAACGCATGTAGTCGTCGCCGCCAAATTTGTGCTTGCCCTTTGACCACATGCGGCACTATCTAGCCTTTGTGGACTTACAGATGAAGGCTTCGCTAGCTCAGTGCTGACAGAAAGCTAAGTACGCCTCAGTGTTACCATGTAACCAGGAAATACTAACCTGCACATATTTCATTTTTCATCAATGCAGTTAATGTACATAGATATTTTAAATTTTTAAAAATATTAAAGACTTACTTCCGAGTACTGCTCCTCTTTCATGTACGCATCAGAGTCCTTCCTAAATGGACCCCTTTGCTGCTCCTGCTCCCAGGGGTGCCGCTTGTAGTACACGTTGACGACCTGAATCCGGGCGTTCGACAACGCCGCCATCGTGATCTTCCGAGTGTTGTAATGTAACACACGTATCGAGTGGTCCTCCATGCCCGGTTCCTCAACTTGGTACCTCAGCTTCAAGCAAACAAACATTTAAGTGATATGAATTAACAATTCAAGTGAGTTGAAAAAATGAAACAGTTAAACTTACCATAAAATTGTGCCTCATGGCTCCCTGAACTATGCCTTGGACCGAGCGAGAGACACGAGCCTAGTCATCCCATGATAGGGCAGGGAAACCGTCAATGACACCGCGGTAGTGCAACTTCAAGATAGCACCTTGGACACCGTTATTCCTGTGGTGTTTCTCGGCCCCCATGAATGATAAGTCGTACCAACATCTGCAAAATATATTAAATCATTAAGTATCGGAAAACAACATCTAATATTTAATATACTATATACAGTTTTTTACCTGTCTCCGATAGGATGGATCGTGATCCGCTGAGAAGTAACCAGATGAGGAGCCACAAAGTGGGTCATCCTCGTCTGTCGCCTCTGCTGCACTGCCGCCGCGTCCTGTGACCCTGAAGGCTTTGCGGAACCACCAGAGTACAAATGAAGGCTAGCGGTAGCCAGCTGCAGAGGGAGGCTAGCACTAGCCGGCTTCGAAGGGAGGCTAGCGCTAGCGGGCTCCTGTAGCACCACCCTAGCCTCTGACTCGGGCTCCTATAGCGGCCCCCTAGCCCCTGACTCGGACTCAGAAGACTCTCAGTAAGACTGCACAAAAGAAAAAGATTGAAAATAAATAATTACTAATAAGTGCAATTTATAAAATAACTTTATTGTAAACTAAAGTTTACCTTCGTCTGCTGAAAGCACACATGAGCTGAGGGCGGAGTGTGCGCCAGAAAGAGGGAACGTCGGCTCGAAGGTAACGAGGCCCCTGAGCAAGGGTCTTGTGGCGGCTCAAACCCTCTCATTGGCTTCCTTTCCCCTTCCCCTTCGATGACATCCTGTTGCAAGGAATAAATGATTAATATGCTAAGATAATACACAAAATTAATTTTAGGTTAGTCAATAAAATGTTACTTCATAAATTTCAAAATTCATCAACATCACGGTCATGGACTCTACTCCTTAAACCAGCCCATCGATCTTCTTCTTCCACATATCATTTTCGTTTCCGCAAATTAGCAGTTTCGACTAAGTCATTGATTTCTTCAGTTTCTGATTCTGATTCTATTTCCGCTTCCGTGCCAGTCTCCATATCTTGAGCGTCTCTAACTAATTCATCAAGTCCTACACCGGGCTAAGTTGAGAAGGAACCTGGCAACTCTTTCTCTTGGTAGACCTCATCAGCCTCAACTTCCTCATGGTAATCATCATCTCCTGGATTTTTTGAATAATCCCGTAGTAATGAGTTTCACATTCTTAAGAATCGATTTCCCTCATCACAACTTCGGTATTACATGTTGCCGCGAGAGGACGAAGAGATTCAAATTGAGTTGTACGAGATCGAAAGTCGCTAACGTCATATCGACCATAGCTTCTAATGTTAACCACTCCATAGGATAGTTGTCGCAAATCTTCATGGACGTTGGCATCTTTTTTGCACTGTCCAAGATATGATGTTATTAGAAAACGTAAGCATTCTTATGTTATAAGAAAACGTTGTTAATATTGATAATTTAACGAGAAAATGTTACATGATCTCGAAACCAGAAAAGAAAATTAGATCCCCCATTTATTCCTTCCCGTCGAATCTGTTCTATTTGTTTGCTCATGGTTTAATGTCTATGTCTCCAATTTTGCTCGTCAAACATACTGCACGAAAATAGAACCTTTTAGAATAGATGTGTTGCAAAAGGTGTTGAAAAGCATAAGTGTAGGAGAAACACTTACTTGAAATATTCATCCATTACATCTATATTAGCGTACATGTAGAAGAAAGCAGAATGCTTTTCTTTTTCGCTAACTTCGTAGGAAGTGTAACTACCAGCAGTAGTGCCTCTTTTTGCAAAAATGGGGAGATCGCTACAAGGAGGTTGCTCATCCATATTGTACCGCATTGCCGAAGTATTAACATTGTGTTACTCTATAAAGTAAACACTTGAGAAGTATCCTACTTCCTTGAGAGGAAAAGCTTCAGCGATGCAACCTTCAACCCTTGCCCTGTTACCAACCATTGGTTTCAGATATCAGAGTGATCTTTCAATATGATACATACACCTACATACGGGACCGCCCACTTTTTTATCAAATGGAAGAATTAAGAGATGTTGCATTGGATTGAAGAACCCTGGAGGAAAAAAAATTCCATCTTACACAAAAGTACCAGAATCTCCTTCTCCAACTTAGTCATAATCTCTGGCGGGATTTCTTTAGCAAAGAGTTGCCTATATAAGAGGCGAAGCTCGGCTAAAACCTTCCACACGACATCGTCAAAGTAGCCTCAAAACATAACAGGCAGAAGTCTTTCCATGATTATGTGATAATCATGACTCTTCAACCTGATGAGCTTTCCCGTTTTCACATTCAAAACTCATCTCAGACTAGCTGCCTAACCATCTGGGAATTTCAACCTTTGCAACCATTTGAGAACTTCTTTCTTTTTTTAGGTCAAAAACATAATGGAGCGTGTGGTTTACCATCATTTTCGGAGGACTCAAGAGTTTGATGGTTACAAAGCTCGGTGGATCCTTTCGAGCCTTTAAATTGTCTTTTGTTTTGCATGTCATGTCCATGCATGTGCTTATGATACATTCGTCCATGTTACGCTCTTGATGCATGACATCAATGTTGTGCCTTAGAATCAATGACTTCACATACGATAGCTCCAAAAATCCATATATGTGAGTCCAATTGTGTTTGTCTACGTAACCTTCAAAATATCCAGGACGACCTTCATCTGGCACCAATTTGTCCAACATATCAGATATTTATGCCCGTTATGACGTTTCAGTGGTCCTTTAGTGACAATGGTGTTCTTTCTGAAGACATTCCTCTATTGTCTAAACAAGTTATTCGGAGGCAGCCAACGTCTATGACAATCGAAGTAAGGTATCTTGCCTCCATGGGTAAGTCGAAAGCAATCGCTATCTGAGGCACATATCGGACACGTCAACCGACCATTAGTGCTCCATCCAGAAAACATGCCATATGCCGGAAAATCATGGACGGACAACAAATAAGCAGCTCGAAGGTTGAAAATCTACTTCTTGTAATAGTCATACGCTTCGACTCATGTCCACAACATTTTCAACTCTTCGATTAACGGTTTCAACATCACGTTGAGACGTGACCCAAGATAATCCGGCCTAGGTACAATAAGGCTAAGAAACATGAACTCATTATTCATGCAAAAAGCCGGTGGAAGATTGTACGGAATGACAAAGACGGGCCAACAAGAGTATGGTGTGGCGTTTGTGCTGAACAACAAGAACCCATCTGTCGCCAACCCGAGGTGAACATTTCTCACTTCAGAACCGAATTCTGGGTCGAACCGGCCCACTAATTTCCATGCCTCACCAGCGGACGGGTGTGTCATGACTCCATTGTTCTGACGCTCACCTTCTTTGGGCCATCTCATTTTTCTGGCTGTTTTTTTTTGAAAGGAACAGCCGCTTCAACCTCGGTGTCACAGGTAAGTAACAAAGCTGCTTACGTGCGACTTCCGTCGTCATAGTATCACCATCATTATTAACAACTTCGACAACCCTTGGTTGACCACATTTGAAATATTTGTTCTCATTGGCATGCTCTCTCTAGAAAAAACATGCAGTTGTCCTGGCACACATCAAAGTTCTCGTAGTTCATACCGAGACTGGAAAGAATTTTCTTCGACTTATACATATCTTTAGGCACAATATTGGGATGTGGAAGGGAATCATTGAACAAATTGATGAGCTCATTGTACCAGTTATTATAAAAGAAGAACTTAGACTTAATTGCCATAAGTCTAGTCACGAGATTGAGGATCATCATTTTAGTATGTCCATGCAGCGGCTGTTCTAAATCTTGAGAAGTTTGAAAAAATCTTTAACCTCTGCTATTTAAGGATCCTCCGCAAGCTCTGGTTGTATAGCTTCCAGTATCTTATCCATCATGTCAACCTCTGTGGCATCATCATTGTCTGCTTCCACTTCTTGTAGAGCTTGAGAAGTTGTCTTGCCATGGAAGTTTGACAACTCATAACTTGACACATATCCATTTCGACACAAGTGCATCGTAAGTTTCACTTTGTCCAAAAATGTTCCGTTTTGGCATTTCGTACATGGGCACCGTGCTTTATCTCTATTTGACAATGAAAAAGATCGTTGAACAAAAGCTTCTGTCTTGTCGTACCACTCATCTGAGTGACCACCAGTTCTGCTCTTCCACCAGTATACATCCAACTATGATCTTCGCCCATGTTTGACTCTGCAGTTTAAAGCCAGACCAATTATTATTAGTTTTTCGTTAATTTATGCACGACAAAAAATACATCGTTTCTCAGTTCACCGCCGGCGCAAGCTCCTCTGCCGGCGCGAGCTCCTCTGTCGGCGCGAGCTTCTCTCATTGCGAACTTCTCCGCATGCCGCCCCAAGCTGCGCAACCACCCCGAGTTGCGCCGCCGCACTGATCTCACCTGCTCACCCCTACAAACGACCCACCTCTCTTATATTCCTCACACAACACTGCCACCACCTCCTCTCTCTCTCTCTCTCTCCTGGAGCCACCGGCGACGCCGCGGCACCCGACAGCCGGTCGCCCCCGAAGCCGCCATCCTCATGGCGCAATTAACCACTTAAGCATAATTAGATAAACCACTTAAGCAAATTAACCACTTAAATAAACCACTTAAGCATAATTAAGCAAAATTAATCATAATTAAATAAACCACTTGAGCTTAATTAAGCATAATTAAGCAAATTAAGCATAATTAAATAAACCACTTAAGCATAATTAAGCAAATCAACAACTTAAGCATAATTTAATAAACAATTAAGCAATTTCAGCATAATATAAACAATTAAATTTAATTTCCCTTTCAAAAGCTGACTGGGTAAAGAGCCAACCATTCTAATACGGATGCATGGTACAGAAATTAGTCTAAAAATATATATTACAGAAACCCTCTGTACAGCCCAAAATAAAGTATCAAACATTGTCCCCTTGTTTGGGATACTACATCAAGCTTGCAATATGCTTTCAAAGCCTACAAAACATTTGCGTGCATACCATGTGATTCATGCAGAGCTAAGATAAACACTCCATTTTTGAAATCAGAGTTTGATATGTGCATCATTATGAGGAAGACATTATCAGCGATAGGAGATTACAAAACATATCATGCACAGATTAAGGCTCCTCACAACTCACATGTCACTATACCACCATAGATTTTTGCTATAACAAAAAAATCAGACAATCATCCTAAATCAAAAGTATCTTGTACTGTCCTGAGTGCAGCAGTTTTTTAATACCAATTTAGCTGCACACAACTGCAACAGGTTGACCCAACCCAGTCCATGTTTCCAGTGAGAATATTATGATTTTTGACATTTCCTACTAGAGTTAGTTCCTTTTAATTCTTCCTTTGACACCAATGGTAGATCGGAACCAAACTGTCTAACTACATCCTAAACCCAACTCATGTGGCAGTTTCATCGGTCAACAACCTGGTCCTTATAAACTTCTACAAACAAGCCAACCAATATGTAAAATACTTAACAAAGCCCATCGGACGGATGGGGAGGGGGGGACTGCCGGCCTGTGTGGAGGGGGGAGAGAGGAGGCAGTGCCGCGGTGGTGAGGGAGGGGGGGGCTGCCGGCCAGCGTGGAGGGGGGAGGGAGGAGGCGCAGAGTTCTTACATGGCGCGGCGGGGCGCGGCCGGGGCGGTGGGCGTCGAGCGGCGGCGTGGGAAAGCGAGAAGCGGCAGGGGGAAAAGAACGAGGCACGCGTGCGCGCGCGGCTCCCGCGGTTAGGTTAAATTCATAACTTATGTCAGCGGCCGTTATTTATGTCGGCCGACATTATGGCCGACGTAAGCAAAGGTGAACTTTCATCGGTCTCGTTACTTATGTCGCCTGCGTGCGACGACCGACGTCAGTATATGTTTATTACTGTCGGTTGTTTAACTTATATCGGCCGTGGGACCTCGACCGATGTAATTTAGTTTACTTACGTCGGTTGCCAGGCCCCAACGTAATTTACTCAACTTATGTCGGCTGGCACACATAAGTTGTGCTGGCCGACATAATTTTTCGCGTTTCCTGTAGCATCCCAGCGAGTCTGGGACTTCCTGGGGCAAGCTAACAAAGCTTTGGTACCATTTTGCTTCAGTCCGGAACGTTCGGATGACTCAGAGCTGGAGCTTGACAAGGCACTGGTGGCGTTGGGAGTTGTCGGCAACAAACTTGATGCAATGGGTGATGTCATCGTTGACCAACTGGAGACAGAGGGGAAGTCTCTGTAGGATCTTAGAGCACCTGAAAAGCTATAGAGGGGGGCAAATGGTAGATTAAAAAATCTTACGCGATAGAAACAATTAAATCCCAACCCCTTCAGCAGAAAAATGATCTGTTAAAGAAATCGTGTGTGAGACTAATCTAAACGTGTTTCACCATGACAAAAGTAATAGTTATCAGATTGAATCAAGTCACGAAGACGACACAACAAGAATCACTCAAATCCGTCGAGAGAAACTCAAGTTACGATTGAAAGATCGAACAAAGGTCAATCTGTCCTATCCGAGAAAAACAGTTCTAGAACGCTGTAAAGAAACTCGTGTAGATCAAAAACCACAAATACAATAACCGTGAAATTTTGACAGGTGATATATAATAAAGTTGTGAAGACAAAAAAAAAGAATCTTGTCAATTGGATCTGTAAAACTCGAGTTTTGATAAAACCCCCGAAGAAAGGTAGTGTTGTGCAGAAAACTCGACGAGAAAAATTTGTCTGGAACAAGTCGGACGAACAAGGCACAAAAGTTCCTTTAAACTATGATCTTTATTCAATATAACACAAGAGGAACAACCCCAAAGTTGACACCCACGAGCTCTGGCCTCCCTTGCTTATATAACCAGCCCTTAGGCCAACCCAATCTCAACTAGGACTCTAATCCTACTCAAATCATGAATCAAAACTTTCCATAACTACTTAGGACTCTTCTATACACAGATAGAAGCAATCTTAAGACTTCCAAACACCTTGGGAACATATCCCACATTCCTAAAACAACTCAAATTCGTGACCCACATGAAATCCTATCATAACTAACTCAAATCTTTCCATATTTCAGTCAAACGCGACTCAGCCGCAGCTTGAGTCCATAACCTAGGCGGTTGGACCTTTCCGACCAATTCTTTATGTCCATATCTCTTCATCACGTCTCACAGTCATTTAGCCACATCCATGAACTCCTTGCATATGTGCAAACATCTTCCAACAATGTCCACGACACCTTCATATGCATTGTTCTTGATTCAAACATGTTGCGCAACCTCCCGATCAACTCAACCACAATTCCTCCTTAACTTTGTTGTTGAACCTCATCTTCTCCGTAAGACTAGTTCAATCGATCCTGTCACCAGCCATGAATTGAACTCAAGCAACACCTGCACATGAATAAACAACCAATACTTTCGAGCACAAGTCCTCGACTTGAGTCACATTAGTTTTGAAACTACAACATCTTACGTGAGCACCTCACATAAGCACGTTGCAAAACATAGCAAAATGATATCAACCATAA
The DNA here is from genome assembly GCA_036927565.1 of Tuctoria greenei. Lineage (NCBI taxonomy): Eukaryota > Viridiplantae > Streptophyta > Magnoliopsida > Poales > Poaceae > Tuctoria > Tuctoria greenei. Next base: position 104,320,955 of record JAYESD010000003.1, on the reverse strand, counting down.
CCACCAAAACACACCAAAAACTTAGCAAATGAATACTAAACAATATTTCCATCAATGTAAAGTAAGTACGAATCATTGCAAGTTAAAAGCAGAACCACTACGATCAAGCTCCGAACCTTGCCAAAGCTAACCAGACCTTGAACCGGAGCTTACCAAAGGTAGTCGGACCTAGACAAAGAAGTCGGACCTAGCCAAAGAAAGTCGGACCTTACATCAGACTATGCCGAAGCAAACCAAAACAAGCTGTACCTATCGTCGGACCTTGATGATAATGGTGTTTTGGTAGTATTCAAAACTTTTATCGCCATAGCCAATGTATTCAGCACACATAGGTCTCACAGTCTCTGGCCAAGAACATTGTCGAATATGTGCTGACGTGTTTCAAAAGCTGGGACCCCATCTGTCTCTAGATCCAGTAGTGGAAGGACCCATTGTTGAAGAGGAAGATGCTGTCAGGGCCAACATTCAAGAAGCTGCACAGAAAGTTGACTCGTTCTTCCATAGGACCTCCAGTAGCTAGGGATTTCTTCTTATGCCTTCACTTGTAATCCTAAAATTTTGAATCAATGAAATCCAATCTTTTGAATGAATGAATTCTATTTTGTATATGTCTTCAATGCATTGTCCTTTATATTATTGGCCCCGCCGGTAGATGTACACAGTTTGATTGCGAACATGTACCATAAGGATTTGACAATGTCTTGATGACTTCACTTCTCGCTTGTAGTCAAAACGATAGCTCCGAGTTTCGAAGTTTGCCTTCAACATCTCTAGGGACCCTTTGTTATATCGACAGCGGGCCACTTGGGAGTTGTCAGAGCTTGGTAGGTCCGACGACGCCCATTGTCAGCTCTTAGAAACATCAACGGCGGCCCCCTGGGAGTTGTTGGAGCTTGGTAGGACCGACAACAACCACTGTCAATGCTTAGAAATATCAACAACGGGCCCCCTAGGAGTTGTCGGAGTCAGGAGGTTCCACAACGCCCACTATCAATGCTTAGAAATGTCAACAATGGGCCCCCTGGGGGCGTCAGAGCTTGGTAGGTCCGACAGCGCCCACTGTCAATGCTTAGAAACATCGACGGCGGGCCACCTGGGGGTTGTCGGAGCTTTGTAGGTCCGACGGTACCTACTATCATCGCTTAGAAACATTGACGGCGGGCACCCTCAGGGTGATTTTTCCACCATATTTGTTTAGATCTCCGTTAATTGTTCACATCGACGGCGGGCCTCCTGGGGTTGTCACAGCTTAGGAGCTCCGACATCATCCACCATCACCATGAGTTTTTCATTTTTCCTGGGCATCAAAGAAAAAAAATAGTAAAGTTTGTCCTCTTGTCTATAATTTGTTTGTGACTTACTATTCTTATTTGAACTCTAGATCCAAAGGAATTCAAGCATGATACACAAGTATATTGATGCAATATCTTTAGATTTGGGTGCCTTTCAGACTGGCACTACTGGGACCTACCAGGATATAGGTAGAGTGGCGTACTTAGAGTGTCTGACCAGTCTAAGTCTATAGCACACTCCGGACCAGTCATTGGCTTTGCTTTTTAGGCGAGTACACCATCTAGCGATGCTAAGATGTAAACAAAGATCAATAATATAACTTATATACCACATGAATCATCTGGACTAAATTTCAAAAAGAAATGCACAACTTTGTTATAGACAAGAACGAAAAGATTTAAAAGTAAGGAGCTTGTACAAAAATTAATGCACGTGAAGTCTGCTTTCACACAAAAATGTTTTTCATTATACGTTCGAATTATAGCAGAGACAAGGACACACTTAGAGTACCGAACTAAGACAAGTGTGTTATTCATCTTGTTCTAACCAGGGTTGGTAAGCTACACTTAAAGTACAATGACCAAGTTAAGTGTTCTTTTTGTCTATGACCTACCCGACTCTATCCATAGACATTATAATTTACATTATGTGTAAGTACAGACTCACCTCCATGAAACTAAGCATAAAACTTATGGAAGTTCTAGATATTCCATGGATTTGGAAGCGGGGTCCCATCCTCTGTTGCCAAGCGAACGCATCTGGGGCGGGAAACTTTGATAACTCGAAAGGGACCTTCCCAGCCTGGGGAGAATTTGTTCATCCCTTCTCGAGTCAGTATTCTCAGTAGCACCAGATCATCTTCTTCAAGCTGTTGGTTGCGCGAAACTATGATGATACCAGCAAAGCGCTTGGCGGTATCGTTCATTCCGAACAGCTACTTGACACCTTCCCTCGTCAACGAGGTCTAGGTCTTCACGCCGGAGCTTGTCCTACACCGCTTCATCGAAGGTCCGGACCCGGAGTGACCCCATGGTGATCTCCGGATGAAGAACTGCTTCAGCTCCGTACACCAAGAGGAATGGTGTCTCTCCAGTTGACCGGTTAGGTGTTGTTATGGTCACCCATAGTGCAGATGGAAGATCTTTTATCAAGTTAGCTCTGTGTTTCTTTAGGTGCTCATATGTGCGCATCTTGAGTCCTTTTAGTATCTCTACATTTGCTCTCTCAGATTGTCCATTACTTGTCGGGTGAGCTACTGTGAGACCTATTTGTGTAGAATACATTGGCTTTGGCTAAAGGTTTTGAATTTCGCAAAAACACCCGTCTCTTCAAAGTCGGACTCTGGGTTCGAGTACCGGCAAGGTCTGACGTAAGGTCCGACTTATTTTGGCTATGTCCGACTTCTTTGTCTAGGTTCGACTTATTTTGGTTAGGTCCAACTTGCTGTGGCTAGGTCCGACTAGCTTTGGTCAGCTCCGTCGCTAGGTTTGACTAGCTTTGGTAAGCTACGGTGTTAGGTCCTACTAGCTTTGGTATGTTCCGGTGCTAGGTCCTGCTAGCTTTGGTAAGCTCCCGCTTAAGGTCCGGTTAATTTTGGCAAGGACCGGAGCTAGATTGCAATGGTTCTGCTTTTACTTTGAATTGATTTGAACTTGCTTTACAACTATGAAAAGTTTGCTTAGTATTCTTTTAGAAGTTTTTGGTGTGTTTTGGTGGTTATGGTTGATATCTTTTTTTCTATGGTTTGCAACATGCTTATGTGAGGTGCTCACGTAAGGTGTTGTGGTTTCGGAACTAACGAGAGTCAAGTCGAGGAATTGTGCTCGGAAGTATCGGTCGTTTATTCATGTGCAGGTGTTGCTTGAGTTCAAGACATGGATCCATTGAACTAGTCTTAGCGAAAGATGAGGTTCAACGACCAAGTTTGAGAGAAATTGTGGTTGAGTTGATCGGGAGGTTGCGCAACATGTTTAAATCAAGAACAATGCATATGAAGGTATCATGGACATCGCTGGAAGAAGTTTTCACATGTGCATGGATTGCATGGACGTGGCTGCATAGTTCCGAGGTGTGACAAAGAGATGTGGAAGAAAAGAATTAGTCGGAAAGGTCCAACTGACTAGGTTATGGACTAAGATTACAGCTGAGTCGTGTTTGACTCAAATTTAGAAAGATTTGAGTTGGTTATGATAGGTTTTCAAGTGGGTCACAAAGTTTAGTTGTTTTAGGAATGTGGGATACATTCCTAAGGTGTTTGAAAGTCTTAAGATTGCTTCTATTTGCATATAGAAAAGTCTTGAGCAGTTATGGAAAGTTTGAATTCGTGAACTGAGTAGGATTAGAGTCCTGGTTAGGATTGGGTTGGCCTTAGGGCTGGTTATATAAGCAAGGGAGGCCAGAACTCATGGTAGACGACTTTGGTGCTCTTCCTCTTGTGTTTTGATCAATAAAATTTGTTGTTTGAAGGACCTTTTGTGCCTTGTTCGTCCGACTTGTTACAGACAAGTTTTTTTAACGAGTTACTGTACAACACTACCTTTCTTCGGTGGTTTTATAATAACTCATGTTTTACAAAACCAATTGACGTGATTATTTTTGTGTTGTCTTCAAAACTTGATTATCTATCATTTGTGAAAATTTCACTGTCATTGGATTTGTGATTGTGGATCTACACGAGATTCTTTGCAGTGTTGCAGATCTGGTTTTTCTCGGGTATAACAGATTGACCTTCATTCAATCTTTCGATCGTAACTTGAGTTTTTCTCACTGGATTTTTGTGATTTTGGTTATGACGTCTTTGTGACTTTATTCTACACAATCTATAATGATTTTGTCACAATTGATCACATTTAGATTAGTCGCACACACGATTTCTTAATATCATTTTTCTGCCGAGGGGTTTTCGTTGATCCGCTGAAAAGGTATTAATCTACCATTCACCACCCCTCTGGTAGATTTACACATGCTCTTTGATCCTATAGCTACTGATGCATAGCTGACATGTATGCCAAGATCTTCGCAGTACTCTTGGAATGCTGCACTTGTGAGTTGAGTTTCGTTGTCAGTTATGACTCTGTTCGGAACTCCAAATCTGCAGACTATGGACTCCAAGAACTTGATAGCAGATTGCTTGTTAATTGTCAAAACTGGGGTACCTTCCTGCCACTTAGTGAATTTGTCGATGGCGACGTACAAGAACTTGTAACCTCTGATGACTTTTGGAAAAGGTCCCAAAATGTCCATCCCCCACATAGCGAATAGCCATGTAGGAGGTATCATTTGCAGCGACCGAGCCGATGTGTGAATCTGTTTCGTGTGGAACTGGCATGCTTTTAACTTTTTTACCAGCTCAACTGCATCCTGGAGTGTTGTAGGATAGTAAAAGCCTTGCCGGAAGGCTTTAGCAACCAACGTGCGGGAATACATGTGGTTCCCACACTCGCCTCCATGGATTTCTTCGAGGAGCTTGCGGCCTTCTTACCGGGTAATGCACCGCATTAGAATGCCGTTGGCACCACGTCGGTAGAGATCCCCTTCTACCAGCATGTATCATTTAGCCAATCTGATGATTCAGTCAGCGGAAGCACCGTCTTCAGGAAGGATGTTGTCTTTCAAGTAGCTCCGGATCTCCGAGATCCATGCATCGGAGCTAACTTGAGCTTCTGGATCTTGCGCGCTGGGTTGCTCGGAACTTCCTACAACACTTATGATCCTTGTTGGACGCCATGGTAACACGGCCACCGGGACCGCGAGCTTCTAGGTGCTGGTCTCACTGCCATCACTTAATTTAGCAGGCTGAGCGACAGGACGTGACAATCTCCTGACAAAAACCCGTCGAGAGCTAGAGCTCTGACTGAAACTTTCATCAAGAGTTTATCAGCTTCAGCATTGTTGAGACACTGGACATGGCAGAGGTCTAGGACATCGAAGTCCTTCTACAACTTCCAGACTTCAAGGAGGTAAGCAGCAAGTTGAGGGTTGTTGCAACTGCATTTGCCTTTGACTTGCTTGATTATGAGTTGTGAGTCACCCTTCACCATAAACTGCTTAACGCCATATGATAGCGCCACCTTGAGTCCGTAGATGAGAGCTTCATACTCTGCCATGTTGTTGGTCGCCTTGAAGTCAAGGTGTACCATGTATCTGACCTTCTCCCCGGTTGGGGCGAGGAGAAGGATTCCAGCTCCGGCCCCCTGCTTCTGCACGGAGCCGTCGAAGTAGGGAGTTCAGTGAGGCCCAGTGATGATTAGGACCTTGGGTTCCGACCTCTGCTCATTGTGGCCCCCTGGATTCGATGAAGAAGGGGTCCACTCCGCCACAAAGTCAGCCAATGTCTGAGTGTTGATAGCATGTCGAGGCAAGAATTCGAGATCGGATTATGCCAGCTCCGCTGCCCACATTGCAATATTTCCCGTAGAGTAGGGGTTATGCAATATAGCGCGTAGTGGATAAGAACTTACCACTGATATGTTGTGAGCTTGGAAGTAGTGACAAAGCTTCCTTGAGGCAATAAGAAATGCGTAGAGCAGTTTATGCACCTCAATGTACCATGTCTTGGCGTCATGTAGTACTTCACTGATAAGTACACTGGCCGCTGGACGGTCCGGACCTTCCCAGAAGGACATGTAGCTTCCTTTTAATCAACGTGGACCCTCCTGGAGGGGTTCGAACCTTCTTCTTGAGCTTCACGAACCCTCCCGGAGGGGTCCAGATCTTCTTGATTAGCCGTGAGAACTCCCTCGGATGAGAGAGATTGATCCTCCAGCAGCTTACCTTTAGGATCCGCGCCTGGAGGCTGGGACCCAAACTCGCCTTTAGGTAGCTCCAGACCCTCCTGGAGGGGTCTGGACTCCTGAACTGAAGATGGTTCTGGTCTCTCCGCAACCAGGACCATACTAACAACCTCTGTAGTTGCCGAAATGTGAAGCAAAAGAGGCTCACTAGGATTTGGAGCTACCAAGATTGGTAGTGCGGTGAGGAGCTGTTTGAGCTCTTGGAACGCCTTTTCTGCTTCTCCAAACAAATGGAATGGACCGAACTTCCTAAATAGCTTGAAGAAGGGAAGTGCCTGCTCTGCCAATCTTTAGATGGAATGGCTGAGCCCAACTAGACATCCAGTTAGCTTTTGGACGTCCTTGACGCGAGATGGGGGCCACATCTCTTCAATAGCCTCGATCTTCACCAGATTTTCTTCAATTCCTCAGTGAGTCACCAAGAACCCAAGGAGTTTCCCAGAGCTAACCCCATAGACACATTTGTCCAGGTTTAGCTTGGTGCGCGTTACGAGCAGCTTGTCGAAGATGGCTTGCAAGTTATCAAGGAGTGATTCCTTGTTCTTCACAGTCATGATGATGTCATTGACGTGGACCTCCACCAAGTCTCTAATAAGCTCTCTAAATGTTTTGTGCATGGCTCGCTCAAAAGTTGAAGCAGCATTTTTTAGACCGAAAGGCATAGAAGTATAACAATACAACCCATCTACTGTTATGAAGGCAGTATGCTCTTCATCTTCCCTAGACATTTGAATCTGATGTTATCCAGAGTATGCATCTAGGAAACACGATAGCTCGCACATGGACGTGGAATCCACTATCTGGTCTATTCTGTGTAGTGGAAATGGGTCTTTTGGTATGCCTTATTGAAAGTGGTGTAATCGATGCACATCTGAAGTTTCCCGTCAGCCTTTTGTATGACGATTGGATTTGCTATCCACCGAGGATGATGAACCTCCCGGATGAATCTAGCTTTGAACAGCTTCTTAATTTCTTGTCTGATGAAGTCCTGCCGCTTGATTGATTGCTTCCGGGGTTTCTGATGTACTGGTCGTGCGTCGGGAAATATCTTAAGGTTGTGCTCAATCACCTCCCTAGGGATTCCAGGCATTTGTGAAAATTGCCATGCAAACACATTGACATTCGCCCGGAGGAAAGTGATGAGCGCGAGATCTTATTTGTTGTCCAAACCTCCCGATATAGCGGTGGTCTGGGCAACATTTGAATAGATTTGGACGACTTTAATGGGAATGTCGGTGTCGCCGCTTGATTGCACGCGTGGTGCTGAGGTTGAGCCTCGTTAACAAGAGCTCGGAGGTTAAGCAGCTTGCTCCTTGCCAGATCCTTCCTCCGGCTCTGCTGCGAGCGCATGGAGTTCTTCCTGCGTTGTTGGTGGTATTTCTTAACACCACAGAGTTATCTGCAAGTGCACGGAAATACCGTTGTAGCATTTCCCCTTAAAGAGTATTCCCAAGGGTATCGAATCCACAGAACGTGTGTGCTAATCTTCCCAACTAGCTCACCCAAGGACACAAAGTTGTTTGGTAGGCAAGGAACAGAGAGGAATGCAAAGTATTGATCCTAATTCAAGGTAGTTTATAGTAGATGCTTGATTCGGGCATGGGCTTACTCCTAGCAAAACTAGGACAACTCCCGCCAAGAGCCTATGGCATAGACGAACGTGGAGGATTACGAAGGACAGATAGGGCTGTGACCACCTACTGCCTACCTCTTCAATCCGTGGGTCTACGAGATATTCACTGATGATTTATAATTTAAGCACCACGCTTACGTTCTAAATCACTACTCTAGTTGTTTCGAACACAAAGCTACAACTAGAGCCTCTAATGAATTAAAGCAGTGAACCCACAAGTAACTACATGTGCAAACTACTAAGAATAAAAGATCAAACTTGTATTGAATTCACAAAGGCTTACTTGATTGAGTAAAATATTTGTAGGGGTACAAGTGCAGAAGAGGGACTTGACAAGTCCAAGCCTCCTTCTCCTAGAATCTTCACCACACTCTCCTTCTACTTTGGTAGCCTCTAGGACTACTCTAAACCTTTGGAGTGTAGCACTATTCTCAACTTTTGGTTTGTGTGAGAAGTGAGGTGAGGGGGTCTATTTATAGGTGGAGAAGGGTCGTTTCCCGCCACAATTAACGAGCAAATTAGTCACCATTGACTCCAGGGAGTCGGGAGGAGCCAACACGTGTACTTTGACCGAGTTTGGCGCCAGGAAGAGGTCGGCCGAACCCCTGGTTCGGCCGACCTGGTCAAGGCTCCCCTCGGGGAGTGCTTCCTCCAGGTGGCTTCGAGGTGCGCCCCCCCCCTATATATATATGGGTGCAACACCGTTGTATCTCGTCGTATTCTTCTATTTTTGGGCCATTTGATCCATGTGATGCCAAGTGTCATTGCCTGATTTGTTGAAATCCATTTTCATGGATTCATCCCTGCATGTTTTGGTATTTTGGGTAATAATTCACCTGCATAAAAATAGACACCAACACTTGTGGAATTGGGTTAGTTATAGCCCTACCACTATGTTTTGTGTTTCTTTTATGCACATTAGGAGGTGAATTGACGGTCAAAATATGGTACTTAATGACCATCAACAAACTCCCCCACACTTAGTCCTTTACTCGTCCTCGAGTGAAGGCAAGAAAAACTAGAGTGTTGTCATGAATTTGCTATAAGGTAGAAAATAAGGATACTAGACATTTCAACTTATACTCAATTGGGTCACGGGTTTGACAAAGTTCAATGAAAAGCAAAGTGGCATATGCTTGTGGTTTTCAATTAATGTATCATATGGCCTTGGTGGGTATATAAATTTCCAATTAGAGATTTAGGCAAAATTCAAGACTTCAAATAGTTACAAATGTCAAAATCAGTTTAAAGCAAAAGGATGATTTCTAAAGAACTCATTTACCATATCACACTAGTCAAATACCTAGATGATGTGTTTTTCCTATTGAATTATGGGAATCATAAACAAGGTAATGAATTGAAATATAAAGTATTCAAATTTTTAGCTTAAGCAAATTCTTGACTACCAAATTTTATTTCAATTTGTTGAGTAGATTCATTTTAGATATGCAATGAAAAATATGAAATAAACTCAAACAGAAGAGTAGCGCATCAAAGTGGGGATAGGAAATTCAAACCGATTTTCTGGAGCGAAACAGAGTCGTACGGTGCAGAAAACAAGTCGGCCGACCAGGGGGTTCGACCGACTTCCTGTTGGCTCTTCTATGGCTCTGTTTCCTCGGGTCGTTTTGCTCATTCCGTTGTGATGTGTTTTTGATATGCAACATTAATTTTTCACGTCGGGATTTCGTGACTTGGGACATGTTTCCCCCACACTTGTTTCCTGAATTCTTTATTCAACAAAATAAACTAAAGGGGGAACTTTACCGGTGTTAGATGAACCGGTAAGTTCACTTTATTGAAATCAAAATATGGGGATGCTTACATTATTTAACAAATCTTTAGAAAACAAATGTTTTAACAAAAAAATAAAATCCTAAGTAGTAAACATCCTATGCTGGTGAGGGAAGTTCATCGTTGGTCGACATAATGTCCCCGCTGAGGTTGAAGGTTGAGCTGGAGGAGGCGTGAGGCACAATCTTCTTGTCGGCCATGACGAGGACGGGAGGAAGATGATGATTCAATGAGGTGTAACTTTCCTCTCTGTTTCCGTCCTTTAAATAGATGGGGAACGACGCATTTCACTGAGGATTTTGTGGAGGATATCGAGGAGGATAAATACGAGAAAACAGAACGCGAACGACGCAAAAACAGAATTGAAAGAAATGGCATGGAAATCGATTAGAGTTACCACGTCAAATTCTTTTTCTGTATCCTTTTGGGAATCGAGAGATAATTTGAGTTGGTGCCCATTCACTTTGAATAGTTGACTGTCATCACCTCGAAGTGTTATTGCTCCATGGGATGAAGTCTCTATTACAGTGAAGGGTCCTTCCAGTTTAGTTCTAAGCTTCCCATGTCCAAAGAGTTTAACTCTAGAGTTAAAGAGTAAATATTTATCTCCAGGTTTGAACTCTTTCAGCGTAATATCATTCCATCTTTTGGTTCTCTCTTTATATATTCTAGCACTGTGGTACGCCTTATCTCTCCATTCCTCCAACTCAAAGATTTGCTTCAATCGGTGATTTCCAGCTTCGTTAAAATTCATGTTCCACCGCTTGATGGCCCAATATGCTCTATGTTCCAATTCTACAGGAAGATTACAAGTCTTCCCATAGACAAGTTGAAAAGGGGATATGCCGATAGGTGTCTTGTAGGCAGTACGATATGCCCACAATGCGTCGGGTAGCTTTTGCTTCCATCCCGTTCCCATTTCCAAGACAGTCCTTTGTAGAATATTCTTAATTTTTTTATGAGATGTTTCTGCTTGACCACTTGTTTGTGGGTGGTATGGGGTAGGATGTTATGCTGGACTCCAAGTTCCCTTAAAATGTTCTTGAAGGTCTTATCTATGAAATGAGACCCTCCATCACTTACGACCATACGAGGAGTTCCAAAGCGTGGGAAAATGATCTCATGGAACATTTTCCTCGCTTGCTTGGAATCAGCATTCTTGCATGGCAACGCTTCTACCCATTTTGACACATAATCGATGGCAACCAGAATATACTTGCAATCGTAAGACCTAGGAAAAGGTCCCATGAAATCAATACCCCTTACATCAAATAATTCCTCTTGGAGATTGTATGTTAGGGCATCGCATCGCGTGTAGAGATTCCACCATGCTTCTGGCATTTCCAACATCTATGAATGAATTCCTTGGTATCTTCATACATTGAAGGCCAATAGAATCCACTCTACCAGATCTTTGCCTGAGTACGGCAAACACCGTAATGACCACCATAGGGGCCAGCATGACATTTCTCTATAATTTTGGTGCCTTCGAATGATGGGACACACCTTCTAAGAAGGCCATCAACACATACTCGATAGAGGTAAGGGTCATCCCAAAGGTGTCTACGACTCTCATAAATGAGTTTCTTTTTGTTCTCCCCTGGTGGTACGTATCCCGTGACCATAAAGTTCACGATATCCGCATACCAAGGGTGAGAGTCTGTCACCTTGAGGAGCATATCATCTTGTAGGAAGTCATTGATAGGTATGTCCATGGTTTGTGTTACATCCATACATGAAAGATGATCAGCTACTGAATTCTCTACTACTTTCTTATCTCTTATTTCCAGATCAAATTCTTAGAGTAGAAGAATCCATCAAATTAGCCTGGGTTTAGCATCCTTTTTGGTAAGCAGATATTTCAAAGCAGCATGGTCTGTGTAGACCATGACCTTTGCTCCAACCAAATAGGATCTAAACTTGTCGATAGCAAAAACTACTGCTAGGAGCTCTTTCTCAGTTGTGGCATAATTGAGTTGGGCTCCTGTCAGAGTTTTGCTAGCGTAGGCTATTGCGTGATGCTTTTTATCTTTGGTTTGGCCTATGACCGCACACACAGCAAAGTCACTGGCATCACACATGATTTCAAATGGCTGTGTCCAAAAAGGAGGTTGGATAATTGGAGCTGAGATGAGTGCCTTTTTGGGTATATCAAATGATTTAAGGCATTCATCATTGAAATCAAAGGGAGCTTCTTTAGCTAATAGTTTGGTGAGGGGTCTAGCAATTTTGGAGAAATCCTTGATAAATCGTCGGTAGAACCCCGCATGACCTAAAAAGCTGTGGATTCCTTAACACTGATAGGACGTGGAAGTTTTTTAGTAACTTCAATTTTATCTTTATCCACCTCTATCCCTCTCTCGGACACCAAGTGTCCAAGAACGATGCATTCCCGGACCATGAAATGGCACTTTTCCCAATTAAGCACAAGGTTCTTCTCTTAGCATCTTTGTAAGACCCTGTCTAAGTTTTCTAGACAATGATCAAAAGTTTATCCATAGACGGAGAAATCGTCCATGAAAACTTCCATGATATCCTCGATCATTCTGAAAGTATAGACATCATGCATCTCTGGAAAGAGGCAGGAGCATTACAGAGTCCAAAGGACATACGCCGGTAGGCATAGGTCCCGTAAGGACATGTGAACGTGGTCTTACTTTGATCATCGGGATGGATAGGAATTTGATGATATCCCGAATACCCATCAAGGAAACAGAAGTAGGAGTGTTTTGCCAATTGCTCTAACATCTCATCGATGAAGGGAAATGGAAAATGGTCTTTCCTTGTTGCCTTGTTAAGTTTTTGGTAGTCAATGCACATCCTCCATCCCGTGATGGTTCGTTGAGGAATTAATTCATTCCTCTCTTTTTGAACGACCGTCATACCTCCATTCTTAGGCACTACTTGAACTAAACTTACCCATTCACTATGAGGAACAGGGTAAATAATCCGAGCATGTAGAAGTTTCAAGACTTCTTTCTTGACAACTTCCCACATCGCAGTATTCAATCGCTTTTGAGGTTCCCTTGAGGGGACACTCTCAGGGTCAATAGGAATACGATGGGTGCATAACGCTGGACTAATTCCCTTGAGATCCTGAAGTGAATATCCAAAAATAGCTATATGCCTTTCTAACATGGCTATGAGTTTGAGTGTTTCATCATCTGAAAGCTTGTCACTTATTATGACAGGGGCTTCCAAATCGCCATTTAGAAAGGCTTAATGTAGGCCAGGAGGTAGAATCTTGATCTCAATAGGAGGTTTTGGGGAGGGCTCTTCTTTTGGCAATTCAATTTCCTCCTGAAATTCATTCTCCTCTTGGACGAAGTCTTTTTCTCCTTCAATTTCAGGGGGTTCTAAAAATTGAAGAGTCCTAACCTCCTCCATTGGCTCATCTTAAATGAGAGATTCTGCAGATGTGTTCTTTGAACGCAAAATAGGCATGGAGAAATTGCTCCCTCCAAGATTGATATTGAGGCTTCCTTCCAAAGGAACTTCCATGAGAATTTTCTCTATGGGAATCCCTATCATGATGTCAAAATCATAGATTTCGAACACGTGAAAATATAGGAAAGCCTCAACATCTTTGTGTTTAACAGACACTTGTTGCAGAACCCCACATCCTTCAAGAATGGTTCCAAATGAATCTCGGAAGGATTTGCGTGTTGGTGCCAATGGCACATCACCAAGAATGGCGAGAGCACAAGAGTCGAAAATGAGATTTGCTCCAACACTAGGGTTGTATAGGATTCTCATTGGTGTCCCTCTAATAGAACATAAAATGGTAGCCAAAGGTGAGGTCATCCGAAGAATTTTGGGTGAATTCTCGACTTCAGTTGTCCACTCTCTGCTCAGGATAGAGGTCAACTCCTTGACCATTTGACGGACGAACACCCCGTCAGGTGGTTCAGGTGGAGTTGGTGGCAATGAAGGTTTCCTATAGCAACAATACTTCGAGGTATTTCCATAATCTTCAAAAAGCTCTTCCTCGAGGTAAAATGGAAACTGCGAGGGTTGAATGTCTTCTACCTTCGTAGTCTCAGGTTCGGGAGAGGATTCCTCTAGCAAGGCTTGGGGTAAACAAGAAATGGGTTCATCCTTGTCCAAGAGTGTATCCTCTGTTCTTGACACGACTTCCTCTTGGGGAGGCTCATTAAGACGCATAATGAAAGAAGAATTTTCTAGGATTCTGTCCAGAAGATCCTTGCCTTCCTTTGGAGTCTTATGGAGGAAAGATCCTCCAGTCGTAATGTCAAGATATAGGGCAGACACTTTTTGTAATCCCATGAAGAAATGTTGCAAAAGCATTGGATCAGGGATTAACAAATCTGGGCCAGAATTTTTCAAGAGAGAAAATCTGTCCCAAGCTGCACCTATGGATTCCTTCTCCATCTGCTGGAAGCATAGTACTTCCTTTCGTAAGGAAACAATTTGGGCAATGGGAAAGAAAACAAGACAAAATTTGTCTTGTAATTCACTCCAATCACCGTTTGTCTTCCCAACGTAGTGGTTGTACCATTGTTTGGCTTTTTCCTTGAGGGAAAAACGAAACAACATCCATTTGAGAGTTTCCTGTGTCATACCTTTGATAAGAAGGCATGAACACAGTTGTTCGAACTCTCGTAGATGGTGGTAAGGGTTTTCACAATCCGTTCCTGAGAAGGATTGTTCCCATACCATGACCATAAAGCCAGGGCGAAGTTCATAGCTGGTTGATAAAATAGGTTCCGCCAAAGGCGGTGGCTCACAGAACTTGCCCTTCGGAGCAGAGTAAGAAAGAATGGTGGGTTGGTCCATTTATATGGTGGTGGTAATGTAAGAATAAGAAAGGTAAGATGATAGATAAGGGGGATATGATAAGATTGTGATCTTGGTTTGAAGACTAACAGCAACCGTCCCTGGCAACGGTGCCAGAAATGCTTGTTGGTATTTCTTAACACCACAGAGTTATTCGCAAGAGCACGGAAATACTGTTATAGCACTTAGCCATTAAGAGTATTTCCAAGGGTATCGAATCCAAAGAACATGTGTGCTAATCTTTCGAACTAGCTCACCCAAGGACACAAAGTTGTTTGGTAGGCAAGGAACAGAGAGGAATGCAAAGTGTTGATCCTAATTCAAGGTAGTTTGCAGTAGATCACTATAGGAAACATGAACAATTACGTCGGCCACCGCAACTAACGTGCGCCAGCCGACGTAATTAAGTTACTTACGTCGGTGCCTGGTAACCGATGTAAGTTAAATAAATTACGTCGGCTTCTCTCCCATGGCCGACATAAGTAAAAGAACTGACGGCAATTAACGGATACTGACGTCGGTCGTGGCCCGTAGCCGACGTAAGTTGAATGCCTGACGTAAGTTAACATTTACTTACGTCGGTCTTGACGTCGGTCGACGTAAGTAACCACAGCCTACGTAAGTTATGGATTTAACATAACCGCGCGAGCCGCGCGCGCACGCACGCCTGTTTCATTTTCCCCACGCCGCTTGCTTTCCCAACCCGCTGCCGCCGACCGACGCTGCCGCCGACTGACGCCCCACAGCCTGCCCGCCGTCGCTGCCCCGCTGCCGCCCTACTCTCGCCCGCGGCCCCGCCCCCGCGCTGCTGCCCCGACCCCGAGCCGCGTCACCACCCCGCCGCCCACCCGCCGTCGCTGCCCCTGCGCCCCCGCCGCCGGCTCGTCCACGACTCCGCCGCCCCTGCGCCCCCGACCCCGCCGCCGATCTTCGTTGCAAGTATTTCCTCACCTCTCCCCTTGCTCTCATTGTTTTGAATTATTGCACATGCATTTGCTTGAAAATTTGCCTAAATTTCACATGTATCGTGTTTACTCTTAATAGAAAATTGTGAATTGCACATGTATCGGGTTAAAATCGATAAATTGATTAGAAATTATATAGATACACAAATAATGTTTACTATGCTTATGTTGGAATTAAATCGATAAATTGATGAATTTTTATGCTTATTTGTTATGCTTAGAATTATGGTTAGAATTGAATTGCTTATGTTTAGGTTTAATTTAATTGAATTGAATTGCTTATGTTAGAATTGAGTTGATAAATTGATGAATTACAATGGATAATTGTTATGTTTAGGTTTATTTGAATTGCTTAGTTTTTTGAATTATGGTTACAATTTTAATTTTGATTGCTTGAGTGTTTAAGTACTATATATACATAAATGGGCTTCGGACCGGCTTGACAAGGCCCGACAAGGCCCATTTAGTGGTAAGGTAAAGTATGCGTGTAGACGGGCACAAAGGCGAACGACGACGGTGAGGATGGAAAGCACCTGCGCGTGGATGGCGTACCCCGACGAAGTGGTTTCATCTCTGATCTATTTACAGCAGCTAACCCTAAAGCCGTCGTGGAATTGTCATCTAAGACCAACTTTCCTCTCACTCTTTCTCTAGTTCTTTCCCCTCTCTTAAATGACCTCAAAATAAAAATGAGCAACGTAACCTATAGCAATGTATTACCCGTTTCGGATCGGCACGTCTCAGATGCCATTGGCATGTGAGACGTGCAGGTTCGGAATTGTCTCTTTTTGGACAGCCTCAGAGTGACCGAGGGGGCGTGGCTTGTGACGAGACGCGGGTACGGATTTGGACGAGATTTCGGTGGCGTAACCCTGTTGTTCTCTGCTCCACCACTTTTGGGCGTGCAGTGGAGAATAGCGGGGTTATACTGCCAAAATTTCATTCAAATCCGGATCACGCGTCTCGTCATGAGCACGCTCCGCTTGGTCAATCTTGGGTGGGTTAGTATCAATCTGCCTAGGTTGTAGGGCCGTGACATAACATAACAATACATTAACGACAATTTCTTTCATGTTAAACTGCAGAGTCAAACATGGGCGAAGATCGTAGTTTGATGTACACTGGTTGGAAGAGCAGAACTGGTGGTCACTAAGATGAGTGGTACGCCAAGACAAAAGCTTTTGTGGAACGAGATTTTTTGTTGTCAAGTAGCAATAAGGCGCGGTGCCCTTGTACAAAATGCCAAAACGGAACATTTTTTGACAAAGTGGAACTTATGTTGCACTTGTGTCGAAATGGTTACGTGTCACATTATGAGTTGTGGAACTTCCACGGCGAGACAGCTTCTCAAGCTGTACAAGAAGTGGAAGTGGACAATGATGATGCCACAGAGGTTGATATGATGGATGAGATGCTGGAAGCTATACGACCAGAGCTTACAGAATATCCTCAAATAGCATAGGTTAAAGAGTTCTACAAATGTCTCAAAGATTCAGAAGAGGCACTGCATGGACACACTAAAATGCCAATCCTCAATTTTGTGACTAGACTTATGGCAATTAAGTCTAAGTTCTTATTTTCTAACAATTTTTACAACATGCTCATCGATTTGTTCAAAGATGCCCTTCCACAACCCAACAAAGTGCCTAAGGATATGTACAACTCGAATAAAATTCTTTCCGATCTCGGTATGAAGCACAAAAAGATTGATGTGTCTCCGGACAACTGAATGCTTTTCTGGAGAGAGCATGCCAATGAGAACAAATTTTTGAAATGTGGTCAACCGAGGTTTGTCGAAGTTGTTAATAATGATGGTAATACTGTGACGACGGAAGTCGCATGTAAGCAGCTTTGTTACTTACCTGTGACACCGAGGTTCAAGCGGTTGTTCCTTTAAAAAAAACGGCCAGACACATGAGATGGCACAAAGAAGGTGAGCGTGAGAACAATGGAGTCATGACGCACCCGCCCGATGGTGAGGCATGGAAGGCGCTGGACCAGTTCGACCCAAAATTTGCTCGTGAAGCAAGAAATGTTCGCGTCGGGTTGGCGGTAAATGGGTTCATGCCGTTCAGCACAAATGCCGCACCATACTCCTGTTGGACCGTCTTTGTCATTCCGTACAATCTTCCATCGGCTTTTTGCATGAAGTATGAGTTTATGTTTCTTAGCCTCATTGTACCTGGGCCAGATCATCCTGGGTCACGTCTTAACATGATGTTGAAACCGTTGATCAAAGAGTTGAAAATGTTGTGGACAGGAGTCGAAGCGTACGATTGTTACAAGAAATAGAAATTCAACCTCCGAGCTGCATATTTGTGGTCCGTTCATGATTTTTCGGCATACGACATGTTTTCTGGATGGAGCACTCATCGTCGGTTGACGTGTCCAATATGTGTCTCGGATACCGATTGCTTTCGACTTACCCATGGAGGCATGATATCTTACTTCGATTGTCATAGACGTTGGCGGCCTCCGAATCACTTATTTAGACAATAGAGGAATGTCTTCAGAAAGAACACTGTTGTCACTAAAGGACCACCGAAACGTCTTAATGGGTCAAAAATATCTGATATGTTGGACAAATTGGTGCCAGATGAAGGTCGTCCTGGATATTTCGAAGGTTATGGAGACAAACACAATTGGACTCACATATGTGGACTTTGGGAGTTACCGTATGTGAAGTCGTTGATTCTAAGGCACAACATTGATGTTGACATGGCCGAATGTATCATAAGCACATGCATGGACATGACGGGCAAAACAGAAGACAATTTAAAGGCTCGAAAGGATCTTGCCGAGCTTTGTAACCATCAAACTCTTGAGCTCTCCGAAAATGGTGGTAAACCACACGCTCCTTTCTGTCTTCTACCTAAAGAAAAAAAAAGTTCTCGAATGGTTGCAAAGGTTGAAATTCCCAGATGGTTATGCAGCTAGTCTGAGACGAGCTGTGAATGTGAAAACGGGAAAGCTCATTGGGTTGAAGAGTCGTGATTATCACATAATCATGGAAAGACTTCTACCTGTTATGTTTTGAGGCTATTTTGACAATGCAGTGTGGAAGGTGTTAGCCGAGCTTAGCCACTTCTATAGGCAACTCTGTGCTAAAGAAATTACGCCAGAAATGATGACTAAATTGGAAAAGGAGGTTCCGGTACTTTTTTGTAAGATGGAAAAAAATTTTCCTCCAGGATTTTTCAATCCAATGCAACATCTCTTAATTCATCTTCCATTAGAAGCGAAAGTGGGCGGTCCCGTGCAATATAGGTGGATGTATCATATTGAAAGATCACATAGATATCTGAAACCAATGGTTGGTAACAGGGCAAGGGTTGAAGGTTGCATCGCCGAAGCTTTTACTCTTAAGGAAGTAGGATACTTCTCAAGTGTTTACTTTGTAGAGGAAAACAATGTTAATACTAATGCGGTACAATAGAGATGAGCAACCTCCTTGTAGCGATCCCTCCATTTTTGCAACAAGAGGCACTACTGTTGGTAGTTACACTTTGTATGATGTTAGCAAAAAAGAAAGGCGTGCTGCATTCTTCTACATGTACGCTAATATGGAAGAAATGAATGAATATTTCAAGTAAGTGTTTCTCCTACACTTATGTTTTTCACCATCTTTTCCGACACATGTATTATAAAAGGTTCTCTATGTCGTGTAGTATGTTCGACAAGCAAATTGGAGACATAGACATCAAACCACAAGCAAGCAAATAGAACATATTCGACGGGGAGGAATAAACGGGGGATCTAATTTTCTCTCCTGGTTTTGAGATCATGTAACGTTTTCTCGATAACTAATCAATGTTAACAACGTTTTCTTATAACTTAAGAATGCTTACGTTTTCTTATAACTCCATACCTTGGACAGTGCCAAAAAGATGGCAACGTCCATGAAGATTTGCGACAACTATCTCGTTGAGTGGTTAATGTTAGAAGCTATGGTCGATATGACGTCAACGGCTTTTGATTCCGTACAACTCAATTTGAATCTCTTCGTCCTCTCTCAACAACATGTAATACCGGAGTTGTGATGAGGGCAATCGATTCGCAAGATCATGAAACGTAGTACTATGGGATTATTAAAAAAATCCTTGAATTCACTTTTGTCGCAAACAAGCCAATTCAAGCGGTATTCTTTGACTGCGAATGGTTTGATTCCATTCGTGGAATTCGAGTAAATGAATTTGGCATGGTCAAAGTAAAACACAACGAACAGTTGAAAGGATTCGATTCATTAGTTCTTACACACCAAGTAGAGCAAGTGTACTATCTACCTTATCCATGCAATAAATTCAAACCTTGGTGGGTGGTACATAAGGTGAATCCTCGTGAGCGGTTATACGCACCAGGAGATGATGATTACCACGACGAAGCTGAGGTTGATTATGTCTAAGACTCCTTCTCAGTCGAGCCTGGTGTAGGGCTCAATGACTTAGTTGGAGACGCCCAAGATATCGAGGCTGGCACGGAAGCGGAAACAGAATCAGAATTGGAAACTGAAGATATCGATGACATAGTCGAACCTGCTGATTTGCGCAAACGAAAATGATATACGGAAGAAGAAGATCGATGGGCTGGTTTAAGGAGTAGGGTGCATGATCGTGATGTTGATGAATTTTCAAGTAATGTTTTATTCACTAATTTAACATTAATTTTTATATTATCTTTGCATATTAATCATTTATTCCTAGCAACAGGATGTCGTCAAAGGGGAAGGGGAAGGGGAAGGCGAAGGGGAAGCCAGTGAGAGGGTTTGAGCCGCCACGAGACCCTTTCTCAGGGAGCTCGTTCCTTTCTAGCCGACGTTCCCTCTTTCTGGCACACGCTCCACCCTCAACTGTCATGTGCTTTCAGCGGACGGAGGTAAATATTAGTTACAATAAAGTTATTTTTGAAATTGCAGTTGTTATTAATTATTTATTGACAATCTTTTCCTTTTGTGCAGTCTGACTCAGAGACTTCTGAGTCAGAGTCAGAGTCAGAGGCTAGGGGACCGCTACAGGAGCCCGACTCAGAGGCTAGGGGGCCACTACAGGAGCCCTCTAGCGCTAGCCTCCCTTTAGAGCCGGCTAGCGCTAGCCTCCCTTTAGAGCCGGCTAGCGCTAGCCTCCCTTCAGAGCCGGCTAGCGCTAGCCTCCCTGTGCAGCCGGCTACAACTAGCCTTCCTGGAGACTCTGGTGTTTCCGCAGAGCCTTCAGGGTCACAGGACGCGGCAGCATCGTAGCAGAGGTGACGGACGAGGAGGACCCACTTTGCGGCTCCTCCTCCGGTTACTACTCAGCGGACCACAATCCGTCCTGTTGGAGATAGGTAAATACTATAGTATATTAAATATTAGATGTTGTTTTCCTTTACTTAATGATTTAATATATTCTGTAGATGTTGGTACGACTTTTCATTCACGGGGGCCGAGAAGCACCAGAGGCAGGTTAACAGTGTCCTGGGTGCTATCGTGAGGTTGCACTACCCCGGTGTCATTGACGGTTTTCCTGCCCTGTCGTGGGATGACTACGCTCGTGTCTCTCACCCGGTCCACGGCACGGTTCAGGGAGCCGTGTGGCACGATTTTATGGTAAGTTTAACTGTTTCATTTTTTCAACTCGTTTGAATTGTTAATGCATATCACTTAAATATTTGTTTGCTTAAAGCTGAGGTACCAAGTAGAGGAATCGGGCATGGAGGACCACGTGAGACGCGTGTTCCATTACAATGCTCGGAAGCTCACGACGGCGGCGTTGTCGTACGCCCAGATTCAGGCCGTCAATGTGTACTACAAGTGGCACCCCCGGGAGCAGGAGCAGGAGCAGCAAAGGGGTGTATTTAGGAAGGACTCCGACTCGTACTTGACAGAGGAGCAGTACGCGGAGGTAAGTATTTAATATTTTTAAATATTTACAATATCTACATATGTTAACTGCGTTGATGAAAAATGAAATATGTGCAGGTTAGTATTTTCTGGTTACAGGGTAACATCAAGGCGTACTTAGCTCTCTGTCGGTACTGGGCTAGCGATGCTTTTATCAATAAGTCCACAAAGGCAAGATAGTGCCGCATGGGGTCCGAGGACAACCACAACTATGGCGGCGACAGCTACATGTGTTTGGCTAAACGCATGGTAAGTACCTTTTCATTTTATTTATGTGTTCCTAATATATTATTTATCTCACTAACACGGCTGTACAGGAGCGAGAGATGGGTCATGAGCCGACCCCGACCTAGGTTTGGAAGAGAGGTCACATGTGAAGTGACCCTTCTCAGACAGGGCAGTGTAGTCAGGTCGCAGCCGACCGACTGGTAAGTTTTCAAAATTCGTCAATTTCATTATAATTAATACTATTATTGACATGCTTACAAGATTTATTTGTTTTGTAGACAAAGTACGCGTCGGAGGTCACAAAGATACACGGTGCGGATTACGATTGGGAAAGCACACCGATCGACCCCCAAGCCTCGTACGCAAGCGGAGGCAGGAAGGCCCATGGACGGTGAGTTCTTCGTGTGTTTCATTTATTTTTCAATTAATCTTCTTCTACTTTGTGTTTTCATTATTTTGCAGATTTGCCATTTTTGATGGAGTTGTCGACTCGAGTTCGACGCGACCTTTTAGAAGCGCTTCATCATCGCAGGCTTCACCCGTTGGGACCAGTGGTCATCTCTCGCAGAACCAGCTCGAGCTCCAGGCCATGAGGGAGACGCTGACGCAAACCCAGGCAGAGCTGGAGAGGACGAGAGCGGAGGCAAGGGGCGGAGCAGCAGAGGACGGCCTTAATGATGGTGCAGATGCAAGCAGCAGTAGCGGTAAGTAATTGAAAGTACCGTAGTTAAATTTCACAGCACTTCAATAACATATATCTTCTAATATTTTGCAATGTCAGGCTCTTGCTCGACATAGCGGTCAGGATATTGAGATTCCTACGCTTCTACTGCAGCAGACACCAGAGCAGGTGATAAACTCTTTAATATCAGTTCAGCCTCCCTTTAGTTTCAGTTTCAATTTATTAGCAATCTGCTCGGCCTCTCTCTATTAGCAATCAGGTCTAACAAATTCAAAGCACTGCCTAACTATTTTAGTTTCAGTTTGGGCATTCTAATTAAAGTTCAGTTCAATTTGGGCACTATATGTTTCATATTCACATCTAGGGCAGATTCCGTCTTTAAAATCATGAAAAATGAAATAAGAACATAATTTGTTCTACTATCAAATCATTCATTCTTTCATGGTGAAATGGTATTTTATTTTTGCCATAATCTCAATCTGTTCATATACTTTACCTCCATGCTTTAGGATTGGAAGGTAATCTTTAGGATCGGGAGATTGAGAAGTGAATGAATGTATTGTACATGGTTGGAAATATATGGAAGTCCTCTAAAACTAAACTTTTGTATGTATTGTTTCTTCTGCAGGGTTCGCGAACGCGCCGAGAGGATCCCGGAGGTAGTGGAGGGGCTAGCGTGTAGCCCGATATTGAAATTGTGTTTTTCTTGATGTTTGTATACTATTTTGAAACTGTCTGCTATATATGTCTATATATGTGTATATGTTTGCCTGTTCTGTGTTCCGCCATCGAGTGAGGTAGTCAGTTTCTGTTTTTAAAAAAAATCAAAAAGTTTACTTACGTCGGCTATGGCCTTGCCGACGTAAGTTAGCCCAGTTTAACTTACGTCGGACAGACCATACCGACGTAAGTTAAACCACTTAACTTACGTCGGTCAGACCATACCGACGTAACTTAAACCACTTAACTTACGTCGGTTTGGAACAACCGACGTAAGTTAGAGCACTTAACTTACGTCGGTCTGCAGCAACCGACGTAAGTACTCCGGCCCAGCCCACGGCCCATCCCGGTACGTGACTTACGTCGGTTGCTGCGGACCGACATAATCAAGGTAACTTACGTCGGTGGCCGACGTAAGATACCTTAATTACGTCCAAACCGCTACGTCGGCCAATCGCCGACGTAATTAAGTAAAAACCGACGTAATTAAGTTACTTACGTCAGTTTAGGCCTTAATTACATCGGCTTTAGCCGACATAATTGATCAATATTCCTCTAGTGGATGCTTTCTACGGGCACGCGCTTACTCCTAGCAATACTAGGACGACTCCCGCCAAGAGCCTATGGCATAGCCTAACATGGAGGATTACGAAGGACAGATAGGGCTGTCACCACCTACTGCCTACCTCTTCAATCCGTGGGTCTACGAGATATTCACTAATGATTTATAACTTAAGCACCATGCTTACGTTCTAAATCACTACTCTAGTTGTTTCGAACACAAAGCTACAACTAGAGCCTCTAATGAACTAAAGCAGTGAACCCACAAGTAACTACTTGTGCAAACTACTAAGAATAAAATATCAAACTTTTATTTAATTCACAAAGGCTTACTTGATTGAGTAAAATCTTTGTAGGGGTACAAGTGTAGAAGAGGGACTTGACAAGCCCAAGCCCCCTTCTCCTAGAGTCTTCACCACACTCTCCTTCTACTTTGGTAGCCTCTAGGACTACTCTAAACCTTTGGAGTGTAGCACTATTCTCAACTTTTGGTGTGTGTGAGAAGTGAGGTGAGGGGGTCTATTTATATGTGGAGAAGGGTTGGTTCCCACCACAATTAACGCGCGAATCAGTCACCATTGACTCCAGGGAGTCGGGAGGAGCCAACATGTGTCATTTGACCGAGTTTGGCGCTTGGAAGAGGTCGGCCGAACCCCTGGTTCGGCCGACCTGGTTAAGGCTCCCCTCGAGGAGTGCTTCCTCGAAGTGGCTTCCAGTTGGGCCCCCTTGATATATATGGGTGTAACACCATTGGATCTCC
This sequence comes from Tuctoria greenei, assembly GCA_036927565.1. Taxonomy (NCBI): domain Eukaryota; kingdom Viridiplantae; phylum Streptophyta; class Magnoliopsida; order Poales; family Poaceae; genus Tuctoria; species Tuctoria greenei. Next base: position 104,296,854 of record JAYESD010000003.1, on the reverse strand, counting down.
TCATATTCTTCTGTTTGTGGGCCATTTGATCCATGTGTTGCCACGTGTCATCTCCTGATTCGTTGAAATCCATTTTCATGGATTCATCCCTGCATGTTTTGGTATTTTTGGTAATAATTCACCTGCATACAAATAGACACCAACACTTGTGGAATTGGGTTAGTGTATAGCCCTACCACTATGTTTTGTGTTTCTTTTATACACATTAGGAGGTGAATTGATGGTCAAAATATGGTACTTAATGACCGTCAACAGTTGTGACTCCAGCTGTACGATCCCCACGGATCCGAAGGAAGCCAGAAGGAGTCGGCATCTTCAATACCTAATAGCTGTAGTGAGCTACGGTCATGAACCTATATAGGGCTGGCCTGCCTAAGATGGCGTTGAAGGGAAGGCTGATGTGTGCTACGTCGAAAACCAGTTTCTCAGACCTATAATTGTCCTGAGTCCCGAAGGTCACCAAGAGTATAATTGATCCGAGAGGAGTGATAGCTCCGGGACCTAACGCGGAGAAAGGACGTTAGAGACAAAGGTTCGAGAAGCTAAGCTGGAGCTTCACGAACGCTGCATAGCTGAGGAGGTTGAGCACCGCACCTCCATCCACCAGGACATGGTAGAGCTGGATGTTGTTCATGGTAGGAGAAACCATCAGGGGTAACTGAAAAGCACCGGTCATGTACTTCGAGCAATCCAAAGCATCGAAAGTCATGGCAGTGTCCATCCACTTCCGATGAGGTTTTTCCTTAGCAGTGGAAGCTATGGCAACCATCTCCCGACGCATCATCTTGATGATACGCCAGGAGATAATATCCCAGGACCCTCCATATATCATATGGAGAGACTTCCGATGCTCATTGTCAGAGACGTCAGAGTCATCATCGACGATATTGTAGACGACCTTCAGGACCTTCTTTGGGTCCTAAAGACCTAGCTCCAGATTAGCCGGAGCTTTGTCAACCTTCTGTTTCCCTTCCTGTTGGCGGAAAGGGGCTATTCTTGGCACTCATTGCTTTGTTCAATGAGCCGCCGGACCTCGCGACAGTCTTTGAGGTTGTGGGTGTTCGTCTTGTGGATCGGACACCACATCTTCTCTCAGTCACCAGGAGCTGCAGCTGCAGCTGCAGCAGTAGGTGTGTCAGCCGATGTTACTTTCTTGTTGTTGGACTTCTTCTTCTCTTCTCCACTACCGGAGGCAACAGCTTTATCCTTGGAGGAGGATTTACAAGCCTCTAGAGCTGGTTTGAAGTGCATCTCCCAGCGCTTTGCAACCCTAGAAATTTGTCAGCTAGGCTGAAGAGCTTCGTGACGTTGCTAACTTCTCTTGTTGCCAACTTATCCATCATATTCTTATCTCTAACTTTCTATCGAAATGCAACAATGACAAAGGTGTTGGAGATTGAATGTATAGTGTTCCGAACTTGAGAAAACCGCTGGATGAATGATCGCAAGAATTCTCCTGCCTTCTATTGTGCAGTGAACATATCCAATTCTGTGCAAGGTCGGGTGTAGGAACTTCTGAAGTCTGCAGTGAACTGGCAGCATAGTTCCCCCAAATGTAGATGGAGCTAGGAGGAAGATTCATGAACCAGGACCTTGTTGTCCCAGTTAGAGCCACTAGAAAGTAGTTGGCCATCACGGCCTCATTGCCTCCGGCCACGAGGATGGCGGTAGAGTGGATCTGGAGGAACTCGACAGGGTTCACAGTCCCGTCATACTTCTCCAGCTGATGAGGTCAGAACTTCGAAGGCCATTCCACCATGAGAAGATGCATGGCAAGGGCTGAACAGCCCCCTACTCCCAAGGGAGAAGGGTTTTCGCGAGCAGCTTGCCTCTCACGAGCGTGCTCCAAGAGGATGCAGCCATCCTGCCTCATGTACCAGCGGTCAAGCTGCGACCGGAGATCATGAGTTGAGAGCCTTGACGCCGTATGAGTACGGCGTGCCCCGGAGGCAGTGATGTCACTTGCCGGGAGGGTGCACGCCTCCTGTGCTATGACGCTTGAGGACCAAGTCTGCCAGACAAGGTCCTCTTTCTTGAAGGTGCCTGCGCAGCAGGGTGCGAACCTTGGTTATTGATAGCATTGGCTACAGCTGCAACCAAATGATCCACATCATTGTGTCGTTGCTCCATAGTGACCTGAGGAGCTCCAAGCGCTTGAGGACGCTGGAGAAGAGTATGCGCTGCGTTCAACGCGTTCTCAGGGTTGTTCATCGATGCAGTGACAGACACGAACACACCATCATGCTGCGACGGTGGAGGTGGTGGTGGAATAACACTCGCTGAGACAACACTGTTGGCCGGCTGCGGCACATTGGAGGGATTTCCTCCAGCGGGCTGCTCAGCGTGGCCGTTGGACGATGCTGTGGCGGAATTCACCATTTCAAAATCTCAGGCACCCCTAACTGGTGCGCCATATGTCCAAGTGTAGACTAAGACACTTCGCCCAGTACTACTAAAAGTAGTCCGTAGAGGTTCGTATTCGGTTGGGGCACACGTAAGATTATGAACGAGATGGAGACACTGAGGGTTTTTAAGTGGTTCGGGCTGCCTGAGCTTAATACCCTACTCCACGAGGAGGTTGATGAGTTTGTGTGCATAGTATGAGTGTGAACTTGCTTGGCCCTTCTATCGTAGTGCAACCCTTTATAAGCTAAGGATTTGCCGTTACATGGTTCGCCTGGCCTAAAAGGTGACCCTGGCTGTCATTAATCACCTATACATGATCTACATGTATAAACTGTGATTAATAGTGTGATAACACTCCTTAATAGTGGTGTTACTGGGCTTGATAGTCCTCTGATCGTGTGTCAATAATGCTGAATTAATGACACGTTAATCGGGTCTTGTAACGGGTGTTTAAATAGCCTCTTGAATGTTCATGCCATTAGAGCTCCACCAGTCATCCCGTTACGGGTTTAGATCTGGAGGCTCGACACGTGGCAGCTCTGGAGCTTCCCTCTGTATGAAAGCAGGTCAAGAGCTGCTAAACATGTTGCAGCATCGAATCTTCCCTCTACTGGGGGTTAGGTTCGGTGTCACTGGACAGGTGTGACTGGAGCTTCTCTATGGAGGGAGTTAGGTCCATCCTTGCGATACATGTGGCAGCGCTGGAGCTACCCAACCAAGGGAAGGAGATCAAGTGCGGCGGGACACGTGGATCCTTCGGAAGTCTTCAACTCGAATAGGTGGGACCTCGTAGTTTTAATTACGGTAAACATGGGTATCTGGTATCCAGGGTACCGACACTATCAATGTAGCATTTCCCCTCTAAGAGTATTCCCAAAGGGTGTCATTTAAATAATCTCAATGAAAGGCTAGATGGAAGCAAAGCAATCATCAAGTGAAGAGGCCAGGTTGTCCTAGGTAGGGTTCTAGCATGGAGGGATAAAAGATAATTGGAGTAGTGTGAACCATACAAGAGCATTCTATCCTAAGAGGATAAATGATGTAAAGAGGGATTAGGCTAAGGGTTAGGTAGATACTCCTACTATGCTTCTAATATACATAAACATAGCCTAAGTTTGTTAGTAATGATTATATCAATTATGAATTCTCATGCTAAGTGGATTAACACATCGGGCATGGGTTTACCCTTAGCAATAATAGGACAACTCCCACCAAGAGCCTGTAGCATAGCCGAACGTAGAGGATTACAAAGGATAGATAGGGCTGTCACCACCTACTGCCTACCTCTTTAATCTGTGGGTCTACGAGACATTCAACGCTACTTTATGTCCTAGCACCATGCTAGCATATTAAGTAATTACTTTAAGAGCCTAGGCACAAGACATCCTAAGGCAATGAACTAAATCATCATTGAACCAATGTTAATTTATAGCATAAGTGATTCATATCAACATAATCATGTCATAGCTAACTAGATTATAGTGGAGGTTTGTATTGTTTATGACGATATAATGAGAATGGTATAGCCTAATCATAAATACTACTGCTACCACATACATGGAATCCACAATCAAACAAGAAATGTTTCATCCAAGTATATGAACAATAAAAGACTAAAGACAACATCTTTATTAAGAGCAAAGTCACAAATACAAATAGGAATATAAGAGCCATACCTTTGCCAATTATGAATTGGGAAGAGACTCCTTCTACTCCTCTCCTACTTGGACTATGGACTAGAGACTCTCCTCTCTATAGCCTATACTGCTATAAACCTGTGGAGAATAGTGGACACAATAGATGAATACTCAAGTGGTGTGTGCTGAAGTGAGGGGTGAGGAGTCCTATTTATAGCTTGGAGAAGGGTCGATTCCGACCACTAAAAGATCGCAAATCAGTATTCATCATCACTAGGGCACCACAGGGAGTCCAAACGTAGAAGTTGACCGAGTTTGCGCCAAGAAGAGTTCAGCCAAACCCCCTAGTCGGTCGAATAGGAAGTTGGACCATTTCCTGTGTGCTTGCCCGGGGTGACTTCCAGGTGGGTCCCTTTGACTGATATTTGTGCTACACTGTTGGATGGCCTCGAATACTTCTGTTTGTGGGCCATATGATCCATGTGGTGCCACATGTCATTGCTTGGTTGGCTAGAATGGTATTTTATAGGATCAATCCCCTTGTTTCACTTCAATTCTGCATAAAATACTTGCAACCACAATTTTCTCCAAGGACAAGTGAAAATAGGTTAAATAGAAAGGTGATGTGTGCAAAAAATGATATTTTCTTCACACAATTGAGTTATAATGATGGGTGAAATTGGTATATAACAGACGTCAACACTGCCACTAAAAGCGACTGAATCAGTCACCACTGACTTCTTCAAGCCGAGAGGAGCCAACACATGGAAGCTGACCGAGTTTGGCACCAGGAAGAGGTCGACCGAACCACCAAATCGGCCGACCTGGTCTCGGCTCCAAACGGCCTATGCTTTCTCTAGGTGGCTTCCAGGTGGGTCCCATTAACTGATATAGGGTGTACATCGTTGGATGGCATCGAATACTTCTATTTGTGGGCCAGTTGATCCATGTGGTGCCACATGTCAATGGTCGATTCGCTGGCATGATACTTTATAGGATTGCCCCTCTTTTACCTCATTTCCTGCAATAATTTCCGGCATGCACTATTTCTCCAAGGATAAGTGGAAATAGGTTAAATAGAAAGTTGATGTGTGCAAGAAATGTCAATTCCTTCATGTAATTGAGCTATATTGACGGGTGAAATTGGTATATAACAACCATCAACAAACTCCCCCAGGCTTATCCTTTTCTCATCCCAAGAGAAGTCATGGCTTTAGGTTGATGATCAGGAGTTGCTACAATGATCTAATTTTGACAAGTACCATGTGCTCAATAGAATACTCTACTGTGACACCCGGTTCTGAAAATGAACCAAGTGCAGTATATGTGTGCCCAGGATGTTAAACACACGTACACAAGTGCATTACAAACGATATACAGATAATTACCACAAGACAAGATTAATTAACCACATTTATTACACAATTCATAATATCCTTGAATACAAGCTCTAATGAATATTAATGACAAGTTTGAACTAATGCAGCGGAAGAAAACTAATTAAGCAAACTAAGCAAAAGGGGTAGCGCAGCTCCAACACTCCGCATGCAAAGCTAACGGCAGACATGACCTAGAACTCTTCATTATCATCATGAAACTCCCAATCCTGACCTGCAACTATTGGTCGGGGAATTTCAAGTGTGGGAAAGTATGACATGTAGCTGATACAAATGACGAGTATAATAATGGCTAAGTGCTAAAAAGTACATTAAAACATTTGACAAATAATATATTATATATATGTGAAGTAAACCGATCATAAACCATGTAATCATCATAATACCAGTCCAAATTCATTACCGTCATCCATATTCCAGATTTCTCATTACCAATAACCATAATCAATATCAGAATTTAATCCATAATCATCCATAACCATATCACCAACCATAACTAGTACTAAACCAAAACCAAACCATCCCAAATCCTTCTAATCATGTGAGGGTCCAGGTTGCTCATAACCGGGAGCACGGCTATCATGATAGTTTTAAGACACTCTCTGCAGAGGTTGTACCGCTTTACCCACGTGTTTTTTGATTTCATCACCTTTCGATGACTATAGAATCTCAATTATGCCGTTTCAGACTTCCTTAGGTGCGTGGCCAAGAGATCACAAAATATCCTTTACAAAGGGATTACTATCCTATTTAGACCCCACCGTGGTTTCACTGGTGGCAATGTCTCCAACTTAGCATATCTTCAACCAATGGCCTCCTCTTGAGCCATTCGGACCCCTGGGTAGTCCCAACAATCATCAACAAACCCAATCTGACTAGCCCTTCCCCGAGCATCCTTGATGGTCCAAATAGCACTAGCAAAGCCCTAATTAATCAGCTACACCGCACCCATACTTGGCCTCATGGTAGCACTGTAAATCCTGGATGGTCGCTCCACGAACTGGTCCTTAGATCAAAAGCAAGCAAACCACCATAACATCCAACCCATCCACATACCAAGCTTGCTTAGATCACCCATTACCATATCATATAAACCAATTCATATTAATCATAATCTCCTGGGTGCATAATTAAGTTAAGTGGTATAGTTGTCTTCCAATCCCAATTAACTAAGCGAAGCAAAAAGGGTAAAAAGCCATCCTGACTCTGTACCATAAGTTTATGGTGACAAGGGTGGTCATACAACACTAGTAAACTTCCTATCATAGGATTCCCATCAAATTGACACAAGCATGCAATTTTGTAAACAAAACATTTATTTCAAAATAGGATCAATATGTTCAAGGACACTTGCCTTGCTCTTGGGAATGGTTCGGGTCAAAGCCTTCAAACTCTTGGTGCTGGAGATCCTCCGCGGCACTCTCTAGCGCAAATCCATCTAATCCGCACAATAAACATACGAGACAAGAAACACAATCAAAGAGTGCACAAATATTACTCAATATGACATGACATGCATGATTAATGCAAATGCAAGGTGGAACTTGTTAATGAGTTCCTTTTAATGTTTACTATCTAGTTCTAATAGCTTCTAACAAGTTTATACATGATTGTATTTGATTCGATCTAATTTCTGAATTAATTCAACACAATTTAACCAGGAAAATTGGACTAGTCTGCTAGGGACCGGACAAGTCCGCACTTCGTAGGAACAACAATTAGGGTTTTCTAGATCGACGTGAATTTGGAGATTTTGGGTTGAATTCTCGTAAGGAAAAGGAAGTAGAAGGTATACCTGGTGTTTAGAACTCCAATGAATCAAGCATCTTGGAGGCAACACTTGGATCTTGATGATCTTGGGTTGATGAAGAACTTGGTGGTGAATTGTTGATGAAGAGCGCGAACTTGGTGGAGATATTGGTCCTCTTTCGTTTCCTCCTCTTCTTCTTGTTCTAGATCTCTTTCTCCCTCCTTGGTGGCAGCTAATCACGAGCTAGGGTTTGGGTGTGGTGGAAAAATGGCAAATAGATGTCAAGTCAAGGGGTGGTGTTGTTTATATAGAGGTGGAGGCTAGGGTTGGATGGATTTTGAGTTTGAGTTGAGTAGGGGTCGGTTTAGAGTCCCACATGGGCTCTAAAAGAGTTAGGCACGACGTCCTTAGGCCCACTTAACGTAAAACCCAAGAAAAGTCATGAAACAAAAGATCAACTCACAGTCACGATTTATCAAACAAGTCCGAAAAGGGGTCGAACAAGTCTGAAGTTGAACAGAGAGATATCGGACAAGTCCGAACTTATCGAGAGGGGAAAAATAGACAAGTCTGGCCAAAAATCGGACAAGTCCGACTTCGTCAGATGGAAAAATGGACAAGTCCGCTAGAACACCGGACTAGTCCAGAAAAGTCCAGGGACTTAACAAAATTTTCAAGGAATTGGAACACTGAACTAGTCCGCACAGGACCAGACAAGTCCGATAGTGTCCAGAGGGAAAAACAGACTAGTATGCAGAAAAACGGACAAGTCCGAGTGAGGTCAGAGAGAAATCGTACTAGTCCGCACCAAAATCGGACTAGTCCACACTTCCTAGAATTCTTAAGTGCGGTTTTGCTTCTAATTCATTTTAAACATGTTCATTTTTATGTGGATTAATGTTAAACATGTATACGAATGTATGCAATGCATGATGAATGAAAATGAGGGTGTTACATCTACCCAATATTGCTAAAATTTGCATGGTACTTCACCCATCTCAAGTTATTATGGAGCTTATGCCATCTCCTATTCATGGGTGGTTGAAAGATAGAACAACAAATGGACCACACATACCCTAGAAATCAAGTTCCACTCAAATTTCGGAGAGTTTACTTTAGATTTTTCAGTACCTCAATTTGATTCCATCAGTCTCTCCTTTATGTGTAAAGGAAATATGTCCTCACCAAGACATTTTTCCTAAATTCATCCTACCACTAAATAAGGCTTGTATATGGAGCTTGGTAGGGAATATAGTAGGCATATTTGAAGCACATCATATTGCTAAGTCAAAAAAGCAAGCCTTAGGAGAAATCAATTCAAAACTATTTGATTCAAGACTTGTTCATGTGTGATGGAATGGAGGTGGATGTGGATATTTGAGATGACTCCTTTTTAAGTGGACTCTCTTATTTTGCAGGAATGAAACATGGCTACTTTTCTTTCTCTCTCTTTTCTTTCTCATGCTTTTGAAGTACGCATGCATTTTCTTTTTCTTTTTCTTGTAGCCATGTCTTCTACTCCCTTTTTATGCAAGAAATTTTGGAGAGAGTACTAAGCATGAATGGTATTGAGTTCCTCTTTTTATTGTAGAATGGTGGTATGATAGAATTTTGCTTACTTCTAGTGTAGAAGTATAACATTTGTAAAAGAAGTATTGAATTCAAAAAGTAATGAATGAAATCTCACATAGGTCTATACTAGTTTGACAAAGCGCAATGTGAAGACTAATAGCATACGCATAAGGGGTATCAATGTAATATATCATATGGATTTGGTAGGTATTTCCAATCAAATGAGAGTAACTCAAATCTTTTAAGAATTTTCTTCGGAAATCTAAGTTTCAGTTTTAAACAAGGAATATCATCCTTATCACTACATCATATCTCACAACAATTTAAAATGGATTAAGCTTGTGCCACCCACAATTTCAGAATCAAGGCAAAAGCAATTTTAGCCAATGAGAGCAATATGTTGGAGAGTAGTAAGTTGTAACTAGGGACTTAGGAAAATTAAAACAGATCAACTATTCACCATTTCATCTATGTGAATTCCATGTCATTATTACCACACATATTTATTTTATTTTAAAACAAATCTACTCTACTTATTATTTGTATATTTTTTCTTTTTTATATGCAAGGTGGATGATGGTTGAATGGAAAATAAATATGCCAAGTGGTTGATACAATTTACCTCAAGTAGGGGTCCTCCCCCAAGCTTGTTCTTCACTCACCTCCATGATGGGGGTTGAACCCTTGATGATGGAAGTATGCCGCGACATCGGCTTGTTAGTTGTAGCGTGGAGTTGATGGTGGTGAATTGGGCATCCATGTGTTGTTGCCAGTCTTGGTTACCTTGGACATGCCCTTGGAGAGTGTTGTAGATGTCACTCGTTCTAACTTCAAGGTCTTCCATACGTCTAGTTAGATCCGTCATTCCTTGGCTATAGTCACGATGACATCTAACCAAAGAGGAACGCCATCTTCTCATGGATGTTTGAGGCAAGCTGCTAGAGTTTGAAGTGGATAGAGGTGGCTCCCATGCAGCACCCGACCATCCATGCCAAGACAGACCTTCGGTATCATACGACGAAGGTTGAGTCCATCCGGTGCATCACCCATTGGGTCCTCTTCCTCTTCGTACTCATGGACCATGGAGGTTATCGAAAGCATGGCCGCTCTCATTGCACGGCTTCTAGTTACCTTGCCAGAGACATTACTTTTTCAGGCTTCCTTGATGGGAAGAAGGTCAATGGTTAGACTTAAGCATTTGTACAAATGAAAATCCGGGTTAGGTAACCGAATTTCATTGACAAAGCCAGGATAATAAAACATCAAACAGCCATCCTGATTATGCTTAAGGGTATGTCCTTTCACTAAATAATCTTCATTAATTAATTCTCTTTCGTTTTCAGTATACTCAAATGAAGAATATTCTAGTGCTCCTACCCTAGTAGGAATACGGGTAATCAATGAAGTGCATTCAATTGGCCCGGTTCTTGGGATGAAATCTAACCATTGTGTCGTCATAGCAATATTTGGAGCAACTTTTATCTTTTTAACCATGGAAAATAATATTTTTAGCTCATCTTCACACACTACCCTTACATCTCCTCTAGGGAACATAGTCATAGCCACCTATCTATGCATGAAGCGTAAAATAGGGTTGTGCAAGTGGCTATCCCTAGGTGCACTACATCTGACCTCACTAGTGAATTCTTGCCAAAAACTTTGTTTGCTAAACTTAGGCAAAGTGTCTAAATCTAGCAAACAACGTTTATGGAAGCCTAGGATTTCATTTAATTCTTTCCATAGGATGTTATAATATTTTTGAAATAATCGAAAAAAATACCATCAAATCGTATTTTAAGGGTGCAAAGGAATTGTATGGAGAGAAGGCTTGAACCTTTCTCCTCTATGTGAGCAATGTTTTCCTATCCTAGTGCACGCCAAATGGAAAAGAATTCGGAATCCGTACCTATTTTGGAGATCAAATACGGATCAAAGCATTCGTATGAGAAAACTCATGATCTTGGAGGACCTTGCGTGCTTAATCTTCAACTTCACTTTGTATGTCGAGGTCATCATCATGGAGGAGTTGGTGTGGGTTGCTCCTCTCACCCATGGGAGTGTCCTCACATACAATCCTCCTCCATGAAAAATGGTGTAGCAACAGAAGAGGGACGTGCACTTGAGTATCCACCATGGCTTGAGGTTGCAACTTCTTTCCAAGCAACCTCTTCATTCCTTTCATGGCCACAACAAGCAAGAACACAACAAAGCAAAAACTAGAAAGAGGTGATGTTAGTGAAAGCAAAACCACCGACGAATTTTCCCTTGAAGAGCTTGAGAACAAATTGCAAGTGCAAACAAAAGCAACTTTTTTGTTTGGATTTGAGCAAGAGTGCTTCAATGAAGAGCAAGAAAAACAATGTGAGCAAAGAGTGACCTTGGGGAGGTGTGAAATGAGGTGAAGTGAGAAGAGGAGTGCTCCTCATGCATGGGCACCATTTATAGTGTACACTCCCCAACTGTCACAAGGGAATAAAATGTAGCAATTGGTGGAGAGAGAGCCAAAATGGCACCCTTTCCCCATGTTGGCCGAACAGGGTGGTTGGTCGCACTGCAATGTGGGCTCCCCTGTTCTTTCTTTTGGCATGTGGCTTCCCATCGACTATGATATTAGCATGTTGGTGAATTACCACTTTTGCAGCTGAGAAAAATTGTTTTTTCGAATAAAAAATCTTTTTTTTCAAAACCCAACAATTTTATTTTTGTGAACAATAAACAAATTAAAATGATAGTTGAGAATGTAAGATTCTCAACTTGCTAAGAAAAACCACATAAGCAGTGGGGAAAAATCAATCTAAATGGGGAAACCAATTGAAGAGAAATGAAAAATCAAAGAAAGGATAACTACAAATTTAACCTATAGGCTTGGTCTCACCACCGTCCGATGAGATGGACATTCCTCCTTCTTCATTTATTGACATCCGGGCCTAGAGGGATGGGCTCAAACGGCTTGTCTTGCTTCTTTCGCCATTCCTTCTCTGGCGGCTTGGTGGACTTGGGCCTTTGGGGAGGCCCGGACTTTTCCGTCTTCTTGTGGTCTCGGCGTGGACGAAAAGACGTGTTCTCTGCATAAATCAATTTTCTCATGAATGCAATGAGCGGGTCCACCTTTGGAGGTGTGATTTCGACTCCTTGAGTGTGCTTAACATTAGACCCATACTTTATATGGATCATGGAGCATTGCTCCAACTTTGGGCGAAAGTTAAACTTCTCCTCCTTGCCATTGATAATGAAGTGGATTTCTCCATCTCACACATCTATGCGAGCCTTTTTGGTGCTAAGGAATGATTGCCCAAGGAATAGCAGCATATCCTTCTCGACATCCATGTCGAGCACCATGAAATCCACTTGTATGAAGCAATTCCAAATTTTCATTGAAACATCTTCAGTAATACCCGTCAGATAATGGACTGCAGAATCAACGAGTTGGAGTTGCATTTGTGTTGGAGTAAGCTCCATGAAGTTCAGCTGGTCGAAGACCACCTTGGGCATCACACTCACACTTGCTCCAAGGTCACAAAGTGCCTTGTCAAAATGGTGAGCCCCAATCGAGCAAGATATTGTAGGACATCCAGGGTCCTTTAGCTAGTTGCCTTCCCGTAGAGAAATCATGTTGACATTTTCCACATGAGGCTCGGGCTGTCTTGGCATCTTGCAATTCTCCACTAATGGAACAACGGCTGCCAGTTGAACCAACTGAGTTTCCAACATCTTGTTGAAGCTCAATTGATTCTTGATGGCCGAAGATAATCTTTCAATCTTGGCATTAATGCTTTCTAGGGTCTTGTCATTAGCCGACAACTTCATGGATAGAGCATCATTGATCTTCAGCTGGCTAATGGCAAGCTCTCTCCAGTTGGGATGATTTCCATTATCGCCGTTGTTGTTGTACCGTCCTTGAAAGAATGGGCGTGGTTGTCCCCGCCCTTGACCTCCTAGATGATAGCCATTGTTGTTCCCATTGTTGGCTACGTATAGGACATCTTCAAGGGCTTCTGGATAGTCATTGCCCAAATGGCCCATGTTGCCACATTCTTCACAAGTGATGTGAGAGTCTAGGGCATAAGCATTGCCACATACGTCTCCATTAGCTTGTCCATCTATCTTCTTCATAAGGAGGTCCAATATGGCAGCGATCATGTCCACCTCCTTCAAGGTGTGCATGCCTCGCTTGTGGGTATGGAGACGCTTGTCGCTCCAACCCATGTTTGACACCATCTTCTCAATCAACTATTTGGCTTTCGACACCGTCAATGAGAAGAAGGCACCTTCAGCAGCAGCGTCAACATGGTCACGGGCGGAAGGGATCAGACCATTGTAGAAGATTTGGACAATGAGAAAATCATCCAGCCCATGGTGAGGGTAGGCCAGGAAGTACTCCTAAAGCCTTTCCCAAGCCTCGGGAATAATTTCCTTAGCGTCTTGCTAGAAGCTGGAAATCCTTCAACGTAGGGCATTGGTCTTGCCCAACAGAAAGAACATAGCGAGGAAGGTTGTAGAACACTTCTCCCAAGTGTCTACAGCACTTCGGTTCGCGTAGAACCACTGTTTGGCTCTCCCAAGAAAAGAGAACGAAACACTCTATGAAGGACGGCATTAGGAGATATGTCTGATCTTAAAAGTGTTACAGATCTCAAGGAACTGTTGCAGCTGAGCACTTGCATCCTCGTTAGCCTTCCCAATAACGGGTTGGCATGCACCATAGTGATTAGGCCAGTCTTGATTTCGAAGATCACGTCTCCCGTGTTAACAGTGAACCCAAAAGGCACATTGTTTGTAGTGGGATCCAAAAACTCACGAAGGGTCTTCTGGGCCATTGGTGTTTCGGTTGTTGGTGCATTTGCACTGGCTTGCTTTGCCACTCGAAGCCTCTGAGGAGTAACGACACGAGGTCGATCTCTCAGAAGGGATTCTGGATCTTCAACAAAGTTTTCCAGCACATGGAAACCAGACATACACTACCCTATTTTCACATAAAATGCTAAACAAGAAGGGTTATCCTACTAAAACCTACCCAGGATCCTATCCTATTCACTAAATCATGCAATACTTCGGCTGCCTTCCCCGGCAACGACACCAGAAATGCTTGTTGATAGTTCTTGAGTAAAACTAACAAATCATCCCTTGCAATGGTGCTAGAAATACTTGTTCATGGTTACTAATGTCACAGATATAAATCCGCAAGCGCACGGAAGCTATCGATGTAGCATTTCCCCTTTAGGAGTATTACCAAGGGTGTCATTTATATTCTCCCAAAGGAAGCCTAGGTGGAAGCAAAGCAATCATCAAATGAAGAGGACAGTTTGGTCTAGGTAGGGTTCTATAAAGGATGGGTAAATGATAGTTTGGAGGTAGTGTGACACACACAAGAGCATTCAATCCTATAGGGGGGTAAATGAGGTAAAGAGGGACTAGGATAAGAGTTAGGTAGATACTCCTACTGTGCTTCTAGTATATACATAGCCTATGTTCGTTACTAATCATCATATTGATTATGAATTCTCATGCTAAATTGATTAACACATCGAGCACGGGTTTATCCCTAGGAACACTAGGATGACTCCCGCCAAGAGCCTGTGGCATAGCCGAACGTGGAGTATTACAAAGGACAGATAGGGCTGTCACCACCTACTGCATACCTCTTCCATCGGTGGGTCTACAAGACATTCAACACTACTTATCTATCCTAGCACCATGCTAGAATATTAAGTAATTACCTTAAGAGCCTAAGAACAAGCCATCCTAAGGCAATGAACTAAACATTATTGAATCAATGTTTATACATAGCATAAGTGATTCATATTAACATAATCATAGCACAGCTAAATACACTATAGTGGGGGTTTGTAGTGTTTATGATGGTATAATGAGAATGATATAGCATAATCATAAATACTACTCATACCGCATATATGGAATCCACAATCAAACAAGAAACGCTTCATCCGAGGATATGAACAATAGAAGACCAAAGATAACATTTTATTTAGAGCAAAGTCAGGAATACAAATAGGAATATTAGAGCCATACCTTTCCCAATTAGGAATTGGGAAGAGATTCCTTCTACTCCTCTCCTACTGGGACTATGGACTAGAGGTTCTCCTCTCTACGCCCTAAACTCCTCTATACCTATGGAGAGTAGTGGATACAATGGAATAAATACTCAAGTGGTGTTAGTGTGAAGTGAGGGTAGGGATTCCTATTTAAGTTTTGAGAAGGGTCACTTCCCGCCACCAAACACATGCGAATCAGTCACCACTGACTTCTTCAAGCCGGGAGGAACCAACATGTGCAATCTAACCGAGTTTGGCACCAGGAAGAAGTAGGCAAAACCACAAGGTTTGCCAACCTGGTCTTGGATCCAAACGACATGTGCTTTCTCTAAGTGGCTCCCATTGACTGATATAGGGTGTACACTGTTGGATGGCCTCGGATACTTCTGTTTGTTGGCCATTTGATCCATATGGTGCCACATGTCGATGCTTGATTGGCTGGGATGATATTTTCTAGGATTGCTCCCCCTCCTTTACCTCATTTCCTACAATAATTCCCTGTAGTAGGTATATTTGCAACACATAATACTGCTAAGTCAAAAAGCAAGCCTTAGGAGAAGTCAATTCAAAACTATTTGATTCAAGACTTGTGCACGTGTGATATAATGGAGGTGAATGTGGATATTTGAGATGACTCCTTTTTTAGTGGACTCTCTTATTTTGCAGGGATGAAACATGGCTACTTTTCTTTCTCTCTCTTTTTTTTCTCGTGCTTTTGAAGTAAGCATGCATTTTCAAAATGGAGATTTGGAAGCCCCTGTCATCATAAATGACAAGCTATTAGATGAAGAAACACTCAAACTCATACCCATGTTAGAAAAGAATAGGACTGTTTTGGGCTACTCACTTCAAGATATCAAGGGCATCAACCCTGCTCTTTACACCCATCGCATTCCCATTGACCCCGGGAGTTACACTCACGGGGGCCTCAACGGCGGTTGAATAATGCGATGCGTGAGGTTGTCAAGAAGGAGGTCCTAAAACTCCTTCATGCCGGGATGACTTATCTTGTGCCTCATAGTGAGTGGGTCAGTCCAGTCCAAGTAGTGCCAAAGAAGAGAGGAATGATGGTAGTTTAAAATGAGAAGAATGAATTAATTCCTCAACAAACCGTCACAGGATGGAGGATGTGCATAGACCACCAAAAACTCATCAAGGCAACTAGGCAGGATCATTTTCCACTACCCTTCATTGATGAGATGTTGAAACCATTGACAAAACACTCCTCCTGTTTTCTTAATGGATATTCGGGCTGTCACCAAATTCCCATCCATCCCCGCGATCAAACTACGACCACATTCACATGTCCATATGGGACATATGCCTACCAGCAAATGTCTTTTTGACTGTGTAATGCACCTTCCTCATTTCAAAGGTCCATGATGTCTATCTTTTATGATATGATTGAAGAAATCATGGAAGTTTTCATGGATGTCTTCTCCATCTATGAAAAACTTTTGATCATTGTTTGGAAAATTTAGACAAGGTCTTACAAAGATGGCAAGAGAAGGACCTGGTGCTTAATTGGGAGAAGTGCCACATTATGGTCTGTGAAGGCATAGTTCTTGGACACTTAGTATCCAAGAGTGGGATAGAGTTGAACAAGGCAAAAGTTGAAGTAATTGAAAAACTTCCACCTCTTGTCAACATAAGGGGAATCCGCAACTTCCAAGGTCATGCAGGGTTCTATCGACGATTTATCAATAATGTCTCCAAAATTGCTAGACTCCTCACAAACCTATTAGCTAAAGATGCTCCCTTTTATTTCAATGAGTAGTGTCTTAAATCCTTTGATACACTAAAAAGCCAATTATTTTAGCTCCAACCATCTAACCCCCTGATTAGACACTTCCATTTGAAATCATGTATGCCAGCAATTTTGCTGTTGGTGTAGTCCTTTCCAAACTAAATATAAAAAGTTTCATGCCATAGCCTACGCTAGCAAGACTCTAACAGGAGCACAAGTCAATTATGCCACTACAGAAAAGGAGCTCCTGGCAGTGGTATTTGCTATCAATAAGTTTAGGTCCTATTTGGTTGCAGCCAAGGTCATAGTCTACACAAACCATGCAGCCTTGAAACTTTTGCTCACCAAAAATGATGCTAAAAAAAGGCTAATCCAATGGATTCTCCTACTCCAACAATTAGATTTGGAGATTAAGGATAAAAAGAAAGTGGAAAACTCCGTTGCGGATCATTTGTCACGTGTGGAAATCACACAACACATGGACATACCCATTAATGACTTCCTACATGATGATATTGATCAAGGTGACCAACTCTCACCCTTGGTACACGAATATCGTGAATTTTATGATCACGGGGCACATAACATCAGGGGAAACAAAAAGAAGCTCATTTATGAGAGTCGTAGACACCTGTGGGACGACTCATATCTCCATCGGGTATGTGCTGATGGCCTTTTTATAAGGTGTGCCCCCACAATCGAAGGCACAAAAATCATTGGAAAATGTCATGCTGGCCCCTATGGAGGTCATTACAGTGTTTACAGTACTCAGGCAAAAATCTGCCAAAGTGGATTCTGTTGGCCTTCTATCTATGAAGGTACCGAAGAATTCATTCGCCAATGTTGGAAATGCCAAAATCAAGTAGGAATCATTGCTCGTAATGCCATGCCCCTCACATATAATCTTCAAGTCGAATTATTCGATGTGTGGGGTCTTGACTTCATGGGACCTTTTACAAGGTCCAATTATTGGGAGAATATTCTGGTGGCCGTTGACTATGTGTCAAAACGGGTAGAGGCATTACCATACAGAAATGCTGACTCCAAGCAAGCTAGGAAAATGTTCCATGAGATTATTTTCCCAAGTTTTGGCACTCCACAAATATTCATAATTGATGGAGGGTCTCGCTTCATGGATAAGACCTTCCGGAGCTTTCTATGGGAGCTTGGAGTTCAGCATAATATTGCTACTCCCTACCACCAACAAACAAGCGGTCAGGCAAAATTTTCTAATAAGCAGATCAAAAATATTCTGCAAAAGACTATCATGGAAATGGGAAAGGGTTCTAGGAAGAAGCTAACCGACGCATTGTGGGCATATCAAACATAGAGCCATCACACTCCAAGATGGTGAAGGCCATCCTCAGTAATTGGCACTGTCTTAATATCCTCTTAGATTCCCATGAAGATATCAAACAGGAAGTTGACATGATAAATTAACTAATTTTCGCACAATTCTTCCAAATGTCACTTAAATCCTTGAAGTCCAATAAGTGATCCCATTAGAGAAGTCATCCATATGGCCCACGGAATCCAAAACATTCCCTCAGTGCTCCAACATCCTTCTAATTTAAACCTTGCCCAAGTCCCATCTTCTATCCTAGGGTGCTAGTTTTTTAGTTTCAACTTTTGTTCAGGCACCTCCATCTTTTTCAAATAAATAGAACTTATCGATTCAGCTAACACTGGTAAAGTTCCCTTTGTTTTATCATTGAATTTTTGTCCAATAAAGATTCTAGAAAACAAGTGCGGGGGAAGAGTTCCTTCACAATTTTGCGACGTACAGATTACACGCTTCACCCGAGAACACATCGCGAATAAACACACGAGACGACATGACAAAGTTGGGCACTAGAGGAGATAGGCAGGGCTCTGACGAGCCCCTAGCTCGGCCGGCCAATTGGTGGCCCCTCTCAGGTCCTTTTCGCTACACAGTGTCGATTCAAATCTCTTACCCTTTTCTCTTGGTGATTCAATGCAAATTGAGTTGAAAATTTTAACGCATTCACAAAAATCAAATTAAAATCAACTCAATTAAAACAAACAATGCAAATTGCTTAAATATGAGATTAGAATACCCTGTATTTTGATCTCACTACCATGTTTCTGGACCCCTATAATTGATTAGGACAACATGTCATCTAAATTTTTGATTGGTGTGATATGGTTAGTAAAATTAACCCATGGACAAACCCATCCTTGCTTGAAATTGATTTTGAATTTTGCACAATTTGAAGTCTTAAGGTTCTGCCTTGCTCTCTTATTGTATATTATATATTCACCAAGGCCATATGATACAATTGTTGGAAACCACATGCATATGCTACTTTGCACTTTCATTGAACGTTATCAAACTCTTGACCCTATTGAGTGAGTTGCATGAAAACTTTGATTAGGAAATTTCTTGTGCACTCCACCATACTCCATCATTCTCATCCATCCACCATCAAAAGATACTCCATGAGATTTTTACAAAATCCTCTATCATTAAAAGATGCATAAAAAGGAGTAGAAGACATAGCTATAAGAGCTCTCAAAAAAATTCAAAAAATCCAATAAGTAGCTATGCTTCATCCTTATACAAAAAAGAAAGTGATTAAATGGGAGTTACAATCACCATTAAGCATCCACCATCCACCCATAATATGTGCACAAGATTTTCCTATCCGTCCTTAGTAATTCTCCACGTTAAGCTATGGCATAGGCTCATTTCAAGAATCGTCTTGGTGTTGCCAAAGGTAAACCCGAGCTTGCAGCAAGCAGCAATCGTAGACCATTGTGGCCTAGATTTCAAACTATTGAATTCCTCTCAAATCCTTGCCTACCAAACAAATTGTGTGTCCTTGGAAGAACAAGATTAGGAGATCTCACACATGTTCATTGGATTCGATACCCTTGGGAATACTCTTAAAGGTGAAGTTCTACAATGGTATTTCCATGCGCTTGCGAACAATTCTGTTTTAATAAGAAATACCAAAAGATTGTCAAGCCAATAGAGAAGTATTTGGCACTACCTAGGCCTTAGACGCTCACATGATGTGTGAGGTTTGTGGCAGTGCGGGTTATATGGGGAGTGACTGCCTCAAGACCCGTGAGGATGCCTTGTACTTAGCCAACAATGGAACTTCAACAATAACTACAATTCGGGAGGACAAGGGTGGGGCCAACCACGCCCTTTCCTTCAAGGAGTCTACAAATACAACAATAGCAATGGAAATCAGCCTAACTGGATGGAACTTGCCTTTAGCTAACTCAAGATCAATGTTGTTTTATCCAAGAAGTTGTCAGAATAATGAAAAGACCCTGGAGAATATCAATGCCAATATTGAAGGATTAGCTTCTGCCTTCAACAACTAGTTGAGCTTCAACAAGATGTTGGAAAGTCAATTAGCTCAACTAATAGTCATTGTCCCTCTGTTGGAGAATGGAAAGATTTTGGGGAATCCTGAAGCTCCACTAGAAAATGTGTGTGTGATGGCTTGAGAGGTGGAAAGACCACTCGTGACCCCCTGTATCCCACTCAAGAGAAGAGAATATAATTGAGAATGGAAAGGAGGGAATCTCTTCTGACAAAGGACAGGTGAGAGAATGGCAAGGAAATATGAGCATACAACCTTCATGCCATTCCCTTAGAGAAATCAGAAGCCAACTGTGTATGAGCAATTCAATCATTCTTTTGAAGTCATCCAGAAGATCCATATCAATGTGCCCTTGATAGATGCGATGCACGTAACCACTTATGCTCTCTAGCTCGAGGACATATTGAACAACAAGAGACCATTACCAACCACAAAAATTGTCAATTTAACGAAGGATTGCAGTGCAGCCATCCTTAACATGCTTCTGAAAAAGAAGAAGGACCCAGGATGCCCCACTATATCCTGCTCAATTGGGACATAACACTTTGACAAGGCACTTTGTGACCTTAGTGCAAGTGTTAGTGTCATGCAAAAAGTGGTATTTGACATCCTCAACATCACCACATTATCTCCAACACCGATGTAGCTCCAGTTGGCCGACCCTTCGGTCTGTTACCCCGCGAGTATTGCCGAAGATGTGTCGATGAGAATTTGGATCTATTCCATACCTGTGGACTTTGTGGTGCTCAACATGAAGGTCAAAAAGGAAACTCCGCTCATTCTTGTGTGCCCTTTCCTTAGCACCACGAATGCTTGCATCGATGTGGGAGATGGTGAAATCCACTTCCATATCTGTGGAAAGGAGGAGAAGTTTGAATTTTTGCCAAGGAAAGAGCAATGCTCCATGATCATGATAAAAAATGACCGAATGTCAAACACATCAAGGAGGTCGAAGTGACACCACTTCATGTGGACACCCTAGTTGTATTCATGAGGAAGTTTATTTATGAAAAGTCTTCATCTTTTTGCCCACGCTGACATTTCAAGAAGATGGAGAAGTCCGGGCCGTCTGAACAGCACAAGTCCACTAACTCCAAATAAAGAATTGCAGAAGAAGCAAGGCATGCCATCCGAGTCTACTTCTCTGGGGTCGAATGCTAAAAATTGAATTTCATGAACACAAATGAATTCCATTTCATCGCATTTTGGATGAGACCTCACAAATAGATTAGTTTGGTAGTTATCTCATTTTTTAATTATCCATCGCATTTAAGTTTTACCATTTGGATTTTGCTTTTTCCACAACGTATTTGATTTTTCCATAGGGAGTTGAGAATTTTGTATTCTCAACTTAGATTTGCTTTCTTTGATTTTTGAAAAACAAAAATAAAAATATTGGATTTGGGGGAGTTTTATCTGAAAAATAATTTTTCGAAGCAAATTTATGGTCGATTCAACCAACAGCTAGAATTAGGTCCCATTTGGTATGATTTCAGATTCACACATAATCAAAAATAGTTCAATTTCAACCCAGAATTGGTTTCATACAGTAGAACAGAATCACTTTAGAACCGTTTGGTTAACATTTCTGTTTTAATAACAGTAGAAATAACAGAAAGGGTGCATTGACTCATTTACTCCTGTTTGTTTTGTGGATTTTCTTTATTTTCATTTGTGTTTACGTAATCATTTTGAATATTAAAAAATTTCCCTCTGGTCATCCCATCTTGTTTCATTTATTTTCCTTTTTTTCTTCCATTTTTTTCTCTAATTTTATTTCTTTTTCTTTTTTCCTTCCATTTTCTTTTTTTTTCTCTCCTAGTCTCTTCTTTCTGGAACCTTCCGTGGGAAGGTTGTGGTCTGGCAATCCATTTTCACCATGGGTGCTCGGGCTGGGTGGCAAACCTCGTAAATCTGCACGGGTGCCCGCCCTCGTTCCACCCAGCGGAGCACCTTTTTTGGTGATTTTACTCTAGTTCAATTTCTGGTTCCGATTATTCACGTTCTGACTCCACTATTTCACGTTTGGATGAGATTCCATTGATTCACTAGTGAATCGAAATCGATTCACCCATCCAAATGGGCCCTTATAGTCGTTGGGGGCCACTTGCCAAAAGAGGGACCAGGGGGCGCACCTCAAAGGGCCGCCGAGCTACCTAGTCGGTTGACTTACGGGGAGGGCCATTTTGTCTCTCCCTCCTCCAACGGCTATATTCTCTTTTCTCATGACCGTCTGGTGTACTACACTATTTATACATGCCTGGTGAGAGTTTTGTTTCATACTTCACTCCATTTTTACCTTCCCAACTCACTCACTTGCTCAAGAATTGTTTTGCTCTTTGTTTGAACACTTATCCTAATTTCCAAGCCAAAAAGATTTGCTTTCATCCGCATTTGCATTTGTATTTTCAAGTTGCTTTCAAGCTTGGCAAAACAACTCGTCAAAGGTTTTGTTTGGTTTTCTCTAACGTAACCTGCTTTGAGTTTTTTGTTGTTTGTTCTCACATTGTGTAGCCATGAAGAAAGGGATGGAAAGGCTGTTTGGGAAGAGGAAGGGAGCTTCATCAAGCTCAATCCATGGGAGAGACTCAAGCTCGCACCTCTCCTTCGAGCCTACACTAAGTCCACGATGGGGAGGTGTTCAAGACGATGTCCCAATGGAAGAAGGCGATGCTCCACTCCGCCTTCTCAACGACTACGACCTTGACTTGGAGCATGACATTGAATGACAAGCCTACAACCACCTCCGAGATCTTCAATTTGCTCACACAAAGACCTGTGATACAATGCTACTCTCAAAAATTGGTATGGATTCTAAATTCTTTCCCATTTGGCATGCAGTAGGTGTTGACGGCTGTTATACACCAACTTCACACATCAATATAACTCAATTATGTGAAGGAATTGTCATTTCTTGCACACATCACCATTCTATTTAACCTATTTCCACTAGTCTTTGGAGAAAGTAGTGCATGCTGGGATTCTATGCAGAAATGAAGTGAAACAAGGGGATGGATCCTATAAAATATCATTCCAGCCAATCAAGCAACGACACGTGGCACCACATGGATCAAATGGCCCACAAACAGAAGTATCTGAAGCTATCCAACGGTGTAGAGCCAATATCAGTCAATGGGACCCACCTGTCAGTCATCTGGAGGAAGCACACTGCAAAAGGGGCCAAGACCAGGTCGGCCGACCCCTCTAGTCGGCCAAATAGGTACTGGCACCTTTCTCGGTCAAACTACATGTGGAGGCTGCTCCTGGCTTGAAGAGGTCATGGGTGACTGATTCGCACATTTTTGGTGGCAGGAACCGACCCTTCTCCAATCTATATATAGGACCCCTCACCCCTCGCTTCAACAGACACCACTTGAGTATTTATCCTTTGTATTCACTACTCTCCATAGGTTTAGAGGAGTATAGGTTGTAGAGAGGAAAATCTCTAGTCCATAGTCCAAGTAGGAGAGGAGTAGAAGGAGTCTCTTCCCAATTGGGAAAGGTATGTCTCCCATATTCCTATTTGTATGTGTGACTTATTCATAATAAAGATGATATTTTAGTCCTCCATTATTCATGTACTTGGATGAAGTGTTTCTTGTTTGATTGTGGATTCCATGTATGTGGTAGGAATAGTATTTATGATTGTGCTATACCATTCTTATTACATTATCATAAACACTATAAACCTCCACCATATTCATATTTGACATAATCATTAGTCACTAACTTAGTCTATGTATATGTACATTAGAAGCATAGTAAGAGTCTCTACCTAGTTCTTAGCCTAATCCCTCTTTACCCCTTTTATTCCCTTAGAATTCCACCTAGCCTTCCTTTTGGAAAATATACATGACACCTTTTCGGAATACTCTTTAAAGGGGAAATGCTACGTCGATAGTTTTCGTGCGCTTGTGGATGTTCACTTGAGAATTAAAACCCACCAACAAGTATTTCTGGCACCACTGCTAGAGATCAATTGTTAGTAGTGCGTAGGAAATATAAACAAGCATTTCTGGCGCCGTTGCCGGGAAGACAGCTGATGTATTACATGATTGAGTGAATAGGATAGGACCCTGGTAGGTTTTAGTTGGATGACCCCTCTTTGTTTTTGCATTCTATGTGAAAATGGGGTCGTGTATATCTGGTTGGCCGGAAAGCTTTGTTGAAAATCCCGAATCCCTTCCGAGAGATCGACCTCGTGTCGTTACTCCTCAGAAGCTTCGAGCGGCAAAGCAAGCCAGCACAACCGCACCAACAACCGAAACGCTAATGGCCCAGAAGACCCTTCGTGAGTTTTTGGCTCTCTCTCTTAACATTGTGCCTGTTGGGCCCACTGTTAACACAGGAGACGTGAACTTCAAAATTAAGACTGTCCTGATCAC
This sequence comes from Tuctoria greenei, assembly GCA_036927565.1. Taxonomy (NCBI): domain Eukaryota; kingdom Viridiplantae; phylum Streptophyta; class Magnoliopsida; order Poales; family Poaceae; genus Tuctoria; species Tuctoria greenei. The sequence continues at coordinate 104,272,548 of JAYESD010000003.1, read as the reverse complement.
TATGGCGCAAGCCAACCCATTAAGGCTAACGAGGCTGCAAGTGCTAACTTGCAATAGTTCCTTGAGATCTGTAGCACTTTTAAGATAAAGGACGTATCTCCTGATGTTGTTCGTCTTAGGCTATTCCAGTTCTCTCTTCTTGGCAGAGTGAAACAATGGTTCTACGCAAATCAAAGTGTTGTAGACACTTGGGAGAAATGTTCTATGGCACTCCTCGCCATGTTTTCCAGTTGGGCAACACCAATGCCCTATGTGGGAGAATTTCCAGCTTCCAGCGAGATGCCAAGGAATCTATTCCCAAGGCTTGGGAAACGTTGCAGGAGTATATCCTAGCATATCCGCACCATGGGATGGATGAGTGGCTCATAATCCAAAACTTCTACAACAGGCTGATCCCTTCCGCCCATGACCATGTTGATGCTGCTGTTGAAGGTGCCTTCTTCTCATTGACGGTGCCCAAAGCCAAAAATTTGATTGAGAAGATGGTGTCAAACATGGAATGGAGTGACGGGCGTCTTCATACCCGCCAGCGAGGCATGCACACCTTGAAGGAGGTGGACATGATCGCTGCTTAATTGGACCTCCTTATGAAGAAGATTGATGAACAAAGTGTAGGATCGAAGAGCACGTGAAAAGCTACTAGAGGGGGTGAATGGTATTTTAAAAAATCTTACGCAGCGGAAACAATTAAATCCCAACCCCTTCGGCAGAAAAGCGATTTGTTAAAGAAATCGTGTGTGAGACTAATCTAAACGTGTTTCACCGTGACAAAAGTACAAGATATCAGAGAGAATCATGTCATGAAGACTACACAACAAGAATCACTCAAATCCGTCGAGAGAAACTCAAGTTACGATCGAAAGGTCAAGCAAAGGTCAATCTGTTCTACCGAGTAAAAAATAGTTCTAGAACGCTGTAAAGAAACTTGTGTAGATTAAAAACCACAAATCCAATGACCGTGAAATTTTTACAAATAATAGATAATCAATTTTTGAAGACAGCATAAAATGAATCACGACAATTGGATCTCTAAAACTTGAGTTATGATAAAACCACCGATGAAAGGTAGTGCTGTGCATAAACTCGACGATAAAAACTTGTCTGGAATAAGTCAGATGAACAAGGCAAAAAAGTTCCTTTCAACTATGAACTTTATTCAATAGAACACAAGAGGAACAGCCCCCAAAGTTGTGCACCATGAGCTCTGGAATCCCTTGCTTATATAACCAGCCCTTAGGCCAACCCAATCTCAACTAGAACTCTAATCCTACTCAGTTCACGAATCAAAACTTTCCATAACTTCTCAAGACTCTTCTATACGTAGATAGAAGCAATATTAAGACTTCCAAACACTTTAGGAACATATCCCACATTCCTAAAACAACTCAAATTCGTGACCCACACAAAATCCTATCACAACCAATTCAAATCTTTCCATATTTGAGTCAAACACGTCTCAGCCGCAGCTTGAGTCCATAACCTAGTCGGTTGGACCTTCCTGACCAATTCTTTACGTCCAAATCTCTTTATCACGCCTCAAAACCTTGTAGCCACGACCATGAACTCCTTGCACACATGCAAACATCTTCCGACGACATCCACGTTACCTTCATATGCATTGTTCTTGATTCATACATGTTGCGTGACCTCGTGATCAACTCAACCACAATTCCTCCCAAACTTGGTTGTTGCACCTCATCTTCTCCCTAAGACTAGTTCAATGGATCCCGTCACCAGCCATGTCTTAAACTCAAGCAACACCTGCACATGAACAAACAACCAATACTTCCGAGCACAAGTCCTCGACTTTACTCTCGTTAGTTCTGAAACTACAACATCTTACGTGAGCACCTCACATAAGCATGTTGCAAACCACAGCAAAATGACATCAGCCTTAACCACCAAAACATACCAAAAACTTTGTAAAAGAATACTAAGCAATCTTTTCAACAACGTAGAGCAAGTTCGAGAAAATTCACAGTAAAAGCAGGCACATTGCGATCAAGCTCCGAACCATGCCAAAGCTAACCGGAGCTTGAGCCGGAGCTTACCAAAGCTAGTACAACCTAGCGTTGGAGCTTACCAAAGCTAGTACCACCTAGTGCCAGAGCTTGCTAAAGCTAGTCAGAACTAGTCAACCCAAAAGCCGGAGCTAAAAAAACAGGTCGGAGCTCACCAACATAAGTCGGACCTAACAAAACATATCGGAGCTTAACAACGACATGCCGGAGCTATCAAGGACATGCCGGAGCTAAAGACAAAGCTCACCGGAGCTACCCAAAAACATGTCGGACCTAGACAAATAAAATAAGACCTATTGTCTGACCTTGCAGACGCTCAGAGCTAGAGTCGGACCTTGCTAAAAAGATGTTATTGCAGCATTCAAAACTTTTATTGTCAAAGCTAATGTATTCAGCACACATAGGTCTCACAATCCCCCCCTTGATGAATACATTGGCAACACTATTTAAAATCTGAACATTGGCATGAAAAGTTTTAGAACAATTCCCCCCCCCTTTTTGAAAATCAAATGAGATAGAAATAAATTTTCCCCCTATACATATTTCTCCCCCTTGCATACTTATCTTTAAAAATTCACCATATTATCTCTCCCCCTTTGACAATGTATTCAGCAAGGTTCAAAAGAGAAATTTTAATTCTGTGCATATTATAACATATACATATAAAACAAAGCTCATCCATGTCATACTATCAAGTACCTTACACTATGACAACAATGAGATACATAAAGTAGTGTAAGCCATGCTAGAGATGAAATGTAATTTTAAATTTAAGCAAGTTATGATCTCACAAACTTAACTATATCAATACCTGAAAGCATGACACTTGTTGCTGCATTTTATTATTTTTCAAAGCACAAATGTAGATCATTTGATATTTGCAAGAGATTATATGCGCATCTGCCTTATTCTAACCAACCAAGCCAAGCCTATGTCATTTGACAATCAGAAGCTTAAGGACATGATTTTAGTCCTACACAACTTCTTCTAAGTTCATATCTAAGTGCAATGATAAGCCATCTCAAAAGAAGACGTGCGATGCATGCATATTCTCTTGATCATTTCTCTTTTTTATTTGATCATAAAAGCTCAACATCTGAATAGTTGATTCATTAATTTTTCATTATTAAAAGCACTTGTGAGCATGCAACAAGTTCAAAATAGAAGAAATTTTGATCATGACCAGATTTAGTGTAAGTATTATTCCAACTACTAGTCATGGCAAGAACTACAAAATGTATAACATGAGTAATGTAGTAAGAACTTTCAGCATGAAAAAGGAATCACAAAGTCATATATGTATGAAATACTATGCTCATATTATTTTAAGTTCAGATTCACACATAGACTTTCCAAGTTTCAAAAGCCCCCCTCAATTTGAGCCATGAGGATGCATAACCCCTATTTCACTACGAATGAAACAAAAACGAGTGAAATCCAAAGGTTATGTAAAAATTTCAGCCAATTGTTATTCGGTATCTACATGGTGAAGTACAATGTTTCCTTTTTCAACATTATCACGGAGAAAGTGATACCTAATGTCAATGTTCTTAGTTCTAGAATGTTGCACGGGGTTTTTAGCAATGCAGATGGCACTAGTGTTATCACAAAATAGTGGAACACTATGTAGATCAACCCCATAGTCCTTAAGTGTTTGAACAATCCAGAGAATTTGTGAGCAAGCACTAGCAGCAGCTACATATTCAGATTTGGGTGTAGATTGTGCAACTGAGTTTTGTTTTCTAGAGAACCAAGCAACAAGAGAATTACTAAGAAAATGACAAGCACCAGAAGTACTTTTCCTATCAATCCTACAACCCCCAAAATCAGCATTCGAAAAAGATTTCAAAGTAATAGTTGAGGAAGAAGGAAGAAAAATGTCAAATTCTTGAGTTCCATGTAAGTACTTGAGAATCCTTTTGACTGCTTGACGATGTGAAGCACATGGGGAGGCTTGAAATCGTGCACAAAGACATACGCTGAATTGTATGTCCGATCTTGATGTCGTGAGGTACAAAAGTGATCCAATCATGCATCTATATTCTTTTTGATCCACAGGTTCACCATCTTCATCAAGTTCAAGTTTTGTTGCTATTTTCATTGGTGTTCGAAGAGGCTTGCTTTTGTCCATGTTGAAGCGCCTTAGGAGGTATTTTGTATACTTCGTTTGATGCACAAAGGTGCCCTCCTTGGTTTGCCTTATTTGCAGGCCCAAAAAGTACCTGAGTTCTCCCATCATACTCATCTCAAATTCTGAACTCATCATAGCTGAAAACTTGGACACAAAATCATGAGAAGCACAACCAAAGATAATATCATCCACATACACTTGAACGAATAATGAGTCATTGCCATGCTTAAGCACAAAAAGAGTTTTATCAACCTTGCCCATGGTAAACCCCTTTTCAATTAAGAATGTTTTAACCTATCATACCATGCTCTAGGGGCTTGTTTGAGACCGTACAAGGCTTTGGACAGTTTGTAAACATGATTAGGAAAATTTGGATTTTCAAAACCTGGTGGGTGTTTGACATAAACCTCCTCATTTATGTAGTCATTAAGAAAAGCACTTTTAACATCTATTTGATATAGCTTAAAACCTTTAGATGCAGCAAATGCTAACAAAATTCTTATGGCTTCTAAACTAGCAACAGGAGCAAAAGTTTGATCAAAATCTAGACCTTCAACTTGAGTGAAACCTTGAGCAACCAACCTAGCCTTATTGCTAACCACAACCCCATACTCACTTTGTTTGTTTTTAAACACCCATTTAGTTCCAATTAAAGTGTGACCTTGATGTGGAGGTACAAGTTTTCAAACATTATTTCTTTCAAATTTTTCTAACTCTTCTTGCATGGCAATAATCCAAGATTCATTAGTGAGTGCGTGTGATATATCTTTGGGTTCAAAAGAAGAAACAAAAGCAAAATGAGCATGAGAGTTTGGATCACAAAACCTGGACCGTGTGACTCGTTCATGCAAGCTTCTAATCATTTTTTGTAGAGGATGACTTTTGAGAACCCGGAGCGGAGTGGACACTTAACAAGCTTCTTCTTTTTCATGTTCATCATAAATCGTTGCGGTGCTGGTTGAGAATCAGCATCCGGAGCTGAACCAAAGTCATTAGCTACTGAAATTTCGGGCAGCAGCTCCACTTCTTCCTCATCTTCAACGAAAATGCTCTCCCCCTGCAGATATGGATCCGGACCTGCAATGTTTGAGCTAGTACCTGGGCTAGCTTAAACAAAAGACACTTCACAAGTCTCCACGATTTTGTAGTGTCAAGTAAAAGCACACGGTAGCCTCTAGTATGAGATGGGTAACCAAGAAACACACCATCAATGGATCTAGGTTCAAATTTATCAAGATTACCATGGTTCTTAACAAAGCATTTGCAACCAAAGACCTGAAAGTGTGTAACACTAGGCCTATGTCCAAACCGGAGCTCATATGGTGTTTTTCCTAGCTTAGCGCGCAAGAAAACACGATTTGAGACATAACAAGTGGTTGCAATCGCATCAGCCAAAATTTCCTAGGAATTTGATATTCATCAAGCATAGTCCTAGCCATCTCAACTAAGGTTTTGTTCTTTCTTTCTACAACACCATTTTGTTAAGGTACATATGGTGAAGAAAATGGATGATCTCTTCTATTTTCAGCACAAAAGTGATCAAAAAATTGATTTTTAAATTCGGTTGCGTTATCACTTCTAGTTGCTTTTAAAGATCCTGGGTGATCAATTGATAATCTAAGAAATAAAGTTCTACAGTGACTAAAAGCTTCATTCTTAGATGCCATAAAGTAAACTCAAGAGTATCTAGAATAATCATCAAGAATCACAAGAACATACCATTTACCTCCGAAGGATTAAACGTGTGAAGGTCCTATAGTGTCAAGGTGCAAAATGACTCGGTTCAGTTGTCATGATCATTGTGAGAGGAGTATGTGAACCTGCAACCATCTTAGCATGTCTACAAGAAGGGCACACAATTTCTTTGTCCCCTTTAAGCTTAGGCAGCCCACGTATGCGATCAAGAGCAGTAACACGAATTAGATGATCAAAGCCTATGTGACCAAGTCTACGATGCTAAAAATATAAGTCCTTTGAATCATTAGCAACTAGACACCTATGCTTAGAGGAAGACATATCAAAATCAGCTTTAAAAACTCTTCCAAACCGGGACATGTTAAAAATAAGCTCACTATTTGAATTTACAACTTTGCAGCAATTTGTAGTGAAAATAATTTCTAGATTTTCATCTAACAGTTGTGAAACAGAAAGCATGTTGTATTTCAAATTTTTAACAAGTGTCACATCCTTCATAGTGTAGTGATTATTTACTCTAACCGAACCCTTAGCAATTAGAGGAGTTGAAGAATTATCGGCAAAAGTAACATTCTCTACATGTGACACAAAAGAGAGGGAGGAGAACCATTCTTTGTTACCGGTCATGTGGCATGAGCAACCTGAATCCACAATCCAAATGTTCCCCTTCCTCAAGCGTGTAACCTACATAGAACCACAATACGTCGAGGACACAATATTGGGGTTAGTCAAAAGGCATTTAGGAATCCAGTACTGAGTCACACGATGTCTAGCAGGAATAACACGCGAAAGCAAAGATAAAACTGCAGGTTTATGAGCCAAAGCTTGAGGATTTTTGTACCCAACTACTGTCCAACGAGATGTTTGAATGTGGCCTAGAGGGGGGGGGTGAATAGGCCTTTTGAATTTCCTGCACACTTAATAGAATCGTCAAAACTTGGTTTGCCGGACTAGTCCGGTCGTGTGGGCGGACTTGTCCGGTGTGCTAGAAATATGTGTGTTGATCAGGTGTTATTGGGGAAACTAAATTTCTTTAGCAGCGGAAATGAGAACTATTGATATTTTTGTTTGAGATTAATGTAAGAATGCAAGTGAAAACTTATAATTGCCTTAGATTGATGTTTAGCACTCATGTGATCTAATGAACAAAATGTAAAGGAAATAAGGCGCAAGACACACAAATTTTTCCCGAGGTTCGATCTCACCACGAGATCTACGTCCTCGTTGAGGAAGCTCACACAGAGTTGGGTCTCCAATCCTTTCCGTCTTCAAGTCACCACGAAGGCCGACTTGATTCCACTATCATGAGTAATCACCAAGTTTGTGGGGCAACCTCACACGTTGAGGGCTCCCACGAGAATTACAACGAAAGAAGTGATCAAATACACTCAAAAGTATAACAATGCAGAGTATGAGTGTAGAAAGATCAAACCCCAAGAGCTCGCAATGAAGGAACAACGATCTCCCAATCCTGGATCCAAGTGTTCAATTGATTCCACTCTTTTTACACTTTAGATGTGTGGGGAGATGTGATTTGGGCTCTTGGGACGAAGTGGCGGCACTAGGGTTTGTGTTTGAAGCAGTATATGTTATGTATATCTTTTGGAAGGCTGTGGATTCTCTATTTATAGGGTTTCCAAAGAGTATCCGTTGACAAACCCTAACAACAGACTAGTCCGGTGCAAGTCCGGACTTGTCCGATCTCATTGTACTTTGAAGTCTAGAAAGTCTGTCGGACTAGTCCGGTCCAAGCTCGGACTAGTCCAATGCTGTGTGAAGGTGAACTCCAGAAAGTTCAACGGACTAGTCCGCGGACTAGTTCGGTCTCTCAATATGAGAGACTCCAAAAAGTTCAACGGACTAGTCTAGTGAACACACGGACTAGTTCGGTCTCTCAATATGAGAGACTACAAAAAGTTCAACGGACTAGTCCGGTGGACACACGGACTAGTCTAGTTTCCCGATTTGAGAGATTCAAGAGAGTTAAACGGACTAGTCCGGTCCATGATCGGACTAGTCCGGTGCATTGTGAATTTTAAGTTAATTTTAAGCCCTTACCCTAGCGCAAAGTTGTGAGCTCTTGAAGTGTGTCTTTCATACACTCCCTATACATTCAAAATCTAATTTTGATCTTCCAAGCTCCATCGAAGTATCCCTCTTTGGACACCACTCCATTTTTCACCTTTTTGTGTGCACCGAGCTGTTTCACTTATCTGTCCTGCAGTCATCTCAATAGTTTCATTAGGATCCCATATGTTTGTCATCAATTAGCCAAAACCCACAAGGGATATCCTAGATGCACTTACAATCTCCCCCTTTTTGGTGATTGATGACAACCATTTGAGATATCACAATTGAGAATAAAAAAACTTGATTTTCATAAGGTGTGCACATATGAGAATAACGATGAATCCACAGAAAGCTTCTCACATATGCACACACCTTATGTTGGGGTGCCTAACAGGAGTGTGATCAACAAGGTGTGATGAAGTAAAGGTAATCAATAATGAGCATAGAGATAATCATTCGAGCAACAATAAGCACCACACATAAGAGAAGAAATAGAGCATTACAAGGTTTTAAAAATAAGTACATGTCCTTCATCACAAAAACATAAAGACACCAACTAGAGATGGTCTCAAACTACTAGTCTCAATCTCTCCCCCTTTGGCATCAAGGCACCAAAAAGGGAAAAATTGAGTGGAATCACTCATCGCCACTCTCTTCTTCAGTCTCAGTCCGGTCTTCATCTTCACCACCATCATCATCATTTGCAGGAGCAGACTCTTCCTCGAGTCCTCGAAGACGGGCGAGGATCCCACCGGCTCAATCTCCAGCTTGTCACAGATAGCTTTGATGTTGGCACTGACATATTGTTGATGCTTCTTCTGCCTGACTTCAATCTTGCGGCAGCAGGCAAAGATAGAGGTGAGCATTTTGAGCACACCACCGAAGGGTTTATGGGCTGGTGCAGAGCTAGGAGGAGCAGCTGAAGATCTTGTGGCATTCACATCCCGAGTTTGTTTAGTCCTCCACTCAGCTTCAGGGGAGGGAGGTGGATCAGGAGCCGAGGGTAGAGTGTACTCGGTGGGCTTTTGCGGTTTCAACCCCGTATGATGAACATCCTTGACAAACTCAAGTCCAGTCACTTTCTCAATCATGTACATGATGTACGAGGCATACCCGCAAGATCTGTTTGGAGTGATTGAGATGTTCACAATGTCATTGTAGATGTATTCAAAGACATTAAACGGTCTCCTCCCACCAATGACCTTCATTAGGGTCCTCAAAGTTCCTTGAATAGTCCCTGCATCTCCATATTTCAGGGCTATTGTCTTCCTCAAAATTCTGTTGAGCACCACATAGAAGGGCTTCAAATACTTGATAGTGGGAGGGACATATGGCATCCTTGTGTCATAGTGAAATTTGAGCTCATCCTTATCCAAGGGTTGCAGATTTGTGGATGACAAGATCATGATCCAAAGTGTGCTCAAGGTGGAGGATCCTTGCTGTCGGTGGTTTGGAACCGGCAGATCTCCCTACAATGCTAAAGTGATAGGGGAGTTTGATGTTCGGTATGGGCGTGTGGAGATTCAAGAAGGTGAGTAGGAATTGACACAGGAGACACAAGAGTTTACGTGGTTCGGGCTGCCTGAGCGTAATACCCTACTCCACGGGTGTGTTGGTGTTGTATTAGCTGTTTGAGCTTGTGTTGAGCGTCAATGGCGTGTGTGTCCAGCCCCCTGAACGTGTCGTCGGCCTGTCCTTTTATAGTACAAGGGCAGGCCGTTACAAGTTAACCTGGCCTGACATGTGGCCCCGGCGATTACTAGTATTGACACTTATTTAACACATTTAATCGCTCTTAATGACCCTGTAACGGGTTTTGATAGCACCGTTATTGGTGTTAAGATCGTCCTTTTAAGTGTCATAAATATGGTATTAATGACACTTAATCGGGTCTTGAAGTCCTTGATTCCCCTTTGAAGATCTGGAGCCGTTGTGGGGTCTTCTGGGGGTTAGAGGCTGAAGATCTGACAGTTGGACTCGTGGCAGCTCCGGAGCATACTGTGGAAACAGGTAGCTCCGGGGCTACCCGACACGTGTCAGGTCCGGAGCTTCTCTCGGTCTGGGGCTAAGTCCGGAGGTGCCATTTCGGTACATGGCCCGGAGCTTCCCCCTTGTGGGCGGTAGCTCCGGTTTGGTAGTACACGTGGCGACCCAGGGATTAACCATGTTGGAGAAGCGGGTCCGGTTATGTCTGACATGTGGGCCTTCGAGGGTCTTCAAACCAAGTAGATGATTTTCCTTTGAGATCTTTATAACCACAAGGGGTGTACGGTTTCTAGGGTACCGACAGTGGCCCCCTGGACCTACCTCCGGGGAAGTCATTCCGCCGGAGGTGGGTCCATCCTCGCGACCTTTGAACTGAGTCTTCAAGGGTCTTTTAGGGTGCCGTTGGCAACGACTTAGAATTAAATCCCCGCCGCATGGCTTATCCCGCGTGCGGCAGATGATATCTTTGACGTGCGGATCTCAAGCAATTGAAGGTCGCCGGTTCCCGATACGAAAACGTATCGATTCCGCGCGCCTTGTCAGGCCGCCGCCTTTGGGCTTCCCGCCTCTTGATGACAACCGTTCACCTGGGTAAGAACCTCGACTTGATCGTCGGGGTGGTCCCGGGCCCGCTTGTCATCGGCTGGGTGGAGTTTTTGGGTGGTACCTTCGGCTTCCTTGCCGTTTCCATCCAAGCGTTGCGAGGGATTACTTAAGAAGGAAAGTGCGCACCATCGGGAGTTCTTTACGCCTCTCATCTGTTCTTGCGATCAAACTTCCAACTTGTGCTTGGCTTTTCTTCTCTGGCCTAGCTGTGCCGCGATGGAGTTGGGTCTCCGCGAGAGTCGCTGGAAGACCGATGGCGACCTGAAGAAGGTCCGGGCCCTCATGGGGTGGTCCTCGGACTTCTTCAACCGCTTGCTTCGCGCTGGTGGAGAGCTCCCGTTCGAGAAGGAGCACTCCGGCGAAATGGTGTACTTCTCCTCGTACGCCATGGTGGGGTTGATCCCACCTTTTTATTCCTTTTTCTTGATGCTGCTAGACTTCTATGGTCTGCAGTTGTATCACCTTGGCCCTCACTCCATTCTCCTTGTGTCTATCTTCGTCCACTTCTGTGAGATGTGGGTGGGCATCCCCCCCTGCATTGAACTCTTCCGGACCTTCTTCACCGTCCACACCACTGGCTGGGGCAATGAGTACCTTGGCTTCTACTACTTCGTGAAGCGCAAGAAGTGCCCATTCAAGTACCTCCGGTCATTTCCCTCTGGGAAGTGGGATGACTGGAAGAAAGACCGGATAGTCGTCAGGGTGGAGGAGCACGAGAGGTTGGAGCTGCCCGATGGTCTTCTCGGCATCGACACGACGATCTGGAGTGAAGCTCTGGTGCTGGCAGAAGCTTTCAACCCTGCTTTGACCAGGATCCGCCAATGCGTGGAAGGAGGATTGACTCCTCAGGCGGTATTTTGCAATTTTTTGGTCAACAGGTGGGCGCTGTTGAAGAGGAGGGAGAAACTCGCTTGGGCCCTCAACAGCGTGATGGACGACGACCGGGTTGAGACCGGGTTGAAGTCCAACATGGTGGGGAAACCCTTGGAGTTCCACCTCAAGAAGTTCCAGCACGGCATCGACGGCGACGACTTGACTCTGCCGTCTGCTTTTCTTCCTCTGAACGTAGAAGTGGAGTTCAGTAGGGAGCTCCAGCGGAAGATGCCCATGCTTGACGACCTTGGTGTCGTCGAGAGAAGACCAACCTCCGGGGTAGCGATCCCCGGAGTACCAAAGGATTGCTCCGGCTCTGCTCCTAAGCCGAGGGGAGAAGTCGTCGGCAAGGGCAAGGAGCTGGCGGATGAACCAGTGAGCCGGAAGAGGAAGTTGCAGTACGCCGACGGAAGGTCCGTCGGGCCCGCTACTTCTGCGCCGGCTCCTTCTCCCAGGAGGGGAAGGTCCTCTGCAACTGCGGCGAATGTTCCCGTAGTGAGGTCATCCCGGAATGCGACTGTTCCCGCGGTGGGGTCCTCTTGGAGTGCGGCTGTCCCCGCAGTAGGGTCCACCTAGGGTGTTAGCTCCGGGCGTGCAACACCAGCTCCTGGGCCGGTGGAGGCCTCCAGGTCCGGGGGTTCTTCCCAATCGAGGGGAGCCTCGACCCGGGAAACACCCGTGGCCGTGACGAGTTCTGGGGGGCCTTCTGGAGCTTCTGCGCCGGCTATGGCTAGCCTAGAACGCCCGGGAAAAAGGTTTCGCGTAAGCTGGTGCGGAAGCCTCCCAAGGTAATTTTTGATTTCTACCTTGGATAGTTGTTTTTATTGTAGCAACTATTTTTTAATTTTCTTCGTTCATCATCTGCAGCGTCTCCAAGAAGGGGAGTGAGAGTCCACCCTCGGCCACAGTGGCTGAAGCCGTGAGAGCGGGAGCTTCTGCTCCTGTCCCGGTGCCGCCCCAAGTGGTGGCCGAAGCTGCGACAGCTCCGGCGCCGGCTATCGTGGTCATGGACCTCGACTCATCCCCAGAAGTTCACGTGGTAGCGCCGGACCGCGGGAGTGAAGATGCACCAGCGGCACCTGTCCCAGAGGTTGAAGCTCCGGGTTCTGGTGCTGCGATGATGGAAGCTCCGGCTGTTGAGCCGGAGGAAGCAGTAATCCCGGCCTCTGAGCCGGAAATTGTTGAAGCCCCGGCGGTTGAGCCGGAGGTGATTGAAGCTCCGGCGTGCGCGCCGGAAACTGAGGTAGTTTCGGCAGTTGGGCCGGCTACCTCCGAAGCACCGGCCGCTGAGGCGGTCATTGTTGGAGCTCCGGCCACAGGGCCGGTCGATGTTGAAGGTCTTCCGGCTCCTGAGCCGATTGTTGAAGAGGTGACGGAGCTTGAGCCCTCATCGGAAGAGGTGCTCAGACCGGAGCCAGTAGAGGCTCCTACTCCGGGAGCGATGACTTCGGAGGTACCTGCGGCCGAGCCGGAGTGCCCCAGCGAAGTCGCTGGCCCCCAGCCTGAGGGGGTGAATGAAGATTTGGCGGCGTGGCCTTCCTCGATGGCGACTGAGGCCATCCCGGAGGACGGCCCTAGTGCCATGGAGACCCAGGGGATCACTCTTGTAGAGTGGGACCCAATTTTTATATCCGAAGACCCGCTAGAACCAGCGGAGGAGACCCCAGCAGGTCCGGAATCCATCCCATTGTCGCTGTCCATTGACAACGCATGTTCCAGTCTGCGTCAAGTCCAACTGGCCTTCTTCCACGACAGCAAGGCTCTTGAAGAGGAGTGCCAAACCCTTAGGCGGTGGCGTAATCGACTCTACTTCGAGACCAAGCTGGCGTAGTCGAGGCTAGCGGATGACAAGGAATGGATTAAGCGGGAGAAGATCCACCTGGAGTACTGGGGCAAGTTACTGGATGACAGGGAGAGTATGACTCGTGCCCTCGACGCTCAATCCCGGGAGATCTACGATCAGGCCAAAGTTGCCAATAATGCGGCCGATGCACGCCACGAACAGCTTGAGGCCATTAACACCGCACTCATCAAGCGCCGAGAGGCACTTGAAGAGAGGGAGAAACGGCTCGAGGATGAAGAGCAGAAACTCCTAGAGCTGCGGGATGATGTCCTGAGGAGGGAGGAGGAGCTCACCGAGAATGTGGCTCTGGCTGACAAGGGTCTCGAGGAGCGCGCCAAGAAATTGGAAGAGCACTGCCACGAGGAAGAGGAGAAGACCTGGGTGCGAGGGTAGGAACTCTACGAACAAGAGTGTGCCCTTACTGCCAGAGAGAAGAAAGTGAGAGGTAGAGAGAAGGACCTGGTTGACCGCCGGAACAAGATCCACCTCTGGGAGGAGGAGCTCGGAAAACTCGAAAGGCGGGTTGCTGAAAAGATTCAGCAGAACGCCAAAGAAGTTGAGCGCCTTGCCCGTGAGAATTCTGAACTGGTGGCGACCAGAAGATCCCTGGAAGAGATGAAGGGCTTGAGGGCTGAGGACTCCCTACAGATTTGGGAGTTCTTGAGTAAGGCCAATGATGCACTGACATTGATGGGTTTCAGCCCCGTGCGCCCGAATGATCCGGAGCTGGAGCCGGACCTAGCACTGCAGGCGTTGAGCACAGCAGGTAGCAAGCTCTAAAAGGTGGGCAATGTCATCGCGGACCAACTAGAGGTTGAGGGGCAATCCCTGGCGAAGAACGTCGCAGAGTACATGCTGACGTGCTACACCAGCCGGAACTCCCAATTTCCTCTGGACCCGGTGCTTGAAGGTCCCGTCGAAGGAGAAGGCAAAGCTACCCGAGCCAGCGTATCAGAGGTTGCCCAGAAGGTCGCCCAATTCTTCCATAGGGTCTAGGACCATCTCTGTAGTTCTCACTTGTATTTTCCTTTCTTCTTCCTCAATTTTGTAATCCCTTGTTTCCAGATGTAATCCCTTGTCTCCAGATAAATGAAATCCCCAAAATTTTTGTGAATTTCAATTTTTGTCTTCAATACTCTTATCTTCACTTGGCCCCCTGGTAGATGTACACAATTTGATTGTGAACATGTACCAAGAGGATATTGTGCATTGTTGAAGACTCTTTTGCTCTGAACTTGTAGAATTTAGGTTCGAAGTCTTCGATAGTGAAGGCCCCCTGAGGTTGTCAGAGCTTAGAAGCTCCGGCATTGTCTATCGCTGGAGCTTAGTAGCTTCGGCAATAGTCTCTATCAACGCGTAGAGCATCGATAGTTAATCCTCCGGGGTGTCGGAGCTTAGTAGCTCCGGCAGTGACCTTTGCCAACACTCATTTTGTTTAACCCTTCTCTGGATTGTATTCTCCGTAGCACCAGATCGCCTTCCTCGAGCTGTCGGTTGTGTACATGCCGCCGGTGATAACGCCGTAGAGCTTGGCGATATCGGGCATTCCGAACAGCTGCTTGGCACCTTCCCTCCTCAAGGAGGTCTAGGTCTTCACGCCGGAGCTGGTCCTGCGCGGCTTCGTCGAAGGTCTGGACCCGGAGTGAATCCAGGGTGATTTCCGGAGAAAGGATTGCTTCAGCTCCGTACACCAGAAAGAAGGGTGTCTCTCCGGTTGACCGGTTTGGAGATGTCCTGTTGGCCCATAGAGTGGGCGGAAGCTCTTCGATCCAGTTGGCTCCATGTTTTTTCAAGCGCTCATAAGTGCGTGTTTTAAGTCCTTTAAGGATTTCAGCATTTGCTCTCTCGGCTTGGCCATTACTGGCTGGATGAGCTACGGAGGCGTAGCAAACTTGTATGCCGAGGTCTTCGCAATATCCTTGGAATGCGGAGCTCGTGAATTGGGTCCCATTATCAGTGATGATTTTGTTTGGGACACCAAATCTGCATACAATGGACTGCAGAAAGTTGATAGCAGATTGCTTGTTGATTGTCACAACTGGAGTTGCTTCCAGCCACTTGGTGAACTTGTCAATGGCGACGTACAGGAACTTGTAACCTCCGACGGCTCTTGGGAAAGGTCCCAAGATGTCCATCCCCCACACAGCGAAGGGCCATGTAGGAGGTATCATTTGTAAGGGCTGAGCTGGTGTGTGAATTTGCTTTGCATGAAATTGGCATGCTTCACATTTCTTCACCAGCTCAGTTGCATCCTGCAGTGCTGTAGGCCCGTAGAAGCCATGCCGAAAGGCTTTAACAACCAACGTGCGGGAAGACGTGTGGTTCCCACACTCGCCTCCATGGATTTCTGCGAGGAGCTCGCAACCTTCTTCCCTTGTGATGCACCACATTAGGATGCCGTTGGCACCGCGCCGGTAGAGATCCCCTTCTACCAACGTGTATCTTTTAGCCAATCTGACTACCCAGTCAGCGGATACATCATCATCAGGAAGGATGTTGTCTTTAAAGTAGTTTCGGATCTCCGAGATCCATGCATCGGAACTAACTTGAGCATTTGAGTCTTGCGTGCTGGGTTGCTCGGAGCTTCCGGCAGCACCTACGACCCTTGATGGCTGCCATGGTAACAGGGCCATCGGGACCGTCAGCTTCGGGATGCTGATCTCGCCCCCTTCGCTCAGTTCGGCAGGTTGAGCTGTGGGTTTCGACAATCTCCGGACAAAAGTTCCATTAGGATTCGGAGCTCCGGTTGACGCTTTCGTCGAGAGTTCGTCGGCTTCAGCATTGTGGGCACGCTGAACATGGTGGAGATCTAGGACTTCAAAGTCCTTCTGAAGCCTTTGGACTTTGAGGAGGTAAGCAGCTAGCTGGAGATTATTGCAGGAGCATTCACCCTTCACCTGCTTAATGATGAGCTGTGAATCTCCCTTGACCAGCAATTGCTTGACATCATATGACAGTGCCACCTTTAGTCCGTAGATGAGTGCTTCATACTCTGCCATGTTGTTGGTTGCCTTGAAGTCAAGGTGTACCATGTATTTCACCTTCTCCCCAGTCGGTGCGAGGAGAAGGATTCCAGCTCCGGCCCCCTGCTTCTGCATGGAGCCATCGAAGTAGAGGGTCCAGTGAGGCTCAGTGAAGGTTGGAGCTTGATGCTCCGTCTTCTGCTCACTTGGGCCCCCAGGGTTTGATGGAGAGGGAGTCCATTCTGCCACAAAATCTGCCAATGCTTGACTCTTGACTGCTTGCCTAGAAATAAATTCAAGATCAAATTCAGCCAATTCCGCTGCCCATTTTGCAATATTCCCAGATGAATTGGGATTATGCAAAATTGCTCGAAGTGGGTAAGAGGTCACCACTGAGACTTTGTGAGCTTGGAAGTAATGGCGAAGCTTCCTGGAGGCAATAAGAACTGCATAGAGCAGCTTATGCACCTCTAGGTATCGAGTCTTGGCATCATGTAGTACTTCACTAATGAAGTACACTGGGCGTGAATGGTCCGGACCCTCCCGGAGGGGTCCGGAGCTTCCTCTTCACTGACCCGTATCCTCTCGGAGGAGTCCGGATTTTCTTCAGGGACCTCCGGGTTCTGGCTGGAGGAACCCGGAGCTTCCTCAGAAATGACCTGGACCCTCCCGAAGAAGTCTAGGTCTCCTGAAGCGACTTCTTGTGGGTTCGAATCTGGGAGCTGGGACCCAGACTCGCTGTCAGGAACCTCCGGACCCTCCCGAAGGGGTCTGGATTCCTGAGTATGGGGCAGTTCTGGTCTCTCTGCAACCAGAACCATACTGACGACTTCGTCAGTAGCTGAAATATAAAGCAACAAAGGCTCACCAGGGTTCGGAGCTACCAGAATTGGTAGGGTGGTGAGGAACTGTTTCAGCTCCTGGAATACCTTTTCTGCTTCTTCGGACCATTGGAATGGTCCGGACTTCCTCAATAACTTGAAGAAGGGGAGTGCCCGTTCTGCCAGTCTTGAGATGAACCGGCTGAGGGCCGCTAGACATCCAGTTATTTTGGACGTCCTTGATGCGGGTTGGTGGCCGCATGTCTTCAATGGCCTTAATCTTCGCCGGATTAGCTTCTATGCCCCAGTGACTTACCAAGAAACCAAGAAGTTTTCCGGAGCTAACCCCGAAGACACACTTGTCTGTGTTTAGCTTTGTGCGGGTGGCCCGCAGCTTGTCGAAGACAGCCTGCAAGGTGTCAAGGAGTGACTCCTTGTTCCTGACCTTGACCACGATGTCATTGACGTATACTTCCACTATGTCTCTAATAAGTTCTTCAAAAGTTTTGTACATAGCTCATACAAAAGTTGAAGCTGCATTCTTGAGACCAAAGGGCATGGCTGTGTAACAATACAATCCATCTACTGTGATGAATGAAGTATGCTCTTCATCTTCCCTAGACATCCTGATTTGAATATATCCGTAATATGCATCTAGGAAACACAGTAATTCACACCCGGAGGTGGAATCCACTATCTGATCTATTCTAGGTAGTGGGAATGGATCTTTTGGACATGCCTTATTTAGTGTGGTGTAGTCGATGCACATCCGAAGCTTCCCGTCGGCCTTGGGCACAACGACTGGGTTTGCCAGCCATTTTGGATGGAAGACTTCTCGGATGAATCCGGCTTCGAGCAACTTCTTTACTTCTTGTCGTATGAAGTTCTGTCGCTCTACGGATTGCTTCCGAGGCTTCTGATGCACAGGCCGAGCATCGGGGTAGATCTTCAGATTGTGCTCAATCACTTCCCTGGGGATCCCAGGCATTTGTGACGGTTGCCAAGCAAACACGTCGACGTTAGCCCGAAGGAAAGTGATGAGTGCGAGTTCCTATTTGTCGTTCAATCCTCCCGATATACGGGTGGTCTGAGCAGCATTTGGAACCAATTTGGACGACTTTGACGGGAATGTCGGTGTCGCCGCTTAGTTGCACTCGAGGTGTAGAAGCCGAGCCTCGTTGACGAATGCTCAGGGGTTTTGGAGCTTGCTCCTGTCTGGAGTCCTCCTCTTGCGCCGTGGTGAGCGCATGGAGCTCTTCCAGTGTAGTTACTCCGGCAGTGCGATCTCCGCAGATCCGGAGAACGCCTACTGGCGTTGGCATCTTCAACACCAGATAGCCATAATGAGCAGCTACCATGAATTTATATAGGGCAGGTCTACCCAAGATGACATTGAAGGGTAACTTGATCTGAGCAACGTCGAAGACCAACTTCTCGGTACGGTACTTCTCCCGTGTACCGAAGGTAACAGGGAGAGTAATAGCTCCGAGTGGGGTGATGGCCCTCGAACCTACTCCGGAGAAAGGTCGAGAGGGGTGGAGATCCAAAGGTCGGAGCTGAAGCTTAGTGAAAGCTTCGAAGCTGATGAGGTTAAGCCCCGAACCTCCGTCTACCATGACGTGGTGGAGCTGGATGTTGTTGATGGTAGGAGATACCATCAAGGGTAACTGTTCTGCTCCAACCATGCTCCGGGGACAATCTGAAGCATCAAAAGTGATGGATGTGTCCATCCACTTTCGGTGAGGTTCCGGCCTGACTGTAGGAGCTACAGCGGCCATATCCCGACACATAGTCTTGATGACGCGACGGGAGGTGATATCCCATGATCCACCAAAAATGGTGTTCATGGTCTTCCGACGCTTGTTGTCAGAGACGTCAGAATCATCGTCGACGGAGGTGTAGACGGCCTTCAGGACCTTTTTGGGATCCTGGAACCATAACTCCTCTTTAGCCGGAGCTTCGTCAGCTTTTTGCTTTCCTTCCCTCTGTCGGAAAGGATTCTTCCCGGCGCTTGTTGTAGCGCTCGGCAAGGTTTTGGACCTCCCGGCAGTCTTCCAAACTGTGGCTGCCTGTTTTGTGAATGGGACACCACACTTTCGGTTTGCCACCGTCTTCAGAAGACCGTCGAGTTCGCTTCTCGGGGCGTGGCTCCCGGCCACCCGGAGCTGCAGCAGCTGCAACGTTGGATATGCCGGCCGACGGCTTCTTCTTGCCGTTGGTCTTTTTTTTCTTCTTGCCACCCCCGGAGGTAGCAGCTTCTTCTTTGGAGGATTTCTTGTGACCCTCCGAGGTTGGTTTGGAGTGCATCTCATGGCCCTCCGCAGCTCGGGCACATTTGTCAGCCAAGCTGAAGAGTTCTGTGACACTGGTGATCTCCTTGATCGCCAGTTTCTCCAACATCTTCTTGTCCCGTACGCCCTATCTGAATGCCACAATGACAGAGGCGCTAGAGATAGAAGGGATAGTGTTTCGTACCTGAGAGAACCTCTGGATGAATGACCGCAAGGATTATCCCCCTTTTTGCACGACCGCAAAAAGGTCTAGTTCAGTGCCTGGTCGGATGTATGAACTCCCGAAGTTGGCAGTGAACTGATGGCACAACTCCTCCCAACTGTTGATAGAGTTGGGTGGAAGGCTAATAAACCAGGACCTGGCAGTCCCAGTTAAGGCCACTGGAAAGTAATTGGCCATCACGGCCTCGTTTCCTCCAGCTGCCAAGATTGCAGTGGAGTATATCTGATGAAATTTGGTGGGATTGACAGTCCCGTCGAATTTTTCCGGCAGGTGAGGCCGAAACTTCTGTGGCCATCTAACCATGCGCAAGTGCATGGCCAAGGCTGAACAGCCTCCTCCTACTCCTTCAGGAGTAGAAAGGTCCTGAGCTTCCCGTCTTTCACGGGCACGCTCAATATGGACTCGGCCATCCTGCTGGCGGTATCGGCGATCAAGCTCCGCCCGGAGGTCATGAGTCGAAAGCCTGGATACCGTGTGAGTACGTCGTGCCCCGAAGGGTAATGACGTCACTTGTTGGGACGCAGCACGTCTCCTGCTATTGGAAACGTGCGGACCAAGTCTACCAGACAAAGTCCGCCGCTGCAACGGGGCTCGTCCTGAAGGAGGAGGACCCTGGTTGCTGAGGCGTTCGGCTGCTGCTGCAACCAAATGCTCCACGTCAGCCCTCCACTGCTCCAGTGCATCTCGGGATGCATCCGGAGGTGGTGGGCGTTGGAGAAGAGCACGCGCTGCATGAAGAGCGTGTTCCGGGTTGTCATGATTTGCCGACGCGGTGATTGATGCCGGCGCACCATCACGCTGCCCAGCACGATTTGCTGGAGGAGACGGCGGTGGTGGGAGTGTGACTCCTGCTGGTGCTGAGGCTCCTGCTGGTGGCTGCCTATTGGAGGGATTGCCTCCAACAGCCTGAATAGCAGGTTGACCGTTGGATGATCCAGCAGCTGAGTTCACCATTATCTAAATCTCAGGCTCCCCCTACCTGGCGCGCCAACTGTCGGTGGTTTGGAACCGGCAGATCTCCCTACACTGCTAAAGTGATAGGGGAGTTTGATGTTCGGTATGGGCGCGCGGAGATTCAAGAAGGTGAGTAGGAATTGACACAGGAGACACAAGAGTTTACATGGTTCGTGCTGCCTAAGCGTAATACCCTACTCCACGAGTGTGTTGGTGTTGTATTAGCTGTTTGAGCTTGTGTTGAGCGTCAATGGCGTGTGTGTCCAGCCCCCTGAACGTGTCGTCGGCCTGTCCTTTTATAGTACAAGGGCAGGCCGTTACAAGTTAGCCTGACCTGACATGTGGCTCCGACGGTTACTAGTATTGACACTTATTTAACACATTTAATCGCTCTTAATGACCCTGTAACGGGTTTTGACAGCACCATTATTGGTGTTAAGATCATCCGTTTAAGTGTCATTAATATGGTATTAATGACACTTAATCGGGTCTTGAAGTCCTTGATTCCCCTTTCAAGATCCGGAGCCGTTGTGGGGTCTTCCGGAGGTTAGAGGCTGAAGATCCGACGGTTGGACACGTGGCAGCTCCGGAGCATACTATGGAAACAGGTAGCTCCGGGGCTACCCGACACATGTCAGGTCTGGAGCTTCTCTCGGTCTGGGGCTAAGTCTGGAGGTGCCATTTCGGTACATGGCCCGGAGCTTCCCCCTTGTGGGCGGTAGCTCCGGTTTGGTAGTACACGTGGCGACCCAAGGATTAATCATGTTGGAGAAGCGGGTCCGGTTATGTCTAACATGTGGGCCTTCGAGGGTCTTCAAACCAAGTAGATGATTTTTGAAAGTGCATCTAGGACTCCCTTGTGGGTTTTGGATGATTTATGACAAGCAATTGGGATCCTAATCCTTTTGTTGAGATGAATGCAGGAAAATGATGAAAAATGAGCAAAGTACCAAAAAGAGGGAAATTGAGAAGGAAAATGAATTTGAGCTCAAGGAGAAGAAATTAGTAGTTTAGTATGCATGGAGTGTGTTAAGGAAACACACCCAAGAGCTCAATCTCATTTAATCACACACACACAATGCACAAAGCTATACAGGACCGGACTAGTCCGATATCAGACGGACTAGTCCGATATCCCATTCTGCATCAGATCGGACAAGTCCGATCATCACCGGACTAGTCCGATATCTTTCTGTTCCACTTCGGACTAGTCCTCCCCAGTGCGGACTAGTCCTCAAAACAATGCACAAGTCTCACAAAATCGGACAAGTCCGTTGTGACCCGGACTAGTCCGATATACTTTCTGATCCACTTCGGACAAGTCCGGTGTTTACACGGACTAGTCCGATATACACCCTGATCTAAATCGGACAAGTCCTCCAAGTGCGGACTTGCCATCCTAAACACTTAGGGTTTCATGTGTCCGGACAAGTCCGATGACAATCGGACTAGTCCGAAGCTTTCCAGTAGCAAAATCGGACAAGTCCATTTTGAACCGGACTAGTCCGAGATTCCTGGACACTTAGGGTTTGCTTCACACAGCACACCGGACTAGTCCGGTCACCACCACGGACTAGTCCGATCTTTCTGAACCCTAACGGTAACTTCTAGAAACCCCATATAAATAGAGGTGCACGGCCCACTTTCACCCTCTCTCGAACCCTAGCGCCGTCACACCTCCCAAGAGACTCAAAAACCATCTCTCTCCACGAAATTAAGTGCAAAATCAATCAATCCATTGAAGATCACTTGTAGATCATTGGAGAGGCACTTGGCACACGATTGAGCTCTTGGTTTGAATCTCTAACACACTATTGCATCTAAATTTGTATATTTCGAAGTGTGTTATTGGTGATCTTGAAACTTGTAATCAAGGGAGCTCTCAACTTGTGAGATCGCCCCTTCAACTTGGTGATTTACCCCTGTGTGTTTAGTGGAAGAGGATTGGCCTTCGTGGCGATCCGACGAGGGAAGGGTTGGTGAAGACCCGGTCCTTTTGTGGGCTCCTCAACGTGGACGTAGGTTGCCTTCGTGGTAACCGAACCACGGGATAAATCTTGTGTCTTGTTCGTTTGTGTTCATCATTCTAGTTGATCAACATTATCTAGGGTTTGATTCATCTTGTTGAATTTAAGTTAAATAGTTGAACAAGAATCATACTTGCAATAGAACTTGACATACAACCATTGAACTGTTATTGAAGTTTATATTTCCGCTGCAAACGTCAACGAAACAATCAAATTGACGTAACTTGATCAACCTAGTCCGTGAAATCCGGACTAGTCCGCACTTTACCGGACTAGTCCGATATATCTGGTTTTGACCTTGTTGTTGAAGTGCTACAGGAACCGAGAAAATTCAAGAAGGCCTATTCACCCCCCTCTAGGCCTACATTCAATTGGTATCAGAGCAGGTTCTTCAGGAAAGAGTGCAACCACTCGAAGAGATCATGTCGGACATGAAGGAAGTCCAGAAAATCAACAACCAGGAAGAAATGAACAATGACAAGCACCAAAAGCTTGAAAAGTATCTCGAAGCCATTCAAGACTTCGATGATGATGATGAGGAGACATTGGAGCTGAAAGCACTGCTCCGAAAGAAAGCACTTTCCAAAGGGAAAGCTAAAGTTGAAGAAAAGAAAAAGGGGAGTAGTCACACCGACTACTCCCGATATCCTTTTAATTATGACCGTTTAAATTCTAACAGTAGTCATTATCTATCTATTCCTCTCGGAAAAGCCCCACACTTCGATGGGAGTGATTACTCCATGTGGAGGCAAAATATGAAGATGCACTTGATTTCCCTTAACCCAAGTTTATGGCATATTGTATGCACAGGAATAAACATCCCTGATGACGATGAAGAACTCACACCAAGTCAAGAGCAAGCCATCCACAGGAATGCCCAAGCCGCAGCCGTTATCACCTCATCTCTAAGTAGAGATGAATTCACAAAGGTGGACAGATTGGAGATTGCCAAAGAAATCTAGGACACACTACAGACAGCACATGAAGGTGACAGGCATGGGCGGGAGGCAAAAATTGAGATGATTGAAGGCGAACTGGGAAGGTTTGCGATTGAGGAAGATGAGTCTCCCCAGGACATGTACAACAGACTGAAGACTCTTGTGAACAAGGTTCGATCATATGGTAGCAAAAAGTGGAATGACCACGAGGTTGTAAAGCTCATCCTTAGAGCCTTTGTGCCTCGCAACGTCACACTTTGCTCTATGATCCGAGAAAGTTTCGGGTACAAGAAAATGACTCCGGATGAACTGCTTGGCAAAATCATCAACTTTGAGATGATGGAGAAGCAAGCCAAGCACGTCAAAGAAATAGCCGACCTCACATCAGCCAAGAAGAAGGGAGTTGCCTTAAAGTCCTCACTCAAGCCTCTATCCAAAGAAGCAAAAGAAGCACAGCTTCAGGAGGACAGCGATGATGAAAGCAGCGAGCTGGACGAAGAAGATATGATTTTGTTCATGAAGAAGTTCAAAAGAATTATGAAGAAAAGACAAGGAACAAAATCGAGTGAAGGAAAATACAAGGAGAAGACAAAGCCGAAGATGAGGCGGGCATGCTATAATTGTGGTGAGTACAATCACTTTATAGTTGATTGCCCATATGAGGACAACAAGAAGAAGAGTAAAGAGTCCAAGCCTCAACCGAAGAAATTCTTCAAGAAGAAGAAACAAGCTGAACAAGCACACATCGGAAAGGAGTGGGACTCAAACGATGAGTCCTCATCGTCCGATGAAGAAGAAATGGCTAGCATAGCCATTGAAAGCATGTCCAAGAAACCCACACTCTTCCCCACGCTCGTTGCAAAGAAAGCAAGTGGAACTTGCCTCATGGCTAAGGAAGGTAAACGCAAGGTAAACATCAAAACTCCTTCCTTGCATTCTTACTCGAGTGATGATGATCTAGATAGTGATAATGAAGATATGATAATTGGTTTAGATAGAAAAACTGCTGCTAAAATGAAATTCTTACTTAACCAACTTGTTGAGAAGGAAGAGCTAATTGATCGTCAAGAAGACATGATTATCTCCCAAAAGGAGAAGCATGTCGAACTTGACAATCTACTAGCTCTTGAAAAGGAGAGAAACCACTCACTAGAGCTTAAGCTAGCTTCAAGCAAGAAAACTTGCTTGGAGTTAACCAAGTCAAATGTTGCAATCAAGGATCAACATGATGACTTAATCAAGGTCAACAAGATCCTTGAAGTGCAGGTTGAGTCACTCAAGCTTAGTGAACCTTCCTCCTCTTCAACCCTACCTTCTCAACCCACTTCAACTAATATCGCACATATTTGCAAATGTGATAAAATTAACACCAGGTTGAAGGAAAATTCTACCTCCACAAAGGACAAAAATCCTACCCAATGTGTGATATTTGACAAGGAGAGGATCAACTATGCACGTAGTGCATATTTGGTCCAAAGACCTCCAAATGTCAAGTACGGCATTGGTTACTCTCATGATGGAAAGCAAAGAGCTGGAAATCATAAAGATAACAAGGGAAGGATTACCTTTGTGAAGGGAGGACCCTCACAACCTGGTAACTCGAAAACTAAAAATCTGAACTCCCATGAAAACCGGACTAGTCCGGTTGTGGTCCGGACAAGTCCGGTCATCCGGACAAGTCCGGTCACACAGACTAGTCCGACCCATAATCAACAGCAACTCTTGTTTAAAACCTTTGATGCTTCTTATGTATTAATGAAAAATAATGTTGGTAAAGTGTATGCTTATTATGCTGGGCCACGCCATGGGAACACAAAATCCCATGTGTGGGTGCCCAAATGTATTGTTACTAACCTCCAAGGACCCAAGCAAGATTGGGTACCTAAAACCAAGGCGTAATTTGTTTTTGCAGGCCTACTCCTCCGGTGGATCCAAATGGGTGCTAGACAGTGGATGCACCAACCACATGACCGGAGAAAGGAGGATGTTTGTGGAGTATGAAGTGAACCAGGACCCAAACGAAGGCATCTACTTTGGGGATAACAGTCAAGGAAGGGTCCTCGGTACTGGTAAAATAGCAATATCCTCTGAACATACTCTTTCGCATGTTTTACACGTTGAATCTTTAGATTATAACCTGCTGTCCATATCTCAGTTATGTGACAAAGGTTATAATTGCCTGTTTACTAACGAGGGTGTGACCGTCTCAAGGAGAAGTGATGGTTCCGTTGCATTCAAGGGTATGTTAAAGGGAAAGCTTTACCTTGTTGACTTCAACAAGGATAAAGCCGAACTCGACACATGCTTGATTGCAAAAACCAACATGGGTTGGCTGTGGCATAGACGGCTAGCACATGTTGGAATGAGGAACCTTCAAAAACTCCTCAAGGGCGATCACATCCGAGGTTTGAAAGATGTTGTGTTTGAGAAAGACAGGCCTTGTAGCGCGTGCCAAGCAGGAAAGCAAGTTGGAGCACAACATCCTGCGAAGAACATCATGACCACGACAAGACCGCTCGAACTACTTCATATGGACTTGTTTGGTCCAATTGCTTACATAAGCATCGGCGGTAACAAATACGGTTTAGTTATTATTGATGATTTTTCCCGGTTCACTTGGGTGTTCTTTTTGCATGACAAGTCATAAACACAAGGAACACTCAAGAAATTCTTCAAGCGAGCGCAAAACGAGTTCTCACTATCAATCAAGAGTATTCGGAGCGACAACGGCATGGAGTTCAAGAACATACAAGTGGAGGAATACCTTGATGAGGAAGGAATCAAGCATGAATTCTCAGCACCATACTCTCCACAACAAAACGGAGTTGCCGAAAGGAAGAACCGAACGCTCATAGAGATGGCAAGAACAATGCTCGATGAATACAAGACTTCGGATCGATTTTGGGCAGAAGCAATCAACACCGCTTGCCATGCCACAAATCGACTCTACCTTCATCTACTACTAAAGAAGACTCCATATGAGCTACTCACCGGTAACCAACCAAACATTTCATATTTTCGAGTTTTCGGTTATCCTTGCTATATTTTGAACAAGAAGCCCAGGACTTCAAAGTTCGCTTCGAAGTCCGATGAAGGTTTCTTGCTTGGTTATGATTCGAACACTTACGCCTATCGTGTTTTCAACAAGGCCTCCGGACTTGTTGAAGTGGCACGTGACGTAGTGTTTGATGAAACTAATGGCTCCCAAAAGGAGCAAGTTGATCAATCTGAATTTGGAAAAGAGGAAGCTCCCTATCAAGCATTGAAGAGGATGGCTCTAGGCGAAGTACGACCACAAGAGTCATCGTCACAAATACAAGAGGAAAGTGAACCACAAGAGGAGATCAACAATTCAGGGGGAGCCTCGATACAAAACAAATCACATGAATATGAACATGATCAACAAATCAACGAGGACAACAACTCAGGGGGAGAAGAAGATGATCACCAACATACGACCCCCCAAGTGCCACACCCAAGAGTACACCAATGCATTCAAAGGGATCATCCAATCGACAACATCATCGGCGACATCCAAAAGGGAGTAACCACTAGATCTCGTATAGCAAATTTTTGTGAACATTACTCGTTTGTCTCCTTTTTGGAACCCCGCAGGACTGAGGATGCATTGAAGGATCCGGACTGGGTGGTGGCAATGCAAGAAGAGTTGAACAATTTCAAGAGAAACGAGGTTTGGGAACTTGTGGAAAGACCCAATGCAAATATTGTGGGCACCAAGTGGGTCTTCCGCAACAAGCAAGACGAACACGGAGTGGTGACAAGAAACAAGGCACGACTTGTGGCCAAAGGTTCCTCACAAGTCGAAGGTTTGGATTTTGATGAAACCTTGGCTCCAGTAGCTAGGCTTGAATCAATTAGAATATTACTTGCATATGCTACTCACCATGATTTCAAGCTGTATCAAATGGACGTGAAAAGCGCCTTCCTCAACGGACCGATCAAGGAAGAGGTGTACGTGGAGCAACCACCCGGATTTGAAGACGAAGAGTTCCCCGACCACGTGTATAAACTGCGTAAGGCTCTCTATGGCCTCAAACAAGCTCCTAGAGCTTGGTATGAGTGTCTTAGAGATTTTTTAATTGATAATGGCTTTCAAATTGGCAAAGTAGATTATACACTATTCACGAAAAATCTGGATAATGATCTTTTTATTTGCCAAATCTATGTTGATGATATAATTTTTGGATCAACTAACCAATCTTTCTGTGAAGAGTTTAGTAAAATTATGACAGACAGATTTGAAATGTCAATGATGGGAGAATTGAAGTACTTCTTGGGATTCCAAGTGCGGCAACAAAGGGAAGGAACATTCATAAGCCAAACCAAGTACACACAGGACATCCTCAAGAATTTTGGCATGGACAAGGCAAAGCCCATAAAGACTCCCATGGCAACGAATGGTCACTTGGATCTCAATGAAGATGGACCGAGCGTCGACCAAAAGGTATATCGCTCCATGATTGGATCTTTGCTTTACTTATGTGCATCTAGGCCAGATATTATGTTGAGTGTATGTTTGTGTGCAAGATTTCAAGCCAACCCTAAGGAATGTCATTTGACAGCCGTAAAGAGAATCCTAAGATATTTAGTTCATACACCCAATCTTGGTCTTTGGTACCCAAAAGGCTCAAAATTCAATCTCATTGGGTATTCCGATGCAGATTATGCCGGGTGCAAAGTTGATAGAAAAAGCACTTCCGGCACTTGCCAATTCCTAGGAAGATCCTTAGTTTCTTGGTCATCCAAGAAACAGAATTCCATTGCATTATCCACAGGCTAAGCGGAGTATGTTGCAGTCGGGAGTTGTTGTGCACAACTCCTTTCGATGCGACAAACTCTAAGGGATTACGGTTACAATATGAACCGTATTCCTCTTCTTTGTGATAATGAGAGTGCCATTAAAATAGCCCACAATCCAGTTGAGCACTCTAGAACTAAACACATTGACATAAGACACCATTTCTTGAGAGACCATTCCATGAAAGGAGACATACCCATCTCTCATGTCAACACCCAAAAACAATTGGCCGACATATTCACCAAGCCACTTGATGAAAAACGTTTTTGCGAACTCCGAAATGAGCTAAACATTCTTGATTCTCAGAGTGTGGCTTGAAAAGTTGCATACCTGTATGATTGCTTCAAAATATTGATTGAATTGTGAAAATTAACCCTCCCCATTTTTCTCTCGAAAAACTATGTCAATTATTAGATCTTGATGAATTTTTGATCATAGTATGATTGTTGTTTGCTTCCTGGTCAAATTCATCAATATTATTTGAATTGTTTTGCCTCTCTACTCTCAATTAGTGGACCTTCAAATATATATGAATGGGCTATGCTATTCTCTCCTGGTGACCAAGGACAAGTCCGTGGTTACCCGGACTAGTCCGCCATTGCAAACTAGTCCGCAGTGTGCCGGTTAGGCCGGACTAGTCCGACAGACCACGGACTAATCCGACTTAGGTCTCTAGAGGACTTCGGACTAGTCCGGTCATGTCCGAACTTGTCCGATTTTTCGTGTCCATAACCCTAGCCGCCACTAAACCTTAATCCCTTCACCCCACACTCGCCCCCAAGCTTTCTCTCTCTTGCGCTCGAGCTCCCAAGGCGAATCCTTGATTCCTCCGTCGAAAAGCCTCAATCTTGGGCGGAGATCAAGCTTGAAGACTCGGGGATTGAAGTTAGCGGACAAGTCCGGCCTCCAACCCCCAAAATCTCAAGCTTCCTTTGATCTCTTGGTAAATACTCTTCAAAGCCCTAAGAAATCACAAATTTCTCTATTGCTTATCGTTTGGCCTAGCATTCTTCACTAGTTACATGTCTAGTTGATGTACTATGTGTATGCTAGACTAGTTTTACCTTAGGGATCAATTTTTGTCCAGTCTGTTAGGTTTTTGCGGATGAACACCGGACTAGTCCGGTCCAGGTACGGACAAGTCCGGTCCCCCGGACTAGTCCGTGCCTGTGCACCGGACAAGTCCGTTGTTTCTGAACCAAAACCTAATTCTTTAATTCCCTAATGCATTCCATTGCCATCTTACCTCACCAATACCTTGTATAACTTGTCCTTTCTCTTGATCACTCACTCTCAGATCATGTCGAGCTCCGACAACGAAATCTCCGATTTCGAGGCCGAGTTGGACCACGAGGTGGCACCTCGGACCTCGGCGGGTCTTGGCAAGAAACGCCAAGAGAGACCCTCTGAGCCTGCTCCCTCACCTCCCCAGGTTCGGAGGAAGGTGTGTGTCAAGAAACCCGCCTCGAAGGCTGCTACTCCTTCAAGTGGCCTTCGCCAAGCTAAAGGGAAGGGCAAGGGGGTTGCCACAGGGCCTGTTGGGCCCCTAAAGCTGCATACTCCCAGAGAAGGGGTCCGGGATCCCAATGAGGAAAGATTCAATGGCAAGGGCAGCGATGTGACTATGAAGTTGAGAAGTGTTGATTGCTATGCAATGCCCAAGCAAGCAGCTGATGGCAGGTTTTGGTCAAATTT
This sequence comes from Tuctoria greenei, assembly GCA_036927565.1. Taxonomy (NCBI): domain Eukaryota; kingdom Viridiplantae; phylum Streptophyta; class Magnoliopsida; order Poales; family Poaceae; genus Tuctoria; species Tuctoria greenei. The sequence goes on along the minus strand of JAYESD010000003.1, from coordinate 104,242,592 downwards.
CCATGCTGATTTCTACAAGCTGGTCTATTTGCCGATGAAGACCCCGGTGGTGCGCAGTCAATGGATTGACTGGGCCCACCTTGAGAAGAGGAAATGTGCAGCTTTTGATGAAGTGATAGCAGCTGCAGAGAGACATGGGCTGAAGGATCTGTTTGCCTTCAGATATAATTGGAATGATGAAGTGATTGCACAATTCTATGCAACGTGCCACTTCTCAAGTGAAGACGAAGAAAGTGTGACTTGGATGACTCATGGATCCAAGTATTCTATTACTCAGGAAGAGTTTGCCCGCCTGCTGCATCTTGACTCTGAAGGACATGACCAACTCATTATCCACAACATTGGGGTCATTGAGAGGGATGGAATGAAGTTCATGTATGAGCCCACCTCCAAGTATGTCCCTCCCTCCACAAAGAATATGAAGCCTTTCTTTGTGGTCCTCAACAGAGTCCTCAGGAAGACGATTGCCCCCAAGGATGGGGATGCAGGGAGTGTGCAAGGCTACCTCCGGACCCTGATGAGGGTCATTAGCAAGAAAAGGCAATTCGATGTTGCAGACTATATTTGGAATGATATGGTCAATATCTCAAGTACCCCCAACCGATCCTGTGGCTATGCCCCTTACTTGATGTTCATGATTGAGAAAGTCACAGGAATCGAGTTTGTGAAGGATGTGGAGCACACTCCACTGAGGCCTCAGAAGCCTCAGTCAGTGAGTGTCCAGGCTGCTCCATCGCCGGCCTCAAGCCCCGAGGCACCGGCAAGGCAAGAAGAAGCTGCTAGGGCTACTCCCCCCTCCAGGGAAGCCCCTCGGAAAGGATCCTCCAGTGGGATCCTCAAGTACTTGGCTGCAATTTTCTCCTCATGCAAGAAAACTGAAGTGAAGCTTCACAAGCTAAATCAGAAGAGGAAGGAGAACATGAGATACATAAAAGCCAATGTGAAGCAGCTGAGTGAGAAGCTGGAGATCAACCCAATTGGATCTCCAGTACTTTCTGAAGATTCTGATCCGGACATCACCGAGCTCAGCCTCTTGACTCCCTCCGAGCTTGCCTATTTTGGCATTGGGGGCTCGAGCAGCTCCGCTCCTCCTCCTACCTCTCAACCTCATCAAGTGGAAAGCGAGGAAGACGATGAAGACGACGAGAGGACTGACAGCGAAGAGTGAAGCCCTAGGACCTTCCTCTCTCTCTTTTTGGTGTCTTGATGCCAAAGGTGGAGAGATTGAGGGGGAGTCTCTAGTCTTAGCTTTAGCTGCATAGGATGCGAGGAGAGAGCTCTCTTTTTTTTAATTGTGATTGCATTTACTTAACTCTATTTTCATATCATGTTTGGTCCTGTTATGAATTGCTCAAATAATTTGCTAGTGTGTGATGAAATCTGAATTTTTGTCCCTGAAATGCCATATTCACTTGATATTAGTTGATCAATGCAAATTCTGTCATTCTTAATGCATTCATGCTGTTAGTATGCATCCCACCATAAAGAATGCACATATGAATAATTATCTTGTTGCTTGATGAATTTTTGAGTCATATGTGCATACTTTATGAGAATCTCATTTTATACCTCATTTTGTGAAATCTCAATTGGTTGTCATCAATCACCAAAAAGGGGGAGATTGAAAGTGCATCTAGGACTCCCTTGTGGGTTTTGGATGATTTATGACAAGCAATTGGGATCCTAATCCTTTTGTTGAGATGAATGCAGGAAAATGATGAAAAATGAGCAAAGTACCAAAAAGAGGGAAATTGAGAAGGAAAAAGAATTTGGGCTCAAGGAGAAGAAATTAGTAGTTTAGTATGCATGGAGTGTGTTAAGGAAACACACCCAAGAGCTCAATCTCATTTAATCACACACACACAATGCACAAAGCTATACAGGACCAGACTAGTCCGATATCAGACGGACTAGTCCGATATCCCATTCTGCACCAGATCAGACAAGTCCGATCATCACCGGACTAGTCCGATATCTTTCTGTTCCACTTTGGACTAGTCCTCCCCAGTGCGGACTAGTCCTCAAAACAATGCACAAGTCTCACAAAATCGGACAAGTCCGTTGTGACCCGGACTAGTCCGATATACTTTCTGATCCACTTCGGACAAGTCCGGTGTTTACACGGACTAGTCCGATATACACCCTGATCTAAATCGGACAAGTCCTCCAAGTGCGGACTTGTCATCCTAAACACTTAGGGTTTCATGTGTCCGGACAAGTCCGATGACAATCGGACTAGTCCGAAGCTTTCCAGTAGCAAAATCGGACAAGTCCGTTTTGAACCGGACTAGTCCGAGATTCCTGGACACTTAGGGTTTGCTTCACACAGCACACCGGACTAGTCCGGTCACCACCACGGACTGGTCCGATCTTTCTGAACCCTAACGGTAACTTCTAGAAACCCCATATAAATAGAGGTGCACGTCCCACTTTCACCCTCCCTCGAACCCTAGCGCCGTCACACCTCCCAAGAGACTCAAAAACCATCTCTCTCTACGAAATTAAGTGCAAAATCAATCAATCCATTGAAGATCACTTGTAGATCATTGGAGAGGCACTTGGCACACGATTGAGCTCTTGGTTTGAATCTCTAACACACTCTTGCATCTCAATTTGTATATTTCGAAGTGTGTTATTGGTGGTCTTGAAACTTGTAATCAAGGGAGCTCTCAACTTGTGAGATCGCCCCTTCAACTTGGTGATTTACCCCTGTGTGTTTAGTGGAAGAGGATTGGCCTTCGTGGTGATCCGACGAGGGAAGGGTTGGTGAAGACCCGGTCCTTTTGTGGGCTCCTCAACGTGGACGTAGGTTGCCTTCGTGGTAACCGAACCACGGGATAAATCTTGTGTCTTGTTCGTTTGTGTTCATCATTCTAGTTGATCAACATTATCTAGGGTTTGATTCATCTTGTTGAATTTAAGTTAAATAGTTGAACAAGAATCATACTTGCAATAGAACTTGACATACAACCATTGAACTGTTATTGAAGTTTATATTTCCGCTGCAAACGTCAACGAAACAATCAAATTGACCTAACTTGATCAACCTAGTCCGTGAAATCCGGACTAGTCCGCACTTTACCGGACTAGTCCGATATATCTGATTTTGACCTTGTTGTTGAAGTGCTACAGGAACCGAGAAAATTCAAGAAGGCCTATTCACCCCCCTCTAGGCCTACATTCAATTTTCCTTTGAGATCTTTATAACCTCAAGAGATGTGAGGATTCAAATGTCAGATACCGGACATGTCCAGTTTCAGAGTGTGGACTTGTCCAATGCACCAGACTAGTCTGTATCTGAGAGCCGGACTAGTCCGGCCTGGCATAAGAACCCTAACAACACCTATGAATCACAACTTCTATCTAAGGATGCAAGAGGGCATGAAAGAGAAAGGAATACATCTCTGAAGCTAATGTACTGCCTTGGAATCAAGGGAAACAAGCTAGAACTAGAAGAGTTGAGAGTTTGATTTTAGGGAGAAATTTACCGAGATTTGAAGATTCGCATTGAAGGAGCACGAATCTGTCTGGATGAGTTCGGAGTGGAGTATCAACTCGTCGAGGGGAGGATTTCCCACGGAGAAAACTTGGATTTTGAGGGCTCAACTCAAAAATCACTTTTGGGGGCTAGGGTTTGAGAGGTGAGGGCTCAACTCAAAGTGGAGGGAGGTTTGAAATTTGGGCCGGCCAGCTGCTTATATACACGGCCGACGAGACTAGTCTGGTGCCCCTGGAAAACCTAGGAAAGAGGGACTGTCCGGACTAGTCCGGTGGCAAACTTGACTAGTCCGGTGTCACTGGAAAAACTAAGTATTTAGAGATAACTAATAGTGATCCAAGGACAAGTTTTGCAAATAATCTTAGTACTTATGACCAGAAGGCAATCATCAATGAAAAGTGGTCATAAAATCCAAGATTTCTTCATTAAAATTAGTTTTCTTAGAAGAAAAAGAGGTGTGGGGCAGTTTTAGCAATAAAATGTAACATTTGAAGTATAAACCAGATGTGCAACGTTTCAAGCCACATTTCGAGAGTCAAGAATATTAAGTTTGTTTCTAAGCTCACAAAACCTTTTCTCATCCAATGGTTTGGTAAAAATATCAGCAAGTTGTTTTTCAGTCCTAACATGTGAAATAACAATGTCACCTTTTAATGAATGATCTCTATGAAAATGATGACGGATATCTAGTTGCTTAGTTCTTGAGTGCTCTACAGGGTTGTGTGCAATTTTTATAGCAATTTCATTGTCACATAGAAGCGGGATATGGTTAAGATTGTAGCCGTAGTCCCTAAGGGTTTGTCACATCCAAAGTAGTTGTGCGCAACAACTACAGGCTGCAACATGTTCTGCTTCAGCTGTGGAAAGAGCAATGGAGTTTTGCTTTTTAGATGACCAAGAAACTAGGGACCTACCAAGAAATTGACAAGTCCCTAACGTGCTCTTTCTATCGACTTTGCATCCTGCATAGTCGGCGTCGGAATACCCTATCAAGTTAAATTTGGATCCTTTAGGATACCAAAGGCCCAAGTTGGGTGTGTGCACAAGGTACCTTAGGATTCTTTTTACCGCAATTAAGTGACACTCTTTATGTGCGGCTTGAAACCTTGCACACAAGCAAACACTAGGCATAATATCTGGCCTAGATGCACATAAATAAAGTAAGGAGCCGATCATGGACCGATATACCTTTTGGTCCACATTTGGACCATCTTCATTGAGGTTGAGATGTCCATTAGTGGCCGTGGGTGTCTTGATGGGCTTGGCTTTGTCCATATTGAATTTCTTGAGAATGTCCTGTGTATATTTGGTATGGCTTATAAATGTACCTTCTTTTAATTGCTTCACTTGGAATCCCAAGAAGAACTTCAATTCGCCCATCATTGACATCTCGAACCTATCTGTCATTGCTAAATTCTTCACAGAAAGATTTGTTAGTGGATCCAAAGATAATGTCATCAACATAAATTTGACATACGAATAGGTGATCATCACAATGTTTAGTGAAAAGTGTATAGTCAGCTTTACCAATTTTGAATCCATTTTGAATTAGAAAATATCTAAGACACTCATACCAAGCTCGAGGAGCTTGTTTGAGGCCATAGAGCGCCTTCCGCAGTTTGTAGACATGGTTGGGATACTTTTGGTCTTCGAATCCTGGTGGCTGCTCCACATAAACTTCCTCCTTGATTGGACCGTTTAAGAAAGCGCTTTTGATGTCCATTTGATACAGCTTAAAATTATGGTGAGTAGCATATGCCAATAAAATACAAATGGACTCAAGTCTAGCTACAGGAGCGAAAGTTTCATCGAAGTCCAAACCTTCGACCTGAGAATAACCTTTGGCCACCAATCTTGCTTTATTTCTTGTTACTACTCCATGTTCATCTTTCTTGTTCCGAAAGACCCATTTGGTTCCAACCATGTTCGCCTTTGGTCTCTCCACCAGCTCCCACACTTCATTTCTCTTGAAGTTGTTCAGCTCCTCTTGCATTGCAATCACCCAGTCTAGATCCCTTAAGGCTTCTTCTACCCTGTATGGTTCTAGAAAAGACACAACAGAATAGTATTCACAGAAATTTGCAACTCGAGATCTAGTAGTTACTCCCTTAGCAATATCTCCAATGATATTGTTGACAGGGTGGTCTCTTTGCACGCTCTCGTGTACTCTTGGTGTGGAGCTTGTGTAGTTGCTTGTTCTTCATTATCTTCATGTGCATTGTCTCCCCCTAGATCATTGCTTCCATGATTGTCCTGATCTTCTTGATCTTCCTCCTCTTGATCTTGTGCAAGAGCTCCCCCTTGATCATTGCCTCCGTGTTGAGGTTCATCTTGTGCATTTGAGTCGAATGTTTGCTCTTGTGGTAAGATATCACCAAGTCCCATTTTCTTTAGTGCTTCATATGGAGCTTCCTCTTTATCTAGCACACACTTATCAACTTGCTCCACTCGTGAGCCGTTAGATTCATCGAACACTACATCACGTGCTACTTCAACAAGGCTGGACACCTTGTTTAAGACACGATAGGCGTAGGCATTCGATTCATAATCGAGCAAGAATCCTTCATCGGACTTCGAAGCGAACTTCGAGGGCCTCTGTTTCTTGTTCAGAATAAAGCATTTGCAACCAAAAACTTTAAAATAAGAAACATTAGGCTTTTTACCAGTAAGGAGCTCATACGGAGTTTTCTTCAATGGTCGATGGAGGTACAGTCGATTCGTGGCGTGACAAGCGGTGTTCACCGCTTCTGCCCAAAATCGATCTGACGTCTTGTATTCATCGATCATAGTTCTGGCCATTTCAATCAATGTTCTGTTCTTTCTTTCGGCCACTCCATTTTTTTGAGGGGAGTAGGGTGCCGAGAATTCATGCTTTATCCGTTCTTCATCGAGAAACTCTTCAACTTGGAGGTTCTTGAATTCTGTCCCGTTGTCACTTCTGATGTACTTTATGGTTGATGAGATTTTGTTATGAGCTCTTTTCAAGAACTTCTTGAGGATCCCCTGAGTTTTTGATTTATAATACAAGAAAAATACCCACGTGAATCTTGAAAAATCATCAACAATTACTAAACTTTATTTGTTACCGCCGATGCTGATGTACGAAATTGGACCAAAGAGATCCATGTGGAGGAGTTCCAGCGGTCTTGCGGTAGTCATCACATTATTGGCGGGGTGTGGTGCTCCGACTTGTTTTCCTGCTTGACAAGCGCTGCACGGCCTGTCTTTTTCAAAAACCACATCCTTAAGACCACGGATGTGACCACCTTTTAGAAGTTTCTGTAGATTTCTCATCCCAACATGGGCTAGCCGTCTATGCCACAACCATCCCATGTTGGTCTTAGCAACCAAGCAAGTGTTGAGTTCGGCTTTATCTTTGCTGAAGTCAACAAGATAAAGCTTTCCCTTCAACATTCCCTTAAATGCAATCAAGCCATCGCTTCTTCTAAAAACGGTCACACCCTCATTAGTTAATAAACAGTTGTAACCTTTGTCGCATAGTTGCGATATTGACAAAAGGTTATAATCTAGAGAATCTACATGTAAAACATTGGATAATGTGTGTTGAGCGGATATTTCAATGTTACCGCTACCAAGGACCTTTCCTTGGCTGTTGTCTCCGAAGTATATGCCTTCACTTGGATCTTTGTTATATTCGTACTCCAGAAACATACCTCTCTCTCCGGTCATGTGATTTGTGCATCCGCTATCTAGCACCCATTTAGACCCACCGGAGGAATACGCCTGCAAAATAGAATTATTCCTTTGTTTTAGGTACCCAAGCTTGCTTGGGTCCTCTCAGGTTAGTCACAAGAGTCATGGGCACCCACACACAAGTTTTTAAGTTCTTGTGGCGTGGCCCTGTATATTTAGCAATGACTTTTCCATGTTTGGCTTTCATAAAAACATAGGAAGCATCAAATGTACGAAACAATATTTGTAAATCAGATTCATGGGATTTTTCCTTAACAAAGACAATTCCATTCTTAGCATGTTTGGGAGTAGACATGTGTTTGTTACTTTCAAAACCAAGGCCATCTTTGACATTAGGAGGTTTAGTGACCATACATGCACTGCGTGCATATTTGATCTTCTCCTTATCAAAGATGCCGCTTGGAGGGGCATGCATATTATGAGAAGTTGAAGTATTAGAAAAAACATTCTTCTTACTATAGCAAGTGCAAGTTCTGATTGTTGTCGAACTCATATCTTTGGAGGAAGAGCTCTTGGAGGAAGAGGAGTCACTTTGCTTGAGCGACTCAACTTGCACCTCATGGATCTTGTTAACTTTTGACAAGTTAGCAAGTTCTTCATTGATTGCAATATGCGAGCCTTCTAGCTTTGAGTAAGTTTCCTTACTCAAGGCTAGCTCAACCTCAAGCGACTCGTTCTTCTCTCTTTCAAGCTCAAGAAGCTTTTCAAATTCTTGATATCTCTTCCTTTCACGGATGATCATATCTTCTTGTCGGTTAAGAAGTTCCTCTTTTTCAAAGATTTCGTTCGACAACATTTCCATTTTCTTTAGAGCAATTTTACTTAATCCTCTAAACATTTCTTCATTATCACTAGAGCTATCAAAGTCATCAATAGAGGAATTTAGCGTAGGAGGAGTGATTCGTACCTTTTTCTTGCCATCCTTAGCCATAAGGCAAGTGTGGTTGTTCATATCCCATCCTTACATGTTTGGGAAGAGTGTGGCCTTCATAGTATGTTTCTTGATTGCGATAGTGGCAATCTCTTCTTCTTCATCGGAGGAGGACTCATTGTTTGAGTCCCACTCCTTGCCAATGTGAGCTTGATGGGCTTGTCTTCTCTTTCTGAAATTCTTCTTTTCTCGAGGTCTTGTTTCCTTCTTCCTTTTGTTTTCTTCATAAGGGCAGTCCATCATGAAGTGACCATACTCTCCGCAGTTGTAGCAAGTGCGTCGAGCCTTGGATTTTCCTTTATTCTTGCTTTTGCCTTCATTTGAGTTATTGTCGTGTCTTCTTTTCATCATTCGCTTGAACTTCTTGATAAAGAGTACCATTTCTTCATCATCAAGATCGGTGCTCTCGTCGCTTGTATGCCCATCGTCTTGATCTTCACGAGTTTCTTTGAGTTTGGGTCGGCATGTTGCTTTGAGAGCAACCTCTTTCTTTTTGGAGGAAGTGAGTTCGGCCATGTCTTTGATGTATTGTGCCTCTTTCTCCAACATTTCATGATTTATGATCTTCCCCAACAACTCATCGGGAGTCATTTTGTGAAACCCGGGGCTTTCTCTAATCATTGAGCAAAGTGTGACATTTCTTGGCATGAAGGCTCTAATCATTCTCTTGACCACCTCGTGATCTGTCTATTTCTTACTTCCATAGGCACGGATATTGTTGATGAGTGCCTTCATCTGGTTGTACATGTCTTGAGGTGATTCACCTTCTTCATTAGCAAATCTCCCCAACTCTCCTTCAAGCATCTCGATTTTAGCTTCACGAACTGACCTATTTCCTTCGTGAGCTGTCTTGAGTGTATCCCATATTTCCTTTGCACTTTCTAAGCCATCGATCTTGGTGAATTCCTCTCTGCTTAGTGATGATGTGATCACGGCGACGGCTTCTGCATTTATGTGAATCTCTTGTTCTTATTTTGGGGTGAGTTCTTCATCCGTGTCTGGAATATCTATGCCAGTGCAAACAATGTGCCACAGGCTAGTATTTAGGGATATTAGATGCATCTTCATGATGTACTTCCACATGGTATAGTCGCTTCCGTCAAACTGTGGAGGTTTTCCCATAAAAATGGAAAGATAGTGATTGTTTGAATTGAGACGGTTGTAGTTGTAAGGATGTCGGGAGTAGTCGTGATGACCACTCCCCGTCGTCTTCTCTTCTTCTTTTCCCTTTTGTCCTAGCAGTTTCTTTCTCAGGAGTGCCTTTAGTTGTCGCACTTCTTCATCATCGTATGGGCTCTCTTTCAGCACATCAAAGGCTTTAGTTTCTTGTTCCTCCTCATTAATGTTCATCTTCGAGATATCGTTGTTCTTCTCAGAGGCCATTGATCTCTCTGAGATGTGAGTCTCGTTAGCAGAGAACCTTGCTCTGATACCAATTGAATGTGGCCTAGAGGGGGGTGAATAGGCCTTTTCAATTTCCTGCACACTTAATAGAATCATCAAAACTTGGTTGGCCAGACTAGTCCAGTCGTGTGGGCGGACTTGTCTGGTGTGCTAGAAATATGTGTGTTGATCAGGTTTTATTTGGGAAACTAAATTTCTTTAGCAGCGGAAATGAGAACAACTGATATTTTTGTTTGAGATTAATGTAAGAATGCAAGTGAAAACTTATAATTGCCTTGGATTGATGTTTAGCACTCAAGTGATCTAATGAACAAAATGTAAAGGAAATAAGGCGCAAGACACACGAATTTTTCCCGAGGTTCGATCTCACCACGAGATCTACGTCCTCGTTGAGGAAGCTCACATAGAGCCAGGTCTCCAACCCTTTCCCTCTTCAAGTCACCACGAAGGCCGACTTGATTCCACTATCACGGGTAATCACCAAGTTTGTGGGGCAACCTCACATGGTGAGGGCTCCCACGAGAATTACAACGAAAGAAGTGATCAAATACAATCAAAAGTATTACAATGCAAAGTATGAGTGTAGAAAGATCAAACCCCAAGAGCTCGCAATGAAGCAACGACGATCTCCCAATCCCGAATCCAAGTGTTCAATTGATTTCACTCTTTTTACACTTTAGATGTGTGGGGAGATGTGTTTTGGGCTCTTGGGACGAAGTGGTGGCACTAGGGTTTGTGTTTGCAGTAGTATATGTCATGTATATCTTTTGGAAGGCTGTGGATTCTCTATTTATAGGGTTTCCAAAGAGTAACTATTGAAAAACCCTAACACCAGACTAGTGCGGTGCAAGTCCGGACTTGTCCGGTCTCAATGTACTTTGAAGTCCAGAAAGTCTGCCGGACTAGTCCGGTCCAAGCTCGGACTAGTCCGGTGCTGTGTGAAGGTGAACTCCAGAAAGTTCAACGGACTAGTCCGCAGACTAGTCCGATCTCCACAAAAGGGAGACTCCAGAAAGATCAACGGACTAGTCCGGTGAACACACAGACAAGTTCGGTCTCTCAATATGAGAGACTACAGAAAGTTCAACGGACTAGTTCGGTGGACACACGGACTAGTCCGGTCTCCCAATTTGAGAGATTCCAGAGAGTTAAACGGACTAGTTCGGTCCATGATCGGACTAGTCCGATGCATTGTGAATTTTAAGTTAATTTTAAGCCCTTACCCCAGCGCAAAGTTGTGAGCTCTTGAAGTGTGTCTTTCATACACTCCATATACATTCAAAACCTAATTTTGATATTCCAAGCTCCATCAAAGTATCCCTCTTTGGACACCACTCCATTTTTCACCTTTTTGTGTGCACCGAACTGTTTCACTTATCTGTCCTGCAGTCATCTCAATAGTTTCATTAGGATCTCATATGTTTGTCATCAATTAGCCAAAACCCACAAGGGATATCCTAGATGCACTTACAATGTTACATGAGTAGCTCAAAAAACAGTAGGTTTGGGAGCAACCTTTGCATTTTTCGACTCATTACAGCAGATTGCACGTTCCTATTATTTAGTTTAGCAAGTGCAGCAAATTTTGTATGAAAGTTATGAGATCTAGCAACCATTCTTTCCTTTTTCTGTTTCTTAGCTAGTCTATAGCAAAAATCTATGACATGACCATCTCTACCATAGTAGGTACAATGAAATTTAACTTTGTGTTCATGTCTAGATGAGCAAGCAACATTTTTATTTGAAACCGAATGAGACAATACTCCTACAGATTTGAAAACCACTTCTTTTTGTTTAGGAACTGTTTGAATCAAACCACTTCCTAATGACTTTACAATTTTAGGTGGATGTGCCATAGCATGAGCATGAGAATCAAAATCTAAACCAGTTTTATCATTGCAAGACTTGGAAGAATTCAGCAGCAAGTTTAGGTTCTTATTCCTATTACAAAACCGATCTAATGTCCTATGCATGTTATCAAGTTTATTGGACAGATCAAGGAAATTTTCACATGAATGTTTTCCTTTAATTTGCAATTGGAACAAAATTTAACTTCATGAGAACGTAAAGCATTGTTCAATATAGAAATTTCATTCATAGCATCTTGTAGTTTCTTATCAAGGTCATCACAAGTAGAACAATGCAAATAAAATGTAGAACAGCTAGCATCTTTCAAGTTTTTATCATTAAGTGCAGCAAGCTCTCTATTCTTTTCAATTCTAACTCAAGTTTATCAAGTGTGGAGGTGTGCGCACTTCTTAATGAGGACAATTGTTCATATATTAAATCACATGAGGGACATGCATCATCACTAGGATTCAACGTTTTTAAACGGTTGATTTCAGATTCTAGTGATTCAATTTTAGCAGCAACATCCATAAACTTTTTGTCCTTTTTCTTAACTATAATAGTAGCACGAGAAATAGCATCACACATTTCTTCACAAGTAGGACATACCTCTTCATTGTCACTGTTGTGTTCTGCATCCTTCATACTTGATCTTGATTTGCCCGCCATGAAGCACAAGTTTGCCAAATCATCTTCATCTTCGTCACTTTTAATGTCCACATCGCTTGAGCCAAGTTCTTGAAGTGCGGAGATAAAACTGCTCACCAATTGATGTCCTGTAAAATCCTTCTTTTTCTTCTTATCGTTTGCAGAGGAGTGCTTCGTCTTTGTTTGCTTTTCATCTCGGGAAGTAGGACCTGAATGGTTAGGGAAATCTGAATGAAAATTTCTTGTCTTACCACATTTGAAACATCGTTGAGGTCCGGAGCTTCCTCTCCTTCTAGTTCTAACATTTTGCAATGCTTTTGAGAACCTAGTAGAGAGAAGTACTAGCTCCTCCTCTGTAAATTCCTCAATCTGTTCAAGGGTTAGAGAGGACAACAACGCATGTGTACCACAATATGAAGACTGACCGAAGCTAGGCATGTCATGTTGAGAAACAAAAGCAATAGACTTGTTGGGGTTCTTAAGTGATATTATGTCAATTTCATGAGTTTTTAACTTGGAATATAGCACATCTAAAGTAAGTGTACTCATGACAGTAGATTCACGAATAGATATGACTTTCGTCTCCCAAACTGACATATCTAATGCACTTAACAATTGCCTAGCATTTTTAGCATCTGAAAAATTAACATTGACACTACGCAAGTTGCTGAGAATTTTATTAAAGCGAGCAAAAAGGTCATCAATAGACTCACCGGGTTGCATCTCGAAGCGCATGTATTCTTTCTTGAACATGTCTTGCCTTACCTTCTTGATCGTGTTGGATCCTTCGTGGTAGTCACAAAGTGCTTTCCACACATCATATGCAGATCGGAGGTGTGCAACACGGTCGAAGTCGCTTTGAGTTAATCCTTGTATGATCATGTTTCGAGCCTTGTTGTTGTTGTCAACATCTATCAGATTTGTAGCTGTAACATGATCATTTGACGGCACTTCATAAGGCTTGTATACCTTCTCCCATATTGCAAAGCCTTGAGCCTGGATGAAGGCTTCCATACGTGCCTTCCAAACCTGAAAATCAATACTACTAAAGACACAAGGTTTTGCGGAGTATTTCTCCATGATGATTAGTCAAAATACGTGCAAATCACAAAGATTAGAGCACTGTGTCTCTGATACCAATTGTAGGATCGAAGAGCATGTGAAAATCTACTAGAGGGGGGGGGGGTGAATGGTAGATTAAAAAATCTTGCGCAGCGGAAACAATTAAATCCCAACCCTTCGGCAGAAAAATGGTATGTTAAAGAAATCGTGTGTGAAACTAATGTAAACGTGTTTCATTATGACAAAAGTGATACATATCAGATAAAATCAAGTCACGAAGACGACACAACAAGAATCACTCAAATCCGTCGAGAGAAACTCAAGTTACGATCGAAAGATCGAGCAAAGGTCAATCTATTCTACCGAATAAAAAACAGTTCTGGAATGCTGCAAAGAAACTCGTGTAGATTAAAACCCACAAATCCAATAATTGTGAAGTTTTTAAAAATAATATATAATCAAGTTGTGAAGACAACCCAAAAATAATCACGTCAATTGGATCTGTAAAACTCGAGTTGTGATAAAACCACCGATGAAAGGTAGTGTTGTGCATAAACACGACGAGAAAAACTTGTCTGAAAAAAGTCGGATGAACAAGGCATAAAAGTTTCTTTCAACTGTGAATTTTATTCAAAAGAACACAAGAGGAATAGCCCCCCAAGTCGTGCACCACGAGCTCTGACCTTTCTTGCTTATATAACCAGTCCTTAGGCCAACCCAATCTCAACTAGGACTCTAATCCTACTCAGTTCACGAATCGAAACATTCCATAACTGCTCAAGACTCTTCTATATGCAGATAGAAGCAATCTTAAGACTTCCAAACACCTTAGGAACGTATACCACATTCCTAAAACAACTCAAATTCGTGAGCCACACAAAATACTATCATAACCAACTCAAATCTTTCCATAATTGAGTCAAACACGACTCAGTCGCAGCTTGAGTCCATAACCTAGTAAGTTGGACCTTCTTGACTAATTCTTTATGTCCACATCTCTTTATCACGCCTCGGAACCATGTAGCCACGTCCATGGACCCCTTTCACATGTGCAAACATCTTCCGACGACGTCCACGATACCTTCATATGCATTGTTCTTGATTCATACATGTGTGCGACCTCCCGATCATCTCAACCACAATTCCTCCCAAACTTGGTTGTTGAACCTCATCTTCTCCCTAAGACTAGTTCAATGGATCCCGTCACCAGCCATGTCTTGAACTCAAGCAACACCTGCAAATAAACAAACAACCAATACTTTCGAGCACAAGTCCTCGACTTGACTATCGTTAGTTTCGAAACTACAACATCTTACGTGAGCACCTCACATAAGCATGTTGCAAACCATAGCAAAATGATATCAGCCTTAACCACCAAAATGCACCAAAAACGTAGTATAAGAATACTATGCAATTTTTTTAACAATGTAAAGCATGTTTGAGACAATTCACAGTAAAAGCAGGAACATTGCGATCGAGGTCCGAACCTTGCCAAAGCTAACTGGAGCTTGAGCCGGAGCTTACCAAAGCTTGTACATCCTAGTGCCGAAGCTTATCAAAGCTAGTACAACCTAGTGCCAAAGCTTGCCAAAGCTAGTCGGAACTAGTCAACCCAAAAGTCGAAGCTAGAAAAACATGTCGGAGCTAACCATCCTAAGTCGGACCTAACAAAACATATCGGAGTTTAACAACAACATGCTGGAGCTATCAAGGACATGCCAGAGCTAAAGATAAAGGTCACCGGAGCTACCCAAAAACATGTCGAACCTAGACAAAGAAAGTCAGACCTATTGTCGTACCTTGCAGAAGCTTGGAGCTAGAGTCGGATCTTGTTGAAAAGATGTTACGGTAGCATTCAATACTTTTATTTTCAAAGCCAGTGTATTTAGCACACATAGGTCTCACAGAAATCAATGGTTAATTGTTCAGCAATGCCTATGCCATAGACTCTGACATCACCTTTAAAGTGTGTGGCAAGACGGGCCATTTGGGCAATGACTGACCAGAAACCCGTGAGGATGCCCTATACCTAGACAACAATGGAGACAACAATGGCTATCGTCAAGGAGGTCAAGGGTGGGGCCAACCACGCCCATTCTTTCAAGGAGGGTACAACAACAATGGCAACAATCAAAATCAACCCAACTTGAGAGAACTTGCCATTGGCCAATGGAAGATCAATGAGGCTATATCCAAGAAGTTGTCGGCCAATGACAAGATCCTAGAAAACTTTAATGCCAATATTGAAGGACAATCCTCAGCCTTCAAGAATGAATTGAGTTTCGACAAGATGTTGGAGACTCAGTTGGCTCAACTGGCAGATGTTGTTCCTCCAATGGAGAATGGCAATATGCTAGGACAACCTGAATCTCCTGTGGAAAGTGCCAACATGATTTTTTTACATGAAGGAAACTTGCTGAAGGACCCCGAATGTCCTACAATCTCATGCTCAATAGGGGCACACCACTTTGACAAGGCCCTTTGGGACTTTGGAGCAAGTGTGAGTGTGATGCCAAAGGTGGTTTTCGATCAGCTCAACTTCACGGAACTTACTCCAACACCAATGCAGCTCAAACTGGCTGATTCTTCAGTCTATTATCCAGTTGGTATTGTCGAAGATGTCCCGGTAAAAATTTGGAACTGCTTCATACCCATGGATTTTGTGGTGCTCGACATGGAGGTCGAGAAGGATACACTGCTCATTCTTGGGCATCCATTCCTAAGTACCGCGAAGGCTCGCATAGATGTGGGAGCTGGAGAAATCCACTTCCATATCAATGGCAAGGAGGAGAAGTTTAACTTTCACCCAAAATTGAAGCAACGCTCCGTGATCCGTATCAAGTATGGGCTAAATGTTAAACACATTCAAGAGGTCGAAATCACACCTACCATGGTGGACCCGCCCATTGCATTCATGAGGAATTTGATCTATGTGGGAAACCTGTCTTATCGTCCACGCCGACACCCCAAGAAGATAGAGAAGTCCAGGCCTCCCCAAAGGCCCAAGTACACCAAGCCGCCAAAGAAGGAATGGCGGAAGAAGCAAGACAAGTTGTCCGAGCCCATCCCTTCAAGACCGGATGTCAAGAAATGAAGAAGGGGGAATGTCCATCTCATCGGACGGTGGTGAGACCTAGCCAATAGGTTAAATTGGTAGTTATCCTTTATTTTATTTTTCTTTTCTCTTCATTTGATTTTTCCCCATTTAGTTTGATTTTCCCAACTACATATTTGATTTTCTTAGTAAGTTGAGAATCTTATATCAATTATCATTTTTTATTTTTATTTTTCCCAAAAAAATGAAAAATGTTGGATTTTGAAAAAATAAATTTTTTTATTTGGAAAAAGAATTCTGAGCTACAAAAGTGCTATTTCACCAACGTGCTGATTCCATAGCCGTTGGGGAGCAACCTGACAAAGGGAGAACAGGGGGCCCACCTGTCAGGTCGACCGACCTTCCTGCTCGGCCGACTAGGGGAAGGAGCAAATTTGGCTCTCTCTCCTCAAACATCTACATTTGGTTCCCTAGTGACCGTTGGGGATTGCACACTATAAATGGTGGTTGTGAGGAGCTTTATTCTTCACACTTCACCTCATTTCATACCTCCCCAAAGTCACTCTTGCTCAAATTGTTTTTCTTGATCTTCATTGCAACTCTCTTGCTCAAAATCCAACTCAATAGGATTTTCTTTTGTTTGCATTTGAAATTTTCTCTCAAGCTCTTCAAGGGAAAATTCGTCGGGGTCTTGCTTTTGCTACATCACCTCTTTCGAGTTTTTGCCTTGTTGTGTTCTTGCTTGTTGTGGCCATGAAAGGAATGAAAAAGGTTTTTTGGAAAGAGGAAGGAGGCTGCAAGCTCAAGCCATGGTGGAGACTCAAGTGCACGCCCCTCTTCCGTTGCTACACCAAGTTTATGGAGGAGTGTAGTAGAAGACACTTCCATGGGTGAGAGAGCAACCCTCATCAACTTATTCACGACGACGACCTTGACATCCAAAGTGAAGTTGAAGATCAAGCACGCAAGCTCCTCCAAGATCGTGAGTTTTCTCATACGAAAGCTTATGATCCAGATTTGATCTCCAAAATAGGTATGGATTCAAAATTCTTTTCCATTTGGCATGAATTAGGATGGGAAAACTTTGCTCACGTAGAGGAGAAAGGTTCACGCCTTCTCTCCATACAATTCCTTTGCACTCTCAAAGTAGGATTTGATGGTATTACTTTTAGATTATTTCAAAAAGAATAGAACATCATATGGAAAGAACTAAGTGAAATCCTAGGCTTCCATAGACGTTGTTTTCTAGATTTATATACTTTGCCTAAGTTTAACAAACAAAGTTTTTGGCAAGATTAAACTGGTGAGGTCAGATGTAGTTCACCTAGGAATAGCCACTTGCGCAACCCTACTTTACGCTTCATGCATAGATGGGTGGCTATGACTATGTTCCCTAGAGGAGATGTAAGGATAGTGCATGATGATGAGCTGAAAATTTTATTTGCCATGATTAAAAAGATAAAAGTTGCTCCAGTTATTGCCATGATGACACAATGGTTAGATTACATTCCAAGGGTAGGGCCAATTGAATGCACTTTGTTGATTACCCGTATTGCTACTAGGGTAGGAGCACTAGAATATTCATCATTTGAGTACATTGAAAATGAAAGAGAATTGATTGATGAAGATTATTTAGTGCAAGGACATACCATTAAACATGATCAAGATGGCTCTTTGATATTTTATTATCTCGGCTTTGTCAATGAAATTCAGTTACCTAACCTAGATTATCATTTGTACAAATGCTGGAGGTTAACCATTGACCTACTTCCCATCGAGGAAGTCGGAAGAAGTAATGTCTCTGACAGGGTAACTAGAAGCAGTACAAAGAGAGCGACCATGCCCCCGAAAAACTCCATGGTCTATGAGTATGAAGAAGAAGAGAACCCACCGGGTGATGCACCCGGATGGACTCAACCTCCTTCGTATGAGACCGAAGGTCCGTATTGGCATCGATGGCCAGGTTCTACATGGGAGACACCCCTATCCACTTCAAGCTCTAGCGGCTTGCCTCCAACATCTATGAGAAGATGTCATTCCACTTCGGCTAGAAGTCATCGTGACTATAGCCAAGGAATGATGGACCTTTATAGACGTATGGAGGAGCTTGAAGTGAGGACGGGTGACATCTACAACACTCTCCACGAGCATGTCCAAGGTACCCAAGACTGGCAACAACACATGAACGCTCACTTCACCAACTTCAACTCCATGCTACAACAACAACAAGCCAATTTTGCGGCATACTTCCGTCATCAAGGGTTCAACCCTCGACACGAAGGTGAGTAAAGAACAAGCTTGGGGGAGGACCCCCACTTGAGGTAAATTGTATCAACCCCTTGCATATTTATTTTCCATCATCCACCTTGCATCTAAAAAAATTATACAGGATAGTTTTTTTCAAATAAAATAAAAGATGTGCGGTAAGAATGACTTGGAATTCACATAGATGAAATAATGAATAGTTGCTCTTTTTTAATTTTCGTAATTCCCTAGTTTACAACTTACTACTCTCCAACATATTGCTCTCATTGGCTAAAATTTCTTTTGCCTTGATTTGGAAATTGTGGGTAGCAAAAGCTTAATCCATTCTAAGTTGTTGTGAGATATGATATAGTGATAGGGATGCTATTCCTAGTTTGATAGTGAAACTTAGATTTCTAGAGAAATTCCAAAAGATTTAATTTATTCTCATTTGATTGAAAATACCCACCAATGCCATATGATACATTATAATGATAGACCTTATGCATATGCTATTTGTCTTCACATTGAGCTTTGTCAAACTAGTATAGACCTATGTGAGATTTCATTCATTACTTTTTGAATTCAGGACTTCACTTGCGCATGTTATACTTCTACACTAGAAGTAAGCAAATTTCCATCATACCACCATTCCACAATAAAAAGAGAAACTCATATCATTCATGCTTAGTACTATGTCCAAATTCATTGCATAAAAAGGGATTAGAAGACATGGCTACAAGAAAAAGAAAATGCATGCTTACATCATAAGCATGAGAAAAAAAAGAAGTAGTCATGTTTCATCCCTGTAAAATAAGAGAGTCCACTAAAAAAGGAGTCATCTCAAAATATCCACATCCACTCCATTCCATCACACATGCACAAGTCTTGAACAAATTGTTTTGAATTCATTTCTCCTAAGGCTTGCTCTTTTGACTTAGCAATATTAGCTGTTGCAAATATGCTTACTATATTCCCTATGAAGCTCCACATACAAGCCTTATGTAGAGGTAGGATGAATTTAGGCACAATGCCTTGGTGAGGACATATTTTCAGTACACAAAAAGGAGAGATCACTTGAGTGAATCAATTTGAGATTCTTAAAATCTAAATTGAACCCTCTGGAATTTGACTGGAACTTGATTTCTAGGGTATGTGTGCTCCATTTGTTGTTCTATCTTTCAACCACCTATGAATAGGAGATGGCATAAGACCCATAATAACCGGAGATAAGGTGAAGTACTGTGCCAATTTTTGCAATACTAGGTAGAGTATTTTGTTGTGCACATGGTACTTTTGAAAAATAGAACGTAGTAGCAACTCCAGATCATCAACCTAAAGTCTTGACTTTGCTTGGTACGAGCAAAGGATAAACTTGGGGTAGTTGTTGACAGCTGTTATACACCAATTTCACCAGTCAATATAACTCAATTATATGACGGAATTGTAATTTCTTGCACACATCACATTTCTATTTAACTTATTTCCACTTGTCTTCGAAGAAAGTAGTGCATACAGAGATTCTATGCAGAAATGAAGTGAAACAAGGGGATGGATTATATAAAATATCATTCCAGCCAATCAAGTGACGACATGTGGCACCACATGGATCAAATGGCCCACAAACAGAAGTATATGAGTCCATCCAACGGTGTAGCACCAATATCTGTCAATGGGACCCACCTGTCAGTCACCAAGAGGAAGCACATCGCGAAAGGGGCCAAGACCAGGTCGGCCGACCCCCCTAGTCGGCCGACTAGGTCCTGGCACCTTTCTCGTTCAAACTCCATGTGGAGGCTCCTCCTAGCTTGAAGAGGTCATGGGTGACTGAATCGTACACTTTTGGTGGCGGGAACAAACCCTTCTCCAAGCTATAAATAGGACCCCTCATTTGAACACACACCACTTGAGAATTCATCCTATGTATTCACTACTCTCCATAGGTTTAGAGGAGTATAGGCTCTAGAGAAGAGAGTATCTAGTCCATAGTCCAAGTAGGAGAGGAGTAGAAGAAGTCTCTTCTCAATTGGGAAAGGTATGTCTCCCATATTCCTATTTCTATTTGTGACTTTATTTACAATAAAGATGATATCTTTAGTCCTCCATTGTTCATATACTTGGATGAACCATTTCTTTTTTCATTGTGGATTCCATGTATGTGGTAGGAATAGTATTTATGATTGTGCTATACCATTCTTATTACATTATCATAAACACTATAAATCTCCACTATATTCATAATTAACATAATTATTAGTAACTAACTTAGGCTATGTATATGTGCATTAGAAGCATAGTAAGAGTCTCTACCTAGTTCTTAGCCTAATCCATCTTTACCCCATTTATCCCCTTAGGATCGAATGCTCTTGTGTGTGTCGCACTACCTCAACTTATCATTAAACCCATCCTTGCTAGAACCCTACCTAGGCCAACCTAACTTTTCCACTTGATGATTGTATTACTTCCACCTAGCCTTTCTTTGGGAAAATATAAATGACACCCTTTGGGAATACTGTTTAAAGGGTGAATGCTACATCGATAGTTTCCGTGCACTTGCGGACGTTCACTTGAGAATTAAAACCTACCAACAAGCATTTTTGGCACCACTGCTAGGGATGAATTGTTAGTAGTGCGTAGGAAATATCAACAGTAAGATGAGATAATTTTTCTCAAATAGATGAGGAAGTTTCACGCCTTCTCACTATTCAATTCCTATGCACCCTGAATGTAGGATTTGAAGGTATTACTTTTAGATTTTTTGAAAAGAATACTTTAACCGATGGCAAGAATTAAGTGAAATCCTACACTTCCATAAACGTTGTTTAATAGATTTAGACACTTTGCCTAAGTTTAATAGACAGGGTTTTTGGCAAGAATTGACTAGTGAGATAGCATGTACGGGTCCTAGGAATAGCCGCTTGCAAAATCCCACGTTACGCTTCATGCATAGATGGGTAGCTATGTCTATTTCCCTAGAGGAGATGTTAGGATTGTGCATGAAGATGAATTTAGAATCCTATTTGCCAAGGTTAGAAAAATTAAAATTGCTCCTATCAAGGTTATGATGTCACAATGGTTAGAAAACACTAAAATGACGGATCCAATTGAATGTACTTCATTAATCACCCGCATTGATATGAATGTAGGGGCTTTAGAAAATACCTCAATTGAATATATTTATTCAAGCCACAACCTGATAGATGAGGACTATCTATTGCAAGGACACACTCTCAAGCATGATCTAGATGGTTCCTTGTTTTTCTATCCCAGCTATGTAAATGAGATTCGGTTACCTAACCCTGATTTTCATTTATACAAATACTGGCAACTAACAATTGCTCTTCAACCTATCTAAGAGGGTCGTAGGAGTAATGTTTCTGGCAAGGTCACTAGAAGCCGTTCAAGGAAAGCAGCCAGGGAGATGCCACCACAATATACTCCCGCCTATGAGTATTAAGAGGAAGTGGATCCAATAGGTGGTGCACCCAGCTAGACCCAACCTCAAACGTATGAGACGGAGGATCGTCATCGCATGAGTGGACTACCACCAGTGGGAGATGGGACCCTTACGGTTCCCACTCAAGCTCGAGTAGCATGTCTCATCCACCGATGAGTACACATTGATCCTTCTGTGCACGAGGTTCTCGTGACCCTAGCCAAGAAATGGCAGATCTCAATCAATGGATGGGAGACCGTGAAGTGAGGACTGGCGACGTCCTCAACAGCATTCAAGATCACATACGGTGTACCCACGACTCGCAGCAACAATTCAATGCGCAGTCAACACCACACTGCAACAACAATAGGCCAACCTCATGGCCTACTTTCATCATCATGGGTTCAACCCTTATCACAGAGATTGATGAATGACAAGCTTGGGGGAGGACCGTACTTGAGGTAACTTGTATTACATCCCATTTTCATTCCATTATTTAATTTTTTCATTCCACATCATTTGCATCTAAAATAATATTATAGGATAGGATAGGTTAATAAAATAAAAGATGTGCGGTAAGTAAATTTTTACTTTGCATAAGTTGAAATGATTAATAGTTGCTCTATTTTATTTTTCCTTAGTCCCTTGCATACAACTTAGTATTCTCCAAGTATTGCATTTATTGGCTTAGAATAGTCTTGCCTTAAAACTTGGAATTTGTGGGTAACAAAATCTTAATCCAATTCTAGGTTGTTGTGGGATATGATATAGTGATAAGAGCTGCTAAAATTCTAGTTAAAAGTGAAACTTGATTCTTCAAAGAAATTCTAAAGTGGAAGTTCTTCGTTTGATAGAAATTCCTACCAAAGCCATATGTTGATTCAAATTTTATAAACCCCATGCATATGCTTTTTGCTTTAACATTGAGCCTAGTCAAACTAGTATAGACATATGTGAGAATCTTTCATGGTTTAAGATAAAGATTCCTAGTGCACATGCTAAACTTCAACACTAGAAGTTAGCAACATTACACAATATCATTCCACCATCAAAAGATACTCCATATTTTTCATGCATAACACACTCTCTTCACAATATCTGAAAAAAGGGGAGTATAAGACATGGCTACAATAAAAAATGCATGCTCAAGTAAAAGAACGTGACAAAAAAATTAAGTAGCCATGATTCATACTCACAATATAGAGAGTACAAAAAAGGAGTTATCTTCATATTTCCACTCCACAAATATTCCATCACACTTGCACAATCTTAATCAAAAGTATGATTTGCTTTCAAGTAAGGCTTACTGTTTTTAACTTAGCACTATATGTATTGCAAATATGCCAACTCTTGTTCCCTACCAAGCTCCACATATAAGCCTTATTTAGATGTAGGACAAGAAAGGCATTGCCTTGGTGAGGATACAAATATCACTTACTGCATAGGAGTGATTGAGTGCATCATTTGAGGAACTTGAACTTAAACTCCATTTGAATCTCTTCGGAATTCGCGTGGAACTTAAATATTAGGTGATGCATGCTCACTTTGTTGTTCTATCCTTCAACCACCCAAGAAAAGGGTGAGGCATAAGTCCCATAATGACTAAGAAAAATGAGTGAGGTACCATAGCCAATTTATTCAATGCAAGGTAGAATATTTTGTTGCGCACTTGGTACACTTGAGAGATTGCACATTGTAGCAACTCCTGATCAACAACCTAAGTCTTCGTCTTTGCTTCGGGATGAGCAAAGGGTAAGCTTCAGGGAGTTTGTTGACGGTCATTATATACCAATTTCAACCGTCAATATAACTCAATTATGTGAATAAATAAATATTTCTTAGACACATCATCTTTAGATTTAACATAATTCCACTTGTACTTGGATAAATAGTGCATGCAAGTGTTTTAACGAAGAAATGAGGAAGAATGAGGGGAACAGTCCTGAAATGTGCCACCTTGACCAATCACGTGATGACATGTGGCATCACATGGATCCATCGACCCATTCCCAAGCGTATCCAAGGGCATCCAACATTGGTTCACGCAATATGGGAACTAGGGCCCACCTGTCATTCACAAAGAGAAAGCACAATCGAGGAGGAGTCAGTGCCAAGTCGGTCGACTTCCTGCCTCAGTCGACTTGGTCTCAGCGGCAAATTCGATCAGTCGACACGTGGCGCTCTCCTGTGGTGCCGTGAAGACGATGGTCATTGATTCACACTTTTAGTGGCGGGAACCGCCTCTACTCCATGTATAAATAGGTGGAGAGGCCTCACTTCACACACACTCAAGCATTCTGTCGTTGTATACACTAGTTCATTCAAGTCTTAGTGGAGGTTAGGCTACAGAGATAAGCCTCTAGTCCCAAGTCCGAATTGGGAAAGGTATGGCTCATGTATCTTTATTTCTCTTTTTGACTTTGTGCATTATATCAATATTATTATTAGTCTCTCTTTATTCATATATGTGGCAAAGAGTTTCTTGTTTGATTGTGGGGTCCTTGTATGTGCTTGGTATAGACGTTATTGTGATTTGATCATAATGTCCATATCATGTTATCATAAACACCGTACACCTACACTATAGTGTAATTAGGTAACAACTTTATTATGTTAATATGAATATGATAGTGTTTGGTCCCAACATTAGTTCAAAGATGTTTAGGTTAGTCATGGCCTTAGGAATGTACTTGCACTGTAGCTCTTAAGGCATTTACATGACATGTAACTGTGGTGCTTAAATAATTAAGTAGCATTAGATGTCTTGTAGACCCACAGGTTGTAGGGGTAGGCGGCAGGTGGTGACAGCCCTGTCTATCCTTTGCACTCCCCCCACATTTGGCTATGCCACACTCTCTTTGCCAGAATCATTCTGATTTTGCCACGGGTGAACCCATGCCTGTTGTGGTGGACCACTAAGTCCTAGTATTCATCGTTAGCATACTCATGTGTACATTAATAGGCTATATATATATATATATATATATATATATATATATATATATATATATATATGAGTAATTAGAGCACAATAGGTGTAGCTCCGTCTCGTAACTTGACCTTCACTAGGACAACCTTACCCATTAGAGTAGATTGCTTAGGTGTGTGTCACACTACACCCACTATACCATTTACACATCCTTCTGAAATCCTCACTAGAACACCCTACTCTACCTATGATTTTGCCATACTTTCTTTGCCTTCTTTTGGGATAAAAAATATGATACCCCAGGGAATACTCTCGGGTGAAATGCTACAGCGGTAGTCCCGTGCGCTCGCGGATCAAATCTTGCTTTGGCTTAGGTTAACCTATTGCCACTGCATGCCTAGCATTTATTGCTAAGATGAATTGTAGACGTTAAAAAATACCAAAAAGCATTTCTGGTGATGTTGTTGGGGATTGTGAATCTAGATGACTAAACATGTAGTTGTAGGGTTTGGCAAGTGACTAGGATTCCTTGCAGTCATGCTCTAGCTTTTATTGCGACTGGAAGTAGAGAGGTACAAATAGATGATTATGTTAATGAGTACTAATGTCAAGAAGTTCAAAAGGCTGATGCGGGTGTTTTCCCTTCAATGACATCAGAGCATCTTTTTGTCCACCAGATGATATTGGCTACAAAATAAAGAAACCAAAGTTGAGAAGGAAACCTGGAATATCTAGAATGTCAAGATCAAAGTATCTGATGAGTTGGTAAAATGAAGGAGAAAAGAGGATTCTTAGAATGTCATAAATTAGGTCACACAGTCAAGCATTACCAAGGGGGTCTTACATCAAGTCAAAAGAAGAGGGCCACAATACGTGCAAGTGCATCAGGAGAAGGGGGTCATGATCCAAATGTTGCCGCCACATACATGTAATAGTGTTTTGGATTATTATTTAATTTTTCTTGTATTACAAACTTGTTTAATAACATAATGCAGTCTTCATATGCATGTCTAGTGCAAGTGATGTGGGAGAAGTGAGCACACCATCTACTACAGAGGGAAGAGGAAGAGAAAGAAGAAGAGGGAGAGTGAGAGGGAGAGGGAGAGGGAGAGGGAGAGAGAGAGAGGCTAGCTGAATGGTTTGGTGTTTGTATGGTTATGTAATAGTTAGTTGCTATTTTATGTTTTCTATATTATTATGAGATTAATGTTTAACTACTTCGCAAATATAGACTGGAATCATCGAAATCTTTGTTGGATATTCTGTTAACTATTTTGTGTGAGTTGTCATATATGTGATATTTTTTGCGATGTGAGTTAATATGTTTGTAACTGGTTGTTGTTCAAATGGTTAAATTATAGTTGAATTGTTGCCAAAATTCTCTAAAGTTTAAATTTGATACAATAATAAATTTAATTAAATCTAAGTAATTAAAAAATTTTAAACTATTGATGAAATTCTAATGTAATAATATGGATAGTGCTGAAATTTTAATGTACAAATTAGGGTCATAAATGAATATTACAATTAAAAGTAGCAGAAATTGTGCAAGGGTAAAGATATCTTTTTGTCATGTCCTTAATATCGTCAAATGGTCTTAATGTGGTGAGGTTATTTCATTTGTTGATTTCGAAAAAACAAGGTCATATGCACAAACCCTAAAAAATGTCAACCGGACAATTACAGTTAAAACACTACAGGAATTGAGCAATAGGACTTCGGGGATTTTATAACCATCGGGGCCTAGCATTTAAAAATACTAAAGGCATCGGGCACGATAAAACTGTCCACAACACTTAAACATGTCGGCCTCCCGATAAAAACCGACGGCTTTAGTTAGAGGCGTCGGGGCGACAAAAGAAACCAACAGCAATTATGTTAAAATCGTCGGTCCAACCCCATGGACCGACGGCTGTAGGAGTGGGACCGCGCGGGAACTTAAAGGCGTTGGGGCTACCAAAAAGACCGAAAGACATATTTACAACCGTCGGGTCCAAACACAAAACCAATGGCTCTAGCTTTTTTTGTAACTCTGGTCGTTGTACTCTCCTTTTATTACTGCACTCATTCATTATAGAGTTGAGACCCCCAGATCAAATCCATCCCCAAGTGAAGAGAGACTAAGAGAGGACAGAGGCAACAAGAAAGAGCCCGGTGTTGACGGCTGTTATATCTCAATTTCATCTGTCAATATAAATCAATTATGTGAAGAAAGAATCATTTCTTGGACACATAAAGTTCCTACTTAACCTATTTTCACTTGTCCTTGCAAAAATAGTGCATGCAGACATCTTATGCGGGAATTGAGGTAAAAGAGAGCGATCAATCCTATAAATTATCATCCTAGCCAATCAAGTGCTGAAACGTGGCATCACATGGATCAAATAGCCCACAAATGGTAGTATCTGAGGCCATCCAATAGTGTATCACTCATATCAGTCAATGGGACGCACCTGGTGTAAAATCCCAGTTTTTCTTATTATCAAGTTCAGTACGAGTTGGTTGTCAACCATAGTGAAGATCAATTATGGTTGTACACAAAAACTTGATATCATCAATAATCATTCTTTTACTCATACTGAAATTTCAGTAACAGAAGGAATGAACTTCACCAATGACCTTAGAATAATTTAAGTGACCTTTCTACAAATTTTGGAAGCTATTGAATAAAAATTTCTGGGACAAATTACTATGCAGTACTAATACATTCAAATAATATAGCACTGTACATTTAGGCCCTGCCAAAATATTCAAATCTTAGGATATAAATTTTCCCATGGCCTCATAATATTCCTAATAGACTTCCTACCAAGTTTCAAGATATTTGAATTCCATTTGCTATTTTATTTGAGACGCTTAGCAAATTCGATATTTAGAGTTCCAATTTTGAATTCTGTTCAACTTATTTGAACACCAAGATCTGAACAACCATCAGGGTCAGCATGACTTGCTTGACTTATTCCCAAAGTTTTACAATTTTTGAAACTCATTTGCTATTTAATTCAGTGACCCCATTGAATTTCATTCAATTTCAAATTCAAATTTAAATTTCAAATGAAACTTGTTCCAATTCAAAATCCAATTTCTGAATCAGGATCCAGATATTTATTTGAGCCTCTCCACAAAAAACTGGAATTTTGGTATCAAGTTTGGTAGGAGAATTGATGTTGTAGAGAAGTGCAGGGGATAAGAACAGTGGGACCCACCAGTCAGTGGCACATCTACGGTACTGCTCTACACACAGCAATTTCGATGCCGCACCGCTCGACACCGCACGCATGCAAGCTCCAGCGAGCTGCCTACTTGCCTTCTCATCGCACGCCGTAAAGCCCTGGCCATCGCCGCTGCCTCACACCACTCCCCTCCCGTCTTCCTCTTTTCTCTGCTTCGCGCCGCCGTCGCACAGCATCGTCGCCTCCGTTCTCCACCGGTGAGCACCTCATTTGTGCTTTATTTCACTTCACTGCAAATGGCAAACATGAAGCCCAGACTATGCTCTACCATCCTCAACCTTTGGCTTGTCGTGTTGTCCCTTGTTTGGCCCTTATTTTGAAGTTCCACCATCGTCATCGTCGGGCCGCCGAGGACATCACTCTCTGTCCACCATGGTGCCAGCAGCCTAGGCCGTCTCGTGCTTCGACGTCAACAGACGAACTGAGCGCCAGGACACCACCTTGCTCACGGTACAAAACATTCAGAAGCTAATCCTTTATCGAGCACGAAATCATCTTTTCCTTTTCAGCATGCTTTATATGCTTTTCCTAGGTTCACCTCGCCATTCGTTTTCTAGATGTAACTATTGTTTAATACAGTTACATATTAGTTTGCTAGCCTCCTTACGGTTTAGTACGAACAAAAAGTAGAAAGAATCATCGAGGAATGGCTATGTTATGCCAGTTTTTGTAGCCGCCATGTAAAAACCATTGGCACACCGCCGAATGCAGCTTTGCCGGCGATGTCACCCCTTTCTAACCCCCAAAGCATCATCTGGTGCTCCCAAGAACATTCCCGACCTTTTCTCAAGCTTATTACGCCATTTCCTAGCGTTTCCGACGATCGCCGAAACCCTAGCTCCGTCGCCGCCGTCGCACCGTCGTCTCCGGCCATCGCCGCCTCGATTGGACCCCACCATTGGCTTGCGCGGTCGATTTTATGGTTGATCGGTCAAGGCGAGGCCGGAAGGAGGTCGACGCAACCTATTCTGGTGAAGCGCCGCCGCGAGTCCGGCGAGGAACGCCACCGCGTCGGGAGGTAGACAAAGACCCTCTGGGTCCCGCCTATCAGAGACTTCCCTCTCGCGCGGGATCACCTGTGAATGGGGATCCGCTGCGGCTGCACGGGTTAACCCCGTGGCCCCCGGTGCGGCCCTGCTGCGATTGGTTGGTTTTAAACCAATGGGCCCGGCTGTTTTATTTAAATGTTTCCCTTTGGAAAATAATTCTAGGATTTAACTAAACTTGTAAAATCCATAACTCCTAGTAGAATTTTCCAAAATTCCCAAATAAATTTTGTTAGAACCAGCATGGAGAATAATTTCCAGTGGTGCACTTGGATTTATATGAAAGCCCATAGAAATTTCTCCATAATTCAGATAATCAAAATGCTTATAGAATTCATGTCTAAAGTTCTTCTTTTTATAAAATTCCCAAATTTGGGCAGGACACTCTCCAAAATTCACTAGATCTACAGTAAAAATTTCATGTGCATTGGACATAATTTACTGGATTGATCAGTGTCCCAATTCTCTTTGTAGTTTAAAAATTGGGAAAAATACAAAAATCAATTTCAGCTTTTTCCCCAAAATCGTAAAATAAATTTCAACCTATAGGAAGCTTAGAAAATTATGAAACCAATTTTCCTAGAACCAGTGAAACCTCCTCTACATGGTACAATCACTAGTAGCCAAGATAGATCTCCCAGAATTCAACCAAAATTCAGAGAAGGTTATGGCTTGTCAAAATTTTTATGTAACAAACTCCCTTGATCATCTCCTGTTCTTTGCAAAAGTATCCATCATAATCCTTAGTATCTACCCTAGAAGTCCCAAAGCCAATTAAGATCATTATCTTATTTTGATCACAAGATATTAGCTTGTGACCTTAAACATAATTTTATTTTCAAAGTCATTCATATATAGTATATGCATATCGTGTAGTAACTGAAGTCGAGGAGCAGCCGAAAGCTTTGGAAGTCCAGCTGCTGGAGAGTAACATAGACTAAGACTGACATTCAGGCAAGCCCCGGTTTGCATTTAAGTTCCTCACAGTGTCTTTTCAGTTTTCATTCACTTTATGTCTTCAGATGTTGTGCATTACATTTAAGTTGTTTGACATCCACTTGCATGGCCCACAAATCCTATGGAGTCTTGGGTAGGTCTATAGCCCGTTGAGTAGAAATTGCTATGCTTATGTTCATAGGAATCCGCTAGAAGCCGAGTATTTGGAATCTACTCGCGAGATAGGATTCTATCACACGGGATGAATTGGATCATGAAATGGTTTATAAATATGAAATTGAGACCGAGCAGTGGGTAGGATGCAGCGAGACATGGTCTCACATGCATAGTCCTGCTTGTGTCGATTGAGGACCGTTTCGTGTGCGGCCCTGCTGGACAAGCTTGAATTGTGCCGGTGACATACTGGAGAAATGGGCTCCAGCAAACTGACATAGCTTAATACTGGTTTGTCGAGGCATTCCGTTCCATTTTATAGGCATGGGTTGAGGGCAGCAGGGTGTAAATCAGCTGGTGGGCACGTCAGAGTACACCCCACGCAGTGACCTCCTGCTCGTGGCGGATCGACCGATTCAACATTCAAGTGTTTAGTGAAAGGTGGCCATATACGACTAGTACTAAAGTGTTACGTAGGTACTGTTGTAAGTACTCGCTGACATTTCCGAAAGTGCGTATGTGTCGTGTTGTTCCGGGTGTGTCCTGATTGCAATCACCATCCCTCGTAGTAATAGAGTACCACTTGTTCTCTGCGCTGTGACATAGTAAATACTAAAGAAGTCAGCAAAATACGATGTATTGAATTATAATTGTTTTGCAACCTTGTAAGGCTTAGAGATAGTACAGTTAAAAGTTTACGGTTTCCCCATACTTTACCTGTAATAGCATTATGTGCTTTGTGCACGTCATATCATCGGTAAAGCGTTTCTTGTTTGATTGTAGAGTCTATGATGTGCCGTGCCTGAAGAATGTCATGTGCTACTTAAAACATGATTATAAGGATCCACTTGTAGGCGAGTCCTTTATGTTATTCCTTACCTATGCTTAGTAATCACCCTACATATTTCTAGTGAGACGGGTTAGTCTTGTTGAGTTTTAAGCTGATGTTTGCAATTAACAAGTTTTTGCAGATTATGCGACTGATGACGGGTTTGATGACGAGGCTGCACCCCCTTCCAGGGTTTACAGTAGAGTGGGAACCCTGCACGTCGCCGTAAGTTGGGTGTTGCTAGTGCGAAGTATCGAGGACATGGGTGAGTTTGCTTTTGCATAGCTAGTGCCGAGAGCATAGCTATGATGTATGGTTCTCTTTCCTTTTCGTTTAGTATTGTAAAACTTTCGCTGTGTTTATAAACAAAGACTTGGTATTGAATTCTATTCTCGTTCTATTCTTGTATATTGTTGGGTGTCTCACCGGACGACACCAACTAATGAGATCCTTGGATGTCGGGATTCTGGTCCCCACAGGCATGGTATCAGAGCATTATTAGGAACAATGTACTTGAAAAGAGCATATTTTCAAAACTTAGGATTGTTGAGTGAGGAATTAGCTATATGCTCGTATAAGAAATATTATTAGTATAAGATATAAAGGTGGTAAACTAACTATGTGTTATTATATTATGTAACGACGCTCAGACATCAGGTAAGAGGTAAGGAACGCCATCGTAAGCGGATCAATTGCGGTAAGCTCACCATGCGATAGGTAGAATGGAAGTCTTTCTGTGGCTTGGCACGGAAATGTTAATAGAAGTCTCTAAAACTTTCCATGTTTCTGAGAACCTATGACACGCGGTACCCCATCGTGCTTCAAAGTTGGTGGGAGACCCCGTCGGGTGGTGTATAACCCGATAGTATGCATCTCTAGAAGTATTCATGTTCTATGGGAGCATACGAAACACGTATGCCCGAGTGTGTATAAGCCGGTTCGTGCCGGTGTCTTTGCTGTACAGACATAGTACAGCCATGTACCTCGAGACATGACGTCGCTCGAGGGCGACTCATACCAGAGTCATATGCATTTACTTTCATATATATTATTGTGACTGCCTGTCGTGTTTCCCCATGCTGCCCTTGAGGTGTGAAGGTGTGAAAGGTGATTGTTTGTTTTCTGCAGCACTGACTACGGTAGCGACCCGTGTAGAACATGTTTGCACGTGAACGATACTAGTGCTACCTATAAATGTATCCGGAATTACCGGTTAGAATTTTCTTTGGTGAGGCACGTAGTACCGTCAGTATCGACTTTGATACTTGACAATCCCAAACGACAGAATGGTTGCATTACATGTTGGAAAGTCTAACTGTCAGGTGCTGCTAGGACCGGACTCCGCAAAATGAGTTTCGACTCAACAAAGGGTTAGAACCAAGATTCTTGATTTCTGGCTGAAGTTTGCTCAACTTTGCCAGGTTGTAATCTTAGTTAGTTGAAAAATAAATTAGGGGAATGTTATATGGATTGAAATATCTTGAAGACCTCTACATCTTTTCTGCTGACCATCAAGGCAGAAAAGCTTAATAATTTGTTGAAATTTAGGGTATGCTCAAACTGCTCCAGATGACCCTACCATTGTACCAGTCTCTATATTTTTGCCATAAGTCACTGTATAAAAATCTTCTGCCTTATTGTGATGCATATCTGGAAAGGGTAGAAGTAGATATACAGATTTGTTATGCAGAGATATTCCTGATTCGAATTTGAGGCAATTCAAATTTCGAGTTCAAAACAGTGAACTGTGGGGCTGCTGTTGAAAAACAGTCAATTCATCTGTTAAGTTTGGATAGGTATAACTTTTAATCCAGAATAGTGACATTGTCATATATATACATTTCTGGAAATATTAGAAAGTCTTCTATCAACTTCATGTTGCTCTCATGGCCTGAATCTTGGTGTAACGATGTTTAATTCCTACCGTCGCAAACTTTGTTCTGGCATATCAGAACTTGAAACAGTTTGCGCATAGTTTTGAATTTGCGCGCTATACCTGTATAACCAATGTTTCAAGGCTGAACTCTTTTACATCTGGATTTTTAACTTTATGTTATACAATGTTTATTTTTTCATTACCTCAATATATTGTTACGATATACCTGTATAACTTGTGGGAATCACCACATATACAGAGGAGGTTCTGTCAAAATTTCCAGAAACTTTGGGTCAATATTAAACCTGTATATATTCTACTTACTAGCTCCCCTGGAGCTGTATGGGTACAGTATGGAAAGTTTGTAAAGTGTACTACAACTTTCGTATTCAACCCAGCATCTGGTTCTGACGTTTCCTGTATGAAAATTTTGAATTTATACAGGAAGGTCAGCTGGAACAGACTGATTACAACTCCAGTTTTTAAATTTTTCTTGAACTATTAGGAGTTGGAAACCTTCTCATTGTTCCAGTATCTTTTCCACAGATGGCGGATGTGATGATGCTATTGCCGGACGGATGGTTATTTTCCACGTGCGCTAGCCGTCCTGGCTTCCCGAGCATGCTGCGGGATGTACTCCAACAGTTTGGCTTCATCGAGATGCCATGCTATTGGGGTCAAGAAACGGTTGACAGAGGCGTTTTGTCATGCACCGTCTTGGTCGACATACCTGCTAGTCCATGTCATTATGGATGGGCTCCTTTCTCGGTCACTATCGAGGGAGCTCATTTGGAGGACACATGGGCAATCGCAGTGGGCGAAGCGCTTATGAAGCTTTGCGAGCTTCATCAAGATGCCATGGCTGGGACTCAATTTGCTCTTCTCCCGGTCCGTGGTATGGCTTGTTTTGAGTGGCAGCGTCGTATGGTTGCTACCTATACACCGTATGGTGACACAACCTCAACAACACTTGGAACGTATGCAGCTGCATCCAGTATGGAGATTCTTAAACAAGGTACAATTATTCAGGAGCAAGTCGAGGCCTTGAGGCAAGCGACTGAACGGGGTGATACTCTGGATTATATCAATGAGAACCTACATTCATTCTTGGTTCCAACAAATCACTGGCTGAATAAGTGCGAGAGTCAGCTGCATCACGCTCGCACTAGACTACGGAAAGCTCGTGCCGAACAAAGGCAAACTCGCAATGAACTGCAGCAAGCCCTCGGTGAACTGCAAGCAAGTCAGTTGATGGTGCAACAACAGCAGGAGAAGCTGTTGGTAGTCACCGAGGAATGAGACGCAGCCATCGAGCAAGCTCAAAATTGGGAGTACGAGGCAGAACAACTTCAGGATAATGTCATTGAGGCTGAAGCACAATTGCAACCAGTGGTGTCTCCACCGGCTCATAACATACCGCTGAATATGGGTGAGCAAGTGCCTTCGGATCCTGAGGAAGATGGAGATCCTGAGATACTCTAGTCCACCGAAGAGGTTGTATCGGAGTAGGATGAGGCAGCACTTCTTGCCCTCACGGGGCAACGTATAGTTTAGTAGTTGCTCGTGTTTATTTTGTGGCCATGTTTATGTCATATTGAAATAGTAGTGGGTGTGTATAAGATGACAAGGTGTGTATGACGTCTCATGGGTACCAAGTATGATAGAGATGCACTTCCGTAGTGGGAGTCCGTCATTATGGAGTTCACTGCTGTAAACTAGTCCATGAGATAATATATCTTGTATAAAGTTTATGCTTTATCAATATATGTGAATGTTATGCACCTAGTTCCTTGCCAATATTCGCACTACTGTAATAGGAAATGGATGAAGGCAAAAGAAACCTATTGCTGATTTTTAACATATGGCTGCAGAATGGTGCGTACACTTTCGATGCCTGAGATGGGAGGTTCAAGTCGTGGTCATGAGGACGAATATCCGGCCCAGGAGCCATTTGTGACACCGCAGCAACAAGTTCCACCACCACCACCTCCTGAACTTCCGTGGAGTCTAGCGGAGGTTCTTGCCGTAGTGCTCGGCTCGCGCGACGAGCAAATTGAGTTGTTGTGGACTTTGGTTCAACATTCGTCCGGTCAAAGGGGGCGACCAGATGCGGGTCCACGACATCCCTCTCCGAGTTCATACTCGGACTTCATGTAAATGCACCCGCCGGTCTTCATGGAGGACAATGAACCGTTGGTAGCAGACAACTGGCTCCGCTCTATCGAAGGAAAGTTCAGTTTGCTACGGATGACCGAACAACAGAAGACCCTGTTCGTGGCACAACAGTTGCAGGGTTCTGCTGGGGCATGGTGGGAGAATTATCTCGCCGCACGACCAGCAGACAATGTCGTGACCTGGGGAGAATTCTGGGAGGCGTTTCGCGCCTATCATATACCTCCCGGAATTATGAGGAGGAAGCTTCAATAGTTCTTGGAGCTGAAGCAAGGAGGAAGGAGTGCTTACGAGTACTCCAAGACATTCAACCACCTGCCCCAGTATGCTCAGAACCAAGTGAGTACTGAATATCGGAAGCGTGAATGCTTCTATCGGAGTTTGAACCCCGAAATGAAGGACAAGCTTGCCTTGTTCAACAACGGCAGCTTCAACGACATTGTCAACGCTGCAATCGTATAGGAGGACGCTATTAGGGAGATGTTCTCTGACAAGAAGAAAAGGAGTGCTTGGCAGAGCAGCGGAGGTGGTGCTCCTCAGAAGTACCGAATGGTGTATCGATCACTATACGTCCAGAGGTGGCAACCGCCATCGCGACCACCAATGTTTTGGGGTCGCCAATTCAACAATGTTGGCTTTCATCCACAACAGCAGCAGGGGATGATTCTGCGTGCACCTCCACCTCCACCGCGTGCACTGGGATTCCGTCCTCCCTTCCGTGCTGGCCAGACCCCATACATGTGCATCACGTGTGGTCGTACAGGGCATTTCGCCAATGACTGCCCGTAGAGCGCAGGACAGTCATCATACCAGGGGCAAACCAGCCTCGCAACCAGCCCAAGAAGCCAGCCACCAGAACCGGCAACGTCCACCACCTCGCCATCGAGGACGTTCCGGAAGGCGCACCTGTACTCACGGGTACGTTCTCTCTCCTTGGTCATCCCGTAGTCATGCTCTTTGACTCCGGTGCTTCCCACAACTTTATTAGCAAGTCTTATGTCAATCAATATCAGTTGCCTATCGTTCCCACAAAAACTCCATATTTGGTTTGTTCTCCGGGTGGGAAGGTAGTAGCAGATAATATGGTCCATAGGGTACCTCTTAACCTTGGTGGGAACATATACCCTATCTCTCTCATTATTCTAGAACATCAAAAGCTAGATGTCATCTTAGGGATGGCATGGTTGCAATACAACTGTGCCATTATGGACATCGTTCCTCGGAGGATATATCTAAATTCTCCGGTCCACCCTCCCCAAGCTCTCACTCTCGAGGGTATTATCCAAGTGAATCCAACTACTTACAACATCGAGGCCATTACACTTGAGGACATTTCGGTGGTATGTGAGTATCTGGACATATTTCCCGAAGATCTGCATGGTATGCCACCAGAAAGAGATGTTGAGTTTAAGATTGAACTTGTACCGGGAACAGTGCCGATCTCAAGGAAGCCGTATAAGATGGCACCTAAGGAACTTGCAGAACTGAAAGAGCAGCTGAAGGATCTTTTGGACAAGGGTTTCATTCGTCCAAGTTCATCACCTTGGGGCTGTTCTGCATTGTTCGTGGAGAATAAGGATAAGACACTAAGACTATGTGTGGACTATCGTCCACTCAATGCTGTCACAATCAAGAATAAGTATCCACTACCACGCATCGATATTCTATTCGATCAATTAGTGGGTGCTAAGGTATTCTCTAAGATGGATCTTCGCTCTGGGTATCATCACATTAGGATTCGACCAGAGGATATACCTAAGACGGCATTCTTGACGAGGTATGGGTTGTATGAGTACCTTGTCATGTCCTTTGGATTGACCAATGCTCCAGCTCATTTCATGTATCTCATAAATTCGGTGTTCATGCTGGAATTGGAAAAGTTTGGTCTTCATCGAGGACATCCTTGTGTATTCAAAATCCAAAGAAGAACATGCTCAACACATGCGCATCGTGCTTCAACGACTGCGAGACCACAAGATGTATGCCATGTTCAGCAAATTTGATTTCTGGATCAGCCAAGTGCCATTTCTAGGGCACATTATCTCTGCAGAGGGTATTGCAGTTGATCCAAGCAAGATTAAGAATGTACTCGAATGGGAGTCTCCAAAGTCCGTACATGAAGTTCGAAGCTTCCTGGGTTTAGCAGCGTATTACTGTAGGTTCATTCCAAGTTTTTCTAAAATAGCTAAACCAATGACAGAACTTCTGAAGAAAGGGAAGAAGTATGTGTGGACGAAGGAATGTGAGGAAGGTTTTCAAGCATTAGTGAAACAACTCACAACAGCATCGGTATTAGCTCAACCGGACACAACCAAGTCATTTGATGTTTATTGTGATGCATTTGGGATTGGTTTGTGTAGTGTATCGATGCAAGACAGAAGGGTGATCACTTATGGATCACGGCAGCTTTGGAACCATGAGCAACATTATCCGACTCATGATGTTGAGCTCGCTGCCGTGGTACTTGCATTAAAGATGTGGAGATACTATCTACTGGGGCAACCTAGTGCATCTATATACTGATCACAAAATCTTAAAGTACATCTCCACCCATAAGGACTTGAATATGCAACAGCAAAGATGGTTTGAATTGATCAAAGAGTATGAGATTGAGATCCACTACCATCCTAGGAAGGCAAATGTTGTTGCAGATGCGCTGAGTCGCAAGTCCCATGTCAATACTCTTTCCATCACCTCGATGGAAGAAGAAGAACCGAGTCTTTA
Organism: Tuctoria greenei; assembly: GCA_036927565.1. Lineage (NCBI taxonomy): Eukaryota > Viridiplantae > Streptophyta > Magnoliopsida > Poales > Poaceae > Tuctoria > Tuctoria greenei. The sequence goes on along the minus strand of JAYESD010000003.1, from coordinate 104,204,832 downwards.
CTTGGATCCATATGGGGCGCTCTACAATCTAGCTCTCATTCCTACCATAAGGGAATATATTGTAGAGGCTCAGAGGAAAGACAAGGGCATGTCACACATTTGCTGAAGAATGAAGAAGGGGGAGATGAAGTGTTTTCAATGTGATGATGATGTTACCATCAGGTTCAAAGACCGCATCATGGTGCCCCGTAATATGGAACTCCGAATGAAGATATTGGACGAAGCTCATTTGTCCAAGTATTCTATTCATCCAAGAAGTAACAAAATGTACCAGGACTTGAAGAAGAAATTCTAGTGGTCCTGGATGAAGCGTGAAATAGCGAAGTATATCAGAATGCAATACATGTCAGTGAGTGAAAGCCGATCATTTGAGGACCGCCAGACAGCTACAACCTTTAAGCATACCGGCTTGGAAATGGGAGGACATCAGCATGGATTTCATTGTTGGGTTACCTCTCACCTTTCACAAGCATGACTCGATTTGGGTGATAGTCGACCAACTCACCAAGTTGGCTCACTTTATTCCAGTCAATGTCAAATACATGGCACGACAATATGCAGAGTTGTATATTGCCAGGATCCTATGCCTACACGGAGTACCCCTCACTATCATATCGGATCGTGGAACCTTGTTCGTTGCACGATTTTGGGATCATCTCCATGCATCTCTGGGTATAAAGTTGATTCGAAGCTCAGGTTACCATCCACAGACTGATGGTCAAACAGAACCGGTAAACCAAGTGCTAGAGGATATGCTCCGCGCCTGTGCCATTCACCATGGTAAGAATTGGGATGATCATCTACCATTGCCGGAGTTTTCATACAACAATGGTTATCAGTCTAGCATCCAGATGGCACCATATGAAGCTCTTTATGGCCGGAAGTGCCGCACACCTTTGAGCTGGTGTGAATCCGGTGAACGAGTGATATATGGTATCGACTTGGTAAAGGAAGCCAAAGAACGGGTGTGAGTTATTCAAGCCAAACTCAAGGCTGCTCAGTCTCGTCAGAAAAGCTATGCGGACAAACGACGTCGACCCCTTCACTTCGATGTCGGGGATCACATTTACCTTCGTGTATCCCCAATGAAAGGGATTCATCGCTCCAGAGTGAAAGGGAAGCTAGCTCCACATTTCATTAGGCCATTCGCAATAATTGAACAATGTGGACCTGTGGCCTATCAGCTAGAGCTGCCAGCGTCACTTTCAGGGGTCCACAATGTGTTTCACATTTCACAGTTGCGGAAATTTGTCAAGGCCCTAGCTGACGTCCGTATGGAGGATTTTGAAGCTCTCCAACCAGATCTTACTTACTCTGAGCATCCAACCCAGATAATTGATGAGAAGACTCGCACCACAAGAAGCCGCATCTTGCATTTCTACAAGGTCTTGTGGGGAAACCACGCCGCTGAAGAGGCAACATGGGAAAGCGAGGAATAAATTAGAACAAACTATCTGGACTTATTAGCGGCATATGTTCGTTAGGTCTTTTTCTTTTATCCTTCCTTTTGTAATCTCGAGATGAGATTCTTTTAAGGGGGGAGGAATGTAAAACCCCAGTTTTCCTTATTATCAAGTTCAGTACCAGTTGGTTGTCAATCATAGTGAAGATCAATTATGGTTGTACACATAAACTTGATATCATCAATAATCTATCTTTTACTCATTCTAAATTTTAGTAACACAAGGAATGAACTTCACCAATGACCTTACAATAATTTAAGTGACCTTTCTACAAATTTTGGAAGCTATTGAATAAAAATTTCTGGGGCAAATAACTATGCAGTACTAATATATTCAAATTAATTTGAATATAGCACTGTACATTTAGGCCCGGCTAGAATATTCAAATCTGAGGCTATAAATTTTTCCATGACCTCATAATATTCCAAATAGACTTCCTACCAAGTTTCAAGATTTTTTAATTCCATTTGCTATTTTATTTGAGACGCTTAGCAAATTCAAGCCATATTTAGAGTTCAAATTTTGAATTCTGCTCAACTTATTTGAACATCAAGATTTGAACACACCGTCAGGGTCAGCATGACTTGCTTGACTTATTCCCAAAGTTTCACAATTTTTGAATCTCATTTGCTATTTAATTCAGTGACGCCATTGAATTTCATTCAATTTGAAATTCAAATGAAACTTGTTCCAATTCGAAATCCATTTTCAGAATCAAGTTCCAGATATTTATTTGAGCCTCTCCACAAAAATCTGGATTTTTTGGATCAAGTTTGGTAGGAGAATTGATGTTGCAGAGAAGTGCATGGGATAAGAACAGTGGGACCCACCAGTCAGTAGCACATCTACGGTACTGCTCTGCACGCCGCAATTTCGACGCCGCCCCGCTTGACACCGCATGCATGCAAGCACCAGCGAACTACTTGCTTGCCTGCTCGCCGCACGCCTTAAAGCCCCGGCCGTCGCCACCCCCCTCACACCACTCCCCTCCCGTCTTTCTCTTTGCTCTACTTCGCGCCGCCGTCGCATAGCACCGTCACCTCCATTCTCCACCGGTGAGCGCCTCCTTTGTGCTTTATTTCACTTCGATGCAAACGACAAACATGAAGTCCAGACTGTGCTCTACCATCATCAACCTTTGGCTCATAGTGTTGTCCCTTGTTTGGCCCTTATTTTGAAGTTTCGCTGTCGTCATCGTCGGGCCGCCGAGGACATCACTCTCTGTCCACCGTGGTGCCAGCAGCCTAGGCCGTCTCGTGCTTTGACGTCAACAGACGAACTGGGTGCTAGGACACCACCTTGCTCACGGTACAAACCGTTCCCAAGCTAATCCTTTATCGAGCACGAAATCATCTTTTCCTTTTCGGCATGCTTTATATGCTTTTCCTAGGTTCGCCTCGCAATTCGTTTTCTAGGTGTAACTATTGTTTCATCCAGTTACATATTAGTTTGCTAGCCTCCTTACAGTTTAGTATGAAAAAAAAAAGCAGAAAGAATCATCGAGGATTGGCTAAAGCACACCGTTGAATTCAGCATTGCCGGCGATGTCACCCCTTTCTAACCCCCAAATCATCATCCTGGTGCTCCCAGGAACATCCCAACCTTTTCCCGAGCTTATTACGCCATTTTCGAGCGTTTCCGACGATCGTTGAAACCCTAGCTCTGCTGCCGCCGTCGCACCACCGTCTCCGGCCATCGCCGCCTCGATTGGACCCCACCATTGGCTTGCGTGGTCAATTTTATGGTTGAGCGGTCAAGGCGAGGCCGGAATGAGGTCGACAAAACCTAGTCCAGTGATGCGCCGCCGCGAGTCCGACGAGGAACGCCGCCGCGTCGGGAGGTAGACGAACACCCCCTGGGTCCTGCGTGTCAGCAACTTCCCTCTCACGCGGGTTAACCCCTTGGCCCCCAGTGCGGCCCTGCTGAGATTGGTTGCTTTTAAACCAGTGGGCCCGGCTGTTTTATTTAAATGTTTCCCTTTGGAAAATAATTCCAGGATTTAACCAAACATGGAAAATCCATAACTCCTAGTAGAATTGTCCAAAAATTCCCAAGTTAATTTTGTAAGAAACAGCATGAAGAACAATTTCCAGAGGAGCACTTGGACTTTTATGAAAGCCCATATAAATTTCTCCATAATTCAGATAAGCAAAATGCTTATAGAATTCATGTCTACATTTCTACTTTTTAGAAAATTCCCAAATTTGGGTAGGACACTCTCCAAAATCCACTTGATCTCCAGTAAAAATTGAAAGTTCATTGGACATCATTTACTGCATTGATCAGTGTCCCAATTCTCTTTGTAGTTTAAAAATTGGGAAAAATACAAAAATCAATTTTAGCTTTTTCCCCAAACTTGTAAAATAAATTTCTCCCTATAGGAAGATTAGAAAATTATGAAACCAATTTTCCTAGAATCAGTGAAACCTCCTCTACATGATACAACCACTAGTAGCCATGATAGATCTCCCGAAATTACACCAAAATTCAGAGAAGGTTATGGCTTGCCATAATTTTTGAAGTAACAAACTCCCTTGATCATCTCCTGTTCTTTGCAAAAGTCTCCATCATAATCCTTAGTATCTACCCTAAAAGTCCCAAATCCAATTAAGATCATTATCTTATTTTGATCACGAGATATTAGCTTGTGACCTTAAACATAATTTTATTTTCAAAGTCATTCATATATAGTATATGCATATCGTGTAGTAACTAAAGCCGAGGAGCAGCCGAAAGCTTTGGAAGTCCAGCTGCGGGAGATTAACATAGACTCATACTCACATCAGGCAAGGCCCGGTTTGCATTTAAGTTCATTACAATGTCTTTGCAGTTTTCGTTCACTTTTATGTCTTCAGATGTTGTGCATTATGTTTAAGGTGTTTGACCTCCACTTGCATGGCCCACAAATTCTATGGAGTCTTGGGTAGGTCTACAACACGTTGAGTAGAAATTGCTATGCTTATGTTCATAGGAATCCTGTAGAAGCCGAGTAGTTGGAATCTACTCGCGAGATAGGATTCTATCACATGGGGTGAATTGGATCATGAAATGGTTTATAAATATGAAATCGAGACTTAGCAGTGGTAGGATGCAGCGAGACATGGTCTCACGTGCGTAGCCCTGCTTGTGTCGATTGAGGACCGTTTCGTGTGCAGCCGTGCTGGACAAGGTTGAATTGTCCCGGCAACATACTGGAGAAATGGGCTCCAGCAAACTGACATAGCATAATACTGGTTTGTCAAGGCATTCCATTCTGTTTTATAGGTGTGGATTGAGGGCAGCAAGGTGTAAATCAGCTGGTGGGCACGTTAGAGTACGCCCCACGTAGTGACCTCCTGCTCGTGATGGATCGACCGGTGCAACATTCGAGTGTTTAGTGAAATCTGGCCATATACGACTAGTACTGAAGTGTTATGTAGGTACTGTCGTAGGTACTCGCTGACATTTCCGAAAGTGCGTATGTGTCGTCTTGTTCCGAGTGTGTCCTGATTGCAATCACCGTCCCTCGCGGTAATAGAGTACCACTTGTTCACTACGCTGTGACGTAGTAAATACTGACGAAGTCTGGAAAATATGATGTATTGAATTATAATTGTTTTGCAACCTTGTATGTCTTAGAGATAGTACAATTAACAATTTTCAGTTTCCCCATACTTTACCTGTAATAGCGTTATGTGCTTTGTGCACGTCATATCATCAGCAAAGTGTTTCTTGTTTGATTGTTGAGTCTATGATGTGCCGTGCCAGAAGAATGTCATGTGCTACATAAAACATGATTATTAGGACCCACTTGTAGGCGAGTCCTTTATGCCATTCTTTACCTATGCTTAGTAATCACCCTGCATATGTCTAGTGAGACGGGTTAGTCTTGCTGAGCCTTAAGCTCACATTTGCAGTTACCAAATTTTACAGATTATGCGACTGCTGACGGGTTCGATGATGAGGCTGCACCCCCTCCAGGGTTTACAGCCGAGTAGGAACCTGCACGCCGCTGTAAGTTGGGTGTTGCTAGTGCGAAGTATTCATAGCGTGGATGACTTTGCTTTTGCATAGCTAGTATCGAGAGCATAGCTATGATGTATAGTTCTCTTTCCTTGTCGTTTAGTATTGTAAAACTTCCGCTGTGTTTATAAACAAAGACTTGGTATTGTATTCTATTCACGTTCTTTTCTTATATACTGTTGGGTGTCGCATCGCATGACACCAACCAATGAGATCCTTGGACGTCGGGATTCCGGTCCCCACACCTGGAAGTCACCCTGAGAAAGCACACTAGAATCGGTCAACAATCGAGTGCGGAGGAACACCCTGTTCGGCCGAAATGAGTTTAGCGCCAAACTTGGTCAACTTCCACGTGTGGACTCCCTGTGGTGTTCTGATCACGATGAAGACTGACTCCCGCGCTTTTGGTGGCGGGAGCCAACCCTTCTGCATCTAGAAATAGGACCCCTTACCCTCACTTTTCACACACACACCACTAGAGCACCATTTTATTGTATACACTATATTCCATAGTCTTAGAGGAGTTTACACTGTATAGAGGAGAGTCTCTAGTCCTTAGTCCAAATTAGGAAAGGAGTAGAAGGAGTCTCTCTTCCCTATTTCAATTGGGAAAGGTATAGCTAACATATTTCTTACTGTATTTGTGACTTTATGCATAATAAAGATGTTATATTTAGTCTTCTTTTATTCACACACTTGGATGAAGCGTTTCTTGTTTGATTGTGGAGTCCATGTATGCGGTAGGAGTAATCTTTATGGTCATGCCATAACAATCTTATTCTATCATCATAACCACTACAAACCTCCTCTATAGTCTAATTAGTTATGATATGATCATGTTAATATGAATAACTTATGCTATGTCTCAACATAGTTCAAGGATGTTTAGGTTAGTCATTGCCTTAGGATGGCTTGTGCCTAGGCTCTTAAGGTATTTATTTAATATGCTAGCATGCTGCTAGGATGGTTAAGTAGTGTTGGATGTCTCGTAGACCCACGGACTGAAGAGGTAGGCTGTAGGTGGTGATGGCCCTATCTGTGCTTTGTAATCATCCACATTCGGCTATGCCACAGGCTCTTTGTAGGAGTCCCCTAGTATTGCGAGGGGTAAGACCATGCCAGATGTGTTGAACAACTTAGCATAAGGATTCACTATTTACATGCTCATTAGTATTTAACCTAGGCTATGTATATGTATATTAGAAGCATTGTAGGAGCAACTAACCAACTCTTAGTCTAATCTCCATTAGGACCCATCTACTCTCTACAATAGATTGCTTGCGTGTGTGTACACTACTCATATTATCAACTTACCCCCGTCTTGATAATTGATTGGTATCCCATAGCTTGATCACAATAGTAGTGTTTACTTTACTCCATTGCTTTCCTTTGGGATAAATACGATACCCTTGGGAATACTGTTGGGTGAAATGCTACACGATAGTTTCTGCGCACTTGAGGATTTTTATATGTGACGTAAGAAACATCAACACCAGACTAGTTTGGTGTGTGAGGAGCGGGTTTCCACCATTCCAAGACTCACATTGGGTGGTGCCGCATGATGCGACACCCAATAGCAAACATGAAAAGCATATCAAAATAACCAACACAAATCTTTGTTTCACAAGATAATTCTCTTTTACAACATAAAGTACAAGCAGCAAAATATACATACTCATACTCTCAGCTAGCTATGCAACCTTTCAAGATTTTGGAAACCAAGGAGAGAGTCACAAGAAAACAGGTGATTTGATGGTGCAAAGTACAATGGAAGCATCATGCGGAATCGAAAGCAACTCGGGAGCTGGAAGATGACCTCAAAAGAGAATTTCCCTATATCTTCCCTTCTACGTCGAATATCGACGGCGAGGTTCGTATTAAGGGGGATAGTGTTGTAACACCCTCATTTTCATCCATCATGCATGACATGCATTCTTATACATGTTTAACATTAAGCAACACGAAAAGGAACAAGATTAAAATGAATTAGAGCCAAAACGCTATTTAAAACCTGACTCAGGGTGGACTTGTTCGGATTGGACCCTCGACTAGTCCGATTTACTCTCTGTTGTTTTCCGGACTTATTCGCTAATTGCTGTGGATAAGTCCAAAATCATTTTTGTTGTTTTCCGGACTTGTCCATTGATTTTGCACACTAATCCGGTTTTGGTTCTGTACTTGTCAGAACTTATCCGTTGCTGGATACAGACTAGTCCGATGATTTCTATTGAAGACTCCAAAAATCTTGGTCTAGTTTCGATACTGTGCAATTCTGGACTTCTCCGCTTGACTCTTTCTTCTTGAATGGACCTGTCTGGTATTGCACCGGATTCTCCGTTGAATTTTCTGTACCAGATCGGACTTGTCCAACCCAACTACAGACTAGTCCGGCGTGTAGGGTTTCGACTCGGATTCTATTTTTCCTCCACGACTAGTTATTGGGTAATTGCCTTAATTGGTCCCAAGAATGTCGTGCCCCACAGCTGAGGAGCCCAAAAGGGACTCTGCCACAGCCTCTACTTGTTTCCACCGCCTTATACTTGGATTCTACCAAAACCCTACTGCCTTTCCTCCTATATAAACACCCCAACACCCACCCTTTACCCCTTTGCCACATTAGACGAATCTAAGCACCTACTCTCTTCTTAGCCGCCGCTCTTGGAGAGAGAAGAACGAAGGGAAGGGAAGGAAGAAGAAGGAGAGGAAGGAATCAAGCAAGATCACCGTCGCTGTTGTGATCTTCTTCTACGTCAACTTTCTCCTTCATCAATTATTCATCTTCAACAGATCTAGACGTCAGGATCTCGAGTTTCATGGAATCCTCAACCCTTGAACCCTAGGATTCACGGTAAATACCATAGATCAATCTTTCCTACGTAAAGTATGGGTCTATATTAAATTAAACTATACTCTAGTTGGAAAATCGCCAAAACCCTAGCCATAGAGGTCTTGTCCGGTCCCGTGCGGACTAGTCCGTTTAACTCTCTGGTCCAGAGCGAACATGTCCGGCTCAAGGTGCGGACTAGTGCGGTCTCCCAAATCTGGAAATTTTTGTAACTTCTTTAATATTCTCCAAAATGACTTAGAACTTGTTCTAACATGTAAGACTTATTTGTAACCAGTTAGTAAGCAACAATAGCAACCTAATAACATGTATTACCACATAATTTCATCGACTATGGATGTCATGGCATATTGAGTAACATATGAGTTTTAATTGGTTGTAATGTTTGTTTTGTATGTTTGTTGGGCTGAATAGAAGGTAACGCTCTAGAGGGTGCTTTCGAGGACCTCCAGCACCAGAATTTTGGAGTTTTTGATCCAAACCAATCTCAAGAGCAAGGCAAGTGTACTTTATCATTTTGATCTTGTTTTTAGATGTTTTGTTTGCAAAATTGCATGCTTGTGTCAAATTGATGGGAAACCCATGATAGGTGTTTACTAGTCTTGTTTGACCATACTTGTCGCTTGGAATATACTACAGAGAGTCGGGAAGGGTATTTTTACCTTTTTGCTTTTCTCTAATTAATTGGTATGGGAAAACAATCAAATGGCTTAATTATGAATTAATGAACTTATGGATGATAAGAACTTATGAACATTGTGAAATGGTAACATGGGAGTTGGGAGATCTAAGCAAGCATGGTTTGTGGATTGGGTTGGAAGATATGGTGGTTTTGCTTGCCTTGGATCTAAGGACCGGTTCATGTGAGAATACGACAACTATAGTGCCACCACAAGGCCAACTATGGGTGCGCTTTAGCCAATTAATTATGTGTATTGCCGGCACTGTTTGGATCATTTGGGGGAGCTTGGAATGGAAAATGGTTGGGTTTGCAATAGTGGCAAGACTGCCCTTGGATCCGAACGGCACAAGAGGGGCTCTTGGTTGAATGTGCTTAGTTGTGAGACATCACCACAAGTGAAACCTTAGTGGGTCTTAATATGTTGGTAGTCCCTTTGTAAAGGCTATTTTATGATCTCTTGGCCACACACTGATGGAAGTGTGTAATGTCACGGGCATGATGGAGGTTCCTTAGTCATTGAAAGGTGATAAAATCTCTGCAGAGTATTAAAAACTATCATGATTGTTGTGCTCCATTTTTGAGCACTTAGAAAACTTCCATGATTAGAGTGGAACTTTTGATTTCGGATGGTTTGGTTATGGTTTGGGTTGTGATAAATGGACATAGATGATGATGATGGTAATAATTTGGTACATTAATGGATAGATATTGATGGATGTGATATGATAGTAAATGACGGTGTTGGACTCATAATTGATAATTAATTGGGATATGATGGGATTAATTCACATAGACAGTATACGATGCTTTTTACACGTTTTAAATGTACTTTTCAGCAAATAGCCATTATTTATTATCATTCCTGGTTTAAGCTATGTCATTATGTTTCCACACTTGTTGAATACGACATGTGCTCACCCTTGCAATTCCCCCACCAACAGTTTCAGGTGGTGTTTGGGAGTACCATGAGGATAATGTTGAGTACTAGGTTGTGTGCTGTCGTCGACTGTCGGTGGATGTGTTGGAGCCGAGCTATCTCGTTTTCTTATTTTTCTTAGCTTAGATTATTTCCGTTGCAGTATTATTAGTATTAATGATCATTAGAGTTTGTATTTCGAGAACCATTTGAATATTGTAATAAAAATACTTATTTACTAGTTGTGCCATGGTAATTTTCTGTATATTGTTTGTGGTTTTGTTGTGTATGGGTGATAAACGCCCTGGGCACACATATGTGTTCACTTGGTTCAATTTTCGGAAACGGGTGTCACAAATTGGTATCAAAGCCACAGGTCAACCGTAGGATGCAGCCTAGACAGAATGTACACTTTAGAGCACATAGGAGCACTTAGGAATAGTTGTGGTTTGTTTGGTGTGCTGATTTCTATGTGTTGTTGCTTGTGTGCTTAGTAGAGGATCGTGGGATGCTTCGGCATTTGCTATATCCATATAGGCTTATATAGGTAGTTGCTTAGTTTCATATTCCTTGATGCATATAGTTGGGGATTCGTTCTATTCTCTTTCCTATCTTGCTCAACCTCTACTTCAATGGAAGATGGACACAGCTAGAAGATTCACCATTTCAGATGAAGCTATATGGAAGATGAGAACAAAGATAGTATGTCCAGGAGTAATCCTTAAAATAAGGGGGTAAACTTCTTCGCCAACCTCATTGTTTTGGAATCACAAGGATTGGACATAATACTTGGTATGGGTTGGTTAAGGAAGCACAATGGGGTAATTCAATGTGCCACAAAGACAGTGAAGTTGACAATAAGGAAGGGGTCAGCATAGAATTTGAAGTATCTCAAGACACACCAAAGCAAGTGGAGCTGAATCAAATGGACGGTGCAGCAATAGAGGAGATTCTAGTGGTGTTTGAATTTTTGGATGTGTTTCAGGATGAGTACCCAGGTATGCCACCTGATTGTGATATCGAGTTTGTTATTGAATTAATATGCCTCCTATGGAGTTAGTGGAGCTCAAGAAGCAAATTCAAGAGCAGCTAGAGAAGGATTTTATTCGCCCATGTTCATCACCTTGGGGAGCACCAGTGCTTTTCGTGGATAAGAAGGATGGATTCCAAAGGATGTGTGTGGATTAATGAGCTCTCAATGAGGTGATGATTAAGAACAAGTATACATTTACCCGTATAGAGGATTTGTTTGATCAAATGAAGGGCGCATGTGTTTTCTCCAACATTGATTTGAGGTCAGGCTACTTCCAAATGAAGATTAGATCGTCGGATATACTCAAAACTGCTTTTCGAACACGGTATGGATCTTCTCAGTACACTGTTATGTCCTTTGGATTGAAAAATGCACCCGCATACTTTATATACATGATGAATAAGGTCTTCATGGAATACTTGGATAAGTTCTTCGTGATGTTCATTGATGACATTATGATCTACTCGAAAAGCGAGGAGGAGCATTTGAGGCTCACATTTAGAGAACACCAATTATATGCCAAATTCAGCAAGTGCCAATTTTGGTTAAGGGAAGTGTCATTTTTGGGACATATCATCTCCGGAGGAGGAGTATCGGTTGACCCAACAAAAGTGAGAGATGTTCTAACATGGTAGCCGCCGCAAAATGTGAAGGAAATTAGGAGTTTTCTTGGAATGTCTGGATATTACCGTCGGTTTATCAAGGATTTCTCCAAAATAGCAAACCCAATGACTCAATTGCTAATGAAGGGGAAGGCATTCCAATGGACTCAAGCTTGTCAAGATAGTTTTGAGGAGCTATAGAAGAGGATAACAATAGCACCTGTGTTGGTTTTGCCCGATGTGAGTACGAGTTTCGATATTTATTGCGATCCATCAAGACAAGGGCTTGGATGTGTGCTCATGCAAGAAGGTCAAGTGGTAGCTTATGCATCGAGGCAATTGAAGAAACATGAGCAAAATTATCCTACACATGATCTCGAACTTGCAGTCGCAGTGCATGCCTTGAAGATATGGGGACATTACATCCTTGGACATAGGTGTGAAATTTACACAAATCACAAGAGTCCCAAGTATATATTCAAACAAACGGATCTAAATATGAGGCAATGAAGATTGTTGAAATTCATTAGGGTTTACGGTGTGGGAATCAACTATCACCCAGGAAAGGCCAATGTAGTGGCCAACGCCTTGAGTACAAAAGGAGTAAGTTACCAACTCATTGTTAGGGAGTTGCGACCAAAGCTATGTAAGGAGTTTGAACGGTTGCACATTGGATTCATGAATGAGACGGGAACAATGGAAGTAAACCCAACTTTGGAACAATAAATACAAGAAGGGCAAGCCAAGGATGAGCAAATCCGAGAAATCAAGTAAAAGATCCAAGAAGTGAGAGTTCAAATTTGATGAAGATGACCATGGTACACTATGGCTTGGAAAACAGATTGTCATGCCTAACGTGAAGCATCTTTGAGAGAAAATATTGAAGGAGGCACATGACTCACTTTTCTCCATCTATTCCGGCTGTACAAAGATGTACAAGGACTTGAAAACTTGTTATTGGTGGGATGGCATGAAGAAGGATATAGCTACATATGTTGCATTGTGTGATGTGTGCCAACGAGTGAAGGTTGAACATCAAAGGCCAGCAGGATTATTGCAACCATTAAAAATTCTGGAATGGAAGTGGAAAGAAATCAGTATGGACTTCATAGTTGGATAACCGTGTACCAAGTCCGGATATGACTCGATATGGGTTATTGTGGATCGGTTGATGAAATCTGCTCATTTTATTCCTATCAAGATCAAGTACACCACGACGCAGTGAGCTGACTTGTACATGGAGTTCCGAATAAAATAATGTCTGATCGTGGTTCCCAATTGACCTCTAGGTTATGAGAGAAACTGCATGAAGCTATGGGTACAAGGTTGGATTTAAGTTCCACATATCATCCACAAACCGATGGACAAACCGACAGGACAAATCAAATATTGGAAGATATGTTGAGAGCTTGTGCTTTGAAGCATGGACGCAGCTAGTATAAATCAAATATACTGGAGGAAGTGTAGAACACCCTGGTTTTGGAATGAGATAGGAGAGAACCAAGTATTTGGGACTGATGTGTTACAAGAAGCTGAAGAGCAAGTTCAGATAATCCTCAAAAACCTAAGGGATGCTCAGTCAAGACAAAAGGGCTATGTGGATAATAGGCAAAGAAACATAGCTTTTGAAGATGGAGACTTCATATACCTCAGATGTCGCCTATGCGAGGTCATAAGCGGTTTAACGTCAAAGGCAAGTTGGCACCTCGCTATATCGGACCATTCAAGAATTTGGACAAACGTCGAGAAGTGGCATATAGGTTGGACATGCCAGCACATCTTTCTGATGTTCATGATGTGTTTTACATTTCTCAACTCAAGAAGTGCTTAAGAGTACTAGAAGAATAGGTGCCAGTTGAATAATTGGAATTAGAGGAAGATCTAACTTATGTTGAGCAACCTGTCAAGATTTTGGAAACAAAGGAGAGAGTCACAAGAAACAAGGTGATTCAATGGTGCAAAGTACAATGGAAGCATCATGCAGAGTCGTAAGCAACTTGGGAGCTGGAAGATGACCTCAAGAGAGAATTTCCCTATCTCTCCCCTTCTATGTCGAATCTCGAGAGCGAAATTCAGTTTAACGGGGTAGGTTTGTACACCCTCATTTTCATCCATCATGCATTGCATGCATTCTTATACATGTTTACCATTAAGCAACACAAAAAGGAACAAGATTAAAATGAATTAGAGCCAAAACAGCAATTTAAAACCTGAATCAGTGCGGACTTATCCGGATTGGACCAGGGACTAGTCTGATTTACTCTCCGTTGTTTTCCGAACTTATCCGCTAATTGCTGCGGATTAGTCCAAAATCATTTTTGTTGGTCTCCGGACTTCTCTGTTGATTTTGCGGAATAATCCGGTTTTGTTTATGTACCTGTCGGGACTTGTCTGTTGCCTGATACATACTAGTCTAATGATCTCGGTTGAAAACTACAAAAAGGTCTGGTTTTGATACTGTGCAATTCCAGACTTGTCCGGCCTTGACACCGAACTTGTCCGTTTGACTCTCTGTTCTTCAATGGACTTGTCTTGTATTGCACTGGACTTCTTCGTTGAATTTTCTGAACCGAATCAAACTTGTCCAGCCCCACTACGGACTAGTCCGGTGTGTAGGGTTTGGACTCGGATTCTATTTTTCCTCCACGACGAGTTATTGGGTAATTTCCTTAATTGGGCCCAAGAACGTCGTGCCCCACCCCTAAGAAGCCCAAAAGGGACTCTGCCACGGCCCCTACTTGTTTATGCAACTTTATACTTGAATTCTTCCCAAACTCTACCACCTTTCCTCCTATATAGACACCCCACCACCCACCCTTGACCCCTTTTCCACATTAGAAGGATGTAAGTGCTTGCTCTCTTCTTAGCCGCCAGTCTTGAAGAGAGAAGAAGGAAGGGAAGGGAAGGAAAGAGAAGGAGAGTAAGGAGTCAAGCGAGATCATCGTCGCTGCTGCGATCATCTTCTACGTCAACTTTCTCCTTCATCAATTCTTCATCTTCATCGGATCTAGACGTCAAGATCTTGATTTTCATCGAATCCTCAACCCTTTGAACCCTAGGATTCATGGTAAGTACCTTAGATCAATCTTTCCTACGTAAATTATGGGTCTATATAAAATAAAACTATACTCTAGTTAAAAAATTGCAAAAACCCTAGACATAGCAGACTTGTACGGTCTCGTGCGGACTAGTCTGTTCAACTCTCTGGACTATAGCGGACATGTCCGACCCAGGGTGTAGACTAGTCCGATCTTCCGAATCTGGAAATTTTTGTAACTTCTTTAATATTCTGCAAAATGACTTAGAACTTGTTTTAGCATGTAAGACTTATTTGTAACCATTTAGTAAGCAACAATAGCAACCTAATAACATGTATTACCACAATTGCATCAATCATGCATGTCATGGCATATTGAGTAACGTATGAGCATTTATTGGTTGTAATGTTTGTTTTTTATGTTTATTGCGCGAAATAGAAGGTAACACTCTAGAGGGTGCTTTCGAGGACCTCAAGCACCAGACTTTTCAAGTTTCTGATCCAAACCAGTCTCAAGAGCAAGGCTAGTGTCCTTGACCATTTTGATCCTGTTATTAAATGTTTTGTTTGCAAAATTGCATGCTTGTGTCAAATTAATGGGAAACTCATGATAGGTGTTTACTAGTCTTGTTTGACCATCCTTGTCACTTAGAATATATTGTAGAGAGTTAGGAAGGGTATTTTTACCATTTTGCTTCGCTCTAATTAATTGGGATGGGAAAACAATCAAATGGCTTAATTATGAATTGATGAACTTATGGATGATGAGAGTTTATGAACATGGTTAAATGGTAACATGGGACTTGGGAGATATAAGCAAGCATGGTTTATGGATTGGGTTGGAAGATATGGTGGTTTTGCTTGCATTGGATCTAAGGATCGGGTCATGCGAGAATAAGACAGGACTACAGTGCCACCATAAGGCCAAATATGGGTGTGTCTTAGCCAATTAATTAGGTGTATTGCTAGCACTGTTTAGATCATTTGAGGGAGCAGCGAATGGGAGTCAGTTGAGTTTGCAATAGTGGTGGGACTGCCCTTGGATCCGAACGGCACAAGAGGGGCCCTTGGTTGGATGTGCTCAGTTGTGATACATCACCACCCGTGATACCTTAGTGGGTCTGAATATGTTGGTAGTCCCTTTTAAAGGCTATTTTGTGATCTCTTGGCTACACACCGATGGAAGGGTGTAATGTGACTGACGGGTCATGGGCATGATGAATGTTCCTTAGTCATCGAAAGGTGATGAAATCACAAACTTGTGGGTAATGTGGTAAAACCTCTGCAGAGTGTTAAAAACTATCATGATAGTCGTGCTCCCAGTTATGAGCACCTAGACAACTTCCAGATTAGAGTGCCACTTTGGATTTGGGATGGTTTGGTTATGGTTTGGGTTGCGATAAATGGACATGGTTGATGATTATGGTAAGAATTTGGTACATGGATGGATAGATATTGATGGATGTGATATAATGGTAAATGAGGGTGTTGGACCCATAATTGGTAATTAATTGGGATATGATGGGATTGATCCACATAGACATTATAGGATGCTTACACATTTTAAATGTAGTTTTCAGCAAATAGCCATTATCTATTACCATTCCTTGTTTAAGCTACATGTCATTATTTTCCCACACTTGCTGAGTACGACATATGCTCACCCTTGCAATTCCCCCACCAACAGTTTCAAGTGATGTTTCGGAGTACTATGAGGATAATGATGAGTTCTATGTTGTGTGCTGCTGTCGACTGCCTGTGGATGTATTGGAGTCGTGCTATCTCGTTTGCTTAGTTTGCTTAGCTTAGATTATTTCCGCTTCAATATTATTAGTATTAATGATCATTAGAGTTTGTAATTCGAGAACCATTTGAATATTGTAATGAAAGTACATATTTACTAGTTGTGCCGTGGTAATTATCTGTATATCGTTTGTGGTTTTATCGTGTATGTGTGATCAACGTCCTGTGCACACATATGCATTCACTCGGTTCAATTTTCGGAATCGGGTGTCACAATACTAATGGGTAAAATGCTAATAGAGATGATCTGTTGTGTTAAGAAATACCAACAAGCATTTCTGGCGCCGTTGCTGAGGAAGGCAAAAGGAAATAAAGGATAGCTATCACTTGTGATTAAGCTATATGTACTAATATTTATTAGACAGGATTCAAGGCGTGAAAACAGGGTAGTGTTGGCTAACCCATTTCATGGGATGGCTAACGAGGATGCAAGTGCTCAACTGCAAGATGATTCAGGGCGTACCTCAACAAATATCCGCTATGCAACACCATTGCCTTTCGCGGAAGAATTTCAACTTCTAGTAGGTGGCTCCAAGAGTTCTTCTTGGTTTGCCTTCATCATGGGGTGGATAATTGGCTCTTCATACAACACTCATGTCATGGGTTGGCTTCACCAATCCATGACCACATTCATGCTGGAGCTAAAGGAGTCCTATTCTCATTCATCATGGATGAGAATATGGTCTCTACTCAAGTAGTGGATTGAACAATGCTCTAGTTCCTTAGCTTAGCATGCACACCATTTAGCAAGGTGGACATGATATCTATGGAACTACACTTCCCATTGATGTATCATAAAGACCAAGCAAATGAAGAAGTTTTTGGGATGATCCAAGTCATGGATATTCACATGATTTGTGAAAATTCATGTCAACATGGGACACTTGGGAATTATTTCCCTAAGACCCGTGATGATCTTTCATTTCCAAACAACAACTCCATTGGCTATCACCCACAAGGAGGTCAAGGGTGGAGTAAACACCACCCTTATAATAAAAAAGACTATGAAATTCCAAAGGACTCAAGTTAAGAGAGCCTACCTTGAAGTATCTCGTCCATGGCCAAGCAAGAAATCAAGACAACATCCACATGAAGCGCCTGGCCAAGGACAAAAAACAAAAAGAGCATTCAAGATCCAAGATATCCCACAATCACTTGTTGGGATTCCAACACTTCGACCAAGCCCATGCAACCTAGGGCAAGTGACATAGTGGATGAAGTGTTTCTTGTTTGATTGTGGAATCCACATGTCATCATGCCCAAGGAAGTCTTTTATCCATGATCAGAGTATGGGTTAACTCAAATGAAGATCAAGAAGGTCAAAGTGGCACCCCTAAATAAAGGCAAGCCTCACCATGTTCATAAAAGAATCTCTTCCAAAAGGAAAAGTGGTCAACAAGTCTTCATCAAGGAGACGAAGAGGCTAGGGCCGCCATGTGGCCCACATGTCCGAATGATAGCCATAGAAATTTTGGCATGTCAAGCAGGAGAAGTTGTCCACATCTTCAACTCTCGAACAATAAAACATTGGATTCACAATAGGAAACGCCCTAGAAGGTGCTTTCGAGGACCTTCAGCACCAGAACTTTGAAGCTCTTGATCCAAACCAGCCACTAGAGCAAGGCAAGTGGCCTTGAACATTTTGATCTTATTTTCAAATGTTTTGTTTGCAAGGCTACATGTTTGTGTCAAATTGATGGGAACCTCATAAATAGGTGGTCACTGGACTTGTATACTCATCCTTGTCGCTCGGGATTTAATGTAGAGAGTCGGGAATGGTATTTTACAGTTTTGCTCCACTACACTTAATTGGGATTGGGAATAAACAAATGACTCAATTATGAATTATTGAACATATGAACTATGCGAATTGATGATGACCCTTAGCAACATGGAACTTTGGGATCTAAGCAAGCCGGTTATGTGGAATGGGTTGGAACGTTTTGGTGGTTTTGCTTGCTTTAGATCTAAGGACCGGTTCGTGGATGGACCACCCAGGATAACAGTGTCGCCACAGGGCCAAGTATGGGTGCGGCTTAGTTGATTAATGAGTGCATTTCCAGTATCGTTCGGATCATATGGAAGGCTCGAGGAATGGGACTCGGTTGGGTTTGCAATAGTGGCGGGAGTATCATGGGATCCAAATTGTACAAGAGGGGTCCCTTGGATGGATGTGCTCAGTTGGAGACATCACCTCCAGTGAAACCTTAAAGAGTCTGCAACATCCTGGTAATCACTTTGTAAAGGCTATTTTGTGATCTCTTGGCCACACACCTATGGAAGCGTGAGACATCATAATGGACGTTCCTGAGTCATCGAAAGGTGATGAAATCATAGACTTGTGAGTAAAGTGTCACAAACTTTGCAGAGTGTAAATTTATCATGATAGCCATCCTTTCGGTTACGAGTGGTCTGGACCCTCACATGATTAGAGTTATGGACCTGAGTATTGAATAATGGTTGGAATTGGATATGGAATTAGGATTGGGATATGGGTTTGGTTATAATGAGATGGATATGGATGGTTATGGATAATTATGGATGATTATGGTTAAGTATGTCGAATTGATGGTATTGCATATGGTATTGATGGTATTTGGGTTATGATGGGAATTGACCTGACATAGGAATCATAAGTCGCATTTTTCTTACTTTTATGAATGAAATGTACTTTTCCGCAAAAAACCTTTTATTCCATCCTTGTTTAAGCTACATGTCATACTTTCCTACACTTGCTGAGTACGACATGTGCTCACCCTTGCTATTCCCACATTAATCTAGTAACAAGCGATAATTTGGAGTATCTGGAGGACTATGAGGAGTTCTAGGCATGCGTGTTACCGTCGAACTGCCTGTGGAGATGGACTCTATTAGTGCTTAGTTTTCTGCTGCTATATTGTTATTAGAGCCTGTATTTAAGACTATTTCGATATTCTAATAAGGTACTATTATTATTATTATTCGAGACATGGTTATAATCTAAAATATTGTTTGTGATGCACTTTTGTATGTGTGTTAAACATCATGGGCACACATATGCGTCACACTTGGTTCATTCTTGGAACTGGGTTTCAAAAATTGGTATCAGAGCCGTGTTTGACCGTAGGACACAAGCCTGGATAGAATGGACACCACAAACCGCTTAGGACCTCTTTCTTTTAAAAATTTACGTGTTGTGAGACCTATGTGTGCTGAATACATTGACTTGTACTCAATACATTGGATTTGATGACATAAGTTCTAATATTCTGCCAAAACACCCTTTTTAGAAAAGGTCCGACTCTAGCTCCGAGCTTCTGCAAGGTCTGACAATAGGTCCGACATGCTTTGTCAAGGTGAGCTTTGTCTTTAGCTCCGGCGTGTCTTTGATAGCTCCGGCATGTCTTTGTTAAGCTCCGATATGTTTTGTTAGGTCCGACTTATGTTGGTTAGCTCCGACATGTTTTTCTAGCTTCGGTTTTTGGGTTGACTAGTTAGGACCAGCTTTGGTAAGCTCCAGCGCTAGGTTGTACTAGCTTTGGTAAGCTCCGGCGCTACGTTGTACTAGCTTTGGTAAGCTCCGGCTCAAGCTCCGGTTAGCTTTGGCAAGGTTCGGAGCTTGATCGCAATGTTCCTGTTTTTACTATAAAATGTTTTGAACTTGCTTTACATTGTTGGAAAGATTACTTAGTATTCATTTGCTATGTTTTTGGTGTGTTTTGATTGATATGGCTGATATCTTTTTACTGTGGTTTTGCAACATGCTTATGTGAGGTGCTCACGTAAGGTGTTGTGGTTTCAGAACTAACGAGAGTCAAGTCGAGGACTTGTGCTCGGAAGTATTGGTTGTTAATTCATGTGCATGTGTTGCTTGAGTTCAAGACATGGCTGATGGCGAGATCCATTGAACTAGTCTTAGGGAGAAGATGAGGTTCAACAACCAAGTTCATGAGGAATTGTGCTTGAGTTGATCGGGAGGTCGCGTAGGATGATTGAATCAAGGGCAATGCATATGAAGGAATCGTGGACGTCGTTGGAAGATGTTCGCACGTATGCATGCAGTGCATGATGTGGCAACATGGTTTTGAAGATGGACTAAGGAAGGAAAGATTCTGTTGGAAGGATCAGATCGTATCGGTTGATGACTTCGGCTGCGGTGGAGTCGGTTATGGCTCGGTATTGAAAGTATCAAGTTAGTTATGATAGGATTTCGTGTGGGTCATGAATTTGAGTTGTTTTAGAAATGTGGTACACGTTACTATGGTGTTTGGAAGTCTTAAGATTGCTTCTATCTGCGTATAGAAGAGTCTTGAGCAGTTATGGAATGTTTCGATTCGTGAACTGAGTAGGATTAGAGTCCTAGTTTGGTTTGGGTTCGCCTCACGGCTAGTTATATAAGAAAGGGAGGCCAGAGATTGTGAGAGATGACTTTTGGGTTGTTCCTCTTGTGTTCTATTGAATAAACATCGTAGTTTAAAGCAACTTTTGTGCCTTGTCCGTCCAACTTGTTCCACACAAGTTTTTCTCATTGAGTTTTCTGCACAGAACTACCTTTCTTCTATGGTTTTATCATAACTCGAGTTTTACAAATCCAATTGATTGTATTATTTTTTGGTTGTCTTTACAACTTGATTATCTATCATCTTTCAAAATTTCACGGTCATTGGATTTGTGGTTTTTGATCTACACGAGTTTCTTTGTAGTATTGCAGATCTGTTTTTTACTAGGTAGAATAGATTGACCTTTGTTCGATCTTTCGATCGTAACTTGAGTTTCTCTCGACACATTTGAGTGATTCTTGTTGTGTCATCTTCATGACTTGATTCTCTCTGATATATATCACTTTTCTCATGGTGAAACACGTTTAGATTAGTGTCACACATAATTTTTTTAACAGATTGTTTTTCTGCTAAGGGGTTTTCATTGCTTCCGCAGAAAATGTTTTACCATTCACCCCCCCCCCCTCTGATAGCTTGTCACGTGCTCTTCGATCCTAAAATTGGTATCAGATCTACAGTGCTCTAATCTTTGTGATTTGCACGTGTTTTTGACTAATCCTCACAGAGAAGTACTTTGCAAACCCTTGTGTGTTTGTTGGCATTGATTTCCATGTTTGGAAAGCACACATGGAAGCTTTTATCCAGGCGCAAGGCTTCGGTATATGGGAAAAGGTATACAAACCTTTTGAAGTGCCACCAAACGGTCAAGTTACGGCTACGAACCTACGGGATGTCGACAATAACAACAAAGCCCGGAACTTGATCATCCAAGGACTCACTCAAAACGACTTCAACCGCATTGCACACCTCTGATCGGCATACGATGTGTGGAGAGCGCTTTGTGACTATCAAGATGGATCCAACACGATCAAGGAGGTGAGACAGGATATGTTCAAGAAAGAATAAATGCGCTTTGAGATGCAACCCGGTGAGTCCATTGATGACCTCTTTGCTCGCTTTAATAAAATTCTCAGCAACTTGCGCAGCGTCAATGTTAATTTTTCAGATGCTGAAAATGCTAGGCAATTACTACGTATATTAAACATGTCAATTTAGGAGATGAAAGTCACATCTATTCATGAATCTACTGTCATGAGTACACTTACATTAGATGTACTTTACTCTAAACTCAAAACTCATGAAATTGATATCTTATCATGAAAGAATACAAATAAGTCTATTGCATTCATCTCACAACTTGAAATGCCTAGATCTGGCCAATTATCATCTTGCAATACTCTTGCTTTGTTGTCCTCACTAACCCTGGAGCAGATCGAGGAATTTCCAAAAGAGGAGTTAGCACTCATCTCTAGTAGATTCTCAAAAGCATTGCAAAATGTGAGAACTAGAAGGAGAGGAAGGTCCTGACCTCAACGTTGTTTTGAATGTGGTAAGACAGTTCACTTTCGTACAGAATGCCCTAATCTTTCAGGTCCTTCTACCCGTGAGGAAAAGCAGAACCAGGTTAAGACCACCTCTGGAAACTCCAACAAGAAAAAGAATGGTACTATAGGACGCAAGATGATAAACAGCTTCATCACCGCACTTCAAGAACTTGGCTCAAGCGATGTGAACATTGGAAGTGATGAAGATGAAGATGATTTGGCAAACTTGTGCTTCATGCCGGGCAGATCAAGATCAAGTATGGAGGATGCAGAACACAACAGCGACAATGAAGAGGTATGTCCTATTTGTGAAGAAATGTGTGATGCTATTTCTCATGCCACTATTATTGTTAAGAAAAAGGACAAAAAGCTTAGGGGTAGTGCTGCTAAAATTGAATCACTAGAATCTAAAATCAACCGTTTAAAAACTTTGATTCCTAGTGATGATGCATGTCCCTCATGTGATTTAATATATGAACAATTGTCCTCAATAAGAAGTGTGCACACCTCTACACTTGATGAACTTGAGTTAGAAATTGAAAAGAACAAAGATCTTGCTGCACTTAATGATAAAAACTTGAAAGATGCTAGCTGTTCTACAATTGATTTGCATTGTTCTACTTGTGATGATCTTGATAAGAAATTTCTGTGTTGAACAATGCTTTACGTTCTCATGAAGTTAAATATTATTCCAATTGCAAATTAAAAGGAAAAACTTCATGTGAAAATTGCCTTGATCTATCCTATAAACTTGATGACATGCATAGGACATTATATCGGTTTTGTAATGGGAATAAGAACCTAAACTTGCTGTTGAATTCTTCTAAGTCTTGCAATGGTAAAACTGGTTTAGGTTTTGATTCTCATGCTCATGCTAAGGCACATCCATCTAAAATTGTAAAGTCATTAGGAAGCGGTTTGATTCAAACAGTTCCTAAACAAAAAGAAGTGCTTTTCAAATCTGAAGGAGTGTTGTTTCATTCGGTTTCAAATAAAAATGGTGCTTGCTAATCTAGACATGAACACAAAGTTAAATTTCATTGTACCAACTATGGTAGAGATGTTCATGTCATAGATTTTTGTTATAGACTAGCTAAACAACAGAAAAAGGAAAGAATGATTGCTAGATCTCATAACTTTCATGCAAAATTTGCTGCACTTGCTAAACCGAATGATAGGAACATGCAATCTGCTGTATGGAGCCGAAAACATGCAAAGTTTGCTCCTAAACCTACTTTTTTCGTGTTACACATGAAACATCTCGTAGGACAGTAGTTGGGTACAAAAATCCTCAAGCTTTGCCTCATAAACCAGTTGTTTTATCTCAGCTTTCGCTTGTTATTCTTGCTGGACGTTGTGTGACTCAGTACTGGATTCTTAAATGTCTTTTGACTAACCCCAGTATTGAGTCATCAGACGTATTATTCTTCTATGTAGGTTACCCGCTTGAGGAAGGAGAACATTTGGATTGTGGATTCAGGTTCCTCACACCACATGACCGGTAACAAAGAATGGTTCTCCTCCCTCTCTTTTGTGGCACATGTACAGAATGTTACTTTTGCCGATAGTTATTCAACTCCTATAATTGCTAACGGTTCGGTTAGAGTAAATGATCACTACACTTTGAAGGATGTGGCACTTGTTAAAAATTTGAAATACAACTTGATTTCTATTTCACAACTGCTAGATGAAAATCTGGAAATTATTGTCACTAAAAATTGCTGCAAAGTTGTAAATTCAAACATGAGCTTATTTTTAACATGTCACGGTTTGGAAGAGTTTTTAAAGATGATATTTATATGTATTCCTCTAAGCATAGGTGTCTAGTTTCTAATGATTACAAAGACTTATATTTTTGGTATCGTAGACTTGGTCACGTAGGCTTTGATCATCTCACGCGTGTTAGTGCTCTTGATCGCATACTGGGCTGTCTAAGCTTAAAGGGGACAACTAAATTGTGTGTTCTTCTTGTAGACATGCTAAGATGGTTGCAGGTTCACATACTCCTCTCACAATGATCATGAGAACTGAACCGGGTCAACTTTTGCACCTTGACACCGTAGGAGCTTCACGTGTTCAATCGTTCGGAGGTACATGGTATGTTTTTGTGATTGTTGATGATTATTCTAGATACTCTTGGGTTTACTTTATGGCATCTAAGAATGAAGCTTTTAATCACTTCAGAAATTTATTTCTTAGATTATCAATTGATCACCCAGGATCTTTAAAAGCAATTAGAAGTGATAATGAAACCGAATTTAAAAATCAATCTTTTGATCACTTTTGTGCTGAAAATGGAATAGATCATCAATTTTCTTCACCATATGTACCTCAACAAAACGGTGTTGTAGAAAGAAAGAACAGAACCTTAGTTGAAATGGCTAGGACTATGCTTGATGAATATCAAACTCGTAGGAAATTTTGGGCTGATGCTATTGCAACCGCTTGTTATGTCTCAAATTGTGTTTTCTTGCGCACTAAGCTAGGTAAAACACCATATGAGCTCCGGTTTGGACATAGGCCTAGTGTTACACATTTTGGGGTCTTTGGTTGCAAATGCTTTGTTAAGAAACATGTTAATCTTGACAAATTTGAACCTACATCCATTGATGGCATCTTTCTTGGTTATCCATCTCATACTAGAGGCTACCGTGTGCTTTTACTTGACACTAACACAATTGTGGAGACTTGTGAAGTGTCTTTTGATGAAGCTAGCACAGGTACTAGCTCAAACATTGCAGGTCCGAATTCATATCCGTAGGGGGAGAGCATTTTGGTCGAAGATGACGCAGAAGTGGTGTTGCTGCCCGAAAATTCAGCAGCTAATGACATTGTTCCAACTCTTAATTTTGATTCACAGCCAGCACCGACGACCACCATTGTTGGTCCAGATCCTCCTCAAGTCACAAGCTCATCGGTTTGTGATCAACATGAAGAAGAAGAATCTTGAGAAATGTCCACTCCCCTCCGGGTTCTCAAAAGTCATCCTCCACAACAAATTATTGGAAGCTTGCACGAACGAGTCACACGGTTCAGGTTTTGCGATCTAAACTCTCATGCTCATTATGCTTTTGTTGCTTCTTTTGAACCCAAACATATATCACACGCACTCACTAATGAATCTTGTATTATTGCCATGCAAGAAGAGTTAGAAAATTTTGAAACAAATAATGTTTGGAAACTTGTACCTCCACCTCAAGGTCACACTTTAATTGGAACTAAATGGGTGTTTAAAAATAAACAAAGTGAGGATGGGGTTGTGGTTAGGAATAAGGCTAGGTTGGTTGCCCAAGGTTTCACTCAAGTTGAAGGTCTAGAGTTTGATGAAACTTTTGCTCATGTTCATAGATTAGAAGCCATAAAATTTTTTTTATCTTTTGGTGCATCTAAAGGTTTTAAGCTATATCAAATGGATGTTAAAAGTGCTTTTCTTAATGGCTACATAGATGAGGAGGTTTATGTTAAGAAACCACCTGGTTTTGAAAATCCAGATTTTCCTAATCATGTTTACAAACTGTCCAAAGCCTTGTACGGTCTCAAACAAGCCCCTAGAGTATGGTATTATAGGTTAAAAACATTCTTACTTGAAAAGGGTTTTACCATGGGCATGGTTGATAAAACTCTTTTTGTGCTTAAGCATGGCAATGACTCATTATTCGTTTAAGTGTATGTTGATGATATTATCTTTGGTTGTGCTTCTCATGATTTTGTGTCCAAGTTTTCAGCTATGATGAGTTCAGAATTTGAGATGAGTATGATGGGAGAACTCACGTACTTTTTGGGGCTGCAAATCAAGCAAACCAAGGAGGGTACCTTTGTGCATCAAATGAAGTATATAAAAGACCTCCTAAGGTGCTTCAACATGGATAAAAGCAAGCCTCTTCAGACACCAATGGGAACAGCAACAACACTTGAACTTGATGAAGATGGTGAACCCGTGGATCAAAAGGAATATAGAAGCATGATCGGATCACTTTTGTACCTCACGGCATCAAGACTGTAAATACAATTCAGCGTATGTCTTTGTGCACGGTTTCAAGCCCCCCCCCCCCCACGTGCTTCACATCGTCAAGCTGTTAAAAGGATTCTCGGGTACTTACATGGAACTCAAGAATTTGGCATTTTCCTTCCTTCTTCCTCAACCGTTACTTTGAAAGATTTTTTTGATGCTGATTTTGGAGGTTGTAGGATTGATAGGAAAAGTACTTCGGGTGCTTGTCATTTTCTTGGTAATTCACTTGTTGCTTGGTCCTCTAAAAAATAAAGTTCAGTTGCACAATCCATGGCCAAATCTGAATATATAGTTGCTGCTAGTGCTTGCTTACAAATTCTTTGGATTGTTCAAACACTTAAGGACTATGGGGTTGATCTAGATAGTGTTCAACTGTTTTGTGATAACACTAGTGCCATTTGCATTGCTAGAAACCCCGAACATTATAGACCTAAGCACATTGACATTAGGTATCACTTTCTCTGTGATAATGTTGAAAAAGGAAACATTGTGCTTCACCATGTAGATACCGAACAACAATTGGCTGACATTTTTACAAAACCTTTGGATTTCACTCGTTTTTGTTTCATTCGTTGTGAAATAGGGGTTTTGCATCCTCATGGATTACATTGAGGGGGAGTTTTGAAACTTGAGAAGTCTATATGTGAATCTGAAATTAAAATAATATAAGCATAGTATTTTATACATATATGACTTTGTGATTCCAGTTACATGCTGAAAGTTCTTACTACATTACTCGTGTTATACATTCTGTAGTTTTTGCAATGTCTAGTAATTCGAATAATTACTTACACTAAATTTGGTCATGGTCGAACTTTCTTGTTGTTTTGAATTTGTTGCATGCTCACAAGTGCTTTTAATCATAAAGAATTAATCAAGTAATCAACTCACATGTTGAGTTTTTATGAACAAATATAAATTGAGAAAAGATCCTAAGAATATGCCTGCATCGCACTTCTTCTTTTGAGATGGCTTATCATTGCCCTTAGATATGAACTTGGAAGAAGTTGTGTATGACTAAAATCATGTCCTTAAGCTTCTAATTGTCAAATGACATAGGCTTGGCTTGGTTGGTTAGAATAAGGCAGATGCGGCATATAATCTCTTACAAATGTCATATGTTAAAAATTTGTTCTTTTAAAAAAATATTGCAGCAACAAGTGTCATGCTTTCAGGTATTGAAATAGTTAAGTTTGAGAGATCATGACTTGCTTAATTTGAAAATTACACTTGATCTTTTGCATGGCTTACACTAGTTTATATATTTCATTGATGTGATAGTGTTAGATACTTTATAGTATGACTTCGATGAGCTTTGTTTTATATGTATATGTTATAATATGCTCATAAATATTAAAGTTTCTCTTTTGAATCTTGCTGAATACATTTTCAAAGGGGGAGAGAAAATATCTGAATTTTTTAAGAGAAGTATGCAAGGGCAAGAAATTGATTGAGCATTGCACATATTCACAAGTGTTTTTGGCACAATTTTTCTCAAAAGAAAAAATTGTTTATGTGGTGTTGCCAAAGGGGGAAAAATTGTTTTCAAAATTTTTAATATGAATAAGCCAATGTTCGGATTTTAAGTGGTGTTGTCAATGCATTCATCAAGGGGGAGATTGTGAGACCTATGTGTGCTGAATACATTGGCTTGTACTGAATACATTTGCTTTGATGATATAAATTCAAAAATTCTGCCAAAACAAGTCCGACTCTAGCTCCAAGCTTCTGCAATGGCCGACAATAGGTCCGACTTGCTTTTTCAAGGTCCAACATGTTTTTGGGTAGCTCCGGTGAGCTTTGTCTTTACCTCCAGCATGTCTTTGATAGCTCCGGCATGTCTTTGTTAAGCTCTGATATGTTTTGCTAGGTCCGACTTATGTTGGTTAGCTCTGAAATCTTTTTCTAGCTTCGGTTTTTGGGTTGACTAGTTCCGACCAACTTTGATAAGCTCCGGCGCTAGGTCGTACTAGCTTTGGTAAGCTCCGGTGCTAGGTTGTACTAGCTTTGGTAAGCTCCGGTGCTAGGTTGTACTAGCTTTGGTAAGCTCCGGCTCAAGCTCTGGTTAGCTTTGGCAAGGTTCAGAGCTTGATCGCAATGTTCCTGCTTTCACTATAAAATGTTCTGAACTTGCTTTACATTGTTGGAAAAATTGCTTAGTATTCATATGCTAAGTTTTTGGTGTGTTTTGGTTGATATGGCTGATATCTTTTTACTATGGTTTTGCAACATGCTTATGTGAGGTGCTCACGTAAGGTGTTGTGGTTTCGGAACTAACGAGAGTCAAGTCGAGGACTTGTGCTTGGAAGTATTGGTTGTTTATTCATGTGCAGGTGTTGCTTGAGTTCAAGACATAGATGGTGACGGGATCCATTGAACTATTCTTAGGGAGAAGATGAGGTTCAACAACCAAGTTCATGAGGAATTGTGGTTGAGTTGATCGGGAGGTCGCGCAGGATGATTGAATCAAGGAAAATGCATATGAAGGTATCGTGGACGTCGTTGGAAGATGTTCGCACGTATGCATGCAGTGCATAAAGTGGCAACATGGTTCGGACTAAGGAAGGAAAGATCTGGCTGGAAGGATCGGATCGCATCGGTTGATGACTTCGGCTGTGGCGGAGTTGGTTATGGCTCGGTATGAAAAGTATCGAGTTTGTTATGATAGGATTTCGTATGGGTCACGAATTTGAGTTGTTTTAAGAATGTGGGACATGTTCCTAAGGTGTTTGGAAGTCTTAAGATTGCTTCTATCTGCGTATAGAAGAGTCTTTAGCAGTCATGGAAAGTTTTGATTCGTGAACAGAGTAGGATTAGAGTCCTAGTTTTGTTTGGGTTGGCCTCATGGCTGGTTATATAAGCAAGGGGGGCCAGAGCTCATGAGAGACGACTTTTGGGCTGTTCCTCTTGTGTTCTATTGAATAAATATTGTGGTTTAAAGGAACTTTTGTGCCTTGTTCGTCCGACTTGTTCCAGACAAGTTTTTCTCATCGAGTTTTCTGCACAGCACTACCTTTCTTTGGTGGTTTTATGATAACTCGAGTTTTACAGATCCAATTGACGTGATTCTTTTTGGGTTGTATTCAAAACTTGATTATCTATCATCTGTCAATATTTCACGGTCATTGGATTTGTGGTTTTTGATCTAGACGAGTTTCTTTGCAGTATTGCAGATCTGTTTTTTACTAGGTAGAACAGATTGACCTTTGTTCGATCTTTCGATCGTAACTTGAGTTTCTTTTAACGGATTTGAGTGATTCTTGTTGCGTCGTCTTCGTGACATGATTTTCTCTGATATATATCACTTTTTTCACGGTGAAACACATTTACATTAGCCTCACACACGATTTCTTTAACAGATTGTTTTTCTATCGAGGGGTTTTCATTGCTTATGCTGAAAAAAGTTTTAAACCTACCATTCACCCCCCTCTGGTATTTTTTCACGTGCTCTTCGATCCTACACCTGTTTTGCACTATTTTGCCTTCCACAAACTATATATTGTGGGAAAATTTGTGTTTTTGCTGCTGCTGCAAACTTTACCTCTTTTCCATCTTTTTGAGCTATTGCACATCCTCTCACCTCGTTTTATGACTGCTGCAATTTCAGAACTTGCATTTACACTTTCCTTGATTATTCGCATGTTTTCTCCATAGATGCCTCACACTAAAATGATGGCCCGCAAGAAACCTCGTTTGCCACCTCTGGAAAGCAAGATTAGGCCTCACAAGGAGCCACCGAGAGAACCAGGAAGTGAGCTCCTCCGCAAAAGAAGTTGAGCATGAGCACACCAACACAACGGAGGAAGATCCATAAGAGGTGGAGTTTTATGATGATGATGAAGATGAAGATGAGTCACATGAGGAAGATGATGACAAAGCACATGAAAATGTGGAACCCTGTGAAGAGGAGCCACAAGAGGATAACCAAGATGATGTACCCGCCGTTCAAGAGTATGTACCTGCAGTCGAGGAAAGTGCACCGACGCGTGTTGGAACTAAAAAGGAGGATAAAGGTCTAGTTTTCCATTTTGCTCAAGAATTCCTTCTGATGGGACAGATGGAGGATTTGCAACTAAGCAACTGAAGGAGTTTCTTGACCAATATAATATGCAACTGGAGTATTATTTTAAGAAGATTCCTTGCTATGGACGTGATGAATGGAAGGCTCAAGTTACAATTCTCGCTAAGGATGTTGTGATCACCCGACACTTTGCGCCCACATGGAGGTCCATTGGGGAGCAAGCTGTTGATGGTGTTGCTTGGGAAGCACTCACCAGGTTGTGTTACTCCTATCGTGAGTAGCTTGGAGATACTATCTTTGCGCTACACCCGCATCGCAAAAGTGGAACAAGGGAAATCATGGGACCACAAGAAGGAGCTCAGTCCGGTCCTTATGCTATTGATAGGTCATAGAGGATACTTGTGAATCTAGGAAATCGTTATGTTGATGCCATGGATGAGATACGCTACCTCCGCAAGAGATTGTACATCTTGGAAAAGCAAGATGTGGGATGCTTCGGCACTTGTCTATATCCTCATATAGGGTTTTATTAATAAAAAGGAGTTGCTTAGTTTAATATACCTTGGTGCATATAGTTGGGGATGTTTTCTCTCAAATTCTGAATTCTCCCATCTCGTGCTCTTTTTCCACCCACAGATATCGAGGGTAACACGTAACCAAAGGAACGCTGATGGTGATGATGAAAACATTGATATTCTCGTGGATGTCAACCTTGGACCTAAGGCCAGCAATATGGAGCGCATCATAGCTGTGCAAAACCAGCTCATGCATACCATAATGCAAACCTTGGGACAGCTGCAAGCCAACAATAACAACCAAAACCATATGCCTGTGCCACCACTGCCACCCCCGCCGCCCCACAATCGGCTGAGAGAATTTGTGAGGACTAGGTCGCCTACTTTTGCTCAAGCAAAAAATCCTAGGGAAGCTAATGACTGGCTGAAATTTGTTGAGAAGAAACTTGCTATTGTTTAATGCAGTGACTGGGAGAAGGATCTCTTTACATCACACCAGCTAGTTGGAGCCGCCGCGGATTAGTGGGACGCTCTTTGCAATGCTCATTCTAGTCAAGAGAGAATCACTTGGGCTGAATTCAAGGAGGGATTTAGTTCGCAAAATGTACTTGAGTGAGTCATAATACTAAAAAGCCAGGAATTTGAAAGCCTCGGGCAGGGAAGGATGAGTATAATTTAGTATCTTAACAAATTTACTAAACTATCAAGGTATGCTCCAGAGGACATCAATACAGATAGCAGGAAGCAATACTTATTTATGAGGGGTGTTAATAATGAAATTAGTTCAATTGCTCAACAGTGACTATGCAAACTTTCAAAAGCTTGTTCACAAGGCCATTATGGTTGACAACAAGGTTCATGAGATGGAACAGGACAGAAAGAGGAAAACTCCATATCAGGAACAATGACGAGGAAGCAGTGTTCGTCCTCGCTATGCACCGCCTACAACCCATCTGCTTCTGCATATCACCCTGCTTATCCATCGTGCCCAAATCAGCCACTGCAGCAACACCCTCCCGTGCATGCACCTCGCTTACCCATTCTGCCTACACCTCGTCCTAATATGGGAGCATGTACTCAGAATCGGCCTTGCCCTAACTTCTTTTGCTCTACTGGTAACAAGACATGCTATACTTGTGGTCATGTGGGACACTTTGCTAATCAGTGCCCAAAGTCAGGCCAGGGACAGATGAACAATGCTCTAAGGAAAAATCCTAGACCGAATGGAGGAGCAACTCAAGGCAACCATGGGCCACGGAATTTTGCTCGTGGCAAGGTGAACCATATATCTGCAAAAGAGGCTCAACAAGCTGAAGATGTTGTGATTGGTATGTTCCTTGCAAACTCCAACACTGCTACTATATTAATTGATTCTGGAACATGTCATTAATTCATCTCATAAAAGTAGGTTGCAAAGCATAGCATGCCTATATCACACATGAAATGTACCATGTTGGTTAATTCCCTTGAGGGGAGATGAGGACAAATATAATATGTGCAAAAGCAAGTCTTAAAATAAAGGGGTAGATTTCCTCGCCAACCTTATAGTTCTGGATTCACAAGGATTGGACATAATACTTGGAATGGATTGGCTACGGAAGCATAATAGAGTGATCTAATGTGCCACATGGACAGTACAAGTGACAAATGACGAAGGAGTCAGTATAGAGTTTAGGCAGTCCAGCCAAAAACATGAAAGTCGATACTAAATAATGTGGAAGGTGTGAGGAAATTCTGATTGTTCACGATTATCTGAAGGTGTTTTTGGAAGAATTGCAAGGTATGCCACCCGATCATGACATCGAGCTATTGCACCAATAGCTAAAAGACCATATAGGATGCCTACTAATGAATTAGTGGAGCTTAAGAAGCAGTTTCAAGAGCAGCTAGAAAGGGGTTTTATACGCCCGAGTTCCTCACCGTGGGGAGCCCCGGTGCTCTTCGTAGATAAGAAAGACAGATCCTAAAATATGTGTGTGGATTACCAGTCTCTCAATGAGGTGATAATCAAGAATAAGTATTCGTTGCCCCGCATTGAAGATCTGTTGGACGAAATGAATGGAGCACGAATATTCTCTAAGATGGATCTTCGGTCAGGATACTTCCAAATGAAGATTAGACCGTCGAATATACCCAAAGTAGACTTCAGAACGCGGTATGGACCATATGACTACACCGTTATGTCATTCGAATTGACCAATGGACATGCATACTTCATGTACCTCATGAATAAGGTCTACATGGAGTATCTGGATAAGTTCATCATAGTGTTTACTGATGATATCATGGTATAATCGAAAAGCGAAGAAGAGCATGACGAGCATTTAAGGTTGACATTGCAGAGATTGTGAGAACAACAATTGTATGCCATGTTTAACAAGTGTGAATTCCGGTTGATGGATATATCATTTTTAGGCCGTATCATTTCTGAAGGAGGAGTATCTGGAATCCACCATAGAATGTGATGGATATTCGAAATTTCATAGGAATGGCTAGATATTATCACCGTTTCATCAAGGACTTCTCCAATATAGTGAAGCTCATGACTGAACTACTAATAAAGGAGAAACCATTCAAATGGTCTCAGACTTGTCAAGATAGCTTTGAGGAGTTACAGAGGAGATTAGCCATCGCACCAGTGTTGACATTACCAGACGTGAGCAAAAGATTTGATGTATATTGTGACGCATCGAGGCAGGGATTGGCTGTGTATTTCATGAGGACGTCATTTATATGGATACAACATTCCATTGAACATACAAGATGCAATCAATAGAGTTTACACACAACAATTAATTTCAGAGGTGAGCTCATTCTTTTATGTTTCTTTATATAGTTTTGAGAATAGATTGCTACCTAATAATTTAATTGTGATTAGGATACATGGAGAGGTTCAAGGAGTAATTGGAGGAAGGTTTAGGGGCATGGAGGACAAGATAATATATTTAAAGAAGATGGAAACCGAGCCCAACTCAGAATTGTGTCGAACTCAGAGTGCAGTAGCAGTTCAAACTAAAATGGACGCCCAGGATGCATACAAACTCCGTTTTGTATGTATATATAAGCACGGAAAGGGGAGAAGATAAGCTTTCCAATACCGCTAGTCCCATATCAAAATTCCTTTGGAGTTGATAGAAATCGTCGAAACAAAATCGAGTTCAGAATCTGTCAGGGTGTTGCGCCACCGTATTGGGCCATTGGGCCTTGTATCAAGTCTACATCTCTTATTTTCGTGTCTTAGGGTTAGGTCACGACCCCAACACCCCCTTAGACGTGCTCCAACCTATATATACTCCATAGTAGTTGTCATAAACAATTGAGTTTTGCTTAGATTAATAAAATCGTCGTTCTACGCTTTGTGAAACCCCAACTTCGCGATTTCAGATCGTGTCTTCTATGTTCTTGCTCATGTTCTCAGTTGCACCTGCATGGATTAGCCTTGTTCGCAAGGTCAATCGTGTGCAGCACGGATTATAACCAATGAAGCGGTGGTGTAGTAATTGCAGGGGTTTTTTGTGTTCTACTCGAGAGCCTCAGATCATCAACATCGAGATCTCCATTAGTCGACTTATCCATTACCTATCGGAATATCGGGCCTAAACCTACTCATCAATTTGTATCGGATTTCCAGGTTGCCCGTTAGGTAATTCATCTATCCACTACATTAGTTTTGTTTTTCATACCTAGAGTCCACAAAAAAGCCACAAAAAAAACGTGCAGTTTAGTAGATCTGTTCATTACTTTATCCAAACCACATTGAGCCTTTTGCAACTTTTGTTTTCTGTTTGGTATTGTTGAGTTTGTGTCCGTGGCTGAGTCATATTGCTTGTTTAGAAAGTTTTTTTTTGTCTTAGTTTGTGTTTTGCATTGTGTTTATTCATCCTTTTGATTCACGTCATCACGTCCATATTAGATTCATCGCTGTCCAGTTCGGTATTTTTATCATATCTCACTCATACAAACTCGGATTTTTGCGTTCTTGTACTTTCTGTAAAGATTAAGAAGTTTCCTATAACTTTTGTATCCAACCGTTTTCCAAAAAGTAAAGTTATCGAGGTCAAAATGGCATTATATACGAATCTGTTATTGACCTAGAATTTCTGAACAATCCGTATTTCGGGGTCAATATCTCAAATGGTTCTGATCCAAAATAGGTCTTCTATATACTAAAATTAAAGTGGAGAGATAGACCTATAATATTTCTGTTCAAAGTTTTTAGATTTGGAGCTTCTAAGTATGCCTATTTTTCCTTAGAGGATTGATAGAAAATCTGTGACAGACCCACACGATATATTTGATTGCTTTTTATTGTTTTCTTCTTTTGCAGCACATTCTGGGAAAAGGAAGACAGAAGAAAAAGGCAAGTGCAAAAAAAGATACAAAAGCCGCACAAAAAAAAGAGAAATAAAAACAAAAAAAAAAAGTAGTGCTTGCATCCTTTGTATCATCTAGTTTTGTCTCATGTCTTACTTGCTTGAACTATTAGGAACACATTTAGGCCAGCAACTTTGACAAGTACTTTAAACAATTATTCAACTTTACTATTTGATTTTATTGATGCGAATCCTTGCTACATATAAAGTGTCATCCAAGCTACACTTTACTCTTGAGCAGAATTGATACACCTTTGCAATCATCCCAGGCTTCATTGGTTTCTTCATACCGGCCACTGTTTGCCACCTGCAGTGTCAGTAAGAACACTTGTACTAGCGTGGTAAGACGCTTGAGAGTATGTGATTCCACTTCCACTTTGCCATTATCCTTTGTAGTTGATAGGAATAACATATTTTTTGTTGTCTTCTGTTTGCTACTAAAAATGTCAGGTAAATGTAAGAATCATGCATTATATGTTGAGATGATTGGCATGATGAAAACGGCAATGTAGTTACTCACTAAAAATCAAACATCAACCAAGGTTTCACATTACATTCAAACCACCTTTACAACACCTTCCACAAGAAGTAATTACAATCTTACGTCTCTTCCTTCTTATGATGGTTTTTGTTATGATGAATATATTGCTTGGGAAATAGAGTTGGATAAAAATTTTGTACAATGGTGTATGTGTGAGAGGAGAAAGATTAGAAATATTGCTAGTGCGATAGTTGATTGTGCATTAACTTGGTGGGACAACTTAAGCGATTTAGAAAAACCTCGAACATGGAAATATATGAAAATTATTATGCGAGAAACTTTTACTAATGTATCTCATTGCAAAGATGAAATACATGAACTTGAGAAGAATTTTCTTGTTGTACCACCTCCTATGCCTAACCTTTTGCAGGAACATGAACAAATAAATTTAGATGCTAATGAGAATGAGGTGTTGAACAACTCTTATGAATTTTTTGATGAATCAACCCATATTGCATTTGAACTTCTTACTGAAGATGACAGTAATATTAATGAACAATGCTCTACATTTAACCAAGGTATGACATTATCAGATGTGCTGAATTTTGCTACCAATCATGTTATCAATGAGCAGCAACAAGATGAACCTTTTCATAATACACCTTTACTACTAGTTGATTTTCCTACTGATTCTTACAACAAAAATGAGTTGTGTGCTGATAATTATATTGTACCTATTCTAGAACAACCAAATGAAATTGATACTTTTATCACTCACTTGTGCTGAAATTAAGCATTTGATTCCAATTAAATGTGAAAAGGGATGAGCTGAAATTGTTGTCTTCTCTAAATACATTGGGTTATATTGAATTTAACACTCATTGTGATCTCGATATTGTAGAGAGAAGTATATTTTCTAAAACTGAATTATCTTTGTTGACAAGAAACACTTTTCATGCTATAGGCAAATATGAACATAGTGGTATGTTTATGATGCATAATGTTTACATATGTTCAAATGAGAAAGCTTCTTTTGTGCTGCAACAACATTGTTAAGTAAATGAATGTACTAACGCTAATAATGTCTTGTCAAGTTTTTCTAATATTTTTTCCTTGTAGCAGGGACAACAAAAGCATTATTCACTGAGGTTGTGCATTATGGACAATAGTCATTCGACCCCCAAAGCAAGACTTTTTGCTGGACATACGAGCAAGCAGAGGACAGCTTGTCATCAAGAAGGGGAGAATGATGAGATCAAGCACATTGTCATTGCACATACAAGCATGGCATAAGTTTATTTGTTTGGGATCCTGGCTCGAGTGAATGTGCATGCGTATTTGATGAATAACATGGTGATGGTGCACTATGTCATCCTCTACCTCGGCCTCCTCCTTTCATGCATACAAGAATATTTGTTAGCGTTGCAAATCTAGACCAACACATGAGAGAAGATGAACTTGAGTCGAGGACGACTTCAATTCAAGAAGGGGGGGGATGATGAGGACATCACTTCTATGGATACAACACTCCATTGAACATGCAAGATGCAATCAATAAGGTTCACACACAACAATTAATTTCAGATGTGAGCTCATTCTTTTATGTTTCCTTATATAGTTTTGAGAATAGATTGCTACCTAATAACTTAATTATGATTAGGATACATGGAGAGGTTCAAGGAGTAATTGGAGTTAGATTTAGGGGCGTGGAAGACAAGAGAATACGTTTAAAGAAGATGGAAACCGAGCCCAACTCAGAATTGTGTCCATCTCAGAGTTCAGTAGCAGTTCACACTAAAACGGACGCCTAGGAAGCATGCGAACTCTATTTTGGACGTTCTACATATGCATGGAAATGGGAGAAGATAAAGTTTCCAATGCTGCTTGTCCCATGTCAAAATTCTATCAGGGTTGACAAAAATCGTTGAAACAAAATCAAGTTCAGAATTTGTCAGGGTGTTGCGCCACCGTATTGGGCCATTGGGCCTTGTATCAAGTCTACATCTCTTATTTTCGTGTGTTAGGGTTAGGTCACGACCCCAACACCCCCTTGGACGCCCTCCCACCTATATATACTCCATAGTAGCTGCCATAAACAATTGGGTTTTGCTTAGATTAATAATATCGCCGTTCTATGGTTTGTGAAACCCCAACTTTGCGATTTCAGATCGTGTCATCTACGTTCTTCCTAGTGTTATCGTTTTCACTTGCAAGAATTAACCTTCTTGTAGAGATCAATCGTGTGTAGCACGGTTGATAACCAATGGAGCAGTGGTGTAGTGATTGCAGAGGTTTCCGTATTCTAGTCGAGAGCCTCAGATCATCAATGTCGAGATCTCCATCAATCGACTTATCCATTACTTTTTGGAAGATCGGGCCTAAACTTATCATTTGTATTGATGCAAGAAGGCCTAGTAGTAGCTTATGCATCCAGGCAATTGAAGAAACTTAAGATGAATTACCCAACGCGTGATCTCGAACTCGCAGCTGTAGTGCATGCATTGAAGATTTGGAGGCACAACATTATTGGTCATAGGTGTGAGATTTACACGGATCACAAGAGTCTCAAGTACATATTCACGCAAACGGATATGAATTTGAGGCAACAAATATGGTTGGAGCTCATTAAGGATTACGATGTGGCAAAACTGTATATGGGGAGAATAGTGTGTTTACACGAGGTACCTAAGAGAATAGTGGCAAAATTGCATGACTCTAAGAGCATCGTAAGAGCGTGTGCTCTAAAGTATGGAGGGAGTTGAGATAAAAGTCTACCATATGCATAATTCTCCTACAACATCAGCTACCAATCAAGTTTGAAGAAGTCGTGGTATGAGGCACTATATGGAATAAGATGTAGAACACCCCTTTTTTAGAATGAGATAGAAGAAACCCAAATATTTGTACCTGATGTGATACAGGACGTCGAAAAGCAAGTTCAGATTATCCGGGAACACTTGAAGGCTACTCAGTTGCGTCAAAAGGGCTATGTGAATAATAGGCGAAGTGACCTAGCTTTCGAAGTGGGAGACTTGGTGTATCTCAAAGTGTCGCCTATGCGAGGTCATAAGCGATTCAATCTTAAAGGCAAGTTGGCACCTCGTTACATCGGACCATTCATGATTTTTGACAAATGAGGAAAAGTGTTATATCAATTGGAGATGCCAACACATCTTTCTGATGTTCATGATGTATTTCATGTTTCTCAACTCAAGAAGTGCTTGAGGGTACCGAAAGAATAAGTACCAATGGATGTATTGGAGTTGGAGGAAGATTTGACCTATGCAGAGCAACCTATCAAAATCTTGGAAACAAGGGAGAGGGTCACAAGGAACAAGGTGATTTGATGGTTCAAAGTACAATGGAAACATCATACTAAATTTGAAGCAACTTGGAAGCGGGAAGAAGATCTCAAGAATGAATTTCCCTACCTTTTTCCATCTACATCGAATCTCGAGGGCGAGATTAATTTAAGGGGGGGGGGTTAGGTTTGTAACACCCTCATTTTCATCCATCACGCTTTACATTCACTCCATACATGTTTAATATAATGCAACGCAAAAAGGAATAAGATTAAAATGAATTATAGCAAAACAACAATTAAAATCTATTTTGGGAACGAACTTGTCCCGACCTGAACCTCAGACTAGTTTGGTATACCCTTCTGATCCAGTTAATTCAATTCTCCTCAGAACAACAGGCTCGTCCGACACATGGTACGGACTTGTTCGAATTCATTTCTATTCTCCCCCGGAACTGTCTGATAAATTTACAAACTATTTTAGTTCCATTTCTGTTGTCCAATGGACTTGTCTGTTACATCTATGGACTAGTCTTGTGAATGCTACTAGATCTTTTCAGAGTTCTGCGGTAAGTCACAAATCTTAGTCCAGTTTTGAAACTGTACTCACCCCAGACTTGTCCGACACTACACCAGACTTGTTCGGAGTACCTTTCTGTATTGAGTACAGGCTTGTCTAGCCATCCTACGGACTAGTCCGGTATTTTTGTTTTCTACTCGGATTCTATTTTTCCTCCATGACGAGTTATTGGGTAATTGACCTATATGGGCCCAAGGATGTCGTGCCCCACCCCTGAGGAGCCCAAGTGTGACCCCACAAAGGCCCCTATTTGCCCCCACCACAACTTACTTGGATTCCACCCCAACCCCACCACTCCTCCTCCTATATAAACAATGAAAGCATCTAGGCCCCCCTCATGTTGTATGGTTTTGGTGATTAATGACAACCATTGAACTTTACTAATGAATTTGTGAATGCAAGGTCCCCATAAAAACTAAATAAGATGAAATGATCATGTCATTGGCGACCCATAGGTACTCAACTTTCGAGATCAAATTCATGAGATAAAGACAAGACATGAAGGCTCTATGTCCAAGTCACTCAATCAAAAATTGACATCATACAATGCTTAAGAATCATAAGAGAGCCGTGTGGAACAAATGTCTAAGAGGTCATTCGAGAAAGACACAAAAGATTCACTCAAAACAACTCGAAGCAAGCAAAATCAACTCACCAGATCAACCGATGATTTCCAAAATGAACACATCGGTCGAGTTGATTCAACTGAAGAAAAAGACCTCAGACAAATGAACTCACCGGATCATCCGATGTGAAGGGCTCAACAACATCGGTGCATCAATACAGTTTGCAGTACAATTGGAACAAGTGAAGCACCGGATCATCCGATGTGCAGACTTACACACATCGGTTGATCACTCCAGTAAGCATCAAGATCAAGCAAATTCTGGAGGAAGAGCCACCGGATCATCCGATGAGAAGACTGGGGCAACATCGGTCTAATAACGGTAATATCTGACACAATGACATCAGCCAAAGTAATTACACCGATGATAACTAGAGGGGAGACATCGGATTATCCGGTGTGCACAGAAAAGTTCTGTCAGCCTACTTTTTCAACGGCTATTTCGGTTAAGCTGGCTATAAAACCCCTCTAACCCGGTCATTTCAAAAAGTCTTGATCACCTGAAGCCCACTACACATCCAAGAGCAATCAAGACCATAGAGCATACATTTCCACACTTTTAGATCATTTGTAATAGGCTAGAGAGAAGCTTGTGTGCGTTCTTTCTCTGTGATTGAACTCTCTAGGCTAGTGAGAAGTTGAAGAAGATCGTTCCGAAGCTTGCCAAGGTGTGTGTGGAAGCCCGAAGCATCGAAGGTTGTACAAGGCTTGATCTCCACCTTGCCGGAGATGGCGAATGGAGAAGATTAGTGAAGACTCCATTGTCTCGGTGACATTGGAAGTGGCAAAACCCTTCGGTGGGTGCCACAACGTGGATGTAGGAAGATCCTTGTGATCTTGCCGAACCACGGGATAAAACCTCCGTGTCCCCTAGCGTTTGCATTCCTCTTCCTCTCTTTACATTTTGCAATCTTTACTTCAAGTTATATCTACGTTGATTGCATAGCTAGAACCGCATTGGGAATTGGGCTTAAGTAGTTCGTTTCTTAATTGTCTTAAAATTTGAAAGAAAGCCCAATTCACCCCCCCTCTTGGGCGTTTCGATCCTTACAATTGGTATCAGAGCAAGGTTGCTCATAGGATCATTCTAGCTTCACCGCTAGAGAGCAAAAATGGCCAAGGTTGGGGGTTCGTTTCCTATCTTCGAGGGCAAGAATTTTGCCTATAGGAAAGCACGCATGCGCGCTTACCTTAAGGCTATTGCCCCCGAAGTTTGGGAAGCGACTCATGCGGAATTTGGAGAACTTAACTATGTGGGTGATCAAGTTAAGTGGGATGCTAAGGCTAGGAATGCTATTTATGAATGCATAAGTCAAGATGTCTTCTCTAGAATTGCTAGTAAGGAAAAAGCTTGTGAAATTTGGGCTTGCTTGATAGAAATCCATGAGGGCTCATCTCGTGTAAAGGAACTTAAATATCACATGCTCAAAGCTAAATATGATGAATTTAAGATGCTTCCTCATGAAAATGTTAATGAAATGTTTTCATGCTTAAATGTTCTTATTGAGGAAATTAATGCTCTTGACATTGCGTCTCTTGGCAAGGGACTTATTAACCGCAAGATTCTCATGCTCCTTCCCAAGCCGAAGTAAAACATCATCAACTCCATGCTCCAAAAGGAATCACTTGACAACATTGAAGTTTCGGAGCTCATTGGAGAAATACACGCTCATGAGATGAGTGTACTTGGGATGATGGAGCAATCATCATCAAAAACAATTGCTCTAAAGGCCTCCACCAAGAAGACAAGCTTCAAGAAGAAGAAGGTGGTTGAGCCTAGCTCAATTGAAGAAGAGCAAGCGTCAAGTGAAGATGACGATGATGAGCTTGCCTTGATGATGAGAAAGTTCTCACGCTTGAACTCCAGGATCACCAAAAAGGGATACACCTTTGATCCCAAGAAGAAGGCATTTTTACCAAGAAGAGACGATCGCAAGATATGCTACAATTGCGGAGATCAAGGCCACATCTCCTATGATTGTCCAAAACCGGACAAAAGGAGAGAGAACTACAAAGGCAAGCAACGCAAGCTTGAAGAAAGTGATGATAATGAAGAAGAAGCCAAGCCCAAACCAAGAGCCTTTGGGAAGAAGAAGAAAGACAAGGGCAAGAAGGCAAGACTCTTCCCAAAGAGGAGAAGTGGTCCACAAAAGGTGTTTATGTGTGAGGCAAATGAATGGGTCATCGACGAAGAAACAAGTGATGAAGAGAGTGAAGGAGAAGAGGAAAGCTTGGCCGGCCTTGCCATTGCCAACCATGATGACTCACCTCTTCCTCCACCACCCATGTGCCTCATGGCTAAAGGTAACACCAAGGTATGTGACGACTCTAGTGATGATGAGCTTTCCCCCGATGATTTAACTTCCTTGATTAATGAATATCATACTATCATTAAGAGAGAGAAGAGTAAAGTTAAAACTCTTGAAGAAATTCGTGCTAAACTTGAGAGTGCTAACCTTGATTTTCTTGACAAGTATGAAAGCATACTCAAAGAGCATGACACGCTCAAATCTCATGTCAAGCAAATTGAGGAAGAAAATGCTAAAATCAAGGTAGACAATGATGAGCTCAACATAGCACACCAAACTCTCT
The DNA here is from genome assembly GCA_036927565.1 of Tuctoria greenei. NCBI lineage: Eukaryota > Viridiplantae > Streptophyta > Magnoliopsida > Poales > Poaceae > Tuctoria > Tuctoria greenei. The sequence continues at coordinate 104,162,086 of JAYESD010000003.1, read as the reverse complement.
TGGAGGAGCACAACAAGCTAATTCATGAATACCAAACACTTAACATTGCTCATGACATGCTTGATCAAGAGTTAAAAGATGCAAAGAAACAAACTCTTAATGATAAGATATCCATTACTTCGCATGTCTCTAATGTCTTGGACAAGTCTTTGTCTTTAAAAGCTAATGCTAGGGAGAAGGACTTGTTGGAGGAAATTGAGAGTCTCCGCACTAGTGTGGCTAGACTTTCAAAAGGTGAAGTCAAGCACAAGGAAATCCTCTTCCAACAAGCAAAAGCCTTCAACAAAAGAGGACTTAGATCCTTCCCGGTGCCCAACAAAGGAAAGGTGCCCTAACCGGAGCTTAGAACAAGCTTCATCAAGGAAGTTGGTTCTTATTGCCAACATTGTGAGGTCACCGGTCACCACACAAGGGAGTGTCCTCTTCCTAACCGACCTTCACCGAGATTGCCTACTAACTACAAATCTATTTTCAATGATCGCTATTATCTTCTTAGCAAAGTGAATGGCAAGGTGAAAGCTAGGTTCGTTGGCAAAGACATGAAGAGCATGAAGGGGAAGCTCCCCAAGCAACTTTGGGTCCCAAAGACACTTGTATCTCACATACAAGGACCTAAGTTGGCTTGGATGCCTAAAGTCAAAAATTAACTTCATGTGTGTAGGTGAACTACAAAGCCGGAGGAAATCATTGGGTACTCGATAGCGGGTGCACTCAACACATGACCAGCAATGATGGTATGTTCACCACCATAGAAAACCCCGGTAATCATGAACAAGTTACTTTTGGTGACAATTCTAAGGGTAAGGTAATAGATTAGGTAAAATTGCTATCTCTAATGATTTATCCATCTCTAATGTGTTGTATGTTAAGTCACTTAGCTTTAATCTACTTTCCATTGCACAACTTTGTGATCTTGGACTAACGTGCACATTTAGCAAAAATGATGTTGTTGTGAGTAGTGAGGCAAGCAAAGAGATTATCTTCAAAGGGTTTCGGCATGGACATCTCTACTTAGTAGATTTCTCCAACAAGAATGCTAGCCTAACCACTTGTCTTTTCACTAAGAAAAGCTTGGGTTGGCTATGGCACCGACGCATAGCACACATTGGAATGAGCAAACTCAAGAAGTCATTCAAGCTTGGGATGGTGACCGGTGTGAAGGATGTGACGTTTGAGAAGAACAAGCTTTGTAGCGCTTGTCAAGCCGGGAAGCAAGTTGCTTCACACCACCCAATGAAGACAATGGTGTCAACCTCCAAGCCACTTGAACTACTCCACATGGATCTCTTCGGACCGTCCACATACCAAAGTCTTGGCGGTAACCTCTATTGTCTTGTTATAGTTGATGACTACTCTCGCTATGCTTGGACTCTATTTTTAGGTGACAAGAGTGAAACTCCGAAAGTATTCAAGACCTTCGCCAACCGTGCTCAAAGGGAATTCCAACTTCCCATTATCAAGGTCCGGAGTGACAACGGCACCGAATTCAAGAACTACAACATTGGGGAGTGGTGTGACCGTGAAGGTATGAAGCATGAATTCTCCGCCACGTACACTCCTCAACAAAACGGTGTTGTTGAGAGGAAGAACAAAACCCTCATCACTCTTGCAAGAGCAATGCTTGATGACTACGGCACGTCGGAGAAGTTTTGGGCCGAAGCAATCATCACGGCGTGCCATGCCGCAAATAGGGTCTATCTTCACCAACTACTCCAAAAGACCCCATATGAGCTCCTCATTGGGAGAAAGCCCAACATATCCTACTTTAGAGTCTTTGGGTGCAAATGCTACATCTACCGCAAGAAAAGGCTCGGTAAGTTTGAAAGAAGGTGTGATGTTGGCATTTTTCTTGGTTATGCATCAAACTCAAAAGCATATCGAGTATTCAACCAAACCTCCGGTCTAGTTGAAGAAAGTTGTGATGTTGAGTTTGATGAGACTAATGGATCCCAAGAGGAGAGTTTTGGTCATGATGAAATAGATGATGAGCCTCTACGAGAAGCCATGAAGAACATGACCATTGGAGACATCAAGCCGGAAGTTGAAGAGGGCCATGATCAAGGAGGAGCTTCAAGTTCCAACAACAACACCTCCATGGCGCCTCAAGTAGACGAAGAGGAGAAAGATGATCCATTGCCAACTCAAGACTCACAAGCAATACAACATCAAGATGAAGAAGAAGTCCATGATCAAGTCCAACCACAAGAGGAACAACACGCTTCACCACCGCTAAGTGCTTCACAACCACTTATGAGGCATGGACGCATCTCCAAGGCGCACCAATGGACCAAATCATTGGAAGTCCTTCAAGGGGCGTAAGTACTCGTTCCCGCCATGTTGCTTCATTTTGTGAGCACTACTCGTTTGTTTCGTGTGTAGAACCCACGCACATCGAGGAAGCGCTCCAAGACCCAAATTGGGTGATGGCTATGCAAGAAGAACTCAACAACTTCATCCGCAATGAAGTTTGGGTGTTGGAGGAGCGACCCAAGGACAAGAACGTCATCGGAACAAAGTGGGTGTACCGCAACAAACAAGACGAGAATGGCGTTGTGGTCCGCAACAAGGCAAGACTTGTGGCCAAAGGGTTCTCCCAAGTTGAAGGACTAGACTTTGGGGAGACGTTTGCTCCGGTCGCCCGGTTAGAGGCAATTCGTATTCCCCTTGCTTTTGCTTCACATCATAATATTACTCTTTATCAAATGGATGTGAAAAGTGCCTTTCTTAATGGCTACATTAATGAGCTTGTTTATGTTGAACAACCTCCCGTGTTTGAAGATCCGAGGAATCCTAACCATGTGTATAGATTGCACAAGGCGCTCTACGGGCTCAAGCAAGCACCTAGGGCATGGTATGAACGACTACAGGACTTCCTCATCATGCAAGGATTTAAGATCGGGAGGGTGGACACCACACTCTTCACCAAAGACATCAACGGAGATTTGTTCATTTGTCAAATTTATGTTGATGATATTATCTTTGGTTCAACTAACGAAGCTTTTAGCCATGAGTTTGGCAAAATGATGTCTAGGGAATTCGAGATGTCAATGATTGGAGAGCTCAACTTCTTCCTTGGATTCCAAATCAAGCAACTTCAAGAGGGAACCTTTGTCTACCAAGAGAAATACACCAAGGACCTCTTGAAGAAATTTGAGATGGGAGATTGTAGCTCAAGAAGCACTCCAATGGGAACAAATTGCCATCTCGACGCGGATAAGGACGGTAAACTTATTGACCAATCTCACTACCGCTCTATGATTGGTTCATTGCTTTATCTTACCGCATCTAGGCCCGACATAATTTTTAGTGTATGCTTATGTGCTCGCTTTCAAGCGGCTCCTAAAGAATCGCATAAGAAGGCAGTCTTTAGGATACTTAGGTATCTTAAGCATACCCCTAGTATGGGCTTGTGGTACCCTAAAGGTACAACCTTCCAACTCTTGGGATACTCGAATTAGGACTTTGTCGGATGCCGCGTAGATCGCAAGAGTACCTCCGGTGGGTGCCACTTGCTTGGGCGTTCCCTAGTGTGTTGGTCTAGCAAAAAGCAAAATTCTGTGGCTTTGTCCACCACGGAAGCGGAGTATATAGCGGCCGGTGCATGTTGTGCCCAAATTCTATATATGAAGCAAACCCTTTTGGACTTTGGAATTAAAATTGGTTGTGTGCCTCTCCTTTGTGACAATGAAAGTGCGATTAAGATAGCTAGAAACCCTGTTCAACACTCCCGCACTAAGCACATTGATATTCGCCATCACTTCTTGCGTGATCATGAGGCTAAAGGAGACATCTCTTTGCAAGGTGTTAGATCCGAAGAAAATTGGCGGATATCTTCACTAAACCACTTGATGAGAAAACCTTTTCTAGACTTAGAAATGAATTAAATGTGCTAGATGCATCCAACGTCATGTAAGTTGCCATGTTCATGTAAGGATGCATATCATATAGGTCTTGTCTAACTCTCAAAGGATAGGGGCGAGCTAGAAATAGTTTTCCCTGAAGAAGCCTTTGGAAGGTTTAAACTTGGCAAGATAGATTTATTTTATGCCTTGCATGATCTCTGCCATATAGACTTGCACTCATTCTATTTCATGCACTAATTTGTTTGGCATTGCATACGGTAGATTGTCACAAAGGGGAACCCACCTCGTGAGAAGGAGACTTGTTTGAAATGCAATATCTCAACTCATATAAGGTGGAAAGAACAAAATGTTAGGTGCGTTAATGCCTAGACGAACATGCTTTATTGAGATAGTAGTCTTCATACTCTACCTCACAAAGCATGGGCCTTACATTTCATTTGGATATTTTTCCTCCCATCTTTCTCGGTGTTTCTTTACTTTAAGGTCTAGCCAAGCTATTGGCATATTAGCTTTTTGAGGGGTAAGGGGTTGCCCAAAAAGTCCTAAGACATGTGTTTCCCATTGTTTGATTGTTTGGTCAAAGGACATATATGGGATGTTGGTGTATAGTTTTCATCGGATTATCCGATGCCTTAGTCCTACCCCCATCGGATCAATAGGTGTTCAATCTTCAAGTGCCAATTCAGTCAGAATCTCAAAATGATCCAATGAGTTCACTCAGAAAACCATCGGTCCATCCGATGTTCACAAATCTGCAACCTTGATGAATTCTTCCGATGCTTTTTCATCCAACGTCGGACCATCCGGTGTCAACTTCCCTCTTCTAAATATCATTAATGTGCCGTTCGACCGATGATCAAAACCCTAGACGTCGGTCCATCCGGTGTTAATTGCACTTTTCTGGAAAACCTTACTGTGGCATTCGACCGATGCTTCTCATTCAATCATCGGTCCATCCGGTGTGTAAAAAACGGCTAGGGTTTGGGACCCACTATTTAAACCAGCCGTACCGCCGCCTCTTTCATCTTTCCCTCTCCCGATCCCGACGTCGCGCCGCCGCCCTCATCCGCGCCACCATCCACCAGCGCCGCCGCCCACAGCACCGACGCCGCCGGACGCCGCCGCCGCCGCCGTCCACTGGCTCGCAGCGCCGCCGCCTAGCGCCGCCACCGCCTCCCCTCACCACTCGCCGCCTCCATCGCCGCCGCTCACATGCCGCTCCACCACCACCTCACGCGCCACCGCCGCCGGACGCCGCCGTCGCCCTCCGGCCGCCGCCGTCCACGCGCCGCCTTCACCACCGACGTCTCCACCGACCTCGCCGCCGCCTCTCCTCGCCGCCGCCGTTTCAACTTCGCACCCGGTCCCCGTTTGCTCTCCGTCGCCTAGGTTTGCTTCGTGCCGTGCGACGTCCATCGTTGTTTTCGTCGTCCTTTCTTTCTTCGTCGCTAACCCTAGCTCTCCGCTGCATCTAGATGGGTCACGACCGCAAAGGAAAGGGAAAGGCGATCGCGGAGCCCGCCGCAAAGAAGCGCAAACTGTCGAAGGATGAGAAAGAGGCCCTAATGGTTGCTCGCGCCGCCGAGGAGCGTGAGCATGGCCGAGGGGGTTCCCTGAGGATCCGCGAGGCCCGTCCGATGCAGCCTCCCGTGATCCACGACTCCGACGCCGAAGAGGAGCCGGTTGAGCCTCTCGTCCGCCGGCGCTCAGCCCGGACGCGTGGGGGTCACACCGAGGCTGCTCCTCGTCCGAGACTGACGGCTGCCGACCGTCGTGAGGACAGGGAGGCCGAGAGGGCCATCTACGAGATGTACACGGCCGTCCGTGTCGGTGAGGGAGTCCGTCTCACGGACTACCGGAAGATGAAGGCCAAGCAGCTACGCAAGCTTCGTTGGAGCGTGCTGCTTGAGGAGTGGTACCCTCAGCCCCGTGAAGCTCTTGTGGACAGTCGCTTCTGGACTGTCACCCAGGCGTCTCTCTACGAGACCTACAAACGTCGGGGGCACAAGCTTTTTCAGCACAACTACCTGGACTGGGGGCACCTTGCAGTGGCAGCAGAGACAGAGGTTCGTTCTTACTTTGAGAGGTACAGAGGATTGGTGCAGCTGCTTGTGTATGAGAGAAGTGCATATGTGGAAGATTGGGTCCGTGTCTTCTATGCGACCCTGTACATCTCTGAGGGCAGGAGGTCAATCGACTTCATGTTCATGGGACAGCGCTACCACCTCTCGAGGCAGACTTTGGGGCAGCTTCTTGGTTTGGACCTGCACGACACCTGCGTGCATGAGAAGGTCTATGGGCAGGCAGATCCACCAAGGAGACCACTTACTGGAGGGGTAGCACCACAGCTTGACGAGATCCGGTCCCTGTTTGGCCCCACGTTCTCTCCAGACCAGCCAAGAGTTCCAGCTCTTTTGACCCAGTTGCGCGCATTGTGCACCTCGCCTTGCATCGCACGCTCCTGCCAAGGTCAGGGTACTTGGAGGGGTTCACTAGTCTGCAGCAGACCCTCCTGTTCTACATAATGAACGGGATGGATTTCGACATTGTGGACATCCTCCTGTGCCAGATGGAAGACGTGATCACAAATGGAATTGGGATGATGAGGCAGATGGTCTACGGGCACTGGATCAGTTACATATGCTCTATGATGGTGCCTGAGGGGGATGCAGCACAGGCCAGGCTTGCTGACGAGAGTGTGACTCGCTTTAGTCACTACCGTGCCCCGGCTCCTGGAGACCGCCGCCTTGGTCGTCCAGTTGAGCGCCAGGTCCGGGCCCGTCTGTTAGAGGAAGATTGGTCCGACCTAGAGCGAGAGGACGAGAGGCTTGTTGAGGCTGAGGCTCAGGGGGAGGACCTGCAGCACATTTGGTCTGAGAGCGACACTGACGACAGTGTTGAGGAGTATTTCCCTCCTCCCCCCTCTCCCCGCCAGCACGACGCGGAGGCTGGAGGTTCTACAGTGCCACCTCCCACTCCACCTCCCGTCACTGAGGCGCAGGTGACGCAGCCGTCTGAGCTGACTTCGCTCCTCCAGCAGATGGTCGAGCAGTAGCGGCTGGACAGGCTGGCCGCCGAGCAGGCCCGCGCGGAGCAGGCAGCGCGTCTTCTTGAGCTCCAGCAGCAGCAGCAGGAGATGCAGCGTCAGATCGCTCGTGAGAGGCGTGAAGACACTGATCAGTTGACGGGGCTCATCGACCAGATGCACCAGCGCACTCTGGACCAGCAGCAGCAGATGCAGCAGGCGATGATGGGGATTCTGGGGTTGATCACCAACCTCTACACCCAGACCGGGATCGCCCTCCCATCGCAGCTGCCTAGAGTAGCTCCTCCGCCTCCTGTCTTGGCTCCAGCTGCTGCACCAGTGGCTCCAGTTCCCTCCACTCCGATTCCTTTGTTCAGCATGTCCCCGCTGTTGACTCCAGGTGCTCCTCTTCACTCCCCACTGCCGGCCACGTCACTGTTTCTTCAGACGCCGGCCTCCGTCACCAGTGTCCCTGCTCCAGCACCTCCAGCACCTCCTCCTCAGCAGGCACTGACGGTGGGACCTTCGGCTCCGGCAGCACCCTCCTCCACTACTCCGGCCAGCAGCTCCGACGACAGCGGCGGTGACCAGTTCGTCATCGCGCCCAGCTCTCAGGGTCTGTAGGTGCTCGGATCCGTTTTTGGTGTCTTGATGCCAAAGGGGGAGAAGAGTTAGAGAGTCAGGGGGAGTCATAGTGTTAGGGGGAGTCGAGTGTCTTTGCTTATCTTTATTGTACTTGCGTATTTGTTGTAATGAACCTATTTCCATGAGTTGTTAATCATTTGAACTCATTTTATGTTTATCTTTGATTATGATCTCTTTGAATTCACTTGTGTCATTTATTGATGTTTAAAGCTTCAAGTGTATCATCCGTATTCATTGCATATCTTCTTATGGTTCATTCTCTCATATTCACTACTATTACGCTTTGATTATTGTGTTGTCATCAATCACCAAAAAGGGGGAGATTGAAAGCATCTAGGCCCCCCTCATGTTGTGTGGTTTTGGTGATTAATGACAACCATTGAACTTTACTAATGAATTTGTGAATGCAAGGTCCCCATAAAAACTAAATAAGATGAAATGATCATGTCATTGGCGACCCATAGATACTCAACTTTCGAGATCAAATTCATGAGATAAAGACAAGACATGAAGGCTCTATATCCAAGTCACTCAATCAAAAATTGACATCATACAATGCTTAAGAATCATAAGAGAGCCGTGTGGAACAAATGTCTAAGAGGTCATTCGAGAAAGACACAAAAGATTCACTCAAAACAACTCGAAGCAAGCAAAATCAACTCACCGGATCAATCGATGATTTCCAAAATGAACACATCAGTCGAGTTGGTTCAACTGAAGAAAAAGACCTCAGACAAATGAACTCACCGGATCATCCGATGTGAAGGGCTCAACAACATCGGTGCATCAATACAGTTTGTAGTACAATTGGAACAAGTGAAGCACCGGATCATCCGATGTGCAGACTTACACACATCGGTTGATCACTCCAGTAAGCATCAAGATCAAGCAAATTCTGGAGGAAGAGCCACCGGATCATCCGATGAGAAGACTGGGGCAACATCGGTCTAATAACGGTAATATCTGACACAATGACGTCAGCCAAAGTAATTACACCGATGGTAACTAGAGGGGAGACATCGGATCATCCGGTGTGCACGGAAAAGTTCTGTCAGCCTACTTTTTCAATGGCTATTTTGGTTAAGCTGGCTATAAAACCCCTCTAACCCGGTCATTTCGAAAAGTCTTGATCACCTGAAGCCCACTACACATCCAAGAGCAATCAAGACCATAGAGCATACATTTCCACACTTTTAGATCATTTGTAATAGGCTAGAGAGAAGCTTGTGTGCGTTCTTTCTCTGTGATTGAACTCTCTAGGCTAGTGAGAAGTTGAAGAAGATCGTTCCGGAGCTTGCCAAGGTGTGTGTGGAAGCCCGGAACATCGAAGGTTGTACAAGGCTTGAGCTCCACCTTGCCGGAGATGGCGAACGGAGAAGATTAGTGAAGACTCCATTGTCTTGGTGACACTGGAAGTGGCAAAACCCTTCGGTGGGTGCCACAACGTGGATGTAGGAAGATCCTTGTGATCTCGCCGAACCACGGATAAAACCTCTGTGTCCCCTAGCGTTTGCATTCCTCTTCCTCTCTTTACATTTTGCAATCTTTACTTCAAGTTATATCTACGTTGATTGCATAGCTAGAACCGCATTGGGAATTGGGCTTAAGTAGTTCGTTTCTTAATTGTCTTAAAATTTGAAAGAAAGCCCAATTCACCCCCCCCCTCTTGGGCGTTTCGATCCTTACAAACAACCCACCACACAACTCTCGCATTTTTCTTACTTTTATCAATGAAATGTACTTTTCCGCAATAAACCATTTATTCCATCCTTGTTTAAGCTACATGTCATACTTTCCACAATTGATGAGTACAACATATGTGCTCACCTTTGCTATTCCCATATTAATTCAGTAAGATTCCATAATTTGGAGTATCCGGAGGACAATGAAAAATTCTAGGTGTGCGTGTTACTATTGAACTGTTTGTGGAGATGGAGTCTATTAGTGCTTAGTTTTCCACTGCTATATTGTTATTAGAGCTTGTATTCAAGACTATTTGGATACTGTAAAAAGGTATTATTATTATTATTATTATTTGAGACATGGTTATAATCTTAATATTGTTTGTGATGCACTTGTGTATGTGTGTTAAACATCCTAGGCACACAAATGCGTCAAACTTAGTTCAATCTTGGAACCAGGTGTCACAAATTGGTATCAGAGCTGTATTTGACCGTAGGACACAAGCCAGGGTAGAATGGACACAACAAACCACTTAGGACCTCTTCCCTTTAGAAATTTACCTGTTTTGCACTATTTTGCCTTCCACTAACTATATATTGTGAAAATTTTGTGTTTTGTGTGGTACAAAAGTGATTCGATCATGCTTATATATTCTTTTTCATCCACGGGTTCTACATCTTCATCAAGTTCAACTGTTGATGTTGTTCCCATTGGTGTCCGAAGAGGCTTGCTTTTGTCCATATTGAAGCGCTTAGGAGGTCTTTTGTATACTTCGTTTGATGCACAAAGGTACCCTCCTTGGTTTGCTTGATTTGCAGCCCCAAAAAGTACGTGAGTTCTCCCATCATACTCATATCAAATTTTGAACTCATCATAGCTGAAAACTTGGACACAAGATCATGAGAAGCACAACCAAAGATAATATCATCCACATACACTTGAACAAATAATGAGTCATTGTCATGCTTAAGCACAAAAAGAGTTTTATCAACCTTGCCCATGGTAAACCCCTTTTCAAGTAAGAATGCTTTTAACCTATCATACCATGCTCTTGGGCTTGTTTGAGACCGTACAAGGCTTTGGACAGTTTGTAAACAAGATTAGGAAAATCTGAATTTTTAAAACCCGGTGGTTGTTTGACATAAACCTCCTCATCTATGTAGCCATTAAGAAAAGGACTTTTAACATCCGTTTGATAAAGCTTAAAACCTTTAGATGTAGCAAAACCTAACATAATTCTTGTGGCTTCTAATCTACCAACAGGGGCAAAAGTTTCATCAAAATCTAGACCTTCAACTTGAGTCAAACCTTGAGCAACCAACCTAGCCTTATTCCTAACCACAACCCCATCCTCACTTTGTTTATTTTTAAACACCCATTTAGTTCTAATCAAAGTGTGACCTTAAGGTGGAGGTAAAAGTTTCCAAATATTATTTCTTTCAAAATTTTCTAACTCTTCTTGCATGGCAATAATCCAAGATTCATTAGTGAGTGTGTGGGATATATCTTTGGATTCAAAAGAAGCAACAAAAGCAAAATGAGCATGAGAGTTTGGGTCGCAAAACCTGGACCGTGTGACTCGTTCGTGCAAACTTCCAATAATTTGTGGTGGAGGATGACTTTTGAGAACCCGGAGGGGAGTGGACACTTCACAAGCTTCTTCTTCTTCAAGTTCATCACAAATCGATGAGCTTGTGACTTGAGATGATTTGGACCAGCAATGGTGGTCGTCGGTGCTGGTTGTGAATCAAAATCAGGAGCTGGAACAATGTCATTAGCTACTCAATTTTCCGGCAGCAGCTCCACCTCTTCCTCATTTTCAACGAAAATGTTCTCCCCCTGCGGATATGGATCTGGACCTGCAATGTTTGAGATAGTACCTGGGCTAGCTTCATCAAAAGGCACCTCACAAGTCTCCACAATTTTGTTAGTGTCAAGTAAAAGCACACGGTAGCCTCTATTATGAGATGGATAACCAAGAAACATGCCATCAACGGATCTAGGTTCAAATTTATCAAGATTACCATGTTTCTTAACAAAGCATTTGCAACCAAAGACCCGAAAGTGTGTAACACTAGGCCTATGTCCAAACCGGAGCTCATATGGTGTTTTACCTAGCCTAGCGCGCAAGAAAACACGGTTTGAGACATAACAAGCAGTTGCAATTGCATCAGCCCAAAATTTCCTAGGAGTTTGATATTCATCAAGCATAGTCCTAGCCATCTCAACTAAGGTTCTGTTCTTTCTTTCTACAACACCGTTTTGTTGAGGTACATATGGTGAAGAAAAATGATGATCTATTCCATTTTCAGCACAAAAGTGATCAAAATATTGATTTTTAAATTCGGTTCCGTTATCACTTCTAATTGCTTTTAAAGATCCTGGGTGATCAATTGATAATCTAAGAAATAAAGTTCTAAAGTGACTAAAAGCTTCATTCTTAGATGCCATAAATTAAACCCAAGAGTATATAGAATAATCATCAACAATCACAAGAACATACCATTTACCTCCGAAGGATTGAATGCGTGAAGGTCCTATGGTGTCAAGGTGCAAAAGTTGACCCGGTTCAGTTGTCATGATCATTGTGAGAGGAGTATGTGAACATGCAACCATCTTAGCATGTCTACAAGAAGAGCACATAATTTCTTTGTTCCCTTTAAGCTTAGGCAGCCCACGTATGCGATCAAGAGCACTAACACGCGTTAGATGATCAAAGCTTACGTGACCAAGTATACGATGCCAAAAATATAAGTCCTTTGAATCATTAGCAACTAGACACCTATGCTTAGAGGAAGACATATCAAAATCAGCTTTAAAAACTCTTCCAAACCGAGACATGTTAAAAATAAGCTCACTATTTGAATTTACAACTTTGCAACAATTTTAAGTGAAAATAATTTCCAGATTTTCATCTAGCAGTTGTGAAACAGAAAGCAAGTTGTATTTCAAATTTTTAACAAGTGCCACATCCTTCAAAGTGTAGTGATTATTTACTCTAACCGAACCCTTGGCAATTATAGAAGTTGAAGAATTATCGGCAAAAGAAACATTCTCTACACGTGACACACAAGAGAGGGAGGAGTTACCGGTCATGTGGCGTGAGCAATCTGAATCCACAATCCAAATGTTCTCCTTCCTCAAGCGTGTATCCTACATAGAAGCACAATACGTCGATGACTCAATACTGGGGTTAGTCAAAAGGCTTTTAGGAATCCAGTACTGAGTCACACGACGCCAAGCAGGAATAACACGCGAAAGCTGAGATAAAACAGCACGTTTATGAGCCAAAGCTTGAGGATTTTTGTACCCAACTACTGTCCTACGAGATGTTACATGTGTAGCACAAAAAACAGTAGGTTTTGGAGCAACCTTTGCATGTTTTTGACTCATTACAGCAGATTGCATGTTCCTATCATTAGGTTTAGCAAGTGCAACAAATTTTGCATGGAAGTTTTGAGATCTAGCAATCATTCTTTCCTTTTTCTGCTGTTTAGCTAGTTTATAACAAAAATCTATGACATGACCATCTCTACCACAGTAGGTACAATGAAATTTAACTTTGTGTTCATGTCTAGATGAGCAAGCAACATTTTTATTTGAAACCAAATGAGACAACACTACTATAGATTTGAAAACCACTTCTTTTTGTTTAGGAACTGTTTGAATCAAACCACTTCCTAATGACTTTACAATTTTAGGTGGATGTGCCTTAGAATGAGCATGAGAATCAAAACCTAAACCAGTTTTATCATTGCAAGACTTGGAAGAATTCAGCAGCAAGTTTAGGTTATTATTCCCATTACAAACATGATCTAATGTCCTATGCATGTTATCAAGTTTATTGGACATATCAAGACAATTTTCACATGAAGTTTTTCCTTTTAATTTGCAATTAGAACAAAATTTAACTTTATGAGAACGTGAAGCATTGTTCAATATAGAAATTTCATTCATAGCATCTTGTAGTTTCTTATCAAGATCATCACAAGTAGAACAATGCAAATCAAATGTAGAACAGCTAGCATCTTTCAAGTTTTTATCATTAAGTGCAGCAAGCTCTCTATTCTTTTCAATTTCTAACTCAAGTTTATCAAGTGTGGAGGTGTGCACACTTCGTAATGAGGATAATTGTTCATATATTAAATCACATGAGGGACATGCATCATCACTAGGAATCAAAGTTTTTAAACGGTTGATTTCAGATTCTAGTGATTCAGTTTTAGCAGCACTATCCCTAAGTTTTTTGTCCTTTTTCCTAACTATAATAGTGGCACGAGAAATAGCATCACACATTTCTTCGCAAGTAGGACATACCTCTTCATTGTCGCTGTTGTGTTCTGCATCCTCCATACTTGATATTGATTTGCCCGCCATGAAGCAAAAGTTTGCCAAAACATCTTCATCTTCGTCACTTCTAATGTCCACATCGCTTGGGCCAAGTTCTTGAAGTGCGGAGATAAAATTGCTCACCAATTGACGTCCTGTAAAATCCTTCTTTTTCTTCTTATCATTTGCAAAGGAGTGCTTCATCCTTTTTTGCTTTTCATCCCGGGAAGTAGGACCTGAATGGTTAGGGCAATCTGAACAAAAATGTCAAGTCTTACCACATTCAAAATATCGTCGAGGTCTGGAGCTTCCTCTCCTTCTAGTTCTAACATTTTGCAATGCTTTTGAGAACCTAGTAGAGAGAAGTACTAGCTCCTCCTCTGGAAATTCCTCAATCTGTTCAAGGGTTAGAGAGGACAACAAAGCAAGTGTACAACAAGATGAAGATTGATCGGAGCTAGGCATGTCACGTTGAGAAACAAAAGCAATAGACTTGTTGGGGTTCTTACGTGATATTATGTCAATTTCATGAGTTTTTAACTTGGAATATAGCACATCTAAAGTAAGTGTACTCATGACAGTAGATTCACGAAGAGATGTGACTTTCATCTCCCAAATTGACATATCTAATGCACTTAACAATTGCCTAGCATTTTCAGCATCTGAAAAATTAACATTGACACTACGCAAGTTGCTGAGAATTTTATTAAAGCGAGCAAAAAGGTCATCAATAGACTCACCGGGTTGCTTCTCTAAGCGCATATATTCTTTCTTGAATATATCTTGCCTTACCTCCTTGATCGCGTTGGATCCTTCGTGGTAGTCAAGAAGTGCTTTCCACACATCGTTTGCAGATCGGAGGTGTGCAACATGGTCGAAGTCGCTTTGAGTTAATCCTTGTATGATCTAGTTTCAAGGCTTGTTGTTGTTGTCGACATGTCTCAGATTTGTAGATGTAATTTGATCATTTGACGGCACTTCGTAAGGCTTGTATACCTTCTCCCATATTGCGAAGCCTTGAGCCTGGATGAAGGCTTCCATACGTGCCTTCCAAACCTAAAAATAAATACCACTAAAGACGCAAGGTTTTGCAGAGTATTTCTCCATGATGATTATTCAAAATACGTGCAAATAACAAATATTAGAGCACCGTGGCTCTGATACCAATTGTATGATCGAAGAGCACGTGAAAAGCTACCAAAGGCGGTGAATGGTAGATTAAAACATTTTCAGCGGAAGCAATGAAAACCCCTCGGCAGAAAAACAATCCGTTAAAGAAATCGTATGTGAGAGTAATCTAAATATGTTTCACCATGACAAAAGTGATAGATATCAGAGAGAATCAAGTATCGAAGTCAACGCAACAAGAATTACTCAAATCCGGTGAGAGAAGCTCAAGTTACGATCGAAAGATTGAACAAAGGTCAATCTATTCTACCGAGTAAAAAACAGATCTGTAATACTGCAAAGAAACTCGTGTAGATCAAAAACCACAAACCAAATGACCGTGAAATTTTGACTGATGATAGATAATCAAGTTGTGAAGACAACCCAAAAAGAATCACGTCAATTGGATTTGTAAAACTCGAGTTATGATAAAACCACCAAAGAAAAGTAGTGTTGTGCAGAAACTCGACGAGGAAGACTTGACAGAAACAAGTCGGACGAACAAGGCACAAACGTTCCTTTAAACTATGATCTTTATTCAATTAAAAACAAGGGGAACAGCCCCAAAATCGTCTACCATGATCTCTGGCCTCCCTTGCTTATATAACCAGCCCTTAGGCCAACCCAAAACTAACTAGGACTCTAATCCTACTCAGTTCACGAATCTAAACTTTCCATATCTGCTCAAGACTCTTCTATACGCAGATAGAAGCAATCTTAAGACTTCCAAACACCTTAGGAACGTATCCCACATTCCTAAAACAACTCAAATTCGTGACCCACATGAAATCCTATCATAACCAACTCAAAACTTTCCATATTCGAGTCAAACACGACTCAGCCGCAGCCTGAGTCCATAACCTAGTTGGTTGGACCTTTCCGACCAATTCTTTATGTCCACATCTCTTCATCACGTCTCGGAACCATGTAGCCACGTCCATGCACTCCTTGCAGACGTGCAATCATTTTTTAACGACGTCCATGATACCTTCATATGTATTGTCCTTGATTCATACATGTTGTGCGACCTCCAGATCAACTCAACCACAATTCCTCCCGAATTTTGTTGTTGAACCTCATCTTTTCCCTAAGACTAGCTCAATGGATCCCGTCACCAGCCATGTCTTGAACTCAAGCAACACCTGCACATGTATAAACAACCAATACTTCCGAGCACAAGTCCTCGACTTGACTCTCGTTGGTTCTGAAACTACAACATCTTACGTGAGCACCTCACATAAGCATGTTGCAAACCATAGCAAAATGATATCAGCCTTAACCACCAAAACACACCAAAAACTTAGTAAAAGAATACTAAGCAACCTTTCCATAAGTGTAAAATAAGTTTGAAACATTTCAAGATAAAAGCAGAAACACTGCGATCAAGCACCGGACCTTACCAAAGCTAACCGGACCTTGAACTGGAGCTTACCAAAGCTAGCAGGACCTAGCGCTAGAGCTAACCAAAGCTAGTCGGACCTAGAGCTGGAGCTAACCAAAGCTAGTCGGACCTAGAGTCAGACCTTGATTATAAAGGTGTTTTGGTAGTATTCAAAACTTTTATCGCCATAGCCAATGTATTCAGCACACATAGGTCTCACACCTTTGTTCAATCTTTTGATCGTAACATGAGTTTTTATCGACGTTTTCTTGTGATTCTGGTTGTAGTGTGTCTTCATTACTTGATTCTCCACAATCTATACTGGTTTTGTCACGATTGATCATTTTTAGATTAGTCGCACATACAATTTCTTAACAGAATGATTTTCTACCAATTGTTTTTGTTGCTTCCGCTGAAAATGTTTTAAATCTACCATTCACCCCCCCCTCTGGTAGCTTTTCACGTGCTCTTTGATCCTACACTTACTTATAGCGATGCAAAGCTGGCATAACTGTATATTACGAGAATAGTATGTTTACACGGAGTACCTAATAGAATAGTGTCCGATACAGGTTCTCAATTTACCTCTAGGTTTTTGCAGAAACTGTACGAGTCTATAGGAACTCGGCTGAATTTTAATTCCGCATATCATCCACAAACGGATGAGTAGACTGAAAGGATGAATCAGATATTAGAAAGCATGCTAACTACGTGTGCACTAAAGTAAGGAGGGAGTTGGGATAAAAGTCTACCATATGCAGAATTCTCCTACAACAACAGCTACCAAGCAAGTTTGAACATGTTGCCATATGAAGACTATGTGGAAAAAGATGTAGAACACCCCTTTTTTGTAATGTGACAGGAGAAACACAAATATTTGTACCTGATGTGATACAATAAGCTGAAAAGCAAGTTCAGATTATCCGTGAACACTTGAAGGCTACTCAGTCGCGTCAAAAAGGCTATGCGGATAATAGGCGAAGAGACTTAGCTTTCGAAGTGGGAGAATTCGTTTATTACAAAGTGTCGCCTATACGATGTCATAAGTGATTCAATGTTAAAGGAAAGTTGGCACCTCGCGACATCGGACCATTCAAGATTTTGGACAGACGAGGAGAAGTGACATATCAATTGGAGATGTCAGCACATATTTCTGAGGTTCATGATGTATTTCATATTTGTGAACTAAAGAAGTGCTTAAGGGTACCAGAAGAACAAGAACCAATGGACGAATTGGAGTTGGAGGAAAATTTGACATATGTCGAGCAACCTATAAAAATCTTGGAAACAAGGGAGAGAGTCACAAAGAACAAGCTGATTTGATGGTGCAAAGTACAATGGAAATATCATACTGAATCTGAAGCAACTTGTGAGAAGGAAGAAGATCTCGAGAAAGAATTTTCTTATCTTTTTCCTTGTACATCGAATCTCAAGAGCGAGATTAATTTTAAGGGGGAGTAGGTTTGTAACACCCTCATTTTCATCCATCACGCATTGCATTCACTCTCATACAGGTTTAATATAATGCAACACAAAAAGGAACAAGATTAAAATAAATTATAGGCAAAACAGCAATTAAAATTTTTTTTTGGGAATGGACTTGTCCAGACCTGGACCCCAAAATAGTCTGGTATATCCTTCTGATCCAGTTAGTTCAATTCTCCTCAGAACAACGGACTCGTCCGACACATGGTACGAACTAGTCCAAATTCGTTTCTGTTCTCACCCTGAACTATCCAATAAATTTACGGACTATTCCAATTACGATCCTGTTGTCCCACGGACTTGTCCATTACATCCACGGACTAGTCCGATGAATGCTACTGGAACCTTTGGTAGTTGTGTGGTAAATCACAAGACTTATTCTGGTTTAGAAACTGTACTCACCCCGGACTAGTCAGGCTCCGCACCAGACTTGTTCGATGTACCTTTCCGTACCAAGTACGGACTTGTCCGACATCGTACAGACTAGTCTGGTATTTATGGTTTCGGCTTAAATTCTATTTTTCCTCCACGATGAGTTATTGGGTAATTGACCTATATGGGCCCAAGGATGTCGTGCCCCACCCTTGAGGAGCACAAGTGCAACCCCACCAAGGCTCCTATTTGTCCCCACCGCTTCCTACTTGGATTTCACCCCAACCCCACCACTCCTCCACCTATATAGACAACCCACACCCAACTCTTGCATTTTTCTTACTTTTATGAATGAAATGTACTTTTTCGCAATAAACCATTTATTCCATCCTTGTGTAAGCTACATGTCATACTTTCCAACACTTGTTGAGTACGACATATGTGCTCACCCTTGCTATTCTCATATTAATTCAGTAACATGCGATAATTTGGAGTATCTGAAGGACTACGAGGAATTCTAGGCGTGCGTGTTACCGTCGAACTGCCTGTGGAGATCGAGTCTATTAGTGCTTAGTTTTCTACTGCTATATTGTTATTAGAGCTTGTATTCAATAGTATTTGGATATTGTAATAAGGTACAATTATTATTATTATAATTCGAGACATGGTTATAATCTGAATATCATTTGTGATGCACTTGTGTATGTGTGTTAAACATCCTAGGAACACATATGAGTTACACTTGGTTCATTCTCGGAATCGGGTGTCACAAATTTGTATCAGAGCCGTGTTTGACCGTAGGATGCAAGCCTAGGTAGAATGGACATGACAAACCACTTAGGACCTCTTTCCTTTATAAATTTACCTGCTTTTGCACTATTTTGTCTTCCACTAACTATATATTGTGGAAAAATTTGTGTTTTTGCTGCTGCTGGAAAATTTACCTCTTTTCCACCTTTTTAAGCTATTGCACATCCTCTCACCTCGTTTTATTACTGCTGCAATTTTAGAACTTGCATTTACACTTTCCTCTAATATTCTCATGTTTTCTCTATAGATGCCTCACACTAAAACGACGGCCCGCAAGAGAGCTCATTTGCAACCTCTTGGAAGCAAGCTTAGGCCTCACAAGGAGCCACTGAGAGAACCAGTCCAAGAAAAGGAGATTAACCACCACACCAGTGTTGACATTACCAGACGTGAGCAAAAGCTTTGATATATATTGTGACGCATTGATGCAAGGACTTGGTTGTGTATTGATGCAAGAAGGCCGAGTAGTAGCTTATGCATCCAGGCAATTGAAGAAACATAAGCCGAATTACCCAACGCATGATCTCGAACTCGCAGATGTAGTGCATGCATTGAAGATTTGGAGGCACTATATTCTTGGTCATAGGTGTGAGATTTACGCGGATCACTAGAGTCTCAAGTACATATTCACACAAACGGATCTGAATTTGAGGCATAGAAGATGGTTGGAGCTCATTAAGAATTACGATGTAGGATACAACTATCACCCAGGAAAGGCCAATGTAGTGGCAGATGCTTTGAGTCGAAAAGGAGTATGCCACCAACGCACTATTTGGGGTTTCAATCTAAGATATGTAAGGAGTTTGAATGATTGCGTCTCGGATTCGTGAATGAAATGGGAGCAATGAAAGTAAACCCGACACTGGAACAAGAAATACGAGAAGGTCAGAAAAAGATGAGGAGATCCAGAAATCAAGGAAAGGATCCAAGAGGGAAGAGAATGGATGTTTGATGAAGATGACACTGACATGCTATGGCTTGGGAAACGAATTGTTTTGCCTAATGTGAAGCATCTCCGGGAGACGATATTGAAGGAGGCACATGACTCACCAGATTCAATTCATCCTTATTGTACAAAAAATGTAAAACGACTTAAATACGTGCTACTGGTGGGATGAAATGAAGAAGGACATAGATGAATATGTTGCATTATGTGATGTGTGCCAACGAGTGAAGACTGAACATCAAAGGCTAGCCGGATTATTGCAGCCATTGAAGATTCCAGAATGGAAGTGGGAAGAAGTTGGTATGGATTTCATAGTTGATTTACCGCGCACCCTATCGGGATATGACTCAGTATGTGTTATTGTGGATCAGTTGACCGTGTCTGTGAATTTATCCTTGTCAAGACTCACTTATAGCGATGCAAAGCTGGCAGAACTGTATATGGAGAGAATAGTGTGTTTACACGGAGTACCTAAGAGAATAGTGTTCGATAGAGGTTCTCAATTTACCTCTAGGTTTTGGCAGAAAATGCACGAGTCTAAGGGAACTCATCTAAATTTTAGTTCTGCATATCATCTACAAACGGATGGGAAGACTGAAAGGAAGAATCAGATATTAGAAGGCATGCTAAGAGCATGTGCGCTAAAGTATGGAGGGAGATGAGGTAAAAGTCTACCATATGCAAAAGACTACAACAACAGCTACCAAGCAAGTTTGAACATGTCGCCGTGTGAGGCACTATATGGAAGAAGATGTAGAACACCCCTATTTTTGGAATAAGACAGGAGAAACCCAAATATTTGCACCTGATGTGATACAAGACGCTGAAAAGCAAGTTCAGATTATTCGGGAAAGCTTGAAGGCTGCTCAATCACGTCAAAAGGGCTATGCGGATAATAGATGAAGAGACTTATCTTTTGAAATGGGAGACTTCGTGTATCTCAAAGTGTCGCCTATGCGATGTCATAACCGATTCAATGTTAAAGGCAAGTTGGCACCTTACTACATCGAACGATTCAAGATTTTGGACAAACGAGGAGAAATGGCATATCAATTGGAGATGTCAGCACATCTTTCTGATGTTCATTATGTATTTCATGTTTCTCAACTCAAAAAGTGCTTGAGGGTACCGAAAGAACAAGTACCAATGGACGAATTGGAGTTGGAGGAAGATTTGACCTATGCCGAGCAACCTATCAAAATCTTGGAAACAAGGAGAGAGTCACAAGGAACAAAGTGATTCAATGGTGCAATGTACAATGGAAACATCATACTGAATCTAAAGCAACTTGGGAGCAGGAAGAAGATCTCAAGAAAGAATTTCCCTATCTTTTTCCTTTTACGTTGAATCTCGAGAGCGAGATACATTTTAAGGGTGGTAGGTATGTAACACCCTCATTTTTTATCCATCACGCATTGCATTCACTTTCATACACGTTTAATATAATGCAACACAAAAAGGAACAAGATTGAAATGAATTATAGGCAAAATAGCAATTAAAATCTGTTTTGCTAACGAACTTGTCCGGATCTGAACCCCGGACTAGTCCGATATACCCTTCTGATCCAATAAATTCATTCTCCTTAGAACAACAAACTCATCCGACACATGGTACGGACTAGTCCGAATTCATTTATGTTCTCACCCGAAACTGTCCGATAAATTTATGGACTATTCCAGTTTTGATTCTGTTGTCCCACAGACTTGTGCGTTACATCTATGGACCAGTCCGGTGAGTGCTACTGGAACCTTTCGGAGTTGTGTGGTAAATCACAAAACTTAGTTCAGTTTTGAAACTATACTTACCCCGTACTTGTCCGGCCCTGCACCAGACTTGTCCGGTGTACCTTTCTGTACTGAGTACGAACTTGTCTGGCCATCCTACAGACTAGTCTGGTATTTAGGGTTTTGGCTCGAATTCTATTTTTCCTCCATGATGAGTTATTGCGCAATTGACCCATATGGGCCCAAGGACGTCGTGTCCCACCCCTGAGGAGCCTAGTACAACCCCACCATGGCCCCTATTTGTCCCCACTGCTTCCTACTTGGATTCCACCCCAACCCCACCACTCTTCCTCCTATACAAACAACCCACCACCCAACTCTCGCATTTTTCTTACTTTTATGAATGAAATGTACTTTCCGCAATAAACCATTTATTCCATACTTGTGTAAGTTACATGTCATACTTTCTCACACTTGCTGAGTATGAAATATGTGCTCACCCTTGCTATTCCCACATTAATCTAGTAACAGGCGATAATTTGGAGTATTCGGAGGACTATGAGGAGTTCTAGGTTTGCGTGTTACCATCAAACTGCCTGTTGAGATGGAGTCTATTACTGCTTAGTTTTCCACTTCTATTGTTCTTAAAGTATGTATTCAAGACTATTTGGATACTGTAATAAGGTACTATTATTATTATTATTATTATTATTATTATTATTATTATTATTATTATTATTATTATTATTATTATTATTATTATTATTATTATTATTATTATTATTATTATTCGAGACATGATTATAATTTGAATGTCATTTGTGGTGCACTTGTGTATGTGTGTTTATCATCCTGGACACTCATATGCGTCACACTTGGTTCATTCTCAGAACCGGGTGTCACGAATTGGTATCAAAGTCGTGTTTGACTGTAGGACGGAAGCCTGGGTAGAATGGACACCAAAAACCACTTAGGACCTCTTTCCTTTAAAAATTTACCTGTTTTTGCACTATTTTGCCTTCCACTAACTATATACTATGGAAAAATTTGTGTTTTTGCTGCTGCTGCAAACTTTAGCCCTTTTCCACCTTTTTGAGCTATTGCACATCCTCTGACCTCGTTTTATGAATACTGCAATTTCAGAACTTGCATTTACACTTTCCTCTAATATTCCCATGTTTTCTCCATAGATGCCTCAGACTAAAATGACGGCCCGCAAGAAAGCTCGTTTGCCACCTCTTGGAAGCAAGTTTAGGCCTCACAAGGAGCCACCAAGAGAACCAGTCCAAGAAGAGGAGGACGGGAGCTCCCCCGCAAAAAAAAGTTGAGCATGAGCACACCAACACAACGGAGGAGGATCCTGAAGACGTGGAGTTTTATGGTGATGATGAAGATGAGTCACATGAGGAAGATGATGACGAAGCACATGAAAATGAGGAACCCTATGAAGAAAAGCCACAAGAGGATAACCAAGAGAATGTACCCGTAGTTCAAGAGGATGTACGTGCAGTCCAGGAAAGTGCACATCGCATATTGGAACTAAAAAGGAGGATAAAGGTCCAGTTTTCCGTTTTGCTTAAGAATTTTGTTCTGATGGGACCGATGGAGGAATTGCAGCTAAGCAACTGAAGGCGTTCCTTGACCCATATAATATGCAGCCGGAGTATTATGTTAAGGGGATTCCTCGCTATGGACGTGATGAATGGAAGGCTCAAGTTACAATTCTCGCTAAGGATGTTGTGATCACCCAACACTTTGTGCCCACATGGAGGTCCACCAGGGAGCACGCTATTGATGATGTTGCTTGGGAAGCACTCATCAGGTTGTTTCACTCCTATTGTGAGTAGCTTGGAGGTACTAGCTTTGCGCTATACCCGCGTTGCAAAAGTGGAACAAGGGAAATCATGGGACCACAAGAAGGATCTCTGTTCGTTCCTTATCTTATGGGCAGGTCTCAGAGGATACTTGTGAATCTAGGAAATCGTTATTCTGATGCCATGGAAGAGATATGCTACCTCCGCAAGAGATTCTACATCATGGAAAAGCAAGAGGAAGTTTGTGCCACGATGGAGATCAATGGCGTAGCAAGCTCACTAGCACCTACATGGATGGCAAATTCACCTCGGCGTGCGCCCATGTATGACTCACCACCGCCGTTGCCTTCACCACCTCACGGCCAACAACCATGGCTGTCACAATTAAGTCTTGGTCTCATCTAGAGAAGTTTAAAGACGTTTAGATCGTAATAAGCTATAGTTAGTGTGGTGTGCTGAAATTTCTATGGTGATTTCTTGTGCTTGTGTGCTTGGTGCGAGTTGTGGAACGCTTTGGCGATTTTTCCACATCCGCACATAGTAGATAGATGTGGGATGCTTCAGCACTATCCATATTCTTATATAGGGTTTTATTAATAGAAAGGAGTTGCTTAAATTCATATACCTTGATGCATATAGTTGGGGACGTTTTCTCTCAAATTCTGAATTCTTTCATCTCGTGCTCTTTTTCCACCCACAGATTCCGAGGGTAACCCGTAACGGAAGGAACGCCAATGGTGATGATGACAACATTGAGATTCCTGTGAATGTCAACCTTGGACCTGAAGCCATCAATATGGAGTGCCTCATAGCTATGCAAAATCAGCTCATGCTGACTGTGATGCAAACCTTGGGACAGCTGTAAGCCAACAACAACAACCAAAAGCATATGTTTGTGCCACCACCGCCACCGCCACCCCCGCTGCCCCATAACCGGCTGGCATAATTTATGAGGACTAGGCAGCCTACTTTTGCTCAAGCCAAAGATCCTATGGAAGCTGATGACAGGCTGAAATCTGTTGAGAAGAAACTTGCTATTGTTCAATGCAGTGACTGGAAAAAGGTTCTCTTTGCATCACACCAGCTAGTTGGAGCCGCCGTGGATTGGTGGGAACTCTTTGCAATGACCATGATAATAAAGAAAGAATCACTTGGGCTTAATTCATGCAGAGCTTTCGTTCACACTATGTACCTGAGGGAGTCATGATACTAAAAAGGCAGGAATTTGAAAGCCTCAGGCAGGGAAGGATCCCAAAAGATGTGTGTGGATTACTTGTCTCTCAATGAGGTGACAATCAAGGAGAAGTATTTGCTGCCCCGCATTAATCGATCTTTGGTCACGATACTTCCAAATGAAATTAAGACCGTCGAATATACCCAAAACAGCCTTTCGAATGCGGTATGGATCATATGAGTACACCGTTATGTCATTCGAATTGACCAATGCACCTGCATACTTCATGTACCTCATGAATAAGGTCTTCATGGAGTATCTGGATAAGTTCATCATAGTTTTTATTGACGATATCATGGTATATCAAAAAGCGAAGAAGAGCATGAAGAGCATTTAAGGCTGACATTGTAGAGATTGTGAGAACACAAGTTGTATGCCATGTTTAACAAGTGTGAATTATGGTTGAGGGATATATCATTTTTAGGCCATATCATTTCCGAATGAGGAGTATCTGTCGATCCAAGAAAAGTAAAGGATGTGCTAAAATGGAATCCACCACATAATGTGAAGGATATTCCAAGTTTCTTAGGAATGGCTGGATATTATCGCCGTTTCATCAAGGACTTCTCGAAGATAGTAAAGCCCATGACTAAACTACTAATGAAGGAGAAACCATTCAAATGGACTCAGGCTTGTCAGGACAGCTTTGAGGAGTTAAAGAGGAGATTAACCACCGCACCAGTGTTGACATTACCAGATGTGAGCAAAAGCTTTGATGTATATTGTGACGCATCGAGGCAAGGATGTGGCTATGTATTGATGCAAGAAGGCCGAGTAGTAGCATATGCATCCAGGCAATTGAAGAAACGTGAGCTGAATTACCCAACGCATGATCTCGAATGCAGCTGTAGTGCATGCATTGAAGATTTGGAGGCACTACATTCTTGGTCATAGTTGTGAGATTTACACAGATCACAAGAGTCTTGAGTACATATTCACGCAAACGGACCAGAATTTGAGGCAACGAATATGGTTGGAGCTCATTGAGGATTACGATATGGGAATTAACTATCACCCAGGAAAGGCCAATGTAGTGGCGGATGCTTTGAGTCGAAAAAGAGTAAGCCACCAACTCATTGTTGGGGGGTTGCCATCCGAGCTATGTAAGGAGTTTGAATGATTGCATCTCGGATATGTGAATGAAATGGGAGCAATGGAAGTAAACTCGACACTGGAACAAGAAATACGAGAAGGTCAGAAAAAAGATGAAGAGATCCAAGAGATCAAGGAAAGGATCCAAGAGGGAAGGGAATGGAGGTTTGATGAAGATGACACTGGCACGCTATGGCTTGGGAAACAAATTGTTGTGCCTAATGTGAAGCATCTCTGGGAGACGATATTGAAGGAGGCACATGACTCGCCTTATTCATTTCATTCGGGTTGTACAAAAATGTACAAGGACTTAAAGACGTGCTACTCGTGGGATGGCATGAAGAAGGATATAGCTACATATGTTGCATTATGTGATGTGTGCCAACAGTGAAGGCTGAACATCAAAGGCCAACTGAATTATTGCAGCCATTGAGGATTCCAGAATGGAAGTGGGAAGAAGCTGGTATGGATTTCATAGTTGGTTTATCGCGCACCTCGTCGTGATATGACTCAGTATGGGTTATTGTGAATCAATTGACCAAGTCTGTGCATTTTATCCCTGTTAAGACTACTTATAGTGGTGCAAAGCTGGCAGAACTGCATATGGGGAGAATAGTGTGTTTACACAGAGTACCTAAGAGAATAGTGTCTGACAGAGGTTCTCAATTTACCTCTAGGTTTTGGCAGAAACTGGACAAGTCAATGGGAACTCAGCTGAAATTTAGTTACGCATATCATCCACAAACGGATGGGCAAACTGAAAGGACGAATTAGATATTAGAAGACATGCTAAGAGCGTGTGCGCTAAAGTATGGAGGGAGTTGGGATAAAAGTCTGCCATATGCAGAATTCTTCTACAACAATAGCTACCAAGCAAATTTGAAGATGTTTCCGTATGAGGCACTATATGGAAGAAGATGTAGAACACCCCTGTTTTGGAATGAGACGGGAGAAACCAAAATATTTGGGCCTCAGGTGATATAGGACGCCAAAAAGAAAGTTCAAATTATACGGGAACACTTGAAGGCTACTCGGTCGCATCAAAAGGGCTATGCGTATAATAGTTCAATAGAATTAGCTTTCGAAGTGGAAGACTTCGTGTATCTCAAAGTGTCGCCTATGCGAGGTCATAAGTGATTCAATGTTAAAGGCAAGTTGGCACCTCGCTACATCAGACCATTCAAGATTTTGGAGAAACGAGAAGTGGCATATCATTTGGAGATGCCAGCACATCTTTCTTATGTTCATGATGTATTTCATGTTTCTCAACTCAAGAAGTGCTTGAGGGTACTGGAAGAACAAGTACTAATGGACGAATTGGAGTTGGAGGAAGATTTGACCAATGTCAAGCAACCTATAAAATCTTGGAAACAAGGGAGAGAGTCACAATGAACAAGGTGATTCGATGGTGCAAAGTACAATGGAAACATCATACTCAATGTGAAGCAACATGGGAACGGGAAGAAGATCTCAAAAAAGAATTTCCCTATCTTTTTCCTTCTTCGTCGAATCTTGTGGGCGAGATTCATTTTTAGGGGGGTAGGTTTGTAGCACCCTCATTTTCATCCATCACGCACTGCATTGACTCTCATACATGTTTAATATAGTGCAACACAAAAAGGAACAAAATCTGTTTTGGGAACGGACTCATCTGGACCTGAACCCCGGACTAGTCTGGTATACCCTTCTGATCTAGTTAATTCAATTCTCCTCAGAACAACGGACTCATCCGACACATGGTACGGACTAGTCCGAATTTGTTTTTGTTCTCACCTGGACCTGTTTGATAGATTTACTGACTATTCCAGTCCCGTTTCTGTTGTCCCATAGACTTGTCTGATACAACTACGGACTAGTCCGATGAATGCTACTGGAACCTTCCGGAGTTGTGCGGTAAATTACACTTAGTCCGGTTTTGAAACTGTACTCACCCTGGAGTTGTCTGGCCTCGCACCAGACTTGCCTAGTGTACCTTTCTGTATCGAGTACGGACTTTTCTGTTCGTGCTATGGACTAGTCCGGTATTTAGGGTTTCGACTTGGATTCTATTTTTCCTCCATGATGAGTTATTGGTAATTGACCTATATGGGCCAAAGAACGTAGTGCCCCACCTTGAGGAGCCCAAATGCGACCCCACCAAGGCCCCTATTTGTCCCCACCACTTCCTACTTGGATTCCACACCATCCACACCACTCCTCCTCCTATATAAACAAACCAACACCCAAATCTCACCTTGCCCCACGTTAGGAAACCCCAGCGCCTGCTCTCTTCATCATCGCCGCTCTTAAAGGGAGATCTCTCATCGCAAGAAGCCTCACCGCAAGGGAGAAGGAGAATTAGGAGGAAGGAGAATAAGAGAAGAAGGAGGACAAAGCAAGATCATCGTTGCTGGTGCGATCTTCTTCATTGACTCTTCGACATCAATGTTCCTCTTCACCAATTCTTGACTTCCTCGGATCGAGACGTCAAGCTTCAAGCATTGCACCTAAACCTCGACCATTGAACCATTGGATTCACGAAGGTAACACTCTAGAAGGTGCTTTCGAGGACCTTCAGGACTAGAACTTTGAAGCTCTTGATCCAAACCAGCCACCGGAGCAAGGCAAGTGTCCTGAAACATTTTGATCCTGTTTTCAAATGTTTTATTTGCAAAACTTCATGCTTGTGTCAAATTGATGGGAATCCCATAAATAGGTGTTCAATAGACTTGATACCCATCCTCGTCGCTCGAAATTTAATGTAGAGAGTCGGGAAGGGTAATTTACAATTTTGCTCCGCTATACTTAATTGGGATTAGGAATAATCAAATGACTCAATTATGAATTATTTAACATATGAACTATGTGAATTGATAATGACCCTTAGCAACATGGAACCTAGGGATCTCAGCCAGTCGGTTAAGTGAAATGAGTTGAATGTTTTTGTGGTTTTGCTTGCTTTAGATCTAAGAACCGGATCGCGGAGCGACTGAATGTAGCCTAGAGGGGGGGTGAATAGGCTTTTTGAATTTTTTGTAGGAACTTGAAACACTTAGCAACCTGATCAAACATAGAGAAATCGGACTACTCCGGTAGGGTGCAGACTAGTCCGGTGTATGCGGACTAAATTGATCAAGTTTGATCAATGATTTTGATCAAAGTACTCTATGCAGCGGAAATTGAGTTGTAACTTGGGTGTATTGCTTCAATGAGACTAGATGTGGCACAAGTTAACTTTAGATTCAAAGTTTTAACATAATTTGAACATGATTGGGCAAACCCTAGATTACAATGAATAGTAAGAACAAAAGCAAAGGACACAATGATTTTATCTCGTGGTTCGATTCCAAGGAGGAAATCTACATCCACATTAAGGAGCCCATGGAGGACCGGGTCTTCACCAACCCTACCCTCGTCGAATTGCCACAGAGGCCGATTCTCTTCCACTAATCACAAAGGGGTAAAATAACTGTGTTCAAGGGGCCTTCTCACAAGTTGAGGGATCCCCAAGTTTTACAAATCGAAACACCACCAAACACACTCTAAAATGATGCAATGAAACAGCGAGAGTGTGTGAGAGAATCAAACCCAAGAGCTCAAGACGTGAAGAACGTGTCTCTCCTTTGATCTATGGTTAATGCTCAAGGATTTGATCTTTCTTGCGTTGGATTGTGTGGAGAGACGTGTTTTCTGGGCTCTTGGAAGGTGTGACAGCGCAGGGAGTCGAGAGAGTTTGATTAGGGGTCGTGCACCTCTATTTATACTAGGGTTTCCAAAGTTATCGTTAGGGTTTACAAAGTCCAGACTAGTCCCAAGTGGACACCGGACTAGTTTGGTGTGCGGCGTGTGGGAAACCCTAAGTGTCTTGAATTATTGGACTTGTCCAGCAATGGGCGGACTAGTCATATTTTGTCTCTGGAGATGTTCGGACTAGTCCGGCAAATATCAGACTAGTCCGGCGTGGTGAATCCCTTATTGAATTGAGGACAAGTTCGTACTTGGAGGACTTGTCCGATTTTAGTCAGAGAGGTTATCCGACTAGTCCGAATAAGATCGGACTAGTCTGGTGTCGTGGAATTTCGAGGGACTAAGGACAAGTCTGAATTGGGGAGGACTTCTCAGATGTTGGTCAGTGGGGATTTCGAACTCGTCTGTGGAATATCAGACTTGTCCGATATTGATCAGAAGGATTATCGGACTAGTCTGGACTTTATCGGACTAGTCCGTTGCGGACAAGTCCGCACTGGGGGACTTGTTCGATCCTTTACAGAGACCATATCGGACTAGTCTGTTGAACATCGGAATAGTCCGAACGTGTGTGAATCTGTGAAGTGAGAGTGTTTTCTTTTGCTTGAGCTCTTGGGGTGTGTTTCTCCAACACACTCCATACACAAGGAGTATTATATTCATCTCTTGAGCTCTTTTAAACTTGATTCATCACTCTCTTTCTTTTTGCGCTTGCTTCATAATTTCATCAAAACCTGCACTCCTCTCAACAATTTGGTTAGGATCTCATATGTTTGTCATAAGTCAACCAAAACCCACAAGGGATGCCTAGATGCACTTTCAATCTCCCCCTTTTTGGTGACTGGTGACAACCAATTGAGATTTCACAAATATGATTAAAAATTCTGATTTTCATAAAGTGTGCACATATGAGCTTAGCACAAGTTAAGCAATGAAAACATAAGACATATGGGCACTCTTTATGGTGGGGTGCAATACTAAGTGTGCGTAAGCAATAATCATGATGAAAATGAGATAAATGAAATAATCATATCAACATCAAGAATATATGTGAATTTCAGAGCAAAGACATAGATAATATCAAAGCACAATCACACACTTCATAAACATGACTAGAAACATAATAAAAGCATAATGAAAGTTTTACAACCCCAACAACAGTCTTACAAAGAGCAAAAGATGCAAAAGAGCTCTCATCTCTCATCTACTGCTAGACCTAGTGACACCCCCTCAATCTCTCCCCCTTTGGCATCAAGGTACCAAAAAGAAGGATAGGAGGGATCTAGCAATCGCAATCGACTCACTCCTCGCTGTTGGTCCTATCATCGTCTTCATCTTCAGGTTGTGGAGGAGGAGGAGCAGGAGGAGCGGATCCGTTTGAAGTGTCCCCAACACCAAAATAGGCGAGTTCGGAGGGAGAGAGAGGTGGAAGCTCCCAGAAGTCGGAAGGAGAGTCCTCGGAGATGACAGGAGACCCAATAGGATCAATCTCTGGCTTCTGGCATATGGCTTTGACATTTTGCTTTATGTATCTCATATTCTCTTTCCTTGCCTTGTTCAACTTATGGACTTTCACTTCAGCCTTCTTGTAGGAGCCAAAGATGGCGGCCAAGTAGCTCAAGATTTCACTTGGATTCCCGTTCTTGGAAGTAGTAGCTCTTGAACTTGGTGGGGGTCTTGCTTCAGCTTGGGCCCCCCTGGGAGCCTCCTCACTAGATACAGGGGATGAAGAAGCTGGGAGAGTAGCATGGGAAGGCTTCTGGGGCCTTAGAGGAGTGTGCTCTACATCCTTTACGAACTCAATTCTTGTGACTTTCTCAATCATAAACATGATGTAGGGAGCATAGCCACAGGAACGGTTCGGTGTGCAGGAGATATTCACCATATTATTCCAAATATAGTCAAAGATAACAAACTTCCTGTTCTTGCTTTCACCATCATCAATGTCCTCAGGTAGCCTTGGACACTTCCGACATCTCCATCCTTTGGAGCAATTGTCTTCCTAAGTACCCTGTTGAGAACTATGAAGAAGGGCTTCATGTTTTTGGTCGATGGAGGATTGTATTTCAGGCAAGTATCATAAAGGAAGTCCATCTTATCTTTCTCTAAGATACCAATGTTGTGAATGATGAGCTCATTGCTGCTAGTGTCCTCAAGATGTAGCAGTCTTGCAAACTCATCATAAGTAATAGTTGATGAGGACACCACAACAGCGGAGACACACATTGAAATGCAAGGACCAATCACAAGAGCACGAGCACGGTTAATAAATCAGCGGGTGAATTCGATCCTAACTTTTTTTGCATGTGAGTTTGAGAATAGATTGCTATGTGATGATTTAATTGTTATTAGGAATAATGGAGAAGATCAACAAGTGAAGGAAAGAGGCCTTGGGAGCATGGAGAACCAGCTGGGACATCCACGAGTTGATGGAAACAGTTTACAACTCGGACTCGAGTTCAACTCGGAGTCCAGGAGCAGCCCACCTTAAAATGGACGCCCAGGAGGCATATGGACTCCGTTTTCAATGTTCTACATATGCACGGAAAGAGGAGAAGATAAAATTTCCAATGGTTCTGTTCCACCTCAATATTCCACCAAAGTCATTGGGAAGAGTCGAAACAAGTCGATTCCAGATTTATGTCTGGTGCTGCGCCATCGAATCGGGCCTTTGGGCCTTGTATCTCGTAGGAGTCTATTAGGGACGCGTCTAATCGTGTTTTGGACGAACCCTAGCCTTTAAATACTGCAGCCGCCGGTCATATTTGGTGGGTTTTACTTAGAATAACAATTTTGCCGTTCTTCGGTTTGTGAGACCCCAACTTTTCAATTTCAGATCAAGTCTCTACGGTGGGTTTTACTTAGAATAACAATTCTGCCGTTCTACGGTTTGTGAGACCCCAACTTTTCAATTTCAGATCAAGTCTTCTACGTTCTTGCTTGTGTTCTCGGTTCACTTGCAGGGATTAGCCTTCTTGACGAAGTCAAGCATGTGCCGCACGGTTGAGAACCAACAGAGCAGTGGTGTAGTGATTGCAGGGGTATTCGAACTGCTCGAGTGCCGCGGATCATCAATGTCGAGTTCTCCACCCCAATCGACTTACCTTTCAAAAGATCGGGCCTAAACCTACTCATCAATTGGTATCTGATTTCCAGGTTGCCCATGAGGTATCTTTGTTTTCCTTCCATTAGATTGATTTTGTTTCATACCTAGAGTCCACAGAAAAGCCACAAAAAAATTAGATCGGTTTTCCCGCTCCTAGACTATAGTGCCTGCAGTTTCGCTTTTTAGTTTGCATTGTTGAGTTTGCATTCGTGTGGTCGAGTCTTGTTGCTGGTTTAGCTTTGTGTTTTGGGTCCTAGTTATCGTGTTTCGTCCTTGTTTTCTTGCTGTTCGACACCTATTCCACAATCTCTAAATAAGAAACTGATCCACCACGTTCATCAGTTTGCCCTAGCTAGCCGCCTTGCGTGAACTCCCGCATCGCCAGCCCTAGATTAGGTGACAAACCTTTGTGCCACTCATCCTTGAATCATCACACACCACCCCATTAGTTGCTGTGTAAAGTACCGATCGTTTTCATTTCCGATTGCGAGTTCTGTTCTCAAACCGAGTTGGAATCAACATCCAAAAATCATAACTCGGACAACCTACCTTAAAACGGCCATAACTTTTGCATATGAACTCGAAATCGGGCGATTGCTTTTTTCAAATTCATCTACACGAAATTTCGCATTTTGGTTTTCTACGAAGAAATTAGATTGCCCAAATTCCCCTGGGAAGATAGGATATCCGGCCTCCGAAGTTTCAGCACGAATTTTAAAGAATCTTCTTGATTTTCTATTGGCCGCATATTACATCCAATTGAGCTGCAAATTTGTGTGCTTCATATCTTCGTGCTCCTGAGTAAAGAAAAAATATCAAAAAAATATAAAAAAGAAAAAAAATAGTGAAGAGCACTCATATTAAAGCATTTGGCTTATACTACTTGAGCTGTGATTGTTGGTTATATCATTCTGTCTTCCTTTTGCCTTGCTACTTCCTTGTGTTGTGCTAGGCCCTAGAGCACTTTGTTGACCAGCAACAGTTTTCCTACATTGAATACTTATTCAACTTTGTTTACCTATTAACGATTTTCTGCTTATTAGCCACCATATTATGCCATCCAAGCTCCACCTTCCTCTTGAGCATAACAGGTACCTTTGCAATCACCCCACGCTTCATTGGTTCATCTCACCGTCCACACCACCTGCTGTGTCGGTAAGAACACTTATAAGAGCGTGGTAAGATGCTTGAGCGAGAGAGATTGTATTTCTTCCACCTTTCACATTGTCACTTTAGTTGATAAAGATAACATATTTTTATTATCTTTTGTTTCCTACTAACAATGGCAGGAGAAGACAATGATGACGAATGTGTTCAACATGTTGAGTTACATGATATGATGAAGACCATGACGGATATGTTCGCCAAATAAAACGCAGCAATGGAGGAGTCATTGGCGAACTTAACTCGCCAACTTGATGACCTTGCTCTTCGGATGAATACTTTTGAGGCTCGGTTGCCTCTCGCTGGAAGACATGAAGACAATGCTTATGATGATATGGAAGATCACAACAATCAGCCAAGACTAGCACTTTATCATTGAGGTATGGGAGGTAATAATCATCATAACAATTATAATCGTCCTCCTGATGATCCTTTTGCTAAAGTGAAATTTACTATACCCCCTTTTTCTGGTGCTTATGATGCTGAGGCTTATCTTGATTGGGAGATGACAGTAGAGCAAAAGTATAATGCCCATCTTGTTCCTGAACAACATAGAGTTTGTCAAGCCACTAGTGAGTTTAAGGACATTGCTATCATATGGTGGAATGAACTTGTTAAAACTAGAACTGATCCTCCAACATGGGATAGATTAAAGGAAGCTATGCGTGTTCGATTTGTTCCTCCATCTTTTCAGCGGGACCTTTGCAAAAAATTGCAGCACTTAGACCATGGTAACATGTACGTAGAGGAGTATTATCAAGACTTACAAAAGGGTATGCTGCGTTGTGGGTAGTAGAGGACATGGATGATAAAATAGCTCGTTTTTATTAGGGGTTGAGGCGTGAAATTCAGGACATTGTTGATTACAAGGAATATGATACTATTAATAGATTGTTTCAGCTTGCTATGTTGGCAAAAAAAGAATTGCAGAGCCGACAACAACAGCAACAATGGACAAGGAGTACCTTCACGCCGCGTTCGACGCCCACACCATCCAAAACAGCACCATCTTTGACCCCCCGTGCAGCGACTACACCATCCAATAGCGGCCAACGAACTATACCTGCTGCTCCACCTTCTCGCGTGTCGGAGGGCAGCAAGGTGACATCATTCAAGCCTTCGTCGTCCACTCCTTCTATGGGTCGTACTTCCAACATTAAGTGTCACTGCTGCCAGGGACTTGGTCATATGATGAGAGATTGCCCGAGCAAACGAGCATACATAGCACGCGACGATGGCGGGTATGATAGTACTTCTGATGTTGAAGATGAATATTCTCTTGCTACTGACTTTACAGATCCAAATCACGAACAGACCGAAGAAGAGGTACTTGGTACAGAGGCGACGGAGGACTATAGGAGCATCATTGTGCAGCGTGCCTTGAGCTCCAAAGTGGAGACCGATGACAAGCTACAACGACACAACCTCTTCCACATGTTTCTCGCCGTAAAGGACTGCCGTGTACACACTATAATTGATGGAGGTAGCTGCAATAACTTGGTGAACACGGACGTCGTCAAGAAACTTGGTTTGACAACAAGAGCACACCCTCATCCATACCACATTCAATGGTTCAACAACAGCACTAAGGTTCGGGTAACACAAACAGCGAGAATACATTTTTCTATTGGTTCTTACCTTGATTTTTCTGATTTTGATGTCGTTCCTATGGATGTTTGTTCTCTTTTATTGGGTCATCCTTGGGAATTTGATACAGATGATATTCATCATGGTAGAACGAATAAATATACTCTCTTGCATAAGGGAAAGAAAATCACTTTGCTCCCCATGACTCCTGCTGAAATTGTGCATTTTGAGAAGAGTAAAATTCGTGATGGCAAAGCAACAAAACTCAAATCTAAGAAACAGCAAGTCATTAAGTTAAAATCACCATCGTTGCTCGCAACTAAATCTGACCTTGCTGATTTATTCGATGCTAAGGGGATGTGCTATGCTTTAGTATGCAAAGAAGCCATGTTTTCACTTCATGAATTGTCTATTGCATTGCCCCCTGTTGTTGCTAACCTTTTGCAGGAGTTTGAGGATGTGTTTTCCTCTGAGATACCCCCTGGTTTACCACCGATGAGAGGCATTGGACACAAGATCGATTTGATTCCAGGAGCAAGTTTGCCAAATCGTGCAGCATACAGGGCGAATCCAGAGGAAACTAAGGAAATTCAGCGACAAGTCCAAGATCTTTTGGACCGCGGGTACATTCATGAAAGCCTTAGCCCTTGTTCCGTTCTTGTTCTTTTGGTTCCTAAGAAAGATGGTAGTTGGCGCATATGTGTTGATTGTCGAGCGATTAATAACATCACCATTCGATATCATTATCCTATTCCTCGCTTAGATGACATGCTTGATGAATTGAGTGGTGCTATCATCTTCCCAAAAATTGACTTGCGTAGTGGTTACCACTAAATTAGAATGGCACTAGGAGATGAATGGAAAACTGCATTTAAAACCAAGTTTGGACTTTATGAGTGGTTAGCCATGCCTTTTGGTTTAACTAATGCACCCAACACCTTTATGCGATTAATGAACGAGGTTTTACTTGCTTTCATTGGACAATTTGTGGTGGTTTACTTCGATGATATCCTCAATTACAGCAAGTCATATGATGAACATCTTCATCATTTACGTGCTGTTTTTACTGATTTGAGAGATGCACGTTTGTTTGGTAACCTCGAAAAGTGCATCTTTTGCACCAATCGAGTCTCGTTTCTTGGCTATGTTGTTTCCTCACACGGAATTGAGATGGATGAGGCAAAAATTGAAGCAATCACCAGCTGGCCAGCCCCAACAACGGTCACGCAGGTTCGTAGTTTTCTTGGTCTTGCAGGTTTTTATCGGCGTTTTGTGCAGGATTTCAGCACCATTGCAGCACCTCTACATGAGCCAACGAAGAAGGGAGTGGCGTTTCGATGGGGCAAACAGCAGCAACAAACTTTTGATGCTCTCAAATCAAAGCTTACACAAGCACCATTGCTACAACTTCCTGATTTTGACAAGACCTTTGAGCTAGAATGCAATGCAAGCAACATTGGTATTGGAGGCGTTCTCACACAAGGAGGTAAACCCGTTGTTTTCTTTAGTAAAAAACTTCATGGTCCTTCTCTGAATTATTCCACTTATGATAAGGAATTGTATGCCTTAGTGCGAGTATTACAAACTTGGCAACATTATCTTTGGTCTAAGTAGTTTGTCATACATTCCGATCGTGAATCATTAAAGTATCTTAAGTGTCAAACCAATATGAATAAACGACATGCTAAATGGATTGAGTTCATAGAGTCGTTTCCATATATCATTAAGCATAAGAAAGGGAAGGAAAATGTCATTGCTGATGCATTATCTAGGCGTTATACCATGCTGTCCGAACTTGTTCATAAAATCTTTGATTTGGAAACAATAAAAGCATTATATCCTACTGATTTGGACTTCAAATATGCTTTTGAAAATTGTAAAGAAGGAAGAACTTGGAATAAATATGTGCTGCCAGAGGGTCTCCTCTATCGTGCTAACAAGCTATGCATTCCAGCTAGATTTGTTCATCTATTACTTTTGCAGGAAGCACATGGAGGAGGTTTGATGGGATATTTTGGAGTGAAGAAAACTGAAGACATGCTGTCCACACACTTCTTTTGGCAAAAGATGAGGCGTGATGTCGAGCGCTAAGTTTCACGATGCACTACTTGCAATAAAGCTAAGTCTCGCCTTAAACCACATGGTCTTTATATGCCTCTTCCTGTTCCTAGTGTACCTTGGGAGGATATTTCTATGGACTTTGTTTTGGGATTGCCTAGGACTAAGAGGTGGAGGAATAGTATTTTTGTAGTTGTTGATCGTTTCTCCAAAATGGCACACTTTATACCTTATCATAAGAATGATAATGCCTCACACATTGCTGATTTATTTATGACGGAAATTGTTCGTTTACATGGTGTGCCAAATACCATTGTTTCTGATCGTGATGCAAAATTTTTAAGTCATTTTTGGAGAACTTAGTGGTATAAATTTGGAACCAAGTTGCTGTTTTCAACTACATGTCACCCACAAACGGATGGACAAACCGAGGTAGTTAATCGTACTTTATCTACTATGTTGCGGGCTGTCTTGAAAACAAATTTGAAGTTTTAGGAGTGTTTACCACGTATAGAATTTTCGTACAACAGATCCGTTCACTCCACGACAAAGGTAAGTCCATTCCAGGTAGTGTATGGTTTCAATCCCTGTGCTCCTATTGATTTACTACCTTTGCCTCCTTCTGAAACTATAAATTCGGATGCTACACAACGATCTGAATTCATTCTTAAGATGCATGATACTACAAAGAAAAATATTGAAATGATGAATGAGAAGTATAGGATTGCAGGTAGTAAAGGTAGAAAAGAAGTAAAACTTGAACCGGGTGATTTGGTGTGGTTACATTTGAGAAAAGAGCAATTTCCAGACTTGAGAAAATCTAAACTTATGCCACGAGCTGCTGGTCCTTTTAAGATTGTTGAAAATATTAATGATAATGCATATAAGCTTGAATTGCCTTCTGACTTTGGGGTTACTCCTACATTTAACATTTCAGATTTGCGATCGTACTTGGGAGAAGAAGATGAACTTGAGTCGAGGACGACTCCAATTCAAGAGGGGGAGGATGATGAGGACATCACAACATCGGAGACACACATTGAAATGCAAGGACCAATCACAAGAGCACGAGCACGGTTAATAAATCAGCAGGTGAATTCGCTCCTAACTTCTTTTGCATGTGAGTTTGAGAATAGATTGCTATGTGATGATTTAATTGTTATTAGGAATAATGGAGAAGATCAACAAGTGAAGGAAAGGGGCCTTGGGAGCGTGGAGAACCAGCTGGGACGTCCACAAGTTATTGGAAACAGTTTACAACTCGGACTCGAGTTCAACTCGGAGTCCAGGAGCAGTCCACCTT
Source organism: Tuctoria greenei (assembly GCA_036927565.1). NCBI lineage: Eukaryota > Viridiplantae > Streptophyta > Magnoliopsida > Poales > Poaceae > Tuctoria > Tuctoria greenei. The sequence continues at coordinate 104,123,571 of JAYESD010000003.1, read as the reverse complement.
AAAACGGGTGCCCAGGAGGCATACGGTCTCCGTTTTCAACGTTCTACATATGCACGGAAAGAGGAGAAGATAAAAATTCCAATGGTTCTGGTTGCACATCAAAATTCCACCAGGGTTATTGGGAAGCATCGAAATAAGTCGAGTCCATATTTCTGTCCGGTGCTGCGCCACCGAATGGGGCCTTTGGGCCTTGTATCACGTAAGAGTCCATTAGGGATGCGTCTAATCGTGTTTTGGCCGTACCCTAGACTTTAAATACTTCATCCACCGGTCATATTCGGTGGGTTTTGCTTAGAATAACAATTTCACCGTTCTACGGTTTGTAAGACCCCAACTTCTCAATTTCAGATCGTGTCTTCTATGTTCTTGCTTGTGTTCTCTGTTCACTTGTAGGGATTTGCCTTCTTGGCGAGGTCAAGCATGTGCCGCACGGTTCATAACCAACAGAGCAGTGGTTCAGTGATTGCAGGGGTATTCGAACTGCTCGAGTGCCGCGGATCATCAACGTCGAGTTCTCCACCCCAATCAACTTATTTTTCGGAAGATCGGGCCTAAACCTACTCATCAATAGTATACTTGGATCCATGTGTCATCCAAGTCACCCTTTCCTCTTCATCGCTAGCAAAGTAGCAGTTTGCATAGAATTGAGCAATGACTTCATCATTCCAATTGCACCTGAAAGCAAACAAGTCTTTGAGGCCATGTCTCTCCACAGCTTGTATCACTTCATCAAAGTCAGGGCAACTCTTCCTCTCAAAGTGTGTCCAGTCGATCCAGTGGCTCAGAACCACCGGAGTCTTCATCGTGAGATACACGGAACTATAGTAGTCCACGTGGAAGTTGCTCCAGAACCTTGCATCAGTTGCCTTCCTAGAATTGTTGTAACAGTCAATTGTCCTAAGCTTAGAAGCCACATCGCTTCCACTGCCATTGAATCTTTCTTCAGAGGGGTCCCTCCCCTGTCTCAGAGCACTCATCTGGAGAGGGCCAATCGGGCCGGAGGCGATCCCTTTCCCTTTGCCCTTAGCTTGGCGAGAAGCTGCCGAGCTAGGGCCAGTTGCATCCTTTCCTTTGGATGCGGGCTTCTTGGCCACGACCTTTCGCTGCACCTAAGGTGGAGTGTGCGATGGGTCAGCGGCACGGTGTTGCCACTTCTTGCCTTGGCCCATCGAGGACCGAAGCAACAACTCTTGATCCAACTCGGCCTCATAGTCGGAGATCTCATCATTGGAGCTCGACATGGTCCTGACAAGAGAATTACACAATATGTGGATGAGGATTGATGGCAAGGAAATGCATTGAGTAGTTGGAATTTAGGGTTGAGTTTAGTAAAAAATCGGACTTGTCTGTTGCTCAAGTACCAGACTAGTCTGGTGTTCAACTGCTCAAACCCTAACTAGCAAATCAATAGTGTTTCTCAATGCAAAAATAGCTCAATGTAGATGTAATACAACGAGACATGTATTAACTAGTGGAGCTAAGCTATTTGGTCCATAGCACAACAAATCAAAGATTCTAGGGTTTAGGAGAAAGTTTACCAAAATCCTTCGATTCTTGAGGTTGGAGGTGTTGTTGGTGCGGACAAGTTCATGGTCCTCGATCCCCTTGCGATGAAGATCGTTTTCCATGGAAAGTTGAATAGATTTGGTGGAGGAATCACCAAATCACCTTGGGGGCACTCGAGTGAGGAGAGAGAATGTGAGGATGAAGGAGATTAGGGTTTGGCGGTCCTAGGGTTATGGAGTCGAAAAATCGGACTAGTCTGTGGTCAATCGGACTAGTCTGGACTACCAGATTTCTCCAGACTAGTGTGCAATGTGTGGACTAGTCCGGGTAACCACGGACTAGTCTGTGGTCACTAGAACAGAAGGATTTAGCCCATTCGTATATATTCGAAGGTGCTTACAAATAAATAGGGGGGAAACACACAAATAATCTTGATGAATATGATCAGTAAACATCCAACAATCAAGCTATGACCATAAATCACCAAGATCAAGTAATTGAAATAGTTTTTCGGAGAAAATAGAGAGAGATGATTTTCATAACACAATCAATAGATTTTGAAGATGGATGTAGGTATGCAAGTTTTCAAGCCATGTTCCAAGCATCAAGGATATTTAGTTCATTTTGGAGCTCGCAAAAACGTTTTTCATCAAGTGGCTTGGTAAATATATCAGCTAGTTGTTTTTTGGTGTTGACATGAGAAATGGCTATGTCTCCTTTTATTGAGTGGTCTATCAAAAAGTGCTCAACCGGGTTATGGGCAATTTTAATATCACTCTCATTATCACAAAGGACTGGAATACGGCTCATATTGTAACCGTAGTCCCTTAGAGTTTGTCGCATCCAAAGGAGTTGTGCGCAACAACTCCCAACTGTAACATACTCCGCTTCGGCTGTGGATAAGGCAATGGAGTTTTGTTTCTTGGAGACCAAGAAACTAGGGATATATCTTGGAATTTGCATGTACCAGAGGTACTTTTTCTATCTACTTTGCATCCGGCATAATCTGCATTGGAGTATCCAATGATATTGGACTTGGAACCTTTAGGATACCAAAGTCATAGGTTGGGTGTATGAACTAAATATCGCAAGATTCTTTTTACGGGTGTCAAATGATACTCCTTAGGATTGGCTTGAAATCTTGCACACAAACATACAATCAACATAATATCAGGCCTACATGCACATAAGTAAAGTAGGGATCCAATCATGGATCAATATACCTTTTGATCCACGTTTGGTCCATATTCATTGAGATCCAAGTGTCCATTTGTTGCCATGGGAGTCTTTATAGGCTTCGCTTTGTCCATTCCAAACTTCTTGAGTATGTCTCGAGTATACTTGGTTTGGCTTATGAACATCCCTTCCTTTTGTTGCTTCACTTGGAATCCCAAGAAATATCTCAATTCTCCCATCATAGACATCTCGAATCTATCTGTCATAATCTTACTAAATTCTTCACAGAAGGATTTGTTAGTTGATCCAAATATAATATCATCAACATAAATTTGACAGATAAATTGATCATTGTCAAAGTGCTTGGTAAACAACGTGTAATCAGCTTTTCCAACCTTAAATCTATTTTCAATTAAAAAATATCTAAGGCACTCATACCACGCTCTAGGAGCTTGTTTGAGGCCATAGAGAGCCTTACGCAGTTTGAACACATGATCAGGGAACTCTTGATCTTCGAATCCGGGAGGTTGCTCCACATACACCTCCTCCTTGATTGGTCCATTGAGGAAGGCGCTTTTCACATCCATTTGATAGAGCTTGAAATCATGGTGAGTAGCATATGCAAGTAATATTCTTTTCGATTCAAGCCTAGCTACGAGAGCAAAAGTTTTGTTGAAATCCAAACCTTCGACTTGTGAATACTCTTTGGCCACAAGTCACGCCTTGTTTCTTGTCACCACCCCGTGTTCGTATTGCTTGTTGCGGAAGACCCATTTAGTGCCGACGACATTGAACTTGGGCCTTTCAACAAGTTCCCACACCTCGTTCCGTTTGAAGTTGTTCAATTCTTCTTGCATTGCCAGCACCCAGTCCGGATCTTTCAATGCATCTTCAACCCTATGAGGTTCCAAAGAGGATATAAACGAGTAATGTTCACAAAAATTAGCAATTTGAGATCTAGTTGTTACTCCCTTTTGGATGTCACCGATTATGTTGTCGACGGGGTGATCTCTTTGGATGCATTGGTGTACTCTATGATGTGGCACTTGAGGTCTTCAATCTTCATGGTCATCTTCTGCTCCCCCTATCGCCTTGATCTTCATGAGGTTGATCTTGTGTAGAAGCTCCTCCTTGATCAATTACCTCCACTTCTGGTTCATCTTCATCATTTGCATTTGGAGGTGGCGCCTGTGGTCGAACATCGCCCAACGCCATTCTTCTCAATGCTTGACATGGAGCTTCTTCTCTATCTAGCACACATTGATCAACTTGCTCTTCTGGAGAGCTGTTAGTTTCATCGAACACTACGTCACGTGCTACTTCAACAAGTCCAGAGACCTTGTTGAAGACACGATAGGTGTAAGAGTTTGAATCATAGCCAAGCAAGAAACCTTCATCGGACTTTGAAGCGAACTTTGAAGTCCTAGGTTTCTTGTTCAAGATATAACATTTAGAACCGAAAACTCAAAAATAGGAAATATTAGGCTTTTTACAGGTGAGTAGTTCATATGACGTTTTCTTGAGTAGGCGATGAAGATAGAGTCGATTTATAGCGTGACAAGCGGTGTTGACCACTTCAGCCCAAAACGATCCGAAGTCTTGTACTCATAAAGCATTGTCCTCACCGTCTCTATGAGGGTTCGATTCTTCCTTTCGGCTACTCCGTTTTGTTGAGGGGAGTACGATGTTGAAAATTCATGTTCTATGCCTTCTTCGTCTAGGTACTCCTCAACTGGGGTGTTCTTGAACTCCGAGTTGTTGTCACTTCGTATGTTCCTAATATTCAACGAGAATTCATTTTGGTCATGCTTGAGAAACTTCTTGAGGGTTCCTTGAGTTTCTGTCTTATCATGCAAAAAGAAAACCCACGTGAAGCATGAAAAAGCGTCAACAATTACTAAACCATATTTGTTACCGTCGATGCTTATGTAAGCAATTGGACCAAATAGATCCATGTGAAGTAGTTCGAGCGGTTTTGTAGTTGTCATGACGTTCTTCGCGGGATGGGGTGCTCCTACTTGCTTCCCGGCATGACACGCGCTACAAGGCCTGTCTTTCTTAAAAACAACATCCTTTAAACCTCGGATGTGATCGCCCTTAAGGAGTTTTTGAAGATCCCTCATACCAACATGTGCTATCCATCTATGCCACAGCCAACGCATGTTGGTCTTTGCAATCAAGCATGTGTCAAGTTTGGCTTTATCTTTATTGAAGTCAACAAGATAAAGCTTTCCCTTTAACACACCCTTGAATGCAACCGAGTCATCACTCCTAGAAATGGTCACACCCTCATTTGTGAACAAGCAATTATAACCCTTGTCACATAATTGACATATGGACAATAGTTTATAATCTAAGCAATCGACATGTAAAACATGAGAAAGAGTGTGTTGAGATTATGTTGCAATTTTACCGGTACCGAGCACCCTTCCTTGACTGTTGTCTCCAAAATAGATGCCTTCGCTTGGATCTTAATTTACTTCATACTCAACGAACATCCTTCTTTCTCCGGTCATGTGGTTGGTGCATCCACTATCTAGCACCAATATTTGCTCCATTGGAGGAGTAGGCCTGCAAAAACAAATTATGCCTTGGTTTTAGGTACCCAAGCTTGCTTGGGTCCTTTGAGGTTAGTTACAAGTGATTTGGGCACCCACACATGAGACTTGGTGTTCCCGTGGCGTGGCCCAACATATTTAGCATGAACTCTACCAAAATTACTTTTCATGAGAACATATGATGAGTCAAAATTTCTAAACAATAGTTGTTGTTCATATGTGTTAACATGTATGGACTTATCAACATTATTAGGCTTTCTAGCTTGAGAGGAGTTTCCCTTGACAAAAACAAAGCGTTCCTTGTTATTCTTGTGGCTTCTAGTATTTTGTTTTTCACCATAAGAATACCCAATGCCATATTTGACATTAGGAGGTCTTGTGGTCAAGTATGCACTGAGGGCATACTTGACCTTCTCCTTGTCAAATATGCCACTACGGGAAGGATGCTTTCCCTTTATCAAGTTTGACTTATCCTTCAAGTTAGTGTCAATTTTAGCACATGCACAAGTAATAGTAGTTTCAGATTTTAAGTGTTGGGAAGGTGAGCTTGAGGAGGATGAAGGGTCACTTTGCTTGAGTGACTCAACTTTTACCTCAAGGATCTTTTTAACTTTGGTTAAGTTAGCAAGTTCATCCTTGATGATTACATTTGAGTCGCTTAACTTCAAGCAAGCTTCCTTGCTTGAAGCTAACTCAAGCTCTAGTGACTTACTTTGCTCCTTTTAAAGTTCAAGGAGCTTTTTGATCTTAAGATACTCCTCCTTTTGAAGGATGATCATATCTTCTTGGCGATCAACAAGCTCCTCCTTATCAATAAGTTTACCCATCAAGAATTTCATTTTTGCAGCAGTTTTCTGATATGAGCCAACAAGCATATCTTCATTATCACTATAAGCATCACTATCACTAGAGTAAGAATGTGAGGAGGAAGATTTAGTTGTTACCTTTCTTTTACCTTCCTTTGCAATTAGACATGTGTCGTTGTCCTTCCTTGCGCCAATAGTTGGGAAGAGCGTGGATTTCTTGGTTATCTTCTTGATGGCTATGCTAGCCATCTCCTTTTCCTCTTCGGATGAGGACTCATCATTGGAGCCCCACTCCTTTCCTAGGTGCGCCTGTCCAATTTGCCTTTTCTTCTTGAACATCTTCTTGGGTTGAGGCTTTGTATCCTTGGTCTTCTTCTTGAACATCTTCTTGGGTTGAGGCTTTGTATCCTTGGTCTTCTTCGTGTTTTCTTCATAAGGACAATCAACTATAAAGTGGTCGTATTCACCACATTTATAGCAAGTGCACCTCAACTTATGTCTTGATTTGTCTTTGTGCCTTCCTTCATTTGATTTACCACCTTGTCTTCTTTTCATCATCTTTTTGAATTTCTTCATAAATAGGATCATATCCTCTTCATCTACATCGTTGCTTTCATCGTCGTTGTCCTCTTCTTGTTGAGCTTCTCGAGCTTCTTTTGACATGGGCTTGCTAGTGGACTTCAACGCGACTCCTTTCTTCTTTGCCGAGGTGAGGCCGGCAATCTCTTTGACATTTTTTTTTGGTTTTACATCATCTCAAAATTGATAATATTTCCAAGCAATTCATCCGGGGTCATTTTCTTGTCCCCGGTGCTTTCTCTAATCATCGAACATAGAGTCACGTTGCGAGGCATGAAGGCTCTGAGAATTAGCTTCACCACCTCATGATCGTTCCACTTTTTGCTTCCATAGGCTCGAATTTTATTAATGAGAGTCTTCAACCGATTGTACATGTCTTGTGGTGACTCATCTTCTTCTATGGCGAATCTTCCCAATTCGCCTTCGATAATTTCAATCTTGGCCTCTCGCACATGACGATCGCCTTCATGTGCAGTTTGTAATGTGTCCCATATCTCTTTTGAAATTTCGAGTTTGTCCACTTTGGTGAACTCGTCTCGACTCAATGATGAAGTTATGACAGCTGCAGCTTGAGCGTTCTGATGGATAGCTTGTTCTTGGCTTGGTGTGAGTTCTTCATCGTCATCCGAGATATCTACCCCTGTACACACTATATGCCACAAGTTGTGGTTAAGTGATATTAAATGCATCTTCATATTTTGCCTCCACATTAAATAATCATTGCCATCAAAGTATGGGGCTTTTCCTAGAGGAATAGACAAGTAATGATTGTTGTTGGAATTCAAACGATCATAGTTAAAAGGATATCGGGAGTAGTCGGTGTGACTACTCCCCTTCTTCTTCTTCTCATCCTCGATCTTTATCTTCCCTTTAGAGAGTGCCTTCTTCCTTAGGAGTGCCTTAAGTTCAAGGGTCCCCTCATCATCATCCTCGAAGTCTTGGATAGCGTCGAGGAGCTTCTCCAATTTCTGAGTCTTTTCATCTTCAACATTCTCTTGGTTGAAGTTCTTGTCCGCATCCTTCATGCCCGACATCTTCTCTTCGAGTGATTAGTCTCCTTTTGAAGAGTCTTGCTCTGATACCAATTGAATGTAGCCTAGAGTGGGGTGAATAGGATTTTTGAATTTTTCGTTGGAACCTGAAACACTTAGCAACCTGATCATACACAGAGAAATCAGACTAGTCTGATAGGGTGCGGACTAGTCTGGTGTATGCAGACTAAATTGATCAAGTTTGATCAATGATTTCGATCAAAGTAATCTATGCAACGGAAATTGAGTTGTAACTTGAGTGTATTGCTTCAATGAGACTAGATGTGGCACAAGTTAGATTCAAAGTTTTAACGTAAGCTGAACAAGATTGAACAAACCCTAGAATATAATGAATAGTAAGAACAAATGCAAAGGACACAATGATTTTATCCCGTGGTTTGATTCCACAGAGGAAATCTACATCCACGTTGAGGAGCCCATAGAGGACCGGGTCTTCACCAAACCTACCCTCGTCGAATCGCCACTGAGGCTGATTCTCTTCCACTAATCACAAAGGGGTAAAATAATCGTGTTCAAGGGGCCTTCTCACAAGTTGAGGGCTCCCCAAGATTTACAAATCAAAATGCCACCAAACACACTCGATAAGTATGAAATGAAACAGCGAGAGTGTGTGAGAGAATCAAACCCAAGAGCTCAAGACGTGAAGAACATGTCTCTCCTTTGATCTACGGTTAATCCTCAAGGATTTGATCTTTCTTGCATTGGATTGTGTAGAGAGACGTGTTTTTTGGGCTCTTGGAAGGTGTGATGGCGCTGAGGGTCGAGAGAGTTTGATTAGGGGTCGGGCACCTCTATTTATACTAGGGTTTCCAAAGGTTATCGTTAGGGTTTACAAAGTACGGACTAGTCCATGGTGGACTCCGGACTAGTCCGGTGTGCGGCGTGTGCGAAACTTTAAGTGTCCTGAATTATCAGACATGTCCAGCAATGGGCGGACTAGTACGATTTTGTCTCTGGAGATATTCGGACTAGTCTGGTAAATATCGGACTATTCCGGCGTGGTGAATCCCTTATTAAATTGAGGACAAGTCCGCACTTGGAGGACTTGTCCAATTTTAGTCAGAGAGGTTATCGGACTAGTCCGGATAAGATCGGACTAGTCTGGTATTGTGGAATTTTGAGGGACTAAGGACAAGTATGAAATTGGGGGGGGGGGGGGGGGGGGCTTGTCCGATGTTGGTCAGTGGGGATTTTGGAGTAGTATGTGGAATATCGAACTTGTCCGATCCTCGACAGAGAGCATATCGGACTAGTCCGGGGAACATCGGACTAGTCCAAACCTGTGTGAATTTGTGCAATGAGAGTGTTTTCTTTTTCTTAATCTCTTGGGGTGTGTTTCTCCAACACACTCCATACACAAAGAGTATTATATTCATCTCTTGAGCTCTTTTCAACTCGATTCATCACTCTCCTTTCTTTTTGCGCTTACTTCATAATTTCATAAAAACTTGCTCTCATCTCAACAATTTGGTTAGGATCTCATTTGTTTGCCATAAATCAACCAAAACCCACAAGGGATGCCTAGATGCATTTTCAGTGACCACCCAGGATAATAGTGTCATCATGGGGCCAAGTATGGGTGCAGCTTAGCTGATTAATTAGTGCATTGCCATTATCGTTCAAATCATATGGAAGCCTCGGGAATGGGAGTCAGTTGGGTTTGCGATAGTGGCGGGACTACCTTGGGATCCGAACGGCACAAGAGGGGCCCTTGGATGGATGTGCCCAGTTGGAGACACCACCTCTGGTGAAACCTTAGTGAGTCTGTAACATGCTGGTTATCACTTTGTAATGGCTATTTTCTGATCTCTTGGCCACACACCTATGGAAGTGCGAGACAGCATAATTGACATTCCTTGGTCATCGAAAGGTGATGAAATCACAGACTTGTGGGCAAAGTGGTATAACCTCTGCAAAGTGTAAAACTATCATGATAGCCGTGCTCCCGGTTATGAGCGGCCTGGACCCTCACATGATTAGAGTTATGGACCTAAGTATTGAATAATGGTTGGAATTGGATATGGAATTGGGATTGGGATATGGGTTTTATTATAATGAGTTGGATATGGATGGTTATGGATAATTATGGATGATTATGGTTAAGTATGTTCAATTGATGGTATTGGATATTGTATTGATGGTATTTGGGTTATGATGGGAATTGACCACATATAGTAATCATAAGTCGCATTTTTCTTACCTTTATGAACAAAATGTACTTTTCCGCAATAAACCATTTATTCCATCCTTGTTTAAGCTAAATGTCATACTTTCTCACACTTGTTGAGTATGATATGTGTTCACCCTTGCTATTCCCACATTAATACAGTAACAGACGATAATTTGGAGTATCCGGAGGACTATGAGGAGTTCTAGGTGTGCGTGTTACTGTTGATCTGCCTGTGGAGATGGAGTCTATTAGTGCTTAGTTTTTTGCTGCTATATTATTATTAGAGCTTGTATTCAAGACTATTTAGATATTGTAATAAGGTACTATTATTATTATTATTATTATTATTATTATTATTATTATTATTATTATTATTATTATTATTATTATTATTATTATTCGAGACATGGTTATAATTTGAATATCGTTTGTGATGCACTTGTGTATGTGCGTTAAACATCCTGGACACACATATGCATCACACTTGGTTCATTCTCGGAACCAGGTGTCACAATTCCTTTGTAGCTAAAGGTTATCATTACCTTAGCCATGGAATAACAAAGTACACTGAACGCATGGGAGACCTTGAGGTGCGGATAAGCGACATTAACAACACTTTCTTCTACCACACTCATGGTACTCGAGGGAGGCAACACAACATTGGCACTCAACCCTCCATTGTCAGAGCCACGCTGCGACAAGGATAGGCTAACCTCATGGCCTACCTCCAACTTTAGGGATTCAACCCCTATCGCAAAACATGATCAAGAACAAGCTTGGGGGAGGACCCACATATGAGGTAACTTGTATCACACCAATTGCATTTTAATTTCCATCCATTCATCCAACATGCATCTAAAAAATTAAAAACATAAAAACATGCACTTCCACTTCCACTCCATCACACATGCACAAGTCTTGAATCAAATGTTTTGAATTAATTTCTCCTAAGTCTTACCCTTTTGACTTAGCAATATTATGTGTTGCAAAAATGCCTACTACATTTCCTACCAAACTCCACATATAAGCCTTATTTAGTGGTAGGATTTGTATAGGAAAAATTTCCTTGGGGAGGACATATTTCCATTACACACAAAGAAGTGATTGAGAGAATCAGTTGAGGTACTTAGAATCTAAATTGAAACTTTCCGAAATTTGAGTGGAACTTGATCTCCAGGCTATGCTTGCTCCATTTACTGTTATATCTTTCAACCCATGAACAGGAGAAGGCATAAGCCCCATAATGACATAAGATGGGTGAAGTACCATAGCCAATTATTGCAATACTAGGTAGAGTATTTTGTTGTGCACATGGTACTTTTGAAAAGTAGAACATATTAGCAACTCCTGATCATGAACCTAAAGTCTTGTCTTTGGTCAGGACGAGCAAAGGATAAGCTTGGGGAGTTTGCTGATGGCTGTTATATTCCAATTTCATCCGTCAATATAACTCAATTATGAGAAGGAAGAATCATTTCCTACACACATAACATTTTTACTTAACCTATTTCCACTTGTCCTTGGAATAATAGTGCATGCAGATATTTTATGCAGGAGTTGAGGTAAAAGAAGGGGAGCGATCCTATAAATTATCATCCCAGCCAATCAAGTGCTGACACATGGCATCACATGGATCAAATGGCACACAAACATTAGTATCCAAGGCCATCTAACGGTGTATCACTCATATCATTTAATGGGACCCACCTGGAAGTTACCCCGAGAAAGAACACTGGAATTGGTCAACAATCCAGTGCGGTCGAACACCCTGTTCAGCCAAAGTGAGTTTTGTGCCAAACTTTGTCAACTTCCACATGTCGACTCCCTGTGGTGCCCTCATCACGATGAAGACTGATTCACACGCTTTTGGTGGTGGGAACCGACCCTTCTCCAGCTATAAATAGGAACCCCTACCCTCAATTCTCACACACACCACTTTAGCATCATTCTATTGTATACACTATATTCCATAGTCTTAGAGGAGTTAGGCTGTAGAGAGGAGAGTATCTAGTCCTTAGTCCAAATTAGGAAAGGAGCAGTAGTCTCTCTTCCCAATTCAAATTGGAAAAGGTATGGCTCACATATCCCTTATTGTATTTGTTACTTTATGCATAATGAAGATGTTATCTTTAGTCTTTATTTATTCATATACTTAGATGAAGCATTTCTTGGTTGCTTGTGGATTCTATGTAGGAGTAGTCTTTATAGTTATGCCATAACAATCTTATTCTATCATCATAAACACTACAAACCTCCACTCTAGTATATTTAGTTATGACATGATCATGTTAATATGAATAACTTATGCTATGTCTCAACATTGGTTCCACGATGCTTAGGTTAGTCATTGCCTTAGGATGGCTTGTGCCTAGGCTCTTAAGGTATTTACTTAATATGCTAGCATGGTGCTAGAATAGTTAAGTAGTGTTGGATGTCTTGTAGACCCACGGATTGAAGAGGTAGGCAGTAGGTGGTGACAGCCCTGTCTGTCCTTTGTAATCATCCACATTCAGCTATGCCACGGGCTCTTGGCAGGAATCGCTCTTGTATTACTAGGGGTAAGCCCGTGCCCGGTGTGTTGAACAACTTAGCATAAGGATTCACCATTTGACATGCTCATTAGTATCTAGCCTAGGCTATGTATGTGTATATTACAAGCATTGAGGAGCAACTCATCAACTCTTAGTCTAATCTCCATTAGGACCCATCTACCCTCTACAATAGATTGATTAGGTGTGTGTCACACTACCCATACTATCAACTTACCTCCATCTTGTTTTTTGATTAGTATCCCATAGCTTGATCATAATTGTAGTGTTTACTTTACTCCATTTCCTTCCTTTGGGATAAATATGATACCCTTGGGAATACTCATGGGTGAAATAATATGACGGTATCTTTCGTGCGCTTGCGGACCTCATGTCTTACTAGAGATGATCTGTGGTTTTAAGAAATACCAACAAGCATTTATGGCGCTGTTACCAAGGATGATTTGTTAGTGTTTCATAGTAGCCGTCAACACCCGCGCCGGAGAGGACGAATGTAAGCAGGCCAGAGAGGATGGTGCAAGCACGGCGCGCACACAAGGTGGGAGGGATGGGGACGGTGGGTGTGCTGCCAGCTCCACCTCGCGCGCACCGGCGGTGGCGGATGTGGAAGGCGGCAGCGCCGAGGTGCAACGAGCTGCTACTCTTGTCCCGAGACCCGGCGCGGCAGAGGAGCTGCTGTCGGTGTCCCGAGATCTAGCGCCGCAGACGGATGTGGATGCGGTAGCAGCGAGGCACAACGAGCTACTGCTAGTGTCCTGAGATCTGGCGCCGCGGAGGAGCCGTTGTCAGCATCTGGAGATCCACTCGGTACACATATTTGCCCCGCGAGCCTCCTAACATCCAAGAACCACGAGATTCGGCATCCCGAGATCCATGAGCCGCACCTCAGCTTCTTCCATCCATGAAGAGAAGAGGAGGTCTTCCATTCAAGGGAGTTCATGTTGCCGGCTCCCTCACCCAGCTGCGAGGCTCCTGCCATACCCGTCTCCGGCCGAGGCGGCGTTCCGGACGATAATGCATGCTCTTAGGGTGCCGTAGATTGCGTTGCATGTTGTTCTTTTGAGATTGTTGCTTGTTCTGGATTCTTGTGGATAGTAATCTCACTAGTAATTTCTGTCGAGCTTTAGGAGAACCACTTCAATAACATTTGTAGGAATTTTTTGTCCAAAATATTTATTTGTAGTTTTTGTGATTGACGATGGCACAGTTTTTGTGATTCTTCAAGAACTTGGATGATCGCATGGCACAGCTTTTGTGATTGATGAGATGGGTCAAGGATAAACCACAAAAGAAGCTAGCTGTCAAAAGAATTTTGGCCAGTGGCTTCAAAAGTTAATGGCATGGGGGTAGCCGACTGTTACAAGAATTAAAGCTATTGGGGTTCGGGTACCGATAGCTATAGTAAAGAAACGTGTCAGGCTCTGTAACCAACGGCTATACAACTTAGATGTGTCGGGTTCAACGGCTTTAATACTTAAAAACGTCAAAATAAGATCGTCGGCTGAATCTGACGGTACAACGACGGCCATAAGTTATGAGTGTCAGCTTTAGTAGATAACCGACGGCTATAAAGCCTATGTAGTTTTACTCGTTTCCTGTATCGAAACGGGCCAGTTTCACAAATGGTCTTTTTTCCTACTAGCACTACTAGCAGCTGCAAGCAACTTCCCTCTTCGCTGGTTAGTGGAGGTGAAGTGGTGCCGAAGGCGAGGGCGCGGTGGTAGCGGTAACAATAGAGCAAGGTGGTGCTGGTTACCAGAGCAGTGGCAGGCGAGGTGACAGTGTGGCACCGGCGGCGGTTGGCGCATACGGTGAAACTGAGCTTTGCCTTGTCAACTCTTCTTCCCTCAACTAAACGGCAACCCTAGCTTTACCTTCATGCTTCGGCTTTATCTTTCATGAGTAGAAGAGGACGATCGAACGTGCCTTTTTCGTACCGATGTGTCTTCTTCATGTCGAACTACCAATAGGCTTTTTCATGCTCACGTGTTGTCACCGTGCTTCAAGGCCGAAGTCGTGTTGTGCCCGACTCAAGCACTGTCGAAGTGTGGACTGGGACAATTACCCCAGTACTACTGAGGAGTAGTCCGCGGAGGTTCGTATTCGGAGGGGCGCTAGTCAAGATCGGGAACAAGAGGTGAACACAGGGAGTTTTACGTAGTTTGGGCCGCTTGAGCAAAATACCCTACTCCACGGGGTGTGCGTTGATTGTATGAGTATGAGTGTGTATGAGCTTGGATGCGTATGAGATGGCTTCAGATGGCTTGTCCTTCTACCATGCAGCGCAACCCTTTTATATGTCAAGGTCTGGCTATTACAACTAGTACCTGGGACGACATGTGGTCCCGGCTGTAATAAACTGCCCTATACACGATCTATGGTGTTAAGAGTAGTTAATAGTGTGATAACGTGCCTTAATAGCAGTGTTACCGGTCTTGACAATCCTCTAATTGTGCATCATTAATATAGCTTTAATGACACGTTAATCAGGTCTTGTAACGGCTAATTGATATTTAAAATCCTAGTTTTTCCTTAATATAAAGTTCAGCTACCAGTTTGTTATCAACCATAGTGGAGATCAATTATGGTTGTGCACATGCACTTGGTCTCATCAAAAATCTTTCTTTCACTCATACTTAAATTTTAATAACATGGGGAATGGACTTCATCAATGACCTAGGATAATTCAAGTGTCCTTTTCTGCAAATTTTGGAATTTATTGAATGGAAATTTGCTAGGGCAAAACAATATGCAGTACTAAATATATTCAAATTATTTCAAAACTTGAATATAGCTACTGTACAATTAGGCCCTGTCAAAATATTCAAATATGAGGCTATACATTTTTCCATGGCCTCATAATATTCCAAATATCCTTCCTGCAAATTTTCAAGATTTTTTAATTCCATTTGCTATTTTATTTGAGACGCTTAGCAAATTCAAGTCAAATTCAAATTTGAATTTGAATTTCACATGAAACCTGTCCAAATTTGAAATACAATTTCAGAATCTGAATCTGCATATTTAAAATGGCCTCTCCACAAAAATCTAGGATTTCTGGATCAAGTATGGTAGGGGAATTGAAGTTCCAGAGAGGATAGACTTCGAAGGGGATGTGGGACCCACTGTGCAGTGACCCAAACTCGAGCGGTTCCTCTGTTTTCACCGTGGCGACACCTCCCGGCATGCAAGCCACGGAGCGTCTTGCTTTCTTGTGCCGTGGCCGACTCTCCTCGCCTCCCTTTGCCTATTTATAACCCTCCTGACCACTGGCGTCAAGTTCTCGTTTCGTATTGCCTTTCCACGCCGCAGTTCTGCCCCGCTCGTGCACCACCGACGTCACCTCGGAACTCCGACGATACCTTGCCATCTAGCCAAGGATCGATCATAATTTCTTTAGCAAAGTTGTTCACAACTTGCTCGTGCACCTTCTCCACCTTTTAGTTCGGTGTTTCCTCACCCGGTTATGCCTTATTTCGCAGTTTTCCGACGACCGCAGGAGAAGCCGCCAAGAACCGCCCCTGCTCCGCCGTCGACAAGCCGGAGGAAGCCTCTACAATCCCCTACTTCTATAAGAGAAAGGTGTGTTATCGCGCCTTAAGCATGCCCACCAAGTTTCGAGCCATGCCATGCCTTGTAGCGTTCTTATTTCCATTTTTCCGAATGATAGTTCATACCTATGTCCCTAGGTTAGGGATTTAATTCATTTTCTACGTCTAATAATTTTTTATCATAGTTAAGGGATAGTTTACGTATCTCACTGCGAACACTCCGGATCAAGAAGATTTGGAAACCATCGAGTGTTGGCCGAGATAGCCGAGTTTTGGTCACCACCGGTGAAAAAGTTGCGGTTCGCCGTCGAATTCATCGTTGCCGACTATTCCACCCCGCTTGCACCTCCAAATCATCATCCTCATGCTCCCAGGAACGTTCCCCGCTTTTTGCGAGCCTCTTGCACCATTCCCGAGTGATACCAACGATTGCCAAAACCCTAGCTCCGCCACCGCCGTCGCGCCGCCATCTCCGACTGTCGCCGCCACGATTGGACCCCACCATCGTGTTGCGCGGTCGATTTTAAGGCTAGGCGGTCAGAGCCAAGCCGAGTGGAGGTCGACCCAGCGAAGCTAGGCGAGTGCTGCCGCGGTTCCGGTGAGGAACGCCGCCGCGTCGCGAGGTAGACGACGAGCCGACGGGTCCCGCCTGTCAGCGACATCTCCACCGCGCGGATCAGCTGCGGCATCGGGTCGGGTGCGGCTGCGCGTGTTAACCCTGTGGCCCTCGGTACGGCCAAGCGCTGATTGGTCCATTCAAATGAAGTGGGACCGGCCGCTTTATTTAAAATTTCCAATTGGAAAATAATTCCAGAATACCATCAAACTTCAAAAATCCATTACTCCTAGTAGATTTGCTCAACAATTTCCAAATAAGTTCTGGTAGACTAATCTCAATATCAACTTTGCAGTGGTGCAATTTGTTGGACATGAAACTCCCAGAATTTTCATAATTAATTCCTTTGAGCTAACTGCTTGGCAAATTAATTACCCCTGTTCTGTTAATTGGAAAATTCCCAATTTTAGTTAGAAGACTCTTAAAACTACACTTGATCTCCAGTAAAAATTTCAAATTCATTGGACTTCATTTACTGGGTTGAACAATGTTCCAAATCCCTATGTAATTGTAAAATTTGGAAAAATACAGTAACCATTTCAGAATTTCTCCCAAACTTGTAAAATCAATTTATCTCTGTAGGAAGCTTAAAAAATTATAAAACAAATTTTCCTATAACCAGGACAACCTCCTCTATCTTGATCATCAATTGGTGGCTATGTTAAAGCTACAGTTTCTCCGCTAAAATTCTGAGAAGTTTATTGCTTGCCATAACTTTAGAGACAACCAACTTCCTATATCATCTCCTGTTCTTTGCAAGAGTCTCCATGATAGTCCCTAGTACCTACCATAAAAGTTCCAAAGAAAATTAAGATCATTATCTTATTTGTTTCACAAGATATTAGCTTGCGACCTTGAACATATTAATTATTTTCAAAGTCATTCATATATAGTATATGCATATCGTGTGGTAACTGAAGTCGAGGAGGAGTCGGAGGCCTTGGAAGTCCATCTGCCGGAGACTAACATAGACCTGGACTCACATTCAGGCAAGCCCCGGTTTGCATTTAAGTTCCTTACAGTGTCTTTGCAGTTTTCATTCACCTTACGTCTTCAGATGTTTGTGCATTATGTTTAAGGTGTTTGACATCCACTTGCATGACCAAATAACCAAAGGAGTGGTTAGAATAGCTCACTGACTCACATAGCAATTGTCATGCTAATGTTGTCAGGAAATCGGTAGAAATCGAGTAGTTGGAATCTACTCGCGAGATAGAGAGATGACACTCATCTACACTGGGTCGGGTAAATATAAAGAATGGTTGTTAATATGAACTGGATACCGGTTAGAGATGAGAAGGAAGCAACCAGAGGTGATCTTGGTTGCATTGCTCTGACCGTGTTGATTAAGGCACGCACCATATGCGGCCCTGCTGGACAAGCTTGAATGGTACCGGCGACATACTGGAGAAATGGGCTCCAGCAAACTGACATAGCTTGATACTGGTTTGTCGAGGCATATCGTTCCGTTTTATAGGCGTGGATTGAGGGTAGCAAGGCGTAAATCAGCTGGTGGTCACGTCAGAGTACGCCCCATGCAGTGAACTCCTAACCGTGACGGATCGACTCGTTCGGCATTCGAGTGTTGGGTAAAAGGTGGCCATATAGGACTAGTACTGAAGTGCTAGTAGGTACCGATGTACTCGCTGGCATTTGCGAAAGTGCGTATGTGTTGTGTTGGCCGGGTCCTGAATGCAATCATCGTCCCTCGCGGTAATAGAGTACTACTTGTTCACTGTGTCGTGACGTAGTAAATACTGAAGAAGCCAAAAGAATATGATGTATTGAATTATAATTGTTTTGCAACCTTTTGTGGTTTAGAAATGGCAAAATTAAAAGTCTCATGTGAATAATCTTTCCATCACCTTGATGGAAGAAGAAGAGCCGAGTCTCTACTTGGTTCCATATGGAGCGCTCTACAATCTAGCTCTCATTCCTACCATAAGAGAAGATATTGTAGAGGCTCAGAGGGAAGACAAGATCATGTCGCACATTCGCCGAAGAATGAAGAAGGGGGAGATGAAGTGTTTCTGATGTGACGATGACGGCACCATCTGGTTCAAAGATCGCATCATGGTACCCCGCAATGTGGAACTTCAGAAGAAGATATTGGGCGAAGCTCATTTTTCCAAGTATTATATTCATCCGAGAAGTAACAAAATGTACCGAGACTTAAAGAATAAATTCTGGTATACTCGGATGAAGAGGGAGATGGCGAAGTACGTATTCGAGTGTGATACGTGTCGGCGAGGGAAAGCCGACCATTTGAAGACAGTCGGTCAGCTTCAACCTTTAAGCATACCGGCCTGGAAATGGGAGGACATCAGCGTGGATTTTCTTGTTGGATTACCTCTCACCTTTCACAAGCATGACTCGATTTGGGTGATAGTCGACTGACTCACCAAGTCGGCTCACTTTATTCCAGTCAATGTCAATTATGTGGCAGAACAATATGCAGAGTTGTATATTGCCAGGATCCTGTGCCTACACAGAGTACCCCGCACTATCATATCAGATCGTGGAACCTTATTCGTTGCTCGATTTTGGGAGCAGCTTCATGCATCTCTGGGTACCAAGTTGATTCGGAGCTCAGCTTACCATCCTCAGACTGATGGTCAAACGGAGCTAGTAAACCAAGTAAGAATATGCTCCGCGCCTGTGCCATCCACCATGGTAAGAATTGGCATGATCATCTACCAATGGCGGAGTTTTTATACAACAATGGTTATCAGGCTAGCATCTAGATGCCACCATATGAAGCTCTTTATGGTCGAAAGTGCCACACACCTTTGAACTGGTGTGAATCCGGTGAACGAGTGATATATGGTATTGACATGGTGAATGAAGCCGAAGAACGAGTATGAATTATTCAAGCCAACCTCAAGGCTGCTCAGTCTTGTCAAAAAAGCTATGCGGACAAACAGCGTCGACCTCTCCACTTCTATGTCGGGGATCATTTTTATCTTTGTGTATCCCCAATCAAAAGGATTCATCACTTTGGCATGAAAGGAAAGCAAGCTCCACACTTCATTGGGCCGTTCGCGGTAATCGAACGATGCGGACCTGTGGCCTATCGCCTAGAGCTACCAGTGTCGCTTTCAGGGGTCCACAATGTGTTTCACATTTCGCAGTTGCGGAAATGTCTCAAGGCCCCAGCTGATGTCCGTATGGAGGATTTGGAAGCTCTCCAAGCAGATCTTACTAACTCTGAGCATCCAGCCCAGAGAATCGATGAGAAGATTTGCACCACAAGAAGCCGCACCTTGCATTTCTACAAGGACTTGTGGGGCAACCACACTGCTGAAGAAGCAACGTGGGAAAGCGAGGAATACCTTAGAACGAACTATACGAACTTGTTAGCGGCATATGTTCATTAGGTCTTTTTCTTTTATCCTTCCTATTGTAATCTCGGGACGAGATTCTTTTAAGGGGGGACGAATGTAAAATCCTAGTTTTTCCTTAATATAAAGTTCAGCTACCAGTTTGTTATCAACCATAGTGGGGATCAATTATGGTTGTGCACATGTACTTGATCTCATCAAAAATCTTTCTTTCACTCATAATTAAATTTTATTAACATGGGGAATGGACTTCACCAATGACCTAGGATAATTCAAGTGTCCTTTCTGCAAATTTTGGAATTTATTGAATGGAAATTTGCTAGGCAAAACAATATGCAGTACTAAATATATTCAAATTATTTCAAAACTTGAATATAGCTACTGTACAATTAGGCCCTATCAAACTATTCAAATCTGAGGCTATAAAATTTTCCATGGCCTCATAATATTCCAAACATCCTTCCTGCAAAGTTTCAAGATTTTGAATTCCATTTGCTATTTTATTTGAGACGCTTAGCAAATTCAAGTCAAATTCAAATTTGAATTTGAATTTCACATGAAAACTGTCCAAATTTGAAATCCAATTTCATAATCTGAATCACCATATTTAAAATGGCCTCTCCACAAAAATCTAGGATTTTTGGATCATGTTTGTTAGGGGAATTGAAGTTCCAGAGAGGATTAGACTTGGAAGGGGATGTGGGACCCACTGTCCAAAGACCCAAACTCGAGCGGTTCCTCTGTTTTCACCGTGGCGACAGCTCCCAGCATGCAAGCCACGGAGCTGCTTGCTTTCTTGCGCCGTGGCTGACTCTCCTTGCCTCTCTTTGCCTATTTATACCCCTCCTGACCGCCGGTGTCGAGTTCCCATTTCGTTTTGCCTTCCCACTCCGCGGTTCTGCCCTGCTCGCGCGCCGCCGACCTCACCTCGGAACTCTGACGATAGCTTGTCATCTAGCCAAGGATTTATCATAAGTTCTTTAGCAAAGTTGTTCACAACTTTCTTGTGCACCTTCTCCACCTTTTGGTTTGGTGTTTCCTCACCCGATTGTGCGGTATTCCGCAGTTTTCCGACGATAGCGGGAGAAGCCGCCAAGAACCGCCCCTGCTCCACCATCGACAAGCCATAGGAAGCCTCTACAGACCCAGACTTCTATAAGAGAAAGGTGTGTTATCGTGCCTTAAGCATGTTCACCAAGTTTCGAGCCATGCCATGCCTTGTAGCGTTCTTATTTCCATTTTCCCCGATGATAGTTCATACATATGTCTCTAGGTTAGGGATTTAATTCATTTTCTACGTCTAATAATTCTTGACCATAGTTAAGGGATTGTTTACCTATCTCCCTGCGAACACCCCAGATCAAGAAGATTTGGAAACCATCGATTGTTGGCCGAGATAGCCGAGTTTTGGTCGCCACCAGTGAAAAAGCCGCAGTTCGCTGTCGAACTCATCGTTGCCGACTATTCCACCCCGCTTGCACCTCCAAATCATCATCCTCATGCTCCCAGGAACGTTCCCCGCTTTTTCCCGAGCCTCTTGCGCCATTCCCGAGCGATTCCGACGATCGCTGAAACCCTAGCTCCGTCACCGCCGTCGCGCCGCCATCTCCGGCCGTCGCCGCCACGATTGCACCCCACCATCGTGTTGTGCGGTCCATTTTAAGGCTAGGCGGTCAGACCGAGCCGAGTGGAGGTCGATGCAGCGAAGCCCGGCGAGTGCCGCCACGGTTCCGGCGAGGAACGCCAACGCGTTGCAAGGTAGACGACGACCCGACGGGTCCCACCTGTCAGCGACTTCTCCGCCGCGCGGATCAGCTGCGGCACCGGATCAGGTGCGTCAGCGCGGGTTAACCCTGTGGCCCTCGGTGCGGCCCCGCGCTGATTGGTCCATTCAAATGAAGTGGGACCGGCCACTTTATTTAAAATTTCCAATTGTAAAATAATTCCAGAATTCCATCAAACTTTAAAAATCCATTACTCCTAGTAGATTTGCTCAACAATTTCCAAATACATTCTGGTAGACTCATCTCAATCTCGAATTTGCAGTGGTTCAATTTTTTGGACATGAAACTCCCATAATTTGCATAATTAATTCCTTTGAGCTAACTGCTTGGCAAATTAATTACCCCTGTTCTGTTAATTGGAAAATTTCCCATTTTGGTCAGAACACTCCTAAAAATACACTTGATCTCCAGTAAAAATTTCAAGTTCATTGGACTCTATTTACTTGGTTGAACAATGTTCCTAATCCCTATGTAATTGGAAAATTGGGAAAAATACAGTAACCATTTCAGAATTTCTCCCAAACTTGTAAAATCAATTTCTCCCTGTAGGAAGCTTAGAAAATTATGAAACCAATTTTTCTAGAACCAGGACAACCTCCTCTATCTTTATCATCAACTGGTGGCTATGTTAAAGCTAAAGTTTCTCCTCTAAAATTCTGAGACGTTTATTGGTTGCCATAATTTTAGAGACAACCAGCTTCCTTGATCATCTCCTGTTCTTTATAAGAGTCTCCATGATAGTCCCTAGTATCTACCATAAAAGTTCCAAATCCAATTAAGATCATTATCTTATTTGATTCACAAGATATTAGCTTGCGACCTTAAACATATTATTTATTTCAAAGTCATTCATATATAGTATATGCATATCGTGTAATAACTGAAGTCGAGGAGGATCCGAAGGCCTTGGAAGTCCATCTGCTGGAGGCTAACGTAGACGTAGACTCGCATTCAGGCAAGCCCCGATTTGTATTTAAGTTCCTTACAGTGTCTTTGCAGTTTTCATTCACCTTACGTCTTCAGATGTTTGTGCATTATGTTTAAGGAGTTTGAAATCCACTTGCATGACCAAATAACCCAGGGAGTGGTTAGAATAGCTCAAGGACTTGTGTAGCAACTGCCATGCTAATGTAGTTGGAATCTACTCGCGAGATAGAGAGATGACACTCATCTACACTAGGTCGGGTAAATATAAAGAATGGCTATTAATATGAACTAGAGACCGGTCAGAGATGAGTAGGAAGCGACCAGAGGTGGTCTTGGTTGCATAGCTCTGACCGTGTCGATTAAGGCCCACGCCGTATGCGGCCCCGCTGGACAAGCCTAAATGGTACCGGCGACATACTGGAGAAATGGGCTCCAGCAAACTGATGTAGCTTGATATTGGTTTGTCAAGGCATACCGTTCTGTTTTATAGGCGTGGGTCGAGGGTAGCAAGGTGTAAATGAGCTGGTGGGCACGTCAGCGTATGCCCCACGCAGGGACCTCCTGCCCGTGATGGATCGGTCGGTTTGGCATTCGAGTGTTGGGTGAAAGGTGGCCATATACGACTAGTACTGAAGTGCTACGTAGGTACTGATGTACTCACTGGCATTTCCGAAAGTGCGTATGTGTCGTGTTGTCCGGGTGTGTCCTGATTGCAAACACTGTCCCTCACGGTAATAGAGTACCACTTGTTCACTATGTCGTGACGTAGTGAATGCTGAAGAAACCAGAAGAATATGATGTATTGAATTATAATTGTTTTGCAACCTTTTGTGGTTTAGAGATAGCACAATTAAAAGTTTACAGTTTCCAAATACTTAACCCATAATAGCATTATGTGCTTTGGGCATGACATATCATCGACAAAGCGTTTCATGTTTGATTGTGGAGTCTATGATGTGTCGTGCATGAGGAATGTCATTTGCTACCTAAAACATGACTATAAGGATCCACTTGTAGGCGAGTCTAGTCTTGCAGAGCCTTAAGCTCACGTTTGCAATTAACAAGTTTTTGCAAATTACACGACTGACGACGGGTTCGACGACGAGGCTACACCCCCTCCAAAGTTTACAGCCGAGTGGGAGCCCTGCACGCCGCCGTAAGTTTGGTGAGTGAGGGTTGCTAGTGCGAAGTGTTCAGGGCATGGATGACTTTGCTTTTGCATAGCTAGTGTCGAGAGTGTATCTATGATGTATAGGTCACTTTCCTTTTCGCTTAGTATTGTAAAACTTTTGTTGTGTTTATAAATAAAGACTTGGTATTTTATTTTATTCTCGTTCTTTTCTTGTATACTGTTGGGTGTCGCATCGCACGACACCACCCAATGAGATCCTTGGATGTCGGGACTCCGGTCATCACAGCATTGTATCAGAGTATCATTGGGAACAATGTGCTTGAAAAGAACATATTTTCAAGAACTTAGGATTTTATGAGTGAGGAATTAGCTATATGCCCATATAAGGAGTATTATTAGTATAATATATAAAGGTGGCAAACTAACTTATGTGTTATTATTTCTGTAACGACGCTCCGACATCAGGTAAGAGGTAAGGTACGCCACCGAGTGCGGATCAATCTCGGTAAGCTCAGCATACGAGATGTGGTATGTGATTGTTTCCGTGGCTTAGCACGGAAAGTCAATATGAGTCTCTGAAACTTTCCATGTTTCTGAGAACATATGACACGCGTTACCCTAGCGTGACACAAAATTAGTGGGAGCCCCCGTCGGGTGGTGGATAACCTGATAGTATGCGTCTCTAGAACTATTTATGTTCTATGGGAACATGCAAAACACGTATGCCCGAGTGTGTATAAGCTGATTCGTGCGGGAGTCTTTGTTGTACGGATGTAGTACAGCCATATACCTCGAGACATGACATCCCTCGAGGGCAAATCACACCAGAGTCGTATGCATTTACTTTCAAATATATATCTGTGTATTATGACTGCCTGTCATGTTTCCCCGAACTGCCCTTGTGGTGTGCAGGTGTGACAGGGGATTGTTTGTCTTCTGTAGCTACACTGACTACGGTAGCAACCCATGTAGAACATGTTTGGGAGTGAATGATACTAGGGCCACCTATAGACGTGTTCGGATATATCGGTTAGAATTTTCTTTGGTGAGGCACGTAGTACCGTCAGTATCAAATTTGATACTTGACCATCCCCAACGACAGACTGGCTGCATTACGTTTTGGAAAGTCCGACTATCTGATGCTGGTAGGCTTGGACTCTGCAAAATGGGTTTCGACTCGACAAAGGGGTTAGAACTAAGACTCTTAATTTCTGGCAGAAGTTTGCTCAACTTCGCTGGATTACGATCTTTGTTAGTTGTTATTTAACATAAGGGTATGCTGTATGGATGGAAATCTCTTGAAGACCTCTACAACTTTTCTGTTGACCATCAAGGCAGAAAAGCTTGATAATCTGTAGAGATTTGGAGTATATTTAAACTGCTCTAGATGACCATACCATTGTATCAGTGTCCGTATTTTTGCCATAACTCACTGTAGAAAAATCTTCTGCCTTATTGTGATAAATATCTGGAAAGAATAGAAGGATATATACAGATTTGTTATTCGAAGTTTTTCCTGTTTCAACTTTGAGTCAAATCGAGTTTTGAGTTCAAAACAGTGAACTGCAGGACTGCTGGTGAAAACCAGTCAGTTCATCTGTTATGTTTGGATTGTTATAGCTTTTGATACAAAATAGTGACTTGGTCACATATATACATTTATGGAAATCTTAGGAAGTCCTCTATCAACTTTATATTGCACTCATGACCTGAATCTTGCTGTAACTGTGTTTAATTCCTATTGTCGCAAACTTGGTTCTGGCAGACCAGAACTTGAAACAGTTTGCGCATAGTTTCGAATTTGCGCGCTATACCTGTATAACAAATTTTTCAAGGCCTAACTCTTTTGCTTCTGGATTGTTAACTTGATGTTATACAATGTTTATTTTGTCATTACCTCAATATATTTTTATGATATACCTCTATAAATTGTGGAAATAACCACATATACAGGGGAGGTTCTGTCAAAATTTCCAGAAAACTTTGGTCAAATTTAAACCTGTATAGATTCTACTTCCTAGGTCACCTGGAGCTGTATGAGTACAATATGGAAATTCTGTAAAGTGTACTACAACTTTTGTATTCAACCGAACGTCTGGTTCTGAAATTTCCTGTATAAAATTTTTGAATTTATACAGGAAGGTCAGCTGGAACAGACTGTGATTACTACTCCAGCTTTAAATTTTTCTTGAACTATTGGAAGTTGGAAACCTTTTCATTGTTTAAGTATCCTTTCCACAGATGGCGGATTTGATGGTACACTTACCGAATGGATGGGTGTTCGCGACGTGTGCTCTTCGAAGAGGTTTTCTGGAGTTGTTGATAGCGCTGCTTCAACAGTTAGGGTATCGCGAAATACCGAGCTATTGGGGCAGGGAATTCGATGACGGAGGTGTGACAAGATGCACCATATATGTCGATGTGCCCGCTGGTACGCCATATATTGAATGGGCTCCTTTCTCCATCTAGGTGAAAGGGACTCAGTTGGAAGACACGTGGTGTTTTGCCGTGAGTGTTGCTATTGCGAGGTTTTGCAAACTTCATTCGTCATATGGTGGGCACCCCGTTTGCGCTCATTCCAGTCGACGGTAGAGCTGGTGATGAGTGGGCGAGTCGAATGGGTGCAGCTTATGTCATTCACGAAGAGGTACCCAAGATGATCTTGGCGTTATATGCAGCATCATCGTGTCAAGTGAGCTTTACACAGCATGTTAGCATTGAAGGGTTGATGGGTGATCTGAAGCAGGCTATGATTCGAGGAGATCACTTTGAGTGGGCCAATGACTCACTTAGAGCTATGATTGCTCCTGTAAATCAACGTCTAAACCGTAAGGAGAATCAGTGGCACCTAGCTATTCTAGATCTATCGGAAGCTCGCCAGGAAACGCACTGCGCAGAAAGCGCGTTGGAGGCGAGTCAATTTGAGATGCAGCAGCTGGATGATCAGTTGAGTACAGTGACTCAAGAACGGGATCAATCCAGGGAAGAGACTCAGGATTGGAAAGCCAGTTGCAAGAATGCACAGAAGGAACTGGAAGACTTAAAGATGTTTCTTCTACAGGCAGATGTGCAATCTTTAGTTGCCGCGACATCATCGATGGTGGGTGAGGTAGCAGCTCCTGCTCCAACACCCGCACCTATGGCACCAAATCTTGAGGACGAGGACGAAGAAGATCCTGAGATACTCGAGTACACCGAAGAGGGTGTATCGGAGTAGGATGGGGCAACACTCCTGCTGTCACGGGGCCACGTATAGTTAGTAGTTGCTCGTGTTTATTTTGTGGCCATGTTTGTGTCATATTAAAAATAGTAGTGGAGTGTATAAGATGACAAGGTGTGTATGACGTTCATGGAGACCAAGTATAGTAGGGATGCACTTCTGTAGTAGGAGTCCGTCATTTTGGGGTTTACTACTGTAAACTTGGTCATGAGATAATATATCTTGTATAAAGTTTGTACTTTATCAATATATGGGAATGTTATGCACTTCTTTCCTTGCCAAGATTCGCACTACTGTAATATGAAATGGATGAAGGAAAAATAAACATGTTCCTGATTTTTAAATCATGTGGATGCAGAATGGTGCGTACGCGTTCGACGCCCGAGATGGGAGGATTGAGCCGTGGTCGTGTGGACGAAACTCCGACCCGGAAGCAAGCTGCGACACCGCAGCAACAGGTTCCACCACCACCACCTCCTGAACTTCCTAGGAGTCTCGCGGAGGTTCTCGCCGCAGTGCTCGGCTCGCACGACGATCAAACCGAGTTGTTGTGGACCTTGGTTCAACATTCGCCCCATCAAGGGGGGCAACCAGATGCGGGTCCATGACTGCCCTATCCGAGTTCATACTTGGACTTCATGTCAACGCACCGGCCGGTCTTCATGGAGGCTGATGAACCATTGGAGGTAGACAACTGGCTCCGCTCAATAGAAGGAAAGTTCGGTTTGTTGCAGATGACCGAACAACAGAAGACCCTATTTGCGGCACAACAGTTGCAGGGACCTGCTGGTGCGTGGTGGGCGAATTATCTCGCTGCACGACCCGCAGACTATGTCGTGAGCTGGGAGGAGTTCTGGGAGGCATTCCGCGCCTATCATACACCTTCCGGGATCATGAGGAGGAAGCTTCAAGAGTTCTTGGAGCTGAAGCAAGGAGGAAGAAGTGCTTACGAGTACTCCAAGTCAACCACTTGGCCTAGTATGCTCAGGCCCAAGTGAGTACTGAAGATAGGAAGCGTGAGTGATTCTAGCGGGGTTTGAACCCCAAGATGAAGGACAACCTTGCCTTGTTCAATAGCGGCAGCCTCAACAACATTGTCAATGCCACGATCGTACAGGAGGACGCTACTAGGGAGCTGTCCTCTGACAAGAAGAAGAGGAGTGCTCTGCAGGGCAGCAGAGGTGGTGCTCCTCAGAAGTATCGAATGGTGTATCGATCACCATCCGGCCAGAGGTGGTAGCCGCCATAGCAACCACCAATGTTTCATGGTCGCCAGTTCAACAACGCCGGCTTTCGTCCGCAGCAGCAGCAGGGGATGATTCCGCATGCACCTCCACCTTAACCGCGTGCACCGGGATTCCGTCCTTCCTTTCGTGCCGGTCAAACCCCATACACGTGTTTCACATGTGGTCGTACAGGGCATTTCGCCAAGGACTATCCGCAGGACAAATAGGGCGGGGGACAGTCAACGTACCAGGGGGCAAACCAGCCTAAGAAGCCAGCCACCAGAACCGACAATGTCCACCACCTCGCCATCGAGGACGTTCCAGAAGGCGCACCTATACTCACGAGTACGTTCTCTCTCCTTTGTCATCCCGTAGTCATCCTCTTTGACTCTGGTGCTTCCCACAACTTCATTAGCAAGTCTTATGTCATTCAATTTCAGTTGCCTATCGTTCCCAAAAGAACCCCATATGTGATTTGTTCTCTGAGTGGGAAAGTAGTAGCAGATGAGATGGTCCATAGGGTACCTCTTAATCTAGGTGGGAACATATACCCTACTTCTCTCATCATACTGGAGAATCAGAAGTTAGATGTCATCCTAGGAATGGCATGGTTGCAATACAATAGTGCTATTCTTGACATCGTTCGTTGGAGGATATATCTAAATTCTCCACTCCACCCTCCCCAAGCTCTCATTCTTGAGAGTATTATCTGAGTGACTCCAACTACTTACAACACCAAGGCCATTAAACTTGAGGGTATTCCGGTGGTATGTGAGTATCCGGACGTATTTCCTGAGGATCTTCCAGGTATGCCACCAGAAAGAGATGTCGAGTTTAAGATTGAACTTGTACTGGGAACAGTACCAATATCGAGGAAGCCATATAAGATGGCACCTAAGGAACTTGCAGAACTGAAGGAGCAGCTAAAGGAACTTATGGACAAGGGTTTCATTCGTCCAAGTTCATCATCTTGGGGTTGTTCTGCATTGTTTGTGGAGAAGAAGGATAAGACATTGATTTACTATGTGTGGACTATCATCCACTCAATGCTGTCATGATCAAGAATAAGTATCCACTACCATGCATCGATATTCTGTTCAATCAATTGGTGGGTGTTAAGGTATTCTCGAAGATGGATCTTTGTTCTAGGTATCATTAGATCAGGATTCGACCAGAGGATATACCTAAGACGACATTCTCGACGAGGTATGGATTGTATGAGTACCTTGTCATGGCCTTTGGATTCACCAATGCACCGGCTCGTTTCATGTATCTCATGAATTTGGTGTTCATGCCAAAATTGGACAAGTTTGTCGTGGTCTTCATCGATGACATCCTTGTGTATTCGAAATCCGAAGAAAAACATGCTCAACACTTGCGCGTCGTGCTTCAACGATTGCGAGACCACAAGCTATATGCTAAGTTCAGCAAATGAGAGTTCTGGATCAGCCAAGTGCCACTTCTAGGGCACATCATCTCTGCTGATGGGATTGTAGTTGATACAAGCAAGATTAAGCAAGTACTCAAATGGGAGTCTCCAAAGTCTGTACATGAAGTTTGAAGCTTCCTGGGTTTAGCAAGATATTATCAGAGGTTCATTCCAAGTTTCTCCAAGATAGCTAAACCTATGACAGAACTTATGAAGAAAGGGAAGAAGTATGTATGGACAAATTAATGTGAGGAAGGTTTTCAAGCATTAGTGAAACACCTCACAACAGCACCGGTATTAGCCCAACTGGACACAACCAAGTCATTTGATGTTTATTGTGATGCATCTGGGATTGGTTTGGGTTGCGTATTGATGCAAGACAGAAGGGTGATCGCTTATGGATCATGACAGCTTCGGAACCATGAGCTTGAAGTACATAAAATGACTTGGTTGTCATAAGTTATGTCATGATCTTGAGCTCACTGTCGTGGTACTTGCATTGAAGATGTGGAGACACTATCTATTGGGCAACCTAGTGCGTATCTACACTAATCACAAAAGCTTGAAGTACATCTTCAACCAGAACGACTTGAATATGTGACAACAAATATGGTTGGAATTGATCAAAGACTATGAGATTAAGATCCACTACCATCCTGGCAAAGCGAATGTAGTTGCGGATGCGCTGAGTCGCAAGTCCCATGTGAATAATCTTTCCATCACCTGAAGAGCCGAGTCTCTACTTGGTTCCATATGGAGCGCTCTACAATCTAGCTCTCATTCCAACCATAAGGGAAGATATTGTAGAGGCTCAGAGGGAAGACAAGGGCATGTCGCACATTCAACGAAGAATGAAGAAGGGGGAGATGAAGTGTTTCTGATGTGACGATGACGGCACCATCTGGTTCAAAGATCGCATCGTAGTACCCAGCAATGTGGAACTTCGGAAGAAGATATTGGACGATGCTCATTTTTCCAAGTATTATATTCATTCGGGAAGTAACAAAATGTATCGAGACTTAAAGAATAAATTCTAGTAGACTCGGATGAAGAGGGAGATAGCGAAGTACGTATCCGAGTGATATACGTGTCGGCAAGTGAAAGTTGACCATTTGAAGACAGTCGGTCAGTTTCAACCTTTAAGCATACCGGCCTGGAAATGGGAGGACATCAGCATGGATTTTCTTGTTGGATTACCTCTCACCTTTCACAAGCATGACTCGATTTGGGTGATAGTCGACTGACTCACCAAGTTGGCTCACTTTATTCCAGTCCATGTCAATTATGTGGCACAACAATATGCAGAGTTGTATATTGCCAGGATCCTGTGCCTAAACGGAGTACCTCGTAGTATCATATCAGATCGTGGAACCTTATTCGTTGCTCGATTTTGGGAGCAGCTCCACGCATCTCTGGGTACCAAGTTGATTCGGAGCTCAGCTTACCATCCTCAGACTGATGGTCAAATGGAGCTAGTAAACCAAGTGCTAGAGGATATGCTCTGCGCCTGTGCCATCCACCATGGTAAGAATTGGCATGATCATCTACCAATGGCGGAGTTTTTATACAACAATGGTTATCAGGCTAGCATCCAGATGCCACCATATGAAGCTCTTTATGGTCGGAAGTGCCACACACCTTTGAACTGGTGTGAATCCGGTGAACGAGTGATATATGGTATTGACTTGGTGAATGAAGCCGACGAACGAGTACGAGTTATTCAAGCCAACCTCAAGGCTACTCAGTCTTGTCAGAAAAGCTATGCGGACAAACGGCGTCGACCTCTCCACTTCTATGTCGAGGATCACGTTTATCTTTGTGTATCCCCAATGAAAAGGATTCATCGCTTCGGCATGAAAGGAAAGTAAGCTCCACACTTCATTGGGATGTTCGCAGTAATCGAACGATGCGTACCTGTGGCCTATCGCCTAGAGCTACTAGTGTCGCTTTTAGGGGTCCACAATGTGTTTCACATTTCGCAGTTGCGGAAATGTCTCAAGGCCCCAGCTGATGTCCGTATGGAGGATTTGGAAGCTCTCCAACCAGATCTTACTTACTCTGAGCATCCAGCCCAGATAATCGATGAGAAGATTCGCACCACAAGAAGCCGCACCTTGCATTTCTACAAGGACTTGTGGGGCAACCACACCGCTGAAGAAGCAATGTGGGAAAGCGAGGAATACCTTAGAACAAACTATACGAACTTGTTAGCGCCATATGTTCATTAGGTCTTTTTCTTTTATTCTTCCTATTGTAATCTCGGGACGAGATTCTTTTAAGGGGGGGGCGAATGTAAAATCCCAATTTTTCCTTAATATAAAGTTCAGCTACCAGTTTGTTATCAACCATAGTGGAGATCAATTATGGTTGTGCACATGTACTTGATCTCATCAAAAATCTTTCTTTCACTCATACTTAAATTTTATTAACATGGGGAATGGACTTCACCAATGACCTAGGATAATTCAAGTGTCCTTTCTGCAAATTTTGGAATTTATAGAATGGAAATTTGCTAGGCAAAACAATATGCAGTACTAAATATATTCAAATTATTTCAAAACTTGAATATAGCTACTGTACAATTAGGCCCTATCAAAATATTCCAATCTGAGGCTATATAATTTTCCATGGCCTCATAATATTCCAAACATCCTTCCTGCAAAGTTTCAAGATTTTTGAATTCCATTTGCTATTTTATTTGAGATGCTTAGCAAATTCAAGTCAAATTCAAATTTGAATTTGAATTTCACATGAAACCTGTCCAAATTTGAAATCCAATTTCATAATCTGAATCACCATATTTAAAATGGCCTCTCCACAAAAATCTAGGATTTTTGGATCATGTTTGTTAGGGGAATTGAAGTTCCAGAGAGGATTAGACTTGGAAGGTTGATGTGGGACCCACTGTCCAAAGACCCAAACTCGAGCGGTTCCTCTGTTTTCACCGTGGCGACAGCTCCCAGCATGCAAGCCACGGAGCTTCTTGCTTGCTTGCGCTGTGGCCGACTCTCCTTGCCTCCCTTTGCCTATCTATACCCCTCCTGACCGCCGGCGTCGAGTTCCCGTTTCGTTTTGCCTTCCCACGCCGCGGTTCTGCCCTGTTCGCGCACCGCTGACCTCACCTCGGAACTCCGACGATAGCTTGTCATCTATCCAAGGATTTATCGTAAGTTATTTAGCAAAGTTGTTCAAACTTTCTTGTGCACCTTCTCCACCTTTTGGTTTGGTGTTTCCTCATCCGGTTGTGCGGTATTCCGCAGTTTTCCGACGACCGCGGGAGAAGCCGCCAAGAACCGCCCCTGCTCCACCATTGACAAGCCGAAGGAATCCTCTACAGACCCAGACTTCTATAAGAGAAAGGTGTGTTATCGCACCTTAAGCATGCTCACCAAGTTTCGGGCCATGCCATGCCTTGTAGCGTTCTTATTTCCATTTTTCCCGATGATAGTTCATACATATGTCTCTAGGTTAGGGATTTAATTCATTTTCTACGTCTAATAATTTTTGACCATAGTTAAGGGATTGTTTACCTATCTCCCTGCGAACACTCCAGATCAAGAAGATTTGGAAATCATTGATTGTTGGCCGAGATAGCCGAGTTTTGGTCGCCGCCGGTGAAAAAGCCGCAGTTCGCTGTCGAACTCATCGTTGCCGACTATTCCACCCCGCTTGCAACTCCAAATTGTCATCCTCATGCTCCCAGGAATGTTCCCCGCTGTTTCCCAAGCCTCTTGCGCCATTCCCGAGTGATTCCGACGATCGCCGAAACCCTAGCTCCGTCACCGTCGTCGCGCCGCCATCTCCGGCCGTTGCCACCACGATTGCACCCCACCATCGTGTTGCACGGTCGATTTTAAGGATAGGCGGTCAGAGCCGAGCTGAGTGGAGGTCGATGCAGCAAAGCCCAGTGAGTGCCGCCGCGGTTCCGGCGAGGAACGCCGACGCGTTGCAAGGTAGACGACGACCCGGCGGGGCCCGCCTGTCAGCGACGTCTCCACTGCGCGGATCAGCTGCGGCACCGGATCAGGTGCGGCTGCGCGGGTTAACCTCGTGTCCCTCGGTGCGGCCCCACGCTGATTGGTCCATTCAAATGAAGTGGAACCGGCCGCTTTATTTAAAATTTCTAATTGGAAAATAATTCCAGAATTCCAACAAACTTCAAAAATCCATTACTCCTAGTAGATTTGCTCAAAAATTTCCAAATACATTCTGGTAGACTCATCTCAATCTCAAATTTGCAGTGGTGCAATTTTTTGGACATGAAACTTGCAGAATTTCCATAATTAATTCCTTTGAGCTAACTGCTTGGCAAATTAATTACCCCTGTTCTGTTAATTGGAAAATTTCCAATTTTGGTCAGAACACTCTTAAAAATACACTTGATCTCCAGTAAAAATTTCAAGTTCATTGGACTTCATTTACTTGGTTGAACAATGTTCCAAATCCCTATGTAATTGAAAAATTGGGAAAATACAGTAACCATTTCAGAATTTCTCCCATACTTGTAAAATCAATTTCTCCCTGTAGGAAGCTTAGAAAATTATGAAACCGATTTTTCTATAACCAGGACAACCTCCTCTATCTTTATCATCAACTGGTGGCTAAGTTAAAGCTAAAGTTTCTCCTCTAAAATTCTGATAATTTTATTGCTTGCCATAATTTTAGAGACAACCAACTTCCTTGATCATCTCCTGTTCTTTGTCAGAGTCTCCATGATAGTCCCTAGTATCTACCATAAAAGTTCCAAATCCAATTAAGATCATTATCTTATTTGATTCACAAGATATTAGCTTGCAACCTTAAACATATTATTTATTTCAAAGTCACTCATATATAGTATATGCATATCGTGTAGTAACGGAAGTCGAGGAGGATCCGGAGGCCTTGGAAGTCCATCTGTTGGAGGCTAACGTAGACGTGGACTCGCATTCAGGCAAGCCCCGGTTTGCATTTAAGTTCCTTAAAGTGTCTTTGCAGTTTCATTCACCTTACGTCTTCAGATGTTTGTGCATTATGTTTAAGGTGTTTGACATCCACTTGCATGACGAAATAACCCAGGGAGTTGTTAGAATAGCTCACCGACTTTTGTAGCAACTGCCATGCTAATGTAGTTGGAATCTACTCGCGAGATAGAGAGATGACACTCATCTATACTAAGTCGGGTAAATATAAAGAATGGCTGTTAATATGAACTGGAGACCGGTCAGAGATGAGTAGGAAGCGACCAGAGGTGGTCTTGGTTGCATAGCTTTGACCATGTCGATTAAGGCCCACGCTGTATGCGGCCCTGCTGGACAAGCTTAAATGGTACCAGCGACATACTGGAGAAATGGGCTCCAACAAACTGACGTAACTTGATATTGGTTTTTCAAGGCGTACCGTTTCGTTTTATAGGCGTGGGTTGAGGGCAGCAAGGTGTAAATGAGTTGGTGGGCACGTCAGAGTATGCCCCACGCAGGGACCTCCTGCCCGTAATGGATCGATCGATTTGGCATTCGAGTGTTGCGTGAAAGGTGGCCATATACGACTAGTACCAAAGTGCTACATAGGTACTGATGTACTCACTGGCATTTTCGAAAGTGCGTATGTGTCGTGTTGTTTGGGTGTGTCCTGATTGCAAACACCGTCCTTCACGGTAATAGAGTACCACTTGTTCATTGTGTCGTGACGTAGTGAATGCTGAAGAAGCCAGAAGAATATGATGTATTGAATTATAATTGTTTTGCAACCTTGTGTGGTTTAGAGATAGCACAATTAAAAGTTTACAGTTTCCAAATACTTAACCTCTAATAGCATTATATGCTTTGGGAATGACATATCATTGACAAAGTGTTTCTTGTTTTATTGTGGTGTCTATGATGTGTCGTGCCTGAGGAATGTCATTTGCTACCTAAAACATGACTATAAGGATCCACTTGTAGGCGAGTCTTTTACTGCTTTACCTTACATGTGCTTAGTATTCACCCTGCATATGTCTAGTCAGACGGGTTAGTCTTGTTGAACCTTAAGCTCACGTTTGCAGTTAACATGTTTTTGCAGATTACACGACTGATGATGGGTTCGACGACGAGGTTCTACCCCCTCAAGGGTTTACAGCCGAGTGGGAGCCCTGCACGATGCCGTAAGTTTGGTGAGTGAGGGTTGCTAGTGCGAAGTTTTCAGGGCATGGATGACTTTGCTTTTTCATAGCTAGTGCCGAGAGTGTAGTTATGATGTATAGGTCACTTTCCTTTTCACTTACTATTGTAAAACTTCCGCTGTGTTTATAAATAAAGACTTGGTATTGTATTTTATTCTCGTTCTTTTATTTATATTGTTGGGTGTCGCATCGCACGACACCACCCCATGAGATCCTTGGATGTCGGGACTCCGGTCCCCACATGATAGCCCTTGAATGTCCGCACCATTGGAGATCCTACTGTTTTCTAGTTGCATACTCAGGTCTGGGGTGTTGACACGTGAAGCTCCAGAGCTTCCCTCTACTGGGGGATAGGTCCGGTGCTATTGTACACGTGGCAGTACTGGAGCTTCACTGAGGAGGGAGGTAGGTCCGGCTTTGTAAGACACGTGGCAGCACCAGATCTACCCAAACGAGGGAGGCAGGTTCGGCTCTTCTGGACACGTGGCAGCACCGGAGCCACTCTATAAAGGGAGGCAGATCTTATACTGCGGGATATATATCCCTTTCGGGCGTCTGCCACCTGGACATAGGAACTCCACGACTTTGTTTACGGTACCAAGGGGTACACGGTACGTAGGGTACCAACAGTGGCCCTTGGGCCCACCTTTGGGAGAGGTTATGCTACCGGAGGTAGGGCTATCATCGATTCTCACATTGCTACTCCAAAGTCTTTTCCTGAGCAGTTGAAGTGATGGCACGCAGTATACCATTTCCATGTGGGACTTCTTGATTTGATGAGTGGGATCCTGGTGTGCGGATCTCACGCAATTGAAGATCACCAGTTCCCAATACGAAGTTTGTATTGGTTCCCACCGTAATCTTTGTAGCCCTGTTAGGCTGTCGCCCTTGGCCTTCCAAATTCCCATCATGGCACTGATTCGACTGGTGCAACTTTTTAACAAAGTGAACTCAGGCCCCCTTGTCATTGACGAGGTTATTCGTGATTCAGTTCCGGATGTAGTTTCCATCCAAGCGTTGTGGAGGCTGGCTAAAGGGAGAAAGTTTGCACGGGAGAGAACTCCTTACACTTTCATTTGATATTGCGCTTAGAGCTCTTCGCCCTTGCAACACTTTTTTCACTTCTGCTCCACTTTGTGCCGATGGAGTTAGGGCTTCCTCGCAGCAGGACCAAGAACAACAATGAGTTGTTGAGAATTTTCACCTATATGGGGCGGTCGAGTGATTCCTTCTCGAACTCGATCCGCTTCGGCAAGCTCCCCTTCAAGAAGGAAAGCGCCTGCGAGATCGTGTACTTCTAGGTGTTCACCATGGTAGGGCTCATCCTGCTATTCTCCAGCTTCTTATTGGTGTTTTTGGACTTCTACGGGTTGCAGCTCCACCACCTTGGCCCCCACTCCTTGCTGGTGGTGTTTTTCATCCATTTTTGCGAGATGTGGGTGGGTGTGCCACCCTGCGTCGAGCTCTTCCGACCTTCTTCATGGTCCACACAACTGGGAAAAGGAACGAGTTCCTTGGCTTCTACTACTTCGTGAAGCGCAAGAATTCACCCTTCAAGTACTTGTAGACATTTCCTTCTAGGAAGTGGGATGGTTGGAAGAAGGATTGGGTGATCGTCAGGGTGGATCGCCATGACAGGCTGGAGCTGCCTGACGGCCTTCCCACCATCAATATCGACATCTAGGAGGAGCTCCCGAAGCTGGTGGAAGAGTAAAATCTGATCTTGACAAGGATCCGGAGTTGTGTGGAAGGAGGGGTGACCCCTCTAATTGTGATTGCAAACTTCCTCACCATCTGTTGGGCTCTGCTGAAGAAGAGGGAATGGCCTGCATGGGCAATCAATAGATAAATGGACCCATACCAGATTGATGTTGGCCTTGGGTCAAATTTGGATGAAAAGGTTTTGAAGATTCATCTCCAAAAGTTGCACCATGGAGCTATCAACCCCGATGACCTAACCCCTCCAGCGAAGTTCCTACCCCTGAACATGGTTCTGGAGTTCAGGAGGGAGTTGCACAAGAAGATGTCGCTTCTTGACGACTTAGGAATTGTTGATAGACGCAGGAACATTCCGCCAGCAAGGATTTCTATCCCTGGAGCTTCAGAGGGCACAACACCAACAGAACCAAGCCAGAAGAAACCAAACTTGAGTTGGAGTAAAGGCAAAGAGCCCGTCGAAACCTTTATCCAGAAGAGAAAACTGGTGCGGTCTGACGGTAGCTACGTCAGATTGAGTTCAATGCAGACAGTGCCTCCGCCTCTGCCAAGCATCAAGTCTATGTTGGTTGTGCCTTCAGCATTGGCATGTCCAGCTCCGACGACAGGATCATCTTCAAATCCAGCACATGCGTTGGGTGCTAGTTCTGGCAAGTCGACTCCAGTTCTGGTGCCATCGGCCGGCTCTGGGTCTAGAGTCCCTTCTCCACAGAGGGAGATCCCGGTTGAGGCAACGCCAGTAGCTGCTACAAGCTCTGAGATGAAGACCGGAGCTTCTACCTCACTGGCGACAGTGGGTTCTAGCTCCAATCGTCCAAAAAAAAAAAGATCCTTGCCGACTGGAGCGGCAATGTCCCTTGGTAAGGGTCGGCTCTTTAGTTTCTGTCTTGATTTTCTTTTTTGCTTTTTATTGAATTCTCTATTTCTATTTCTAGAGTGTCATGAAAAGGAATTGTTGCTCCGGTGCCAACTGCAGCCTCAGAGACTGCGCCATCTCAAGCTCCCACTACAGCTCCGGCCCCTGCTCCTATGGTTGTGGTGGACGACACGACAGCTCCAGCACGGGCTGTTGTGGATACGACTTCGGCGCCGACAACCGAAGAGCTTGTGGTTGCGCCAGACCATGAGGAAGAAAGGCTTGAGCAAGCTCCAGCAGTCTTGGAGCCAGCTGCAGAGGTTCCAACATCAAAGCTGGAAATCAATGAAGCTCCAACAGAAGTCTCGACACTAGCTCCAGAGGCGGCAACACCGGAGGTGACCATGCCCGATCCTGCATAAGAGAATTTGGCTGTGGGACCTTCCACTTCTTCGTTGATGGCTGAAGATTTGGAGGCGAGACCCTCTTCATTAGTGTCGGAGGTTGATGAACTTCCCGAGATCAGCTGT
Organism: Tuctoria greenei; assembly: GCA_036927565.1. Classification (NCBI taxonomy): domain Eukaryota; kingdom Viridiplantae; phylum Streptophyta; class Magnoliopsida; order Poales; family Poaceae; genus Tuctoria; species Tuctoria greenei. The sequence goes on along the minus strand of JAYESD010000003.1, from coordinate 104,084,708 downwards.
TGGAGTCTATGCTTGTGCCCTGGGCTCCAACGACTATTCCGGGAGACATGGAGGAACCAGAGGATGGACCTCCAGCAGGCCCGGAGTCAATCCCTCTGGCAATGCCTGCTCCAGCCTTCGAGAGGTCTAGCTCGCCTTCGACTACGAACGTAAGTCTCTTGAAGAAGTTAGCCCCATGCTGATGCATTGGCGCCAAAAGTTGTACTTCAAGACGAAGCTAACGCAGTACTGGCTGGCGGACCAAAAGGAGTGGGTGGCGCCGGAGAAGGCCCGCCAGTCGCGCCTAAACAAGGTGCTGGATGAACGAGAGGCTGCTATAAAGGCCCTCAACAAGAAGAACCAGGAAATCTACAAGCACACTCAGAGGGCCCGTGAAATGGCCGACAGCCGCTCGAAGAGTCTTGAAGCTTTGAGGGAAGATCTCCACAAGCGTCAGGATGAACTTGACAATAAGGAGGAAAAACTCCAGGAGAAAGAAGATAAGATCCAACAGAGGGAAGATGGACTCTCAGAAGATGGCACGCGGCAAGCAGGACTTGGCTGACCGTGTGCAAGAATTCAAGTCCTGGTGCGAACAAGAGAAGCACCGATTGTGGCTGGCAGGAGAAGGAGTCAGCAAAAGACACTGCAAGGATTCCGGATTTTTGCAACGAAAAATTCATCGCAATAGGTTATTTTTCATTGCAATAGGTCGCTGTTGCAACGAAAAAGAGTGTGGCGATAGTTTTTATGAGTCGTCGTAATAATTCCCGCGGCGATAGGTTATTTGCGACGCCTTGGCATCTATGGCAAATAGTATGGTATTGCAACGATTTTACATCACTGGCAAATAGGACGCTGTTGCAACGTTTTCATGTATTGCGACGATTTAACGTATCGCAACGAATTATACGGTATTGCAATGGGTTCACGATCGTGGCAAATAGTACGGTATTGCAATGATTTCATATTCGTGGCAAATAGTAAGTTGTTACAACGATTTAGCGTATTGAGACGATTTAACTTATTGCAACAAATAGCATGGTATTGCAACAATTTCACATTTGTGGTAATTGTATGTGGTTGCAACGATTTCACAGGCGTGGCAATAGTACGGTATTGTAACGATTTCACATTCGTGGCAAATAGTATGTTATTGCAATGGTTTAGCGTATTGCGACGATTTAACGTATTGCAACGAATAGCATTGTATTGCAACGATTTCGCATTCGTGGTAATAGTATGTGATTGCAATGATTTTCACATTCGTGGCAAATACTATAGTATTGCAATGATTTTCACGGTTGTGGCAAATAGTAACATATTGCAACGAGTTATGGTGTAGCGACGATTTACCATATTGTAACGAATATCACGGTATTGCAACGATTTCACATTCGTGCCAAATAGTATGGTACTGCAATGATGTCACAGCCGTGGCAAATAGTATGATACTGCGACGGTTTAACGTCCGTGGCAAATAGTAGGTTATTACAATAAGTCAACAAATGTGGCGAATAGTACCGTATTGCAACGATTTCAGATCCATTGGAACCAGTCTGGTACTGCAACGATTTCGTATATGTGGCAAATAGTTGGGTATTGCAACGGTTCCACAAATGTGGCGAATAGTATCGTATTGCAACAATTTCAGATCCGTTGGAACTAGTATGGTATCGCAACGATTTCGCATCCGTGGCGAATAGTTTGTTATTGCAACGATTTCTTATCTGTGGCAATAGTGTTTTAATGCAACATTTTTTGAGTTGTTGCCAAATGTTTATACTGCAACGTTTTGTCATTCTATTGACACGTTTTATCATCGATATTGGCAATAGCTTCCTATTGCGAAAATTTATCATTCATGACAAGAAATTTGTAATGCCTAGTTTTATAATTAGCGGCAGTAGAACCTGAATGCACCAGGTTTGAAAATTAGTGGCAACGGAATCACGAGTTTACCAATAAACATCCATCAATTGATATTACAACACGCATAACAACACTCAACGATTACTAAAGCGACGTGTTTGCATGCTAACAGTTTTTCTAAGCTGACCGGGACTAATTGTTGGAGCAAGTGGCTTTTGGCGGTTCCTTTGGTTGACCTTCTATGGAGTGGTCGCCATCATCATTTTGTGCATTTTAGCCATTGAGGCGCACATGTCCTGCATTTTCTTAGTTGTCTATTCATGATCAGCTGCTATCTAACCATGTAAGTTCTGGACTTGAACGATTAACTCTTCATTCTTATGGTTTATGCAGTCCATCTGGGTGTTTAAGCTATCATTTCTTCCTTCCAACTCCTGCACGGTTTCATTGAGGCCTGCATTTCTATCTTCTAAGTTTCAAACTTGGTCGTTGAGGTGTTCAGACATCTGGATACGCATACATTCACGTTTGGGACCAGTTGGGTTAGCCATATAACCACGCCCCCGAACTTGTGATCCTGCACAACCGATTGAGGATCTATAACAACCCTGGAAGATGTGGTTTGTCTCCTCATTTGGAATTGGGCCTCCCTGCTCAGCTTCCATGTCGTCCACTTGGACACGTGCCTGGATATATATATACGAAAAGAAAAGTCACACATAATTTGCAAATATTTATTTAATTGGGGATTGTTTGAAGTGTTACTCACATGTATAGTTTCTGCCAGCTTGTTTGCCCAGTTACTGTTCTCCAACAAATGGCTTGCCTCCCACAGTTGTATGTCATCGGGTTCTTCTCCGTTCTCTGGGTCTCGCTACATAAAATACAAGTAAACTTCAACATGTTGGTATACATATTGTTTGCAGTACAAAGTAAAAGCGTGATTTATTTTTCATACCTTCTCATAACTAAGTTGGGCATAGCATTTGGAGCCAATCAAGTGACACGCCTTTTGTCTTCTTCGATTTTGAGAATTGGTCTTGTTTATTGACTGCAATAACTTTAAGAATTAATTCCATGAATGAAAGTAAATGAAATATTTTTTGTATGATGCGAAGTTATTAAAAAGTTAGTTGACCTTGAATCGCTCAGAACCAAAATATTCTATTAGGTGCAACCACTCGGGCGCTGTTACGTCAGCAGGCTGGTTTCGTATACGTTCCTCATCGGTACAATAACTCTTATAGGTGGCATGCAAAGTCGAGCGCCACCCCTTGTAGTGCTCACCAGTAATTTTCAAAAAAAAAATTGCGCTCTGCGGTGTGTCCTCCATGTCCCAGGAATCTTGTACATTGTATAACAAGTTGTTGTAAATGTACAGGATGGAGATTTCAAGAAATAAAATATGTGTGTGGGGGTGTGACAACACTAACCAGAATGTCTCGTACTATATCTATCTTGTTACTATGTCCAACCTCTGCTCACTTCCTTGCACCGCTGAGGGATGCATGTCTTTTTGTAAACATAACCACATCATCGACAAAATGTCGTTGATTAATACCAACTGCAGCACCCAACCTAGCGGAGAATTGAATTGGTAGTTTCACATGCTCTGTTCTACTAACTTGAGATGCATAGCGTATTCTGGCAACCTTAAGTCCTTTGGCCACAATTCTTCCTAGCTTCCTTCCTTCTGTTACATTGATTCAAACGGTAAACGATTAAAGCAAATTACTGCCTGAACAAGTTTAGTATCATGTACAAATAGTGTGAAAAGAAGAAAAGTCTGATGTTCATACCATCTTCAAGACGAGTGCGGCAAATACGAGCGTGGGACGACCGCGTCGTGCCAGCACCATTTTGTTCTGTAGTACTCCCTCCTGGTTTATATTAATTGTCGTATCAGACCAACAAATGAATGAAAAATGAACTACTACAGTAGTTAGGACTGTCCGAACGACAACTATTTTGATGGGGGGGGGGTTACATTATTGACATCTTTGTTGTTGTTCATGCCCTAAAATGAGCCTTCAGGTACACATGTCAATGGCGGTACGCACTCGTAGTACTGCAGAGGATTTTCAGTCCATGAGCAAAGCAGGCAATATTGTGAGGGAGCATGCAGCTGGCAATGCTAGACTAGACAAAGATAGGGTTCGCCTGTTCGGTCTGACTGACATCAGCCGGAGCGCGTCTCGAAGAGAACTACTAGTTGCAAGGCAAGTAATCAATGCCAGCGGTAGCAGGTGGTGAATGAGAGATAGATAAGGAAGACAGCTTGCGGGATTGAAATCCTCCGCAGTACTGCACCTGCATTAGTTGCCACTGACATGTGGGCCCATGAGACATCGGGTCTACTTGTCAGTGGCGGCTACTACAGGTGCAGTACTGCATAGTGCCAGCTTGCGACGCTCAACAAAGTGAGGGTTCGGTCTCACCGAAACTCTCAAGGAGGATTGGTGGCAGGGCGAGTAATGGCCAGAGATTTGCGGGCGGCGGGGTAATCATGGCACACGAAGGATGGGACGTGGCGATGGGCGAGGGAGACGCGTCGGGGAGGACACTAAAGTGACCAGCAGCAGGGCATGGGCGCAAGTGCCAGCCAGAGTGGCTGGAGGCGAGAGAGCACAACGTGGAGGCATAAAAAAATCATGCCATCACAAAGGTTGATAAACTGTTAACTATAAAGACTAAATACTAAGAAAGTAGAATCGCAAGGCATGCTAAAACAATTAGTAGAGCCTAGGAAAGAATGCAAATGACCATGATACACCCATCATCAATACATCTAAAGGATAGAACGTAGTCTCTCAAAATGCTCCAAATTCAATGCCAAAGGAGTAAAAAACTAACACGCTCTACCAAAACAAATAGCACGGTAGAGAGGCAGGTAGTAATGTGATGTGATATGGGTAGATGGAAGCTACTACCGAGGATAGAGTTGGAGTGGGACATTTTTTAAGCTCCAAAAGTAATGTTACGCTGGGGCGGAAGGAGTATTTCTGGTTTGTATATCTATACCTGATGTTGGTTCATGCATCGTAGTACCAGGGAGTGAAGAACTTCAGGGTTCCTGAACATCATGTGCTGCAATATTCTCTGCGTACCATGCAAACGATTTAATGTTGTCTAAATTTGTTTAATTTTGATAGTAAACACATTTATAGTTATACCAAGTGCTTGTTGGCCACCATGAATGCTTGTAGACGACATCACGGTTTGATGTCTTATTCCTAATGTAAAGAGCATTGCAATAGTCATTCCAAATAATAGTGATAACGTCAGATTACATGACCGCGTAGATTTTGGATCGGACAGTGTGCTTTCTATAAACTGCAGTGTTTCTTACTAATGGAGGAATTAGAAAAAAAAAGAATAGAAAAAAAACGTACGATCCGAGAAAGCCACAAGAAAAAAGTGTAAAAACCATGGGAACTAAAAATCATAGGAATACAAATTTGTAAAATAGGAATAAGAGTACAACATTTGGAGTGGTTGATCAAATAACTCGTGCGTCATTTACTTCTAAATCCAGAAATTACATACTACTACCTCTGGTTTTTAGTATTTGTTATTCCTGACCAGGAATTGAACTAGAAATACACTACCTTAATAAGCTGTCGGAGCAACATTTATTTAGGGACAGATGTAGTGTATATATATATATATATATAAATTTGTGAAATAGAAGACCACATTTCTTCTTTGTTAATTTATTTAATCTTCATATATCAGGATGGATCGTGTATAACTTAACTAGGCCAAAACTGCATGGATCGTGTAGAACCAAGCCAATATAGCTCTATAAAAAGACGGCATGAATCGTGTAGTTTACCTAGCACAAAACTGGAGTCCGGGATGCGATGTCGCAGGGAGTTGTCGGCGACGAAGAGGTTCGATATAGCCCGTCAAACTTTGTCGCCCGGCGCTGTACCCAGGAGTCAACACCACCAAGAGCTTTGATGCGTCACTGCTAGATCCATGGGGGAAAAATTGTAAAAACCGTGGGAAATAAAAACACGAGAATTTCTTAGGAATACAAGTATGGAACACAGGACAGAGAGACAACACATTTGGAGTACTGCGAGATCACTGGAAGGGCGGGGCAGCAGTGTGTCGGGAATGAAGGCCAGTGTTTCCATTTATACTCATCGTGGCTAAAATAGGGTTACAATAATAGGCGGGACTGAAATTGGAGGCGCTTGTAGTGAAAATTGAATTGTCAAAATCTCAAATGTGGCGCGCCAAGTAGAACGATAAAATTTTCGCGGAAGTGGAGAATTTGACGCAAGTCATGCCCTTGTGCACGCATCCAATTGTGATTAATTACATCTCATGTCGCGTCAATTCCTGCACATGGTGCATGCAGCTAGAGGGGTAGACTTCGTCTTAGGACAACTTGCTCGCTTCTTAATTCATCTTTGTTGCCATGCATGGAGATCGAAAATCTAAAAGCAGTCATCTGCTAGCGAGTGGGACATTCCAAAAAAATACGAAAAAAAATATGAATCGCCAAATGTATATGTGCTAATGCAAACGATATGCAAATACAGCCAAGTCCATGAAAGGACGATGGTAAACAATCAGCATTTTGTAACATTAATCACAATGAAATGATAACATGTAGTATATACTACTACATACTAAAAATACATTTTCCCATGCGTCGACTACAAATGAAAAAAATTGAGTGAAAGAACACAGAAGAGGAGAAACGCGGCCTCAACCACGGTCTCAATGGAGTTTCAACCAAGAGTCATCGATTGTCGCAACACAACGTATTCTTGGCTAGACATTGAACAACAGTTATCTCGCCCCTTTTTCAGAAAGGAGTTGTTTTTCGATACTGCATAGGACGCATTATTCATGAACAGAAAAGACATTTATCATTAAAATAGAAACAACACATATATTACAAACAAGAACTACGAAAGCACTTAGAAAACAAGAAAAAGAAAAACTACAAATACTACTCTACTCGGAGTCTGAGGAGATCTCCACCTCCTTCTTTGCTGTCGCCGCCTCCTCCCCCGTCGCTACTGTCGCCGCTGCCTCCTCCGCCGCTGCCGCCGCCGCCTCCTCCACTGCCACCGTTGCTGCTGCCTCCTCCGGCAATTGAGTCTGAAGCTTACGGGCGACGGTCCGCAGAAGATGCTGGCGGCCCTCCACCCCAGCCACCTCCCAGATCATCTCGTAGAGACGTTGAGACGACCGGCCACAAACCCTAACCCGAAGCAGTAGTGGCTCGTGGTGTACATGCTGGTGCAGACGAGAAGTTTCCCAAGACCCAGACGGTCACACGAGTGAGATGTATCAGAAAATACATCCCGCGCCAATTTGTCGAGCTTTTTTGCTCGCCCGGCGCTGGCGGAAAGGTGCTCGGTGGCCTCCTTCAGGCGCCGATCGAGTTCATCGAAGCGGTGTTCGACGAGGCGGATAGTCTTCTGAACCTAAATTGGATGAGGAGGTGCAGGCGCCGCGGGCAGAGAAGGGGACGGAGGAGGTACGGGCGCCGCCTCCAGTTCCACCGGCATTGGTTGCGACGGAAACGGAGAAGAAGGAAGTTCGGAGGACGTCGACCACCTGGAGTGCTTCGGTGCGGGGCTACCCATTTGTGCGGCGACGCAGGTGCGGAGAAAGAGCAAGAGGTGGTCGGTGATGGTGCCGCGGTGAGGGAAGAGAAGTTTGGAGGCTACGATCAATGGAGATGGAGTGGTGCGGCGGAGACGCAAGAGGACGGGTGTGCCTTTATAGCAGGTCCTCGTCGACCATCCGCACCAGCGTACTCTAAAGCATACTTTATACACTATTCTCCTTCAGCTTTTACACTACGTACTCTAAATTACACTGTGAAATAGTGTATCCAGTATGCTTCACAGTACGCCACTGCAGATGGTCCGCGCGAGTGGAGATGATCAGACGCTTCGAAAATTGCGCTTCCGAATTAATCCAAACTGTGGTTGGCTTCCTCTAAGTTGTCGCTTCACAAGCAGTTTTTAAAATTGACATGCAAAGGGTCCAGAGTATGCAGTGGCCCACCTGGCATACTTTGTAGGTCCGTCCAGCGGTGTTTCAGTTTTTTAGTTCCAGTTTTTAATTTTGACACGCAAAGGGCCCACCGGCCCAAGGTATATGCAATGTTCCAGTTTTTTTCAGTTTGTCACGTAAAAGACCTCGATCATGTTTCATGACGTTACGTGACATACCAAATTCATGCATTCATTAACAAACACACACACACACGCACATATATATATATATATATATATATATATATATATATATATATATATATATATATATATATATATCACAAACCCTCGTTCATGTTTTCTCAGTTTGACATGCAAAAGACCTCGATCATGCATGTTTGATGACGTTAGGTGTTTTCTAATTTTGTTGAAAGATCATTATATTTGAGACTCATTGATCATGTTTGGGGTGTAGCAAGCATGCATGGACAAGTAACATATGCACTTGAAAACCTCGCGACGATCATGTTTGATAACAACATTATTACGTGTGCATGGACAACTATAATATGCATGTGAGAGAGACGTCGATGGCCATATGTACTCCCCCCGTCTCCATGAACTTGTCGCTTTGTCGTAGTTCATTTTTTAACTACAAAAGCCGCATCAGAAGAGCTTGTTTATTGGCTCATGGACAAGGAAAATTCTTTGTACGTAGTACAAAAAGTATAAGTTGGTCGGCGTTGCCGTTCGTACGCGAAGGATGCGGCCAGGTAGTTGCTCTTGCAGGTGTATGGTAATTGTGTAAGTGTTTGGTCAGGTCATGTGGTTAGTCCACGATGCACCCTAAACCCGGTGTTGAGGCCGTGTATTTGTCATTTGTGCGTACACTCTAGTGACATGTGACAAAGTGCTCAGTCATCAATTGTGTTTGGTTTGACGTCGAAGTTGGATTGTAGATAGATCATCCATTTCTTTATGTCTTGGATCATTCAAATTAACGTTTGGTTGGATGGACTGGACAATCAAATTTTTGTTGGTAGGTTGGATGAAACTTGATTGGATTATTGAATCATCAAAGTTGATAATTTCATAATATTAATTGTTTATATGCTAATTATCATATTACTAGTATATTAATGTTAATATCATAATTGTAATTATTAATCAACAATAAACAAGGTAATTATCACTAATTACATTGCTAAGAAGCATAATTAGATAAGGTGGATGGACTCACATCCAACCAAATATCTTGGACCATCTCATCCAGCATCTACGAGGAATATTTTATATTCCTCAAACCTGGATCACCCATCTGACCGTGAAACAAATAACACATGACTGGATCGTCCAATTAATCCAAGTCAATTCAATACAAGACAAGCAACCAAACACAGATCTTTTTGGCCGCGTCATACGTGCTCGTGCGCATGATGATAGATCGTGTACGCCGAGCGTCGAGTTATTCAAATCCCTGAGCAAAGTTCGGACGTGGAGTTCGTGTGCCCATGCGCGCTGCAAGATTCGGTGCGTTCGTGTACGTGGCAATCATCACGGCAGGGTGGTACAGTCGCGGGAACCGTGTGGTGCGCCCTTGGCTGTAATATTTGGAGCGTGAACGTACGTGACAACCATCTGGGCAGGGTCGCACAGAGACGGCTGTGCGGAAGGGCCGCGGAGAATTCGATTTCCGCACCAAGGGGTTAAGAGATAAGACCATCTGATTCGCAGGTCAGTAATGGTGTTTGGGAACACAGTATTTTTTGGTGTTTTAGAGCAATTAGCAATACCGTGGTATTTGAGATTACTATGGTATTTTTTACAGAATGGTGTTTGTCAACCAAACAGTCCTATGTATTGCAAAATCGTGGTATTACAAAACTGTTTTATTGAAATATTTTGGTATTGCCATGTCATTTTAAAAATTGTGGTTTCCAAAACTTTACAGTGAACCACTGCGGATGGTCATAAAGGCAGGCCCGGCTCTGGGCCTAGGCAGGCGAAAATAAATTTTCTGCGGCCCTGCCGCACAACGTCACGCGTGCGCCCCCGCTCCGCATGTCATCCCATGGAAATCCCGTTGAGATCCTTTGCTTCGCGCTGGGTTTGTTGACTGGACACCGAAGGATGGAAATCTCGCGTGTCCCGCTCCCACGATTATGTGATTTTGATCAAACGGCGTGCGAGGCGGGGGCGCACGCGCGATGCTGTGCGGCAGGGTGGCAGAAAATTTGTAGGCTACTGCCTAGAGCCAGGCCGGTGGGTGGGGTTGGTGGGGCGGGCACGATGACAGCTGGTAAAGAGAAAAGAAATAAAATTAATTAGTGTGTAGCTTTTTATTTTTGTAATTTTTTGAAATATAATGCTACTACGTACGTTCTACTAATGTGTTTAATACAGTATTTATTAGATACATGATAATATTACTAATGTGTTAATTTTCCATATGCGATGTTTTTCGATAATAGGAGGAGTTTTTCGTTAGTGCATGTACTGTAGGACATATTGTTCATGAACATAAAATAAAAGACATTTTTCATTAACTTAAAAACAACACATATATTACAAACAAGAAAAAACACATAGAAAACAAAAGAAAAAACAACTACTCATCCTACTCTACTCGGAGGAGGACATGTCCACCTCCGCCGCCGCCACCGCCTCCGTCGGCGGCGCCTCCGCATCCGCCGCCGGCGCCTCCACCTCTGCCGCAACCACCGGTGGAGCATCCTCCAACACCAGATTGAACTTCTTTCGACTGACAGCCTTCACGAGTTGCTCACGAAATTCCACCCCGGCCTCCTCACCGATCGTCTCGTAGAGGCAGTCGAGACGAGCGGCAACAAAGCCTAACCCGAAGATCTAGTAGCTGGCGGAGTCCATGCTGGCGTGGTGGGGAAGGATACCAAGTACCAGTCGGTGACAGGAGTGAGATGTATTGTGAAATACATCCTGCGCCATTTTGTCGAGCGCTTTTGCTTCCACGTCGGCAGCGAACAGGCTGCTGGTGACCTCCTTAAGTTGCCGACGAGTTTTTCGATGCTTTCCTCAATGAGGCAGATAGTCTCATCATAGTCGGATGGAAGAGGTGCGGGAGCCGCGGGCGGAGACGGGAGTGGAGGAGGTGCAGGCGCCGCCTCCAGTTCCACCGGCCTTGGCGGCGACGGAAATGGAGAAGGAGGTTCAGAGGACGTCGATGACCTGGAGCGCTTCGGTGCAGGGCTACCCATTTGTGCAGCGACGGAGGTGCAAACAAAGAGAGAGAGGTGGTCGACGGTGGTGCGGCGGAGAAGGAAGAGGAGAAGTTTGGAGGCTAAAATCGATCGAGAGGTGCGGCGGAGAAGAAGAAGACGGTGTGCCTTTATAGCGGGTCATCGTCCAAGCGCGTGCGTGGAGATGATCGGACGCTTCAAAAATTGTGCTTTTGAATCGACGGTCAGAGTTACTCCAAACCGCAGTTCGCCTCCTCTCGGTTATAGCAACGGCTCAACACGTCCCATCAGCCAGTTTTTTTAATTTGACACACAAAGGAGCGGAGATTGACGTGAACGTGTGTGGCAATCGATCGAGAGTCCATATCTTTCTTTATTAAGGATCCGACCATTGACGACGGAGAGTCCATATCGAACTGATAATTGTCGTGATCATGGATGATGGTGGACATGTGAAAGAGACTCGCGATCAAGCATGTTTGGTCACGTGTTGAGGATTTTTGTGCTCCCTTGTTGAGGAACATGTTAATTGGATGACGTTGAGGATCGGATGTGGCTGACGTTGAGGATCGGATGTGGTGTACATGTTTTCACAAGTGTGTTCATTTGTTCCTAAAATCAGAACACGTAGCGGCTAGCGCCTACGCCTATCATGTCTTCAAAAGACGAGTACAGCGATACATAATGGCAGCATGCGATCGATTAATTTGATGAACCACGTACGTACGTAGTGAGAGTTGTGTGTTTATTAGACGATGGTAGTCCACATTCTATCCTCATACCGTCGAGGGAACATCCTTGTGTCAAATTTGTTATCTCTATTGATGATAGGATAATATTCTTCATTAGTGTGGTAGTTAAACAACTGCCGTATAGGTTGAGAGCATACACACATGCATGACGGTAGAGAATATGATAAATATAGAAATATATATACATGGTAGGAAATATTATTCTATTCTTGGAGTACATGTTTGGGACATAGCATGCATATGTACGTCTAACATCCATGTGAAGGACCTCGATCATGTTTGTTGACGTTACGTGTTCTCTTTTTTGTTGAGAGATCGTCATGTTTGAGGCTCGTTGATCATGTTTGGAGCGTAGTTTGCATGGAAAACTAACATGCATGTGAAAGACCTCGATGCATGTAAAAATAACATGCATGTTTTTAAAAGCAAGATATAGTGTTTCCTCAAAAAAATAATTTTATGAGAGATTGGGCGCACAAGCACAAAAGCTAGAACTTGAGCGATGCACCTACGAATTCCATATGCCGGGATGATTGACGGCAGTCGATCTGCAAACTCGGTGGTAAGATCAGTAGTCGCCGGAGAGTAGCTTGCTGTCGACCTCGAAGGAGACGAAGGTGTCGATGCACGCATAGCTGATCTACTCGCTGGAGAGATTGTACGCGTCCCAGATGCTCGTCCTCACCCTGTAAGGCTTCTCCATGCCGGCGCCCATCACGGCGCTTGCAATGTCCTTTAGCCCCTCGCGGCGAAGGCTCGGGCGATCCATCTCCTCTGCCGCGAGCTCGGCCAGGTCCACCGTTTTGGCCACCTTCAGCTGCCAGTCCTTCCAAAGTCTGTCGGCGTCACCCTCCACGCCGACGCCGACGAAGCGGTAGTCGGAATTGCTGAGGAAATCTTCAAGCTCATTAGGGAAGTAGTCAGCGTGGATGACCTGGAAGATGAGGTAGCGGTGGCCGACGTAGAGCTGCAGAACGGCGACGGGGTTCTGGTCAGCGGAGTAGCTGGGGCGCCACTCGATGTTGAGCCCGACGACGAGCTTGTGAAGGCGCTAACGGTGGACGGAGAGGACCTCATCGAGCCAGTCCTCCACGGCCTTGTCGGAGGACGTCACGGTGGTGGTGATCACGTCTTCCTCGAATGTCACGTTGTACACTTGAGTCTCCGCCATTGGGTCTCTCTCCTTGTCATCCCTACGGTTGCCGTCTGCGGTGGCGCAGTGCAACTTCTCTCTTGTGCAAAACCTTCGTCTACACCTTTAGTTTGGATTTTAATTAGAAACGGGCCTGGATATATAACTGATGCAGTTATCATATGAGCGAAGGAGTTTCTGAATTTTATGGGCCCGAGCCCAGAGTAAAGAGAGTAATGAAGATTTTTGAATCTTATATACTCTTTCTAATTTTAAATTCTTATCGTTATGACCACAAGTTGCATTGTCTCAACCTAACACCACGTACAACAACAACAACATTTCTCAGGAGCCCACCCACTGGATATGCTGGGTGGGCCACGGGATACCATGGGTCCAGTCACCAGATAGTAGCTAGTGTGAATACATGCTGGAGAGATCAGCGGAATCGAGAACTGGCCAATGAAGATGGATGTCAGCAGTGTCACGGTTCATGTATCAAAACGCGTGCCATCCTTTTTCTTCTTCTCCTTTTTCTTATTATTTCGTATTATTTTCCACCAATCTTCTAACCCTCCTTTATTTGAAGTTGTACGGTTGGATCAGAATACGTGGCCGGCGTACACTTTATGACACACTAGTGAAAGTAAAACACTCGATACATTTTATGACACACTTGTGAAAGTAAAATACCTGATACATTTTATTATTATGGAAGTCTATAACTAAGACTCAATCTAAATTGGGCAAAAAATTTCGATAACCCTGACTTCTAGTTTGTTTTTGCAAGCCATCTGAATCAAGTCTTTTTTGTCTTCACCCTTTTGCAATGACGCCCACGAGCATCTAATATGGGCTTAAGTTGATACGTACTCCAGAAACTGTTGTTGCGTTTTTTGTGATTTACTAAATGTTTTGCTGTTGATTGCTCATTATGTCGGATTCGTGTTGGGTTTCAACATAGAGAGTGGGCTTCTCCCTGCTGGTCCTGTCAGATAAACTAGGTGATAGTCACTTTCTGGATCTCCAGCTTAGTAGAGTTAGAACAGCAACATTAGAACTATTTTTACGCACCAACGAACAGAAATATAAAGTTCATTAACTTAAGACGATACATTACAAACAAGAAAAAAAGAAAAACACAAACTACAAACAAGAAAAGAAAAACAACACAACTAAGAACAAGAAAAAAACTACTTCTCCTCCACCTCGCTCCACCTACTTCTCCTTCTCCTTCTCCTCCTCCTCCTTGGGCTCCATGCTGGGCAGGGGCGCCTCCCGCGACGGAGACGGGAAGCCCAATTTCCTGGACGTCTCCGCCACCAGGTTGTCACAGCCAGCGACGCCGAGCTCGTCCGCCAGCGTATCCCAGAGGACGTCGAGGCGACCGGCCAAGTGCATCATGCTGAAGACGTAGTGGCCTGTGGTCCCCATTGCAGCATACTCTAGAAGGGGACCAAGCCCAAGGCGACGCATGGAGAGGCCACTCCTTCTCTGGGGGGGGGGGGGGTCCGATCAGGGACGCTTCCCCTTGGCATCCTTCAGTGCGCTTGGCGGCGGCGTTGTCTTGTCAGCCATGGTGTTCTTGGCGCGGTTTTGGGAAGAGAGGAAGAGTGGCTGTGCAGAGAAGACGATGGCGTGCCCGGGTGATCTTATAGCGTAGTAGCAGCCTGGCTGGAATGCTCATCCTCTGCAGTACTGCAGGTGCAGTAGAGGTGGCTGACATGTGGGTCTCACACCCTATAGTGCCCTCATGTCAGCCATCTCTACTGCACCTACAGTACTGCAGGGGATTTGAACCCGCCTGGATGTTCGTCTCTCGACGCGCGCAGTAGTGCTGATGGGACGCGGAGCGATTCCAATTCAATTCAAAGATGCGCATGCGCTGCGCATGTTTAAGGCGCCTCGGTGACTGGCGCGCACGTAAGCTCAGTGCGCCCAATCGCATCAGCTGCCTGTACAAATGGCTACGGCTTGAAGGACCAAACCTTATGCGGCAAACAACAACGTATAATACTTCCTCCGCCTGAACTCAACTATATTTCTGTTTTGGTCGAACTAATTACCTTTGACCAATGATTTATATGGAATTTATTAACTTCAATAATATGTAGTACTAGATTGTATATTATGGAAATATTTTCATGGTGAATCTAAAAGTACATATCTTGTATTGTTAAAACAGATCAAAATTGCGTAAATCTCAAAGATAGATTTGACAAAACCTAAGACTTCCCTTTGAAAAAGTTTTATATTTTACATTAGTTCTACATATGTAATATGCACATAGGATATATCACTTGATAGTTTTGCAAAAAAAACATGGACGAGAAATATGTATATCCCATATGCTACTACTACAGAAATTAGGGGTGGGCAAATAAACCGAGACCGGAACCGAAAAGACCGAAATATCGGGTATCGGGTACTTTTCGGGTAGCAAATATAAATAACTGAAAAATAAATGTCGGGTTTGGGTACCACTCTCAGGTAACTGAAATAACCGAATAGTCGGCCCATCAAATAATAAGTTAAATTATGCGTGCTAAACTATGATCAATTCAAATTTAGATATTTTATTTTCAAGTTGTGATGTGTGAAGTTGTTGGATTTAAACGTTTATTTTTTATTTTTCATTTGTCAATTTATAATAAATTACCTCATGGGATTAAATTTATCAATCATATTAAATTTGTGCAAACATGACATGGATATAATGTATAATTTGGATATATCGGGTTGGACCGAAGAACGAACCGGAATTTTGGCACCCAAAATGTTCGGGTACCTAATATTATTACAACAATTCGGGTAGTGATTTCAAGAAACCGAATTTTGAAAAAGACTGAAATACCCGAACCAAAATATCGGGTAGACCGAATGCACACCCCTAACGTAAATCCATCCGAAATAATTAGCTAGGTTGAGGATGAATGAAGTTGAGCTTGTGAGCTTGATGAGCACCGTCATTGTTTTTAGCAGCGATTAATTTATGGCATCATCAAATCAGGAGTAATTTTTCAAGATCATTTGGGGCCGAAAAATTAGTTAACACGCTATATATGAGGAGAAAGATTAGGATATGCTACCTATTGCTTGTGTTGAATAACCTTGTGCCATGGACAACATATCCGACACTTCATTCTAGTCGCCAGGATCATTCCGCCCCAAGTCATCTGGGGCAGCAGGCGGAGGACCTTGATGATCAGGATAAGGACCAGGCAAGAAATCATTGGTCAAAGGTAAGTTTGACCAAAGCTAAAAATAGAGTTGAGTTGGGACGGAGGGAGGAGTACTTTTTACAGACTGCTTTGTAGGACCCGCTGCGGGCGATCTCCTGCCTGCTGACAAATCCAGTGGCTAAAGTAGCGTACAGCTGCACTTTAGAAGCCGTAACCCAGTTTGCATCAAAGGAAAGTCACGAGACAGTTTAAAGGAATGGAATCCTCCGGAATGGACAGACATTCATACGAGTTTTGCAAGTATCATTCCAAACGGTGCACTTTAGAAGCCATAACCATCACTACGCGCGTCTCATCATCTTCTCCGCGCGTACTAATAAAGACACACCATCCTCTTCTCCGAACACACACACGCCATTCTCTTCTCCGCGCGTACTCTTCCTCTTCGTCTCCGTCGTGCGCGCCCTCATTGGTTCCCTTTGAAGCCCATGGAGTTCCCCTTGCCGCACAATATTGCGGTCCTGATCGCGGGGTGGGTTGCCGCAACCTCCCCGCAGCCCATGGGTGACCTCTCCAGTCTGCGCGCCACCTGCAAGGCCATGCACGTGGCGTGCCAGGATCGCACGGTGGGCAGGCGCGTGGCGCTGGAGCGGGAGAGCATTTGGAAGTTTAACTGGAGCTACGACCGCCTCGTGGAGCGCCTGGCAATCGTCAGCAACCCTCATGCGTGCTACGTCACCGGGTTCGACCTCGTCTTCCTGCACTGTCGCACGCAGCCGGGCACCCAGTTTCTTGCCCGGGCCGCCGCGAACGGCCACATGGAGGCGGCCTACATCCTCGCCATGCTCCGCTATGACGCCGATCGCGGGGCCTGCAACGCCTTCGAGTATATCTGGCAGGTCGAAGGTGAGGCCCATGTCGGCTACAACGCGACCGGGTCTGTCGCCATGAAGTGGACCAACAAGGAGTGATGCCGGTGTCAGCATGAAGCCATGAATAGTATCGATGGTGTCGTCTGGAGGTTCCTGGGCAGGCCTCATCCAGAAGCGCCGCCGGTGGCGGTGCCAAACATTGATGATGATGCTTGGGGCTGCTCAATAGGGGGGGAACCAGGGAACTGCCCGTTGCGGCAAGCCTACGTGGGAGAAGTGGACAGTCTTCTGTACAGAGAACTGTAGGATTAGGCACGAGCATGACCTGTTCTGCCGTCAGGCATTGTACTCTATGGGTTATATTCCCTCCATTCCCTATTGGATGCACCCCTAGTTCTCCCAACGCCAATTAAAAGAAAACAAAGGGAGTATATAAAATAGACTTGTAGTATATGTGTTTCCCCTATGCCCTCTCGTCTCTGATGAATGTTTCACTTGTTGTGTTTCCCCTATGCGCGCTCGTCTTATGTTTAGCCCCGTTTGCATCAAAGGAAACTCACGAGACAGTTTAAAGAAATGGATTCTTCCGGAAATCAATACATTCAATCATACAGTAGTTTGGACAAAGGAAATCAGTGTTCCCTTCTTTCTGTTCATTGTCTCCACTTTTCATTCCAGTCGTCGCTAATCGACAGAACTAGCTGTTACATAATCCCCAATAAACACAAAATAAAATAATCGGCACATCTAGTCCGTAGCACTTCCCTTGAAGCAGTGGTAATAACTTCTGGCCATGTATAGGAGTAGTGGTAACGATTACACCGCGTATAGGGGCATAGGGCCAGTGGTACGTTGGAGTTCTACCTATCTTTTTCTAACATTTTTCTTGTCCTTTCTTTTATTTTCTCTCTGTTGATTGTCTCCACTTTTCTTTCCAGTCGTCGCTACCTGTTAGTATTGTATACTACTTTACAGACCGCTTTGCAGGCCCTGCTGCGGGTGATCTCCTGGCACCTCTAGCGGCTAAAGTATCATGCAGGCAACTTTACAAGCCACCGGCGGTGTGGAGGGTCATTCATTAACAGAGAATACAGATAGAACAGATAGTTCACTAAGGCTATATTTGGGAGTACTGTATTTCAATACTGAAGTCTTGTAAACCACAGTTTTTTAAAATGACATAGCAATACCAAAGTATTTCAATACCACAATTTTGTAATACAATGGTTTTGCAATACATAGAACTGTTTGGGAGCAAAGTAGCAAGCATCAAGGGCAAGCAAGAAGAGAAAAACTTTGGTTCGGACCAAAGTTTTTTATACACCAAAAATACCGTAGCATAGACAAAACTCTGGTTTTCAATACATAGTTTTTGAGTCAGTTGCCAAACACCATTATGTAAAAAATACCATAGTAATCTCAAATACCACGGTATTGCTCTAAAACTTCAAAAATATCGTGTTCCTAAACATAGCCTAAACAGCAGATAGAAAACAAAATAACAGATGGAACAGACATACAACATTGAGTTCATTATCATAAAACATTACAGCCTCCTACCTATATTACTTGTCGTTAGAACAAGTTTTTTAGTTCATATTTGAACTACAAAACTTGTCCTAATTATTAATCACAAGTACTAATATGGGAAGGATGAAGTACAAAACATGAAAATCAGAATCACGAAACAAGAAAAAATAAAACATCACAAGAACAAGAAGAGAAAAACATCACGACTGGATTAATCAGTGTCAAAAGATTTCCTGTTTTAAGGTTGGGTTGAACTAGAATGTAATAAGATGTTTGGTGCAACCGTGTAATCAACCATCTTCAACCATTGGATCGATCTACATTACGGTTGTTGAATCTTTTTATTTAACCCCCTCCACCAGGTGGAGGGGTGGTGGTGGGGGTGGAAGCCTGGAAGGGGTTTAATGAAAAGATGTAATAACCGTAGGATGTATAGATCCAACAGATGGTCCTTGAACTTTTAAATGGGTCAATTATTTAGTCCATCAACTTCAAAAAACCGTTTCACTTTCATCCTTACTCTGAGTTGGACATCCACATTGGCATGCCACATAAGATAGTTAATGTGTTTTTAATCCTGTTAATTTGTTATAGAAGTTTGTTTTATTTAAATGTTTGAAGTATGCATCATTATATGCATGTAAACTCTTTCTCATGTTGAAGCAAGCAGGCAAGAGTTTAAGAAGCGATTTGAATGGACCCCTTAGTTAGATAGCTGGGAAGTACAACCGTTGGATCAAAACAAAAGGTGGATGCAGCCTTTACTGCATGCATGCAGCAAAATGTCGCTACGTCAGGCGATCCTGGTCCAGGCAGGTATGCTCCGATTCCTGTCCTCCAACTCCATCTAGGCTTCTGATGATGCAGGCGGTTCACCACCAGACTGTAGAAAGGATAAGCACGCACACATGTAACAGTCATTATTGACTGTGTTGGTCTAACATCATTGTTTGACTACGTAGGCCTACGTTTAGTCATTAATGCTAGCTTTTGAATCTATGTAGTGCGAAAGGGTTTTGTTTTGGTTTCACACTACACTAGCTTGCCTATATAAAGTGTATTTGTGTTCCCTGATGAATACACAACAAAAATTCTCCATGCAGAATGAAACTTGCATGCCGCTTTCTTCTGCCGGAGGTTCGAAGGAAACTACTAGTACACGGCTGGACGGGTACACGTACGGTACGGGTGTGCTGGTGTACCTTAACCCCCCGTACCTCATTCATCCCCTGTGGTTATTGGGAAGAGCCTTACAGGTATGCTCTGATTCATGTCCTCTTACTCTATCTCTAGGTTTCCGATGACGCAGGCGGTTCACCACCAGACAAACCAAAAAAGCCTTGGTGTTGAGCGGCCTGCAAGTTTTTTGATGAAAAGCTGACTGCGGCCCACTGACTGCGGCCTGCTGACGCATCCATCTCTAGTTTTTTGATGACACTCCCGCTGACGTGTCATCATCTTATTTGTTGTGAAGGTATGGTAGTTAAACTAAGCATTAATAAAGGGACCAATAACATTTTGACACATCAGCAGGATGACGCATGGGAGGACAGAACGGGAAGGACACGGCTTGTATACTCCCATTCAGTGCTTCCATGCCTGCTCCTACTTAAGTGTCATGATTTTATTGGCCCTTTCATTTATCTAACATAATGCCTGATTTAACTTCAACCAATTATATGATGACACATAAGCGGGAGTACGCATGGTAGAACAAACGGGAGCACCGAAGTTGCATCCGAACGGGAGGCCCCCGCAGTCAGTTTGTCATCATGAAATTTGCATGCCGCTCATCACCGAGGCTTTGCTGGTTTGTCTGGTGGTGAACCGCATGCGTCATTGGAAACCTAGATCTAGATGGAGGACAGGAATCAGAACATACGGGTCTTCCAACCACCACCGGGGACGCACGACGGGAGTTAAGGTACACACCGGCGCACCCGGACCGTACATATGTTCCAGTGAAGATGGAACTCAATAGTCTCACGGTTATGGATAGAAAAAAGGAAGAAGAAAAAGGATGGTGCGCGTTTCAATCTATGAACCGCGAGAGTGCTAACTTCCATTTTAATTGGCCAGTTCCTGAATCCGCTGAGTCATTGTTGTTGTACGTGATGTTTGGTTGAGACAATGCAACTTGTGGTCATAACAATAAGAATTAAAAAGAGGAGTATATCATATTCAAAAATCTTCATTACGCCAGTTCATATGATGGTCGGACACTCTCCAATTCACTTAGATTGAAGTGGAACCACTCCTACCCAAACGAGGAAAGAAAATTTATGGATTCGGTATGCATATCCAAGGCTGTGCATATCGTTCCACATTTGTGACATGTGTCAACATGAACGGACGGATGAAGCAGTTGCATGACTATGACATGTGTGCACATGAACGAACGAGGTCGTATGATGGTCGGACATGACAGGGATAACGCCAAGGAATCGTATCTTCATCATTTGCAATCTATGCACCACCGGGGCCTAGGTTGTGCACTGGTCACCTGGCATATTCCCTAGGTCTGCCCCCGCACGCGGTGTCAGTAACGAATTCGTGCGAGCGATTTTGACAAGCTGTGAATGATTTGTCCCACCTCGGAAAGTTTAGCTCGTTGCAAGGAGAATATAAGGCAACGTGCGCTATTGTAGTCAGATATTCGATTGAAAAAAAAAAAGATGTCGTACAAGACTCCTGCACGCCACGTTTGATTTCAACGGAGCTCGCCCGGTTGAAGTCAAACAGGACGTGTATAAGGCATGTACGGGGCAGATGTTTTTTTATATAAAACTCTGATCCATTTCCGTGTCAAATTAAAAAAACTACTAGTGAAACCGATGGGACACGTCGAGTCGTTGCGACAACCGAGAGGGATGCAAATCGCGGTTTTTTATAAGAATAATTTTTCCCCGCATACGCTGGGCCCTCTGCGTGTCAAATTAAAAATTTATCCTTTTATCAAAAAACATCTCCTTTAACGACGCGCCGAAGAGCAAGTGCATACCGTTCTCAGATGGTGCCACATGTACTTCATTCTCGTGTCTTCAATCGCCGTTCCCTGATCGTGGCACCATCTATATACCATTGGCCCCAATGTAACACTGGCCCAATGCCCTATGCGCAGTGTAACCATTACCACTACTCTTATACCCGGTGTTCGTAACGAATTCGTGCGAGTGATTTTGACAAGCTGTGAACGATTTGTCCCACCTCAGAAAGTTGGGCTCGTTGCAACAAGAATATAAGGCAACGCGCGCTATTGTAGTCGGACATCTAATTAAAAAAATATGTCGTACAAGACTTCTGCGCGCTCCGTTTGACATCGTCCGTTCCGTCAGTCGAAGTCCACCGGAATGTGTAGGAGGCTTGTACGGGGCGGATGTTGTTTAGATAAAGCTATGGGCCCTTTCCGTGTCAAATTAAAAAACTGCCAGTGAAGCCGATGGGACACGTCGAGCCGTTGCGATAACCGAGAGGGATGCAAACCGCGGTCTTTTATAAGCATAATTTTTCCACGCATACGCTGGGCCCTTTCCGTGTCAAATTAAAAATTTCTCCTTTTTATCGAAAAACATCTCCTTTAACGACGCCAAATTTTCCCCTTTGATCGGAATACCACCCCCATTATTGCTACATTAACTTATTTAGATTAGAAATTGCCAGAGTCAGTGACGTGCGCCTGTACATGGGCTCACGCGTCATGGGGACGAACACCAAGCGTTCCAGCGCAGTTTCGGCCCAGGAATACAAAGTGACTCAGCGCAGTTTTAGCCCATGAATAACAAGCGGCCATCACAGTGTTGGGCCTACTCTGATAGCTTCACATACGCTTTGTCCTGGCTGCCTCCCCGATGGACCCTTTGATCCACAACAGCCCCTCTCCCGATTGCACGAAACGCGCCTGGAGGAGCATCCGCCGGCCGCCACGCTCTTGGAAGAGCATCCGCCGACCGCCACGCTCTTGGAGGAGCATCCGCTGGCTGCCACGCTCTTGGAAGAGCATCCGCCGTCCACCGGCGTGGAGGAGCATCCGCTGGACGCCGCACGTGGAGGAGCAACAACGCTAGGTACAATAATTGCTCACATAATGTTATTGTAGATCAATATCCTCTTACGGATACGCTGATTGAATGGTAGGAAGCGATGTCAGAAGATAAGACATGGATGGGAAAAGACAGACGTACGAAGGAGTGGCAGGATGGAATGAAGTCATTTTTAAATTTAGCATTACAGGGCACTTGTGAAGAAGAAACTAAGCCTTGTCCTTGCATGAAATGTTGTAATATTTGCCACGGGAGACGCAAGGAAGTTCATCTTCACTTGCTTCGTAATGGGATGTCATTAGATTATACTTGTTGGGTACACCATGGAGAAAAACGAGTTGAGAAAAATATTGTTGAGCAATCAGCAAATAATAAGGAGATAATTTCTGATGATGCTGCTATGGAAAATATGTTTTCCAGTCTTCTTAGAGGCACAGGTGATCATGGTGGTACTTCAGCAAATGTTGATGATCCAGAAAATGTTATAAACCAACAGGAGCCAACTGGGTGTGCAAAGGCATTCTATGACTTATTAAATGATGCCAAAAAGGAGTTGTATCCAGGTTGTGAGAAGGTGACCCAATTATCCTTCATTGTCAGGTTGTACCAGATATTGTGTTTAAGTGGTTTGAGCAAAAAAAAAAAACGTGTGAGTTGATCCTTGAACTGTTCTCATATGTGCTTCCAGAGGGCCATTGCATTCCTAATACACTTGATAAAGTTCAGAAGGTTGTTCGTGACCTCGGGCTGAGCTACGAAAAGATCGATGCATGTGTCAACGACTGTGTATTATTCCGGAAGGACTATTCTCTGCTGGATCGATGCCCAAAATGTGGTGAATTAAGATGGAAAAATAGTACTGGTGGGGATGCAAGAGAGGCTTTACCTTGTGGAAAAGCCAAGAAGCTTGTAGCATGCAAGATTCTACGATACTTCCCTCTTATTCCCCGTCTTCAAAGGTTTTGTATGGCAGAATCAACGGCATCAAACATGCGCTGGCACAAAGAAGAACGTATTGATGATGGAATATTATGCCATCCTGCAGATTCAAAATCATGGAAGCATTTTGATAGCATTCACCCAAATTTCTCATTTGATCCTCGCAACATAAGACTTGGGCTAGCATTTGATGGTTTCAATCCTTTTGAAGTAATGAATGTTTCTTACAGTACATGGCATGTGATTCTAATCCCTTATAATCTACCACCTTGGTTGTGTATGAAGCAGCCTTATTGGTTGATGTCAATAATAATTCCTTGGCCAAAGTCACCTGGAAACAACATTGATGTGTATTTGCAGCCTTTGATTGATGATCTACTGAAATTATGGTATGATGGTGTTGAAACATATGATAGTTCAAAGAAAGAGACATTTATCATGCGAGCTTCTATATTGTGGACAATAAATGATTTTCCAGCATATGCAATGCTATGTGGATGGAGCACAAAAGGTAGGCTAGCATGTCCATACTGCCATGTAAACACTGACGCCTTGTGGTTGAAGCATGGATGAAAGTATTGTTACATGGGGTCATCGTCGTTTCCTACCTCAGGATCACTGGTGGCATCGGGACAAAGCTTCTTTCAACAACAAAATAGAGAATATAGAGGCTCCAACATCACTCTCTTGTCATGAAGTACTCCAACAATACGAGACTTTTTATGAAGTGAGTTTTGGACAGACAAATAATAAGAGAAAGCGCACTGAGGAAGATAGGTGGCATAGTTGGAAGAAGAAAAGTATATTTTTTTCAGCTCCCGTATTGGAAGACATTGCTAATAAGGCATAACTTGGAAGTCATGCACATTGAGAAAAACATTTGTGATAGCATATTGGAGACATTGCTTAATATGGATGGTAAAATAAAAGATAGTCTACAAGCTCGTTTTGATATGCAGGAAATGGGTATACGGCCAAAGCAACATCCGGTGGGTATGAAAGGGAAGTATGATTGTCCATCAGCATCATATACTTTGCAAAAAGATCAGAAGACCACCTTGTGCAAGTTTTTGGCAGATGAGAAGATGCCCGATGGTTATGCCTCAAACATCAAGAGAAGTGTGGACATAACATCACGTAAGGTATCAGGTCTAAAAACTCATGACTGCCATATTATATTTCAGAAGATCATTCCTATTGCAATATGTGACATATTGCCTGCAAAGGTTGTTGAACCTTTAATTGAGTTTAGGAGATTCTTTTTTGGAATTTGTTCTAAAGAATTGGCGGAACCAGATTTGGATAAAATGATTGAACCATTTCCTGAAACAATTTGTAAGCTTGAGATGTTGCTTCCTCCCGCTTTCTTTGATATCATGGTACATCTTCCAATCCATTTTGGCGAAGAAGCTCGCTTGGGTGGACCTGTTTCTTACAGATGGATGTATTCAATTGAGAGGTACCTTGGTACATTGAAGAGGTATGTACGTAACAGAGCTCACCTAGAGGGTTCTATAGCTGAGGGATATATTGTGGAAGAGTGTATGACTTTTTATAGCCAGTTTTTGGATCACATCAGCACCAAGCTTAATAGGCCAGAACGTCATGAAGCTGAAGCTAGGAATGAACCTTCTCTTGAGTTTAATATATTTACAGAAGTTGATAATTCTAAAAAAGGGTTTAAATGGGGACAACTTACTATGGTGGAACTACATAACATCAGGCATTATATTATTTCTAATGTTGAAGAGGTCGCTCCATGGATCAAGTACGTATAACACTCAGATGTTCTATACTATATATTGGATCATGCTTAGTATAGACGGCTAATTTAATTTTGTACCCTTTTCAGTGAGCATTTTGAAGAGCTGAAAAAGATTCATTCTCGTGATGTTGAAAAACGCCATAGAGATGAGTTTGTTTATTGGTTTCAAAAACGTGTAAGTACATGCAAGTTTTTACTTTGATGAAATATTGAAGAAATATCTGTTCTGAAGTTGGTTTATCGATGACCCCTTTTATACTAATTAATGTGTACAGATTACGACATTACACAAAGAAGGCAAAGTAACAAATTATTTGTATGCATTATCTATAGGACCTGATCGTCGGTCACATTTTTTAGTCGATCATTCATAAATGGCTTCTTCTTTCGAACAGCAGAGGTGGAAAAAGATTTACGGACGCAAAACAGTAGTGTTGTTGTTCGGGATGGTGATCATGAGTGGTATGGAGTAATCAAGAAAATGATTTCTTTTGATTTTAAAAAAATCAAGAGGTTCTGTTATTTGAATGTGAATGGTTTGATCGGCCTCGTTCCGGTCAGAGCCAAAGCAGAGGCTACAAAATGGATCAATACGGAATGATAGATGTTTACACTACTATTTCTCAATTTAAGTATGAGCCTTACATTCTAGCCACCCAAGCAGAACAAGTTTTTTATGTTAGAAGTGTGAAGCAACCTAAATGGGCTACAGTTGTTAAAACGAAGCCACGAAACCTTTTTGCCATGCCCCCTGGAGATAGTGAAAATAATGTCACTGAGACGATGGAGGCTGAGACATTATTTGATGATCGATGACTTACTGATATAAATGAGGATATGACCGCATGGGATAGGAATGACATTGACGGAGCAACGGGTGATGCTTCCGCTCTTTCAAATGAAGATGACGACGACAACGATGACGGCCATGGTGATACATATATCAATGATGGTATTGTACCTACAATATTGGGGGAGGACAGCGAAGATGATGATTTTTTTATATAGGTATTGTGTGAGCTAGTTGTACATGAACTATGTAATGCAACGTTTGTGTTCCGTGGGGATAGATCTTAATGCCACCAACCGGTATTTCATGGCAACAGATCCTAATACAACAATTGTGTTTTGTGGCGATAGTTCCTATCGCCACGAACTTGTGAATCGTGGCATAAGTTCCTAATGCAACGTTTGTGTTTCGTGGCGATAGATCCTAATGCCACGAACTGGTAAATCATGGCAAAAGTTCCTAATACAACGATTGTGTTCCTCGGCGATAGATGCTAACGCCACGAACTATTGAATCGTGGCAACAGGTCCTAATGCAATGATCGCGTTCCGTGGTGATAGATGCTAATGCCACGAACTAGTGAATCGTGGCAACAGATTCTAATGCAACGATCGGGTTCCATGGTGATAGATGCTAACGTTACGAACTATTGAATTGTAGCAACAGATCCTAATGCAACGATCGGGTTCCGTGGCGATAGATGCAAATGCCACGAACTATTGAATCGTGGCAACAGATTCTAATGCAACGATCGGGTTCCGTGGCGATAGATGCTAATGCCACGAACTAGTGAATCGTGGCAATAGATTCGTGGCGATAGATCCTAATGTCACAAACTAGTGAATCGTGGCAACAGATCCTAGTGCAACGATCGTGTTCCGTGGCAATAGATGCTAATGCCACGAACTAGTGAATCGTGGCACCAGATTTGTAACAATAGATCCTAATGCCACGAACTAGTGAATTGTGGCAACAAATCCTAGTGCAACGATCGTGTTCCATGGCGATAGATGCTAATGCCACGAATTAGTGAATCGTGGAAATAGATTAGTGGTGATAGATACTAATGCCACGAACTAGTGAATCGTGGCAACAGATCCTAATGCAACGATCGTGTCCTGTGGCGATAGATGCTAATGCCATGAACTAGTGAATCGTGGCAACAGATTCGTGGTGATAGATCCTAATGCCACGAACTAGTGAATCGTGGCAACAAGTCCTAATGCAACAATCATGCTCCGTGGCGATAGATGCTAATGCCACGAACTAGTGAATCGTGGCAACAGATTTGTTGCAATAGATCCTAATGCCACAAACTAGTGAATCGTGGCAAGAGATCCTAATGCAACGATCGTGTTCCGTGGCAATAGATGCTAATGCCATGAACTAGTGAATCGTGGCAACAGATTCTAATGCAACGATCGGGTTCCGTGGTGATAGATGCTAATGCCACGAACTAGTCAATTGTGGCAAAAGACCAAGCTTACTGCAACGATTTAGTATTCGTTGCAGTACAATCGTTGCAACAGGGCAGAATCCTTGTAGTGAGAGAAAGTGTTGTCTCTACCAGAGAGGATACAGTGAAGGCGAAAGAGAAGGACATTGCGGATAGGCAAGGCCGCATTCACCTCTGAGGGAAGAATATTGTCGACCAGGAGAAGCTGTTGGCTGAACAGATCCAGCATCACGCCAAGGAAGTCGAGCATTTCTTGAAGGAGGGTTTTGTGGTGCTCTCTTCTACAAGGAGGTCGCTAGAAGAGCTCCGAAGTGCGAGAGCAATTGAGTCCCAGCATATCTGGGACTTACTCGGGCGGGCGAATGAAGCTCTGGTACCTTTTGGATTTAGCCCGGTTCAACCAACTGATCCGGAGCCAGAGATGGACAAAGCCCTGGTGGCGCTTAACTCCGCTGGAACAAAGCTAGAAGCTCTGGGAGATGTGGTCGTCGATGAGATCGAGACCGAAGGGAAATCTCTGGCTAGGAACATCGCAGAGTATGTGCTGACATGCTTCTGAAGCTAAGAATCCTTGATGTCGCTAGCTCCAGTGTTCGAGGGACCCATCACCGAAGAGGAGAAAGTTGCCAAGGCCAGCGTCCAAGAAGCCGTCGAGAAAGTTGCTTCATTCTTTGTGAGCAACTCCAGTAGCTAAGACCTTTCTCTTTGTACCTTGACCTTATAAATCTCAAATTTTGAATGAATGAAATCCTTATGAATTCCATTTTTGTCTTCAATACATTGCCCTTTATCCTTGTGGCCCCTGGTAGATGTGTTCAATTGATTGGGGACATCTACCATGAGGAATTTGATAATGTCTCGAAAACTTGATTACTCTGACTCGTAGTCAATATGATAGCTCCGAGGTCCAAGTCTTGTTTCCGAAATCTCCAATAACCCTTCATTACGTTGACGGCGAGCCCCCTAGGAGTTGTCGGAGCTTGTTTGCTTCGACAGCGCCCACTGTCAAAGCATGAAGCGTCGACGGCAGGCCCCCTGGGCTTGTCGGAGCTTAGATGCTTCAACAGCGCCCACTATCAACGCATGAAACGTCAACGACAGGGCCCCTGGGTGTTGTTGGATCTTAGATGCTTCAATTTAGCCCATTGTCAATGCGTAAAACGTCGACGGTGGGCACCCTAGGGTTGTCCTAGCTAGATGCTTCAACGGCGCCCACTATCCATGAGTAAAACATCGATGGTGGGCCCCCTGGGGGTTGTCAGAACTAGATGCTTCAACGGCTCCCACTGTCAACGCATGAAACGTCGACGGCGGGCCCCTTGAGGGTTGTCAGAGCTTAGATGCTTCGACAACGCCCACTGTCAATGCGAAAAACGTCGACGGTGGGCCCCATGGGAGTTGTTGGAGCTAGATGCATCGACGGCGACCACTGTCTATGCGTAAAATGTCAACAGCGGGCCCCCTGGGGATTGTCGAAGCTGGATGCTTCAACAGTACCCACTATCAACGCGTAAAACGTCGATAGCGGGCCCCTTGTGGTTGTTGGAGCTTAAATGCTTCGACGGCGCCCACTATCAACACGTAAAACATTGACGGCGAGGCCCCTAGGGGTTGTCGGAGCTAGATGCTCCAGCGGTGCCCACTGTCAACGCATGAAACGTCGACGGCAGGCCCCCTGGGGGTTGTCAAAGCTTAGATGCTTCGACGATGCCCACTGTCAACGCGTAAAACATCGACGGTGGCCCCTTGGGGATTATTGGAGCTAGATGCTTCGACGACGCCCACTATCAATGAGTAAAACGCAATGACAGGCCCTCTGGGGGTTGTCGAAGCTTAAATGCTTCGACAGCACCCACTTTCAACGCATAAAACATCGACGGTGGGCCCCTTGGGGTAGTCGGAACTTAGTGCTCTGGCAGCATCTACCATCATCATGCAAATTGCTGTTAATTGTTCGTTTTTCAAAGGTGCTCAATGTTCCATGGATTGGGAAGTGGTATCCCATCCTCTGTTGCCAAGCGAACGCATCCAGGACAGGAAACTTTTATTACTCGAAAGGGACCTTCCCAGCTAGGGGAAAGTTTGTTCATCCGTTCGCGAGTAAGTATTCTCCACAGCACCAGATGCCTTCCTCCAACTGCTGGTTACGCAGATACCTTTGGTGATAGTGCTGGAGCGCCTAGCAGTAGCCGCATTTTGGACAGCTGCTTGGCACCTTGCCTTGTAGACGAGGTCTAGGTCTTCACGATGGAGCTGGTTCTGCATGGCTTCGCTGAAAGTTTGGACCCGGAGAGAACCCATGGTGATATCCACAGGAAAGACTGCTTCAGGTCCATACACCAAGAAGAACGGTGTCTCTCCTGTTGCCCGGTTGGGTGTTGTCCGACTCGCCCTCAACACAGATGAAAGCTCTTCTATCAGGTTTGTGCCATGCTTCTTCAATCACTCATAAGTGTGCGTCTTGGGTCCCTTTAGTATTTCTGCATTTGCTCTCTCAGCTTGGCCATTGCTTGTCGAATGAGCTACTCATGCATAGCTGACTTCAATGTCGAGTTCTTCGCAGTACTCTTGGAAAGCTGCACTTGTGAATTGGGTTCTGTTGTCAGTGATGACTCTGTTCGAAACTCCAAATCTACAGGCAATATATTTCAATAATTTGATGATTGATTGCTCGTTGATAGTCACAACTGGAGTTGCTTCTGCCCACTTTGTGCAATTGTCGATGGGGACATATAAGAATTGGTACCCTCCGACGACTTTTGGGAAAGGTCCCAAAATGTCCATCCCCCACATAGCAAATGGCCACATGGTAGAAACCATCTGCAATGACTGTGCCGGTGTGTGAATCTGCTTTGCCTGGAACTGGCATGCGTCGCACTTCTTAACCAGCTCGACTGCATCTTGGAGTGCTGTAGGCCAATAAAAACCATGCCGAAAAGTCTTACCAACCAACGTACAGGATGACGCGTGGTTCCCGCACTCGCCTCCATGGATCTTTGTGAGAAGTTCGCAACCTTCTTCCTGGGAAAAGCACCGCATTAAAATGTCATTGGAACCACGTCGGTAGAGATCCCCTTCTACCAACGTGTATCTTCTAGCCAATCTGACAATTCGCTCAGCGGATACACTGTCTTCAGGAAGGATGTTGTCTTTCAAGTAGTCCTCCGAGATCCATGCATCAAACTGACTTGAGCTTCGAGATCTTGCACGCTTGGTTGCTCAGAGCTTCCTGTAGCACCTACGATCCTTGGTAGATGCCATGGTAACAAGGCCACCGGGACCGCCAGCTTCGGGGTGCTAGTCTCGCCCCCATCACTCAGTTCGGTAGGCTGAGCGGCGGGTGGTGGTATTCTCCTGACAAAAACTCCTTCAGGAGCTTGAGCCCTGGTTGAAGCCTTCGTTGAGAGGTCATCAGCTTCAGCTTGTTGAGACGCTGGACATGGCAGAGGTCCAGGATGTGGAAATCCTTCTGCAACTTCTGGACTTCAAGTAGATAAGTAGCAAGTTGAGGGTTATTGCAACTAAATTCACCTTTGACTTGCTTGATAATGAGTTGTGAGTCACCCTTCACCAGGAGCTGCCGAACACCATATCATAGCGCCACCTTGAGTCTAAAGATGAGAGCTTCATATTCCACCATGTTGTTGGTTGCCTTAAAATCGAGGCGCACCATGTACTTGATCTTCTCCCCGGTCGGAGCGAGGAGAAGGAGTTCAGCTCTAGCCTCCTGCTTTTGCACGGAGCCATCAAAGTAGAGAGTCCAATGAGGATCAGTGAAGACCGGGACCTTAGGTTCTAGCTTCTGCTCGTTGAGGCCCCACGGAGTTGATGAAGAAGGTGCCCACTCCACCACAAATTCAGCCAGCACCTGACTCTTGATTGCATGTTGGGGAAGGAATTCGAGGTCAAATTCTGCCAACTCCACTGCTAACTTGGCGATATTTCCTGTTGAATTGGATTATGTAAAATAGCACGCAGTGGATAAGAAGTTACCACTGATATCTTGTGGGCTTGGAAGTAGTGATGAATCTTCCTTGAGGCAATAAGGACTGCGTACAGCAGCTTATGCACCTCAATGTATTGAGTCTTGGTGTCGTGAAGTACTTCATTGATGAAGTACACTAGCTGCTGGACAGTTCAGACCCTCTCGGAGGGGTCCAGATCTCATTCTTGTGTAGGTACTCCCTCCAATGAGGGAGGTTGATCCACAGGCATCTTGCCTTTAGGATTCGTGCCTTGGGGCTGGGACCCAGACTCGCCTTCAGGTAGCTTCGGACCCTCCCGTAGGAGTCTAGACTCCTAAGTTGAAGATGTTTCTGGTCTTTCCGCGACCAGAACCATGCTAACATCCTCTATAGTTGCAGCAATGCAAAGCAGAAGAGGCTCACCCAACTCTGGAGCTACCATGATTGGTAGGGTGGTGAGGAGCTGTTTGAGCTCTTGGAATGCCTTTTCTGCTTCTTCAGACCAACGGAATGGTCCGTACTTTCTCAACAGCTTGGACAAGGGAAGCGCCTACTCTGCCAACCTTGAGATGATCCGGTTGAGTGAAGCTACACACCCAGTTAGCTTCTGGACGTCCTTGATACAGGCTGGAGGCCACATCTTTTCAATAGCTTTGATCTTGGCCGAATTTACCTCAATTCCTCGGTTAGTCACCAATAAACCAAGGAGCTTTCCGGAGCTAACCCCGAAGACACATTTGTCCGGGTTGATCTTCGTGCACGTCAGGCGCATCTTGTCGAAGACGGCTTGAAGATTGTCTAAGAGTGAGTCCCTGTTCTTCACCTTTACAACGATGTCATCGATGTAGACTTCCACCAGGTCCCTAATTAGCTCCCCAAAAGTTTTGTGCATAGCTTGCGCAAAAGTCGAGGCAACATTTTTAAAACCAAAAGGCATGGCAGTATAACAATACAACTCATCTACTGTGATGAAGGCAGTATGCTCTTCATCTTCCTTAGACATTGGAATTTGACGATATCGAGAATAAGCATCTAAGAAACACAGTAGTTCACACCCAGAGGTAGAATCTACTATTTGATCTATTCTTGGAAGCGGAAATGGGTCTTTTTGGACATGCCTTATTTAGTGTGGTGTAGTCGATGCACATTTGAAGCTTCCCGTCGGCCTTTGGTACAACAACTGGGTTTGCCAGCCACCGAGGATGGTGAATCTTCTAGATGAATCCAGCATCGAGCAGCTTTTTGACTTCTTGTCTGATGAAGTTCTTCCGCTCAACAGAGGCTTCCAGGGCTTCTGTTGTATAGGTCGTGCGTCGGGGTATATCTTCAGGCGGTGCTCGATCACCTCCCTAGGGATATTAGGCATCTGTGATGGTTGCCATGCAAACGCATCAACATTTGCCCAAAGGAAAGTGACGAGTGTTAGTTCCTATTTGTCAGTTAGACCTCCGGATTACCGGTGGTCTGAGTGGCATCAGAACTGATTTGGACGACTTTGATGGGAACTCCGGTGTCACCGTTTGGTTGCACACGAGGTGCAGAAGATGGGCCGTGCTGGCGCGAGCTCGGTGGTTGTTGAGCAGCTTGCTCCTTGCTGGATTCTTCTTCTTGCGTTGTTGCAAGCGCATGAAGTTCTTCCAGCGCAGTAACTCCAGCAGTACGCTCCCCTCGAATACGAAGGACGCCTGACAGGGTTGGCATCTTCAACATGAGGTAGCCATAGTGGACAACGATCATTAACCTATACAGGGTTGGCGTTCCTAGGATCGCGTTGAAGGGGAGATTGATGTGTACCACATCAAACACCAACTTCTCGGACCTATAGTTCTCCCGTGTCCCAAAGGTCACAGGCAGAGTAACCGACCTAAGAGGCGTGATGGCTCCCGGACCTACTTCAAAGAATGGGCGTGAGGGCCTGAGGTCTGAGAGGTTGAGTTGGAGCTTCACAAAAGATGCGAAGCTGAGGAGGTTGAGTGTCGTGCCTCCATCCACCAGACATGGAAGAGATGAATATTGTTGATAGTCGGAGAGTCCATCAAAGGCAATTGTCCAGCTCCAGCCATGTTTCTTGGACGGTCCGAAGCATCGAAAGTGATAGAAGTATCATCCACTTCCGATGTGGCTCCGCCTTGGCAGTAGGAGCAGCAGCAGCCATCTCCCGGCGCATAGTCTTCAGAATGAGCCACGAGGTGATGTCCTAGGATCCTCCATACATCATATGGAGAGTCTTTTGACGCTCATTATCGGAGATATCGGAGTCATCGTCGACAGTGTTGTAGACCGCCTTTAATGCCTTCTTGGCGTCTTGGAAGCCTAGCTCCTGATCAAATGGAGCTTCATCTACTTTTTGCATTCCTTCACGCTGGTAGAATAGGGTCTCGTATTGACGCTTGTTGTTGCTTTCAGCAAGCCTTTTGACCTCATGACAGTCTTCAAGAATGTGGGTTGTTGATTTGTGAATCGGACACCACATCTTTTCATCATCGCCGTCTTTAGACGATTGTCGAGGTCACTTATCGGGGCGTGGCCCCCGGCTACCAGGAGCTGCGATAGAGGCAGTAGTAGGTGTGCTGGAAAGTGACTTTTTCTTGCCACTTGACTTCTTCTTTTTTCCACTGCTAGAGGCAGTAGCTTCAGCTTTGGAGGAAGATTGCTTGGCCTTCACAGCTGGTTTGGAGTGCATTTCACAATCCTCCACAGCTGTCGCGCATTTGTCTGCCAAGATGAAGAGTTCCCTAACGCTGTTGACATTCTTGGTTGCCAGCTTCTCTAGCATCTTCTTGTCTCGAACCCATTGTCAAAATGCAACGACTACAAAAGCGTTGGAGATAGAAGGAATGGTGTTCCGTACCTGAGAGAATCACTGGATGAAGGATCACAACGACTCCCCCGACTTTTGTTGTATGGCAAACAGGTCCAACTTGGTGCCAGGTCGGGTGTAGGAGCTCCTGAAGTTGGCAGTATACTAGCAACAGAGTTCCGCCCTGTTGTATATGGAGTCGGGAGATAAGCTTATAATCCAGGACCTTGCAGTCCCAGTTAGAGCCACAGGAAAGTATTTTGCCATCACAGCCTCATTGCCTCCAACTGCGAGGATGGCGGTGGAGTAGATTTGAAGAAATTCGATGGGGTTGATAGTCTCGTCGTATTTCTCCAGCAGATGAGGTCGAAACTTAGGTGGACACTCGACCATGCGGAGATGGATGGCAAGGGTCGAACAGCTACCCCCAACTCCTAGAGGAAAGGGTTTTCTCGAGCAACTCGCCTCTTGCGAGCATGTTCAATGTTGACACGGCCATCCTGGCTCATGTAACAACGTCGAGCTCCGACTGAAGGTCTTGAGTCAAGAGCCTCGTCACCATGTGAGTACGGCGAGCCCCGGAGGACAGTGATATCACTTGCTGGGAGGGCACACGTCTCTTGTGCTGCGACGCCTGAGGACCAAGTCTACCAGATAAGGTTCTTTTCCAAGAAGGTTCATGCCCTGCATGGGGCAGTCCTTGATTGCTGATCGCATTGGTGCAGCTGCAACCAAATGCTCAATATCAGCGCCCACTGTTCTACCGCGGCGGGAGGAGCCCCCGATGCTGGTGGACGTTGGAGTGGAGTCTGCGTCGTGTTCAACATGTTCTCTGGGTTGTTTGTGGATGCAGTGATCGACGCGAATACACCATCCTGTTGTCTAGCATTGGCTGCTAGAGCAGGTGGTGGGAGTGGTGCGACGTCCGCCGGGACAACAACGTTGGCCGACTGTTGCATATTGGATGGATTTCCCCTAGTAGGCTGTACAGCCGGTCTGTTGGATGAAGCGGCAGCGGAATTCACCGTCTTGAGATCTTGAAAGCCCCCTACCTGGCGCGCCAAATGTCAAAGTGTGGACTAGGACACTTCCCCCACTACTACTAAAGAGTAGTCCGCGGGGGCGGATAGGGTGCTAGTCAAGATCGGGAACAAGAGGTGAACACATAGAGTTTTACGTGGTTTGAGCCGTCTGTGCGTAATACCCTACTCCACACGGTGTGTTGTGATTGTATGAGTATGAGTGTGTATGAGCTTGGATGCTTATGAGATGGCTTCAGATGGCTTGTCCTTCTACCTGGAGCATAGCCATTTTATATGTCAAGGTCTGGCTGTTACAGTTTGTACCTGGACCGACATGTGGCTCCGGCTGTAATAAACTGCCCTATACACGATCTATGGTGTTAAAAGTAGTTACTAGTGTGATAACGTGCCTTAATAGCAGCGTTACCGGTCTTAATAATCCTCTAATCGTGTGTCATTAATATAGTATTTAATGATGCGTTAATCAGGTCTTGTAACGGTCAAATGATAACCCTTGAATGTTCGTGCCGTTGGAGATCCCACTGTCTTCCCGTTGCAGACTCAGGTCCGGGGTGTTGATACGTGGAAGCTCCAAAGCTTCCATCTACTGGGGGACATGTTCGATGTTACTGGACACGTAGCAGTACCGGAGCTTCCTTGAGCAGGGAGGCAGGTCTGACTTTGTAACACACGTGGCAGCACCAAAGCTACTGAGGGAGGCAGGTCTGGCCCTCCTGGAGAAGTGACGGCACCGGAACCACTCTATAAAAGGAGACGGATCTGATACTGCGGGATTCATATCCTCTTCGGACGTTCGTCACCTAGACATAGGAACTTCACGACTTTATTTACGCATAGTACCGACAAGCACGATCCAAACTTCTTGACATGTCGTGCCGCCCACAGGTCCAAAACTTAAGCACGACATGGCCCAATTACGGACCAACATAGCACGAAATCCGTATATGTCGTGTTGGGTATTAGGCGTGTCAAACTTCTGCTGCAGCTTGCACGAATTTGGCCCGAACTAAGTCCCAGATGGGGGCTCAAACCCCTATGGCACAAGCGCACCGCCGCATCTTAACCGGCTATGAGCCTATCCGCGGTGTTACGTAAAACTTGATGTTGAGTCATTGATTTACTAGTAAAGTAGCAAGGCTCTGTGTGTGTGTACAATGACGTAGATTTGTTTTCTCGGAAGCAATCAATATCGCCTTTCATTAAAGATGGAGTGCTTTCTTCTTCATGAATGCGTTGCCAAACCAATTGAAAGATCTTCTATTAGTGAAAATGATATCCTTCTTAGTTCTTACTTTGCTTTAGGGAAGAATTGAGAGATAACACTTTTTTGGTGACAGAACTTTGTTTCTGCAAAATGATACTTCTGCTCAATTTGGAAACTTATCGTCCAACAGAATACATCATCATCTGGTGGCTTTCTACATCAGTTTCCTAGTAAACCTATGGTGCCTATATCATCCCTATACCATTCCTATTGGCACCGTCACATTTTACAGGCGCCAAATGACTTCTGATACTTTGATATGGCCAGTCGCATCAGCATTGCAAAGTTATTCTATCTCAGTCTGAATCCTATTTAATTTCGCCACAAAATGTTGCAGGATCAGTAGTCTTGAACTCGGATATGTAGCCCATTGGGAGCTGCCACCCTAGGAAACTTTGATATCACGTTGTTTCCATCCTCCTCCCATCTGCAAGAGAAGTTTGATGCCAAGATGACGTCAGAAAATTGTTTGGGAGGTGTTCTTAGCAACATCAAGGGAATTGTGAGAGGAACATACCTGTATTGTGTGAGAAAATAGTGAAGGAAAGTTGAAATTTCAACTGTTCCGACCTCTTTCCCGGGGCACAAACGAGCACCGCCTCCAAACAACATGAAATGTGGATGAGATTCCAGGTTCCTCTCCTATTATCAGTAAGAAAATAGAGATCAAAATTTTCTCACCAACGTTATTACTTGTTAACCGCTAGTAATACTTGTTTGCTGTATTTCTTACCAGCCATCTCCATGGGTTGAACACCATCGGTTCCGGGTACAGGAATGGATCATAATTTATCTCCCTTGTGTATACATAAATTCTCCAATTCTTTGGAATAACATAGCCTGGATGAAGAAGGCAATACATACTACATTAGGACTTGCAATTTACATACGGAAGAAATGTTAATAGTAGCAGAAGCATATATTATGCTGCATAATTCTCACCATTCATTTCAACATCCTGGGTAGTTTTCCTTAGCAGGCCATTGACAACGGTAGCCAATCTTAGAGTCTCGTAGATCACCTGCATAACAGAAGAACAAACAATGAGTTCATCATGCTCATGTTCAATTCTACCGTGACTGCTTTTTTGGGTCTATCCTAGACTTACAGCTCTGGTGAAGGTCATCGACTTATAATTGTTCCAGTCAAGGGCATCCTCTTGTGCTTTTCCCTTCCTGATGTCAAGATGTTCATTCTGCAAAAGCCAACAGATGATCATCAGTAAAATCAAGGATCACGGGACATTTTTTCTTGTGAAATTGAACTAGGATGCAGTGTACACACCCTTATTTGTTCAAGAGCTTTTGGATTGTCCGACAGGTACTTGACTGCCATCATCGAGGTTGTCGACACAGTTTCATATCCAGAGTATATGAGGGTGATGAGTAAGTCAATGATCTGCTCATCGGTGAGCTTTGCCCTATTTCCCTCATTACCACTTAAGAGCCCGTCCAGTATGTCATCTTGAGCGCAGCCAGAGGACCTCCGATCTTCTATCATCTGTTGTAGCATGGCCACAAGCTTCTTCCTCGCCTGGAGGACAAAAATGCTTTCGTTAGAGTGGTCTAGGCTGATCTCCCTGAAGTTTCAAGCATGCAAAGCAAATAAATAGTACCTGGAGACCTTTGTTGTAGTTGTTTCCTGGGATATTGATCGGCAGGGAGAGGGTGCCAAGTACAAGAGTGTACAGCTCCTTCTTGAGGGCATCTGAAAGTGGGCCAGCAGAGATGCCAGCAATCTGCCTGAGCGCAGAGAGCAGAGCCATCTGAAAGAACAAAAAAAAACATATAAGATTCTGCAATTATGAATTACTCCTACTGGCCATGCAAGAGGTAATACTAGCAATATGAAATTGTCCACCTCAAAGCAATTTTTTTTTTTTTTGCATTGAGACATGTGATGGTCATGATGGAAGAGTATTCACTTTGGAATGTGTAGAGAGATGCTTTCCTTTGCCCTCCTGTCTGCCCTTTTTTCGGCTGGGAAAGGGGCAGAGGGCTCATAAATTTTTGCCATAATCCAGCAGTACAGGTTCTAGAAAACCAAAGATTCCCCTTTTGGTTGAAGAGAGAAAGTGAAAAGGAGGATATCTCCTCGTTTCCTCTTTGCTGCTAAATTTTCAACAGGCACCATCATTATATTGTGTCTATGCATGCCATGGCCTTCATTTTATCAGAACGAGGTCAAAACGAATTACAGTACTACTGTACCTAGTGCTGCAATGCAATCCTTTTATCAGACTCGTTGCCAACAACTTATCAGATGGGAGGATGTTGCCAACCAATCTCAACAACAACAACAACGGGCGCATTCCTCAAATGCGGTAAAGCAAAAAAAAGTCTGTCGGGCCCACAAGAGTATCCCTTTTTGCTCTACTTCTACTGTCGATGAAAAATCATTTCATTCATCATCAGAAATCAGAAAACAACGTTGGAGCGGAGCATTTCAATCAACTGGAACTGGCATGGTATGGCAAATAGAAAAAGACTACTAATCAGCAGGAGAGCGTAATGTTCGTTACCTCCTTGGTCTTCTCCTGGATGTCGACGCGGGTTCCGGCCCATCCGTGGAGGTGGGAGCGCATGAACGCGTCGATCTTGGAGAGGAGCGTGGCGCGGATCATGGCGGGGCGGACGAGCGCGAGCATGGCGCCCCGCATGGCGCGGTGGAGCGGGCCGTGCACGGCGGCGATGTTGTTGGGGCCGAGGATGTCGAGCATGGACTGCGGGTAGCCCGGGACGAAGCCGGCGCCCTCGCTGGCGAGCATCCGCCGGTTCAGCTCCGGGTCCATGCACACCACCGTGGGGCAACCCAGGATGTGCGTCCGGAACAGGCTCCCGTACCTGCGTCATCGTCCAGACACCAGTGTCAGTAGCAATCCACGGACGATGGTGGTGTCTTCCTGATGAGAAACAGAGGAGCAAGGAGGCAGGTCCTCTGCTCCCCCTGCCGAGAAACGAAGGAGCAAATGCGAAATGAGTGATGCCAACCTGAGGCGCCTGGCCTTCATGAAGCTTGGCCCCTGCTTGAGGAACTCGGTGGTCTCGCCGAAGAGCGGCCACCCCATTGTGCCCGGCGGCAGCCCCCGCCTCCGGCTGTACCTCACCTCGTTCCACCGCAGCAGCAGGCTGCTCGCCACCACCAGGCCGAGGACCAGCGCCAGGAGCACAGCAAGGAACAGCGCCATCACACCTCCTCACCTCGCTCTGCGCTGTGCTTCAACGAGCAGGGAGGAAATGGTGCCTCGGTTGGAGCTGGAGAGAGGAGAAGCGCTGCTTCTTG
The DNA here is from genome assembly GCA_036927565.1 of Tuctoria greenei. Classification (NCBI taxonomy): domain Eukaryota; kingdom Viridiplantae; phylum Streptophyta; class Magnoliopsida; order Poales; family Poaceae; genus Tuctoria; species Tuctoria greenei. The sequence goes on along the minus strand of JAYESD010000003.1, from coordinate 104,044,858 downwards.
CCGCTACGAGGTAGAGGACCCCTTTTATACAGGCGGGAGCCAGCGCACACAGAGAGGAGAGGAGAGCAAAGGTATTGCCTGCCACTTCTCTTTTTATTTTCGCAATCCAAAAGATAGACGTCGTACCTCCTACGACATCTACTAATATCTCCTTATGATACGAAGAGAAAATCTTTAATATACGTTTGTTATTAGAAAAAAATAAGATGAAGAGAAAAATGAGAGAACGGAACAGGGAATCCAGCTTGGAGAGAAAATTTAATTGCTGCAGATGGATGTGGGGTTCGTGTGGAGCCTTGAATGTGGGGCCACGACAAGGTCAGAGCATGGCACAGGCATCTCCTGCTGCCCATGGAAAACGATTTATAGATTTGGAGAGAAGAAACACCAGTAGTTTTAGCATGAATTAATTGCTACAGATAAAGGAAGAAATCTTAATTATCACAAACAGAGGCTGCTAGAGGGCGATGAGAAAATAAAAAACAAAGGACATAGGCCTGCGCGAGTACAGACGAGCATCAATCAATCTATCCTATCGACTGGACTCTGCAGTCTGCAGGGACGCGCATGCCCGGCCTCGGGAGTAACGCGCCGTGTGCTGCGTTGCGCGGCGCGGCGCGGTGCCTTGCCCATGTGTGTGAGTGAGTGAGCGTGTGCATGCTCTCTTGTTTGTTTTCCTCTCGTCAGTGCACACATGCTACGGCAGCCAACAACACGGCACCTAGGCTCTGTTTGCAACACAGGAACAAAAATAGAGGAATAGAAAAAAATGCAAAAATAAAAAAAAACACAGAAATAGAAAAAAATGCAAGAATAAAGAAAACACATGAATGAGAAAGCAACAAAATCAGGAATCGAAAACGGGAGAATGAAAATTTTGATGTGTTTGGAACACATGATTCTATAACAAAGGAACTAAAATTGTTAAAGTAGATATGATGATAATAAAATTCTCACAAACCACTAGCATAACCTTCTCGCAGGCAAAGTTTTCTTCTCTTGATACTTTGGTACAGCGAAGCCCAAAAACTTGGAAGTAATCAAATGATTTGTTGGGCGCCAGCTCAAAATGTATGTTCCAATCTCTCTTATGTCCATTTATCATTTTTCTCTATAGCTGAATAACTAATGATGAACGGATTTTTGTTGATTTGTCTCGGGAGCTTTGGTTCAGGAGGGGACAGAGAGAAATAAAGAGCAGTGTAGGGATGATTTGAGCTAGCAAACATTGTTACCTTGAGTCTAAGTGGATTTTTTTCCATTCCTATCAAATGTGCCTAGATGTCTTCCATTCCTCAGGAAGGGAACATACCATTCCGCCTTTGTTCCAAACTTGTTCACACCATTCCTTTCGATAGGAATGACATCATGCAAAATTCCTGTAAATTTATCTTGTTGCAAAGGGGCCTCGCCTGATGTCACTATCTGTAACCGAACTCTGACGTCATAGCTGGGCAAATGGTTCGGCCTAATCGAGCCGATCCCAAGCACCATGAAAAATCGCCCAGCATGATCCGGTACGAAAGGAATCGGGCTCAGGACGGCTCGAAGTCCACCTGGATTTGACCTTCTGTCCGGTGTGTCAGTCCGGCAAGGCTTGATTAACAGCTAGGCCGACACGCATGATGCTTGGCACGCGTAAGCCCGTGGTGACTGGCCCGGCATGGCCTGTTAATCTCGTGTGGCTGGCCTCCCTCATCCATCTCTCTCCGCCCTGTTAGGGCCCATTACGCTTGTCCCCTAGCCACTTCGTCATTGTCCTAACTCTAATCAGTCGCTCATTCCTTTCTTCGCCTCCACCTCCTCCTCCTCCTCCTCCTCCCTATGCCGGTCTCTTCCCCGCTCCCCGCCTTCATCTCCCTCCATGGCTTCTCCTCCTCCCTCCATGACTCCACCTCATCCGGTTCGTGCTCCGCCTCACAACCTTCGCTCTGATCTGCCTCCTCCTCCACCTCACCGCCGCCCCACAACTTCACAAATCCGACTGCCAGATCCTACTCCGTATCTCCGCCATGGCCGCCACCCCTCGCCCTCTCTTGCAATAGCCGCGCGCTCCTCCCCTTCTCGCCATCTCCTTCATCCGCCTCCTGCTCTACGCAATGGCTCTGGTGCCTGGTGATCCTCCCGCAGCGAGCTATGAAGGAGCGAGAGGTTGGTCGTGGCGAGGTCGGCCTCACCCTCCAGCTATCGCTCGAGGTGGAGTGTGAGGCTGTGGTAGCTCGCCGGCTCTCCCATGTAAATAGGGGTGGGCAAAAAAAACCGGAAACCGAAAACCGACACTGAATTAACCAAAACCGAAACCGAATTAGCCGAAACCGGTCCAAACCGGACAAATTTCGGTTGCTAAGTTGCGAAAACTGAAAAAAAAATCGGTTCGGTTTTAAATTCCGGTTAACCGGGTTAACCGAATAGAACTCAATCCAAATCCAATTTACCAGAAAAGCCCAGAAAAATACTGCACCGTCCCTACAAACTGTCAAAGCGGCCCAGCCCAACAACTTCTAAACCCTAGCTTATGCCCTGACCCATCCGAACTCCCACACGGCCACATCACCGCTTTCCTAGTCGTCCAGCCCCGCCCCACGGCCATCGCGCCTCGCCTCGCGCCCTGCCGTCGCCACCTCAAGCCTGCCCCGTCGCCAGTCGATCGCCGCACCCCATCGCCCGTCTCTGTCGCGCCCCGCCTCGGCCTCGCCGCCCAGCCGCCCGGGGACTCCTCGTCCCGCCGCCCCACAGCCACCTCGTCCCGCCGCCCCCAGCCGGCATGGCCAACACACTCCTCCGAGCCCTAGCGCCCTCCTAGCTGCCGCAGGCCTCCGCGCCTTGCGGCCGTTTCTGGCGGCCACCGCCCTGGCCGGTGCCCCCGTCTCCCGATGACCCTATCCAGAGAGAGATCGAGGGTTAGGATTAAAGTCGGTTTTTGTTCGATTAACCGGAAATCGAACCGAAATTCCTGGTTAACCGAGGTACCGATTTTCATTTTTAAATTTTGTATTTTGGTTTCTATTTTCCGAAAACCGAGTTTATAAAAAAACCGAAAAACCGAACCAAAATGTGTCGGTTAACCGAATGCCCACCCCTACATGTAAACGTCGAATATGGCGGGCGGGTGTGGAGAAACCGACGTGGGTACTCGGAAGTTGAGCACTATGGTTTTGGGGGAAGGACAGAGACGGGCTGGTGGGCTACACGATTAGCCTAAGACGGGGTAGACCCGGCATGGCCCATCTAATCAGGCTCCATGTCGCGCCTAGGCTGAGGGAAATGCATGTCGGGTTAGCCTGACACAGCCTATTTATTATTCGTGCTAGATCAAGCTGAGGCTTTCCAGGTCTGAGTCCGATCAAGCTCGTGCCGGGCCGTTGCGGCACGGCCCATTGACCACCTCTATCTGATGCTATCCTACGGCTCGGGCATAGCAAGAGAAGTAGTCTACCGTCTTGATGTAGCAGGGGCGAAAGGCCACCTAACTAGAGAAGAACACGAATTGCGGAGCGAATTGAAGTGCACGTGTTCAGGGGACGAGCGTGGTGCAAGAAGAGAAGTCAGAGGTCGTGTTCAATTACTTCGATGAGGTTTTGGGGACTCAAGAAGCAACATCAGGCAACCTAGACCACTCATCCGTTTGACTATTTGTGCGATGACGACGTCGTGCTCTTTTCTTGTTGCCCACTGAACAAGATCGGGTCGCTATGAAGGCTATACCTGATCCTTTCTCAGCGGCCACAGGACTCCACACCGATGTCAACAAATCTCAAATTTCAATGATCCGCTTCACGGGGGAGGACCTAGCGCTCATCCAACGTACGCTCCATTGTTAACTTGCTGACTTCTCTTGTACTGATTAGGATTGTATACTCCCATTCCATGCTCTCATACGTGCTCATGCTGATGAGTCATAATTGTATTGTTCTCTTCATTAATGTTCAATTTAACTATCATACCTTCATAAAAGATAAGAATATGATACACCAGCAGGAGCATGCGTGGGCGCACTAACGGGAGTATAGAAGCCACATCCCCCTTGTATATACTCCCTACATTTCCAAATAAATGATGTTTTAAACTAGAATTAATAATATCACAAGAGAAAACACAAGAGAGATTGAAACACAACAATTATGCATGTTATTATTGAATTTGTCACACACACCGACGGAGTTCTGTACCTGGGGTACTAAACATGAGGGGCCTGACGGTACGTAACCACTACGCGGCTATGAATTGAAGTTACCCCCGTTCAAGGAGGGACCCGCCACCAACGCCCCGTCCGGTCGAGGTCGGGGTATCCATCCTGCCTAAGTCCCAAGCGAGAGGTCGAACAGATGATTCCTCCCGCCCTCAGGCCACTCAGAGGTGGGTAGTTGGTGGCATTTATGACGGACAGTGGGCGCGGTAACTTCGGAAGGGGGATGAACTCGCGATGTGACCCGTTGCAGAATAAGATTGCCATCCGTCCCATCTATTGTTAGAAGAGCGGTAACCTCACCCACAAGACGATGCCTTGGAGACCAAGAAGAAGCCATGACTGAAGCTTCTGCAACCAATACAGACCGGATGCATAGAACAAACACTGTAAATCTGATCCCACTATGAGGAATGTTGGTTAGATTGGATCGCCTCGCCCCCTATAAAAGGACCTCCAAGGCCTTCCGCGAGGGGGTGAACTCACTCAGTTTTTTGGTTACCATACACATTTTTACCTTATGGACTTTTTCCTTTGGTGCACTCGTGCACTTTCTTTTGGTGCACTTGCACCCTTTTCCTTTGACGCACTTGCATTCATTTCTTACTTTTCATATGGTTGTGTGCGTTTTTTCTTACGCATTATTTTCCTAGAAGTTCTACTTAATTAGAGTTCTTATACTTAATCAGGCTCGCTTGTAATATGTTCTCTCCCCTTTTGAGCTAACAGAGATCACTGATAGACTCCCTTTGGATATAGGGCTTTTTTGCCGCACCAGGATAAATTCTTGTTCTTTGCAGCTAGCCATCCGAAGATGAATGTGATTCAATACAAGTTTACTAGTTGGTTTCCTAAACCCCGACAGTTGGCACACCAGGTAGGGGAATGCTATTGCATGTTCTCATCAGCTTCGTCATGGCTTCATCGACACCGACGAGCGTCCGGCGGGCCCTGAGGGCTCAATAGAGTTAACACTCAAGATGATGCCCGAAAAGCACCCTTCAAAGGAATGCACAATGATGTGTCACTATCCCTTTACTGGATAATAGAAGATACCTCCGGTTGCGATCTCACCTCCGACTCTAGCACCGAGGTAAGCGATCATTCTCACTGGAAATCCCACACCACGTACATCCGCGACGGCATACGAGCACTCCCACAGTTCGTGTCCTGCAACTAGGGATGCAGTGACAGGAACTTAGGAAGGAACTTGCACGCGGTCCCGTTCCCAATGACCATCTCCAAGCAGGGCGCCACACTTGATTCTGAGCAGATGCGCCCAACCGTGAACAGGAACGCACTCCAAATTATGTTTTGTCACCACGCTGATCCGGACACGGCGCACCCTCACGCGCGTTCTGCCTGGACCGATGCCTCCACTAGCTCCGACGAAACCCCATGCGTCAAGTGGATAGGCCATAACATTGTGGCAACAACCCCATCATGGCGTGCCACACCCATACTAGCAGAAACCCTATTTTGATCAGTGTCACTAACCAGTGTGCGGACTAATGTCATCACTAGCACTTCACCAGCAACTACGCCAACGACAGGGGAATGATGCCCCAGCTTGGACAAGAGTCACCGACGGGATTGAGTTATCCACCCACTCGTCTTCGCCAACCCAGGCGTGAGAAGCGATTCTTGATCTTTGCCTGGCCCTCGACGTCCAAAAGATTGCTCGGGGGGGGGGGGGGGGGGGGGGGGGGGGGGGTCGCACGACCCCGCTTCGAGCTACTGCGACACCATTCCCATCAGGGAAGTAGCTACAAAGACAGTAGGGACCAAATCCCAAGCCCCGCATAGAGCGGGGCCAGTCTCAAGACCACCTTCAGCAACGATGACTTCTGCGGGACGTATAAATGTCCCGACCACCTCCAGGAGCCCAAGGGATGCTAGCGAAGGGCAAACGAAATCCTCCACGGGTACATACGGCATTTCTCCAAGAGGTGCAGCAAGTTCCCTGATGCCATCGACGTCGACACCATCAGAGCTTTCCTCTCGAGGGTGGCCCGCGAGACCCCGACACCCAAGCTTGTCCACACCTAGCCAAGGAGCATAAGGTAACTGTTATGTGTTGCCTCCCGTTCCGCCACATGCAAGGGGCGGCGGGGGGCAGCACCAAGGTGCCAAAACCAAGGTCCAACGGACTCGGGAATAAGAGGATCCCAACGTCTTGTCAGAAGAAAAGGGAGTGGAAGGTTGACCCCAACCTAGGCGGCCTGACGATGCTGGGCCCCAACGCAGCCGTGATCACCGGTCGAAACGAAGATGGCACACCGATCCAACTGTTGACCAGCCACTTCGAGAAGATGCTCGAGGAACCCTGTACCCATCACGCCTACCCGACAAACAGCACCGAAGGACTGCATCCTCCTCCGATGCTTCCTGGATGGAAAGCTTGGTGTCTCGTGCGGTAGGAGGAAGAGGTCAGCCGCCATGGGCTTCGAGTCGATAAGATGTACCCCTAACAGGGATAGCGTCTCCTCCATGATCTACGAAGATGGTTACGCACTCGAGAATCGGCCCGGGCCAGAGAATACACCCCAGAAGACGGGGCCCGCCGATCCGGGTGCCCCGATTGCCTCCAATTGTCTGAAACGGCTGTCACCTTGGACAAATAGGACCGACCCTATTCCATCTCGTGGCCCGGGCGGCATCCTCTGGTGGTCGAACCAAGGCCCACACACCTCACCAGAGTGTCGATGGACGGTGTAAGCAGCCTCAACATCTTATATGCTGCCACTCTGGATCTAGTGAAGATCCCAGGCTCTGAACTTCGTCCCTCGCGGGGACCATTCTAGGGGATCATGCCAGAGGTACAGTCGACACCCTCGGGCGCATCGACCTCCCGGTCACCTTTAGAAGCTGGACGAACTTCCGCACAGAGATCTGAACATTTGAAGTCACTGACTTCACTGACTCCTACCACGCAATCATGGGACGATCCTACTGTTGACGGCTGTTATATCCCAATTTCACCCGTCAATATAACTCAACCATGTGAAGGAAAGATCATTTCTTGCGCACATCACCTTTCTACATAACCTATTTCCACATGTCTTTGGAAGAATAGTGCATGCATGCATTTTATTTAGGAAATAAAGTAAAAAAGGAGAGCAATCCTATAAATTGTCATCCCATCCAATCAAGCGTTGACACGTGACATCACTGAGACCAAATGGCCCACAAATAGTAGTATATGAGGAAAGCCAACGGTGTATAACTCATATCAGTCAATGGGACTCACTTGGAAGTCACCCGGAGGAAGCACACTGAAATTGGTCAACATTCCAGTTCGGCCGAAGTGAATTGCACCAAACTCTGTCAACTTCCACGTGTCGACTCCCTGTGGTGCCCTGATCACGATGAAGATTGATTCGCGCGCTTTTGGTAGCGGGAACCAACCCTTCTCCAGTAATGAATAGGACCTCCTAACCTTACTTCTCACACACACCACTTGAACATCATTCTAATGTATACACTATATTCCGTAGTCTTAGAGGAGTATAGGCTGTAGAGAGGAGAGTCTCTAGTCCTTAGTCCAAATTAGAAAAGGAGTAGAAGGAGTCTCTCTTTCCAATTCCAATTGAGAAAGGTATAGCTCACATATTCCTTATTGTATTTGTGACTTTATGCATAATAAAGATGTTATCTTTAGTCTTCTTTTATTCATATACTTGTATGAAGCGTTTCTTGTTTGATTGTGGATTCCATGTATGTGGTAGGAGTGGTCTTTACGATCATGCCTGTCGGTAGTTTTGATCCGGCAGATCTCCCGACACTACTAAAGTGTTAGAGGAGTTTGAGGTTCGGTGTGGGCGCGCGGAGATTCAAGAAGGTGAAGTGTTAAGTGACACAAGAGACACGAAGATTTACGTGGTTCGGGCCGCCTGAGTGTAATACCCTACTCCACAGGATGTGTTGGTGTTGTATTGGATGTATGAGCTCAACGTCAGTTGAGAGTGTAGAGTCAATGTGTCTCTCGAGAGAGTCTCCTATGTATCGTCGGCCTGTCCTTTTATAGTACAAGGGCAGACCGTTACAAGTTAGCCTGGCCCGACATGTGGCCCCGGCAGTTACTAATATTGATACACATTCAACACGATTAATTGCTCTTAATGACCCAGTTACGGGCTTTGACAACACCGTTACTGGTAATTAAGGTCGTCCGATCGTGTGTCATTAATATAGTATTAATGACACTTAATCGGGTCTTGAAGTCCTTGATTCCCCTTTGAAGATCCGGAGCCTTTGTGGAGTCTTCCAGAGGTTAGAGGCTGAAGATCTGTCGGTTGGACACGTGGCAGCTCCGGAGCATACTGTGGGGAACAGATAGGTCCGGGGCTACCTGACACGTGTTAGTTCTGGAGCCTCCCTCGGTCTGGGGTTAGGTCCGGGGGTGCCGCTATGGTACATAGCCCGGAGCTTCCCCCTTGTGGGCGGTAGCTCCGGTTTGATAGTACACGTGGCGACCCTGGGACTAACCATGTTGGAGAAGCGGGTCCGGTTATGTCTGACATGTGGGCCTCCGAAGGTCTTCAAATCAAGTAGATGACATTCCCTTGAGATCTTTGTAATCTCAAGGGGTGTACGGTTCCTAGGGTACCGACAATGCCATAATAATCTTATTCTATCATCATAAACACTACAAACCTCCACTATAGTCTAATTAGTTCTGATATGATCATGATAATATGAATAACTTATGCTATGTATCAACATTGGTTGAATGATGTTTAGGTTAGTCATTGCCCTAGGATGGCTTGTGCCTAGGCTCTTAAGGTATTTACTTAATATGCTAGAATGGTGCTAGGATAGTTAAGTAGCATTGGATGTCTTGTAGACCCACAGATTGAAGGTAGGCAGTAGGTGGTGACAGTCCTATCTGTCCTTTGTAATCCTCCATGTTCGTCTATGCCACATGCTCTTAGCGGGAGTCGCCCTAGTATTGCTAGGGGTAAGCCCGTGTCCGATGTGTTGAACAACTTAGCATAAGGATAGCTATCACTTGTGATTAAGCCATAGGTACTAATAGTTATTAGACAGGATTACCTTTGCTTGTTTTCTCCTTTTGTGTGAAAACATGGTAATGTTGGCTAACCCATTTTATGGGGATGGCCAACGAGGACACAAGTGCTCAACTGCAAGATGATTCAAGGCATACCACAACAAATGTCCTCTCGGCAACACCATTGCCTTTCGCGGAAGAATTTCAGCTCCCAGTACGAGCCAAAGTCATCCATCCCCAAGCATGGGAGAGGCTTCAAGAGGTATTCTTGGTTTTCCTCTTTCATGGGGTGGATAGTGATGAGGACATCACCTCTATGGATAAACACAACACTCCATTGAACATACAAGATGCAATAATTAGAGTTCACACAAAACAATTAATTTTAGAGGTGACCTTGTTCTTTTATATTTCCTTATATGTTTTTGAGAATAGATTGCTATCTAATGATTTAATAGTTATTAGGACTATGGAGAGGTTTAAGGAGTACTTGGAGGAAGTATTAGAGACGTGGAGGACCAGGGTATACGTTCAAAGAAGATGGAAACCGATCCCAACTCAAAATCGTGTCCAACTCGAAGTTTAGGAGCAGTTCGCACTAAAACAGGCGCCTAGGATGCACACAAACTCTGTTTCAAACGTTCTACATATGCACAGAAAGGGGAGAAGATAATATTTCCAATGCCCCTGGTCCCATATCAAAACTCCTTTAGAGTCGACATGAATCATTGAAATAAAATTGAGTTCAGAATCTGCTAGGGTGCTGCGCTACCGTATTAGGCCATGGGGCCTTGTATCAAGTCTGCATCCCATATTTTCGCGTCTTAGGGTTAGATCACAACTCCAACACCATTTGGAATTCCTTCCACCTATATATACTCCATATTAGCCGTCATGAATAATTGTGTTTTGCTTAGATTAATAATATCGCCGTTCTAAGGTTTGTGAGACCCCAACTTCGCGATATCAGATCGTGTCTTCTACGTTCTTGCTTGTGTTCTTGGTTTCACTTGCAAGGATTAGCCTTCTTAGCGAGGTCAAATATGTGCAGCATGGTTGATAATAAACGAAGTGGTGGTGTAGTGATTGCAGAGGTTGTTCGTGTTCTACTCGAGAGCCTCGGATCATCAACATCGAGTTCTCCATGAATCGACTTATCCATTACCTTTCAAAAGATCGGGGGTAAACTCCTTATCAATTGTTATCATATTTCTAGATTTCCCATTAGGTAATTCGTTTATCCATTGTATTAGTTTTGTTTTTCATACCTAGAGTCCACAAAAAGCCACAAAAAACTCGTAGTTTCTTAGATCTAATCATCACATTGTCCAAACCTCTATTGAGCCTTTGCAACTTTTTTCTCAGTTTGGTTTTGTTAATTTTATGTCCGTGGTTGAGTCATATTGCTGGTTTAGAAACTGTATTTGGTCTTAGTTTGAGTTTTACATTGTGTTGATTCATTCTTTTGAATCACATCATCACGTCCAAATTAGATTCATCTGTGTCTAGTTCGGTATCAAGGCTGAAAGCGCATTAGATCCGAATCTATTCTTGACCTAGAATTTCCAAACAGTCTGTATTTCGGGGGCAATATTTCCTATTATTTTGGTCTAAAATAGGTCTTACATATACTCAAATTAAATAGGAGAAATATATCTATAATCTTTCTGTTGAAAGTTTTTAGATACGGGGCCTCTAAGGGTGCCTAATTGTCCTAGGAAGATTGAGCAGAAAATCTGTAACGCACCTACGAGATATCTTTGATTGTTTTGCATTGTGTTCTTCTTTTGCGGCACATTCTGGAAAAAAAAAGACAAAAGAAAATGGCAAGTGCAAAAAAGAACGATACAAAAGCTGTAAAAAAAGTGTTTGCATCCTTTGTGTCCAATAGTTTTGTTTCATCTCCTGCTAGCTTGAACCACTAGGAACACATTTAGATCAGTAACTTTTACAAGTACTTTAGACACTTATTCAACTTTACTATCTGATTGCATTGTTGCTAATCCTTGCTACATATAAAGTACCATCCAAACTACACTTCTCTTGATCGGAATCGATACACCTTTGTAATTACCCCATGGTCGGTTGGTTCTTCACATCGGCCGCCGTTTGCCACCTGCAGTGTCAGTAAGAACACTCGTAAGAGTGTGGTAAGACGCTTGAGAGTATGTGACTCTACTTCCACTTTGCCATTATACTTTGTAGTTTATAAGGATAACACATTTTTGTTGTCTTTTGTTTGCTACTAACAATGTCAGGACCAAATGACAACCACTTTAGCATCGATCAAGAGTTAATTGGTACAACAACTACAGAGAATTATAGGAGTATCATTGTGCAGCGTGATTTAAGCTCCAAAGTGGAGGCCGGTGATAAGCTACAATGACACAACATCTTCCACATGTTTCTCATCGTCAAAGACTACCCTGTACACACAATTAATTCATGGAGGCAGCTGCAACAACTTGATAAACACGGACGTGGTCAAAAAACACGAGTTGACAACAAGAGCACACCCTCATCCATACCACATTCAATGGTTCAACAACAACAGTAATGTTCAGGTAACACAAACAATGAGAATACATTTTTCAATTGGCTCTTACAATGATTTTGCTATTTTTTATGTCGTGCCTATGGATGCTTGTTCTCTTTTGTTGGGTCATCCTTGGGAATTCGATATGGATGCTATTCATCATGGTAGAACTAATAAATATACTCTCATTCATAAGGAAAAAAATCGCTTTCCTTCCTATGACTCCTGCTGAAATTATGCATTTTGAGAAAACTAAAACTCGTGATGAATTAGCTCATAATGCATATGAACTTCCTGCTAAAAATGAGAATAAACATAACGAATATAACAATACACTTGCTGAACGTGAGAACTTTTTTGGATGTTCTGAATTTATCAACCAATAAGGCTACTGTCATGGAACAACTAGTGGATTCTTTTATTGATACACTATTGTTATATATCGATTTTCCTGCTGGTCCTTGCGCTAAGAAAGTGTTGTGTGCTAATAATTCTATTATATCTATGCGAAAACAAGTTAATGAACTTGATGATTCTGTTTTGAATTCACCTACTTGTGCTGAAATTAATAATTTGATTTCCATTACTGCTGAAAATGAGGAGCTGCAATTGTTGTCTTCGCTAAATACTTTGGGTTATATAGAATTTGACACTCTTTGTGATCGAGATACTGTAGAGAGAAGAATATTTTTGAAAACTGAATTACCTTTGTTGACAAAAAATACTTTTCATGCTATAGGCAAATATGAACATAGTGGTATGTTTATGGTGCATAAAGTTTACATATATTCAAATGAGAAAGCTCCTTTTGTGCTACAACAACATGGTAAAGTAAATGAATGCACTAACGCTAATAATGCCTTGTCAAGTTTTTCTAGTATTTTTTCTTTGCAGCAGGGACAAGAAATAAAAGAGAAGCAGTGTTTGATGTGGTTGTGCAATATGGACAACGCTCATTCTATCCCCAAAAGCCTCTTTGCTGGTGCCGGAGTGTGATTCCGGCAATTCTCCCGGTACTACCGTTGGTAGACCGCGGAGTTTGTAGTTCGGTTATGGTCGCGCAGAGATGCAGAACAAGGTGGCAAGTTGACACGAGAACTTATGTGGTTCGGGCCGCCTGTGTGTAATATCCTACTCCACGGATGTGTGTTGTTGCTGTATTGAGCGTCGGAGCCGATCAGCTTGAGCGCGTGTGTGGACGTGTCTCAAAGTGTCTCCTGTGTATCGCTCGACCAATCCTTTTATAGCACAAGGATTGGTCGTTACATTGTTAGTCTGGCCCGACATGTGGCCCTGGTGGTTACTGATGCTTAATACACAATTAATATATTTAATTACCCTTAACAGCGTGGTAACGCGCCTTGATAGTGGCATTACTGGTATTAAGGGTCATCCGATCGTGTGTCATTAAGATAGCGTTAATGAAACTTAATTGGGTCTTGACGTCTTTAATGTCCCTTGAAGGTCCGAGCCGTTGTAGGTCTCCCAATAAGCCTGTTGAAGTTGAAGGTCCGGAGGATGGACGCGTGGCATCTCCGGAGCTTATTGTCTTGGACGAGTAGGTCCGGAGCAGTTGTACACGTGTCGGTACCGGAGCTTCCCTCTGCCGGGGGTTAGGTCCGGGGGTGCCGCACAGGTATCTAGTCCAGAGCTTTCCCATGTAAGGAATGTAGCTCCGGTTTTATGATACACGTGGCGGCACCAGGACTAACCATAGAAGGGAGGCAGGTGCAGTTCCGTATGACACGTGGGGCCTTCGGAGGTCTTCAACTCAGGTATGTGGAGTTCCTTAGCATTCATTGCAGTCCCAAGGGGTATCCGGTACGCAGGGTATCGACAGTGGCCCCCTGGGCCCACCTCTCGGAGAGACATTTTGGATTAAGTCATTCTGTCGGAGGTGGGTCCATCTTTCGATTTCCGCGTCGTGTCTTCAAGGGTTTTTAGATGTGACGTTGGGGTGGTGGTTCGCAGTTAAACCATCGCCGTATGGCAGCCCCGGGATGTGGCATGTGAGATCTGCGCGTGTGGATCTCACGCAATTGAAGGTCGCCGCTTCCCAATACAAAAACCGTATTGGTTCTGCGTGCCCTGTTAGGTCGCCGCCCCCGGGCTTCCCGCCTCTCATGATGACAACTGTTCGCCTTGGGTAAGGACCTTGACTTGATCATCGGGGTGGCCCCAGGACCCCTTGTCATCGGCAGGGTGAAGTTTTTGAACTGTATCTTTGGCCCCTCTGCGGTTTCCATCCAAGCGTTGCGGGGGCTTACTTAAGAAGGAAAGCACGCACCATTTGGGGATTCCTTATGCCTTAATTTTAACTTGCGCTCGAACCCTCAAACTTTCGCTTGCTTTTCCTCTCTCGCCCCGTCGTGTTGCAATGGAGTTGGGTCTCCGCAAGAGCCGTCTCACGACCGACAGCGATTTGAAGAAGGTCCAGACCTACATGGGATGGTCCAGTGACTCCTTCAACCACCTGGTCCACGCCGGCAAGCTCCCGTTTAAGAAGAAGCGCGCCGACGACATGGTGTAATTTTCTGCGTACCCTATGGTGGGGTTGATCCCACATTTCTCCACTTTTCTCTTGATGTTGTTAGACTTTTATGGTCTGTAGCTGTACCACCTTGGCCCCCACTCCATTCTTCCGGTGTCAACCTTCGTCACTTCTGCGAGATGTGGGTGGGTATTCCCCCCTGCGTCGAGCTCTTCCGCACCTTCTTCACCATCCACATTACCTGCAAGAGTGACGAGTACCTTGACTTATACTATTTTGTGAAGCGCAAGAAGTGCCCGTACAAGTACATGAGGTCATTCCCTTCCAGCAAGTGGGACGACTGGAAGAAGGATTGGATTGTCATCACGGCAGAGGAGCACGAGAAGCTGGAGCTGCCCGAAGGCCTTCCCAACATTGACACTGAAGCCTGAAGTGAAGTTCCGGTGCTGTCGGAGGCCTTCAATCCTGCCTTGACCAGAATCCGCCAATGTGTGGAAGGAGGAGTGACCCCCCAAGCGGTCTTCTGCAACTTCCTGGTCAACAGGTGGGCTCCGCTGAAGAAGAGGGAGAAGCTCGCCTGGGCCCTCAACAGCGTGATGGACGATGACCGGATTGAGACCGGTTTGAAGTCCAATCGAGAAGGCGCATCTTTGGAGCTTCATCTCAAGAAGTTCCAGCACGGCATTGACGTCGAGGGTTGTAACACCCTAAATTTTCGCATCATGCATTGCATACATGATCATGCATTAAACACTAGTAGAATAAGAGAAAAATAATAAAACATACATATACAAATATGTGTAGCAAAAGAAGGAAAAGAAAATAACAGTTATAGCCTAAAACTTCTAATAGGGAATGAGTATAAAAATAATAATAATAAAAATATATATAAATACATATATATAAATAATATATATAACAATATATAAAAAATAAATAAAATATTAATATTAATAGTATATATTATAATAATAATAAATAATAAATAATATATATATATAATATGAATAATATATATATATATATATATATAAATATAAATAATAAATCATATAATAAAAGAAAGTATAAAAAAAAGGGGGCCTGCCGCTGGCCAGGCCGACGGCCCAGCCAGCCGCGCCAGCCCCGGCCACCCGTGCGCGCGAGCCAGCGCGCCCCGCCGCTCGGCCGCCCGCCCCCGCGCCCGACGCCGCAGCGCCCGAGTCCCGCCCGACGCGCCCAACGCGCGGAGCCGCCAGCTCGTGACCGACCCGGCCTCTGGCCGATGGCGTGCCCTAGCGCCGCTTATATAAAGGACGGGAGTCCTCGTGAGTTCTCCCGATCCAGCAAACCGCAGCCGCCAGTACAGGAAGAAAAAAACTCCAGAGAACAGAGTCGCCGCCAGGGAAGAAAAGAGAGGGAGAAAGAGGAGGAAGAGGAAGAAAAAAGGAGGAGGGCGCCACCGTTCGCCGGAGATCGACGTCGCCATCGCGCCGCTGCCGTCGTGCCGCCGGAGGACCCTGCGCATCTACTTCGTCTACGCATCGTCCCCATCCCGCGATCATCGAAGCCATCGCATCTACGGTAGGCCATGTTCCCGATGCGAATTTTAGCGATCATAGTGAACCTAATAGGCATAATTTGATCGTAGTTGTGTCATCTTTTTAATTTCAGCAGCATTAATTCCCGCTAAAACCCCCGTAAACTCATATGAACACGTATGAACTACTCGCATCTAATTAATAAACAACCATAGTAAATTAATAATTGATCTTTGCATGAATGCATATCGTCGCATGTTGATTAATGTGTGTGCATCATGTTGATTGTATATGTTCTCTTGTATGTATGATCACGCGTAGAGGAACGTGCTCAAGAGGCCGCATACGAGGATTTCCAAAATCAAGACTTTGAAGCGCTTGAGCAACCCCATCCGTCGGAGCAAGGCAAGTGTCCTTGAAGCATATTGATCCTATTTTAAAATAAATGTTTTGTTTGCGAACTTGCATGCTTGTGTCAAATTGATGGGAATCCTATGGTAGGAAGTTTACTAGTTTTGTTTGACCACCCTTGTCACCTGGAATTTATGGTAGAGAGTCGGGAAGGGTTTTTACCTTTTTGCTTTGCTTAATTAATTGGGATGGCAAACAACACTACACATTTAATTATGCATCAATGATATTATGGTCAATGTGAACTGGTCAATACGATGGGTGATCTAAGCAAGCCTGGTATGTGGATGGGTTGGATGTTATGGTGGTTTGCTTGCTTTAGATCTAAGGACCGGTTCATGCGAGAATATGCCAGGTCAACAGTGCCACCACAAGGCCAAGTATGGGTGCGGCGTAGCTGAATAATTAGGAGCGCTGCTAGTATGATATGGACCATTGGATGGCGCGGGGAATGGGACTCGAGGAGGACTGCCCTGGGATCCGCATGGCACACGAGGGGGCCCGTGGGTGGGAGAATGGAGATTCAAGCCTGGCGGTGAAACCTTAGTGGGCCCGTACATACTAGTAGTCCCTTTTGAAAGGCTATTTTGTGATCTCTTGGCCACACACCTACGGAAGTGTGAGATGGCATAATGGAGGTTTCTTATTCATCGAAAGGTGATGAAATCACAAACATGTGGGTAAAGTGGTACAACCTCTGCAGAGTGTTTAAAACTATCATGATAGCCGTGCTCCCGGTTATGAGCGCCTGGATGACCTACATGATTAGAGTTGGAATTGGGATTTGGGATGGTTATGGTTGGTTTATGGTTATGGGTTGGTAATGGTTATGGTTTATGGATTATGGTCATGGATATGAATTTGAGTTATGGTAATTGGACATGGATAATGGTGATGTTGGCAATAATTGGATATGGTTTATATTTTGTTAATATGATGGTTATGATGGGATTGTTTCACATAGACATAGTATAATGCTTTTCAAATGTTTTACTGTACTTTTCAGCACTTAGCCATTATTACATTCGACATTTGAATTAGCCACATGTCATACTTTCCACACTTGCTGAGTACGACATGTACTCACCCTTGCAACCCCCCCCCCCCCCCCAACAGCTACTGGAGACAATTGGGAGTACTCTGAGGATCACGTGGAGTACTAGATTGTGTGCCGCCGTCAATTGCCTGTGGATTGGAGTCGTACTGCTTAGTTTATTTTCCGCTGCATTATTTAGAGTTTTATCATTCGTGAACTATTGGATTATTGTAATAAAGTACTTATTTAATAGTTAAGACGTGGTTAAATTCTGTATATCGTTTGTGATGCATCCGTATATGTGTGATGAACTTCCTGGGCACACATATGCGTTACGCTTGGTTCATATTCAGAACCGGGTGTCACAAATTGGTATCAGAGCTGCCTTTACCGTAGGACGCAAGCCTAGGTAGAATGGACACTCTAGAACACTTAGGAACACTCTTCTAATCTGCCATTTTCGAAAATTTTTGCTGCTGTTTTGTTCCCTTATTTTCAGCCGCAAAAAGTATTGATCGCTGCTGCGTTTTTGATAAAAATTTTCAGAAGTGAGCAATATTAAGTGCTGCTGTTTTGCTGCGTAAATTTTCGCGGAAAAAGTGTGTTTTGCCGCTGTTATGTGTGGGTAAAATTATTGTGTTGGCTGCTGTGTTTTTTCTCTCCATTTTTTTCGTTCTTTTGGAACCGCCGCACTGCTCTTTTTCCGCCATTTTAACTGCTGAAATTTTCAGATTTGTTTTTCATTATTTTTTTTCCTCTAATGTATTCTTGTGTTCTGTAGATGGCCCGCACCAAGACAACCCCCCGTAAGTCGACCGTTGGACTTGTGCCCCCGCGTAGGTTGGCCAGTCGCTCTCCGGCCATCGACCCCCGTCACCCCGTGGTGATCCGTTCTGACGGCAGAGCCACAGGACAACTGCGACATCGTCTCCGTGCCCTACTCCGTGAGGCTGGCTACCGTCACCACAACCTCTAGCTCTCCTACCACACCACTGGAGTGCAGCGCCCCGGCAGGAAGGAGTGGAGCTGCAAGATCTATATCTACTATGGTGATGAGTTGGTGAAGACCCACAACAGTCCTGCTTGGAGGAGCTCCCACCGATCTGCGGAGCAGGATGCTAGCTGGGAAGCAGCCACCTTTTGGAGCCACGCCCGCCGTTTCCGTCTGGAGGACACGGTGCACGCCTTCGTTCCGCAGCGTCCCAGTGGCACTGCGAGCTTCGTCTCCAGGCACGTGGAGGGACCACTAGACCTCCTGCAGTCTCGTCAGACTGTTGATGACGTGGCCCAGCTCAGTGCCCGACTTCAGAGGGCGCAGTAGGAGATTCAGGATGGACGTGACCTCGCCCAGCACCACGAGGCGATAATCAGGAGGTATCGTCGGATCACCGACGAGGACCCGGACGACTACGCGTCCGACACCCCGACGTGGACCCCAAACTCCCCAGACCGTCACAACGGCCAGTGTGAGTCGTCTTCTGAGGAGTCTTTTGACGAGGAGCCTTCCAGTGTGGCGTCTACCGCACCACCGCCGCCTGCTGCCTCACCACCACAGGACCCCGAGGACCCCGAGGACCCCGACGACGATGACAAGGACCCGGAGGAGTTTCCGCTTGACGACGAGTAGTCCTCGACCTATGCCACGACTCAAGGATAGGCACACCCCCATTAGTTAAATAAGAGCGACGTAGACATACTTGTGTGACCTTGAGTTGTGTTACTTCTTTTAGGATCTTTGTCAATTTTATTTGGTGCTTGTTTGAGTGCTTGTGTGCTTAGTAGAGAGTTGTGGGATGCTTCGGCACTTGTCCACATCCTCATATAGGTCTATATTAATAAAAGATTATTTAGTGTCACATACCTTGATGCATATAGTTGGGACGTTTCTTTCTAAATTCTAAATCCTTCTGTCCCCACCCTTCTTTCGCCAACAGATGGTGAGAACTTGTAACCAGAGGGATGCCAACAATGAGGAGGAGCGCAATGAAGTACCTCAGAACAACCAGGGACATGCTCATGGAGCTATCAATATTGAACAACTGTTAGCTATGCAGAACTAGCTCATGCAGACCATGATACAAACTATGGGACAGCTGCAGGCTGGCAATAACAACAATCAGCCCCACCTGCCTCCTCACAACCGTTTGGGAGAGTTCATGAGGACCAGACTGCCTACCTTTGCACAAGCCACAGACCCAATGGAAGCTGATGATTGGCTGAAGTCCGTTGAAAAGAAACTTGCTATTGTCCAGTGCACCGATAGGGAGAAGGTTCTCTTTGCATCACATCAACTAGTTGGAGCAGCCGCTGACTGGTGGGAAGCTCTTTGCAATGCTCATGATAATCAGGAGGCAATCACTTGGGCTGAGTTTAAGCAGAGTTTCCGTTCCCACTATGTACCTGAAGGAGTTATGATACTGAGAAGACAAGATTTTGAAAATCTCAGGCAAGGAAGGATGAGCGTGAGTGAGTATCTCAACAAATTCACTCAATTATCAAGATATGCTCCAGAAGACATCAAAACTGATAGTAGGAAGCAGTATCTGTTTATGAGGGGTCTCAACAATGAAATTCAAGTCCAATTGCTCAATACTGATTATCCAAACTTCCAAAAGCTTGTTGACAAGGCTATTGTGGTTGAGAACAAGATTCGTGAGATGGAGCAGGACAACAAGAGGAAGATGCCACATCATGGACCGCAGCAAGGAGCAATGTTCGCCCCCGCTATGCACCACCTACTGCACCACACTACAACCCATTTGCTCCTGCATACCGTGCTACTTATCCGCCCCGCCCAAATCAGCCACCGCAGCAACGCCCCGCCATGCAAGCGCCTCGCTATCCTGTGCCACCTGCACCACGTCCTAACATGGCGGCAAATGCTCAAAACCAGTTGCGCCCGAACCTCCCTAATGCTACGGGTGGTAAGACATGCTATGTGTGTGGAGAACCCAGACACTTTGCAAGTCAATGCCCCAGGAGAAACTATGGACCTATGAACAATGCACCAATGCCAAATAACCCGCGACCAAATGGAGGAGCACCGCAAGGCAACCGTGGACAGAAGAATTTTGCTCGTGGCAATGTGAATCATGTCTCTACTGAGGAAGCCCAGCAAGCTGATGACGTCGTGATTGGTATGTTTCTTGCCAACTCCAACCCCACGACTGTTTTATTTGATTCTGGAGCATCTCATTCATTCATCTCGTCAAAGTATGTTGCCAAATACAATTTGCCTATATCTCATATGAAGCAAACTACGCTAGTAAGTTCTCCTGGCAGAGAGATGAGGACAAATATAGTATGTCCGAAAGTAAGCATTAAAATAAGGGGGGTAGACTTTCTCGCAAACCTCATAGTCTTGGACTCCCAAGGAATAGACATAATACTTGGAATGGACTGGCTGAGCAAGTATAATAGAGTCATTCAATGTGCCGAGAGGATTGTGCAGTTGACAAGTGAACATGGTACACGCATCGAAGTTGAGGCAGCCCAACCTGCAAGAGAGAAAGCGATGCTGAATCACGTGGAAGAAGTGACATTGGAAAGCATTTCGATCGTTCGCGAGTACCCGGATGTGTTTCCAGATGAGTTGCCAGGTATGCCACCTGATCGTGACTTAGAATTTGCCATTGAGTTGATACCCAGAACTGCACCTATAGCTAAGAGGCCGTATAAGATGTCTCATAAGGAATTAGCAGAGCTCAAGAAGCAAATTCAAGAGCAGCTAGAGAAGGGTTTTATACGCCCAAGCTCATCCCCGTGGGGAGCCCCAGTGCTCTTCGTAGATAAGAAGGATGGAACCCAGAGGATGTGTGTGGACTATAGGTCTCTCAATGAAGTGACAATTAAGAACAAGTACTCACTGCCCCGTATAGAGGATTTGTTCAACCAAATGAAGGGTGCCTGTATCTTCTCCAAGATCGACTTGCGGTCAGGATACTTCCAAATGAAGATTAGATCATCGGATATACCCAAGACAGCATTTCGGACACGATATGGATCTTATGAGTACACCGTCATGTCATTTGGATTGACGAACGCACCTGCGTACTTTATGTATCTCATGAATAAGGTCTTCATGGAATATCTGGATAAGTTCGTTGTAGTGTTCATCGATGATATTATGATCTACTCGAAGGATGAGAAGGAACATGAGGAACACTTGAGGCTTACACTGCAGAAATTGAGGGAGCACCAATTGTATGCCACGTTCAGTAAATGTCAATTCTGGTTACGGGAAGTTTCTTTCTTAGGCCATATTATTTCCGGAGGAGGAGTATCAGTTGACCCAGGGAAGGTGAGAGATGTGCTTAAGTGGGAACCGCCACAAAATGTTAAGGAAATTCGGAGTTTCCTTGGAATGGCTGGATATTACCACCGATTCATTAAGGACTTTTCCAAGATAGCCAAGCCTATGACCGAATTACTCATGAATGGGAAGGCATTCCGATGGACTCAAGCTTGTCAGGATAGCTTTGAGGAGTTAAAGAAAAGGTTGACGACATCGGCAGTGTTAGTATTACCGGACGTGAGCAAGAGTTTTGATATATATTGTGATGCATCAAGACAAGGATTAGGATGTGTGCTCATGCAAGAAGGCCAGGTGGTAGCCTATGCATCGAGGCAACTAAAGAAACATGAATCGAATTATCCTACACATGACCTTGAACTCGCAGCCGTGGTACACACCTTGAAGATATGGAGACACTACGTTTTTGGTCACCGATGTGAGATTTATACGGATCACAAGAGTCTCAAGTACATATTTACGCAAACGGATATGAATCTGAGGCAACGCCGATGGTTGGAGCTCATCAAGGATTATGACGTGGGAATCAACTGTCACCCAGGGAAGGCCAATGTAGTGGCCGATGCTTTGAGCCGAAAAGGAGTAAGTCATCAACTCACAGTTCGAGAGCTGCCATCCGAGTTATTCAAGGATTTTGAACGGTTGAACCTTGGATTCATAAATGAGATGGGAACAATGGAAGTCAACCCAACATTAGAGCAGGAAATACGGGAAGGACAGACAAAGGACAAGGAAATACAGGAAATCAAGGAAAGGACCCAAGAAGGGAAAGAATTCAGATTTGATGAGGACGAACAGGGTACCTTATGGCTTGGAAAGAGGATTGTGGTACCTAATGTCAGGCATATTCGGGAGACAATATTTAAGGAGGCACATGACTCGCCTTACTCAATTCACCCCGGTTGTACAAAGATGTACAAGGACTTAAAGACATGCTATTGGTGGGATAGCATGAAAAAGGACATAGCCGAATATGTTGCACTTTGTGATGTGTGCCAACGAGTTAAAGCTGAACATCAAAAGTCAGCCAGATTGTTACATCCATTAAAGATCCCGGAGTGGAAGTGGGAAGAGATTGGTACGGACTTTATAGTTGGATTACCGCGAACTCAGTCTGGCTATGATTCAATATGGGTTATTGTGGATCGATTGACAAAATCAGCTCACTTCATCCCTGTCAAGACCACATATACCACCGCGAAGCTAGCAGAATTGTATATGGAACATATTGTGTGCCGACACGGAGTACCGAAGAAGATAGTCTCGGATAGAGGTTCTAAGTTTACCTCCAGATTTTGGCAGAAATTGCATGAAGCAATGGGAACAAGGTTGAACTTCAGTTCGGCGTATCACCCTCAAACAGATGGACAAACCGAGAGGACCAACCAAATTTAGGAAGACATGTTAAGAGCTTGTGCATTAAAGCATGGGAAAAGTTGGGATAAAAGTTTGCCGTACGCTGAATTCTCGTACAACAATAGCTACCAAGCAAGTCTGAAAATGTCACCCTACGAAGCATTGTACGGAAGGAAGTGTAGGACTCCCTTGTTTTGGAACGAAACCGGAGAGAATCAAGTGTTTGGTCCCGACGTGTTACAAGAAGCTGAAAGGCAAGTCCAAATAATATGGGAAAACTTAAAGGCTGCCCAGTCTCGACAGAAAGGTTATGCTAATAATAGGCGAAGGAGTCTGACTTTTGAAGTTGGAGATTTTGTATACCTCAAAGTGTCACCTATCAGAGGTCAGCGACGGTTTAACGTCAAAGGAAAACTGGCACCAGGTTACATCAGACCATTTAAGATTCTGGACAAGCGAGTAGAGGTAGCTTATCGACTTGAGCTGCCGGCGTACCTCTCCGATGTACACGACGTATTTCACGTCTCTCAACTCAAGAAGTGTCTCAGGGTACCGGAAGAACAAGTGCCAGATGGATGAGTTAGAACTTCAGGAGGATTTGTCCTATGTCGAGCAACCTATCAAGATTTTGGACACAAAGGAAAGGGTCATGAGAAATAAGAGGGTCCGTTGGTGCAAAGTGCAATGGAAACACCATACGGAAGTCGAAGCTACATGGGAACCTGAAGAAGACCTGAAGGCAGAATTCCCTCATCTTTTCTCCACGCTATCGAATCTCGAGGGCGAGATTCACATTAAGGAGGGTAGGTTTGTAACACCCTAAATTTTCGCATCATGCATTGCATACATGATCATGCATTAAACACTAGTAGAATAAGAGAAAAATAATAAAACATACATATACAAATATGTGTAGCAAAAGAAGGAAAAGAAAATAACAGTTATAGCCTAAAACTTGTAATAGAGAATGAGTATAAAAATAATAACAATAAAAATATATATAAATATATATATAAATAATATATATAACAATATATAAAAAATAAATAAAATATTAATATTAATAGTATATATTATAATAATAATAAATAATAAATAATTTATATAATATGAATAATAATATATATATATAAAAATATAATAATAAATCATATAATAAAAGAAAGTATAAAAAAAGGGGCCTGCCGCTGGCCAGGCCGACGGCCCAGCCAGCCGCGCCAGCCCCGGCCTCCCGCGCGCACGAGCCTGCGCGCCCCGCCGCTCGGCCGCCCGCCCCCGCGCCCGATGCCGCAGCGCCCGAGTCCCGCCCGACGCGCCCAACGCGCGGAGCCGCCCGCTCGTGACTGACCCGGCCTCTGGCCGATGGCGTGCCCTAGCGCCGCTTATATAAAGGACGGGAGTCCTCGTGAGTTCTCCCGATCCAGCAAACCGCAGCTGCCGGTATAGGAAGAAAAAAACTCCAGAGAACAGAGCCGCCGCCAGGGAAGAAAAGAGAGGGAAAAAGAGGAGGAAGAGGAAGAAAAAAAGGAGGAGGGCGCCACCGTCCGCCGGAGATCGACGTCGCCATCACGCCGCTGTCGTCGTGCCGCCGGAGGACCCTGCGCATCTACTTCATCTACGCATCGTCCCCATCCCGCGATCATCGAAGCCATCGCATCTACGGTAGGCCATGTTCCCAATGCGAATTTTAGCGATCATAGTGAACCTAATAGGCGTAATTTGATCATAGTTGTGTCATCTTTTTAAGTTCAGCAGCATTAATTCTCGCTAAAACCCCCGTAAACTCATATGAACACGTATGAACTACTCGCATCTAATTAATAAACAACCGTAGTAAATTAATAATTGATCTTTGCATGCATGCATATCATCGCATGTTGATTAATGTGTGTGCATCATGTTGATTGTATATGTTCTCTTGTATGTATGATCACGCGTAGAGGAACGTGCTCAAGAGGCCGCATACGAGGATTTCCAAAATCAAGACTTTGAAGCGCTTGAGCAACCCCATCCGTCGGAGCAAGGCAAGTGTCCTTGAAGCATATTGATCCTATTTTAAAATAAATGTTTTGTTTGCGAACTTGCATGCTTGTGTCAAATTGATGGGAATCCTATGGTAGGAAGTTTACTAGTTTTGTTTGACCACCCTTGTCACCTGGAATTTATGGTAGAGTGTCGGGAAGGGTTTTTACCTTTTTGCTTCGCTTAATTAATTGGGATGGCAAACAACACTACACATTTAATTATGCATCAATGATATTATGGTCAATGTGAACTGGTCAATACGATGGGTGATCTAAGCAAGCCTGGTATGTGGATGGGTTGGATGTTATGGTGGTTTGCTTGCTTTAGATCTAAGGACCGGTTCATGCGAGAATATGCCAGGTCAACAGTGCTACCACAAGGCCAAGTATGGGTGCGGCGTAGCTGAATAATTAGGACCGCTGCTAGTATGGTATGGACCATTGGATGGCGCGGGGAATGGGAGTCGAGGAGGACTGCCCTGGGATCCGCATGGCACACGAGGGGGCCCGTGGGTGGGAGAATGGAGATTCAAGCCTGTCGGTGAAACCTTAGTGGGCCCGTACATACTAGTAGTCCCTTTTGAAAGGCTATTTTGTGATCTCTTGGCCACACACCTACGGAAGTGTGAGATGGCATAATGGAGGTTTCTTAGTCATCGAAAGGTGATGAAATCACAAACATGTGGGTAAAGTGGTACAACCTCTGCAGAGTGTTTAAAACTATCATGATAGCCGTGCTCCCGGTTATGAGCGCCTGGATGACCTACATGATTAGAGTTGGAATTGGGATTTGGGATGGTTATGGTTGGTTTATGGTTATGGGTTGGTAATGGTTATGGTTTATGGATTATGGTCATGGATATGAATTTGAGTTATGGTAATTGGACATGGATAATGGTGATGTTGGCAATAATTGGATATGGTTTATATTTTGTTAATATGATGGTTATGATGGGATTGTTTCACATAGACATAGTATAATGCTTTTCAAATGTTTTACTGTACTTTTCAGCACTTAGCCATTATTACATTCGACATTTGAATTAGCCACATGTCATACTTTCCACACTTGCTGAGTACGACATGTACTCACCCTTGCAATCCCCCCCCCCCAACAGCTACTGGAGACAATTAGGAGTACTCTGAGGATCACGTGGAGTACTAGGTTGCATGCCGCCGTCAATTGCCTGTGGATTGGAGTCGTACTGCTTAGTTTATTTTCCGCTGCATTATTTAGAGTTTTATCATTCGTGAACTATTGGATTATTGTAATAAAGTACTTATTTAATAGTTAAGACGTGGTTAAATTCTGTATATCGTTTGTGATGCAACCGTATATGTGTGATGAACTTCTTGGGCACACATACGCGTTACGCTTGGTTCATATTCGGAACCGGGTGTCACAAGGGTGATGATTAGGCTCCGCCAGCGGCTTTCCTCCCTCTGAACATGGAGGCAGAGTTCAGCAGGGAGCTCCGGCGGAAGATGTCGGTGCTTGACGACCTCAGTGAAGTTGAGAGGCGTCCAACCACCAAGCTGGCGATTCCCGGAACCAAGAGCTAAAGTCATAGGCAAGGGAAAGAAGTTGGCCAAGCTCTCGAGCCGCAAGATGAAGTTGAAGCACTCTGATGGGAGGTCCGTCAGACCTGCTCCTTCCACAACAGATCCTTCTCCCTGGCGGGGGAGGTCTTCGACGATGACAACCACTCCAGCATCGGCATCTCCTCGGGACGCCACCTCCGGCCATGTGGCTCCGGTACCAGGGTTAGTTGAGGGCTCCAGGTCCGAGGGTCCTTCCCGGTCGAGGGGGGCCTCAACCAAGACGTCGCTGATGGCGGGAGCAAGCTTTGAAGAGCCTTCCAGAGCTACTACCCGAGTTGTGACTGGGTCGAGCTCTGAGCGCCCAGTGAAGAGGTTCCGTGTTAGCTGGAGCGAAAGCCTTCCGAGGTAAATTTGATTTTTTACCTCAATTGATTGTTTTTGTTGTAATCATATTTTGAGTTTCTTCGTCTTTCATCCATAGGTACCCAAAAAAGGGGGTTGAAGCTCCGGTTCCTGCAACAGCGGCTGCTGCTGTGCAGGCGGAGGCTCTGGCTCCAATCCCAGCATCGTCTCAAGTGGTGGCTAAGGTTACGGCAGCCCCGTCACCGGCTGTCGTGGTTCTTGACCTTGACTCATCACCCGATGCACCAGTGGTAGCGCCAGACCACGGGAATGAAGATGTATCAGCGACACCAGCTCCGGAGGTTGAAGCTATGGTTTTGGATGCTGTGATGACAGACGCTCTGGCCTCAGGGCCGGAGGTTGCTAAAGCTCCGGCCTTAGAGCCGAATGTTGTTGAAGCCCCAGCGGCAGAGCCAGTTGTTGATGAAGTTCTAGCGCCTGAGCCGGTTGTCGCGGAAGTGCCTGCGCCTGAGCTGGTGGAGGTCGAAGTGCCAGTGCCTGAACCGGCAGCGGAGGAGGCACCAGCACTGGAGCCAGAAGTGGCCTCGGCTCCATCCGAATCTTCATTGCCTGCCCCAGAGGTGGTGGTTCCGGAGGTACCAGTGCCCGAGCCAGGGTGCCCACAGGAAGTGATCGTTCCTTTGCAAAAGCGATCAGTTGCTGATGACCTGGCGGCGGGACCTTCGGAGCCGACTCCGGAGGTAGGAACTTCTGTTGCAGGACCTTCCTCGGTGGTGACCGAGGCTATCCCAAAGGGTGGCCCTAGTGCCACGGAAGCTCAGGGGACCGCTCTTGTAGAGTGGGACCCGATTTTTGTTATGGAGAACCAAGTGGAGCCAGCGGAGAAGACCCCGACAGGTCCAGAGCCAATTCCCTTGTTGTTGTCCATCGACAACGCTTGCTCCAGCCTTCATCAAGTTCAGCTGGCCCTCTACCACGACAGCAAGGCCCTCGAGGAGGAGTGCCAAACCCTTAGGAGGTGGCGCAACCGGCTCCAATTCGAGACCAAACTAGCGCAGACGAGGCTGGCTGACGACAAGGAGTGGGTGAAAAGGGAGAAGGCCCGGTTGGAGTACTGGGGTCAGCTGCTGGATGAGAGGGAAAGCATGGTGCGATCCCTCGACAACCAGTCCTGGGCCATCCACGAACAAGCCGTGGCTGCTAATGAAGCAGCAAATGGTCGCCAAGAGAAGCTCAGCGCCATCCACGACAGCCTCGTCAAGCGTCGAGCGGCTCTTGAGAAGCGGGAGAAAAAGCTCGAAGATGAAGAGCAAAAACTCTTGGCGCCGCGGGATGACCTCGTGAAGAGGGAAGAGGAGCTTACTCAAAGGCTAACTCTGGGTGACAAGAGCCTCGCGGAGCGCACCAAGAAGCTGGAGGAGTGTTGCGAGAGCGAGGAGAAGAAAGCCTGGCAGCGGGGACAGGATCTCACCAAGAGGGAAAATGAAGTTGCTGCCAGGGAGAAGAAAGTGCGGGGTCGGGAGAGAGACCTGGTCGACCGACAAAACAAGATCCACGTTCGGGAAGAGGAGCTTGCTAAACTCGAAAGGAAATTTGCTAAAAAGATTCAGCAACACGCCAAAGAGGTCGAGCACCTTGCCCGGGAAGGTCTGGAGCTTGCGCCAACCAAGAGGTCCTTGGGAGAGGTGCGAGGCTCAAGGGTTGCATAGTCCCAACAAGTATGGGACTTCTTGGGCAAAGCCAATGACGCGCTGACGCCGGTGGGTTTAGTCCCGTGCGTCCAGATGATCCAGAGCTGGAGATGGACCAGGCGTTGCAAGCGTTGAGTTCGGTGGGCAACAAGCATAACAAGATGGGTGATGTCATTGTGGACCAGTTGGAAACTGAAGGACAATCCCTGGCGAAGAACGTCGCAGAGTACATGCTAACATGCTACACAAGCCGAGATCCTCACTTCCCACTAGACCTGGTGATTGAAGGTCCCATCGATGGAGAGGGAGATGTCGCCAAAGCCAGCGAGTCGAAGGTTGCCCAGAAGGTCGCCTTATTCTTCCATAGGACTTAGGACTTTCTCTTTGTATCTCCCGCTTGTATCTTCTCTTCTTTTCCTCAATTTTGTAATCTCTTGTCTCCAGATGAATGAAATCCATGAATTTTATGAATTTCATTTTTTTTCTTCAACATCTTTGTCTTACTTGGCCCCCAGGTAGATGTACACAATTTGATTGTGAACATGTACCAAAAGGATGTAGCATTTTGTTGAAGACCTGAGTGCTTCGAACTTGTAGAGAGTTAGTCTGAAGTCTTGTAGCGTCGACGGCAGAGGCCCCCTGGGGTTGTTGGAGCTTAGTAGCTCCGGCAGCATCTACCATCAACACATAGAGCGTCGACGGCTGGCCCCCTGGGATTGTGAGAGCTTAGTAGCTCCGGCAGCAACCACCATCAACACGTAGAGCGTCATCAGCAGACCCCATTGGGGTATCTTTCCACCATCTTTTCTTCAGCTCCTTTTATTTCTTCACAATGGCAGCTAGCCCCCTGGAGTTGTCGGATCTTAGTAGCTACAGTAATGCCCCTATCGATGTTTTAAAACATCGACGGCAGGCCCCCTTAGGGGATGTCGTAGCTTTTATAGCTCCGACATTGTCCGCCATCGTCACGTGATTTTTATTTTTCCTGCACACTGAAGTCAAGAAAAACAGTAAAATCCATTTCCTATCTATAACTAAATTGCGGCTTACTATTCTCGAAAGAAATTTTAGATCGACAACAATTCTGTATACAATAAAGCGCATTTGTTTGTTTTCTTCAGGTCCAATCGTTCCTGGACTCGCCTTACTTCGGTCTGCCAGGGTGTAGGTAGAGTGGCGTACTTAGGGTGCAGGACCAGGCTAAGTCGATAGCACACCCCGGACCTAGATTGGCTTGGCGGCATTCAGACGAGTAGGCCATTCAACAATGTTAAGACCCGAAAGATTTTACAATGCAACTTGAATTATATATGAATTGTTTGATCTAAAGTTTCTTGAGAATTGCACAATTTCGTTATAGACAAGAAAGAGAAAAATAAAAAAGAATGAGCCTGTACAAAGTAAATGCATGTGGAGTCTGTTTTCACATAATGATGTCTTTCATTATAGGTCCGGGGTACAGGGGAAACAAGTACACTCTTAGGGTACGGAACCATGCTAAGTGTGTTGAGTTTCTCGTTTGACCCAGGGTAGCTAGCTACACTTTTAGTTCTGGGACTGTGACAAGTGTTGCTTGAACTTTGTGGACCTTCCGGGAAAAGTCCGGTTGTCCCCCCGGAGGGGCTACCCGACTCTGTACAGTGATGCTATAACATACATCACATGTAATTACAGACTCACCTCCGTGATATTAAGCGTAGAACTTACGAAGGTGCTCAATGTTCCAAGGATTAGGGAGCATTGTCCCATCCTCGATTGTCAAGCGAACGCATTCGGGACAGGATACTTTGATCACTCGGAACGGTCCTTCCCAGCTGGGGGAGAGTTTGTTTAAACCTTCTCGAGTTTGTATTCTCTGTAGCACCAGAGCGCCTTCCTCGAGCTGTCTGTTATGCACATGCCTTTGATGGTCGCGCTGGAGCGCTTGGCGATATCGTGCATTCCGAACAGATGCTCGACACCTTCCCTCTTCGACGAGGTCAAGGTCTTCACGCCAGTGCTGGTCCTGCATGGCATCGTCGAAGGTCCGGACCCGGAGCGACCCCAAGGTGATTTTTGGAGGAAGGACTGCTTCAGCTCTGTACACCAAAAAGAAGGGTGTCTCTCCAGTTGACCGGTTTGGAGTTGTCCTGTTGGCCCACAGGGTGGGCGGAAGCTCTTCAATCCAGTTGGATCCATGTTTTTTCAGGCGCTCATATGTGCACGTCTTGAGTCCTTTTAGGATTTCTGCATTTCCTCTCTCAGCTTGGCCATTGCTTGTCGGGTGAGCTACGGAAGCGTAGCTGACCTCAATGCCGAGGTCTTCACAATATCCTTGGAATGCAGAGCTTGTGAATTGGGTCCCGTTGTCAGTTATGATCTTGTTTGGGACACCAAATCTGAATACTATGGACTGCAAGAAATTGATAGCTGATCGCTTGTTTATTGTCACAACTGGAGTTGCTTCCTGCCACTTGGTGAACTTGTCGATGGCGACATACAGGAACTTGTAACCTCCGACGGCTCTTGGGAAAGGTCCCAAGATATCCATCCCCCACACAGCGAATGGCCATGTAGGAGGTATCATTTGTAGAGGTTGAGCTAGTGTGTGAATTTGCTTTGCATGGAACTGGCATGCTTCGCATTTCTTCACTAGCTCGATTGCATCCTGGAGTGCTGTAGGCCAGTAAAAACCATGCCAGAAGGCTTTACCAACCAACGTGCGGGAAGACGCGTGGTTCCCACACTCGCCTCCATGGATTTCCGCGAGGAGCTCGCGACCTT
This sequence comes from Tuctoria greenei, assembly GCA_036927565.1. NCBI lineage: Eukaryota > Viridiplantae > Streptophyta > Magnoliopsida > Poales > Poaceae > Tuctoria > Tuctoria greenei. Next base: position 104,013,616 of record JAYESD010000003.1, on the reverse strand, counting down.
CTTCCCTTGTAATGCACCGCATTAGGACGCCGTTGGCACCACGCCAGTAGAGATCCCCTTCTACCAGTGTGTATCTTTTAGCCAATCTGACTATCCGGTCAGCGGATACATTGTCTTTAGGAAGGACGTTGTCTTTCAAGTAGCTCCGGATCTTCGAGATCCATGCATCGGAGCTAACTTGAGCATCTAAGTCTTGCGTGATGGGTTGCTCGGAGCTTCCTACAGCACCTACGACCCTTGATGGACGCCATGGTAACAGGGCCATCAGGACTGCCAGCTTCGAGGTGCTGGTCTTGCCCCCTTCATTCAGTTCGACAGGCTGAGCTGTTGGTCTTGACAATCTCCGAACGAAGGTTCTGTTAGGAGCCGGAGCTCCGGTTGAAGCTTTCGTCGAGAGTTCGTCAGCTTCAGCGTTATTGAGATGCTGGACATGGCAGATATCATGGACTACAAAGTCCTTCTGAAACTTCTGGACTTCAAGTAGGTATGCAACTAGCTAAGGGTTGTTGCAGCAGCATTCACCTTTGACTTGTTTTATTACCAGCTGCAAATCACCCTTTACCAACAGCTTCTTGACACTATATGACAGTGCCACCTTGAGCCTGTAGATTAATGCTTCATACTCCGCCATGTTGTTGATTGCCTTGAAGTCAAGGTGAACCATGTATTTGACCTTCTCCCCGGTCGGAGCGAGGAGAAGGATTCTCGCTCTGGCCCCCTGCTTCTGCACGGAGCCGTCGAAGTAGAGAGTCCAGTGAGGCTCGGTGAAGACCGGAACATTGGGTTCCGACTTTTGCTCACTGGGGCCCCCAGGATTTGATGGAGAGGGGGTCCATTCCGCCACGAAGTCCGCCAATGCTGGACTTTTGATCGCTTGTCTTGGGACGAATTCAAGATCGAACTCGGCCAATTGTGATGCCCACTTTGCAATGTTCCTAGTAGAGTTGGGGTTATGCAAGATTGCACGCAGTGGATAAGAGGTTACCACTGAAATCTTGTGAGCTTGGAAGTAGTGACGAAGCTTCCTAGAGGCAATAAGCACTGTGTAGAGCAGCTTATGCACCTCTAAGTACCGAGTCTTGGCGTCATGAAGTACTTCACTGATGAAGTACACTGGGCATTGGACTGTTCGGACCCTCCTGGAGGGGCCCAGAGCTTCCTCCTCATCAACCCGGACCCTCCCGGAGGGTCCGGACCTTCTTTGGGGACCTCCCGGTTCCTGCTGGAGGAACCTGGATCTTCTTCTGAAGTGACCCGGACCTTCCCGGAGGGGTCTGGATCTTCTTGCTCAGCAACAGTAACTCCTTCATTTGAAGGAGGTTGATCCTCCGGTGTCTTGCCTTGAGGATCTAGGTCTGGGGGCTGGGACCCAGACTCGCCTTCAGGTAGTTCTGGACCCTCCGAGAGGGGTCTGGATTCCTGAACTGGGGATGGTTCTGGTCTTTCCGCAACCAGGACCAAACTAACAACTTCGTAAATTGCTGAAATATAAAGCAGAAGTGGCTCACCAGGGTTCGGAGCTACCAAAGTTGGTAGGCTGGTGAGGAGCTGCTTCAGCTCTTGGAAAGCCTTTTCTGCTTCTTCTGACCATTGGAATGGTCCGGACTTCCTCAATAATTTGAAAAAGGGTAGCGCCCGTTCCGCCAGTCTTGAAATGAACAAGCTGAGGGAAGCTAGACATCTAGTCAGCTTCTGGACATCCTTGACGCGAGCTGGTGGTCGCATGTCTTCAATAGCTTTAATCTTCGCCGAATTCGCCTCTATTCCTCGGTGGTTCACCAAGAATCCAAGAAGCTTCCCAGAGCTAACCCCGAAGACACACTTGTCTGGGTTTAGCTTTGTGCGTGTGATTCGCAAGTTGTCGAAGACAGCTTGCAAGGTGTCAAGAAATGACTCCTTGTTCTTGATCTTGACGATGATGTCATCGACATACACTTCCACTACGTCTCTGATAAGTTCTCCAAAATTTTTGTACATAGCTAGCACAAACGTTGAAGCAGCGTTTTTGAGGTCGAATGGCATGGCAGTGTAACAATATAATCCATCTACTGTGATGAAGGAAGTATGCTCTTCATCTTCTCTAGACATTCTGATTTGATGATACCCAGAATATGCATCTAGGAAACACAGTAATTCACACCCGGAGGTGGAATCCACTATATGATCTATTCTAGGTAGTGGGAATGGATCCTTTGGACATGCCTTATTTAGTGTAGTGTAGTCTATAGACATCTGAAGCTTCCCGCCAGCCTTGGGTACAACGACTGGGTTTGCTAGCCATTTTGGGTGGAAGACTTCCCGGATGAATCTAGCTTCGAGCAACTTCTTCACTTCTTGACGTATGAAGTTTTGTCACTCTACTGATTGCTTCCGAGGCTTCTGGTGTACAGGCCGAGCATTGGGATAGATCTTCAGATTGCGCTCAATCACTTCCCTAGGGATCCCAGGCATTTGTGACGGTTGCCAGGCAAACACGTCGACATTAGCCCAGAGGAAAGTGATGAGCGTGATTTCCTATTTGTCATTCATACCTCCCAATACATGGGTGGTCTGAGCAGCGTCGGAACCAATTTGGACGACTTTGATGGGAATGTCGGTGTTGCCGCTTGGTTGCACACGAGGTGCAGAGGTTGAGCCTCGATGATGAATGCTCGGAGGCTTCGGAGCTTGCTCCTTTCCGGATTCTTCCTCCTGCGCTATAGAAAGTGCGTGGAGTTCTTCCAGAGCAGTAACTCCAGCGGTGCGATCTCCACGAATTCGGAGAACGCCTGAGGGTGTTGGCATCTTCAACACCAGGTAACCATAATGGGCAGCAACCATGAATTTGTACAAAGCAGGTCTGCCCAGGATGGCGTTGGAGGGTAAGTTATTCTGCGCCACATCGAAGACCAACTTCTCGGTCCCGTAATTCTCCCAGGTTCTGAAGGTCACCGAGAGAGTAATGGTACCGAGTGGAGTTATGGCCCCCGAACCTACTCCAGAGAAAGGTCGGGAGGGGCGAAGATCCGAAGGTCGGAGCTGAAGCTTGACGAAGGCTTCGAAGCTTATGGGGTTCAACCCCGAACCTCCGTCCACCATCACGTGGTGGAGCTGAATGTTATTGATGGTCGGAGATACCATCAGTGGGAGTTGGCCAGCTCCGATCATGTTCCGAGGGCAGTCCGAAGCATCGAATGTGATGGCAGTGTCCATCCACTTCCGGTGAGGCTCCGCCTTGGCGGTGGGAGCTACTGAGGCCATGTCCCGCCGCATTGTCTTGAGGACACAGTGGGAGGTGATGTCCCACGAACCACCAAAGATGGTGTTCATGGTCTTCCGGCGCTCATTGTCAGAGACGTCGGAGTCGTCGTCAATGGAGGTGTAAACAGCCTTCAAGACCTTTTTTGGGTCCTGAAAGCCTAACTCCTCTTCAGCCAGAGCTTTGTCGACCTTTTGTTTTCCTTCCCTTTGACGGAAAGGAACTTCTTCCCGACGGTTGTTGTAGCATTCGGCAAGGTTCTGGACCTCTTGGCAGCCTTCCAGGTTGTGGCATTTCGTCTTGTGTATGGGACACCACATCTTGGAACTACCACCGTCTTCAGACGACGGCCGAGGTCGTTTCTCGGGGTGTGGCCCCGGCTACCCGGAGCTGCAGCAGCTGCGGCAGTGGGTGTGCCGGCCGACAGCTTCTTCTTGCCGTTGGACTTTTTCTTCTTCTTGCCACTCCCGAAGGTAGCGGCTTCACCCTTGGAGGACTTTTTGTTGTCCTCCATAGGTGGTTGGGAGTGCATTTCATGGCCCTCCGCACCTTTGGCACACTTGTCTGCCAAGCTGAAGAGTTCCGTGACGCTGGTGATTTCCTTGGTCGCCAGCTTTCCAGCATCTTCTTGTCTCGAACGCCCAGTCTAAATGCCACAATAACAGAGGCACTTGAGATAGAAGGAATGGTATTTTGTACCTGGGAGATCCTCTGGATGAAGGATCGCAGGGTCTCTCCCCCTTTTTGCTTGACAGCAAAAAAGGTCCAGTTATGTGCCTGGTCGGGTGTATGAGCTCCCGAAGTTGGCAGTGAACTGTTGGCACAACTCCACCCAACTGCTGATAGAAGTAGGCGGAAGGCTCATGAACCAAGACCTGGCGGTCCCAATCAAAGCCACAAAGAAATAATTGGCCATCATGGCCTCATTTCCTCCAGCCGCGAGGATAGCGGTGGAGTAGATCTGGAGAAATTCAGCGGGGTGAACAGTCCCATCAAACTTCTCTAGCAGGTGAGGCCAGAACTTCTGCGTCCATTTGACCATGCGTAGGTGCATGGCCAGGGCAGAACAACCTTCTCCTACTCCCTCAGGAGCAGGACTGTCCCGAGCCCCTCGCGAGCACGCTCGATGTGGATGTGATCGTCCTATTGATGGTAACGACGATCGAGCTCCGCTCAGAGGTCGTGAGTCGAAAGTCTGGTTACCGTATGAGTACGTCATGCCTCGGAAGGCAGCAACGTAGCCTGTTATGACGCAGCACGCCTCCTGTGTTGCGAAGCGTGCGAACCAAGTCTATCTGACAAGGTCCGATGCTGAGATGGAGCTCGCCCGGAGGGGGGATGACCTTGATTGTTGATGCCATCGGCTGCTGCTGCAACCAGATGTTCCACATCAGCTCTCCACTGCTCCATTGCACCCTGCGTGCTCCTGGAGGCGGTGGACGTTGGAGAAGAGCACGCATGGCATTAATCGCGTGTTCAAGGTTGTGGTTCGCCGATGCTGTGACCAACGCAGATGCCCCATCTCGACGTCCAGCTTGATTTGCCAAAGCAGATGGTTGCGGCGGTGGCATGACTCCTGCTGGGACCACAACACCTGCTAGCTGCTGCATGTTGGAGGGATTGCCTCCAGCAGGTTGCACGGCATGGTTACCGTTGGATGATCCAGCAGCAGAGTTCATCATGTTGGAATCTCGGGCACCCCCCTTCCTGGCGTGCCAACTGTCGGAGTGTGATTCTGGCAATTCTCCTGGTACTACCGTTGGCAGATCGCGGAGTTTGTAGTTTGATTGTGGGCGCACATAGATTCAGAAGAAGGTGAGAAGTTGACATGAGAATTTACGTGGTTCGGGCCACCTGAGCATAATACCCTAGTCCACGGATGTGTGTTGTTGCCGTATTGAGCGTCTGAGCCGGTCGGCTTGAGAGCGTGTGTGTACGTGTCTCAAAGTGTCTCCTGTGTATCGCTCGACCAGTCCTTTTATAGCACAAGGACTGGTCGTTACATCGTTAGCCTGGCCCAACATGTGGCCCTAGCGGTTACTGATGCTTAATACACAATTAATGTATTTAATTACCCTTAACAGCGTGGTAATGCGCCTTGACAGTGGCATTACTAGTATTAAGGGTCATCCGATCGTGTGTCATTAAGATAGCATTAATGACACTTAATCGGGTCTTGACGTCTTTAATGTCCCTTGAAGGTTCGATCCGTTGTAGGTCTCCCAATAAGCCTGTTGAAGTTGAAGGTCCGGAGGTTGGATGCGTGGCACCTCTGGAGCTTATAATGTTGGACGAGTAGGTCCGGAGCAGTTGTACATGTGTCGGTATCGGAGCTTCCCTCTGCCGGTGGTTAGGTCCGCGGGTGCCGCACAGGTATCTAGTCCGGTGCCTTCCCATGTAAGGAATGTAGCTCCGGTTTTATGATACACGTGGCGGCACTAGGACTAATCATAGAAGGGAGGCAGGTCCAGTTCTGTATGACACGTGGGGCCTTCGGAGGTCTTCAACTCAGGTATGTGGAGTTCCTTAGAATTCATTGCAGTCCCAAGGGTTATCCGGTACGCAGGGTACCGACAGTTGGACACACGAGCAGGCCTAGGACGGCTTGTCATCAAGAAGAGGAGAATGATGAGATCATGCACATTATCATTACACATACAAACATGGCACGATGTTTATTTGTTTGCGATCCTGGCTCAAGTGAATGTGCTTGCTTATTTGATGGAGAACATGAAGATGGTGCACTATGTCGTCCACCATCTTGGCCTCCTCCTTTCATGCATACAAGAAATTTGATAGCGTTGCACTTTTGGACCCAAACATGAGAGAAGATGAACTTGAGTCGAGGATGACTCCAATTCAAGAAGGGAAGGATGATGAGGACATCATTTCTATGGATAAACACAACACTCCATTCAACATACAAGATGCAATCATTAGAGTTCACACAAAACAATTAATTTTAGAGGTGACCTCGTTCTTATATGTTTCCTTATATATTTTTGAGAATAAATTGCTATCTAATTATTTAATTGTGATTAAGATCTATGTAGAGGTTCAAGGAGTAGTTGGAGGAAGTCTAAGGAATGTGGAGGACAATAGAATACGTTCAAACAAGATAGAAACTGAGCCCAACTCATAATCGTGTCCAACTCGAAGTGCAGGAGTAGTTCGCACAAAAATGGACGCCTAGGATGCATACGAACTCCATTTTGCACGTTCTACATACGCACGGAAAAGGAAGAGGATAACCTCTCTAATGCCGCTGGTCCCATGTCAAAACTCATTCGTAGTCGATAGGAATCATAAAAAAAAAAATTAAGTTCGGAATCTGTTAGGGTGCTGCGCTACCATATTGGGATATTGGGCCTTGTATCATGTCTACATCCCTTATTTTTGTGTGTTAGGGTTAGGTCATGACTCCAACACCATTTGGATGTCCTCTCACCTATATATACTCCATATTAGCCACCATGAACAATTGTGTTTTTCTTAGATTAATAATATCGTCGTTCTACGGTTTGTGAGACACTAACTTCGCGATTTTAGACTATGTCTTCTACGTTCTTGTTGTTGTTCTCGGTTGAACTTGCAGGGATTAGCCTTCTTGGCAAGGTTAAATGTGCATAACGGTTGATAATCAACGGAGCGGTGGTGTAGTGGTTGCAGGTGCTGTTCGTGTTCTACTCGAGAGCCTCTGATCATCAACGTCGAGTTCTCTATCAATCGACTTATCCATGACCTTTCGAAAGATCGGGCCTAAAATCCTTGTCAAATAGTTGGCCATTCATCCAACACTCATGTCATGGGTTGGCTTCACCAATCCATGATCACACTCGTGCTGGAGCTGAAGGTGTCCTATTCTCATTCATCACGGATGAGAAGATGGTCTCTACTCAAGGGGTGGATTGAAGAATGCTCTAATTCTCTTAGCTTGGCATGCACACCATTTAACAAGGTGGACATGCTAGTTGTGGAACTACACCTTCCATTGAAGTATCATGAAGATCAATCCAATGGAGAGTTGTTTGAGATGATCCAAGTCATGGATATTCACATGATTTGTGAAAATACATGTCAATATGGGACACTTGAGAATTATTTCCCTAAGATCCATGAGGATCTTTCAAACAACAACTCCAATGGCTATCAGCCACAAGGAGGTCAAGGGTGGAGTCAACACCACCCTAATAATTAAGGAGGCTATGGAACTCCGAAGGACTCAAGTTCAACTAGCCTAACTTGAAGTATCTTGTCCATGGCAAAGCAAGAAATCAAGACAACATCCACATGAAGCCCCTGGTCAAGAACAAGAAATATAAAGAGCATTCAAGATCTAAGATATCCCACAATCACTTGTTTGAATTCTTACACTTCGACCAAGCTCATGCAACATATGGCAAGTGACATTGTGGATGAAGCATTTTTTGTTGGCAAGTGACATTGTGGATGAAGCATTTTTTGTTTGATTGTGGAATCAACATGTTATCATGCCCAAGGAAACCATTGATCCATGATCAAAGTATGGGTTAACTCAAAGGAACATCAAGATGGTCAAAGTAGCACTCCAAAAAGAAGGACAAGCCTCACCATGCTCATGAAAGAATAGCTTCAAGAGGGAGAATTCGTCACTACACCAACAAGTCTTCATCAAGACGTCGAAGAGGCTCAAACCACTATATGGCTCACATGTCCGAATGACAGCCAAAGTAATTTTGGCATGTCAAACAGGAGAAGTTGTCCACATCTTCAACTCCAGTATTGGACAATAAATCATCGCATAATATAGGAAATAGGTAAGTCCTACTCATCGGACTTCAAAATTTTGCTGGATAAAAATTGTAAAGAGGTGGTTTGGCAAGGAAGTGCAGCAAGAAGAAGCCTCAACCAAATCCATCACCAATCCAACCTCAACTTGACATTTGACATCGAACATCAATCCTACGTCAAACTCGAAGGGTGTGAGTTTCTAAAACAAAAGCATTCATCACCAATTGCTCTTCAAATAAGGTATGAGTTCATGATTTTTCATTGTTTGGTTTGCCTTAGAATTGAATACCCTTTCTTGCAATTATGAGGAAGGTTGTCAGTTACACATTATTCAATTCTCATGCATCCTCATAAAAGTGTTTTTAGGATCAAAGAGCACGTGAAAAGCTACCAGAGGGGGGGGGGGGTGAATGGTAGATTAAAACTTTTTCAGCGAAAGCAACAAAAACACCTCGGTAGAAAATCAATCTGTTAAGAAACTGTGTGTGCAACTAATCTAAATGTGTTCAACCATGACAAAAGTAGTAGATAATATATATAATCAAGTAACAAAGACACGACAGCAAGAATCATGAAAAACCGTTGAGAAAAACTCAAGTTATGATCGAAAGATCGAACAAAGGTCAACCTGTTCTAGCCGAGTAAAAACAGATCTAAAATGCTGCAAAGAAACTCGTGTAGATCATAAACCACAAATACAATGACCATGCAATTTTCACAGATGATAGATAATCAATTTTTGAAGACAACCCAAAAAGAATCACGTCATTTGGATCTGTGAAACTCGAGTTATGATAAAAATACCAATGCAACATAGTCTATGCATAAACTCAACGAGAAAAACTTATCTAAAACAAGTCGGAGGAATAAGGCACAAAAACTCCTTCAAACTACGAATCTTATGGATCAAAACACAATAGAAACAGACCAAAGTCATCTTGCCATGAGCTCTGGCATTCCTTGCTTATATAACCAGGCCTAAGGTCATCCCAATCCAAACTAGGACTCTAATCCTACTCGGTTTCAACCGAAACATTCCATAATTGCTCTAGACTCTTTCATATGCAGATAGAAGCAATCTTAAGACTTTCAAACATCTTAGTAACGTATCCTACATTCCTAAAACAACTCAACTTCGTTACTCACACAAAATCCTATCATACCCAACTCAAGTCTTTCCATATTTTAATCAAAACCAACTCAACCCGCAGCCTCAGTCCATAAATCAGTCGGTTGGACTTTTTCGACCAATTCTTTACGTCCAGTTCTCTTTATCACGCCTTGGAACCATGTTGCCACGTCCATGCACTCCTTGCACACGTGCAAACACCTTCCAAAAACGTCCATGATACCTTCATATGCTTTGTTCTTGACCCAAACATGTTGTGTGACCTCTGATCAACTCAACCACAATTCCTCCTGAACTTGGTTGTTGAACCTCATCTTCTCTCTAAACTAGTTCAATGGATCCCGTCACCATCCATGTCTTGACCTCAAACGACACCTGCACATAAATAAACAAACATCCTATGCGAGCCCAAGTCCTCGACTTGACTCTCGTTAGTTCAAAAACCACAACACCTTACGTGAGCACCTCACATAAGCATGTTGCAAACCATATCAAAACATTAACCACCGTAAACGGTCATAACACTTCAAAAAATTAGTAAAATAATACTAAGCAAACTTCCCATAAGTGTAAAGCAAGTTTGAAACATTGCAAGTTAAAAGCAGAACAACTGCGGTCTTGCACCGAACCTTGCCAAAGCTAACTAGACCTTGCTCCGGACCTAGCCAAATCTAACCAGACCTTGTGAAAGCTAACCGGACCTTGCGCTGGACCTAGCCAAAGTTTGACCTCACGTTAGACCTTGCCGGAGCTACCAAAAACAAGTCGAATCTTGTCGAAGCTACCCAAAGCATGCCGAATCTATTGTCATACCTTGTCGGAGCTACCCAAAGCATGTCGGATCTATTGTCGGACCTTGTCGAAGCTCGGACCTAGAGTCGGACCTCGAAGAGAAGGGCGTTTTGGTAATATTCAAAACTTTTATCGTAATAGCTAATGTATTCAACACACATAGGTCTCACAATCTCCCCCTTGATGAATGCATTGGCAACACCACTTAAAATCCGAATATTGTCTTATTCACATGAAAAGTTTTGAAAACAATTTTCTACCCCTATACATATTTTTGTACATATTTCTTCCCCTTTGACAATGTATTCAACAAGATTAAAAAGAAATTTCAATAGTTATGAGCATATTATAACATATACATATAAAACAAAGCTCATACAAGTCATACTATCAAGTAACTTACACTATCACATTAATAAGATACATAAAGTAGTGTAAGCTATGCAAGAGATCAAGTGAAATTTCAATTTAAGCAAGTCATGATCTCACACACTTAACTATTTCAAGACCTGAAAGCTTGACACTTATTGCTGCATTTTTTTTAAGGAACAAAATTCATATTATGATATTTGCAAGAGATTATATGTCGCATCAGCCTTATTCTAATCAACCAAGCCAAGCCTATGTCATTTGACAATCAGAAGCTTAAGGACATGATTTTAGTCATACACAACTTCTTCCAAGTTCATATCTAAGTGCAATGATAAGCTATCTCAAAAGAAGAAGTGTCATGCATGCATATGCTCTTGATCTTTTCTCAAATTTTCATTTGAACATAAAAGATCAACATGTGGATAGTTGATTGCTTGATTAATTCTTTATGATTAAAAGCACTTGTGAGCATGCAATAAGTTCAAAATAGCAAGAAAGTTCGATCATGACTAGATTTAGTTTAAGTAATTATTCCAAATACTAGTCATGGCAAAAACTATAAAATGTATAACACGAGTAATGTAGTAAGAACTTTCAGCATGTAAAAGGAATCACAAAGTCATATATGTATGAAATACTATGCTCATATTATTTTAAATTTAGATTCAGACATAGACCTACCAAGTTTTAAAAACTCCCCCTCAATTTAAACCATGAGGATGCATGACCCCTATTTCACTACAATGAAATAAAAACGAGTGAAATCCAAAGGTTTTGTAAAAATATCAGCCAATTGTTGTATGGTATCTACATGCTGAAGAACAATGTTTCCTTTTTCAACATTATCACGGAGAAAGTGATACCTAATGTCAATGTGCTTTGTTCTTGAATGTTGCACGAGGTTTTTAGCAATGCAAATGGCACTAGTGTTATCATAAAACAGTGGAACATTATCTAGTTCAATTCCATCGTCCTTAAGTGTTTGAACAGTCCAAAGAATTTGTGAGCAAGCAGTAGCAATAGCTACATATTCAGATTCGGCCTTGGATTGTGCAACTGAGTTTTGTTTTCTAGAGGACCAAGCAACAAGTGAATTATCAAAAAAATACATGCACTCGAAGTACTTTTCCTATCAATACTACAACCCTCAAAATCAGCATCCAAAAAAACTTTCAAAGTAATGGTTGAGGAAGAAGGAAGAAAAAAACCAAATTCTTGAGTTCCATGTATGTACCTGAGAATTCTTTTGATGGCTTGATGATGTGAAGCACGTGGGGAAGCTTGAAACCGTGCACAAAGACATACGCTGAATTGTATGTCCGGTCTTGATGTCGTGAGGTACAAGAGTGATCCAATCATACTTCTATAATGTTTTTGATCGACCGGGTCACCATTTTCATCAAGTTCAAGTGTTGTCGTTGTTCCCATAGGTGTCCGAAGAGGCTTGCTTTTGTCCATGTTGAAGCATTTAAGAAGATCTCTTGTATACTTCGTTTGATGCACACAAGTACCCTCCTTGATTTGCAGCCCAAAAAAGTACGTGAGTTCTCCCATCATAGTCATCTCAAATTTTGAACTCATCATAGCTGAAAATTTGGATACAAGATCATAAGAAGCACAACCAAAAATAATATCATCCACATACACTTGAACGAATAATGAGTCATTGCCATGCTTAAGCACAAAAAGAGTTTTATCAACCTTGACCATGGTAAAATCCTTTTCAAGTAAGAATATTTTTAACTTATTATACCATGCTCTAGGGGCTTGTTTGAGACCGTACAAGGCTTTGGACGGTTTGTAAACATGATTAGGAAAATCTGGATTTTCAAAACCCGGTGGTTGCTTGACATAAACTTCCTCATCTATGTAGCCATTAAGAAAAGCACTTTGAACATCCATTTGATATAAATTAAATCCTTTATATGCAGAAAAAGCTAACAAAATTCTTATGGCTTCTAATCTAGCAACAGGAGCAAAAGTTTCATCAAAATCTAGACCTTCAACTTGTGTGACACCTTGAGCAACCAACCAAGACTTATTTCTAATGACAACCCCATCCCCACTTTGTTACTTTTTAAACACCCATTTATTTCCAACTAAAGTGTGACCTTGAGGCGGAGGTACAAGTTTTCAAATATTATTTATTTCAAAATTTTCTAACTCTTCTTGCATGGCAATAATCCAAGATTCATTAGTGAGTGCGTGTGATATATCTTTAGGTTCAAAAGAAGCAACAAAAGCAGAATGAGCGTGAGAGCTTGGATAAAAAAAACCTAGACCGTGTAACTCGTTCGTACAAGCTTCCAATGATTTGTTGTGGAGGATGACTTTTGACGATGCAGAGGGGAGTAGACACTTCACAAGCTCCTTCTTCTTCATGTTCATCACAGATTGAAGAACTTGTGACTTGAGGACGACATGTACCAGCTGCAGTAGTTGTTGGTGTTGGTAGTGGTACAAAATCAGTAGCGTGATCAACGTCATTTGTTTCTGAATTTTTGTGCAGCAGCACCACTCCTTCTTCTTCTTTGATGAAAATACTCTCCCCCTGCAGATATGGATCTAGAACTGCATATTAGAGCTAGTACCTAGGCTAGCTTCATCAAAATAAACCTCACAAGTGTCCACAATTTTGTTAGTATCAAGTAAAAGCACACGGTAGCCTCTAGTATGAGAGAGATAACCAAGAAACATGCCATCAACAGATCTAGGTTCAAATTTATCAAGATTACCACGTTTCTTAACAAAGTATTTACAACCAAAGACCCGAAAGTGTGTGACACTAGTCCTATGTCCAAACCAAAGTTCATATGGGGTTTTACCTAGCTTAGCACGCAAGAGAACACGATTTGAGACATAACAAGTGGTTGCAATTGCATAAGCCCAAAATTTCCTAGGAGTTCGATATTCATCAAGCATAGTTCTAGGCATCTGAACTAAGGTTCTTTTCTTCCTCTCTAGGACACCATTTTGTTGAGGTACATAGGGTGAAGAAAATTGATGATCTATTCCATTTTTAGCACAAAAGTGATCAAACGACTGATTTTTAAATTCGGTTCTGATATCACTTCTAATTGCTTTTAAAGATCCTGGGTGATGAATTGATAATCTAAGAAATAAAGTTCTAAAGAGACTAAAAGATTCATTCTTAGATGCCATAAAGTAAACCCAAGAGTATCTATAATAATCATCAACAATCACAAGAACATACCATTTTCCTCCAAAAGATTGAACACGTGAAGGATCTACGGTGTCAAGATGCAAAAGTTGTCCTGGTTCAGTTGTCATGGTCATTGTGAGGAGCATGTGAACCTGCAACCATCTTAGCATGTCTACAAGCATGGCACACAATTTCTTTGTCCCCTTGAAGCTTAGGCAGCTCACGTATGCGATCAAGAGCACTAACACGCGTGAGATGATCAAAGCCTACGTGACCAAGTCTACGATGCCAAAAATATAAATCTTTCAAATCATTAGCAACTAGACACCTATGCTTATAGGATGATATATAAAAATCCGCTAAAAACTCTTCCAAACCGAGACATGTTAAAAATGAGCTCACCATTTGAATCTACAACCTTGCAGCAGTTTTTAGTAAAAATAATTTCTAGATTTTCATCTAGCAATTGTGAAACAGAAAGCAAGTTGAATTTCAAAATTTTAACAAGTGCCACATCCTTTAGAGTGTAGTGATTATTTACCCTAATTGAACCCTTAGCAATTATAGGAGTTGAAGAATGATCGGTACACGTGACACAAAAGAGATGGAGGAGAACCAATCTTTGTTACCGGTCATGTGGCGTGAGCAACCTAAATCCACAACCCAAATGTTCTCCTTCCTCAAGCGTGTAACCTACATAGAAGCACAATACGGCAATCACTCAATACTGAGGTTATTCAAAAGACATTTAGGAATCCAGTACTGAGTCACACGACGTCCAGCAGGAATAACCTGCAAAAGCTGAGATAAAACAGCAGGTTTATGAGTCAAAGTTTGAGGATTTTTGTACCCAACTACTGACCTATGAGGTGTTACATGTGTAGCATGAAAAACAGTAGGTTTGGGAGAAAGCTTTGCATGTTTTAGACTCATAACAACAGGTTGCATGTTCCTAATTTTCAATTCAGCATGAGCAGCAAAATTTTGCATGAGAGTTATGAGATCTAGCTTGCATTCTTTTCTTTTTCTGTTGTTTAGCTAGTCTACAACAAAAATCTATGACATGACCATTTCTACCACAATAGGTACAATGAAATTTAACTTTATGTTCATGTATAGATGAACAAGCAACATATTTATTAGAACTGAATAAGACAGCACCCCTGCAGATTTCAAAACCACTTCTTTATGTTTAGGAACTGTTTGAATCAAACAACTTACTAATGACTTTACAATTTTAGGCGGATGTGCCTTAGCATGAGCATGAGAATCAAAACCTAAACCAGTTTTATCATTACAAGATTTAGAAGAATTCAACATCAACTTTAGATTTTTATTCCCATTACAAAAACGCTCCTGGTGTCCTATTCATGTCATCAAGTTTTTAGACAAGTCTAGACAGTTTTCACATGAAGTTTTTCCTTTTAGTTTGCAATCAGAACAATATTTAACTTTATGAGAACGTAAAGTATTGTTCAATATAGAAATCTCATTCATAGCATCATGTAGTTTCTTATCAAGATCATCACAAGTAGAACAATGCAAATCAATTGTAGAACAACAAGCATCTTTCAAGTTTTTATCATTAAGTGCAACAAGGTTTTTGTTCTTGTCAATTTCAAGTTCAAGCTTATCAAGTGTGGAGGTGTGTGCACTTCTTAAAGAGGACAATTGTTCATATATAAGCTCATATGAGGAACAAGAATCATCAATAGGAATCAAAGATTTTAAACGATTACTTTCAGATTCTAGTGATTCAATTTTAACAGCATTGTCCCTAAGTTTTTCTGTCCCTTTTCATAACTATAACAGTGGCACGAGAAATAGCATCACATTTCTTCGCAGGTGGGACATACCTCTTCATCGTCGTTGTTGTGTTCTGCCTCCTCCATACTTGATCTTGAGTTGCCTGCCATGAAGCACATATTTGCCAAATTCTCTTCATCTTCATCACTTCCGATGTCCACGTCGCTCGAGCCAAGTTCTTGAAGTGCAGAGATAAAACTGTTTACCAGTTGGCAACCTGTAAAACTCTTCTTGTTGTTGTTGTTGTTTGCAGAGGAGGACTTGAACTTTGTTTGCTTCTTATCACGGGAAGTAGGACATGAAAGATTAGGGCAATCTGTACAAAAATGTCTTGTCTTACCACATTCGAAGCATCGTTGATAAACACCACTTCCTCTTCTCCGATTTCTCACATTTTGCAATGCTTTTGAGAATCGAATAGAAACAAGTGCTAGCTCCTCCTTTGGAAACTCTTCAATTTGTTCAAGGATTAGAGAGGACAGCAACACAAGTGTACCACATGATGAAGATTGGCTAGAGCTAGGCATGTCATGTTGAGAAACAAATGCAAGAGACTTATTGGGGTTCTTACGTGAGATTATGTCAATTTCATGAGTTTTTTACTTAGAATATAGCATATATGATGTAATTGTACTCATGGCAGTGGACTCACGAATAGATGTAACTTTCATCTTCCAAATTGACATATCTAATGCACTTAGTAATTGCCTATATTTTTTAGCATTTGAAAAATTAACGTTGACACTATGCAAGTTGCTGAGAATTTTGTTAAAGTGAGCAAAGAGGTCATCGATTGACTCACCGTGTTGCATCTCGAAGCGCATGTATTCTTTCTTGGATATGTCTTGTCTCACCTCCTTGATACTATTGGATCCTTCATGATAATCACATAGAGCTTTCCAAACATCATATGCAGATCGGAGGTGTGCAACTCGATCAAAGTCGCTTTGAGTCAATCCTTGTTTGATCAAGTTCCGCGCCTTGTTGTTGTTGTTGATATCTCTCATGTTCGTATCAGTGACTTGATCGTTTGGTGGCATGTCGTAAGGCTTGTACACTTTTTCCCATATTTCGAAGCCTTTTGCATGGATGAAAGCCTCCATACGTGCATTCCAAACCTGAAAATCAATGCCACTAAACACACAAGATTTTGCGGGGTATTTCTCCATGATGATTAGTCAAAACACGTGCAAATCACAAATATTAGAGCACCGTGGCTCTGATAACAATTGTAGGATCGAAGAGCACGTGAAAAGCTACCAGAGGGGGGTGAATGGTAGATTAAAACTTTTTCAACGAAAGCAACAAAAACCCCTCAGCAGAAAATCAGTATGTTAAGAAACCGTGTGTGCAACTAATCTAAACATATTCAACCATGAAAAGAGTACTAGATAATATAGAGAATCAAGTCACGATACACGACAACAAGAATCACGAAAAAACCATTGAGAAAAACTCATGTTATGATCGAAAGATCGAACAAAGGTCAATCTGTTCTAGCCGAGTAAAAACAGATCTGCAACGCTGCAAAGAAACTCGTGTAGATCAGAAACCACAAATCCAGTGACCGTGAAATTTTCAAAAATGATAGATAATAAAGTTGTGAAAACAACCCAAAAAGAATCACACCAATTGGATCTGTAAAACTCGAGTTATAATAAAAACACCAACGCAACGAAGTGCTGTGCAGAAACTCGATGAGAAAAAATTGCCTAAAACAAGTCGGAAGAACAAGGCACAAAAGATCCTTCAAACTACGAATTTTATTGATCAAACACAAGAGGAACAGCCCAAAGTCATCTTTCCACGAGCTCTGGCCTCCCTTGCTTATATAACCAGCCCTAAGGCCAACCCAATCGAAACTAGGACTCTAATCCTACCCAGTTTCAACCGAACTCCTATCATGACTCACACAAAATACTATCATACCCAACTCAAATATTTCCATATTTTAATCAAAACCAACTCAACCCGCAGCCTCAGTCCATAAATCAGCCGGTTGGACTTTTTCGACCAATTCTTTACGTCCACTTCTCTTCATCACGCCTTGGAACCATGTTGCCACGTCCATGCACTCCTTGCACACGTGCAAACACCTTCCATCAATGTCCACGATACCTTCATATGCTTTGTTCTTGACCCAAACATGTTGTGTGACCTCCCAACTCAACCACAATTCCTCCTAAACTTCGTTGTTGAACCTCATCTTCTCTCTAAGACTAGTTCAATGGATCCCGTCACCATCCATGTCTTGACCTCAAACGACACCTACACATAAATAAACAACCATCCTTTGCAAGCCCAAGTCCTTGACTTGACCCTCGTTAGTTTAAAAACCACAACACCTTACGTGAGCACCTCACATAAGCATGTTGCAAACTATATCAAAACATTAATCACCATAAACAGCCATAAGGCTTCAAAAACTTAGTAAAATAATACTAAGCAAACTTCCCATAAGTGTAAAGAAAGTTTTAAACATTGCAAGTTAAAAGTAGATCCACTACGATCTTGCACCAGACCTTGCCAAAGCTAATCGGACCTTACTCCGAACCTAGCCAAAGCTAACTGGATCTTGCGAAAGCTAACTGGACCTTGCGCCGGACCTAGCCAAAGATAACCGGACCTTGCACTAGACCTATCCTAAGTTTGTCAGACCTCACGTCGGACCTTGCCGGAGCTACCCAAAACAAGTCGGATCTATTGTCGGACCTTGTCAGAGCTACCCAAAGCATGTCAAATCTATTGTCGGACCTTGTCGGAGCTACCCATAGCTTGTTGGACCTATTGTCGGACCATGTCGAAGCTTGGACCTAGAGTCGGACCTCGGTGAGAAGGGTGGTTTGGCAATATTCAAAACTTTTATCGTAATAGCCAATGTATTCAACACTTATAGGTCTCACAGTGTTGGTATTATCCTTTGGATCTTCAAAAGGGAATACCACATTAAAAAACTAAAATAAGTACCTAAAACCCCTTAAACATTGTTTTATAGACTTAGTCATTGTTGCCTAGGTTTAGAAAACAAAACTTTTAGCAAAATTTAATAGGTGAATTGGCATGTAGCAACTTAATAGTGATGACCATGATTTTGATTTGAGCTTCGTACATATATGGTGTCACTAGATTTCAAACTCCTAGGAATAAGTGATATCCTTGATCTTAATTTGAATTTTATGTTTATGTGAAATCACTAAATTTCAAATTCCTAGAAAAGTCCAGGGGTATAAAATTGAGAATCTTGTTTGCCATGATCCAAATAATAACATTTGCTCGTGTGTAAAAGGCTATGATGGTTAGAAACTTTACAAGATGAAGGGATTCATATAGTGTATTTATATCACTTGCATTGCTATGAGTGGAAGCTTTACAAAATGTGCAAATTAATTTATCCATAAAGACCCACTCTTATCAATAAATAATACATTGTTCATGCATACACTTGAAATTGGACCCAATGCATCTTTGATTTTGTTCTTCCCCGTACATACAAATGAAGATTCAGTTACCTAATCCAAAAATTCATTTGTACGAGTATCGGGAGCTAACCATCTCTCTCTATCATATAGGGGAAGTTCATAGAGGAGAAGTTTGCAGGAGTAATATTACTATGCAGACATTCAAAGATCTGATTGTTGGGAACCCTCTATGAGTAGCCAATGGGCTGCTACGAATATATGAGAGCATTATGCTCTCAACTATTATAAGCACTCATTCAAGCTCAAGGGAATTGCCACTTTCATTGGGTGAAAGATATTCCTTTGTGGCTAAAAGGTATGATCACTACGTGAGAAAGGCTCATCTGAGATGAGCCTGAACGATAAACGGAGACGAATAAACAGTGTGTCTCCGTCATCACGTCTCGCATTACATAGTCATCAGAGGCGAGCATCGGGTGCATCGCTGATCAGCATAAGTGTGAGACAAGCTCAAAGATAGCGCATCTCCTTTCTTTGAGTCATACCAGACGTGCTTTGCAGAGTCATTAGAGACGAGAAACTAGCTCATCGTCCATCAACATACATGCAAGACAAGCTCTAATGCAGCGCATCACAGATTTATTGATTGATCCAAGACGGGATTTATGGTAGCTCGTTGCAGATTTGTTGACTGATCTGAGACGGGCTTTAAGGAAGCTGGTCTCCTTTATTTAGGTAATCCGAGACGATCTTTGTTACAGATCATCGCGGATTGTCTATAGGCAGTGTCTCTTACTAGGTGCCCCCCATCCTTGATTATACTAGTTGCCGGCTGCATCCTGGAGCTAGCTAGGATTTGGCAGCCACATTGCCAGTGTTAGCAACATACACATACATGAACATATGTATAGCCAAAAAAGATCACACCTTAAATTATATTGACCAATGAAATATTTAAAATGTGTCAATCGTGGTTATCAAGTATACTAATTACACAAAGAATGGCCCATGTTCATCATGATTACAAAGTAACTAATTACACACATCATAATTGTCATCATCTAATCATGTATACCGTAATGAAAATTCTCCCAATCAATGACTTCATTAACGATGAGCCTTCATAGCCTTTAATTCTTTGACTGAGACATCCTCAAATTAAATAAAATCATTGAAATCATATAAAACATAATCAAATTGCAGTCACATTCGCTTAAACAGTCACATAAGGGAGCAAATATCTGAAGGCTTAGGAATAAATTGGTATACAATTGTAATAAACACAGGAGCTATTAGTGAATGGAGAACTGAGCTTACATGTAGCACAAGCAGTTGGTAAGCATCTACAAAGCATAAACAGAGAAATTGTTCTCATCATAAAGGACATGATACTGAGTTGGTGTGCTTGTCCCCTAAAAAAACAAACAATTTACATTCCACTAATGCATTAATAGCATGTACCAAAAACTCGTGAGAGCAACACCAATTATCGCATAGGTACCTTCATTCTAGCATGGTTGCAGAGGTACAAATCAGACTCACTGGGATGGCAAATGCTAGTGTCAACCACAGTTCCTATAGTTTTAAGGGTTTGCGAATCAGAATTCATAATATACGTTGATAGTCAAAACAAATGCATTACTTCTGCATTGGACATAAACAAGGAAGATGAATGTGTTCCAGGACACATACCAGGGAGAATATTTCCACTTATGTGAAGGCGGCGGCGTGTTCATACCGATTACCGAGATCGGGGTCGAGGCGGCGGCGTACTCCAGAGACAGGGGACAAGGCGGCGTGCTCCAGCGTGCTCAACTCTCTGATGACGAAGTCGGGGTCGATGACGGCGTCGGGGTCGACGGAGGCAGCGCGACAATAACAAAGAGCAGGTTGAGGAAAAGGGACAGAGGCGGCGTGCTCAAGAGCTGCGGTTTGTAGGTCGAGAGAGCTAAAAATTTTCACCAAGTGTTGGGAGAGAGCGCGCAAGAGATAAAAATAGCAAAACTCGAAGTTGAGCTTATATAACACTCGTCTCTCATTTGAGCGTCTCCCTTAGGTTGAGAGAGCGCGGGTAAGTTTTGCGCAAAATTTTTTGCCAGAGAGCGCGCAAGAGCTAAAAATAGGTATAAAATCGGAGCCGAGCCTGTATAATGCCCGTGTGTCATTTGCCCATCTACCTTTTGCCGAAGGTCAAAATCGGCGACGAGCCTTAATAAAGCGCGTTTCTCATTCGCCCGTCTCCCTTTTGCCGCAGGTCCAAAATAGGAGACACGCCTGTTTAAAGTTCGTCTCTCATGTGCTCATCTCCTTTTTGCCACTCGCACGACATCGTGAGCGTCCGTTGCCAATCGCACGCAGAGTTAACATCATGGACGTCCATTGCAGGGATAGACAAATGCAATGACACTGCAACTCAAGGATATAATTGGAATTCGAGGATAAACAAACGCAATGACATTGTAATTCGGAGATAATTTGCAACTCAATAAATTTCATAGTTCATACACATTATGGGCCCTCTAAACTATATATTTCTAAACTTATTCCTATGAAGCTCCCATCGATCAATCTAAACTCTACCGTTCAGCTTGCTCCCATGCACGTCTCTTATATTCCTCTGGATCCATAAAATATTGACATTCTTTAAATTAACAAATGTCGAATGAGGAATGATATATAACCTACATTGGTCACTAACACAAAGTTACTAACCTTGATAAGTAGATTATAGCAATAATATTCAACATCGGGCTCATTTAGCTGATGAAGTAAATGTTGAACTTCAAGTAGTATAGTTTGATTGTAAAACCAGACCACCACCCCTACAAAATATCAATTTAAGCAACATAAGAAACCAGTTCAAATAAGTTCAGAGATAATTACTAATTACTTGAGCAAAATGAGTCTATATTATAGTCTCTTGATCAAGAACCTCAAGGTATAGTGCTCCTGAGCGATGGACATTTGGGTGGAAGAAACCACGTGGAAAGGCGCATCTTGGAGGCACCAACGTATAGTCCTCCGAGGAGGAGATTGTCAGGGGGTAGTAACCACCTTTCCAATCAGTCTACAAAGGAAATTCATTAATAAGGGGACGATGTTATACTGGATATTATTGTGCTTGTTCTTCATGACTTACACATTTTTTACCGGGGACGATGCACCGGAGTTGGTCGATCGGTAAAGGAGTAGCACGGCCCGAGGAGGAGGAGGTGCAGAAAAACTTAATGGCCGGTGGTGAAGAGATGCAGGAGATAAAAGCAAGATGAGTGAGACTAAAGTGAGATGAGCGAGACTGAAGCGAGATGAGCGATATATGAAAGCACGTCTTCCATTGTTGACAAAGAGAGACGCGCAACACGAGGATTGCAGAGAACTTAATTTCGGAGGTGGTGGTGCAGAGATGCGTGCGACCAGCGTGCACGACCTTTCATTTCCCCGAGGTGGTTTCGATGCATCCCATCAACGCGCGAAACAAACCGCTCCATCGTCGACTCTGCACAGACCTTGTATAACACGTGCCATCACCCATAAGTTCTCCACACGCGCATGTCTCCTTTTGCATCCGTTTGTTCTTCTTCATCTTCTATGCGCTGACAACCCTCCACCACCATGGCCAGTGCTTTTCCGCCAAGCCCGCCGAGGGAGCCACCCTGCAAGAAACAGTTATGCACCTCTCACGAGAGGCTCAACAACTAGCGGCGCCTCATTATGTCACGCGAGGATTACAACAGTACGTCTCGCACCATGAGTTCCTTGGGTCTAGGTACCCTTCCATAGTTTACTGGAATGGGTACCGTCGGCCACTACCTCTACGACCTCACGGGAGTGGTCGATTGTCTCGACATTCTGTTTGAGATGATGGCCTAGGTGCTCAGCACCGAGGGCCGCAGTGACCTGGTGGCAGCGATGGAGAGAACCTCGTTCACGGGGTTGCACCACTGGTGCAGCCGAAGCAACCAGCACAGCAAGAGCAGCCGACCCAGGCTCCTGTTGCACTAGTGCTGGAGTCGGCGCCGCCGGAGGAGGAGGACGAGGAGTAGGATTTAGTTTTTCTTTTTTGTTTCTAGTTGATGTTTTTCTTTTCTCGTGTCTTCTTGTACTTTTTCCCGTGTTTTATAATATATTATGTTAATGAATGAAATTTATCTGTGTTCATTTGTGTGAATGAATATTATCTTGTATGTTCAACTGTGTCAATGAATGAATGTGTGATGTGTTCATCGTGTTCCTCAGGAATCATAAGGAAGGATATGATTGTTTTTTGGACAAATGAATGGTTTAGTTATCAAGGGAATGTGCCCTAAGTTCAGTTATCTGTGTGATATCAACAGTGAATTGAAGCAAAATGGAGAAAATCACGAAGCTAAAGGAGACGTGGGGAATAGGAGACGCGCTTTGCCATTAAGCCCATCTCCCTTTTGGCGGAGGAGAGGGAGCCGTCGAAAATAGGAGACACTCTTCATTATTAAGCACGTCTCCATTTTGCACTGTGTACTCCGTACAAACCTTATATAAGGCGTGCCATCAGTTCTCCACAAGCGCATCTCTCCTTCTGTATCATTCTCTCCTCTTCTCTTCTTCGTTAGTCTTCTCCGCGCAGACAACCCACCATGGCCAATATTCCGTCGCCAAGCCCACCGAGGCAGCCACCCTGCAACAAACAGTGTTGCGGCTCCCCCGAGGGGCTCAACAACAAGCTGCTCGAGACGATGGCCCAGGTGCTCGAGAGGTTGTTCGACAGGCTGTTCGAGAGGTTGTTCGGGAGGCTGTTTGAGACGATGGTTGAGGTGCTTGGCACCGAGGGCCACAATAACCTGGTGGCAGTGATGGTGAGGAACCTCGGTCGCGCGATTGCACCGTCGGACCAGCCAGAGCAATCAACGGAGCAGCCAGAGCAGCCGGCCAGGACTCTTGTTGCACTAGAGCCGGAGTCACTGCCGAAAGAGGAGGAGGAAGAGGAAGAGTAGTATTTAGGTATTCTTTTGTTATTTTTATGAATAAATGTGTTATTTGTGTTCATCTGTGTGAGTGAATATTATCTTGTGTGTTCAACTTTGCATGAATGAATGGCGTGTTAATCGTGTTCCTTAGGAATGATAATTCATAAGGAAGGATTTGATTATTTTTTGGATTTAAAATACTACAGTGAAGGTACTCTACATTGGAATGATTATTTAGTTATCAAGTGAATGTGCTCTACATTCGTTCAACGATGTGTTCATGTGTGTAACCAAAGACAAAGAAGACGTTCTTCTGTAAAGTTCGTCTCATTTCTTTCGCAAATAAGAGACGCGCTCTGCTAGTAGCTCGTCTCCTATTTGTCAGAGGATTGGGCTCGTCTAGGATATTTCATTAAATGAGACGCGCTTATAGTACCTCGTCTCCTTTTACGCTTAGCCGCATCTTTCTTTCGTAAACCAGCATCCTCGCTGAGGCAGGCTCGTCTTCGTACTCATATCATTGACGATCGCCTTTGCGCTCCTCTCTAATCTTTGTCTCCTATTTGTGTTTGTTACATAGTGGATGTACCTCAACCAAGGAATGACAAGATTACATCCAATGTATGTTGGATGTAAGTTGTTCCTATGTGGCCAGAAGGTATTTTATACCTTAGCCATGAACAACGGATCACGCTCAACTCATGTTGAGTGCACGTCATCCCATTGTGGTTATAGATATGTTGTACCTTAGCCAAGGAATGATGTATCACACCCAATGAATGAGAGGTACAAGTTATTTCTTTATGGCAAGAAGGTATGATACACCTTAGCCAAAGAATGACGGAACACACTCAACGCATGTTGAGTGCATGTCATTCCTTTGTAACTAAAGGTTATCATTACCTTAGCCATGGAATAACAAAGTACACTAAATGCATGGGAGACCTTGAGGTGCGGATAAGCGACATCAACAACACTTTCTTCAACCACACCCATGGTACCCAGGGGAAGCAACACAACATCAGCACTCAACCCTCCATTGTAAAAGCCACGCTGCAACATGGATAGGCCAACCTCATAGCCTACCTCTTTCATTAGGGATTCAACGGCTATCACGGAACATGATCAAGAACAAGCTTGGGGGAAGACCCCCCTTGAGGTAACTTATATCACACCCATTCCATTTTAATTTCCATCTATTCATCCACCTTGCATAAAATTATTAAAAAAAAATAAAAATAAGTAAAGTAGATTTGCTTTCAATCAAATGAATATGTGCGGTAAGAATGATTTAGAATTCACATACATGAAAGATGAATAGTTGCACTGTTTTATTTTCCTAAGTCCCTAGTTTACAACTTGCTACTCTCCAAATATTGCTTTCATTGGCTAAAATTAACTTTGTCTTAGTTTAGAAATTGTGGGTAGCAAAAGTTTAATCAAATTCTAGGTTGTTGTGAGATATGATATAGTGATAGGGCTGCTATTCCTAGTTTGAAAGTAAAACTTAGATTTCTGGAGAAATTCTAAAAAGGTTTAAGTTATCCTCATTTGATTGGAAATACCTACCAAATACATATGATATTTTACATTGAAAAACCTTATCCATATGCTATTTGCCTTCACATCGAGCCTAATCAAACTAGTATAGTTCTATGTGAGAATTCATTCATTACTTTTTTAAGTCAAGACTTCACTTGCACATGCTAAAACTTCAACACTAGAAGTTAGCAAAATTCCATCGATTCATCATTCCACAATAAAAGAGAAACTCCATGATTTTCATACTTTGTACTCTCTTCAAGTTTATTGCATAAAAAGTGAGTAGAAGACATGGCTACAAGAAAAAGAAAATGCACGCTTACATCATAAGAATGAGAAAAAAAAAGAGAAAAATTAGCCATGTTTCATCCCTGTTGTAACGAGAGTCCTCATAAAAAAGGAGTCATCTCAACATCCACTTCCACTTCCACTCCATCACACATGCACGAGTCTTGAATCAAAATGTTTTGAATTGATTTCTCCTAAGGCTTACTCTTTTGACTTAGCAATATTATGTGTTGCAAATATGCCTACTACATTTCCTACCAACCTCCACATATAAGCCTTATTTAGTAGTACGATTAGTATAGGCAAAATTTTCTTGGTGACGACATACTTCCACTACACACAAAGGAGTGATTGAGAGAATCAATTGAGATACTTAGAATCTAAATTGAAACTCTCCGGAATTTGAGTGGAACTTGATCTCTAGGCTATGCTTGCTCCATTTACTAGTCTATCTTTCAACTACCCATGGATAGGAGAAAGCGTAAGCCCCATAATAACTTAAGATAGGTAAAGTATCATAGCCAATTTTTATAATACTAGGTAGAGTATTTTGTTGTGCACATGGTATTTTTGAAAAGTAGAACATAGTAATAACTCCTGATCATCAACCTAAAGTCTTGACTTTGCTCAGATTGCGGGAGTTTGTTGACGGTTTTTATATCCTAATTTCACCTGTCAATATAACTCAATTATGTGAAGGAAAGATCATTTCTTGCACACATCACCTTTCTACTTAACCTATTTTCACTTGTATTTGGAAGAATAGTGCATGTAGGCATTTTATGCAGGAAATGAGGTGAAAAGGGGCAGCAATCCTATAAATTATCATCCCATCCAATCAAGCTCTAACACATGGCATCACAGGGATTAAATGGCCCACAAACAGTAGTATTCGAGGCCATCCAACGGTGTATCACTCATATCAGTCAATGGGACCCACCCGGAAGTCACGCAGAGGAAGCACACTGGAATTGGTCAACATTCCAGTTCGGCCAAACTCCCTGTTCGGTCGAGGTAAATTTTGCACCAAACTCAATCAACGTCCATGTGTAGACTCCCTTTGGTACCCTGATCACGATGAAGATTGATTCGCGTGCTTTTGGTGGCGGGAACTAACCCTTCTCCAGCTATAAATAGGACCCCTACCCTCACTTCTCACACACACCACTTGAGCATCATTCTATTGTATACACTATGTTCCATAGTCTTAGAGGAGTTTAGGCTGTAGAGATGAGAGTATCTAGTCCTTAGTCCAAATTAGGAAAGGAGTAGAAGGAGTATCTCTTCCTAATTCTAATTGGGAAAGGTATGGCTCACATATTCCTTATTGTATTTGTGACTCTATGCATAATAAAGATGTTATCTTTAGTCTTCTTTTATTCATATAATTGGATGAAGCATTTCGTGTTTGATTGTGGATTCCATGTATGTGGTAGGAGTAGTCTTTATGATTATGCCATAACAATCTTATTCTATCATCATAAACACTACAAACCTCCACTATAGTCTAATTAGTTATGATATGATCAAGTTAATATGAATAACTTATGCTATGTCTCAACATTGGTTCAACGATGTTTAGGTTAGTCATTGCCTTAGGATGGCTTGTGCCTAGGCTCTTAAGGCATTTACTTAATATGCTAGCATGGTGCTAGTATAGTTAAGTAGCGTCGGATGTCTCGTAGACCCATGGATTGAAGAGGTAGTCAGTAGGTGGTGATAGCCCTATCTATCCTTTGTAATCCTCCACGTTCGGCTATGCCACAGGCTCTTGGTGGGAGTCACCCTAGTATTCCTAGGGGTAAGCCCATGCCCGATGTGTTGAACAACTTAGCATAAGGATTCACCATTGACATGCTCATTAGTATGTAACCTAGGCTATGTATATGTATATTAGAAGCATTGTAAGAGCAACTCACCAACTCTTAGTCTAATCTCCTTTAGGACCCATCTACCCTCTACAATATATTGCTTAGGTGTGTGTCACACTACCCATATTATGAACTTACACCCGTCTTGATAATTGATAAGTATCCCATAGCTTGATCATAATAGTAGTGTTTACTTTACTCCATTGCCTTCCTTGGGGATAAATACGATACCCTTCGGAATACATGGGTGAAATGCTACAACGGTATCTTTCGTGCTCTTGCGGACCTCATCTCTTACTAGAGATGATCTGTGGTGTTAAGAAATACCGACAAGTATTTCTGGCGCCATTGTCGGGGATGATTTGTTAGTTTTTCTTAGGAGCCATCAACAAGCATTTCTGGCGCTGTTTACAGGGATGATTTGTTAGTATTTCTTAGGATCCATCAGCACCTGCTACGCCAAGTTCATGGCGGTCTCGAACTACACCTATCTCAAGCTGAAGATCCCAAGGTCCAGAGAGGTCATCAACATGGATTCCATGATCCAATTGGCCCTGTTGTGCTAACTAGGCGAAGCAGCCGAGGCAGGAGTCGGTGTGCAGTGCAACCCCAATCACACCCCGTCTCCGGATGTCTTCGAGCCCGATAAAGGCATTAGGAGTTCCCCTGAGCCACACAGTGAGCCCGGTCGAGGCGAACCCGAACAACACTATGTTGCGTGGAGGATGGAAGGACACAGCTGGCGGATCTATGACAAGCCTGCGCCCCGACTCCCTCACACTGGCCGTCGGGACTTAGACGACACCCACACCGCTAGGACAAGACACGACATGTCATCACAACTGGAGCAGTCGATGACTAACGACACCAGACGCACCGCACGGAGGACGAGCACCACGAGAGTTAGAACGCAGGACTGAAACCTGAGTCACGGTTGCAATGCTTGGGCTCGGGCTACCGTACGATCGATAACCCAGTCTTGCCCCGGATCATTTTTCCTTAGAAACACCCCTCGCCTGAGCGTTTTCCATGCGTCCTACGAACCGCGGCTAGCGACATGAGAATTTCTGAGTATTGCAATTCTAACAACACAAAGAGATAGAAAACAAATTGTAGCAAAAGTATTTTCAAAGTCATTATAAAGGATTCATGATACATCATGGCTAGGATAAGTAAAAAGGGGAGGAAAAGAGGTTACATCGCAGATTTGATTCTCACTTAGGACTATGCTACCCTCGAAGGACCGACAACCTTGCTTTTCTCCCCTTCAGCCGGAAGACGGCCGCGATTCTACCAAAGCATGTTTGGCTTCTGGCAGGGAAATAATCTGCAAAAAACCAAAACATCTTTGGTTTGGAGGAGCAAATCTCCTGATGGACGAATGGCCTCTTATATCCAAATATGGAGGCCATCCCGCCCTTGTCCAGTAAGAGGGTCTCTCACCTCTAATACCTAAGACAATGGCGCCTCACCACCCTTCAAGGTGAGACAGGATGCTAAAGCCCATTGAGGAGGGCTGCGAAGCTAAAGTGACCAACATATTTCCCTATTGACCTGGTGCCACGCGAGAAGGTTGTGGTCACGCGGACACAAGCGTTGCATCCGGATCAAGTCGGCCTTACCTTCAAACTCCCGTTTGGATCCACCATCTTCAGACCTCCTTGAGGCTTCTCCTCTTTTCGAACTACGAGGTAACTCCCCCCCCCCCCCCCCCTGAACCTCCTACCGAAACCTTGTTAGCTGCGGCTCTGTCGTCCATCAGCCGGACACAAAGCCCCGACCGCCATGCTCTCTCACCACCAGACAAGGCCTTAGGGCTACGGGATGAGCGGAGGCAAAGGAAAAAGGGATGAACTTTGGAGAAGAGAGGTTAAGGTAATGGGAAATAGGGGAACCGCACTTCACTAATTATAACCCCACTGAGGCAGTCGAGGAGATAAGAGCGGCAGAGGTAGCGTGTTAGCCTCGTGACAGATGCCACAATAAAAGGCTTGTAACAAGCCAAGGCCTTCCACCGCCTGCCACGCCACATCACATCCGATGCCGCAATGAAGACCTGTGGCAACCCGAAGATTCACGTTGTACACCACCCCAACTCTTCGTGAATTATGCCGCATCAAAGTATGACAGGACTAGACGCAATCACGGTGCACCTAGGCCCCTCCACCTCGTGATAGGTGCTGACTTGAAGTCATTCATCCTATCGCAAGGACCTCAAGGGGCTGGGAGACACTGCAACGTCCCGCGCCAAAGCGAACCGAACAGCGACTGCCCCAACACATAATCAACAAAGATAAGCCAACTCTCCCCTCTTGGTTATTCGTTCCTCAAAAAGTTAATGGAGCATGGGCATGAATCGGGACATACACAATCCCTCCATGAATGTCATGAAGCGAACGGTCGCCATCGTCGTCGCCCGGCTCGGGGGCTCCCTAATTGGCATAGGGGGTTCAGAGTTTCCTAGCTTCGAGAGATCCCAGACTAGGGATTTTTTTCTCCCTCCTACAAGAGCCCAATAATCAAGTGTCTGCCTAACCTATCGTGTGAAGTAAACGCGGATCCGCGAAATGGAAAATCAAGGGAAACGCAAAGGAGGGAACAAGCACTAAGAGTTCTGGATGGTAGAACAAATTCAGAAAAAAGAGACAAACAATAGAACTTCATTTTGTCATTACAAAAGCACCTGAGCTTGCACTCCCGTTCCATCACCTCCAGCTCCGCCTCTGACCGGCCACCTGCGTAGCCCTCTCCCACGGCATAGAGATCGATGTCGTTGTAATGTGACATCACTATCGTGAGGGCAAGGCGCGCCCCATGGCTAGCCGCGCTGGTGGCCACGGTGTTGAGTTGTGAGGCCATTCTGTTCGGGAGATCCACCATTTGGGCACCTAACTGAGACATGGAGGAAGCCCCATACACCACCCCACAAATGGTGATCTTGGAGCAACAAAGCCCTTGAAGATCCGCCACCACCTCCGAGTGACGATGAGGAACCTCCCCGAGCCTGGCCGCCAGCGCGTCGTCATCCAACATACCAGTTCCCAGTTGGTAGAACCTGGCCGCATGCCTCCATCACCGCCTCCCAGACTCTTGCGATCTCCCGCTAGACGATGATGAAGCGGGTAGGGATCTCCCGAAGGCGAATGTCTGGCTCTGCACACAGCCTGGACAGATCAAGCATTGCTCGGCACACGACGAAATCAAAGGCACGGATGGCCTTGAGCTCTTTGGCGCTTTGCGCCGCCTCCGCAAGCAATGAGAACCATAGCACAATAGCCATGCCAGCTCCGCACGTCCCCTATCGTCGTTCGCTTGGGCTGTTTACACCTTCGCCCGAGCTTGCCCAAGCTGATTAGACGACGCGACTCTCTTGCCCTGCCCAGAACTCAGGCCACCTTTACGTGGGAGTCATGTCGTCTCGACGGACTCCTGGGCCAACATCTGCTAGAAAAACCAGGGTCAGCCTCGGAGGCAATCATAACAAAAAATCGAAGAAAATTACTTGATTGGCAGGGGTCGCAGTCCTCACCCTCTGTAGCACTTTGAGGACTCTGTCACACCCCACCTCGTGTCTCGCCCTTGCACCAGTGAGTTGTGAGTCGAGGAAAAGAGCATCCTTTGGCTCTGCTCAGCGCAGAGACATCCCGATCCACAGGAGGCCGAGATTGAGGACTGTCGACGCCTATAGCGGCTAGAGCTTCACCCTCGACAGACAAAGGAGTAGGAACCCTAGGATGTTATGATGAGGCAATACCCCCATCTCTCGCCTCAGAAGGCCTTGTCAACCTTGTAGGGGTCGTCACCCACGTGGCCGACTCGTCGACGCGCGACCATTTTGGCAGGCCCGACGGGGCAACCTCGCCAACCTCCAGGATGATGTGTGCCACCAGAGCACGCCATGAAAGATGACAGGAGAGGTAGAAGGTACACAACCAGAGAAGGCACCACCGAGGATGACTACACCTGCTCCTGCCAAGACAGTGATGTCGCCACACCTGGAGGTACCCATCTCGATGGACAGGCCACCGGTCCAAGGACCATCGCCAGAGCCGTCACACCTGAGCGATACTCCCTAAGATAAAAGAAAGGGCCACAAAAAGAAAAAAGAAGCACGAAAGTGGATGAATCGGTCAAAAGAAACCCCAACCTGGTCGACGGCGATGGTCGAGAAGCCCTCGGCCCCCGAACGGGTTGCCACCCACCAAAGCCGCGTAGACAACGCACCGGCAACCATAGCAGGAGCTTTGACAACAGTAGACATGGATGGTGACGAATCATCCTCTACGCTTGTGCTTGCCTTCTTCGCGACACGATCATCATCAGGCTCTGCCGCCCTCTTCAACCACGACGATATCGCAATCAAGGAGAATGACAATTACCCTAAAACTCTCTCTCTCTCTTACCTAACAGTTAAATCTTGCAGGCTTCACAGAAGAAGAGGAAGGGGTGCAAGATCTGTAGATGATGGGTAAGGAGGAGGAGGCTAGCATATATGTCAGGGCCTTTTTATAGCGCTCACCGGGGAGGTTACAATATGTGAGTGCGAGAAGACATGCGTGCGGTGGGCATTGGAGTTAAGGATCCTTGTGTCGTTAGACACGCACTGTCGCAGGCACGTGGAGTGGAGCATCAGAGCGTGTTCCATGCACCCCTGGCCCCTCGTAACTAGCGCCTCCTTTGGGGATTTCGTGAACGTGAAATCTTCGAATACTGGCAAGTCTAGATTTTTCCTGGAGGATGCCTCATCATAACCAACATCGAGTCCTAGTCATGCAGCATCCCCACATCACCCCATTGCGCCCATGGGCCGCGACGCTTACAAACAAGTTGGCCTGGGTCGAGTATATGAAATAAAAGAAAGTAAGAACTTCTAGGAAATTAATGCATAAGCCTAAACGCACACGGGTGTATGAAATGTAAAGCATGAATGCAAGTACGCCAGAGGAAAAGGGTGCAAGAGCACCAAAGGAAAAGTATGAAGGAAATGCGTAAGGTAATGCATATAGTAACCGCAAATACAGAGTCAATTCGCCCCCTCACCTACAGAAGGCCTTGGGGGTCTATTTATAGAGGGGCGAGACGGCCCTATCTATCCGATATTCCTCATCTTGGGGCTGGTTTTACAGTGATCGTTCTTTGTATCTAGTTTCTGGAGTGCGGAAGCTTCGGTATTGGCTTCATCCTGATCTCCAAGGCACCATCTCGCGGGTGAGTTATCGCCCTTCTGATGATGGATGGGATGGATGGTGAAAGTGCATCTAGGAATCCCTTGTGGGTTTTGGATGATTTATGACAAGCAAATGAGATTCTAACCTTTATGTTGAGATGAGCACAAGTTTTAATAGCAAAATAAGCAAAGTGCCAAAAAGAAGGGAGAATGAGGAGCAAAGTGGAAATGAGCTCAAGGAAGAAGAATAGTAGATCATTGTGTATGGAGTGTGTTAAGGAAACACACCCCAAGAGCTCAATCACAATTAACCACACACATTGCACAAATTTATACAGGACCGGACTAGTTCGACTGACACTGGACTAGTCTGATATCCCCTCTGCACAAGATCGGACAAGTCCGATATCCATCGGACTAGTCCGATATGTCTCTGACTAGAATCGGACTAGTCCTCCCTAGTGCGGACTATTCCTCAAAACACTTCAAAAGTCACACAAAATCAGACAAGTCCGATCACACACCAGACTAGTCCGATATTCATTCTGATCTAAATCGGACAAGTCTAATATTAGCACGGACTAGTCTGAAAAACTCTCTGACCTAGATCGGGCAAGTCCTCCAAGTGCGGACTTGTCCTCATAACCACTTATGGTTTCACTGTCCGTACAAGTCCGGTGGCTATCGGACTAGTCCGAAGATTTCCAGAAGCGAAATCGGACAAGTCCGCTCCTAGCCGGACTAGTCCGATATTTCGGGACACTTAGGGTTTGCTACACACAACACATCGGACTAGTCCGGTGTCCACCACGGACTAGTCCGATCTTTCTAAACCCTAACGGTCACTTTTAGAAACCCCATATAAATAGAGGTGCACGTCGCAAACCTAAATAACTCTCGAACCCTAGCGCCGTCACATCTCCCAAGAGCCTCAAAAACACATCTCTCCACGAAATTAAGTACAACAAAGATCAATCCTTTGAGGATACACTCTAAATCATTGGAGAGACACGTTCAACACTCATTGAGCTCTTGGTTTGATTCTCTAACACACTCCTGTGATTTTCATTGAAATCTTTTGAGTGTGTTCTTGGTGGTGTTTCTTGTTGTAATCTAGGGGAGCCCTCAACGTGTGAGAAGTCCCATTGAATTTGGTTATTCAGCCCTTTGTGATAAGTGGAATAGGATTGGACTTCGTGGCGATCCGACGAGGGTAGGGTTGGAGAAGACCCGATCCTTGTGTGGACTCCTCAACGTGGATGTGGGTTGCCTCTTTGGGAACCGAACCACGGGATAAATCGCTTGTGTCTTGCTTTGTGTTCATCGTTCTTATTCATCAAACAATTTAGGGTTTGAATCAATATTGTTACTTTACATTGGATCATTAAGTATAAGATTGAATTGTGATATATCCCAGTACATCATCTTGCAACACTTCAATTAACTGTATATTTCCGTTGCATACATCGTAGAATCAAATTAATCGATCAAACTTAATCATCCTAGTCGGTACACACCGGACTA
Organism: Tuctoria greenei; assembly: GCA_036927565.1. NCBI lineage: Eukaryota > Viridiplantae > Streptophyta > Magnoliopsida > Poales > Poaceae > Tuctoria > Tuctoria greenei. Next base: position 103,979,592 of record JAYESD010000003.1, on the reverse strand, counting down.
GTCCGCACTTTACTGGACTAGTCCGATATCTCTGGTTTTGATCTGGTTGTTAAGTGTTGCAGGTTCCGACAAATTTCAAAAAGACCTATTCACCCCCCCCCCTCTAGGCCACATTCAATTGGTATCACAGCAGGTTCTTCAAGAAAGAGACTAATCGCTCGAAGAAGATCATGTCGGACATGATGGACATCCACAAGAGCGACAACAAAGAAAAGGTTGATGATGACAAGAACCAAAAGGTGGAGAAGCTCCTCGAAGCCATTCAAGACTTCGAGGACGACGATGAGGAGACGCTGGAACTAAATGCGCTCCTAAGAAAGAAGACACTTTCCAAAGGGAAAGTGAAGATTGAAGAGAAGAAGAAGGGGAGTAGTCACACCGACTACTCCCGATATCCTTTCAACTATGATCGTCTCAATTCCAACAATAATCATTATTTGTCTATCCCACTTGGAAAAGCCAAACACATTTTTATGGAAGTGATTACTCAATGTGGAGGCAAAATATGAAAATGCATCTAATTTCTCTCAATCCAAGTCTATGGCATATTTTGTGCACAGGAATAGATATCCCGGACGACGACGAAGAACTCACACCAAGCCAAGAGCAGGCAATTCACCGAAATGCTCAAGCTGCGGCAGTAATTACCTCTTCGCTCAGTCGGGACGAGTTCACCAAGGTGGATGGACTCGAGATTGCTAAGGAGATATGGGAGACATTGCAAACTGCACATGAAGGAGACCGACATGTGCGTGAAGCAAAGATTGAAATGATTGAAGGCAAATTAGGAAGATTCGCAATCGAAGAAGACTAGTCACCTCAAGATATGTACAACCGATTAAAGACAGTCGACAACAAGGTTCGATCATACGGAAGCAAGAAGTGGAATGACCACGAGGTGGTGAAGCTCATCCTTAGAGCTTTCATGCCTCACAACGTCACCTTATGCTCAATGACTAGAGAAAGCCCCGAATACAAGAAAATGACTCCGGATGAATTACTTGGAAAAATCATCAATTTCAAGATGATGGAAAAACAAGCAAAGCATGTCAAGGAAATTGCCGACCTCACCTCGGCAAAGAAGAAAGAGGTTGCTTTGAATTCCACCCTCAAGCCCCTATCTAAAGAAGCTCGAGAAGCTTAGCTAGAAGAAGATGGTGATGATGAGAGCAGTGAATTAGATGAAAAAGACATGATACTGTTCATGAAGAAATTCAAGAGAATAATGAAGAAGAGGCAGGGTACTAAATTAAGCGAAGGAAAGTACAAGTAAAGAACAAAGCCAAAGTTGAGGCGGGCATGCTATAATTGTGGTGAGTATAGCCACTTTATAGTTGATTGCCCATATGAAGAGAACAAGAAGAAGACCAAAGAAGCCAAGCCTCAACCCAAGAAATTCTTCAAGAAGAAGAAACAACCCGAACAAGCGCACATAGGCAAAGAGTGGGACTCAAATGATGAGTCCTCATCCCGAAAAAGAAGAGATGGCTAGCATAGCCATCGAGAAGACATCCAAGAAGTCTACTCTCTTCCCTACACTCGGCGCATGGAAGGGAAATGGCACTTGCCTCATGGCAAAGGAAGGCAAATGCAAGGTAACCACCAAACCCCCTTTCGTGTATTCCTATTCTAGTGATGATGAAATCAATAGTGATAATGAGGATATGCTTATTGGACTAGATAGGAAAACTGCCACAAAAATTAAATTTTTACTAGATCAACTTGTTGAGAAGGAGAGGTTGATACATCGTCAAGAGGACATGATTATCTCCCAAATGGAGGAACATGTCGAACTTGACAAACTTCTAGAGCTTGAAAAGGAGCGAAGCAAGTCACTAGAGGTTGAGTTAGCTTCAAGCAAGGAAGCTTGCTTGGAGTTAAACAACTCAAATGCTGCAATCAAGGAAGAACTTGCTAACCTAATCAAGGTTAACAAGATCCTTGAAGTGCAAGTTGAGTCACTCAAGCAAGGTGACCCTTCATCCTCCTCAAGTTCACCTTCCCAACCCATTAAAACTGAAGTTGCTTCTACTTGTACATGTAATAAAGTTGACACCAGTTTGAAAGACAAGCCAACCTCTACAAAGGATAAGCATCCTACTCAAAGTGGCATATTTGACAAGGAGAAGATCAAATATCCACGTAGTGCATACTTGGTCACAAGACCTCCAAACGTCAAATATGGCATTGGTTACTCTCATGGTGAAAAGCAACAAGCTAGAAGCCATAAGAATAACAGGGATAGCAATGTCTTTGTAAAGGGAGGAGCCTTCCAAACTGGAAAATCAAAAATTAATAAGTACAAAACGCATGACCGCCGGACTAGTCCGGTGAGGGTCCGGACAAGTCCGGTACTCCGGACAAGTCCGGCCTCCCAGACTAGTCATGTATATAAACAACAAAAGTTACTTTTCAGTACTTTCGATGCATCGCATGTCCTAATGAGAAAGAATATTGGAAAGGTTTATGCTCATTATGTTGGGCCACGCCATGAGAACACCAAGTCTCATGTGTGGGTGCCCAAATCTCTTGTGACTAACCTTCAAGGACCCAAGCAAGCTTGGGTACCTAAAACGAAGGCATAAATTGTTTTTGCAGGCCTGTTCCTCCGGTGGATCTAAATGGGTGCTAGACAGTGGCTGTACCAACCATATGACCGGAGAAAGAAGAATGTTCATTGAATATGAAGCAAATGAGGATCCAAGCGAGGGCATTTACTCCGGAGATAATAGTCAAGGAAAGGTGCTCGCTACCGGTAAAATTGCCATATCACCACAACACACTCTTTCTCACGTATTACATATAGATTCCATAGATTATAACCTGTTGTCCATATCTCAATTATGTTACAAAGGTTATAATTGTTTGTTCACTAACGAGGGTGTGACTGTCTCTAGGAGGAGTGATGGTTCCATTGCATTCAAGGATATGTTAAAGGGAAAGCTTTATCTTGTTGACTTCAACAAGGATAAAGCCGAACTTCACACATGATTGATTGTAAAGACCAACATGGGTTGGCTGTGGCATAGACGGCTATGGCATGTTGGTATGAGGAACCTTCAAAAACTCCTCAAGGGCGATCACATCCGAGGTTTAAAGGATGTTGTGTTTGAGAAAGACAGGCCTTGTAGCGCATGCCAAGCCGGTAAGCAAGTTGGAGCACCTCACCCCGCCAAGAACATCATGACTACACCAAGACCGCTCGAGCTGCTTCACATGGACTTATTTGGTCCAATTGCCTACATAAGCATCGGCGGAAACAAATATGGTTTAGTAGTTGTTGATGACTTTTCTCGCTTCACTTGGGTTTTCTTTTTGCATGATAAGTCATAAACACAAGGAATACTCAAGAAGTTCTTCAAGCGAGCTCAAAATGAATTCTCATTGACAATCAAGAACATTCGAAGCGACAATGGCATGCAGTTCAAGAACACACAAGTGGAGGAGTACCTAGATGAAGAAGACATAAAGCACGAGTTTTCAGCATTGTACTCCCCTGAACAAAATGGAGTTGCCGAAAGAAAGAACTGAACCCTCATAGAGATGGCGAGAACAATGCTCAAGGAATACAAGACCACGGATCGATTTTGGGCGGAAGCGGTCAACACCGCTTGTCACGCCATAAATCGACTTTATCTTCATCGACTACTCAAGAAGACATCCTATGAGCTACTCACTGGTAACAAACCCAATACTTCATATTTTCGACTTTTCGGTTCTCCATGCTACATTTTAAACAAGAAGCCTAGGACTTCAAAGTTCGCTTCAAAGTCCGATGAAGGTTTCTTACTTGATTATGATTCGAACGCTTACACCTACCGTGTGTTCAACAAGACCTCCAGATTTAATGAAGTAGCACGTGATGTAGTGTTCGATGAGACTAATGGCTCCCAAAAGGAGCAAGTTGATCCATGTGTACTAGGTAAATAAGAAGCTCCTTGTCAAGCATTGAAAAGAATGGCCTTAGGTGAAGTTCGACCACAAGATTCAACTCTACATATCCATGAGGAAAACGAACCATAAGAGGAGACCAATGATCAAGGGGGAGCTTCCATACAAGATCAACCTCAAGAGAGTGAATATGATCAACAAGTCAACGAAGGCAATCATTTAGGGGGAGAATAAATGATCATGAAGATTCAATAAAGCTAGTACCACACTCAAGAGTACACTAATGCGTCCAAAGGGATCATCCAATTGACAACATTATCGGCGACATCCAAAAGGGAGTAACTACTAGATCTCGCATAGCTAATTTTTGTGAGCATTACTCGTTTGTGTCCTTTTTGGAACCACGCAGGGTTGAGGATGCATTGAAGGATCCGGATTGGGTAGTGGCCATGCAAGAAGAACTCAACAATTTCAAGAGAAACGAGGTGTGGGAACTAGTCAAAAGACCCAAATCCAACGTCGTTGGCACCAAATGGGTCTTCCGCAACAAACAAGATGAACACGGGTGGTGACAAGGAACAAGGCACGACTTCTGGCAAAAGGGTATTCACAAGTCGAAGGTTTGGATTTCGATGAGACCTTTGCTCCCGTAGCTAGACTTGAATCTATTAGAATGTTACTTGCATTTGCTACTCACCATGATTTCAAGCTCTATCAAATGGATGTGAAAAGCGCCTTCCTCAACGGACCAATCAAGGAGGAGGTGTATGTGGAGCAACCCCCCAGGTTTGAAGACGAAGAGTTCCCCGACCACATGTTTAAATTGTGTAAGGCTCCCTACGGCCTCAAACAAGCTTCTAGAGCTTTGTATGAGTGTCTTAGAGATTTCTTAATTGAAAATGGCTTTAAGATTGGCAAAGTAGATTATACACTGTTTACAAAGAATTTTGACAATTATCTTTTTGTTTGTCAAATCTATGTTGATGATATAATCTTTGGTTCAACTAACCCATATTTTTGTGAGGAATTTAGTAAATTATGACAGATAGGTTTGAGATGTCCATGATGGGAGATCTAAAGTACTTCTTGGGATTCCAAGTGCAGCAACAAAAGGAAGGGACGTTCATAAGCCAAACGAAGTACACTCAAGAAATACTAAAGAAGTTTGGAATGGACAAGGCGAAGCCCATAAAGACTCCCATGGCAACCAATGGCCACTTGGATCTCAACGAAGATGGACCTAGCATTGACCAAAAGGTATATCACTCCATGATTGGATCTTTACTCTATTTATGTGCATCTAGGCCAGACATTATGTTGAGTGTATGTTTGCGTGCAAGATTTCAAGCCAATCCTAAGGAGTGTCACTTGACAGCCATAAAAAGGATCTTGAGATATTTAATCCATACACCCAACCTTGGTCTTTGGTATCCAAAAGGCTCCAAATTCAACCTCATTGGTTACTCCGATGCAGATTATGCCGGATGCAAAGTAGATAGAAAAAGTACCTCCAGCACATGCCAATTCTTAGGGAGATCTCTAGTTCCTTGGTCCTCCAAGAAACAAAATTTCATTGCCTTATCCACGGCCGAAGCGGAGTATGTTGTAGCCGGGAGTTGTTGTGCACAACTCCTTTGGATGCGACAAACTCTAAGGGATTACGGTTACAATATGAACCATATTCCACTCCTTTGTGACAATGAGAGTGCCATTAAAATTGCCCATAATCCCGTTGAGCACTCTAGAACCAAACACATAGACATAAGGCATCACTTCTCGAGAGACCACTCCATGAAAAGAGATATAGCCATTTCTCATGTCAACACCGAAAAACAATTGGTCGACATATTCACCAAGCCACTTGATGAAAAGCGCTTTTGTGAACTCCGAAATGAACTAAATATCCTTGATGCTCGGAGTGTGGCTTGAAAATTTGCATACCTGTATGAATTCTTCAAAATATGTTGATCGGATTTTGAAAATCATCTCTCTCAATTTTTTCCGAAAAACTATGTCAATTACTAGATCTGGGTGAATTATGATTATTGCTTGATTGTTGTGTGCTTATTGATAATATTCATCAAGATTATTTGATTTGATTTGCCTCCCTATTTTCTAAATAGGTACCTTCAAATATATATGAATGGGCTAAGGAGTTCTTGCCATGTGACCACGGACTAGTCCGTGGTTACCCGGACTAGTCCGCAGAGTGCCGGTTAGGCTGGACTAGTCCGGTAGACCACAGACTAGTCCGATATAGCCTTTAGAAAAGTTCGGAATAGTCCAGTCATTTCCGGACTTGTCCGATTTTTCGTGTACATAACCCTAGCCACCGCCAAACCCTAATTCTTTCACCTCCACTCTTTCCTCACGCGTTCTCTCTCTCAAACTCGAGCTCCCAAGGCAATTTTGCATCCCCTCCACCAAAAAGCTCCGCATGTGGGTGGAAATCAAGCTTCCTTGCTCGAAGATTGAAGTTCTCGGAAAAGTCCGGACTTCAACACCTCCTTCTTCGAGATTCAAGCAAATTCTTCGGTAATTTTCGCCCAAACCCTAGAAATCTCGATTTTCTTCGTTGTTGATCAAATAGCCTACCATCCCTCACTATATTCATGCCTCCTTGATGTATTACATTTATGCTAAGCTAGCTCTGCATTAGGAATCAACATTTGTCCAGTTGCCTAGGTTTTTGAGGATGAATATCGGACTAGTCCGGTCCATGCACGGACAAGTCCGATCACCCCGGACTAGTCCGTGCCTGTACACTGGACAAGTCCAATTTTTCTGAACTCAAAACCTAGCCTGTCAATTCCTCAATGCAATTCCTTGTTATCCTTTCTCACCCATGCCATGAATAATCCATTGTTATTCAAGTCTTGCACAATTCATTCTCAGGACATGTTGAGCTCAAATGACGGAATCTCCGATTTCGAGGTCGAGATGGACCACGAGGTGGCACCTCGGCCATCGACAAGCCTTGGCAAGAAACACCAAGAGCGACCTTCCGAGCCAGCTCCATCTCCTCCTCAGGCTCGGAGGAAGGTGCTTGCCAAGAAGCCAGCCTCCAAGGCAACTGCAGCAACAAGTGGCCCTCGCCAAGCTAAGGGCAAGGGCAAGGGAATAGCAACGGGCTCGGATGGCCCCCTAAAGCTGCATGCTCCAAGGAAAGGGGTCAGGGACCCCACTGAAGACAGATTCAATGGAAAGGGCAGTGAATCAGCGGCGAAGTTCAGAAGCATTGATTGGTATGGCCGTCCGAAGCAAGCTGCTGATGGCAGATTTTGGAGCAATTTCCATGCAGGTTTCTACAAATTTGTGTACCTCCCATTGAAGACACCGATAGTGCGCAGTCAATGGATTGATTGGTCACATTTTGAGAAAAAGGGATGCTCCCCTTTCATTGAAGTGGTCGAAGCAATTGAGAGGCATGGACTGAAGGACCTTTTTGCCTTCAGAAACAACTGGAATGATGAAGTCATAGCTCAATTCTTTGCAACCTGCCATTTCTCAAGTGAAGATGAAGAAAGTGTTACTTGGGTGACTCACGGATCCAAGTACAGTATAACTCAAGAAGATTTTGCAAGCCTGCTTCACCTTGACACCTCAAGACATGACAGCTTGATCATCCACGACATAGGTGTTATTGAGAAGGACAGGATGAAATTCCTTTATGAGCCAAACTCGAAGTTCAACCCTCCCTCCACAAAGAACATGAAGCCTTTCTTTGTGGTCCTAAATAGTGTCTTAAGGAAGACAATTGCTCCCAAGGATGGAGATGCTGGGAGTGTGCAGAGCTACCTCCAGACCCTAATGAGGGTCATAAGCAAGGACCGTCAGTTTGATGTGGCTGATTACATTTGGAATGACATGGTCAACATATCTTGCACACCCAACAGGTCATGTGGATATGCTTCCTATCTTATGTTTATGATTGAGAAATTCACTGGCATAGAGTTTGTGAAGGTGTGGAGCACCTTCCATTGAGGCTCCAGATGCCTCAGAAGCCAAGTATACAGGCTGCTCCTTCTCCGGCCTCTAGTCCTGAGGCTCCTGCAAGAAGAAGTGAAGATGCCAAGGCTGCCCCTGCCACTAGGGCAGCTCCTCAAAAATGATCTGCAAGTGGCATATTCAAATATTTGCCTGCCATCTTTGCTTCCTGCAGAAAGGCCGAGGTAAAGGCCCATAAGCTCAACAAAAGGAGAAAAGAAGACATGAAGTATGTCAAGGCCAATGTGAAGCAGATATGCTAGAAACTAGAGATTGAGCCCATTGGATCTCCGGTAATCTGTGATGATTCCAATTCAGACTTCACCGAGCTCGGGCCCTTGACCCCCTCTGAGATTGCTTACTTTGTCATTGGGGGCTCGAGTGGCTCCGCACCTCCTCCTCCTCCTCATCAGCCCGAAGACGACGATGAAGACGATGAGAGGACCGACAGCGAGGAGTGAAGATTTTAGGTCCCTCCTCTCCTTCTTTTTGGTGTCTTGATGCCAAAGGGGGAGAGATTGAGGGTGAGTCTTAGTCTTAGCTGTAGGATGCAAGGAGAGAGCTCTCTTTTATGCTTTTTGACTATTTTGTTGGTTGTAAAGCTTTTACTATGTTCTTATGATGATTATGGTCCTGTTATGTAATGCTTTGAACCACTTGTGGATTAATCTATGAAATTTGTGATTTTGCTCCTAGAATGACATATATGCTTGTTGTTAGTGTGTTAATGTCAATTATGTCATTCTCCTCATAATCATTGTTTCAATGTACTTAGTCATGCATCCCACCATAAAGAATGCACATATGGATTATGTTTTCATTGCTTGATGTATTTTAGACTCATATGTGCATACTTTATGAAAATCTCATTTTTTATCATATTTTGTGAAATCTCAATTGGTTGTCATCAATCACCAAAAAGGGGGAGATCGAAAGTGCATCTAGGAATCCCTTGTGGGTTTTGGATGATTTATGACTAGCAAATGAGATCCTAACCTTTTTGTTCAGATGAGAACAGGTATTAATAGCAAAATAAGCAAAGTGCCAAAAATAAGGGAGAATGAGGAGCAAAGTGGAAATGAGCTCAAGGAAGAAGAATAGTAGATCATTGTGTATGGAGTGTGCTAAGGAAACACACCCCAAGAGCTCAATCACAATTAATCACACACATTATACAAATTTATACAGGACCGGACTAGTCCGACTGACACCGGACTAGTCTGATATCCCCTCTGTACAAGATCGGGCAAGTCCGATATCCATCGGACTAGTCCGATATCTCTCTGACTAGAATCTGACTAGTCCTACCCAGTACGGAATAGTCCTCAAAACACTTCACAAGTCACACAAAATCAGATTAGTCCGATCACACACTGAACTAGTCCGATATTCATTCTGATCTAAATCGGACAAGTCCGATATTAGCACGGACTAGTCCGAAAAACTCTCTGACCTAAATCGTACAAGTCCTCCAAGTGCGGACTTGTCCTCATAACCACTTAGGGTTTCACTGTCCGGACAAGTCCGATGGCTATCGGACTAGTCTGAAGATTTCCAGAAGCGAAATCGGACAAGTCCGCTCCTAGCCGGACTAGTCCGATATTTCGGGACACTTAGAGTTTGCTACACACAGCACACCGGACTAGTCTGGTGTCCACCATGGACTAGTCTAATCTTTCTAAACCCTAACGATCACTTTTAGAAACCCCATATAAATAGAGGTGCACGGCCCAAACTTAAATAACTCATGAACCCTAGCGCCGTCACACCTCCCAAGAGCCTCAAAAACACATCTCTCCACGAAATTAAGTGCAACAAAGATCAATCCTTTGAGGATACACTCTATATCATTGGAGAGACACGTTCAACACTCATTGAGCTCTTGGTTTGATTCCCTAACACACTCCTGTGATTTTCATTGTAATCTTTTGAGTGTGTTATTGGTGGTGTTTCTTGTTGTAATCTAGGGGAGCCCTCAACGTGTGAGAAGTCCCCTTGAATTTGGTTATTCACCCCTTTGTGATAAGTGGAAGAGGATTGGCCTTCGTGGCGATCCGACGAGGGTAGGGTTGGAGAAGACCCGGTCCTTGTGTGGACTCCTCAACTTGGATGTAGGTTGCCTCTGTGGGAACCGAACCACGGGATAAATCGCTTGTGTCTTGCTTTGTGTTCATCGTTCTTATTCATCACACAATTTAGGGTTTGAATCAATATTGTTACTTTACATTGAATCATTAAGTATAAGATTGAATTGTGATATATCCTAGTACATCATCTTGCAACACGTCAATTAACTGTATATTTCCGTTGCATACATCGTAGAATCAAATTAATCGATCAAACTTAATCAACCTAGTCGGTACACACCGGACTAGTCCGCACTTTACCGGACTAGTCCGATATCTCTGGTTTTGATCTGGTTGTTAAGTGTTGCAGGTTCCGACAAATTTCAAAAAGGCCTATTCACCCCCCCCCCTCTAGGCCACATTCAGATGGCAAGCTTATCCTGCAACAGGTCACATTGTGAGTTCATACCCCTGTTGAAGTTACCTCGCCCATCATAAGTGCCCCCAACTACTCGCCTCTCCCAGGCTCGAGCCCGGGAGGAATTGTCCGCCTGACCTCTCGCTTGGGACTTCGGCGGGTTGAATACCCTAACCTCGAATGGTCGTGGCGTGGGTGGCGGGACCCTCCTCGAACGGAGGGTAGCTTTACTCTGTAGCTGCATAGTGGTCACGTACCGTCGGGTCCCGCATGTTTGGTATCCTGGATACAGAACTTCATCACCCGTCTGCATTTTCTCTTACGCATTACTTTCAAAGTTCTTACTTTTTTAGAGATCTTATACTCGAGCAAAGGCTCGCTTGTAATCTCTTCTCTCATCTTTTGAGCTAACAAAGATCACGGATAGACTCCCTCTGGACGTAGGACCTTTTTTGCCCAAACCAGGATAAATCTCTTATTTTTTGGAACTGGCCATATGAAGACGGATGTGATTCATTACAAATTTACTAGTCGGTTTCTGAAACGCCGACACACACGAGACCACCTGAATACCTATAGAACCTAGTAGCAAATAATTGAAGGGGAATATGTAGTCAATAAACCATTATCTAAAAAATATGTAGTCAATAATATCACAACATAATGCTCCCATCAAGGAATTTCAAAAGGTCTCGTTTTCTCCTCTAATTGAAACCAAATGTCGATATTTCATAGATCGGGCATTTGGTTCATTCAAAGGCATTTTTATTTTTGAATTCGTGTGATCAACATGCATTATAAAAAGAGTAAAGTGCATGAATAGTCCCTAAATAGATCGTGAGATGTCATCTAGATCCGCGGACTCTCGAAATGCATATTTAGGTCCCTAAACTAATTAATGAATTGTGTATCTAAGTTTAAACTACTGAACCCCTATGTGTATTCATATGACTGTTATTTGAGCTTTCTTTTTCATATTTTTTATCTTCAAATCAACGTTATAATTCTAATATATATTTGGGTTGTTATTTGACTGCATAATAGTGTGATCATAAGTAAAGAGATCTGAAACTATGCTTAGAAGGAGCCACATCAGCAGCACATGAGGTATTTTTGAAACTTTGGATCTAAATAACACGTTTTAGTAAGTTTAGAGATCCAAATATGCACTTTGAGAGTTCATGAACATAGATCACACTCATAGGCAAGTTTAAGGACCATCAGTGTATTTTACTCCTATAAAAAAATAGGTGTATCCATCAAAGGTTAGGCAACGGCCAAACAGGCAAAATTTACAAGTACATGATTTGCATTCTCAACATAGAAGCATCATTAATGTCAAGCAACTACAGGAATCCCGATGATTTGCGATAGTCAGGGCCGTCGCAAATAAGCAAAAAGTCGTCGCAAATAAGCTATTTGCGATGGTTATATGCCGTCGCTCGAGTTTCGTCGCAATTAAGCTTATTTGCAACGACCATCGTCACAAATAAGCTTATTTGCGATGGCCCATTTTTGCGACGGCTACCTTTAGCCGTCGCAAATAAATAAGTTGTGATGGCAAAAAACAGCCGTCGAAAATAACTTATGTTTATTTGCGACGGTTTCTATACAGTACTATCACAAATAGTGGAGGCTTATTTGCGACGGTACTGTATAAAAGCCGTCGTAAATAAGGTTTTTATTTTTTTGAAAAACAGAAAATGTTGCCCAGCTCGATGGCCAGAAATACGACAAACATAAAACATAACAACAATACATTCACATAACAATAGCGTCTCCATCACAACACAACAACATAAAACATATAGCGTCTCCATCACAACACAAGAACACAAAACAAAGAGAGATGCTATCCGCTAGCCCATCTACTACCTCTTGTGCCGCCAACATCCTCGCTGATCCCTGCAACACATAGAAGTTGTTGACATATTGATTAGTTTGGAACTTCGCTTTTAACTAGAATTGATTAAACAAGCTAGAATTTATCATATTGAACTTACTTTAGATAATTTCAGTTAGATTTGGTTATGTTTGATTATTTAAAACTAAGTAAGACTACAATAGCTAAGTTGAATTATATTTCCTCATGTTTGATGAATTAATACTAAGTAAGAATGTTTTTTATTACCTGAAAACACGGAGAAGTGTGCACTTGTAGCGGTACCTGCATTTCTAGTGGTGGAATTTGCAGTGGCAGTGGAGGTAGCTCGAGCTGCAATCTCTGGACTCCGTGGCCTTGAAAGAAACTCTCATTACAAACGTTACAGGTTATTACATATTATAGTATGCGATGAATTCAAATTACTTTAACTTACCATCATCATCTGCCTTTGCACCTCCTTCGCCTCCTGCATCTGCTCCATGCAGGCTTGCTGGTAGGAGATGGTGGCCTGCATCATCGCCTTCGCCGCCTCCATCTCCACCTTGCCCTCCTCGACCTGACAACGAGAGTCTCCACCTGCATGACACGGCGACTCGGGCTCGTCGACAAAGCCTGCGTGGAGCTGCCTCTCGCAGGTCTCGCTGCCCTCGAGTCGACAACTCCGTTGAATATGGCAAGCCTATAAAAAAGAATCAGTAATATGGAATTAAAATATCTTGAATATCTTGAATTTAAAACAATATAATGAATTAAAACTCACCTTCCATGGACTTTTCCACCTCCGCTTGCATACGCGGCTTGAGGATCGATTGGTTAATGTTTCCAATCGAAACTTGTGTCGTGCATCCTCCTAGCCTCCTCCCTGTACCTAGCCTAAAAAACAAGAAAACCGTGTAAGTTCAAAAATTCATATAGTTATATTTAATATTAAGATTTCTAAACTTACCAGCTGCTCGGCTGCGGCCTGACTGCACCCCTGAGGCTGAGAAGGGTCCCTGTGACCTCCCTTCCAGACCTCAGCAGGGGTCGACAGCACCCCCGTATCGCGCTCCTGTCAACACGTGTTAGTACGAACAATATATTGTGAATATATAAACATAAGTTAGGTATACTTACCATGCGTTTAGCTAAAAGCAAGTGGTTATCTCGGTTGTGGTTGTGCTTCCCGTCGACCCCTCTACACTCTCAAGCCTTCTGGGACTTAGCCTTAAACTCATCGCTAGCCCAGTACCGAGAATGGGCCCGGTATGCATAGAACTGACCCTCCAACCAGCTCATGAGGCCCTGCTTATAGTTGTAGGTCGTTAAAAATACAATCGAGGAAATTATCAAAAAAAAATTTACTACACACCACGTACCTGCGCGTACTCATCCTCCGTCAAGTGCCTCTCGCTCTCCTACCAAAAGTGTCGCACGTCGTGTTGGTTTGCCTTCAAGTGCTCATTGATAACTTGAATACGAGCGTTCGAAAAAGCTTGCCAAACCGCCTTCGCAGCATTGAAGTGAAACACTTTCCTCGCATGCTCAAACATGTGAGGGTCATCCGGGTCTCTAAAATATACCTTTCCTGTGATAAACAATGTATTGAAAAGATGTTCCTTAAAAGAGTTTAAGAGTTAAAACTTAGAAACTTTATTTAACATACATACCATAAAATTGGCCCATATGGCCTCCTGAACGTTGCAGTGCTCCTAGTGAGGGGCACGTGTGTAATCCTCCCACAAAGTAGCAGGCGACCCGTCGATGACCCCAGGATAGTGCATACGCACTAAGGAACCAAGGACACCGTTCACGGGTTTGTGCTGTCTGTCACTGTGAAAGATGTGTTGTACCAAGCGCTGCAAGACATTATTGATTCATTACTTAAGTAACCAAAAGATACCAGAATTGAACGCTATGGTTTTATTACCTGTCTCCGACCAGACGAATCACGATCCTTTGTGAAAGGATCGGAGGAGGATTGAAAAAGTAAGTCCTCCTCGTCTGTCGCCTGCTCGAGCACCACGTTTGGTGACCCAGAAGGCTCGTCACCAGCCAAGCCAAAGGGCTCAGGAACAAAAGGCTCGTCAGCCAAAGGTTGGCTGGCCGAGGGCAGGCTCATCGAAGGGTAGCCAGACTCAACTGACGCCCTAGCCTCTGAGTTAGTCGGTGAGGACTACAACATCCAAATGATTCATAAGTAAGTTTAATTGGAAATTGAATTTGAAGAATTTTCAAAGACTAGTGATATTTACTTGTGTGAGCTACTGTGACGAAGCCCAAGAGCTTGTTAGAACGTGCCCTAACAGCTGAGAGCATCTGCTCCCGATCAACGAGGCACCAGCGAAAGCGTCCTCAACACTAAAGGGGAAGAACCCCCTCGTCACCGCCCCTTCTTACCCTTCTTTGACGACATCCTGTTTTAATAGATAATCAGTAAATATACAAATAAGATATACAAAATTCATGTTACTATCTTCAAGAAAATGTTACTTGTAATCACTTTCAAAATTCATCAACACCATTATAATGTACCCTACTCCTTAAACCAGCCCAACGATCTTCCATCGTGACCTGTTCTAATTTCTATTTTCGCATATCACCTGTCCCTACATCTTCAAAATCTCCAACTAATTGATCGAGTCCTGCACCAGGCGCGACGATAAAAGTGTTTGACAACTCTTCTTCTTGGTACACTTCTTCAATGTCTTCACTATCATGGTAACCATCATCCCCAGGAGTATATAACCGCTCATGAGGATTCACCTTATATACCACCCACCAAGCACTTAGCTTTGTGCATGCATAAGGTAGATAATACACTTGCTCCACTTGGTGTGCAAGAACAAATGTATCGTAACCTCGTAGTCGCTCCTTGTGTTTGACTTCCACCATTCCAAATTGGTTTTCTCGAGTTTCATGAGTGCTATCAAACTAGTGACAGTCAAAGAAGACAACTCGAAGTGTCTTATTTCCGGTAAAAGTAAATTCAAGGATTTTGTTAACGATCCCTGTTGAAGTGTGCCAACGACACTTCCCCCGGTACTACTAAGAAGTAGTCCGCGGAGGTTCGTATTTAGGCAGGTTGCTAATTAAGACCAAGAGGAAGGGTGAACACAAAGGGTTTTTACGTGGTTCGGGCCGCCTGAGCATAATACCCTACTCCATGGGGTGTTTGTGTATTGTATGAGTATGGATGACAAGTGATTGCTTACCCTTAGCTTGACTTGAGGTTGCTTTCTACCGTGCAGGACACTCCTTTTATATGCTATGTACTGACTATTACAGTATGTGTTGTGGCTCGACAGGTGACCCCGACTATAATAACCGCCCCTATACACAATCTACGGGTGTTAAGGTGGTTAATAGTGTGATAACGTGCCTTAATGGCAGCATTACAAGTCTTGATAGTCCTCTGATCATGTGTCATTAATAGGTCATTAATGACGCGTTAACTAGGTCTTGTAATGGCCGATTGATAGCCCTTTAATGTCTGCGCTGTTGAAGATCTCAATGTTTTCCCGTTGCAGACAAAGATCCAAACGTCTGATTGTAACACCCTCATTTTCATGCATCATGCCCTGCATTCATCATTAAATGTGTTTAACATTAATACACACAAAAAGGAATAAGATTAAAATGAATTAGAAACAAAACCGCACTTTGGAATTCTGGAAAGTGCGGACTAGTCCGGCTTTGGTGCGGACTAGTCTGATTTCTCTCTAACCTCGATCATACTTGTCCGTTTTTCTGCAGACTAGTCTGTTTTTGCCTCTGGACACTTTTGGACTTGTCCGGCTAAGTGCGGACTAGTCTGGTGTTCCAAAACCCTTGGAAATTTGCAAAGTCCCTAGACTTGTCCGGACTAGTCCAGTGTCTCAGCAGACTTGTCCGTTTTCCTCTCTGACCAAAGTCGGACTTGTCTGATTTTTTGCCAGAGTTGTCTGTTTTTCCCATTTGGATAAGTTCGGACTTGTCCGATGTCCAGTCCGGACTTGTCTGATTTTTCTCTGGACAACTTCAGACTAGTCCGACCCTTTTCGGACTTGTCCGATAAATTGTGACTCCGAATTGATCTTTTGTTTCACGACTTGTTTCTTGGGTTTTACGTTAAGTGGTCCTAGGGGCATCGTGCCTAACTCTTTTAGAGCCCATGTGAGACTCTAAACCGGCCTCCACTCATCTCAAACTCGAAATCCATCTAACTCTAGCCTCCCCCTCTATATAAACAACCCCACCCCTTGGCTTGACATCTATTTGCCACTTTTCCACCCCACCCAAACCCTAGTTCATGGAGAGCCACCATCAAGGAGGGAGGAGGAGATCCCAAGCAAGAAGAAGAAGAGGAGGAAATGAAAGAGGATCAAGATCTCCACCAAGTTCGTGTTCCTTGTCAACAATTCACCATCAAGTTCTTCATCGGCCCTAGATCGTCAAGATCCAAGTGTTGCCTCCATGATCCTTGATTCTTTGGAGTCCTAGACACCTGGTATACCTTCTATTCCCTTTTCCTTATGTGAATTCAACCCTAAATCTCCAAATTCACGTCGATCTAGAAAACCCTTATCTGTTGATCTTGCGCAGTGCAGACTTGTCCAGTCCCTAGCGGACTAGTCTGATTTTCCTGGTTAATTTCTTTTGAATTAATTATAAAATTTGATCAAATCAAATCCAAACATGTATAAACTAGTTAAAAGCTATTAGAACTAGTAAGTGATCATTAAAAGCAACTCATTGAAAAGTTTCACCTTGCATTTACATTAATCATGCATGTCATGTCATATCGAGTAATACTTGTGCACATTTTGATTGTGTTTCTTGTTTGTATGATTATAGTGCGGATTAGACGAATCTGCGCTGGAAAGTGCCGCGGAGGATCTCCAGCACCAAGAGTTTGAAGGCTTTGACCTGAAACAATATCAAGAGCAAGGCAAGTGTCCTTGAAGCATATTGATCCTGTTTTTACAATAAATGTTTTGTTTTAAAAAGTGCATGTTGGTGTCAATTTGATGGGAAATTCTATGATAGGGAGTTTACTAGTTTTGTTTAACGACCCTAGTCACCTGGAATTCATGGTAGAGAGTCGGGATGGGCTTTTTACCTTTTTGCTTTGCTTAATTAATTAGGATGGGAAGACAACTATGCCACTTAACTTAATTATGCATTTATGAGATATGATTAACATGAACTGGTTAATATAATGTGGTAATGGGTGATCTAAGCAAGCCTGGTGTGTGTATGGGTTGGATGATATGGTGGTTTGCTTGCTTTAGATCTAAGGACCGGTTCATGCAAGAATAAGCTAGGACTACAGTGCCACCACGAGGCCAAGTATGGGTGCGGCATAGCTGATTAATTAGGGCTTTGCCAGTGCTATTTCGACCATTAAGGATGCTCGAGGAAGGGGTAGTCGGATTGTGTTCATTGATGATTGGTGGAACTACCCTGGGATCTAAATGGCTCAAGAGGGGGCCCTTGGTTGAAGATGTGCTCTAGAGACATCACCACCGGTGAAACCTCAGTGGGGTCTAAATAGGCTAGTAATCCCTTTGTAAAGGCTATTTTGTGATCTCTTGTCCACACACACCGACGAAAGTGTGAGATGGCATAATAGAGGTTCTAGTTACTGCAAGGTGATGAGATCACAAACACGTGGATAAAGCGGTACAACCTATGCAGAGTGTCTAATAAAACTATCATGATAGTCGTGCTCCCGGTTATGAGTGCCTGGATGACCTACATGATTAGAGGGAAATTGGCATTGGGATGGTTTTTGGGATAGTTTGGTAATGGTTATGGTTGACGGTATGGTTATGGCTAGTTATGGATTAAATTCTGATATTGATTATGGTTATTGGTATAATGGTGAAATCAGGAATATGGATTATGGTAATGCATTATGGACTAGTATTATGATGATTACATGATTTATGATGGGTTTATTTCACATACATGATATATATTGCCTTTTCATATGTTTTAATGTACTTTTCAGCACTTAGTTATTATTATATTCGTCATTTGAATCATCTACATGTCATACTTTCCACACTTGCTGAGTACGACATGTACTCACCCTTGCAATCCCCCCACAAACAGTTGCAGGTCAGGATTGGGAGTATAATGGTGATAATGTGGTGTTCTAGGTTGTGTCTACCGTCAGATTTGCTTGTGGTATTGATTGGAGCGGCGCTACCCTATTGCTTATGCGGCCTAACTATTTAGTTTGCTTAATTAGTTTATTTCTGCTGCATTAGTTGAACTTGTCATTAATATTCATTAGAGCTTGTATTAGAGAATATTATGAATTCTGTAATAAAAGTACTTATTTAATAATTTGAGTCGTGGTAATTGTCTGTATATCATTCGTGATGCACTTGTGTATGTGTGTTGAACATCCAGTGCACACATATACTGCAATTGGTTCATTTTCGGAACCGAGTGTCACAGATTGGTATCAGAGTCACAGGTTGACCGTAGGACACAGCCTAGATAGAATGGACACTATAGAGCACATAAGAGCACTCAGGAATCGATGTGTTTTTGTTTCGTGTGTTGTTGCTATATATATTGGTTGCTTGTGGGATTAATAGAGGATTTTGGGATGCTTTAGCATTGCCATGTCCACCTAGGCTAGTTAGCTGTTTAGTTTCATATCCCTTGATGCATATAGTTGGGGACATTTCTAAACTCTTATCTCTTCTTTTTCTTCAAATGGCGAGGACTCGCAAATAGAGGGATGACAATGATTAGGAGGAGAATAATGGAGCACCTCAGAATAACCATGGACAAGGACATGCTCATGGAGCTATCAACATTGAGCAGCTCTTGGCAATGCAGAACAGCTCATGCAGACCATGATACAAACTATGGGACAGATGCAGGTTGGTAACGTCAACAATCAGTCCCACATGCCTCCGCCGCCACCCCCATCTCCTCATAACCAGTTGGGAGAATTCATGAGGATTAGGTCGCCAACCTTTGCTCAAGCCGCTGACCCTATGGATGCCGATGATCGGCTCAAGTCCGTGGAGAAGATGTTAGCTATTGTTCAATGCAGTGACCAGGAGAAAGTGCTTTTTGCTTCTCATCAACTAGTTGGAGCAGTTGCGGATTGGTAGGATTCCTTATGCAATGCTCATGAGAACCAAGAGAGAATTACTTGTGCTGAATTCAAGGAGAGTTTTCGTTCTCATTATGTGCCGGAGGGAGTTATGATCTTGAAGAGGCAAGAATTTGAGAACTTGAGGCAAGGAAGATCAAGTGTAGGTGAATATCTCAATAAATTCAGTCAACTTTCAAGATATGCGCCTGAGGATGTGAGCCGGGACAGCCGGAAGCAATATTTGTTTATGAGGGGCCTTAACAATGAGATCCAAGTGCAATTGCTTAATTGTGATTACGCCAACTTCCAGAAGCTTGTGAACAAAGCAATTGTTGTGGAGAACAAGGTCCGTGAGATGGAGCAAGACAACAAGAGGAAGGCGCCATATCAAGGACAGCAACAAAGAAGTAATGTGCGCCCTCGCTTTGCGCCTCCTAATGCGCCATACTACAGTTCTTCTGCGCCTACTCATCGCCCTATTTATGCACCGCGCCTAGCTCAGTTCGTACAGCAGCTCCCTGTCATGCAAGCACCTAGGCCTCCAATGCCTTTTGCACCTCGTGCTAATTTCCCTGGTGCAAATGTTCAGAACCAAGCTCGCCCCAATAATTCTAGTGGAGTCAAGAAGTGCTATACTTGTGGAGAAGCTGGACACTTTGCACATCAATGTCCTAAGTCAGGACTTGGTCAATGAAGCAATGCGCCGAGGCAAAACCCAAGACCCAATGGAGGACAGCCACAAGGAAATCATGGACAGCAGAAATTTGCTCGTGGCAACATGAACCATATCTCTACGGAGTATGCTCAACAAGCGGATGATGTGGTGATTGGTATGTTCCTCACAAACTCCAACCCTGCGACTATTTTATTTGACTCTGGAGCATCGCATTCATTTATTGCATCGAAGTATGTTGCCAAGTATAGTTTGCCTATCTGTCATATGAAGTTTACTCTATTGGTTAAGTCTCCTGGAGGAGAGATGAGGACAAATATAGTATGTCCAAAAGTAAGCCTTAGATTAAGGGGGGTAAACTTTTCTGCCAACCTCATTGTCTTGTATTCTCAAGGATTGGACATTATACTTGGTATGGACTGGTTGAGGAAGCATAATGGAGTTATTGAGTGTGCCACGAAGACGGTGAAGTTGACCAATGAGGAAGGGATCACTGTAGAGTTTGAAGCATCACAACATGCACCAAAGCAATTGGAGCTGAATCATATTACTCAGTGCCGCAATTGAGGAGATTTCGGTGGTGTGTGAAGTTTTGTATGTGTTTCTAGATGAGTTGCCAGGTATGCCACCTGATCGAGACATTGAATTTGTTATTGACTTAATACCTGGAACTACACCTATAGCTAAGAGGCTGTATATGATGCCTCCTATGGAATTAGCGGAGCTCAAGAAGCAGATTCAAGAGCAACTAGAGAAGGGTTTTATTCGCCCCAGTTCTTCACCTTGGGGAGCGCCCGTTCTGTTTGTGGACAAGAAGGATGGGTCGCAAAAGATGTGCGTAGATTACCGAGCTCTCAATGAGGTGACAATCAAGAATAAGTACACCTTGCCCCGTATAGAGAACTTGTTTGATCAGATGAAGGGTGCTTGTGTCTTCTCTAAGATTGATTTGAGGTCGGGATACTTTCAAATGAAGATTAGACCATTGGACATACCCAAGACAGATTTTAGGACATGATATGGATCTTATGAGTACACCGTGATGTCCTTTGGATTGACCAATGCACCTGCGTACTTTATGTACCTCATGAATAAGGTCTTCATGGAGTACTTGGATAAGTTTGTAGTAGTGTTCATTGACGATATTATGATCTACTCGAAGGATGAGAAGGAACATGAGGAACACTTGAGGCTTACGTTGCAAAAATTAAGGGAGCATCAATTGTATGCCAAGTTCAACAAGTGTCAGTTTTGGTTGGAAGAAGTATTGTTTTTGGGTCATATCATCTCAGGAGGAGGAGTATCGGTTGACCCAGGAAAGGTGAGAGACGTGTTGTAGTGGGAGTTGCCGCAAAATGTTAAGGCAATAAGGAGTTTTCTTGGGATGGTTGGATATTACCGTCGATTCATCAAGGACTTTTCCAAGATAGTCAAGCCGATGACAGAATTGCTAATGAAGGGGAAAGCATTTCAATGGACTCAAGCTTGTCAAGAGAGTTTTGAGGAGTTGAAGAAAAGGTTAACAACGGCTCCAGTTTTGGTATGGCCGGATGTGATCAAAAGTTTCGACATATATTGTGATGCATCAAGATAAGGACTTGGATGTGTGCTCATGCAAGAAGGTCAAGTAGTTGCATATGCATCGAGACAATTGAAGAAACATGAGCAGAATTACCCAAAGCATGATTTGGAACTTGCAACTGTGGTACATGCATTGAAAATTCGGAGACACTACATCCTTGGATATAGGTGTGAAATTTATACGGATCACAAGAGTCTTAAGTATATTTTCACACAAATGGATCTGAATTTGAGGCAATGAAGATGGTTGGAGCTCATCAAGGATTATGATTTGGGGATCAATTATCATCCAGGGAAGGCTAATATAGTGGCCGACGCCTTGAGCCGGAAAGGAGTATGTCACCAACTCACAGTTCGAGCGTTACCATCCGAGTTATGTAAGGAGTTTGAATGGTTGAACCTTGGATTTGTAAATGATATGGGGATAATGGAGTTAAATCTGACTTTGGAGAAAGAAATTTGAGAGGGCCAAACAAAGGATGAGGAAATCCAAGAAATCAAAGAACGGACCCAAGGGGGAAGAGAATTCAGATTTGATGAGGACGAGCATGGTACTCTATGGCTTGGTAAGAGGATTGTTGTGCCTAACGTGAAGCATATTCGGGAGACAATACTGAAGGAGGCACATGACTCGGCTTACTCAATTCATCCCGGTTGTACCAAGATGTACAAAGACTTGAAGACATGCTATTGGTGGGCTAGCATGAAGAAGGACATAGCTGAATATGTAGCATTGTGTGATGTGTGCCAACGAGTCAAAGCGGAACACCAAAGGCCAGCCGGATTATTGCAGCCATTGAAGATCCCGGAATGGGAGTGGGAAGAAATTGGTTTGGACTTTATAGTTGGTTTATCGCGTACCCAGTCTGGATATGACTCAATTTAGGTAATATTGGATCGATTGACTAAATTAGCTCATTTTGTTCCTATCAACACCACCTATACCACCGTGAAGCTAGCAGAATTGTATATGGAGCATATTGTGTGCCGACACGGAGTTCCAAAGAAGTTAGTCTCGGATAGAGGTTCTCAATTTTCCTCCAGATTTTGGTAGAAATTGCATGAAGCATTAGGAATAAGGTTAAATTTTAGTTCGGCATATCACCCTCAAACGGATGTACAAACTGAGAGGACCAATCAGATTTTAGAGGATATGTTAAGAGCTTGTGCTTTGAAGCATGGGAAAAGTTGGGACAAAAGCTTGCCATATGAAGAATTTTCATATAACAATAGTTACCAAGCAATTTTGAAGATATCACCTTATGAAGCACTATATGGAAGGAGGTGTAGGACACCTTTGTTCTGGAATGAGACAAGGGAAACCCAAGTATTTGGTCCGGACATGTTGCAAGAAGCTGAGAAGCAGGTTCAGATTGTTCGTGAAAATTTTAGGGCTGCCCAACCAAGACAAAAAGGCTATGCGGACAATAGGAGAAGGAAATTATCCTTTGAAGTGAGAGACTTCGTTTATCTCAAGGTGTCATCGATGATAGGTCATAAGAGGTTTAACATAAGAGGCAAGCTAGTACCTCGATACATTGGACCATTCAAGATTTTGGACAAAAGAGGAGAAGTAGCCTATAAACTGGAGATGCCAACTCATCTTTCAGGTGTCCATGATGTGTTTCATATTTCCCAGCTCAAGAAGTTCTTGAGAGTACCGGAAGAACAAGTGCCAATGGAAGAATTGGAATTAGAGGCAGATTTGACTTATGCCGAGCAACCAATAAAAATCATGGAAACCAAGGAGAGGGTCACAAGGAACAAGGTCATCAGATGGTGTAAAGTGCAATGGAATCATCATACAGAAAAAGAAGCAACATGGGAGCTAGAAGATTATCTCAAGAAGGAATTTACCTTTCTTTTCTCTTCCACGTCGAATCTCGAGGGCAAGATTCATTTTAAGGGGGCTAGGTTTGTAACACCCTCATTTTCATGTATCATGCTTTGCATTCATCATTAAATGTGTTTAACATTAATCCAAACAAAAGGAACAAGATTAAAATGAATTAGAAACAAAACCGCACTTAGGAATTCTGGAAAGTGCGGACTAGTCCGATTTTGGTGCGGACTAGTCTGATTTCTCTCTGACCTCAATCGGACTTGTCCGTTTTTCTGCGGACTAGTCTGTTTTTTCCTCTGGACACTTTTGGACTTTTCCGGCTAAGTGCGGACTAGTCCGGTGTTCCCAAACCCTTGGAAATTTGCTAAGTCCCTGGACTTGTCCGGACTAGTCCGGTGTCCCAGCGGACTTGTCCGGACTAGTCCGGTGTCCCAGCGGACTTGTCCGTTTTCCTCTCTGACCAAAGTCGGACTTGTCCGATTTTTTGCCAAAGTTGTTCATTTTTCCCCTCTGGATAAGTTTGGACTTGTCCGATGTCTAGTCCGGACTTGTCTGATTTTTCTCTGGACAACTTCGGACTAGTCCGGCCCTTTTTGGACTTGTCCGATAAATTGTGACTCCGAATTGATCTTTTGTTTCACGAATTGTTTCTTGGGTTTTACATTAAGTGAGCCTAGGGACGTCGTGCCAAACTCTTTTAGAGACTATGTGGGACTCTAAACCGGCCTCCACTCATCTCAAACTCGAAATCCATCTAACCCTAGCCTCCCCCTCTATGGAAACAACCCCACCCCTTGGCTTGACATCTATTTGCCACTTTTCCACCCCACTCAAACCCTAGTTCGTGGAGAGCCACCATCAAGGAAGGAGGAGGAGATCCCAAGCAAGAAGAAGAAGAGGAGGAAACGAAAGAGGATCAATATCTCCACCAAGTTCGTGTTCCTCGTCAACAATTCACCATCAAGTTCTTCATCAACCCTAGATCGTCAAGATCCAAGTGTTGCCTCCAAGATCCTTGATTCTTTGGAGTCCTAGACACCTGGTATACCTTCTATTCCCTTTTCCTTATGTATATTCAACCCTAAAACTCAAAATTCACGTTGATCTAGAAAACCCTAATCTGCTAATCTCGCGTAGTGCGGACTTGTCCGGTCACTAGCGGACTAGTCCAATTTTCCAGGTTAATTTCTTTTGAATTATTTCTAAAATTTGATCAAATCAACTCC
This sequence comes from Tuctoria greenei, assembly GCA_036927565.1. Lineage (NCBI taxonomy): Eukaryota > Viridiplantae > Streptophyta > Magnoliopsida > Poales > Poaceae > Tuctoria > Tuctoria greenei. Next base: position 103,954,938 of record JAYESD010000003.1, on the reverse strand, counting down.
AAACCTGTAGAAACTTGTAAAAATCTATTAGAACTAGTTAATTATCGTTAAAAGCAACTCATTAACAAGTTTCACCTTGCATTTGCATTAATCATGCATGTCATGTCATATCGAGTAATACTTGTGCACTTTTTGATTGTGTTTCTTGTTTGTATGATTATTGTGCGGATTAGACAAATTTGTGCTAGAAAGTGCCGCGGAGGATCTCCAGCACCAAGAGTTTGAAGGCTTTGACCCGAAACAATATCAAGAGCAAGGCAAGTGTCCTTGAAGCATATTGATCTTGTTTTTACAATAAATATTAGTTTTCAAAACTGCATGCTTGTGTCAATTTGATGGGAAATCCTATGATAGGGAGTTTACTAGTTTTGTTTAACCACCCTTGTCACCTGGAATTCATGATAGAGAGTCGGGATGGGCTTTTTACCTTTTTGCTTCGCATAATTAATTGGGATGGGAAGACAACTACACCACTTAACTTAAATATGCATTTATGAGATATGATTAACATGAACTAGTTAATATGATGTGGTAATGGGTGATCTAAGCAAGCCTGGTATGTGGATGGGTTGGATGATATGGTGGTTTGCTTGCTTTAGATCTAAGGACCGGTTCATGCGAGAATAAGTCAGGACTACGGTGCCACCACGAGGCCAAGTATGGGTGTGATGTAGCTGATTAAATAGGGTTTTGCCAATGCTATTTGAACCATTAAGGATGCTCGGGGAAGGGGTAGTCGGATTGGGTTTGTTAATGATTGGTGGCACTACCCTGGGATCTGAATGGCTCAAGAGGGGGCCCTTGGTTGAAGATGTGCTCTGTAGGAGACATCGCCACCGGTGAAACCTCAGTGGGGTCTAAATAGGCTTGTAATCCCTTTGTAAGTGCTATTTTGTGATCTCTTGGCCACACACACCGACGGAAGTGTGAGACGGCATAATAGAGGTTCTAGTCACTACAAGGTGATGAGATCATAAACACGTGGGTAAAGCGGTACAACCTCTGCAGAGTATCTAATAAAACTATCATGATAGCCGTGCTCCCGGTTATGAGTGCCTAGATGACCTACATGATTAGAGGGAACTTGGTATTGGGTTGGTTTTTGGGATAGTTTGGCAATGGTTATGGTTGACGATATGGTTATGGCTGGTTATGGATTAAATTCTGATAATGATTATGGTTATTGGTATAATGGTGAAATCTGGAATATGGATGATGGTAATGAATTATGGACTGGTATTATGATGATTACATGATGTATGATGGGTTTATTTCACATACATGATATATATTGCCTTTTCAAATTTTTTAATGTACTTTTCAGCACTTAGCCATTATTATAGTCGTCATTTGAATCAGCTACATGTCATACTTTCCACACTTGCTGAGTACAAAATATACTCACCCTTGCAATCCCCCCACAAACAGTTGCAGGTCAGGATTGGGTGTATAATGGTGATAATGAAGAGTTCTAGGTCGTGTCTACCGTCAGCTTTGCCTGTGGTGTTGATTGTAGCGGCACTACCCTATTGCTTATGCTGCCTAGCTGTTTAGTTTGCTTAATTAGTTATTTCTGCTGCATTAGTTGAACTTGTCATTAATATTCATTAGAGCTTGTATTAGAGAATATTATGAATTCTGTAATAAAAGTACTTATTTAATAATTTGAGTCGTGGTAATTGTTTGTATATCATTTGTGATGTACTTGTGTATATGTGTTGAACATCCTGGGCAAACATATACTGCACTTGGTTCATTTTCGTAACCGGGTGTCACAGTGATACGTGGTAGTTCTAGAGCTTCCCTCTGCGGGGAGGCAGGTCAGAGCTACTAGACCTGTGGTAGCACCGGAGCTCCCCCTATTGAAAAGGCAGGTCCGGCACCGTGGGACACATGGCACCACCGGAGCCGCCCTAAAGAGGGAGGCAGATTCGGCACTACGGGACACGTGGCAGCACCGGAGCCACCCTAAGAAGGGAGGCAGGTCTGGCACTGTGGGACACAATTGACAGATGTTATAAACCAATTTGACTAGTCAATAGAACTCAATTATGTGAAGAAAGTATCATTTCTTACACACATCACCTTTCTATTTAACCTAATTCAACTTGTCTTTGGAGAAAGTAGTGCATGCAGGCTTTCTATGTAGAATTGAAGTGAAACAAGGGGACGAATCCTATAAAATCTCATTCCAGCCAGTAAAGTGATGCGACATGGCACCACATGGATCAAATGTCCCACAAACAGAAGTGTTTGAGGCCATCGAACGGTGTAGCACCCATATCAATCAATAGGATCCACCTAGAAGTCACCCCAAGGAAGCACATCAGAAATGGTCAACTTTTCTGTTCGACTAACTGGGGGGTTTGGCCGAACCCTTCTTGGCGCCAAACTCGGTCAGCTTCTACGTGTCGACTCCCTATGGTTCCCTGGTCATGATGAAGACTAATTTGTGCACTTTTGGTGGTGGGAACTGACCCTTCTCCAAGCTATAAATAGGACTACTCACCCCTCACTTCAACACACACCACTTGAGTATTCATCCATTGTCCCACTACTCTCCATAGGTTTAGAGGAGTATAGGCTATAGAGAGGGGAGTCTCTAGTCCATAGTCCAAGTAGGAGGGGAGTAGAAGGAGTCTTTCCAATTTCCAATTGGGAAAGGTATGGCTCTTATATTCATATTTGTATTTATGACTTTGTTCTTAATAAATATGTTATCTTTAGTTCATTGCCTTAGGATGGCTTGATGGCTTGTGCCTAGGCTTCTAAGGTAATGCCTTAATATTCTACCATGGTTCTAGGATAGAGAGTAGCATTGAATATCTTGTAGACCCACAGATTGAAGAGATAGGCAGTAGGTGGTGACAGCCCTATCTGTCCTTTATAATCCTCCACGTTCGGCTATGCCACAGGCTCTTGGCGGGAGTCGTCCTAGTATTTCTAGGGGTAAACCCGTGCCCGATGTGTTAATCCACTTAGCATGAGAATTCATAATTGACATGATCATTTGTAACTAACTTAGGCTATGTATATGTACATTAGAAGCATCGTAGGAGTCTCTACCTAACCCTTAGCCTAGTCTCTCTTTACCTCGTTTATCGCCTTAGGATAGAATGCTCTTGTGTGTATCACACTACTCCAAATATCATTTATCTATCCTTGCTAGAACCCTACCTAGGGCAACCTATCATCTCCACTTGATGATTGCTTTACTTCCATCTAGCCTTCCTTTGGGAGAATATAAATGACAACCTTTGGTAATACTCTTAGAGGGGAAATGCTACATCGATAGTTTCCGTGCACTTGCAGATTTATATGTATAATCTAAAATCTATTGTTTACTTTTCGATGTACGCCATGGTTGGGCTAGTTCCGCCAATGTCCAACTTATTGCTCATGTTGCTGGAGTTGTACGGGCTCTAACTGCACCACCTTGGACCTCACTCGATCTCGCTGGCGGTGATCTTCGTCCACTTCTGTGAGATGTGGGTGGGAATGCCCCTGCATCCCTATATTCTGGACCTTCTTCACTCATCGGGCGACAGGCAAAGGCTTGTTGGGGTTCTACTACTTTGTAAAGCGTAGGAATCCCCCATACAATTACATCTAGACCTTTCCTTCCAGAAAGTGGGAGACTTAGAAGATCGATTGTGTTGTGATCCGGGTGGATACTCACGATCGGCTGGAGCTGCCAGAAGGGTTTTTGACAACAGAGTCTGGCTCTTGGGAGGAGATCCCAAAGCTGTCCGAGAAGTACAACCCCGTGCTGACAAGGATCCAACACCTGGTGTATGGAGGATTAATGTCTATGATGGTCCTCGGCAACTTCCTAACCGACCGCTGGGTGCCGCTGAAGGAGCAAGAGTTTGGGGCCTGATCTTTCTCTAGAAAAATGGATTTCCTCAAGATTGAGGTTGGCTGGGGCACCAATCTAGACGAGCGCGCCTTGAAGCTCCATCTACAAAAGCTGAGCAGTGGAACTTTTTCAAGGGATAACCTCGGACCTTCGGCTGAGTTCCTGGCTCTAAACATAGTCCCGGAGGTCAGGAGGGAGCTGCAGAAGAAGATGCCACTACTTGACGACACGGGTCTTGCAGTGCCCTAAAGAAGCACTCCGCCTGTCGGGATTGTAATCCCCAGAGCAGATCCCACACAGAGGAAACATGACCCAAGTCGGGGCCAAGGCAAAGAGCCCATCAACTCCTCTAGCCAGAAGAGGAAGCCAACATGATATCATGGCAGCTCCACCAGATCAACTCCGACGCAATCGGTGCCACAGCCTCATCCAAGCCTCAAGTTAGTGATGGTTGTGCCTCCAGCAACGGCAACTCCAGCTCCGATGACCAGATCATCTTCGGATCCAGTATCTAAAGTGGGCGCTAGGTTTGGCAAGTCTACTCCGGTCCCGGTGCCAGCGAAGGGCTCTGGTTCTGGAGTACCTTTTCAGATCACGGAGGTCCCAGATAGGATAGCGCCGGTGGCTGCCATGACCCCCGGGATGAAGTTCGGAGCCTCTGCCTCATCGGCGACGGTGGGTTCTAACTCTGGTCATCCAAAGAAGAAGCTCCATGCCGACTGGAGCGACAACGTGCCCAGGTAAGGATCGACTCTTAGACTTATGATTTTTATATTTTTTTTCTTTTTCCTGAACTCTCTATTTCTCTATTTCCAGAATACTGAGAGGAGGAGCTGCTGTTGCAGCACCTGCCAGCATCTGGACCACAGAGACCGCGCCAACGGCCGAAGAAGCCGTGGTTGGACCGTACTAGGTGGAAGAAGCACTCGGGCAAGCTTCATCTGCTCTAGGGCCAGCACCGGATGTACTAGCACCAGTGCTGGAGATTTCAAAAGCTGCATCGGAAGTTCTGGGACCAGCTCCGAAGGTCACGACGTTGTTGGCTAATGTTGAATGCCAGAAATGGACATGCCTGCGCTGTTGCCTAAAGATCCAGCAGCAGGACCTTCATCATTTGTGCCGGAAGTGGATGATCTCTCGGAGCTCAGCGCTGCTGATGTCGAGTTGTTGGAGTCCATGCTTGTGCCATGGGATCCGACGAAAATTCCAGAAGACTCGGGGGAGCCAGGGGAGGAACCTCCAGTAGGTCCTCAGCCAATCCCCCTGGCCATGTCAATCGACAATGCCTGCTCAAGCCTCCGACAAGCCAGCCTTCGACTACGAGCGCAAGGCCTTGGAAGAAGAGCATGACACCCTAAGGCATTGTTGCAAGCTGCTCTACTTCAAGATGAAGTTGACACAGTCTCGGCTATTGGACCACAGGGAGTGGATGGAGGCTGAGAAAGCTCGGCAGACGCGTCTAAACAACGCACTAGACTGCCGAGAGGATGCTATAAAAACCCTCAATGACAAGACCCAGGAGATCTACGAGCATGCCAAGAAGGTCAATGAAGTAGTAGATAGTCGCTCGGAGAGTCTCAACACAGTGAGGGAACAACTCCTCAAGCATTGGGATGATCTTGATAATAAGGAGGACGAGCTCAAAAAGAGAGATGATGAAATCTCTCAGAAGTTAGAATGCGGTGAGCAGGACTTGGCTGACTGCATCGAGAAATTAAAATCATGGTGTGAAATTGAAAAGCACCAAATATGGATGGCAGGAGAAGGAGTCAGCAAAAGAGAGTGTGTTGTCTCTGCTAGGGAGAACAAGGTGAAGGCAAAGAAAAAGGACCTTGCAGAATGGCGAGACCGCTTGCACCTCCGAGAGAAACAAATCGCTGACCAAGAGAGGTTGTTGGCTGAACGGATCTAGCAGCACGCCAAAAGAGGTCGAGTGATTCTCGAAGGAGGGCTCTGTGGAGCTTTCATCCACAAGAAGGTCACTGGAGGAGCTCTGGGGTACACGAGAAATTGAGTCCCAGCAGGTCTGGGACTTCCTTGGGCGAGCGGAAAAATCTTTGGTGCCTCTAGGATTCAGTCCGGTCCGACCGACTGACCTAAAGCCAGAGATGGACAAAGCCTTGGTGGCGCTCAACTCCGACGGAGCTAAACTATATGTGCTGGGAGATGTGATCGTCGACCAGCTCGAGTCTGAGGGAAAATCCCTTGCAAGGAGTGTCGCAAAATATGTGTTGATATGCTTCCCAAGCTAGGATCCTTCTATGTCTCTAGATCTGGTGATTGGAGGACCTATTGCCGAGGAGGAAGAAGCTGCCAAGGCCAACGTCCAAGAAGCCGCCCAGAAAGTTGCTTCGTACTTCCAGCAGAACTCCTGTAGCTAGGATTTTTCTCTTTTGTACCTTCATCTTGTAAATCTCCAATTTCGTATAAATTAAATCCTTTCGAATTCCATTTTTGTCTTCAATGTATCATTGCCTTTGTCTTGTTGGCCCCCTGGTAGATGCGCTCAATTGATTGAGAACATCTACCATATGGAATTTGGCAATATCTTGAAAACTTGATTGCTCCGAACTCGTAGCTACTGTGATAGCTCCGAGGTTAGAAGCTTGCATCTGAAATCTCGAAGGACCCTTTGTCACGTTGTTGACGTCGACGGCGGGCCCCCTAGGAGTCGTCAGAGCTTGATTGCTTTGACGACGCCCACTGCCAACATATGAAACGTCGATGGCGGTCCCCCTGGGTGTTGTCAGAGCTTGGTTGCTTCGACGGCACCTACTATCAACGCATGAAATGTCGACGGCGGGCCCCCTGGGTGTTGTTGGAGCTTGAATGCTTCGACAGTGCCGATTGTCAACGTATGAAACGTCAATGGCGGGCCCCTTGGGTGTCGTCGAAGCTTGATTGCTTCAATAGTGCCAAGTGTCAATGTATGAAACTTCGACAGCGGGCCACCTGGATGATATCGGAGCTAGGCGATCTGGCATGATCCACAATCATTATGCAGATTGCCGTCAATTATTCATTTTTCCTGCGCATGAGAGACGAGAAAGGTAGTAAAATTCGTCCTCTTGCCTATAGCTTATTTGCGGTTAATTATCCTTCTTTGAATTTTAGTTTCCATCAAACTCATTGCGACAACATAAGTATATTGATTAAACTTCCTTAGGTTTGTATGATTTCCGAACCCGCCTTACTGAGACCCACCAGAATAGGTAGAGTGGCATACTTAGGGCGCTGGACCAGGCTAAGTCGATAGCACACTTCGGACCTGTCATTAGCATTGGTTTTCAGGCGAGTCGGCCATCTAGCACTACTAAGATCCAATATGTAAAATCCCACATTTTCCTTCATATGAGGTTCAGTTGTAAGTTAGTTATCAACCCTAATGGAGACCAATTATAGCTATGCTTATGAGCTTGATCTCATCCACTCATGCTTAAATTTTATTAACATGAGGAATGAACTTCACCAATAATCTTAGATAAATTCTTTTGACCTGTCTTCAAATTTTGGAATTATTTGAATGGAGAATGCTAGGTCAAATTAATATGCAGTACCAAATATATATTCAAATTAATTACAAATTGAATATGCTACTGTACATTTGGCCCTGTCAAAAATATTCAAATCTGAGGCCATAAATTTTTCTATGGCTTCCTAAAATTCCAAATAGACTTCCTGCAAAGTTTCATAAATTTTGAACTCCATTTGCTATTTTATTTGAGACGCTTAGCAAATTCAGACCATATTATGAATTCAAATTTTGAATTCTGTTCAACTTATTTGAGCATCAAGATTTGAACACACCATTGTGGTCAACATGACTTGCTTGACTTATCCTCAAAGTTTCACAATTTTTGGAACTCAATTGCTATTTAATTCAGTGACACCATTGAATTTCATCCAATTTCAAATTCAAATTTGAAATTCAATTGAAACTTGCTCCAATGCAAAATCCAATTGCAGAATCAAATTCCAGATATTTACTTTGGCCTCCCCACAAAACTCTAGAATTTTTGGATCAAGTTTGGTAGGAGAATTGATGTTGCAGAGAGGGGAAGAGGATAAAAGGAGGTGGGACCCACTGTCAGCCTGACCTACTCGAGTGCAACCCACGGGGTGCTCTGTATCCAGCTCTCCCCGCCGATTGACGCTGGCAGCACTCGACACCGCAACGCAGCATGCAAGCCACCGAGCTGCCTGCTTGCTTGCGCCGTGGCGAGCCCCCCTCGTCCCTCCATCCCTATAAATACCCCCCCTTGGCCGTCGCCGTCGAACTCCATCTCGGTTTCGCGCCATTTCCGCTGCCTCTGTTCCATCGAGTTTTCGCCGACGATTGAAGCTATTTCTCACCGTGCTGTAAGTAGATAAAAGGCTTGTCACAACATCCTCTACGTATTCTATTTGGTCATTGATCGTGACATGGCTTCTGCTTGAAGTTTTCCGGTCGCCGTCGAGGAAGCCGCCGAGAACCTTCACTGTCTCATCGTCGAGCTCCAGTTTTAGGCCGTTTCCAGTCTCGATCCTTTAAGCAAAAAGGTTCGCAATCCTCTCTAGTTTATGCTCACCAATTCTGAGCCCATGACATGAACTATAACTCTAGTGTTTCATTCAATATCCGAATCATTGTGCAATAGAACAGTCAGGCTTCGTGCCTAAATTCGCTTCATTCTTGCAATCAATCTTTAATCTGGTTAGGAGGTAGCTTGTATATGTCCTAGCGCAGCTCCCTGCCCAAAGGCCCCAAAATTTATCAACCGAGCACCTTAGATTTTGAGATTTCACGGCCGCCGGTTGAAAGACCGTGCTTCACCGTCGAGCTCATATCTCGAGGGTGTTTCCACTCTTCCCTAGTCTAGATTCTTGATCCTTGAGATCACAGGAAGCTTTTGGAGGAATTCCCGAGTTGTTTGAGCTTAAGTTGAGCGAGTTCAAGCAGGCCCGAGCCCTCACCGCTGTGCGGTTGTTTCCTGTCCATTTCAGCCAATGTCGACCTCACCGTCATGCTCAGCCCCCCCCCCCCCCCCCCCCCGAAAACCACCAGGCGGCAAGTCTTAACGAGTTTGGCATAGCCGTTTGGCCGGAGGGGAGATCGCCGGCGAGCTACCGCCGTGAGCGCCAGCCCAAGGTTGAAGACGACCCTGGACCCCACGAGTCAGTCGCTGCGGGCTCCGTGGGTGGCCAGGGACCTGGTGTGACTGTGCGGTTTAACCCCGTAGCCACCGGTGCGTCCCTTCTGCGATTGGTTGGTTTTAAACCAGTGGGCCCGACCGATTTATTTGAATGTTTCCCATTGGAAAATAATTCTAGGATTTAACTCTACTTGGAAAATCCATAACTTCCAGTAGAATTATCCAAAAATCCCCAAATAAATTTTGTTAGAATCAGCATGAAGAATACATTCCAGTGATGCACTTGGATTTGTATGAAAATCCATAGAAATTTCTCCATAATTCAGATAAGCAAAATGCCTAAAGAATTCATTCCTACAGTTCTGATAATTGGAAAATTCCCAATTTTGGTCAGAACACTATTATTAATACAATTGATCTCCAGTAAAAATTTCAAGTTCATTGGACTTCAATTACTGGGTTTATAAATATTCCAAATCTCTATGTAGTTGTAAATTGAGAAAAATGGAAAAAATCAATTTTCAGAAATTGCCCCAAACTTGAAAAATCAGTTTCTCCCTGTAGGAAGCTTAGAAAATAGTGAAACAAATTTTCCTAGAACCAGTGAGACCCCATCTACATTATACAACCCCTGGTAGCCATGATAGGTCTTCAAAATTTCAACCAAAATTTAGAGAAGGTTATTGCTTACCATAATTTTGAAGAACAACAAACTTCCTTGATCGTCTCCTGTTCTTTGCAAGATTCTTCTCTATAGTCACTAGTATCTACCATAAAAGTCCCAAAGCCAATTAAGATAATTATCTTACTTTCATCCTAGGATATTCACATCACCTCAAGCATATTAATTATTTTCAAAGTCATTCATACCTAGTATATGCATATCGTGTAGTAGCTTAAATCGAGGAGCAGTCGGAAGCTTTGGAAGTCCAGCTACCAGAAACTAAAATAGGCTCAGACTCGCATTCAGGCAAGCCCCAGTTTGCATTTAAGTTCCTTACAGTGTTTTGCAGTTTTTATTTCACCTTACGTCTTCAGATGATTGTGCATTACGTTTAAGGTGTTTGACATCCACTTGCATGGCCCAAAAATCCTATGGAGTCTTGGGTAGGTCTACGGCCCGTTGAGTAGATACTGCTATGCTTATGCTCATAGGAATTCGGTAGAAGTCGAGTAGTTGGAATCTACTCACGAGATAGGAATTTTATCACACGGGAGGATCTAGAATCAGAAAATGGTTTATGAATATGAAATTGAGACCGAGCAGTGGGTAGGATGCAGTGAGACGTGGTCTCACGTGTGTAGCTCTGCTTGTGTCGATTGAGGACCGTTTTGGGTGCGGCCCTGCTGGACAATCTTGAATTGTACCGGCGACATACTGGAGAAATGGGCTCCAGTAAACTGACGTAGTTGGATACTAGTTTGTCGAGGCATTCCGTTCCGTTTTATAGGCGTGGGTTGAGGGCAGCAAGGTGTAAATCAGCTGGTGGGCACATCAGAGTACGCCGCACGCAGTGACCTCCTGCTCGTGATGGATCGACCGGTTCGACATTCAAGTGTTTAGTGAAAGGTGGCCATATATGACTAGTACTGAAATGTTATGTAGGTACTACTATAGGTACTCGCTGACATTTCCGAAAGTGTGTATGTGTCGTTTTGTTCCGGGTATGTCTTGATTGCAATTACCGTCCCTCGCGGTAATAGAGTAACACTTGTTCACTGCGCTGTGACGTAGTAAATACTGAAGAAGTCAGGAGAATATGATATATTGGATTACAAATTGCTTTGATAACCTTGTTTGGCTTAGAGATAGTACAATTAAAAGTTTATGGTTTCCCCATACTTTACCTGTAATGGTATTATGTGCTTTGTGCATGTCATATCATCGGAAAAACGTTTCTTGTTTGATTGTGGAGTCTATGATGTGTTGTGCCTGAAGAATGTCATGTGCTATTTAAAACACGGCTATAAGGATCCACTTGTAGGCGAGTCCTTATGCTTTACTTTACCTATGCTTAGTGTTCACCCCTGCATATGTCTAGTGAGATATGTTAGCCTTGCTAAGCCTTATGCTCACGTTTGCAGTTAACAAGTTTTTGCAGATTATACGACTGACGACGGGTTTGATGACGAGGTTGCACCCCCTCTAGGGTTTACAGCCGAGTGGGAACCCTGCACGCCACCGTAAGTTGTGTGTTGCTAGTGCGAAGTATCCAAGGCATGGATGACTTTGCTTTTGCATAGATAGTGCCGAGAGCGTAGCTATGATGTATAGTTCTCTTTCCTTTCGTTAGTATTATAAAACTTCTGCTGTGGTTTTCAATAAAGACGTGGTATTGTAAATTGTTCTCATCCTTTTCTTGTATATTGTTGGGTGTCGCATCGCATGACACCACCTAATGAGATCCTTGGAGGTCGGGATTCCGGTCCCCAAACAATAGAAGATTACCAATAAAACTTATGTATATATCACACGAATCTCTAGGACTAAATTTCAAGTGGACTGCACAACATTGCTATTGACAAGAAGCTATAAGATGATAAAAATAATGAGCATAGACAAAATTAATGCACGTAGAGTCTGTTTGCACATAAATTTATTTCATTATAGGTCCGAATAACAGGAGAGACAAGGACGCACTTAAAGTACAGAACCAAGTTAAGTGTGCTATTCATGTTGTACTAACCTAGGGAAGGTAAAGACACACTTAAAGTACAGGACCAAATTAAGTTTGTTTTTCATCTTAGACCAACCCGAATCTGTTCATAGACTCTATGAGATACATTTTATACAAATACAGACACAACCTTGTGTTAAGAAGTGGTATCCCATCCTCTATAGCCAAGCGAACGCATCCGAGACGGGAAACTTTGACGACTCGAAAGGGACCTTCCCAGTTGGGGGGAAAGTTTGTTCATCCCTTTGTGAGTAAGTATTCGTCGTAGCACCAGATCGCCTTCTTCCAACTGCCGGTTGCGCACATAACTTTGATGATAGCACCAGAGCGCCTGGCGGTATTGTGCATTTTGGACAGCTTCTTGGCACCTTGCCTCGTCGACGAGGTCTATGTCTTCACGCCAGAGTTGGTCCTGCGTGGCTTCATCGTAGGTCAGGACCCGGAGATACCCCATGGCAATTTCTGGAGGAATGACAGCTTCAGCTCTGTAGACCATGAAGAAGGGTGTTTCTCTTGTTGCCCAGCTCGGTGTTGTCCGACTCGCCCACAATGCATACGAAAGATCATCTATACAGTTGGCGCCATGCTTCTTCAAGCGCTCATAAGTGCGTGTCTTGAGTCCCTTGAGAATTTCTACATTTGCTCTTTTGACTTGGCCATTGCTTGCCGGATGAGCTACTTATGTGTAGCAAACTATTATGCCGAGGTCTTCGCGGTACTCTTGGAAAGCTGCACTTGTGAATTGGGTTCTGTTGTCACCGATGACTTTGTTCAGAACTCCAAATCTACAGACAATGGACTTCAAGAACTTGATGGCAGATTGCTTGTTGATTGTCACAACTGGAGTAGCTTCTGACCACTTTGTGAACTTGTCGATGGCGACGTATAAGAACTGGTGCCCTCCGACGGCTTTTAGGAAAGGTACCAAAATATCCATGCCCCGCACAGGGAATGGCCATGAGGGAGGAATCATTGGCAGTGACTGCGCCGATATATGAATCTGCTTCGTGTAGAACTGGCACGTTGCACACTTCTTAACCAGCTCGACTGCATCCTGGAGTGTTGTAGGTCAGTAAAAACCATGCCGGAAGGTCTTACCGACCAGCGTGCGAGATGATGTGTGGTTCCCACACTCACCTCCATGGATCTCTACGAGGAGTTTGCAGCCCTATTTCGGGGAAATACACCGCTTTAAAATGCCTTTAGCACCACGTCGATAGAGATCCCCTTCTACCAAAGTGTATCTTTTAGCTAATCTGACAATTAGCTAGCGGATGCACCATCTTAAGGAAGGATTTTGTGCTTCAAGTAGTCCCAGACCTCTGAGATCCATGCATTGGGACTAACTTGAGCTTCTGGATCTTGCGCACTTGGTTGCTCGGAGCTTCCTGTAGCGCCTACAATCCTTGGTGTACGCCATGGCAACAGAGCCACCGGGACTGCCAGCTTCGAGATGCTGGTCTCGCCCCCATCACTTTGTTCGACAGGCTGAGCGGCAGGTGATGGTAATCTCCTGACAAAAACTTTGTCGGGTGCTTGATCCCCGGTTGAAGCCTTCGTCGAGAGATCATCATCTTCAACGTTGTTGAGATGCTGGACATTGCAGAGGTATAGGACATGGAAGTCTTTCTGCAACTTCTGAACTTCAAGCAGATATGAAGCAAGCTGAGGGTTATTGCAACTACATTCACCTTTGACCTGTTTGATGATGAGTTCTGAGTCACCCTTCACCAGCAGCTGTCGGACACCATATGATAGCGCCACCTTGAGTCCGAAGATGAGAGCTTCATATTCTGCCATGTTGTTGGTCACCTTGAAGTCAAGGCACACCATGTACTTGACCTTCTTCCATGTCAGAGCAAGGAGAAGGATTCCAGCTCCAGCCACCTGCTTCTGCACGGAACTATCAAAGTAGAGAGTCTAGTGAGGCTCAGTGAAGACTGGGACCTTAGGTTCTGGCTTCTGCTTGTTGAGGCCCCCCGGACTTGATAAAGAAGGTGTCCACTCCGCCACGAAGTGAGCCAGTGCCTGACTCTTGATTACATGTCGAGGCAGGAATTCGAGATCGAATTCTGCCAGCTCTGTAGCCAACTTGGTGATATTTCCTATTGAATTGTGATTATGTAAAGTTGCACGCAGTGGATAAGATGTTACCACTGATATCTTGTGGGCCTGGATGTAATGGCGTAGCTTCCTTGAGGCGATAAGAACTACGTACAGCAGCTTATGCACCTCAATATATTGAGTCTAGGCATCGTGAAGTACTTCCATGATGAAGTACACTGGCCGTTGGACAATTTGAACCCTCCCGGAGGGGTCCAAAACTTCTTCTTCATGAACCCGGACCCTCCTGGAGGGGAACAGATCTTTTTCTTGAGCAGTAGATACTCCCTCAGATGAGAGAGGTTGATCCACAGGCATCTTGCCTTTAGGATCCGTGCCTGGGGATGGGATCTAGACTCGCCTTCAGGTAGCTCCGGACCCTCCCGGAGCGGTCTGTGCTCCTGGGTTGAAGATGTTTCTGGTCTTTCCGCTACTAGAACCATGCTGACAACCTCTGTAGTTGCAGCGATGTAAAGCAGAAGAGGCTCACCAGGTTTCGTAGCTACCATGATTGGTAGTGTGGTAAGGAGCTGCTTGAGCTTTTGAAATGCCTTCTCATCTTCTTCTTTAAGACCAATGGAATGGTCCGGACTTCCTCAACAGCTTGAAAAAGGGAAGTGCCCACTCTGCCAGCCTTGAGATGAATTGGCTGAGGGAAGCTATACACCATCCTTGATGCGAGTTGGAGGCTGCATTGCTTCAATGGATTTGATCTTGGCTAGATTTACTTCAATTCCTTGGTGGGTCACCAAGAAACCAAGAAGCTTTCTGGAGTCCGAAGACACACTTGTCAGGGTTGAGCTTCATGTGCGTCAAGCGTAGCTTGTCAAAGACGGATTGAAGGTTGTCGATCAGTGAGTCTTTGTTCTTCACTTTGACAACGATGTCATCGACATATACTTCCACTAGGTCCCGAATGAGCTCCCCAAAGGTTTTGTGCATAGCTCGCACAAAGGTGGACAGTGCATTTGTTAGACCATAAGGCATTGTTGTGTAGCAGTAGATACCATCTATCGTAATTAAAGTCGTGTGCTCTTCATCTTTCTTAGACATTGGAATTTGATGGAATCTAGAATATGCATCTTAAAGAAACATAAAAGCTCACAACTGGAGGTAGAATCCACTATCTGATCTATTCTTGGTAGTGGAAAAGGGTATTTTGGACATGCCTTATTCAAAGTTGTGTAGCCGATGCACATCTGAAGCTTCTCACCGGCCTTTGGTACGAAGACTGGGTTTGCCAGCCATTGTGGATGATGAACCTCCCATACGAATCTAGCGTCAAGCAGTTTTTTGACTTCTTCTTGGATGAAGTTATGTCACTCAACAGATTACTTCCGGGGCTTCTGTTGTATAGACGTGTGACGGGGTAGATCTTCATATGATGCTCGATCACCTCCCTGGGGATCCCAGGCATTTCTGTCGGTTGCCATGCAAACACGCCGACATTTGCTCGGAGCAAAGTGACGAGCGCGAGTTCCTGTTTGTCACCCGGACCTCCCGATATACGAGTGGTCTGAGCGGCATCAGAACCGATTTCGACAACTTTGACAGGGGCATAGGTGTTGCTCCTTGGCTGCACACGAGGTGCAGAGGTTGAGCCGTGCTGGTGCGAGCTCGGTGGTTGTTGAGCATATTGCTCCTTGCAGGATTCATCTTCTTGCGCTATTGCAAGCGCGTGAAGTTTTTCTAGCGTAGTGACTCCAGTAGTGTGATCCCCTCAGATCCTAAGGATGCATGACGAAGTTGGTATCTCCAACACAAGGCAGCCATAGTGGGCCACCGCCATGAACTTATACAGGGTTAGCTTGCCTAGGTATGCATTGAAGGGAAGGTTGATGTGTGCTACATCCAATACCAGCTTCTTAGACCGGTAGTTCTCCTGTGTCCAGAAGGTCACCGGGAGAGTAACATATCTGAGAGGCGTGATGGCTCCTGAACCCACTTCAAAGAATGGACATGAGGGCCTGAGGTCCAAGAGGCTGAGTTGGAGCTTCACAAAGATTGTGAAGCTGTTGAGGTTGGAAGGCGTGCCTCCATCCACCAAGACATGGAAGAGCTAGATATTATTGATAGTCGGGGAGGCCATCAAGGACAATTGTCCAGCTCCTTCCATATTCTTCGGACAGTCCAAAGCGGGAGTGTCCATCCACTTCCGATGAGGTTCCGCCTTGGCGGTAGGAGCAGCAACAACCATCTCGCGATGCATAGTTTTTAGAATGCGTCGAGAGGTGATGTCCCAGGACCCTCCATACATCATATGGAGAGTCTTCCGACGGTGTTGGTGTCGGAGTCGTTGACGGTGTTGTAGACTGCCATTAACGCCTTCCTGGCATATTGGAAGCCTAGCTCCTGATCACACGGAGCTTCGTCTACTTTTTGCTTTCGTTCCTGCTGGCAGGAAGGGGTTTTGGCTTGACACTTGTTGTTGTGTTCAACATCCTCTTGACCTCGCGACAGTATTCAAGATTATGGCCCGTGGATTTATGGATCGGGCACCACATCTTGTCACCGTCATCAGACGATTGCAGAGGTCGCTTGTCGGGGCGTGGCCCCCGGCCACTAGGTGCTACGACGGCGACAGCGGTGGGTGTGCCGGCAAGTGACTCCTTCTTGCCAATTGACTTTTTTTTCTTTTTGCCACTGCTAGTGGCAGTAGCTTCAGCTTTGGAGACAGATTGACCAGCCTCCGCAGCTGGTTTGGAGTGCATCTCACGGCCCTCCACAGCTCTAGCACACTTGTCAGCAAGGGTGAAGATTTCTATGACGTTGCTGACATCCTTGGTCGCTAGCTTCTTCGACATCTTCTTGTCTCGAACCCCCTATCAGAATGCAACAACAACATAAGCGTTGGAGATAGAAGTTATAGTGTTATGTACCCGAGAGAATCGTTGGATGAAAGATCGCAGTGACTCTCCCGACTTCTATTGCACGACAAAGAGATCCAGCTCGGTGCCAGGTTGAGTGTAAGAGCGCCCGAAGTTGGCGGTGAACTGGCAACATAATTCCCCCCAACTGTAGATGGAATCAAGGGGTAAGCTCATAAATCAGGACCTTGCAGTCCCGATCAAAGCCACGGGGAAGTATTTGGCCATGATGGACTCATTCCCTCCAGCCACGAGGATGGCGGTGGAGTAGGTTTGTAGAACTCGATGGGATTGACTGTTCCGTCATATTTTTCCAGGCAATGAGGTTGGAACTTGGGTGGCCACTCCACCATGTGGAGATGCATGGCGAGAGCCAAACAGCCACCTCCAACTCCCAGAGGGGAAGGATTTTCACGAGCAAGTCGCCTCTCGCAAGTACGCTCGATGTTGACGCGGCCATCCTGCCTCATATAACGGCGGTCGAGCTTTGACCGAAGATCTTGAGTCAGGAGCCTCGATGTCGTATGAGTACAACGAGCCCCGGAGGGCAGAGACGTTGCATGCTGAGAGGGCGCACGTCCTTGGGCTGTGATACCGCAAGATAAAGCCTTCCAGGCAAGGTCCTATTACAAGAAGGTGCCTGCCCTACATGGGGCAGACCCTGGTTGTTGAGCGTAGTGGTTGCAGCTGCAACCAGGTGCTCAACATCAGTGCACCATTGTTCCAGCATGGCCGGAGGAGCTCTCGACGCTTGAGGACACTGAAGAAGAGTTTGCGTTGCGTTTAGCGCATTCTATGGGTTGTTCATCGATTCTATGACCGACGCGAAGTCACCATCCTGTTGTCCAGCGTTTGCTGCTACAACAGGTGGTGGTGGTGGAACGACGTCCGTCGGGACAACAACGTCGGTCGGCTGCTGAGCATTGGAGGGGTTTCCACCAACAGCTTGTGCAGCCGGTCGGTTCAAAGCGGTGTTTGAGTTCACCATCATGGAAATCTTGAAGCCTCCCCCTACCTGTCGCGCCAAATGTCGAAGTATGCCAATGACACTTCCCCCGGTACTACTAAGAAGTAGTTTATGGAGGTTCGTATTTAGGCGGGCTGCTAATAAAGATCAAGAGCAAGGGTGAACACAGAGGATTTTTATGTGGTTCGAACCGCCTGAGTATAATACCCTACTCTACAGGGTGTTTGTGTATTGTATGAGTATAGATGACTACTGATTGCTTAACCTTAGCTTGACTTGAGGGTTCTTTCTACCGTGCAGTGCAACCCTTTTATATGCCAAGGGATGGCTGCTAAAGTATGCGTCGTGGCCCGACAGGTGGCTTTGGCTGTAATAATTGCCCCTATACATGATCTACAAGTGATAAGGGTTATTAATAGCGCAATAACGTGCCTTAATGGAAGCGTTACCGGTCTTGATAGTCCTTTGATTGTGCGTCATTAATATGACATTAATGATGTATTAACCAGGTCTTGTAATGGCCAATTGATAGCCCATGAATGTCCGCACCGTTGGAGATCCCAATGTCTTCTTGTTGCAGACACGGATCTGGAGTGTGACAAGTGGTAGTTCCGGAGATTCCATCTATAGGGAGGCAGGTCTGGAGCTACTAGACACGTGGCAGCACCGAAGCTTCCCCTGTTGGTGAGGCAGGTCCAGCACCCTGGGACACGCGACAGCACCGAAGCCACCCTAAGGATGGAGGCAGGTCCGGCACTGCCAGACACGTGGCTGCACTGGAGCCACCGTAAGGAGGGAGGCAGGTCCGGCACTGTGGGACATGTGGCAACACCGGAGCCATCCTGAGGAGGGAGGCAGGTCTGGTACTTCGGGACACATGTTGCCTCTGAAAGTCCACCATACTGGAAGGTGGAACTCGATGCGTCTTCTTCTGGTAGGAAAGGATACCTGGTATGCACGGTACCGACAATCCCATAATAATTGGTTTCATGCCCTTGAGTGCCAATTGCTCTCATCGCAACACCGGTATTTGATGTTGCCACGAGAGGACGAAGAGCTTAAAAATGAGTTGCATGGAATCGAAAGCCATTTACGTCATATAGACAATAGCTTCTAACATTCACTAATCCATAAGATAGCTGCCGCAAATCTTTATGGACATTGTGAGTCATGCACCGTCAAAAATGACCGTAAGTTAAAAGAATACTTCTTTAATATATAATAGTAACTTATAATACATAGAAGACGAGAGAGTATTACATAATTAACTAGGATAGGAGACCCGGCCCTCCATTTAATCCTTCTTGTCGCATCCCTTCTACTTGTTTGGTGGTAGGTTGATACCTATGTGGCCAACATTGTCTGTGGAACTCGTTGAACGTGAAAAAAACACATTATAGAATACATGTGTAGATTAATATGTTGATTAGCATAATGTAGGACAAACACTTACTCGAAGTATTCCTGCATGCCATCTATATTTGCTTACATGTAGAGTAAAGCAACAGTACTATGACGTTCGGGTAGGTCGTAGGTCGTGTAGCTACCAACGGTAGTGCCTCTCGTTTGAATGGAGAGGTCGCTACAAGGAGGTGCTTCGTCCACATTGTACCACATCGCCAAAGTATTGACATTGTGTTCTTCTGCAAGGTAGACACTTCAAAAGTATCCTACTTCCTTAAGAGCATATGCTTCAGCGATGCACCCTTGCCCTGTTGCCAACCATTGGTTTTAGATATCGTAGCGCTCGTTCAATGTGATACATCCACCTGTATTGCACAGGACCGCCAATTTTAGCTTCGAATGGAAGATGGATAAGCACACATTGCACTGGATTGAAGAAACCTGATAGAAAAAAATTCATTTTACATAAAAGTATCGGTATCTACTTCTCTAACTTATCCATCATCCTATCTTGATTTATTTAGCACAAAAGTGTCTATAGAAATTGCTGAGCTCGGCTAAAACCTTCCATATCACATCTTCTAGATAGCCTCCAAACATAACAGGTAAGAGTATTTCCATGATAATGTGATAATCATGACTCTTCAACCTAGTGTGGTTTCCTGTGTTCACATTCATGGCTCATTTGAGGCTAGCTGCGTAAACATCTAGGAATTTCAAAGTTTTCAACCATTTCATGACTTTTTTCTTTTCAATAGGTCGAAGACAGAAAGAAGCACGTGGCTTATCACCACTTTCAGAGATTTCAAGATTTGGACGGTTACAAATGTCTGCCAAATCTAGTCTAGCTTTTATGTTGTCTTTCGTTTTGCCAGGCATATCCATGCATATGCTTATGATACTTTTGCCCATGTTACGCTCCCGATGCATGACATCAATGTTGTGCATTAGAATCAATGACTTCACATACAGAATTCCCAAAGTCCACATATGTTCCTCTTCGTAACCTACAAATATCCAGGACGACCTTCATCTGGCACCAGTTTGTCGAACATATTAGAAATTTCTGACCCGTTGAGACGTTTTGGTAGTCCTTTAGTGACAATGGTGTGCTTTCTAAAAAACATGCCTCTGTTGCCTAAATATGTGATTCGGAGGCAGCCAACGTATGTGACAATCGAAGTAAGTTATCTTGCCTCCATGAGTTAGTCGAAAGCAATCCGTTTCCGAAGCATATATCAGACACATCAGACGATCGTGAGTTCTCCATCCGGAAAACATGTTGTATGCCGGCAAATCATAGACGGACCACAAATAAGCAGCTCGAAGGTTGAATTTATGCTTCTTGTAACTATCGTACGCTCCGACTCCTGTCCACAACATTTTCAATTCTTTGATCAGCGGTTTCAACATCACGTTGACGTTACCTAGGATGATGCAGTCCAGGTACAATGAGGTTGAGGAAAATGAACTCGTACTTCATACAAAAAGCCGGTGGCAGGTTGTACGGAATGACAAAGATGGGCCAACCGAAGTATGGCATGGCGTCTGTACTGATTGGTGAGAATCCATCTGTCGCTAACCCGACGCGAACATTTCTCGCATCATGAGAAAAATCTAGATCGAAATGGTCTAGCGCCTTCCATGCATCGTCGTCGGACGGTTGCGTCAGAAAATATTTGTTCTCACATTTACCTTCTTTGTGCCATCTCATGTGTCTTTGGGTTCTTTTTGAAAGAAACAACCGCTTCAATCGGGGAGTCACATGCAAGTAACGAAGTTGCTTATGTGTGACATCTATCATCACATTATCGTCATAGTCATTAACAACTTCAACATACCTCGGTTTACCACATTTCTAGCACATGTTCTCGTTGGCGTGCTCTTTCTACAATAGCATGCAGTTGTCTGGGCACACATCGATTTTCTCATAGTTCATACCGAGACCTTATATAAATTTCTTCGACTCATACATATCTTTGTGTGCTTTGTGAGGTTGTGGAAGGATATCGCAGATCAATTTCATGAGATCGTTGTAGCAGTTGATGTAAAAAAGTATTTTAACTTAATTGCCATAAATCTGGTCATGAAAGCAAGGACGGTCACATTCGTGTGTTCATACAACGACTGTTCTGATTTCTTGAGCTCAACGAAGAACTTGGCTGCCTCCATTGTAAGAGGATCATCCGCTTCCATAGCTTCTAGCATCTCATCCATCCTATGAACCCCCGTTCTATCATCATCCTCATCCACTTCTTCTACGACTCAAGATTTTGTCTTGTAGTGGAAGGTCCACACCTCATAATATGGCGTGAAACTGTTTCAACATAATGAAATGAAAGTTCCATTCTATTAAAAAACTTGGTGTTCCGGCATTTTGTATATTGGCACCGCACCTAAGTGCGGCTTCGGTGCTCCCGTTCAGTGCTCCCGTAGGTACTCCCATTAGGTGGCATATTTTTATTGGTTTAACTTTTTCATGTGGGGTCCAGTCATCTCATAGTGAACTAATAGAATTACGCCACGTCACGGGAGCACACTCAGGAGCACGAAGTTGAAGCACCGAAGCCGTATTCACCGCACCATGTCATCCGTTGACAACAAAAATGCTCGATCCAATAATTCATCCAACTTGGTGTACCACTCATCCGAGTGACCACCAATTCTGCTCTTCCAACCACTATACATCCAACTGTGGTCTTCACCCATGTTTGAATCTGTAGTTTAAAGTCAAATAAATTATCATTAATTTATGCATGATTTATCCCGCTTATGACAAGACACAGAACATGAATCCGAATAAAGTTTCAGCAGCATAACCTCGCTTGTTTTACACTGCACCCCAAAAAATGGTGCAGTTCATCAAGCTTTGGGATCAACTGTCCATCAACGAGAGAGGAGGAATGAACAGGAGGAAACCACCCGTCGGGGCCTGTCGTCCACGCACGGGAGCTTGTCGTTGTCACCATCGCTTTTTGCCTAAACCCTAAACCCTAAATGGCTCGTGTCGGCCCGGGCCAAGCCGAAGCCCATTTAAATCTAAACCTAGCTAAGAAAACTTAATCTCAATTAACAATAAATTGAACCTAAACATTTACATAGCATGGCAATAAACATTTACATAGCATGGCAACAAGCATAAGCATGGCAATAAACATGGAAATAAGCATAGCAATAAGCATAAGCATGGCAATAAACATAGCATGGCAATATACATAGCATCTAAACATAAGCATAGCAATAAGCATAAGCATGGAAATAACCATAGCATGACAATATACATAGCATCTAAACATAAGCATAACAATAAGCATGGCAATAAACATAAGCAAATGTGCATCGCAAATGTGAATTACAAAGCCAAAATTAACATAAGAGATTGAGCTAATCATTTGCAATTCACAAAGCCTAATCACAAGCCAAATCACGAAGGCTTAATGAACATGGGAGGGGAGGACTTTGCGGGAGGCGCTCTCGTCAATGAGACAGCCAGGGAGGTGGTGTGGGGGAGGCGAGCGAGCATTGACGAGGCGGCAGCGGGGAGGAGGCGGTGGCAGGCGTCGGGGTGGCAGCGGGCGTCGGGGAGGCGGCGGCGGGCTTCAGAGAGGCGGCGGGTGTCCGGGAGCCGGTGGCGGCGGCTGCGGGCGCGCTTTCACACCCGGTTCCGAAAATGAACCAAGCGTGATACATATGTGTTCCCAGGATGTTTTAACACATATACACAAATGATAACCAATTTATAACCATGTCTCGAATAATAACACTAATAATAGTACCTTATTACAAATCAAGTAGTCTTAAATACAAGCTGTAAAAGACTGTAGCGGAAAACACTAACACTAATGACACCAACTCCACACGCAAGCTTGACGGTGACACGCATGCCTAGAACTCCTCAAAGACCTCTGGGTACTCCACATTGTTGCCTACGTCTGAATTTTTTGGGGGAATAGCAAGGTTGAGCACATGTCGTACTCAGCAAGTGTGGGAAAGTATGACATGTAGCTTAAACAAGGAATGATAATTTTAATGGCTAATTGCATAAAAGTACATTCAAAACAGATAAGAGTGCAATAATATGATCATTAAGTGTGGTCCTTCCAAAAATAACCCAAATAACATTAATTTCAACTTAAGTATCGAATACCAGCAATATTAATCCATAATCAACTCATATCTACTCATGTGTGTCAATTTCATCAATTCCATATACCAAAGACAATTATTGAATCAATACCAACTTCTAATTCCATTCCAGCCATTAAACCTGTTCAAGGTCCAAAACTCTAATCATGTGAGGGTCCAGGTCGCTCATAACTGGGAGCACGTCTATCATGATAGTTTTTAACACTCTGCAGAGGTTGTACCACTTTACCCACAAGTTCATGCTTTCATCACCTTTTGATGACTAAGGAATCTCAATTATGCTGTCTCACACTTCCTTTAGTGTGTGCCCAAAAGATCACAAAATAGCCTTTACAAAGTGATTACTAGCCTATTCAAACACCACTGAGGTTTCACGGATGGTGATGTCTCCAACTGAGCACATCCAACCAAGAGCCCTCTCTTGCACTATTCAGATCCCAGGGTAGTCCCACCATCTCTACAAACCCATCCGACTACCCCTTTCCCAAGCTTTCCAACTAGTCCTAATAGTACTAGCAACACACTAATTAGTCAGCTAAGCCGCACTCATACTTGGCCATGTGGTGGCACTGTAAAACCTGGGTTGTCGCTCCATAAACCGGTCCTTAGATCTAAAGCAAGAAAAACCACCAAAATGGTACAACCCATTCCACATAACTGGCTTGCTTAGATCTCTAGGTACCATGTTGCTAAAGGGTCATTATTATCAATTCTCATCATTCATGTGTTAAATAGTTCATAATTAAGCAATATGATTGTTTCCCAAACCCAATTAAGTATAGCGAAGCAAAAGTGTAAAGGACCCTTCTTGACTCTCTACATTGTGTTCAAGCAAAAAGGGTGGTCATACAAAACGAGTAAACTCCTATAATTTGGTTTTCACCTAAATTTGACACAAGCATGCAATTTTGGAAACAAAACATTTAAAAACTTGGATCAAAATGATCAAGGACACTTGCCTTGCTCTTGAGTTTGTTTTGGATCAAAAGCTTCAAAGTTCTAGTTCTGCGGGTCCTCAAAAGCACTCTCTACAGCGATACCTTCTATTCGCGCGACAAACATGCAAAACAAACATTACAATCAAATAATACTCACATATTACTCAATATGCCATGATATGCATGATTGATGCAATTGTGAGGTAAAACTGGTTAATGAGTTGTTATTAATGTTTACTAACTAGTTACAATAATTTTTAACAAGTTTGAACAAGTTTCGAATTGATTTGAGTCGAACTGGTATTAATTCAGCCCAAACAGATAAAAAAGTCGGACTAGTCCGCTATCAAGGACGGACTAGTACGCCGTGTCCAGAACTGCAACAATAGTGTTTTCTGGACATCGAGATTTAGTTTTCAATTCACGTGGGAAATTGGATATAGAGGGTGTACCGTGTGTTTAGAGATCCCAAGGTCAAGAATTGGGTGTAACACTTGAATCTTCACGCTAGGGTTTGACAATGAGGTGTTGAGGATGATTTGATGATGAAGAACGTCGATGTCGAAAAGTTGATGAAGATCACACTTGCTTGATCCTTCTCCTTCTTCTCCTCGTTCTCCATGCTGCTAACCCTTTTTTTGACGACGGGGCACTGCAAAAGACGGCAGTAAGGTTTTTTTTCAAAGGGTTGGAGAGGTGAGGTTATTGGGTTGCTTATATAGAGTGGTATGGTAGGCTTTTGGGGTGGATTTCAAGTAGAAACCGGTGGAAAACAAGTAGGGGCCATGGTGGGGTCCACATGGGCTCTTCTGGGGTTGGGCACGAAGTTCTTGGGCCCAATTAAGGCAATTATCAAATAACTTGACGTGGAAGAAAAATAGAATCCAAGTTGGACTTTGAAGGCCAGACTAGTCAACAGGAATACCGGGCAAGTCCGTTTTGGAACAGAGATGAAATCAGACAAGTCTGGTGCTGGGGGCCGGACAAGTCCGGGTCTTGTGGAGAAAATGGTCCAAATTAAATCAATGTCGGACTAGTCCGCTCAAGGACGGACAAGTCTGGACAACAACAGAACCTACATCGAACTAGTCCGTGCAGTGTGTCGGACAAGTTTGGTGTTCTAAGGAAGTGAATTTCTAAAACAGAAGAGGGATACCGGACTAGTCCGGGGTTGAGGCCGGATAAGTCCGCTCTCTAACATGATTTAATTGTTTATTAGCCCTAAATTCATTTTAGTCTTGTTCCTTTTAAGGTTGCTTTATGTGAAACATGTATGAGGATGCATGCAATGCATTATGCATGAAAATGAGGGTGTTACAAACCTACCCCCCTAAAAATGAATCTCACCCTCGAGATTCGAAATGACAGGAGAGATATAGGGAAATTCTCTCCTAAGATCATCTTCTCGCTCCCAGGTTGCTTTTGATTCTGTATGGTGCTTCCATTGCACTTTGCTCCATCTAGTCACCTTGTTCCTCGTGATTGTCTCCTATGTTTCCAAAATTTTGACAGGTTGCTCAGCATAGGTCAAGTCTTTTCAAGCTCCAATTCTTTCATTGGTACTTTCTCCTCCGGAACCCTTAAGAACTTCTTGAGCTGAGAAACGTGAAACGCATCATGAACATCGAAAAGATGTGTTGGCGTCTCCAACTTATATGCTACTTCTCCTCGTTTGTCTAGAATCTTGAATGGTCCAATATAGTGAGGTGCCAACTTGCCTTTGACATTAAATCGCTTGTGACCTCGCATAGGTGACACTTTGAGATATACAAAGTTTATCACCACAAAAGCTAAGCTTCTTCGTCTATTATCCGCGTAACCCTTTTATCTCGACTAAGCAGCTCTTAAATTCTCGCGAATTGTCTGAACTTGCTTTTCGGCATCCTGGATTATGTCAGGTCCAAATACTTGAGTTTCCCTTATGTCATTCCAAAATAAGGGTGTTCTACATCTTCTCCCATACAATGCATCATATGGTGACATCTTCAAGCTTGCTTGATAACTGTTGTTGTAGGATAATTCAGCATACGGTAGACTTTTGTCCCAACTCCCTCCATACATAGCGCACAAGCTCTTAGCATGTCCTCCAATATCCGGTTTGTTCTCTCGGTCTATCCATCCATCTGAGGGTGATATGCAGAAATGAAATTCAATTGAGTTCCTATAGACTCATGCAGCTTTTGCCAGAACCTTGAGGTAAATTGAGAACCTCTATCGGACACTATTTTCTTGGGTACTCCGTGTAAACACGCTATTCTTACCATACACAATTCTACCAACTTAGCTCCACTATAGGTAGTCTTGATAGGAATGAAATACGTTGATTTCATCAATCGATCCACAATAACCCATATTGAATCATAACTGCTGAAGTGCAAGGCAATCCAACTATGAAATCCATACCAGCCTCTTCCCATTACCATTCCAGAATCTTTAATGGCTGCAATAATCTAGCTGGCCTTTGATGTTCAGCCTTGACTCGTTGGCATACATCACATAATGCGACATATTCAGCTATGTCCCTTTTCATGCCATCGCACCAGTAGCACGTTTTCAGGTCCTTATACATCTTCGTACAACCAGGATGGATGGAGTAAAGTGAGTCATGTGCCTCCTTTAATATCGCCTGTCAAAGATGCTTCTCGTTAGGCACAACAATTCATTTTCCAAGCCATAGAGTACAACGGTCATCCTCATCAAATCTGAATTATCTCCCCTCTTGGGTCCTTTCCTTGATCCCCTGGATTTCCTTATCCTTTGTCCCTCTTGAATTTCTTGTTCCAAGGTCGGATTTAACTCCATTATTCCCATTCATTCACAAATCCAAGATTTAACTGTTCAAACTTCTTGCATAGCTCGGATGGCAACTCCCTAACAGTGAGATGGTGGCTTGATCCCTTTCGGCTCAAAGCATCATCCACTACGTTGGCTTTTACTGAATGATAATTGATTCCCACATCATTATCCTTAATGAGTTCCAACTATCTTTGTTGCCTTAAATTCAGATTCGTTTGCATGAATACGTACTTGAGACTCTTATGGTTCGTATAAATCTCGCATCTATGGCCAAGAACATAATGTCTCCAAATTTTCAACGCATGCACTAGGGCTGCAAGTTTGAGATCATGCGTAGGATAATTCTGCTCATGTTTCTTCAAATGCCTAGATGCATAAGCTACTACTTAGCCTTCTTACATCAATACAGAACCAAGTCTTTACCTTGAGGCATCGCAATAGATATCAAAACTTTTGCTCACATCTGGTAATACCAACACAGGTGTTATAGTTAACCTCTTCTTTAGCTCCTCAAAACTATCTTAACAATCTTGAGTCCACTTGAAAGGTTTCTCCTTCATTAATAGTTCAGTCATGGGCTTCGCTATCATGGAAAAGTCTTTGATGAACCGACGGTAATATCCTAACATTCCAAGGAAACCCCTTATTTCCTTCACATTCTGCGACAGTTCCCACTTTAGCACGTCTCTAACCTTCACGGGGTCGACTGACACTCCTCCTCCAGAGATAACATAGTCTAGGAATGATATCTCCCTCAACCAGAATTGACACTTGTCAAACTTGGCATACAACAGGTGCTCTCGCAATTTCTGCAATGTCAATCTCAAATGCTCTTCGTGCTCCTCTGCACTCTTCAATTAGATCATGATGTCATCAATAAACACTACCACGAACTTATCCAAATACTCCATGAAGACCTTATTCATGAGATACATGAAGTAGGCGGGTGCATAGTCAATCCAAATGACATGACCGTATACTCATAGGATCCATACTGTGTTCGAAAAGTTGTTTTAGATATGTCTAATGGTCTAATCTTCATTTGGAAATATCCCGACTGAAGATCAATCTTAGAGAATATTCTGGATCCCTTCATTTGGTCGAACAGATCCTCTATGCGGGGCAGCGTGTACTCATTCTTAATTGTCACCTCATTGAGAGACCGATAATCCACACACATTTTTTGGTATCCATCTTTCTTATCTACGAAAAGCACTAGGGCTTCCCATGGCGACGAACTTGGGTGTATAAAACCCTTCTCTAACTGCTCTTGAATCTGCTTCTTGAGCTCCAGAAATTCCTTAGGAGGCATCCTATAGGTGTAGTTCCAGGTATTAAATCAATGACAAACTAAATGCCACGATTAGGTGGCATACCTGGAAATTCCTCAGGAAACACTTCTGGGTACTCATGAACAACTGGAATTTCCCCCAAAGTTATTCCTTCTCCATGATTTACCATTGCCTTTTTGGTTGTCGGCTGAACTTCCTTGAATTCTATATTGACTCCTTCCTCGTTTGTCAATTGCACTTTCCGAGTGGTACACTGAATCACTCCATTATGCTTCCTTAGCCAATCCATTCCAAGTATGATGTCCAAGCCCTGTGAAATCAGGACTATAAGGTTGGCAAGAAAATCTACCCCCCTTATGGAAATACTTACTTTTGGACATACTATATTCGTCCTAATCTCCCCTCCAAGAGATTTAACCAATAGAGTATACTTCAGGTATGATATAGGCATGCTATGCTTTGCAACATACTTTGATGAGATAAATGAATGGGATGCTCTAGAATAAAATAATATAGTAGTGGGGTTGGAGTTTGCGAGAAATATTCCAATGACAACATCCTCAACTTGCTGAGCCTCTTCTGCATATACATGGTTCACCTTGCCACGAGCGAAATTATGTGGTTCTCGGTTGCCTTGAGTTGCAATTCCATTGGGCCTAGGATTCTGCCTTGGAGCATTGTTCATTTTTCCTTGACCTGATCTTTGGCATTGATTTACAAAATGTCCCACTTGACGATAATTAAAGAAAGTTTTCGCACCAGTAGCGCCAGAGAAGTTAGGGCGAGGCTGATTCTGAGCATAGGCAGTCATATTTGGACACGATGCAGGTTGCATAGGTAAGCGAGGTGCTTGCATGGATGGGTGTTGCTGCATTGGCTGTTGTGGTCGTGGTGGATAAGTAGGGTTGTATGCATTAGCAGACGGGTTTCCAGGGTTGCAATATGGTGCAACAAGCGGTGCATAGCGAGGGTGGACATTGCTTCCTTGTGGCTGTCCATGATATGGCATTTTCCTCTTGTTGTCTTGTTCCATCTCACGAACCTTGTTCTCAACCACAACGGCCTTGTAAACAGGCTTCTGGAAGTTATCATAATCATTGTTGAGCAACTGGTCTTGGAGCTCATTGTTGAGACCCCTCATAAACAGGTATCGCTTCCTACTATCAGTACTGATGTCCTTTGGAGCATACCTAGACAGTTGAGTGAATTTGTTAAGGTATTCACTCACACTCATCCTTCCTTGCCTGAGGTTTCTAGATTTTTATCTTCTGAGAATCATGACTCCTTCAGGTACATAGTGAGATTAGGACTTCTCCTTAAATTCAGCCCAAGTGATCCTCTCTTGATTTTCATGGTCATTGCAAAGAGCTTCCCACTAATCTGCAGCAGCTCCAACCAACTGGTGTGAGGCAAAAAGAACCTTCTCCCTGTCACTGCACTGGACGATGGAAAGTTTCTTCTCAACGGATTTCATCCAATCATCAGCTTCCATAGGATCATTGGCTTGAGCAAAGGTAGGCGACCTGTTCCTCATGAACTCTCCCATAAGATTGTGCTGTGGCGGGGGTGGTGGTGGTGGAGGCATGTGGGGCTGATTGGTTTATCTGTCTGCAGCTATCCCATAGTTTTGCATCACTGTCTACATAAGCTGATTCTGCATAGCCAACAGCTACTCAAGGTTGCTAGCCCTAGGTCCATGTCCATTGTTGTTAATGGGTGCTCCGTGTTCTCCTCCTCACCATTGGCATTCCTTTAGTTGTGAGTCCTCGGCATCTGTTGGTGAAATAATAGTAGAGACGGAAGAATTTAGAATTTGAAAAGAAATGCCCCAATCTATATGCATCAAGGTATATGTAACTAAACAACTCTCTTATTATTACTAAAAACCCTATTAGAGGATGTGGACAAAGGTCCCACAACCCTCTACTACGTGCGGATGTGGACAAAATGTTGAGCGTCCCACAACTCGCACCAAGCGCACAAGCACAAGCACACACCAAGAAAATTCAGCACACCACACCAAATATAACTAAAACAATCTAAACGCTTTTCCAACTTCTAGACAGGAGACCAAGACTTAATTGTGTGAGTTGTGGTTGTCCTGGCCATGAGGCGGCGAAGGTGACGGCGGCGGCGAGCATATATGAGTGCACGCCAAGGTGAGTTGGCTGTCCATGTAGGCGCTGGAGAGGTTGCTGCACCATTGACCTGAACGGTGGCATGGACTTCCTCTTGCTTCTCCATGATGAATAATTTCTTACGGAGGTAGCAGATCTCTTCCATGGCATCAGCATAGCGATTTGCCAGATTCACCAATACTTCCTAAGATCTGTCAATGGCACGAGAACTGATTTGAGATCCTTCTTGTGGTCTTAAGATTTCCCTTGTTCCACTCCTGCGATGCGGGTGCAGCGCAAAACTAGTACCTCCAACCTGCTCTCGATAGATGTGGCACAATCTGGTGACTGCATCCCAAGCAACGTCATCAATAGCTTGCTCTTTGATAGATCTCCATGTGGACACAAAGTGTCGGGTGGTCACCTCATCTTTGGCAAGAATAGTAACTTGAGCCCTCCATTTTTCATGTGCATGGCGAGGAATCCTCTTAACATAGTATTCCGAGTGCATTTTGCATAAATCAAGGAACTCCTTCAATTGCTTAGCTGCAAATCCTCCATCAGTGTCGTTGGAACGGACTTCTGGCTTCACTAGGCTGCAGTGCATTCCTTTGGGCTTTGGTTACATCTTCTTGTGCAGCGGGTTCATCCTCTAGTGGTTCCTCCTCATGTGCCTCGTCCTCACCCTCCGTGTGTGTGTGTCATCTTTCTCTTCCTCATCATAATATATTTCCACCTCTTCAGGATCTTCCTCTTCATCATCATCATAGAGTTCCACCTCCTTCGGATCTTCCCCGTCGAGTTCGAGTGTTCATGCTCAACTTCCTTTTCGAGAGGACTCACTTCCTCCTCCTCTTGGGCTGGTTCCATTTCAGGCTCCTTGCGAGGCCTAAGCTTGCTTCCAAGGGGTGGCAAACGAGCTCTCTTGCGGGCTGTCATTTTGGTGTGAGCCATTTATAAGAAAACACAAGAATATTGGAGGAAAACGTAAATATCAGTTCTGAAATTGCAGCAGCCATAAATTTAGATGAAAGGATGTGCATTTGCTCAAAAAGGTGAAAAGGTGGAAAAAAAATTATAGCAGCAGCAAAAGCACAATTTTTTTCCACATTATATAGCCAGTGGAAGGCAAAATAATGCAAAATAAGCAAATTTTGAATAGGGAAGAAGTCCTAAGTGATTTGTGGTGTTCGTGCTACCTAGATTTGTGTCCTACGGTCAAACACGGCTCTGATACCCATTTGTGACACCTGGTACCGAAAATGAACCAAGCGTGATGTAGATTTTGTGCCCACGATGTTTAGCACACATACACAAGTGATTCACAAATGAAAACTAGATTATAACCATTTCTCCAATGATAACACTAGTAATAGTACCTTATTACAAATCATCTAGTCTTGAAGACAAGCTCTAAAAGACTGCAGCGGAAAACACTAACACTAATGACACCAACTCCACAGGAAAGCTTGTCGGTAACATGCACGCCTAGGACTCTTCAAAGACCTCCGGGTACTCCACATTGTCGCCTGCGTCTGAATTTGTTGGGGGAGAAAGCAAAGGTGATCACATGTCGCACTCAGCAAGTGTGGGAAGTATGACATGTAGCTTAAACAAGGAATGATAATTTTAATGGCTAATTGCATAAAAGTACAATTAAAACAGTTGAAAATGCAATAATATGATCATTAAGTGTGGTCCTTCCCAAAATAACCCAAATAACATTAATTTCAACTTAAGTAACCAATACCAGCAATATTAATCCATAATCAACTCATATACTCTCACTTGTCTCAGTTTCATCAATTCTATATACCAAAGTTAATTATTGAATCAATACCAACTCCTAACTCCACTCTAGCCATTAAACCATGTTCAAGGTCCAAAACTCTAATCATATGAGAGTCCAGGTCGCTCATAACCGGGAGCACGGCTATCATGATAGTTTTTTACACTCTGCAGAGGTTGTACCACTTTACACACAAGTTCGTGATTTTATCACCTTTCGATGACTAAGGAATCTCAATTATGTTGTCTCACACTTCCTTTGGTGTGTGGCCAAGAGATCATAAAATAGCCTATACAAAGTGCTTACTAGCCTATTCAGACCCCACTGAGGTTTCACCGGTGGTGATGTCTCCAACTGAGCATATCCAACCAAGGCCCCCTCTTGCGCCATTCGAATCCCAGGGTAGTCCCACCATCGCTACAAACACATCCGACTACCCCTTCCCCGAGCTTTCCAACTGGTCCGAACAGTACTAGCAACACACTAATTAGTCATCTAAGCCGCACCCATACTTGGCCCTGTGGTGGCAGGGTAAAACCTGGGTTGTCACTCCACGAACCGTTCCTTAGATCTAAAGCAAGCAAAACCAACAGAATAGTCCAACCCATTCCACATAATCGGCTTGCTTAGATCCCGAGGTACCATGTTGCTTAAGGGTCATTATTATCAACTCTCACCATTCATGTGTTCAATAATTCATAATTAAGCAATATGATTGTTTCCCAAACCCAATTAAGAATCATGAAGCAAAAGTGTAAAGGACCCTTCCCGACTCTCTACATTGTGTTCAAGCGATAAGGGTGGTCATACAAAACTAGTAAACTCATATAATTGGGTTTTCCCATCAATTTGACACAAGCATGCAATTTTGCAAACAAAACATTGAAAAACCTGTATCAAAATGATAAATGACACTTTTCTTGCTCTTGAGCTTGGTTTGGATCGAAAGCTTCGAAGTTCTGGTTCTGCAAGTCCTCGAAAGCATTCTCTACAGCGATACCTTCTCTTCCGCGTGACAAAATGCAAAACAAACATTACAATAAAATAATGCTCATACATTACTCAATATGCGTTGATATGCATGATTGATGCAGTTGTGAGATAAAACTGGTTATTGAGTTACTATTAATGTTTACTAATTAGTTATAATGGTTTTTAACAAGTTTGAACAAGTTTCGAATTGATTTGAGTTGAATTGGGATTAATTCAGCCCAAACAGATCACAAAACCGGACTAGTCCGCCCTGTCCAGAACTGCAATAAAAGGGTTTTCTGAACATCGAGATTTAGGGTTGAATTCACGTGGGAAATTGGATATAGAGGTTGTACCGTGTGTTTAGAGATCCAAAGATTGGGAATTGGGTGCAACACTTGAATCTTCACGCTAGGGTTTGACAATGAGGTGTTGAGGATGATTAGATGATGAAGAATGTCGATGTCGAAAAGTTGATGAAGATCGCATTTGCTTGATCCTTCTCCTTCTTCTCGTTGTTGGCCCTTCTCTTGACGATGACACACGGCAAAAGACGGCAGCAAGGGTTTTTCTCGAAGGGTTGGAGAGGTGAGGGTATTGGGTTGCTTATATAGGGTTGTGGTAGGGTTTGGGGTGGATTTCAAGTAGAAATCGGTGGAGAATGAGTAGGGGCCATGGTGGGGTCCACTTGGGCTCCTTTGATGTTGGGCCCGGAGTTCTTAGGCCCAATTAAGGTAATTACTCAATAACTTGGCGTGGAAGAAAAATAGAATCTGATTTGGACTCTGAAGGTTGGACTAGTCTGCAGGAATACCGGAGAAGTCCGTTTTGGAATAGAGATGAAATCAGACAAGTCCGGTGCTGGGGGCAGACAAGTCTTGGGCTCGGCAAGAAATTAGTCTGGATTAAATCAACGTCGGACTAGTCTGCTCAAGGACGGATAAGTCCGAACAACAACAGAACGTACATCGAACTAGTCCATGTAGTATGTCGGACAAGTCCGGTGTTCTGAAGAACTGAATTTCTGAAACAGAAGTGGGATACAGGACTACTCCGCTCCCTGACAGGATTTAATTGCTGATTAGCCTTAAATTCATTTTAATCTTGTTCCTTTTAAGGTTGCTTTATATGAAACATGTATGAGTATGCATGCAATGCATTATGCATGAAAATGAGGGTGTTACACGCGCGGCGGCGGCGGTGGCGGGCACGTGGCGGCGGTCAGCGGGCGTCGGGAGTGGCGGGCGGCTGTGGCGGCGAGAGCGTAAGTGTGTGAGTCAGGCCGGGAGTGGATCGGGGTATATCTCTTTTATTTGCGACAGCTCGGTTAATTGCAACAGCTTTAGGGTTGGCTGTCACAAATAAAGGCCTATTTGCAACGGCTGTCTATTTTGCGACGGTCAAAGGCTGGTCGTCGCATATTAAACTATTTGCGATGGCCGGTCATCGTAAAATACTTTAGCCGTTGCAAATGACCGCATTTCTTGTAGTGAGCGATAATTTGCCACATAGTTTTCCCTTTTGTTAAAACAGAAATGTTGCTGCTGCACGGAGATTTGTTTGTGAGTGGTGTCATCCAGTCAATCATGAGACGTCCAAGCAAAAAAATATGTAAACGGGAATGCATGCATGGGTGGTCGACGGCCGGCGCCATGTGCAGCATACATGGCAGTGTCTCGCTATTGATTGCTCATTCAACAGTGCCCAAAGAGATTTTAGCTGCATGGTTTGATACTAGTAGAGTAGAATAAATCTATGTCATCCACTGGCCTTGCATAAAAACATACTATCTCTGATTCATTTTATTTGGCGTTCATTAGTTCAGTTTTAACCTAACCAGTGTCAAATATAATGAAAGGAATGGACTAGTAGATTTGGTTGAAGCATGACAAAAACGTAAAGCAGATCAGGTTGCAATTGAGGTGGCACATGGGGCGGTTCCCATTGGACCATTGTTGTGTGAGGGGTTGATTGAGCATTGTACAAAAGTACTTGAAGCAGCAATATGATGGGCAATTACAAGAGCCAGATGGATCAATCACATCACATGCACAGGTTTATGTAGTTACAAGGTTAGTTAGATCTGTGGTTTAACTAGGAACACATGTGTTTAGATGAGGGCCATCAGATCCTTTTTAAGGATGGGGATGATAGAGGGTTGGACAATATGTTGGGTTGGTCCGTTCGTGATGAGAATGAGAGGCCTCTCGGTGTGGTGTGTGCTGGGCAATGGAAAGAGTGTACACCTACTGGGTGCATGTGAGTGTTGGTGGCAGCCATAAATAAAATTGTGACCCTACCACACGGGGTGGTTTCACTGGATCTCCTGCGCACTGCCATGCCCACTCGTGCGCCCCCCTCTCTGCTCCCGCTGTTCCTTCCTGGTTTCACTTTTGCTTTTACATACTCCTTTCTCCCGATTAAAGTTACTGGCTCCTGGTACTTGAACACTGAAATGTCAAAACCATGCTACAAGAATGAGCTATCAATCATTCGGAAACTTCATCTAGAAAGAAGAAAAGATAAATTACAAACCCGTGGTTCCACTTCACGCTGGGTAGGGCGGAGATCGGTAGAAACAGGAAGGGGAGGCTGGGAGTAGGGGTGGGAAATAAACCGAAAACCGATAATCGAAATCGGTCTAATCGGAACAAATTTTTCGGTTGCAAAACTGCTAAAATCGAATTTTTATTTCATTTTCGGTTTTTTTTCTGGTTAAGCGGCTAAACTAAATTAAACCAAAAAAAATCTAATCCGCCCCGTCTTACTCAACCTTCAACAACCGTTTCAGCAAGTTCCTCAACCACTAGAGGCCCAACATAACCACCCTCGGCCTAACATAAACCCTAACCTCCTGCGCCCCGTGGACCATCCAGCGACAAAGCGGCTCCTCACCTGATCCCGCCGCCAGCCGAAGCGAAGGCATGAACGTGCCCCGTCAACCGAGCTCTTTCGCAAGCCAACCAACCCAGCTGCCCCGAGCCCCGTCTCCGACTCCCCCGAAGCCGCGCTCCTCCGACGAGACGAAAGCTCGACCACCACTCGCCCCAACCACCCGCTAGCTCCCTGGTCACCCACTCCTCGTCAGTCCCCACCTCCACTATTGTCGAGCCCTGGCTGCCACCAGCCACCCGATGAAGTTCGGTTTGTTCAGTTTAACAAAAACCAAACCGAATTTTACAGTTAGTTTGGATTCGGTTTTTATTTCATGTGGTGTATTTCGGTTTTCATTTTTCATAAACCTAATTTAAAAAACAAAGAAATCGAACCGCATTGTGTTCATTAACCAAATGCTCACCCCTATCCCTGATTAGGGATCAGCAAAAAAACCAAAAACCAAAATCGAAACCGAAATCGAATTAACCAGAACAAATTTCGGTTGTTAAACTACTGAAACCATTTTTTATTTCAGTTTCAATTTTATTTTCTAGTTAACCGGCAAAACTGAATTAAACCCAATAATCTAATTGGACCCGCCAAACTCATTCTTCAACGACCCCTCCAGCGAGTTCCTTTACCACTCTCACCCCAACATAACCACCCTCGACCAACATAAACCCTAACTGCAGCGGCGCTAGACCAATCCAGCTGCACCGAGCCCCGTGTTCATCGCTCCCCGTCGTGCCCCTCCCTGACGTGGCACCGTCGCTCGCGCCGATCGGCCGCTAGCTCCCCTGATCATCCGCTCCTCCTCTGTCCGCCTCCACTCCTCCTGAGCCCTGGCTGCCACCGGTCACACGATGAAGTTCGGTTTGACCGAAAACCGAATCGAATTTTCCGTGAGTCTTTTTTTAGTTCATGTGATGTATTTCAGTTTTCATTTTCCAAAAACTGAATTGTGTGGGTTAACCTTCGCTGGGATGGGATGAAACCTTCCGAGCCGATAAATCAGATAATTTGTTTCTATTTAACATTTTCTCGAAAAAATCAAGGGCTGATATTCATTTCTTGGCACGACACAACGAAGGTGGGACTAGCGTAAAAGAGCCCTTATAATAATATGACTGCAAATTTTTTTGTTTGTACTCCATCAGATGCCCCGTTGAAATATACTGAAAAAAATAGTTTTGGAACAGGAGGAACTGTATGGATTTTATTCCCGGTACTGTTTGGCAGATTTCGATAGATTCGTACGAACATGGCGGTGCCCCTTGGATTGGACACACAGTGAGCAATAGGGAAAACAGATGGGTTGATCAAAACCTTTTGTTCAGCTATAGAGAGGCTCGTTTCGATGGTACGCATGCAATTGCATCGTGAAAGGTCACCTGTGACCCATCCATCCATCCATCAGTCAAACGGGACGAGATGAGACGAGAGGGAACCGAAGCAGAGCAATGCCATCTTTTTGACCGGATCAGTGGTGGTGAAGCGCGACCGCTCGCCGGCTCGGCTTGTCGTAAGACCCGGGATCTCGGCTCTGTTCCGTACATGCTGCAGATTGCGACTCCACTGTCCACTCCGTCCATAGTGTACGCACCAAGAGAGTGAAAGAGAACGGGGAGGCGATGGAGCAGAGGAGAGAGACAGCCACCGTCATGTCCGTTAGGTTCATGTGGTGTGGTGCGCGCAGGAACGCACGGGGCTGGACACGCTCTGCCCTAGGACTGCTGGAGCAGAGTCTATATAGCGACCGATCGATCGAGCACTGTGCCGGAGTTACGGCCGCTGCACCAGGCTTCCCGCGGCGTCAGCATGGCATAGGGCCATAGGCAGCGGCTGCGGGCGATTGAGTGAAGCAATAAAGACGCTCATGTACGCGCGCCGGGCCGGCCGGGCAGATTGATGCAAGGAATAAAAGCAAGCGCAGCTGGAGCAGGAGCACGATGCACGTGCACGTGTGGCTGGCTCGCTCTGCATGCGGTGGACGGACGGTCGGCTGCTGCGCTTGCATTTAACGATGCATGGACCGGCCTCCATCCATCCATCCGTGCAGCTAGCTGCACAAGCGAGGAGGAAAGCATCGTCCTTGAAGCCAGCCGCTGTGCTCGTGCGGTTTATTATGGAGGAGCATTTGTTGCTCACAGGTAGTAGTAGAGCGCTAGAGGCCGTAGGCTGCGGCAGCCACATCCTACACCACATGCCATGCATCAATGGTCCAAAGTCTCCGCGGCTCCGCCGCTCATCGCTTAGACCGTTTCCACTCATCCACCTCTAAAAGGAATATTCCTATCTTTTACAGTCACTTCTAAAAGATTCTCAACTTTACAATTTTGTTATTCGCACTCGTTCACCCATATATCACATCTCCATATCAACTACTATCTCCTTTATATTATATCATACTACTTTTTTCTATACTATTACTTTTATCTTTTTTTCTTTTCATCTATTTATTTTTACTTTTTTCTTTTATTTATTTTCCTTTTTTCTTTTCTCCTCTCTTTTTCTCTTTTATTTTTCTCCCTTCTTTTCTCCCTCCCCTTCTTCCAGAAGTTTCCCGGCATATAAAAAAACATCTCAACATACTTCTCCCGATATTTCACCATCTCCCGTGCTAATCCTGTCTCGAGCTCATCGGCTCATCGATCTCCCAGTCGAGCTGCCTCGCCCTTCTAGCCGCGCTCGCCATCTCCCTCGCGCTCGCCATCGCTCGTCTCGCCCTCGCGCCCTCGCGCTCGCCATCGCTCGTCTCGCCCTCGCACCCAACAGCTTCTCGCCGCGACCAGATCTGCTCGGCCACTTCGCCGTCGCCGTCGTCTTCCTCGATGCCACCGCCCAGATCCGCGCCGGTGAGGAGTGTTGTGTCGTTGTCATCTTCGTCGCTGCCCTCAGTCTCCGCCGCCCCCTCACTTGTTGCCGCCGCGCCCGCCGCCGTTTCTAGGCTCGCTCGCGCCGCCCTCGGATTTCCTCCCGCGCACGAAAATAACCGTCGTAGTCTCTCTCTCTTCCATAGCGTCGTGTGTCAGACCTTCGAATGTGGAGGTCGACTGTAGCGGCCTCTACGATAGTGGGCGGCATAGAGGTCTCCGGTGCGGACGAATTTGGTCCTCCGGACCTCTACTTTTGCGTCCAGGTGCGGATAGCGTTCTTCGGTGTGACCAGTCTTATCAAGATTGATCTGATGCGGCGCGGTTGGGTTTGGCTGCCCGCAGCGGTGCCAGTAAAGACACCACTATCCTCATTTGGCGTTCGAATGCGGCTGCAGTGGTACCGCCAAATGACGTGGTAAATAGCAGCAGCTACAGCTCCTAGCTACAGACGGCGGTTTTGTGTAGCGGTCCCTATGTAGAGAGAAAGAAAGAGAGGAGAAAGAAAGGAGAAAAAAAATAAAAGAAAAGAGAAAAGAATAAAATAGGTAGAAACAGTATAGAAGTCTGATTTAGAGATGAACGAGCGGGAGAACAAATTTGTAAAAAGATAATCTTTTTAGAGGTGTAATATATACAGGTAGAATATAGAGATTGACGAGTGTCAATAGTCTTACGCAGCGAGTGCGACACCACGCTAGCTAGGCTAGCTGTCCGTACGCGTCCCCCCCTGCTAGAACCAAGAACCATCAATTGATTAAGTTTCATCTCGGATTGGATCTGAAGCGTGAGACAGCAAGAGCAACATATTGGAGCTACAGAATACTTTCACCCAGAAGGCACGAATCACCGTCACAGGGATCGTTATTTGAGACATGAATCTTGGCATGGATAAGATAAAATATTGAACCGTACATACTCCTGGTAATAACTTGCACTACTAAATAAGTCTTATCGCAGGCGGTTCCAAACCTATTATCACATGCGGTTTTTAAAACTGTCTGAAATGAAGAGCCTGTGATAATCCACAATTTCACACACGGAAAAGAGACACCGACTGTGAAGACACATTATCATAGACGGCTTTTTACTGAGGCTAGCTGTCTGTGAAGATAAATTATCACAGGCGGGCCGTGCAGCATATATAACCGTCTGTGATAATTGTGTTATCATAGGCGGGTCGTGCAGCATATATAACCGCATGTGATAATAGTGTTATCATAGGCGGATCTTGACCTATATCAAGCCGTCTGTGAAGACAGTTTATTGTAGCCGGTTTCTACCATAACAGTAACCGTCTGTGATAATTAGGTTATCACAGATGATTATTTACCTATAACTAGCCGCCTGTGATAATTGTTTTTCACAGGCAGGTCTAGCCTTTGGTAAATAACCGTCTGTGATAAGGTATAACCTATGCAGTACTAGCTGCTGTTATTTCTAATTTCCAAGTCAATTCAATATAATCACAGAACAGAAGTCAACAATATCATCACAGAAGTCAACAATATCATCACAGAAGTCACACAAAAGTCAATTTTACTAAAACAATATACATATGTACAAGTTACACATGCAATTCATCTTATAGTTTACAAGTTTTCACTAAAAACTGCTTCTATTGACATAGTCGCAAAGTTCTGGCACATCAACTAGTGCACAATTCTCATCAAAGAATTGCCCTCTTTTGTGCAAAATTTCGCGACGAATGAATTGATAGAGTGAATCAGCAATCTTGTCGGCTCCTCCACCAGGAATATTTCTACAAACCGGCCATTCTTCGTTCACATTCTTCGTGTGCTGCAATGAAACACATAACAAGGTTTAGAATGTGTTGGTTTGAACAATCTCAAAGTATAGATCAAAGTGAGAGTATACAAGAATTTATTTGGTATTTTTGGAGCAGTTGTACTATGAGCAATTGAACTTTCAAGTTGGAATCAAAATATGAAAATAATTTTTCTGGTAATATTGAACAGCAGAGAATATGAGTATTAAACTATGCTAGTTACAATGAAAATGAAACTCAAAAGTAAGAAAATAAGATATCGACACTACGGATAACTTACATTCTCACGATTCACTCTATATTCCCTGGCGGTCTGAAGATGCTCGCATACATAATACCCGCATAAGACACTCCCAGCAGGCTGCTTCGGATAAGTATAATACATTTTAATATCCAATGCCTTCGTATTAGGAGGTCTCTGACCGCCAAGCTGTTCCGCGTAAAACCGCCAAGCGCTATAATACAAGAAATGTCATATAAAACTTGTCAACACATTCTAAATATGTGTAAATTAAAATTATTGAATAAACATACAGTTTCAAAATGGAAAGGAAATCTTTGTAACGATCTGGTGGGTAATCGGCCGAGTCCAAGACTGTTGTCATTCCCTGTATTGGCTTGATGAAGATCATTATGTAGTGATCACTACAAACATACAAACACACGTGCTAACAATTATCAATAATTGCTATTTCAATGTCATATGTCAAACTTACTCGAAGTGGTACGGAGTCTTTACGAGGTCCTTGCCGTCTCTGACAAAGTTAAACATCATATGTCCTATGTAAGCTGCAACTTCTGTCCTTCTATCCTTCTTAAGTTTTGCAATTTCCTTTTCAAATTCTTTTTTTTTCATGTTCTCGAACTTTGATGAGTCTCGATCCGCCTTGACGTCGAATAGCGTCTTTGCAATCCGTGTAGGGTCAATGATACATGTCTTGCGTTCCATCTTTTCATTATCCATGTATTGCATCCTATTGAAGAAGTCTAGAATTGTTATAATCTCATGAAATGTGTATGCATGTAGTAAGAAAAGCAAATGAAAAATATTAGAGGCACTTACAAGCACCAGACGAGTAGCAGGTTAATTTCGAGCATGCCCTGATGGAAAAGGGGATGCAACTCTTCTAATAAAATGACTCGTCTATTTGCTCCAGTGCTCCAGAATGCTTCTTTTAGAATACGAAATGTGACGCAAGAAATCTCATATTTTGTGCTGGCAAGGATGTACCACTCATGCATTCTTTTGAGCGGGGCAGGTTGTTTGCTAAGTTGTACAGATGTCATGAACGGCTTCCAATTCTTAAATTTAGGAAGAACATATTCAAGCTTGTATATTGGAACTCCTGGTTTAACTAAAGCCTTCTGCCGATTATACATGAAACCGTCTTCTTCCCACTCCTCGATATCTTCTAATGCTGGCTCATGAGAAGAACGAGATGCACTCGATTTTCTAATATTTTTCTTCATAGGACACTTCTAATGAAGATTTCTTAATTTCGTATGGGCTAACTTTGATAGGCACTGATGATCAAGGAGTAGTCGTCGAAAGTTGGACACTGGCTTGTTGTTGAACCTGTTGTTCAACTGATTGCTCTTTACTCTCAGCAGCTGGCTCTAGTACTACTTCAAGCTGTTGCTCAACTAGTTGCTCTTTACTAGCAACAACTTGCTCTGGTATTGTTTGAAGCTGTTGTCCAACTTTTTGATCTTGGATATCTTTACTAGCAATGTTACTATCATCCTTGCTGAGACATAGGGGGAGTAGATCTTCCTGGACTAGGAGTGGATCTTCCTGAACTTTCGCCTTAGAAGATGGGGTTGCAGTATTTCGAGATGCGACGGGGCTAGAAATTGGCTCATCGTCCAACAAGATATCGCGACAGTGTCAAAGGATTAATTGGTTGATAGCCTGCCCCAGAGTCGCAATCCCCTCAGGTGTGACGTGGTCTATTTCATAATCTTTATAATCATTATCAATGATCTGAAGAACTTGCACCACAACATAATACAACGGAAGTGAATTCCCGTTGAAGTCACGATCATGCTTTACCATAGCAGTGGCAACCTGTTTAGTTTTGTTCCCTGCTCTGCCGATCGGGACAAGAAGACAACAAGATTTTTCATTAGCAATATCATCGCAGGGAACTTATGGGTTGACCCTGAGCCTAGCACAGAACCAACACTGCTAGGGTAGGCAGTTGGAGATACTAATTGCTCCTTTGGCACCGGAACCATCGCTGTACTCGGTGCCACTAATTGTCCATATTGTCTAAGTTGTTCCATTATTTCTTGCATATTTTCTTTGACCTTCTGAGCAATCGTTTCATCAAGTGTTTTCTTAAACTTCTCACGTCTTCTATATGTGTCTTTATCTTTAGGGAAACCATCTAGCCAAGACATTGGAGAAGAGACTGCTCAAACCCGTCCGCTGTGTTCAGGGTTTCCTAAGATAGCAGTAAGTTGGTCAGTCTCCCTCTTCGGCTTGCAGAGACCCTTCTGTTGCTTTTCAATTACTTCTTTCATTTTATCCTCTACTTCATTCACAAAGTCGGGCTTTTCAAGTTTGTCCTCGCTGGTCAAACCTGACCGAGCAAAAACCCACCGCTGAGTTCTCTCATCGCAACCTTCTAATGGGTGAGGATTGCCCTTACTTGTAATTTTGTCTAATATCTTATTTCATTTCTGGACTTTGGGGGCATATCCGACAGACTCCAAGCGATGATGGTATTTGTTCCTTTTTGCAAGCTTTGACCTATTTGCACTTAGAGATTTAGCATCAGGTGTGGTTTTTTGACGAATAAACTCTTGCCACTGAGCTTGTGTGATTTTTCCCATCTTCCTCGGGCTAGGGACCTTATCGGCCAAGCATTCATTTCACTCTTTCAGCCACGAAACTTCTTGCCGCAAGAGACCAATGTTGCTTTCTTTACATCTTCTTATGTTCCTTTAGGGAACTTGAATTATTTCTTTATCCTTTCCCACAACTCATTCTTGGTCTGCTCGGCTAATTTCCTCCAATTCTCAGTTGTGATCGGCATGAGCTCCCTAACAAGAAAACCGCTTGTATTACGGTACTTGGTAACTGAATCCAGTGGTTCTTGGGGAAGCCCACCTGGACCGGCCCTTATTATGTACATGATGCAGTCCAATGGACCCTTATTGGGACCTCGTTGCCCTCGTTTCCGCTTGAGTGAAGCTGAGGATTCATCCATTGGAGAACCTTCTGCAGTTTTAGGAGTCAAAATCACCTCGTTGTCTTCGCGATTAATCTAGGTAGAAAAGAATTATAAGACTTTGTATACTTGAAAACCAACATTAACTTGAACTGCTGAAGTTAAGATTCGTGATCCATACCTCGTCGGTAGGATCATGTTCCAGGTCGAGATCCTCTGATGTCTTTTTAATTTTGTTATTAGGAAAAGGATCCGATGGAGTGTGAAAGGAGCCTGAACTGCTAGAGTCAGTAAACTCCATATTGTCTTCTTTATTGTTACTACCAGCACCAGTCTTCTTAGGGCTTTCCATGCTAGAACTAATAAGACAAAAAATATAATAAATGACATATTAAATCTACATGAAGTGTTGCATGAAGAAAAAGATGGAAGCATTCTAGGATTTGATAAGGCATTCTAGGGTTTTTTAACTGAAATTTGGCAGAGATTCCTTTGTATGTTGCTAATTTTGTCCACAATTTTCAAATAGAGAATATTGATATTTGCAGAAACAATATATTGCAAACTTGTTACACACATCCTCATT
Source organism: Tuctoria greenei (assembly GCA_036927565.1). Classification (NCBI taxonomy): domain Eukaryota; kingdom Viridiplantae; phylum Streptophyta; class Magnoliopsida; order Poales; family Poaceae; genus Tuctoria; species Tuctoria greenei. The sequence goes on along the minus strand of JAYESD010000003.1, from coordinate 103,910,577 downwards.
ATTTAATAAATGTAAATTATGAAGTCTTTTGATGATCCTACTAGAAATTACGATCCAAACAGCAACTGAATACATAACTGTCCAAATTCTGGACTATTACGACACCTTAAACGGTACTTCGATTTAGACCTGGTTATTGTGTGTTTTAGCCTTAGCGTTGAATAGGAAATTGATAGAGGACTCTTTAAGCTTTCCATATATATATATATGCATAAGTTGCTTTTCTAATTTAAGAATTATGGCTGTTGAAAGTTCAGAAAATTTCTAGCTGTTTCAGATAGCACTCTACACAGGTACTAACTTCAACTTCAGTTTGTAATTAGTTCTAAACCGAATTTGAGGTAACAATGAATAGAAAAGTTGTATAATAGCTCTTCCCCTTTCAGAAAATGTATCAAAATAGACTAGAAGAGCTTTCTACAGATAATTATGGCGAAAATTCAGATGCTTGTTCATACAGTTTCAGAACAGCAGCTGATTTAGTTAGAGAAGATTTTCATCACCTTACAACGATCTATTTGCTTGAAGGTCAATACAAAACTTATAGAATACTTCAAGAGCTTTCCAAAAAGTATGCCTACCCTTTTCGCTACAGAAGGCTATCCAAGGATGCTACCCTTTTCGAATTCCCGAACCCTAACCAAGGAAATCTATACAAGGCATCACTTGACTCAGCCGGCGGCGAGGGTGAGGAGGGAGGCGGAAAGGGGACGGAGGAGGGAAGGTCGAAGGGTTTAGGGTTTACCGTGAAGCTCAGTGGCGACGGCAATGGCTTCGCTCGGTGTACCTGGAAGTGACGAGGGCGAAGCAAACGGACAACAGCGAAGCTCGGCGGCGACAACGAAGCTCAAGGAAATTTTGGCAGCCTGGCGGCGTCTAAGTGTTTCGCCCGGGTTAGGTTTTTCCAACGCAGCCCGAGGGGTATATATAGATGCCTATTTTCTCATGCGGATTTTAAGTACCGACCGCCTGCGAAGATGGTTATCTCAGGCGGGTTTTACTTACCAACCGCCTGCGAAGATTCAATTATCTGAGGTGGTTGGTAAGTAAAACCCACCTAAGATAAACATCTTCTCAAGCGGTTATTAAGTATCAACCGTCTGAGAAGATCTTTACTTCTTCTTAATTAATATTCTTGATTAAATGTGGGGCCTTTAAAAAGGCAAAATTCTACTTTCTTGTAATATTATTGATTAGTAAAGATTACCATTAAATTTCACTTCATAAATCCTTTAAAATTGGTCAGAACATAAAAAACATATAAAAATTGTTTTTTTTCATTTTTCTATCTTGATGAATATAATGATTTTTTCATTTATTTTTCAGTGGACATTTTTATTCACCATACCAACCTCTATGTATTTTTTCAAATTTTTTTAAATTTTTTTAAATCAATGTGTGTTCATAATTTGATGAATGTCTCATATGTATATGAGCATTTAGTTAGAATGATGTATAATTTAAATTTTGACATTTTGGAATGCTTTAAAAAATTTAAAAATTCATACATGTATAAATAATACAAATATGTTCATACAAACAAATTTCAGTGAAGGATCCTTTTTTTAGGAGATACACAAATGTGAATAATATGTGAGTAGAAATTAATTTGATATTTACCAAAACATTACAATGTCAGCTATACAAGTTTTAAAATATTTAGTTCAGGTGGTAAATGTTATTTTTTGAAAATTATAGAAGAAAGAATCATCGAATTTGGACTCAATTTGCAGAATCTATACATGTTTGAGTATTTATATTGGAATCTAAATAAAAGAGAAGCAAGGGAAAAAGAAACTGAAGAACGGACTCAGACATTATCTCAGGCGGTTGGTAAGTAAAACCCACCTGAGATAAATATCTTCTCAGGCGGTTATTAAGTGTCAACCGTTTGAGAATATCTTTACTTCTTCTTAATTAATATTCTTGATTAAATGTGGGGCCTTTAAAAAGGCAAAATTCCACTTTATTGTAATATTATTGATTAGTAAAGGTTATCATTAAATTTCACTTCATAAATCTTTTGAAATTGGTCAGAACATAAAAAGCATATAACAATTGCTATTTTTCATTTTTCTATCTTGATGAATATAATGATTTCTTTCATTTATTTTTTCAATGGACATCTTTATTCATCATACCAACCTCTATATATTTTTCAGATTTTTTTAATTTTTTTTGAATCAATGTGTGTTCATAATTTGATGAATGCCTCATATGTATATGAGCATTTAGTTAGAATGATGGATAATTTGAATTTCGACATGTTGGAATGCTTTAAAAAAATTAAAAATTCATACATGTATAAATAATACAAATATGTTCATACAAATAAATTTCAGTGAATGATTCTTTTTTAGGAGATACACAAATGTGAATAATATGTGAGTAGAAATTAATTTGATATTTACCAAAACATTACAATGTCAGCTATACAAGTTTTAAAATATTTAGTTCAGGTGATAGATGTTAATTTTTGAAAATTATAGAAGAAAGAATCATTGAATTTGAACTCGATTGTAGAATCTATACATGTTTGAGTATTTATATTGAAATCTAAATAAAAAAGAAGCAAGGGAAAAGGAAACTGAAGAATAGGCTCGGGCATTATCTCAGGCGGTTGGTAAGTAAAACCTGCCTGAGATAAATATCTTCTCAGGCGGTTATTAAGTATCAACCGCCTGAGAAGATCTTTACTTCTTCTTAATTAATATTCTTGATTAAATGTGGAGCCTTTAAAATGGCAAAATTCCACTTTCTTGTAATATTATTGATTAGTAAAGGTTACCATTAAATTTCACTTCATAAATCTTTGAAATTGGTCAGAACATAAAAAACATATAACAATTGCTATTTTTCATTTTTCTATCTTGATGAATATAATGATTTTTCATTTATTTTTTCAATGGATATTTTTATTCATCATACCAACCTCTATGTATTTTTCAATTTTTTTTTAAATTGTTTTGAATCAATGCGTGTTCATAATTTGATGAATGCCTCATATATATATGAGCATTTAGTTAGAATGATGGATAATTTGAATTTTAACATGTTGGAATGCTTTAAAAAATTAACAATGTCAGCTATACAAGTTTAAAATATTTAGTTAAGGTGGTGGATGTTAATTTTTGAAAATTATAGAAGAAAGAATCGTCGAATTTGGACTCAATTTGTAGAATCTATACATGTTTGAGTATTTATATTGGAATATAAATAAAAAATAAGCAAGGGAAAAGGAAACTGAAGAGGCTCGGGCATTATCTCAGGCGGTAGGTAAGTAAAACTCACCTGAGATAATCTTTTTCGCAGGTGGTTATTAAGCACCTACCGCCTGAGAAAAAATTAGAAACCGCCTGTGAAAAACGAACGCCTATATAAGGACCCCTCACCACAGTCAAAACGTAACCCTGGAGAATTTATATCGACACCGCAAGGCTGCCGAAATTTCCCTGCGCCACGCCGCCTCCCAACCTGTACTGCCACGCCGCCGCTCCGCCGCCCAGCCCGCACTGTCGCGTCGTTGCTCAGCGCGGCACCGCCACGCCTCCACCCAGCCGACCCACCGTGCTGACGCCTCCCCACCGTGCTGACGCCTCTGCAAGGTACATGCAGTTTCCTTATTTTTTCATTGTATATTTTTGTTAGCTGATAAGCTGCTAGTTTTGTGTGTTCTGGTATATGGATTGTGTCCTTTTGCTTGTGTAAGGACTGTATGGATTGTGTTCTGATATATTGATGTATGGACTATATAGATTGTGTCCTTTTTGTGTGTTCTGCTAGTTTGGTCTTTTAGATATTGATGTATGGACTATATTGTAATAAGCTTATTGTAGTTTGTACCTATTATGTGACATGAATATGATGTTTAATTAACAGATGATATTGTAATATATATATAAGATGCATGAAGTTTACCCGAACTTGTAATTGTAGTTTTATGTGTTTTCCTTTTCAATATGTTACTTGTGTGTGCGTACCTCCTGCTTGCATATATTTCGAAGGAGTGATTAGGGTTAGCTTTCTAGGGAGATGGTTTTATAACTCACCCATTTAGTTACCATCGTTGGATGGGATCTGACGTCAAGATATAACGGACCAGATCCCACACAGACCTAGCCCATTCTACTGGGCCTATTTGTCCTATGACTTCAATCCTTCACCCTCGCTTGCTGCGCCCGACGCCTTTCGAATCCGTCCACCTCAAGACGTCGCCCGTCTCCTCCAGACTCCGCTCGACACCGCCGCCTCCCGTCCACCACGCTTTCTGTTCGTCGCCGATCTTAGAGTCTTATTTGATGTTGCCGCCGCTCTCCTACATGCCACCTCTCTCTACAACTCTGTGTCAACTTGGTATTACCATAAAAATCTTGAGGACGATCGGACATCGATTAGCCATCAACTAGGCTCGATTAGTCGCCCTAATGAACAGACCTACATTATACTAGTATTCACTCATATGATACAATCTTGTTATGTCTCTGTAAATTTATTTTATAGAAGACCTTTAGGGAATATTTGTGGCAAAATTTTGTAAATCTGACAAAAATTGTATTATTGAAGCATGGACAGTTGAGCATGGATGTATAACATGCCAAGACCCGATCCTATGTACATTCATAATGTTGCAAATTTTATTGAAGCATCCAAGAGACATGCGAAGTTGCAAAAGATAGATGACATATTATGTCCATATATCGACTGCGAAAATAAGATTGCTTGGACAGATACTTTTGTAATCCAATCTCATTCGGTGAAAAGAGGTTTCAAAAAAAAACTACACAATATGGACAGAGCATGGTGAGTTAGATACACATGATGTGGATAAAGATGATGAGAGAGGTTCAGATGATGATAATGTTCATATTGATGAGGGTAGTGACAATCAAGATGGTGATGATGATGATGAGTTCGATTGTGAGGAGATGATGCGTCACATTGAACCATATGTATTTACTTCTATGGGAGCAAGCAAAGGTTTAAGTAAAATGGAGACATTGCAGAATGCAGCGACGGAGCTTTTATATGATGAATCAAATGGTTGTGATAAAGAGCTTACTGCATTGCGTTTAGTCTTAGAACTACTAAAGTTGAAAGCTACGCACGGATGGTCCGATTGTAGTTTCTTTGATCTTTTGAATCTTATGCCAGAAATGCTTCTAAATCCAAATGAACTGCCCAGAAGCACTTATAAAGCGAATAAACTTCTTTGTCCGATGGCACTAGGTGTGACAAAAATACACGCTTGTGTGAACTATTGTATTCTGTATCGCAAAGAGCATGAGCTCGCAACTAGATGCCCTATTTATGGTGTCAATAGATATAAGAAGGACCAAAATCACCAGTATGTTACCAACATGAAAAAGTCTCATAAGAATAAGAAGTTTATTATTGGTCCTAAAGGTGACGATGACAATACTTCTGGCGATGCAGACGGGAAGAATAAGAGAAAAATTTCTGCCTTGGTGATGTGGTACCTTCCGGTAATTGATCGCTTGAAACGTTTGTTCTCAAACCCTAGAGAGGCTGAACTTATGCGTTGGCATTCCGAGCAAAGCAAGAAGAATGAAAAACATATTCGACACCCTAGTGATGCAACACAGTGGAAAAATTTTGATATTCAGTATCCAAAATTTGCAATGGAAATCAGAAATGTGAGGTTTGCCTTGGGTACAGACGAAATGAATCCGTTTGGTGAAAAAAGGAGCATACACAACACATGGCCCGTGGTCTTAACGATGTACAACCTATTGACGTGGTTGTGTCACAAAAGGAAATATATCTTGTTATTTGTTCTATCCAAGGTCCGAAACAACCCGACATCGAAATTGATGTGTTCTTGGAACCTTTAATGGAAGATATGGCAGAATTGTGGAATGAAGGGGTACGTACATGGGATGAGTTCAAGCGGGAGTATTTCATGCTAAGAGCAATGATATTCGTTACTGTGCATTATTATCCCGGACTGTTTACGTTATCGGGACAAATGAAAGGGAAGAAAGGTTGTGTGAGGTGCGTGGATAGAACTGGATTTCTATACCTCACTTCATCTAGAAAGACAGTGTACATGAGACATCGACGGTTATTGACAGATACACACAAGTATAGGAAGATGAAAGAACAATTTGATAACAAAATCGAAAAAGATATTGCACCAAAACCTTACAGTGGAAAACTTGTGTTCGAAATGGTCAAGAACATTCATATTGCTTTCGGTAAGGGCAAAAAGTGTAAAGGAATTAAGAGAAAGAAAAGTATATCTTCGGATGATACAACTTACATGGCTTTCAAGAAACAATCAATTTTTTCAAATATCTTCTGTATTGGAAGAATTTAGAATTTTACCATAGTATTGATTTGATGCACGTTACAAAGAATGTATTTGACAGCATCATTGGGACCTTGCTGGACATGCCGAGGAAAACAAAGGACGGATTAAATTCATGTATGGACATAGTAAATCTTGATTTGAGACCAGAGCTTCATCCAGTAGAAAAGGCGAACGGGAAGCATTATCTTCCCCCAGCCAGCTACAACTTGACGCTAGAAGAGGAAAAAGCAATTTGCGAATGCTTGCGCGGGATCAAAGTGCCCACGAGTTTCTCATCCAATATCCGCAAACTAGTCTCGATGAAAGACTTGTCTTTATTCGGTTATAATTCTCACGATTGTCACATGATGATGACAGTTTTCCTTGCCATTGCAATAAGAGTCATCAAACCTGAGCATATAAAAGTTGTCATCACACATTTATGTTACTTCTTCAATGCAGTATCGTAAAAGGTGATAGCACGTGAAGATTTAGACTATCTGAAAACATACATCGTCGAGACTATGTGCAAGCTTGAGATGTGTTTCCCACCATCCTTTTTCGATATGCAAGTACACTTCATACATCTTGTTGATCAGATAAAAGCATTGGGGCCACTATATTTACATCATATGTTTTCGTTGGAGAGATATTTTGGAGTATTAAAAGGTTATGTGCGAAACCGTGCTCACCCAGAGGGTTCAATTATGGAAGGATACACAACTGAAGAAGTGATTGAGGGTTGCGCTGATTACATCAAAGATGGAAAATCGATAGGTGTGCCTATACCAGTACATGAGGGTAGACTACGTGGGAGAGGCAAAGTGGGTAAGAAAACTTTTATCGTTCAAGATTACAAGAATCTACACTGTGCACATTTTGGTGTACTACAACAACCCACAATAGCTGAGTCGTACATCGAGGAACACCAAATTGAGCTTCGTGATAAAAACCAAGACCGCACAGAGGATTGAATCATGAAAGAGCACAGAAGATGTTTCACTGAATGGTTAATGGACAAAAATATACCATACATGAACACTATAAAAGATACAACAATGAAGAAGTTAGCTTCTGGCCCATCTGCTTTGGTGACATCATGACAAGCATATGACATCAATGGTTACACATTTTACACTAAAGAAAAAGATGGTAAGAGTATTGCACAAAATAGTGGTGTTCGTATTGAGGCTTATGATTCACAAGGGCAAAAGACCACATACTTTGGATTCATAGAGGAAATATGGGAACTCGATTATGGCGAAAAAATGGTAATGCCCGTATTTAAGTGCCAATGCGTCAAACATCCTGATGGTGTGAAAGTGGACAATTACGAGCTGACACTGGTAGACTTGAATAAAGTGGGTTATAAAGATGACCTATGGATTCTCGCCGATAGTGTTGCACAAGTTTTTTATGTTCAAGATCCAGAAACTGAGAAGATGCACGTAGTTGTTTCTGGAAAGCAAAATATTGTTGGGGTTGAGAATGTGGGAGATAATGAAGAGGAATATAATCAGTATGAAGAGATGTACCTTTTCACCGAACCAGAAAATATCAAGCGCGTAGAGAGAAGCTTTAAAAAGAATTTGAAACCCTATATGCGAGAAGGTGTCAATGCTGGAAAAAATGTATGATATATATTGTTTATATTTGTATCTTCTGAAATCAACTTAGAACAATTCTCTATTTCACCTATAGATAGCATGTTTCGAACATTATTAAATTCAGCTTCTGTTTCAAACATTATTAAATTCAGTATGTGTATATAAATTTCTTCTGACCTATGATGATCAGGCTTGCTTTCCAACAACTCGGTTCCAAATAACATCTAGAAGCACAACTCTTGAAACTCCTGTCAAGCTAATCCCTTCACAGCAAGCTCTTGTAGAGCAAGTAACACCCGAGACTCATCTTTTGGATTGTTAAAAGCTTCAATTGAAGTCCGACGATACTTCCCGTCCATTTGAGGACATGTTTGGATAGGAGTGGATCCACTTCAATATAAGTGGTTTGAGGTAGGTTGAGGAGAAAATTAGTTCATTCTTCACTTCAATCCACTTCAATCCAATTAGATTGAGTACACCCAAACAAGTCTTGAAAGATTTCTTTCCTTCTCTCCATTTTAAAAACTTACGGAGATGCTACTTTATCAGTTCTAATGGCTGAATATATTGACTACAAATCAGTAACATCTCTCTTATTGCTTCACACAAGCGATGAAGCGTACAATTTCAATCACAAATCTTGTTTTTACCATTTTCATAGGAATTTGACCTTAATATTTCAAGCATAGATTTATCAATAATTGAAGCTTCCTCATCAGACATGTTAATGGAAGTTACAAGTGAAGGGTGTGTCGAGGCTAACGAAATCTCAACGGGACTGAAGACAAAGAGATGATGCATATGAGTGATGATGTCCAGGTAAAACAGCATGAAGCTATGATGGCAGCCTTCAACAACATGAAAAGTGATGATGAGGTTATGCTTGCATCAACTAAGACATGTTGTGAGGGTATAACACTTGTTGGGGCAAGCATAAACCTTGGCCAAAGTTATGCTTGCCCCCAACAAGTGTTATACCCTCACAACATGCCTTGGTTGATGCAAGCATAACCTTGGCATCACTTTTCATGTTGTTGAAGGTTGTCATCATAGCTTCACACTGTTTAACCTGGACATTGCCGCTCATATGCAGGATCTCTTTATCGTCAGTCCGATTCAGATTTCGTTAGTTTCGACACATCCTTCACTTATAACTGCCATTAACATGTGTGATAAGGAAGCTTCACTTATTTGATAAATCTATGCTTGAAAGATTAAGGTTAAATCCCTATGAAAGTGTAAAAACAAGATTTGTGATTGAAGTTGTTCGCTTACTCGCTTGTGTGAAGCACTAAGAAAGTAGGTACTGATTTCTAGTTAATGTATTTAGGCATTAAAACTGAGAAATGAGCATCTTCCTAAGTTTATGAATGGACAGAAGGGAAAGAAATCGTTCAAATGGATGGGAAAATCCTTCTAAGGATCGTTAGACTTCAAATTGATGCTTTAAACAATTCAAATGATGAGCCACGGGTGTTACTTGCATCTACAAGAGCTTGCTGTGCAGGGATTAGCTTGATAGGAGCTTAGCAGCATCACAGGCGGTTCTTAAACAATGACCGCCCGTGTAAATAATGTATTTTCTCAGGCGTTGGTTAATTAAGAACCGCTTGTGATGTTAGCTACATCACATGCGGTTCTTAATTAATAACCGTCTGAGAAAATACATGATTTTCACAGGCGGTTGTTTCTTAAAATTCGCCTGTGATGTTCTGTCATCACACGCGGTTGTTATATCATTTGTCATCACAATCGCATTTTTGTAAAGACCGCCTGTATTTGAAAATCCAGGCGCCTGTGAAAATGCTTTTTGTGGTAGTGTTGACAGATGCTTCATCATGCATATTTTGCACTGCACGCTCCTGTCCATCACAGATACTTCCTCTGTCCCAACCGAAGTCTATTCCCAGATAAAAAATTTCGTCCCACGTAACTTTATCTTCAGGATGATATGTTCTGTTCTCCTATCCTCTCCATCACTTCAACTTTTTCTCTCTCCATTGTTTGCCCCCATCCTCACATCGCTATTGGTCATGACGTTATTTTCTTTGCTAGTGTGTTCTGTTTTTTGGAGCATTGAATGTATTGCATTGAATTTACACTGATAACTGAAGGGTATTGACGTAATGTTCTATCTTCACTCATGTGTTATTTGAATTCTAGAGATAAGGTCTCAATGGACGGACGGAGGGAGTATTTTTTTGGCAGTCCAGTAACGGTACCACACGCCATGAATCGATTTAGCCACGCGCACGGGTGGGGAATGCCCATGCATGCGCCAGTCCATTAGCGTCAATCCGCATCCACCATGGACTATGGAGGCTTGTGGTACGCGTACGTACGGGGAGCCTCGTCAGTCAAATCAGAGTTGCACGAGGGCCTCTCGCTTGTCCTCTCCCTTTCGGGCTTTCGGCTCCGGGACCCACTCTCGCCGGTGGTGGCTCGACGGATGCATATCCCTTTCCGCTCATTCATGCGTAGATGCCCCCATATCATGACGCCCCTCTCTCTGTTTTCTCGTGTAGTACAAATTACCGGTCAGAATCTACGTGGATAGACTAGTTTAGTATAACTAAGGGAGTGCTAGTACTGTTGTATCAGTAGTCGATTTTTTGTGCTTTTTCTTATATTTAAACGTACATTATAGTTGCGGTGCCATCTTATCTTTCCTCGGTTCCTCCCGCTGTCACCATGCATGACCCACTCGACATCCTTTTCCAGGATACGTGACAGGTTTACATTCACCATAGCAAGGTACGGCATACCACCTTATTTTCTCTAGTTGGTTTCACGGTAAATCATCTAGTAATATCATTTCTATATTGTCAGTAAAATTGGAAATATTTGATACTGATTAAACCAAAAAATATCTACAGTTTTAAAATAAGAGTGTGCACGAGTATATATATTTGTGATACTCCATGTGAGTCGCCAAGTAGTCAAAGACAGTGCTCTGCCAGGTCTTACCAACTTTTCCACTGTCAAGAGAAAGAACTGAAACTTTCTTGAAATGAGTAAAAGTTTTGTTAATTAGCCTCGTCCAAGAGAGAAATCGCTCCAGATGCTAGCTACAGACATGCTGTTTCACAGATGACATCAGATCATCCGAGCTAGGATTGGAGTAGTACTGTGTAGTAGTACTATTAGGCTATCTGCACCAGTGCCCTTTAAATCATACTCTATACACTATTATCCTTCTATTTGACTACTTTTACAGTACATACTTTAAATTATATTGTGAAACAATGTATCCAGTATGCTTTACAGTATGCCACTGCGGACAGTCTACACTGATGAAAGTCGCAGGTGCTGTTGCACATAGATCGAGCACACAAGAAGATGGACATCGCACTCACCAAAGGCTTCACAAGAACCGCAGCAAAAGCTAGAAACAAGACCTGGGTTAGTTGTTTGATGGTAATATAAAGATTAAATACAAGAGAGAATAACAAGCCCTTGCGTTGTTCACAAAATAGTGACAGATCGATAGATGCAAATTCGTCACCAGGCTACGGTAGTCATCATTATCAAATCATTGAAGGATCGTTGAGCGCTGCGTCCCGTCGCTTTACGTCGATCGCCACGGCTAAAGCTCCCAGAACAACATATCAAAGGTCATGGTAGGGGTGCCATTCCTATCGAAACCCGGGCATTATGTCTTTAAATACTCGAGAAACAATTGTGTATAATTAAGCATCATGATGTGATAAAACCATGATTAATTACATATATTATATGTGATGGTCTATCAAGGTGCACGTACCTATCACATATTCAATGGAAAGATGGCAAGCTTCTTCCAATCATCAAGTTCTTGTTAGGTGTACTATTCTCCGTACATACTCCCTCCGTTCCGGAAAGTTTGTCGCTTTGTAGTTCATTTTTGAACTACAAAGCGACAAACTTTCTGGAACGGAGTGAGTAGAACGCAAGAAATTACATGATGCATGATGACGAGGCCCTCTCCCTCCCCTCGTGTGACAGGGACGGTGGTTATCAATCTCACATCCGGCCTGTTGGATTTAATTAGGATTCAAGGCCTTTTAAATACAATTATATCAATAAACACCAAGCCTTATTTTGATGCTTGGAGCTCTAAGCGAACGTGTATTTTGTGTCTAACCATGCATGCAAGGTCAATGCAATTTAATGCAAATTGCTTGAGCTGTATGGCTTTTGATTTTTTACCTCTCCCATGGGCTCTTGAAGAGAATATCATCTTCTCCCTCTCCCTTACACCTATATAAAGAGAATGGTTATCTTTAGAAAATTCACATACAACAACTCCTCATCCATACAAAACCATAACACAGCAGCCGCAATCCTCAATCCGACATCTGCATGCACAGATGGTGTGAGAGCAAGCCTCCGGAACCTCGTCTCTCTCGACTTCCTGCACTGGGATAGGAGGGACATGCATAAGGTTTTTAGCAAGCGCATATGCCATGACTGCTTGCTGTCGGGGTGGTACATACTTCAGTCACGTGTTCATGTTTATGTTGATAATTTCTAGATTAATTCACGTAGAATATTACCACTAATACTAATACGGTCAACCTTATAGGTAGTAGGCCTATCTCTTTTGACTTGGATGTGTACACATGTAGTCTCTTAAGGAGAAAAAAGTTCCATCTACCACCCCTCAGTTAATTAACATGCTACGCACTATAGGAAACCCGATCAATTACGTCGGCTAGGGCCGACGTAATAAATGAAAAAGGCGATATAAAATACTTAATTATGTCGGTTTTCTCTTAATTACGTCGATTATGGGGCGGCATGACACTTTAGATGTAATCAAGATAACTTACGCCAGCGACCGATGTAAGTTACTTAATTACATCGGTCGTCGATAGCCACGTAAGTTAGTACTTACGTCAACCATCGGTAACCGACATAAGTTACATGGTCTAACTTACGTCAGTCATGGCCGGGCAGACGTAAGTTCCATGGTCTAACTTACGCGTTGGTATGGCCGGACCGACATAAGTTAATCAGGGCTAACTTACGTCGGCCTTGCCATAGCCGACGTAAGTTATATTTTTAACTTTTTAATATTAGAAACTGCCTGCCTCACACAATGGTGAGCTCACAGCGAACAACAATACACACAGATATATATACACAACAGCAAGAAACAGTCTCAAATTATTCAAAACACATCAATCACAACACAAACTCCGACCGGACTACACGCTAGCCCCTCGACTACCTCCGGAGCCGAAAAGCTCGTCTCCACGCGCCCCTCTGGGTGCCGATAGCTGTGCCTAAGGAGTTTGTACTGCCGTCACCGAACCCTGTAAAATAACATTAGAGTTAGACATGTTACAAATTTATCTCACACTCTTCCTCTCTCTCTAATTTTCATCCTCTCGCTCTCTTCCTCCCCATCTCTCTCTTTCTCTCACTCTCTTCCTCTCCCTCTCCCTCTATCTCTTTCCCTCACACTCTCTTTCTGTCTCTCTCTCTGTCTCTCTCTTTCTCTCATCCTCTCACTTTCTTCCTCTCTCTCACTTTCTATCCATGTCTTTCTGTCACAATTTCTCTCTTCCTCTCCCTCTCTTCCTCTCCATCACTTTATTTCTCTCTCTCCTCCTCTCCCTCTCTAACATTCTCTCTCTCACACTTTACCCTTTGTCTCGCTCTCCGTCTCTCCCTATCTATGTATCTACTACGTAAGAAAGGCTCATCTGAGACGTGCCCGAACGAAGAAGGGAGACGAACAAACTGCATCTCTATGTCACCGCGTCTCGCATTACGTTGTCATCAGAGACGAGCGACATGCTTTCGTTGAGTCATAACAGACGGGTTTTACCGGGTCATTGGAGACAGACATCGGGAGCGTCACCCATCAGCGTACATGCGAGACACGCTCTAATACAGTGCATCGCAGATTTATTGATTGATCCAAGACGCGTTTTATGTTAGCCCATCATAGATTTGTTGACTGATCTGAGACGTGTTGTAAGGAAGTGTGTCTCCTTAATTTAGGTAATCCAGGACGTCCTTTGTTATGGACATCGCAGATTGTTTACAGGCAGGTCACTATGGCACTAACAGGAGGTGCTCCCTGCTAGATGCACGTCCCCTATTAGGTGCCTCCCACCTCTGATTATCTTGGTTGCCAGCTGCATCCTAGAGCTCGCCAGGATTTGGCAGCCGCATTGCTATTGTCAGCAACATACACATATATAAACATATGTATAGCGAAATGGAGATCACACACATTGACCAATCAAATATTAACAAAGTGTTAATCGTGGTTACCAGTAACTATTTACACAATAACTAATTACACAAAATAATAACTGTCACCTAATCCTCTACTTGGTAATGAAATTCTCCCTTTGAATTAATGATTTCAGAAATGATGAACCTGCATAGTACGTCTTTAATTTGCTCGAGGCTATAACCTTCAGTTCCTGAAGGCGGGCCCGTAGTTCTGCCACACGATAAAATGAGATTTAGCAAAAGATTAGTAATAAAGTAAAATAAATGCACTTACACATACATTGTAATTAGGCTGCTCTCCAAATAAAGCCATGTATAAGCAGACATGGAAGCAGCATGTGTTGATCGGAGCTTCTTGTGGGATGTCGAATGCAGTATAATGTTTAAGTTGTCGGAGTTTTCCTTTTACTTGTCCAAAATCCCTAAACAAAAACATTCATAGTTAATGTAAAATTATCGTGCAAGGACGAAACAGACAAAAACTAAAGTGAAGAAGGAACTTACTCGTCAATAATGGAAGATATATCATTCCATGTACGGGTTATTCGCTCGCCAGTTTTTTTATCTCTCGGCCTTGAGGAGTCACAGTACCAGACTTGGTTGTACCTTGTAGAAATTGCTATGGTTACCCAATGGTTACCCGGGTTGAACGATACGACTAGGAGCTTCTTATCACTGTAGTGTTTCATTGCCTTCAGAAAATATTGAACAACATCTTTTCGGTCGCTCGACGTTTGAATATAAGTTCTCGCTGGTACTTGCGAGTCAAGATATGCAGGAGACGCGTTTCCCGTGTTATGATGAGTATGTTCTTGCTGGTGCCTACACGTAAAATGCCAAAATTGTTACATATAAAACTTATATTGAGTATATGTATTGAAGAACCTAGTTTTTGATGACTTACAATGCGAAGCAGCGTATTGGAGAGACATCCAACGCGTCAAAGTTGAAAAGGTCGTAGAGATCGGACCATCGAATGACAAATGCGCATCACCTGAGAGGAAGTGTTTATCCTTCAATTCAACTAGTATGGTTTCACATTTTTTGTAATTTTCCATGTAGTATTGATTAAGTTGAACACAAGGTTTATCAACTTGTTTGAGTTCGGCCGCAATTAACATCGGCTTTCCTCTTTCAAACTTCGGGTTTGCATGCGTCATAGATTTCGACACCCTCGAGTTAGTTTACGACTCTTTCATTGGTTTCTTCCAAGCTTCCTTCAACGATAATCGCTGCCGCGGCTGACTCTTGTTCTTGGCACGTACATTCTTCGTCGGCTTTGCCTGCGGCTGATCAGGTGTAGGGTGCAGGGCACTTTGAGTGCCAGGTGGAGACCGACACGACTGCTTTTCAAGTGGAGACTTCTTCGGCGGCTCTAGAGTTGGAGACAGATGCGACTTCTCTGTAACTAGAGGCAACTGCTCTCCAATTGTAGACTTTTGCTGCTTCTCTATAACTGGAGGCAATGATAGCTCTGTAATTGGAGACAAATCCATATGTTCTGGATTTGGATGCAAAAGCAGACGCGCCTCAGGAGACATCAAAGCATTAGAGGTCAACGCGGAAGCTGCTGCTACTGCTGGGTTAACAACAATAAGGCTCCGTCTCCACTAAACCCTTCTAGTAACTACACCCCGTATAGTTAGCATTGTATAGTCCGGTGGCACTTCTAGCTCCAGGTTTTTCGTATTTTCGTGCACCATGTCCACCTTGACCTCTACAAAGGATATTGTGTCAGCCTGGGTGTTGTCAAGCATGGTTGATCAGGATACACTAGCCCTCTCCCGAATTCCATTCGATCGATTCCTCCGACCATTAGCAGAAGGCTGCATGTTGTTGGCTGAGCCAAGTTATCTATCGTGTCTAGCTCAATTGATGGTCTAGACGTTGGTGCCTGAAGATCCTCCTGTGGTTGTCCACCCCAAGATGTTGTAGAAGTAAAGCTGCTTCTACGCTCCTCGTCGTTACTTAAGACGAAAAACGTGTTAGGGATTGCTATACCTGCTCCCTCTAGCATATGCTTAGCGTCTCCTAGGAGCTCCCATTTTAGCTATGTTTTCAGCTCCTCGATGTCAACCTGTGACGCCGAGGTCATTTTCCGCTTCTGATACATATTTTTGTGTTTCGGAAAACCCTCCCTCCAGGTCAACTTACTGGAAACACCACGAACATGACCTTGTTGCTCTGGTCTTTATAGGGCCTTGGTGAGGGAATCGTTTTCCCTCTCACCATTTGACCCTTTGCTGCTCAGGTTCCAGGCTCTTTGAGCGAAATGTAAGGTTCTCGGGCTATAGAAGCTGATATTGCCCGACTGAGACAGCTGTGAATGAGCACACGTAAATGGTTTCTGCCGTCCACTAAAACTGTCGTATGGATTCGCAACACCTAGCTCGGCCAATGCTTCATCTTGTTTTTCACAAATCCTTTTTTCTGGCATAACCGGTGTTGCCGAGGTATAGTCAAGCTCATTCTCCGATCAGAGCCACTTTATATGTTCACTGTTCTTGGCAAAATCCCGTGATTCGCACTTTTCAACAAATCTTGCCCAGTCCTCTTCTGACACATGTTGATACTTTTGGAAGGGGGTTTCGTGTTTCCTCCAAAAATCGCGAAGCTTAGTTTTGTAGGTCCTCCATGCATGAGAGATCATCTTCATAGTTAGGTTGTTCCCCTTCTGTTTCATATGTTCAGAATATTGAATGTATGGTTGGATAGAGCTTTCGAAGAGTTCATCATTTTCATTTTCAGTCAAGTGATCGAATCTCTGCAGATTTAGCGGCACCCTTTCTCGAGCAGGTAGACCAAAAATTCTGGACAGTCTTGTATTCACATTATGGTTTAGGGGTAAGCCTTCGTCATTGGCCTCATCAACAGTCAAAATGTCTATCGGCCACGTCGTCCGCAACCTTTTCTTTCTTGTGTTACCAGAGGCAGATGCATTCTCTTCATGAGTCTGCTGCCGAGTCTGCCATTGAGCCTCCTCTTCAATATGTTGCTGATGCTCCGATTGAGACATATTCAAAATCACAAGAATTCACTGAAATCCTGTAAAACATTATCGAATTTCATTCACATTCGCACAAACAGTCACATAAGGGAGCAAATTCTCTCATGGCATTTGTACCTTAATAAGAAAAAGATCTATGTGCCAAGTGTAAGGACAACCCAAACCAAGCAATCATTAAATAATAGCCAAAGCGTAATACTCTAATTGTAGGACTCTGGAGATGTACTAAACATTAATCGGTGAACCACCAAAGTGCAGACCATTTCGACTCCAACCAAAGCGTAATACTCTAAGTGTAATACTCCGAAAATATACTAAACATTGACCGGTGAACCACCAAAGCGAGGACCATTTTGACTCCAACCAAAGCGCAAACAAACCTTGTTAGAGCAGTGCCGAGCTAGTCGAGGGGGAGTCGAGGGTCGACTGCGGCAGCACGATAATGATCAAGAAGGCAATGTCGAGGCGGCGACGAGCTTCGGGGAAGGGGACCGACGCGGCGACGTGCTCCGGGGAAGGGGATGACGCAGCGGCGGTTTCTAGGGCAAAAAGTGATCAGCGCGCGAGAGCTAAAGTGTCAAAAAGTTTTATTAAGTGTTGGGAAGAGAGTGCATGAGAGAGCTAAAAGTACCTTAGGGCAACAATCTGAGATGTGCCTCAGAAGAGCCACCGTAGGGCGTGTCTCCCTTTCGCTCCAACAAAAAGAATAATTGGGTCCCACACATATGTAAGTCCATGTCAGAGACGCGCTTTATAAGAGCACATCTCTTTTCTTTTGAATTAATGCGAGCCGTTGTCAATTATGCCATTCGCGCAGAACTTGAAGCGTTGAAATCGGAGACGCGCTCTTGAGAAATGTGTCTCCCACTATCTTGCATGAGAGACGCGCCACTGTGAGGTGCGCCTCGCATCACAATCATCTCCCATTTTCTAGGGCAGAGCAAGTGCTATATTTAGTAGTGGTTCCTTAAGAAACAGAACATAAGGCATCAGTACTTCTCCATAAGAAACAGAGCACATATAACCAATGAAAGTCAAACTTTTACTCAAATGAAAATATTGTCACACATTTGAGCATATATCACACAAATATCCAAATGGAAGTCATTTTTTTCACTCAATTGACCATATTTTCACATATTTGAGCATATTTACACACAATCAATTTGGTACTTTACGTTGTGATCTTGGTTTTTTGAAATTCTTGACTTTTTCATTGTGGCCGTTCTGCAAGTAAGGAAGTTCGTTGGCTGATGGTATTCTTGGATTGATCATCGAGGTGACAAAAGGAGGAATCTCATCAAATTGGTCAAACTCTTCCTCATCGATGACATTCTTGACTTCGATGATTCATCGTTTTCCATGTATAACCACCTTAAGTCTTTTATTTGGTTTGTTTGGAACATAGAACACTTTAGCAACATGTTTTGCTAACACAAAAGGCTCCGACTTATATCCTTGGCGGTTAAGATCAACGCTAGTGAACCAGTACTTGTCTTGTACAACACCTTTGATTCCATCACCCCAATTGCAACGGAAAAGAGGAATTTTGAATTCTTGAAAGTCAAGCTCCCAGATCTCTTGTATTTTACCATCGTACATGTCTTTGTCTTGGCGCGCGACATTATAGGCATAAAAACGGGCTCCACTATTCCGATATGTGCTTTTCTTATCTTGTTCTATAGTGTAGAATGTGTATCCATTTATGTCGTACCCTTGATATGTAATAACTGTAAATATAGGACCACGAGCCAACTTTTTTAGGTATTCACTTGTTTGAATATCCAATGAGTGAGAAATCCGATCCTGGAGCCTGCAACTGAATTTTCTCCTGTGTTCATTTGCTAACCATGATTCATTGCGGCCAAGATTATCTCTAAGCACCACCTCCTTGTGCTCGTCGAGGTACTCCAACACAATGGATATGTGTTGCAACACGTGGAAATGAGCACAAAAGAATAAATGTGAATCTGGAGTTATAACCTTCTTCCCAATGGTCCCTTTTCCTGTGAGCCTCCCCTCATGACGAGACTTTGGAACACCAATCGGGTTACTTGGGTCAGTGTACTTTAGAGCCCACTCCACATCTTCCTCTGTAGAGTATCCATGCACCATGCTGCCCTCAGGATAAGCTCGATTTCTAACAAGGACTTCAGTATGCCGTTGAAGCTCTCGTACACATACATCTGGTGAAGGAACATAGGGCCAAATAGCTTTATCTCCTTAATAAGATGAGTTGTAAAATGGACGCTGATGTCGAAAAAGGTAGGTGGAAAATACATCTCAAAGAAGCATAAAGTTTCACAGTGCAGTTTTTCCAATGTCAAGATCTTCTTCACATAATACTTTTTGACCAATTGCATTGAAGAAAAAGCAAAATTTCATTATAGCTTCCCGAATATTGACCGGTAGGATATTCCGAATTCCAACAACAATCATCTACATAAGTGATACATGGTAATCTTGAGACTTCACACTGGCTACTTTTAGATCTGGAGATGAAATAGGCCTTGAGACGTTCATCAAGTTGCCGGATGGTACTTTCACATTTTTCAAGAACCCACAAAACTCTTTCTTTTCATTTTTTGAAATGGTGATGCATGATGTGGGTAGTTCCGTTCCTTTTACCGAGTCATCGAACCACAACTCATGCACAATTCCCATTTTCTTTAGATCTGCCTGTGCATGTCCATGGTCCCTAGTTTTCCCATCCGTGTTAAGCAATGTCCCTAATTGGCTCTTGCACACATTCTTATCAACGTGCATCACATCAATCGAATGACAAACGTCTAAGTCTTTCTAATATGGTAGCTCCCAAAAAATCGATTGCTTCTTCCACATGTGATCTTCGCCAGTATTTTTGCCAGTCCTTTTCCGCTTACCAAGGACAACATGGATATCCCTAACCATTTCATAGACTTCATGACCCGTGTGATGAGGTAGAGGACGCCTCTTATCAGTGTCACCATTGAAATTATCCTTCATACTCCGAAACGGGTGCTTCATTGGAATGTAGCGTCGATGTGCCATGTATACTATTTTCCGTGACTTGCTCAAGTACAGTGAGTATGTTTCTCTCAAATAATGTGGACACCCATGAAAGTCACCTAAAGGGGGGTGAATAGGCAATAATACCTGAAATCACTTAATCAAACAAGATTAAATTCCTGTGGTCGGACTAGTCTGCACATGGCCAGACTAGTCCGCTCAGCACAGGGTGAAAACCCTAAAAACTTGGTTTCTACAAGTTGTTTGCGGAATTGAAGTTCACCGAAGAAATAAGCAATGTGTGGTAAACTAGTAAAGCTCAGATTGTGAAGTTTAAACACTTAGATTGCAAGTTTACAATAATGATCAAAGTGAAGAGCAATAAGATCAATATGAACCCTAATAGCAGTACTAATGATGAGGAAAGTGAAAGACAAGTGAAACGAGATTTATCCCGTGGTTCAACTCCACAAAGAAGCCTACATCCACGTTGAGAAGTCCACACAAGGACCGGGTCTCACTTGGCCCTTCTCTCACCAAGACACCACGATGGTCGGCTTGGTTTCCACTATATCAATGGGCAATCACAAAGTTTGATGGGGCTACTCACAACTTGAGGCTCCCACAAATCAAAACAATGCGGAGCACACGAAGCTCAACTCACACAAGCCACAAAATACAACACAATGTGCAAGAGATCAAACCGAGAGCCAAAGCGCGATGATCTTCCTTTACTCTCCTCCCCAAACCCTAATCTCTTCAAGATTTGCTCTTAAGGGGTTAGTAGGACGAGTAGAAGGCTTTGGAAGGCTCTAGGATGCTTGTGGCAGCGCTAGGGTTCAAGACTTGTTCAAATGAGCCTGGGGGTCCCCTTTTTATAGGGGTCCCTAGCCCCTTCTGCTAACCTCAATAGAAGGGCGGACTAGTCCGGCCTCTTACCCCGGACTAGTCAGGCCCTATGGGACCACTAACCTCTGATCAGGTCCCGACAACTGCCACACTGCACGATGATCGTCGCGCTACCCGCCAAATTTTCAAATTCAAACGATCACTAGATAACGTACTAGTCCGGTCCAAAACGGACTAGTTCGAAGTGGAACAGAACCGTTTGGTCCGTCCCAAACGGACTCTTCTGGGTTGGCCCAGACTAGTCCGGCCACAAGGGCGGACTAGTGTGGCCCTCTAGGGTTTCTCTTGGTCTATCTCACTAAGTCTCAAACGAACAAGTCCGTACCCAAACGGACAAGTCTGAACTTCTCCAGAGAGTTTTAGTCTGTCCAAAAATGGACAAGTACGAACTTCTTGAACTTAGCTCCAAATTCACTCAGATTCACTCCAGAGACGTTTGGTCCATCTCAAAACGGACTTGTCTGCCTGGCCGGACTAGTCCAACCTTGAGGCCCGGACTAGTCCGGCCTCCTAGGGTTTTTCTCATTTTTGGCTTCTCACTTAGGTGTTTCACTAAACAACCACTTTGAGCCCTCTAGAATGATCTCAATGCACACGATACATCCATCCTCTCACATGACACGGCTCATATAAGCTCAACACCATAGAAACCCAAATTTCTACGCTTGAGTCTTTGACGCCAGTTTTATCATTTTCCTTTTTGAGAGTTTTCATCAAATTTCAATCCTTGTACCTGTGCTTAAGATCACTTTAGCTCATTAGCCTCTTAATTGTCATCATCAATCATCCAAAACCCACGGGGATGCCTAGATGCACTTTCAATCTCCCTCTTTTTGGTGATTGATGATAACACATTAAGACTTCAACAACAAGGGTAATAATTTGTTTTCATAACATGTATTTGTATGAGTAACCCCCCCCCCTCAATGTATGCATCATGAGTAACAGAGGTTGAGAGAGTTCTCATACATATACACGTTATGGTGGGGTACCTAAGTGATGTGTTCATAAAGTGTGATAAGTCAACGATTATGCAAGATAGACATGTAAATGAGGCAACACATCACAAATTTAGGCATGATACAAGAATACATAGATTAAGTATTACAATACAATTTGAAATGAGAGTTTAAAACATAAGTCCTTCATAGATCAAATACTCTCTCACTAATAACTAGATAGAGACTCTCAAACTTTCCCACTCCATCTCTCTCCCTATATCTCTCCCCCTATATCTAAGTGCCCCATCCACTAATCGCCCCCCCCCCTTTGGCATCAAGACACCAAAAAGGAAAAGGATAGAGGAAGGACACTTAGGACTACTCATCATTGGAGTCGTCATCGTCATCACTGCCTTGGCGCCCGCTGTCGCTCTCCGTGGCCTCCGGGTCAACATGGGCATCATCATCATTAGTCGGGGCCGCAGTGGAAGTCCCATCTTCACCAAACTGAGCGAGCTCCTCGATAGTGAACTTTGGGAAAGAAGTGAGCTCACCATCACTCTCCTCGACAGGAGACATAGGAATGTCCAGCTTGTCGCACATCGCCTTGAGATACTTCTCATTGCGATGCTCCATCTGACATTGCTGAATTTCCGTCTTTTGGCTGGAGGAGAAAAGAGCTTTGAAGCATTTGAAGAATCCACTCCCGCATTGTGACGAAGGCGGATGTGGTGGTGGTGGAGATGGCACAAAGTGAGAGGAAGAAGCGGGAGGATCCGCATTCTTCCTCCTAGGAGCAGCTGAATCTGGAGGAGGGAGTCGAGGTTGAAGCCTCTGGTGAATGATGTCTTTCTTGAAAGTGAGTCCGGAGATCTTCTCGATCATGTACATGATGTACGGAGCGTATCACATTATTGGTTGGGGGTGTGCGAGATGTTGAAGATGTCATCAAAGATATAGTCCACCACATTGAAGCGGACATCTACATCAATGAGCACCATCAAGTGCCTTAGATTCCCTTTAATTATCCTCGTATCTCCATCCTTGGG
Organism: Tuctoria greenei; assembly: GCA_036927565.1. Lineage (NCBI taxonomy): Eukaryota > Viridiplantae > Streptophyta > Magnoliopsida > Poales > Poaceae > Tuctoria > Tuctoria greenei. The sequence goes on along the minus strand of JAYESD010000003.1, from coordinate 103,887,535 downwards.
GGCAATGGTATTCCTGAGGACCTGGTTAAGCACACTATAGAAAGGATTGATATTTCTGATGTGCCCAGCCTCAAACTGTGCATGACTTGGGTACATGTACTCTAGGGTGTCTTGATCAACTGGCTTCAGATTTGAAATGATAATCTCATTATCCAGTTGGTCCTCCAAGTCAAGCAACTAAGAAAACTCCCATTAGGTGGCGGAGTATTGCTCGCTATGAGTCATCCATGTAATCTGGCGATCCCCATCAGTGTGGAAGTAGATAGTAGAGTAGAATTGGGCAGTTACTTCCACATTCCAGTCATACTGGAAAGCCATAAACTTCTTCAAGCCATGCCTCTCGACAGCCTCAATCAAAACATTGAAGGCTTGATCCTTCTGAGCCATGTAATCCCAATCTATCCACTGAGCATCTGTGATAGGGGTCTGCTTGGTCATGTAGACCGTCCGGTAGTAATCACAGTGGAAGTCACACCAGAAACGGGGATTCACTATGCTCTTGTCTCACTGATAGACATTAATCTTCCTGAGCTTCCATGCATTCTCAGCCCCTTTGCCCTTGAAGATGTTAGCGTCGAAGGCAGCTGCACGGTTTGGGTTCCGTGCAGGAGAAGACATCCTCAAGGGGCCTATGGGTTGAGAGGCACCCTTCTTGACCTTGCTTGCAGCCTTCTTGGACACTATCACCCTCTTCTTGGGTGCAACATCGACTGGGGCCTTGCCTTTATCTTTCACCCAAAGTCACAAGCCGCTTCCTTTTCGGGGCTGCCTTGGCAGCTGCAGAATTGTGCTCTTCTCTCTGTGTCTTCTTTGCCCTTTGAGATGCAAAGTATGTAGCAACCATCTCTTGATCCTCTCATTGCTTTCGGCGATAGAGATCTTGCTTCTTCGCTTCGGTCTCAGAGTCGGAAGGTGGAAAATACTCGTTATCCAACATGGTTGCTGATAAAAGAAGCAAGAGAATGTGTATGAGTCAAAGGAAGTTAAGGGATAGAGGTAGAATTCACAAAACCAACCTAAGTTAGGGTTTTCGCTGTGTAACCCGGACTTGTCCGCCCAGGGGCCGGACTAGTCCGGTTCACACAGCAAGAACCCTAATCTAGAGAAATTTTGCGAAAACTACGAATCCTACCACAAAAATAGAGGTACATGATCACATTGATGTGCACAACAACATTTGTGGAGAGGTTTTTATCAGTAGACCCAAAAGAATTGAATTTTAAGGATTTTTGGGTTAGGTCAAGAATACCTCTTCAAATCGAGGAAATGTGGATGAAGACTCGGCCTCCGATGCTTGGGGAAAGGTTCCTAAGCACCTTAGGGCTTCAATCCATCGATTGGAATCAAGATTTGTTGGTGGGACTCGAAAATCGCCGTTTGGGAGGTAGTTTTCGAGCGTTTTTGGAGAGAGAGTGTTTGAATGGAAGTGGAGAGGTCGAGGGCTCCCTGGGGAGGTTAAGTCCCCAAGGGCTAGAGTAGTCCGGTAAGGGACCCGAACTTGTCCGACAATCGGACTGAGTCTGGACTATTCTGAGCCACCGGACTAGTCCGGTCCTAAGGCTGAAGACTCCTATATATTGAGTTTTCAGTGGAGATTTGATCCTTTTGGACTAGATTTCACAAAATATCTTTGTGAACATGGTCAATAAGCAATCAACAATCAAACTATGACCATGATTCACAAGGATTCAATAATTTCAAAATAATTTGTAGAAAAATTGAGGATGAGTTTTTCACAAGCATGTATGAATTCTGAATATAACAATCAGATGTGCAAGACTTAAGCCACATTTCGAGAATCTAGGATATTTAGCTCACTCCTAAGTTCACAAAATCTTTTCTCATCTAGGGGCTTGGTAAAGATATCATCCAATTGTTTTTCGGTTCTCACATGGAAAATTGCAATGTCTCCTTTGATGGAGTCATCTCTCAAGAAATGGTGGGGAATATCGATGTGCTTAGTTCTTGAGTGTTCAACAAGATTGTGGGATATTTTGATGGCACTCTCATTGTCACATAGGAGAGGGATATGACACAAGTTTATGCCATAGTACCTAAGAGTTTGTTGCATCCAAAGAAGTTGTGCACAACAACTTCCGGCGGCAACATACTCCGCTTCAGTTGTGGAAAGTGCAATGGAGTTTTGATTCTTTGAGGACCTAGACACTAGAGATCTACCAAGAAATTGGCAAGTTCCCGATGTACTCTTTCTATCAACTTTGCACCCTGCATAGTCCGCATCGGAATATCCAATGAGGTTAAACTTAGAGCATTTGGGGTACCAAAGTCCCAGGCTTGGTGTGTGAACCAAATATCTAAGAATTCTCTTAACGGCAGTCAAATGGAACACCTTAGGAGCGGCTTGAAATCTAGCACACATGCACACACTAAGCATGAAATCGTGCCTAGATGCAAATAAGTAAGGCAATGAGCCTATCATGTAACGATATACCTTTTGGTCCACACTTGGACCATCTTCATTGAGATTGAGATGCCCATTGGTTGCCATAGGAGTCTTGATGGGTTTGGCCTTGTCCATGTCAAACTTCTTGAGTATATCTTGTGTGTACTTGGTTTGACTAATGAATGTGCCTTCCTTGAGTTGCTTCACTTGAAAAACTAGAAAGAACTTCAGCTCCCCCATCATGGACATCTCAAATCTTTCCGTCATTATCTTAGAAAACTCATCACAAAAAGCTTTGTTAGTAGAACCAAATATAATGTCATCAACATATATTTGACAAACAAACAAATCATCATTGAAGTGCTTAGTGAATAAAGTATAGTCCGCCTTTCCAATTTTGAAACCATTTTGAGTTAGAGAGTCTCTAAGGCACTCATATCGAGCTCTAGGATCTTGTTTGAGTCCATAGAGAGCCTTACGCAATTTGTACACATGGTTTGGGAATTCTTCATCTTCAAATCTGGGGGGTTGCTCCACATACACCTCTTCCTTGATTGGACCATTGAGGAATGCATTCTTGACATCCATTTGATATAGCTTAAAATCATGGTGAGTACCAAAGGCAAGTAATATACGAATTGATTCAAGCCTAGCTATGGGAGAAAAGGTTTCTTTGAAATCCAAACCTTCAACTTGTGAATACCCTTTGGCCACAAGTCGTGCCTTGTTCCTTTTAACCACCCTGTGTTCATCTTGTTTTTTGCGAAACACCCATTTGGTTTCTACAACATTCGCATTAGACCTCTTCACAAGCTCCCATACTTGATTTCTTTCGAAGTTGTTGAGCTCTTCTTGCATGGCCATCACCCAATCGGGATCTCGTAGTGCTTCTTCAACCTTGTGGGGCTCCAAGGAAGAAACAAAAGAGTAATGTTCACAAAGTTTTGCAACACGAGATTGAGTAGTTACCCCCTTGGAGATGTCTCCAAGTATATTGTCAATGGGATGGTCCCGTTGGACGCTTTGATGCACTCTTGGGTGAGGCGCTTGAGGTCTTGATTCATCATCTTGGTCTTCCTCATCTTCATTGTCTCCCCATTGATTGATGCCTCCATTTTCATCTTCTTGGAGCACATCTTGGGGAACTTGATCTCGATCATTTGAGGAAGAGCTTGCTTGGTGTGTAGGATGGTCACTTTCATCTTGAGGTTGTTCTTGTGGTCGTATATCTCCAAGTGCCATCCTTCCTATCACCACTTGTGGAGCTTCTTCTTGATCTAGCACATGACGATCAACTTGCTCCACTTGGGAGCCATTAATCTCATCAAACACTACGTCACGTGCTACTTCAACAATTCTGGAGGATTTGTTAAAGACACGATAGGCGTAAGTGTTTGAGTCATAGCCAAGCAAGAAATCCTCATCGAACTTAGAAGCAAACTTCAAAGTCCTAGGCTTCTTGTTAAGAATGTAGCATTTGCTCCCAAAAACACGAAAGTAAGATAGGCTTGTTACCGGTTAGCAGCTCATACGATGTCTTCTTAAGTATACGGTGAAGATACAACCGATTTATGGCATGGCAAGCGATGTTGACCGCTTCCGCCCAAAACTGGTCCAATGTCTTGTACTCATCAAGCATGGTTCTTGACATGTCAATTAGAGTCCTATTCTTCCTCTCGGCCACCCCATTTTGTTGAGGGGAGTAGGGGTCGAGAACTCATGCTTGATGCCTTCTTCATCCAAAAATTCTTCAAGTTGAGTATTCTTGAATTCAGTGCCGTTGTCACTCCTTATGGTCTTGATACTCAAGGAGAACTCATTTTGAGCTCTCTTCTAGTATCTCTTGAGAACACCTTGAGTCTTGCTCTTGTCATGCAAAAAGAATACCCAAGTGAAACGTGAAAAGTCATCAACAAGACAAGACCATATTTGTTACCACCAATACTAATGTAGACGATTAGACCGAAGAGATCCATGTGTAGAAGCTCCAATGGTCTTGATGTTGTCATAATGTTCTTGGATGGATGTGGTGCTCCAACTTGCTTTCCGGCTTGGCATGCGCTACATGGCCTATCCTTTTCAAACACAAAATTATTTAAACCACAGATGTGCTCACCCTTAAGGAGTTTTTGCAAATTCCTCATCCCAACATGGGCTAGCCTCCTATGCCACAGCCATCCCATGTTAGTTTTTTCAATTAAGCATGTATCAAGTTGGGCTTTATCTGCAGAGAAATCCACAAGATAGAGCTTTCCCTTGAGTACACCCTTAAAGGCAATTGAGCCATTGCTTCTCCTTGTGACAGTCACACCCTCATTAGTGAATAAAAAATTATAACCTTTGTCACATAGTTGTGATATGGACAAGAGGTTATAATCAAGTTAATCAACATGTAAAACATTTGAAAGAGTGTGATTAGGGGATATAGCAATTTTACTGGTGCCAAGGATTTTTCCTTTGCTATTGTCCCCAAAATAGATTCCTTCACTTGGATCTTCATTTAGCTCATACTCCACAAACATCTTCCTCTCTCTGGTCATATGATTTGTGCATCCACTATCAAGAACCCACTTGGTTCCACCGGAGGAGTATGCCTACAAGAAAGATTTAAGTCTTGGCTTTAGGTACCCAAACGGTGTTGGGTCCTTTGATGTTAGTCAAGAGGCACTTAGGCAGCCACACACAAGGTTTAGGACTCTTGCGGTGTGGCCCAACATACCTAGCATAGGCCTTTCCAAACTTGTTCCTCAATAAAACATATGAAGCATCAAAATCATGGAACAACGGATGAGGTTCTTTCTTAGGCATTTTCGGAGATGTTGCAACATTCTTTCCCTTATTGTTGTATGAGCCTTCTTTGACAAAAACAATTAAGTCTTTTCCATTCTTGGGAGTTTTGGCATTTTGCATCATCTCCCTAGAATAACCAAGACCATCCTTTACAAGGGGATGTCTTGTGTTGGTATATGCACTACATGCATATGTCACCTTCTCCTTGTCAAACATGCCACCCTTGGGTGCTTGATTGGTTTGTGCCAACTTAAGCTCATGTTTAAGCTCTATGATTAAGTTTGAGCATTTACAAGGTTGAGATGCTTTGGATTTAATATTTGTGGAAGGTGAGCTTGTAGGGGAAGAAGGTGCATTGACCTTGAGAGACTTCACTTGCGTCTCAAGGATCTTGTTAGCTTATGTCAAACTAACAAGTTCATCCTTGAGCACAATTGTAGTGTTCTCAAGGTTTTAGCAAGTTTCCTTGCTCAAAGCGAGTTCGCGCTCAAGTGCCTTGCTTCTTTCTCTTTCAAGCTCCAAGAGCTCCTCAACCTCTTGACACATCTCCTTTTGTTGTATGAGCATGTCCTCTTGACGGTTGATGAGTTCTTCCTTCTCAAATATTTCTTCCGTTAACAATCTCAATCTTTTCAAAGTGCTTTTACTCATGTCTTTCAGCATATGTTCATTTTCATTACTACTATCAAAATCATCATGAGAAGAAATTGAAGAAGAGGATTTAGATTTAACCTTCTTTCTTCCCTCCTTGGCCATGAGACAAGTTGCCTTTGAAGTTTCCAAGTTTGGGAAGAGCTTGTTCTCCGTTGTTGTCTTCTTCATAGCAATGGTTGCTATCTTCTCATCTTCATCGGAGGAGGATTCCTCATTTAAATCCCACTCCTTTCCGAGGTGGGCATGTCCGGATTGCTTCCTCTTCTTGAAATACTTCTTTTCCTTGGACTTGCCCTCCTTCTTCTTCTTGTTTTCTTCATGTGGACAATTCACAATGAAGTGGCCATACTCTTTGCAATTGTAGCAAGCCCTCTTTGATCTTGTCTTGGTCTTGTCTTTGCTTTTTCTTTCACTTTGGTAGCCCCCCTCCTTCTAAACATTCTCTTAAAGTTGTTGATGAAGAGAGCTTCTTCCTCATTGGTGTCGGGACTCTCTTCATCACTCTCTTCCTTTTCTTGTGATCTTGAGGACGTTGCCTTGAATGCAACATCCCTTTTCTTGGAGGAGCAAAGCTTTTGTAGATCATTGTAAAACATGGCTCCTTGCTCCATCATCTCATGGTTGATGATCCTCCCTAGCACTTCTTCGGGATTCATCTTGTGAAAGCCCGGGCTTTCACTAATTAGTGAGCAAAGAGTGACATTTCGAGGCATGAATGCTCGAATCATACTATTTACCACCTCGTGGTCGGTCCACCGGATGCTTCCATATGACTGACTCTTGTTGATGAGAGTCTTGAGGCGGTCATACATATCTTGGGGAGACGCACCCTCCATGATGGTGAATCTCCCACGTTCTCCTTCGATCATCTCGATCTTTGCCTCCCTAATGACGCGGTTGCCTTCGTGCGCCGTCTTGACGGTATCCCATATCTCCTTGGCAACCTCCAACCCTTCAATGCGATTGAACTCCTCTCTAGTCAATGAGGATGTAATCACTCCAACGGCTTGAGCATTGCGATGGAGGAGAACGGCTTGTTCTGGAGTGATGTCTTCCTCATTCTTCGGAAGATGAACACATGTAATAATTTAAGGAAATGAGGTACATCTTCATATTATGCTTCCACATAGAGTAATAATTTCCATCAAATTGAGGAGGTTTGCCAATGGGAGTTGATAAATAATGATTGCTCGCGGTTAGTTGCTCATAATTATAAGGATACCGAGAGTAGTCTTGTGAACTAGTCCCATTGTCGACGTTGGTTGCGGCAATCGGGTTGATCTCCTTCTTGGGCACGTTGAGCTTCTAATGAAGCCGTGCCTTGAGCATCCGAACTTTTTCGCCGTCGCTTGGGTCGTGTTGAAGAACATCGACGTTCTTCGTGTTGGTGTCATCAACGACCACCGAAACTTCGTTGTCACCCCTTCCGGCCATTTCTTCTCCGAGTTGTTAGACTCTTTTGGAGAAGCCGGCTCTGATACTAATTGAAAGTCACCTAGATGGGGTGTGAATAGGCAATAATACCTGAAATCACTTAATCAAACAAGATTAAATTCCTATGGTCGGACTAGTCTGCACAGGGCCGAACTAGTCCGCTCAGCACAGGGTGAAAACCCTAAAAACCTTGGTTTCTACAAGTTGTTTACGGAATTGAAGTTCAGCGAAGAAATAAGCAATGTGTGGTAAACTAGTAAAGCTCAGATTGTGAAGTTTAAACACTTAGATTGCAAGTTTACAATAATGATCAAAGTGAAGAGCAATAAGAGCAATATGAACCCTAATAGCAATACTAGTGATCACAAAAAGTGAAAAACAAGTAAAACGAGATTTATCTCGTGGTTCAGCTCCACGAAGAAGCCTACATCCACGTTGAGAAGTCCACACAAGGATCGGGTCTCACTTGACCCTTCTCTCACCAAGCCACCACGATGGTCGGCTTGGTTTCCACTATATTAATGGGCAATCACAAAGTTTGATGGGGATACTCACAACTTGAGGCCCCCACAAATCAAAACAATGAGGAGCACACGACGCTCAACTCACACAAGCCACAAAACACAACACAATGTGCAAGAGATCAAACCGAGAGCCAAAGCGCGATGATCTTCCTTTACTCTCCTCCCTAAACCCTAATCTCTTCAAGATTTGCTCTTAAGGGGTTAGTAGGACGAGTAGAAGGCTTTGGAAGGCTCTAGAATGCTTGTGGCGGTGCTAGGGTTCAAGACTTGTTCAAATGAGCCCGGGGGTCCCCTTTTTATAGGGGCCCCGAGCCCCTTCTGCTGACCTGAGCAGAAGGGCGGACTAGTCCGACCCTATGGGACCACTGACCTCTGATCAGGTCCCGACAACCGCCACACCGCGCGACGATCATCATGCTACCCGCCAAATTTCCAAATTCAAACGGTCACTAGACAACGGAATAGTCCGGACAGACTAGTCCGAAGTGGATAGAACTGTTTGGTCCATCCCAAAACAGACTCTTCTAGGTTGGCCCGGACTAGTCCGGCCACTGGGGCGAACTAGTCTGGCCCTCTAGGGTTTCTCTCGGTCTATCTCACTAAGTCTCAAATGGACAAGTCTGTACCCAAACGTACAAGTCCGAACTTCTCCAGAGAGCTTTAGTCCGTCCAAAAAGGGACAAGTTCGGACTTTTCAGACTTAGCTCCAAATTCACTCAGATTCACTCCAGAGACGTTTGGTCCATCTCAAAACGGACTTGTCTGCCTGGTCGGTCTAGTCCGGCCTCCTAGGGTTTTTTTTTCATTTTTGGATTCTCACTTAGGTGTTTCACTAAACCACCACTTTGAGCCCTCTAGAATGATCTCAACGCACATGATACATCCACCCTCTCACATGACACGACTCATATAAGCTCAACACCATAGAAACCCTAATTTCTACACTTGAGTCTTTGACGCCCGTTTTATCCTTTTCCTTTTTGAGGGTTTTCATCACATTTCAATCCGTTTACCTGTGCTTAAGATCACTTTAGCTCATTAACCTCTTAATTGTTGTCATCAATCATCCAAAAACCAAGGGGATGCCTAGATGCACTTTCAACCCGCAACCTACTTTCTTACTTTGTCCGAACAAGTTACGTGCCGCTGGAGGATCACTAACAACAACAAATAAAATGGCTTTGAGGCTAAAGTACTCATGCTTGTGGTCACCCAAACCTACAGTCTGTTCTTGTACCACAATTGCTTCAAATCTTCAACCAAAGGCCTGAAATAAGTGTCGATGTCATCTCCAGGTTGTTGTGGCCCCGATATCAGTCCTGACATCATAATATATTTCTGTTTGTTGCACAACCAAGGAGGAAGGTTAAAAATTGTTAGCAAAATTGGCCATGTGCTTTGTGTGCTACTGTTCAAAAAAGGATTCATGCCATAGGTGCTCATTGTGAATATTCCTAGGATCAATGGCAAATTCAGGATTTTGTGAATCAATGTTTCGCCTCTGTGTGGCATCAGCTGAATGTCTTATCATTCCAGCATCCTGCTTATGCTTCTCTTTGTTCCATCGCAACAATCCTGACTACTTCTTGTTTGCAAACTAGAACTTCAAACGAGGAATGATAGGAAAGTACCAAAACACTTTTTTAGGCCCTCTTTTTATTCTATTGTAGTTCTCGTCATCACCATCGTCTTTCCTACAATTGAATCGGTCCACTCCATAAATAGGGCATTTCTTGAGGTTTTCGTACTCAGGTCCATAATATAAAATGCAATCATTCTTGCACGCGTGGATTTTCTCCACCTCCAAACCCAGTGGATATATTTTTTTTTCCTCATAAACTATCATAGGGACTGTGTTGCCTTGGCGTAACATGTCCTTAAGGAGCGTCAACAATTCCTTAAAACTACAATAACTCCATCCGTTGCTCGCCTTCAACTAGAAAAGTTTTACCATCGCAAACAGTCTGGTGTACTTAACCGCACACACATGATACAATGGCTTCTTCAAGTCTTCGATCATCTTCTTGTAATTTGCAACTTCACCATTACTGTACTGATCATCGTCGCCATGTCTCTCGACATTGCGTACCATCTCCTCTATTTTATGCACCTGAAACTCAATGTCATCATCGGTGAGCCCTGATATATCTGGTTCGTTCACATCCTCGTCATGATCTTCTTCGACACTGGTAGAGACCTCCCTCTCCAGATATGAATCTCTCATCTCTGCTTCATTAAGCCCCTCCTCCCCATGTTTGTTCCAACATCGATAATCCACCATGAATCCATGTGTGATCAAATGTGACCTCAACACTTCATCTGTGTGATATCTCTTCTCATTCTTGCTGTGTTTGCAATGACAACAAATAGTCTCTCTAATGTTGTCCAACATGTCTTTCTTCACGAAATCGATAAATGCATCTACCCCTTGGATATGTTCATTGCAAAGGTGAGGCCCATACATCCAACTTCAATTCAACGACATCGTACAGAAAAGAAAAGCTAAATCAAAGAAATTTGAAGCCATTGATAGTCAAGATCTAAAGGGATAAAAATAGTACGAAACAGGAGGGGAGGAGATGACTAACCCTAAGTTTTAAGATCCACTGATAATCACCGCATGACTTTTAGAAGGGCACCTCCAAAGAGGGAAAGAACAGGGCAAGAACAGGGCAGACCTGGTAGCCACTTGTTCTGCATACCTCGGAGTTTGTAAAAGGGCAACAGAAAATCGATACGAACCGATTTAACGAACGTCTCTCTATAGAGGGAATGGGAGACGAGCCCGCTTCCATAACAAAAGGAGACGCGCCGGCTTCGATTATGAAAGGAGACATACTCAAAGGAAAGTTTTCCTCCGTTATGAAACAAATATGAGTCGCGCTCAATTAAAGCGTGTCTCCCATTTGTGAGAGAGGAGGGCACATCTCGGATACCTACTTAACTGAGACGAGCTGTATAGAAACGTGTGTCCTTGTACGTTCAACCAAGCCATGTCAGATCCTCACTGGAGTGGGCTCGTCTCGCTTAACCTTATCAGAGACGACCACTTTTGAGTAGGTCGCCCATCTTTGACACCTGTTTGAATTTCTTATGTAGTTCTCTGTTACTCCATTTCTGTCTCACCTCTCTCTCTCTCAACCTATGTCCGTCTCTCTTAATCCATCTCTATCTCACTCTCTCTCCCACCCTATGTTCTTCCTCCTCTCCCTATGTGAAATACTGAAACAAATGCGACAATATTAAAGATAGAGTTTATTACCTGCGCCAGGGGCACCTGTGCTGGGGGTGTCTATGCCGAGATCACCTGCGGCAGCGGAAATAGAGGAATCTCATCTGCTGACCGCTCTATCGAGCAAAAGTCCGCCATTGCAAAATATTAGAAGTTATGTGTTACTGAAATGCTATGAAATTAAACTATTGTAGTTTAAATTACTTACCGCCACCATTGCTTGAATATGGGCCATGTATAAGCTCGTGACCTCATGGAAGATCCTCGACCTCTCCTCCTCCTCCCTCGCCCTCTCCTGCTCTGCCCTCGACCTCTCCTGCTCCGCCCTCGACCTCTCTAGCTTCGCATGGGTCTGCGTCAGTGTCTCTTTCAAGACAATGAGCTCCAACTAGGTCTGCAAGAGATGACCACTCGACGGCCCAACAGACGAGGTCTGCATCGATGAAGCACCTCTCAGAGGTTGCGCCGACCTCGAGTCGACAACTCCATCAAAAATGGGAAACCTGCAAAAGAATGAAAAAGACTAAGTAGAAGAAGATAGAATGAAAAATAAATGAAACAAATGACCAAATCACCGTCCATGGGCCTTCCTGCCTCCGCTCTCGAACACGGCTTGGGGGTTGATCGACGTGTTTTCCCAATCATAATCTTCGCCTTGTATCTTTGCGACCTCCTGCACGTACTTTTACTGAATAACAAAGAAATCTTGTAAGTGTGTTAATAATAGTATTAGTTATAGTGAAATTAATGAATTTGAACTTACCAGTCGATCGGCCGCGACATGACTACACTGTCCTGGTTGAGAAGGATCACTTCCCTTGTGACCTCTCTTCCAATCCTGGGTCAGGGTCGGCTCCTGACCGGTCTCTCGCTCCTGTATAGCCGTGTTAGTGAGACAAATATATTATGAAAACATAAATAAACTAAAAATGTACTTACCATGCGTTTAGCCAAACCCAAGTATCCGTCGCTGCCGTAGTTATGCTTGCCCTCAGACTCCAGGCGGCACTGTCTTGCCTTTATGGACTTAGCAAAGCATCGGTAGCCCAGTGCCGACAGAGAGCTACATACGCCTCGAGTGATCCTGTAATCAAGAAATACTAAACTGCACATATTTCATATTTCATCAATGCAGTTAACATACGTAAATATTTAACAATTAAAACTTACCTCCGTGTACTACTCCTCTGTCAAGTACGCGTCGGAGTCCTTCCTAAATAGACCCCTTTCTTGCTGCTACTCCCGGGGGTGCAGCTTGTGGTACGCGTTGACGGCCTGGATCCGGGCGTTCGACAATACCGCCGTCGCGAGCCTCCAAGCATTGTAGTGGAACATGCATCTCACGTGCTCCTCCTACCCGGTGCCTCTACCTGGTACATCAATTGTAAGCAAACAAACATTTAAGTGATATGCATTAACAAGTTAAACGAGTTGACAAAAATTAAACAGTTAAACTTACCATAAAATCATTCCACACGACTCCTTGAAGGGTGTTGTGGACCTCGTGAGAGACACGAGCGTAGTCATCACAGAACAGGGCATGGAAAACGTCGATGACACCGGGGTAGTGTAACTTAACTATAGCCCCCAGGACACCGTTAACCTGTCTGTGGTGTTTCTCGACCCTCGTGAATGAAAAGTCATACCAATATCTGAAAAATATGTTAACTCATTAAGTAACAGAAGACATCATCAAATATTTAATATACTATATACGGGTTTTACCTGTCTCTGACAGGATGAATAGTGATCCGCTGAGCAAGAGCCACAGGAGGAGCTGCAAAGTGGGTCCTCCTCGTCCTTCGCATCTGCGGTGCCACCACATCCTGTGACCGGAAGGCTGGTAACCCTCGGAGCCCGAAGGTAGGCTAGCCGGCTCCTGTGGCTGCCCACTAGCCCCTGACTCGGAATCAGATGACTCTGAGTCAGACTGCAAAAATAAAAAGATTGATAAGGAATAATTATTTATAAGTGCAATTTAATATAACGTGATTGTCAATTAAAATTTACCTCTGTGCGCTATAAGCACAAGTCACCCGACTGGACCCGAGCCGCAAACTCTGGAACGTGTGCCAAGAGCTGAGAACGTCTCGTCCCAGCTGACGAGGTACCTGAGAAAGGGTCTCGTGCCGGCACAAACCTTCTCACTGCCTTCCTCTTCCCCTTCCCCTTCGACGACATCCTGTTGTAAGGAATAATTGATTAATATGCTAAGGTAATATACAAAATTCATGTTATGTTAGTGAAGAAAACTTTACTACATAAATTTCAAAATTCATCAAGGTCACGATCATGCATCCTATTCCTTAAACCAGCCCATCGATCTTCTTCTTCTTCCATGACCGTCTTGATTGCATTTCGTTTTCGTTTCTGCATAGCAGCAGACTCGACTAAGTCATCGATATCTTCAGTTTCCGTTTCCGTGCCCATCTCAATATCTTGAGCGTCTCCAACTAAGTCATCGAGTCCTACACCAGGCCCAACTAAGAACGAGTTTGGCAACTCTTCCTCTTGTCAGACCTCATCAACCTCAGCTTCCTCATGGTAATCATCATCCGTTGGAGCGTATAACCGCTCACAAGGATTCACCTTATGTAGCACCAACCAAACTTTGAGTTTATTGCATGGATAAGGTAAATAGTACACTTGCTCCACATGGTGTGGAAGAACTAATGCATCGAATCCTTTCAACTGTTCCTTGTGTTTTACTTTGACCATGCTAAATTGGTTTAGTCGAATTCCACGATTGGAATCAAACCATCTACAGTCAAACAATACGACTCGAATTTCCTTGTTTCCGACAAAAGCAAATTCAATGATTTTTTTAATAATCCCATAGTAATGAGTTTCATGTTCTTGAGAATCAACTGCCCTCATCACAACTCCGGTATTACATGTTGTCACCAAAGCACGAAGAGATACAAATTGAGCTGTACAGAATCAAAAGCCGTTGGCATCATATTGACCATAACTTCTAATTTTAACCACTCCATAGAATATTTGTCGGAAATCTTCATGGACGTGGGCATATTTATTGCATCGTCCAAGATATGAAGTTACTAGAAAACTTTGTAAATATTCATAAGTTATAAGAAAACTTTGTTAATACTGATAAGTCAACGAGAAAAAGTTACATGATCTCGAAACCAGGAAAGAAAATTAGGTCCTTTGTTTATTCCTTCCCGTCGCATCCCTTCTATTTGTTTGCTCATAGGTTGATGTCTATGTATCCAATTTTGCTTGTCGAACTCACTATACGAAAAGAGAACCTTTTAGAATATATGTGTTGAAAATATGCTGATCAGCATAAATGTAAGACAAACACATAGTCGAAATATTTCTCTATCTCATCCATATTAGCATACATGTAGAAGAAAGCGACACTCCTTTCTTTTTCGCTAACATCCTAGGAAGTGTAACTACCAACAGTGGTGCCTCTTGTTGCAAAAATGGAGAGACAACTACAAGTAGGTTGCTCATCCATATTGTACCGCATTGCTGAAGTACTGACATTGTGTTCTCCTGCAAAGTAAAGACTTGAGAAGTATCCTACTTCCTTTAGATTAAAAGCTTCGGCGATGCACCCTTCAAACCTTGCCTTGTTACCAACCATTAGTTTTAGATATCTTAGTGCTCTTTCAATATTATACACCCACCTATATTGCATGGGATCGCCAACTTTCGCTTCAAATGGAAGATGGATTAGTAGATGTTGCATTGGACTGAAGAACCCTGGAGGAAAATTTTTCCATCTTACACAATAGTACCGGAATCTCCTCTCCAACTTACTCATCATCTCTGTCGTGATTTCTTTAGCACAAAGTTATCTATAGAAGTGGCTAGGCTCAGGTAACACCTTCCACACTGCATCGTCAAAGTAGCCTCAAAACATAATAGGCAGAAGTCTTTCCATGATTATGTGATAATCATGACTCTTCAACCCAATGAGCTTTCCCGTTTTTAGATTCACGGCTCGTCTCAAACTAGTTGCATTTTTCACATTCACGGCTCGTCTCAGACTAGCTGCATAACCATTTGTGAATTTCAAACTTTGCGACCATTCGAGAATTTCTTTATTTTCTTAAGGTCGAAAATAGAACGAAGCGTGTGGTTTATCACCATTTTCGGGGAGCTCAAGAGTTGGACGGTTACAAAGCTCAGCGAGATCCTTTCGAGCCTTTAAATTGTCTTTCGTTTTTGGGACACCCGGTTCCGAAAATGAACCAAGTGAACGCATATGTGTGCCCAGGACGTTCAACACACATACACAAGTGCAATCACAAATGGATATACAGAAAATTACCACAGAACAAGATTAATTAAGTACTTTTATTACACAAACCAGGTTATCCTTGAATACAAGCTCTAATGAATATTAATTACAAGTTTCAACTAATGCATTAGAATTAAACTAATTAAGCAAAATAAGCAAAGGGATAGCGCAGCTCCAACACTCCACAGGCAAAGCTGACGGAAGACACGGCATAGAACTCCGCATTATCACCATTCAACTCTAAATCCTGACCAGCAACTGTTGGTGGGGGAATTGCAAGAGTGAGTACACGTCGTACTCAGCAAGTGTGGAAAGTATGACATGTAGCTGATTCAAATGACGAATATAATAATGGCTAAGTGCTGAAAAGTACATTAAAACATTTGAAAAGCAATATATTATATGTATGTGAAGTAAACCCATCATAAGCCATGTAATCATCATAATACCAGTCCATATTCATTACCATCGTCTATATTCCAGATTTCTTATTACCAATAACCATAATCAATATCGGAATTTAATTCATAACCATCCATAACCATAGCCATCTTATCAACCATATCCAAATCCTAATTTCCCTCTAATCATGGAAGTTGTCCTAGTGCTCATAACCGGGAGCACGACTATCATGATAGTTTTATTAGACTCTGCAGAGTTTGTACCGCTTTACCCACGTGTTTGTAATTTCATCAACTTTCGGCGACTAAGAACCTCTCTTATGCCATGACCCGTCGGTCACATTACACACTTCCGTTGGTGTGTGGCCAAGAGATCACAAAATAGCCTTTACAAAGGATTACTAGCCTATTTAGACCCCACTGAGGTTTCACCATTGGTGATGTCTCCTACAGAGCACATCTTCAACCAAGGGCCCCCTCTTGAGCCAGTCGGATCCCAGGGTAGTCCCACCAACCATCAACAAACCCAATTCGACAACCCCTTCCTCGAGCATCCTTAATGGACCAAATAGCACTGGTAAAGCCCTAATTAATCAGCTACACCGCACCCATACTTGGCCTCGTGGTGGCACTGTAGTCCTGGCTTATTCTCGCATGAACCGGTCCTTAGATCTAAACAAGCAAACCACCATAACATCCAACCCATCCACATACCAGTCTTGCTTAGATCACCCATTACCATATCATATTAACCAGTTTATATTAATCATAATCTCATAAATATATAATTAAATAGTATAGTTGTTTTCCCATCCCAATTAATTAAGCGAAGTAAAAGGGTAAAAAGCCCATCCCGACTCTCTACCATGAATTCCAGGTGACAAGGGTGGTTAAACAAAGCTAGTAAACTTCCTATCATAGGATTCCCATCAAAATTGACACGGGCATGCAATTTTGCAAACAAAACATTTATTTTAAGAATAGGATCAATATGCTTCAAGAACACTTGCCTTGCTCTTGGGATTGGTTCGGGTCAAAGCCTTCAAACTCTTGGTGCTGGAGATCCTCCGCGACACTCTCTAGCGCAAATCCGTCTAATCCGCACAATAAACATACAAGACAAGAAACACAATAAAAAAAGTGCACAATTATTACTTAATATGACATGACATGCATAATCAATGCAAATGCAAGGTGGAACTTTTTAATGAGTTGCTTTTAATGATCAAAACTAGTTCTAATAAATTTTAACAAGTTTATACAAGTTTGGATTTGATTCGATCTAATTTAGAATTAATTCAACAAGACTTAACCAGGAAATCGGACTAGTCCGCTAGGGACCGGACAAGTCTGCACTGCGCGAGAACAGCAGATTAGGGTTTTCTAGATCGACGTGAATTTGGAGATTTGGGGTTGAATTCACGTAAGGAAAAGATAATAGAAGGTATACCAGGTGTTTAGAACTCCAATGAATCAAGGATCTTGGAGATAACACTTGGATCTTGACGATCTTGGGTTGATGAAGAACTTGATGATGAATTGTTGATGAAAAACGCGAAGTTGATGGAGATCTTGATCCTATTTCATTTCCTCCTCTTCTTCTTCTTGCTCTAGATCTCCTTCTCCCTCCTTGGTGGCGGCTAATCACGAGCTAGTGTTTGGGTGAGGTGAAAATGTGGCAAATAGATGTCAAGCCAAGGGGTGGGGTTGTTTATATAGAGGTGGAGGCTAGGGTTAGATGGATTTCGAGTTTGAGATGAGTAGGGGCCGATTTGGAGTCCCTCTTGGGCCCTAAAAGAGTTAGGCACAACGTCCCTATGCCCACTTAATGTAAAACCCAAGAAACAAGTCGTTAAACAAAAGATCAACTCGGAGTCACGATTTATCGGACAAGTCCAATAAGGGCCAGACTAATCCGAAGTTGGACAGAGAGAAATCGGACAAGTTCGGAGTGGACATCGGACAAGTCCGAACTTTTCCAAAGGAGAAAAACTGACAAGTCTCGCAAAAAATCGGACAAGTCCAACTTTTGTCAGAGGGAAAAACGGACAAGTCTGCTGGAAGACCGGACTAGTCCAGACAAGTCCAGGGACTTAGCAAAAATTTCAAGGAATCGGAACACCAGACTAGTACGCATAGGACCGAACAAGTCTAAAGGTGTCCAGAGGGAAAAACAGACTAATGCGCAGAAAAACGGACAAGTCCGTTTGAAGTTAGAGAGAAATCAGACTAGTCCGCACTCTCTAGAATTCTTCAGTGCAGTTTTGCTATCAACTCATTTTAAACTTATTCCTTTTTATGTGGATTAATGTTAGACATGTATTAGAATGTATGCAATGCATGATGGATGAAAATGAGGGTGTTACAAACCTACCCCCTTAAAACGAATCTCGCCCTCTAGATTAGACACGGAAGAGAAAAGATAGGGAAATTCCTTTTTGAGATCATCCTCCAGGGCCCATGTTGCCTCTGATTCTGTATGATGCTTCCATTGAATTTTACACCATCTGATGACCTTGTTTCTTGTGACTCTTTCCTTGGTCTCCAAGATTTCTACCGGTTGCTCGGCATAAGTCAAACCTTCCTCTAGTTCCAATTCTTCCATTGACACTTGTTCTTTCGGTACTCTCAAGCACTTCTTGAGCTGGGAAACATGAAACACATCATTAACATCTGAAAGATGAGCTGACATCTCCAACTTATATGCTACTTCTCCTCTTTTGTCCAAAATCTTGAATGGCCCAATGTATCGAGGTGCTAGCTTGCCTTTTATGTTAAACCTCGTATGACCTCTCATTGGTGACACTTTGAGGTAAACAAAGTCTCCCGCTGCAAAGGCTAGTTTGCTTCTCCTATTGTCCGCATAGCCTTTTTTCCTTGATTGTGCGGCCCTCAAGTTTTTGCGAATAGTCTGAACTTGTTTTTCAGCTTCTAGCAACACATACAGACCAGATACTCTAGTTTCTTTTGTATCATTCCAGAATAAAGGTGTCCTACACTTCCTTCCATATAGTGCTTCATAAGGCGACATCTTTAAACTTGCTTGGTAACTATTGTTGTATGAGAATTCCGCATATGGCAAGCTCTTGTCCCAACTTTTCCCATGCTTCAAAGCACAAGCTCTTAATATGTCCTCCAAAATATGATTAGTTCCCTCAGTGTGTCCATCCGTTTGAGGGTGATATGTTGAGTTAAAATTTACCATTGTTCCCAATGCTTCGTGCAATTTCTGCCAAAATCTAAAGGTAAATCGAGAATCTCTATCCAAAACTATTTTCTTTGGAACTCCATGTAGACACACAATATGCTCCATGTATATTTTGGCCAAATGTGCTGCTGTATACTTGGTCTTCACAGGAATGAAATGAGCCGACTTGATCAACTGATCCGCAATTACCCAAATTGAGTCATAACCGGACTGAGTACGCGGCAATCCAACTATAAAGTCCATACCGATCTCTTCCCACTTCCATTCCGGAATCTTCAATGGTTGCAATAATCCAGCTGGCCTTTGATGTTCCACCTTGACTCGTTGGCACACATCACATAGGGCTACGTATTCAGCTATGTCCTTCTTCATGCTAGCCCACCAATAACATGTCTTCAAGTCCTTGTACATCTTCGTACAACCAGGATGGATTGAGTATGGCGATTCATGTGCCTCCTTTAGTATCATTTCTAAAATATGCTTTACATTGGGCACGCCAATCCTTTTTCTAAGCCATAGAGTACCATGTTCATCCTCATGAAATCTGAATTCTCTCCCCTCTTGGGTCCTTCCCTTGATCTCCTGAATTTCCTCATCCTTTATTTGACCCTCTCGAATTTCTTGCTCCAAGGTCGGATTTAACTCCATCATCCCCATCGCATTCAAAAATCCAAGGTTCAACTGTTCAAACTCCTTACATAACTCAGATGATAATTCTCGAACCGTGAGTTGGTGACTTACTCCTTTCTGACTTAAAGCATCAGCCACTACATTGGCCTTTCTAGGGTGATAATTGATTTCCAAATCATAATCCTTGATGAGCTCCAACCATCTCTGTTTCCTCAAATTCAGATCCGTTTGTGTGAAAATATACTTAAGACTCTTGTGATCCGTATAAATCTCACACCTATGATCAAG
This sequence comes from Tuctoria greenei, assembly GCA_036927565.1. NCBI lineage: Eukaryota > Viridiplantae > Streptophyta > Magnoliopsida > Poales > Poaceae > Tuctoria > Tuctoria greenei. Next base: position 103,867,697 of record JAYESD010000003.1, on the reverse strand, counting down.
GATGTAGTGTCTCTAAATTTTCAATGCGTGAACCATGACTGCGAGTTCCAAATCATGGGTTGGATAATTCTGCTCATGTTTCTTCAATTGTCTCGATGCGTAGGCAACCACTTGACCTTCTTGCATCAATACACATCCAAGTCCTTGTCTTGATGCATCCCAGTATATGTCGAAACTTTTACTCACATCCGGCAAAACCAAAACTGGGGATGTAGTTAACCTCTTCTTTAGCTCCTCAAAACTGTTTTGACAAGCTTCAATCCATCGGAAATCCTTTCCCTTCATTAGAAATTCCGTCATTGGTTTGGCTATCTTGGAAAAGTCCTTGATGAACCGACGGAAATATCTAGCCATTCTAAGAAAATTCATTATTTCCTTTACGTTTTGCGAGGGTTCCCATTTCAACACATCCCTCACTTTTCCGGGGTCAACCGATACTCCTCCCCCCGAGATGATGTGACCCAAAAATGACACCTCTTTCAACCAAAATTGGCACTTGCTGAACTTGGCGTACAATTGATGCTCCCTCAATTTATGCAATGTAAGCCTCAAGTGTTCCTCATGTTCCTTCTCATCCTTCTAGTAGATCATAATGTCATCAATGAACACCACTATAAACTTATCCAAGTACTCCATGAAGACCTTATTCATGAGGTACATAAAGTAGGCAAGCGCATTGGTCAATCCCAAGGACATCACGGTGTACTCATAAGATCCATACTGTGTCCTAAAAGCGGTCCTGGGTATGTCTGACGGTCTAATCTTCATTTGAAAATAGCCTGACCTCAAATCGATCTTGGAGAAAACACAAGCACCCTTCATTTGATCAAACACGTCTTCTATACGTGCCAAGGTGTACTTGTTCGTCATGGTCACCTCATTGAGAGCTCGGTAATCCACGCACATCCTTTGCGATCCATCCTTCTTGTCCACGAAAAGAACAGGCACTCCCCAAGGTGAAGAACTTGGGTGAATAAAAACCTTCTCTAGTTACTCTTGAATCTGCTTCTTGAGCTCCGCTAATTTCTTAGGAGGCATCCTATATGGCCTCTTAGCTATAGGTGCAGTTTCAGGTTTAAATCAAACTTAATATATCAATCAGGCGGCATACCTGGAAACTCATCCGGAAACACATCCCAAAATTCATGCACCACCGGAATCTCCTCAATTGTGCCACCGTCCATATGATTCAGTTCCAATTGCTTCCGTGCGTGTTGAGATGCTTCACATTCTACGGTGATCCCTTCCTCATTAGTCAACTTCACCGTCTTCGTGGCATACTCAATAACTCCATTGTGCTTCCTCAACCAGTCCATGCCGAGTATAATGTCCAATCCTTGGGAATCCAAGAGAATGAGATTGGCAAAGAAGTCTACCCCCCTTATTCTAAGGCTTACTTTTGGACATACTATATTTGTCCTCATCTCTCCTCTAGGAGACTTAACCAATAGAGTAAATATCATATGAGAGATAGGCAAACTATACTTGACAACAAATTTCAATGCAATGAATGAAGCGATGCTCCGGAATCAAATAACATAGTCGCCGGGTTGGAGTTTGCGAGAAACATACCAATCACCACGTCACCCGCTTGTTGCGAATCCTCCGTAAAGACATGGTTCACATTACCACAAGCAAAATACTGCTGTCCACGGTTCCCTTGCGGCTGCCCTCCATTGAGTCTTGGGTTTTGCCTCGGCGCATTGCTTCTTTGATCAAGGCCTAACTTAGGACACTGATGTGCAAGTGTCCAGCTTCTCCACATGTATAGCACTTTTTAACTCCACCAGAATTATTGGGATGAGCTTGATTCTGAACATTGGCACTAGGAAAATTAGCACAAGGTGCATAAGGCATTGGAGGCCTAGGTGCTTGCATGACAGGGCGCTACTGCACAAACTGAGTTGGGCGCGGTGCATAACCAGGGCGATGAGTAGGCGCAGAGGAGCTATAATATGGTGCATTTGGTGGTGCAAAGCGAGGGCGCACATTACTTCCTTGTTTCTGTCCTTGATATGGCGCCTTCCTCTTGTTGTCTTGCTCCATCTCACGGACCTTGTTCTCCACAACAATTGCTTTACCCACAAGCTTCTAGAAGTTAGCATAATTGCAGTTCAGTAATTGTACTTAGATCTCATTGTTAAGGCCTCTCATAAATAGATATTGCTTTCGGCCATCCCGGCTCACACCTTCGGGCGCATACCTTGAGAGTTGAGTGAATTTATTGAGGTATTCACCCACGCTCGATCTTCCTTGCCTCAAATTCTCAAATTATTGCCTCTTCAAAATCATAACACCTTCGGGCACATAATGAGAACGGAAGCTCTCCTTGAATTCGGCCCAAGAAATCCTCTCTTGGTTCTCATGAGCATTGCAATAAGCATCCCACCAATCCGCAGCTGCTCCAACTAATTGATGAGAAGCAAATAGAACCTTTCCCCGGTCACTGCATTGGACAGTAGCTAGCTTCTTCTCCACAGACTTGAGCCAATCATCAACATCGATAGGGTCGGCAGCTTGAGCAAAGGTCGGCGGCCTAGTCCTCATGAACTCTCCCAACCGGTTATGAGGAGGTGGGGGTGGCGGTGGAGGCATGTGGGGCTGATTGTTGATGTTACCAGCCTGCAGCTGTCCAATAGTCTGTATCATGGTCTGCATGAGCTGGTTCTGCATAGCCAAAAGCTGCTCAATGTTGATAGCTCTTTGGGCAGGTCCTTGTCTATTGTTGTTATGAGGTGCTCCATTGTTCTCCTCCTCATCATTGCCATATCTCTGGTTGCGAGTCCTCACCATCTGAAGGAAAGCAAGAGATAAGAATTTAGAAACGTCCCCAACTATATGCATCAAGGGATATGAAACTAAACAACTACCTACACTAGCCTGCGTGGACATGGCAATGCTAAAGCATCCCAAAATCCCCTATTAAGCACACAAGCAAACAATATATAACAAACAACACACCAAACAAAAATACATCGATTCCTGAGTGCTCGTATGTGCTCTAAAGTGTCCATTCTATCTAGGTTGTGTCCTACGGTCAACCTGTGGCTCTGATACCAATCTGTGACACCCGGTTCCGAAAATGAACCAAGTGAACGCATATGTGTGCCCATGACGTTGAACACACATACACAAGTGCAATCACAAACGGATATACAGAAAATTACCACATAACAAGATTAATTAAATACTATTATTACACAAACCAGATTATCCTCGAATACAGGCTCTAATGAATATTAATGACAAGTTTCAACTAATGTAGCGGAATTAAAGTAATTAAGCAAGCTAAGAAAAGGGATAGCGCAGCTCTAACACCCCACAAGCAAAGCTGACGGCAGATACAGACTAGAACTCTGTATTATCACCATTAAACTCCCAATCATGACCTAGAACTGTTGGTGGGGGAATTGCAAGAGTGAGTACATGTCGTACTCAGCAAGTGTGGAATGTATGACATGTAGCTAATTCAAATGATGAATATAATAATGGCTAAGTGTTGAAAAGTACATTAAAACATCTGAAAAGCAATATATTATATGTATGTGAAGTAAACCCATCATAAGCCATGTAATCATCATAATACCAATCCATATTCATTACCATCGTCTATATTTAAGATTTCTCATTACCATTAACCATAATCAATATCGGAATTTAATTTATAGCCATCCGTAACCTAGCCATCTTATCAACCATATACAAATCCTAATTTCACTCTAATCATGGAAGTTGTCCAGGTGCTCATAACCGGGAGCACGACTATCATGATACTTTTATTAGACTCTGCAGTGTTTGTACCGCTTTACCCACGTGTTTGTGATTTCATCACCTGTTGGCGACTAAGAACCTCTCTTATGCCATGACCCGTCGGTCACATTACACACTTCCGTTGGTGTGTGGCCAAGAGATCACAAAATAGATTTTACAAAGGATTACTAGCCTATATAGACCCCACTGAGGTTTCACCGGTGGCGATGTCTCCTACAGAGCACATCTTCAACCAAGGGCCCCTCTTGAGCCATTCGGATCCCAGGGTAGTCCCACCAACCATCGACAAACCCAATCCGACTACCCCTTCCCTGAGCATCCTTAATGGTCCAAATAGCACTGGTAAAGCCCTAATTAATCAGCTACGCCGCACCCATACTTGGCCTCGTGGTGGCACTGTAGTCCTGGCTTATTCTCGCATGAACCGGTCCTTAGATCTAAACAAGCAAACCACCATAACATCCAACCCATCCACATACCAGGCTTGCATAGATCACCCATTATCATATCATAATAACCAGTTCATATTAATTATAATCTCATAAATACATAATTAAATAGTATAGTTGTTTTCCCATCCCAATTAATTAAGCGAAACAAAAGGGTAAAAAGCCCATCCCGACTCTCTACCATGAATTCCAGGTGACAAGGGTGGTTAAACAAAGCTAGTAAACTTCCTACATAGGATTCCCATCAAAATTGACACAGGCATGCAGTTTTGCAAACAAAAAATTTATTTTAAAAACAGGATCCATATGCTTCAAGGACACTTGCCTTGCTCTTGGGATTGGTTCGGGTCAAAGACTTCAAACTCTTGGTGCTGGAGATCCTCCGCGGCACTCTCTAGCGCAAATCCGTCTAATCCGCACAATACATATACGAGACAAGAAACACAATAAAAAAAATGCACAATTATTACTAAATATGACATGACATGCATGATTAATGCAAATGCACGGTGGAACTTGTTAATGAGTTGCTTTTAATGATAAAAATAGTTCTAATAATTTTTAACAAGTTTATACAAGTTTGGATTTGATTCGATCTAATTTAGAATTAATTCGCAGGAATTAACCAGGAAAATCGGACTAGTTCGCCAAGGACTGGGCAAGTCCGCACTACGCGAGAATAGCAGATTAGGGTTTTCTAGATCGACGTGAATATGAAGATTTGCGGTTGAATTCATGTAAGGAAAAGAGAATAGAAGGTATAGCTGGTGTTTAGAACTCCAATGAATCAAGGATCTTGGAGATAACACTTGGATCTTGACGATCTAGGGTTGATGAAGAACTTGATGATGAATTGTTAACGAAGAATGCGAAGTTGATGGAGACTTGATCCTCTTTCATTTCCTCCTCTTCTTATTCTTGCTCTAGATCTCCTTCTCCATCCTTGGTGGTGGCTAATCACGAGCTAGGGTTTGGGTGTGGTAAAAAAGTGGCAAATAGATGTCAAGCGAAGGGGTGGGATTGTTTATATAGAGGTAGAGGCTAGGGTTAGATGGATTTTGAGTTTGAGATGAGTAGGGGCCGATTTGGAGTCCCTCTTGGGCCCTAAAAGAGTTAGGCACGACGTCCCTAGGCCCACTTAACGTAAAACCCAAGAAAAAAGTCGTGAAATAAAAGATCAACTCAGAGTCATGATTTATCGAACAAGTGCGATAAGGGCTGGACTAGTCTGAAGTTGGACAAAGAGAAATTGGACAAGCTGGACTGGACAACGGACAAGTACGACCTTATCCAGAGGAGAAAATTAGACGTCTGGCCAAAAATCGGACAAGTCTGACTTTAGTCAGAGGGGAAAACATACAAGTCTGCTCGAAGACCATACTAGTCCGGACAAGTCCAGGGACTTAGCAAATTTTTCAAGGAATTGGAACACCGGACTAGTCCTCATAGGGCCGAACAAGTCTGAAGGTGTCCAGAGAGAAAAACAGACTAGTCTGCAGAAAAACGGACAAGTTAGTTTGAAGTCAGAGAGAAATCGGACTAGTTCGCAGAGAAATCAGACTAGTCCGCACTCTCCAGAATTCTTCAGTGCGGTTTTGCTATGAATTCATTTTAAACTTATTCTTTTTTATGTGGATTAATGTTAGACATGTATTAGAATGTATGCAATGCATGATGGATGAAAATGAGGGTGTTATAGTTTTGCCCGTCGTGTCCATGCATATGCTTATGATACATTGGGCCATGTTACACTCTTGATGCATGACATCAATGTTGTGCCTTAGAATCAACGAATTCACATATGGTAGCTCCCAAAGTCCACATATGTGAGTCCAATTGTGTTCATCTCCGTAACCTTCAAAATATCCAGGACGACCTTCATCTGACACCAATTTGTCCATCTAACATACAAACATTGGGGAAACAATTGAATGTAATTGCAACTAACTGATACTAATTGCTAAACAATTGATAATTGACACCTAAGTGCTCACTAACTAGCTAGGTACTCACTAACTAAAAATTGACTGTTGCAAACAATTAGCAATACAAACAAAGGCAAAAGGGGGCAGGCTCAGTAACTTCGATGTCGCTCGGTGGAGGCAGCCGACTGAGCTCGGGCGTGGTGGGCGACACTCTGGCTCTGGGGCGACACTCTGACTCAGGGGCGATGCTCCGGCTCTGGGACAATGGCTCGGTGCGGGCGACGCAGTGGGGCAGCTGCGTGGTGCGGGGCGTGCAGTCGTGTGGGCGGTGCAGTGGGGCGGCGACACGATGCGGTGAGGCGGTGGCTCAGGTGCAGTCACTGCGATGGGGCGGTGCGGTGCGGTGTAGGCGACGTGGATCAGTGCGGGCGGCGGGGTGGGTGCACCGTGGTGGGGGCAGCACAGCATGGCAGCGTCGACGCAGCGGCATGGCACGGTGACGGCGATGCAGCGTGGAGGCAAAGAGGCGCGTTGCACGGTGCGGAGGAGAAAGAGGCGCGAAGCATGGAATAGGTTCGCACGCTGTCCGCACTGGTAGGGTTAAGTCCTCTATTTATGTTGGCCTAGAGTTGGGCCGACGTAATTAGCAAACAACTTCCATCGGCCATCTTACTTATGTCGGCCCGAATCCGAGGCCGATGTAAGTAGTGCGTTAATGCCGTCGGCCAAATTACTTTCATCCGCTGGGGGCACGCGACCGACGTAAGTTATGAAACTTACGTCGGCATCCAACGGCCGACGTAAGTTAAGTTACTACATTAGCCGACCCACTTAAATTAATTTGGCCAACGTAATGTTTCGTATTTACTGTAGTGACGGACGCCTAAATAATCAATTCCCATGGATCAACAGCTTTGTTCAAAGTTATTGGGATGCTTAAAATTGTCAAGATCCTAAAGCTAGAAATATAAATGAAGTAAATAGCTCGTCCTTTTTAAAAATGAAAAGAACATAGAATACTTACCCCTACACAATGGATGGAAATACTCGTGTTCCAAGGAGAGTCGTGCTGGTCCGTCCATCACACGAGTAGTAGATGTATGTGGACTAGAACAATTTGGTATTTTTAATGATAGGTAAAGTCCCGATCTTCCTCTCTAAGGAGGTTTTCACAAATTTATTACAAGCAAGTACAAATGCAGATACTCAGAGCTATTGTCTAGAACAAGGCGATGATAACTAGGCAGCTAAGTACACGACTGTGGATCAGACTTCGTATGCCAATATTACGGAACGTTCATCCCTTTCACATTTTCTGTAAGTTCACTATTAGATCCAGCGCCTATGACCTCCTCTATAGATTACCTACATTTAGTACTGTGAAATTCAGCCTGAAATTTGCTCCCACCAAAAATCAAACTTAGGACCTGAGTAGTGCTACTCAAAGCACTTAACCACTAGACGCGCTCAAGACAGGCTGAGACTGGCTAGAGGCTCTAGAGGCTGACACACGCGCTCATGGGGCTCTCTCTGGCTCACGCTCTCACACATTCATACATTCAATACAACATTAACAACACACCCGTGGAGTAGGGTATTACGCTCTGGCGGCCCGAACCACGTAAATCCTCGTGTCTAGTCACCATCTTGTTCTGAATCTCCGAGCGCCCTAACCGAACTAAGAAACTCTGTGGGTTGCCAACGGTAGTACCAGGGGAATTGCCGGAAACAGACTTGGACACATACCTTTCCCAACTTGGACTTGGGACTAGAGACTCTCCTCTCTATAGCCTTACTCCACTAAGGACTAAAAGAACTAGTGTATACAATAGAATTGAATGTAGCCTAGAGGGGGTGAATAGGTTTTTTGAACTTTTGTCGGTCCCTGAAATACTTAGCAGATGGATCAAGTATGGGGATGCTGAACTAGTCCGGTGTGCGCGGACTAAAAGATAAAAGTAAATTGACAATTCTACGTCTAGCACACTATGCAGCGGAAATCAGATTACAAGTAAAGTGTATTGAACCAATGAACCAATATATTGCAATGATCAAGTATGATACAATGTTTCAAGATGAATTTAAAAATACTAGACAAAAGCTAGATTATGATGAAAAGTAAAACAAAGATGCGCGAGACACGATTTTATCCCGTGGTTCGATTCCCACGAAGGAAACCTACATCCACGTTGAGGAGTCCACGGAGGACCGGGTCTTCACCAACCCTACCCTCGTTGAATCGCCACGGAGGCCGATTCTCTTCCACTAATCACAAAGGGCAAATAACGAGTTCAAGGGGCCTTCTCACAAGTTGAGGTCCCCCCAAGAATTACAATGAAGAACACCACCAAACACACTCCAAAGATATGCAATAAACAACAAGAGTGTGCAAGAGATTCAAACCCAAGAGCTCAAGATCGTGTGTAACAAGTCTCCCCTTTGATCAATTGCTAATTCTCAAAGATTTGATCTTTCTAGGGTTAGAATGTGTGGAGAGATGAGTATTTTGGGCTCTTGGGAGGTGTGACAGCACAGGAGGTCGAGAGTGATTGTTGTAGGGCCATACATCTCTATTTATACTAGGGTTTCCAAAAGTTACCGTTAGGGTTTGCTATGTACGGACTAGTCCGTGGTGGACTCCGGACTAGTCCAGTGTGCGGCGTGTGGAAAACCCTAAGTGTTCAGAGATATCGGACTTGTTCGTAAAAGTGCGGACTAGTCCGATTTGGGAACTGGAAGTGTTTGGACTAGTTCGGCACATATCGGCCTAGTCCGGTGTGGTGAACCTCGTGTAGAATTGAGGACAAGTTCACACTTGGAGGACTTTTCTGATTTTAGTCAGAGAGTTTTTAGGCTAGTCTGATGGATATCGGACTTTTCCGGTGTCGTGAAAAATTGTGGGGATAGGGACAAGTCTGGACTTGGAGGACTTGTCCGATTTTAGTCAGAAGATTATCGGACTAGTTCGGTAGATATCGGACTAGTCCGATGCTACGTAAACAGGAGTGCTTGAGGACAAGTCCGCATTGGGGGGGGGGGGGGGGGGGAATTGTCCATTTCTAGTTAGAGGGATATCGAACTAGTCCAGTAGACATCAGACTAGTCTGGAAATGCAGATTTTTGTGTATTGAGTGAGATCTATTTTGCTTGAGCTCTTGGGGTGTGTTTCTCCAACACACTCCATACAAAATAAACTATTCTTTTCAGCTCTTGAGCTCTTTTCTTTTTGATTCCTCATTCTCCTTTCTTTTTGAGCTTTCCTCCTAATTTCTTTGAAACCTGCGCTCATCTCAACAATTTTGTTAGGATCTCATTTGTTTGTCATAAATCAACCAAAACCCACAAGGGATGCCTAGATGCACTTACAATCTCCCCCTTTTTGGTGATTGATGACAACCAATTGAGATTACACAAATATGATAAAAATTTAGATTTTCAAAAATGTGCACATATGAGCTTGGAACAAAATAGGAAATATAGACATATGTGCACTCTTTATGGTGGGGGTGCAAAACTATGTGTGTGTGAGAAATAATCGTGATGTAAATGAGGTAAATGGAATAATCATAACAACATCAAGATAATCAAGTATGTATATCATTTTCAGATCATAACAAAACATTACCACAAACATGTCCAGAAGCATAATGCGAACATAATAAAAGTCTTACAACACCAAAATTCTTACAGCAACAAAGGAAACACAAATAGATCTCTCATCTCTCAACCTTCTGCTAGGACCTAAGACTCCCCCTCAATCTCTCCCCCTTTGGCATCAAGGCACCAAAAAGAAGGAGAGAAGGATCTACTCGTCATCGCAGGCTCACTCTGCGATGTCGGTCCTCTCGTCGTCTTCATCATCAGGCTGAGGAGGAGGAGGATGAGTGCCACTTGTCTTGCCCTGAACGCCAAAGTAAGCAAGCTTGGAAGGTGAAAGAGTTGGAAGCTCCGAGAAGTCAGAGGCGGAGTCCTCTGAGATGACTGGAGACCCAATAGGCTCAATCTCCCGTTTTTGACAAATGACTTTGATATTGTCCTTCATGTACCACATTTCTTCTTTTCTTACCTTTTTCATTTTATGGACCTTCATCTCAGTCTTGCGGAAAGAACCAAAGATGGCAGCCAAGTAATTCATAATCCCACTAGGAGACCCTTTGTGAGGAGGGGCCCTAGTGTTAGAGGAAGGCCTTGCATCTCCTTGAGCTCTCCTCGGAGCCTCTTCACTTGAAACAGGAGATGGGGCAGTTGGAAGAACATATTGAGGCGGCTTCCGAGACCTCAAAGTTGTATGCTCAACATCTTTCACAAATTCAATCCCTGTGACCTTCTTTATCATGAACATGATGTACGGTGCATAGCCACATGAGCGATTAGGGGTGCAGGAGATGTTTACCATGTCATTCCAGATGTAGTCAAAGATGTCAAACTTCCTCTTCTTGCTAATCACTATCATCAAGGTTCTCAAGTAACCTTGGACACTCCCTGCATCTCCATCCTTTGGAGCAATGGTCTTCCGGAGCACTCTATTGAGAACCATGAAGAAGGGCTTCATGTTCTTGGTTAAGGGAGGATTGTACTTGAGGCGAGTATCATAGAGAAAGTCCATCTTGTCCTTCCCCAAAACACCAATATTGCGAATAGTGACCTCATTGCTGCCGGCGTCCTCAAGGTGCAGCAGGCTAGCAAACTCATCATAAGAAACAGTGTACTTGGATCTATGTGTCATCCAAGTCACTCTCTCTTCTTCATCGCTGGCAAAGTAGCAAGTTGCAAAGAATTGAGCGATGACCTCATCATTCCTGTTGTACCTAAATGCAAACAAGTCCTTGAGGCCATGTCTCTCCACAACCTCTATCACTTCATCAAAGGCTTGACAGATCTTTCTCTCAAAGTGTGTCCAGTCGATCCATTGGCTGTAGACCACTTGAGTCTTCATCTGAAGGTACACAGTACTGTAGTAGTCCACGTGGAAGTTGCTCCAAAATGTAGGATCAACTGCTTTTTTTCCACCACTATAAGCATCAATTTTCCTCAGCTTCCAAGCCACATCACTTCCTTTACCATTGAGCTTTTCCTCCGAGGGGTCCCTATTCCACCGTCTTGGAGCAGTCATCTCGAGGGGGCCAATCGGGCCGAAGGAAATTCCTTTGCCTTTTCCCTTAGTTTGGCGAGGAGCCGCCGAGCTAGGACCAACCCTATCTTTTGCCTTTGAAGCTGGTTTCTTGGCTAGAACCTTTCTCTGCACCCCAGGTGTGGTGGGCGAGGGGTCAGCGGTACGATCTTGTCTCTTCTTGTGACGCCCGGTTCCAAAACTGAACCAAGCTAACGCATATGTGTGCCCAGGATGTTCATCACACATACGCGAATGCAATCACAAACGATATACAGAAAATTACCACAGGACAAGATTAATTAACCAAATTTTATTACACAAACCAGATTATCCTCGAATACAAGCTCTAATGAATATTAATGACAAGTTCAACTAATGCAGCGGAAATAAACTAATTAAGCAACTAAGCAACTATGCAGCATAAGCGACAGGGTATGTATGCGCAGCTCCAATCAACACCACAGGCAAAGCTGATGGTAGACACGGCCTAGAACTCCGCATTATCACCATTAAAGTCCCAATCCTGACCTGCAACTGTTGGGGGGGATTGCAAGAGTGAGTACATGTCGTACTCAGCAAGTATGGAAAGTATGACATGTGGCTGATTCAAATGACGACAATAATAATGGCAGAGTGCTGAAAAGTACAGTAAAACATTTGAAAAGCAATATATTACATGTATGTGAAATAAACCCATCATAATCATAAGTAATACTATAATACTAGTCCACAATTCGCCATCCTCATCCATAATTCCAGATTTCACCATTGTCAGTAACCATATTCAATACCAAAAATAAATCCATAACCATCCATAACCATTACCAAACCATAACCATCCCAATTACCAATTTCCCTCTAATCATGTAGGTCATCCAGGTGCTCATAACCGAGAGCATGGCTATCATGATAGTTTATTTAGACTCTGCAGAGTTTGTACCTCTTTACCCACGTGTTTGTGATTTCATCACCCATCGGCAACTAAAGAACCTCCCTTATGCCAATTACACTTCCTTTGGTGTATGGCCAAGAGATCACAAAATAGCCTTTACAAAGGGATTACTAGCCTATCTAGACCCCACTGAGGTTTCACCGGTGGCGATGTCTCCAACTGAGCACATCTTCAACCAAGGGCCCCCTCTTGAGCCATTCGGATCCCAGGGTAGTCCCACCAATCATCAACAAGCCCAATCCGACTACCCCTTACCCGAGCATCCACAATGGTCCAAACAACACTAGCAAAACCCTAATTAATCAGCTACACCGCACCCATACTTGGCCTCGTGGTGGCACTGTAGTCCTGGCTTATTCTCGCATGAACCGGTCCTTAGATCTAAAGCAAGCAAACCACCATAACATCCAACCCATCCACATTCCAGGCTTCCTTAGATCATCCATTACCATACCGTATCGACCAGTTCACATTAACAAGAATATCATTAATACATAATTAAATGTGTAGTGTCGTTTTCCATCCCAATTAATTAAGCGAAGCAAAAAGGTAAAAAGCCCTTCCCGACTCCCTACCATAAATTCCAGGTGACAAGGGTGGTCAAACAACGCTAGTAAACTTCCTACCATAGGATTCCCATCAATTTGACACAAGCATGCAGTTTGCAAACAAAACATTTATTTTAGAAACAGGATCGATATGCTTCAAGGACACTTGCCTTGCTCTTGCATTTGATTAGGGTCAAAGCCTTCGAACTCCTGGTGATGTAGATCCTCCGCGGCACTTTCTAGCGCAAATCCGTCTAATCCACACAATAAACATACAAGACAAGAAACACAATCAAAAAGTGCACAAATATTACTCAATATGTCATGACATGCATGATTGATGCAAATGCAAGGTAGAACTTGTTAATTAATTGCTTTTAACGATAACTAACTAGTTCTAATAGCTTTTAACAAGTTTATACAGGTTTGGATTCGATTAGATCAAATTTTAGAACCAATTCAACATAATTTAACCAGAAAGATCAGACTAGTCCGCTAGGGACCGGACAAGTCCGCACTTGACGAGATCGGCAGATTAGGGTTTTCTAGATTGATGTAAATTCGGAGATTAGGGGTTGAATTCACATAAGGAAAAGAGAATAGAAGGTATACCAGCTGTCTAGAACCCCAATGAATCGAGAAACTTGGAGGTAGCACTTGGATCTTGGTGATCTAGGGTTGGTGATGAACTTGGAGATGAGTTGGTGGTGAAGGACGAAACTTGGTGGAGATCTTGATCCTCCTTCGTTTCCTCCTCTTCTTCCTCTTGCTTGGGATCTTCTCCTCCCTCCTTGATGGTGGCTCCCCACGAACTAGGGTTTGGGTGGGTGGAAAAGTGGCAAATATATGTCAAACCAAGGGGTGGGGCTGTTTATATAGAGGTGGAGGCTAGGGTTAGATGGATTTCGAGTTTGGGATGAGTAGAGGCCGATTTAGAGTCCCACATGGGCTCCAAAAGAGTTGGGCACGACGTCCCTAGGCCCACTTAATGTGAAACCCAAGAAACAAGTCGTAAAACAAAAGGTCAATCTCGGAGTCACGAAATATCGGACAAGTCCGGACAGGACCGGACTAGCCCGAAGTCGTCCAGAGAGAAAATCGGACAAGTCTGGCAAAAAATCGGACAAGTCCGAATTTGAACAGAGAGGAAAACGGACAAGTCCGCTGGAACATCGGACTAGTCCGGACAAGTCCAGGGACTTAACAAATTTTCAAGGATTCATGGAAAACCGGACTAGTCCGCACAAGATCGGACAAGTCCGAAGTTGTCCAGAGGCAAATATCAGACTAATCCGCAGCAAAAACGGACAAGTCCGTTTTTAGACAGAGAGAAATCAGACTAGTCCTCAGCAAAACCGGACTAGTCCGCACTTTCCTACATTTTTAAGTGCGGTTTTGTTCCAAATCAATTTTAAACTCGTTCTCTTGTTATGGTTTAATGTTAAATATGTATATGAATTTATGCAAGGCATGATGCATGAAAATGAGGGTGTTACAAACCTACCCCCCTTAAAATGAATCTCGCCCTCGAGATTCGACGGGGAAGAGAAGAGATAGGGAAATTCCTTCTTGAGATCATCCTCTAATTCCCACGTCGCTTCTTTTTCTGTGTGGTGCTTCCATTGAACCTTACACCATCTAATGACCTTGTTCCTTGTGACTCTCTCCTTAGTTTCCAAGATTTTGACCGGTTGCTCGGCATACGTCAAATCTTCCTCTAGTTCCAATTCTTCCATTGGTATTTGTTCTTTCAGTACTCTCAAACACTTCTTGAGCTGGGAAACATGAAACACATCATGTACGTCTGAAAGATGAGCTGGCATATCCAACTTATATGCTACTTCTCCTCTTTTGTCCAAAATCTTGAATGGTCCAATATAGCGAGGTGCGAGCTTACCCCTTATGTTAAACCTCTTATGACCCCTCATTGGTGACACCTTGAGGTAAACAAAATCTCCTATTTCAAAGGCTAATTTCCTTCTCCTATTATCCGCATAGCCTTTTTGTCTTGATTGGGCAGCCCTCAAGTTTTCACGAATTATTTGGACTTGCTTTTCGCTTCTTGCAACACATCCGGACCAAATACTTGAGTTTCCCCTGCTTCATTCCAGAATAAAGGTGTCCTACACTTCCTCCCATAAAGCGCTTCATATGGTGACATTTTCAAGCTTGCTTGGTAACTATTGTTGTATGAAAATTCCGCATATGGCAAGCTTTTGTCCCAACTTTTCCCATGCTTTAAAGCACAAGCTCTTAACATGTCCTCCAAAATCTGATTGGTCCTCTCGGTTTGCCCATCCGTTTGAGGATGATATGCTGAACTAAAATTCAACCTCGTTCCCAAAGCTTCATGCAACTTCTGCCAAAACCTGGAAGTAAATTGAGAACCTCTATCCGAGACTATCTTTTTCGGTGCTCCATGTCGGCACAAAATATGCTCCATATACAATTCTGCTAGCTTCGCGGTGGTATATGTGGTCTTGACAGGAATAAAGTGAGCTGATTTTGTCAACCGATCTACAATGACCCATATTGAATCATAGCCATACTGGGTTCGCGGTAATCCAACTATAAAGTCCATACCAATCTCTTCCCACTTCCACTCTGGAATCTTCAATGGCTGCAATAACCCTGCTGGCCTTTGATGTTCCGCCTTGACTCGTTGGCATACGTCACACAATGCAACATATTCAGCTATGTCCTTCTTCATGCTATCCCACCAATAGCAAGTCTTCAAGTCTTTGTACATCTTCGTACAACCTGGGTGAATCGAGTAAGGCGAGTCATGTGCCTCCTTTAATATTGTCTCCCGTATGTGCTTCACATTAGGCACAACGATCCTCTCTCCAAGCCATAAGGCACCATGTTCGTCTTCATCAAATCTGAATTCTCTCCCTTCCTCAGTCCTTTCCTTGATTTCCTTGATCTCTTCATCTGCGGTTTGGGCCTCTCGAATTTCTTGCTCCAAGGTTGGGTTCAACTCCATCATCTCCATCTCGTTTACAAACCCGAGGTTCAACCGTTCAAACTCCTTACATAGCTCGGATGGTATCTCTCGAACTGTGGGTTGGTGACTTACTCCCTTTCTACTCAAAGCACCGGCCACTACATTGGCCTTCCCCGGATGATAGTTGATCCCCAAATCATAATCTTTGATGAGCTCCAACCATCTTCGTTGCCTCAAGTTCAGATCCGTTTGTGTGAAAATATACTTCAAACTCTTATGATCCGTATAAATTTCACACCTATGTCCAAGAATATAGTGTCTCCATATCTTCAATGCATGTACCACGGCTGCAAGTTCTAAATCATGTGTTGGGTAATTCTGTTCATGTTTCTTCAATTGTCTTGATGCATAGGCGACCACTTGACCTTCTTGCATCAATACACATCAAAGTCCTTGTCTTGATGCGTCACAATAGATGTCAAAACTCTTGCTTACATCCGGCAATACTAACACCGGCGCGGTTGTCAACCTTTTCTTTAACTCCTCAAAGCTATTCTGACAAGCTTTAGTCCATTGGAACGCCTTTCCCTTCATTAGCAACTCCGTCATAGGCTTGGCTATCTTGGAAAAGTCTTTGATGAATCTACGGTAATATCCAGCCATCCCAAGAAAACTCCTTATTTCCTTGACATTTCGCGGTGGTTCCCACTTCAACACGTCCCTCACTTTACCAGGGTCAACCGATACTCCTCCTCCTGAGATGATATGACCCAAAAATGGCACCTCTTTCAACCAAAACTGACACTTGTTGAACTTGGCATACAATTGATGCTCCCTCAATTTCTGCAACATAAGCCTCAAGTGTTCCTCATGTTCCTTCTCATCCTTCGAGTAGATCATAATATCATCAATAAACACCACAACGAACTTGTCCAAGTACTCCATGAAGACTTTATTCATGAGGTACATAAAGTAGGCAGGAGCATTTGTCAATCCAAAAGACATCACGGTGTACTCATAAGATCCATACCGTGTCCTAAAAGCTGTCTTGGGTATGTCCGATGGTCTAATCTTCATTTGAAAGTATCCCGACCTCAAATCAATCTTAGAGAAGACACAAGCACCCTTCATCTGATCAAACAAGTCTTCTATGCGGGGCAAGGTGTACTTGTTCTTGATTGTTACATCGTTGAGAGCTCGGTAATCCACGCACATCCTTTGGGATCCGTCCTTCTTGTCCACAAATAGAACGGGCGCTCCCCAAGGTGAAGAGCTAGGGCGAATAAAACCCTTCTCTAATTGCTCTTGAATCTGCTTCTTGAGCTCCGCTAATTCCATAGGAGGCATCCTATACGGCCTCTTAGCTATAGGTGCAGTTCCAGGTATTAAATCAATAACAAACTCAATGTCTCGATCAGGTGGCATACCTGGCAACTCGTCCGGAAAAACATCCAAAAATTCACACACCACCGGAATCTCCTCAATTGTGGCACCGTCCATATGATTCAACTGCAATTGCTTCGGTGCGGTTTCAGATGCTTCAAATTCTACGGTGATCCCTTCCTCATTGGTCAACTTCACCGTCTTCGTGGCACACTCAATAACTCCATTGTGCTTCCTCAACCAGTCCATACCAAGTATAATGTCCAATCCTTGAGAATCCAAAACAATGAGGTTGGCGGAGAAGTCTACCCCCTTATTCTAAGGCTTACTTTTGGACATACTATATTTGTCCTCATCTCTCCTCCAGGAGACTTAACCAATAGAGTAAACTTCATATGAGAGATAGGCAAACTATACTTGGCAACATACTTCGATGCAATGAATGAATGCGATGCTCCGGAATCAAATAACATAGTCGCGGGGTTGGAGTTGGCGAGAAACATACCAATGACCACGTCATCCGCTTGTTGAGCATCCTCCGTAGAGACATGGTTCACGTTGCCACGAGCAAAATTCTGCTGTCCACAGCTTCCTTGTGGCTGTCCTCCATTAGGTCTTGGATTTTGCCTCGGTGCATTGCTTCCTTGACCAAGGCCCAACTTAGGACATTGATGCGCAAAGTGTCCAACTTCTCTACAAGTATAACACTTCTTAACCCCACCAGAATTGTTGGGACGAGCTTGGTTTTGAGCATTTGCAGCAGGAAAATTAGCACGAGGCTCATAAGGCATTTGAGGCCTAGGTGCTTGCATAACAGGGCGCTGCTGCACAAACTGAGTTGGGCGCGGTGCATAACCAGGGCGCTGAGCAGGAATAGAGGAGCTGTAATGAGGCGCATTGGGTGGCGCAAAGCGAGGGCGCACATTACTTCCTTGTTGCTGTCCTTGATACGGCGCCTTCCTCTTGATTTCTTGATCCATCTCACGGATCTTGTTCTCAACCACAATTGCTTTGTCCACAAGTTTCTGAAAATTGGCATAATCGCAGTTGAGTAGTTGCACTTGGATCTCATTGTTCAAGCCCCTCATGAACAAGTATTGCTTCCGGCTGTCCCGACTAACATCCTCAGGCGCATACCTTGAGAGTTGAGTGAATTTATTGAGATATTCACTCACGCTTGATATTCCTTGCCTTGAATTCTCAAATTCTTGCCTCTTCAAGATCATAACTCCCTCGGGCACATAATGAGAACGAAAATTCTCCTTGAATTCGGCCCAAGTAATTCTCTCTTGGTTCTCATGAGCATTGCAATAAGAATCCCACCAATCCGCAGCTGCTCCAACTAGTTGATGAGAAGCAAACATCACCTTCTCCCGGTCACTACATTGGACAATAGCTAGCTTCTTCTCCACGGACTTGAGCCAATCATCCGCATCCATAGGGTTTGCGGCTTGAGCAAAGATTGGCGGCCTAGTCCTCATAAACTCTCCCAACCGGTTATGAGGAGGCGGGGGTGGTGGTGGAGGCATGTGGGGCTGATTGTTGATATTGCCAGCCTGCAGCTGTCCCATAGTCTGTATCATGGTCTGCATGAGCTGGTTTTGCATGGCCAATAGCTGCTCAATGTTGATAGCTCCCTGAGTAGATCCTTGCCCGTTGTTGTTTTGAGGCACTCCATTGTTCTCCTCCTCAGCATTGACATCCCTCTGATTGCGAGTCCTCACCATCTGAAGAAAAGCAATAGGTAAGAATTAGAAAACGTCCCCAACTATATGCATCAAGGGATATGAAACTAAACAGCTAGCTACACTAGCCTAGGTGGACATGGCAATGCTAAGGCATCCCAAAATCCTCTATTAGGCACACAAGCAAACAATATATATAGCAAACAGCACTCCAAGCAAAAACACATCGATTCCTGAGTGCTCCTATGTGCTCTAAAGTGTCCATTCTATCTAGGCTGCATCCTACGGTCAACCTGTGGCTCTGATACCAATCTATGACGCCCGGTTCCGAAACTGAACCAAGCTAATGCATATGTTTGCCCAGGATGTTCATCACACATACGCGAGTGCAATCAAAAACGATATACAGAAAATTACCACAGGACAAGATTAATTAACCAAATTTTATTACGCAAACCAGATTATCCTCGAATACAAGCTCTAATGAATATTAATGACAAGTTCAACTAATGCAGCGGAAATAAACTAATTAAGCAACTAAGCAACTATGCAGCATAAGCGACAGGGTATGTATGCGCAGCTCCAATCAACACCACAGGCAAAGCTGACGGTAGACACGGCCTAGAACTCCGCATTATCACCATTGAAGTCCCAATCCTGACCTGCAACTGTTAGGGGGGGGGGGTTGCAAGAGTGAGTACATGTCGTACTCAGCAAGTGTGGAAAGTATGACATGTGGCTGATTCAAATAACGACAATAATAATGGTAGAGTGCTGAAAAGTATAGTAAAACATTTGAAAAGCAATATATTACATGTATGTGAAATAAACCCATCATAATCATAAGTAATACTATAATACCAGTCCACAATTCGCCATCCTCATCTATAATTCCAGATTTCACCATTGCCAATAACCATATACAATACCAGAAATAAATCCATAACCATTCATAACCATTACCAAACCATAACCATCCCAATTACCAATTTCCCTCTAATCATGTAGGTCATCCAGGCGCTCATAACCGGGAGCACGGCTATCATGATAGTTTATTTAGACTCTGCAGAGTTTGTACCTCTTTACCCACATGTTTGTGATTTCATCACCCGTTGGCGACTAAAGAACCTCCCTTATGCCAATTACACTTCCTTTGGTGTATGGCCAAGAGATCACAAAATAGCCTTTACAAAGGGATTACTAGCCTATTTAGACCCCACTGAGGTTTCACCGGTGGTGATGCCTCCAACTGAGCACATCTTCAACCAAGGGCCCCCTCTTGAGCCATTCGGATCCCAGGGTAGTCCCACCAATCATCAACAAGCCCAATCCGACTACCCCTTCCCCGAGCATCCACAATGGTCCAAACAACACTAGCAAAACCCTAATTAATCAGCTACGCCGCACCCATACTTGGCCTCGTGGTGGCACTGTAGTCCTGGCTTATTCTCGCATGAATCGGTCCTTAGATCTAAAGCAAGCAAACCACCATAACATCCAACCCATCCACATTCCAGGCTTCCTTAGATCATCCATTACCATACCGTATCGACCAGTTCACATTAACAAGAATATCATTAATACATAATTAAATGTGTAGTGTCGTTTTCCATCCCAATTAATTAAGCGAAGCAAAAAGGTAAAAAGCCCTTCCCGACTCCCTACCATAAATTCCAGGTGACAAGAGTGGTCAAACAACGCTAGTAAACTTCCTACCATAGGATTCCCATCAATTTGACACAAGCATGCAGTTTGCAAACAAAACATTTATTTTAGAAACAGGATCAATATGCTTCAAGGACACTTGCCTTGCTCTTGCTGTTGATTAGGGTCAAAGCCTTCGAACTCCTGGTGCTGTAGATCCTCCGCGGCACTTTCTAGCGCAAATCCGTCTAATCCACACAATAAACATACAAGACAAGAAACACAATCAAAAAGTGCACAAATATTACTCAATATGTCATGACATGCATGATTGATGCAAATGCAACGTAGAACTTGTTAATTAATTGCTTTTAACGATAACTAACTAGTTCTAATAGCTTTTAACAAGTTTATACAGGTTTGGATTCGATTAGATCAAATTTTAGAACCAATTCAACATAATTTAACCAGAAAGATCGGACTAGTCCGCTAGGGACCGGACAAGTCCGCACTTGTCGAGATCGGCAGATTAGGGTTTTCTAGATCGACGTAAATTCGAAGATTAGGGGTTGAATTCACATAAGGAAAAGAGAATAGAAGGTATACCAGGTGTCTAGAACCCCAATGAATCGAGAAACTTGGAGGTAGCACTTGGATCTTGGTGATCTAGGATTGGTGATGAACTTGGAGATGAGTTGGTGGTGAAGGATGAAACTTGTTGGAGATCTTGATCCTCCTTCATTTCCTCCTCTTCTTCCTCTTGCTTGGGATCTTCTCCTCCCTCCTTGATGGTGGCTCCCCACGAACTAGGGTTTGGGTGGGTGGAAAAGTGGCAAATAGATGTCAAACCAAGGGGTGGGGCTGTTTATATAGAGGTGGAGGCTAGGGTTAGATGGATTTCGAGTTTGGGATGAGTAGAGGCCAATTTAGAGTCCCACATGGGCTCCAAAAGAGTTGGGCACGACGTCCCTAGGCCCACTTAACGTGAAATCCAAGAAACAAGTCGTAAAACAAAAGGTCAATCTTGGAGTCACGAAATATCGGACAAGTCCGGACAGGACCGGACTAGCCCGAAGTCGTCCAGAGAGAAAATCGGACAAGTCTGACCAAAAATCGGACAAGTCCAAATTTGAACAGAGAGGAAAACGGACAAGTCCGCTGGAACACCGGACTAGTCCGGACAAGTCCAGGGACTTAACAAATTTTCAAGGATTCATGGAAAACCGGACTAGTCCGCACAAGATCGGACAAGTCCGAAGTTGTCCAGAGGCAAATATCGGACTAATCCGCAGCAAAAACGGACAAGTCCGTTTTTAGACAGAGATAAATCGGACTAGTCCTCAGCAAAACCGGACTAGTCCGCACTTTCCTACATTTTTAAGTGCGGTTTTGTTCCAAATCAATTTTAAACTCGTTCCTCTTGTTATGGTTTAATGTTAAACATGTATATGAATGTATGCAAGGCATGATGCATGAGAATGAGGGTGTTACACTTCTTGGCTTGGCCCATCGAAACGCGAGGCAAGGTCTCTTGATCCATTTTGGCCTCAAAGTTAGAGATGTCCTCGTTTGAGCTCGACATTGTTCTGACAAGAAGGTTATACATGACATAGATAAGGATTGGTGGCAAGGAAAGGCATTGAGTTGAAGAAGATTAGGGTTTTGTTCAGCTAACATCGGACTTGTCCCTTGCTCAGGTGCAGACTAGTTCGGAGTACCAGACTTGTCCGCACTGAGAATGGACTAGTTCGATATTGAGCTGCTCGAACCCTAACTAGCAGGATAATGGAGTTTCTCAATACAAAGGTGAAGCAATGTAAATGTAATACAACAAGGAAGCATGTATTGACATGAGGAACTAAGCTCTTTGAGCAAAAATAAGGAAAATTGAAGGTTCTAGGGTTTGGAGATGAATTTACCAAATCCTTCAATTTGAGGCGATGAAGGAGTTCTTGATGCGGACTAGTCCGTAGTCTTCGATCGCCTTGCAATGGAGATAAAATCCCACTGAAACTTGAGTGGATTTGATTGAGAACTTGTCAAATCGCCTTGGGAGCACTTGAGTGAGGAGAAAGAACGTGAGAGGAGTTGTGAGGAGGAAGAATATTAGGGTTGCGCCGGCCCTAGGGTTATGGAGTTGAAAAATCAGACTAGTTCGTGGTCGGATCGGACTGGTCCGGACTAGCGGACACTTTGCGGACTAGTCTGTAATGTGCGAACTAGTCCGATGTAACCATAGACTAGTCCATGGTCACCTGGGCAGAAACATATATAGACCTTCCATATATATTTGAAGGTGCTTAAAAAGAAGATAGGGGGCAAAAAACACAAATATTCTTGATGAATATGATCAGTAAACATACAACAATCAAGCTATGACCATAATTCACCAAGATCAATTAATTAACATAGTTTTTTAGAGAAAAATAGCGAGAGATGATTTTTCAACACAATCAACATGATTTTGAAGATGGCGTACAGGTATGCAAGTTTTCAAGCCACGTTCCAATCATCAAGAATATTTAGTTCATTTCGGAGCTCACAAAAGCGTTTTTCATCAAGTGGCTTGGTAAAGATATTGGCTAGTTGTTTTTCAGTGTTGACATGGGAAATGGCTATGTCTCCTTTCATTGAGTGATCTCAAAAAAGTTATGTCGGATGTCTATGTGTTTGGTTCTAGAGTGCTCAACAGGATTATGGGCAATTTTAATGGCACTCTCATTGTCACAAAGGAGTGGAATATGGGTCATATTGTAACCGTAATCCCTTAGAGTTTGTCGCATCCAAAGGACTTGTGCACAACAACTCCCGGCTGCAACATACTCCGCTTCGCCCGTGGATAAGGCAATGGAATTTTGTTTCTTAGAGGACCAAGAAACTAGGGATCTACCTAGGAATTGGCAAGTACCGGAGGTACTTTTCTATCTACCTTGCATCTGACATAATCTGCATCGGAGTATCCAATGAGATTGAATCTTGAACCTCTGGGATACCAGAGACCTAGGTTGGGTGTATGAACTAAATATCTCAAGATCCTTTTAACGGTTGTCAAATGACATTATTTAGGATTGGCTTGAAACCTTGCACACAAACATACACTCAACACAATGTTTGGCCTAGATGCACATAGATATAGTAAAGAGCCAATCATGGAGTGATATACCTTTTGATCCACGTTTGGTCCATCTTCATTGAGATCCAAGTGTCCATTTGTCGCCATGGGATTCTTTATGGGCTTTGCTTTGTCCATTCCAAACTCCTTGAGAGTGCCTTGAGTGTACTTTGTTTGGATTATGAACGTCCTGTACTTTTGTTGCTTCACTTGGAATCCCAAAAAGTATCTGAACTCTCCCATCATGGACATCTCGAATCTATCTGTCATAATCTTACTAAATTATTGACAAAAGGATTTGTTAGTTGAACAAAATAAAATATCATCGACATAGATTTGGCAAACGAAGAGATCATCATCAAAGTGCTTAGTAAATAAAGTGTAATCAACTTTACCAATCTTGAAGCCATTTTCAATCAAGAAATCTCTAAGGCACTCATACCAAGCTCTAGGAGCTTGTTTGATGCCATAGAGAGCCTTACGTAGCTTGTACACATGGTCGGGGTACTCTTAATCTTCAAAACCGGGTGGTTGCTCCACGACACCTCCTCCTTGATTGGTCTGTTGAGTAAGGCGCTTTTCACGTCCATCTGATAAAGCTTGAAATCATGGTGAGTAGCATATGCAAGTAATATACGAATCTATTCAAGCCTAGCTACGGGAGCAAAAGTCTCATCGAAATAAAAACCTTCGACTTCTGAGTACCCTTTAGCCACAAGTCCTGCCTTGTTCCTTGTTACAACTCCATGTTTGTCTTGCTTGTTGTGGAATATCCATTTAGTGCCGACGACGTTGGACTTGGGTCTTTCAACAAGATCCCACACTTCGTTCCTTTTGAAGTTGTCCAATTCTTCTTGCATCGCCATTACCCAGTCGGGGTATTTTAATGCATCTTCAACCCTGTGTGGTTCCAAAGAGGAGACAAAATATTAGTGTTCACAAAAATTATCTATGCGAGAGTGAGTTACTACTCCCTTTTGGATGTCATCGATTATGTTGTTGACGGGGTGATCTCTTTGGATGCTTTTGTGTACTCTTGGGTGTGGCACTTGTGGTTTCGAATCTTCATGATTATCATATTCTTCTTCGTCTCCCCCTGGATGGTTGCCTTCATTGCTGTTTTGATTATTTTGATTGTCTTGTGGTTGATCGTGTGTGGAAGCTCCCCCTTGATCATTATCCTCCACTTGTGGTTCATCTTCATTCACATTTGGATGTGGAACTTGTGGTCGAACATCACCCAATGCCATTCTTCTCAATGCTTGACATGGAGCTTCTTCTTGATCTAGCACACATTGATCAACTTTCTCTTCTTGAGAGCCATTAGTTTCATTGAACACTACGTCACGTGCTACTTCAACAAGTCTAAAGGCCTTGTTGAAGACACGATAGGCGTAGGAGTTCGAATCATAGCCAAGTAAGAAACCTTCATCAGACTTTGAAGCAAACTTTGAAGCCCTAGGCTTCTTGTTGAGAATATAGCATCTTGAACCAAAAACTCAAAAATATGAAATATTCGGCTTGTTACGTTACCCATGAGTAATTCATATGAGGTTTTCTGTAGTAGGCGATGAAGATAGAGTCGGTTTATGGCGCGACAAGCAGTGTTGACCACTTCAGACCAGAACCGGTCCGAAGTCTTGTATTCATCGAGCATTGTCCTCGCCATCTCAATGAGTGTTCGGTTCTTCCTTTCGGCTACTCCGTTTTGCTGAGAAGAGTATGGTGCTGAAAATTTGTGCTTTATCACTTCTTCGTCTGGATACTCCTCAACTTGGGTGTTCTTGAATTTTATTCCAATGTCACTTCGTATGTTCCTGACTGTCAATGATAATTTATTTTGAGCTCGCTTGAGGAACTTCTTGAGGGTTCTGTGAGTTTCTGTATTATCATGCAAAAATAAAACCCACGTGAAGCGAGAAAAATCATCGACAATGACTAAACCGTATTTATTACTGCCAATGCTTATGTAAGCAATTGGACCGAATAGATCCACGTTGAGGAGTTCAAGCGATCTTGTTGTGATCATGACATTCTTTGTGGGATGGGGTGCTCCTACTTGCTTCCCAGCTTGGCATGCGCTACAAGGACTGTCTTTCTCAAAAACAACATCCTTTAAACCTCGGATGTGATCGCCTTTAAGGAGTTTTTGAAGATTCCTCATACCAACATGTGCTAGCCGTCTATGCCACAACCAACACATGTTGGTCTTTGCAATCAAGCATGTGTCAAGTTCGACTTTATCTTTGTTGAAATTAACTAGATAAAGTTTTCCATTTAACACACCCTTGAATGCAACCGAGTTATCATTCCTTCTAGAGACGGTCACACCCTAGATAGTGAATAGACAATTATAACCTTTGTCACATAATTTAGATATGGACAAGAGGTTATAATCCAAGGAACAACGTGTAAAACATGAGAAAGAGTATGATTCCATGAATTTGCAATTTCACCGGTACCAAGCACTCTTCCTTGACTATTATCACCAAAGTAAATGACTTCGCTTGGATCTTCATTTTCTTCATATTCCACGAACATTCTTCTTTCTTCGGTTATGTGATTGGTGCATCCACTATCTAGCACCCATTTAGTTCCACCAGATGAATATGTCTGCTAAAGACAAATTATGCCTTGGTCTTAGGTACCAAAGCTTGCTTGGGTCCTTTGAGGTTAGTCACAAGTGATTTGGGCACCCACACATGAGACTTGGTGTTCCCTTGGCGTGGCCCAACATATTTAGCATAAACTCTACCAAGATTACTTTTCATAAGTACATACGAAGCATCAAATGTTCTAAATAAAACTTGTTGTTCATATGAGTTAACAATATTTATTTTGTCAAGGTCATCTTGTTTTATAACTTGAGACGAGTTTCCCTTGACAAAAGCAATGCATTCCTTGTTATTCTTGTGGCTTCTAGCATTTCGCTTTTCACCATAAGAATATCCAATGCCATATTCGACATTAGGAGGTCTTGTGACCAAGTATGCACGTAGTGCATACTTGACCTTCTCCTTGTCAAATATGCCACTGTGGGAAGGTTGTTTGTCCTTTGTCAAGGTTGGCTTTTCCTTCAAGTTGGTGTCATTTTTAGTACATGAACAAGCAACAACAGTTTCAGATTTTATATGTTGAGAAGGTGAGCTTGAAGAGGATGAAGAACCACTTTGTTTAAGTGACTCAACTTGTACCTAAAGAATCTTGTTATCTTTGGTCAAGTTAGCAAGTTCATTCTTGATGGTGGCGTTTGAGTCGTTTAACTTCAAGAAAGCTTCTTTGCTTGAAGCTAACTCATGTTCTAGTGATTTGCTTCGCTCCTTTTCAAGTTCAAGGTGCTTTTTGATCTTAATATATTCTTCCTTTTGGAGGATGATCATATCTTCTTGATGATTAATTAGCTCCTCCTTATCAACAAGCTTATTCATCAAGAACTTCATCTTAGCAGCAGTTTTCTTGTCTAAACCTCTACGCATGTCTTCATCATCACTAGAATTATCACTATCACTAGTAAAAGAATGCAGGGAGGAAGATTTAGTTGTTACGTTCCTTTTACCTTCCTTGGTCATTAGACTTGTTTATCATTGTCCTTCCATACGCCCATGGTTGGGAAGAGAGTGGATTTCTTGGTAGTCTTCTTGATGGCTATGGTAGACATCTCTTCCTCTTCTTCAGATGAGGACTCATCATTGGATTCCCACTCCTTCCCTAGATGATCTTGGCCATATTGCTTCTTCTTCTTGAACATTTTCTTAGGTTGAGGCTTGTTGTCCTTAGTCTTCCTCTTATTTTCCTCATGAGGATAGTCTACTATGAAATGGTCGTACTCTCCACAATTATAGCAAGCACGCCTCATTTTTGGTCTTGGTTTGTCCCTATGTCTTCTTTCATTTGAGCTACCACCTTGTCTTCTTCTCATCATTTTCTTAAACTTCTTCATGAATAAGATATTGTCTTCTTCATCAATGTCACTGCTTCCATCATCGCTTTCATCTTCTCCATGAGCTTCTTGAGCTTCTTTTGATATGGTTTTACAAGTTGACTTCAAAGCAACTCCTTTCTTCTTTGCCGAGGTAAGATCGGCAATTTCCTTGACGTGCTTGGCTTGCTTCTCCATCATTTCAAAGTTGATAATATTACCAAGAAGTTCGTCCGGGGTCATCTTTCGATACCCGGGGCTTTCTCTAATCATTGAGCAAAGAGTCACATTGCAAGGAATGAATGCTCTAAGAATCAGCTTTACGACCTCATGATCATTCCATTTCTTGTTGCCATATGCTCGGACATTGTTGACAAGATTCTTCAATCGATTGTACATATTTTTTGGTGACTCATCTTCTTCAATGGCAAATCTTCCCAATTCGTCATTATTCATTTCAATCTTGGCTTTGCGTACATGATGATCACCTTCATGTGCGGTTTGTAGAGTATCCCATATCTCCTTGGCAATTTCGAGTCCATCCACCTTCGTGAACTCGCCTCGACTCAGTGACGATGTGATAACAGCTGCAGCTTGAGCGTTCCGATGAATAGCTTGTTCTTGGCTTGGAGTCAGCTCTTCATCATCATCCAGGATATCTATCCCTGTACACACCAACAAATTGGGGTTAAGAGATATGATATGCATTTTCATGTTTTGTCTCCACATTGAATAGCCATTGCCATCGAAGAAAGGTGCTTCCCCTAGAGGAATTGATAAGTAATGATTATTATTGGAATTCAAACAATCATAGTTAAAAGGATATCAGGAGTAGTCGGTGAGACTACTCCCCTCTTCTTTTTATCATCGATCTTCTTCTTCCCTTTTGGGGAAAGTGCTTTCTTCCGTAGGAGTGCTTTGAGTTCAAGCATCTCCTCATCATCATCCTCACAGTCTTTGATGGCGTCGAGGAGCTTCTCCAGTTTGTGGGTATTTTCATCATCACCCTTCTCATTGTTAAAGTTCTTGTGTACATCCTTAACGTTCGATATTGTCTCTTCGAGCAGTGAGTCTCTTTTGAAGAGTTTGGCTCTAATACCAATTCAATGTAGCCTAGAGGGGGTGAATAGGCTTTTTGAACTTTTGTCGGACCCTGAAACACTTAACAGATGGATCAAATACGGGGTAGCCAGACTAGTCCGGTATTGTGCGGACTAGTTCGGTGTGTGCAGACTAAAAGATCAAAGTAAATTGACAATTCTATGTCTAGCACACTACACAACAGCAATCAGATTACAAGTAAAGTGTATCAAACCAATGAATAAGTATATTTCAATGATCAAGTACAATATAATGATTCAAGATGAATTTCACAATACTCGACAAAACCTAGATTATGATGAAAAGTAAAACAAAGATGCGCGAGGCATGATTTTATCCCGTAGTTCGATTTGCACAAAGGAAACCTACATCCACGTTGAGGAGTCCACAGAGGACCGGATCTTCACCAACCCTACCTCATTGAATCGCCACAAAGGTTGATTCTCTTCCACTAATCACACAAAGAAAATAACGAGTTCAAGGGGCCTTCTCACAAGTTGAGGGCTCCCCAAGAATCACAATGAAGAACACCACCAAACACACTTCAAAGATATGCAATAAACAACAAGAGTGTGCGAGAGTATCAAACCCAAGAGCTCAAGATTGTGTGCAACAAGTCTCTCCTTTGATAAATTGCTAATCCTCAAAGATTTGATCTTTCTGGGAAAGAATGCGTGGAGAGATGTGTATTTTGGGCTCTTGGGAGGTGTGATGGTGCAGGAGGTCGAGAGTGATTGTTGTAGGGCGTACACCACTATTTATACTAGGGTTTCTAAAAGTTACCATTAGGGTTTGCTATGTCTGGACTAGTACGTGGTGGACTCCGAAATAGTCCGGTTTGCGGCGTGTGGAAAACCCTAAGTGTTCAGAGATATCCGACTTGTTCGTAAATGTGCGGACTAGTCTGATCTGGGCACTGGAAGTGTTTGGACTAGTCCGGAACATATCGGCCTAGTACGGTGTGGTGAACCTTGTGTAGAATTGAGGACAAGTCCGCACTTGGAGGACTTGTCCGATTTTAGTCATGGAGTTTTTGGACTAGTCCGATGGATATCGGACTTGTCCGGTGTCGTGAAAAATTGTGGGGCTAAGGACAAGTCTAGACTTGGAGGACTTGTCTGATTTTAGTCAAAAGATTATCGGACTAGTCCGGTAGATATCGGACTAGTCCGGTGCTGTGTAAACTGGAGTGCTTGCGGACAAGTCCGCACTGCGGGGGACTTGTCCATTTTTAGTCAGAGGGATATCGGACTAGTCCGGTAGACATCGGACTAGTCCAGAAATGCAGATTTTTGTGTAGTGAGTGATATTTTTTTTGCTTGAGCTCTTGGGGTGTGTTTCTCCAACACACTCCATAAAAAATAAACTATTCTTTTTAGCTCTAGAGCACTTTTCTTTTTGATTCCTCATTCTCCTTTATTTTTGAGCTTTCCTCCTAATTGCTTTAAAACCTGCGCTCATATCAACAATTTTGTTAGGATCTCATTTCTTTGTCATAAATCAACCAAAACCCACAAGGGATGCCTAGATGCACTTAAAAGAATTATGCTCAAGTGGTGTGTGTTGAAGTGAGGGGTGAGGGGTCCAATTTATAGCTTGGAGAAGGGTCGGTTCCTGCCACCAAAAGCGTGTGAATCAGTCTTCGTCATGACCAGGGCACCACAGCGAGTCACCACATGGAAGCTGACCGAGTTTGGTGCCAGGAAGGGTTCGGCCGAAGCCCCTAGTTGGCGGAACAGAAAGTTGGACCATTTCCTGTGTGCTTCCTCAAAGTGACTTCAAGGGGCTCCCTTTGACTGATATGGTTGTTACACCATTGGATAGCCTCAGATACTTCTGTTTGTGGGCCATTTGATCCATGTGGTGCCACATGTCATCGCTTGATTGGCTGGGATCATACTTTATAGGATCCATCCCCTTGTTTCACTTCAATTCTACATAAATGCCTGCATGCACTACTTTCTCCAAGGACAAGTGGAAATAGGTTAAATAGAAAGGTGATGTGTGCAAGAAACGATATTTCCTTCACATAATTGAGTTATATTGACGGGTGAAATTGGTATATAACAGCCCTCAACAAACTCCCCAAAGCTTATCCTTTGCTCGTCCCTAGGAAAGTAAAGACTTTAGGTTGATGACCAGGAGTTGCTTTTATGTTCTATTTTTTGAAAGTACCATGTGCACCACAAAATATTCTGCCTAGTGTTGCAAGAATTGGCATGACACTTCACCCATCTCAAGTCATTGTGGGGCTCATGCCAACTCCTATTCATGGGCGGTTGAAAGATAGAACAGCAAATCGAGCACACATACCCTTGGAATCAAGTTCCACTCAACTTCTGGAGATTTCAATTTAGATTTTAAGTATCTCAATTTGATTCTCTCGGTCTCTCCTTTATGTGTAGTGGAAATATTTTCTCACCAAGGCATTTTGCCTAAATTCATCCTACCTCTACATAAGGCTTGTATGTGGAGCTTGGTAGGGAGTATTGTAGGCATATTTGCAACACATAATATTGCCAAGTCCAAAGAGCAAGCCTTAGGAGAAATCAATTCAAAACAATTTGATTCAAGAATTGTGCATGCGTGATGGAATGGAGGTGAACGTGGATATTTGAGATGACTCCTTTTTGAGTGGACTCTCTTATTTTGCAGGGATGAAACATGGCTATTTTCTAACTTTTTTTAATTCTTTTGATGTAAGCATGCATTTTTTCCTTTTTTTTCTTGTAGCCATGTCTTCTACTCCCTTTTTATGCAATAAATTTGGAGAGCGTACTAAGCATGAATGGTATGAAGTTTCTTTTTTTTATTGTGGAATGATGGTATGATGGTAATTTACTTACTTCTAGTGTAGAAGTACAGATGTGCAAGTGAAGTCTTGAATTCAAAAAGTAATGAATGAAATCTAACATAGGTCTATACTAGTTTGACAAAGCTCAATGTGAAGACAAATAGCATATGCATAAGGTCTATCAATGTAATGTATCTGCTGGCTTTGGTACGTATTTCCAATCAAATGTAGGCCATGAGGTTGGCCTAACCTTGTTGCAGCATGGATTTGGCACTCGAGGGTTGAGTGT
Organism: Tuctoria greenei; assembly: GCA_036927565.1. Taxonomy (NCBI): domain Eukaryota; kingdom Viridiplantae; phylum Streptophyta; class Magnoliopsida; order Poales; family Poaceae; genus Tuctoria; species Tuctoria greenei. Next base: position 103,836,065 of record JAYESD010000003.1, on the reverse strand, counting down.
CGATGTTGGATTGCTTTTCAGGGGTTTCATGAGTGTGGTCGAGGAGAGTGTTGTCGATGTCGCTCATCCACACTTCAAGGTTTCCATATGTTAGATGTACCTTGTTATTCCTTGGCTAAGATAATGATAACCCTTGGCTACAAAGGAAATAACATGCACTCAACATGCGTTGAGTGTGTTCCGTCATTATTTGGCTATGGTGTATCATACCTTCTTGCCATAAAGAAATAAATTGTACTCCTTATGCATTGGATGTGATCCATCACTCCTTGGTTAAGGTAATGATACCCTTTATCCACAAAGGAGTGACATGTACCTGACATGTGTTGAGTACGATCCGTTATTCCTTGGCTAAAGTACAACATGCCTATAACCACAAAGGGATGACGTGCACTCAATATGGCTAAAGTACAACATACCTTCTGGCCACATAGGAATAACTTGCACCCAATATACATTGGATGTGATCTTGTCATTCCTTGGTTACGGTACAACATACCTTATAGCCACAAAGGAATAACTTACACCCAATGATGGTGGCAATTCCCTTGAGCTTGAATGAGTGCTTAGAATAGTTGAGAGCATAATGCTCTCACATATTCGTAGCAGCCCATTGGTTGCTTATGGAGGGTTTCCATGTCAAAGATCCGGCCTCGTATAGTTATTGTTGACCTTCGGGCTTAATTTCTGATAGGTAGCAACCATCCTAATTTACTCATTGGCCAAAAGATATTGAAATGGAATCCTCTTAGGGTTTCCAACAATTAGATCTTGGAACGCCCGCAAAGTTATTTTACTCCTGCCAACTTCCTCTCTATCATAAAGAGGGATGGTTAGCTCCCGATACTTTGTACAAATGAATTTTCGGGTTAGGTAACCAAATTTTAATTTGTACGTACGGGGAAGATAAAAATCAAAGATGCATAGGGTCCAAATTCAAGTGTATGCATGAACAATGTATTATTCATTAATAGGAGTGAGGCTTTATGGATAAATCAATTTGCACATTTTCTAAAGCTCCTACAAATAGCAATGCAAGTGGTATACACTATATGGATCCCTTCATCTTGTAAAATTTCTAACCATCATAGCTCTTTTTTTAAAAAGAGCAAAAATTTATCTTGTGGATCATAACAAACAAGATTCTCAATTTTATCCTCCTAAAAATTTTTAATTTCTTGCCTAGGAATTTAAAATTTAGTGATCCATGCATGAATGAGTTTCAAATAAAAGTTATGGACATCACTATTCCTAGGTTGCTACATACCAATTCAACCATTAAGTAATTCCATAAGCATTACCTAGGCAAAAAATGTCTAAGTCAATTTTAGCAATGCTTATGAAATTCTAGGTACTTGTTTATATTTGTTCCCAAGTAAGGTGACATCCCTTTCTGAAGAATCAAAAAGAGTAATGTCAAAACTTACTCTCGTGAGGATGCATAAGTATTGAATGATGTGAAGGTGTAAACCTTCCTTACCAATGTAAGAAAAAAATCATTCAATCCTAATCAATTCAAACAACTAAAAATTTTAAACTTGTACCTCAATTGAAGAGCAGTTCGGGTTGGAGGTCGTTGTCTGAGAAACTTACAACCATGAATGTTGGTGTAGCCTTTATGTTCAATTTCTCCTGCCAAGTTGAGGTTGGAGTTGAATGAGCTTCATCTTGTTCCTCCATTAGACCACCATCTTAAGCATTCCTCCACCATGAACTCAAAATGAGATTGATGGAGGGATATGCACTTGATAAGGCCTTCTAACCTCTTTACAAATCTTGTACTGGCCACACTAAAATCAAGAACAAACAGAACAACTTGAAAATGATTTACGTTAGCTCAAAAGCACGTTGTACCCTTTGCCAAATTATTTTGCCCAACTTGAAAGAACTTGCAAATGCATTGAATATTAAAGTATTTTGGTTTGAATTAGGAAGATGAATTCAAGTGGTTACGCCCAAGGTTCATATCCAAATAAATTTATTTCCTAATTCAAAATTTTAGTTAAAATTTTATTTTCCAACATGCAAGTGTGAGAATTCAAACATGCTAAATGCAAATGCAAAGATTGATGGAAAATTCAGATATGCAATTAGCAAAACAAATATGAGATAACTACCAATTAACCTATTGGCAAGGACTCACCAAATTTTTTTTGAAGTCTGATGAGTGGGACTTACCTCTGTCCTATTTGGTTTGATGATTTGTTGTCCAATCCCGAAGTTGAAGATGTAGACAACTTCTCTTGATTGACATGCCAAATCTCATTTGGCATGTAAGTTGGACATGTGAACCATATGATGGTCCTAGCCTCTCCGTCGTCTTTATGAAGACTTGTTGATGTAGTAACGGTATTACCCTCTTCAAGATATTTTCTTATGATCATGGTGAGGCTTGTCCTTCTCTAGGGGTGCCACTTTGACCTTCTTGGTATTACTTAAGGTTAACCTATACTTTGATCATGGATCAAAAGGATTCCTTGGGCATAATTACATGTGGACTCCACAATCAAACAAGAAACGTTTCATCCACAATGTCACTTGCCCTAGGTTGCATGGGCTTGGTCGAAGGATAAGAACCCCAACAAGTAATTGTGGGACATCTTGGATCTTGAATGCTCTTTAATTTTCTTGTCCTTGGCCAAGGGCTTCATGTGAAATTTGTCTTGATTTCTTGCTTGGCCATGGACAAGATAATTCAAGGTAGGCTAGTTGAACTTAAATCCCATGAAATCCTCATAGCCTCCTTGATTATAAGGGTGATGTTGATTCCACCCCTACATCCTTGTTGGTGATAGACATTGGAGTTGTGTTTGAAAGGAAGAATCCTCCTGGGTCTTAGGGAAATGATTCCCCAAGTGGCCCATGTTTGAAAGAGATTTTCACAAATCATGTGAATATCCATGGGTTGGATAATTCCAAACACTTCTCCATTGACTTGATCTATCATGATACTTCAATGGGAGGTGTAGTTCTATAGCTAGCATGCCCACCTTGTTAAGTGGTGTGTATGCGAAGCTAAAGGAACTAGAGCACTCTTCAATCCGCCCCTTGAGTAGAGACCATATTCTCATCCATTATGAATGAGAATAGGACTCCTTCAGCTCTAGCATGAATGTAGTCATGGATTGGTGAAGTCAACCCATGAAATGCGTGTTGGATGAAGAGCCAACTATCCACCCCATGATGGAGGCAAAATCAAGAAGAACTCTTGGAGCCTCCCTCAAGCTTGGGTATGGATGACTTTGGCTTCTACTGGAAGCTAAAATTCTTCCGCGAAAGGCAATGGTGTTGCCTAGCGGACATTTGTTGAGGTACGCCTTGAATCATCTTGCAGTTTAGTATTGGCGTCCTCGTTGGCCATCCCATGAAATGGGTTAGCCAACACTACCCTGTTTTCACACAAAAGGAGAAAACAAACAAGGGTAATCCTATCTAATAACTAGAAGTACCTATAGCTTAATCACAAGTGATAGCTATCCTTCACTACCTTTGCCTTCCCCGACAATGGTGTCACCAATGCTTGTTGACGTATCTTAACGTCACAGATCATCTCTAGTAAGAGATGAGGTCCGCAAGTGCACGGAAACTATCGTGTAGCATTTCACCCAAGAGTATTCCCAAGGGTATCGTATTTATCCCACAGGAAGGCAATGGAGTAAAGTAGACACTATTATTATTATCAAGCTATGGTATACTAATCAATTATCAAGACCAGGGTAAGTTGATAATATGGGTAGTGTGACACACATCTAAGCAATCTAGTCTAAAGGGTAAATGGGTCTTAATGGAGATTAGACTAAGAGTTAGGGAGTTGCTCCTACAATGCCTCTAGTATACATATACATAGCCTAGGTTAGATACTAATGAGCATGTGAATGGTGAATACTTATGGTAAGTTGTTCAACACATCGGGCACGGGTTTAGCCCTAGCAATACTAGGACGACTTCTGTCAAGAGCCTGTGGCATAGCCGAACGTGGAGGATTACAAATGACAGATAGGACTGTCACCACCTACTGCCTACCTCTTCAATCCGTGGGTCTACGAGACATCCAACATTAGTTAACTACCCTAGCACCTTGCTAGCATATTAAGTAAATACCTTAGGAGCCATGGCACAAGCCATCCTAAGGCAATGACTAACCTAAACACCAAAGTTGAGACATAGCATAAGTTATTCATATTAACATGATCATATCATAACTACTTAGACTATAGCCGGGGTTTATAGTGTTTATGATGATAGTATAATGACATTAAGGCATGATAATAAAGACTATTCTTACCACATACATGGAATCCACAATCAAACAAGAAACGCTTCATCCAAGTATATGAATAAAAGAAGACTAAAGATAATATCTTTATTATGCATGAAGTCACAACTATAAGAACAGATACATGAGCCATACCTTTCCCAACTTGGACTTGGGACTAGAGGCTCTCCTCTCTATAGCTTAACTCCACTAAGGACTAAGAGAACTAGTGTATACAATAGAATGATGCTCTTTTTCTTCAAACACTTGCAATAGAATGATGCTCAAGTGGTGTGTGTTGAAGTGAGGGGTCCTATTTATAGCTTGGAGAAGGGTCAGTTCCCGCCCCGAAAAGCGCATGAATCAGTCTTCATCGTGACTAGGGAACCACAGGGAGTTGCCACATGGAAGCTGACCGAGTTTGGCGCCATGAAGGGTTCGGCCGAACCCTCTAGTCGACCGAACAGAAAGTTGGACCATTTCCTGTGTGCTTCCTCGGGTTGACTTCCAGGTGGGTCCCTTTGACTGATATGGGTCCTACACCATTGGATGGCCTCAGATACTTCTGTTTGTGGGCCATTTTATCCATTTGGTGTCACATGTCATCGCTTGATTGGCTGGGATGATATTTTATAGGATCCATCCCCTTGTTTCACTTCAATTCTGCATAAAATTCCTGCATGAACTACTTTCTCCAAGGACAAGTGAAAATAGGTTAAATAGAAAGATGATGTGTGCAAGAAATGATATTTCCTTCACATAATTGAGTTATATTGATGAGTGAAAGTGGTATATAACAGCCGTCAACAAACAACGCAAACAAAACATGTTCAACACACATATTAAAAAACAAATTTAATAGTGCACGACAAGTTCTCATACTTCATCTAAATTCAAGTTGATAAAGTGAATGGAAAACGAGTAAACAAAGTTCACACGTTGTTGTTTGAACCTCCACTTGCATGTCCTCCAGTCGCACCTCCTCCACTAGCACCCCCGTCGTTGAGATTGAGGAAAGCATCGCAATCTTCGGGCGTTCAATGACAAGATCCCTACGATGAACAAATGAAATAGAAACTCATCAACATTTTTGCTTAAGGTTATTACAAGTACAAATTTGAATAAAACTCATCAACTATTATGCAAATTAATCTACATTTTAATGAAGATAAGTATTGTAACTAGAGTACAAGTCATACCGTTGCATCTGCAGCTGGTGATGGATGAGTTTGCTCTGGAGCGAAAGGCACCAGTGGGAGAACACTTGGATAACTCTACAATCCAGGAGCCAACGTCGACATGAATCCATGAGGGGGAACATACAGTTGACCAATCTTGGAACCCATGCGACACATATGGTTATGATATTGCATTATAACTTGAATTAAATTGATAAGAACTTGTACCTATGATGAGGAGCCCACATGTCCTGACTGCATTGGATGAGGCATACCGAACGGCGACCCCACCCACCTTGAGCGAGGAATTGCATCAAACATAATATTCAGTTAAAAATTTTAACGCATATGGAAAGGAATATTCTAACTTCAAAAAAATAGAGAACTGTACCCGCGACATCATGTCGAACTGAGGTTGTGGCATATAGAACTAAGAACCAGTGTTAGTTTGAGACATGAACTGCATCAAGTAAACTAGTTGTGAGATCTTGAGTAGAAACATTTTAAAATCGAAAAATATTTCAAACGTGAAAATTACATATTACCTGAGACATATACAAATAATGCATCTATTGTTGCAGCATCTGTGTCTGTTTCTGTTGCTGCTGCAGCTTTTCTCCATATGCTCCTTGGTGTATCTCAATTGTTTTCTTAATTCATTATTCTCTGTAGTAGATCGAGACCGACTAGAACTAACACTAGAGCACCGTCGTCTAGCATAGGCATCACGCTCCACATACCTGTTGCCCATCCCAAGTCTACAAAAAATACAAATGTGATGAATCGACATTCATTAACCTATAAGCCATCATTATCCTTACATACCTCCCATTCAGTAGACCTCCGCCTGCTTCATACGCTGCACCCACATCCAGCGGCTCTCTTCTAAAGTCTGCATCAGCTCCATGAGTTTTCTTAAAACACTCAACATACTATTCCTGTCATACATTGAGTTCACAGTTATGTGTAATAACATATAAATTGATAGGATGGATAAATGCAACAAACAATCAACATACGCACCAATTTCTGCGTTGATGCCTCATCACACAACACATTCGGATGATTTGGGTCAAGACCTCTGTGCTCCTCAAGATAAACCTCGAAAAATGTAGGCGGTGTACCAGTTTCAGCTGTATGCAATACCAAAATTCAATCAATTCAATCAATACAATTAATTGAAGCAATCGGTGTATGAATGTAAGAATTAATAAATCCTTTGTTCCATCTGAACATATCCATCCGGCCCGAAGAAGTGCTTTCCTGGTTTGCTCTTGTGGTTTCTTCGATTTCTATCAAAAATATTTCTGAACTCATCTGATGCCCAATACTCGTAGAACCACTCCCAAGCCTCCATATTCACACAAATCCAGTCATCATGGCTCTGCAAGTACTCCTCCCTAGTTAGGTGAATTTTGGCTGCTGCACTATTTGTCATGGGCTGGAACATCACCGTCTTGTAATACACGGTCACAGCTTTGATCCGTGCCAGAGAAAAGGAGTCCTTGACACGTCTTTTTGATGTATTATGGAAAACCCTACATGCATATGCATGACTCGTACCCTCCTCCAAACGAAATATACTCTACATACAAGTAATAATTAATGTCAACCAAAGTAAGATGCAATGTAATTGAAACAATCAAAACAAACTTAGCCAGAAGATCTCCCAAACTCTATCGTGGCATGTACCCAGTTCGCCATATCATTGCAACGCATAGTGATCCTGATTATGCGCCGCAATCTTTTGACCATCCACTAGAACCATCCCGGGGAAGCAAAATCGAACGGTGTTTCCCAACTCTGTGTTAACTACTCGTCGATGCCCCTTGCCACTCCAACCAACCTCGATCCATGTCCTAGTACCTTTTGGCTTTATAATCGTCTGCTCGTCGAAGCTTTTACTTGGATTACATAAAAGGTGCCTCCGCAACCTGTACAAATAAAGTTAGTTAATTAGTTGACAAGAAATCTAATATATAAGGTCTAATGAACTTATCAATTAATCAGACATATTATATAAAGGGGCATCGATCGGGGTGTACTAACTCATCTAACTCTGCCCTTCTCGCCATCCTGGCATCTCGCTCAGGATCATCAGTCTCTTCATCGCCGTCCTCATTATCCCCCTCATTAACACCCTCAGAAACTCCTCCTTAGCCTCCTTCTAAGACTCCTCTAGAGTCTCCTTCCTGATCTGACGATTGCCTGATAGTCTCTGGCTCCTCCACGTACAACTCATCGTACGTCGGGCAATGATTTGTCACCTGTGTCTTACTCGAACCTCGTGCAGGCGAACTCAACGTTAGCTCTACCACACAACTCATAAACTGCCTCTTCCCCTGCCCACTGTAGCTAGTGCCCTACAAATATAAATACACTTGTAAGGAACAATAGACAAATAATTTTGATATTGAATTGTATTTAAAAAACAAGTACCCAAAACAGATCCGTGCGGCCTGAACTAGAACTTGGCGTGGAGGACGAAGATCCACTACCCTTCTTGGCCTTCTTCTTCCACATTCCTGGTAAAAAGCTTAAACATCTACACAATTTTTTAATGAAATGATTAGTATACAACATTAAATAATAAATATTAAAGAATGCGTACAATAAGAATAAAAATCATAAAAAATGTGTACAATAAGTGTGACACCCATTCCCGAAAAAGAACCAAGTGTGACGCATATGTGTGCCGAGAACGTTGATCACACATACACGAGTGCATCACGAACGATATACAAAAAATTATCACAACACAAATTGATTAAGAAGGTACTGTTATTACAATATTCAAATAATTCTCAATTACAAGCTCTAATGATCATTATTAATAGTTCTGAAACTAATGCAACAGAAATAATCTAACTGAGCAAACTAAACATAAGGGATATAGCGTGGCTCCAAGCAACACCACAGGCGAGTCGACGGCAGCACACAGCCTAGTACTCCACATTATCCTCAGGGTACTCCCAAACATCATCTGAAACTGTTGGTGGCAAAATAAATTACAAGGGTGAGCACATGTCGTACTCAACAAGTGTGGGAAAATAATGACATGTATCTTAAACAAGGAATTGACATAAATAATGGATATTTGCTGAAAAGTACATTTAAAACATGTAAAGAGCATTTTACAATGTCTATGTGAATTAATCCTATCATATCCCAAATAAACATAATAATTCATATCCATCATTCATTATGTATCCATAAACTATACTCTTACCATCATCATTAACCATATCCAGTTATCACCATCCAATCCATAACCATTACCAATTCCAAACCTTCCCAAATTCCCAAGTTTCCACTCTAATCATGGAAGTTGTCCAGGTGCTCATAACCGAGAGCACGACTATCATAATAGTTTTTAACACTCTGCAGAGGTTTTACCATTTTAACCACAAGTTCGTTATTTTGTAACACCCTCATTTTCATGAATAATGCACTGCATACTTCCTCATACATGTTTAACATTAAGCCATGTAAAAAGGAACAAGATTAAAATGAATATAGGGCTAATCTGGAAATTTCAGTCTGTCAGGATGTAGACTTGTCCGACCTCTGAAAGCGGACTAGTTCGGTATCCCTATTCCTTGTTCAGAGCATTTAGTATCCTCTCTTCAGAAAATTCAGTTTCTTCAGAGTGCGGACTTGTCCGGTGGTAACTCCGGACTAGTCCGGTGTCCAAAATCTCATTCAGAAAATCCAGTCTTCTTTCAGAGTCTAGAAATTCAATTCTTCAGAGTCCGAACTTGTCTGATTTCTTCTCTGATGTTCCCCGGACTTTTCTGGATAGACTTGTCCGTTTCTTCTCTTCTCCCAATGAACTAGTCTGGTCCCTACTGTGGACTAGTCTGACCTTCGAGCATCAACTCGGATTCCATTATTTCTCCACGATTTGTTTTTGGGTCCCCTCAGAGGAGACCAAGAGGACCCCACCTCGGGCCCTACTCGTCCTCCGCCAAATTCACTTGGACCCCAAAACCCTAATTCTCCACCTCTATATAAACAACCCAATACCCACACCTATCCACCCCCAATTGAGAACCCTTGCTGCCACTTTTGCATTGTGCCGTCGTTAAGATCAAGTCAAGAGGCAAGGAACAGGGGAGACACACGAAGAAGGACCAATGAGGATCAATCTTCATTGATTCTTTGAGAATTGACATTCTTCATCCATGTTCTTTATCAACTCATCTCCATCAAGCCCTAATCGCCAAGATTTGAAGTCTCACGTCCAAACCTTGATCTTTCGATCTCTAAACACATGGTATATCCTCACATGATTAGAATTTGGACTTTAACTCAGTTTAATGGCTGAAATTGAATTGGGAACTGGTTATTGTCAATTAAATGGCTTTGGTACATGGAATTGATGAAAATGAGATAAATGAGCAGTTATGAGTTGATTATGGATTATTATTGCAGAAATTGGTTATTTAAGTTGAAATTGATGGTATTTGTGTTATTTGGGGATGAACCTCACTAAATAATGATATAATTGCATTTTCAACTGTTTTGAATGTACTTTTATGAAATTAGCCCATTTTATTATCATTCCTTGTTTAAGCTACATATCATACTTTCCCACACTTGTTGAGTACGACATGTGCTCACCCTTGATATTCCCCCACCAAATCCGGACACAGGTGACCACGTGGAGTACCGGGAGGTCTTTGAGGAGTTCTAGGCGTGTGTTTTGCCGTCAAACATGACTGTGGAGATTGAAGTCATTAGAGTTTAGTTTTTTCGTTGCGGTTTCATTAGAGCTTATAATTAAGACTATTTGTTTTGTAATAAGGTACTACTATTAGTATTATTATTCGGTACATGGTTATAATCTGTTAATCGTTTGTGAATCACTTGTGTATGTGCGTTAAACATCCTGGGCACACATATGCATTACGCTTGGTTTATTTTCGGAACAGGGTGTTACAAATCGGTATCAGAGCCGTGTTTGACCGTAGGATGCATGCCTAGGTAGAATGGACACAACAAACCACATAGAACTTCTTTCCTATTCAAAATTAGCCTATTTTTGGACTATTTTGCGTTCCACTAGCTATATAAAGTGGGAAAAACTGCGTTTTTGCTGCTGCTGCAATTTTTGTTGTTTTTGCATCTTTTTGAGCAAATGCACACCCTCTCATCTAAATTTATGGCTGCTGCAATTTCAGAACTGATATTTGTGTTTTCCTCTATTTTTCTCATGTTTTCTTGTAGATGACTCACACCAAAACGACAGCCCGCAAGAGAGCTCGTTTGCCGAGGATGGAACCAGCCCCAGAGGAGGAAGAAGTGAGTTCTCCCGCAAAGGAAGTTGAGCATGAACACCCCAACATGATGGAGGAAGATCCTGAGATGGTGGAGTCCTATGATGATGATGAGGAAGAGGAAGACCCTGAAATGGTGGAATGCTATGATAGCGAATAAGAGGAGGATGATACGCATGAGGGAAATAAATATGAAGCCCAAGATGAGGAGGAACCACAAGAGGAGGACCCTTCTGCACAAGAAGAAGTACCTGAAGTTCAAGGGAACACATCACAACCAAGTGAAGTCAGGAAGGAGGACAAATGCATAGTTTACCGTGATGCCCAAGAATTCCGCTCGAGTGGCACCGATGGAGGATTTGCAGCCAAGCAATTGAAGGAGTTCCTTGATTTATGCAAGATGCACCCGGAGTACTATGTCAAGAGGATTCCTCACCGTGGACGGGATTAATGGAGGGCTCAAGGTACTGTTCTTGCTAGAGATGAGGTGGTCACCCGACACTTTGCATCCACATGGACAAGCACCAGGGAGCAAGCTATTGATGATGTCGCTTGGGATGCACTTACTAGATTGTGCCACATCTATCGGAAGAAGATTGGAGGTACTAGCTTTGCGCTACACCCGCAATGCAAGAAGGGAACAAGGGAAATCTTAAGGCCACAAGATGGAGTTCTGGTCAGTTCTCGTGCTATTGACAGATCTCAGGCAGTATTGGTGAATTTGGGAAATCGCTACGCTGATGCTATGGAAGAGATCCGCTACCTTTGTAAGAGGCTATTCATCATGGAGAAGCAAGAGGAAGCTCATGCCACTGTGGAGGTCAATGGTGTAGCAACTTCTCCAGTGCCTACATGGACGACCAACTCACCCTGGCGTGCACTGATGTGTGCCTCGCCGCCGCTATCGTCTTCGCTGCTTCACGACCAGGACAGCCATGGTTCACACAATTAAGCCTATGTCTTCTGTCTAGAGGTTAGAAAAGCGTTTAGATTGCCTTAGTCACATTTAGTTTGGTGTGCTGAATTTTATTGGTGTGTGCCTGTGCTTGGTACGAGTTGTGGGACGTCTGGCATTGTGTTCACATCCGCACGTAGTAGAGAGTTGTAGGATCCTTGTCCACATCCTCTAATAGGGTTCATAGTATTAATAAGAGAACTGTTAGTTACATATACCTTGATGCATATAGTTGGGGCATTTTCTTTCAAATTCTAAATTCTTCCGTATCTACTATTCTTTCAACAACAGATGCTGAGGACATGTAACCATACGAATGCCAATGGTGAGGAGGAGAGCAATGAAGCACCTCAGAACAACCAAGGACCTATCCAGGGAGCTATCAACCTTGAGCAACTATTGGCTATGCAAAACCAGCTCATGCAGACCACGATACAGACTATGGGACAGATGCAAGCTAGCAACAACAATCAGCCCCACATGCCGCCACCACCACCACCCCCGGCACACAACAACCATTTGGGAGAGTTTATGGGGACCAGGCCACCTACCTTTGCTCAAGCCACAGATCCGATGGAAGCTGATGATTGGCTGTAGACAGTTGAGAAGAAACTGGCTATAGTCCAGTGCACTGACATAGAGAAGGTTCTTTTTGCCTCACACCAGTTTATTGGAGCTGCTGCAGACTGGTGGGAATCCCTTTGCAATGCTCATGAAAACACAAAGGGAATCACCTAGGATGAATTTAAGGAGAAGTTCCGTTCTCACTATGTGCTAGAGGGAGTCATGATACTGAGAAGGCAAGAATTTGAAAACCTCAGGCAAGGAAGGATGAGTGTGAGTATCTCAACAAATTCACTCAACTATCAATATATGCTCCAGAGGACATCAGCACTGATAGCAGGAAGCAATATTTGTTCATGAGGGGTCTCAACAATGAAATTCAAGTCCAGTTGCTCAATGCTGACTATGCAAACTTCTAGAAGCTTGTTGACAAGGCCATTGTGGTTCAAAACAAGATTCAGGAGATGGAGCTAGACCACAAGAGGAAGATGCCATATCAGGGGCAGCCGAAAAGAAGCAATGTCCATCCTCGCTATGCACCACCTGCTGCACCATATTGCAACCCATCTGCTGCTACATATCGCCCTACTTATCCACCGCGACCGCAACAGCCAATGCAACGGCAAATGCCTATGCAAGCACCTCGCTTACCTATGCAGCCTGCCTATGATCAAAAGCAGCCTCACCCTAACTTTGCTGGTGCCACTCGTGGAAAGACTTGCTATGCTTGTGGTCAAACAGGACATTTTGCAAATCAATGCCAGTGGTCAGGTCAAGGATAGATGAACAATGTTCCAGGGCAAAATCCAAGGCCCAATGGAGGAGCAACTCAAGGCAACTGTGGACCGCAGAATTTCGCTCGTGGCAAGGTGAAACATGTATCTACACGCAAACTCCAACCCCGCGACTATATTATTTGATTCTAGAGCATCCCATTCATTCATCTCATTAAAGTATGTTGTAAAGCATAGCATGCCCAAATCATACCTGAAGTTTACCTCGTTGGTTAAATCTCCTGGAGGAGAGATGAGGACAAATATAGTATGTCCAAAAGTAAGTATTTCCATAAGGGGGTAGAATTCATTGCCAACCTTATATTCCTAAATTCGCATGGCTTGTACATCATCCTTGGAATGGATTGGCTAAGGAAGCATAATGGAGTGATTAAGTGTGCCACTCGGACAGTGCAATTGACGAATGAGGAAGGAATCAGTATAGAGTTCAAGGCAGTTAAGCTGACAACCGAGAAGGCCATGGTAAATCATGCGGAAGGAGTAACTTTGGAGGAGATTCCGGTTGTTCATGAGTATCCAGGTGTGTTTCCTGAGGAATTGCCAGGTATGCCACCTAATCGTGACATCGAGTTCATCATTGATTTAATACCCGAAACTGCACCTATAGCAAAGAGGCCATATAGGATGCCTCCTACGGAAATAGCATAGCCCAAGAAGCAGATTCAAGAGCAGTTAGAGACGGGTTTTATACGCCCAAGCTCTTCACCTTGGGGAGCGCTAGTGTAGATAAGAAGGATGGATCCCAGAGAATGTGTGTAGATTACCGGTCTCTCAATGAGGTGACAATCAAGAATATGTACACATTTTCTCGTATTGAAGATCTGTTCGACCAGATGAAGGGAGCTAGAATATTCTCTAAGATTGATCTTCGGTCAGGATATTTCCAAATGAAGATTAGACCTCAGACATGCCCAAAACAGCTTTTAGGATACGATATGAATCTTATGAGTATACTGTCATTTGACTAATGCGCCTGCATACTTCTTGTATCTTATGAATAAGGTCTTCATGTGGTAATATGATAAATTCATGGTAGTGTTCATTGATGACATCATGATCTACTCGAAGAGTGAGGAGGAGTACGAAGAGCATTTAAGGCTGATATTGCAGAAATTGCGAGAGCACCAGTTGTATGCCAAGTTCAACAAGTCCAATTATGGTTGAGAGATATATCATTCCTAGGCCATATCATATCTGGTGGAGGAGTGCCAGTTGACCCAGGAAAATTTAGAGACGTGATAAAGTGGGAACCGCCGCAGAATGTGAAGGAGATAAGGAGTTTTCTTGGAATGGTTGGATACTATCGTCGGTTCATCAAGGACTTTTCCAAGATAGCGAAGCCCATGACTAAATTGTTAATGATAGAGAAGCCTCTCAAATGGACTCAAGCTTATGAGGACAGTTTTGAGGAGCAAAAGGAGAGATTGACAACAACACCTGTGTTGGTATTGCCAGATGTGAGTAAGAGTTTTGACATCTATTGTGATGCTTCAAGGGAAGGACTTGGATGTGTATTGATGCAAGAAGGTCGAGTAGTAGCTTATGCATTCAGGAAGTTGAAGAAACATGAGCAGAACTATTTTACACATGATCTCGAACTTGTTGTCGTAGTACATGCATTGAAGATTTAGAGACGTTATGTTCATGGCCATAAATGTGAGACCTATACGGTTCATAAGAGTCTCAAGTACATATTCACTCAAACGGATCTGAATTTGGGGCAACAAAGATGGCTTTAACTCATTAAGGACTATCATGTGGGAATCAACTATCGCCCAAAGAAAGCCAACGTAGTGGCTGATGCTTTGAGCCGAAAAGGAGCAAGCCAATAGCTCACCGTTAGGGAATTGCCATCCGAGCTATGCAAGGAGTTCAAACGGTTGAATCTTGGATTTTTGAATGAGAGGGGGACAATGGAAGTGAATCCAACCCTGGAACAAGAAATTCGAGAGGGACAGATAAAGGACGAGAAAATCCGAGAAATCAAGGAAAGGACTCAAGAAGGGAGAGAATTCAGATTTGATGAGGATGACCAAGGTACCCTACGGCTTGGAAAACAAATTGTTGTGCCTAATGACAAGAGTCTTTGACACTTGATATTGAAGGACACACATGACTCGCTTTACTCTATGCATCCAGATTGTACGAAGATGCACAAGGACCTGAAGACGTGCTGCTGGTGGAATGGTATGAAAAGGGACATAGCAGAATATGTTGCATTATGTGATGTATGCCAACAAGTCAAAGCTGAACATCAAAGGCCAACCGGATTATTACAGCCATTGAAGATCCTAGAGTGGAAGTGAGAAGAGGTTGGTATGGATTTCGTAGTTGGCTTATCTCGCACTTTGGCAGGATATGATTCAATATGGATTATTGTGGATCGATTGACGAAATTATCTCATTTCATTCCTATCAAGACTACTTATAGTGGAGCAAAGTTGGCAGAACTGTATATGGGAAGAATAGTGTGTTTACACGGGGTGCCCAAGAAAATAGTGTCCAATAGAGGTTCTCAATTCACCTCAAGGTTCTGGCAAAGGTTGCACGAATCAATGGGGACTCAATTAAATTTCAGTTTTGTCTATCACCCTCAAACGGATGGACAAATCGAGAGGACAAATAAGATTTTGGAATACATGCTAAATCTTGTGCGCTAAAGTATGGAGGAAGATGGGACAAAAGTCTGCCATATGCTGAGTTTTCCTACAACAACAGTTATAAAGCAAGCTTGAAGATGTCACCATATGAAGCATTGTATGGGAGAAGGTGTAGGAAACCCTTGTTTTAGAATGAGACAGGGGAGACTCAAGTATTTGGACCTGATGTGATCCAGAAAGCCGAAAAGCAAGTTCAAACTATCTGCGAGAATATGAGAGCTGCTCAGTCAAGATAGAAGGGTTATGCGGATAATAGACAAAGAAGCTTATATTTTGAAGTTTGTGACTTCGTATACCTCAAAGTGTCACCTATGTGAGGTCATAAGACGTTTAACATCAAAGGCAAGTTGGCACCTCGCTATATTGGACCTTTCAAGATTTTGGACAAATGGGGAGAAGTAGCCTATAAACTGGAGATGCCTGCACATCTTTCGGATGTTCATGATGTATTTCATGTTTCTCAGCTCAAGAAGTGCTTGAGGGTACCGGAAGAGCAAATACCAATAGAAGAATTGGAGCTTGAGGAAGATTTGACCTATGCCGAGAAACCTGTCAGAATTTTGGACATCAAGGAGAGATTCATAAGAAACAAGGTGATTCGATGGTGCAAAGTGCAATGGAAGCATCATACAGAATCGGAAGAACCTTTGGGGCGAGAAGAGGATATCAAGAAGGAATTTCCCTATCTCTTTCCTTCCGTGTCGAATCTCGAGGGTGAGATTCATTTTAAGGGGGGTAGGTTTCTAACACCCTCATTTTCATGCATAATGCACTGCATACATCCTTATACGTGTTTAAGATTAAGCCATGTAAAAAGGAATAAGATTATATTGAATTTAGGGCTAATCTGGAAATTTCAGCCTGTCAGGGTGCGAACTTGTCCGGCCTCTAAAACTGTACTAGTCCGGTATCCCTATTCCCTCTTCAGAGAATTCAGTATCCTCTGTTCAGAAAATTTAGTTTCTTCAGAGTGCGGACTGGGCTGGTGGTAACCCTGGACTAGTCCGGTGTCCTAAATCTCATTCAGAAAATTCAGTCTTCTTTTAGAGTCTGGAAATTCAATTCTTCAGAGTCCGGACTTGTCTCGCATAATGTGTGGACTAGTCCGATTTCTTCTCTGATGTTCCTCAAACTTGTCCGTATAGACTTGTCTGTTTCTTCTCGTTACCCAATGAACTAGTCCGGTCCCTACTATAGACTAGCCCTTCCTTCGGGAATCAACTTGGACTCCATTATTTCTCCACGATTTGTTTTTGGTAATTGCCTAATTTGGCCCAAGAACTTCATGCCCAACCTTAGAAGAGCCCAAGAGGACCCCACCTCGGGCCCTACTCGTGCCCCACTGAAATTCACATGGAATCCACCCCAAAACCCTAATTCTCCACCTCTATATAAACAACCCAATACCCACACCTCTCCACCCCCAATTGAAAACCCTTGCTGTCACTTTTGCATTGTGCCGTCGTCAAGATCAAGTCCAGAAGCAAGGAGGAGGGGAGACACATGAAGAAGGACCAATCAAGATCAATCTTCATCGATTCTTCGACAATTGACGTTCTTCATCCAAGTTCTTCATCAACTCATCTCCATCAAGCCCTAATCGCCAATATTTGAAGTATTACGTCCAAACCTTGATCTTTGGATCTCTAAACACGTGGTATACCCTATGACTAGAATTTGGCATTTACTCGGCTTAATGGCTAAAATTGAATTGGGATCTGGTATTGGTCAATTAAATGGCTTTGGTACATGGAATTGATGAAAATGAGATAAATGAGCAGTTATGAGTTGATTATGGATTATTATTGCTGGAATTGGTTATTTAAGTTGAAATTGATGATATTTGGGTTGTTTTGGGATGGACCTCACTAAATAATGATATAATTGCATTTTCAACTATTTTGAATGTACTTTTATGCAATTATCCCATTTTATTATCATTCCTTGTTTAAGCTACATGTCATACTTTCCCACACTTGCTGAGTACGACATGTGCTCACCCTTGCTATTCCCCCACCAAATCCAGATGCGGGCGACCAGGTGGAGTACTGGGTGGTCTTTGAGGAGTTCTAGGCGTGTGTTTTGCCGTCAAACTTGCCTGTGGAGATTGAAGTCATTAAAGTTTAGCTTTTTCCATTGCAGTTTTATTAGAGCTTGTCATTGAGACTATTTGGTTTGTAATAAGGTACTATTATTAGTGTTATTATTCGAGACATGGTTATAATCTGTTTATCATTTGTGAATCACATATTTATATGTGTTAAAAATGCAGGGCACACATATGCATTACGCTTGGTTCATTTTCGGAACCGGGTGTCACAGATTTCGTCACCCGTCGACGACTAAAGAAACCTCCCTTACGCCAATTACACTTCTTTAGGTGTATGGCCAAGAGATCACAAAATAGCCTTTACAAAGGGACTACCAGCATATTTAAACCCACTGAGGTTTCACCGGTGGTAATGCCTCCAACTGAGCACATCCAACCAAGGGCCCCCTCTTGTGCCGTTCGGATCCGAAGGCAGTATTGCCACTACTGCAAACCCATCCGACTCTCATTCCCCGCTCCCCTGAATGATCCGAACAATGCTGGCAATACACCTAATTAATTGGCTAAGCCGCACCCATACTTGGCCTTGTGGTGGCACCATTGTCCTAGCTATTATCGCATGAACCGGTCCTTAGATCCAATGCAAGAAAACCACCATATTGTCCAACCCATACCACAAACCATGATTGCTTAGATCTCCCAAGTCCCATATTACCAATTAATCATGTTCATCAACTCATATGTCATTAATTCATAACTAAGCCATTGAGTTGTTTTCCCATCCCAATTAATTAGAGTGAAGCAAAAAGATAAAATGCCCTTCCCAACTCTCTACAAGATATTCCAAGTGACAAGGATGGTCAAACAAGTCTAGTAAACACCTATCTTGGGTTTCCTATCAATTTGACACAAGCATGCAGTTTTGCCAACAAAACATTAAAAAAAGGATCAAAATGACCAAGGACACTTGCCTTGCTCCTAAGATTGATTAGGGTCGAAAGCTTCAAAGTTCTGGTGCTGGAGGTCCTCGATAGGACCCACTAGAGCAACACCTTCGATACCGCACAACAAACATACAAAACAAATATTACAATCAATAAATGCTCATATATTACTCAATATGCCATGACATGCATGAATAATACAATTATGAGGTGAACTTGTCAATAAGTTGCTATTAATGTTTACTAACTAGTTACAATAGTTTTTAACAAGTTTGAACAGGTTTCGAGTTGATTTGAGTCAATTTGGAATTAATTCAGCAACTTCAGATTCAGGTGGTCGGACAAGTCCATACTGGGGATCGGACTAGTCCGCCCTTGAAAGTCGATCGGACTAGTCCGCATTGGAACCGGACAAGTCCGTTTGTCTAGTGTTTTTGGCGAATTTCCAACTAGAGCATGGTTAAAGTTAATATAGGATCATATTTTACGTAGAAAAGATGGATTTAAGATATTTATCCCGAATCTAAGGGTCCAAAGGATGGGAATTGGGTGCAACACTTGGATCTTGACACCTAGGGTTGATGGAAAAGAGTTGATTGGGAATTGACGATGATGTCGATGAGTTGAGAAAGAACGACTTTGCTTGAACCTTCTCCTTCCTCCTTCCCTTCTCCTGGCTGCGGTGCACTCCTCTTGACGGCGACTCTCACAAATTAGGGTTTGGGGCTTCCTCAATTGTGACAAAGGGATGAAAAGTTGGGGTGGTGGGGTGTTTATATAAAGGTTGAGGTGGTAGGGTTTGATGGATTTAGAGTTTAAGGTGGTGGAGGCCGGAGTGGGGTCCCACATGGGCTCCATAGAGGTTGGACACGATATTCTTGGGCCCAATTAAGGCAAAAACCCAATAACACATCGTGGAGGGATAATTGAATCCGAGTCGGGCACACCGGACAAGACCGCTAGGGGCCGTACTAGTCTGATATCCAACAGAGACATGAACGGACAAGTCCAGTTGAGGTCTGAACAAGTCAGATCTTGTCCAGAAAGCAAAACGGACAAGTCCGGGGTAGGCTAGATAAGTCCGGTGGCTTGATCAATTTTCCAAAAACCGGATCAAAAGAGGATCAACTGGACAACTCTGAAAAGTTCCAGTAGATAGGAACGAACTAGTCCGTACTCAACAACAGACAAGTCCAAACAACAAAAACTGAATCGGACTAATACGTAGCAAGGGCGGACAAGTCTGAAGGGTCAACAGAGGGCAGAACAGGACTAGTCTGGAGTCCAAACCTGACACTCCCGCACCTATACAGGATTTTAAATGCTGGTTTGCTTCTAATTCATTTTAAACTTGTTCCTTTTTATGTTGTTTAATGTTAAACATGTATAAGAATGTATGCAATACTTGATGGATGAAAATGAGGGTGTTACAAACCTACCATCCTTAAAATGAATCTCGCCCTCGAGATTCGATGTAGAAGGAAAGAGATAGGGAAATTCTTTCTTGAGATCTTCTTGCAGCACCCATGTCACTTTCGATTCTGCATGATGCTTCCATTGTACTTTGCACCATCGAATCACTTTGTTTCTTGTGACTCTCTCCTTGGTTTCCAATATTTTGACCAGTTGCTCGGCATAAGTCAAATCTGCCTCTAATTCCAATTCCTCCATTAGAACTTGTTCTTCTGGTACCCTTAAGCACTTCTTGAGCTGCGAAACATGAAAGACATCATGAACATCGGAAAGATGTGCTGGCATCTCCAACTTATATGCCACTTCTCCAGGTTTGCCCAAAATCCTAAATGGTCCAATATAGTGAGGTGCCAACTTGCCTCTGACATTAAATTGCATATGACCTCGCATTGGTGACACTTCGAGATATACGAAGTATCCCACTTCAAATTCTAAGTTTCTTCACCTATTATACGCATAGCCCTTTTGTCTCGATTGAGCAGCCCTCGAATTCTCGCGGATTGTTTGAACTTGTTTTTCAGCTTCTTGCAACACATCAGGTCCAAATATTTGGTTTTCTCCCGTCTCATTCCAAAACAAGGGTGTCCTACACTTCCCTCCATATAGTGACATTTTCAAACTGTCTTGGTAACTGTTATTGTAGGAAAACTCCACATACAGCAAGCTCTTGTCCCAATTGCGTCCATGCTTCAAGGCACAAGCTCTCAACATATCTTCCAAAATTTGATTGGTACTCTCAGTTTGTCCATCCGTTTATGGTTGATACGCAGAGCTGAAATTTGACCTCGTACTTATAGCTTCATGAAGTTTCTGTCAGAACCTAGAGGTGAATTGAGAACCTCGGCCAGACACTATTTTCTTTGGAACTCCATAACGACAGACAATTTTCTCCATGTACAACTCAGCTAACTGTGCATCGGTATACTTGGTATTGACAAGAATGAAATGAGATGATTTGGTCAACCAATCCACAATAACCCATATTGAGTCATAGCCAGACTGGGTTTGAGGTAATCCAACTATAAAATCCATACCGATCTCTTCCCACTTCTACTCCGGAATCTTCAATGGCTCCAATAATCCAGCTGGCCTTTGAACATATATTCAACTTTGACTCGTTGGCACACATCACACAAAGCTACATACTCAACTATGTCCTTTTTCATGCTGGCCCACCAATATCATGTCTTCAAGTACTTGTACATCTTTGTACATCCGGGATGGTTTGAGTAAGGTGAATCATGTGCCTCCTTTAATATCGTTTCTCGAATATGCTTTACATCAGGCACAACAATTCTCTTTCCAAGCCATAGAGTACCATGTTCATCCTTATCAAATTTGAATTCTCTCCCTTCTTGGGTCCTTTCTTGGATTTCCTCATCCTTTCTTTGACCTTCTCGAATTTCATGTTCCAAGGTCAGAGTTAACTCCATTACTCCCGTCTCATTCACAAATCCAAGGTTCAACCGTTCAAACTCCTTGCATAGCTTGGATGGCGACTCCCGAACCATGAGTTGGTGCCTTACTCCTTTCCGACTCAAGGCATCAGCCACTACATTAGCCTTCCCCAGGTGATAATTGATTCCCACATCGTAATCCTTGATGAGCTCCAACCATCTTTGTTGCCTCAAATCAAGTCCGTTTGTGTGAAAATGTACTTGAGGCTTTTGTGATCCGTATAAATTTCACACCTATGAATGAGAATGTAGTGCGTCCAAATCTTCAAGGCATGCACTACGGCTGCATGTTCGAGATCATGCGTAGGATAATTCTGCTCATGTTTCTTCAATTGCCTCGATACATTTGCTACCACTTGGCCTTCTTGAATGAGCAGAAATCCAAGTCCCTGCCTTGATGGATCAAAATAGATATCAAAACTTTTGCTCACATCTGGCGAAACCAACACAGGTGTTGTTGTTAACCTCTTCTTAAGCTCCTCAAAACGGTCCTAAAAAGCTTGAGTCCATTGGACTGCTTTTCCATTCATCAACAACTCAGTCATGGGCTTGGATATTTTGGAGAAATCCTTGATGAACCGATGGTAATATCCAGCCATTCCAAGAAAACTCCTTATTTTCTTCACATTTTGCGGTGGTTTCCATTTTAGCACATCTCTTACTTTTCCTGGGTCAACCGATACTCCTCCTCTGGAGATGATATGTCCCAAAAATGACCCCTCCCTTAACCAAAACTGGCACTTGCTGAATTTGGCATACAGCTAGTGCTCCCTCAATTTCTGCAATGTGAGCATCTCTTGAAGGGCCAGCTTGTTCTTCAGATATCAACTCTAGTGTATCACTAGCTATTTCTGCAAGTCCTGTCCTATAAGATATCAGAAAATCTTCTGCTTCCTCGACTTCATCTCTAGAGACACTACCGTAATCTTCCTGATTCTCTATATACCCATCATAACAATGAGGGTGCACTTCACGGTTAACTTTATACACAACCCACTAATTTTTCAAATTTGGGTGAGGATAACTTAAATAGTACACTTATTCCACTTGATTCGCAAGTACAACATTTTTGTTATGGGCTGTGTATAGTGAGTTGTGGTTGACCTCCACCATTCTAAAATCATCAACTCGTGTGCCAGATGTTGGATCTAACCATTGACAGTCGAAAATCACAAGATGAAGTGTTTTTGGACCGCCCGATGTGTACTCGATTATTTTTTGAAGAACATCATAATATTCTTTCACTTCTCCACTACCCTCTACGGCAGTCATCAATACTCCACTGTTTGTAGTGGAGACAAGTGGATGACTTGCTTCTAAACTTGCCGTCCGAAAATAGTATCCATTGATATCGTCTCAGTTAAACTCTCTTGCTCTTAATTGACCATGCGACATCTGTCGCAAGTCATCGGAGATGTTGACATCTTTCATACACTACATAAATAAACAAAGTTGGCATCTTATGATAAATATGCAAACTATGATTGAAGGAAAAAATGAATAGAAAATTACATGTTCACAGAACCAGTCCACAAAGCTTTTTCCACCATTTATGTCATGCTGACGTAACTTATCCAATTAACTTTGCGTAGGTCTTCGTGAAGATTTCTAATACAACTTTTCAAACATTTCAAAATATGGTAACACCTCCTCCATGTTGAAAAATATCTAAAGCATGGTGTAGTTCCTCTCTTGCGCCGAAATATAATGAGAAGTAGCGGCCTCAACACCTTTACCCTTCCAATGAAAAATCTTAAGCTCACTCGTAGATTGCTCTTCTACATTATGATATCATGTGATAGATGCATTCACGTTGTTGGCACGTGATAAATATTTGCTAGAGAAGTTAGTAATCTCTTAAGTTGCAAATGCTTCTGCAATACAACCCTCAACTCTTGCCTTGTTGCGCACTGTAGCTCTAAGTTTCTTCAATTCTCTTCCTGGCTATACATCCACCTCAACTGTGCAGGACTTGCTACCAATACTTCATAAGGTAAATGCACCAGCAATTGTTACATAGCATTCATAAATCCAGGCGGGAACACTTTTTCCATCTTGCATACAAGCACAACAATTTCTTTCTCCCACAACCGCATCATCTTTTTCGACACTTCCCTGGCACAAATCTGTCTATAAAAATAGCTAAGTTTGGCAATCATCTTGCACAAATCAGGTTTGAAGTAACCATGGAACATTACCGGTATCAACCTCTCCATCATAATGTGGTAATCATGGCTGTCCAACCCATTCAGTTTACCGGTGTTGAGATTAGCACATCGTTTTATGTTAGCTGCATAGCGGTCTAGAAACTTCAATGTTTTCAACCAACTAAGTATTTGCTTTCTTTCTTCTGGCCTGACACAGTATGGAGCTCGTGGCCTACTTTCATTTCCACTTGCATTTGTTATAACCTCATGCCAAGGACGATCACAAATATCAGCTAAGTCTTTCATCGGACTCAAAATATCTTTGGTTTGACTGGTAAAACCAAAACACATGCTTATGATGCTTTCCACATTATGCTCCTGGTGCATCAAATCTATGTTGTGTGGTAAAAACAGCACCTTTGTGTATTGTAGCTCCCAAAGAAAAGAAATATGAGTCCAGTTATGTTCTTTACCATATCCTTCGAAAACACCTTCTGCAGACACTTTTAACTTTACATGCTATGTCATTTTTTGTTCGCTTGTCAATCGATGAGTTGGTCCTTTTGTAACCCTTCTGCCTTTTCGGGATGATCGTGTATCACTCCTGAAAGGATGATTTGAAGGAAGGACTCATTGATGGTAATCAAAGAGCTGACTTTTTTCCCATACATCAACCTAATGGCATCGGTGTCAGCCATACATATGGGACATCACAATTGTCCATGGACACACCAACCAGCCCAAATGCCATATGCCAACATATCATGTATAGACCACATCTACGCAGCACGTAAGGTTGCATAAACACATTGATTTTCTTCCTAGGATGTTTAGGACCAGCAATTATGGCTGCCAGAAAAATGTATCCTTCTTTCATGCACATGTTGGGAGGGAGATTGTAAGACATGATAAAAATAGTTCAACAAGATGATGGATTGTTACTGGTGCTGAAAGGAGTGAAACTATCTGTTGACAATCCAAGGCGAACATTTCTTGGATCTCTACAAAACTCCAAATCAAAATGGTCTAGAGCTTGCCATGCCGCGCCATCCAAAGGATGCACCATAATATCTTTGTCATCGCTTTCACGTATCGCTTCTAAATGCCACCTCATCTACTTTGTTGTTTCTTGAGACAGAAACAACCGTTTAAGCCTGGACGTGATAGGCATGTACCGAAGCTGTTTAACCAGTACTTTTGCATTTATTTCCTCTCCATCATCATTCAAAACCTTCACATGTCTAGTTGCTTTACAATGCATACAATGAGTACCATTCTCGTGTTCCTTCCAAAACAACATGCAATATTCTCGCACGCATCAATCTTCTCATAACTCATGCCCAAACAAGCCAAAAGCTTCTTAGAGTGATATATGTCTGAAGGCATCTTATGATTTGACGGAAGGAGATCACTGATCAACTTCAAGATACCGTTGTAGCAATTGTTTGCAAAATTGTACTTAGACTTCAATCCCATAAGTCGTGTGATCGTCTACAGAACGGCCACATTGGTGCCCTCGTACACTTTTTCATCCGAGGTGGCAAGAAGCCTGTAAAACTTCTTCACTTCCTCCAGCAGTGACTGCTCTTCGTACGCTCGACCAACATTTGCCATCATCTCATCATTCCGATCTTCATTCTCGTTTCCATCCGACTCACTAGCATGATCCATCTCTCCATACTCACGTCACAATAGATAGTTTGGCATAAATCTGTGCTTACAAAGGTGCAGCATCATTTCAGACCTCTCTAGACGTGGATGATTTTGGCACCTGCTACACGGATACTTCAGAAAATGAGCACCACTAGGAAATGCTTGGTTCACGAACACATTTGCAATATGTGCCCATTCCAAGTGTACACACCATCTGAACTCCATCCATCATACATCACCTTACAGTCGTCACCCATTTTTTAGCTTATACCTTCAAAGCAGACAAATAATTATTAGTTATTTTTATATTATGTGACGGCCACTACAACTAGGCAGATAGGTCCTAAACCCACCCAAGAGTGATCGAGTGGGGCCTGCTTATGATGACACAAGTATTTTGGATCCAGACAAAATTTCGGCAGCATAACCTTGCTGTTCTCCACTCCATGCTCAAAAATGGTGCAGCAGAGAACATTAGGGTTATGCCATCGAAATCTTGTCCAGATCTAAACCCGCGTCTCGTCACAAGCCACAGCGACGCGAGGGGCGGCCGACAGCGATGGAGCTAGGAGCAGGATGAGACGGCGGCGGGATGAGACAGCGGTGCACGCGCGCGGATTGAGGTTTTGGCAAGGGTTTACGCGCGGGAGGGTTGACGAGAAGATAAACTGCACTTGGCCCATTTTGGCATTGTGGGGCCCACTTTACAAGCGTCTGTTCTTCAAGGATACCGACGCTCTTAAGGACCGAAGCGTCGATCCCACTTTACAAGCGTCGGTTTCCCTTAAATGGACGTTTTTAAATCCCTAGGTCGATTTTCCGCGCCGGACGAGCCTGAATCACCATCGGTTTTACAGACGTATTTAATGTTTGGCCGACATATATAATAAGAGCGTCGATTTCTGCAGTTCGGCTGACATATCTAACTTAGAAATGTCGGTTCCAATATACCCACATTGTTAATTGAGTTAAATATGACGACCCCAATGTATTTATTTTAACCGACGTCATATTAAACAATTCTTGTAGTGTGCGGGTGCGGCGATGCTGTGCAACAGTGGGCGCCGGCGTCTGGCCTATAGGAAGAAGAATGATTAGTGATTTCATTAATTTTAATTGTTAATCTATTTTTAAGGATTATATTAGTTCTAAATAGTCAATAGAAACTATTTTGTGATTGCATAGATCATAGAAAATTGTTGATTTTACTAATTGTTAGTATTAACTATTAATTATCAAGATTATTTGTTAATGTTAATAATTAACTGTTAATTACTCATTGACTGAAACCTCCAAATTTTCTAGACTTTTTATACACATTGTTCTCGGTGGAAAGTGATTATCTGCATGGGTGAAGGCGTTTGCCTAGAGCTCTGAGCATGCGTCAAAAATTCTTCTCAAGCACATAAAATTTGGTGTCTGCAGGCTAGCGACGGGATTATAAGGGTGTGTTTTGCATGAATCTACTTTCTAGTAGAGCAACTCTGAACTAAAATGCTGGATAGAACAACTCTGGTGTGGAGGTAGAGTTGTCTGTGGTGGTGTTTAGCTGGACATGTTTTTTCAGCACTAAAAGTTTGGTTTTAGGACTCCATTCCAATTTTACTCTCTATCTTTCTTGGGCCGTTTTATGTTTTGGGACCGAATTGTTCAAGTCAATGGACCTATTTTTTAAAGTTGCCTGCTGGAGACTTTTTTTTCTCTCTTTTTCCATTTTTTTGGTTTACACGTAATGGTTTGTGCTGGTAGTTTCGTGCTCGAGTGTTGTTTAACATTTTTACACCTTTTGGTCATATGTATTGCTTTGGCGGAAAAACTTTAATTACATGGATATTCTGAAAATTCATTCTCTATCTTTTTCTGATAAAAATATACTTGAAAGTTCACATAAGATGAAATGGAATATTGATGAAAACAATATCACTGGTAACAAATAAGCAATATAAGGCCTGCTAGTCCATCAATTGGCTCAAATATAACAGTCAGTGAACTCTCAAAGTCTCAAGTTTAGATGATAGGATTCCATCATTAGCCCCGTCCATGGTGAGATGGTCTGTCATAAATAGATGATGCTGATTACAGTAAGCATAATGATGAACAATCACGCAACTGAATTGTAGTTTAGAGTACAAGTAAATTTGATCTCCAAAAGATATTAAGCATGTTAGTATATTAAAATACTACATTGTATATACTTCTGACACTTCTCAACCTGAGGGGGAAAAGGGGAATACAAGCACACAGCACGTACAAAAAATTCAGAAATATCAACAATCAGAATCGACGGCAACAACCCAAATCGACGACAAAAAATTCAAAATATCAACAATCAAAATGCTGCTTCGATTCCTAGCCTCCACGCTGCAGGCGCCGGTCGTGGGGGTGCATGATTGGGCGGCTGCGCTGGCCTGATGGGGAGGAGGTGCAGCAGGGATACAGCAGCCGGCGACGGACGAAACAGCAGCACGGATGCGGCGGAGCTCCCAGGGGCAGCGCGGTCGGTGCTGCACGCGTGCAGGCAGTGCCGGCGGCGGCTAGGGTTCCCTAGGCCGAACTCGAGGCTGAAGCCGGTGGCCGATGAAGGCGGTTCCGGCGGGGAAGATGAAGGGATGGCCGATGACGCACCTGGCCGATGCTCCGGCGGCATCCTTCAGTGGCGGTGCGATCGACTGGGCCGCCCACCACAGAAGCGGTGGCGCTGGTTTCTGTGAAGATAAGGGGAACACGAACGTAGAAGACCGTCAGTCAAATAGAAAAAAACGATTCGGTGTGTAATCAGTAGCATTTGCGGGTAATTACCCCTCAACTCCATGTTTAGTTCAATAAATGTAGTTTTCGTAGTAGGAAAAGAGGTGCTTTAAGAAAATGAACTAGGACTCTGAAAACTCTGTAGAGTTAGACCCCTCGTAGAATTTTGGAGTTTGTACGTTTGGCAACATTTTTTGAGCTCTTTCCTAGAGTTTGGCTCTTAAACCATGTCAAACACGCCCTAAATAAGGCTTTTTGAGCCATCAGAACGGCTTCCTTGTCCAAGGAATCTAGTTGACCGCACGTTCCGGGTCGTGTTTGCTTCCCACTCGCATGTGCACTTGGCTGCTAGTACTTTCTTGCGTTGCTAGCCTCTTGATGGATGATCTCACTGTTCGAGTCCAACACAAATGTATACTTTATCATCCACTACTATAATAAGCTTCATCTCAAGCGGTTCCAAACGTATTATCATACGCGGTTTTGAAAACCGCCTGAAACGAAGAGTCTATAATAATCTGCAATTTCAAAGGCAGAAAGTAAAACCGCCTATGATAATAGGTTTATCAAAGTCAGTTCTTTACCTATTACTAGCCGCCTGTGAAGACACTTTATCTCAGACGGTTCGTATAGTATAAGTAACCATCTATGATAATATTTTTATCACAGGCGGATTTCTACCTATGACTAGCCGCTTGTGAAGACAATTTATCACAGCCGGTTTGTACCGTAAGTGTAGCCGCATGTGATAATGGAGTTATCATAGGTGTCTTTGCCTATGACTAGCCGTCTGTGATAATATAATTTCACAGGCAGGTCCAGCCGTAGATAAAGAACCTCCTATGATAAAGTATACCCTATGCAGTACCACCTGCTGTTACCTCTAATTTCTAGGTCAATTTCAAATCAACACAAAAGTTATCTCATAAATTAAACTAAAACAATATAATCACAAAAGTCATCTCACAGAAGTCAATTTCAATAAAACAATATACATATGTACAAGTTACACTTTCAATTGACATACAAGTCATCTCATAGTTTACAAGTTTCACTAAAAATTGTTTGTATTTCATACTCCCAAAGCTCTAGCACATCAGCTATTACACCATCCTTATCAAAAAACAACCCTCTTTAGTGGAAGATTTTGCGACGCATGAATTAATACAGTTCACTTGCAATCTTGTCGGCTCCTCCACAAGGAATACTTTTAGAAACCAGCCATTCTTGATATATATTCTTCATGTGCTGCAATGAAATACATAACAAGGTTTAGAATATGTTAGTTTGAACTACCTCAAAGTATAGATCGAAGTGAGCATATAGGAATTTATTTGGTATTTTTGGAGCAGTTCCACTATGAGCAATTGAATTTTGAAGTTGGAATCAAAATCTGGAAATAATGTTTCTGGTAATATTGAACAGCAGAGATAAAATTTGAATCTGGGAATTTTATACATGTGAAATGGCTATGAACATTTTACAGGATGTGAGGAACACCTAACTTGAGATATGTATATAGGCTTTCATGGCAACCACTTGCACTACTGGAAACTAGTATTCAATTCCTTTCTAACAAAATAATATAAGTATTAAAATACGCTAGTTACAATAAAAATAAAACTAAAAAGTAAGAAAATACAATATCGGCATTAAGGATAAATTACATCCTCACGATTCAATCTATATTCGATGGCGGTCCGAAGATGCTCGCATACATAATACCTGCATAAGATGCTCCCAGGAGTCTGCTTGGGACAAGGATAATATGTTGATATGTGCAATGCATCCTTATTATGAGGTCTCTGACCACCAAGCTTTTTCGCGTAAAACCGCCAAGCGCTGTAATACAAGCAATATCTTGTAAAACTTATCAACACATTCTAAATATGTATAAATTAAAAGTATCGAATAATCGTACAATTTCAAAATGTTAAGAAAATCATTGTAACTATCTGGTGGGTAATTGGCTGAATCCAAGACCGGTTCCAAATCCTGTGTTGGCTTGATGAAGATCATTATGTAGTGTCCACTACACACGTACAAACACACATGTTAAGTTAAAAATTAGCAATAATCGTTATTTCAATGTCATGTGTTGAACTTACTCGAAGTGGTACGGAGCCTTTGCGAGGTCCTTGCCATCTTTGACAAAGTTAAACATGGCATGTCCTATGTAAGATGCAACCTCTATCCTTTTATCTTTCTTTTGTTTTGCGATTGATTTTTCAAAAAAAAAAATTTCATGTGCTTGTACTCTTCTAAGTCTCGATCCACCTTAAAGTCAAATATCGTCTTTGCAATCAGTGTAGGGTCAAGGATACCTGTCTTGGTGTCCAGCTTTTTATTATCCATGTATTGCATCTTATTGAAGAAGTTCGGAATTTTTATAATCTCATGAAATGTGTATGCGTTTAGTAAGAAAAGCAAATAAGAAATATTAGAGGCACTCAAAAGCACCAGATGAGTAGCAGGTTGATTTTGAGCATGTCTCGACGGAAAAGGCTATAAAGATCTTCAAAGAGAAGGGCTCATTTATCTGCTCCAGTGCTCCAGAATGCTTCTTATGGCACACGAAATGTGACGTAACAAAGATCATATTTTGTGCTGGCAGTGATGTACCACTCGTGCATTCTTTTGAGCGAGACAGGTTGTTTGCTAAGTTTCACTGATGTCATGAATGATTTCCCATTCTTATATTCAGTAGGAGCATCCTTAATCTTGTATATTGGAACTCCTAATTTAACTAAAACCGTCTACCTACTATATATGACACCATCTTCTTCCCACTCCTCAATATCTTCTAATGCTAACTCATGTGAAGAACGAGATGCATTCGATTTTCTAATATTTTCCTTCAGATTTTCCAAATATTTTGACACTTCTTTAGAAGGTTTCTTATTTTCGTATGAGCTAACTTTCATAGGCACTGATGACCGAGAAGTAGTCATTGGAAGTTGGACACTGTCTTGTTGTTGAACCTGTTGTTCAACTGATTGCTATTTACTACCAGTAGCTTGCTCTAGTACTGCTTAAAGTTGTTGCTCAACTGGTTGCTCTTTACTACCAACAGCTTGCTCTGGTACTGCTTCAAGCTGTTGTTCAACTGGTTGCTCTTGGTTATCTTTACTAGCAAGGTTACTATCATCCTTGCCGAGACATAGCGGGAGTGGATCTTCCTGGACTTTTGGCTTAGAAGGCGGGCTTGCAACATTTTGAGATGCGGTGGGGCTAGATATCGGCTCATCTCCAACACGATATTGCATCGGTGCCAAAGGGTTAATTTGTTGACAGCCTGCCCCAGAGTCCTGATCCCCTCATGTGTGATGTGGTCTATTTGTAATCTTCATAATCATTATCAATGATCTGAAGAACTTGCATCACAGCATAATATAACAAAAGTGAATTGATGTTGAAGTTATGATCATGCTTTGCCATAGCAGTGGCATCCTGTTTGGTTTTGTTCCCTACTCTGCCAATCGGGACAATCGGACGACAAGATCTATCCTTAACAATATCATCAACAATGAACTTATGGGACCCTGAGCCTGGCATAGAACCTACGCTGCTAGGGTAGGCATTTGGAGATACCATCTAATCCGTTGCAACGGGAACCATCGCTGTACTCGGTGCCACTAATTGTCCTGATAGTCTAAGTTGATCCATTATTTCTTGGACATTTTCCTTGACCTTTTGAGCAATCATTTCATGAAGTGTTTTATTGAACTTCTCACGTCTTCTATATGTCTCTTTATCTTTTAGGAAACCATCTCTTCAGGACATCTGAGAAGAGATTGTTCGAACCCGTCCACTGTGTTCAGGGTTTCCTAAGATAGCAGTAAGTTGGTCATTCTCCGTCTTCAGCTTGAAGAGACCCTTCTATTGCTTTTCAATTACTTCTTTCATTTTTTGATCTACTTCATTCACAGAGTCAGGCTTTTTGAGTTCGCCCTCGCTGGTCAAACCTGACCGAGCAAAGACCCACTGCTGAGTTATCTCATCACAACTTTCTAACGGGTGAGGATTGCCCTTATTGGTAATTTCCTCTAATATCTTACTATTTATGAACTTTGGGGGCATATCCAGCAGACCCCAAGCGATGATGGTATTTGTTTCTTTTGGCAAGCTCTGACATGAATTCACATAGGGCTTTAGCCTTTGGTGTGGTCTTTTGACTATCAAATTCTTGTCACTGAGCCTGTGTGATTTTTCCCATCTTCTTTGGGCTAGGGTCCTTATCGGCCTTAACATAAGAATTCATTTCACTCTTCCAGCCACAAAACTTCTTGTCGCAAAAGACCAATATTGCTTTCTTTACAGCTTCTTCCGTGCCTTTCGGGAACTTGAATTGTTTATTTATCCTCTCCCACAACTCATTTTTTATCTCCTTAGGTAATTTTCTCCAATTCTCTGTTGTGATCGGCATGAGCTCTCTAACAAGACAACCGCATGCATTTCAGTACTTTGTAACTGAATCCAGTGGTTCTTGGGTAAGCCCACCTGGACTGACACTTATGTATGTGATTCGGTTCAATAAACTCTTATTGGGACCTCGTTACCCTCGTTTTCGCTTGAGTTAATCTGAGGATTCAACCATTGGAGAACCTTCTGCGGTTTTAGGAGCCGAAGTCACCTTGTTGTCTTCTCAATTAAGCTAGGTAGAAAAGAATTATAAGACTTCATATATTTGACAACCAACATTAACTTGAATTGTTGGAGTTAAGATTCGTGATCCATGCCTCGTCGGCAAGATCATATTCTGGGTCGAGATCCTCTGAAGTCTTTTTAATTATTATATTTTGAAAAGGATCTGATGAACTGTGAAAGGAGTCTGAACTCCTGGAGTCACTAAACTCCATATTGCCTTTTTCATTGTTACTACCAGCAATAGTCTTCTTAGGGCTTTCCATTCTAGAACTAATAAGACAAAAAATATGTCCCACTTCAATGAAAGCTACAAAAATAAATGCTCTAACACATAGCAGAAATATGTCCCACTTATGTAGCATAAACCGTGAGAAGAAGAGGCAAAATACTAATACATAGGGGAAATATTGTGATAGTAGATATTAAGTGAGACACCACAATAAATTAACCATATATTTGTTAGTAAGGAACTATGCATGAGCATATTGAAATGACAAGTCTTAAACCAACAAGAAAAGAAAGTTGGGTTGATAATGATTCCATCTTCATTTTTTATCTCAAGTTGCATTGCATGGTCCTCTGATTTATACTATAATTGTAAATGCTTTAAAGAGGGGAAAGTTAAAAAGTTAAATTTTTTCACAAAATAATCTTCCTGCTGTTTTTTTTTTGTCAAAAAAGGGAACTACTCTCTAGGTAAGAGACAACATATGACCTACAATCTTCATTGCCAATCTTCATATGACCTACAATCTTCATTTGACTTTGTTGCATGTTCAAAAACTTAGATTAATGAAAATTAGATAGGAACCTAGGGTTTGAGGCGACTGACCAAGGCATTAGGAATGCGTATTGCTTGTACCAATGACAGATAAGAAAATCTAGGGTGCAGCGGCGGCGAGGACATGACTCGGCCGGCAGGGAGGGAGGCAGCATGGAGACGGAGGAGGGAAGGAAGCAGCAGCGTACTTGGTGGAAAGGTCGAAGCTCGGCGGCAACAGCGAGGGCCAAGCTCGGCTTACCTGGAAGGAAGGGATGGAAGCGGCAAGGGCGAAGCTCGACGACGATGGCGAAGCTCAGTGATGACGGCAAAGCTCAGCGATGACGGTGAAGCTCGGCGGCGAGGGCGACGAAGACTTGGCAACAAACGAAATTTTGGTAGCCTCACGGCATCTAATTCATTTCGCCCGGGCTAGGTTTTTCCAAGGAAGTCGAGCGCTATATATAGAAACCTATCTTCTCAGGCGGTTATTAACTACCAAGCACTTGAGCAAAGGACTTGTTCTCGGGCCGTTATTAAGTACCAACCGCTTGAGAAGATGTCTTTATGGCAGGTGGTTATTTACTAATAACCTCCTAAGAAGATGACTTCTCTTAGGCAGTTATTCAATACCAACCGCCTGAAAAGATCTTTATGTAGGCTTAATTTATATTCTTAATGAAATTAAGTGGCCTTTTAAAAGCTCAAATTCTACTTTCCTATAATATGCTTTAGTATTAAAGGTTCCCATTAAATTTCACTTGGAAAAGCCTTTGAAATTGGTCAGAACATAAAAAACAAATAAAACTGGTTATTTGTTATTTTTCTATATTGATAAATATAATGATTTTTTCTTTTAATTTTTCAATGGAACTTCATAGTCATCATACCAACCTTTATGATTTTTTTTTTCAAATTTTTCAAATTTTTTGAATCAATGTGTGTTCAAAATTTTATGAATGCCTCATATGTATATGAGCATTTGATTAGAGTGATAGATAATTTCAATTTTGACATGTTGGAATGC
Organism: Tuctoria greenei; assembly: GCA_036927565.1. NCBI lineage: Eukaryota > Viridiplantae > Streptophyta > Magnoliopsida > Poales > Poaceae > Tuctoria > Tuctoria greenei. The sequence continues at coordinate 103,801,474 of JAYESD010000003.1, read as the reverse complement.
TTTCAAAAAATTAACAAAATTCATACATGTATAAATAAGATAAATATATTCATACAAACCAATTTCAGTGAAGGATCCTTTTTTTAGGAGATACAAAAATGTGAATAATATGTGAGTATAAATTATTTTTATTTACCAAAACATTACAATGTTAGCTATACAAGTTTTAAAATATTTTGTCCAGATGGTAGATATTAATTTTTAAAGAATATAGAAAAAATCATCGAATTTGGACTCAATTTACAGAATCTATACATGTTTGAGTATTTATATTGGAATCTATTTAAAAAATAAGCAAGCGAAAAAAACTGAAGAACGGGCTCGGGACATTATCACAGGCGGTTCTTTAGCAACAACCGCCTGTGCAGTCGTTAAAAATAGCCTGAAAAATGTACTGAGTCTAGGATTAATTAATTTTTATCACAGGTGGTTTTTCCATTAAAATCCGCCTGTGAAAACGGACGCCTATATAAAGGGTCCTCGAGCACCGCATAATACCTAACCCGAGAGATTTTCCATCGACGCCGCCAGGCTGCCAAAATTCCCCAACGTGCGCGTCAGTCCTTTATTTATCAGTTGATCATGGTTCAATCAGAGAAAAGGTTAGAAGACGTTTCTTCTTCAGTGTCATGTTTTGAGTTTATTGTCCTGTTTTTAGTTTAGTTTTGTTGAGTTTGGCTCCAGCCCCCACCCCCTCCACTTTATGTATTTGAGACAAACACACTTGTAGTTAAACAACTTCCATCGCAGAGAACATGTAGTTGAGCCCCCCCTTGAGCTCCTCCATGAATTTTGTAGAAAAAGAAGTAGATTTGAATGATTAAATGTTGAAGATGAAAACAAGCACATCACATGTTTGATGAAATGTTTCAATGAATAAGCCCAACTTCAAAAATTCATTGTGGCCACTAGGAAGCTGAGAAATTTATGAAACAAATTTTCTTGGAACCTTTATGAACGGACCTACATGATACCAGTATTCAATCATATGATACATGCTGGTTATGTCTCTGTAAATTCATTTTGAAGAAAACATTTAGGGAATACTTGTGGCCAATTTTGTAAATCTTACAAAAATTCTATTATGATCCTTAATGGTGCAAATTATCTGGTATGAAATTGCACGGTAATTTATTTAGGTTAATTTTTTAGTATAATCACACCAAAAAAGTTATGTTATTGAATTATAAATTCTTTTATTGAAGCATGGACCGTCGAGTGTGGATGTATAACATGCCAAGACCGATCCTATGTACATTCAGAATGTTGCAAATTTTATTGAAGCATCCAAGAGACATGTGAACATGCAAAATATAGATAACATATTATGTCCATGTATTGACTATGAAAATAAGATTGCTTGGATACATACTATAGTAATCCAGTCTCATTTGGTGAAAAGAGGTTTCAGAAAAAAAACTACACAGTATGGACAGAGCATGGTGAGTTAGATACACATGAAGTGGATAAAGATGATGAGAGAGGTTCATATGACGATAATGTTCATATCGATGATTGTAGTGACAATCAAGATGGTGATGATGATGATGAGTTTGATTGTGAGGAGATGTTGCGTCACATTGAACCATATGTATTGACTTATATGGGAGCAAGTAAAGGTTTAAGTAAAATGGAGACATTGCAGAATGCGGCGACGGAACTTTTATATGATGAATCAAACGGTTGTGATAAAGAGTTTACTAAATTGCGTGCAGTCCTAAAACTACTGAAGTTGAAAGCCACACATGGATGGTCCAATTGTAGTTTCTCTGATCTTTTGGATCTTTTGGCAGAAATTTTTCCAAATCCAAACAAACTGCCCAGAAGTTATTATAAAGAGAAGAAAAACTTCTTTGTCCGATGGCACTAGCTGTGATACACGCTTGTTTGAACCAGTATTCTGTATCACAAAGAGCATGAGTTCACATATAGATGCCCCATCTGCGGTGTCAGTAGATACAAGAAAAACTACAATCACCAGTATGTTACCAACATGAATAAGTCCTAGGAGAATAAGAAGTTTATTATTGGTCCTGAAGGTGACGATCACAATACTTATGACGATGCAGACGAGAAGATAAGAGAAAAATTTCTGCCTTGGTGATGTGGTACCTTCCACTAATTGATCGCTTGAAGCGTTTGTTCTCAAACCCTAGGAAGGCTGAACTTATGCGTTAGCATTCCGAGCAGCACAAGAAGAATGAAAACATATTCGACACCCTGGTGATGCCACCCAATGGAAAAATTTAGATATTCAGTATCCAGAATTTGCAAGGGAAATCAGAAATGTAAGGTTTTCCTTGGGTACAGACGGAATGAATCCGTTTGGTGGAAAAAGGAGCATACACAGCACATGGCCCATGGTCTTAACGATGTACAACCTACCGATGTGGTTGTGTCACAAAAGGAAATATATTTTGTTATCTGTTCTTATCCAAGGCTTGAAACAACCCGGCATTGAAATTGATGTGTTATTGGAACCTTTAGTGGAAGATATGGTGAAATTGTGGAATGAAGGGGTACGTACATGAAATGAGTACAAGAGGGAGTATTTCACGCTAAGAGCAATGATACTCGTTACCGTGCATGATTATCAAGGACTGTTTACATTATCAGGACAAATGAAAGGGAAGAAAGGTTGTGTAAGGTGCGTGGATGGAACTGGATTTCTATACCTCACTTCATCCATAAAGACGCGTGCATGAGACACCGGCGGTTCTTGACAGATACACATAAGTATAGGAAGATGAAAGAACAATTTGATAACAAAATCAAAAAAGATACTGCACCAAAACCTTATAGTGGAAAACTCGTATTCGAAATGGTCAAGAACATTCATATTGCTTTTTATAAGGGCAGAAAATGTAAAGGAGCAAAGAGAAAAAATACATCTCCTGGTGATACAACTGACATGACTTTCAAGAAACAATTAATTTTTTTCAAGTATCTTCCGTATTGGAAGAACCAGGAATTTTGCCATAGTATTGATTTGATGCACGTTACAGAGAATGTATTTTCATTGGGACCATGCTGGACATGCCGAGGAAAACAAAGGATGGATTAAAATCATGTATGGACCTAGTAAATCTTGATATGAGACCAGAGCTTCACCCAGTAGAAAAGGCGAACGGGAAGCATTACCTTCCCCCAGCCAGCTATAACTTGACACTACAAGAGAAAAAGACAATTTGCGAATGGTTGCATGGGATCAAAGTGCCCACGAGTTTCTCATCCAATATCTGCAAACTAGTCTCGATGAAAGACTTGTCTTTATTCGGCTATAATTCTCACGACTGTCACATGATGATGACAGTGCTCCTTACCATTGCAATAAGGGTCATCAAACCTGACATATAAAAGTTGTTATCACACGTTTGTGTTACTTCTTCAATGCAGTATCAGAAAATGTGATAGCATGTGAAAATTTAGACTACTTGAAAACATACATCATCAAGACTATATGCAATCATGAGATGTATTTCCCACCATCCTTTTTTGATATGCAAGTACACCTAATCATAAATCTTGTTGATCAGGTAAAAGGATTGGGCCACTATATTTACATCGTATGTTTCCATTGGAGAGATATTTAGAAGTATTAAAAGGTTATGTGCGGAACCGTGCTCACCCAGAGGGTTCAATTATGGAAGGATACACCACTAAAGAAGTGATTGAGGGTTGTGCAGATTACATCGAAGATGGAAAACCGATAGGTGTGCTGATACCAGTACATGAGGGTAGATTACGTGGGATAGGTAAAGTGGCAATGAAAACTTTTATCGTTCAAGATTACAATATTATACACTGTGCACATTTTGGTGTACTACAACAGCTCACAACAGCTGAGTCGTATAATACAGAACACCAAATTGAGCTTCGCGAAAAAAACCAAGACCTCACAGAGGACTGGATCATGAAAGAGCATAGAAGATGTTTCACTTAATGGTTAATGGACAAAAATATACCATACGGAAACTCTATAGAAGAGGCAACATTGAAGAAGTTAGCTTCTGGCCCATCTACTTTGATGGCATCATGGCAAGCATATGACTTCAATGGTTACACATTTTACACTAAGGAAAAAGATGGTAAGAGTGTTGCACAAAATAGTAGTGTTCGTATAGAGGCTTATGATCCACAAGGGCAGAAGACCACATACTTCAGGTTCATAGAACAAATATGGGAACTCGATAATGGTGAAAGAATGGCAATGCCCGTATTTAAGTGCCAATGGGTCAAACATCCTGAATGTAACACCCTCATTTTCATACATCATGCATTGCATACATTTTTAAACATGATTAATATTAAGCAACAACACTTAAAAGTCTGTAGAAGTACGGACTTGTCCGATTTGTACCCCGGACTAGTCTGGTTTCCCCCTCTGATGCCCCTCCGGACTTGTCCATTTTTGCTGCGTACTAGTCCAATTGAGTCTCTATTCCATTTCGTACTTGTCCGTGATTGAGTGCGGACTAGTCCGATACTTGGTACGGTTTTCGAATAAGATGTCAAATCCTTGGACTTGTTCGATCTGTGCCGGACTTGTCCGTTTTCCTCTCTAGACAGGACCGGACTTGTCCGGACCTCCTACCGGACTCATCCGTTTTTGTCTCTGTCAAACATCGGACTAGTACGGTCCCCTAAAGGCCGACTCGTATTCAATCTTTTCCTCCATGACTTGTGTTTGGGTATTTACCTTAATTTGGCCCAAGGACGTCATGTCTAACCTCTTTGAAGCCCATGTGGGACCCCACACCGGCCTCCATCCTCTCTAAAACCGACCTCCATTGAAGCCCTAGCCCTCCACCCCTATATAAGTGACCCAACACCCTATTTTCATCTCTCTTTGCCACTTTTGAATCACACCCAAACCCTAGCTCCTGGATAGCCGCCGCCAAGGAGGGAGAAGGAGATCCCAAGCAAGAAGAAGAAGAGGAGGAAACAAAATAGGATCAAGTAATCAAGATCTTCATCGACTTCGCATTCTTCATCGCCAGTTAACCATCAACTCTTCAACATCAACCCTAGATCGTCAAGATTCAAGTTTCTTCTTCAATTCTTGATCTTTGGAGTTATAAACACGTGGTACACCTTCTACTTTCTCTTTACCATGTCAATTCCACCCCAGTTCTCCAATTTATTGTAGATCCAGAAAACCCTAATTTGCAATTCTGTCTAGGGCGGACTAGTTCGGCCCCTGAAACCGGGTTGTTTGGCCTCTGAATCTTAATTGTGCTGAATTAATTCAAATTGACTCGAATCAATTCCAAACCTATTCAAACTTGTTGAAATCTATTAGAACCAGTTAGTGAACATTAATAGCAACTCATTAACAAGTTTTACATCATAATTGCATTAATTAGGCATGTTATCGAAGTGTGCGATCGACATTTCCCCCCAGTACTACTAGATCGTACCCCGCGGAGGTTCCTGATTGGTTGGGGCACGTGAGATTTGGACAAGACAGTGACATGAGAGATTTTACATGGTTCGAGCCGCCTGAGCATAACAACCTACTCCACGGATTGTGTTGTTGTATGTATGTGTATGGCGCTTGTGAGCATGGTTGTCATGTATCGTGCAGTGCAACCCTTTTATAGTCTAAGGACTGGCCGTTACATCAGCGTGGCCCGACATGTGGCCCTGGCGTTAGTTAATTGCCTAATACACGATCTTTGAATATTAAGCACAATTAACAGCGTGATAACATGCCTTAATGGCGGTGTTATCGTTGTTAAGAGTCCTTGAAGGTTGGCCCGACATGTCTCTTAGCGTGATAACTCGCATGCGGATCTCACGCAATTGAAGCTCGTCGGTTCCCAATGCGAAAACCTTATCGGTTCCGCGCACCTTGTCAGGCCGCCGCCCTTGGGCTTCCCACTTCCCATCATGACAACGGTTCACCTGGGGTAATAACTTCAGCCTTTCCACCGGAGTGGACCCGGGCCCATTTGTCATTGACGAGGTATATTTTTGAAAATGTGATCTTGATCCCATTGCGGTTTCCATCCAAGGGTTGTGGATGCTTACTTAAGAAGGAAAGCCAACACGGTTTGAGGACTCTTTACGCTTTCGATCGAACTTGCGCTCAGAGCCTCCCAACCTTTGCATAGCCTTCCAACTTTTGCTCCACTTTGCCGCGATGGAGTTGGGTCTTCCCCACAGCAAGGTCAAGACCAACGAAGAGATGGCTAGTGTCCGGACCTACATGGGGTGGTCCAGCGACTCCTGCAATAAGGACATCCGCTTCGGCAAGCTCCCCTTCAAGAAGGAGCACACTAGAGAGATGGTGTACTTCTCTGCAATCGCCATGGTGGGTATGATCCCGCCTTTTTCAAGCTTTCTCTTGATGCTGCTAGATTTCTACGGCCTCCAGCTTTATCATCTCGACCCCCACTCCCTCTTGCTAGTGGCGACTTTCGTCCACTTCTGCAAGATGTGGGTGGGCGTGCCTCCCTACATCGAGCTGTTCTGGACCTTCTTCACGGTCCACACCATCGGCAAGGGGACGAAGCTCATCAGGTTCTACTACTTTGTGAAGCGGAAGAATTACCTGTTCAAGTACTTGAAGACCTTCCCCTCCAGCAAGTGGGACGATTGGAAGATGTATTGGGTTATCATCACTGTGGAGGAGCACGAGAGGTTGGAGCTGGCCAAGGGCCTTCCCAATGTCGACACCGATGCTTGGAACATAGTTCTGGAGCTGTCGGGTGCGTACAAGCCATCCTATAAAGGATCGAAGAATGCATAGAGGGAGGAGTGATCCCCCAAATAGTCTTCAGAAATTTTTTTGTGAACAGGTGGTCTCCGCTGAAGACTAGGGAGTGGCCCGCATGGGCTTTCAATAGTGAGATGGATCATAACCGAATTTAAGTTGGTTTGAACACCAACTTTGATGATGATGCTTTGAAGATCCATCTCAAGAAGTTTCAGAATGGAGGTATCTCCCGTGACGCCCTGGCTCTATCGGCTGCCTTCGTGCCTCTGAACATGGTTTCGTAGATTAGCAAGGAGATCCGGAGGAGAATGCCAGCGTTGGATGACCTAGGAGTGGTCTACAAGCACCATATCTCTGGGGTTGCAATCCCCGGAGCTTCGAAGAGGGTGTCCACCCCTACCACGAGCCAGAAAGTTGATGATGTCAGCAAGGGCAAGGGCAAAGGCAAGGAGTCCGCCGAATCTTCTAGCCAGAAGAGGAAGTTGAGGCACGCTGACGGGAGCCACGTCAGGTCAGCTCCGACTACAATTGCCCCTTCTCCCCGGCGAGGCAGATCTTCGGTGGCCATGCCTCCTCCGGTGCAGGTGTCATCAAGGGGCACTAGCTCTGGCACATCAACTCTGGTCCTAGCGCCGTGCGTGGGCTCAAGATCCGGAGGTCCTTCCCAGCCGAGGGAGGTCCTGGCTGAGGCGACGCCAAAGACGGCGACAAGTCCCGGGAAGTAGTCCGTAGCTTCGGCCACACCGACCATAGTGGGCTCTAGATCCGATCGCCTGGTGAAGAAGTTACGCGCCAGCTAGAGTGGTAACCTCCCAAGGTGAACATTACGTCCACACCTTGAGTTGCTATTTTTATTTTTGTCATGTATTGAATCTTTCAATTCTTTGTTTACAGGGCAATGAAGAAAGGCACGAAAGCTCCGGCACCCACCACAACAACTAAGGCTATGCAGGTAGAAGTTCCAGCTCTGACCCCTGCGCCTCCCCAAGTGGTGGCTGAGGTCATGACAACTCCGATGCTCGGTGTTGTTGATCTGTATCCTGAAGCGACACCAAAAGTTCCCGTGGTAGCGCCAGACCACGGGGGAGACATTTGTGAAGATGTGCCAGCAGCATCAGCGCAGCTTAGTACACAGAGATGGTGGAAGCCCCGACATTTGAGTCGAAGGCAACCGCAGCTCTGGCGCCTATGCCGGAAGTTGTTGAAGAGCCAACGATCGAGCCGGAGGTGCCTGAAGAGCCGGTCTCTATGCCAGAAGTCATTGAAGCTCCGGCACCCGAGTCGTATGTAGTAGAAGTGCTGGCGCCTGAGCCGGCAGTGGTAGGGGCTTCGGACGAAGCTCCAACGTCCGCCCCAGAGGCGATTACTCCGGAAGTGCACATGTCTGAGCCGGAACACCCAGAGGAGTCAGTGGCGGGCCCTCCACCTGCTGAGCTGTCGGCTGAAGATCCGGAGGGGGGTCCTTCAACATCAGCCCCGAAGGTTGATGTTCCCACGATGGGACCCTCGTCGGCGGCAGCAAAAATAGAAGAGCTTCCAGGGGCGGCCCTAGTGCCGCAGGATCGCAGGGGACCATGCTTGTGGTGTGGGACCCAATTTTTGTACTGGTAGACCCCTTGGAACCAGCGGAGATGACCCCGACAGGTCTAGAGCCTATTCCCTTGGCGTTGTCTATTGACAATCTCTGCTCGAGTCTCCATCAAGTCCAGCTCGTCTTCGACTACGACAGCAAGGCTCTCAAAGAAGAGCGCGAGACCTTGAGGCATTGGCGCAACAGACTTCAATTCGAGACCAAGCTGGCACATACAAGGCTTGCCGACCAACGGGAATGAGTCAAGAAGGAGAAGGCCCAGATGGAATACTGAGGCCATCTGTTAGAGGAAAGGGAGGCCTCCATAAGGGCCCTCGACGCTAAGTCTCGGGAGATTCTCGAGCACGCCAGGAAAAGCAGTGAGGCTGCTGACGATGGTCACGACAACCTCAATACGCTGAACAAGATTCACTTGAAGCGTCAAGCGGACCTCGATGAGAGGGAAGAGAACCTCCTAGAGATGCAGGCAGATATTTTGAAAAGAGAGGGGGAGCTCACCCAGAAACTTACTTTGAGAGAGAAGAACTTGGCGGACCGCCCCAAAAAATTTGAACAGCGGTGCAAACAAGAGGAGGAGAAACACTTGAAGCTGGGGAAGGAGCTCTCTAAAAGAGATGTTGATGTTGCCACCAGAGAGGAGAATGTGAGAGGCAGGGAAAAGGACCCAGCTGAACAGCGGAACCGTATCCACCTCCGAGAGACGGAGCTCGCTCACTGCAAAAAAGCAAGTGGCTGAAAGCATTCAGCAACATGCCAAAGAGGTTGAGCGCATTGCCCAGGAGAGTTCAAAGCTTGCGGCGACTAGAAGGTCACTAGAGGAGCTACAGAGCTCGAGGGCAACTGAGTCCCATCAGGTGTGGGATTTCTTGGGGCATGCCGACAGAGCCTTGGTGCCACTTGGCTTCAATTCGGTACATCCGGAGAACCCAGCATGGGAGATGGACCAGGCACTAGTGGCACTTAGCTCTACTGGAAGCAAACTTGACACGATAGGTGATGTCATCATCGACCAACTGGAGACGAAAGGGAAGTCACTGGCCAAGAACATCGTCGAATATGTTCTGGGGTGTTACAAGAGTCGAGACCCCCAACTTTCTCTAGATCTAGTCTTTGAAGGACCCATTGTAGGAGAAGAGGATGCCGCCAGGGCTAGTGTCCAAGAAGCTGCCGAGAAGGTTGCCTCGTTTTTCCATAGGACTTAGAGCCTCCAGTAGATAGGGCTTTTCTCTTTTTCCTTCTACTATACCCTCATTTTGTAATCTAGTACTTTCGATGAATGAAATTCACTCTTTGAATGAATGAATTCCATTTTATGCTTGTCTTCAAAACATTGTCCTTTATCTCATTGGCCCCTGGTAGATGTACACAATTTGATTGCAAACATGTACCGAAAGGTTTGGCAATGTCTTGATGACTTGAACGCTTCAAACTTGTAGCTGGAATGCTTAACCTTTAGGTCCGAAGTTTACTTCCAACATCTCCAGGGACCCTTTGTGACGTCGACGGCGGGCCCCCTGTGAGGTGTCGGAGCTTGATAGATCCGACAACACCCACTATCAACGCGTAAAACATCGACGGCGGGCCCCCTGGAGTTGTCGGAGCTTGGTAGGTCCGACAGCGCCCACTATCAATGATTAAAATGTTGATGGCGGGCCCCCTGGGGTTGTTGGAGCTTGGTAGGTATGACGGTGCCCACTATCAAGGTGTAAAACATTGACGGCAAGCCCCCTGGGGTAATCAGAGCTTGGTAGGTCCGACGGCACCCACTGTCAACGTGTAAAACATTGACGGCGGGCCCCCTGGCGTTTTCAGAACTTCTCGACTTTGACGATATCCAACATCAATGTAGAATACGTCAACGGCGAATCCCCTCGGGGTGACTTCACCATCTTCGCTTGAATTGTCATTATGCTTCACGTTGACAGCGGACCCCCATGGGAGTTGTCGGAGCTTGGTAGCTCCGAAGATGCCCACTTTCAACGTTAGAAACGTCGACGGCGGGCCCCCTTGAGGATGTCGGAGCTTAGTAGCTCCGGCATCGTCCACCATCGTCATGAGTTTTCATTTTTCCTGCTTATCAAAGACAAGAAAAGACAGTAAAATTTGTTCTCTCATCTATAACTCTTTTGTGACTTACTATTCTTATTTGAATTTTAGATCCGAAGGAACTCGATATGATAACAAGTACATTGATGTAATCTTTTCAGATTCGAATGCCTTTAGGACCCGCCGTACTAAGGCCTGCCGAAATGTAGGTAGAGTGGCGTACTTAGGGTTTTGGACCGGGCTAAGTCGATAGCGCACTCCGAACTTGTGTTTGGCTTTAGCGTTCGGGCGAGTAGACCATATAACAATGCTAATATCTGAAAAAACCCACAACATAACTTGTACAACATATGAGTAACTTGGACTAAATGTCAAAAAGAATTGCACAACCTCGTTATAGACAAGAAGGAGAAGGATAAATAGAAGAAAATGAGCCTGTACAAAATTAGTGCACGTGGAGTCTGCTTTCACACAACAATGTCTTTCATTATAGGTTCGGATTATAGGGGAGACAAGGACACACTTAGGGTACGGAACCAGGCTAAGTGTGCTATACATCTTTCTCTAACCCAGGGTAGGTAAGCCACATTTTCAGTACAGAGACTGAGTTAAAAGTTGCTTGAACCACCCGGACCCTCCCGAAGGGGTCCGGATGTTCTCTCGGAGGACCTACCCGACTCTGTGTATAGACTCTATAACTTACATCGCGTATAATTGCGGACTCACCTACGTGTAATTAAGCGTAAAACTTACGGAGGTGCTCGATGTTCCAAGCATTGGGATGCAGAGTCACATCCTCTGTAGCCAAGCGAACGCATCTGAGATGGGAACTTTAATCACCTGGAGGTGACCTTCCCAAGTGGGGGAAAGTTTGTTCATACCTTCACGAGTTAGTATTCTCCGCAGCACCAGATCGCCTTCCTCGACCTGTCGGCTGCGCACATGCCTTTGATGATAGTGTCGGAGTGCCTGGCGATAATGTGCATTCCGAACAGCTGCTTGGCACCTTTCCTCATCGATGAAGTTAAGTTCTTCAAGTCGGAGCTGGTCCTGCGTGGCTTCGTCAAAGGTCCGGACCTAGAGTGACCCCATGGTGATTTCTGGAGGAAGGGCCGCTTCATCTCCGTACACTAGGAAGAAGGAGGTCTCTCCAGTTGACTGGCTAGGTGTTATCCTGCTCGCCCATAGTGCGGACGGAAGCTCTTCAATCCAGCTGGCTCCATGTTTCTTCTGGCGCTCATATGTGCACATCTTAAGTCCTTTTAATATTTCTGCATTTGCTCTCTCAGCTTGGCCATTACTTGTCCGGTGAGCTACTGATGTGTTGCTGACTTGAATGTCGAGGTCTTCGCAATACTCTTGGAATGCTGCACTTGTGAATTGTGTTCCATTGTCAGTGATGACTCTATTCAGAACTACAAATCTGCAGACTATGGACTTCAAGAACTTGATAGCAGACTGCTTGTTAATTGTCACAACTGGAGTAGCTTTCGGCCACTTGGTGAACTTGTCGATGGCAACGTACAGGAAACTGTAACCTCCGATGGCTTTTGGGAAAGGTCACAAAATTTCCATACGCCACACAGCGAATGGCCATGTAGGAGGTTTAATTTGCAGTGACTGAGCTTGAGTGTGAATTTGTTTCACGTGGAACTGGCACACTTCACACTTTTTCACCAGCTCGACTGCATCCTGGAGTGTTGTAGGCTAGTAGAAACCATGCCGAAAGGCTTTACCGACCAGCATGCGGGAAGACGCGTGGTTCCCACACTCGCCTCCATGGATCTTGGCGAGGAGCTCGCGACCTTCTTCCCTTGCAATACACCACATTAGGATGGCGTTGGCACCGCGCCGGTAGAGATCCCCTTCAATCAACATGTATCTTTTAGCCAACCTGATGATCCAGTCAACGGATCCACCGTCTTTAGGAAGGACATTGTCTTTCAAGTAGCTACGGATCTCAAAGATCCATGCATTAGAGCTAACTTGAGCTTCTATGTCTTGCGTGCTGGGTTGCTCGGAGCTTCCTGTAGCACCTACGACCCTTGGTGGACGCCATGGTAACAGGACCATCGGGACAGCCAGCTTCAAGGTGCCAATCTTGCCCACTTTGCTCAGTTCGGCAGGCTGAGCGGTTGGTTTTGACAATCTCCGGACAAAAACTCCATCGGGAGTCGGAGCTCCAGTTGAAGTCTTTGTTGAGAGTTCGTCAGCTTCAGCGTTGTTAGGACGCCAGACATGGCAAAGGTACAGGACGTGGAAGTCTTTCTGGAGCTTCTAGACTTCAAGGAGATAAGCAGTGAGTTGAGGGTTGTTGCAGCTGCATTCGCCTTTGACTTGCTTGATAATGAGCTGCGAGTCACCCTTCACTAGCATCTGCTTGACGTCATATGAAAGTGCCACCTTGAGCTCATAGATGAGAGCTTCATACTCTGCCATGTTGTTGGTTGCCTTGAAATCAAGGTGCACCATGTATTTGACCTTCTCCCTGGTCAGAGCGAGGAGAAGTATTCTAGCTCCGACCCCCTACTTCTGCACGGAGCCATCGAAGTAGATGGTCCAGTGAGGCTCGGCGAAGACCGAGACCTTGGGTTCCAGCTTCTGCGCACTGGGGCCCTAGAATTTGATGGAGAAGGCGTCCACTCCGCCACAAAATCGGCCAAAGCTTGACTCTTGATAGCTTGTCGCGGCAGGAATTCAAGATCGAATTCTGCCACCTCCGCTGCCCACTTGGCGATGTTCCAATAGAGTTGGGATTGTGCAGTATGGCATGCACTGGATAGGAGGTTACCACTGATATCTTGTGGGCTTGGAAGTAGTGACGAAGCTTCCTTGAGGCCATAAGAACTGCGTAAAGCAGCTTATGCACCTCAAGGTACCGAGTCTTGGTGTCGTGAAGTACTTCACTGATGAGGTACACCGGGCGCTGGACGGTCTGGACCCTAACGGAGGTGCCCGAGCTTCTTCTTCATCAACCCAGACCTTCCCGGAGGGGTCTGGACCTTCCTATTGATCTTCTTGAACCTTCCCGGAGGGGTCCGAAACTTCTTCTTGTTCAGTCTGAACACTCCCGGGGGGTCCGGATCTTCTTGAACAATTGTGTGAACTTCCTCATATGAGAGAGGTTTATCCTCTAGCATTTCACCTTGAAGATCCGTGCCTGGGGGTTGGGACCCAGACTGCCTTCAGGTATCTCTGGACCCTCTCGAAGGGGTCTGGTCTCCTGAACTGGAGATGCTTCCGGTCTTTTCGCGACCAGGACCATGCTGACAACCTTCGTAGTTGCAGAAATATAAAGCAGTAGAGGCTCACCAGGATTCAGAGCTACCAAGATTGGTAGTGTAGTGAGGAGCTATTTGAGATCTTGGAATGCCTTTTCTGCTCCTTCAGACCAATGGAAATGCCCAGTCTTCCTCAATAGCTTGAAGAAGGGAAGTGCCCACTCTGCCAGTCTTGAGATGAACTAGCTGAGCGCAGCTAAACATCCAGTTATCTTCTGGACATCCTTGATGCGGGCTGAGGTCCGCATGTCCTCTATAGCCTTGATCCTCAACGGGTTTGCCTCAATTCCTTTGTGGGTTACCAAGAATCTAAGGACCTTCCAGGAACTAATCCCGAAGACACATTTGTCCGGGTTCAGTTTGGTGCGCGTCACGCAGCTTGTCGAAGATGGCTTGTAGGTTGTCAAGGTGTGACGCCTTGTTCTTGACCTTCACGATGATGTCGTCAACGTACACCTTCACCAAGTCTCTGATTATCTCTCCAAAGGTTTTGTTCATAGCTCGCACAAAAGTCAAAGTAGCATTTTTGAGACCGAAAGGCATGGCAGTGTAACAATACAATCCATCTACTGTTATGAAGGCAGTATGCTCTTCATCTTCTTTAGACATTTGGATTTGATGATATCTGGAGTATGCATCTAGGAAACACAATAGCTCACACCCGGAGGTGGAGTCCACTATCTGATATATTCTAGGTAATGGAAATGGATCTTTTGGACATGCCTTTTTCAAGGTGGTATAGTCGATACACATCCGAAGCTTCCCATCGGCCTTGGGTACAACGACTGGGTTTGCCAACCATTTTGGATGATGAACCTCCCGAACGAAACCAGCTTCGAGCAACTTCTTGATTTCCTGTCGGATGATGTTCTACTGCTCGACTGATTGCTTCCAGGGCTTCAAGTGTATTCGCCATGCGTCGAGATAAATCTTCAGGCTGTGCTCAATCACCTCCCTAGGGATCCTAGGCATTTGTGACGGTTGCCAGGCAAACACGTCAACATTTGCCCGGAGGAAAATGATGAGCGCAACTTCCTATTTGTTGTCCAGACCTCCTGATATACGGGTAGTCTGGGCAGCATCAGAACCAATTTTGACAACTTTGACGGGTATGTCGGTGTTGCCGCTTGGCTGCACACGTGGTGTAGAGGTTGAGCCTCGGTGACGAATGCTCGGAGGTTGAGCAGCTAGCTCCTTGCCGGATGTTCCCTCCTTCGCTGTAGCAAGCGCGTGAAGTTCTTCCAGCGCAATGACTCCCGCGGTGCGATCTCCGCGAATCCAGAGAACGCCCGAAGGTGTCGGCATCTTCAACACCAGATAGCCATAGTGAGTTGCGGCCATGAACCTATACAGGGCAGGCCTACCTAGGATGGTGTTGAAGGGCAAGCTAATGTGTGCGACGTCGAAGACCAGCTTCTCGGTCCGATACTTCTCCCGGGTCCCGAAGGTCACTGGGAGTGTAATGGATCCAAGAGGGTTGATGGCCCCCGGACCTACCCCAGAGAATGGACGTGAAAGGCGAAGGTCCGAGAGTCGGAGCTGGATCTTCACAAACGCCTCATAGCATAGGAGGTTGAGCACCGCTCCTCTGTCTACCAAGACATGGTAGAGCTGCACGTTGTTAATGGTTGGAGACACCATCAATGGCAGTTGACCAACCTCGATCATGTTCCTGGGGCAGTCTGTTGCGTCAAAAGTGATGGGAGTGTCCATCCACTTCCGATGCAGTTCTGCCTTGGCATTAGGAGCTGCGGCACCCATCTCTCACTGCATATTCTTGAGGACACAGCGGGAAGTGATATCCCATGACCCTCCATATATGGTGTTGAGAGTTTTCCTATGCTCGTTGTCGGAGAGGTCAGAATCATCGTCAAATGTGTTATACACAGCCTTCAGGACCTTCTTGGGGGTCCTGGAGGCCTAGCTTCGTATCAGCTAGAGCTTTGTTGACTTTTTGTCTTCCTTCCCGCTGGCAAAAAGGAGCTTCTTCTCGATGCTTGTTGTAGCGCTCGACAAGGTTCTAGACCTCTCGGTAGTCTTCCATACTGTGTTTGTATGTTTTGTGGATTGGACACCACATCTTTGGACTGCTGCCATCTTTTGATGAAGGTCGAGGTCGCTTTTTGGGGCATGGCCCTCGGCCACCCAGAGCTACAGCAGTAGGTGTACCGGTCGACGGCTTCTTCTTACCGTTGGACTTCTCTTCTTCTTTCCACAACTGGAGGTAGTTGCTTCAGCTTTGGAGGACTTTTTGTTAGCCTTCGGAGCAGGCTTGGAGTGCATTTGTCGACACTTTGTGGCCCAGGCGCACTTGTCAGCCAGGCTGAATAGCTCTGTGATGCTGGTGACCTCTTTCGTCACCAGCTTCTCCAACTTCTTCTTGTCTCCGACACCCTGTGTGAATGCCACAATGATAGAAGTGAATGTGGCCTAGAGGGGGGTGAACAGGACTTTTGAATTTCCTGCACACTTAATAAATTCATCATAAACTTGATGGACCGGACTAGTCCGGTTATGTGGACGGACTAGTCCGGTGTGCTGAAACTTGTGAGTTGATTCAGTGTTGATTGGGAAACTAGGTTCTTCTAGCAGCGGAAAGGAGAACAACTGATTCCTTGATTTAAGATTATTGTATGAATGCACGTGGAAACTTATAAGCAACTTAATTGATGTTTAGTAATCAAGTGATCTAGTGAACGAAAAGTAAAGTAAATGAGGCACAAGAGACAAGAGAATTTTTACCGAGGTTCGACCTCACCACGAGATCTACGTCCTCGTTGAGGAGGCTCACACAGAGCCGGGTCTCCAACCCTTTCCCTCTTCAAGTCTCTACGAAGGCCGACTTGATTCCACTATCACGGGTAATCACCAAGTTTGTGGGGCAACCTCACACGTTGAGGGCTCCCATGAGAATTACAACGAAGAGGCGATCAAATACACTTGAAAGTATTACAATGCAGAGTAAAAGTGTAGAAATATCAAACCCCAAGAGCTCGCAACGAAGGAACGACAATCTCCCATTCCCAAATCCAAGTGTTCTAATGATTTGACTCCTTTTTGTACCTTAGATGTGTGGGGAGATGTGTTTTAGGCTCTTGGGATGAAGTGGCGGCACTAGGGTTTGTGTTTGCAGCAATATTCGACGTGTGTATTCTTTGGAAGGCCATGGATTCTCTATTTATATGGTTTCCAAAAAGTTACCGTTGAAAAACCCTAACACCAGACTAGTCCGGTGCAAGTCCGGACTTGTCCGGTCACAGTGTACTTTGAAGTCCAGAAAGTTTGCCGGACTAGTCCGGTCCAAGCTTGGATTAGTCCGGTTCTGTGTGAAGGTGTACTTCAGAAAGTTCAATGGACTAGTCCGATCTCCACGGATGGGAGACTCCAGAAAGTTTAATGGACTAGTCCGGTGGACACACGGACTAGTCCGGTCTCCCAATATGAGAGACTGCAGAAAGTTCAACGGACTAGTCCGATGGATACACGGACTAGTCCGGTCTCCCAATATGATAGATTCTAGAAAGTGAAACGGACTAGTCCGGTCCACGATCGGACTAGTCCGGTGCATTGTGAAAGTTAGGTTAATCTTAAACCCTTACCCCAACGCAAAGTTGTGAGCTCTTGGAGTGTGTCTTTCATACACTCCCTATACATTTAAAATCTAATTTGATCTTCCAAGCTCCATCAAAGTATCCCTCTTTGGACACCACTCCATTTTTCACCTTTTTGTGTGCACCGAGTTGTTTCACTTGTTTGTCCTGCAGTCATCTCAATAAATTCATTAGGATCTCATATGTTTGTCATCAACTAGCCAAAACCCACAAGGGATAACCTAGATGCACTTACAATCTCCCCCTTTTTGGTGATTGATGACAACCGTTTGAGATATCACAAATGAGAGTAAAATTTTGATTTTCATAAGGTGTGCACATATGAGAATAACAATAAATTCACAAAAAGCTTCTCACATATGCACACACCTTATGGTGGGGTGCCTAACAGGTGTGTGATCAACAAAGTCTAATGAAATAAAGATAATCAACAATGAGCATAAAGATGATCATTCAAGCAACAATAAGCATCACACATAAGAAAAGAAATAGTGCATTACAAGGTTTTAAAAATAAGTACATGTCCTCGATCACAAAAGCATAAGGACTCCAACTAGAGATAGTCTCAAACTACTAGTCTCAATCTCTCCCCCTTTGGCATCAAGGCACCAAAAAGGGAAAAATTGAGGGGAATCACTCATCGCCGCTCTCTTCTTCAGTTTCAGTCTAGTCGTCGTCTTCACCACCATCATCATTCGCCGAAGCAGGATCTTCCTCGGAGTCCTCGAAGGCGGGCGGGGATCCAACCGGCTCAATCTCCAGCTTGTCACAAATAGCTTTGATGTTGGCATTGACATATTGTTCGTGTTTCTTCTGCCTGACTTCAATCTTGCAGCAGCAGGCAAAGATAGAGGTGAGCATTTTGAGAACACCACCAGAGGATTCATGGACAGGTGTAGAGCCAGGAGGAGCAGCTGCAGATCTTGTGGCATTCACATCCCGAGTTTGTTTAGTCCTCCTCTCAGCTTCAGGGGAGGAAGGTGCATTAGGAGCTGAGGGTAGAGTGTACTCGGTGGGCTTTTGCGGCTTCAACCCCGTATGAGTGACATCCTTGACAAACTCAAGTCCCGTCACTTTCTCAATCATGAACATGATGTACGGGGCATACCCGTAAGATCTATTGGGAGTAATTGAGATGTTCACAATGTCATTGTAGATGTACTCGAAGACATTGAATGGTCTCCATCCACTAATGACCTTCATTAGGGTCCTCAAAGTTCCTTGTATAGTCCCCGCATCTCCATATTTTGGGGCTATTGTCTTCCTCAAGATTCTATTGAGGACCACAAAGAAGGGCTTCAGATATTTGTTGTTGGGAGGCACATAGGGCATCCTTGTGTCATAGAGGAACTTGAGCTCATTCATCTCCAAGGGTTGCAAATTGTGGATGACAAGATCATGATCCAGAGTATGTTCAAGGTGAAGAATCCTTGCAAACTCATCATAGGTAACACTATACTTGGAACCATGGGTCATCCAAGTAAGACTGTCTCCATCACCCCGAGCAAAGTAGAGCGCAGAGTAGAATTGGGTGATGATCTCATTGTTCCAGTCATTCTCAAAAGAAAAAAGTTCCTTCAGTCCGTGCCTCTCCAGGGCCTCAACCACTTCATGGAAGGTAGGATATTTCTTCGACTGCATGTACCCAATGTTCACCCATTGACTCTTCACAACGGGATTCTTCATCTTCATGTACACATGCTCGTAGTAGTCGGCATGGAAGTTGCTCCAAAATCTTGGGTCAGAGCTTTACCGAGGTTGATTATACACATTAATCTTCCTGAATCTATCGGCAAGCTCACCCCCTTTCCCGATGAAATCTTCACTGGAACGCTGCCTATTGCGGTGACTTGGGTTTTTCATCTTTAGGGGCCCAATGGGTCCGCTAGCAAGCCCCTTCCCTTTGTTAAGAGTCCTCTTTGGCCCTGAGGAGCTCTCGCCAGCTTTTCCTTGGGCCTTCTTAACAACCACCCTCCTCTTCTTGGGCAAATTGTCGTTGGAGGGTGGAGAGTGCACATTGACATCATGTCTTTTCTTCATGTACCTCTCTTTGGATCTCCTCGCCTTCTCACGTTCAACTTCTTCATCAACATGGAAAGAACTATCATCTGAGCTTGAAGACATCATGCCTAATAAGGAGTTCATGGATTAGATAAGAATGAACCAAGGATCGAGGTCAAATTAGGGTTCAGATGTCAGAGATCGGACTTGTCTGGGTTCAGAGTGCGGACTTGTCCGTCTCTGGGCACCGGACTAGTCCAGCCTTGCAAGAACCCTAATTATTTCCTTGAATTCCAAAATTTCTATCTAAGGATACAAAATGACATGGAGGTGGTAGGAATACATCTAGGAAGCCATGGTACAACCTTGGAATCAAAGGAAACGAGCTAGAATGAGAAAAGTTGAGATTTTGGTTTGAGGGAGAATTTTACCGAGATTTGAAGATTTGAGTTGAAGAAGCTTGAATATGTCCGGAGGGGAGGATCAACTCGTCAAGGAGAGGATTTCCCATGGAGAAGGCTTCGATTTTGAGGGCTCAACTCGAAGGACTCTTTGGGGGCTAGGGTTTAGGAGGGAAGATGAGAGGTGAGGGTTCAACTCTAAGTGGAGGGAGGTTTGAAATTTTGATTTGGGCCGGCCAGCTGCTTATATACGCGGTCGACCGGACTAGTCCGGTGCCCCTGGAAAACCTAGGAAAGAGAGACATTTAATAGTGATCCAAGGACAAGTTTTGCAAATAATCTTGGTACTTATGACCAGAAGGCAATCAACAATGAAAAGTGGTCATAAACTCCAAGATTTCTTCATTAAAATTAGTTTTCTTAGAAGGAAAAGAGGTAAGGAGCAGTTTTTAACAATAAAATGCGATGTTTGAAGTTTCAACCAGGTATGCAACGTTTCAAGCCACATTTCGAGAGTCAAGAATATTAAGTTCATTATTAAGCTCACAAAACCTTTTCTCATCTAATGGTTTGGTGAAAATATCTGCAAGTTGTTTTTCAGTCCTAGCATGTGAAATAGCAATGTCACCTTTTAATGAATGATCTCTAAGAAAATGATGACGGATATCTATGTGCTTAGTTCTTGAGTGCTCTACAAGGTTGTGTGCAATTTTTATAGCACTTTCATTATCACATAGAAGTGGGATATGGCTAAGATTGTAGCCGTAGTCCCTAAGAGTATGTCGCATCCAAAGTAGTTGTGCGCAACAACTACCGGCTGCAACATACTCTGCTTCCGCTGTGGAAAGAGCAATGGAGTTTTGCTTTTTAGATGACCAAGAAACTAGGGACCTACCAAGAAACTGACAAGTCCCTGACGTGCTCTTTTTATCGACTTTGCATCCTACATAGTCGGCGTCGGAATACCCTATCAAGTTAAACTTGGATCCTTTGGGATACCAAAGGCCCAAGTTGGGTGTGTGCACAAGATACCTTAGGATTCTTTTTACAGCAACTAAGTGACACTCTTTAGGTGCGACTTCAAACCTTGCACACAAGCAAACACTAAGCATAATATATGGCCTAGATGCACATAAATAGAGTAAGGGACCGATCATGGACCGATATACCTTCTGGTCCACATTTGGACCGTCTTCATTGAGGTCGAGATGTCTATTAATGGCCATGGGTGTCTTGATGGGCTTGGCTTTGTCCATATTGAATTTCTTGAGAATGTCCTGTGTATATTTGGTTAAATGTACCTTCTCTTAGTTGCTTCACTTGGAATCCCAAGAAGAACTTCAATTCGGCCATCATTGACATCTCGAACCTATTTGTCATAATTTTGCTAAATTCTTCACAGAAAGCTTTGTTAGTGGATCCAAAGATAATTTCATCGACATAAATTTGACATACGAATAGATGATCATCACAGTGTTTATTGAAAAGTGTATAGTCAGTTTTGCCAATTTTGAATCCATTTTGAGTCAGAAAATCTCTAAGGCACTCGTACCAAGCTCGAGGAGCTTGTTTGAGGCCATAGAGAGCCTTACGCAGTTTGTAGACATGATCGGGATACTCTTGGTCTTCAAATCCTGGTGGCTGCTCCACATAAACTTCCTCCTTGATTGGACCGTTTAAGAAAGCGCTTTTGACGTCCATTTGATACAGCATAAAATTATGGTGAGTAGCATATGCCAATAAAATACGAATGGACTCAAGTCTAGCTACAGGAGCGAAAGTTTCATCGAAGTCCAAACCTTCGACCTGAGAATAAACTTTGGCCACCAATCTCGCTTTATTTCTTGTTACTACTCCATGTTTATCTTGCTTGTTCCGAAAGACCCATTTGGTTCCAACGATGTTCGCCTTTGGTATCTCCACCAGCTCCCACACTTCATTTCCCTTGAAGTTGTTCAACTCCTCTTGCATCGCCATCACCCAGTCTGGATCCCTTAAGGCTTCTTCTACCCTGTATGGTTCTAGAAAAGACACAAAAGAATAGTATTCACAGAAATTTGCAACTCGAGATCTATTAGTTACTCCCTTAGCAATATCTCCAATGATATTATTGACAGGATGGTCTCTTTGCACGCTCTGATGTACTTTTGGGTGTGGAACTTGTGTAGTTGCTTGTTCTTCATTGTCTTCATGTTCATTGTCTCCCCCTAAATCATTGCTTCCATGATTATCTTGATATTCCTGATTTTCCTCATCTTGATCTTGTGAAAGTGCTCCCCCTTGATCATTGCCTCCATGTTGATGTTCATCTTGTTCATTTGAGTCGAATGTTCGCTCTTGTGGTAAGATATCACCAAGTCCCATTTTCTTCAGTGCTTCATATGGAGATTCCTCTTTATCTAGCACACACTTATCAACTTGCTCCACTTGTGAGCCATTAGATTCATCGAACACTATGTCACGTGCTACTTCAACAAGGCCAGACACCTTGTTGAACACACGATAGGCGTAGGCATTCGATTCATAACCGAGCAAGAACCCTTAATCGGACTTTGAAGCGAACTTCGAGGCCCTTAGTTTCTTGTTCAGAATAAAACATTTACAACCAAATACTTTGAAATAAGAAACATTAGGCTTTTTACCGGTAAGGAGCTCATATGGGGTTTTCTTCAGTAGTCAGTGGAGGTACAGCCGATTCGTAGCATGACAAGTGGTGTTCACCGCTTCTGCCCAAAATCGTTCTGGCGTCTTGTATTCATCCAACATAGTTCTGGCCATTTCGATCAATGTTCTGTTCTTCCTTTCGGCCACTCCATTTTTTTAGGGCAGTAGGGTGCCGAGAACTCATGCTTTATCCCTTCTTCATTGAGAAACTCTTCAACTTGGAGGTTCTTGAATTATGTCCCGTTGTCACTCCTGATGTTCTTTATGGTTGATGAGAATTCGTTTTGAGCTCTCTTTCAGAACTTCTTGAGGATCCCCTGAGTTTCTGATTTATCATACAAGAAAAATACCTAGGTAAATCTTGAAAAATCATCAACAATTACTAAACCGTATTTGTTACCGCCGATGCTGATGTACGAAATTGGACCAAAGAGATCCATGTGGAGGAGTTCCAGCGGTCTTTCGGTAGTCATCACATTCTTGGCGGGGTGCGGTGCTCAGACTTGTTTTCCTGCTTGACAAGCGCTGCACGACCTGTCTTTTTTAAAAATCACATCCTTAAGACCACGGATGTGACCACCTTTTAGATGTTTTTGCAGATTTCTCATCCCAACATGGGCTAGCCGTCTATGCCACAACCATCCCATGTTGGTCTTAGCAACCAAGCAAGTGTTGAGTTCGGCTTTATCTTTGTTGAAGTCAACAAGATAAAGCTTGCCCTTCAACATTCCCTTGAATGCAATCGAGCCATCGCTTCTTCTAAAAATGGTCACACCCTCATTAGTGAATAAACAGTTGTAACCTTTGTAGCATAGTTGAGATATTGACAAAAGTTTATAATCTGGAGAATCTACATGTAAAACATTATATAAGGTATGTTGAGAGGATATTTCAATGTTACCGCTACCAAGGACCTTTCCTCGGCTGTTGTCTCCGAAGTATATGCCTTCACTTGGATCCTTGTTATACTCATACTCCACAAACATACCTCTCTCTCCGGTCATGTGATTTGCGCATCCGCTATCTAGCACCCATTTAGATCCACAGGGGGAGTAAGCCTGCAAAAAAGAATTATTCTTTGGTTTTAGGTACCCAAGCTTGCTTGGGTCCTCTCAGGTTAGTCACAAGAGTTTTGGGCACCCACACACTAGTTTTCAAGTTCTTGTGGTGTGGCCCTGTGTATTTAGCAATGACTTTTCCATGTTTGGCTTTCATAAGAACATATGAAGCATCAAATGTATGAAACAATATTTGTAAATCAGATTCATGGGATTTTTCTTTAACAAAGACAATTCTATTCTTAGCATGATTAGGAGTGGACATGTGTTTGTTTCTGTCAAAACCAAGGCCATCTTTGACATTAGGAGGTCTAGTGACCATATATGCACTGCGTGCATATTTGATCTTCCCCTTATCAAAGATGCCGCTTGGAAAAGCATGCATATTATGAGAAGTTGAAGTATTAGAAATAACATTATTATTATTAGAGCAAGTGCAAGTTCCGATTGTTGTCGAACTCATATCTTTGGAGGAACAGCTTTTGGAGGAAGAGGAGTCACTTTGCTTGAGCGACTCAACTTGCACCTCAAGGATCTTGTTAACTTTTGACAAGTTAGCAATTTCTTCCTTGATTGCAATATGCGAGTCTTCTAGCTTTGAGTAAGTTTCCTTACTCAAGGCTAGCTCAACCTCAAGCGACTCGTTCTTCTCTCTTTCAAGCTCGAGAAGCTTTTCAACTTCTTGATATCTCTTCCTTTCACGGATGAGCATATCTTCTTGTCAGTTAAGAAGTTCCTCCTTTTCAAATATTTCGTTTGGCAACATTTCCATTTTCTTTAGAGCAATTTTACTTAGTCCTCTAAACATTTCTTCATTATCACCAGAGCTATCAAAGTCATCAATAGAGGAACTTAGTGTAGGAGGAGTGAGTCGTACCTTTTTCTTGCCTTCCTTAGCCATAAAGCAAGTGTGGTTGTTCATATCTCGCCTCCCATGTTTGGGAAGAGTGTGGCTTTCATAGTAGGTTTCTTGACTGCGATAGTGGATATCTCTTCTTCTTCATCGGAGGAGGACTCGTCGTTTGAGTCCCACTCCTTGCCAATATGAGCTTGATGGGCTTGTCTTCTTTTTCCGAAATTTTTCTTTTCTTGAGGTCTTGTTTCCCTCTTGTTTTTATTTTCTTCATAGGGGCAGTCTACCATGAGGTGACCATACTCTCCGCAGTTGTAGCAAGTGCGTCGAGCCTTGGATTTTCCTTTATCCTTGCTCTTGCCTTCATTTGAATTGTTGTCGTGTCTTCTTTTCATCATACGTTTGAACTTCTTGATAAATAGTACCATTTCTTCATCATCAAGATCAGTGCTCTCGTCGCTTGTGTGCCCATTGTCTTGATCTTCACGAGTTTCCTTAAGTTTGGGGTCTGCACGTTGCTTTGAGAGCAACTTCTTTCTTCTTGGAAGAGGTGAGTTCGACTAAGTCCTTGACGTATTGAGCCTCTTTCTCCATCATTTCATGGTTTATGATCTTCCCCAATAACTCATCCGGAGTCATTTTGTGAAATCCGGGGCTTTCTCTAATCATCGAGCAAAGTGTAACATTTCTTGGCATGAAGGCTCTAATCATTCCCTTGACCACCTCATGATCTGTCTATTTCTTACTTCCATAGGCACAAATTTTGTTGATGAGTGCCTTTATCCGGTTGTACATGTCTTGAGGTGATTCGCCTTCTTCAATAGCAAATCTCTCCAACTCTCCTTCAAGCATCTCGATTTTAGCTTCACGAATCGACCTATTTCCTTCGTGAGCTGTCTTGAGTGTATCCCAGATTTCTTTTGCACTTTCTAAGCCATCGATCTTGGTGAATTCCTCTCTGCTTAGTGATGACGTGATCACGGCGACGGCTTGTGCATTTCTGTGAATCTCTTGTTCTTGTTCTGGGGTGAGTTCGTCATCCGTGTCCGGGATATCTATGTTAGTGCAAACAATGTGCCACAGACTAGGATTTAGGGATATTAGATTCATCTTCATGTTGTACTTCCACATGGTATAGTCACTTCCGTCAAACTGTGGAGGCTTTCCCATAGGAATGGAGAGAGAGTGATTGTTTGAATTGAGACGGTTGTAGTTGTAAGGATGTCAGGAGTAGTCATGATGACACTCCCCGTCGTCTTCTCTTCTTCCTTTCCTTTTTGTCCTAGCAGTTTCTTTCTCAGAAGTGCCTTTAGCTGTCGCTCTTCTTCATCATCATGTGGGCTTTCTTTCAGCACATCGAAGGCTTTAGCTTCTTGTTCTTCCTCATTGATGTTCATCTTCGAGATATCGTTGTTCTTCTCAAAGGCCAGTGATCTCTCTGAGATGTGAGTCTCGTTGGCTGAGAACCTTGCTCTGATACCAATTGAATGTGGCCTAGAGGGGGGTGAATAGGCCTTTTGAATTTCCTGCACACTTAATAAATTCGTCAAAAACTTGATGGACCGGACTAGTCCGATTATGTGGACGGACTAGTCCGGTGTGCTGAAACTTGTGAGTTGATTAAGTGTTGTTTGGGAAACTAGGTTCTTCTAGCAGCGGAAAGGAGAACAACATATTCTTTGATTTAAGATTATTGTATGAATGCACGTAGAAACTTATAAGCAACTTAATTGATGTTTAGTAATCAAGTGATCTAGTGAACCAAAAGTAAATTAAATGAGGCACAAGAGACAAGCGATCTCACCATGAGATCTACGTCCTCGTTGAGGAGGCTCACATAGAGTCGGGTCTCCAACCCTTTCCCTCTTCAAGTCACCACGAAGGCCGACTTGATTCCACTATCACGGGTAATCACCAAGTTTGTGGGGCAACCTCACACGTTGAGGGCTCCCACGAGAATTACAACGAAGAGGCGATCAAATACACTTGAAAGTATTACAATGCATAGTAAAAGTGTAGAAAGATCAAACCCCAAGAGCTCGCAACGAAGGAACGACGATCTCCCAATCCCGAATCCAAGTGTTCTAATGATTTGACTCCTTTTTGCACCTTAGATGTGTGGGGAGATGTGTTTTAGGCTCTTGGGATGATGTGGCGGCACTAGGGTTTGTGTTTGCAGCAATATTCGACATGTGTATTCTTTGGAAGGCCGTGGATTCTCTATTTATATGGTTTCCAAAAAGTTACCATTGAAAAACCCTAACACCGGACTAGTCCGGTGCAAGTCCGGACTTGTCCGGTCACAGTGTACTTTGAAGTCCAGAAAGTCTGTCGGACTAGTCCGGTCCAAGCTCAGACTAGTCCGGTTCTGTGTGAAGGTGGACTTTAGAAAGTTCAAGGGACTAGTCCGTGGACTAGTCCGATCTCCACGGATGGGAGACTCCAGAAAGTTTAACGGACTATTCCGGTCTCCCAATATGAGAGACTCCAGAAAGTTCAATGGACTAGTCCGGTGGACACACGGACTAGTCCGGTCTCCCAATATGATAGATTCCAGAAAGTGAAACGGACTAGTCCGGTCCACGATCAGACTAGTCCAGTGCATTGTGAAAGTTAGGTTACTCTTAAACCCTTACCCCAGCGCAAAGTTGTGAGGTCTTGGAGTGTGTCTTTCATACACTCCCTATACAGTTAAAATATAATTTGATCTTCCAAGCTCCATCAAAGTATCCCTCTTTGGACACCAGTCCATTTTTCACCTTTTTGTGTGCACCGAGCTATTTCCTTGTTTGTCCTGCAGTCATCTCAATAAATTCATTAGCATCTCAGATGTTTGTCATCAATTAGCCAAAACCCACAAGGGATAACCTAGATGCACTTATAAGAAGCATTGGAGATAGAAGGGATGGTGTTTTGTACTTGAGAAAACCGCTAGATGAAGGAACGCAGCAATTCTCCCGACTTTTACTTTACAGCAAAATGGTCCAGTTTTGTGTCGGGTCGGGTGTAGGAGCTGCTGAAGTTGGCGGTGAACTGTTAGCATAGCTCCGCCCAACTGTTGATAGAGTCAGGCGGAAGACTCATGAATGAGGACCCGGTGGTCCCAGTCAGAGCCACTGGAAAATAATTGGCCATCACGGCCTCATTGCCTCCTGCCACAAGAATAGCAGTGGAGTATTTTTGGAGGAACTCGGCGGGGTTGAAAGTCCCTTCAAACTTCTCTGGAAGATGTGGTCGAAACTTCTTCGGCCATCACACCATGTGAAGGTGCATGGCCAGGGCCAAACAGCCGCCCCCTATTCCCAAAGGAGAAGGGTTGTCCCGAGCTTCTTGCCTCTCGCGAGCGTGCTCGATATGGACGTGGTCGTCCTGCTGTCTGTAATGGCGGCCAAACTCCGACCGAAGATCATCCGTCAAAAGTCTCGACGCGGTGTGGGTGTGACGTGCCCTGGAAGGCAGCAACGTCACTTGCTGAGACACAGAACGTCTCCAGTGTTGTGGATCAAGTCTTCTAGACAGGATCTATTGCTGAGATGGTGCCTGCCCCCAAGGGGGGGGACCTTGGTTGCTGAGGCCATTGGCTGCAGCTACAACCAGATGTTACACATCAGCACACCACTGCTCCATGGCACCCTTAGGTGTTCCTAGCGGCGATGGGCATTGAAGAAGAGTACGCGCAACAATTAGCGCGTTCTCAGGGTTGTTGTGCATCTATGCGGTGACTGACGTCGAGACTCCATCCCGCTGTCCGACATTGTTAGCCAGAGCAGATGGTGGTGGTGGTGGTACGACTCCACTGGGACAACAACACCCGCCGGCTGTTGCACGTTGGAGGGATTGCCCCTTCCTGGCGCGCCAAATGTTGAATTGTGCGATTGACACTTCCCCTGGTACTACTAGATCATAGCCCGCGGAGGTTCTTGATTGGTTGGGGCGCGTGAGATTTGGACAAGACAGTGACACGAGAGATTTTACGTGGTTCGGGCCGCCTGAGCGTAACACCCTTCTCCACGGATTGTGTTGTTGTATGTATGTGTATGGCGCTTGTGAGCGTGTGAGATTGGTTGTCATGTATCGTGTAGCGCAACCCTTTTATAGTCTAAGGACTGGCCGTTACATCAGCCTGGCTCGACATGTGGCCCTGGCAGTAGTTAATTGCCTAATACATGATCTGTGAATATTAAGCACAATTAGCAGCGTGATAACATGCCTTAATAGCGACATTATTGTTGTTAAGAGTCCTTTGATCGTGTTTCATTAATATGGTATTAATGACACATAATCGGGTTTGTAACTGTATGTTTAACTATCCCTTGAATGTCCGCGCCGTTGCAGATCCGCCAGTCTCTTCGTTGCTGTCTTAGTTCTGGAGGCTTGACATGTGGTGGCTATGGAGCTTCCCGTCGTGGGGAGGCAGACCCGGAGCCACTATACACGTGGCAGCACTAGAGCTTCCCTCTACTGTGGGTTAGGTCTGAGGTCATTGGACACGTGGCAAGACCGGAGCTTCCCTACAGGGGGAGTTAGCTCCGGCCTCGTGTTACAGGTTGCAGTGCCAGAGCTTCCCAAACGAGGGAGGCGGGTCCAGTGTTGTATAGCACGTGTAACCTTTGGAGGTCTTCAACTCGGACGGGTGGAACTCCTCCATGTTTCTTGCAGTATCATGGGGTACCCGGTATATAGGGTACCGACACATGCCATGTCATATTGAGTACTATATGAGCATTAGTTGATTTAATTGTGTGTTTTGCATGTTTGTTGCTCGGAATAGAAGGTGTTGCACTAGAGGGTGCTGCCGAAGAGCTCCAGTACCAGAATTTTGAAGTCTTTGACCCTAACGAAGCTCAGAAGCAAGGCAAGTTTCCTTGAACATATTGATCCTATTTTTACAATAAATGTTTTGTTTTTCCAAAATAGCATGCTTGTGTCAATTTGATGGGAATTCCTATGATAGGAAGTTTACTAGCTTTGTTTAACCACCCTTGTCACCTGGAATACATGGCAGAGAGTCGGGAAGGGCTTTTTACCTTTGCGTCGCTTAAATAATTGGGATGAGAAGACAACTATACTATTTAATTATGCATTAATGACATTATGATTATTATGAACTGGTTAATATGATGTGTAATGGATGATCTAAGCAAGCATAGTATGTGGATGGGCTGAATGTTATACTGGTTTGCTTGCCTTGGATATAAGGACCGGTTCATGCGAGATTAGTCTAGGACAACAGTGCCACCATGAGGCCAAGTATGTGTGCGGCGTAGCTAATTAATCAGGGTATTGCTAGTATTGCGCAGACCATTTGGAAGAGCGGGGAAGGGGAGTCAGATTGGGTTTGTATGAGTGGCGGGACTTCCTTGGATCTCAATGGCACAAGAGGGGGTCCTTGGTTGAAGATGTGCTCAGTTGGAGGCATCGCCACTGATGAAACCTTAGTGGGTCCGTACATGCTAGTAATCCCTTTGTAAAGGCTATTTTGTGATCTCTTGGTCACACACCAACAGAAGTGTGTTATGTGACCGACGGGTCATAAACATAAGGTAGGTTCTTAGTCACCAAAAGGTGATGAAATCACAAACACGTGGGTAAAGTGGTACAAACTCTACAAAGTATTAAAACTATCATGATAGTTGTGCTCCGGGTTAAGGGCACCTGGACGACCAACATGATTAGAGGGAACTTGGGATTTGGGATGGTTGGTACCGGTTATGGTTGGTATTACGATTTATGCAATGGATATGGTTGATGGTAATAAGAAATCTGGTATATGGATGATGGTAATAAAATATGGACTGATATTATGATAACTACATGGTTTATGATGGGTTTACTTCACATACGTACAATATATTGCTTTTCAAATATTTTAATGTACTTTTCAGCACTTAGCCTTTATTATTGTCGTCATTTGTATCAGCTACATGTCATACTTTCCTACACTTGTTGAGTATGACATGTACTCACCCTTGCAATTCCCCCACCAACAGTTGCAGGTCATGGTTGGGAGTATCATGACGTTAATGAGGAGTTCTAGGTCGTGTCTGCCGTCAGCTTTACCTGTGGTGTTGCTTGGAGCCGCACTACCCTTTATGCTCAGTTTGTTTAGTTTGCTTATTTAGATTATTTCTGCTGCATTAGTTCAAACTTGTCATTAATGTTCATCAGAGTTGTAATTCGAGGATATTATGAAATTATGTAATAAAAGTGCTTAATTAATCTTGTTCTGTGGTAATTTTCCGTATATCCTTTTGTGAATGCACTCGTGTATATGTGTTGAACGTCCTGGGCACACCTATGCGTTCACTTGGTTCATTTTCGGAACCGGGTGTCACAAATTGGTATCAGAGCCAGAGGTTGACTATAGGGCGCAACCTAGATAGAATGGACACTTTAGAGCACATAGGAGCACTCAGGAATCGATGAGTTTTTGCTTGGTGTGCTGATTGCTATGTATTGCTACTTGTGTGCTTACTAGAGGATTTTGGGATGCTCTAGCATTGCCCTGTCCACATAGGTTAGTATAGGTAGTTGCTTAGTTTCATATCCCTTGATGCATATAGTTGCGGACGTTTTCTAAATTCTTATCTCTTGCTTTTCTTCAGATGGTGAGGACTCACAACCAGAGGGATGCCAATGATGAGGAGAAGAACAATGGAGCACCTCAGAATAACAATGACAAGGAGCTGCCCAGAAAGCTATCAATCTTGAGCAGCTATTGGCTACGTAAAACAAGCTCATGCAGACCATGATATAGACTATGAGACATCTGTTGGCTGGTAACAACAACAATCAGCCTCACATGCCTCCACCACCACCCCACCACCTCATAACGGGTTGGGAGAGTTTATGAGGACTAGGACAATGACCTTTGCTCAAGCTGCTGACCCTATGGATGCTGATGATTAGCTCAAGTATGTAGAAAAGAAGCTAGCTATTGTCCAATGCAATGACCAGGAGAAGGTTCTATTTGCTTCACATCAACTAGTTGGAGCAGCTGCGGATTGATAGGATTTGCTATGCAACGCCCATGAGAATCAAAAGAGGATCATTGGGCTGAATTCAAGGAGAGCTTTCGTTCTCATTATGTGTCCGGGGTGTTATGATCTTGAATAGGCAAGAGTTTGAAAATT
Organism: Tuctoria greenei; assembly: GCA_036927565.1. Lineage (NCBI taxonomy): Eukaryota > Viridiplantae > Streptophyta > Magnoliopsida > Poales > Poaceae > Tuctoria > Tuctoria greenei. The sequence continues at coordinate 103,770,114 of JAYESD010000003.1, read as the reverse complement.
TGAGGCAAGAAAGATTGAGTGTGGATGAATACCTCAATAAATTCAGTCAACTATCAAGATATGCGCCTGAGGATGTGAGCCAGGACAGTCAGAAACAATACTTGTTCATGAGGAGCTTGAACAATGAGATCCAGATACAATTGCTGAATTGTGATCATGCCAACTTCCAGAAGCTAGTGGAAAAGGCAATTGTAGTGGAGAACAAGGTTCGTGAGATGGAGCTAGATAACAAGAGGAAGGCGTCATATCAAGGACAACAACAAGGAAGTAATGTGTGCCCTCTCCTTGCACCACCCAATGCGCCATTGTACTTGGTATGGACTTGTTGAGGAAGCACAATGGAGTCATTGAATGTGCCACAAATACGGTGAAGTTGACCAATGAGGAAGGAATCACCATAGAATTTGAAGCATCTCAACATGCACCAAAGCAATTGGAGCTGAATCACATGGATGGTGCCACAATTGAGGAGATCCAGTGGTGTGTGAATTTTTGGATGTGTTTTCGGATGAGTTGCCAGGTATGCCACTTGATCGCGACATTGAGTTTGTTATTGATTTAATACCTGAAACTACACCTATAGCTAAGAGGCCATATAGGATGCCTCCGAAGGAATTAGCGGAGCTCAAGAAGCAAATTCAAGAGCAACTAGAGAAGGGTTTCATTCGCCCAAGCTCTTCACCTTGGGGAGCGCTAGTTCTTTATGTGGACAAGAAGGATGGGTCTCAAAGGATGTTAGTGGACTACCGATCTTTCAACGAGGTGACAATCAAGAACAAGTCCTTTGGATTGACAAATGCACCTGCGTACTTTATGTACCTCATGAATAAGGTCTTCATGGAGTACTTGGATAGATTTGTTGTGGTGTTCATTGATGACGTTATGATCTACTCAAGAAGCGAGGAGGAACATAAGGAACATTTGAGGCTCATGTTGCAGAAATTGAGGGAGCATCAATTGTACGCCACATTCAGCAAGTGCCAGTTTCGGTTGAGGGAAGTGTCATTTTTGGGTCATATCATCTCGGGAGGAGGAGTATCGGTTGACCCAAGAAAAGTGAGAGATGTGCTAAAATGGGAGCCACCGCAAAACGTAAAGGAAATCTGGAGTTTTCTTGGAATGGCTAGATATTACTGAAGGTTCATCAAGGACTTTTTCAAAAGCCAATGATAGAATTGCTAATGAAGGGGAAAGCATTCCAATGGACTCAAGCTTGTCATGACAGTTTTGAGGAACTAAAGAAGAGGTTGACCACTGCGCCTATGCTAGTTTTGTCAGACGTGAGTAAAAGTTTTGATATTTATTGTGATGCATCAAGACAAGGACTTGGATGAGTGCTCATGCAAGAAGATCAAGTGGTTGCATATACATTGAGACAATTGAATAAACATGAGCAGAATTATCCAACACATGATCTGGAACTTGCAGACGTGGTACATGCATTGAACATTTGGTGACATTACATTCTTGGTCATAGATGTGAGATTTACACGGACCACAAGAGCCTCAAGTACATATTCATGCAAACAGATCTGAATTTGAGACAACAAAGATGGTTGGAGCTCATCAAGGATTACGATGTGGGAATCAACTATCATCCAAGAAAGGCTAATGTAGTGGCTGATGCCTTGAGCAGGAAAGGAGTAAGTCACCAACTCATGGTTCGAGAAATGCCATCTGAACTATGTAAGGAGTTTGAATGGTTGAACCTTGGATTTGTGAATGAGATGGGGATAATGGAGTTAAACCCGACCTTAGAGCAAGAAATTCGAGAAGGTCAGGCCAAGGATGAGGAAATCCAAGAAATCAAGGAAAGGCAGAGGGAAGAGAATTCAGGTTTGATGAGGATGACCACGGTACATTATGGCTTCAAAAAAGGATTGTCGTGCCTAATGTGAAGCATATTCGGGAGACAATATTAAAATAGGCACATGACTCGCCATACACAATTCATAGCAGTTCTACAAAGATGTACAAGTACTTGAAGACATGTTATTGGTGGGCCAGCATGAAAAAGAACATAGCTAAATATGTAGCGTTGTGTGATGTGTGCCAACGAGTGAAGGCGGAACATCAAAGGCCAGCCGAATTATTGCAGCCATTGAGGATTCCAGAATGGAAGTGGGAAGAAATCGAGATGGACTTTATAGTTGGTTTACCGCGTACCCGGTCCGGTTATGATTCAATTTGGGTAATTGTTGATCGTTTGACCAAGTCAACTCATTTTGTTCCTGTCAAGACCACCTATACCACTGCGAAGCTGGCAAAGTTGTATATGGAGCATATTGTGTGCCGACATGGGGTACCAAAGAAGATAGTGTCCGATAGAGGTTCTCAATTCACCTCGAGGTTCTGGAAGAAAATGCATGAAGCATTGGGTACAAGGTTGAATTTCAGTTCCGCATATCAACCTCAACTGATGGACAAACCGAGAGAATGAATCAGGTTTTAGAGGACATGTTAAGAGCTTGTGCTTTACAGCATGGAAAAATTTGGGACAAAAGTTTGCCATATGCAGAATTCTCATATAACAATATTTACCAGGCAAACTTGAAGATGTCACCATATGAAGCATTATACGGAAGGAAGTGTAGGAAACCCTTGTTTTGGAATGAGACGGGAGAATCCCAAGTTTTTGGACCTGATGTGTTGCAAGAAGCTGAAAGGCAAGTTTAGATAATCCGCGAGAATTTGAGGGCCGCTCAAACAAGACAAAAGGGATATGCGGATAATAGACGGAGAGACCTAGCCTTTTAAGTGGGAGACTTTGTTTACCTCAAAGTTTCACCCATGCGAGATCACAAGCGGTTTAATGTCAGAGGCAAGCTAGCACCTCGATACATTGGGCCATTCAAGATTTTGGACAAAAGAGGAGAAGTAGCATATAAGTTGGAGATGTAAGCACATCTTTCAGATGTCCATGATGTGTTTCATGTTTCCTAGCTCAAGAAGTGCTTGAGGGTACCAGAAGAACAAGTGCCAATGGAAGAATTGGAATTAGAGGCAGATTTGACGTTGAGCAACCGGTCGAAATCCTGGAAACCAAGGAGAGCGTCACAAGGAACAAGGTTATTCAATGGTGCAAAGTACAATGGAAGCATCATACAAAATCAGAAGCAACTTGGGAGCTGGAAGATGATCTCAAGAAAGATTTTCCCTATCTCTTTCCTTCCACATCAAATCTCGAGGGCGAGATTCATTTTAAGGGGGTAGGTTTGTAACACCCTCGTTTTCATCCATCATGCATTGCACACGTTCTTGAACATGTTTAATATTAAGAAACATAAAAAGAAACAAGTTTAAAATGAATGAGAAGCAAAACAACACTTAAAAGTGTGTAGAAGTACGAACTTGTCCGGTTTGTACCCCGGACTAGTCCGGTTTCCCCCTCTGATGCCCCTCCGAACTTGTCCGTTTTTGCTGCGGACTAGTCCGATTGAGTCTCTGTTCCATACCGAACTTGTTTGTGATTGAGTGCGGACTAGTCCGATACTTGGTACAGTTTTCGAATAAGATGTCAAATCCTCGAACTTGTCCAATTTGTGTCGGACTTGTCCGTTTTCTTCTCTGGACAAGACTAGACTTGTCCGGACCTCCTACCAGAATCATCTGTTTTCATCTCTTTCCAATATCGTACTAGTCCGGTCCCCTAGCGGACTTGTACGGTGTGCCCGACTCGGATTTAATCCTTTCCTCCACGACTTGTGTTTGGGTATTTACCTTAGTTAGGCCCAAGGACGTCATGTCTAACCTCTTTGGAGCCCATGTGGGACCCAACACCGGCCTCCACCCTCTCTAAAACCGACCTCCATTGAAGCCCTACCCCTCCACCCCTATATAAGTAACCCAACACCCTATTTTCATCTCTCTTTGCCACTTTTGAATCACACCCAAACCATAGCTCGTGGATAGCCGCCGCCAAGGAGGGAGAAGGAGATCCCAAGCAAGAAGAAGAAGAAGAGGAGGAAATGATAGAGGATCAAGTAATCAAGATCTTCATCGACTTTGCGTTCTTTATTGCCAATTCACCATAAACTCTTCAACATCAACCCTAGATCGTCAAGATTCAAGTTTCATCTTCAATTCTTTATCCTTGGAGTTCTAAACACGTGGTACACCTTCTACTTTCTATTTCCCACGTGAATTCCACCCCAATTTCCCAAATTCTCGTAGATCAAGAAAACCCTAATTTCAATTATGCCTAGGGCGGACTAGTGTGGCCCCTGAAACCGGACTTGTCCGGCCTTTGAATCTGAATTGTGCTGAATTAATTTCAAATTGACTCGAATCAATTCCAAACCTGTCCAAACTTGTTAAAAACTTTTAGAACCAGTTAGTGAACATTAATGGCAACTCATTAACAAGTTTTACTTCATAATTGCATTAATCATGCATGTCATGTCATATTGAGTACTATATGAGCATTATTTGATTGAATTGTGTGTTTTGCATGTCTGTCACTCAGAATATAAGGTGTGCACTAGAGGGTGCTACTGAGGACCTCTAGTACTAGAATTTTGAAGTCTTTGATCCTAACCAAGCTCAGGAGCAAGGCAAGTATCCTTGAACATATGGATCCTATTTTTACAATAAATGTTTTGTTTTTCCAAAATGCATGCTTGTGTCAATTTGATGGGAATTCCTATGATAGAAAGTTTACTAGCTTTGTTTAACCACCCTTGTCACCTGAATACATGGTAGAGAGTCGGGAAAGGGTTTTTACCTTTGCTTCGCTTAAATAATTGGGATGGGAAAATAGCCATACTATTTAATTATGCATTAATGAGATTATGGTTATTATGAACTGGTTAATATGATGTGGTAATGGATGATCTAAGCAAGCATAGTATGTGGATGGGTTGAATGTTATGGTGGTTTGCTTGCCTTGGATCTAAGGACTGGTTCATGCGAGAATAGGTCAGGACAACAGTGCCACCGCGAGGCCAAGTATGGGTGCGGCATAGCTGATTAATCAGGGTATTGCTAATATTGCGCGGACCATTTGGAAGAGCGGGGTATGAGAGTCGGATTGGGTTTGTATGAGTGGCGGGACTCCCTGGGATCCGAATGGCACAAGAGGGGGCCCTTAGTTTAAGATGTGCTTAGTTGGAGGCATCACCACCGGTGAAACCTCAGTGGGTCCGTACATGTTAGTAATCCCTTTGTAAAGGCTATTTTGTGATCTCTTGGCCACAAACCAATAGAAGTGTGTAATGTGACCGACGGGTCACGGGTATAAGGGAGGTTCTTAGTTACTGAAAGGTGACGAAATCACAAACACGTGGGTAAAGTGGTACAAACTCTGTAGAGTATTAAAACTATCATGATAGTCGTGCTCCCGGTTAAGAGCACCTGGATGACCTACATGATTAGAGGGAACTTGGGATTTGGGATGTTTGGTACCGGTTATGGTTGGTATTAAATTTAGGGCAATGGATATGGTTGATGGAAATAAGAAATCTGGTATATGGATGATGGTAATGAAATATGGACTGGTATTATGATAACTACATGGTTTATGATGGGTTTACTTCACATACGTACAATATATTGCTTTTCAAATGTTGTAATGTACTTTTCAGCACTTAACCTTTATTATTGTCAGCATTTGTATCAGCTACATGTCATACTTTCCTACACTTGTTGAGTACGACATGTACTCACCCTTGCAATTCTCCCACCAACAGTTGCAGGTCAGGACTGGGAGTATCATGACGTTAATGTGGAGTTCTAGGCCGTGTCTGCTGTCAGCTTTGCATGTGGTGTTGCTTAGAGCCGCGCTACCCTTTATGCTTAGTTTGCTTATTTAGATTATTTCCGCTGCATTAGTTCAAACTTGTCATTAATGTTCATTAGAGCTGGAATTCAATGATATTATGAAATTATGTAATAAAAGTGCTTAATTAATCTTGTTCTGTGGTAACTTTCTGTATATCCTTTTGTGAATGCACTCGTTATGTGTGTTGAACGTCCTGGGCACACATATGCCTTCACTTGGTTCATTTTCGGAATCGCGTGTCACACTGATGGTGGGGAAGTGGACAACTACGGGCTGACACTGGTAGACTTGAACAAAGTGGTTTATAAAGATGATCTGTGGGATCTCGTCGATCGTTTGCACAAGTTTTTTATGTACAAGATTCAGAAACTGAGAAGATGTACATAGTTGTTTCTAGAAAGCAAAATATTGTTGGGATTGAGAATGTGAGAGATAATGGAAAGGAATATAATCAGTATGAAGAGATGTACCATTCCACTGAACCAGAAAACATCAAGTGCATAGAGAGAAGCATTAAAAAGGATTTGAAATCCTATATGCGAGAAGATGTCAATGCTGTAAAAGAAGTATGATATATATTGTGTATATTTGTATCATATGAAATCAACTTAGAACAATGCTCCATTTCAGCTTTAGATAGTATGTTTTGAACATTATTAAATTCATCTTCTGTAGAGAACACTAATTTGGACAAGTGATCCTTTTCAACTTGCCTATCATATTTATCACCTTCACCTGTTCCATAAGTTATCAAATGGTTTGTGTATACAAATTGCTCCTGACCTATGATGCTGATGGCTTGCCTTCCAACGGCTGGATTCCAAACAACATCTAGAAGCACAACTCTTGAAGCTTCTATCAAGCTAATTCCTTCACAGCAAGCTCTTGTCAGCACTGCTCCTGAGACTCATCATTTGGACTGTTAAAAGCTTCAAGTGAAGCCTGACGATACATTAGAAGGATTTTCCCACCAATTTGAAGGATTTCTTTCCCTTCTCTCTATTTCAAAAACTTACGAAGATGCTACTTTATCAGTTTTAATGGCTTATATATTGACTAAAAATCAATACCATCTCTCTTAGTGCGTCGCACAAGCAACGAAGCGAACAACTTCAATCACAAATCTTGTTTTTGTTCCTTCATAGGGATTTGACCTTAATCTTTTAAGTATAGATTTATCAATAAGTGAAGCTTCCTCATCAAACATGTTAGTGGCAGTTACAAGCGAATGGTGTGTCGAAGCTAACAAAATCTCAACAGGACTGAAGACAAAGAGATCCTGCATATGAGTTGCAATATCCAGGTTAGACAACGTGAAGCTATGATGGTAGCCTTCAACAACATAAAAAGTGATGCCAAAGTTATGCTTGCATTAACCAAGGCATGTTATGAGAGCATAACACTTGTTGGGGCATCACGGTTATGCTTGCCCCAATAAGTGTTATACCCTCACAACATGCCTTGGTTGATGCAAGCATAACCTTAGCATCACTTGTTATGTTGTTGAAGGCTGTCATCATAGCTTCACGTTGTCTAACCTGGACATTGCCACTCATATGTAGGATCTCTTTGTCTTCAGTCCAATTCAGATTTCGTTAGCTTCAGCACACCCTTCGTTTATAACTACCATTAACATGTATGATAAGGAAGCTTCACTTAGTGATAAATCTATGTTTGAAAGATTAAAGTCAAATCCCTATCAAAGGGTAAAAACAAGATTTATGATTGAAGTTATTCGCTTCATCGCTTGTGTGAAGCACTAAGAGAGAAAGTAATGATTTTTAGTCAATATATTCAGCTATTAAAACTGATACAAGTTTTTCAAATACACAGGAGGGAAAGAAATCCTTCAAATGGATGGAAAATCCTTCCAAGGTATCGCTAGTCTTCAATTGAAGCTTTCAACAATCCAAATGATGAGTCTCCGGTCACTAGAGGAATACCGATCAATTACGTCAGTCAGGGCCGACGTAACGAAGGCCTCTACCGACGTAAGTTACTTACTTACGTTGGTTTTTGCTTAATTACGTCGGCTACATGCCGACAAAGCAGTTTGAACGTAATTAAGGTAACTTACGTCGGCCGCCGATGTGAGTTACTAACTTACGTCGGTATCCCGTACCCGGCGTAAGTAATTTACCGGGATGGGCCGCGGGCTGGGCCGGAAAATTTACGTCAGCCTCCACAAGGCCGACGTAAGTTACTTGCCTAACTTACGTCGGTAAGGCCTGATCGACGTAAGTTAACCTAATATAACTTACGTCGGCTATGACCATACGGGCGTATCTTTATGGTTAACTTATGTCGGTTCATCAAGACCGACAAAAGTTAACATGGGCTAACTTTCATCGGTGTGGCCATAGCCGACATAAGTTGTGTTTTCGATTTTTTTTTAAAAAAAATAGAAACTGGCTACCTCGCACGATGGCGAGAACATAGAACAGATACAGAAACGATATATACACAGACACAGTTTCAAAACATTATTCAAACATCGACAACAACACAATTCCACCGGGCTACACGCTAGCCCCTCCACTACCTCCGGTATCTTCTCGACGCGTTCCCGAACCCTGCAAAAGAAGCATAGTCAATTGACAACACGAAATCAACATAAATTCACTTGTACCTAGATCATTCCTTTGTATAACTCTATGGTGTGAAACAGTTAGTTGATCCTAATTAGAAGTCCATAAACTATTTCCAGTTTCTATCCATTTTGACAGTTTCTGAAACTGAACTGAAACTGAAACTGAACTTCAATTTTGACATTTTGATAGTCCACAAACTGAACTATGCATAAACCGAACTAAACTTTAATTAGGATAAACTAAAACTGACATTTCTATCCATAAACTGAAATTTTGACATTTCTATCATTTTAAAATTTCTATCCATAAACTGAAATTGAAACTGAAACTGACATTTCTATCCATAAACTGAAACTGACATTTTGACATTTCCATAAACTGAAACTAAAATTTCTATCCACAAACTAAAATTGGTATTTCTATCCATATACTGAAACTGACATTTCTATCCATTTTGACATTTTGACAGTCCACAAATTGAAACTAAACTTTAATTAGAATGCCCAAACTGAAACTGAAATAGTTAGGCAGTGCTTTGAATTGGTTAGACCTGATTGCAAATAAAGGGAGGCCGAACTGATTGCTAATAAAGAGAGACTATTTGTATCACTCATCACTCTTGTAACAGAGAGGTTGCTTCTTACTCCACCTCTATTTCACTCTCTCCCACTCTATGTTCTACCTCCTTATCTCACTATGTAAAATACTGAAATGAATACAACAATATTAAAGAAAGAGTTTATCACCTGCTCTGGGGTCTCCTGCTGCGGAAGCGTAGGAATCTCGATATCCTGACTGGTGTTTTGAGCAAAAGTCTTACATTGCAAAATATTAGAATATATATGTTATTGAAATGCTATGAAATTTAACTTTGGTACTTTAAATTACTTACCGCCACCGCTGCTTGCATCTGGGCCATCATTAAGGTCGTGCTCCGCTGCTCTTCCCTTGCCTCCGCCATTGACCTCTCTAGCTCTGTCTGGGTCTGTGTCAATGTCTCCTTCAAGGTGACGAGCTCCAACTGGGTCTGCGAGAGACGACCACTTGAGGACAACCCAACGGACGAGCTCTGCGTCGATGAAGTGCCTCCCAAAGGTTGCGCCGACCTCAAGTCGACAACTCCATCAAAAATAGCAAACCTGCAAAAGAATAAAAACACTAAGTAGAAGAAGATAAATTGAAAAAGAAATGAAACAAATGACTAACTCACAGTCCATGGGCCTTCCCGCATCCGCTCGCGTACGCGGCTTGGGGTTCGATCGGCAAGTTTTCCCAATTGTAATCCGCATTGTGTATCTTCGTGACCTCCTACGCGTACTTTGCCTACAAATATTGTAAGCATGTCAATAATAGTATTAGTTATAATGAAATTGATGAATTTTGAAAACTTACCAGTCGGTCGGCTGCGACCTGACTACACAGCCATCTGGCTGAGAAGGGTCACTTCCCTTGTGACCTCTCTTCCAAACCTGGGTCGGGGTCGGCTCCTGACCCATCTCTCACTCATGTATAGACGTGTTAGTGAGATAAATACATTAGGAACACATAAATAAATTGAAAAAGTACTTACCATATGTTTAGTCAAATGCAAGTAGCCGTCACCGTCAAAGTTGTGCTTGCCCTCGGATCCCATGCTGCACTATCTACCCTTTTAAGACTTACTAATGAAAGCTTCGTTGGCCAAGTACCGAAAGGGAGCTAAGTACGCCTCGGTGTTACCCTTTAACCAGGAAATACTAACCTGAACATATTTCATTTTTCATCAATGCAGTTAACATACATAGATATTGTAAATATTTAACAATATTAAAAACTTACCTCCGCGTATTGCTCCTCTATCAAGTACGCATTGGAGTCCTTCCTAAATGGACCCCTTTGCTACTCTTGGTCCTGCTCCTGGGGGTGCCGCTTGTAGTATGCGTTGATGGCCTGATTCTGGGCGTTCGACAACGCCGCCGTTGTGAGCTTCCGAACGTTGTAATAGAACACGCGTCTTGCTTGGTCCTCCATGCCCGGTTCCTCGACTTGGTACCTCATCTTTAAGCACACAAACATTTAAGTGATATGCATTAACAATTCAAACGAGTTGAAAAAATGAAACAGTTAAACTTACCATAAAAATCATGCCACACAGCTCCCTGAACCATGTCGTGGACCGTGTGAGAGACACGAGCATAGTCATCCCATGACAGGAGAGGGAACCCGTCACTAACACCAGGCTAGTGCAACTTCACGATAGCACCCAGGACACTATTAACCAGACTGTGGTATTTCTCGGCCCCTGTGATTGAAAAGTAGTACCAACATCTGCAAAATATATTAAATCATTAAGTAAAGGAAAACATCATTTAACATTTAATATACTATATACAGTTTTTTACATGTCTCCAACAGGACAGATCATGATCCGCTGAGAAGTAACCGTAGGAGGAGCCGCAAAGTGGGTCCTCCTCGTCCGTCGCCTCTGCTGTGATGCCGCCACATCCTATGACTATGAAGACTCTGCGGAACCATTGGAGTCCAAAGGAAGGCTAGCGGTAGCCGACTGCAGAGGGAGGCTAGCGCTAGCAATATCCGAAGGGAGGCTAGCGCTAGCGGGCTCCTGTAGCGGCCCCCAAGCCTCTGACTCGGGCTCCTATAGCGGCCCCCTAGCCTCTGACTCGTACTCAGAAGACTCTGAGTCAGACTGCACAAAAGAAAAAGATTAACAATAAATAATTACTAACAACTGCAATTTATAAAATAACTTTATTGTAAACTAAAATTTACCTCCGTCTGCTGAAAGCACACGTAAGCTGAGGGTGGAGGGTGCGCCAGAAAGAGCGAACGTCAGCTCGAAGGTAACGAGGTCCCTGAGCAAGGGTCTCGTGGCAGCTCAAACCCTCTCATTGGCTTCCCCTTCCCTTCCCCTTCCCCTTCGATGACATTCTGTTGCACGGAATAAATGATTAATATGCTAAGATAATATAAAAAATTAATATTAAGTTAGTGAATAAGACGTTACTTCATAAATTTCAAAATTTCTTCAATATCACAGTCATGCACCCTATCCTTAAACCAGCCCATCGATCTTCTTCTTCCGCATATCGTTTTAGTTTCTGCAAATCAGCAGGTTCGACTAAGTCATCTATTTCTTCAGTTTCCTATTCTGATTATGTTTCCGCTTTCGTGACAGTCTCGATATCTTGAGCATCTCCAACTAAGTCATCGAGTCCTACACCGGGCTCGACTGAGAAGGAGTCTAGCAACTCTTCCTCTTGGTAGACCTCATCAGCCTCAGCTTCCTCATGGTAATCATCATCTCCTAGAGCGTATAACCGCTCACAAAGATTCACCTTATATACCACCCACCAAGCTTTGAATTTATTGCATGGATAAGTTAGATAGTACACTTTCTCTACTTGGTGTGCAAGAACTAATGAATCAAATCCTTTCAACCCTTCCTTGTGTTTTACTTCGACCATGCCAAGTTCGTTTACTCAAATTCTATGAATGGAATCAAACCATTCGCAGTCAAAGAATACTATTTGAATTGTCTTGTTTACAGCAAAAGTAAATTCAAGGATTTTTTGAAAAATCCCGTAGTAATGAATTTCACGTTCTTGCGAATCTATTGCCCTCATCACAACTCCGGTATTACATGTTTCCGCGAGAAGACGAAGAGATTTAAATTGAGTTGTACGGAATCAAAAGCTGTTGACATCAATCGACCATAGCTTCTAACGTTAACCACTCCATAGGATAGTTTTCGCAAAACTTCATGGACGTTGGCATCTTTTTTGCACTGTCCAAGATATGAAGTTATTAGAAAACCTAAGCATTCTTAAGTTATAAGAAAACATCATTAATATTGATAAGTTAACGAGAAAACGTTACATGATCTCAAAACCAGGAAAGAAAATTAGATCCCCTGTTTATTCCTTCCCGTCAAATCTGTTCTATTTGTTTGCTCGTGGGTTAATGTCTATGTCTCCAATTTTGCTTGTCGAACATACTACACTAAAAGAGAACCTTTTAGAATAGATGTGTTGCAAAAGATGCTGAAAAGCATAAGTGTAGGAGAAACACTTACTTGAAATATTCATCCATTTCATCAATATTAGTGTACATGTAGAAGAAAGCAGTACACCTTTCTTTTTTGTTAACGTCATAGGAAGTGTAACTACCAACAGTAGTGCCTCTTGTTGCAAAAATGGAGAGACCGCTACAAGGAGGTTGTTCATCCATATTGTACCGCATTGCCGAAGTAAGCATTGTGTTCCTCTGTAGTAAACACTTGAGAAGTATCCTACTTCCTTAAGAGTAAAAGCTTCGGTGATGCAACCTTTAACTCTTGCCCTGTTACCAACCACTAGTTTCATATATCTGAGTGATCTTTCAATATGATACATCCACCTCTATTGCACAGGACCGCCCACTTTCGCTTCAAATGGAAGATGAATTAAGAGATGTTGCATTGGATTGAAGAACCTTGGAGGAAAAAAACATTCCATCTTACACAAAAGTACCAGAATCTCCTTCTCCAACTTATTAATCATCTCTAGCATGATTTATTTAGCACAGAGTTTCCTATAGAAGTGGCTAAGCTCGGCTAACACCTTCCACACCACATCGTCAAAGTAGCCTTGAAACATAACTGGCAGAAGTCTTTCCATGATTATGTGATAATCATGACTCTTCAACCCAATGAGCTTTCCTCTTTTTTACATTCATGGCTCATCTCAAACTAGGTGCATAACCATTTGGGAATTTCAACCTTTGCAACCATTCGAGAACTTCTTTCTTTTCTTTAGGTCGAAGACAGAAAGGAGCATGTGGTTTACCATCATTTTCGGAGAGCTCAAGAGTTTGACAGTTACAAAGCTCGGTGAGATCCTTTCGAGCCTTTAAATTGTCTTTTGTTTTGCCCGTCATGTCAATGCATGTGCTTATGATATTTGGCCATGTTACGCTCTTGATGCATGACATCAATGTTGTGCCTTAGAATCAATGACTTCACATACGGTAGCTCCTAAAGTCTACATATGTGAGTCCAATTGTGTTTGTCTCCGTAACCTTCGAAATATCAGGACGACCTTCATCTGGCACCAATTTGTCCAACATATCAGATATTTATTACCCGTTTAGACGTTTCGGTGGTCCTTTAGTGACAACGGTGTTCTTTCTGAAGACATTCCTCTGTTTTCTAAACAAGTGATTCGGAGGCAGCCAACGTCTGTGACAATCGATGTAAGATATCTTGCCTCCATGGGTAAGTCGAAAGCAATCGGTATCTGAGGCACATATAAGACACATCAACCGACCATGTGTGCTCCATCCAGAAAACATGTCATATGCCTGAAAATCATGGACGGGCCACAAATAAGCAGCTCGAAGGTTGAATTTCTGCTTCTTGTAACAGTTGTACGCTTCGACTCCTGTCAACAACATTTTCAACTCTTCGATTGACGGTTTCAACATCATGTTGAGACGTGATCCAGGATGATCCGGCTCAGGTTCAATGAGGATAAGAAACATGAACTCATTCTTCATGTAAAAAGCCGGTGGAAGATTGTACAGAATGACAAAGACGGACCAAAATGAGTATAGTGTGGCGTTTGTGCTGAACGGCGTGAACCCATCTATTGCCAACCCGACATCAGATGGGTGCGTCATGACTCTATTGTTCTAACGCTCACCTTCTTTGTGACATCTCATGTGTCTGGCCGTTTTTTTAAAGGAACAACCACTTCAACCTCGGTGTCACGAGTAAGTAACGAAGCTGCTTATGTGCGACTTCCGTCATCACAATATGACCATCGTTATTAACAACTTCGACAAACCTCGGTTGACCACATTTTAAACATTTGTTCTCATTATCATGCTCTCTCCAAAAAAAGCATGCAGTTGTCCGGACACACATCAATCTTCTCGTAGTTCATACTGAGACCAGAAAGAATTTTCTTTGACTTATACATATCTTTAGGCACTTTGTTGGGATGTGGAAGGGCATTGTTGAACAAATTTATGAGCTCGTTGTAACAGATATTAGAAAAGGATAACTTAGACTTAATTGCCATAAGTCCAGTCACAAAATTGAGGATTGTCAATTTAGTGTGTCCATGCAGCGGCTGTTCTGAATCTTTGAGAAGTTTCAAGAACTCTTTAACCTCCGCTGTTTGAGGATCCTCCGTAAGCTCTGGTTGTATAGCTTCCAGCATCTCATCCATCATGTCAACCTTTGTGGCATCATCATTGTCCGCTTCCACTTCTTGTACAGCTTGAGAAGCTGTCTCGGCGTGGAAGTTCAACAACCCATAATGTAACATGTATCCGTTTCGACACAAGTGCATTGTAAGTTCCACGGTGTCCAAAAATGTTCCGTTCCGGCATTTCGTACATGGGCGCCGCGTCTTATCGCTATTTGACAACGGAAAAGCTCATTCAACAAAAGCTTTTGTCTTGGCGTACCACTCATCTGAGTGACCACCAGTTCTGCTCTTCCAACCAGTATACATTCAACTACGGTCTTCGCCTATGTTTGACTTTGCAGTTTAAAACCGGACAAATTATCGTTAGTTTTTCATTAATTTATGCAAGACAAAAAATACCGCGTTTCTCAGTCCATCGCCAATGCGAGCTCCTCTCAGCACGAACTCGTCCGCATGCTGCATTCCGCCCCAAGCTGCACCGCCGCCCCGAGTTGCGTCACCGCCCCGATCTCCTCTGCTCACCTCTACACACGACCCACCTCCTCTCTCTCTCTCCTGGAGCCACCGGCGATGCCGAGGCACTCGACAGCCAGCCGCCCCCGACGCTGCCCTCCTCATGGCGCAATTAACTACTTAAGCATAATTAGATAAACCACTTAAATAAACCACTTAAGCATAATTAAGCAAATTTAAGCATAATTAAGCATAATTAAATAAACCACTTAAGCATAATTAAACAAAATAAGCATAATGAAATAAACCACTTAAGCATAATTAAGCAAATTAACCACTTAAGCATAATTAAATAAACAACTAAGCAATTTCAGCATAATTTAAACAATTAAATTCAATTTGATTTGAATTGAAATTGAAATTTGAATTTCAATTGGCGGGATGGGGGGCTCGGGAGCTGAGGGTGAGGGTGGGGGGGGGGGGGAGGGGGGAGGTAAGGGTGATGGTACTGGATAGAGCGGCCGAAGTTGGGGGTGGGGATGGGGGGGGGGGGGGGGGGCTCGAGGAGGGAGGGGGAGGGGGGCTACGGCCGGCGTGGAGGGGGGAGGAGGCGGCACCGTGGTGGAGGCTCGGTGAGGGGGAGGGGGGCTGCCGACTGGCATGGAGGGGAGAGGGAGGAGGCGGCGCTGCGGTGGCGGCTCGGAGAGAGGGAGGGGGAGGGGGGCTGCCGACCGGCGTGGAGGGGGGAGAGAGAGGCGGTGCCACGGTGGTGAGGGGGGGGGGGGGGGGCTAAGGGAGAGCGTTGCATGGACGCCGGCGTGGAGGGGGGGGAGACGGGATCTTACCTGGCGCGGCGGGGCGCGGCCGGGGCGGCAGGCAGCGGCGTGGGGAAAGCGAGAAGCGGCATGCGGGGAAAAAGAACGAGGCGCGCTCGGCTCGCGCGATTAGATTAATTTACATCGGTCGAATTCTACATGGCCAACGTAAGTAAAGGTTAACTTTCGTCGGCCGTGTTACTTACGTCGGCTACGGGCCACGACCGACATTAGTATCTGTTTTTTGTCGTCGGTTTTTTTACTTACGTCGGCCGTAGGACCGCAGCCGATGTAATTTAGTTAACTTACATCGGTGACCAAGCCCCGACGTAATTTACGCAACTTACGTCGGCTAGCGTACGTAAGTTGTACTGGCTGACGTAATTGTTCGCGTTTTCTATAGTGGGTGTTACTTCTACAAGATGTTGCTGTGAAGGGATTAGCTTGACAGGATCTTATCAGCATCACAGGCGGTTCTTAATTAATAGCAGTCTGTGAAAACAATGACTTTGCCTAGACAATTCTTCATGAAAAACCAATTGTGATGTTTGAACCAGTACGCGCAGTTCTTTATTAATGGGCATCCGTGAAAATCATGTATTTACCCCGGCGGTGATTTATTAAAAACCGTCTGTGAAGTTTGTAACAGTCCAGACGGTTCTTAATTAATAGCCACCTGAGAAAATAATGTACTATTTACCCAGGCGGTTTTTTTTTAATCCGTTTGTGATGTTTAGTCATCACAGACAGTTATTGTATTATTCGTCACCACGGTCGCATTTTTTTACGGACCGTCTGTGTTTGAAAAATTGAGACGCCTGTGAAAATGTTTTTTATAGTAGTGATCTTTTTATTTGTCGTTTTAGACAAAGATATGTACTAAAACTGACTTGACTGTGTTGTCCTAACGATAAATAAAAAGATAAGTAGACAGTACCATTACCAGATCTCATCGATGAAATGAGTTACATGCGCGCACTCGCCAAACTCCAACCCAACCTCAAGTAGACGTCCTCTGTTTAAGAAACGGTAACCTGTTTGGTTACTTTCGTGGCTCAAGTGTATAAAAAGTTGCCCTCATTTTAATCTATCTTTTGCTGCGGAGCCAGGTTTACGAGGGGATTCATACTAGTAATTAATCCCTGTAAAATTAGTGAAAAATTTTCTTATTTCCACACACCGAGGAACCTTTATTTCGGAGGTGATCGCCAATGATTGGTGGATTCATTCAGCGCGTGTAGACTTTGAAAACCACTTAATTGAGTAGAGGAAAAGCATATTTAAGAGGGTGACATATATGGAGCAGGCTGTGGTTTGGTCGTGCTTGCTTTTCCAAGCGTGCAAGTTTTTAGGTCGAAGCCTTTAATGTCCGAGCAAATCGTTATTTATTGGGCACTCGTGTGAGAGCGACCTGCCTGGATGTTGATCGATAATGTATTATTGATGCATTGGATAGGATTACGCACACACAGAGTACTGTTACGTTTATTCAAATATATGCGCGTGGAAAAACAGAGGTGATGCGGGCATCTAGTAGACTCGGTTTCATCGCGTAAATCTGGTGAACACTGATGCCAGCTGATCACTCGCGTAAATCTGGTGATCACTATAATGCCAACTGATCTCAAAAAAGTGGTGAACAGGTGTGCATGAACCAGACGTCTCGCGTGTGAGTCCCCTAATTTCAGCGCAAAAGGGAAGAGTCACTAATTAAACTACAAATCCGTCTTTTGTTCTGGACGGTGTACAGCCAGCACCGACGACTAGAGCAGACACAAACAACATTGGCAACGACGAGCAGTTTGAATGAAATCTTGTTCTTTTCCCGTGGTGCTCCGATTTTCAAAGCTGGCGCATGGAATTTAGGGCGCCAAGTCTCGGAATCAGTTGTTAATTTCCTTGCTTCCCACTACCGGATGCTGCTCAAATTATTGGAGGGTGCACTCATTAGTACTAATAAATGTTATAGTAATCTCTTCACAAACCGACATGGATCCGTTTATACTAAGCGCGCGCCTCATCGATAATGCAGCCAGCAGCGGCACTAATCAAACCCTACAACAGTTTTAAATTCACAATCGTCGCCGTGTGGCACTAGGGTCATCATATGAAAATTTTTAATCTGCGTACGTGCGCCGCTGGTCATGTTTGACAGGATCGATCAGGATCCGGCCATCAACTTTATTTGGCCTTTTCAAAGACGTGCAACAAAGAGACAAGGTGTGTCACCTGATTTTCTACTGGAACTGCGGAAAAGGGGTCGGCTGATGACCGCTGTATCTTACTACTGCATGCACTTTGTGCCACCTCCAAGTGCACCGGGTCAAGTTTGTACATAAACCTGTGGATTCTTTAAAACTGTCCGCAGTGGCATACTGTAAAGCATATTGAATATGTGTAAATTTAGAGTACATACTAGAAAAATAGTAGAAGAATAGTGTATAGAGTATGATTTAGAGGAAACGAGTGCGGATAACTTAATCTTGCCGACGGTTTCTGTAGGAGAATTGTTGTGGTTCAAATGTTTCGTAGCAGTCAATGAATGACCTAAGTTCCCTCTGAAATTCACCATTGTAATTGTAGTATTAGTAAGTGCTGACAAACTGTATGGCGCTAAATGACCACTATGGGTCATAGTCTCTTATATTTATAGAGAAATATATATATATAGTATGTTACATGTGTTCCAAGAATAGATGATTCTCTTCTATCTGTAAATATAGACTACTATGCATAACAATTTTCTACCAAATATACTACTGATGCATATGGCAGTCTATCTAGCATACCAAATATACTCCCGATATATATGGTAGCCAATATATCATGCCAAGTATACTTCCGACATATATGGCAATCAATATAGCATACCAAATATTGATATAGGAAATTATTGAAGGAGTAGACCGGTAATGGCTTGGTCTTAATATCGGTGAGCTGATCTTTAGATGATATAAATCTCACATCGAGTTGACCAGATGATACTCGTTCACGAACGAAGTGATAAACAACTTCAACCTTCTTCGTCCGCCGATGAAAAATTGGTTTGGCAGATAAATAGGTGGTACCAATATTATCGCACCACAAACTGGGTGCTCGTGACTGTGAAATCCTAAGCTCACACAAAAGCACCTGAATCCAAATCAATTCTGCGGTAGCATCAGCATCAGCAACTGCCTTATATTCAGCCTCTGTACTTGAATGAGACACTGTTGTCTGTTTGCATGAACTCCAATAAATAAGATTCCCACAAAAAATATGGCATATCCGTCAGTGCTTCGACGATCATCAAGATTCCCAACCCAATCAGCATTTGAGAAGGCACTGAGCAGTGAAGAGCCAGACTCGGTGAAGCATAATCTCATATCAATAGTTTCATGAAGATATCTTAGAATTCTTTTGACCGCCGCCCAATGTACAGTAGTTGGAGTTGATAGAAATTGGCAGACTCTGTTGACACAGAAAGAAATATCAGGCCTTGTTAATGATAGATATTGGAGGGCACCAACAACACTTTGATATCTTGTAGTATCTTCAGACGAGAGCTTTTCACTCATATCTAGTCCCAACTTCTCAGTAGGAACCATAGGAGTGGACACACCTTTGGAGGTGAGCATATTAGTTTGGGGTAATAAATCTTGTATGTATTTGTGTTGTGTCAGAATGAGCCCATGAGAGGAATGACATACTTCAATCCTAAGAAAATAACTGAGTCTGTCAAAATCTTTTACCGCAAAATCGGCCTTAAATTGTGTAAGGAGTCTCTCAATAGCCACAGAAGACGAGCTGATTATAATAATGTCATCAACATAGATAAGAATATATATGTGAATATCAGCCTTGTTAAAAATAAAAAGAGAGACGTCTTTCTTTGAGGTTGTAAATCCTAACTCTAAGAGTTTGGAGCTAAGGCGTGACCATAAAGAGATTTATCCAACTTGCAAAGATAATTGGGATGTTGAGAATCAACAAATCCAGGAGGTTATTTCATATAAACATCTTTATGAAGAGAAGAACATGTAGAAAAGAATTTTGGATATCTATTTGTCGAATAGCCCAACCTCGAGAAACAGCAAGAGACAGTAAAAGTCGAATAGTGGTTTGATTAACAACTGGACTGAAAGTATCATCATATTCAATTCCGTATTTTTGTTTGAAACCTTTAGCAACCAAACGTGCTTTGTAGTGGTCAATGGACCCATCTGACTTTTGCTTCAGCTTGAGGACCCATTTGCAGTCAATAACATTAATACCAATATGAGGAAGTACTAAGTGCCATGTTATATTTTTAAGTAGCGTTTGAAATTCATCATTCATGGCCTGACGCCACATGGGATGCTCCATAGTACCAACATGAGAAGTAGGCTGAGAAGTAGAAGACCGTACCACAGAACATATGACTGTACCATTTGTACATACCTTGGGACACCTAATATTATTTTTTAGACGTGTACGGTACGGATGGATGGAGGGTGCGTCAGCCTCGACACCTGATTGGGCCTCGATATCAGGAAGCGCATCTTGGTTCACACCATTAACTGGCAGGCATTCAGCAGGTATGGTCGGTACTCCCAAATCTGATTCTGGTAGGTGCTCCCAAATTTGATTCATGTTGCACGGGTGCTTTAGGTAACGACAACATATCTGGAGCAGATCTCTAAGATAGAGATTCCTGATTATCTGCATCCAAAGAGTTAGCAGACATAGATGCATGTATATGATCATTTTCCAAAATAGTATTGTTGTCTCCCAAATGCAACATGCGCAAATCAATATTACTACGTTTCGATTCTAAATTTTGGGAAGGATGGGTGGAGTTCTTGTGAAAGGAAAAATATTCTCGTCAAAAATAACGTCTCTGGAAATATAGACACGAGCAGAATCGGTGTCAAGACTTTTATACCCTTTATGTAAAGAGTTGTAGCCTAAAAAAACACATTCCTTGGATCGAAAAAAAAACTTATATTTGTTATAAGGACGAAGATGGGGCCAACAAGCACACCCAAAAACTTTTAATAGTGAGTAATGAAAGTTGCCTAGAGGGGGTGAATAGGCTAATCGACTTGAAATGACTTAATAAAACGAGATCAGTACTCAAGGGGGCGGACTAGTCCGGTCCAGGGGCGGACTAGTCCGGCCCACCTGCGGAAAAAACCTAAAAAGGGTTTCTAACAAGTTTTAGTTTGATTCTTGTGATGCAAGATGTGTTAGAATGGTTTAGTGAACCTTAACAAGTTATAGAGCAAGTGTGAAGCTAAGGATCACGGTGAAATAAAAACGATGAACGAAAAGCAATATAGCTAACTCTAGGAGCAATATGCGATGAATGAAAGCGAAGTACACAAGGGACACAAGGATTTTATCCCGATATTCGATCCCACCTAGGGATCTACGTCCCCGTTGAGGAGTCCACGAAGGACCGGGTTCAACAACCCTTCCCTCACTGAGTTTTCCACTAGGGCCAAACGGTTCTCCACTATCACAAGGGTGAATACAAGATTCGTTGGGGCTTCTCACAATCTGAGGCTCCCACTACAAATACAATCTCAAATCGCAAGGAATGACTCAAGCCACAGATCACAAAGATTCAACAAGTGCAAGAGATCAAACCGAGAGCCAAGAGTGGTGTTCCTCCTCTCCTTCAACTCACCAAACCCTAATCCACACAAGAATTAGTTTTAAAGGGAATGTAGGCAAGAAGGAGGCTTTTGAAGTCTCAAAGTTTGCATTGGCGGCGCTAGGGTTTCAAAGTTGTTCAAATGAACCCGTGGATCGTCTATTTATAGAGGCTCCCAGCCCATATTGCTGACCTCAGCAGATGGGCGGACTAGTACGGCCTAGGCCCGGACTAGTCCGGCCTTTGGGACCACTGGCATCCCTGACAACTGCCACATTGCGCGACAATCATCACGCTACTCGCCAAAACTCAAATTCAAACGACCACTTCAGAACGAACTAGTCCGGTCCAAACCGGACTAGTCCGATCTCACACATAACCTTTTCTTCCGTGTGAAAACGGACTAGTCTTGAGACCACGGACTAGTCCAGCCCCCAGGGCGGACTAGTACTGCCTCCCATACATAGTCGCAGAAGCATCCAACTCTCACCCAACCGGACTAGTCCGGCCCCCAAGGCGGACTAGTCCGATCTCAGTCAGAACCTCTTGGTCCGGACTAAAATGGACAAGTTCGGGGTTTTTGGACTTAGTCCCGAAAACCCACTCCATGACTACCGCGAACTAGTCCGTCCCACTACAGACTAGTTCAAAGTCAGTCAGACCCTTCTGGTCTGCCTGAAAACGGACTAAGCCAGCCAGGAGCGTACTAGTCTGGCCACCAGCACGGACTAGTCCGGCCTCTCCTGCCAGACCACTCTAACACTCTTCTCTCAATAGGTTTTGATCTCTAAACTGCTTTGAGCTCCCAACTTGATCTCAATGCACTTTACGCACACACCCTCACACATATACGATTAGTCTAAACTCGACACACTAGAAACTCTAGTTTCTTCTTTTCGAGTCGACACCGCCATTTTCATCCTTTTCCTTTTTGAGGATTTGTGATTCCACTTGAGTCCACACCTGTGCTTAAGATCACTGAGCTCATTAGTTACTTAATTATCATCATCAATCATCCAAAACCCACGGGGATCCTAGATGCACTTTCAATCTCCCCCTTTTTAGTGATTGATGAACACACATTAAGTCTTCAACATATAAGAGTATAAAATTTGGTTTTCATAACGTGCGGGTGTATGAGTGACTCCCCCTCAATGAATTCATCATAAAAAGAAGATTGAGGAAGTCCTTGATACACACACGCGTTATGGTTGGGTGCCTACGTGTTGTGCTCAACATTTGTGACAAGACATATTAAATATGAATATGATCAAAAGATAGACATTCAAAGCGTCATATTGTTATTAAACAATCAAAACATAGTCTTACAAAAATTTAAACATTTGAATGACATAAATATTACATTAAGAAGTGCAACATGTCTAAGGATCCAAAATAACTAGACAAGTACTACTGCCCCGTCTAACCCTATCTAACTCTCCCCCTTTGGCATCAAGACACCAAAAAGGAAAAGAAGAGGGGGAACTACGAGGCCTATCGACTAGTCATCGTCCTCCTCGTCGTCCGCCGCCTCGTCACTCTCTGAGGCCTCCGGATCCTCATAGTCCTCCTCCTCGTCATCGTCAGAGACCCGTGCCGAGGGAGCCGCCCGGGAAGAGCTCTCGTCCTCATGGAATTGGGCGAGCTCGTCGGCGGTGAAGTCGGGGAACGAAGTGATCTCGCCATTGCTCTCCTCCGGAGGTGACATGGGGACCTCAAGCTTGTCGCACACGGCCTTGAGGTACTTCTCCTGACGCTTGTGTGCCCACTGAGTGCAGACTTCTTGCTTTCGGCAGGAGTTGAAGATGGCCCTGAAGCACTTGAAGAAAGCGCTCATCGACTGAGGCGGAGGCGGAGATGGAGGTGCCACGGGGCGAGGTGCTGGTATCCCCGGATGAGAGGGAGGCTCTGCATTCTTCCGCCGCGGAGGAGGCGACACAGAAGGTGGCGTCTGTGGATGAAGCGGGCGATGAGTCACATCCTTGACAAAGGTCAAGCCAGACACCTTCTTGATGAGACACATGATGTAGGGTGCATACCCACATGCACGGTTAGGGGTGTGCGAGATGTTGAAGATGTCGTCAAAGATGTAGTTGACGAGATTGAACTTCTCATTACCATCAATAAGAAGGAGCAGGTGCCTTAGGCTGCCTTGAATCACCCCTGCATCACCATCCTTGGGTGCTATGGTTCTCAGAATCCGGTTCAGGATGCTATAGAATGGCTTGATGTTGCAAGCAAGCCCTGGCTCATAGGTCACATGGCTGGGGTACATGTAGTCCATATGATCTCTGTCTACGGCCTTGAGGTTAGAAATAATGATCTCATGATCCAAATGAGCCTCAAGCCCAAGAATCTTGGCAAACTCCGCAAAGGTGACTGAGTACTGCTCCCCATGAGTCATCCAAATGATCCGTCGATCACCTTGAGTGGTGAAGTAGATGGTAGAGTAGAACTACAAGATGACCTCAACATTCCAGTTACACTTGAATCCCATTATATCCTTGAGCTCGTGACGCTCAACAGCCTCAATGACCGCATCAAAAGCAGAGTGCTGCTTCTCGGCCATATAGTCCCAATCAACCCATTGAGCTCCAATCACAGGCTTCTTCATCGTCTAGTAGACCAGACGATAGTAGTCGCAATGAAAGTCGCACCAAAACCTTGGGTCGGCGGTGCTCCTTTCATACTTGTAGACTTTGTCAGTTTGCAATTTTCTTGTCTTGTCTGCTCCTTTCCCATGGAAGACATTTGCATCCAACTCACGCTGCCGATTAGGGTTCCTTTCAGGAGTGTGTACTTCCAAGGGACCAATGGGTTTGGCCTGCCCCTTCTCCTTTATGACCACGCCCTTGGCCTTCTTAGCCGGAAACTTCACAAAGGGCTTCTTTTTCTTGGGCTCTATAGGAGCCAGGGCCTTGCCCTTCTTTGGATCTCTCTCGATCCGGCATTCAACAACTTCTTCTTGGGCTTGCTCCTTAGCCCTTTCCTTCTCTCCCATTGTCACTAGCCTCTTCCGTTTAGAAACTTGTGTTGCGGCAGCCTGAGAGTTGTGTACTTCTCGCTCCTCTCGCTTCTTCTTTCGGAGCTCCTTGCAGGACTCCTCCATGGCACGAGCCAATGCCTCATCCTCATTGTAGGTCGTAGCTGCGAGAGCTTGCAGTGGCTTGGCTGCTTTTCCTCTCTCTCGCTGCTTGAGGTGCTTCTTAGCAGCCTCAACCTCTGCCCCGTGCCCGTTCCTCACCAAGGCGAAGCTGCTCAGCCTCCCATTCGGGGTCAGTGGGAGGAGAAACGGATCGACGAGGAGCTACCATTGCTGCTGAAACAGAAAGAAAGCATAGGATAGAAGGTCAAGAAAGTGGAATAGTGGGAAAAAAATCACGAGAAACAGCCAAAGTTAGAGTTTGTTCTGTGTAAATCGGACTTCTCCACCCCAGGGGCGGACTAGTCCGCCAGGCGGACTAGTCTACCTGGCACCGGACTAGTTCGGCTTGCACAGGATGAACCCTAACCCTAAGGGTTTTTCGAAAAATCTTTGGAACAAGTCGCAATACTCCTAGGTTATGATCACAAGGATACTAGGAACAACTTCAATGAAGAGGCACCTACCAAAAACTCTATGAATCAAGAATGAGGAAAGTTTTTGAAAAGAGAGGAATACCTCTTCAAATATTGACAAATCGACAAGATCGGGGATGGATCGTGTCGGGAATGATTGGGAAAAGTCTCCCACACCTCCAAAGGGTCCAATGCATGGATTGGAATCGGCTTTTGGTGGAGGGAATTGAAAATCACCCAAAAAGGGAAGATTTTCGAGCGTGAGGAAGTGAGAGAGGCAAGTGAGAGGGAGAGGAGGGGTCGGGCCGACTCCTGGGGGTTTAAGTCCCCAGGGGCTGGACTAGTCCGGTCTGTGGACCAGACCCGGACCAGTCTGGATCCGGACTTGTCCGGCCTTAGGGCGGACTAGTCCGGTCCAAAAAGGCTGAAAACATATATATTTGAGTTTCAGCCAGTATAGATGATCCTTTTGGACATATTGCCACAATAAAACTTTATGAATATGGTCAGTAAGCAATCAACAATAAAACTATGACCATAACTCACAAAGTCAATAGTTTTTCAAATATTTTGGAGAAAATCAAGATAGAGATGAATTTCTCAAACACATGCATTCTTTTGAATAAGGTGCAAAGTAAACATTCAGATGTGCATGTTTAAAGCTACATTTTGAGAATCTAAGATATTGTGCTCACTCCAAGCTCACAAAAACGTTTCTCATCTAGGGGCTTGGTGAATATATCTGCTAGTTGGTTCTCGGTTCTTACATGGGAAATCACTATATCCCCCTTCAAGGAATGATCTCTCAAGAAGTGGTGCCTAATATCGATGTGCTTTGTCCTCGAATGCTCAACCGGATTATGGAATATTTTGATGGCGCTCTCATTGTCACATAGGAGCGGAATATGGCGCAAGTTTATACCATAATCCCTTAGAGTTTGTCGCATCCAAAGAAGTTGTGCACAACAACTTCCGGCTGCGACATACTCCGCTTCGGCTGTGGAAAGGGCAATGAAGTTTTGTTTCTTGGAGAACCAAGACACTAAGGATCTACCCAAGAATTGACATGTCCCGGATGTGCTCTTCCTATCAACTTTGCACCCCGCATAATCCGCATCGGAGTAGCCAATAAGGTTAAACTTGGATCCTTTGGGGTACCAAGGTCCTAGGCTAGGTGTGTGAACCAAATATCTAAGAATTCTCTTAACGGCGTCAAATGACACACCTTAGGTGCAGCTTGAAAACGTGCACACATACACACACTAAGCATAATATCAAGTCTAGATGCACAAAGATATAACAAATAACCAATCATAGAACGATATATCTTTTGGTCCACACTTGGACCATCTTTGTTGAGGTCTAGATGTCCATTAGTTGCCATTGGAGTCTTGATGGGTTTGGCCTTGTCCATGTCAAACTTCTTTAATATGTCTTGAGTGTACTTTGTTTGACTTATGAACATGCCTTCTTCGAGTTGCTTGACTTGGAAACCTAAAAAGAACTTCAACTCCCCCATCATGGACATCTCAAATCTCTCTGTCATTATCTTAGAAAACTCAGCATAAAATACTTTGTTAGTAGAACCAAATATCATCGACATATATTTGGCACACAAAGAGATCATCATTAAAGTGCTTTGTAAAGAGAGTATAGTCAGATTTTCCAATCATAAAACCATTTTGAATCAAAAAGTCTCTAAGGCACTCGTACCAAGCTCTAGGAGCTTGTTTGAGGCCATAGAGAGCCTTACGCAATTTGAAGACATGGTTTGGGAAGTATTGGTCTTCAAAACCCGGTGGTTGCTCCACATAGACTTCCTACTTGATTGGACCATTTAGGAACGCGCTCTTGACGTCCATTTGGTAGAGCTTAAAGTCATGGTGAGTATCAAAAGCAAGTAATATACAAATTGACTCTATCCTAGCAACGGGAGCAAAGGCTTCATCAAAATCCAAAGTTTCGACTTGTGAGTACCCCTTGGACACAAGTCGTGCCTTGTTCCTTGTCACCACGCCATGCTCATCTTGCTTGTTGCGGAACACCCACTTGGTGCCCACAACATTTGCTTGTGGACGCTTGACAAGCTCCCAAACTTTGTTCCTCTCAAAGTTGTTGAGCTCCTCTTACATGGCCACCACCCAATCCGGGTCTCTCAATGCGTCTTCAACCTTATGAGGCTCCAAAGAAAAGACAAAGGAGTAATGTTCACAAAAGTTAGCAATACAAGAACGAGTGGTTACCCCTTTTGTAATGTCTCCTAGAATGTTGTCAATGGGGTGATCCCGTTGAACACTTTGATGCACACGAGGATGTGGAGGTTGAACTCTTGGGTCATCATCATCCTCTTCTTCTTCTTGGTCTCCCCCTTGATGTATGCTTCCCTCTTGACTTTTGTCTTCTTTATCATGTTGAGGTGCCACTTGTCCATCTTCAACTTGGTCACGTGGATGATGACTTGCATCATCTTGTGGTTGATCACTTGAGTTTTAAGGTTGTTCTTGTGGACGAACATCTCCAAGTGCCATCCTTCTAAGACCTTCTTGTGGAGAGTCTTCTTGATCTAACACACTTTGATCAGCTTGCTCCACTTGGGAGCCATTAGTTTCATCAAACACCACATCGCATGCTATTTCAGCAATCCCGGGGGATTTGTTGAAGACACAGTAGGCGTGGGTGTTTGAATCATAACCAAGCAAGAAACCTTCATCCGACTTTGAAGCGAACTTCAAAGTCCTAGGCTTCTTGTTGAGAATATATCATTTTCTCCCAAAGACACGAAAGTAAGAGACATTGGGTTTCTCACTAACTAGAAGCTCGTAGGGGGTCTTCTTGAGGAGGCGGTGGAGGTACAATCGGTTGATAGCGTGGCAAGCGGTATTAACCGCCTCAGCCCAAAACCGATCTGATGTTTCGTACTCATCAAGCATCATCCTTGACATCTCAATGAGTGTCCTATTCTTTTGTTCGGCCACCCCATTTTGTTGAGGGGAGTAGGGAGCTGAAAATTCATGCTTGATGCCCTCCTCATTCAAGAACTCTTCCACTCTAGTGTTCTTGAACTCGGTGCCATTGTTGCTTCTTATAGCCTTGATTTTTAGGTTAACTCATTTTGAGCTCTCCTCAAGAACTCCTTGAGGACACCATGAGTCTCACCCTTATCACGCAAGAAAAATACCCAAGTGAAACGAGAAAAATCATCAACAATAACAAGACCATATTTGTTACCGCCAATGCTAATGTAGGTTATTGGCCCGAAAAGGTCCATGTGTAGCAGCTCCAAAGGTCTTGTTGTCGTCATGATGTTCTTGGAGGGGTGTTGAGCACCCACTTGCTTCCCGGCTTGGCAAGCACTACACGGCCTATCCTTTTCAAAGACAACATCTTTCAAACCACGAATGTGCTCGCCCTTAAGAAGCTTTTGAAAGTTCTTCATCCCAACATGGGCTAGACTTCTATGCCAAAGCCATCCCATGTTGGTTTTCGCCATTAAGCATGTGTCAAGTTGGGCTTTATCTGCAGTAAAATCCACAAGATAAAGCTTCCCTTTGAGCACACCCTTAAAAGCGATTGAGTCATCACTTCTCCGAAGGACGCTCACACCCTCATTAGTAAAAACACAATTATAACCTTTGTCACATAGTTGTGAAATGGACAAACGGTTATAGTCTAGAGAATCAACATGCAAAACTTGAGAAAGAGTATGTTGGGGAGAAATAGCAATTTTACTGGAGCCAAGGATTTCCCTTGGCTATTGTCCCCGAAGAAGATCCCTTCACTTGGATCATCGTTTTCTTCATACTCCATGAACATCTTTCTTTCTCCGGTCATGTGGTTGGTGTATCCACTATCGAGCACCCATTTGGATCCACCGGAGGAGTATGCCTACAAAACAAGGTTACGCCTTCCTTTTAGGTACCCAAGCAGAGTTGGGTCCTTTGACGTTAGTCATGAGGCACTTGGTCACCCACACGCAAGGCTTGGGGCTCTTGCGGAGTGGACCAACATATCTAGCAAAGACTTTGCCATACTTGTTCCTCATTAGAACATAAGATGCATCAAAATCATGAAAGAGAGGATGTGGTTCAGTTTTAGGCATATTGTTGCTAGTTGAAATGTTCTTCCCAATTTTAGTTGCGGATGTGCTTCCCTTGACAAAGACAATCAAGTATTTGCCATACTTGGAGGTTTTAGCATTTTGCTTTCCGCCTCTAGTATAACCAAGACCATCTTTGACATAGGGAGGTCTTGTGTTGGTGTATGCACTTCGTGCATACGCCACCCTCTCTTTGTCAAAGATGCCACCCTTAGGTGCTTGTTTTCCTTGAGTCAACTTAAGCTCATCCTTAAATTTAAGAATCAGGTTTGAACATTTGCAAGTGGAGATTGTTTCGGATGCAACCTTTGAGGAGGATGAGCTTTTGGAGGAAGAGGCTACATTAGTCTTGAGGGGCTCAACTTGAGTTTCAAGGATCTTGTTAACTTTTGCCAAGTTGCCAAGTTCGTCCTTGAGCCCAATGGTTGTCTCCTCAAGACATGAGCATGTTTTCTTGCTTAGAGCAAGTTCATGCTCTAATGCCTTGCTCTTATCTCTCTCAAGCTCAAGGAGATCAATGAGCTCTTGACATCTCTCCTTTTCATGGATAAGTATGTCCTCTTGCCTATGTATGAGCTCCTCCTTCTCAAAAATTTCATCCGAGTGCAATTTCATTCTACGCAAACTGCTCTTACTTATATCCTTAAACATCTGTTCATTTTCACTAGCACTATCAAATTCATCAGGAGAGGATATGGAGGAGGATTAGCGAGAAGTAACCTTTCTCCTTCCTTCTTTCGCCATGAGGCAAGTTGGCTTGTGGTCGTTGAGGTTGGGGAAAAGTTTGCTTCCCTTGGAGCTCCTCCCGATGGCTATGGTTGCCACCTTCTCCTCGTCTTCGGAGGAGGACTCATCGTTATAGTCCCATTTCTTGCCCAAGTGAGCGTGACCGAAGGGCTTCTTCTTCTTGAAGTATTTCTTTTCTTGAATCTTGCCCTCCTTCTTCTTCTTTCCCTATTCATGTGGGCAGTCCATAATGAAGTGCCCGTACTCGCCACAATTGTAGCAAACTCTCTTTGTTTTGGGCCTTGCTTTTTCTTTCCCCTTGCTCTCGTGGTTGTATCCTCCTTTCATTCTCCTCATCATCCTCTTGAACTTGTTGATGAAGAGGGCCTCCTCCTCATCGGTGTCGAGACTCTCCTCATCATCTTCTTTTTGCTCTTTTGTGGAGGATGTCGCTTTGAGTGCAACATCCTTCATCTTCGAGGCGGTGAACCTTTGGAGGTCGTTGTAGAAGAGTGCATCCTTCTCCATGATCTCGTGATTGATGATCCTTCCTTGGACCTCCTCCGGGGTCATTTGAGCAAACCCCGGGCTTTCTCGTATCATGGAGCAAAGAGAGACGTTTCTAGGCATGAATGCCCGAATCATCCTCTTCACCACCTCGTGGTTCGTCCTCTTGGTGCAGCCATAAGATCTACTCTTGTTGATGAGCAACTTTAGGCGGTTGTACATCTCCTGGGGAGATTCACCATCCATAATGGCAAACCTTCCGATCTCTCCTTCAATGAGCTTAATCTTTGCCTCCTTCATGACTCGGTTGCCTTCATGAGCCGTCTTGAGGGTGTTCCAAATATCTTTGGCCACCTCAAGTCCATCTACCCGGTTGAACTCATCTCTTGAGAGGGACGAGATGATCACTCCAGCCGCTTGGGCATTGCGGTGAAGGAGCACGGCTTGCTCCGGAGTGATATCTTCCTCATTCTTTGGGATATGCACCCCAATCAACACAATTTGCCATAGTGAAGGATTGAGTGACACGAGGTGAATCTTCATGTTGTGGTTCCACATCCCGTAGTCGGTTCCATCGAATTGGGGAGGCTTCCCCAATGGAATGGAAAGGTAGTGGTTGTTGGAGACAAGGCGTTCATAGTTATAGCCTTGTTGGCTGTAGTGGGTCGTGCCACCCGTTGTAGAGGTTGAAGTGTCAACCTTTGGAATCTTCAACTTTTCTCGAAGTTTCGCCTTGAGCTGGCGAGTCTCTTCATCATCCGTCGATTTGTCTTGGTATACAAGCATCTCCTCTTTGCTTGCTTGGACCTCATTGGTTGAGACTTCGTCATACCCCACTTCGGCCATCTTCTTTCTGAGTTGTTAGACTCTTTGGGAGAG
Source organism: Tuctoria greenei (assembly GCA_036927565.1). Classification (NCBI taxonomy): domain Eukaryota; kingdom Viridiplantae; phylum Streptophyta; class Magnoliopsida; order Poales; family Poaceae; genus Tuctoria; species Tuctoria greenei. The sequence goes on along the minus strand of JAYESD010000003.1, from coordinate 103,738,902 downwards.
TCCTTGCTCTGATACCAATTGAAAGTTGCCTAGAGGGGGGTGAATAGGCTAATCGACCTGAAATGACTTAATAAAACAAGATCAGTACTCCAGGGGGCGGAGTAGTCCGGTTCAGCGGCAGACTAGTCCGGTCCACCTGCAGGAAAAACCTAAAAAGGGTTTCTAACAAGTTTTAGTTTGATTCTTGTGATGCAAGATGTGTTAGAATGATTTAGTGAACCTTAACAAGTTATAGAGCAAGTGTGAAGCTTAGGATCACGGTGAAATAAAAATGATGAACGAAAAGCAATAAAGCTAACTCTAGGAGCAATATGCGATGAATGAAAGCGAAGTACACAAGGGACACAAGGATTTTATCCCGAGGTTCGATCCCACACAGGGATCTACGTCCCCGTTGAGGAGTCCACGAAGGACCGGGTTCAACAACCCTTCCCTCACCGAGTTTGCCACTAGGGCCAAACTAGTTCTCCACTATAACAAGGGTGAATACAAGATTCGTTGGGGCTTCTCACAATCTGAGGCTCCCACCACAAATACAATCTCAGATCACAAAGAATGACTCAAGCCACAAATCACAAAGATTCGACAAGTGCAAGAGACCAAACCGAGAGCTAAGAGTGGTGTTCTTCCTCTTCTTCACCTCACCAAACCCTAATCCACACAAGAATTAGTTTTAGAGGGAACACTACAAGGATTCCACCCTGTTGTGACGATTGTACTGCAACGAATACTAAATCGTTACAGTAAGCTTGGTCTTTTGCCACAATTCATTAGTTCGTGGCATTAGCATCTATCGCCACGGAACACGATCGTTGCATTAGGCTCTGTTGACACAATTCACTAGTTCGTGGCATTAGGATCTATTGCCACAAATATGTTGCCACGATTCACTAGTTCATGGCATTAACATCTATTGCCACGAAACACGGTCATTGCATTAGGATCTGTTGCCACGATTCACTAGTTCGTGGCATTAGGATCTATCGCCAAGAATCTGTTGCCACGATTCACTAGTTCATGGCATTAGCATCTATCACCACGGAACACAATCGTTGCATTAGTATTTGTTGCCACGATTCACTTGTTCATGGCATTAGGATCTATCGCCACGAATCTGTTGCCACGATTCACTAGTTCGTGGCATTAGCATCTATCACCACGGAACAGGATTGTTGCATTAGGATCTGTTGCCATGGTTCACTAGTTCGTGGCATTAGGATCTATCGCCACGAATCTGTTGCCACGATTCACTAGTTCGTGGCATTAGCATCTATCGCCACGGAACACGATTGTTGCATTAGGATCTGTTGCCACGATTCACTAGTTCGTGGCATTAGGATCTATCACCACGAATCTGTTGCCACAATTCACTAGTTCGTGGCATTAGCATCTATCGCCATGGAACACGATCCTTGCATTAGGATCTGTTGCCACGATTCACTAGTTCGTGGCATTAGGATCTATCGCCACAAATTTGTTGCCACGATTCACTAGTTCGTGGCATTAGCATCTATCGCCACAGAACACGATCGTTGCACTAGGATCTGTTGCCACGATTCACTAGTTCGTGGCATTAGGATCTATTGCCACGGATCTATTGCCATGATTCACTAGTTCGTGGCATTAGCATCTATCGCCACGGAACCCGATCGCTGCATTAGAATCTGTTGCCACGATTCACTAGTTCGTGGCGTTAGTATCTATCGCCACGGAACCCGATCATTGCATTAGGATCTGTTGCTACGATTCAATAGTTCGTGGCGTTAGCATCTATCGCCACGGAACCCGGTCGTTGCATTGGAATCTGTTGCCACGATTCACTAGTTCGTGGCATTAGCATCTATTGCCACAGAACCCGATCGTTGCATTAGAATATGTTGCCACGATTTACTAGTTCGTGGCATTAGCATCTATCGTCATGGAACGCGATCGTTGCAATAGAATCTGTTGCCACGATTCACTAGTTCATGGCATTAGCATCTATTGCCACGGAACGCGATCATTGCATTAGGATCTATTGCCACAATTCAATAGTTTGTGGCGTTAGCATCTATCGCCATGAAACACAAACGTTGTATTAGGAACTTATGCCATGATTCACAAGTTCGTGGTGATAGGATCTATCGCCACGAAAAACAATCGTTGTATTAGGACCCGTTGGCACGAAATACCGGTTGGTGGTGTTAAGATCTATCGCCACGGAACACAAACTGCATTACATAGTTCACGTACATCTAGCTCACACACTACCTATATGAAAAAATCATCATCTTCGCTGTCCTCCCTCAATATTGGAGGTACAATACCATCACTGATATATGTATCATCATCGTCGTGGTCGTCGTCGTCGTCATCTTCATTTGAAAGAGCGGAAGCATCACTGGTTGGTCCGTCAATGTCATTCCTATCCCATGTGGTCATATCCTCATTTATATTAGTAAGTCGTCGATCATCAAATAATGTCTCAGCCTCCATTGTCTCAGTGAAATTATTTTCATTGTCGCCAGGGGGCATGGCAAAAAGGTTTTGTGGCTTCTTTTTAACAACTGTAGTCCATTTAGGTTGCTTCACACTTCTAACGTAAAAAACTTGTTCTGCTTGGGTGGCTAGAATGTAAGGATCATACTTAAATTGAGAAATAGTAGTGTCAACATCTATCATTCGGTATCGATCCATTTTGTAGCCTCTGCTTTTGCTCTGACCGGAACGAGGCCGATCAGACCATTCACATTCAAATAACAGAACCTCTTGATTTTTCGAAATCAACAGAAATCATTTTCTTGATTACTCCATACCACTTATGATCACCATCCCGAACAACAACACCACTGTTTTGCGTCCGTAAATCTTTTTCCACCTCTGCTATTCAAAAGAAGAAGCCATTTATGAATGATCGACTAAAAAAACGTGCCCGACGATCAGGTCCTCTAGATAATGCATACAAAGAATCGGTTACTTTGCCTTCTTTGTGTAATGTCGTAATCTGTACACATTAATTAGTATAAAAGGGGTCATCGATAAACCAACTTTAGAACATATATTACTTAAATATTTCATCAAAGTAAAAATTTGCATGTACTTACTCATTTCTGAAACCAATAAACAAACTCATCTCTATGGCGTTTTTCAAGATCACGAGAATGAATCTTTTTCAGCTCTTCAAAATGCTCACTGAAAAGGGTACAAAATTAAATTAGCCATCTACAATAAGCATGATCCATTAATATTATATAGAGCATCTGAGTGTTATACGTACTTGATGCATGGAGCAGCCTCTTCAACATTAGAAATTATATAATGTCTGATGTTATGTAGATCCACCATAGTAAGTTCGCCCCATTTAAACCCTTTTTTAGAATTATCAACTTCTGTAAATATATTAGACTCGAGAGAAGGTTCATTCCTAGCTGTAGCTTCATGACGTTCTGGCCTATTAAGCTTGGTGCTGATGTTATCCAAAAACTTGCTACAAAAAGTCATACACTCTTTCATAATATATCCCTCAGCTATAGAACCCTCTGGGTGAGCTCTGTTATGTGCGTACCTCTTCAATGTACCAAGGTACCTCTCGATTGGATACATCCATCTGTAAGAAACAGGTCCACCCAAGCGAGCTTCTTCGCCAAGATGGATTGGAAGATGTACCATGATATCAAAGAAAGCGGGAGGAAGCAAAATCTCAAGCTTACAAATTGTTTCGGGAAATTGTTCAATCATCTTATCCAAATCTGGTTCCGCCAATTCTTTTGAACAAATTCCAGAAAAGAATCTGCTAAACTCAATTAAAGGTTCAACAACCTTTTCAGGCAATATGTCACGTATTGCAATAGGAAGGAGCTTCTGAAATATAATATGACAGTCATGAGTTTTTAGACCTGATACCTTACCTGCTGTTATGTCCACACTTCTCTTGATGTTTGAGGCATAACCATCGGGCATCTTCACATCCGCCAAAAACTTGCACAAGGTGGTCTTCTGATCTTTTTGAAAAGTATATGATGCTGATGGACAATCATACTTCCCTTTCATACCCACCGGATGTTGCTTTGGTCGTATACCCATTTCCTGCATATCAAAACGAGCATGTAGACTATCTTTGGTTTTACCATCCATATTAAGCAATGTCCCCAATATGCTATCACAAATGTTTTTCTCAACGTGCATGACATCCAAGTTATGCCTTATTAGCAATGTCTTCCAATACAGGAGCTGAAAAAATATACTTTTCTTCTTCCAACTATGCCACCTATCTTCCTTAGTGCGCTTTCTCTTATTATTCGTCTGTCCAAAACTCACTTGATCAAATGTCTCGCATTGTTGGAGTACTTCGTGACCAGAGAGTGATGTTGGAGCCTCTCTATTCTCTATTTTGTTGTTGAAAGAAGCTTTGTCCCGACGCCACCGGTGATCCTGAGGTATGAAACGACGATGACCCATGTAGCAATACTTTCATCCAGTTTCAACCACAAGGCCTCAATGTTTACATGGAAGTATGGACATGCTAGCCTACCTTTTGTGCTCCATCCACATAGCATTGCATATGCTAGAAAATCATTTATTGTCCACAATATAGAAGTCCGCATGAGAAATGTCTCTTTTTTTGAGCTGTCGTATGTTTCAACACCATCAGACCATAATTTCAGTAGCTCATCAATCAAAGGCTGCATATACACATCAATGTTTTTTCCAGGTGACTTTGGCCCAGGAATTATCATTGACATCAACCAATAAGGATGCTTCATACACAACCAAGGTGGTAGATTATAAGGGATTAGAATCACAGGCCATGTACTGTAAGAAACATTCATTACTCCAAAAGGATTGAAACCATCAGATGCTAGCCCAAGTCTTATATTGCGAGGATCAGATGAGAAATTTGGGTGAATGCTATCAAAATGCTTCCATGCTTTCGAATCTGCAGGATGGCGTAATATTCCATCGTCAATATGTTCTTCTTTGTGCTAGTGCATGTTTGATGCTGTTGATTCTACCATATAAAACCTTTGAAGACGGGGAATAAGAGGGAAGTATCTTAGAATCTTGCGTGCTACAAGCTTCTTGGCTTTTCCACAAGGTAAAGCCTCTCTTGCATCCCTACCAGTACTATTTTTCCATCTTAATTCACCACATTTTGGGCATCAATCCAGCAGAGAATAGTCCTTCCGGAACACATAGTCATTGACACATGCATCGATCTTTTCATAGCTCAGCCCAAGGTCACGAACAAGCTTCTGAACTTTATCAAGTGTATTAGGAATGCAATGGCCCTCTGGAAGCACATATGAGAATAGTTCAAGGATCAACTCACACGCTTTTTTGCTCAAACCAGTTAAACACTTTATTTGGTACAACCTGACAATGAAGGATAATTGGGTCACCTTCTCACAACCTGGATACAACTCTTTTTTGGCATCATTTAATAAGTCATAGAATGCCTTTGCACACCTAGTTGGCTCCTGCTAGTTTATAGCATTTTTTGGATCATCAACACCTGCTGAAGTACCACCATGATCACCAGTGCCTCTAAGAAGACTGGACAACATATTTTCCATAGCAGCATCATCAGAAATTATCTCCTCATTATTTGCTTATTGCTCAGCAATTTTTTTCTCAACTCGTTTTTCTCCATGATGTACCCAACAAGTATAATCAAATGGCATCCCATTACGAAGCAAGTGAAGATGAACTTCCTTGCGTCTCCTGTGGATAATATTATGACATTTTGTGCAAGGACAAGGCTTAGTTTCTTCTTCACGAGTGCCTGGAATGCTAAATTTAAAAATGACTTCATTCCATCCTACCACTCCTTTGTACGCCTGTCTTTTCCCATTCATGTCTTATCTTCTGACATCGCTTCCTACAATTCAATCAGCGTATCCGTAAGAGGATTGAACTACAATAACATTATATGAGCAATTGTACATAGCGCTGTTGCTCCTCCACGTGCGGTGGTCGGCGGATGCTCCTCCACGCCGGTGGACAGCCGATGCTCTTCCAAGAGCGTGGTGGCTGACAGATGCTCCTCCAAGAGCGTGGCGGCCGGCAGATGCTCCTCCAAGAGCATGGCGGCCGGCGAATGCTCCTCCGGGCACATTTCGTCCAATCGGGAGAGGGGGCCGTTGTGGATCGAAGGGTCCGGCGGGGGGGGGGGGGGGGGGGGGGGGCAGCCAGGACAAAGCGTACGTGAAGCTATCAGAGTAGGCCCAACACTGCGCTGGGCTGCTTGTTATTCGTGGGCTGAAACTGCGCTGAGTCACTTTGTATTTCTGGGCCAAAACTGCGCTAGAACGCTTGGTGTTCATCCCCATGTACGCGTGAGCCCATGTACCGAAATTTGGCATCGTTAAAGGAGATGTTTTCGATAAAAGGAGAAAATTTTAATTTGACACGTGAAGGGCCCATCGTATGCGGGGAAAAATTATGCTTTAAAAGGATACGATTCCTTGGCGTTATCCCTGTCATGTCCGACCATCATACGACCTCATTCGTTCATGTGCACACATGTCACAGTCATGCAACTGCTTCATCCATCCGTTCATGTGGACACATGTCACAAATGTGGAATGGTATGCACAGCCTTGGATATGCATACCGTATCCATAAATTTTTTTTCCTCGTTTGGGTAGGAGTGGTTCCACTTCAATCTAAGTGGATTGGAGAGTGTCCGGCCATCATACGACCTGGCGTAATGAAGATTTTTGAATCTGATACACTCCTCTTTTTAATTCTTATCGTTATGACCACAAGTTGCATTGTCTCAACCAAACACCACGTACAACAACAATGACTCAGTGGAATCGGGAACTGGCCAATTAAAATGGAAGTTAGCAGTCTCGCGGTTCATAGATCAAAACGCGCACCATCCTTTTTCTTCTTCCTTTTTTCTATCCATAACTGTGAGAATATTGAGTTCCATCTTCACCGGCACATATGTACGGTCCAGGTGTGCCGGTGTGCACCTTAACCCCCGTCGTGCGTCCCCGGTGGTGGTTGGAAGACCCCTGCAGGTATGTTCTGATTCATGTCCTCCAACTACAGCTAGGTTTCCGATGACGCATGTGGTTCACCACCAGACAAACCAGCAAAGCCTCGGTGATGAGCGGCATGCAAATTTCGTAATGACAAACTGGCTACGGGGGCCTCCCGTTCAGATGCAACTTCGGTGCTCCCGTTTGTCCTTCAATGTGTACTCCCACTTATGTGTCATCATCTAATTGGTTGAAGTTAAATCAGGCATTATGTTAGGTAAATGAAAGGGTCAATAAAATCATGACACTTAAGTAGGAGCACGCATGGAAGCACTGAATGGGAGTATACAAGCCGTGTCCCTCTCGTTCTGTCCTCCCATGCGTCATCCCGCAAATGTGTCAAAATGTTATTGGTCCCTTTATTAATGCTTACTTTAACTACCATTCCTTCACAACGAAAAAGATGATGACATGTCAGTGGGAGTGTCATCAAAAAACTAGAGATCGATGCGTCAGCAGGCCGCAGTCACCGGGCCGCAGTCAGGTTTTCATCAAAAAACTTTCATGCCGCTCAACCTTTTTTGGTTTGTCTGGTGGTGAACCGCCTGCATCATTAGAAACCTATAGATGGAGTACAGGACTGGAATCAGAGCATACCTATAAGGCTCTTCCCAACAACCACCGGGGACAGACGACGTATGGGGGGTTAAGGTACACCAGCACACTCGTACCGTACGTGTACTCGGCTAGCCGTGTAGTTTCATTCGAACCTCCGGCAGAAGAAAGCGAAATGCAAGTTTCATTATGTATGGAGAATGTTTGTTGTGTATTCATCAGGGAACACAGATACACTTTATATAGGCTAGCTAGTCTAGTGTCAAACCAAAACAAAACCCTTTCGCACTACACATATTCAAAAGCTAGCGTTAATGACTAAACGTAGGCCTACGCAGTCAAACAATGAAGTTAGACCAACGCAGTTGTAACACCCTCATTTTCATGCATCATGCCCTACATACAGTCATATACATGTTTAACATTAACCCACAACAAGTGGAACGCGTTTAAAATTGATTCGGAGCATTTAAAAACTGATTTGGAACAAAACCGCACTTAAAATGCACGAAATGCGGACTAGTCCGATTTTGCTGAGGACTAGTCCGATTTCTCTCTGACTAAAAACGGACTTGACCGTTTTTGCTGCGGACTAGTCCAATTTTGGCTCTGGAAACTTTCGGACTTGTCCGATTTTGTGCGGACTAGTCCGATATTCCAAGAATTTTTGAAAAATTGCTAAGTCCTTGGACTTTTCCGGACTAGTCCGGTGTTTCAGCGGACTTGTCTGATTTCCTCTCTGTTTAAAGTCGGACTTGTCCAATTTTTGGCCAGACTTGTTCGATTTTCTCTCTGGACGACTTCGGACTAGTCCGGTCCTGTCCGGACTTGTCCGATATTTCGCGACTCCGAGTTGATCTTTTGTTTTACGACTTGTTTCTTGGGTTTCACATTACGTGGGCCTAGGGATGTCGTGCCTAACTCTTTTAGAGCCCATGTGGGACTCTAAACCGGCCTCTACTCATCCCAAAACTCGAAATCCATCTAACCCTAGCCTCCACCTCTATATAAACAACCCCACCCCTTGGTTTGACATCTATTTGCCACTTTTCCATCCCACCCAAACCCTAGCTCGTGGAGAGCCACCATCAAGGAGGGAGGAGAAGATCCCAAGCAACAAGGAGAGGAGGAAACGAAGGAGGATCAAGATCTCCATCAAGTTTTCGTTCTTCACCATCAATTCATCCCCAAGTTCATCGCCAACCCTAGATCACCAAGATCCAAGTGCTACCTCCAAGTTTCTTGATTCATTGGAGTCCTAAACACCTGGTATACCTCCTATTATCTTTTCCTTACATGAAATCAACCCCTAATCTCCGAATTTACGTCGATCTAGAAAACCCTAATCTGCTGATCTCGCAGAGGGTGGACTTGTGCGGTCCCTAGCGGACTAGTCCGATCTTTCTGGTTAAATTATGTTGAATTAATTCTAAAATTTGATCTAATCGACTCCAAACCTGTATAAACTTGTTAAAAGCTATTAGAACTAGTTAGTTATCATTAAAAGCAATCAATTAACATGTTCTACCTTGCATTTGCATTAATCATGCATGTCATGTCATATTGAGTAATATTTGTGCACTCTTGATTGTGTTTCTTGTCTTGTATGTTTATTGTGTGGATTAGACGGATTTGCGCTAGAAAGTGCCGCGGAGGATCTACAGCACCAAGAGTTTGAAGGCTTTGATCCTAATCAACAGCAAGAGCAAGGCAAGTGTCCTTGAAGCATATTGATCCTATTTTAAAATAAATTTTTTGTTTGCAAAACTGCATGCTTGTGTCAATTTTGATGGGAACCCTATGATAGGAAGTTTACTAGACTTGCTAAACCACCCTTGTCACCTGGAATTCATGGTAGAGAGTCGGAAGGGTTTTTTACCTTTTGCCTCACTTAATCAATTGGAATGGGAAACCAACTATACCACTCAATTTAATTATGCATGAATGAGACTATGGTTAACATGAACTGGTTAAATATGATATGGTAACAGGTGATCTAAGCAAGCCTGGTATGTGGATGGGTTGGATGTATGGTGGTTGCTTGCTTTAGATCTAAGGACCGGTTCATGCGAGAATAAGCCAGGACTACAGTGCCACCACGAGGCCAAGTATGGGTGCGGCGTAGCTGATTAATTATGGCTTTGCCAGTGCTATTTGGACCATTGTGGATGATCGGGGAAGGGGCAGTCGGATTGGGTTTGTTAATGATTGGTGGGACTACCCTGGGATCCGAATGGCTCAAGAGGGAGCCCTTGGTTGAAGATGTGCTCAGTTGGAGACATCGCCACCGGTGAAACCTTAGTGGGGTCTAAATAGGCTAGTAATCCCTTTGTAAAAGCTATTTTGTGATCTCTTGACCATACACCAAAGGAAGTGTAATTGGCATAAGGGAGGTTCTTTAGTCGCCGACGGGTGATGAAATCACAAACACGTGGGTAAAGTGGTACAAACTCTACAGAGTGTTAAAACTATCATGATAGCCGTGCTCCCGGTTATGAGCACCTGGACAACTTCCATGATTAGAGGGAACTTGGTATTTGGGATGGTTATGGTTGGTATTATGGTTATGGATTTATTTCTGGTATTGAATATGGTTATTGGCAATGGTGAAATCTGGAATTATTGATGATGGTAGTGAGTTCAGACTGGTATTATGATATTACTTATGATTATGATGGGTTTGATTCATATAAATATAATATATTGCTTTCCAAATGTTTAAATGTACTTTTCAACACTTAACCATTATTATTGTCGTCATTTGAATAAGCCACATGTCATACTTTCCACACTTGCTGAGTACGACATGTACTAACTCTTGCAATTCCCCCCCCCCAACAGTTGCAGGTCAGGATTGGGAGTTTAATGGCGATAATGCGGAGTTCTAGGCCGTGTCTACCGTCAGCTTTGCCCGTGGTGTTTATTGGAGTTGCGCTATCCCTTATGCTTAGTTGCTTAATTAGTTTATTTCCGCTGCATTAGTTGAACTTGTCATAAATATACATTGGAGCTTGTATTCGAGGATAATCTGGTTTGTGTAATAAAAATTGGTTAATTAATCTTGTTCTGTGGTAATTTTCTGTATACTCTTTTGTGAATGCACTCGTGTATGTGTGATGAATATCCTGGGCACACATATGCGTTAGCTTGGTTCATTTTTCGGAACCGGGCATCACAGATTGGTATCAGAGCCACAGGTTGACCGTAGGATGCAACCTAGATAGAAAATGGACACTTTAGAGCACATAGGAGCACTTAGGAATCGATTTAATTTTGTTGGTGTGCTGTTTGCTATATGTATTGTTTGCTTGTGTGCTTAATAGAGGATTTTGGGGTTGCTTTAGCATTGCCATGTCCACCTTGGCTAGTGTAGCTAGCTATTTAGTTTATATCCCTTGATGAATATAGTTGGGAACGTTTTCTAATTCTTACCTATTGCTTTTCTTCAGATGGTGAGGACTCGCAACCAGAGGGACGGCAATGATGAGGAGGAGAACAATGGAGTGCCTCAGAACAACATCGGACAAGGATCTACTCAGGGAGCTATCAACATTGAGCAGCTATTGGCTATGCAAAACCAGCTCATGCAGACCATGATACAAACAATGGGACAGCTGCAGGCTGGCAACATCAACAATCAGCCCCACATGCCTCCCCCGCCACCCCCGCCTCCTCATAACCGATCGGGAGAGTTTATGAGGACTAGGCCGCCGACCTTTGCTCAAGCTGCTGACCCTATGGATGCGGATGATTGGCTCAAGTCCGTGGAGAAGAAGCTAGCTATTGTCCAATGCAATGACCGGGAGAAGGTGCTATTTTCTTCTCATCAACTAGTTGGAGCAGCTGTGGATTAGTGGGATTCCTATTGCAATGCTCATGAGAACCAAGAGAGAATTACCTGGGCCGAATTCAAGGAGAGTTTCCGTTCCCATTATGTGTCGGAGGGTGTTATGATTTTGAAGAGGCAAGAATTTGAGAACTTAAGACAAGGAAGATCAAGCGTGAGTGAATATCTCAACAAGTTCACTCAACTCTCAAGGTATGCGCCTGAGGATGTTAGTCGGGACAGTCGGAAGCAATACTTGCTCATGAGAGGCCTCAACAATGAAATTCTAGTGCAATTGCTCAATTGTGACTACGCAAATTTTCAGAAGCTTGTGGACAAAGCGATTGTGGTTGAGAACAAGATTTGTGAGATGGAGCAAGACAATAAGAGAAAGGCGCCATATCAAGGACAGCAACAAGGAAGTAATGTGCGCCCTCGCCTTGCACCACCCAATGCGCCATATTACAGCTCTTCTATTCCTGCTCAACGCCCTGGTTATGCACCGCGCCCAACTCAGTTTGTGCAGCAGCGCCCTGTCATGCAAGCGCCTAGGCCTCCAATGCCTTATGCACCTCGTGCTAATTTTCCTGCTGCAAATGCTCAAAACCAAGCTCGTCCCAATAATTCTGGTGGAGTTAAGAAGTGTTATACTTGTGGAGAAGCTGGATACTTTGCGCATCAATGTCCTAAGTCAGGCCTTGGTCAAGGAAGCAATGCGCTGAGGCAAAACCCAAGACCCAATGGAGGACAACCACAAGGGAACCGCGGACAGCAGAATTTTGCTCATGGCAACGTGAACCATGTCTCTATAGAGGATGCTCAACAAGCGGATGACATGGTCATTGGTATGTTTCTCGCCAAATCCAACCCCGCGACTATGTTATTTGATTCTGGAGCATCGCATTCATTCATTGCATCAAAGTATGTAGCCAAGTATAGTTTGCCTATCTCTCATATGAAGTTTACTCTATTGGTTAAGTCTCCTGGAGAAGAGATGAGGACAAATATAGTATGTCCAAAAGTAAGCCTTAGAATAAGGGGGGTAGACTTCTCCGCCAACCTCATTGTTTTGGATTCTCAAGGATTGGACATTATACTTGGTATGGACTGGTTGAGAAAGCACAATGGAGTTATTGAGTGTGCCACAAAGACGGTGAAGTTGACCAACGAAGAAGGGACCACCGTAGAATTTGAAGCATCTCAAACCGCACCAAAGCAATTGGAGCTGAATCATATGGACGGTGCCGCAATTGAGGAGATTCTGGTGGTGTGTGAATTTTTGGATGTTTTTCCAGACGAGTTGCCAGGTATGCCACCTGATCGAGACATTGAGTTTGTTATTGATTTAATACCTGGAACTGCACCTATAGCTAAGAGGCCGTATAGGATGCCTCCTTTGGAATTAGCGGAGCTCAAGAAGCAAATTCAAGAGCAACTAGAGAAGGGTTTTATTCGCCCTAGCTCTTCACCTTGGGGAGCGCCCGTGCTGTTCGTGGACAAGAAGGATGGATCCCAAAGGATGTACGCAGATTACCGAGCTCTCAACGAGGTAACAATCAAGAACAAGTATACCTTGCCACGCATAGAAGACTTGTTTGATCACGTGAAGGGTGCTTGTGTCTTCTCTAAGATTGATTTGAGGTCGGGATACTTTCAAATGAAGATTAGACCATCAGACATACCCAAGACAGCTTTTAGGACGCAGTATGGATCTTATGAGTACACCGTGATGTCCTTTGGATTGACAAATGTGCCTGCCTACATTATGTACCTCATGAATAAGGTCTTCATGGAGTACTTGGATAAGTTCGTTGTGGTGTTTATTGATGACATTATGATCTACTCGAAGGACGAGAAAGAACATGAGGAACACTTGAGACTTACGCTACAGAAATTGAGGGAGCATCAATTGTATGCCAAGTTCAACAAGTGTCAGTTTTGGTTGAATGAGGTGCCATTTTTGGGTCATGTAATCTCAGGAGGAGGAGTATCGGTTGACCCCGGAAAAGTGAGAGACGTGTTGAAGTGGGAGCCCCCACAAAATGTAAAGGAGATAAGGAGTTTTCTTGGGATGGCTGGATATTACCGTCGGTTCATCAAGGACTTTTCCAAGATAGCCAAGCCTATGACGGAGTTGCTAATGAAGAAAAAGGCTTTCCAATGGACTCAAGCTTTTCAAAATAGTTTTGAGGAGTTAAAGAAGAGGTTGACAACAGCCCAAGTTTTGGTACTGCCGGATGTGAGCAAGAGTTTTGATATTTATTGCAACGCATTGAGACAAGGACTTGGATGTGTATTGATGCAAGAAGGTCAAGTGGTCGCCTATGCATCAAGACAATTGAAGAAACATGATCATAATTACCCAACACATGATTTAGAACTTGCAACCGTGGTACATGCATTGAAGATTTGGAGACACTATATTCTTGGACATAGGTGTGAAATTTATACGGATCATAAGAGTTTGAAGTATATTTTCACACAAACGGATCTGAACTTGAGGCAATGAAGATGGTTGGAGCTCATCAAAGATTATGATTTGGGATCAACTATCATCCGGGAAAAGCCAATGTAGTGGCCGATGCTTTGAGTAGAAAAGGAGTAAGTCATCAACTCATGGTTCAAGAGTTACCATTCGAGTTATGTAAGGAGTTTGAACGGTTGAACCTCGGGTTTGTAAATGAGATGGTAATGATGGAGTTAAACCCAACCTTGGAGCAAGAAATTCGAGAGGCACAAACCATAGATGAAGAGATCAAGGAAATCAAGGACAGGACCGAAGAAGGGAGAGAATTCAGATTTGATGAAGACGAACATGGTACCTTATGGCTTGGAAAGAGGATCGTTGTGCCTAATGTGAAGCATATTCGGGAGACGATATTAAAAGAGGCACATGACTCACCTTACTCGATTCACCCTGGTTGTACAAAGATGTACAAAGACTTGAAGACTAGCTATTGGTGGGATAGCATGAAGAAGGACATAGCTGAAGACGTAGCATTGTGTGATGTGTGCCAACAAGTCAAGGCGAAACATCAAAGGCCAGCCGGATTATTGCAACCGTTGAAGATTCTGGAATGGAAGTGGGAAGAAATTGGAATGGACTTCATCGCTGGGTTACCACGTACTCAGTCCGGGTATGACTCAGTTTGGTTAATTGTGGATCGCTTAACCAAGTCAGCTCATTTTGTCCCTGTGAAGACCAAATATACAGCTGCACGATTGGCCGAAATATACATGGAGCATATTGTGTGCCGACATGGAGTCCCTAAGAAGATAGTTTCGGATAGAGGTTCACAATTTACCTCCAGATTTTGGCAAAAAATGCATGAAGCATTGGGAACGAGGTTGAATTTTAGTTCAGCATATCATCCTCAAACGGATGGACAAACCGAGAGGACCAATCAGATTTTGGAGGACATGTTAAGAGCTTGTGCTTTGAAGCATGGGAAGAGTTGAGACAAAAGCTTGCCATACGCGGAATTTTCATACAACAATAGTTACCAAGCAAGTTTGAAATGTCACCGTATGAAGTGCTTTATGGGAGGAAGTGTAGGACACCTTTATTCTGGAATGAGGCAGGAGAAACTCAAGTATTTGGTCCGGATGTGTTGCAAGAATCCGAAAAGCAAGTCCGAATAATTCATGAAAACTTGAGCGCTGCCCAATCAAGGCAAAAGGGCTATGCGGACAATAGGAGAAGAAAACTAGCCTTTGAAATAGGGGATTTTGTTTACCTCAAGGTGTCGCCGATAAGAGGTCATAAGAGTTTTAACATAAGAGGAAAGCTAGCACCTCGCTATATTGGACCGTTCAAGATTTTGGACAACAGAGGAGAAGTAGCGTATAAGTTGGAGATGCCAGCTCATCTCTCAGACGTGCATGATGTCTTTCATGTTTCCCAGCTCAAGAAGTGCTTGAGAGTGTCGGAAGAACAAGTGCCAATGGAAGAATTGGAACTAGAGGAAGATTTGACTTATGCCGAACAACCGATCAAAATCTTGGAAACTAAGGAGAGGGTCACAAGGAACAAGGTCATTAGATGGTGTAAAGTTCAGTGGAAGCACCACACTGAAAAAGAAGCAACGTGGGAATTGGAGGATGATCTCAAGAAGGAATTTCCCTATCTCTTCTCTTCCGCGTCGAATCTCGTGGGCGAGATTCATTTTAAGGGGGGTAGGTTTGTAACACCCTCATTTTCATGCATCATGCCCTACATACACACATATACATGTTTAACATTAACCCACAACAAGAGGAACGAGTTTAAAATTGATTCGGAGCATTTAAAAATTGAGTTGGATCAAAACCGCACTTAAAATGCAGGAAAGTGCGGACTAGTCCGATTTTGCTGAGGACTAGTCCGATTTCTCTCTGACTAAAAACGGACTTGACCGTTTTTGCTGCGGACTAGTCCGATTTTTGCTCTGGAAACTTTCGAACTTGTCCGATTTTGTGGAGACTAGTCCGATATTCCAAGAATCCTTGAAAAATTGCTAAGTCCTTAGACTTTTCTGGACTAGTCCGGTGTTTCAGCGAACTTGTCCGATTTCCTCTCTGTTTAAAGTCGGGCTTGTCCGATTTTTGGCCACACTTGTCCGATTTTCTCTCTGGACGACTTCGAACTAGTCCGGTCCTGTCCGGTCTTGTCCGATATTTCGCGACTCCGAGTTGATCTTTTGTTTTACAACTTGTTTCTTGGGTTTCACGTTAAGTGGTCCTAGGGATGTCGTGCCTAACTCTTTTAGAGCCCATGTGGGACTCTAAATCGGCCTCTACTCATCCCAAAACTCGAAATCCATCTAACCCTAGCCTCCACCTCTATATAAACAACCCCACCCCTTGGTTTGACATCTATTTGCCACTTTTCCACCCCACCCAAACCCTAGTTCGTGGAGAGCCACCATCAAGGAGGGAGGAGAAGATCCCAAGCAAGAAGGAGAGGAGGAAACGAAGGAGGATCAAGATCTCCACCAAGTTTTCGTTCTTCACCACCAATTCATCCCCAAGTTCATCGCCAACCCTAGATCACCAAGATCCAAGTGCTACCTCCAAGTTTCTTGATTCATTGGAGTCCTAAACACCTGGTATACCTTCTATTATCTTTTCCTTACGTGAAATCAACCCCTAATCTCTGAATTTACGTCGATCTAGAAAACCCTAATCTGCTGATCTCGCAGAGGGCGGACTTGTCCGGTCCCTAGCGGACTAGTCCGATCTTTCTGGTTAAATTGTGTTGAATTAATTCTAAAATTTGATCTAATCGACTCCAAACCTGTATAAACTTGTTAAAAGCTATTAGAACTAGTTAGTTATCATTAAAAGCAATCAATTAACATGTTCTACCTTGCATTTGCATTAATCATGCATGTCATGTCATATTGAGTAATATTTGTGCACTCTTGATTGTGTTTCTTGTCTTGTATGTTTATTGTGTGGATTAGACGGATTTGCGCTAGAAAGAGCCGCGGAGGATCTACAGCACCAATAGTTTGAAGGCTTTGATCCTAATCAATAGCAAGAGCAAGGCAAGTGTCCTTGAAGCATATTGATCCTGTTTTAAAATAAATGTTTTGTTTGCAAAACTGCATGCTTGTGTCAATTTTGATGGGAACCCTATGATAGGAAGTTTACTAGACTTGTTAAACCACCCTTGTCACCTGGAATTCATGGTAGAGAGTCGGGAAGGGTTTTTTACCTTTTGCTTCGCTTAATCAATTGGGATGGGAAACCAACTATACCACTCAATTTAATTATGCATGGATGAGACTATCGTTAACATGAACTGGTTAAATATGATATGGTAATGGGTGATCTAGGAAATCCTGGTATGTGGATGGGTTGGATGTATGGTGGTTGCTTGCTTTAGATCTCTGGACCGGTTCATGCGAGAATAAGCCAGGACTACAGTGCCACCACGAGGCCAAGTATGGGTGTGGCGTAGCTGATTAATTAGGGCTTTGCCAGTTCTAATTTAACCATTGTGGATGCTCGGGGAAGGGGTAGTCGGATTGGGTTTGTTCATGATTGGTGGGACTACCCTGGGATCCGAATGGCTCAAGAGGGGGCCCTTGGTTGAAGATGTGCTCAGTTGGAGACATCGCCACCGGTGAAACCTCAGTGGGGTCTAAATAGGCTAGTAATCCCTTTGTAAAAGCTATTTTGTGATCTCTTGGCCATACACCAAAGGAAGTGTAATTGGCATAAGGGAGGTTCTTTAGTCGCCAACGGGTGATGAAATCACAAACACGTGGGTAAAGTGAAACTCTGCAGAGTGTTAAAACTATCATGATAGCCATGCTCCCGGTTATAAGCACCTGAACAACTTCCATGATTAGAGGGAACTTGGTATTTCGGATGGTTATGGTTGGTATTATGGTTATGGATTTATTTCTGGTATTGAATATGGTTATTGGCAATGGTGAAATCTGGAATTATTCATGATGGTAGTGGGTTCAGACTGGTATTATGATATTACTTATGATTATGATGGGTTTGATTCATATAAATATAATATATTGCTTTCCAAATGTTTAAATGTACTTTTCAGCACTTAACCATTATTATTGTCATCATTTGAATAAGCCACATGTCATACTTTCCGCACTTGCTGAGTATGATATGTACTCACTCTTGCAACCCCCCCCCCCCAATAGTTGCAGGTCAGGATTGAGAGTTTAATGGCGATAATGCGGAGTTCTAGGCCGTGTCTATCGCCAGCTTTGCCTGTGGTGTTTATTGGAGCTGTGTTATCCCTTATGCTTAGTTTGCTTAGTTGCTTAATTAGTTTATTTCCGCTACATTAGTTGAACTTGTCATAAATATACATTGGAGCTTGTATTCGAGGATAATCTGGTTTTTGTAATAAAAATTGTTTAATTAATCTTGTTCTATGGTAATTTTCTGTATACTCTTTTGTGAATGCACTCGTGTATGTGTGATGGACTTCCTGGGCACACATATGCGTTAGCTTGGTTCATTTTTCGGAACCGGGCGTCACATACAATGACTGTTACATGTGTGCGTGCTTATCCTTGGAAGCCTAGATTGCCTAGATGGAGTTGGAGGACAGGAATCGGAGCATACCTGCCTAGACCAGGATTGCCTGACGTAGCGACATTTTTCTGCATGCGTGCAGTAAAGACTGCATCCATCGTTTGTTTTGATCCGACGGTTCTACTTCCCAGCTATCCAACTAAGGGGTCCATTCAAATCGTTTCTTAAACTCTTGCCTGCTTGCTTCAACATGAGAAAGTGTTTACATGCATATAATGATGCATACTTCAAACATTTAAATAAAACGAACTTATATAACAAATTAACAGGATTAAAAACACATTAACTATCTTATGTGGCATGCCAATGTGTGGATGTCCAACTCAGAGTAAGGATGAAAGTGAAACGGTTTTTTGAAGTTGATGGGCTAAATAATTGACCCATTTGAAAGTTCAAGAACCAAACTTAGTTTTGATTGAATGTTTGAGGATGAAGTTGAGTATTGCCAGCTTGATGAGCTCAAGCTCGAAAAGTTCGAGTAAGCTCATTTGTTATTATCATTATGATATGTACGTATGATTAACTAAACTATATAACTCTATTAAAAATGTTCTATGGGACACAATTTTTATATATGGTAGAAACAAACTTGCTCGAGTTCGACTCGTTGACAGCGCTACATGCAATTAAAATTTTGGTGCAATCGTGTAATCAAAGATTTTCATTTGTTGGATCTCTGTTAATGAACGACCCTCCACACCGCCGTGGCTTGTAAAGTTGCCTGTACGATACTTTAGCCGCTAGAGGTGCCAGGAGATCGCCCGCAGCGGGGCCTGCAAAGCGGTCTGTAAAGTAGTATACAGTACTAACAGGTAGTGACGACTGGAAAGAAAAGTGGAGACAATCAACAGAGAGAAAAGAAAAGAAAGGACAAGAAAAATGTTAGAAAAAGATAGGTAGAACTCCAACGTACCACTGGCCCTATGCCCCTATACGCGGTGTAATCATTACCACTACTCATATACACGGCCAGAAGTTATTACCACTTCTTCAAGGGAAGTGTTGCGGACTAGATGTGCCAATTAGTTTATTTTGTGTTTATTGAGGATTATGTAACAGCTAGTTCTATCGATTAGCGACGATTGGAATGAAAAGTGGAGACAATGAACAAAGAGAAGGGAACATTGATTTCCTTCGTTACAAACTACTGTATGATTGAATGTATTCATTTCTGGAAGAATCCATTTCTTTAAACTATCCCATGAGTTTCCTTTGATGCAAACGGGGCTAAACATAAGACGAGCGCGCATAGGGGAAACACAACAAGTGCAACATTCATCAGAGACGAGCGGGCATAGGGGAAACACATATACTACAAGTCTATTTTATATACTCCCTTTATTCTCTTTTAATTGGCGTTGGGAGAACTAGGGGTGCATCCAAACGGGAATGGAGGGAATATAACCCATATAGTACAACGCCAAACGGCAGAAAAGGTCATGCTCGTTCTTAATCCTACAGTTCTCTGTACATAAGACTCTCCACTCCTCCCACGTAGGCCTCTCGTAGCGGGCAGTTCCCTGGTTCCCACCTATTGAGCAGCCCCAAGCATCATCATCAATGTTGGGCACCGCCACCGGCGGCGCTTCTGGACGAGGCCTGCCCAGGAACCTCCAAGCGACACAATCGATACTATTCATGGCTTCATGCCGACACCGGCAGCACTCCTTGTTGGTCCACTTCATGGTGACGGACCCGACCGTGTTGTAGCCGACGTGGGCCTCACCTTCGACCTACCGGATATACTCGAAGGTGTCGCGGGCCCCGCGGTCGGCGTCGTAGCGGAGCATGGCGAGGACGTAGGCTGCCACCATGTGGCCGTTTGCAGCCGCCCGGGCAAGGAACTGGGTGCCCGGCTGCGTGCGACCGTGCAGGAAGACGAGGTCGAACCCGGTGACGTAGCACGCATGAGGGTTTCCGACGATTGCCAGGCGCTCCACGAGGCGGTCGTAGCTCCAGTTAAACTTCCAGATGCTCTCCCGCCCCAGTGCCACGCGCCTGCCCACGTCGCGATCCTGGCACGCCACGTGCATTTCCTTGCAGGTGGCGCGTAGACAGGAGAGGTCGTCCATGGGCTGCAGGGAGGTTGCGGCGACCCACCCCGCGATCAGGACCGCAATATCGTACGACAAGGGGAACTCCATGGGCTTCGAAGGGAACCAATGAGGGCGCGCTCGACAGAGACGAAGAGGAAGAGTACGCGCGGAGAAGAGGATGGCCTGTGTGTGTTTCGGAGAAGAGGATCGTGTGTCTTTATTAGTACGGGTGAAGAAGACGATGAGACGCGCACAGTGATGGTTATGGCTTCTAAAGTGCACCGTTTGGAATGCTACTTGCGAAAATCATATGAATGTCTTTCCCTTCTGGAGGATTCCATTCCTTTAAACTGTCCTGTGAGTTTCCTTTGATGCAAACTGGGTTTACGGCTTCTAAAGTGCAGTTGTACGCTACTTTAGCCGCTGGAGTTGTCAGCGGGTAGGAGATCACCCGCAGCGGGGCCTACAAAGCGGTCTGTAAAAAGTACTCCTCCCTCCGCCCCAACTCAACTCTATTTTTAGCTTTGGTCAAACTTACCTTTGACCAATGATTTCTTGCCTGGTCCTTATCCTGATCATCAAGGTCCTCCGCCTGCTGCCCCAGATGACTTGGGGCAGAATAGGGATGAAATCGGTCGAAATTGAGCTTATTACCTTTGAAAACTCCTTATTCAAACTGGTGTCTGAATAAAAAATTTAAAGAATTGAGCTTATTACTCTCTCCATCTCTAAATACTTGCCGCTTTGTAGTTCAAAAATAAACTACAAAGCGATATTTACTACGGCCCCGTTTTAAACGTAGGAATCCAAATCACAGGAATTGGAAAAAACAAAGGAATAGACAAAATGCAAGAACGGAGAAAGTGAGAAAACCAAGGGAATCAAAATCAGAGGAATGGAGAATTCAAGATGTTTGGAATGCAGGAATGAAAACATAGGAAAAATGTTAGAGCAACTATAAACAAAATTCTTTAGAATCTTAACTATCATTATTTGTAATACATAAATCAAAGTCATAACTTGTTGCCAAAATGAACTACCAGTTTGCTTCATAAA
Source organism: Tuctoria greenei (assembly GCA_036927565.1). Taxonomy (NCBI): domain Eukaryota; kingdom Viridiplantae; phylum Streptophyta; class Magnoliopsida; order Poales; family Poaceae; genus Tuctoria; species Tuctoria greenei. Next base: position 103,717,345 of record JAYESD010000003.1, on the reverse strand, counting down.
CAACTTCATTCCTATATTTCTAACATCAAAACGTCTATTGCATTGCAGTAGCTCAGAAATAATTATTCCCTTGTTTAAAAAAAGAAATAATTATTCCATGAAAATCATTAGGTTAGTTGATTTGACTTTTAGCACCCCATATATTCCCTCCATAGCCAACCAGCAGACCACAAAGAACTTGGACTGGATTATTTCATTCCTCCATTTTACATAGGAAAGGAAGTCTTTCTACAAGAAAGGAAGTATGATTCCTGTGTTCCAAACACCTGTGACATCAGCACAATGTAGGAATGAATTCATTTGAAGTTTCCTTTAAAAATCCTCTATTCCAAGGGAAGGAGAGAGTACATGTCAGCCCATTAGACCCAACCTACTATTTGGAAAGTTTTCGGTTATTGTTCGGAAATTTTCTATTAAAATACGGTATTCTGACAATTCAGTCAGAAATCAGTGTAAATCGTTTCCATTCCGTTTACCAAATTTCAATGTCCGATAAAAACGGTAATCGGATCGAAAATTTCAGAAATTGTCGGAAATGGTAATCGCATCGGAAATTTTCGAAAATGGCGTCAGACAGTTTGGGAATTTACTATACCGTTTTTATCCCTAGGGCAGAATGATCCTGGTGACCAGAATGAAGTGTCAGATATATGTTGTCCACGGCGCAGGGTTATTCAACACAAGCAATAGGTAGCATATCCTAATCTTTCTCCTCATATATAGCGTGTTAACTAATTTTTCGACCCCAAATGATCTAGAAAATTACTCCAGATTTGATGATGCCATAAATTAATCGCTGCTCAAAACAATGATGGTGCTCATCAAGCTCGCAAGCTCAACTTCATCCTCAAACTAGCTAATTATTTCAGACGGATTTACATTAAGGGGTGTGCATTCGGTCTACCTGATATTTTGGTTCGGGTATTTCAGTCTTTTTCAAAATTCGATTTCTTGAAATCACTACCCGAATTGTTGTAATAATATTAGGTACCTGAACATTTTGGGTACCAAAATTCCGGTTACGTCTTTGGTCCTACCCGATATTTCCGAATTATACATTATATCCATGTCATGTTTGCACACATTTAATATGATTGATAAATTTAATCCCATGAGGTAATTTATTATAAATTGACAAATGAAAAATAAAAAAATAAACGTTTAAATCCAACAACTTCACACATCACAACTTGAAAATAAAATATCTAAATTTGAATTGTTCATAGTTTAGCATGCATAATTTAACTTACTATTTGATGGACCGACTATTCGGTTATTTCAGTTACCCGAGTGTAGTACCTGAACCCGACATTTATTTTTCAGTTATTTATATTTGCTACCCGAAAACTACACGATACCCGATATTTTGGTCTTTTCAGTTCCGGTCTCGGTTTTATCGGTTTCGGTTTTTCAGTCTCGGTTCATTTGCCCACCCCTAATTTACGTAGTAGTAGCATATGGGATATACATATTTCTGCTCCATGTTTTTTGCAAAACTATTTAGTGATATATCCTATGTGCATATTACATATGTAAAACAAATGTAAAGTATAAAACTTTTTCAAAGGGAAGTCTTAGGTTTCGTCAAATATATCTTTGAGATTTACGCAATTTTGATCTGTTTTAACAATACAAGAATTGTACTTTTAGATTCACCATGAAAATATTTCCATAATATACAATCTAGTACTACATGTTATTGAAGTTAATAAATTCCATATAAATCATTGGTCAAAGATAATTAGTTCGACTAAAACATAAATAGAGTTGAGTTGGGGCGGAGGAAGTATTATACGTTGTTGTTTGCCGCATAAGGTTTGGTCCTTCGTTCAAGCCGTAGCCATTTGTACAGGCGGCTGATGCGACCGGGCGCACCGAGCTTACGTGCGCGCTAGTCACCGAGGCGCCTTAAACGCGAACAGTGCATGCACATCTTTGAATTCAATTTGAACCGCTTCGCGTCCCATCACCACTACTGCGCGCATCGAGAGACGAACAGCCAGGCGGGTTCAAATCCCCTGCAGTACTGCAGGTGCAGTAGAGATGGCTGACATGAGGGCCCTACATGGTGTGGGACCCACATGTTAGCCACCTCTACTGCACCTGCAGTACTGCAGAGGATGAGCACTCCAGCCAGGCTGCTACTACGCTATAAGATCACCCGGGCACGCCATCGTCTTCTCCGCACAGCCACTCTTCCTCTCTTCCCAAAACTGCACCAAAACACCATGGATGACAAGACAACGCCGCCGCCAAGCCCGCCGAAGGACGCCAAGGGGAAGCATCCCCAACCGGACTCCCCCCCCCCCCCCGGAACAAGGAGTGGGCTCTCCGAAAGATGGCGCGCAATGTATTTGACAATAAATCGCGCTCCATGCATCGCCTTGGGCTTGGTCCCTTCCAGAGTATGCTGCCATGGGGACCACGAGCCACTACGTCTTCAGCATGACGCACTTGGTCGGTCGCCTTGACGTTTTCTGGGAGACGCTGGCGGACGAGCTCGGCGTCTCTGGTCGCGACAACCTGGTGGAGGCGACATCCAGGAAACTGGGCTTCCCGTCTCCGCTGCGGGAGGCGCCCCCACCGAGCCAAGAGCCCAAGGAGGAGGAGGAGAAGGAGAAGTAGGTGGAGCGAGGTGGAGGAGAAGTAGTTTTTTTCTTGTTCTTAGTTGTGTTGTTTATCTTTTCTTGTTTGTAGTTTGTGTTTTTCTTTTTTCTTGTTTGTAATGTATCGTCTTAAGGTAATGAACTTTATATTTCTGTTCATTGGTGCGCAAAAATAGTTCTAATGTTGCTGTTCTAACGATAAACTTGTGGACTATTTATCTCTTTTATCTTTTGGAATGGAATATATTTCCACTTCCAACTCTACTGAGCTGGAGATCCAGAAAGTGACTATCACCTACATAACTAGTTTATCTGACAGGACCGGCAGGGAGAAGCCCACTCTCTATTCAAACCCAACACGGATCCAACATACTGAGCAATCAAACATCAAAGCACGTAGTAAATCACAAAAAAATGCAACAACAGTTTCTGGAGGACATTACAACTTTAGCCCAGATTAGATGCTCGTGGGCATCATTGCAAAAGGGTGAAGACAAAAAAGACTTGATTCAGATGGCTTGCAAAAACAAACTAGAAGTCAGGGTGATCAAAATTTTTGCCCGATTTGGATTGAGTCTTAGTTATAGACTTCTATAATAATAAAATGTATCAGGTATTTTACTTTCACAAGTGTGTCATAAAATGTATCTGGTGTTTTACTTTCACTAGTGTGTCATAAAGTGTACGCCAGCCACGTATCCTGATCCAACCATACAACTTCAAATAAAGGAGGGTTAGAGCATCTCCAACCCCTTTGTTATTTTTGGTTTGCTATTCTTTAAAATGACAAATATGATGTCCACATTTAGCATCTCATTCCATGAGCATCTCCAACCCGTTTGCTATATGATGTGCTATATTAAATTTTTTTCATATTTTATTAGTATATAAAAATTATTTTAAAATTCAAATAACATTGTTGTAATGGCTATACGGTAACGGTTGTATTTATAATGGCTATTTTTCAATGGTTATATTTCTAATGGCTATTTTTCAACGGATGTATTTCCAACGGCTTATTTTCAACGACTATTTTGCAACGGAACGACGATAATGTACCAGAAATCGGTAATAGCAAACCGATAGCATTTGCTATTAGTAGCACACCGAGAGCTCCATGTAGCAAATGGATAAAAGTAGCAATCCTAATAGCAAACCGGTTGGAGATGATTTTTGCTCTAGATTTGCTAAATAATAGGATAGCACATCATATAGCTAATGGGTTGAAGATGCTCTTTTAGCCATTAGCTATATGGTGTGCTATCTTATTATTTAGCAAATTTAGAGCAAAAATCATCTCCAACCGGTTTGCTATTAGGATTGCTACTTTTAGCCATTTGCTATATGGAGCTCTCGGTATGCAACTAGTAGCAAATGCTATCCGGTTTGCTATCCCCAATTTCTGCTACATTATTGTCGTTTCTGTTGCAAAATAGTTGTTGAAAATTAACCGTTGGAAATACAACCGTTGAAAAATAGTCATTAGAAATATAACCATTGAAAAATACCCGTTAGAAATACAAACATCACAATATAGCCGTTGCAACAATGTTATTTGAATTTTAAAATAATTATTACATATTAATAAAATATGAAATTTTTTAATATAACACATCATATAGCAAACGGGTTGGAGATGCTCATAGAATGAGATGCTAAATGTAGATAGCATATTTACTATTTGAAAGAATAGCAAACTAAAAATAGCAAACGGGTTGGAGATGCTCTTAGAAGATTGGTGGAAAATAATATGAACTTATAAGAAAAAGGAGAAGAAGAAAAAGGATGGCGCACGTTTCAATACATGAACCGTGACACTGCTGACATCCATCTTCATTGGCCTGTTCCCGATTCCGCTGATCTCTCCAGCATGTATTCACACTAGCTACTCTCTGGTGACTGGACCCAGGGTATCCCGTGGCCCACCCAGCATATCCAGTGGGTGGGCTCCTGAGAAATGTTGTTGTTGTACGTGGTGTTAGGTTGAGACAATGCAACTTGTGGTCATAATGATAAGAATTAAAAATTAGAAAGAGTATATAAGATTCAAATATCTTCATTACTCTCTTTACTCCGGGCTCGGGCCCGTCAAATTCGGAAACTCCTCCGCTCATATTGTAACTGCATCAGTTATATATCCAGGCCCGTTTCCAATTAAAATCCAAACTAAAGGTGTAGACAAAGGTTTTGCACAAGAGAGAGAGTTGCGCCACGCCGCCGTAGACGGCAACCGTAGGGATGACAAGGAGAGAGACACAATGGCGGGGACTCAGGTGTACAACGTGACGTTCGAGGAAGACGTGATCACCACCACCGTGACGTCCTCCGGCAAGGCCATGGAGGACTGGCTCGACGAGGTCCTCTCCGTCCACCGTCGGCGCCTTCACAAGCTCATCGTCGGGCTCGACGTCGAGTGGTGCCCCAGCTACTCCGCCGACCAGAACCCCGTCGCCGTTCTGCAGCTCTGCGTCGGCCGTCGTTGCCTCATCTTTCAGGTCATCCACGCTGACTACTTCCCCGACGAGCTGGAAGATTTCCTCGGCGATTCCGACTACCGCTTCGTCGGCGTCGGCATGGAGGGTGATGCCGACAGACTTTGGAAGGACTGGCAGCTGAAGGTGGCCAAAACGGTGGACCTGGCCAAGCTCGCAGTGGAGGAGATGGATCGCCCGAGCCTCCACCGCGCGGGGCTGAAGGACATCGCGAGCGCCGTGATGGGCGCCGACATGGAGAACCCTTACAGGGTGAGGACGAGCAACTGGGATGTGTACAATCTCTCCGGCGAGCAGATCAGTTATGCGTGCATCGACGCCTTCGTCTCCTTCGAGGTCGGCCACAAGCTGCTCTCCAACGAATACTGATCTTACCACCGAGTTTGCGGATCAGCTGCCATCGATCATCCCGGCATATGGAATTCATAGGTGCATCGCTAAAGTTCTAGATTTTGTGCTAGTGCGCCGAATCTCTCATAAAATTATTTTTTCTGGGGAAACACTATATCTTGCTTTTAAAAACATGCATGTTATTTCACATGCATCGAGGTATTTCACATGCATGTTAGTTTTCCATGCATGCTACGCCCCAAACATGATCAACGAGCCTCAAACATGACGATCTCTCAACAAAAAAGAGAATACGTAACGTCAGCAAACATGATCGAGGTCTTTCACATGTATGTTAGACGTACATATGCTACGTCCCAAACATGTATTCCAAGAATAGAATAGTATTTCCTACCATGTATACATATTTCTATATTTATCATATTCTCTACCATGCATGTGTGTATGCTCTCAACCTATAGTATATGGCAGTTTAACTACCACACTAATGAAGAATATTATCCTGTCATCAATAGAGATAACAAAGTTGACACAAGGATGTTCCCTCGACAGTACGTGGATAGAATGTGGACTACCATCGTCTAATAAGCACACAACTCTCACTACGTATGTACGTGGTTCATCAAATTAATCGATCGCATTTTTCCATTATGCATCGTTGTACTCATCTTTTGAAGAAACAACAAGCGTAGGCGCTAGCCGCTACGTGTTCTGATTTTAGGAACAAATGAACACACTTGTGAAAACACGTACGGCACATTCGATCCTCAACGTCATCCAATTAACATGTTCCTCGACAAGGGGGCACAAAAATCCTCAACACGTGACCAAACATGCTTGATTGTGAGTCTCTTTCACATGCATTACATTCATGTCCACCATCATCCATGATCATGACAATTATCAGTTCGATATGGACTCTCAGTCGGCAACGGTCAGATCCTTAAAAAAAGATATGGACTCTTGGTCGATTGCCACGCGCGTTCACGTCAATCTCCGCACCTTTGTATGTCAAATTAAAGAACTGGCCCATGGGACGTGTTGAGCCGTTGCGATAACTGAGAGGAGGCAAACTGCGGTTTGGATTAACTCTGACCGTCGATTCAAAAGCACAATTTTTGAAGCATCTAATCATCTCCACTCAGGCGCTTAGATGATGACCCGCTATAAAGGCACACCGTCCTCTTCTTCTCCGCCGCACCTCTCGATCGATTTTAGGCTCCAAACTTCTCCTCTTGCTTCTCCACCGCACCACCGTCGACCACCTCTATCTCTTTGTTCGCACCTCCGTCGCTGCACAAATGGGTAGCCCCGCACCGAAGCGCTCCAGGTCATTGACGTCTTCTGAACCTCCTTCTCTGTTTCTGTCGCCGCCAAGGCCGGTGGAACTGGAGGTGGTGCCCGCACCTCCTCCACTCTTGTCTCCGCCTGCGGTGCCCGCACCTCTTTCGTCCGACTATGATGAGACTATCCGCCTCATCGAGGAAAGCATCGACAAACTCGACGGCAAGCTTAAGGAGATCACCGGCAGCCTGTTCGCCGCCGACGTGCAAGCAAAAGCACTCGACAAAATGGCGCAGGTTGTATTTCACAATACATCTCACTCTTGTCGTCGACTGGGACTTGGTGTCCTTCCCCACCACCAGCTACTACATCTTCGGGTTAGGCTTTTTTGCCGCTCGTCTCGACTGCTTCTACGAGATGATCGGTGAGGAGGTCGGGGTGGGGTTTCGCGAGCAACTCGTGAAGGCTGTCAGCCGGAAGAAGTTCAATCTGGTGTACTATCCGCCTCGTCGAACACTGCTTCGATGAACTTGATTGGCGCCTGAAGGAGGCCACCGAGCACCTTTCCGCCACCGTTGGGCGAGCAAAAAAGCTCGACATATTGGCGCGGGATGTATTTTCTGATACATCTCGCTCATGTGACCGTCTAGGTCTTGGGAAACTTCCCGTCTGCACCAGCATGGACACCGTTGGCCACTACTGCTTTGGGTTAGGGTTTGTGGCCGGTCATCTCAACATCCTCTACGAGACGATCGGGGAGATGGCTGGGGTGGAGGGCCGCCAGCATCTTCTGCGGACCATCGCCCGAAAGCTTCAACTCAATTGCCTGAGGAGGCGGCAGCAGCGGCGGCAGCAGAGAAGGCGGCGGCGGCAGCGGCGGAGGGGGCGGCGGCGGCAGCAGCGGCGGAGGAGGAGGCGGCAGCGGTGGAGAAAGAGGTGGAGGAGATCTCCTCCGACTTTGAGTAGAGTAGTATTTGTAGTTTTTTCTTTTTCTTGTTTTCTATGTGCTTTCGTAGTTCTTGTTTGTAATATATGTGTTGTTTCTATTTTAATGATAAATGTCTTTTCCGTTCATGAACAATGCGTCCTATGCAGCACCGAGAAACAACTCCTTTCTGAAAAATGGGCGAGATAACTATTGTTCAATGTCTAGCCAAGAATTTGTTGCGTTGCGACAATCGACGACTCTTGGTTGAAACTCCATTGAGATCGTGGTTGAGGCTGTGTTTCTCCTCTTTTGTGTTCTTTTACTCAATTTTTTTCATTTGTAGTCGGCGCATGGGAAAATGTATTTTTAGTATGTAGTAGTATATACTGCAAGTTATCATTTCATTGTGATTAATGTTACAAAATGCTGATTGTTTACCATCGTCCTTTCGTGGACTTGGTTGTATTTGCATATCGTTTGCATTAGCACTTATACATTTGGCGATTCATATTTTTTTGGAATGTCCCACTAGCTAGCAGATGACTACTTTTAGATTTTGATCTCCATGCATGGCAACAAAGATGAATTAAGAAGCGAGCAAGTTGTCCTAAGACAAAGTCTATCCCTCTAGCTGCACGCACCATGTGCAGGAATCGACGTGACATGAGATGTAATTAATCATGATTGGATGCGTGCACAAGGGCACGGCTTGCGTCAAATTCTCCACTCCAGCGAAAATTTTATCGTTCTACTTGGCGCGCCACATTTGAGATTTTGACAATTCAATTTTCACTACATGCGCCTCCAATTTCAGACCCGCCTATTATTGTAACCCTATTTCAGCCACGATGAGTATAAATGGAAACACTGGCCTCCGTTCCCGACACACCGCTGCCCCGCCCTTCTGGTGATCTCGCAGTACTCTAAATGTGTTGTCTCTCTGTCCTGTGTTCCATACTTGTATTTCTATGAAAATCCCGTGTCATCATTTCCCCACGATTTTTACAATTTTTCCCCCATGGATCTCGCAGTGATGCATCGAAGCTCTTGGTGGTGTTGACTCCTGGGTACAACGTCGGGCGACCAAGTTTGACAGGCTCTACCGAACCTCTTCGTCGCCGAGACCCCCCTGCGACATCGCATCCCGGACTCCAGTTTTGTGCTAGGTAAACTACATGATCCATGCCGTCTTTTTATAGAGCTATATTGGCTTGGTTCTACACGATCCATGCAGTTTTGGCCTAGTTAAGTTATACACGATCCATCCTGATATACGAAGATTAAATAAATTAACAAAGAAGAAATGTGGCCTTCTGTTTCACGAATTTAGTTATATATATATATATATATATATATATATATATATATATATATATATATATATATATACTACATCTGTCCCTAAATAAATGTTGCTCCGACAGCTTATTATGGTAGTGTATTTCTAGTTCAATTCCTGGTCGGGAACGACAAATACTAAAAACCAGAGGTAGTAGTATGTAATTTCTGGATTTAGAAGTAAATGACGCACGGGTTATCTAATCAACCACTCAAAATGTTGTACTCTCATTCCTGTTTTACAAATTTGTATTCTAAGATTTTTAGTTCCCATGATTTTCACTTTTTTCTTTCTTGTGGCTTTCTCGGGTCGTACGTTTTTTTCTATTCTTTCCTTTCTAATTCACCCGTTAGTAACAAACACTGCAGTTTATAGAAAACACACCATACGATCCAAAATCTATGTCGGTCATGTAATCTGACGTTATCACTGTTATTTGGAATGACTACTTACAATGCTCTTTACATTAGGAACAAGACATCAAACTGTGATGTCGTCTACAAGCATTCATGGTGGCCAACAAGCACCTGGTATAACTATAAATATGTTTACTATCAAAATTAAACAAATTTAGACAACATTAAATCGTTTGCATGGTACGCAGAGAATATTGCAGCACATGATGTTCAGGAACCCCGAGGTTCTTCACTCCCTGGTACAACTACGATGCATGAACCAACAGCAGGTATAGATATACAAACCAGAAATAATCCTTCCGCCCTAGCGTAATTTTACTTTTGGAGCTTAAAAAATGTCCCACTCCAACTCTATCCTCGGTAGTAGCTTCCAACTACCCATATCACATCACATTACTACCTGCCTCTCTATCGTGCCATTTGTTTTGGCAGAGCGTGTTAGTTTTTTACTCTACTCCTTTGGCATTGAATTTGGAGCATTTTGAGAGACTACGTTCTGTCCTTTAGATGTAATGATGATAGGTGTATCATGGTCATTTGCATTCTTTCCTAGGCTCTACTAATTGTTTTAGCATGCCTTGCGATTCTACTTTCTTATTAGTACTTAGTCTTTATAGTTAATAGTTCATCAGCCTGTGTGATGGCGTGATTTTTTTATGCCTCCACGCTGTGCTCTCTCGCCGCCGGCCACTCCGGCCGGCACCGGCGCCCACTCCCTGCTGCTGGTCATTTCAGTGTCCTCCCCGATGCGTCTCCCTCGCCCATCGCCATGTCCCAACCTTCGCGTGCCATGATTACCCCGCCGCCCTCAAATCCTTGTCCATTACTCGCCCTGCCACCAATCCACCTCGAGAGTCTCGGCGAGACCGAACCCTCTCTTTGTTGAGTGTCGCAAGCTGGCACTATGCAGTACTGCACCTGCAGTAGCCGCCCCTGACAAGTAGATCCGATGTCTCATGGGCCCACATGTCAGTGGTAGCTAATGCAGGTGTAGTACTGCGGAGGATTTCAATCCTTCAAGCTGCCGCCTTATCTGTCTTGCATTCACCACCTGCTATCGCTGGCGTTCATTACTTGCCCTGCAAATAGTAATTCTCTTCGAGACACGCTCCAGCTGATGTCAGTCAGACCGAACTGGCGAACCCTATCTTTGTCTAGTCTAGTGTTGCCAGTTGCATGCCCCCTCACAGTCTTGCCTGCTTCGCTCATGGACTGAAAATCCTCTGCAGTACTACGAGTGTGTATCGCCACTGACATGTGTACCTGATGGCTCATTTTAGGGTATGAACAGAAACAAAGAAGTCAATAATGTAACCCCCCCCCCCATCAAAATAGTAGTCGTTAGGACAATCCTAACTACTGTAGTAGTTCATTTTTAATTCATTTGTTGGTCTGATACGACAATAAATATAAACCAGGAGGGAGTACTATAGAACAAAATGGTGTTGGCACGACGCGGTTGTCCCACGCTCGTATTTGCCGCACTCATCCTAAAGATGGTATGAACGTCAGACTTGTCTTCTTTTCACACTATTTGTACATGATACTAAACTTGTTCAGGCGGTAATTTGCTTTAATCGTTAACCGTTTGAATCAATGTAACAGAAGGAAGGAAGCTAGGAAGAAGTGTGGCTAAAGGACTTAAGGTTGCCAGAATATGCTATGCATCCCAATTTAGTAGAACGGAGCATGTGAAGCTACCAATTCAATTCTCCGCTAGGTTGGGTGTTGCGGTTGGTATTAATCAGCAGCACTTTGTCAATGATGTGGTTATGTTTACAAAAATACATGCATCCCTCAGCGGTGCAACGAAGTGGGCAGAGGTTGGCCATAGTAACAAGAGAGATATAGTATGAGACATCCTGGTTAGTGTTGTCACACCCCCACACAAGTATTTTTTTTCTTGCAATCTCCATCCTGTATGTTTACAGCAACTTGTTATACAAAGTGCAGGATTCCTGGGACATGGAGGACACACCAGAGAGCGCAAGAAAAATTTTGAAAATTGCTGGTGAGCGCTACAAGGGGTGGCGCTCGACTTTGCATGACACCTATAAGAGTTATTCTAGCGATGAAGAACGTATACGAAACCAGCCTGCTGATGTAACAGCGCCCGAGTGGTTGCACCTAATAGAATATTTTGGGTCTGAGCGATTCAAGGTCAGCTAACTTTTTAATAGCTTCGCATGATACAAAAAATATTTCATTTAATTTTATTCGTGTAATTAATTCTTTAAATTATTGCAGTCAATAAGCAGGACCAGTTCTCAAAATCGAAGCAGACAAAAGGTGTGTCACTTGCTTGGCTCCAAATTCTACGCCCAACTTAGTTACGAGAAGGTATGAAAAATAAATCATGCTTTTACTTTGCGCTGCAAACAATATGTATACCGACATGTTGAAGTTTACTTGTATTTTATGTAGCGAGACCCAAAGACCGGAGAAGAACCCGATGACATACAACTGTGGGAGGCAAGCCATTTGTTGGAGAACGGTAACTGGACAAACAAGCTGACAGAAGCTGTACATGTTAGTAACACTTCAAACAATCCCTAATTAAATAAATATTTGCAATTTACTTGTGACTTTTCTTTTCGCATATAGATCCAGGCACGTGCCCAAGTGGACGACATGGAAGTTGAGCAGGGAGGCCCATTTCCAAATGGGGAGAGAAACCACATCTTCCAACGTTGTTATAGATCCTGCATCGGTTGTGCAGGATCACAGGTTCGGGGGCGTGCTTATATGGCTAACCCAACTGGTCCTGAACGTGAACGTATGCGTATCCAAATGTATGAACACCTCAACGACCAAGTTCGAAACTTAGAAGTTAGAAATGCAGGCCTCAATGAAATAGTTCAGGACTTGGAAGGAAGAAATGATAGCTTAAACACCTAGATGGACTGCATAAACCAGAAGAATGAAGAGTTAATCGTTCAAGTCCAGAACTTACAAGGTCAGATAGCAGTTGATCGTGAACAGACAGCTAAGTAAATGCAGGACATGCGCGCCTTAGTGGCTGAAATGCACAAAATGATGATGGCGACCACTCCAGAGAAGGTCCAACAAATAAGGAACCGCCAAAAGCCACCTGCTCCAACAATTAGCCCCGGTCAGCTTAGAAAAACTCTTAGCATGCAAACACGTCGCTTAAGTAATCTTTGAGTGTTGTTAAGCGTGTTGTAACATCAATTGATAGATGTTTATTGTTAAACTCGTGATTCTGTTGCCACTAATTTTCAAACCTGGTGCATTCGGGTTCTATTGCTGCTAATTATAAAACGTGGCATTACGAATTTCTTGTCACGAATGATAAATTGTTGCAATAGGAAGCTATTGCCAATACGGATGACAAAACGTGGCAATAGAATGACAAAACGTTGCAGTATAAACATTTGGCAATGACTCAAAAAACGTTGCATTAAAACACTATAGTCACAGATAAGAAATCGTTGCAATACCAAACTATTCGCCACGGATGCGAAATCGTTGTGGTACCATACTAGTTCCAACGGATCTGAAATCATTGTAATACGGTACTATTCTCCACGTTTGTGGACTTGTTGCAATACCCAACTATTCGCCACGGATACGAAATCGTTGCAGTACCAGACTAGTTCCCACAGATCTGAAATCGTTGCAATACGGTACTGTTCGCCACGTTTGTTGACTCGTTGCACTAACCTACTATTTGCCACAGATATTAAACCGTCGCAGTATCATACTATTTGCCACGGCTGTGACATCGTTGCAGTACCATACTATTTGCCACGAATGTGAAATCGTTGCAATACCGTGATATTCATTGCAATATGGTAAATCGTCGCTACACCATAACTCGTTACAATATGTTACTATTTGCCACGGTTGTGAAAATCATTGCAATACTGTAGTATTTGCCACAAAATTAAAAATCATTGCAATCACATACTATTACCACGAACGCAAAATTGTTGCAATACAATGCTATTCATTGCAATACGTTAAATCGTCGCAATATGGTAAACCGTTGCAATAACATACTATTTATCACGAATGTGAAATCGTTACAATACCATACTATTGACACGCCTGCGAAATCGTTGCAATACAATGCTATTCGTTGCAATACGTTAAATCGCCGCAATACGCTAAACCGTTGCAATAACATACTATTTGCCACGAATGTGGAATCGTTACAATATCGTACTATTGCCACGCCAGTGAAATCGTTGCAACCACAAACAATTACCACGAATGTGAAATCGTTGCAATACCATGTTGTTTGTTGCAATACGTTAAATCGTTACAATACGCTAAATCATTGTAACAACATACTATTTGCCACGAATATGAAATCGTTGCAATATCGTACTATTTGTCATGATCGTGAACCCGTTGCAATACCGTACAATTCGTTGCGATACATTAAATCGTCGCAATACATGAAAACGTTGCAATAGCGTCCTATTTGCTACCGATGTAAAATCGTTGCAATACCATACTATTCGCCACGAATGCCAAGGCGTCGCAAATAACCTATCGCCGCGGGAATTATTACGACAATTTGTAAAAACTATCGCCACACTTTTTTTCGTTGCAACAGCGACCTATTGCGACGAAAAACAACCTATTGCGACGAATTTTTTCGTTGTGATAAACCAGAATCCTTGCAGTGGAATGTAGGAAAGAAGGAGGCTTTTGAAGGCTCATAGTTTGTTGTGGCGGTGCTAGGGTTTCAAAGTTGTTCAAATGAACCCGGGGATCCTCTATAAAATAGAGGATCCCAGCCCATACTGCTGACCTCAGCAGATGGGCGGACTAGTCCGGCCTATGGCCCAGACTAGTCCGGCCTATGGGACCACTGACGTCCCTGACAACTGCCACACTGCGCAGCAATCGTCACGCTACCCGCCAAAACTCAAATTCAAACGGTCACTTCAGAACGGACTAGTTCGGTCCAAACTAGACTAGTCTGATCTCACACAAAACCTTTTGTTCCGTGTGAAAACGGGCTAGTCTAGAAACCACGGACTAGTCCGGCCCCCAGGGCAGACTAGTTCGGCCTCCCAAACATAGTCGCAGAAGCATCGAACTCTCACCCAACCGGACTAGTCCGGCCCCCAGGGCGGACTAGTCCGATCTCAGTCAGGACCTCTTGGTCCGGACTAAAACGGACAAGTCCGGGGTTTTGGGACTTAGTCCCGAAAACCCACTCCATGACTACCCCGGACTAGTCCGTCCCACTACAGACTAGTCCGAAGTCAGTCAGACCCTTCTGGTCCGCCTGAAAATGGACTAGGCCGGCCAGGAGCGGACTAGTCCGACGACCAACACGGACTAGTCCGCCCTCTCCTGCCAGACCACTCTAACACTCTTCTCTCAATAGGTTTTGATCCCTAAACCGCTTTGAGCTCCCAACTTGATCTCAATGCCTTTTATGCACACACCCTCACACACATACGACTAGTCTAAACTCGACACACTAGAAACCCTAGTTTCTTCTTTTCGAGTTGACACCGCCGTTTTCATCCTTTTCCTTTTTGAGGGTTTGTGATTCCACTTGAGTCCACACTTGTGCTTAAGATCACTAAGCTCATTAGTTACTTAATTGTTGTCATCCATCATCCAAAACCCACAGAGGTCCTAGATGCACTTTCAAGTAATCGGGTAGTGTATTAAATACATGCTCCAAAGAGCATTTGTTATCAATAACTCGAGTAGAAAAATGATTGATGAGGTATGTGGCTGTAAGTAAAGCTTCATCCCAAAATTTAAGGGGCATGCATCCATGAGCTAAGAGAGCAAGACCGGTTTCAACAATATGACAGTGTTTGCGTTCAGCGGAACCGTTTTGTTGATGTGTATGAGGACATGAAACACGGTGAGATATGCCAAGAGAACAAAAAATGTGTTGTGAATTTTCTGGTATTCCTCACCCCAATCAGATAGAACACACTTAATTTTAGCATCAAGAAGACACTCAACATGCGCTTGGAAATATAAAAATATACGAGGACCATCAATACGATAATGCATTAAATAGATCCAAGAAAATTTACTAAAATCATCAATAAAGCCGATGTAATACTTAAAACTGCCAACGGATTGGGGTGCAGGTCCCCAGACATCGGAGAAAATGAGTTCCAAGGGTGATGTAGACCGATGAATAGAGCTTGTGTATGGTAATTGATGACTCTTAGCTAGTCGACATGCATTACAAACCGGCAAAGATGACTCTCTAGGACATGAAATATTATTGAGATGCAAAACTGACTAAACTACTTGGGATGAAGGATGGCCGAGTCGGACATGCCATTGGGCTTGACTAGTAGAATTGCTCGCTAAGGCATGCTTGAGGGCAGCGACATCGAATGACTTGATAGGATAAAGGCCAGACTCACATCGCCCTTCCAGAAGACTTTTCCTCGATGTTCGATCCTTAATAGAAAAATGTCATGGATGGAATTCAAAGAAGACATTTTTATCACGAGAAAATTTATGAATGGAAAGAAGATGTTTGGAAGGCACATGCAAAATAATGCGCAATGCAAGGGGACGAGCAACAATATTAATTAATAATCTGCAAACCTGCTCTGTTGCCAACTTGCACTTGTTCGCCTCCATGATAGCGTTCACGAACAGCAAGGCGATCGAGATCACTTGTAATATGATCGGTGGCACCCGTGTCACTGTACCAGATGGGTTGATCTTGTACGAGTTTGTGGACGACAAGGCTGTCGAGGGGGCTTCAACCTGGTATGTGTTGTCCATCCTATACCAGCACTTGATGGCGGTGTGGTCGAGCTTGCCGCAAATCTGACATTGAGGACGAGGGCCATTGTCGCGATGATCAACACGTGACGGGGTGCCGCCACGAGACCGACAGGCACGGCCACGGTCACCACGACCGCGACTATGGGATGTACCGCCACACCCCACATAATTCGCGGAAGCACCATGGTTTAGCTGTAGTTCCGTCGGGTGCTGGAGCTGTCGGGCTTCGAATGCGACCAAGTGAGCGAAAACGTCATCGAGGGAGAGCGCCTCAGTCATTGTCATCATCGAGGTGACGAATGGGTCGTATTCAGCCGAGAGACCCGCAAGGAGATAGGCGAGAACCTCCTCATTACGGAGGGGAGCATCAACGGCTGTGAGCTCGGTGGCGAGCCCCGTGATCTTGCGGAAGAAGTCAACGGCAGACATATCGCATTTCTTCGATGTAGCTAGTTCCACACAAATTTGCACCATGCACGCCTTCGTAGACGAGGCAAACTTCTTTTAGAGGGAGTCCCAGACCTCCTTTGAAGACGTGTCATTGACAACATCCCGAAGAACTTCTTCGATCATCGATGATAGAAGACCACTCAATAGTTGTTGATCTTGATCATACCAATGTTCGTACACCGAGTTGGGGACTTGTTCAACACCGGGGGCCGTCGATGCGACAACCTTCTTCTTAGGTGCGGCGTGGGTGGCATCTAAGTACCCGATCAGCTTTGAGCTTTAGAGATACGACAGGAGCTGAGCGCGCCATAGGAGAGGAAGCTGGATTTTATCAAACGAATGGTGACAACTTGGTGAATAGGGATCGAGGCCATGGTGGTGTTGTGGGCACCCGACATGATAGAGAAGGAGGAAGTGGTGGAGGAGGAAGAAAAATTTGTGGTATGATTTAGAACCTTGGCTCTATTACCATGATAGATTGTATGTCACTGAATGACCATTATGGATCATGGTCTCTTATATTTATAGAGAAATATATATATATATATATATATGTATATATATATATATATATATATATATATATATATATATGGGGTATGTTACATGTATTCCAAGAATAGATGATTCCCTTTTATCAATAAATATAGACTACTATGCATAACATATTCTCTACCAAATATACTACTGATGCATATGGTAGTCTATCTAGCATACTATATATACTTCCGACATCTATAGTAGTCAATATATCATGTCAAGTATACTTCCAGCATATATAACAATCAATATAATATATTTTCTATGTTTAACAAGTGTTATATGATCTAGGAGCTCCACAGTCGCAAGTGAAGGATTCTAGCTACATGACTTGGATCAGTTTAATCAACCATCCTTGATACTATTGATTTTTTTTCTGTATTTCGAATTTGGACGATATTACGGTCTCTTCGGAACAGAGTTTCCAGTTTGAGAATGGGATCCGATCAAGTATAGTGCTTGGACAGTAAGGGTACTGTATGGAGTACGTGACACTGGCAGAGACTGAGAGGGAGACATATAAAAGCAGTGTGTGGCCAACTGTTAGTAGCGAGCAGAGACGCAAAAGACCAGTACATACGACGCAAGGTACAGCAAGTGAACACGCACACGAGCTGGCAGGGTAGATACCGAGCGCCTGTCAGACAGAGATGTACCGTGTTGCATGCCATCTTCTGTGTAGCCACTGTGCGTGCACTGACCCTGCGTATCAACATACGGTACAGCTGTTGCGGCCTTGCGGGTGGGGATTGACCTTATTCTTATTTTTCGTGTGAAACTGCCCCATAGGAAAAGAATCTTTTGTTGCGGGTGGGGCTTGGTCTTTCTGTATCCCGGTCCATCTAGCTCTGCTGCACGCACGAGCGCATCTTATCCTCTGTCCGTGTTGTTCTGCCGATAGATGGATGGTCAACTGCTCGTGAAGCTCTTTTGACGTATGCACAGCAATTTCAGCAATTCAGTCTGTATGGAATTATTTTCTTTTTTGCCTTTACACCGTATACGGTAATTAATTTCGTGGATCCTCCAAGCTCTGTCTTGGTAGATCCAAATGGAGATGGCTGTAGCCGGTGTGAACGATCTCCGGACCAAACAAAAGCGAGTAGTGAGTAGAACAGCATTGCTAGTGACTTTTGTAGGATACATCTCCATAATCAGTAATTTTTGTATGGTACTGGCGAGTGACAGTGGCTCACAAATAATTGCTCCCGGTCAAAAGAAGGACCGTGCCATCGATGCATGCACGCATGCCGGTCCATCCAAACAATTCCCAGCTCTTGTGCTGCTGTGCACGGTTGATATGCACAGAGCGAGAGATAGAGGACGAGGACATCAAGCGTGTGATCGTGCCCACACGTGCGGCTGTTCACGCCCTGACGATGATGGAAGGGCGGATCTCCTCGATATCCTCGCCGCGCGTGGCAGGCGATGATCCAGGAGGAGAGAATCCAAGGCAGCCGGATTCCCATCCAGAGACATGCTCTGCTGCGTGCGCACGCGCAAGTCACCAAGGTGACTCCCGCCACCTGTCGAGCGCTCATGAACCGGATGGGTTCAGGTATGTGCAGCCAAGTTTGATCTGAATTCTGAAATCACTTTTTCATTTTCTTAAATAACTTATAAACGCTACTGTGGAATTTCAGCGTAGAAATGGACCAAGCTAGCAATACTACAATGCCATCCGATAAATGAGCCATGATAACGATTTTGATGGTTAACAACGCCATCATTTTGCAACAAAGAACGGTACGTAGCCGACATCTGATCTGTGCTCGGCCAACCGACCCCCCGTCTGGCTCTGGTGTCGGGTCCATGGCAATAATCCGCACCCGTGGTGCCCAAAGCCATATTAACTACGGGCAAGCATAGCATAGGATGCCGCAAGGGCCAAGGAGTAGCAAGTGGCCCCCGCAGGATCTGGAGCTGCGGCTGTAGTTCCAGATTGCCCAAAATGCTACTACTACCAACTTCCGGCGTTCAGTGATACTGGTAAATTCTTGTTTGAATTGAATACATTGACGCTAGTAAAAAATCACTCGTGATCCAACCAGCATATCTAATTAGGGAGTAACTAGTATGCAATCTGAGGTATGGTGCAATCGTGCAATCATGTATTTTCATCTATTGGGTCTGCATCTTACGGTTGTTACATTTTTTTATTTAACTCCCTACACATGATACACTTAGATGGAGGAGGTTAAATAAAAAGATGTAACAACCAATGGATGGAGATGGCTGATTGCACGATTGCACCAAAACACAGATTGCATTCTAGTCGTTGCCATCTAATCAAGTCTGCTAAACAAGTGGATAGAGTATCTTTATTTTGTGTAGACTGCAGTAATAGGATTTTAGAATGCAGATGTCGGTGTATTTTACATTTTTTTTACAGTTTCCAACAGTCTATAAATATTAAATAAACATGGAAAAATTAGGCAAGGATCTAATCTAAGCTATTCTCAGTTGTTGGAAAAACGGATAAACATAGATAGGGCCTGTGCTGGGCTGAGTTTATCAAATTCCAAAGCCCCATTTCCCCTTGAACGGCCCACTATATTAGAACATGTTTTTTTGAAGCCCTTTCTCTAATTTGAAGCCCGTTTCATTAATCCCATTGTTTAATTGCAAAACGGGTTTCCGCGGCCCACCATCAGTTGCGGGTAGGGCTCGGCATTTCTGTCACTAGGCCCTTCGTGCTCTGCTGCGCGCACGAAGCCCATCCTCTGTACCTTTCATCCTTGCACATGGTGCTGCCGCACAGTAATTTCAGTGTTTTCTTGAATGATTTTGTTCTGCTTTTTGTACCGTCAACGTGCATCCTTGCTTGGTATGACAGATTAGGGTTGCAAACGATCTAGCTCGAATAAGTTTATCTATTTAAGATTGAGTTTAAATAAATACTCGAGCCAATATGAGTTGAGTCTTAGATCTATTCTATTCCGCAGTCAAACTCAAGCTTGACTCGATTAAAAATTCAAATCGGACTCGAATAAAGTCTAGAACGAATCAAACATAAGGGTGTATGATCTCCGGACATTATTAGCAACCCTAATTCAAAATACATCTAGGCACACTCTTGTGGATTTTGGACGATTGGTGACAAACAAGCGAATCTTAATGAGATTTGTTAAGATAAAAGCAGGTCTTCGAAGAATGAAAATAACACTGCACGAAAAGTGAATAATAAAAAACAAGAGAGAAAGAGCCCAAGTGAGGAATGGAAGCACAAAGCAGTTCCAAATGTAGGTGTGTGTGAGAGACACACCTCAAGAACTCAAATCTTTGCGTGGAGAGTGAGGACTAAAACAACAATTTGAAAAACACAATGGAGCACCGTACAAGTCCGATAATAAGCAAACTAGTCTGATTTCCTTTCTGTTTAACAACGGACAAGTCTGATGATATCCGCACTAGTCCGATATTCTACTGGTGCGCAAATGGACGAGTCCTAAAATACGGACTAGTCCGTCAACACTTCACTAATTCACAATGCACCGGACTAGTCCAATTAATACATACTAGTCCGATTTTTTTTTCTGGATACAAAACGGACTAGTTCGGTAGACTCACAACAATTAGGGTTTCATAGTGTGCTACATGACTTCACGCAAATTCACTCAACACACCAGAATAGTTCGGTCCCCATAGCGAACTAGTCCAGTCGTCAGGATCTCCAACGATAACTTTTCCAAATAACTATAAATATGTGATCCACAACCCCTAAACATACAACAAAGAACCCTAGCGCCGTCACACGTCCCAAGAGCACAAAAACACTCCTCTCCACACATCTAAAGACCTAAAAAGTTCAACCTTTTGGGAATCAAGATTTGAGAAAGGGAGACGACGTCCACGCAATCTTGAGCTCTTGGGGTTTGATCTCTCATACACTCTTATAATTTTTGTACATCTTTTGAGTGTATTCAATTTGTTTTCTCGTTGTAAACTTGTGGGAGCCCTCATCTTGTGAGGTTTCCCCATTGACTTGGTGATTACCCCCGAGATAGTGGAAGTCAAGTCGATCTTCGTGGTGACTTGATGAGGTAAAGAGTTGGTTGAGACCCGACTCTGTGTGAGCTCCTCAATAAGGACGTAGATATCTTTTATGGGATCGAATGTCAATAAAAATCGCTTGTCTCGTGTGTTCTTGATTCATACTTTTGATTATTATCACTATCTAGGGCAAAACTTGATCATTCACTTATTCGTCATTAATCTTGTGATTCTGGTTAACTTGATCACCTTACATACTTGCTTATCATCCTTAAGCTGATTTATACATTCTGTTGCGTCACATAATCAAGAAAATAACAAAAAGTCTTTGTCGGTGTTTGGATCCGGCAGATCTCCCGACACTACCTTTGGTAGGTTAAGGAGTTGTAGTTCGGTAATGGGTGCGCAGAGATTCAAGAAGGTGAAAGACAAGTGTACACAAAGATTTACGTGATTCGAGCCGCCTGAGCGTAATACCCTACTCCACGGGGTGTGTTGGTGATGTATTAAGCGTGTGAGTCTAGAAGAAGCTCCAGAAGAAGAAGCTCGTCTAGCTCAGGGAGTTCAGTCGTGGTCTGGAACCGTCCCTTGTGTATCGTTGACCAGTCCTTTTATAGTATAAGGACTGGCCGTTAGATCGTTAGCCTGGCCCGACATGTGGCCCCCGCGGTTACACATGCTTGATACACAATAAATGGGGTTAATTACCCTTAATGGCCTGGTAACGGGCCTTAACAGTGCCGTTACCAGTATTAAGGGCCATCCGATCGTGTGTCATTAATATGGTATTAATGACACTTAATCGGGTCTTGAAGTCTTGGATTGCTCCTTGAAGGTCTGGAGCTGTTGGGGGGTCCACCAGCCTGATTGTTGAAGTTGAAGGTCCGGCGGTCGCCACGTGGCAGCACTGGAGCTTACAGTCGTGGACGAGTAGGTCCGGTGCTACTGGACACGTGTCAGTACTAGAGCTTCCCTCTGTCTGGGGTTAGGTCCGGGGGTGCCATACTGGTATTCCGATCGGAGCTTCTCATGTGTGGGTGATAGCTCCGGTCTTATGATACACGTGGCGGCCCTGGGACTAACCATGTCGGGGGAGCAGGTCCGGTTACGCCTGACATGTGGGGCCTTCAGAGGTCTTCAAATCTGGTAGATGGAGTTTCCTTGTGATCTTTGCAATCCAAAGGGGTATCCTGTACAGAGGGTACCGACAGTGGCCCCCTGGGCTCACCTCCGGGAGAGACCTTTTGGATGAAGTCATTTCGCCGGAGGTGGTTCCATTCTTCGGTTTCTGAGCCGTGTCTTCAAGGGTCTTTTGTCGTGTCGTTGGCGATAGTTCGCAGTCGAACTTCCGCCGCGTGGCGTATCTAGGAGGCGGTAGGTGAGATCTCAGTGTGCGGATCTCACGCAATTGAAGGTCGCCGGTTCCCCACGAAAATCGTATTGGTTCCGCGCACCCTGTCAGGCCGCTGCCATCGGGTTTCTCGCCTTTCATGATGACAACCGTTCGCCTGGGGTAAGAACCTCGACTTGATCGTCGGGGTGCCCCCGAGCCCCCTTGTCATTGACGAGGTGAAATTTTTGACTGGTATTGTCGGCTCCTCTGCGGTTTCCATCCAGGCGTTGTGGGGGCTTACTTAAGAAGGAAAGCATGCACCTTTTGGTGTTCTTTACGCCTTTCAATCGATCTTGCGCTCAAACCTTCCAAACTTTTGCTTGCCTTTCCTCTCTTGCCTCGCTGTGCCGCGATGGAGTTGGGTCTCCGCCAGAGCCGACCGAAGATCGATGACGATTTGAAGAAGGTCCGGGCCCTCATGGGATGGTCCCCTGACTTCTTCAACCACTTGGTCCATGCCGGCAAGCTTCCGTTCGAGAAGGAACACGCCGACGACATGGTGTACTTCTCCGCGTACGCCATGGTGGGACTGATCCCACCTTTCTCCTCTTTCTTCTTGATGCTGCTAGACTTCTATTGTCTGCAGCTGTACCACCTTGGCCCCCACTCCATTCTGTTGGTGTCAATCTTTGTCCACTTCTGCGAGATGTGGGTGGGCATTCCCCCCTGCATTGAGCTTTTCAGCACGTTCTTCACTGTCCAAACCATAGGCAGGAGTGACGAGTATCTTGGCTTCTACTATTTTGTGAAGTGCAAGAAGTGCCCGTACAAGTACTTGCGGTCGTTCCCTTCTGGGAAGTGGGACGACTGGAAGAAGGATTGGATTGTCATCAGGGTGGAAGAGCACGAGAAGCTGGAGCTACTGGAAGGCCTCTCCAACATCGACACTGCAGTTTGGAGTGAAGCTCCGGTGCTGTCGGATGCCTTCAACCCTGCTCTGACCAGGATCCGCCTGTGCGTGGAAGGCGGGGTGACTCCTCAGGCGGTGTTTTGCAACTTCCTGACCAACAGGTGGGCTCCGCTGAAGAGGAGGGAGAAGTTGGCTTGGGCCCTCAATAGTATGTTGGACGACGACCGGATCGAGACCGGTTTGAAGTCCAACATGGAGGGTACAACTTTGGAGTTCCACCTCAAGAAGTTCCAACACGGCATCGACGTCGAGGGCGATGACTTGGCTCTGCCGACAGCTTTCCTCCCTCTGAACATGGAGGCAGAATTCAGTAGGGAGCCCCGGCAGACGATGCCGGTGCTTGACGACCATGGTGTCGTTGAGAGGCGCTCGACCACCAGGTTGGCGATCTCCGAAGCTCCGAAAGGTGGCTCCGTTCCCGCCCCTAAGCCAAGAACCAAAGTCGTCAGCAAGGGCAAGGAATTGGCCGAGCCCTTAAGCCGTAAGAGGAAGCATGCCGACAGAAGGTCTGCCAGGCACACTTCTTCCGCGGCATCTCCTTCTCCCCGGAGGGGGAGGTCTACGACGGCGGCATCTACTCCAGTAGCGGCTTCTTCTCGGGGTGCTAGCTCCAGTCAGGTGACTCCGGTACCAGGGCCAGCTGAGGGCTCCGAGTCCGGAGGTCCTTCCCAGTCGAGGGGGGCCTCGACCAGAGCAACGCCGATAGCAGCATCAAGCTCCAGGGGACCCTCCGGGACTACAACGCCAGTTGCGGTTGGGACCAGTCCGGAGCGTCCGGAGAAGAGGTTCCGTGCTAACTGGTGCAGAAGCCTTCCGAGGTAATTTTTTGATTTTTTACCTCAATCAGTTGTTTTTTGTTATAACTGCCTTTTGAGTTTCTTCGTCCTTCATCCACAGCGTGCCTAAGAAAAGAGCTGAAGCTCCGGTCCCTACAGCAGCGGTTGAGGCTGTGCAGGCTGAAGCTCCAGCTCCAATTCCAGCGCTGCCCCAAGGGGTGGTTGAGGCTGCGGCAGCTCCGGCGCTGGCTATCGTGGTTTTGAACGACTCACCCCCAGAAGCTCCCGTGGTAGCGCCAGGCCACGGGAATGAAGATGTACTAGCAGCGCCAGCTCCGGAGGTTGAAGCTATGGGCTTGGATGCTGAGATGTTGGATGCTCCGGCCGCAGAGCTGGAGGGAGCTGCGATTCCGGCCCAAGAGTCGGATGTTGTTGAAGCCCCGACAGTCGAGCCAGTGGTCGATGAGGTCCCGACAATGGAGTCAGGTGTTGATGAAGCTCCGACACTTGAGCCGGTTGTCGAGGAAGCTCCGGCAGCAGAGCCGGTTGCTGCATAAGTTCCGGCTGTGGAGCCGGCCGTTGAAGAGGTTTCGACGTCCGAGCCAGTTGTTGCGGAGGTGTCAGCGCTTGAGCCCTTGGTGGTCGAAGTGC
Source organism: Tuctoria greenei (assembly GCA_036927565.1). Classification (NCBI taxonomy): domain Eukaryota; kingdom Viridiplantae; phylum Streptophyta; class Magnoliopsida; order Poales; family Poaceae; genus Tuctoria; species Tuctoria greenei. The sequence goes on along the minus strand of JAYESD010000003.1, from coordinate 103,692,460 downwards.
CAGCGCCCGAGCCCATGATGGTCGAAGCGCCAGCACCCGAGCTAGAGGCGGAGGAAGTGCCTGCGTCGGAGCCAGAAGTGGCTTCTGCTCCGATCGTACCTTCAACACCCGCTTCAGAAGTGGTGATCCCGGAGGTGCCCTCTGCTGAGCCAGGGTGCCATGATGAAGCTTCTGGCCCCCCACCGGATGGTCCAATTGATGACCTGGCGGCTGGGCCTTCGGAACTAATTTCGGAGGTTGGAACTTCGACTGCAAGTACTTCCTCGGTGGCGGCCGAGGCTATCCCGGAGGATGGCCCTAGTGTCGTGGAAGCTCAGGGGACCGCTCTCGTAGAGTGGGACCCAATTTTTGTTGCTAAGGATCCGCTGGAGCCAGCGGAGAGGACCCCAGCAGGTCCGGACCCGATCCCCCTATCGTTGTCTATCGACAACGCCTGCTCCAGTCTTCGCCAAGTCCAGCTGGCCTTCTACCATGACAGCAAGGCCCTCGAGGAGGAGCGCCAAACCCTTAGGAGGTGGCGCAATCGAGACCAAACTGGCGCAGCCGAGGCTGGCTGATGACAAGGATTGGGTGCAAAGGGAGAATGTCCGCCTGGAGTACTGGGGTAAGTTGTTGGATGAGAGGGAAAGCATGACGCGGACCCTTGACAATCAATCCCAGGCCATCTATGAGCAGGCCAAGGCTGCAAATAGCGCATCGGATGAATGCCAGGAAAGGCTCGCCGCCATCCACGATAGTCTCGTCAAGCGCCGGGAGGCTCTTGAAGCGCGGGAAAGACGACTCGAAGATGAAGAGCAGAAATTCCTAGAGCTGCGGGATGACCTCGTGAAGAGGGAGGAAGAGCTTGTCAAAAAGACAGCTCTGGCTGACAAGAGCCTCGAAGAACGCACCAAGAAATTGGAGGAGCGTTGCAAGGATGAGGAGAAGAAGGCCTGTGAGCGACGGCAAGAACTCTATAAGCAGGAGAATGCCATTGCCGCCCGGGAAAAGAAAGTGCGGGGCCGGGAGAAAGATCTGGTCAACCGCCAGAATGAGATCCACCTCCGGGAGGAAGAGCTCAGCAAGCTCAAAAGGCAGGTTGCTGAAACGATTCAGCAGAATGCCAAAGAGGTGGAGCGTCTTGCTCGGGAGAGCTCGGAGCTTGCGGCGACCAAAAGATCTTTAGCGGAGATGCGTGGTGCAAGGGTTGTAGAGTCCCAACAAGTTTGGGTTTTCCTGGGCAAGGCCAACGACGCGCTGACGCCAATGGGCTTCAGTCCTGTGCCTTTGGATGATCCAGAACCGGAGCTAGACCAGGCGTTGGAGGCGCTGAGTTAAATAGGCAACAATCTCTCCAAGATGGGTGATGTCATCGTGGACCAGCTGGAAACAGGGGGTCAGTCCCTGGCGAAGAACGTCGCAAAGTTTGTGCTGATGTGCTACACCAGCCGGGACCCTCAATTCCCTCTGGACCCGGTGCTTGAAGGTCCCATCGAAGGAGAGGGTGAAGCCGCCCAAGCCAACGTGTCGGAGGTGGCCCAGAAGGTGGCCCAGTTCTTCCATAGGAGACCGTCTCTCTGTAGCTCCCGCTTGTATTCTCTCTTCTTCTTCTCCAATTTTGTAATCTCTTGTCTCCAGATGAATGAAATCCAAATTTTTGTGAATTCGAATATCATTTTTTTGTCTTCAACACCTTTGTCTCGCTTGGCCCCCTGGTAGATGTACACAATTTAATTGTGAACATGTACTAAGAGGATGTAACAGTTGTCGAAGACTTGCGTGCTTCGAACTTGTAGAATATAGGTCCGAAGTCTTCAATAGTGTAGGCCCCCTGAGTCTGTCGGATCTTAGTGGCTCCGGCATTGACCACCGTCGGAGCTTAGTAGCTCTGGCAGTAGTCTCCATCAACGCGTAAAGCATCGATGGTTAGTCCTCTGGGGTGTCGGAACTTGGCAGCTCCGGCAGTGACCTCCATCAACACGTGTTGCGTCAACGTCAGACTCTACTTTAGAGTCTTTCCACCATCTTCATGTTGACGGCTTGCCCCCTAGCTTTACCGGAACTGAGTAGCTCTAAAGATGCTCGATGTCAATGTTTGAACATAGAGCACAAGCCGTCTAGAGGATATTGTAGCTTATTTATTTTTCCTACACACCGAAGTCAAGAAAAACAGTAAAATCCGTTTCCTATCTATAACTTCATTGCGGCTTACTGTTCTCGAGAAAGTTTTAGGTCGAACCCGATCCTAAATACAATCAAGAGCACCGCCTTGCTTCCTTCAGGTCCGATCATTTCTGGACTTGCCTTACTTCAGCCCGACGAGGTGTAGGTAGAGTGGCGTACTTAGGGTGCATGATGAGGCTAAGTCGATAGCACACTCCGGCCCTAGATTGGCTTGGCGGCATTCAGAAAAGTAGGCCATCAACAATGTTTGAACCCGGAAGGATACACAATGCAACTCGAATTGTACATGAATTGGTCGAGCTAAAGTTTCTTAAGAACTGCACAACTTTGTTATAGACAAGAAAGAGAAAAATAAAAAATATTGAGCCTGTACAAAGTAAATGCACGTGGAGTTTGTTTTCACACAGTGATGTCTTTCATTATAGGTCCGGGGTACAGGGGAACCAAGTACACTCTTAGGGTACGGAACCAGGCTAAGTGTGTTATGTTTCTCGTTTGACCCAAGGTAGCTAGGTACACTTTTAGTTCTGAGACTGTGACAAGTGTTGCATGGACGTTGCAGACCTAGCAGGGTAGGTCCAGCTGCCCTCCCGGAGGAGCTACCCAACTCTATATAATGACTCTATAACATACACCACATGTAATTACAGACTCACCTCCATGATACTAAGCGTAGAACTTACGGAGGTGCTCAATGTTCCAAGGATTTGGGAGAGGTGTCCCATCCTCGGTTGCCAAGCGAACGCATCCGGGACGGGATACTTTTATCACTTGGAAGGGTCCCTCCCAGCTGTGGGAGAGTTTGTTTAACCCTTCTCTGGATTCTCCGTAGCACCAGATCGCCTTCCTCGAGCTGTCGGCTGTGAACATGCCGTTGGTGATAGTGTCGAAGAGCTTGGCGGTATCGGGCATTCCAAACAGCTGCTCGGCACCTTCCCTCTTCAAGGAGGTCAAGGTCTTCACGCCTGAGCTGGTCCTGCATCTCTTCGTTGGAGATCCGGACCCGGAGCGACTCCAAGGTGATTTTCGGAGGAAGGACTGCTTCATCTCTGTACACCAGGAAGAAGGGTGTCTCTCCAGTTGAACGGTTTGGTGTTGTCCTATTGGCCTATAGAGTGGGCGTAAGTTATTCAATCCAGTTGGCTCCATGTTTTTTCAGGCGCTCATATGTGCGCGTCTTGAGTTCTTTCAGGATTTCTACATTTGCTCTCTCGGCTTGGCCATTGCTTGGTGGGTGAGCTACGGAGGCGTAGCTGACTTGTATGCCGAGGTCTTTGCAGTATCCTTGGAAAGCAGAGCTTGTGAATTGGGTCCCATTATCTGTTATGATTTTGTTCGGGACTGACTGCAAGAATTGATAGCTGATTGCTTGTTTATTGTCACAACTGGAGTTGCTTCTGGCCATTTGGTGAACTTGTCAATGGTAACATACAAGAACGTGTAACCTTCGATGGCTCTTGGGAAAGGTCCCAAGATGTCCATCCCCCACACAGCGAAAGGCCATGTAGGAGGTATCATTTGTAGAGGCTGAGCCGGTTTGTGAATTTGCTTTGCATGGAGCTGACATGCTTTGCATTTCTTCACCAGCTTAGTTGCATCCATGAGCGCTGTAGGCTAGTAGAAGCCATGCCGGAAGGCTTTACCGACCAGCGTGCGGGAAGACACATGGTTCCCACACTCGCCTCCATGGATTTCTGCGAGGAGCTCGCAACCTTCTTCCCTTGTGATTCACCGCATTAGGACGCCGTTGGCACCGCGCCGGTAGAGATCCCCTTCTACCAGCGTGTATCTTTAGCCAATCTGACTATCCGGTCAGCGGATACATCATCGTCAGGAAGGATATTGTCTTTCAAGTAGCTCCGGATCTCCGAGATCCATGCATCGGAGCTTGCTTGAGCATTTGAGTCTTGCGTGCTAGGTTGCTCGGAGCTTCCGGCAGCACCTACGACCCTTGATGGTTGCCTGGTAATAGGGCCATCGGGACCGCCAGCTTCGGGATGCTGGTCTCGTCCCCTTCGCTCAGTTCGGCAGGCTGAGCTGTGGATTTTGACAACCTCCGGATGAATGTTCCGTCAGGAGTCGAAGCTCCGATTGACGCTTTCGTCGAGAGTTCGTCAGCTTCAGCATTATGGACACGCTGGACATTGTGGAGATCCAGGACTTCGAAGTCCTTTTGAAGCCTCTGGACTTCAAGGAGATAAGCAACTAGTTGGGGATTTTTACAGGAGCATTCACCCTTCACCTGTTTAATGATGAGCTGCGAATCTCCCTTGACTAACAGCTGCTTGACACCATATGATAGTGCCACCTTTCGTCCATAAATGAGTGCTTCATACTCTGCCATGTTGTTGGTCGCCTTGAAGTCAAGGTGGACCATGTATTTTACCTTCTCCCCGGTTGGAGCGAGGAGAAGGACTCCAGCTCCAGCCCCCTGCTTTTGCATGGAGCCGTCGATGTAGAGGGTCCAGTGAGGCTCCGTGAAGACCAGAGTCTTGAGTTCCGGCTTCTGCTCACTAGGGCCCTAGGGTTTGATGGAGAGGGGGTCCATTCTGCCACGAAGCCTGCCAATGCTTGACTCTTGATCGCTTGTCTTGGGACGAATTCAAGATCAAATTTGGCCAATTCCGCTGCCCACTTTGCAATGTTCCCAGTAGAGTTGGTATTATGCAAGATCGCACGCAGTGGGTAAGAGGTCACCACTAAGATCTTATGAGCTTGGAAGTAATGGTGAAGCTTCCTGGAGGCGATGAGAACTGCGTATAGCAGCTTGTGCACCTCCAGGTATCGAGTCTTGGCATCATGTAGTACTTCACTGATGAAGTACACTGGGCGTTGGACTGTCCGGACCCTCCCGGAGGGGCCCGGAGTTTCCTCCACATTGACCCGGACCCTCCCGGAGGGGTCTGAACCTGCTTCGGGGACGTCCGGGTCCTTGCTAGAGGAACTCGGAGCTTCTACTGAAGCGACCCGGACCCTCCTGGAGGGGTACAGATCTTATGGAATAACTCCCTGTAGATTCAAGTCTGGGGGCTAGGACCCAGACTCTCCTTCAGGAACCTCCGGACCCTCCCGGAGGGGTCTTGATTCCTGAGCTTGAGATGGTTCTGGTCTCTCCGCGACCAGGACCATGCTGACAACCTCGTCGGTTGTTGAAATGTAAAGCAGTAAGGGCTCACCAGGGTTCAGAGCTACCAAGGTTGGTAGAGTGGTGAGGAGCTGCTTTAGCTCCTGGAACGCCTTTTCTGCTTCTTCAAACTATTGAAATGGTTCGGACTTCCTCAATAGCTTGAAGAAGGGTAGTGCTCGTTCCGCCAGTCTTGAGATGAACCGGTTGAGGGCGGCTAGACATCCAGTAAATTTCTAGACATCCTTAATGCGGGCTTGTGGCCGCATCTCCTCTATGGCTTTAATCTTCACCGGATTTGCCTCTATGCCCCGGTGGTTTACCAGGAAACCAAGAAGCTTTCCGGAGCTAACCCCGAAGATGCACTTGTCTGGGTTCAGCTTCGTGTGGGTGACCCGCAGCTTGTCGAAGACAGCTTGCAAGGTGTCAAGGAGTGACTCCTTGTCCTTGATCTTGACGACGATGTCATCAACATACACTTCCACTACATCTCTGATGAGCTCTCCAAAGGTTTTGTACTTAGCTCGTACAAATGTTGAAGCTGCATTTTTAGACCAAATGGCATGGCGGTATAACAGTACAGTCCATCTACTGTGATAAAAGAAGTATGTTCTTCATCTTCCTTAGACATTCTGATTTGATGGTACCTAGAATATGCGTCTAGGAAACACAGTAATTCACACCCAGAGGTGGAATCCACTATCTGATCTATTCTAGGTAGCGGGAATGGATCTTTTGGGCATGCCTTATTTAGTGTTGTGTAGTCAATACACATCCGAAGCTTCCCGCCGGCCTTGGGTACAACGACTGGGTTTGCCAGCCATTTTGGATGGAAGACTTCTCGGATGAATCCAGCTTCGAGCAACTTCTTCACTTCTTGTCGTATGATGTTGTCACTCAACGGATTGCTTCTGAGGCTTCTGATGTACGGGCTGAGCATCAGGATAGATCTTCAGATTATGCTCGATCACTTCCCTAGGGATCCCAGGCATTTGTGACGGTTGCCAGGCAAACACGTCGACATTATCCCAGAGTAAAGTGATGAGCGCGAGTTCCTATTTTTCATTCAGACCTCCTGATATACGGGTGGCCTGAGCGGCATGGAAACCGATTTGGACGACTTTGACGGGGATGTCGGTGTCGCTGCTTGGTTGCACGCGAGGTGCGGAGGTTGATCCTCGTTGACGAATGCTCGGGGGTTTTGGAGCTTGTTCCTCCCTGGATTCTTCCTCCTGCGCTGTAGCAAGCGCATGAAGTTCTTCTAGAGCAGTCACTTCGGCAATACGTTCTCTGCGGATCCGGAGAATGCCAGCTGGTGTTGGCATCTTCAACACCAGGTAGCCATAATGAGCAGCAACCATGAATTTGTACAAGGCAGGCCTGCCCAGAATGGCATTGAAGGGCAAGTTGATCTGAGCGACGTCAAATATCAACTTCTCAGTGCGATAATTCTCCCGAGTCCCGAAGGTCACGGGGAGAGTAATGGCACCGAGTGGTGTTATGGCCCCCGGACCTACTCCGGAGAAAGGTCGGGAGGGGCGAAGGTCCAATGGTTGGAGCTGAAGCTTGACAAAAGCTTCGAAGCTTATGAGGTTCAGCTCCGAACCTCGGTCCACCATTATATGGTGGAGTTGAATGTTTTTGATGGTTGGAGATACCATCAATGGTAGTTGACCAGCTCCGATCATGTTCTGAGGGCAGTCTGAAGCATCAAATGTGATGGTGGTGTCCATCCACTTTCGATGAGGCTCCACCCTGGCGGTAGGAGCTACTGAAGCAATGTCCCGCCGCATGGTCTTGAGGACACGGCGGGAGGTGATGTCCCACGAACCACCAAAGATGGTGTTCATGGTCTTCCGATGCTCATTGTCGGAGACGTCGGAGTCATCGTCGACGAAGTGTAAACAGCCTTCAGGACCTTTTTAGGCTCCTGGAAGCCCAACTCCTCTTCAGCTGGAGCTTCAACGACTTTCTATTTTCCTTCCCTCTGACGGTAAGGAACTTCTTCCTGGCGCTTGTGGTAGCGCTCGGCAAGGTTTTGGACCTCCCGGCAGTCCTCCAAGTTGTGGCTATTCGACTTGTGGATAGAAAACCGCACTTTGGAGTTGCCACCGTCTTCAGAGGACGACCGAGGTCGTTTCTCAGGGCGTGGCCCCCAGCCACCCAGAGATGCTGCAGCTGCAGCAGTAGATGCACCGACCGACGGCTTCTTTTTGCCGTTGGACTTTTTATTCTTTTTGCCACTCCCGGAGGTAGTGGCTTCGCCTTTGGAGGATTTTTTGCCATCCTCCGGAGGTGGTTTGGAGTGCATTTCAGGGCCCTCCGCAGCTTTGGCACACTTGTCTGCCAAGCTGAAGAGCTCTGTGACGCTGGTGATCTCCTTGACCGCCAGCTTCTCCAGCATCTTCTTATCTCGTACGCCCTGTCTAAATGCCACAATAACAGAAGCGCTAGAGATAGCAGGAATGGTGTTTCGTACCTGGGAGAACCTCTGGATGAATGAGCACAGGGATTCTCCCCCTTCTGCACAACTGAAAAAAGGTCCACTTCGGTGCCTGGTCGGGTGTATGAACTCCCAAAATTGGCGGTGAACTGTTGGAACAATTCCTCCCAACTATTGATAGAGTTGTGAGGAAGACTCATTAACCAGGACCTGGCGGTCCCAGTCAAAGCCACTGGGAAGTAGTTGGCCATTACGGCCTCGTTACCTCCGACTGCAAGAATTGTGGTGGTGTAAATTTGGAGAAACTCAGCGGGATTAACTGTCCTGTCAAATTTCTCCGGCAGGTGAGGCCAGAACTTTTGTGGCCATCTGACCATGCTTAGGTGCATGGCCAGTGCAGAACAGCCTCCTCCTATTCCCTCAGGAGCAGGACTATCTCGAGCCTCTCGCCTTTCGCGAGCACGCTCGATATGGACACGACCATCCTGTTGACGGTAACGGCGATCAAGCTCTGCCCGGAGGTCATGAGTTGAAAGCCTGGTTACCGTATGAGTACGTCGCGCCCCAGAAGGTAGCGATGTAACTTGCTATGATGCAGCACGCCTCCTATTCTGGGAAGCATGCAGACCAAGTCTGCCAGACATGGTCCGACGCTGCGATGGGGCCCGCCCCGAAGGAGGAGGACCTTGATTGCTGATGCGGTCGGCTGCTGCTGGAACCAGATGTTCCACATTAGCCCTCCATTGCTCTATTGTACCCTGGGATGTACCTGGAGGTGGTGGACGTTGGAGGAGAGCACACGCTGCATGAAGCGCGTGTTTAGGGTTGTTGTTATTCGCCGATGTAGTGACCGACGCCGATGCACCGTCACGCTGCTCAGCTTGGCGTGCTGGTGCAAGCGGTGGCGGTGGAGGCATGACTCCTGTTGGAGCCACAGCACCTGCTGGTTGCTGCATGTTGGAGGGATTGCCTCCAACGGGTTGAACAACAGGGTTGCCGTTGGATGATCCAGCAGCTGAGTTCACTATACTTGAAATCTCGGGCGCCCCCTACCTGGCACACCAACTGTCGGTGTTTGGATCTAGTAGATCTCCTGACACTACCTTTGGTAGGTTAAAGAGTTGTAGTTCGGTAATGGGCGCAGAGATTCAAGAAGGTGAAAGACAAGTGTACACAGAGATTTACGTGGTTCGGGCCGCCTGAGCGTAATACCCTACTCCACGGGGTGTGTTGGTGATGTATTAAGCGTGTGAGTCTAGAAGAAGCTCCAGAAGAAGAAGCTCGTCTAGCTCAGGAAGTTCAGTCGTGGTCTAGAACCGTCCCTTGTGTATCGTCGACCAGTCCTTTTATAGTATAAGGACTGGCCGTTACATCGTTAGCCTGGCCCGACATGTGGCCCTGGCGATTACACATGCTTGATACACAATAAATAGGGTTAATTACCCTTAATGGCCTGGTAACGGGCCTTAACAGTGCCATTACCAGTATTAATAGCCATCTGATCGTGTGTCATTAATATGGTATTAATGACACTTAATCGGGTCTTGAAGTCTTTGATTGCTCCTTGAAGGTCCGGAGCCGTTGGGGGGTCCACCAGCCTGATTGTTGAAGTTAAAGGTCCGGCGGTCGCCACGTGGCAGCACCGGAGCTTACAGTCGTGGACGAGTAGGTCCGGTGCTACTGGACACGTGTCAGTACCGGAGCTTCCCTCTGTCTGGGGTTAGGTCCGTGGGTGCCATACAGGTATTCCGACCGGAGCTTCTCATGTGTGGGTGATAGCTCCGGTCTTATGATACACGTGGCGGCCCTGGGACTAACCATGTCGGGGGAGCAGGTCCGATTACGCCTGACATGTGGGGCCTTTAGAGGTCTTCAAATCTGGTAGATGGAGTTTCCTTGTGATCTTTGCAATCCCAAGGGGTATCCGGTACGGAGGATACCGATAGTCTTAATTAATTGTCGACGTTGCGCTAACACCGGACTAGTGTGAACCTAATACCCGACTAGTCCAACCCAACTGGCATTTGACGGTTTTGTTAAGTGCTGTAGGAAAAAGTTTCAACGCCAATTCATCTCCCTCTAGGGCACATTCACTAATGTTACCAATCTATTATCTAAAAAAAGTTATCAATCTAATTTAAGCTCAATACAATCAAATATTTTCAAGATCACGGTTGGTGGAGTAGGGAGATGGACGGCTTGTTACTAGCGCAATATCATGAGTGTATTTTAAGAGGCACATTTTTAATAGGCTCGGATACTCTAAGTAACCATTTAGAGTCGAAGCAATATGACTATATATACATTGTCTTAGTGACTTAGTTGTAACTTGTGGTATAAATATATAGTTTTAACATTTTTATCTTGATGAGATAGTTTGTATGGTAAAGTAGATTGATTTGGACCCTTTTTGTCTTGTTTATTGGTTATAGTATTTCAACACTTCTGTTTGGACAAAAGTATTTGAAAGTTTAAATACATGCAACAAAAGAAGCTTACTCGAGCTCAAGCTCGTCAAACTTGCCGGTTTACATTCAAGCTCAAGATTAACGCGGTTTGAATTCGAGATGAACTTAGAAGTTTAGAACGAATCAAGTATGTGAGTGAATTACGATTTTCCAGCTTAATCGACAACCCTATTACAGATGAGGATCTAAGTGTGTCACTCTCTATCAATGATTAACCACGTGGACACACAAACCTGTGTGGAACATGTGGGAGCATTATATTTTTCCAACAAGTGATCTGATTGGAATAAGTGTTATATAAGGACTTTGAGATCAAATAGAGAATCTGTCTCTCCATTCCTCGTGAGCCACTTATTTTTCCGAAATCCGAGATCAGAGTGATTTTCCTCCTTTTTCCCAAAAAAGTTGACGGTCTTACACCATTGGGATACTTCAGATAAACTGGAGTACATATATGAAAACTCTGAATCTCAACTTTGTCCTTTAACTTTATAAAAGTTCAATTGAGTCCTTAAATTTTGGTTGTTAGGTTCAGTTTTATCCTTAATCCGACTTGGTTATCTTCATGGCGCACCATCTCAGCTTTAAGTGAAACTCCAAAATTTCATCGATTTTCTCTCAAACTTTCTCTTTTTTTTAAAAAAAAAAATCTATTTCACAACAACCATGTTGCTTTTATATATATATATATATATAGAGAGAGAGAGAGAGAGAGAAAGAGAGAGAGAGAGACACACACACACACAACTTGAACACTCTTGTAGATTTTTTTTTAAAAAAATCAACTAAAATGAGATATTAGAATTTATGCTCAAATAAGTGCTCATGTCGAAAAAAGTGAGCACATCAATGTATCATGATGAAGCTACAAACACAACCATAATATATTTCGTTAAAAAAGTTGAACCATCATATACTATGTCATATTGGATGCCATTTTGTTGCATTAATTGTAAGAAACATAATGGTTCAAACAAATTTGAAAAACAAAACTACAGTTTGAAAGAATTCTTTTCTTTTTGGAATATGAATTCCAACTAAAGGCTGAAATGGCATTGCCACGTGGCAGCAACGCCAGGTTATGGACCAAATTGAATCTGCCAACACGGTTTAGGGATGTTAGATAATCTTGTTGCTTAGTAGGTGAGATGACATGCATGGTGGAGTTTGTTGCTCCAGGCTGCATGGGTCAGTTCGTAGTTGCATGTTGCATGCCGCATGAGTACACGGGAGCAGGTGCAGAACGTGATCTGTTCACGTCGAGTTAGCCGGTGTTTAGCTCAGGTTGTTTGGACGTCTGAGTGGGGCTTGGCTAGCGGTCAACACGGGACGGCAGATTCTAACCGATGAGTTCGTGGCTCACGATGGAAGGCAGTGTTGGTGATATGTGCGCAAGAGACAATCATAACAATTCGGGTTAAGGCCTATTGAATATTTGATGCATAAATAATTAGGGTACTAATGGGTCTGCGACCTAAAAGCCTATTAGTACGCCTATAAATATGAGGTGTGAGGTTAGGGGCTAAACAACCCACTATGTGACAGCCCTAGCCGCCACCCCTCGAAGGTCTCACGCCGAGATCCTTGCCCCGCGCGCAGTGCTAGCACACCGACGCACGACGTTTCTCTCCATACGTGTGGACTCTGTGGAGGCGCTACTGCTACTGCTACGTTGATCGACTATGACGAACATGTTCGTCTACTGCTGCTGAGAAGAGGGCGAGGAGAAGACGAACGGGATCGTCTACTTCCTCTACACCGACGCGCGTCTACGTTCTGTTGCGTTGCGCGTCTTGTGGTAACGATTCATGACCTCTATACTCGTATGTTTCTTGAGTGATGCGGTAAAGTTGCTAGAGTAGCGTACTATCAATTTCCCAACAATGGTATCAGAGCCGACTTGCGTAGTTTTTGATCTGGATCTTATTAGTAGATGGGATCTACTGCATACATATTCATACGATGAATTTTATCGCACGGTTTTTGGGGTTTGAAATTGGTTAGAGTAGATTGTGATCGTATATGACTAAAGGGTCAGTTCGTGCTCCTTCTCTGCTGTGTGCGCAACCTGTCCCTACCGGCTGGAATCACCATCGGGACTAATTGCGTACATAGCTAACAGATTGAGCCAACAGACCACGGTCATAAGTCACGATCTACTCATGAATAACCGATCACATTGAAAATTGAGGCATTCTGAATGGCTCGGATTTGGGTTGATTTGATCAATCCGATGAGATTTTCATAGTGATTTCATAGATGCGATCTATGTAATTCCGTTCGATGTTTTGCTGTCTGCTATAGCGATTACATAATATAGTTTCGCGCTAGAAATCGTTCTACACTTAACTCGTTTTTGCAGAGAATGATGTGAATGGTATGGCCTTAATGTGATGTGATGATCTGTGTGTAAATTTGTGCAGCCTGCGTGTTGCAAATTTAACACAACCGGGTTGAGGTTGCCACATAATTGTATAACGACCTGCGTATCGACCTGTGATGCTTGATCTCTCATGTAACTTATTTGGTAGCTATTAGTTGTATTAGCTTCTTTTATTATCATGGAGATGTCTTCAAGCATGGTGGAGATGGAGATCACCACAAGAAGGGAGGCATGGCAGCTCAGATCGGATGGAACCATGGCGATGGAGACCATTATGATTCTAAAGGCCATACTATTCACAATGTGATATGATCATATGCCTGTGATTCTTATTACTATTCTTTTCATGCTTTTCATATGGTGGATGTTTTGTCATGATAGAATAGCTTCCCTCACAAAAATTGAGCATTTGATGCCATTTACCAATAGCTGCACGTATGATATTTTGATCGTTGTGTGGTAGGTTTGCCAAAGCAAAATACCATCATCTATCATAATTCATAGGGTGAATGTTGGACATTCCCATGCATAGTGTTGGTTTACTCAACAAAGCTATCAAAACGGTTTTGGACTTTATGGCATAGAGTTGGGAGACGGAGCATTGGATGTCACCCAACAAACAAGAGTCATATAGGGATATGATTAACAATGATTGTTTACCTATGTCACTAATTTCCTAACAGTGAAGCCAAAGCTCACTAGGAATTAGTGAATATGGATCTTGAACCACTATATATCGTTAGAGGTAAGATGATGATCATATAGTGGTGATATCTTTTATTAAACTGTTAATAGAAGATTGGTACATAACATAGTGCTAAACCTTGCATATTTATTTTCTATTGTAGATAATGTCTGCTAGTAACAATTCCAGTTTCAATTTGTGATATGTGCTTGAAAAAGAAAAACTAAATGGAGCTAACTTTATCGATTGATACCGCAACTTGAGAATCGTTCTTAGGCAAGAGAAAACCGAGTACGTTCTTCTGCAGCCTTACTCTGATGACCTCCCAGCTGATGCAACTAATGCAGCACGTAGAGCTTATACGAAGCACTGCGATGATGCGCTTAATGTAAGCTGCCTCATGCTCGCCACTATGTCTCCTGATCTGCAAAAACAATATGAGCATACAAATGCTTATTCTATGATTGAGGGACTATGTGGAATGTTTGAGAATCAAGCTAGGGCTGAGAGATACAACATCTCAAAGTCCTTGTTCTCATGCAAGCTGGCGGAGGGTAGCCCGGTCAGCCCTCATGTAATCAAGATGATGGGTTACATTAAAACTTTGGGAAAACTTGGTTCTGAACTCAAGGATGATCTGGCTATTGACGTTGTTCTCCAGTCGCTCCCACTAAGCTACGAGCCATTCATGTTGAATTTTCAAATGAATGGCATGGAGAAAACTTTGGCTGAATTGCATAGGATGCTTAAAACAGACGAAGAAAGCATTAAGAAAAATGCCACTCATGTGATGATGGTGCAAAAGGAGAATAAAAAGAGGAAGCGTGTGACGCATCCTAAAGGTAATGGCAAGGGAAAGGTTCCCGATGAGCCTTCAAGCTCAAAGTCTAAACCAAAGGGAAAATCTGGCCCTTCTCCTGATGATGAATGCTTTCACTTTCATGGTAAGGAGCACTGGTCTAGGAACTGCAAGAAGTACTTGGAAGATAAGAAGAAGAAGGGAAGTGAGACTTCCACTTTAGGTATAAATGTTATAGAAATTAACATTGCATTATCTTCTAGTGAATCATGGGTATTTGATACCGGATAGACGATTCACACTTGCAAATCGTTGGAGGGTCTAAGTGAGACTAGAAGATTTGCAAAAAGCGAGTTGGATGTTCGTGTCGGCAATGGAGCAAAGGTTGCGGCCATCGGTCATAGCTGTCGGAACTTACCACTTGTCATCACCCTCAGGATTAGTTTTGGAATTGAATAATTGTTATTGCATTCCTATTTTGAGCAAGAACATTATCTCTTCTTCGTGTTTAGAAGAAGTTGATGGTTATGAGATTGTAATAAAGAACAAATGATGTTCTATTTATTACAATAATATTTTCTATGCTCAATGTCCATTGGTGAATGGATTATATGTTCTTGATCTTGAGGATAAAACTGTCTGTAACATTAATACAAAAAGGGCTCGACGAAATGATCTAAATCCCACTTTTATTTGGCATTGTCGCTTAGGTCATATAAATGAGAACCACATTGAAAAAATCCATAAAGATGGTTTACTAAGCTCATTTGATTTTGAATCACTTGACACATGCGAATCTTGTTTGCTTGGGAAGATGACCAAAGCACCCTTCACTGGTCAAAGTGAGAGGGCGACTGACTTGTTAGGACTTATACATACAGATGTATGTGGACCAATGAGTTCAATTGCCAGAGGTGGTTTTCAGTACTTCATCACATTTACCGATGACTTTAGTAGATATGGTTATGTCTACCTAATGAGGAACAAGTCTGAATCCTTTGAAAAGTTCAAAGAATTTCATAATGAAGTACACAATCAATTGGGCAAGACAATTAAACTTCTACGATCTGATCGTGGGGTTGAATATTTGAGCCATGAATTTTATGATCATTTAAAACAATGTGGAATTGTTCCACAGTTGACTCCACCTGGAACGCCTCAATGGAATGGGGTGTCCGAGCGGAGGAACCGAACCTTGTTGGACATGGTTAGGTCGATGATGAGCCAAGCAGATCTTCCACTATCCTTTTGGGGTTATGCTCTTGAAATTGCTGCGTTTACACTAAATAGAGTCCCAACTAAGTCTGTTGAGAAGACACCATATGAGACGTGGACAGGGAAACGTCCCGGATTGTCTTTCCTCAAAGTTTGGGGATGTGATGTGTATGTCAAACATTTGACGTCAAACAAACTCATTCCAAAATCAGAAAAATGCTTCTTTGTGGGATATCCTAGGGAAACCAAAGGATATTATTTTTATAATAAAACTAAGGGTAAAGTGTTTACCGCTCGCAATGGTGTCTTCTTGGAGAAAGAGTTTCTCTCAAAAGAGTTAGTGGGAGCAAGGTGCATCTTGAAAAAAATTCAAGAAATACCTAAAAATGTTTCAGCATCCACTGATCCTATACAGGATGTACAAGATATTGTGCAACCAGTTGATGAAACACCAGCCCCACGAAGGTCTACGAGGGTACGTCGTGCGACTGAGAAGTTAACGCTTCTAACCATAGAGCAGCATGTTATGGTATTGTTGGACAATAATGAGCCCACGACTTATACCGAAGCAATGATAGGACCCGAGTCTGAGAAGTGGCTTCGAGCCATGAAATCCAAAATTGAATCCATGCATGAAAATCAAATTTGGAACTTGGTTGATCCAATCGAAGGTGTGAAACCTATCGAATGTAAATGGATTTTCAAGAAAAAGACTGATATGGATGGAAATGTTCACATCTATAAAGCGCGATTGGTGGCAAAAGGTTTCAAACAAATTCAAGGTGTTGATTATGATGAAACTTTCTCACACGTTGCAATGCTTAAGTCTGTTCGGATTCTTCTAGCAATTGCTGCATATTTTGATTATGAAATATGGCAGATGGATGTCAAAATAGCCTTTCTTAATGGAAGTCTGACTGAGATGTGTACATGACTCAACTTGAGGGTTTTGTCGATCCTAAAAATGCTAATAAAATATGCAAGCTTCAAAAGTCCATTTATTTCAACTTCAGAGTTGGAATATGCGTTTTGATGAAGTAATCAAAGGATTTGGTTTCATCAAGAACGTAGAAGGACCTTGTATTTACAAGAAGTTTAGTGGGAGCACACATGTATTTCTGGTCCTATATGTAGATCACATATTATTGATCGGAAATGACATTCCAATGCTTGATGATGTTAAATCCTCATTAAGAAAAAGTTTCTCAATGAAGGATTTAGGAGAGGCAGCGTATATTTTGGGCATAAAGATCTATAGAGATAGATCTAAAAGGCTAATTGGATTAAGCCAAGATACATATATTGACAAGATATTGAATCGGTTCAATATGCAAGATTCCTAGAAAGGTTTCTTGCTAATGTCACATGGCATTACTCTAAGCAAGAGTCAGTGTCCTTCGACACCTGATGAGCAAAAGAGGATGAGAGCGATTCCTTATGCTTTGGCTATTGGATCCATCATGTATGTCATGCTATGTACACGCCCAGATGTATCTTATGCTCTAAGTATCACGAGCAGGTATCAATTAGATTATGGTGAGGCTCATTGGACCATTGTCAAAAACATCCTTTACTACTTGAGAAGAACTAAGGATGCATTCTTAATGTTTGGGGGTGAAGAAGAGCTCGTTGTAAAAGATTACACCGATGCCAGCTTCCAAACTGATAAGGATGATTCTAGATCGCAATCCGGATTTGTGTTCTGCCTCTATGGAGGGGCAGTGACCTAGAAAAGTTCCAAGCAAGACACAGTAGCAGATTCAACCACAGAGGCAGAGTATATTGCAGCTTCTGAAGCTGCAAAGGATGCTGTTTGGATCAAAAAATTTGTTTCTGAGTTGGGTGTTGTTCCTAGCGCGTCCAGTCCTGTGGATCTCTACTGTAACAATAGTGGAGCCATCGCACAGGCAAAGGATCCTAGATCACACAAATGATCCAAACACATACTACAACGCTATCACCTCATTCGAGAGATCATCGACCGGGGTGATGTGAAGATATGCAAGGTGCACACGGATTTGAATGTTACAGATCCGTTGACAAAGCCTCTTCCACAATCAAAGCATGAGGTTGTTGACGGCTCCTAAGGTATACTAACAAATCATCCCTGACAAAGGTGCCAGAAATGCTTGTTGGTATTACTTACGCACCATTAACTAAACATATCCAACTGATGTGTCAGAAATGCTTGTTAATGGTTCTATTGGATCACAGAGTGAATTCCGCAAGCGCACGGAGGTATCATTGTAGCATTTCCCCTTAAGAGTATTCCCAAGGGTGTCATTTATTTGATCCCAAAGGAAGGCGGGGTAGAGATATAACAATCATCAAGTGGAAAGGGTAGAAAGATCTAGGTAAGAATCTAGTAAGGATGGATAAATAATAGTGGAGGTAGTGTGACACACACAAAAGCTTTCAAGTCTAAGGGGGGTAAGAGGATCCTAGAGGTTAGTTAAGGTTGAGAGTTATGGAGGTACTCCTACTATGCTCTATTGTACATATGCATAGTCTAAACTAATTATCCATAAGCTAGATTAATAGTGAATACTTATGTTATGTGGTTCAACACATCGGATACGGGCTTACCCCTAGCAATACTAGGGCGACTCCCGCCAAGAGCCTGTGGCATAGACGAACGTGGAGGATTACAAAGGACAGATAGGACTGTCACCACCTATTGCCTACCTATTCAATCCATGGGTCTACGAGACATCCAGTGCTACTTAGCTATCCTAGCACCATGCTAGCATATTAAGTAATTACCTTAAGAGCCTAGGCACAATCCATCCTAAGGCAATGAATTGAATCATCATTGAACCAATGTTGATACACAACAAAATTATCCATACTAACCTAGTTAAGTTATAATTAACTAGACTATAGTGGGGGTTTATAAGTTCTATGATAATGAGATATGTTCATGATGAAATAGTATTAGAAGCTATACCTTCTACATACATGGACTCCACAATCAAATAAGAAATGTTTTGCCCAAGTATATGTATAAGTGGAGACTAAAGGTACTATCTTTATTATGCATAAAGTCACAATTACAAGAAAGAATACATGAGCCATACCTTTCCCAATGTAGGATTGGGAAGAGAGAGACTCCTTACTCCTTTCCCAATTTGGACTTGGGACTAGAGACTCTCCTCTCTACAACCTAACTCCTCTAAGACTATGGACGATAGTGTATACAATAGAGATGAAGCTCAAGTGGTGTGTGTTAAAGTGAGGGGTAGGGGGTCCTATTTATACTAGTGTTGAGGTCGGTTCCCGCCACCAAAAGCGCGCGAATCAGTCACCATTGACTCCAGGAAGCCGATAGGAGCCAACACGTGGAGGCTGACCGAGTTTGGTGCAGAGACCAGGTCAGCCGACCCCCTGGTTCGGCCGACCTGGTCATTGCACCAATTCTGCTGTGCTTTCTCCAGGTGGCTGCCAGGTGGGTCCCATTGATGTATATGGGTGATACACCGTTGGATCTCCTCGGATATTTCTGTTTGTGGGCCATTTGATCCATGGAATGCCACATGTCATCGCTTGATTGGCTGGGATGATATTTTATAGGATTGGTCCCTCTACATTTCCTCATTTCCTGCATAAAATGCTGCATACACATATTTCTCCAAGTCCAAGTGGAATTGAGTTGGATAGAAAGGTGATGTGTGCAAGAAATGACAAACCCAACAAAAATTTTCTTTTGAAAAGAAAGAAAGAAAAATGATAGTTGAGAATATAAGATTCTCAACTTGCTAGGAAAAATCAAATATGCAATGGGAAAAAACCAAATGGGGTGGAAAAAGAAAGAAAGATAAATAAAGTGGGATAAATACCAATTTAACCTATTGGCGTAGGTCTCACCACCGTCCGATGAGATGGACATTCCTCCGTCTTCATTTCACATCTGGGCCCAGAGGGATGGGCTTGGACGGCTTGTCTTGCTTCTTCCGCCATTCCTTCTTTGGCGGCTTGGTGGACTTGGGCCTTCGGGAAGGTCCAGAAGATTCCGTCGCCTTTGGATATCGGCGTGGTCGATGAAAGCATCTAGGCCCCCCATGAAGTACGGTTTCGGTGATTAATGACAACCATTGAACTTTACTAATGATTTTGTGAATGCAAGGTCCCCATAATCATTCAATAAAATGAAATGAATATGTCATTGGAGACCCATATACATTCAACCTTTGAGATCGAATCAATGAGATAAAGACAAGAAGTGAAAGCTCTTATGTCTAAGTCACTCAACCATAAGTTGACAACATACAATGCTTGAAGATCATCAGAGAGCCTTGTGGAACAAATGTCTAAGAGGTCATCTGAGCAAGACACAAAAGATCCACTCAAAACAAATCGAAGCAAACAAAATCAGCTCACCGGATCAACCGATGTTTTCAGAAATGTACACATCGGTCGAGTTGGTTCAACTAAAGAAGAAGACCTCATACAAATGTACTCACCGGAGCATCCGATTTGAATGGCTCAGTGACATCGGTCCATCAGTACAGTTTGCAATACCATTGGACCAAGTGAAGCACTGGATCATCCGATGTGCAGACTTACACACATCGGTCGATCACTCCAGTAAGCATCAAGATTAAGCAAATTCTGGAGGAAGAGCCACCGGATCATCCGATGAGAAGACAGGGGCAACATCGGTCTAACAACGGTCATATCTGACACAATGATGTCAGCCAAAGTAATTAGACCGATGATAACTAAAGAGGAGACATCGGATCATCCGGTGTTCACAGTAAAGTTCTGTCAGCCTACTTTTCCAACGGCTATTTCGGGGAGGCTGGCTATAAATACCCCCTAACCCTGTCATTTCGTTAAGTCTTGATCACCAGAAGCTACCAACACATCCACAAGTGTTCAAGTCCAAGAGCAATCACTTCCACACCATTTCGATCATCTCTACACCAAGGTTTAGGCTAGAACTAGCTAGAGAGAGAGAGCTTGTGTGCCACCATTCTGGGTGAGTGGACTCTCTAGGTTAGTGTGAGAGCCTCAGGAGTGTGCCCTTGGTGTTGTAATCGTGAGAAGACTTCCGGAGCTTGCCAAGGCGTGTGTGGAAGCCCGGAAGGTCGAAGTTGTACAAGGCTTGAGCTCCACCTTGCCAAGGAGGCGAACGGAGAAGAATAGTGAAGACCCCTCGTCTCGGTGACTTAGGTGTGGCAAAACCCTTTGGTGGGTGCCACAACGTGGATGTAGGAAGATCTTCACGATCTTGCCGAACCACGGGATAAATCCTTGTCTCCTCGGGAGTTTGCATCCCTTCTCATTCCCTTACTTTTATGCATTTTATATTCCGCAAAGTTTCTATCTACTAGAATGCATAGATAGTCGCGTAGGGAATTGGGCTTTAGAAATTAAGTTTCATTGCTTAGAATTTTTAGAAGAAAGCCCAATTCACCTCTTGGGCATTCGGTCCTTACAATTGGTATCGGAGCAAGGTTGCTCATAGGATCATTCTAGCTTCACCGCTAGAGAGCTAAAATGGCCAAGGTTGGGGGTTCGGTTCCTATCTTCGAGGGCAAGAACTTTGCCTATTGGAAAGCACGCATGCGCGCTTACCTTGAGGCTATTGCCCCCGAAGTATGGGAAGCGACCCACGCGGGGTTTGGAGAACATAATTATGTTGGTGATCAACTAAAATGGGATGCTAAAGCTAGGAATGCAATCTATGAATGTATTAGTCAAGATGTGTTTTCTAGGATTGCTAGCAAGGAAAAGGCTTGTGAAATTTGGGCTTGCTTAATTGAGATTCATGAGGGCTCTTCTCGTGTCAAAGAACTAAAATATCATATGCTTAAAGCCAATTATGATGAATTTAAAATGCTTCCTCATGAAAATGTCAATGAGATGTTCTCTCGCTTAAATGTGCTTATTGAAGAAATAAATGCTCTTGACATTGCTTCTCTTGGCAAGGGACTCATCAACCGCAAGATCCTCATGCTCCTTCCCAAGCCAAAGTACAACATCATCAACTCTATGCTCCAAAAAGAGTCACTTGACCACATTGAAGTTTCGGAGCTCATTGGAGAAATACACGCTCATGAGATCAGTGTACTTCGGATGATGGAGCAATCATCATCAAAGACAATTGCTCTAAAGGCCTCCACCAAGAAAACAAGCCTCAAGAAGAAGAAGGTGGTTGAGCCTAGCTCAAGTGAAAAAGAACAAGCATCAAGTGAAGATGATGATGATGAGCTTGCACTAATGATGAGAAAGTTCTCACGCTTGAACTCCAAGATTACCAAGAAGGGGTACACCTTTGATACCAAGAAGAAAGCGTTTCTACCAAGGAGAGATGATCGCAAGACTTGCTACAATTGTGGTGATCAAGGCCACATCTCCTATGATTGTCCAAAACCGGACAAAAGAAGAGAGAACTACAAAGGCAAGCATCGCAAGCTTGAAGGAAGCGATGATGATGAAGAAGAAGCCAAACCAAAGCCAAGATCCTTTGGGAAGAAGAAACATGACAAGGGCAAGAAGGCAAGGCTCTTCCCAAAGAAGAGAAATGGCCCACAAAAGGTGTTCATGTGTGAGGCAAATGAATGGGTCACCGATGAAGAAACAAGTGATGAAGAGAGTGAAGAGGAAGAAGAAAGCTTGGCCGGCCTCGCCATCGCCAACAACGATGATGCACCTCTGAAAGCATCTAGGCCCCCTCATGTAATATGGTTTTGGTGATTAATGACAACCATTGAACTTTACTAATGAATTTGTGAATGCAAGGTCACCATAAAAACTAAATAAGATGAAATGATTATGTCATTGGAGACCCATAGATACTCAACTTTCGAGATCAAATAAAGACAAGACATGAAGGCTCTATGTCCAAGTCACTCAATCAAAAATTGACATCATACAATGCTTAAGAATCATAAGAGAGCCGTGTGGAACAAATGTCTAAGAGGTCATTCAAAAAAGGACACATAAGATTCACTCAAAACAACTCGAAGCAAGCAAAATCAACTCACCGGATCAACCGATGATTTCCAAAATGAACACATCGGTCGAGTTGATTCAACTGAAGAAAAAGACCTCAGAAAAATGAACTCACCGGATCATCCGATGTGAGGGCTCAACAACATCGGTGCATCAATACAGTTTGCAGTACAATTGGAGCAAGTGAAGCACCGGATCATCCGATGTGCAGAATCACACACATCGGTTGATCACTCCAGTAAGCATCAAGATCAAGCAAATTCTGGAGGAAGAGCCACCGGATCATCCGATGAGAAGACTGGGGCAACATCGGTCAAATAACGGTAATATCTGACACAATGACGTCAGCCAAAGTAATTACACCGATGATAACTAGAGGGGAGACATTGGATCATCCGGTGTGCACAGAAAAGTTCTGTCAGCCTACTTTTCCAACGGCTATTTCGGTTAGACTGGCTATAAAACCCCTCTAACCCGGTCATTTCGATAAGTCTTGATCACCTGAAGCCCACTACACATCCAAGAGCAATCAAGACCATAAAGCATACATTTCCACACTTCTAGATCATTTGTAATAGTCTAGAGAGAAGCTTGTGTGCGTTCATTCTCTGTGATTGAACTCTCTAGGCTAGTGAGAAGTTGAAGAAGATCGTTCCGGAGCTTGCCAAGGTGTGTGTGGAAGCCCGGAACATCGACGGTTGTACAAGGCTTGAGCTCCACCTTGCCGGAGATGGCGAACGGAGAAGATTAGTGAAGACTCCATTGTCTCGGTGACATTGGAAGTGGCAAAACCCTTCGGTGGGTGCCACAATGTGGATATAGGAAGATCCTTGCGATCTTGCCGAACCACGGGATAAATCTCCGTGTCCCCTAGCGTTTGCATTCCTCTCCCTCTCTTTACTTTTTGCAATCTTCACTTCAAGTTATATCTACGTTGATTGCATAGCTAGAACCGCATTGGGAATTGGGCTTAAGTAGTTTGTTTTTTAATTGTCTTAAAATTGAAAGAAAGCCCAATTCACCCCCCTCTTGGGCGTTTCGATCCTTACAATTGGTATCAGAGCAAGGTTGCTCATAGGATCATTCTAGCTTCATCGCTAGAGAGCTTAAATGGCCAATGTTGGGGGTTCGGTTCCTATCTTCGAGGGCAAAAATTTCGCCTATTGGAAAGCACGCATGCGCGCTTACCTTGAAGCTATTGCCCCCGAAGTTTGGGAAGCGACTCATGCGGGTTTTGGAGAACTTAACTATGTGGGTGATCAAGTTAAGTGGGATGCTAAGGCTAGGAATGCTATTTATGAATGCATAAGTCAAGATGTCTTCTCTAGAATTGCTAGTAAGGAAAAAGCTTGTGAAATTTGGGCTTGCTTGATAGAAATCCATGAGGGCTCATCTCGTGTAAAGGAACTTAAATATCACATGCTCAAAGCTAAATATGATGAGTTTAAGATGCTTCCTCATGAAAATGTTAATGAAATGTTTTCACGCTTAAATGTTCTTATTGAGGAAATTAATGCTCTTGACATTGCGTCACTTGGCAAGGGACTTATTAACCGCAAGATCCTCATGCTCCTTCCCAAGCCGAAGTACAACATCATCAACTCCATGCTCCAAAAGGAATCACTTGACAACATTGAAGTTTCAGAGCTCATTGGAGAAATACACGCGCATGAGATGAGTGTGCTTGGGATGATGGAGCAATCATCAAAAACAATTGCTCTAAAGGCCTCCACCAAGAAGACAAGCTTCAAGAAGAAGAAGGTGGTTGAGCCTAGCTCAAGTGAAGAAGAGCAAGCGTCAAGCGAAGATGACGATGATGAACTTGCCTTGATGATGAGAAAGTTCTCACGCTTGAACTCCAAGATCACCAAAAAGGGATACACCTTTGATCCCAAGAAGAAGGCATTTCTACCAAGAAGAGACGATCGCAAGATATGCTACAATTGCGGAGATCAAGGCCACATCTCCTATGATTGTCCAAAACCGGACAAAAGGAGAGAGAACTACAAAGGCAAGCAACGCAAGCTTGACGAAAGTGATGATAATGAAGAAGAAGCCAAGCCCAAACCAAGAACCTTTGGGAAGAAGAAGCAAGACAAGGGCAAGAAGGCAAGACTCTTCCCAAAAAGGAGAAGTGGTCCACAAAAGGTGTTGATGTGTGAGGCAAATGAATGGGTCACCGACGAAGAAACAAGTGATGAAGAGAGTGAAGGAGAAGAAGAAAGCTTGGCCGGCCTTGCCATTGCCAACCATGATGACTCACCTCTTCCTCCACCACCCATGTGCCTCATGGCTAAAGGTAACACCAAGGTATGTGACGACTCTAGTGATGATGAGCTTTCCCCCGATGATTTAACTTCTTTGATAAATGAATATCATGCTATCATTAAGAGAGAGAAGAGTAAGGTTAAAACTCTTGAAGAGATTCGTGCTAAACTTGAAAGTGCTAACCTTGATTTGCTTGACAAGTATGAAAGCATACTCAAAGAGCATGACACGCTCAAATCTCATGTCAAGCAAATTGAGGAAGAAAATGCTAAAATCAAGCTAGACAATGATGAGCTCAACATAGCACACCAAACTCTCTTGGAGGAGCACAACAAGCTAATTCATGAATACCAAACACTTAACATTGCTCATGACATGCTTGATCAAGAGTTAAAAGATGCAAAGAGACAACCTCTTAATGATAAGATATCCACTACTTCGCATGTCTCTAATGTCTTGGACAAGTCTTTGTCTTTAAAAGCTAATGCTCGGGAGAAGGACTTGTTGGAGGAAATTGAGAGTCAAGCACAAGGAAATCCTCTTCCAACAAGCGATAGTCTTCAACAAAAGAGGACTTGGATCCTTCCCGGTACCCAACAAAGGAAAGGTGCCCTCACCGGAGCTTAGAACAAGCTTCATCAAGGAAGTTGGTTCTTATTGCCAACATTGTGAGATCACCGGTCACCACACAAGGGAGTGTCCTCTTCCTAACCGACCTTCACCTAAATTGCCTACTAACTACAAATCTATTTTCAATGATCGCCATTATCTTCTTAGCAAAGTGAATGGCAAGGTGAAAGCTAGGTTCATTGGCAAAGACATGAAGAGCATGAAGGGGAAGCTCCCCAAGCAACTTTGGGTCCCAAAGACACTTGTATCTCACATACAAGGACCTAAGTTGGCTTGGGTGCCTAAAGTAAAAAATTAACTTCATGTGTGTAGGTGAACTACAAAGCCGGAGGAAAGCATTGGGTACTCGATAGCGGGTGCACTCAACACATGACCGGCAATGATGGTATGTTCACCACCATAGAAAACCCCGGTAATCATGAACAAGTTACTTTTGGTGACAATTCTAAGGGTAAGGTAATAGGATTAGGTAAAATTGCTATCTCGAATGATTTATCCATTTCTAATGTGTTGTATGTTAAGTCGCTTAGCTTTAATCTACTTTCCATTGCACAACTTTGTGATCTTGGACTAACATGCACATTTAGCAAGGACGATGTTGTTGTGAGTAGTGAGGCAAGCAAAGAGCTTATCTTCAAAGGATTTCGGCATGGACATCTCTACTTAGTAGATTTCTCCAACAAGAATGCTAGCCTAACCACTTGTCTTTTCACTAAGACAAGCTTGGGTTGGCTATGGCACCGACGCATAGCACACATTGGAATGAGCAAACTTAAGAAGTCATTCAAGCTTGGGATGGTGACCGGCGTGAAGGATGTGACGTTTGAGAAGAACAAGCTTTGTAGCGCATGTCAAGCCGGGAAGCAAGTTGCTTCACACCATCCAATGAAGACAATGGTGTCAACCTCCAAGCCACTTGAACTACTCCACATGGACCTCTTCGGACCGTCCACATACCAAAGTCTTGGCGGTAACCTCTATTGTCTTGTTATAGTTGTTGACTACTCTCGCTATGCTTGGACTCTATTTTTAGGTGACAAGAGTGAAACTCCGGAAGTGTTCAAGACCTTCGCCAACCGTGCTCAAAGGGAATTCCAACTTCCCATTATCAAGGTCCGGAGTGACAACGGCACCGAATTCAAGAACTACAACATTGGGGAGTGGTGTGAACGTGAAGGTGTGAAGCATGAATTCTCCGCCACGTACACTCCTCAACAAAACGGTGTTGTTGAGAGGAAGAACAAAACCCTCATCACTCTTGCAAGAGCAATGCTTGATGACTACGGCACGTCGGAGAAGTTTTGGGCCGAAGCAATCAACACGGCGTGCCATGCCGCAAATAGGGTCTATCTTCACCGACTACTCCAAAAGACCCCATATGAGCTCCTCATTGGGAGAAAGCCCAACATCTCCTACTTTAGAGTCTTTGGGTGCAAATGCTATATCTACCGCAAGAAAAGGCTCGATAAGTTTGAAAGAAGATGTGATGTTGGTATTTTTCTTGGTTATGCATCAAACTCAAAAGCATATCGAGTATTCAACCAAACCTCCGGTCTAGTTGAAGAAAGTTGTGATGTTGAGTTTGATGAGACTAATGGCTCCCAAGAGGAGAGTTTTGGTCATGATGAAATAGATGATGAGCCTCTACGAGAAGCCATGAAAAACATGACCATTGGAGACATCAATCCGGAAGTTGAAGAGGGCCATGATCAAGGGGGAGCTTCAAGTTCCAACAACAACACCTCCATGGCGCCTCAAGTAGACGAAGAGGAGAAAGATGATCCATTGCCAACTCAAGACTCACAAGCAACACAACATCAAGATGAAGAAGAAGTCCATGATCAAGTCCAACCACAAGAGGAACAACACGCTTCACCACCGCCAAGTGCTTCACAACCACTTATGAGGCATTGACGCATCTCCAAGGCGCATCCAATGGACCAAATCATTGGAAGTCCTTCAAGGGGCGTAAGTACTCGTTCCCGCCATATTGCTTCATTTTGTGAGCACTACTCGTTTGTTTCGTGTGTAGAACCCACTCACATCGAGGAAGCGCTCCAAGACCCAAATTGGGTAATGGCTATGCAAGAAGAACTCAACAACTTCATCCGCAATGAAGTTTGGGTGTTGGAGGAGCGACCCAAGGACAAGAACGTCATCGGAACAAAGTGGGTGTACCGCAACAAACAAGACGAGAATGGCGTTGTGGTCCGCAAAAAGGCAAGACTTGTGGCCAAAGGGTTCTCCCAAGTTGAAGGACTAGATTTTGGCGAAACATTTGCTCCGGTCGCCCGGTTAGAGGCAATTCGTATTCTCCTCGCTTTTGCTTCACATCATAATATTACCCTTTATCAAATGGATGTGAAAAGTGCCTTTCTTAATGGCTACATTAACGAGCTTGTTTATGTTGAACAACCTCCCGGGTTTGAAGATCCGAGGAATCCTAACCATGTGTATAGGTTGCACAAGGCGCTCTACGGGCTCAAGCAAGCACCTAGGGCGTGGTATGAACGACTACGGGACTTCCTCATCATGCAAGGATTTAAGATCGGGAGGGTGGACACCACACTCTTCACCAAAGACATCAACGGAGATTTGTTCATTTGTCAAATTTATGTTGATGATATCATTTTTGGTTCAACTAACGAAGCCTTTAGCCATGAGTTTGGCAAAATGATGTCTAGGGAATTCGAGATGTCAATGATTGGAGAGCTCAACTTCTTCCTTGGATTCCAAATCAAGCAACTTCAAGAGGGAACTTTTGTCTACCAAGGGAAATACACCAAGGACCTCTTGAAGAAATTTGAGATGGGAGATTGTAGCTCAAGAAGCACACCAATGGCAACAAATTGCCATCTCGACGCGGATAAGGACGGTAAACCTATTGACCAATCTCACTACCGCTCTATGATTGGTTCATTGCTTTATTTTACCGCATCTAGGCCCGATATAATGTTTAGTGTATGCTTATGTGCTCGCTTTCAAGCGGCTCCTAAAGAATCGCATAAGAAGGCGGTCTTTAGGATACTTAGGTATCTTAAGCATACCCCTAGTATGGGCTTGTGGTACCCTAAAGGTACAACCTTCCAACTCTTGGGATACTCGGATTCGGACTTTGCCGGATGCCGCGTAGATCGCAAGAGTACCTCCGGTGGGTGCCACTTGCTTGGGCGTTCCCTAGTGTCTTGGTCTAGCAAAAAGCAAAATTCCGTGGCTTTGTCCACCGCGGAAGCGGAGTATATAGCGGCCGGTGCATGTTGTGCCCAAATTCTATATATGAAGCAAACCCTTTTGGACTTTGGAATTAAAATTGGTTGTGTGCCTCTCCTTTGTGACAATGAAAGTGCGGTTAAGATAGCTAGAAACCCCGTTCAACACTCCCGCACTAAGCACATTGATATTCGCCATCACTTCTTGCGTGATCATGAGGCTAAAGGAGACACCTCTTTGCAAGGTGTTAGATCCGAAGAACAATTAGCGGATATCTTCACTAAACCACTTGATGAGAAAACCTTTTCTAGGCTTAGAAATGAATTAAATGTGCTAGATGCATCTAACGTCATGTAAGTTGCCATGTTCATGTAAGGATGCATATCATATAAGTCTTGTCTAACTCCCAAAGGATAGGGGTAAGCTAGAAATAGTTTTCCCTGAAGAAGCCTTTGGAAGGTTTAAATTCGGCAAGATAGATTTATTTTATGCCTTGCATGATCTCTGCCATATAGACTTGCACTCATTCTATTTCTTGCACTAATTTGTTTGGCATTGCATACGGTAGATTGTCACAAAGGGGAACCCACCTCATGAGAAGGAGACTTGTTTGAAATGCAATATCTCAACTCATATAAGGTGGAAAGAACAAAATGATAGGTGCGTTAATGCCTAGAGGAACATGCTTCATTGAGATAGTAGTCTTCATACTCTACCTCACAAAGCATGGGCCTTACATTTTATTTGGATATTTTTCCCTCTATTTTTTCGGTGTTCCATTTGCTTTAAGGACTAGCCAAGCTATTGGCATATTAGCTCTTTGAGGGGTAAGGGGTTGCCCAAAAGGTCCTAAGACATGTGTTTCCCTTTGTTTGATTGTTTGGTCAAAGGACATATATGGGATGTTGGGGTTTAGTCTTCATCGGATTATCCGATGCCTAAGTTCTTCCCCCATCGGATCAATAGGTGTTCAATCTTCAAGTGCCAATTCAGTCAGAATCTCAGAATGATCCGATGAGTTCAATCAGAAAAACATCGGTCCATCCGATGTTCTCAAATCTGCAACATTGATGAATTCCTCCGATGCCTCTTTTATCTAACGTCGGTCCATCCGATGTCCTCAGTGACTCCTTGAATATCCTTACTGTGCTATTCATCCGATGATCAAAACCCTAGACGTCGGTCCATCCGGTGTCAATTACACTTTTCTGGAAAACCTTACTGTGGCATTCGACCGATGCTTCTCATGTCCATCATCGGTCCATCCGGTGTGTAAATAACAGCTAGGGTTTGGGTCCCACTATTTAATCCCAGCCGTACCGCCCCTTTTCCCCTCTCTCCCGATCCCGACCTCGCGCCGTCGCCGCCTTCATACGCTCCACCACTCACCTGCGCCGCCGCCCACTGTAGCACCGCAGCCGGACGCCGCCGCCGCCGCCGTCCACCGGCCGCCGCCGCCGTCCCCCTGCTCGCAGCGCCGCCGCCGCCGGCGACCTCCGCGCCACCGCTGCCTGGGCCCGCGCGCCGCGCCTCCTCCCTCGGCGCCGCCGCCGCCCGTGCCCGCACACCGCCGCCTCTCCTCGCCGCTCGCCGCTCCACGCGCCGTCTCCACCACCATTGACCTCGCCGCCGCCTCTCCTCGCCGCCGCCGTTTCCACCGTCTCTCACTTCGCACCCGGTCCCCGTTTGCTCTCCGTCGCTAAGGTTTGCTTCGTGCCGTGCGACGTCCATCGTTGTTTTCGTCGTCCTTTTTTCTTCGTCGCTAACCCTAGCTCTCCGTTGCATCTAGATGGGTCGCGACCGCAAAGGAAAGGGAAAGGCGATCGCGGAGCCCGCCGCGAAGAAGCGCAAACTGTCGAAGGATGAGAAGAAGGCCCTAATGGCCGCTCGCGCCGCCGAGGAGCGTGAGCGTGGCCGAGGGGGTTCCCTGAGGATCCACGAGGCCCGTCCAAGGCAGCCTCCCGTGATCGACGACTCCGACGCCGAAGAGGAGCCGGTTGAGCCTCTCGTCCGTCGGCACTCAGCCCGGACGCGTGGGGGTCACACCGAGGCTGCTCCTCGTCCGAGACCGACGGCTGCCGACCATCGTGAGGACAGGGAGGCCGAGAGGGCCATCTACGAGATGGACACGGCCGTCCGTGTCGGTGAGGGAGTCCGTCTCACGGACTACCGGAAGATGAAGGCCAAGCAGCTACGCAAGCTTCGATGGAATGTGCTACTTGAGGAGTGGTACCCTCAGCCCCGAGAGGCTCTTGTGGATAGTCGCTTCTGGACTGTCACCCAGGCGTCTCTCTACGAGACCTACAGACGTCGGGGGCACAAGCTTTTTCAGCACAACTACTTGGACTGGGGGCAGCTTGCAGTGGCAGCGGAGACTGAAGTCCGTTCTTACTTTGAGAGATACAGAGGTTTGGTGCCGCTGCTTGCTTATGAGAGAAGTGCTTATGTGGAAGATTGGGTCCGTGTCTTCTATGCGACCCTGTACATCTCTGAGGGCAGGAGGTCAATCGACTTCATGTTTTTGGGACGGCGCTACCACCTCTCGAGGCAGACTTTGGGGCAGCTTCTTGGGTTGGACCTGCACGACACCTGCGTGCACGAGAAGGTCTATGGGCAGGCAGATCCACTGAGGAGGCCACTTACTGGAGGGGTAGCACCTCAGCTTGATGAGATCCGGTCCCTGTTTGGCCCCACGTTCTCTCCGGACCAGCCGAGAGTACCAGCTCTTCTGACCCCAGCTGCGCGCATTGTGCACCTCGCCTTGCGCCGCACGCTCCTGCCGAGGTCAGGGTACTTGGAGGGGTTCACTAGTCTGCAGCAGACCCTCCTGTTCTACATAATGAACGGGATGGATTTCGATATTGTGGACATCCTCCTATGCGAGATGGAAGACGTGATCACAGACGGAGTTGGCATGATGAGGCAGATGGTTTACGGGCACTGGATCAGTTACATATGCTCTATGATGGTGCCTGAGGGAGATGCAGCACAGGCCAGGCTTGCTGACGAGAGTGTGACTCGCTTTGGTCACTATCGTGCCTCTGCTCCTGGAGACCGTCGCCTTGGTCGTCCAGTTGAGCGCCAGGTCCGGGCCCGTCTGTCAGACGAAGACTGGTCCGACCTAGAGCGGGAGGAGGAGAGGCTTGCTGAGGCTGAGGCTCAGGGGGAGGACCTGCAGCATATCTGGTCTGAGAGCGACACCGACGACAGTGTCGAGGAGTACTTCCCTCCTCCCCCCTCTCCCCGGCAGCACGACGCGGAGGCTGGAGGTTCTACAGTGCCACCTCCCACTCCACCTCCCGTCACTGAGGCGCAGGTGACGCAGCCGTCTGAGCTGACCTCACTCCTCCAGCAGATGGTCGAGCAGCAGCGGCTGGACAGGCTGGCCGCCGAGCAGGCTCGCGCGGAGCAGGCTGCGCGTCTTCTTGAGCTCCAGCAGTAGCAGCAGGAGATGCAGCGTCAGATCGCCCGTGAGAGGCATGAAGACACTGATCGGCTGACGGGGTCATCGACCAGATGCACCAGCGCACTCTGGACCAGCAGCAGCAGACGCAGCAGGCGATTATGGGGATCCTGGGGTTGATCACCAACCTCTACACCCAGACCGGGATCGCCCTTCCATCGCAGCTGCCTGGAGTAGCTCCTCCGCCTCCTGTCTTGGCTCCAGCTGCTGCACCAGTGGCTCCAGTTCCCTCCACTCCGATCCCTTCGTTCAGCATGTCCCCGCTGTTGGCTCCAGGTGCTCCTCTTCACTCCCCACTGCCGGCCACTTCACTGTTCCTTCAGACGCCGGCCTCCGTCACCAGTGTCCCTGCTCCAGCACCTCCTCCTCAGCAGGCACCGACGGTGGCACCTTCGGCTCCGGCAGCACCCTCCTCCGCTACTCCGGCCAGTAGCCCCGACGACAGCGGCGGTGACCAGTTCGTCATCGCGCCCAGCTCTCAGGGTCTGTAGGTGCTCGGATCCCTTTTTGGTGTCTTGATGCCAAAGGGGGAGAAGAGTTAGAGAGTCAGGGGGAGTCCTAGTGTTAGGGGGAGTGAGTCGAGTGTCTTATCTTATTTGTATTTGCGTATTTGCTTCATTTGGTGTGTAATGAACCTATTTCTATCTTTCCTAAGTTGTTAATCATTTGAACTCATTTGATGTTTATCTATGATTATGATCTCTTTGAATTCACTTGTGTCATTTATTGATGTTTAAAGCTTCAAGTATATTATCCGTATTCATTGCATATTTACTTATGGTTCATTCTCTCAAATTCATTACTATCACGCTTTGATTATTGTGTTGTCATCAATCACCAAAAAGGGGGAGATTGAAAGCATCTAGGCCCCCTCATGTAATATGGTTTTGGTGATTAATGACAACCATTGAACTTTACTAATGAATTTGTGAATGCAAGGTCACCATAAAAACTAAATAAGATGAAATGATTATGTCATTGGAGACCCATAGATACTCAACTTTAGAGATCAAATAAAGACAAGACATGAAAGCTCTATGTCCAAGTCACTCAATCAAAAATTGACATCATACAATGCTTAAGAATCATAAGAGAGCCGTGTGGAACAAATGTCTAAGAGGTCATTCAAAAAAGGACACAGAAGATTCACTCAAAACAACTCGAAGCAAGCAAAATCAACTCACCGGATCAACCGATGATTTCCAAAATGAACACATCGGTCGAGTTGATTCAACTGAAGAAAAAGACCTCAGAAAAATGAACTCACCGGATCATCCGATGTGAGGGCTCAACAACATCGGTGCATCAATACAGTTTGCAGTACAATTGGAGCAAGTGAAGCACCAGATCATCCGATGTGCAGAATCACACACATCGGTTGATCACTCCAGTAAGCATCAAGATCAAGCAAATTCTGGAGGAAGAGCCACCGGATCATCCGATGAGAAGACTGGGGCAACATCGGTCAAATAACGGTAATATCTGACACAATGACGTCAGCCAAAGTAATTACACCGATGATAACTAGAGGGGAGACATCGGATCATCCGGTGTGCACAGAAAAGTTCTGTCAGCCTACTTTTCCAACGGCTATTTCGGTTAGGCTGGCTATAAAACCCCTCTAACCCGGTCATTTCGATAAGTCTTGATCACCTGAAGCCCACTACACATCCAAGAGCAATCAAGACCATAGAGCATACATTTCCACACTTCTAGATCATTTGTAATAGTCTAGAGAGAAGCTTGTGTGCGTTCATTCTCCGTGATTGAACTCTCTAGGCTAGTGAGAAGTTGAAGAAGATCGTTCCGGAGCTTACCAAGGTGTGTGTGGAAGCCTGGAACATCGACGGTTGTACAAGGCTTGAGCTCCACCTTGCCGGAGATGGCGAACGGAGAAGATTAGTGAAGACTCCATTGTCTCGGTGACATTGGAAGTGGCAAAACCCTTCGGTGGGTGCCACAACGTGGATGTAGGAAGATCCTTGCGATCTTGCCGAACCACGGGATAAATCTCCGTGTCCCCTAGCGTTTGCATTCCTCTCCCTCTCTTTACTTTTTGCAATCTTCACTTCAAGTTATATCTACGTTGATTGCATAGCTAGAACCGCATTGGGAATTGGGCTTAAGTAGTTTGTTTTTTAATTGTCTTAAAATTGAAAGAAAGCCCAATTCACCCCCCCTCTTAGGCGTTTCGATCCTTACAACCTCTTCATCCACCGCCCCTGTGCCTCATGGCGAAAGGTAACATCAAGGTATTTGATGATTCTAGCGATGATGAGCTTTCCCCCGATGATTTAACTTCTTTGATAAATGAATATCATGCTATCATTAAGAGGGAAAAGAGTAAGGTTAAAGTGCTTGAAGAAACTCGTGCTAAACTTGAGAGTGCTAACCTTGATTTGCTTGACAAGTATGAAAGCATACTTAAAGAGCATGACACGCTCAAATCCCATGTCAAGCAAATTGAGGAAGAAAAGGCTAAAATCAAGATAGATAATCATGAACTTGACTTAGCACACCAAACACTCTTGGAAGAGCACAACAAGTTAATACAAGAACATCAAACACTTAACCTTGCTCATGACATGCTTGATCAAGAGTTGAAAAATATGAAGAAGCAAACTCTTAATGATAAGATATCCATTACTTCTCATGCCACTAATGCTTTGCACAAGTCTTTGTCTTTGAAAGCTAATGCTAGGGAGAAGGACTTGTTGGAATAAATTGAGAGTCTCCGCACTAGTGTGGCTAGACTTTCAAAAGGAGAAGTCAAGCACAAGGAAATCCTCTTTCAACAAGCAAAGGCCTTCAACAAGAGAGGACTTGGATCCTTCCCGGTGCCTAACAAAGGAAAGGTGCCCTCACCGGAGCTAAGAACAAGCTTCATCAAGGAAGTTGGTTCTTATTGCCAACATTGTGAGGTCACCGGTCACCACACAAGGGAGTGTCCTCTTCCTAACCGACCTTCTCCTAAATTGCCTACTAACTATAAATCTACTTTCAATGATCATTATTATCTCTTGAGTAAAGTACATGGCAAGGTGAAGGCAAGGTTCATTGGCAAAGACATGAAGGGCATGAAGGGGAAGCTCCCCAAGCAACTTTGGGTCCCAAAAACACTTGTATCACACATACAAGGACCTAAGTTGGCTTGGGTTCCTAAAGCCAAAAATTGAATTCATGTGTGTAGGTGAACTACAAAGCCGGAGGAAAGCATTGGGTACTCGATAGCGGGTGCACTCAACATATGACCGGCAATGATGGTATGTTCACCACCATAGAAAACCCCGACAATCATGAACAAGTCACCTTTGGTGATAACTCTAAGGGAAAGGTAGTTGGGTTAGGTAAAATTGTTATTTCAAATGACTTGTCCATTTCTAATGTTTTGTATGTTAAGTCACTTAGTTTGAATTTACTTTCTATTGCACAACTATGTGATCTTGGACTAACGTGCACATTTAGCAAAAATGATGTTGTTGTGAGTGGTGAAACAAGCCAAGACATAGTCTTCAAAGGATTCCGGCATGGACATCTCTACCTAGTGGACTTCGCCAACAAGAATGCTAGCTTGACCACTTGTCTTTTCACTAAGACAAGCTTTGGATGGCTATGACACCGATGCATAGCGCACATTGGAATGAGCAAACTCAAGAAGTCATTCAAGCTTGGGATGGTGATCGGCGTGAAGGATGTCACATTTAAGAAGAACAAGCTTTGTAGCGCTTGTCAAGCCGGGAAGCAAGTTGCTTCACACCACCCAATGAAGACAATGGTGTCAACCTCCAAGCCACTTGAACTACTCCACATGGACCTCTTCGGACCGTCCACATATCAAAGCCTTGGCGGTAACCTCTATTGTCTCGTTATTGTTGATGACTATTCTCGCTATGCTTGGACTCTATTTCTAGGTGACAAGAGTGAAACTCCGGAAGTGTTCAAGACCTTCGCCAACCGCGCTCAAAGGGAATTTCAACTTCCCATCATCAAGGTACGGAGTGACAACGACACCGAATTCAAGAACTACAACATTGGGGAGTGGTGTGACCGTGAAGGAGTAAAACATGAGTTTTCGGCCACATACACCCCTCAACAAAACGGTGTCGTTGAAAGGAAGAACAAGACACTCATCACTCTCGCAAGAGCAATGCTTGATGACTACGGCACGTCGGAGAAGTTTTGAGCCGAAGCAATCAACACGGCGTGCCATGCCGCAAATAGGGTCTACCTACATCGCCTACTTCAAAAGACCCCGTACAAGCTTCTCATTGGGAGAAAGCCCAACATCTCCTACTTTCGAGTCTTTGGATGCAAGTGCTACATCTACCGCAAGAAAAGGCTTGGTAAGTTTGAAAGAAGATGTGATGTTGGTATATTTCTTGGTTATGCATCAAACTCAAAAGCATATCGAGTATTCCACCAGACCTCCGGTTTAGTTGAAGAAAGTTGTGATGTTGAGTTTGATGAATCTAATGGCTCCCAAGAGGAGAGTTTTGGTCATGATGAAATAGATGATGAGCCTCTACGAGAAGCCATGAAGAACATGACCATTGGAGACATCAAGCCCGAAGTTGAGGAGAGCCATGATCAAGGGGGAGCTTCAAGTTCCAACAACAACACCTCCATGGCACCTCAAGTTGACGAAGAAGAGAAGGATGATCCATTGCCGACTCAAGACTCACAAGCACAACAACATCAAGAGGAAGAAGAAGTCCATGATCAAGTCCAACCACAAGAGGAGCAACACGCATCACCTTCGCCAAGTGCTTCACAACCACTTATGAGGCATGGACGCATCTCCAAGGCGCATCCAATGGACCAAATCATTGGAAGTCCGTCAAGGGGTGTAAGTACACATTCTCGCCACTTTGCTTCGTTCTTTGAGCACTACTCGTTTGTTTCGTGTGTAGACCCCACTCACATTGAGGAAGCACTCCAACACCCAAATTGGGTGATGGCCATGCAAGAAGAACTCAACAACTTCATCCGCAATGAAGTTTGGGTGTTGGAGGAGCGACCCATGGACAAGAACGTCATCGGAAAAAAGTGGGTGTACCGCAACAAACAAGATGAGAATGGCGTCGTGGTTCGCAACAAGGCAAGACTTGTGGCCAAAGGGTTCTCGCAAGTTGAAGGACTAGATTTTGGGGAGACATTTGCCCCGGTCGCCCGGCTAGAAGCCATTCGTATACTTCTTGCCTTTGCTTTACATCATAGTATTAGACTTTATCAAATGGATGTGAAAAGTGCCTTTCTTAATGGTTACATTAACGAGCTTGTTTATGTTGAACAACCTCCCGGGTTTGAAGATCCGAGGAATCCTAATCATGTGTATAGGTTGCACAAGGCACTCTACGGACTCAAGCAAGCACCTAGGGCGTGGTACGAACGACTACGGGTTTTCCTCATCATGCAAGGATTCAAGATCGGGAGGGTGGACACTACACTCTTCACCAAGGGCATCAACGGAGATTTGTTCATTTGTCAAATTTATGTTGATGATATTATTTTTGGTTCAACTAATGAAGCTTTTAGCCATGAGTTTGGCAAAATGATGTCTAGGGAATTCGATATGTCAATGATTGGAGAGCTCAACTTCTTCCTTGGATTTCAAATCAAGCAACTTCAAGAGGGAACCTTCGTCTATCAAGAGAAGTACACCAAGGACCTCTTGAAGAAATTTGAGATGGGAGATTGTAGCACAAGAAGCACTCCAATGGCAACCAATTGTCATCTCGACGCGGATAAGGACGATAAACCTATTGATCAATCCAACTACCGTTCTATGATTGGTTCATTGCTTTACCTTACCGCATCTAGGCCCGATATCATGTTTAGTGTATGCTTGTGTGCTCGCTTTCAAGCGGCACCTAAAGAATCGCATAGGAAGGCGGTCTTTAGGATACTTAGGTATCTTAAGCATACCCCTAGTGTGGGCTTGTGGTACCCTAAAGGTGCAAAATTCCATCTTGTAGGATACTTGGATTCGGACTTTGCCGGATGCCGCGTGGATCGCAAGAGTACCTCCGGTGGGTGCCACTTGCTTGGGCGTTCCCTAGTTTCTTGGTCAAGCAAGAAGCAAAATTCTGTCGCCTTGTCCACGGCGGAAGCGGAATACATTGCGGCCGGTGCATGTTGTGCCCAAATTCTTTATATGAAACAAACCCTTTTGGACTTTGGTATTAAACTTGGTTGTGTGCCTCTCCTTTGTGACAATGAAAGTGCGGTTAAGATAGCTAAAAACCCCGTTCAACACTCCCGCACTAAGCACATTGATATTCGCCATCACTTCTTAAGGGACCATGAAGCTAAGGGAGACATCTCATTGCGAGGTGTTAGGTCCGAAGATCAATTGGCGGATATCTTCACTAAACCACTTGATGAGAAAACTTTTTGTAGACTAAGAAGTGAATTAAATGTGCTAGATGCAACAAACGTCATGTAAGAATGCACTTCATATAGGTCTTGCCTAACTCTCAAAGGATAGGGGTGAGCAAGGGTTAGCTTGGGATGGTGGTTCTTTTGGGTTTCCCAAGGCTTGGAGAGTAGCTCTCCCTGAAGAAGCCTTTGAAAAGTCCAAACTTGGCAAGATAGATTTACTTTATGTCTTGCATGATGCCTGCCATATAGACTTATAATTTCTTGCATTATAAAATGTTTGGCATTGCATACGGTAGATTGTCACAAAGGGGAACCCGCCTCATGAGAAAGAGACTTGTTTGAAATGCAATATCTCAACTCATATAAGGTGGAAAGAACAAAATGTTAGGTGCGTTAATGCCTAGAGGAACATGCTTAAAAGAGATAGAAGTCTTCATACTCTACCTCACAAAGCATGGGCCTTACATTTTATTTGGATGATTTCCTCCTATTTTTTTCTCGATGTTCCATTTGCCTTAAGGCCTAGCCAAGTTATTGGCATATTAGTATCTTTGAGGGGTAAGGGGTTGCCCAAAAAGTCCTAAGACCTGTGTTTCTTATTGCTTGTTTGTTTGGTCAAAGGACATATATGGGATGTTATTGTTCTGTAATCATCGGATTATCCGATGCCTAGGTCAATCCCTCATCGGACGAATAGGTGTTCAATCTCCAAGGGCCAGTTCAGTCAGTATCTCAATTCAACCGACGCGTTCATTCTGAAAAACATCGGTCCATCCGGTGTTTACAACTCTGGAACTATGGTCAATTCCACCGATGCTACCCATCATCGGACCATCCGGTGTCAACATTCCTCTTTTGAACACCCTTGCTGTGCCATTCGACCGATGATCCAAACCCTAAACGTCGGTCCATCCGATGTCAACAGCAACATTTTGAATATCCTTACTGTGGCGTTCGACCGATGTATATCCCATCTAACATCGGTCCATCTGGTGTTAAAAAGTCGGCTAGGGTTTGGGACCCACTATTTAAACTGGCCGTACCCTTCCCTTTTTTCTCTCCCGATCCCGACGCCGCCACCGCCTTCCTCTCGCTGCGCCACCTCCACCGCCGCCGGACGCCGCCGCCGCCCACAGGCCGCCGCCGCCAGTTGCACCGCGCCTCCATCACAAGCGCCGCCGCCTCACCGCCGCTGCTCCACCAGTCGCCGCTGCCGCTCGCCTCCACCAAGCTATCGCCGCCGCTCCACCGCTGCCACCGCCGTCGCTTCACCTAGCCACCGCCGCACCTCCACCCAAGCGACGCCGCCATCTCCTCCCTCTACGGTCACCACCCCGTCGCTAGGGTTTCCCGGCCCGTTGATCTCCATGTCACCGTCGTCGACTCCGTGCAATTGCGTGATCGCAATGGCTCGCGAAAAGAAGAACAAGGGGAAGGCTATCGCGGAGCCGGCTGCGAAGAAGCAAAAGTTGTCGAAGGAGGAGAAGAAGGCCTTGATGGCCGCTCGTGCCGCCGAAGAGCGTGAGCGTGGCCGAGGGGGATCTCTAAGGATCCGTGAGGCTCGTCCGAGGCAGCCTCCGGTGATTGACGACTCCGATGCCGAAGAGGAGCCAGTTGAGCCTCTCGTCCGCCGGCGCTCAGCCCGGACCCGTGGGGGTCACACCGAGGCAGCACCACGTCGGAGACCGAGGCTGCCGATCGTCGTGAGGACAGGGAGGACCAGCGAGCAATCTATGAGATGGACACCACTGTCCATGTCACTGAAGGAGTCCGGTTGACCGACTACCGGAAGATGAAGGCCAAGCAGCTTCGCAAGCTCAGGTGGAATGTGCTGCTTGAGGAGTGGTACCCGCAGCCCCGGGAAGCTCTGGTGGATAGTCGCTTCTGGACTGTCACCCAAGCGTCACTCTATGAGACCTACAGGCGCCGAGGTCACAAGCTATTTCAACACAACTATCTGGATTGGGGTCAGCTAGCTTTGGCAGCAGAGACGGAAATCCGTCCTTACTTTGAGAGGTACCGAGGTTTGGTGCAGCTGATGGCATATGAGCGGAGTGCCTATGTGGAAGATTGGGTCCGCGTCTTCTACGCCACCCTTTATGTCTCTGAGGGCAGAAGATCAATTGATTTCATGTTTATGGGTCAGCACTACCACTTGACGAGGCAGACGCTGGGACAGTTGCTTGGAGTAGACTTGCACGACACCTGCATGCATGAGAGGGTCTACGGTCAGGCAGATCCACCAAGGAGGCCGCTCACTGGAGGAGTGGCACCACCGCTGGAGGAGATCCGTTCTTTGTTCGGTCCTACTTTCTCTCCTGACCAACCGAGAGTACCAGCCTTGTTGACTCCAGTTGCGCGCACAGTGCACCTCGCCTTGCGCCGCACGCTCCTACCAAGGTCTGGCTACTTGGAGGGGTTCACCAGCTTGCAGCAGACTCTCCTGTTCTACATCATGAACGGGATGGAGTTCGACATCGTGGACGTCCTCATATGCAAGATGGAGGATGTGATCACAGATGGAGTGGGGATGATGAGGCAGCTCGTGTATGGACATTGGATCAGCTACCTGCTTACTATGATGGCTCCTGAGGGGTCCGCCGTGCACGACCGTCTCTCTGACGAGAGTGTGGCACGGTTCGGTCACTACCGTGCCCCGGCTCCTGGAGACCGCCGCCTTGGCCGTCTAGTCGAGCGTCAGGTCAGGGCTCGCCTTTCTGAGGAGGACTGGTCTGACTTAGAGAAGGAGGATGAGAGGCTTGCCGAGGCTGAGGCACAGGGGGAGGACATGCAGCATATCTGGTCTGAGAGCGACACCGACGACAGTGTCGAGGAGTACTTCCCTCCTCCGCCCTCACCCAGGCAGCACGATGCAGAGGCTGGAGGCTCTACAGTGCCACCACCTACTCCACCTCCCGTCACTGAGGCGCAGGTCACGCAGCCGTCAGAGCTGACGTCGCTCCTCCAGCAGATGGTTGAGCAGCAGTGTCGGGACAGGCTGGCAGCCGAGCAGGCCCAAGCGGAGCAGGCTGCTCGTATCCTTGAGCTCCAGCAGCAGCAGGAGGAGATGCAGCGTCAGATCGCTTGTGAGAGGTGTGAAGACACTGACAGGCTGACGGGGCTCATCGACCAGATGCACCAGCGCACTCTCGACCAGCAGCAGCAGACGAATCAGGCGATGATGGGCATCCTGGGGTTGATCACCAACCTCTACACCCAGACCGGGATTGCCCTCCCATCACAGCTGCCAGGAGTCGCTCCACCACCTCCAGTCTTGGCTCCAGCTGCCGCTCCAGTGGCCCCAGTACCTTCTACACCGATTCCCTCCTTCAGCATGTCTCCTCTTCTGGCTCCTAGTGCTCCGATTCACTCCCCGC
The DNA here is from genome assembly GCA_036927565.1 of Tuctoria greenei. NCBI lineage: Eukaryota > Viridiplantae > Streptophyta > Magnoliopsida > Poales > Poaceae > Tuctoria > Tuctoria greenei. The sequence goes on along the minus strand of JAYESD010000003.1, from coordinate 103,650,894 downwards.
TGCCGGCCACGACCTTGTTCCAGTAGACGCCGGCCTTCGTCGTCAGTGCCCCCGCTCCAGCAGCTCCTCCACAGCAGGGACCGACGGTGGCTCCTATGGCTCCGGCAGCTCCCTCCACCGCTACTCCAGCCAGCAGCTCCGACGATAGCGACGGTGACCAGTTCGTCATCGCGCCCAGCACTCAGGTTCCTTAGGCGCTTGGATCCCTTTTTGGTGTCTTGATGCCAAAGGGGGAGAAGAGTTAGAGGAGTCAGGGGGAGCGTCTTAGTGTCAGGGGGAATTTCTTGTCTCTTTTATCATTTATCGTTTATCATTCTTGTAATTTAGTGTATTTGCTACATTTGGTGTGTTTGCTACTCGTTTGCTACTCATTTGCTACTTTTGAGCTCTAATGAACTTATTTCCATGAGTTATTAATCGATTGGGCTCATTTGGTGTTTATCCATGTTTATGATCACTTATTATTCACACTTGAGTTATTAATTGATGTTTAAGCTTCAAGTGTGACATCTTGTATTCATTGCATATTATTTTAAGTTTCATTCTATCAAATTCATTACTATTGCACTTTGATTATTGTGTTGTCATCAATCACCAAAAAGGGGGAGATTGAAAGCATCTAGGCCCCCCATGAAGTACGGTTTCGGTGATTAATGACAACCATTGAACTTTATTAATGAATTTGTGAATGCAAGGTCCCCATAATCATTCAATAAAATGAAATGAATATGTCATTGGAGACCCATATACATTCAACCTTTGAGATCAAATCAATGAGATAAAGACAAGAAGTGAAAGCTCTTATGTCTAAGTCACTCAACCGTAAGTTGACAACATACAATGCTTGAAGATCATCAGAGAGCCTTGTGGAACAAATGTCTAAGAGGTCATCTGAGCAAGACACAAAAGATTCACTCAAAACAACTCGAAGCAAACAAAATCAACTCACCGGATCAACCGATGATTTCAGAAATGTACACATCGGTCGAGTTGGTTCAACTAAAGAAGAAGACCTCAGACAAATGTACTCACCGGATCATCCGATGTGAATGGCTCAGTGACATCGGTCCATCAGTACAGTTTGCAATACCATTGGACCAAGTGAAGCACTGGATCATCCGATGTGCAGACTTACACACATCGGTCGATCACTCCAGTAAGCATCAAGATTAAGCAAATTCTGGAGGAAGAGCCACCGGATCATCCGATGAGAAGACAGGGGCAACATCGGTCTAACAACGGTTATATCTGACACAATGACGTCAGCCAAAGTAATTAGACCGATGATAACTAAAGGGGAGACATCGGATCATCCAGTGTTCACAGTAAAGTTCTGTCAGCCTACTTTTCCAACGGCTATTTCGGGGAGGCTGGCTATAAATACCCCCTAACCCTGTCATTTCGTTAAGTCTTGATCACTAGAATCTACCAACACATCCACAAGTGTTCAAGGCCAAGAGCAATCACTTCCACACCATTTCGATCATCTCTACACCAAGGTTTAGGCTAGAACTAGCTAGAGAGAGAGCTTGTGTGCCACCATTCTAGGTGAGTGGACTCTCTAGGTTAGTGTGAGAGCCTCAAGAGTATGCCCTTGGTGTTGTAATCGTGAGAAGACTTCCGGAGCTTGCCAAGGCGTGTGTGGAAGCCCGGAAGGTCGAAGTTGTACAAGGCTTGAGCTCCACCTTGCCAAGGAGGCGAACGGAGAAGAATAGTGAAGACCCCTCGTCTCGGTGACTTGGGTGTGGCAAAACCCTTTGGTGGGTGCCACAACGTGGATGTAGGATGATCTTCACGATCTTGCCGAACCACGGGATAAATCCTTGTCTCCTCGGGAGTTTGCATCCCTTCTCATTCCCTTACTTTTATGCATTTTATATTCCGCAAAGTTTCTATCTACTAGAATGCATAGATAGTCGCGTAGGGAATTGGGCTTTAGAAATTAAGTTTCATTGCTTAGAATTTTTAGAAGAAAGCCCAATTCACCCCCCCTCTTGGGCATTCGGTCCTTACAGTTGAACTGACGGATTCTCCTCGTAGATTAGTCTTCTCATGAATGCAATGATGAGTCCACCATTGGAGGTGTGACTTCGACCTCTCTGATGTGTTTATCATTCGACCCATACTTGATTCGAATCATGGAGCATTGCTTTGATCTTGGCTGAAAGTTAAACTTTTCCTCCTTGCCATTGATATGGAAGTGGATTTCTCCAGCTCCCACATCTATGGGAGCTTTTGCAGTGCTTAGGAATGGACACCCAAGAAGGAGTGGTGTATCTTTCTCAGTGTCCATGTCTAGCACCACAAAATCCACGGGTATGAAGCAGTTCCGGATCTTCACCGGGACGTCTTCAACAATACCCGCTGGATAACGGACTGAAGAGTCAGCCAGTTGTAGCTGCATTGGTGTTGGAGTCAGCTCTGTGAAGTTCAGCTGGTCGAACACAACCTTGGGCATCACACTAACACTTGCTCCCAAATCACAAAGTGCCTTGTCAAAGTAGTGAGCCCCAATTGAGCATGAAATGGTAGGACATCCAGGGTCCTTCTGCCAGTTGCTCTCTCGTACAGAAATCATGTTGACATTTTCCGTCGAGGGTTCTGGCTGGCCTGACATCTTGCCATTCTCCATCGGAGGAATAGCAGCTGCCAGCTGAGCCAACTGAGTCTCGAGCATCTTGTTGAAGCTTAGTTGATTCTTGAAGGCTGAGGATAGTCCTTCCATCTTTGCATTGATATTCTCTAGGGTCTTGTCATTAGCTGATAGCTTCTTGGATAGGGAATCGTTGATCTTGAGCTGGCTAATGGCACGTTCTCTCAAGTTGGGCTGATTTCTAGGGTTGCCATTGTTGTTGTACCCTCCTTGAAAGAATGGGCGTTGTTGACCCCACCCTTGACCTCCTGGACGATAGCCATTGTTGTTGTAACTTCCGTTGTTGGCGAGGTATAGGGCATCCTCACGAGCTTCTGGGCAATCATTGCCCATATGACCCGTGTTGCCACAGACTTCACACGTTATGTGAGAGTCTAAGGCATAGGCGTTGCCACACACTTCACCACTGGCTTGTCCATCAATTTTCTTCATTAAGAGGTCCAATTTTGCAGCGATCATGTCCACCTCCTTCAAGGTGTGCATGCCTCGCTGTCGGGTATGGAGATGCTCATTGTTCCATCCCATGTTGGACACCATCTTCTCAATAAGATCTTTAGCTTTTGGCATCGTCAATGAGAAGAAGGCTCCTCTAGCAGTAGCATCCAAATAGTCACGAGCTGATGGGATCAGCCCATTATAGAAATTTTGAATAAGGAGCCAGTCATCCATCCCATGGTGGGGACTGGCTAGGATGTACTCCTGAAGCCTTTCCCATGCCTCAGGAATAGATTCCTTGGGCTCTTGCTGAAAGCTGGAAATCCTTCCACGTAGGGCATTGGTTTTGCCCAACAGGAAGAATTTGGCGAGGAATGTCGTAGAACACTTCTCCCAAGTGTCTATAGCACTTCGGTTCGCGTAGAACCACTGTTTCGCTCTCCCAAGGAGAGAGAACGGGAGCAGTCTCCGACGGACCGCATCGGGAGACACGTCCTTGATCTTAAAAGTGCTGTAGATATCAAGGAATTGTTTCAGGTGAGCACTTGCATCCTTGTTAGCCTTCCCACAGAATGGGTTGGCTTGCACCATAGTGATTAGGCCAGTTTTGATCTCAAAGTTCACATCTCCCATGTTAACAGTGGGCCCAATAGGCACGTTGTTAGCAGAGGGAGCTGAGAACTCACGAAGGGTCTTCTGAGCCATTTCCATTTGGATTGTTGGTGCAGAAATGTTGGCTTGCCTTGCCACTCAAATCTTCTGAGGAGTAATGACACGGGGTCGGTCTCTCAGAAGAGATTAGGGATCTTCAACAAAGTTTTCCGGCAAGCAAAAACTAGACATACACTACCCTGTTTTCACATTTAAAATGCGAAAACAAAGAATGGTTTTCCTACTAAAATCCTACCCAGGGTTCTATCCTATTCACTCAGTCATGCTATATATCTATTTGCCTTCCCCAGCAACAGCGTCAAAAAATGCTTGTTGACGGCTCCTAAAGTATACTAACAAATCATCCCTGACAAAGGTGCCAGAAATGCTTGTTGGTATTACTTACGCACCATTAACTAAACATATCCAACTGATGTGTCAGAAATGCATGTTAATGGTTCTATTGGATCACAGAGTGAATTCCGTAAGCGCACGGAAGTATCATTGTAGCATTTCCCCTTAAGAGTATTCCCAAGGGTGTTATTTATTTGATCCCAAAGGAAGGCGGGGTAGATATATAACAATCATCAAGTGGAAAGGTTAGAAAGATCTAGGTAAGAATCTAGTAAGGATGGATAAATAATAGTGGAGGTAGTGTGACACACACAAAAGCTTTCAAGTCTAAGGGGGGTAAGAGGATCCTAGAGGTTAGTTAAGGTTGAGAGTTGGAGGTACTCCTACTATGCTCTATTGTACATATACATAGTCTAAACTAATTATCCATAAGCTAGTTTAATAGTGAATACTTATGTTATGTGGTTCAACACATCGGGAACGGGCTTACCCCTAGCAATACTAGGGCGACTCCCGCCAAGAGCCTGTGGCATAGCCGAACGTGGAGGATTACAAAGGACAGATAGGGCTGTCACCACCTACTGCCTACCTCTTCAATTCGTGGGTCTACGAGACATCCAATGCTACCTAGCTATCCTAGCACCATGCTAGCATAATAAGTAATTACCTTCAGAGCCTAGGCACAATCCATCCTAAGACAATGAATTGAATCATCATTGAACCAATGTTGATACACAACATAATTATCCATACTAACCTAGTTAAGTTATAATTAACTAGACTATAGTGGGGGTCTATATGTTCTATGATAATGAGATATGTTCATGATGAAATAGTCATAGAAGCTATACCTTCCACATACATGGACTCCACAATCAAACAAGAAACGCTTTGCCCAAGTATATGTATAAGTGGAGACTAAAGATACTATCTTTATTATGCATAAAGTCACAATTACAAGAAAGAATACATGAGCCATACCTTTCCCAATGTAGGATTGGGAAGAGAGAGACTCCTTACTCCTTTCCCAATTTGGACTTGGGACTAGAGACTCTCCTCTCTACAACATAACTCCTCTAAGACTATGGATGATAGTGTATACAATAGAGATGAAGCTCAAGTGGTGTGTGTTGAAGTGAGGGGTAGGGGTCCTATTTATACTAGTGTTGAGGTCAGTTCCCGCCACCAAAAGCGCGCAAATCAGTCACCATTGACTCCAGGAAGCCGGGATGAGCCAACACATGGAGGCTGACCGAGTTTGGTGCAGAGACCAGGTCGGCCGACCCCTTGGTTTGGCCGACCTGGTCATTGCACCAATTCTTGTGTGCTTTCTCTAGGTGGCTGCCAGGTGGGTCCTATTGATGTATATGGGTGATACACCGTTGGATCTCCTCGGATACTTCTGTTTGTGGTCCATTTGATCCATGGGATGCCACATGTCGTCGCCTGATTGGCTGGGATGATATTTTATAGGATTGGTCCCTCTACATTTCCTCATTTCCTGCATAAAATGTTGCATACACATATTTCTCCAAGTCCAAGTGGAATTGCGTTAGATAGAAAGGTGATGTGTGCAAGAAATGACAAATCCTTCACACAATTGAGTTAAATCGACGGATGAAATTGGTATATAACAGCCGTCAACAGAGGCGCACACGAGATCTATGGGTATTAGATACTTACATCAGTGATCATAGTGTGTAGTGGGAGACTTGTGTCACAACTATATTTATGTACTATTAAATAAATTGTTATATGAGTAATCATTATTTACATTGATAATCAAGTATGTGACTTGTTCGTGAAACTCTTTGTTAATAGTAATGTTACTCTAGATAATCCCTAGTCTATATCATTATATGATATAATGATTGCATACAGACTAGCACATGTATTAATTGATGATCACGTTTCACGGATCATAGATATGGAGATATCGAATTAATAATGTGAACACATGTTAGTGAACATGGTGTTGGATTGACCCACCCTGAGACACTACTGGGATTGTTATTTCCATGTGCCATCAGTTGGTCTTGAGTGATATACCTGCTAGATCCTTAGACCTGAGATCGCCATTATTTCTCACTATGCGTAGTTGTGTACTTTGAGACTATCAAACGCTACTCCGTAACTGGGTAGTCATAAAAGTAGTCTTCGGGTATATAATGAAACATAGAATGGGATGTGCGTGGATCAATATAGGATTTGCCTCTCCTTAATAATAGGAGAGATATCTTTGGGCCCCTCGAGATAGTTGGATTTGAAAGTGCATGTCCATGCCAAGGTGATTAACGGTTAATCACAGTGACTAAAATTTAGTCATGAAATGAATCCACTATTTGATCGAGTGAATGGTTAAGCTGTCACAAGGACGGCACACATCTCGCCTTGAGCTTGACTGGTATCGTGAGGCAAAGGGATTAGCATGTTGAATGTATTTAGGTTTGACCGATATGATCTTTATGTACATTCGGGAGTCAGTATGTCCTGCTAAGTACCTCTACTGACTTGTGGTTGGAAACGGTTTCCATTCACAACCGACTGCACATGAACCTAACGGGTCACATACTTAAGGAGTTGGAATATCAAAAATCTTGGCTAGATGATTGTCTCTAGTGCAGTGGGAGATTGTTGGTGATGTGCCCAAGAGGCAATCATAACAATTCGGGTTAAGACCTATTGGATATTTGATCCATAAGCAATTAGGGTACTAATGGGCCTGCGACCTAAAAGCCCATTAGTACGCCTATAAATATGAGGGGTAGGGTTAGGGGCTAAACCCCCACCATGTGATAACCCTAGCCTCCACCTGTCAAAGGCCTCACACCGAGACCCTTGTCGCGCGCGCGGTGCTAGCACACCGGCGCACAACGTTCCTCTCCATACATGTGGACTCCGTGGAGGCGCTGCTGCTACTGCTCGGTTGATGGACTACGACGAACGTGTTCGTCTACTGCTGCTGAGAAGAGGGCGAGGAGGAGACGAACGGGATCATCTACTTCCTCTACACCGACGCGCTTCTACGTTCCGCTGCACTGCGCGTCTAATGGTAACGATCCATGACCTCTGTATTCGCATGTTTCCTGGGTGATGCGGTAGAGTTGCTAGAGTAGCGTACTGCCGATTTCCCAACAGGCAGACCAGGTCGCCGGAGATAATGCGCACGTATGCAAGAAGATCGCAGGAAGTGTTACCTGAGCATTGGGTTCTCGCATGAGTTTGTGGGACTATAAAATGGTCATGTACCGCTTCTTGTAAGTGGTGCCGAGCAGTGTGTTGCCAGCCCCGGTGTGCCGCGGCGTGTGCTGTCAACGGTCGGAATGGTGTCCAATGAGCAATAGGCTTCGGTGCCGGTTGTGTGAAATACAATGATGTGAGTTGAGGCTAGAGAGAAGAAGAGACGAAGGTGTCCATTGCTGGTTCATCGGTCTCCGGCTCCTTGTGTTCTTGTGTTCTGTCTATCCCGTGGTTCCGACAATTAGCATGAGAGCCGCTGCAGGTGATAGGTAGGAGATGTTGTCTCCATCGTCTAAGAACGGAGCAACGGCTCCGGCAGCCTCGCCGTGGCGGTGGCGAGAGAGGTGAAGGCCATAGCGACAATGATCCCAACGTCGAAGAAGGAAGAGGTGCTCCTCATCGACGTCGATGAGGAATATGCTGCGGGCAAGATAATGTCGCAATGTGCTGGTGCGCTGTGTGTGCGTGTGGTGCCGGTCCGTCGAAATTTGGTGCCGCAACGATCAGTTCTGAAAATGATTCTCCTGTCCTTGCTGAAGCACGAAGATTGGATCATGACGCGATGGATAGCATAGAGACAGTGACTTGCTGGGACCAAGCAGAGGCTCGACTGACCAGCACAGTTTGAACCGGCTGCGCCCGCTCGGGTTCGAGCACTGCTCACCCCAAGTGCCCGTCTCCTTCTTAAGATATCGCCCCTGGCCATCTGGACCAGACTGACTTTAAAAAAAAAGACAGTGACTTGCTGGCCTATGCTGGACTTCAGAGTTACAAGATTAGAGGGTGATTGTTAGGTAATCTTGTTGCTTAGCAGGTGAGATGACGTGCATGGTGGAGTTTGTTACTCCAGGCTGCGGGTCAGTTCGTAATTGCATGCCGCATGAGTACACGGGAGCAGATGCAGAATGTGATCTGTTCACGTTGAGTTAGCCAGTGTTTAGCTCAGGTTATTTGAGCGTCTGAGTGGAGCTTGGCTAGCGGTCAACACGGGATGACCAATTCTAACGGATGAGTTCGTGGCTTATGATGCAGGCCAGGTCGCCGGAGATAATGCGCACGTACGCGAGAAGATTGGGCTGTCACGCAGGGCCGGTGCTTAATTTTTTGGGGCCAGGGGCAAATCAAAATTTGGAGGCCCTTTCTTAACTACAAATGTAACATGAAAATTATCAATTATAACTATATTATATATTTTTATCACGTATCGTATCAAATCATAAATATAAAATATGTAAATAAAGTATATGTAAATCATTTAAAACAATTCCTCCTAAGAGTTCTAGATGCGAAGTCAGTAACAATAGAGTCTATATCAATTTCATCCAACAAACTCTTCTCGATGCATAGAGTACTCAAACCATTTAACTTTTCCTGAGACATTGTTGATCTCAAATAATTTTTTAGTAACTTCAACTTTGGGAAGCTTCTTTCTGCTGATGCAACAAGGACCAGCATAGTAAATAAGATTCGATAAGCAATAAACACATTGGGATAGTTGTTCACTTCTCTAACAAACTCAAAAAATCTCCATGACAGGCATATGTCTTTGTGGCAAAGTGAACTGCAAAACCTTTAATTCAGATATTAAATCATTTAAATTCATGTCGCATGAATCATCTGAAGAGAAAGTTTGTACAAATTTCATGCAACATTCTCTAAGTTCAGTATCATCCATTGACGTCAATGTTCTTGAGCTTAGTAAAAATGCAAATATATTTTTATATACTTGAAGCAATTAAAAAAGGATGATGCGATTAAAAAAATACCTGAATCTGGAGACCTAAGAGATGGGTTGATACCGTAGTATTCAGCGACATGTCAGGACCGACCTTGCTACCTGTCTGCTTGAGTTGGAACCGTAGAGTAATTAACAATAGAAAATATATTATAATATGATTGTACTGCTAGTGCCAGATCTTACCAGGAAGAGCACCTGTCTGCTCTGCGCAGGCATGCAGGACGCAGCTTGCGGCGGCCAGGGTACTGCTGCCTGTTTGCATTCCTTAGGTTTGTATACTAAAACTAATTTACATTCTAATGGGCCAAGTTAAATGTACATTGGGCCCTTAATATTCAGGGGCCCAGGGCGGTCGCCCCAATGGTCTTGTACCGCTGCTTGTAAGAGGTGCCGAACAGTGTGTTGTCGGCTCCGGTGTGCCGCAGCGTGTGCCGTCAGCAGTGGAAGTGGTGTCCAATGTATCGGAATTGTTGGGAAGCGTTGAACTCTTTGCCTCGGGCCGCATGTTTACTTATAGAGGATCAAACAACCTGATCCGTGGTTTACATGGAAGTTAGGATTACAATTATCTAATAGCAAATTAAGTATCAATCATATCCTATCTTTACAAAACAAACTTTTAACTGAATAGATAACAAACTAATCTAGATGATACGCCTTGATTCTTTACTTTATCTCCAACAGCCCCCCCTTAATCACAACTTGATCAAGTTGATATTACGCTTGAATTCTTCTAAGTTTCTTATTGGAAGTGCATGGTGAAACCATCGGCTATCTGATCTCCTGAATGAATAAACTGAATTTGTAATTGCTTGTTGGACACCCTTTCTCTGACGAAGTGATAGTCAATCTCGATGTGCTTCGTTCTAGCATGAAATACAGGATTAGCAGATAAGTAAGTTGCTCCAAGGTTGTCACACCACAAGGAGGGAGTGCAGGTTTCTGTAATTCCTAATTCCTTCAATAGAGATTGAATCCATATGATTTATGCTGTTGTCTTTGCAAGAGCTTTGTACTCTGCCTCGGTACTCGATCTAGAGACTGTAGGTTGCTTCTTTGCGCACCATGACACCAAGTTGCTCCAAAAAATATCGCAAAACCTCCTGTGGATCGTCGGTCATCCAGACATCATGCCCAGTCGGCATCCAAGTAGGCGTTTACTCGCATCATAGATGATCTGCTAAAACATAAACCAACAGTGAGTGTACCTTGTATATACCGCAACACACGTTTTGCTGCTGTCCAGTGCACTGAGGTTGGTGCATGTAAGTATTGACAGATTTTGTTCACTGAGAATGAAAGATCCGGTCTTGTGAGGGTCAAGTGTTGTAGAGATCCAACAATACTTCTAAAATTTGTACTATCCTCTCCATTCAATGGAGTTCTTTCACAGCAGACAACTTTTCGCTGCTTGAGAGAGGTGTTGGCGAGGCCTTGCAACCTTTCATGCCTGCCTTGGCAAGGAGCTCAGTAGCATACTTTTCTTGTGCGAGGACTATTCATTCTCTTGTTCTCTTCACTTCAATACCTAGAAAGAAATGCAGACCATCCAAGTCCTTTATGGCAAAGTGAGAATTTAACTCCTTTACCAGATTTGAGATAGCTTCTTGAGATGAACCCATTAGGATAATATCATCAATATATATTAACATATACATGATAATACCTCGTTTGTTGTAGATGAACAAGGAAGTATCGGCCTTTGATGATTTGTATCCGAAGGCTAGAAGCTTGGAACTTAGCCGTGAATACCAGGCTCTGGGGGCTGTTTGAGGCCATATAGAGACTTATCAAGTTTACAAATATATGTTGGCGCATTCTTATCTTCAAATTCTGGAGGTTGCCTCATGAAAACATCTTCTTCCAGAACACCGTGTAAAAACACGTTCTATACGTCTAGCTGTCTCAAAATCCATCCTCTTGTGACTGCAATGGACAACACAACACGAATAGTTGCAGATTTGACTACTGGACTAAATGTGTCCTCATAGTCAATTCTATAATGTTGTTTGAATCCCTTTGCTACTAACCGAGCCTTATACCTGTCTATTGTTCCATATGCCACCTTCTTGATTTTTTATACTCACAGTCTATCACATTTTTGCCTCTGCTTGGATGAACTAGGTGTCATGTTTTATTTCTCATAAGTGCTTGGTATTCTTCTTCCATGGCCTTTCTCCAGTTTTTATTTTCAAGTGCCTCCTCGGTGTGTTGTGGCTCCCCTGTAGATATTAGGAAACTGTACGAAATAATACCAGGAAATAGTTTTTTGCGGGTTGGTTATACCTCTCTGTAGTTGAGTAATAGGGCGAAAATACTCTGGATTATGTGCCACAGAAGAGCCGGCCATAGAAGATTCAGGCACAGAAGATCCGGAGGTCTGCTCATAATTCCCGCCTGGTGAGGACGTGGCAGGAGATGATTGGGGCCGAGGTCCCTGTCTGGTTGTTGTGGTCGTGAAGAATGCAAAAGGGAATTAATGCGCTGATGCTCCAATGATTGCCCAATCAATCTGTCGCCTGGCTGCACGTTCTGTTGGCTGAATCGATTTCCTGCTGCTACAGACAGATCCTCATGGGATTGCGTGCCTTGAATTCCTGTCAGGACAGGTGATGCAGGCGCATCTCCGTTGGTTTCGGTGCCATGGCTATTATTCCATGCAAGTCCATTATCTTGACTCAAAACTTCACCAATTTGTCCCGGATTTTTTTCATGATTCTCATCCGTATTTCCTGCATTAGCATTCTCAGCCACCACAAGATCATTAGCGCATGGGTTAGTAAATGGAAAAATCACTTGATCATTGCTTGATTCACCTCCATGATCAAAGAGTGTAGACTGAGAGTTTGGTAAAAGAAGGATTTCTTTGCAAAGAAGAGACTCGACATTGCTGTGAAAACTTTGGAATGGAAAGATTGTCTCATCGAACACTACATCTCTTGAGATGTAGACACGACCTGTCTTGAGATCTAAACATTTGACTCCTTTGTGATGGGTACTATAGCCTATGAATACACATTGTGTGGATATAAAGGCAAGTTTATTTGTGTTGTATGGTCGGAGATTAGACCAACATGCACACCCAAAAACACAGAGGGAAGAATAGGATGGTTTAATGCCAAAGAGTCATTGTAGAGGGATGTCATAGTTTATGATTTTGCTTGGGAGTCTATTGATCAAATATGTGGCAGTAAGGAATGTCTCATCCCAGGATTTTAGAGACATACCAGCGTTAGCAAGGAGTGTGAGACCCATTTCTACTATATGCCGGTGTTTCCGCCCCGCTGAGCCATTTTGTTGGTGTGCATGTGGACAGGAAACAAAATGTGAGATCCCCTCTTTTTGTAACAATGCATGAAGCTTCTCATACTCAACCCCCCCCCCCCCCCCCCCTCAGCTGAATTGAAGACCAAGTATTTTTCGTCCAAATCCCCTTTCAACTAGAGTTTGGAAATTCTGAAAAACCTCAAAAACATCAGATTTCCTTTTGATCAAATAGATCTAGGTGTACTTACTAAAATCATAAATGAAGCTTACATAATATTCAAATCGACCAACAGATGTTGGAGCACGACCCTAAACATCAGAAAAACTAAGCTCAAGAGGAAACTTGGATACACTATTAGATGTAGAATAAGGTAGTTGGTGACTTTTTCCATGTTTACATGAGTCACAAACTAGCTCCACACCCACTTTATTTGAGGAGATGATTTTATTATTGCTAAGAACTTTTTGGGCTATAGAAGATGCAGGATGCCCTAACCGGTTGTGCCACCGCAGCAAAGGCACCTTGGTGGCACTGAAAGCACTCTTTGCGGATCTCCAATCTTGAGGTATGAGGGGATAGAGGCCATGTTTACACTTTCCACGGAAATCACCCTCCTCGTATCCTGATCCTTGATCAAGAAGAACCAAAGATGAAACTCAATGAAGATATGGTTATCAAGGGAAAAACGATGAACGGACAAGAGATGCTTAGATGTGCTAGGTACGTGCAAAATATTATCAAGTCTAAAACTCTCTTGAGGGGTGCGAAACATAGAATGACCAACATGACTTATGCCCATACCTGAACAATTCGCATTATGAACTTGATCTTGGCCACAGTATTTTTCTTTGACGGATATTTTTTTTTCAACTCACCGGTGATGTGGTTGATTGCACCACTATCCATGTACCAGTTTGTATCAATGCCATATGATGAGCTTGCAGCCGAACCAGCAAACCTTTCTTCGGGTTCATAATCCTCTTCAAACCCGTGCCAACAGTTTGAGGCTATATGACCTTGCTTGAAGCATATTTGACAGGTTGGTCTGTCACTGGTCGAGTGTTACTTCGAGGACCGAAGCCCCATCTTTTGTTGTTACCTCTGTAGTTGTTTGTGGTGCGTCCTCCACGAGTTGAGTTGCTACGGCCGCCACCGCGACCTCCTCGTAAATTGCCACGAGAGAAACCACCACGCCCGTGAGCAGCGTTGGCTGATGATTTGAAATCACCAGCATTGTCTGTGCCTTGCAGCAGTTCTTGACGAGATTAAAAATTTGACATTTGGCCAAAAAGATCGCTCAAAGTTACCTGTGTCTTTTGTGCACTAAGCACTGTAACTAGAGCATTGTATTCCTGGCCGAGACCAGCAAGAACATATGCCACGATCTCGTCTTCGGCGAGAGGTTTGCCGGTGGTGGCCAACTCATCTGCATAACCCATTACTTCAGAAAAATATGCGGCAACATACTTGCTTCCCTTGGATGAATTTGCAAGCTTGATCCGAAGATTATTGATCCTGGATCTAGACTGCGACACATACATTTCTTCAAGTGCACCCCAAACGTCCTTAGATGTTTCATAAGAAACAACTTGACTAAGGATTTGCTTCGACAGTGTTCCCAGCAAATATCCTAGAATCTGTTGATCCTGAGACACCCATGCGACGTATGCCGGGTTTTCAACTTCTTCATTCTTCTCTGCACCGGGTAATTTTTCCTCAGGTGCCTCGATTGTACCATCTAGGTACCCATGAAGGCGCGCTGCCCTTATCTGTGCCAGAACCTACGCCTTCCACAGCGGATAATTGTCCCTCGTCAGCTTCTCTGTAACCGACGCGCTCAAAAGCATCGGCGACGTGGTTGAGGATCCTGCCATGGCGACGACAAGGAGGAGACAGTCTAGACGTAGCTTGGAAGAATGGCTCTGATTACCATATTGGAATTGTTGGGAAGCGTTGAACCCTTTGCCTCGGGCCGCATATTTATTTATAGAGGATCAAACAATCTGATTCGTGTTTACATGGAAGTTGGGATTACAATTATCTCATACCAAACTAAGTATTAATCATATCCTATCTTTACAAAACAGACTCTTAACTGAATAGGTAACAAACTAATCTAGATGATACGCCTTGATTCTTTCCTTTATCTCTAACACAATGAGCAATAGGCTCTGGCTCCGGTGGTGTGAAACATGATGATGTGAGTTGAGCCAGAGAGAAGACGAGACGAAGGTGTTTGTGTCGCTGGTTCGTCGGTCTCCGGCTCCATGTATTCTTGTGTTCTATACATTCTGTGGTTCCATCAAGGGATTAGATTGCACTTTTGAAAAATTAGAGGATAAAGTTGAGCTTTAATCTAAAGTTGAATGATGAATTTGATTATTATGCCTAAAAAACTCCAAACATAATTGATTCTAATTTGTCCAACTTTGCCACTCCTAGTCCAGGCAAAACCCAAACACCGTCACCGCCATAGCCTTCCTGTGGCAGTACCCAGCGCAGCGACATCCCCTCGTCTTCGTCACTCCCGCGCCCGGCGACATGAACCAGCCAGTGCAGAAGAACACCCTCTACGTCGATAAGCACAGCTCGTCTCCCTCTTCCGATTCAAGGGTCGCGCGCAATCTGCCTCTCTATCTCCCACGCTGGTGCGCAACACCTGCTCGACGGAATTCCTCAGCAATCGAGGTAGCTGAATGTCAGCACACTGCTTGCACCAGCTGCCTCTGCAGCTGAAGGCGCATCGGCGAGGGAGAGGGATAATTCAAACGACGCTGGGCCTCGGCGGAGCGCTAGGACCAAGTTCTCTAATGCACGCTTGGCTGGGTCCGAATGGGCCAGCTTGTAATTTGGGAGTGGCGCGGATATAATTGGAGAGAGAGGATGAACAGACTCAGACAATCCTGTTGCAACGAACTGCGTCGTCCTCCATTTCACCTCCCCCACCTTCTTTCTCCCCACGCCATTCTCTCCCTGCTCGATCTCTTGCTCACAATTGGTATCAGATTCTTCGATCCACGGGCTGAAGGACCACGATTATTACAGCTGTCGCCAGAAGCTGCTCGATGCCATGGATTCTAACACTAAGTTGCTTCTCGACGAGATCAAGCAGCTGCACGCTGACTTCACCACCATCCTCGCCAACAACAGTGCAAGTACGAACAAGCGTCTTGCCGTCCTCACATCTTCGGGTCTTCAGCAAGCAGAGCATCTCACCGCCCTGGAAGCTTCGGCCGAAGAACTCGATCTGTCCTTCACTGACTGGAAGCCGACGGTCGAAGCCTCTGTCAATGCCGTCAAGCTCGAGATCGCCAAACTCAACAAGTACTCCCTCCGTCCCCATAAACTTGTCGCTTTGTAGTTCATTTTTGAACTACAAAGCGACAAGTTCATGGGGACGGAGGGAGTACTTCGACAGAGAAGCGCGTGAGAACCCCATGAACACATTTGGAGTCCTTCCCTTCGAGTCGGTGCCTGAACGGTCTTCCCCGACCACCGTCGCTGACGGGCCATTGGGCCACCGCGTCGAACATAATTGCCGGGATATTGGGTTCGAGTCGGTATTCACCCATTCTTATGTCCCGGTCAAGGGTGCGTGTGACTGCGATCTTCCTCGTGTGTCTCGTTCTTTTGGTCCAACGCATGATCGATCATATCAGAGCTCTGCATCTCATAAGAACAACCTGCCTAAATTGCATTTTCCAAAATTTGACAGCAAGAATTCCAAATTGTGGAAATCACGTTGCGAAGATTACTTTGAGATGTATACCATTGATTCCGGTTTATGGGTGAAAGTGACATCTCTTCGTTCTGCAGGACCTGCAGCATGTTGGCTTCAATCCAAGGAGTGCAAACTGTCACACTCATCTTGGGATATATTCCGTTCCATGGTCACTGAACATTTTGGGCACAATGAACACGAGATTCTGATTAGGAAACTTTTTCATATCAGACAGACTGCATCAGTGCAAGAATATATTAACCAGTTCTCTGGATTAGTAGACCAATTGCATGCCTATGAATCATTTACAGACCCTCTGTTTTATACTTCGTGTTTCATTGATGGGTTAAGAGATGGTATACGTGCTGCTATCATTGTTCAGCGTCCCTCCGACCTAGACACTGCTTGTGTGCTTGCATCCTTGCAGGTGCAAGTGTGAGTACCGACACTAAAGAAGTCCTTCAGGCGCCAAGATTTTCAGTGGCAGGGGTCTTCTGAATGTCCCAATGTTTATAGACATGCCACCAAGACTGCATTTCCCTTACTACCTCCTCCACGTTCTTCAATCTACTGCTGAAAAGAAACTGGCTGAAGACTCTAAAGCCTCGACTGCTCAAGACAAGATGGAAGCTCTGAAGGCATACAGACTAACGAAAGGTCTCTGCAAAATATGTGCTGAAAAGTGGTACAAAGGCCACAAGTGCTCCCCACTATACAACTCAATGCAGTCCAAGAGCTTTGGGAAAATACTCAGTATTGAAGACCCTTTTTCAGAACACACTCCCACTGGAACTCCTGACCATGTGTTTCTGACCTTATCTGAAGCTTCTGTCACAGGAAAGAAGGCTCCCTCTACAATGAAACTGATGGGTTGCATTCAAATATTGAAATCCAAATTCCCTTGACAGTGGCAGTTCAACTTCATTCTTTAGTTCTGTCATTGCCAGTAGAATTAAAGGGGTCTCTCAGCTCACCAAACCATTTCAAGTAGCTGTCGCCAATGGAGAAAAACTTATTCTTTTCCGAACTGAAAAATGTATCATGGCAAGTTCATAACTATGACTTTGTGTCCGAGTTCAAGATTATCCATCTACATTGTTATGACCTCATATTGGGAATGGACTGGCTGCAGCAGTTCAGTCCAATGAAGGTGCATTGGGGGCAAAAGTAAATGACCATTCCATATAAAAATTCCTACATAACTATACAAGGTATCATCCCTAAACTTCCTCATACAGTGGTTCAAGTCCTTCCTGTACACATGCCCTGCTCTGCACTACAAATGGACCACCTGCCTGTTGAGATTCAGAGAATACTACACAGTTATTCAGAGCTCTTTGATCCCCCAACTGGTCTTCCCTCTAACAGAGCTTGTGATCATGTAATTCCCTTAATAGAAGGAGCAACAACTGTAAATATCAGACCTTACAGATATCCACCAAAACTTAAGTCTGAAATATGATAGAAACTTAGATCCAAAAAAATCATACTTAGTCACTAATAAATCATTCGGTTACAAAAGAATCCAAATAAAAGGAGCACAACCGGTACTAATCATCTTGATTAGCACATGAACAGCAACAACGCCTACCTTGTTCCTCCCTTTTCGCGTCTCTGTGGTTGCTTGAAGAAGCGGCCATCTAGCCAATATGGTGACGGCCACTAGGAGATCGGTTAGAAGTTTTTTCTCCCCTTGTTTCCCCTCTTAGTTGATCGGTTTCTAATCACTGTGATTGATTTTCATTGATCCGAAAATCATCACATATTTATACTTAGTAGAGGGACACAAGAGGGGGTCTCCAACCTTTAGAAGAGATGTGTCCCCGATCGGGGATGCGTCTTTCAGTTGGTTGTGTCCCTTCATCAGGACACATGTTAATTATAATTAATCACATGATTAATTATCTTAATTACGAGTTCATAACTAACATTCCCCCCTTTGAACTCAGATCTTAAAACTTACCCACATAATTAATATTAAACTTAGTGTCAATCTCCTCATGCTTGACATATAGGGTACGAGCATCGAAACAACCATTTACATACTGTTTGACTCGAAGACCACAATAAATCTTACATTCACAAAATGATCTTACTCTTAATTTGGCCCCTATGTATCCAATGTTCATAGGTTCTCTCTTAAACTCATGCTAGCCACGTGTTCACTAAGCACGTTAGGTGGAAGATCTTTTGTCAGCGGATCCGCAAGCATTCGCTTGGCACTGATATTCTCAAGACTTATAGTTTGATCCTGGATTCTGTCTTTCACAACATAAAACTTAATATTGATATGTTTAGCAGCACCACTAGACTTATTGTTGTGAGAGTAAAATACTGCGAGCTCATTATCGCAGTATAACTTAAGTGATTTTTTAATGCTGTCGACCACTTTAAGACCAGATAAAAATTTCTTAAGCCAAACAACCTGCCCGGTGTCCTCATAACATGCAACAAACTCGACATACATTGTGGATGATGCAGTGACGCTTTGTTTGGAGCTTTTTTTCACGAAATGGCTCCATTCGCAAGGGTGAATATATAACCAGACGTGGATTTCTTAGTATCTACACACCCGCGAAATCTGCAACTGAATATCCCACTACTTCAAGTGGATCCGATCTAGTATACGTTAATATGAGGCCTTTTGTACCTTGCACATACCTTAATGCTTTCTTAACTTCTTTTTAGTGATCAATCCCTGGATTGACCAGATATCTGCCAAGCATTCTGGTCACAAATGCTAAGTTAGGGCGAGTACAAACTTGAGCATACATGAGGCTTCCGATAGCAGAAGCATATGGAACTGACTTCATTTGATCGATCTCATATTGGTTCCTGGGACACTTAAATTTCGTAAACTTATTGCTCTTGACAATCGGAGTAGGCGAAGGCTTGCTCTTATGCATACTATACTTTCTTGATACATTTTCTAAGTATGCCTTTGGTGATAAGCCTAATACCCCCTTTTGTCTATCTCGTTGAATTTCTATGCCCAACACATAGGATGCTTCACTAAGATCTTCCATATCAAAATTAGAGGAGAAGGACTTGTTAGTTTAAGATAGTTGATTTACATCACTACTTGCAACTAGTATGTCATCTACATAGAGCACGAGGAAAATAGATTTCCCGTTCATAAATTTTGCATAATTGCAATTATCCTCCTTATTTTCTTCAAACCCAAACTTTCTTATTGTCTCATCAAACTTGTGATACCACTGTCTTGATGATTATTTAAGTCCATAAATAGACTTATTTAAATGGCATCCCATATGTTCCTTATCTTTAACGACAAAACCTTTCGTTTGTGTTATATAGATGTTCCCATAAAGATCCACATTGAAAAACGCCGTTTTTGCATACATCTGATGTAATTCTAAATCATAATGTGCTACTAAGGCCATAATGATTCTAAAAGAATCTTTACATGAGACGGTTGAGAATGTCTTATTGTAATATGTGCCTTCTCTTTGAGTGAAGCCTTTTGCTACACGTCCGGCTTTAAACTTATCAATATTTCCTTTAGAGTCACATTTAATTTTGTAGGCCCATTTATAGCCTACGATTTTTGCTTCATTGGGAATCTCAACAAAATCCCAGACTTTATTAGCATTCATAGACCTCATTTCATCCTCCATGACTTTACGCCATTCAGATGACTGAGGACTTCTCATAGCTTCTTCAAATGTAGTGGGATCACCCTCCATTTCAATTGCCTCACTCATATAGATCTCATAATCGTCCGAATAGCAGATCTTCTTTCTCTTTGAGATCTTCTTAATTGCATATTATCATCATTTTAGGACTGTTGTTGCTTTTCATTATAAATGGCAACGGGTTCATAATTTTGAACCTCTCTTACTAATTCTGTTGCCAATGGAGAACTAACGACAGGTGCTAAATTTTCAGCAGCTGTAGGTAATGAGAAATATGGTTCTTGAATCATAGGAGTGGATACATAAACCCGCTTCTCACCAAGATCAATTTCTTGTCTTACCATACACTACAGGAAACACGATCATTTGCGACGGCTAGATTTATTTGCGACGGCCAGCCATCACAAATAGCTTAAATTTTGACGGCATGTTGTTGGCCGTTGCAAATAAAGTAGCCATCGCAAATAACCACTTACTTGCGACGGCCAACCCTAGGGACGTCGCAAATAAGCAAACCGTCGCAAATAAATCCTTATTTGCGATGGCTACGTAAAATACCTCACAAATAAACATAATTGCGATGACCATATTCTAAGGCCGTCGCAATTAAGGACGCCGTCGCAAATAAGGGCTTTTATTGGCTGCCCCCGACCCAGACGGTTCATTCACCTCCACAATCCGAACCCCCGCGCGCGGCGCCGCCCCCTCACGCCTCCGGCCCGTCGCGGCGCCGACTCCGCCCGCCCCGCCCCTGCAGCGCTGCCCCTCTCCAGCCTCGGGCACGCCGCGCCACCAGCTCTGCCCCCGCAGCGCCGCCCCTCCGGCCGCGCCTCCGACCCTGCCCGCACCGGCCCCTCCATCCACCCCCGCAGTGCTGCCCCATCGCGGCCCTGCCCCCACCACCGTCTCTGCCCCTAGCCCCGGACAGCAGCGTCGCCATCCCTCTGACACCGCCGGCCACCGACCTCCTCCAACACCGCCTCCTCCAACGCCGCCGTCCCTCCAACGCCTCCACCGACTAGGTATGAGAATGCGTCTGAATGATGGAATGTTTAGATGATGCAATGTTTAGATGATGGACGTTTGATGCAATAGTTAAATTTTCAAGTTTTGTTTGGGAATGCATGATGGACGTTTGAATGATGGAATGTTTAGATGATGCAATGTTTAGATGATGCAATGTTTATATGATGCAATGTGGTAATGTTTAGATGATACTACTTTATTGGTAGTTATGTTTAGATGATGCAATGTTTTAAATTTTGTGTGCTCATATACGTGCTCATATATGATCATACAATGCTAGTTATGTTTAGATGATCCGACTTCATTGCTACTTCATTGCCAATGATCATACACATGCTCATATAACATATTGTCTATTGTTTGATATTTATTTTTTATTGGTGCTTACTGTTTATTGATATTTAATGTTTTTGAGTGACTACTTAATATATGTAAATAAAGGGGTTTTGGGCCGGCTCGGACCAACATGGAAGGGCACGACACGCAATAAGTGTGATCGTGCCGTATAGACCATAGTAGTGGTACCGTATGCGTCAAGGCGACATGGAAGCGAACGGGTTGGTAAGGTCGTCAATGACCCGCGATTGCATGGACGGTGGAAATGGATGTGGAATTGTCATCTAAGACCAACATTCCTCTCACTCTTTCTCTAGTTCTTTCCTCTCTCTTAAATGACCTCAAAATGAAAATGAACAACGTAACCTATAGCAATGTATTACCCGTTTCGGATCGGCACGTCTGACATGCTATTGGCATGTGAGACGTGCAGGTTCGGAATTGTCCCTTTTTGGATAGCCTCGGAGTGACCGAGGGGGCGTGGCTTGTGACGAGATGCGGGTCTGGATTTGAACGAGATTTCCAGTGGTGTAACCCTGTTGTTCTCTACTGCACCATTTTTGGGCGTGCAGTGGAGAACAGCGGGGTTATGCTGCCAAAATTTCGTTCGAATCCGGATCACACATCTTGTCATGAGCACGCTCTGCTCGATCACTCTTGGGTGGGTTTAGGATCTATCTGCCTAAGTTGTAGGGCCGTGACATAACATAACAATGAAACTAATAATATTTCGCGTTAAACTGCAGAGCCAAACATGGGTGAAGACCGCAGTTGGATGTATACTGGCTAGAAGAGCAGAACTGGTGGTCACTCAGATGAGTGGTTTATCAAGTTAGATCAATTTTTGGATCGAGCATTTTCATTGTCAACGGAAGATATGGTGCGGTGCCCATGTACAAAATGCCAGAACACCAAGTTTTTGAGAAGATTGGAGCTTTCGTTTCACTTATGTCGAAACGGTTTCACTCTACATTATGAAGTGTGGACCTTTCACGGCGAGACTAATTCTCGTGTCATAGCCGAAGTGGATGAGGATGATGATATAACAGAGGTTGATAGGATGGATGAGATGCTAGAAGCTCTAGAAGCGGAGGATCCTCTTACAAATGAGGTAGAGAAGTTCTTCAAGGAGCTGAAGAAGTCACAAGAGCCGTTGCATGAACACACGGTTGTGACTGTACTTGCTTTCTTGACCAGATTTATGGCAATTAAGTCCAAGTACTTTTTTCCATCAACTGCTACAATGATCTCATGAAATTGATCTGTGATATCCTTCCACAACCTCACAATGCGCCACCAGATATGTATCATTCAAAGATCAAGATATCTGGTCTCGGTATGAAGTATGAGAAAATCGATGTGTGTCCAGACAACTGCAGGCTATTCTGGAAAGAGCACGCCAATGAGAAGATGTGCTTGAAATGTGGTAAATCAAAGTATGTCGAAGTTGTTAATGAAGATGGCGATAATGTGATGATAGATGTCGCACATAAGAAGCTTCGTTACTTGCCTGTTACACCTCGGTTGAAGCGGTTGTTTCTTTCAAAAAGAACCGCAAGACACATGAGATGGCACAAAGAAGGTAAACGTGAGAACAAAGAATTCTTGACGCATCCGTCCAACGGTGATGCATGGAAGGCGCTAGACCGTTTTGATCCAGACTTTTCTCGTGATGCGAGGAATGTTCACATCGGATTAGCGACAAACGAATTCTCACCGTTCAGTACGAACGCCACACCATACTCATGTTGGCCCGTCTTTGTTATTCCGTACAACCTGCCACCTGCTTTTTGTACGAAGAACAAGTTCATGTTTCTCAGCCTCATTGTACCTGGACCTGATCATCCCGGGTCACGTCTCAACGTGATGTTAAAACCGCTGATCAAAGAATTAAAAGTCTTGTGGACAAGAGTCGAAGCGTACGACAGCTACAAGAAGCAGAAATTCAACCTTCAAGCTGCTTATTTGTGGTCTGTCCATGATTTGCCGGCATACGGCATGTTTTCCGGATGGAGCACTCACGATCGTCTGACGTGTCCGATATGTGCTTCAGACACGGATTGCTTTCGACTAACTCATGGAGGCAAATTATCTTACTTCGATTATCACAGACGTTGGCTGCCCTCGAATCACATATTTAGGCAGCAGAGGCATGTCTTTCGAAAGAACACTGTTGTCACTAAAGGACCACCGAAGCGTCTCAACGGGTGAGAAATTTCTGATATGTTGGACAAACTGGTGCCTAATGAAGGCCGTCCTGGATGTTTCGTAGGTTATGGAGAGGAACACAATTGGACTCACATATGTGGACTTTGGGAGCCACCGTATGTGAAGTCGTTGATTCTAATGCACAACATTGATGTCATGCATCAGGAGCGTAACATGAGTGAAAGTATCATAAGCACTTGCATGGATATGCCTGGCAAAACGAAAGACAATTATAGAGCTAGATTAGATTTGGCAGACATTTGTCACCGTCCAACTCTTGAAATCTCTGAAAGTGGTGGAAAGCCACGTGCTTCTTTCTGTCTTTGATCGAAAGAAAAGAAAGAAGTTATGAAATGGATGAAAACTTTGAAATTCCCATATGGTTACGCAGCTAGCTGAAATGAGTCGTAAATGTTAACACAGGAAACCTCACTAGGTTGAGGAGTCATGATTATCACATTATAATAGAAAGACTCTTACCTATTATGTTTCGAGGCTATCTAGATGATGCGGTGTGGAAGGTTTTAGCCAAGCTCAGCTATTTCTATAGAAAGCTTTGTGCTAAAGAAATCAAGATCGGGATGATGGATAAGTTAGAGAAGGAGATACCCATACTTTTATGTAAGATGGAATTTTTTTTCACCGGGTTTCTTCAATCCAATGCAACATCTTCTTATCCATCTTCCATTCGAAGCTAAAGTTGGCGGTCCTGTGCAATATAGGTGGATGTATCACATTGAAAGAGCGCTACGATATCTGAAACCAATGGTTGGCAACAGGGCAAGGGTGGAAGGGTGCATCGCTGAAGCATATGCTCTTAAGGAAGTAGGATACTTTTCAAGTGTCTACTTTGCGTAAGAAAACAATATCAATACTTCGGCGATGCGGTACAATGTGGACGAAACACCCCCTGTAAGCGACCTTTCCATTTTTCAAACGAGAGGCACCACCGTTGGTAGCTACATGACCTACGTGCTATCTGAACATGAAAGGACTGCTGCTTTACTCTACATGTACGCAAATATAGAAGTCATGCATGAATACTTCGAGTAAGTGTTTGTCCTACATTTATGCTAATCGACATATTTTGCTACACATGTATTCTAAAAGATGTTTTTTTTTATGTTCAGCGAGTTCCACAGACAATGTTGGCCACATAGGCATCAACCTACGGCCAAACAAGTAGAAGGGATGTGAAAAGAAGGAATAAATGGGGGTCAAAGTTTCCTATCCTGGTTTCGAGATTATGTAATATTCTCTCATATTCTATGTATTATAAGTTACTATTATTAAAGAAGTATTATTTTAACTTACGATCATTTGTGACATTGTCGGACTCACAATGTCCATGAAGATTTGCACCATCTATCTTATGGATTGGTGAATGTTAGAAGCTATGGTCGACATGACGTAAATGGCTTTCGATTCCATACAACTCATTTTGAAGCTCTTCGTCCTCTCGCGACAACATCAAATTTCGGTGTTGTGACGAGAGCAATGGACACTCTAGGGAATTTAATCGATTATTATGGGATCATTAACAAAATCATTGAATTTACTTTTACCGAAAATAAGACCCTTCGAGTTTTCTTCTTTGACTGTGACTGGTTTGATCACACTCATGGAACTCGAGAAAACCAATTTGGAATGGTGGAAGTGAAACGTAAGGACTGACTACGAGGTTACGATACATTTGTTCTTGTACATCAAGTGGAACAAGTGTATTATCTACCATATCCATGCACGAAGCTCAGTGCATGGTGGGTGGTATATAAGGTGAATCCTCGTGAGCGGTTATATACTCCTGGGTATGATGGTTACCATGATAGCAAAGACGTTGATGAAGTGTACCAAGAAGAAGAGTTGCCAGACACTTTTATCGTCGAGCTTGGTGCAGGACTCGATCAATTAGTTGGAGATGTTGAAGACGTTGAAGATGTAGAGACAGATGATATGCGAAAACGGAAATTAGAACAGGCCACGATGGAAGATCGTTGGGCTGGTTTAAGGAGTGGGGCACAAGCACTTGATAATGATGTTGATGAATTTTGAAAGTGATTATAAGTAATGTTTTCTTGAAGATAGTAACATGAATTTTGTATATTCTATTTTCATATTTACTGATTATCTAATTAAAACAGGATGGCGTCAAAGAAGGGTAAGAAGGTGCCGCCGACGAGGGGGTTCTACCCCTCTAGACCTGAGGATGCTTTCGCTGCTGCCTCGTCGACTGGGAGCAGATGCTCTCAGCTGCCTGGGCACGTTCTGAGCAGCTCTAGAGCTTCGTTACAGGTAAATTTCACCCGCTTTTAACAAATTCTTTAAATTCAATTTCACATTAATCTTACTTATGAATCATTTGAATGTTGTAGTCCTCACTGGCTGACTCAGAGGCTGCGACACCAGTTGAACATGGCTACTCTTCAGTGAGCCAGCCCTCTGCGAGCCAGCCCTCGGCCAGCCAGCCCTCGGCTGGCGATCCTTCTGTTCCTGAGGCCTTTGGTTCGGCTGGTGACGAGCCATCTGGGTCACCTGACGTGGCGCCCTAGCAGACGCGGAGGACGAGGATGACTCACTTTGTCAGTCCTCCTGCGGTCCCTTCACAGAGGATCGTGATTCGTCCAGTCGAAGACAGGTAATAAAAATTATAGTGTTCAATTTTAGTTTCTTTTGGTTACTTAAGTAATGAATCAATAAATATCTTACAGGGTTTGGGACGATACGTCTTTCACCGGTGAGAGACACCACAGACCGATGAACGGTGTCCTCGGGTCCTTAGTGCGTTTGCACTATCCCGGTGTCATCAACGGGGTGCGTGCTCTTTCGTGGGAGGACTAGGCACGCGTCCATCACCAGGAGCATGACAACCTTCAGTAGGCCATATGGGCCGATTTTATGGTAAGTATGTTAAAAATATTTTCTAAGTTTTAACTCTTAAACTCTTTTAATGAACATTTCTTCAATATATTCTTTATCGCAGGCAAGGTATACTTTAGAGGACCCGAACGACCCTCGCCTGATTGAGGATGCGAGGCGAGTGTTTCACTACAACGCTGCCAAGGCGCTTCGACAATCTTTGTCGAATGCCCGTGTTCAAATTATTAATGAGCACTTGAAGGCGAACCAGCACCACGTGCTACTCTTTCGGCAAGAGAGCGAGATGCACCTGACGGAGGAGGAGTACGCACAGGTACATGGGGTGTAGTAAGTATTTTTTTTTTATAGTTTCCTTGATGGTATTTTTAACGACTTCCAAGTATGTGCAGGGCCACGTGAGCTGGTTGCAGGGTCGGACGATGCATTTCGGGCCCTTTGTCGCTACTGGGCTAGCGATGAGTTTAAAGCTAAGTCCTAGAAGGCTCAAGAGTGCAGAGAGGTAGAGGGGAAGAGCAGACACGGGCAAGATAACCACTTGCGTTTAGCTAAACGCATGGTAAGTGTATGTAACTTATGTTTATATATTCATAATATATTGTTCGTACTAACACGTATTAACAGGAGCGCGAGACGGGGGTGCCGCCGACCCCTGCTGAGATTTGGAAGAGAGGTCACAGGGACCCTTCTCAGCCTTAGAGGTGCAGTTAGGCTGCAGCCGAGCGATTGGTAAGTTTAGAAATCATTCATATTAAATATAACTATATGTATTGTTGAACTTGCACAGTTTCCTTGTTTTGCAGGCTAAGTACGGGGAGGAGGCTAGGAAGATACACGACGAAGATTTCAATTGGGAACGTGAACCAATCGATCCTCAAGCCGCGTATGCAAGCGGAGGTGGAAAAGCACACGGAAAGTGGGTTTATAAGTCATTTTATCATTTTCAATTCAAAGTATTCAAGATATTTCAATTTGATATTAATGACTCTCTTTTTATAGGCTCGCCATATTCGACGGAGTTGTCGACTCGAGGGCGGGGAGACCTGCGAGAGGCAGCTCCACGCAGGCTTCTTCGGTGGGAACGACTGGTCGTCGCGTCTTGCAGAGGGACATTGAGATGCAGTCTCTCCGACAAACTGTAGAAGACAACTTCAGGCGACAGGAGGAGGAAAGGAGGGAGGCGGAACGCCAAAGGATCGCGATGGAGGTTACGATCCAAACCCAGGTAACAGCGTTGGCGCAGATGCGGGAAGCAATTGAGGTAACAAGATAAAAATTAAAGTTCTCATTAATTAACCGTAAATGACTTACTAATAGATAACATTTAATGTTTCCAATGACAGGCCATGGCTCGGACGCAAGGTCTGGGGATCCAGCTACTGCTACTACCACTGGTCCTTCATGGCGATCCTTCTTCTGCGGGTCAGGTAATTTTCTATGTTAACTTAACAATTCTAATTTTATCTCAATTTAACGAAAATAAAGCGAGAAAATAGAGTGACAGTGAGAGATAGTTACATAGAGTGAGAGATGGAGTTAGAAGAGGGAGGAAAATAGAGAAAAAAAGATTGAGATAGAAGAAACAGAGAGATAGTTAGATAGAAGAAAAGGAATGACATAGAAGAAAGAGAGAGATAGAAGAAAGAGAGAGAGAAGAAAGAGAGAGATAGTCAGATAGAGTGGGAGAGGAATGAGTAGAGAGAGGAAGATGTATATGGAGATAGAGGGAGAGGAAGATAGAGGGAGGGAGATGTAGATGGAGATAGATGGAGGAAGATAGAGGGAAAAGGATAGCAATAGAGAGATAGAGTGAGAGAGAAAGATAGATTGAGATAGAGAGAGAGAAATGAAAAAAGAGGAACAGTGGGGGATCTAGATGGAGATAGATGGAGAGGAAGGGCGAGAGAGAGATGTTGATACATTTATATTCTAACTCTAAGTTCTATTAATTGCAGGGATCTGCGACGACTGCACAAACGCCGTCGCCGTCGCTACCGCCACCTGGAATGAGGCGCGATGACGACTTCGACTTCGGAGGTGGCTTTAGAGGTGGCTACGGAGGTCAGGCGGGCGAGTGAGCCCTCGTTTGCTTTGTTGATGATCATGTGAGATGTATCGGGAATGCTATTTGTGATTGTGATGATGTTTGTGTGTGATATATTGTGTGTGATATAATGTTTCTGTTCTGTGATTCTGGCCATGAGTCGGGTAGTATTTTCTGTTTTTTTTCTTAAAAAATAAAAAACCTTATTTGCGATGACTTTTTATACAGTACCGTCGCAAATAAGGTTCCAGGCCGTCGCAATTAAGCCTCTGCTATTTGCGACGGTCTGGCCATCGCAAATAAGCATTAATTGCGACGGCTAGACCGTCGCAAATAGCCAAGTGGGTCCCGGGGGATGACACGTGGGGCCCTACCGGCTGAACTTATTTGCGATGGCCAGGCCGTCGCAAATAGGCCTTAAATTGCGATGGCCTGGCTGTCACAAATACAGATGCGGGGCCCACCAGCCCCTGGGCAATAACTTGCGACGGCCTGTGCGAGCCGTCGCAAATAGCCTTATTTGCGACGGTGGCCGTCGCAAATAAGCTTAATTGTGACGACTTATTTGCGACGGCCAAAAGCCGTCGCAAATAACAAAAGCCGTCGCAAATCGTCGGGATTCCTGTAGTCATACCCCCCCCCCCCTGATTATGGCATCTTCTAAAAATATGACATGTCTCATTTCTACAAACTTAGTAAACATTTCTAGACAGTAGAAACAATATCTCTTACTCGTTTCAGCATAGCCAATAAAATGACAACTTATTGTCTTGGCATCCAACTTACCAATGTTTGGATTAAATATTTTTGCCTCAGCGGGACAGCCCCACACATGTATATAATTTAATGATAGCTTACGTCCCGTCCATAACTCATACGGTGTTTTGGCACCGACTTAGTAGGAACCCGATTTAGCACGTGAATGGAGGTATTTAATGCCCCCATCCACAAACTAACCGGCAATTCCGACTGACTTAACATGGACCTAACCATATCTATTAGTGTACGGTTTCGCCGTTCCACTACTCTATTTTTCTTAGGCTTGCCAAGTGTAGAATATTAGGCAACTATGCCATTTTCCTGTAAGAACCGTGCAAATAGTCCAGGAACTTGACCATAAGGGGTATGCCGACCGTAATACTCACCACCACGATCGGATCTTACCACTTTTATTTTAATATTGTGCTGATTTTTAACTTCATCCTTGAATATCTTAAATTTATCCAACACTTTCAAGTGTTCTTTAATTGGATAAATGGCCATAGCGAGAATATTCATCTGTGAAGGTTATGAATGAATCAAAACCATTAACGAATACTATAGGAAATGGACCACAAATATTTGTGTGGGTTAATTCCAAAATTCCGGTGCTGCGTATGACACCTTTCTTAATTTTCTTAACAAATTTGCCTTTAATGCAATCTATGCATTCTTCTGAATCCAAAAAATCCAATTGAGGAAGAATCGGTTTTGAAATCAATTGCTCAATTCTCCCCCTCGAAATATGGCCTAAGCGACAATGCCATAATTTTGAAGACATTTCGAAATCTATTCTTTTGCGCTTATTCTTATGAGAGGAAATTCGATCGTTTCTTACAACATTAACATTACCATGTATAACAATAAGTATAGCATGCCTTGCCTCATAGCAATGCCAACAAGCTTATCATCATACTTAATTACACACTTATCTTTGCAAAATTGGCATACATAACCATCATTGTCTAAACATGACACTAAAATTAAATTTATACTCAATGAGGGTACATATAATACATCATAAAGTGTAAGTACAAAGCCATTTTTAATTCGAATGGATAATCTCCTATGGCTTCAACTTCCGCTTCATGGACATTAGCAACTTTAATTGCCCTTTCCCCTCTTTTTAGGGTCCTCCTCATACTTAACCCATGCAAGGAATTACAAACATGCAAAGTGGCACCTGATTTAATCCACCAAGTAGATAGATTATAATCTAAATATAGGGATTCATCAATAAAGGTAACAAAATCATTACCATTTCTGCAACACAATTTAAGGATGCCTACACAATCCTTTTGATGGTGGCCTTTGACTAAACAAAAGCGACACTGATCTTTCTCCACTTTCACATCCTTTCTGTATGGGTGCTTGCTGGTACCCTGCGCCGGTACCCCTTGGTACCGTAAACAAAGTCATGGAGTTCCTATATCTTGGTGACGGATGTCCGAAGGAGATACGCGTCCCACAGTATCGGATCTGCCTCCCTCCATAGCGTGGCTCCAGTGTTGCCACGTGTCCACAAGAGTCAGACCTGCCTCCCTCGTTTGGGTAGCTCTAGTGCTACCACGTGTCCTACAGTGCCAGACTTGCCTCCCTCTCCAGGGAAGCTCCAACACTGCCACGTGTCCAGTAGCACGAGACCTACCCCTAGTAGAGGGAAGCTCCGGAGCTTCCACGTGTCACGCGCCCGGATCTATGTCCACAATGGGAAGACAGCGGGATCTCCAACGGCGCAGACATTCAAGGGCTATCAATTGCCTGTTACAAAACCTGGTTAACACATCATTAATGCTATATTAATGATGCACGATCAGAGGACTAGCAAGACTGGTAACGCTGCTGTTAAGACACGTTATCACACTATTAACAACCCTTAACACTATAGATCATGTATAGGGTAGTGATTACAGCCGAGGTCACCCGTCGGGCCAAGCACATACCGTAACAACTAGTCCTTCGCATATAAAAGGGTTGCGCTGCATGGTAGAAAGGACAAGTGATCTCAGACACATGAAAGCTCAGCTAAGCTCATACAATCAACACAAACCCCATGTAGTAGGGTATTACGCTCAGGCGGCCCTAACTATGTAAAACTCTCTTTGTTCACCCTTGTTCTTGATCTTGACTAGTGCCCCAACCGAATACGAACCTCCGCAGGCTACTTCTTAGTAGTACTAGGGGAAGTGTTCTAGTCCACACTTCAACATTTGGCGCGCCAGGTAGGGGGGCTTTCAAGATCTCAAGATGGTGAACTCCACTGCCACTTCATCCAATGGACCGACTGTTTAACTCGTTGGGGAAAATCCCTCCAATGTGCAATAGCTGACCAATGTTGTTATTCCGTCGGGCATCGCACCACCACCACCACCTGCTCCAGTAGCCAACACTGGACAGCAGGATGGTGAATTCGCGTTGGTCACTACATCGACAAACAACCCGGAGAATGCGCTGAACACAGCGCAAACTCTACTCCAGCATCCTCTCATGCCGGGAGCTCCTCCTGCTACGCTAGAACAGTGGTGCGCTGATGTTGGCATCTGGTTGTAGCTGTAGCCAATGCGATCAGCAACCGAGGTATGCCCCATGCAGGGCAGGCACCTACTCGTAACAGGACCTGGTCCTTTGGTGTCGTAGCTAAGGATACGTGCACTCTCCCAGCAAGTGACGTCGCTGCCCTCCGGGGCTCTCCGTACTCATACGGTGATAAAGCTCCTGACTCAGGACCTCCGTTCGGAGCTCAATCCCTGTTACATGAGGTAGGATGACCGCGTCAACATCGAGCGTGCTCGCGAGGGGCGAGTTGCTCGAGAAAACCCTTCTCCTCTCGGAGTGGGGGGCAGTTGTTTGGCTCTTGCCATGCATCTCCACATGGTCGAGTGGTCACCTAAGTTCCGGCCTCATCTACCGGAGAAATACGATGGGACAGTTAATCCCGTCGAGTTTCTTCAAATATTCTCCACTGCCATCCTCGCAGTAGGAGGCAATGAGGTTGTGATGGCCAACTACATCCCTGTGGCTCTAACTGGGACAACAAGGTCATGATTTATGAGCTTACCTCCCGACACCATCTATAGTTGGGGGAACTTTATCGCTACTTCACCGCCAACTTCAGAAGCTCCTGCACGCGACCTGGCACCGAGCTAGACCTTTTTGCCGTGTAACAGAAGTTGGGAGAGTCGCTGCGATCCTTCATCCTGTGATTCTCTTAGGTACGGAACACCATCCCTTCTATCTCCAATGCTTCTGTCGTCGTTGCATTTCGACAGGGAGTTAGAGACAAGAAGATGCTAGAGAACTGTCAACTAAGAATGTCACCAGCATCATGGAACTCTTTAGCTTGGCTGACAAATGTGCCAGAGCTGCAGAGGGCTGTGAGATGCACTCCAAACAAGCTACGGAGGCCAAGCAATCTACCTCCAAAAAGCATCCGGCAGTGGTAAAAACAAGAAGAAGTCAAGTGGCAAGAAGAACTCACTAGTCAGCACACCTATCGCTGCTGCTGCCACAACACGTTGTGGTCGGGGGCCACGACCAGACAGGCGACCTCGACCATCGTCTGAAGATGGTGACAATGAAAAGATGTGGTGTCTGATTTGCAAATCTACAAGCCACAATCTAGAAGACTGTCATGTGGTCAAGAGGGTTGCTGAATGCAACAACAAGCGTCAAGATGAAACTGAATGTGTCCTAGAGGGGGTGTGAATAGGTTTTGAAAAATTTCCTACACAATTAATCAAATTGTCAAATACTTGATGGACCGGACTTGTCCTATTGGAGGTGTGGACTAGTCCGGTGTGCTAAATGTGTGTCGAGTTGATTAAGTGTTGATTTAGGAATTAAACTTTATAGCAGCAGAAATTTGAACAACTGAGGAGATCACTTGAATTATCAATCAATTTTATGAAGTTACACGTGAAAAGCAACTGCAATTCAAGTTACAAGAGTGATAAACTATGTGCCCTAATTAATGAAGATGCAAAAACAAAGAAGCACACGAGACATTGATTTTTACCGAGGTTTAATCTCACCAAAGAGATCTACTCCTCGTTGAGGAAGTCCACATAGAGCCGGGTCTATTCAAACTTTTTCCTTTGTCAAGTCACCACACAAGGCCATCTTGATTCCACTATCATGAGTAATCACCAAGTTTATTGGGCAACCTCACACGTTGAGGGCTCCCACAAGAATTACAACAAAAAGATAATCAAATACACTCGAAAACATTAAAAGTAGATGCATGAGTGTAAAAGAGATCAAACCCCAAGAGCTCAACGAAGCGTAGACAACGATCTCCCAACCCCAAATCTAAATACTCAAATTATTTTCACCTTTGAGGACTTTAGATGTGCGGGGAGATGAGTTTTTCTGCTCTTGGGACAAGTGGCGGCACTAGGGTTTCTGAGTTTGATAGTAGAAATCAAAAGCTGTGATTGTGGGGTTGTGGATCTCCTATTTATAGGGTTTCCAAAAAAGTTACCATTAGAGATCCCGACGACCGGACTAGTCCGTACTGGGGACCGGACTTGTCCGGTGTGCTGTGTAAAAGTCGGCGTGAAATGTGCAGAACACTAGAAACCCTAGTTGTGTGAGGTATACCGAACTAGTCCAGTATGTGTCTGAACTTGTCTACTGCCCTCTGTAATTGAACTCCAGAAAGTTGAACAGACTAGTCCTATCGATGAACAAACTTATTCGGTGCTACATGTTATAGAACATTAGAGAGTTCAACAGACTAGTCCAGTCCTATGGACGGACTTGTCCGGAGTGTAGTGTAATGGGTTTACAGAGACTTGAACAGATTAGTCTGGTCCAAGATCAGACTAGTTCGGTGCACTATGAAATGTGGTTTCAGAAAGTTTATCGGACTAGTCCGGTAAATGGTCGAACTAGTCCGGTGCACTGTGTATTTGGACAACAGAGAGTTGAACAGACTAATCCAGTCCATGAACAGACTAGTTCGGTGATCAGTGAATTTTTAGGTTGATTTTAAGCCCTTACCCCTATACAAAGACTTGAGCTCTTTGGATGTGTCTCTCACACACATCCTATACATTTAAATCTACTACGCGCTTCAGTCGTTAGTTGGGCTTTTCTCTTTTTCTACACCACTTCATTTTTCACTTTTTAAGTGCACCAAACTATCTCATTTGATCTAACCTGCAGTCATCTCAACAAGTTCATTAGGATCTCATTTGTCTGTCATCAATCGTCCAAAACCCACAAGGGATTGGCTAGATGCACTTTCAATCTCCCCCTTTTTGGTGATTGATGACAACCAGTTAAGATTTCACAATTAAGAGTAAAAATTGATTTTCATAAAGTGTACATATATGATAACAATAAATGAGTAACGAAAACTTCTCACATATATGCACTCTTTATGGTGGGATGCCTAACAAGTGTGCGACCAAAAAGATGTGATGAGCAATTCATAACAACTTAATAGTTATAGCAACAATCATCACATTAACATTAACTAAGCATCACACATTAAGTAACTTAAGCACATCCAAAATAAATTACAATAGTTTGAAAACAAGTACATGTCCTTGATCACAAGTCCTTAATGGCTTAATGACTACAAAATAGACATCTAGTCTCAATCTCTTCCCCTTTGGCATCAAGGCACCAAAAAGGGAAAAATTGAGTGGAATCATTCATCGTCATTGCCTCCCTCACTCTCAGTCCTCTCTTCATATTCTTCTTCATCTTCAGGTGCTTGAGGAGGAGGAGGAGGAGGAGTAGATGTGCCAGCTAGTCCGAATGAAGCCATCTCTTGCTCAGTTAGAGGTGCCATCTCTGTGATGTCTTCTTTAGAGTCTTCTGAGATCTGAGGTGACCCCACTGGCTCTATTTCCAGCTTCTCACAGATTGCTTTGATATTGGCCTTCACATATCACGGATGCTTCTTCTTGGCCAGACTCTCCTTGTGCTGCTTGATTTCCACTTTGCGTCGGGAAGCAAAGATGGATGAGAGCATCTTCAGTATTCCACTGGAGGACTTCTAGGAGGTGGAGGAGCAGGAGCAGCAACTTCAGATCTTGTGCCTTCTTGAGCCCTCTTAGATATTTGTTCCTCTGCAGGTGATGTAGGAGCATAGGGGACAGTGTAGATAGTAGGCTTCTGGGGCCTTAGTCCAGTATGAGGAACATCCTTGACAAATTCAAGTCATGTTACCTTCTCAATCATATACATGATGTATGGTGCATAGCCACATGACCTGTTAGGGGTGATGGAGATGTTCACAATGTCATTGTACATGTACTCAAAGATATTGAAGGGCCTTATCTTGTTGATCATCTTCATCAATGTCTTCAATGTCCCCTGGATAGTCCCTGCATCTCCTTCCTTGGGAGCTATGATTTTCCTCAGGATCCTATTTAGAACAACAAATAAGGGCTTCAAGTACTTTGTAGTTGGAGATTTGAATGGCATCCTTGCTCATGGGTTTCGTAATTACCACTCTCCTCTTCTTGGGGAGTAAATCGTCGGGAGGAGGGGAGTGAACATTGATATCATGCCTTTTCTTCATCACCCTCTCTTTGGATCTTTGCACTTGAGCACATTCTCGCTCTTCATCATAGTTAAAAGAACAATCCTCTGATGCTGAAGACATCATGCCTGACAAGGAAGTTTAAGGATTTGATAAGAATTTATTTGAGGTTATGTGCAAATAAGAAATTAGAGGTTCATATTGTCAGAAACCGGACTTGTCCGTCTTCAGGGTGCGGACTTGTCCGGAGTACCGGGCTTGTGCGCACTTGAACATCAGACTAGTCCGGTCTGGCATAAGAACCCAAATTTCCTATTTTCAACAAATCTACCTCGAATCGATTCACAATGACTAGGAAACAGTAGGAGTACATCTGGAAGAGTAATGTATCCCTAGGA
Source organism: Tuctoria greenei (assembly GCA_036927565.1). Classification (NCBI taxonomy): domain Eukaryota; kingdom Viridiplantae; phylum Streptophyta; class Magnoliopsida; order Poales; family Poaceae; genus Tuctoria; species Tuctoria greenei. The sequence goes on along the minus strand of JAYESD010000003.1, from coordinate 103,615,037 downwards.
GACAAGTAAAATAAGCAAGAATCAAGGAAAGTTGAGAGCTTGGGTTTGAGAGAGATTTTACCAAAAAGTTGAAAATTTGCGTTGAAGGAGCAGAGTAGGGGTCGGATTAGTCTGGGGTGGTCAAGGTCCGCGCCGAGGGGAAGATTTCCCTTGGAGAAATCCACATTTTTGATGGCTGGAAATTGAAATCGCCTTTGGAGCTCACGGTGGAGGAGAGAGAGTGCAAAAGAGATTGTGGAAGATGGAAGATGAGCTCCTGGCGGCACATTAGGGTTAACCCCGACAAATCCAGACTAGTCCAGTGGACACCGGACAAGTCCGGTGTGTGAGACTAGGGCCGGACTAGTCTGTGTTCACGGACTAGTCCGGTGCTGACTCCGGACATGTTCGGTGTAAGCAGGACAGAACTGAATTTAATCAACTAGATTTTGGTTGTTTGATCTAGTGATCTCAAGGACATTATTTCACAAATAATCTTGATGAATATGATTCGTAAGCAATCAACAATCATAAAATGGCCATAATTCACCAAGATTCACTAATTTAAATAGTTTTCAAGAGAAAATCGAGATAAGGGACAAACTTTTGCAAAAATGAGTAAACTTTGAAATCACAATCAACTATGCAATGTTTCAAGCCACATTTTGAGAATCAAGTATATCTATCTCATTTCTTAGCTCACAAAATCTCTTTTCATCTAATGGCTTGGTGAAAATGTCTGCAAGTTGTTTTTCAGTCGTAACATGTGAGATTACAATGTCACCTTTTAATGAATGATCTCTTAAGAAATGGTGACGAATATCTATGTGCTTAGTTCTTGAGTGCTCTACTGGGTTGTGTGCAATTTTTATAACACTCTCATTATGACATAGGTGTGGAATATGGTTTAGATTGTAACCATGATCCCTTGGAGTTTGTCACATCCAAAGTACTATTGCGCAACAACTACCGGCTGCAACATACTCCACTTTGGCTGTGGAAAGAGCAATGGAGTTTTTCTTTTTAGATGACCATGAAACTAGGGATTTGCTAAGGAATTGACAAGTCCCCGATGTGCTCTTTCTATCGACTCTGCATCCTGCATAGTCGGCATTGGAATAACCTATCAAGTTAAACTTGGATCCTTTAGGATACCAAAGGCCCATGTTGGGTGTGTGCACAAGGTATCTTAAGATTCTTTTTACAGCTATTAAATGGCACTCTTTAGGTGCGGCTTGAAACCTTGCACACATACACACTCTAAGCATAATATCTGGCCTAGATGCAAATAAATAGAGTAATGAGCCAATCATAGACCGATATACCTTTTGATCCACATTTGGACCATCTTCGTTGATATTGAGATGTCCGTTAGTTGCCATGGGTGTCTTGATGGGCTAGGCCTTATCCATATTGAACTTCTTGAGGATGTCCTGCGTGTACTTGGTTTGGCTTATGAACGTGCCCTCTCTTAATTGCTTCACTTGGAATCCCAAGAAGAACTTCAATTCGCCCATCATCGATATCTCGAACCTATCTATTATAATCTAGATAAACTCTTCACAAAATGACTTATTAGTAGAACCAAAGATGATATCATCAACATAGATTTGACATACAAATAGATGATCATCAAAGTGTTTTGTGAACAGAGTATAATCAGCTTTTCCAATTTTAAAACCATTTTGAGTCAGAAAATCTCGAAGACACTCATACCAAGATCGAGGAGCTTGTTCGAGGCCATAGAGAGCCTTACGCAGTTTATAAACATGGTTGGGGTGCTCTTGATCTTCAAATCCTGGTAGCTGCTCCAAATACACTTCCTCCTTAATTGGTCCGTTGAGGAAGGCACTTTTGACGTCCATTTGATACAACTTGAAATTGTGGTGAGTAGCATATGCCAATAAAATACGAATGGACTCAAGTCTAGCTACAGGAGCGAAAGTTTCATCGAAGTCCAAACCTTCGACTTGTGAGTAACCTTTATCCACAAGTCTCACTTTATTTCTCATTACCACTCCATGTTCATATTGTTTGTTCCGAAAGACCCATTTGGTTCCAACAATGGTCGCCTTTGGTCTTTCCACATGCTCCCATACATCATATCTCTTGAAGTTGTTTAGCTCCTCTTGCATTGCAATCACCCATAGATCCTTTAGTGCTTCTTCTACCCTGTATGGTTCTAGAAAAGAGACAAAAGAGTAGTGTTCACAAAAAATTGTTATGCGAGATTTAGTAGTTACTCCCTTAGCAATGTCTCCAATGCTGTTGTTGACGGGATAATCTCTTTGTACACTGTGATGTACTCTTGGGTGATGGACTCGTGAAGTTGCTTGTTCTTCATTGTCTTCATATTCATTTTCTTGCCCTAGATCATTGCTTCCGTTGTTATGTTGATCTTCTTGATCTTCCTGATCTTGATCTCGTGCATGAGCTCCCCCTTCATCATTGCTTTCTTATTGAGGTTCATCTTGTGGTTGCTCATGAGGTCGAATATCACCAAGTGCCATCCTCCTCAACGCTTGACATAGGGCTTCTTCTTGATCTAGCACACACTTATCAACTTGCTCCACTTGGGAGCCGTTAGTTTCATCGAACACTACATCACGTGCTACTTCAACCAGGCCAGAGACTTTGTTGAAGACACGATAGGCGTAGGCGTTCGAATCATAACCGAGCAACATCAGATTTTGAAGCAAACTTCATAGTCCTTGGTTTCTTGTTTAGAATAAAACATTTGCAACCAAATACTATAAAATGTGAAACATTTGCCTTGTTACCGATGAGAAGCTCGTATGGCGTTTTCTTCAAGAGTCGGTGAAGATACAACCGGTTTGCGGCGTGACAAGCGGTGTTCACCGCTTCAGCCCAAAATCGGTCCGATGTCTTGTATTCATCCAGCATTGTTCTCGCCATCTCGATTAGTGTTCTATTTTTCCTTTCGGCCACCCCATTTTGTTAAGGGGAGTAGGGTGCCGAAAATTTGTGCTTTATTCCTTCTTCATCTAGGCACTCCTCAACTTGTGTATTCTTGAATTATGTCCCGTTGTCACTTCTAATGTTCTTCACAGTTGAGGAGAATTCATTCTGAGCTCTTTTCAGGAATTTCTTGAGGATTCCCTAATTTTCTGATTTATCATATAAGAAAAATACCTAGGTGAATCTTGAAAAATCATCAACAATAACTAAACCATATTTGTTACCTCCGTTGCTTATATAAGCAATTGGACCGAAAAAGTCCATGTGAAGAAGTTCCAGTGGTCTTGTGGTAGTCATCACGTTCTTGGCGGGGTGCGGTGCTCCAACTTGTTTTCCCGCGTGGCAAGCACTGCACGGACTGTCTTTCTCAAAAGCAACATCCTTTAAACCTCGGAGGTGACCACCTTTTAGAAGTTTCTACAGATTTCTTATCCCAACATGGGCTAGCCATCTATGCCACAACCATCCCATGTTAGTTTTAGCAACCAAGCAAGTGTTGAGTTAAGCTTTATCTTTGTTGAAGTCAACAAGATAAAGCTTTCCCTTCAACATTCCTTTGAATGCAATCGAGCCATCGATTCTTCTAAAAACGGTTACACCCTCATTAGTGAATAAATAGTTATGACCTTTGTCGCATAGCTGAGATATGGACAAAAGGTTATATTCTAAAGAATCTACACGTAAAACATTCGAGAGAGTATGTTGAGAAGAGATTTCAATTTTACCGCTACGAAGGACCTTTCCTTGGCTGTTGTCTCTAAAGTATACCCCTTCACTTGGATCTGCATTGTGCTCATACTCTACGAACATATTCCTCTCACCGGTCATGTGATTGGTGCATCCGCTGTCTAGCACCCATTTTGATCCAGCGGAGTAGTAGGCCTGCAAAAAATAATTATTCATTGGTTTTAAGTACCCAAGCTTTCTTTGGTCTTCTCATGTTAGTCACAAGAGTCTTGAGCACCCACACATAAGTTTTTGAGTTCTTGTGGCGTGACCCTGCATATTTATCAAATACATATCCAAACTTGTTTTTCATAAGTACATAGGAAGCATCAAAAGTGAAAAATAGTATTTGCAATTCAGATTCACGTGATGTTTCCTTAACAAAAGTGATTTTCTTCTTAGCATGAACATTGGTGGACATGTGTTTGTTCTTGTTAAACCCAATACCATCTTTTATGTTAGGAGGTCTAGTGACCATATATGCACTACATGCATATTTTATCTTCTCCTTGTCAAAGATGCCACTTTGGGAAGGATGCTTAGCATGAGAAGTAGAAGAATTAGGTTTGACAACATTTTTCTTAATGGAACATGTGTAGGTTGTAATTGTTGTCGGACTTACACCAAAGCAAGGTGAGCTTTTGGAGGAGGAGGAGTCACTTTGCTTGAGTGACTCAACTTGCACTTCAAGAATCTTGTTAACTTTTGACAAGTTATCAAGTTTATCCTTGATTGCAATGTTTGAGTCTTCTAGCTTTGAGCAAGTTTCCTTACTCAAGGCTAGCTCATGCTCAAGTGACTTGCTCGTCTCCATTTCAAGCTCAAGGAGTTTCTCAACCTCTTGATACCTCTTCCTTTCACGGATGAGCATATCTTATTGTCACTTGACAAGCTCCTCCTTCTCAAAGATTTCATCCAACAACATTTTCATTTTCTTCAATGCAGTTTTACTTAGTCCCATAAACATTTCATCATTTTCACTATAGCTGTCAAAATCATCAATAGAGGAATTTAGCGAGGGGGGAGTAAGTCAAACCTTTTTCTTGCCTTCTTTAGCCATAAGGCAAGTGTGATTGTGTGTCTCTCGTCCTCCCATGTTCGGGAAGAGCGTAGATCTCTTGGTAGGCTTCTTGATGGCAATGGTGGCCATCTCCTCTTCTTCATCGGAGGAGGACTCTTTGTTTGAGTCCCACTCCTTGCCAATATGCGCTTGATGAACTTGCCTTCTTTTTCCGAAGATTTTGTTTTCTTGAGGCTTTGTTTACTTCTTCCTCTTGTTATCTTCATATGTGCAGTCAACCATGAAGTGACCGTACTCGCCACAATTATAGCAGGTACGTCGATCCTTGGATTTTCTTTTTTCTTTGCTCTTCCCTTCATTTGAGTTTCTGCCATTTCTTATTTTCATAATGCTTTTGAATTTCTTGATAAAGAGTACCATCTCTTTATCATCCAAGTCGGTGCTCACATCACTTTTGTCTCCTTCGTCTTAAGCTTCACGGGTTTTCTTTCCTTTAGGCTTGCAAGTTGCTTTGAGAGCAACTTCCTTCTTTTTTGAGGAGGTGAGCTCAGCTAGGTCTTTGACGTATTGGGCTTCCTTCTCCATCATCTCATGGTTTATGATTTTTCCCAATAGTTCATCCGGAGTCATTTTGTGAAACCCCAGGCTTTCTCGGATCATTGAGCATAAGGTGACATTTTTTAGCATGAAGGCTCTAATCATTCTTTTGATCACCTCATGGTCAGTCCACTTCTTGCTTCCATAGGTGCGGATCTTGTTGATAAGAGCCTTCATCCGTGTCTTGATGTGATTCGCCTTCTTCAATGACAAATCTCCCCAATTCTCCTTCAAGCATTCCAATTTTAGCTTCTCGGACTGACCTATTACCTTCATGTGCTGTTTTAAGTGTATCCCAAATTTCTTGTGCAACGGCTTGCGCTTTGCGGTGAATTTTTTGTTCTTGTTTCAGAGTTAGTTTTCGTCCGTATTCGGTATATCTACACCTGTACACACAGTATGCCAAAGACTGGGATTCAAATACATTAGATCCATTTTCATATTGTATTTCCCCATGGTGTAGTCGTTTCCGTCGAATTGTGGAGGCTTTTCCACGAGAATAGAAAAATAATGATTATTTGTATTAAGACGATTGTAGTTGTAAGGATATAGGGAGTAGTCGTGATAACCACTCCCTGTTGTCTTCTCGTACTCTTTTCCCTTTTGGCTCAGAAGCTTCTTCCTTAGAAGTGCCTTGAGGTGACACACTTCTTCATCGTCATGTTGATTTTCCCTGAGTACATCGAAGGCTTTTGTATCTTGCTCTTCTTCGGTGTTGGACACCTTCCAGATCACGTTGTTCTTCTTTGAGGCCATTGATCTCTCCGAGCAGTAAGTCTCGTCGATGGAGAATCTGCTCTGAAACCAATTGAATGTGGCCTAGAGGGGGGTGAATAGACTTTGAAAAATTTCCTGCACACTTAATCAAATTTTCAAATACTTGATGGACTAGACTTGTTCGGTTGGAGGTGCGGACTAGTCCGGTGTGTTAAATGTGTGTCGAGTTGATTAAGTGTTTATTCAAGAATTAAACTTTATAGCAGCAGAAATTTGAACAACTAATGAGATCACTTGAATTATCAATCAATATTATGAAGTTACACATGAAAAACAACTGCAATTCAAGTTACAAGATTCATAAACAATGTGCCCTAATTAATGAAGATGCAAAAACATAGAAGCACATGAGACACCAATTTTTACTAAGGTTCGATCTCACCAAAGAGATCTACTTCTCGTTGAGGAAGCCCACACAGAGCCGGGTCTCTTCAAACCCTTCCCTCGTCAAGTCACCACACAAAGCTAACTTGATTCCACTATCACGGGTAGTCACCGAGTTTATGGGGCAACCTTACACGTTGAGGGCTCCCACAAGAATTACAACAAAAACATAATCAAATACACTCGAAAAGATTACAAGTAGATGCAGGAGTATAAAGAGATCAAACCCCAAGAGCTCAACAAAGCATAAACAACGATCTCCCAACCCCAACTCTAAATACTCAATTGATTTTCATCTTTTAGGACTTTAGATGCGTGGGGAGATGTGTTTTTGTGCTCTTGGGACAGGTGGTGGCGCTAGGGTTTTTGAGTTTGACAATAGGAATCGAAAGTTATGATTATGGGGTCGTGGATCTCCTATTTATAGAGTTTCCAAAAAAGTTACCGTTAGGGATCCTGACGACGGAACTATTCCATACTGGGGACCAGACTTGTCCGGTGTGCTGTGTAAAAGTCGGTGTGAAATGTGCAGCACACTAGAAACCCTAATTGTGTGAGGTATACCGGACTAGTTCGGTATGTGTCTGGACTTGTTCGATGCCCTGTGTAATTAAACTCCAGAGAGTTGAACGGACTAGTCTGGTCCATGAACGAACTTGTCCGGTGCTACGTGCTATAGAACATCAGAGAGTTCAACGGAGACTAGTCCGGTCCTATGGGCAGACTTGTCCGGAGTGTAGTGTAATGTGTTTACAGAGACTTGATCAAACTAGTCCAGTCCAAGATCAGACAAGTCCGATGCACTATGAAATGTGGTTCTAGAAAGTTTATCCGACTAGTCAAGTAAATGGTCGGACTAGTCCAGTGCACAGTGTATTTGGACAATAGAGAGTTGAACGAACTAGTCCAGTCAATGAACGGACTAGTCCGGTGCTTAGTGAGTTTTTAGGTTGATTTTAATCCCTTACCCCTACGCAAAGACTTGAGCTCTTGGGATGTGTCTCTCACACACATCCTATACATTTAAATCTACTTTGTGCTTCAGTCGTCAGTTGGGCTTTTCTCTATTTCTATTCCACTTCATTTTTCACTTTTTGAGTGCACCAAACTATCTCATTTGAACTGACCTGCAGTCATCTCAACAAGTTCATTAGAATCTCATTTGTTTGTCATCAATCGTCCAAAACCCACAAGGGATTGCCTAGATGCACTTTCAAAAATCCCTTACCGCCATCGGGAAGGGAAGCAAAAAATCGATGAAGCTCCGTCTGATCAAGAGCTAGGCTTCCAAGACACGAAGAAGGTGTTAAGGGCAGTCTACAACACCGTCGACAACGACTCCGACATCTCCAACAATGAGCATCGGAAGACTCTCCACATGATGTATGGAGGGTCCTGGGACATCACCCCCCCCCCCCCCCGGTGCATTCTGAAGACCATGCGTCGGGAGATGGCTGCCGCTGCTCCTACTGCCAAGGCTAGACTTCATAGAGAGTGGATGGACACTTACAACACTTTTGATGCTTCGAATTGTCCGAAAAACATTGCAGGAGTTGGACAATTGCTCCTGATGGTCTCCCCGACTATCAACAATATCCAACTCTTCCATGTCCTCGTGGATGGAGGTGCGGCCCTCAACCTCCTTAGCTTCACACAACTTTTGTGAAGCGCCAACTCAAGCTCTCGAACATCAGGCCCTCACACCCATTCTTTGGAGTAGGTCCAGGAGCCATCACACCTCTTGTATCGGTTACTCTGCTAGTGACCTTCGGGACACGGGACAACTATAGGTCCGAGAAGTTGGTGTTTGATGTGGCACACATCAATATCCCCTTCAACACGGTCCTAGGCAGGCAAACCCTATATAGGTTCACGGCCATAGTCCACTACAGCTACCTCATGTTGAAGATGCCAACTCTGTCAGGCGTCCTCCGAATCCGAGGGGACCGCACTGCTGAGGTTATTGTGCTGGAAGAACTTCATGCGCTTGCAACAGTGCAATAAGAGGAATCCGGCGAGGAGCAAGCTGCTCAACAACCACCGAGCTCGCGCCAGCATGGCTCATCATCTGCACCTCGTGTGCAACCAAGCGGCGACACCGACGTTCCCGTCAAAGTCGTCCAAATCAGTTCCGATGCCACTCAGACCACCCATATATAGGGAGGTTTGACTGACAAATAGGAACTCACGCTCGTCACTTTCCTCTGGGCAAATGTCGACTTGTTTGCATGGCAACCATCGCAAATGCCTGGGATCCCCAGGGAGGTGATCGAGCACCGTATGAAGATATACCCCGACACACAGCTTATACAACATAGGCCCCTAAAGCCATCTGTTGAGCAGCAGAACTGCATCAGAGAAGAAATCAAAAAGCTTCTTGATGTTGGATTCATCCGGGAGGTTCATCATCCACAGTTGCTGGCAAACCCAGTAGTCATGCCAAAGGTTGGCGAGAAGGTTTGAATGTTCATCGACTACACCACCTTCAATAAGGCATGTCCAAAAGACCCATTTTCACTACCAAGAATAGATCAAATAGTGGATCTACCTCTGGGTGTGAACTACTGTGTTTCATAGATGCTTATTCTGGATATCACCAAATTCCAATGTCTTAGGAAGATGAAGAGCATAGTGCCTTCATCACAGTAGAGGGGTTGTATTGTTATACTGCCATGCCTTCGTGTCTTAAAAATGCTGCCTCTACTTTTGTGCGAGCCATGCACAAAACTTTTGTGGAGCTGATTAGGGACCTAGTGGAAGTCTACATCGATGACATCGTTGTCAAGGTGAAGAACAAAGACTCACTCCTGGACAATCTTCAATCCGTCTTCGACAAGCTGCGCCTGACGTGCTCAAAGCTCAACCCGAACAAGTGTGTCTTCAGGGTTAGCTCCGAAAAGCTTCTTGGTTTCTTGGTGACCCGCCGAGGAATTGAGGCAAATCTGGCCAAGGTCAAAGCCATCAAAGAGATGCGACCTCCTGCTCGTATCAAGGACGTCCAGAAGCTTACTGGGTGTCTAGCTTCGCTCAGCCGGTTTATCTCAAGGCTGGCAGAGCGGACTCTTCCTTTCTTCAAGCTATTAATGAAGTCTGAACCATTCCATTGGTCTGAAGAGGCAGAAAAGGCATTCCAAGAGCTCAAGCATCTCCTCGCCACACTACTAATGATGGCAGCTTCGGAATCTGGTGAGCCTCTTCTACTTTACATCACTGTAACTACGGAGGTTGTCAGTATGGTTCTAGTTGCGAGGAGACCAGAAATATCTTCAACTCAGGAGCCTAGACCCCTCTAGGAGGGTCCGAAGCTACCTGAAGGCGAGTCTGGGTCCGAGCCCCCAGGCATGGATCCTGAAGGCAAGATGCCTGTGGATCAACCTCCCTCGTCTGAGGGAGTACCTACTCAAGAAGAAGAGTTAGACCACTCAGAGAGGGTTCAGGTTGATTAAGAAGAAGCTCTAGACCCCTTCGGGAATGTCGAACTCTCTAGTGGCCGGTGTACTTAATCATCGAAGTACTTTATGACGCCAAGGCTCAGTACATTAAGGTGCATAAACTGTTGTATGCAATTCTTATCGCCTCAAGGAAGCTTCATCACTACTTCCAGGCCCACAAGATATCAGTGGTAGCCTCTTATCCACTGCGATCTATTTTACATAATCCCAATTCAAATGGGAATATCGCCAAGTGGACTGTGGAGCTAGCAGAATTCAACCTCGAATTCCTGCCCCGACATGCAATCAAGGGCAGGCACTGACTGATTTTGTAACGGAGTGGACACATTCCTCGTCAACTCCAGAGGGCCTAGATGAGCAGAAGCCGGAACCTAAGGTCATGGATTTCACTGAGCCTCACTAGAGTTTCTACTTTCAGAGCTCCGTGCAAAAGCAGGGGGGCAGAGCTGGAATCCTTCTCCTCGCACCGATCGGGGAGAAGGTCAAGTAAATGGTACGCCTCGACTTCAAGGCAACCAACTTTAACACCCTCATTTTCATGCATCATGCCCTGCATCCATCATTAAATATGTTTAACATTAACCAACATAAAAAGAAACAAGTTTAAAATGAATTAGAAACAAAAGCGCACTTAAGAATTATGGGAAGTGCGGACTAGTACGGACTTGGGGCGGACTAGTCCGATTTCTCTCAAACCTCGCTAAGACTTGTCTGTTTTCTGCGGACTAGTTTGTTTTTGCCTCTTGACACTTTCGGACTTGTCCGATCCTATGCGGACTAGTCCGGTGTTCCAATTCCTTAGAAATTTTGCTAAGTCCCTGGACTTGTCCGGACGTGTCCGGTGTTCTAGAGGACTTGTCCGTTTTTCCTCTGACTAAAATCGGACTCGTCCGGTTTTGGCCAGACTTGTCTGATTTTCCTCTCACCAAGTTCAGACTTGTCCGATATCTCTCTGACCAACTTTGGACTAGTCCGACCTTTTGCGGACTTGTCCGATAAATCACGACTCCGTGTTGATGTTTCGTTTCACGACTTGTTTCTTGGATCTTACGTTAAGTGGGCCTAGGAACATCGTTCCTACCTCTTTTAGAGCCCATGTGGGACTCTTAACTGACCCCTACTCATCTCGAACTCGCAATCTACCAAAACCTAGCCTCCACCCCTATATAAACAACCCCACCCCTTGGCTTGACATCTATTTGCCACTTTTCCACCACATTCAAACTCTAGCTCGTGAAAAGCTGCCACTAAGGAGGGAGAAGGAGACCTAGAGCAAGGAGAAGAAGAGGAGGAAACAAAAGAGGATCAATATCTCCGTCAAATTTTGTTCTCTGTCGCCGATTCACCATCAAGTTCTTCATCAACCCTCGATCATCAAGATCCAAGTGTTGCCTCCAAGATCCTTGATTCATTGGAGTTCTAAACACCTGGTATACCTTCTACTTCCTTTTCCTTACGTGAATTCAACCCCAAATCTCAAAATTCACATCGATCTAGAAAACCCTAGTTCGCCAGTTTTGCGTAGTGCGGACTTGTCCGGTCCCCAGCGGACTAGTCCGATATTCCTGGTTAAATTGTGTTGAATTAATTCCATAGATCCAATCAACTCCAAACTTGTATAAACTTGTTAAAAGCTATTAGAACTAGTTAGTGAATAAAAGCAACTCATGAACAAGTTCCACCTTGCATTTGCATTAATCATGCATTCATGTCATATTGAGTAATGTTTTTTCACTCTTTGATTGTGTTTATTGTGCGGATTAGACGAATTTGCACTAGAGAGTGCCCGGAGGATCTCCAGCACCAAGAGTTTGAAGGCTTTGACCCAAACCAATCCCAAGAGCAAGGCAAGTGTCCTTGAAGCATATTGATCCTATTTTTAAAATAGATGTTTTGTTTGCAAAACTGCATGCTTGTGTCAATTTGATGGAATCCTATAATAGGAAGTTTACTAGCGTTGTATAACCACCCTTGTCACCTGGAATTTATGGTAGAGAGTCGGGAAGGGCTTTTACCCTTTTTTGCTTTGCTTAATTAATTGGGATGGGAAAAAAACTATGCTATTTAATTATGCATTGATGAGATTATGATTAACATGACTTGGTTAATATGATATGGTAATGGGTGATCTAAGCAAGTTGGTATATGGATGGGTTGGATGTTATGGTGGTTTGCTTGCTTTACATCTAAGGACCGGTTTGTGGAGCGACCATCCATGACTTACAGTGCCACCACGAGGCCAAGTATGGGTGCGGCATAGCTGATTAATTAGGGCTTTGCCAAAGCTATTTGGACCATTAAGGATGCTTGGAGAAGGAGTAGTTGAATTGGGTTTGTTAATGATTGGTGGGACTACCCTGGGATCCGAATGGCTCAAGAGGGGTCCCTTGGTTGAAGATGTGCTCAGTTGGAGGCATCGCCACCGGTGAAACCTCGGTGGGGTCTAAATAGGCTAGTAATCCCTTTGTAAAGACTATTTTGTGATCTCTTGGCCACACACTTAAGGAAGTGTGAGACGGCATAATAGAGATTCTATTCATTGAAAGGTGATGAAATCACAAACACGTGGGTAAAGCAGTACAACCTTTGCAGAGTGTGTCTAAAACTATCATGATAGCCGTGCTACCGGTTATTAGCAACCTGGACCCTCACATGATTAGTGGAAACTTGGATTTGGGATGGTTTGGTAATGGTTATGGTTGATAATATGGTTATTGCTGGTTATGGATTAAATTCTGGTATTGGATATGGTTATTAGCAATGTGAAATCTGGTATATGGATGATGGATATGGAATATGGACTGGTACTATATTATTAATTATAGCTTATGATGAGATTACTTCACATACATATAATATATTGCTTTTTCAAATGTTTTGATGTACTTTTCAGCACTTAGCTTTTATTTCATTAGTCATTTGAATCAGCCACATGTCATACTTTCCACACTTGCTGAGTACGATATGTACTCACTCTTGCAATTCCCCCACCAACAGTTGCAAGTCACGATTGGGAGTATATCGATGATAATGCGGAATACTAAGTCGTGTCTACCGTAAGCTTTGCTTGTGGAGTATTGGAGCTGCGCTATCCTTTTTGCTAAGTTGCTTATCAGTTTAGTTATTTCTGCTGCATTAGTTCAAACTTGTCTCTAATATTCATTAGAGCTTGTATTTGAGATATTCTGAATTGTGTAATAAAAGTGGTTGATTAATCTTGTTTTGTTGTAATTTTCTATATATCTTTTTGTGAATGCACTCGTGTATGTGTGTTGAACGTCCTGGGCACACATGTGTGTTCACTTGGTTCTTTTTCAGAACCGGGTGTCACAAATTGATATCAGAGCCACAAGTTGACCGTAGGACACAACCTAGATAGAATGGACACTTTAGAGCACATAGGAACACTCAGGAATCGATGTTTTTGCTTGGTGTGCTGTTTGCTATATATTGTTTGCTTGTGTGCTTAATAGAGGATTTTGGGATGCTTTAGCATTGCCATGTAGGCTAGTATAGGTAGTTGTTTAGTTTCATATTCCATGATGAATATAGTTGGGAATTCGTTCTCTCTCTCTTTTCTATCTCATTCAACCTCTCTTAATGGAAGATGGACACAGCTAGAAGCTCGACCATTTCAGACGAAGCTATATAGAAGATGAGAACAAAGATAGTATGTCCAAAAGTAAGCCTTAGAATAAGGGGGGTAGAATTGCTCGCCAACCTCACTAATTTGGATTCACAAGGATTGGACAAGAGGGGACGTTCTTGACCTGGGAGTTGATCGACGAGGACGTCGGTGTTCTAGGGGGGGGGATTGTGACATCCTACTTGGAATGGATTGGCTACAAAAGCACGATGGAGCAATTCAGTGTGTCACCAAGACCATGAAACTAACAATGATGAGGGAGTCAGCTTTGAAATTAATGCGTCACAGTAAAACATCAAAGGACATAACGCTACATATTCAGCCATGTGTTCAACAACCTAGCCTTGTGTGATGCGTGCCAAGGAGTGAAGGCGGAACACCAAAGTCCAGCTGGACTATTGCAGCCATTGAAGATTCTGAAGTGGAAGTGGGAAGAGATTGATATGGGCTTTATAGTTGGTTTATCTTGAACCTAGTCTGGTTACGATTCAATATGGGAAATTGTGGATCGTTTGACCAAGTCAGCTCACTTTATTCCCGTCAAGACCACTTTTAATGGAGAGAAGTTGGCGGAACTGTATATGGGAAGAATAGTATGTTTGCATGGAGTTCCGAAGAGGATAGTGTCGGATAGAGGTTCTCAATTTACCTCCAGATTTTGGCAGAAATTGCATGAAGCATTAGGAACTAGGTTGAATTTCAGCTCAGCATATCACCCTCAAACAGATGGACAAACTGAGAGTACCGATCAAATTTTGGAGGACATATTAAGAGCTTGTGCTTTGAAGCATGGGAAAAGTTGGAACAAGAGCTTGCCATATGCAGAATTCTCATACAACAATAGTTACCAAGCAAGTTTGAAGATGTCACCTTACGAAGCACTATATGGAAGGAAGTGTAGGACACCTTTGTTCTGGAATGAGACATGAGAGACTCAAGTATTTGGTCCGGATGTGTTACTAGAAGCTGAAAAACAAGTTCAGATTATCCGCGAGAACTTGAGGACTGCTCAATCAAGGCAAAAAGGCTATATGGACAATAGGAGAAGGAAACTAGCCTTTGAAGTGGGAGACTTCATTTACCTCAAAGTGTTACCAATGAGAGGTCATTAGAGGTTTAACATAAGAGGCAATCTAGCACCTTGATACATTGGACCATTCAAGATTTTGGACAAAAGAGGAGAAGTAGCATATAAGTTGGAAATACCAGCTCACTTATCAGATGTTCATGATGTCTTTCATGTTTCCCAGCTCAAGAAGTGTTTAAGTGTACCGGAAGAACAAGTGCCAATCGAAGAATTGGAATTAGAGGCAGATTTGACTTATGCCGAGCAACCGGTCAAAATCTTGGAAACTAAGGAGAGAATCACAAGAAACAAGGTCATCAGATGGTCCAAACTGCAATGGAAGCATCATACATAATCGGAAGCAACATGGGAATTGGAGGATGATCTCAAGAAGAAATTCCCTATCTTTTCTCTTCCGCGTCAAATATCGAGGGTGAGATTTATTAAGGGGGGTAGGTTTGTAACACCCTCATTTTCATGCATCACGCCCTGCATCCATCATTAAATATTTTTACATTTACCAATATAAAAAGTAACAAGTTTAAAATGAAGTAGAAACAAAACCGCACTTAAGAATTTTGGGAAGTGCGGACTAGTCCGGTCTTGGAGCGGACTAGTCCGATTTCTCTCTGACCTCACTCGGACTTGTGCGTTTTTCTGCAGACTAGTCTGTTTTTGCCTCTGGACACTTTCGGACTTGTCTGGTCCTATGCGGACTAGTCCGATGTTCCAATTCCTTGGAAATTTGCTAAGTCCCTGGACTTGTCCGGTGTTCTAGCGGACTTGTCCGTTTTTCCTCTGACTAAAATCGAACTCATACAGTTTTGGCCAGACTTGTCTGATTTTCCTCTGACGAAGTTCGGACTTTTCCGATACAGTCCGGACTTGTTCGATATCTCTCTGACCAACTTCGGAATAGTCCGGCCTTTTGCTTACTTGTCTAATAAATCGCGACTCCGAGTTGATCTTTAGTCACGACTTGTTTCTTGGGTCTTACGTTAAGTGGGCCTAGGAACATCGTGCCTAACTCTTTTAGAGCCCATGTGGGACTCTAAACCGACCCCTACTCATCTCGAACTCGAAATCTACCCAACCCTAGCCTCCATCTCTATATAAACAACCCCACCCCTTGGCTTGACATCTATTTGCCACTTTTCCACCACACCCAAACCATAGCTCATGAAAAGGTGCCACCAAGGACGGAGAAGGAGACCTAGAGCAAGGAGAAGAAGAGGAGGAAACTAAATAGGATCAATATCTCCATCAAGTTTCATTCTCCATCGCCAATTCACCATCAAGTTCTTCATCAACCCTAGATCGTGAAGATCCAAGTGTTGCCTCCAAGATCCTTGATCATTGGAGTTCTAAACACCTGGTACCTTCTACATCCTTTTCCTTATGTGAATTCAACCCCAAATCTCCAAATTCACGTGGATCTAGAAAACTCTAGTTCGCCAGTTCTGCGAAGTGCAGACTTGTCTGGTCCCAGCGGACTAGTCCGATCTTCCTGGATAAATTGTGTTGAATTAATAGTTAGATCTAATCAACTCCAAACTTGTATAAACTTGTTAAAAGCCATTAGATCTAGTTAGTGAACATTAAAAGCAACTCATTAACAAGTTCCACCTTGCATTTGCATTAATCATGCATGTCATGTCGTATTGAGTAATGTTTGTGCACTCTTTGATTGTGTTTCTTGTCTTGTATGTTTATTGTGCGGATTAGACAAATTTGCGCTAGAGAGTGCCGCGGAGGATCTCTAGAACCAAGAGTTTGAAGGCTTTGACCCGAACCAATCCCAAGAGCAAGGCAAGTGTCCCTGAAGCATATTGATCTTGTTTTTAAGATAAATGTTTTGTTTGCAAAATTGCATGCTTGTGTCAATTTAATGGGAACCCTATAATAGGAAGTTTACTAGCATTGTATAACCACCCTTGTCACCTGGAATTCATGGTAGAGAGGCAGGAAGGGCTTTTACCCTTTTTTGCTTCACTTAATTAATTGGGATGGGAAAACAACTATGCTATTCAATTATGCAATCATGAGATTATAATTAACATGACCTGGTTAATATGATGTGGTAATGGGTGATCTAAGCAAGCTGGTATGTGGATGGGTTGGATGTTATGGTGGTTTGCTTGCTTTAGATCTAAGGACCGGTTCGTGGAGCGACCATCCAAGACTTACAGTGCCACCACGAGACCAAGTATGGATGTGGCGTATCTGATTAATTAGGGCTTTGCAAGTGCTATTTGGACCATTAAGGATGCTCGGGGAAGGGGTAGTCGGATTGTGTTTGTTGATGATTGGTGGGACTACCCTAGGATCCGAATGGCTCAAGAGGGGGCCCTTGGTTGAAGATGTGCTTAGTTGGGGGCATCGCCACCGGTGAAACCTCAGTGGGGTCTAAATAGGCTAGTAATCCCTTTGTAAAGGCTATTTTGTGATCTCTTGGCCACACACCTAAGGACGTGTGAGACGACATAATAGAGATTGTAGTCATCGAAAGGTGATAAAATCACAAACACTTGGGTAAAGTGGTACAACCTCTGTAGAGTGTGTCTAAAACTATCATGATAGCCATGCTAAGCAACCTGGACCCTCACATGATTTGAGGAAACTTAGATTTGGGATGGTTTGGTAATGGTTATGGTTGATAATATGGTTATCGCTTGTTATGGATTAAATTCTGGTATTGGATATGGTTATTGGTAATGTGAAATCTGGTATATGGATGATGGATATGGAATATGGACTGGTACTATGTTATTAATTAGGGTTTATGGTGGGATTACTTCACATACATATAATATATTGCTTTTTCAAATGTTTTAATGTACTTTTCAGCAGTTAGCTTTTATTTCATTTGTCATTTGAATCAGCCACATGTCATACTTTTCACACTTGCTGAGTACGACATGTATTCACTCTTGCAATTCCCCCACCAACAGTTGCTGGTCAGGATTGGGAGTATATCGATGATAATGCAGAGTACTAGGCCGTGTCTGCTGTCAGCTTTGCCTGTGGAGTGTTGGTGCTGCACTATCCCTTTTGCTTTGTTGCTTATCATTTTAGTTATTTCTACTGAATTAGTTCAAACTTGTCGCTAATATTAATTAGAGTTTGTATTCGAGATATTCTGAATTGTGTAATAAAAGTGGTTGATTAATCTTGTTCTGTGATAATTTTCCGTATATCCTTTTGTGAATGCACTCGTGTATGTGTGTTGAACGTCCTGGGCCCACATATGCGTTCACTTGGTTCTTTTTTGGAACCGGGTGTCACACCAACAACATGGTAGAATACAAATCTCTCATCTTGGGACTTAAGGTGGCGCTATCATATTGCGTACGGCAGCTCCTGGTGAAGGGTGATTCACAACTAATTATCAATCATGTCAAAGGTGAATGTAGTGGCAATAATCTTCAGCTTGCTGCTTATCTACTTGAAGTCCAGAAGTTGCAGAAGGACTTCCACGTCCTCGACCTCTGCCATGTCCAGCATCTTAACAATGCTGAAGTTGACAACCTCTCGATGAAGGCTTCAACCGGGGCTCAAGCACCCGACAAGGTTTTTGTCAGGAGATTACCAGCACCTGCCGCTCAGCCAACCGAACTGAGTGATGGGGGCGAGACCTGCACCCCGAAGCTGGCGGTTCTGGTGGCACTGTTACCATGGTGTCCACCAAGAATCGTAGGCACTGCAGGAAGCTCCGAGCAACCAGGCGCACAAGATCCAGAAACTCAAGTCAGTCTTGATGCATGGATCTCAGAGGTCCATGACAACTTCAAAGATAACATCCTTCTTGAAGATGGTGTATCCGCTAAGAGAATTGTTAGATTGGATAAAAGATACATATTTGTAGAAGGGGATATCTACTGACTTGGCACCAACGGCATTCTAATGCGATGCATTTCTCGGGAAGAAGGTTGCAAGCTTCTCGCAGAGATCCATGGAGGCGAGTGTGGGAATCACACATCATCCCACATGCTGGTCGGTAAGGCCTTTCGGAATGGTTTTTATTGACCTACAACACTCCAGGATGCAGTCAAGCTGGTCAAGAAGTGCAAAGCATGCCAGTTCCATGCAAAGAAGGTTCACACATCGACGCAGTCACTGCAGATGATTCCTTCCACGTGGCCATTCTCTGTGTGGGCGATGGACATTTTGGAACCTTTTCCAAAAGCCGTCGTAGGGTACAGGTTCTTATATGTCGCCATCGACAAGTTCACAAAATGGTTGGAAGCTACTCCAGTTGTGACAATCAACAAGCAATCAGCTATCAAATTCTTGAAGTCCATTGTCTGCAGATTTGGAGTTCCAAACAGAGTCATCACTAACAATGGAACCCAATTCACAAGTGCAACATTCCAAGAGTACTACGAAGAACTCGACATACAAGTAATCTATGCATCAGTAGCTCATCTAGCAAGTAATGGCCAAGCTGAGAGAGCAAACGTAGAAATACTCAAGGGACTCAAGACACACACTTATGAGGGCTTGAAGAAACATGGCGCCAACTGGATAGAAGATCTTCTGTTTACTTTGTGGGCAAGCTGAACAACACCCAATCGAGCAACAGGAGAGACACCCTTCTTCTTGATGTACAGAGCTGAAGCCGTCCTTCCTCCGGAGGTCACCATGGGTTCTCTCTAGGTCTGGACCTTAGGCGAAGCCACGCAGGACCAGCTCCGGCGTGAAGACCTAGACCTCATCGACGAGGCAAGGTGCCAAGCAACTGTCTGAAATGCAGCAACTATCACCAAAGGTATGTGCGCTTTGGAGGAAGGTGATATGGTTTTGTGGCGAATACTTACTCGCAAAGGAATGAACAAACTTTCCCCGAGCTGGGAAGGTCCCTTTCGAGTAGTAAAAGTTTCCTGTCCCAGATGTGTCGGCTTGGCAACAGAGGATGGGATACCACTTCCCAATCCATGGAACATTGAGCACCTTCATAAGTTCTACACTTAGTTACACGGAGGTGAGTTTTTATTTTTATAAAATGTATTTCATAGAGTCTATGAACAGAGCCAGGTTGGTCCTAGATCAAAAGCACACTTAACTTGGTCATGTACTTTAGGTGTGTCTTTACCTTCCTTGGGTTAGTATAAGATGAATATCACACTTAACTTGGTACTGTACTTTAAGTGTGTCCTTGTCTCCTTATTATTCAGACCTATAATGAAATACATTTATGTGCAAGCAACCTCTACGTGCATTAATTTTGTGCAAGCTCATTATTTTTATCATGTTTTACCTTCTTATCAATAGCAATTTTGTGCAATCAACTTGAAATTTAATCCTAGAGATTCATGTGATATATAAGTTTTATTGGTAATCTTCTATCGGATCTTAGTATTGCTAGATGGTCTACTCGCCTGCAAGGCCAATAACTGGTCTGGAGTGCGCTATCGACTTAGCCTGGTCCATCACCCTATGTATGCCACTCTACCTATTCTGGTAGGTCTAAGTAAGGTGGGTCCGGAAAGCATTTGAGTCTAAGGAAGTTTTACCAGTATACTTATGTTGTCACATTGAGTTTGTTAGGATCTAAAATTCAAAGAAGGATAATAAGCCACAAATAAGTTGCGAAAGGACAAATTTTACTGCTTTTCTTGTCTTTCATGCGCGGGAAAAATGAACCGTTGATGGCAATTTGCATGTCGATGGTGGATGTAGTCGAAGCATCAAGCTTCGACAACCCTAGGGGGCCCACTGTTGACGTTTTACGTTTACAGTGGGCGCCGTCAATGCATCAAGCTTTGACAACCCCTAGGGGGACCTCCGTCGACATTTTACACATTGACAGTGGGCGCCATCGAAGCATCAAGCTCCAACAACCCCCAGGGGGCCCGTCGTCAATGTTTTATGCGTTGACAGTGGGCACCGTCAAAGCATCAAGCTCCGAAAACCCCTAGGGGGCCCACCGTCGACGTTTTACGCATTGACAGTGGGCGCCGTCGAAGAATCTAAGCTCTGACAACTCTCAGGGGGGCCGCCGTCAACACAACAAAGGGTCCTTGGAGATTTTGGAAGCAAGACTCAGACCTCAGAGCTATCATGCTAGCTTTGAGTTCGGAGCAAACATGTTTTCAAGACATTGTCGAAATCCTCATGGTATATGTCCTCAATCAATTGAACACATCTACCAGGGGGCCAACAAGATAAAGGGCAATGTATTGAAGACAAAAATGGAATTCGAAAGGATTTTATTCATTCAAAATTGGATATTTACAAGAGGAACGTACAAAAAGAAAGGTTCTAGCTACTGGAGTTCCTCACGAAGAATGGAGAAACTTTCTCGGGGGCTTCTTGGACGCTGGCCTTAGCAACTTCTTCCTCCTCAGCGATGGGTCCTTCGAACATCAAAGCTAGAGACATCGAGGAGTCTCAGCTTCGGAAGCACATCATCACATACTCTGCGATGTTCCTATCCAGAGATTTCCCTTTAGTCTCGATTTCATCGACAACCACATCTCCCAGAGCCTCCAGCTTTGTGCAGGCGGAGTTAAGCGCCATCAGGGCCTTGTCCATCTCGTGCTCTGGATCAACCAGTCTGACTGGGCTAAATCTGAAAGGTACAAGAGCTTCATTAGCCTGCCTGAGGAAGTCCCAGAACTGTTGGGACTCAGTTTCTCTTGTGCTTCGAGCTCCTCTAGTGACCTCCTTGCAGAAGAGAGCTCCGCAAAACCCTCCTTCGAGAAACATTCGACCTCCTTGGCGTGCTGTTGGATCTGCTCAAGCAACAACTTCTCTTGGTCGGCAATGTTCTTCTCTCGGAGGTGAATGTGGCCTCGCCTTTCCGCAAGGTCCTTCTCCTTCTCCTTCACTGTATCCCCCCTGGCAGAGGCATCACTTTTTCTTTTGCTGACTCCTTTCCCTGCCAGTCACACTCGGTGCTTCTCTTGTTCGTACCAGGACTTGAATTCTTCCACGCGGTCAGCCAAGTCCTGCTCGCGGTGTGCCAGCTTATGAGAGAGTTCATCCTCCCTCTCCTAGATCTTATCTTCTCTTTTTTGGAGTTCATCCTCCTTATTGTCCAATTCATCCTAGTGTTTGAGGAGTTGTTCCCTCACAACGTTGAGATTCTCCGAGCGGCTTTCGGCCACTTCATTGGCTCTCTGAGCGTGCTTGTAGATCTTTTGGGTATTTTTATTATGGGCTTTCATAGCAACCTCTCATTCATCCAGGGACTTGTTCATGCATGGCTACCGGGCCTTCTCCGCTGCCACCCACTCCTTCTGGTTCGCTAGCTGGGACTGCATTAGCTTCGTCTTTAAGTATAGCTTTTGGCGCCAACGCCCTAGCATGTCACACTCTTCTTCAAGAGAGATGCACTTGTAGTCGAAGGCGAGTTGGACCTGGCAGAGGCTGGAGCAGGCATTGTCAATTGACAACGCTAGAGGGATTGGCTCCGAGCCTGCTTGGGGTCCGTCCTTGGGTTCCTCCGGGTCTTCTGGAACAGTCGTTAGAGTGTCCTTATCTGCAATATAGGGAATTCTTCATCAAAACTGATCAGAGAAGCCTTCTACATTTATCTGACCAGTGCCTCCATACTCCTTGGCAACAAAGAAGTGTTTACCAAGCTATTGGGTCTGTAATACCGTATGTTGTACAAGCAAGGTGTAGAAAACAGGGGGGCTGATGCCATGTCCCCGTTACCTACTGCTGACAGTCAGTTAATGGCAATCTCCACTGCAAGTCCAAGTTGGATTCAGGATATTATATTAAGCTATCAAAATGATAATACTCTAAAGACTTGATCACTTCGCTGTCCCTAAACCCTACATCAGCTACTCATTTTACTTTGAACAATGGCCTCCTTCTACATAAGGGGAAAATATGGGTGGTTGCCAATCCTGCACTGCAAGAAAAAATCATATCCTCTCTGCATTCAACTACCATTAGAGGCCACTTTAGAATACCCGTTACACTGTGCCGCATTAAACAATTGTTCTCATGGAAATGAATGTACTCTTCTGTCACCAAATATATTCAAACTTGTGACATATGCCAAAAAGCAAAACCTGACAGAGCTCCTTATCCTGGCTTGTTACAACCACTGCAACTGCCATCTTCAACATGTGAAGTAGTTTCTATGGACTTTATCGAGGGACTTCCCACATCTGGCAATGCAAACTATCTCTTCGTGGTTGTTGATAAGTTTTCTCGGTATGCACACTTCATTCCCTTGCATCATCCTTAAAATGCCTCATCAGTTGCAAGGTTGTTTCTTGATAAGATATACAAGTTACATGGGATGTCGCAAGCCATCATTTCAGATCGTGATAGGGTCTTCTGCAGCAAGTTTTGGTCACAACTATTCTCTTTGGCAGGAGTCCAACTTCGGATGAGTTCATCCTACCACCCCCAATTCGACAGCCAAACGGAACGAGTCTTGAGACTTATCTTCATTGCTTTGTGCACGCCTGCCCCTCCAAATGGATTAAATGGATTTCACTCGCTGAATTTTGGTATAATACTAGCTTGCACTCATCTCTGGGTAAACCTCCATTTGAAATTCTATATGGTCATCAACCTCAACACTTCGGCATACCATCTGAACTTAACTGCTCCAACAATGATCTGAACGAATGGCTGGCAGAGAGAGCTATGATTACCGACTTAGCTCGGCAACACATGCGGGCACAACAAAGAATCAAGAAGAAGACTGACAAGAAACACGCTGAACATTCCTTCCAAGTGGGGGATTTCGTCTTCGTCAAGCTCCAGCCATATGTGCATTCTTCTCTATCAAGATGATCCTGCCAAAAGCTAGCATTCAAGTTTTTCGGACCATTTAGAGTACTTGCCGCATTGGATCCGTTGCATACAAGCTGGAATTTCATCCAACCTCGACAATCCATGATGTCTTCTATGTCTCACAACTGAAGAAGGTCAAGCACCACCCACGCAAGTAAGCACTCTCCTTCCTGACGCACTTCTGTAAATGCAAGTCCGGAAGCTTTTCTACAAGGCCGCTTCATCCCCTGGGGTGGTACACTACTTCGCCAAATCTTCATCAAATGGTCCAAGCTTTTGGTCGAGCTAGCAACATTGGAGAATTATGACAAGCTTCGCCAGAAATCTCTGTTAAAATGATGGATGCTTCACAATATTATTGCTCATCTGATGTGTTTATATAAAGTACATGTGTCTGGTACATATGGTAGAGAGACTAATTTACATGGCAGTCTATTATATTGATATCTAACCTACCAAACATACTCCATGTGTATATGGTCCTCTATCCAGCATACCATCTATTCTTCTGACATATATGATAATCTATATAGCATACAAAATATATACCTGATATACATCGTAGTCTATCCATATCACCAAATGTGCTCTCACCATACCAAATATGAGGTTGTTTAACAGCCCCCCTCAATCACAACCTTGACGAGCTCAAGTTGAGATTGTATCTGAAATTCTTGAAAAGGCTTGTTGAAAGAGGTTTCGTCAGCCCATCAGCTATTTGATCTTTGAAAGAAATAAAACGAATTTTTAGTACCTTGCTGGCAACTCATTCTCTAACAAAATGATAATCTACTTCCACATGCTTAGTGCGACCATGAAAAACTGGATTGGCAGACAAATATGTAGCACCCAAATTGTCACACCATAATACTAGAGGTCGAGGCTGAGAAATACCTAATTCTCTGAGTAACGTATGAATCCATATAAGTTATGCTGTGGCATTAGCTAATGCCTTGTATTCTGACTCAATACTCGATAGAGAAACAATAGCTAGTTTGCGAGAGCTCCAAGCCACTAGATTTGAGCCAAAAAATACAGTGAAATCCCCTGCAGATCTCCTATCATCAGCACTCCCGTCCTAGTCAGCATATATAAATGCAGTAAATAATGTAAATGTAGACTTACAAAATTTCAAACCATCATCTTGTGTAAACTACAAGAACCTCAAAATTCGTTTGACAGCAGTCCAATGTTCATCAGTGGAATTTTGCATAAACTGGCACACTTTGTTAACTGCAAATGAGATATCTGGACGAGTGATTGTCAAGTATTCAATGCACCGACAATACTTTTGTAACGTGTAGTATCATCAACAGATAGGGGTGTGCCACCGGTGTTCACAACCACAATGTCTTCCGTCAGCTTCACCAATTCCACCCTGAGCTCGTCCTCATCATCCACCGTGGCTTCTGCGATGAGCTCTATTCCTACACCATCGTTGAGTCACTTTGTCTCTATCAAGTTGAGTGGTGACAAGTGGAAGGCACAAATTCTTCCATTTTTGAGAAGCCAATGCCTTCTTGGCATAGTAGACGGCACCGTGGAGTGTCCCGTCAAGATGGTGACCACCACCACCGAAGGAGAAACCACTCAGATGCCCAATCCAGCCTATCTTCAGTGGCTGCAGCAGGACCAGTATGTCCTGGGTGCTCTGAATTCAGCACTCTCCGCCGAAGTACTCGACCAAGTGCTTCTATTCACCAATTCTTGAGACATTTGGGTAGAATTGGAGCGTTTGTACTCCTCCCAGTCTCGTGCACGGGTCATGCAAATCCGGATGCAGCTGCCTATCTTAGGAAGCTCGACATGATGGCAGTGGAGTACTACAACAAAGTCAAGGGTTTGGCTGACATGCTGGCCTTGGTTGGCGCACTGCTGAAGGAAGACGAGATTATCACATACCTTCTCACTGGCCTTAGCGAGGAGTATGACTCTCTCGTGACCTCCGTCACGACATAGGCAGATGCAAAGTCCCTAGGGGAGGTGTACAATCCCCTTCTCAGTTTTGAAGTTTGGGTCGGCGATCGTCATGAATCTCTGCAGAACACCTCCTCCGTCAACTACACCTCCAAGGGGCCACGAGACAGTGGTGGTCGCGGCAACAGACATGGTGGTGGTGGCGGTCGGAACCGTAGTCGCGGTGCAAACTGTAACTATGGTCGTGGCCACGGCAATCAAGGACGCCCAACTTGCCAGGTGTGCGGGAAGGAAGGTTATGAGGCATGGAAGTGCTACATGCATTTTGATCACTCCTTCAACATCGAACACAGTCGTACTGCTGCGTTCGCTGCCACACCTTTGTACTCTGTTGATGCAAAATGGTACTCTGACATGGGAGTGACAGATCATATAACCAATGATCTTGATCGCCTCACTGTACGGGAATGCTACTCTGGCAAGAATCAAGTCCAAACGGCTGACGGTGCAGGTATGCCAATTACTCATATTGGTCAGTCATTTATCCATACTCCTTATAAAACTCTAGCCTTGTCAAATATTCTTCACATTCCTAAAGCATCCAAGCATCATCTTTCAGTGCACTGCTTCACTGGAGACAATAATGTATTTTTTGAATTTCATCCCACTTTTTTCTGTTAAGGATTAAATCACGAAGAAAACACTGCTGCAAGGTAAATGTAGTGGAGGCCTCTATCCTTTCATTCTTCCGAATGGCACATCATTAAGGGAAGCACTGCATGTGGCAAGACCAAGTGCAAAAATATGGCATTGTCGCTTAGGGTATCCTGGAGCTGGTGTCATTCAGCATATTCTAAAACAAAATAAATTGTTAGCTTCAGAAAATAATATTGGTGTTGCTTTTGTATGCAATGTCTATCAAATGGCCAAGAGCCATCAACTGCCATTTCATGATTCTATTAATAAAGCAGCTTCCCCTCTCGAATTAATTCATTCTGATGTTTGGGGTTCGGCCATTAGGTCATCTAATGGCTATCCATACCATGTCAGTTTTGTTGATGCTCACAACAAATTCACCTGGATCTATCTTCTGCGACACAAATAAGAAGTTGAACAAGGAGTTTGCAATTTAAGGCCATACAACAATCATAAGTTATCTTTTAGAACGAAACAATGTGTTTTTCTAGGATATAGTGGTCTTCATAAAGGCTACAAATGTCTTAATGTGTCGACGCATAGAGTGTTTATCTCTATAGATGTTGTATTTGATGAGATTGTATTTTCTTTGGCCACTAAAACTCAAACCGCCTCCTTGTCGAACTCTCTGAATTTTTCTCAAAATGCAGTTCTAGCCGTTACTCCTCCTTCACCCAACTTTGTGCCTATAGCTACTGACCAATTGTGTATTTTTGCATGCTCACATATTATGTCTAATGGAACTAATCCCATGTCTGGAGAGTGTAATGGTGTTGTGCAGGCACAAGATCGAGTTGGTGTAGACCAAATATTATCTCCGTTTGATCGCTCTTCGTTGGAGGATGAATGGCATACAAACAACATTGCTATTGAACCAGCTGTTGAAACTGATGCAGACCATGTTGTTGAACCTTAACTCAATTTGCATGTTCCACTTGAAGAACAACCTGCACCAACTAGGCCTAGAACAAGGCTGCAGAATAACATTCTCAAGCCAAAGGAGTTTTGAGGTGGAACATTTTCATATGACATAAAGAAAGCAAGTTTTCTGGTTCATACATCAAGTACTACAGAACCAAAATCTCATGTTGAGGCCTTGCAAAATTCTCAGTGGAAGGATGCTATGTATGAAGAGTTTAATGTTTTGCAGAAGAACAAAATATGGCATATGAATCCAGCAAGACATGGACTGAATATTGGAGATTGCAAGTGGGTGTTTAAATTGAAGAAGAAAGCAGATGGTTCAGTTGGAAGGCACAAGGCAAGATTGGTGGCTAAAGGTTTTAGGCAAAGATATGGAGTCGATTATGAAGATACATTTAGCCCAGTTGTCAATCCTACAATGGTGAGATTAATTCTTGCACTATCAATATCTAATGGGTGGCATCTCAAGCAAGCTGATGTCAAGAATACTTTTTTAAATGGTTTTCCGCGAGAAGATGCATATATAAGGCAATCCCCTGGCTTTGTGGACTCTGGACATCTAGATTATATATGCAAGTTGGACAAGGCAATATGTGGTCTTAAACAAGCTCCACGAGCTTGGTCTTCAAGACTCAACACACAACTATATTCATTGGGTTTTACTACATCTAAAGCTGACAATTCGTTATTTATCTTTAATAACAAATATCTGGTCATGTAAGTGTTGGTATATGTTGATGATCTTATCATTGCTAGTTCATCATCATCGGTATGCTCGCTCTTGCTTCAGAAGCTCAACAAGGAGTTTGCAATTAAGGATTTGGGTCCACTGATTTTTTTTCTTGGAATAGAAGTGCACCCAACTCTAGGGGGCTCATTCTATACATAAGAAGTATATTGATGATCTTCTCCAGAGAACAAATATGCTCTTGTACAAGCCAGCCTCCACTCCTATGTCCAGTTCATAAAAACTTGTTAAGGCCGGTGGCACACCCCTATCTGTTGATGATACTACACGTTACAGAAGTATTGCAAGTGCATTGCAATACTTCTGTAACGCGTAGTATCATCAACAGATAGGGGTGTGCCACCGGTCTTCACAAGCTTTTTTGAACTGGATGTAGGAGTGGAGGCTGACTTGCTCTGATACTATGTTAAAATGATGGATGCTTCACAATATTATTGCTCATCTGATGTGTTTATGTAGAGTACATGTGTCTGGTACATATGGTAGAGAGACTAATGTACATGACAGTCTATTATATTGATATCTAACCTACCAAACATACTCCATGTATATATGGTCCTCTATCTAGCATACCATCTATTCTTCTGACATATATGATAATCTATATAGCATACCAAATATGTACCTAATATACATGGTAGTCTTTCCATCTTACCAAATGTGCTCTAACCATACCAAATATGAGGTTGTTTAATAGTATCCATACGCGCCAGCATGGGGACAAGCGCTCTCTCAAGGAGGGGGACGTTAGCAAGCTGCCTGCAAGACGCCACAACGTGGGAGCAGGAAACATCAAACGATGTTGGGCCTCAGCTCTCGGTCCAAGTTCCCTAATGTGCTCTTGGCTGGGTCCGAATGGGTCAGATTGTAATTTGGGAGTGGCGCGAATATAACTGGAGAGAGAGAGAGAGAGAGAGGATAAACGAACTCTGACAATTCCGTTGCAACAAACTGCGTCGTCCTCCATTTTGCCTCTCCCACCTTCTTCCTCGTCACGCCATTCTCTACTTGCTCGATCTCTTGCTCACACCGCAACAGGTCCTCGTTCTGTGTTGTCTCTTCTCGGCCGCCAGCTGATTCATCGTGCGGTGACTAATTCGGGCCTCGTTCTTGGCACAGGTGGGTTGGCAGAGGAGGTGGACTAGAAAATCCTGCACGTGGCTCGTGCCCTTCAATGAGGTGATGGACGTCAAGACGCCACTCGACCAAGCAATAGCAGAAGCACCACTTATTCGGCTTCGTTACCTTCCTTGAGTGCGAGGACCCTGCTGCCGCTATGGACAACGTTGACGGCGCAGAGCTTTTCGGCCAAGTCCTCACTGTCAACTATGCCTTCCCCGCGCGCATCAAGGGAGGGGAGCAGGGATGGGCCGCACAGCCATGTAAGTACCGCCACTACGTGTGCCTTGTCCCGCCTTTCTGGTGTACGATTTCTTGTTTGGTAGCTTCAGTAAGATAGGGCGACCCAGTGCCGAGTAAAATTTCTCTTGTACTAATTTAGATGGCAAATTTGGTTGAAACGCTTGGTTGAAGATATTTGGGGTGAGGAGATAGCATTTGGCGTTTTGGGATTGCAACACTAATAATTTAGTAACTGCCGTACCAACAATAAAATATTAGGATTTTAATATAAATTGCATTCATACAGTCACTACAATTTTTAGATACTGGAAGGGGTATTGTTGAAGATTACTGGCTTCTTGGGGAAGATGAGAATGTATACGTGAGTAGAAAATAAATGCTTAGTCACATTATCCCAGTATTCTTGGGTAACCACTTTTTTATACCAAACTGGATGAATTATTGTGGTTTTTTTGTAGAGGGCATTATTAAGGCTAAACTAATTACTCTAATATCAACTAGTTTTACTGAATGTGTTTTTGTCTCTGAGATTTGCTCATTTCAACCATTCACTTGCATTGGTTCAATGTTTAGGGTTCTTGTAGATCCCTGATGTGTTGCTTCTCTGATGTATTTAAATTTCATACCAACCCTTTCTTTGTTTAGTTACAATCACTTTGTTAGTATTTCTTGGATGTATCCAAGAATCATAAACATTTCAATTTTAACTCAAAAACATTTCTCAATGTGAAACACAATCACTTAGAAACTTGGCTAATTTTCTGGTTTCATTTTCAATATAGAGAAGAGGAGGATTGAAATGACCCATTTAATCTTGGATGGATTATCTTGTTTTTGTCACATTACAACATTTAATGAATTCTTACAATATATATTGTTTATAACTGTCATTGCACAAGTATTCATTTCCCATACATCCACATGACATGGTAATCCAAATATGAAATGAAATGCATCCGAAAAAAATTAAACAAGTGAAAATACATTTGATAGAAATGAAATGCCTTGCAAATATCAATAATTAAGCGATGCTAATTAGGTAGGGTCTCAAAAGTAAAGGCACATTTAGCTATGGTATGAAGAATCTGATAAGGTTTTGAAAACTTGAGATTCAAAAGCATGGGGAAGTTTGAGGCGTCTCGAAAGTGAGGTCCAACGGTCACCATTTTGTGCAAAAGGTCTTCGAATCACATGGTCCCATGATTGCCGAAGCAAAAAATCAGACTAGAATGCATACAATGTTAGGTCTGCTCAAAGTTGAACAAAGGCCCATGTGGGAAGGCCCATTATTTACACTATAAATAATGGATAGCTGCCCCCTAAACCTACTCCCAAGAGAGTCTTCACCACAACAGCCGCCGCACACAAGTTGTCATCTCTCATGCGTGAGACGTGTGAGGTTGCTGCTGCGAGGAAGATCTGCTCCACGTCTCCTTCCGCATCAAAAGTTGATCACGGAATCTGCATCCGTGCCGCGGAACGCTAGCACATTCCAGCGCAGGGTCCATCTCTCCGTATGTGTGGACGTTCGTAGAGGTGCTGCTGCGTTGCGCACTTCGTCGGGCCAAACGACTACCTCCCCATTGACTACGAGTTTTCCGCTGCACCACTCGACGGGAAGCTATATCTATGATCATCCACATCCAAATGTTCCTGTTTTACGCGGTTAATTTTATTGTGTGCTACCGAGTAGCATCCCGTGTATTTTCTAACAGTGGCATCAAAGCCGTGCTTGCGATATTTTTTTATCTAGATTAAAATTGCATGTTTGGCTGTATAACATATCATTTTTATTTATAGCATTACGCGTAAATAATACAGTTTATTCCGTGTTTGCCTCCTCATTAACTGACTGGCTAAATGGTTGTCTTCATGACGGCGCGTAAACGTTAGGCTGCTGACCACGAGGTTGTGAGTGCGTTGAGTAAATTAGTCCGATGCATAGCGTAAACTACTATATTTTTTGAAACGCTATGTCTATTAGCATGTAACATCATTTGAGCAGTCTGTTCTATCTGTCACTGACTGACGAGGCTAAACGTGTGTTTTGCGGAAATACTCATCACATGAATTCTGTAGAAACGTCTAACTTATTTTTGCAGAGAATGATGTGATAGTATGGCCTTAAAATCATGTGAGATGATCTGTGTAATATTTATGTGTCCTGCGTGACACAAGTTAATTAGAGCCGAGGTGAGGCTGTTCGTAATTTGTATTCGGCCTGTGTTTCGGTCTGTGGAGTGCCCATGTAATGTAATTTTATTTATTTTAATTCTATTAGTGTGTAATAACTGAATTAATGATGTAATTTATTGACTCGAGGTGAGCTCGAGACGACACGACACTACAGGAATATCGGTCACTTACGTCGGCCAAAGCCGACGTAAGTAAGGCTTAAACCGACGTAAGTAAGTTAATTACGTCGGTTTTCCCTTAATTACGTCGGCTTTCAGCCGACGTAGGCATTTGGACGTAATTAAGGTGACTTACGTCGGCCACCGACGTAAGTTACCTTAATTATGTCGGTCTGCAGAAGCCGGCGTAAGTTAAGTGTCGAGATGGGCCTTGGGCTGGGCCGGAGGACTTACGTCGGCTTGGGCAAGCCGACGTAAGTAAAGTGCTGTAACTTACGTCGGCCAGGGCAAACCGACGTAAGTTAAGTGGTTTAACTTACGTCGGTATGGCCCGGCCGACGTAAGTTAACCTGGGATAACTTACGTCGGCATTCCCATAGCCGACGTAAGTTAAGTTTTCAAATTTTTTTAAAAACAGAAACTGACTACCTCGCTCGATGGCGAGAACACAGAACAGACAAATAAGATATACATACCATAACAGTTTCAATATATAGTTCAAAACATCAACAACAACACAATTTGCAAAATAAATTCCACTGGGCTAGACGCTAGCCCCTCCATTACCTCCGGGATCTTCTCGGCGCGTTCCGGATCCCTGCAAAAGAAACATAATCACTAGTAAGCATCAATGTCAACTCAGTGATAACATAAGAGGCCAAGAACATCAGTGACAAAAGAAGGAAGCATGATGTAGTTTCAAATGAAGTAATGTACTATATCACTAGTTAAATGGAAGCACTAGCCCTTTGTTAACTCAGTGAACATCAGTTTCGACATAAGAAGGAAACATCAGTGATAATCACTAGCCCTTTTGTTAAATGGAAGCACTGACGGCGACGGCGGGGCGGCGAGGGGGAGCAGGCGGCGGGGCGCCGGCTCGGGGTCGGGGCGGCGCCGCGGGGGCGGGGCCGCGGCCAGGAGGCAGCTGGCGGCCGGGCGGCGACGGCGGGGCGGCGAGGGGGAGCAGGCGGCGGGGCGCCGGCTCGGGGTCGGGGCCACGCGGGTCGGGGCGGCGTCACGGGGGCGGGGCCGCGGGCGGGAGGCGGGGGGCGGCGACGGCGGGGCGGCGTGCCGGCGGCTCGGGTGGCAGGCGGCGGTGGTTGGGTCACTCAACGCGCGTGAAATGAAGGCACGCACCGCTCGCGCGTTTAGGTTAAACAATAACTTACGTCGGCTTATTTAACTTATGTCGGCCCACTTTGCGGCCGACGTAAGTTAGGTCTAAATTTACGTCGGTCTCCTTAATTACGTCGGCTCTGGGCCGAGGCCGACGTGGGTAATTTTTATTACTGTCGGTCCCTTTTCTTACGTCGGTCAACCGACGTAATTTATTTACTTACTTATGTCGGCTAGCCGACGTAAGTTGCCCTGGTCGACGTAAGTGATCGATATTCCTGTAGTGGACTACCACAAGACGGACGAACGGTGACATCTAAGCAGTGGATGCCTATGTTGTTGATGTCTTCATGTGCTGATTTTCGTTGGATGAAAAGAAGCCCATGCTGTCACAATAATTTTACTATTTGTGATATTCATGTTTATCTACTGCCTGTGATGAATGTGAGAAATCCCTCGCGAAAAGTTAAGTTTTTGATGCCCCTCTAATAGCTGCACCTGTTGGGTCATGTTAGTTGATGATGGGTCTGCCAAAGCAGGTGCCATTTTCTACCTTAGCCTATAAGGTGATGTCGGACACCACAACATATTATTAGTTTGCTTGATAGAGCTATCAAGTTGGACTTGGGCTCCGAGGCATAAACGTTGGGAGCCGAGACATAGGATGTCACCCAACACACGAGAGTCGCATAGGATGCGATTGACAATGGTTGCCTACCTTGTTCGCTATGATGCTAGCGGTGATGCCAAAGTTCACTAGTTTCATAGAAAACTTTGGATATCGTCCCACTATACAACGCCAGAGGGATGCTAGCAAAACATAGTGAAATTTTTCGTTAAAATCGATTTAATGAAAGTAGTGCTAACTATTGCATATATCTGTTGTTATAGAAAATGTCGAGCTCCTCTGTAAGGATCGAATGCCCAAGAGGGGGGGGGGGTGAATTGGGCTTCTTTTCAAAAATTAAAGCAATAAAACTTAATTACTAAAAGCTCAATTCCCTATGCAAACAACCTATGCATTCAAGTAAATAGTAACTTTGTGGTATATAAATGCATAAGTGTGAGGGGAGAGGAAGAAAGCGCAAACTCCCGAGGAGACACGAAGGCACAGAGATTTATCCCGTGGTTCGGCAAGATCGTCATGATCTTCCTACATCCACGTTGTGGCACCAACCAAAGGGTATAGCCACTCCCAAGTCACCGAGACCAAGGATCTTCGCCATACTTCTCCGTTCGCCAACCTCGGCAAGGTGGAGCTCAAGCCTTGTACAAGTTGGATCCTCCGGGCTTCCACAACCGTCTTGGCAAGCTCCGGAAGGCTCTCTCAAATACAATCACCAAGGGACACTCCCTTACAGCTCTCACTACACTAGAGATTCCAATCATCAATAATGGAAGCACACAAGCACTATCTCTAGCAAGTTGTAGCCTATCTCTTGGTGTGTAAGTGGTGTAGATGATCTAGAAGTGTTAGCTCAACCTCTTGAATGCTTGAGAATGTGTAGAGTAGCTCTGGTTGTCAAGACTTTTCGAATAGACTGGTTCAAGGGGTATAAATAGCCAGCCTCCATGAAATAGCCGTTGGAAAAGTAGGCTGACATCACTGTTCTGCGAACACCGGATAATCCGATGCTCCCCTTCAGTTATCATCGGTCAAATCCAAATTAGTTGATGTCACTGTGTCAGATATGACCATTGTTAGACCGATGTTACCCTTGCCTTCTCATCGGATGATCCGGTGGCACTTCATCCAGAATTAGTTCAGAATTGATGCTTACTGGAGTGATCAACCGATGTGTTCATTGTTGTACATCGGATGGTCCGGTGTTACATTTGGTCCAGGGAGATTGCTTACTGTATTGATGGACCGATGTAACATGCCCTTCATCATCGGATGATCCGGTGAGTACTTAGTTCTGAGGCCTTCTTCTTCTGCTGAACCAACTCGACCGATGTGTTGTATTCTGGAATCATCGGTTGATCCGGTGAGTTGATTTTGTTTGCTTCGACTTGTTCTAAGTGATTCTTTTGGAATTTGCTCGATTGACCTCTTAGGCATTGGTTGTAAATATTCTTCTGATGATTATCAAGCATTGAGTGCTGTCAATTTTGGTTGAATAAT
Source organism: Tuctoria greenei (assembly GCA_036927565.1). Taxonomy (NCBI): domain Eukaryota; kingdom Viridiplantae; phylum Streptophyta; class Magnoliopsida; order Poales; family Poaceae; genus Tuctoria; species Tuctoria greenei. The sequence goes on along the minus strand of JAYESD010000003.1, from coordinate 103,580,402 downwards.
TTTGACATGTGAGCTTTTACTTCTAATCATCATAAACATTGATTGATCTCATAGAATGATTGTTTAGGGGTCTCCAATTATATCCAATGAGCAGTAGATGATATTCATATAGATTTCATTTGAGTGTGATGAGTGATATGGGAGACCTTGCATCCACAAATTCATTAGTAAAATCCAATGGTTGTCATTAATCACCGAAACCATACCTCATGGGGGCCTAGATGCTTTCAATCTCCCCCTTTTTGGTGATTGATGACAAAACAACAAGTGAAGCATAATAGTAATGAATTTGACAATACGATACTCCAGAAGACATGCAATGAGTACAAGATATAGCACATTAAACTTGAAGACTCAAAAGAGATTAATAACTTGAAAGCTTAACGATCAATAACATATGAGAGAATTAAGAGTCACAAGAATACTCAATGAAAAGCAAAGAAGTAGCAAATCATCAAATTACAAAAGGACTCCAAAAACTCCAAAAAGATAGACTCCCCCTACAACTAGGACTCCCCCTGAGGCTAAGCTAGACTCCCCCTGACTCTTCTCCCCCTTTGGCATCAAGACACCAAAAAGGAAGCCGAGTGCCTAAGGATCCTGAGCGCTCGGAGCGATGACGAACTGGTCACCGTCAGAGGTGCTGTCGTCGGAGCTGCTGCCTGCTGCTGCCGAAGCTGGAGTAGAGGTGGGGGGAGTTGTAGGAGCCGTTGTCAGTGCCTGCTGAGTCTGAGATGCTGGCAACGGGGCACTGACAACAGACGTCGGCATTTGTTGGAAAAGCATCGTAGCCGGCAAGGGAGAGTGGATAGGAGCACCTGGAGCAAGCAGTGGGGACATGCTGATCGTCGGGATCGGCGTGGTCGGCACTAGTGCTGAAGCTGGAGCCAGAAAAGGTGGGCCTGGAGCAAGGCCTGGAAGCTGCGACAGCAGGGCAATCCCGGTCTGCGTGTAGAGGTTGGTGATCAACCCCAGGATGCCCATCATCGCCTGCTGCGTCTGTTGCTGTTGGTCAAGAGAGCGCTGGTGCATCTGATCAATCAGCCCAGTCAGCCTGTCGGTGTCCTCTCGCCTCTCGCGGGCGACCTGTCGCTGCATCTCCTGCTGTTGCTGCTGGAGCTCCAAGAGACGCGCAGCACGCTCAGCTCGGGCCTGCTCAGCTGCAAGCCGGTCCAGGCGTTGCTGCTCAACCATCTATTGAAGTAGGGAGGTAAGCTTAGATGGTTAAAAGACTTGTGCCTCTGACACGAGAGGTGGAGTAGGAGGTGGCACGGTCGAGCCTCAAGCCTCCGCGTCGTGCAGCCTGGGTGAGGGAGGAGGCGAGAAGTACTCCTCGACACTGTCGCTGGTGTCACTCTCGGACCAAATATGCTGAAGGTCCTCACCCCGAGCCTCTGCCTGTGCTAGTCTCTCGTCTTCCTTCTCCAGGTCTGACTAGTCTTCCTCGAATAGACGAGTAGGGACCTGATGCTCAACAGGACGGCCAAGGCGGCGGTCTCCAGGAGCTGGAGCACGATAGTGACTGAACCGTGTGACGCTCTCGTCGGTGAGACTGTCACGCACGACGGACCCCTCTGGAGCTACCATGTAGAGCAAGTAACTGATCCAGTGACCAAATACGAGTTGCCTCATCATCCCAACTCCATTAGTGATTACGTCCTACATCTCACATATGAGGATGTCCACAATGTCGAACTCCATCCTGTTCATGATGTAGAATAGGAGAGTCTGCTACAGGCTGGTGAACCCCTCAAAGTATCCGGACCTCGGCAGAAGTGTGCGGTGCAAGGCAAGGTGCACAGTGCGCGCAGCTGGAGTGACTAGTGCCGGTACCCTCGGCTGGTCTGGAGAGAAAGGCTGAGAAAACAATGAACGTATCTCCTCAAGTGGTGGTGCCACTCCTCCAGTGAGCAGCCTCCTCGGTGGGTCAGCCTGTCCATACACCCTCTCGTGCAGGCAAGTGTCATGGAGGTCCACTCCTAGCAGCTGTCCCAAAGTCTGCCTGGTCAAGTGATGATGCTGGCCCATGAACATGAAATCAATAGATCTGCGGCCCTTAGAGACGTAGAGTGTGGCATAGAATACTCAGACCCAATCCTCCACGTAGGCACTCCTCTCGTAGGACATCAGCTCCACAAGCCCTCTATACCTCTCAAAGTTGGGCATATCTCCATCTCGGCTGCCAGTGCAAGCTGATCCCAATCCAGGAAATTATGCTGGAAGAGCTTATGGCCCCGACGTTTGTAAGTCTCGTACAGTGATGCCTGTGTCAAGGTCCAAAAGCGGCTGTCCACGAGTGACTCTCTGGGATGTGGGAACCACTCCTCAAGTAAAATGCTCCACCTGAGCTTTCTAAGCTGCTTGGCCTTCATCTTCCGGTAATCGGTCGGGCGGACACCCTTAGTGACACGGACGTTGGTGTCCATCTCATAGACGGCTCTCTGGGCCGCCCTATCCTCTCAAAGGTCAGCAGCTGACGGTCTCGGTCTCGGGGCTGCAGCTGGGTGACCCCCGCGGGTCCTGGCTGAGCACCGGCGAACAAGCGGCACTTCAGGCTCCTCTTCTTCCTCGGACTCCTCTGGAAAGGGAGGCTGCCTCTAATGGGCCTCGCGGATCCTCAACAATCCTCATCCACGCTCTCGCTCCTGGGTGGCGCGAGCGGCCATTAGGGCTTTCTTTGCCTCCTTCGACAGCTTCTGCTTTTTGGGGGCCGTCTCATCGATAACCTTGCCCTTTCCCTTCTTGTCACAGCCCATGACGACGACGAGGATGAGCACGCGGGACAAGCGAGCTCGGAGACGGCGACGCAAAGGTCGTCGAGGCCGGAAACCCTAGCGGTGAAGCGACAGCGACCGAAAGGGGGAAGCACCACGGCGGCACAGAGGGCGGCGGTGGCTGTGCTTGGGGCGGCGGCGGTGGTGTGTGGGAGGCGGCGGCGGCGCTATGGACAGGACGGCGGCCGGGCATGAGGCGGCGGCGCGGTGTGGAGCGGTGCTGCGTGGGCGCAGAGTGAGCGGCGGCGGCGGCGGCAGCTCGGAGGACGGCGGCGGCCGGAGGGCGGCGACGGCCGGAGGGTGGCGGCAGGGTGAGGGAGCGGCGGCAGCGGAGCAGCATCGAGCGGCGGAGTCGGGGAGAGAGAAAGGGAGGTAGAACGGCGAGCTAAATAGGTGGGGCCCGAACCCTAGCTCAAATTTTTAACACCGGATGAACCGACGTTAGGTGATAGGAACATTGGTCGAATGGCACAATAATGGTATTCCATAAGGCACCGTTGACACCGGATGGTCCGACGTGGAAAGGATTTGCATTGGTGGAATTTAGCACAATTCCAGAAATGTGAACATCGGATGCACCGATGTTTCTCAGATTGAACTCGTCGGTTGATTTGTCTTACTGACTGAACTGACCCTTGGCATTAGAACACAAACTGATCCGATGAGCTTCTGGCCAATGCATCGGATAATCCGATGACTACAAAACAGCAACATCCCATATATGTCCTTTGACTCAAACAAACAAACACGAAGAAACACATGTCTTAGGACTTTTTGGGCAACCCGTTACCCCTCAAAAATACTAATTGCCAATAACTTGGCTAAGCCCTAAAGCAAATAGAACACCGAAGAAAATAAGGAATAAATCCAAATAAAATGTAAGGCCCATGCTTTGTGAGCTAGAGGATGAAGACTTCTATCTCTTTAAAGCATGTTCCTTTAGGCATTAACGCACCTAACATTTTGTTCTTTCCACATCATATGATTTGAGATATTGTATTTCAAACAAGTCTCTTTCTCATAAAGTGGGTTCCCCTTTGTGACAATCTACCGTATGCAATGCCAAACAATTTATAATGCAAGAAATTTAAATATGAGTGCAAGTCTATATGGAAGGCATGATGCAAGACATAAAATAAACCTATCTTGCCAAATTTGAACCTTTCAAAGGCTTCTTCAGGGAGATCCACTCTCCAAGCCTTGGGGAAACCCAAAAGAACCTCCATCCCAAGCTAACCCTTGCTCACCCCTATCCTTTGAAAGTTAGACAAGACCTATATGAGATGCATTCTTACATGATCATGGCAATTTACATGACGTTCGATGCATCTAACACATTTAATTCACTTCTTAGTCAAGAAAAAGTTTTCTCATCAAGTGGTTTAGTGAAGATATCAGCCAATTGTTCTTCGGACCTAACACCTCGCAATGAGATGTCTCCCTTAGCTTCGTGGTCCCTCAAGAAATGATGGAGAATATCAATGTGCTTAGTGCGGGAGTGTTGAACGGGGTTTTTAGCTATCTTAACCGCACTTTCATTGTCACAAAGGAGAGGCACACAACCAAGTTTAATACCAAAGTCCAAAAGGGTTTGCTTCATATAAAGAATTTGGGCACAACATGCACTGGCCGCAATATATTCCGCTTCTGCCGTGGACAAAGCGACAGAATTTTGCTTCTTGCTAGACCAAGATACTAGGGAACGCCCAAGCAAGTGGCACCCACCGGAGGTACTCTTGCGATCCACACGGCATCCGGCAAAGTCCGAATCCGAGTAAACCAAGAGATGGAATTTTGCACCTTTAGGGTACCACAAGCCCACACTAGGGGTATGCTTAAGATACCGAAGTATCCTAAAGACTGTCTTCCGATGCGATTCTTTAGGTGCCGCTTGAAAGCGAGCACACAAGTATACACTAAACATGATATCGGGCCTAGATGCGGTAATATAAAGTAATGAACCAACCATAGAACGATAGTTAGATTGACCAATAGGTTTACCGTCCTTATCCGCGTCGAGATGACAATTTGTTGCCATTAGAGTGCATCTTGAGCTACAATCTCCCATCTCAAATTTCTTCAAGAGGTCCTTGGTATACTTCTATTGATAGACGAAGGTCCCTTCTTGAAGTTGCTTGATTTGAAATCCAAGGAAGAAGTTTAGCTCTCCAATCATCGACATCTCGAATTCCCTAGACATCATTTTGCCAAACTCATGGCTAAGAGCTTCGTTAGTTGAACCAAAAATAATATCATCAACGTAAATTTGACAAATAAATAATTCTCTGTCGATGTCTTTGAGTGTAGTGTCCACCCTCCCGATCTTGAATCCTTGCATGATCAAGAAATCCCGTAGTCGTTCATACCACGCCCTAGGTGCTTGCTTGAGCCCGTAGAGCGCCTTGTGCAACCTAAACACATGATTAGGATTCCTTGGATCTTCAAACTCGGGAGGTTGTTCAACATAGACTAGCTCGTTAATATAACCATTAAGAAAGGCACTTTTCACATTCATTTGATAAAGCTTTATGTTATGATGTGATGCAAAGGCAAGGAGTATACGGATGGCTTCTAGCCGGGCGACCAGAGCAAATGTCTCCCCAAAGTCTAGTCCTTCAACTTGCGAGAACCCCTTTGCCACAAGTCTTTCCTCGTTGCGGACCACAACGCCATTCTCATCTTGTTTGTTGCGGTACACCCACTTTGTTCTGATGACGTTCTTGTCCTTTGGTCGCTCCTCCAACACCCAAACTTCATTGCGGATGAAGTTGTTGAGTTCTTCTTGCATGGCCATCACCCATTTTTATCTTGGAGTGCTTCCTCAATGTGAGTGGGTTCTACACATGAAACAAACGAGTAGTGCTCACAAAACGAAGTGAAATGGCGAGAACGTGTACTTACTCCCCTTGACGGACTTCCGATAATTTGGTCCATCGGATGCGCCTTGGAGATGCGTCCAAGCCTCATAAATGGTTGTGAAGCACTTAGCGGTGGTGATGCGTGTTGCTCTTCTTGTGGTTGGACTTGATCATGGACTTCTTCTTCTTCTTGATGTTTTGTGGCTTGTGAATCTTGAGTCGGCAATGGATCATCCTTCTCTTCTTTGTCAACTTGAGGCGCCATAGATGTGTTGATGTTGGAACTTGAAGCTCCCCCTTGATCATGGCTCTCCTCAACTTTAGGCTTGATGTCTCCAATGGTCATGTTCTTCATAGCTTCTCGTAGAGGCTCATCATCTATTTCATCATGACCAAAACTCTCCTCTTGGGAGCCATTAGTTTCATCAAACTCAACATCACAACTTTCCTCAACTAAACCAGAGGTTTGGTTTAATACTCGATATGCTTTTGAGTTTGATGCATAACCAAGAAATATACCAACATCACATCTTATTTCAAACTTATCGAGCCTTTTCTTGTGGTAGATGTAGCACTTGCACTCGAAGACTCGGAAATAGGAGATGTTGGGCTTTCTCCCAATGAGAAGTTCGTATGGGGTCTTTTGAAGTAGTCGATGTAGGTAGACCCTATTTGCGGCATGGCACGTCGTGTTGATTGCTTCGGCCCAAAACTTCTCGGACGTGCCATAGTCATCAAGCATTGCTCGTGCAAGAGTGATGAGAGTCTTGTTCTTCCTTTCAACGACACCATTTTGTTGAGGAGTGTACGTGGCCGAAAACTCATGCTTCACACCTTCACGATCACACCACTCCCCAATGTTGTAGCTCTTGAATTTGGTGCCGTTGTCACTCTGGACCTTGATGATGGGAAGTTGAAATTCCCTTTGGGCACGGTTAGTGAAGGTCTTGAACACATTCGGAGTTTCACTCTTGTCACCTAGAAACAAAGTCCAAGCATAGCAAGAGTAGTCATCAACTATAACAAGACAATAGAGATTACCGCCAAGACTTTGATATGTGGACGGTCCGAAGAGGTCCATGTGGAGTAGCTCAAGTGGCTTGGAGGTTGACACCATTGTCTTCATCGGGTGGTGTGAAGCAACTTGCTTCCCGGCTTGACAAGCGCTACAAAGCTTGTTCTTCTCAAATGTGACATCCTTCACGCCGGTCCCCATCCCAAGCTTGAATGACTTCTTGAGCTTGCTCATTCCAATGTGCGCTATGCATCGATGCCATAGCCAACCCAAACTCGTCTTAGTGAAAAGACAAGTGGTCAAGCTAGCATCCTTGTTGGTGAAGTCTACTAGGTAGAGATGTCCATGCCGAAATCCTTTGAAGATTAGTTCTTGGCTTGTTTCACTAGTCACAACAACATCATTTTTGCTAAAGGTGCTCGTTAGTCCAAGATCACATAATTCTGCAATAGAGAGTAAATTAAAACTAAGTGACTTAACATACAATACATTGGAAATAGATAAATCATTTGAAAGAGCAATCTTACCTAACCCAATTACCTTCCCCTTAGAGTTATCACCAAAGGTGACTTGTTCATGATTGCTGGGGTTTTCTATGGTGGTGAACATACCATCATTGCCGGTCATATGTTGAGTGCACCCGCTATCGAGTACCCAATGCTTTCCTCCGGCTTTGTAGTTCACCTACACACATGAATTCAATTTTTGACTTTAGGCACCCAAGCCAACTTAGGTCCTTGTATGTGTGATACAAGTGTTTTTGGGACCCAAAGTTGCTTGGGGAGCTTCCCCTTCATGCCCTTTATGTCCTTGCCAATGAACCTTGCCTTCACCTTGCCATCTACTTTACTCAAGAGATAATAATGATCATTGAAATTAGACTTGTAATTAGTAGGCAATTTCGGAGAAGGTCGGTTGGGAAGAGGACACTCCCTTGTATGGTGACCGGTGACCTCACAATGTTGGCAATAGGAACCAACTTCCTTGATGAAGCTTGTTCTAAGCTCCGATGAGGGCACCTTTCCTTTGTTAGGCACCGGGAAGGATCCAAGTCCTTTCTTGTTGTAGGCCTTTGCTTGTTGGAAGAGGATTTCCTTGTGCTTGACTTCTCCTTTTGATAGTCTTGCCACACTAGTGCGGAGACTTTCAATTTCTTCCAACAAGTCGTTCTCCCTACCATTCTCTTTCAAAGGCAAAGACTTGTGCAAGACATTAGTGGCATGAGAAGTAATGGATACCTTATCATTAAGAGTTTGTTTCTTTATATTTTTCAATTCTTGATCAAGCACTTCATAAGCAAGGTTAAGTATTTGATGCTCTTGGATTAACTCATTGTGCTTACCCAAGAGTGCTTGGTGGGCTAAGTCAAGCTCATGATGATCTAGCTTGATTTGAGCCTTATCCTCCTCAATTTGCTTGACATGGGATTTGAGCGTGTCATGCTCCTTAAGTATGCTTTCATACTTGTCAAGCAAATCGAGGTTAGCACTCTCAAGCTTAGCACGAGCTTCTTCAAGAGCCTTGACCTTACTCTTTTCCCATTTAATGATAGTGTGGTATTCATTTATCAATGAAGCTAAGTCATCGAAGGAAAGCTCATCATCGCTAGAGTCATCACATACCTTGGTGTTACCTTTTGCCATGAGGCACATGGGAGGTGGACGAAGAGATGAATCATCGTTGTTGGCAATGGCAAGGCCGGCCAAACTCTCTTCTTCAACTTCACTCTCTTCTCACTAGATTCTTCGTCGGTGATCCATTCATTTGCCTCACACATGAACACCTTTTGTGGTCCTTTTCTTTTCTTTGGGAAGAGTTTTGCTTTTTTTCCCTTGTCATTCTTCTTCTTCCCAAATGATCTTTGTTTGGGTTTGACCTCTTCTTCATCATCTTCACTATCTTCAAGCTTGCGATGCTTGCTCTTGTGGTTCTCTCTTCTTTTGTCCGGTTTTGGACAATCATAGGAGATGTGGCCTTGATCACCACAATTGTAGCAAGTCTTGTGGTCATCTCTCCTTGGTAGAAAAGCTTTCTTCTTGGGATCAAAGGTGTATCCCTTCTTAGCAATCTTGGAGTTCAAGCGAGAGAACTTTCTCATCATCGTCATCTTCACTTGATGCTTGCTCTTCTTCACTTGAGCTAGGCTCAACCACTTTCTTTTTCTTGAGACTTGTTTTCTTGGTGGAGGCCTTTAGAGCAATTGTCTTCGAAGATGATTGCTCCATCATCCCAAGTACACTCATCTCATGAGCGTGAATTTCTCTAATAAGTTCCGAAACTTCAATGTGATCAAGAGATTCCTTTTGAAGCATGGAGTTGATGATGTTGTACTTTGGCTTAGGGAGGAGCATAAGAATCTTACGGTTGATGAGTCCCTTGCCAAGAGAAGCAATATCAAGAGCATTAATTTCTTCAATAAGCACATTTAAGTGAGAAAACATTTCATTGACATTTTCATGAGGTAGCATTTTGAACTCATCATATTTGGCTTTAAGCATATGATATTTTAGTTCTTTGACACGAGAAGAACCCTCATGAATTTCTATCAAGCACACCCAAATTTCACAAGATTTCTCTTTGCTAGCAATCCTAGCAATTACACATTGACTAATACATTCATAGATTGCATTCCTAGCTTTAGCATCCCACTTGATTTGATCACCAACATAATTGTGCTCACCAAACCCCGCATGGGTCGCTTCCCATACCTCGGGAGCAATAGCCTCTATAAAAGCACGCATGTGTGCTTTCCAATAGGCAAAGTTCTTGCCCTCGAAGATAGGAACCGAACCCCCAATCTTGGCCATTTTAGCTCTCTAGCGGTGAAACTAGAATGATCCAAGGAGCAGCCTGGCTCTGATACCAATTGTAAGGATCGAATGCCCAAGAGGGGGGGGGGTCAATTGGGCTTCTTTTCAAAAATTAAAGCAATAAAACTTAATTACTAAAAGCCCAATTCCCTATGCAAACAACCTATGCATTCAAGTGAATAGTAACTTTGCGGTATATAAATGCATAAGTGTAAGGGGAGAGGAAGAAAGGGCAAACTCCCGAGGATACACGAAGGCACGGAGATTTATCCCGTGGTTCGGCAAGATCGCCAAGATCTTCCTACATCCACGTTGTGGCACCCACCAAAGGGTATAGCAACTCCCAAGTCACCGAGACCAGGGATCTTCACTATACTTCTCCGTTCGCCAACCTCGGCAAGGTGGAGCTCAAGCCTTGTACAAGTTGGATCCTCCTGGCTTCCACAACCGTCTTCGCAAGCTCCAGAAGGCTCTCTCCAATACAATCACCAAGGGACACTCCCTTACAGCTCTCACTACACTAGAGATTCCAATCACCAAGAATGGAAGCACACAAGCACTATCTCTAGCCAGTTCTAGCCTATCTCTTAGTGTGTAAGTGGTGTAGATGATCTAGAAGTGTTAGCTCAACGTCTTGAATGCTTGAGAATGTATAGAGTAGCTCTGGTTGTCAAGACTTGTCGAATAGACTGGTTGAAGGGGTATAAATAGCCAGCCTCCACGAAATAGCCGTTGGAAAAGTAGGCTGACATCACTGTTCTGCGAACACCGGATGATCCGATGCTCCCCCTTCAGTTATCATCGGTCAAATCCAAATTAGCTGATGTCACTGTGTCAGATATGACCATTGTTAGACCGATGTTACCCTTGCCTTCTCATTGGATGATCCAGTGGCACTTCATCCAGAATTAGTTCAGAATTGATGCTTACTGGAGCGATCGACAGATGTGTTCTTTGTTGTACATCGGATGGTCCGGTGTTACACTTGGTCCAGGGAGATTCCTTACTGTATTGATGGACCGATGTAACATGCCCTTTGTCGGTGGTTTTGATCCGGCAGATCTCCCGACACTAATAAAGTGTTAGCGGAGTTTGAAGTTCGGTGTGGGCGCGCAGAGATTCAAGAAGGTGAAATGTAAAATGACACAGGAGACACAAAGATTTACGTGGTTCGGGCCGCCTGAGCGTAATACCCTACTCCACGGGATGTGTTGGTGTTGTATTGGATGTATGAACTCAACTCAGGTGACGTGAGTTGAGTAAGCGTGTGAGCCGATTAGACCAGATCAGATCAGAGCAGGTCAGATCTGTCCCTATGTATTGTCGGCCTGTCCTTTTATAGTACAAGGACAGGCCGTTACAAGTTGACCTGGCCTGACATGTGGCCCCGGCGGTTACTAATATTGATACACATTTGATGCTCTTAATTACCCTTAATGACCGAGTTATGGTCTTTGACAGCACTGTTACTGGTAATTAAGGTCGTCTGATCATGTGTCATTAATATAGTATTAATGACACTTAATCGGGTCTTGAAGTCCTTGATTTCCCTTTGAAGATCCGGAGCCATTGTGGAGTCTACCGGAGGTTTGAGGCTGAAGATCCGACGGTAGGACACGTGGAAGCTCCGGAGCATGCTGTGAGGAACAGATAGGTCCGGTGCCACCAGACACGTGTCAGTTCTGGAGCTTCCCTCGGTCTGGGGTTAGGTTCGGGGGTGCTGTTATGGTACATAGCCCGAAGCTTCCCCCTTGTGGGCGGTAGCTCCGGTTTGATGGTACACGTGGCGACCCTGAGACTAACCATATTGGGGAAGCGGGTCCGGTTATGTCTGACATGTGGGCCTTCGAAGGTCTTCAAATCAAGTAGATGACATTTCCTTGGGATCTTTGCAATCTCAAGGGGTATACGGTACCCAGGGTACCGACAGTGGCCCCCTGGGCCCAACTCTGGGGAAGACCCCATGGGTGAAGTCATTCCGCAGGAGGTGGGTCCATCCTTCGACTTTTGAGCCGAGTCTTCAAAAGTCTTCAGATGTGCCGTTGGCGATAGTTTTGGAGTTAAATCCTCGCCGCATGGCATATCCCGAATGCGGCAAATGAGATCTTTGGCGTGCGGATCTCACGCAATTGAAGGTCGCCGATTCCCGATACAAAAATCGTATCGGTTCCGCGCGCCTTGTCAGGCCGCCGCCTTTGGGCTTCCCACCATTCATGATGACAACCGTTCACCTGGGTAAGAACATCGACTTGATCGTCGGGGTGGTCCCGGGCCCTCTTGTCATCGGCAGGGTGAAATTTTTGAATAGTATCTTCGACTTCCTTGCGGTTTCCATCCATGCGTTGCGGGGGCTTACTTAAGAAGGAAAGCGTGCACCATCTGGGGTTCTTTACGCCTCTCATCTGATCTTGCGCTCGAACTCCCAAACTTGTGCTTGCTTTTCCTCTCTTGCCTCGCTGTGTTGCGATGGAGTTGGGTCTCCGCGAGAGCCACTTGAAGACCGAAGGTGACCTGAAGAAGGTCCGGGCCCTCATGGGGTGGTCCCCGGACTTCTTCAACTGCCTGGTCTGCGCCGGGGGAGAGCTCCCATTCGAGAAGGAGCACGCCGGTGAGATGGTGTACTTTTCTGCGTACGCCATGGTGGGGTTGATCCCACCTTTTTCCTCCTTTTTCTTGATGCTGCTAGACTTCTATGGTCTGCAGCTGTACCACCTTGGCCCCCACTCCATTCTTCTAGTGTCTGTCTTCGTCCACTTCTGTGAAATGTGGGTGGGCATCCCCCCCTGCATTGAGCTTTTCCGGACCTTCTTCACCGTTCATACCACCGGAAGGAGTAATGAGTACCTTGGCTTCTACTACTTTGTAAAGCGCAAGAAGTGCCCATTCCGGTACCTCCGGTCGTTTCCCTCTGGAAAGTGGGACGATTGGAAGAAGGACTAGATAGTCATCCGGGTGGAGGAGCACGAGAAGCTGGAGCTGCCCGAAGGCCTCCCCAAAATCGACACTGCAGTCTGGAGTGAAGCTCCGGTGCTGTCGGATGCCTTCAACCCTGCTCTGACCAGGATCCGCCATTATGTGGAGGGAGGATTAACTCCTCAGATGGTATTTTGCAATTTCCTGGTCAACAGGTGGGCACCGCTGAAGAGGAGAGAAAAACTCGTTTGGTCCCTCAACAGTGTGATGGGTCGTGACCGGGCTGAAGTCCAACATGGAGGGGGCTACCTTGGAGTTTCATCTCAAGAAGTTCCAGCACGGCATCAACGTTGCAGGTGATGACTTGACCCCGCCACCAGCTTTCCTCCCTCTGAACGTGGAAGTAGAGTTCAGCAGGGAGCTCCGGCGGATGATGCCGGTGCTTGACGACCTTGGTGTCGTCGAGAGATGATCGACTTCCAGGGTGGTGATCCCTAGGGCTTCTGAAGGTGGCTCCGACCCTGCCCCGAAGCCAAGGACCGAAGTCGTCGACAAGGGCAAGGAGCCGGCGGACGAACCCTCGAGCCGGAAGAGGAAACTGAAGCATGCCGACGGAAGGTCCGTCAGGCCTGCATCCTCTGCAACAGCTCCTTCTCCTCGGAGGGGGAGGTCTTCTACAACTGCGGCGACTGTACCTGCAGCAGCGTCTTCCCGAGGTGCTAGCTCCGGGCATGCGACTCCAGCACCAGGGCCAGTTGAGGCCTCTGGGTCCGGAGGTCCTTCCTGGTCGAGTGGGGCCTTGACTAAGGAAATGCCCACGGCTGCAACAAGTTCCGGGGGGCCTTCCAGAGCTACCACGCCGGCGGCGGCTATGGTCAGTCTAGAACGCTCGGGAAAGAGATTCCGTGCAAGCTGGTGCGAAAGCCTTTTGAGGTTTAATCTTTACCTCACACAGTTGTTCTGTTATAGTAACTGTTTTTAAGTTTCTTCATCCATCATCTGCAGCGTCCCCAAGAAAAGGAGTGAGGCTCCACCCTCAGCCACAACAGCTGAAGCTGTGAGGGCGGAGGCTTCTGCTCCTGTCCCTGTGCCGCCCCAAGTGGTGGCTGAAGCTGCGGCAGCTCCGGCGCCAGCTGTCGTGGTCATGGACCTCGACTCATCCCCCGAGACTCCCGTGGTAGTGCCGCACCACGGGAGAGAAGATGCGCCAGCGGCACCTGCCCCGGAGGTTGAAGCCCCGGGTCTTGATGCTGAGATGTTGGAAGCTTCGGCCGTTGAGCTGGAGGAAGCAGTGATTCTGGCCCCAAAGTCGGAAATTGTCGAAGCCCCGGCAGTTGAGCCGGAGGTTATTGAAGTCCCGGCGAGTGAGTCGGATGTTGAGGAAGTCCCGCCGGTTGAGTCGGCTACCTCCAAAGCTCCGGCCTTAGAGCCGGTTGCCACTGAAGCTCCGGCTGCAGAGCCGGTTGCAGTTGAAGACCTTCCGGTGCCAGATCCGGTTGAGGTTGAAGCTCCAGCTTCAGGGCCGGTTGTTGTTGACCTTCCGGCGCTCGAGCCAGTCGTTGCGGAGGCATCAGCACTCGAACCTATGATGGTCGAGGTGCCAACGCCTGAGCCACCAGCGAAGGAGGAGCCTAGGCCGGAGCTGGAAGTAGCCTCTGCTCCGGAAGTGATGACGGCGGAGGTGCCTGCTGCTGAGCCAGGATGCCTTAATGAAGTTGCTGGCCCCCTGCCTGAGGGGGAAAATAAAGACCTGGCGGCAGGGCCTTCGGAACCACTTCTGGAGGTTGGAACTTCTTCTGCCGGACCCTCCTCGGTGGCGACTGAGGCTATCCCAGAGGACGGCCCTAGTGCCGTGGAGGCTCAGGGGACCACTCTTGTGGAGTGGGACCCAATTTTTGTAAGTGAGAACCTGCTGGAACCAACGGAAGAGACCCCAGTAGGTCCGAACCCAATTCCCCTGTCGTTGTCCATTGACAACGCTTGCTCCAGTCTGTGTCAAGTCCAACTGGCGTTCTACCACGACAGCAAGGCTCTTGAAGAGGAGCGCCAAACCCTTAGGCGGTGGCATAACCGGCTCTACTTTGAGACCAAGCTGGTGCAGTCGAGGCTGGCAGATGACAAGGAGTGGATCAAACAGGAGAAGGTCCGCCTGGAATACTAGGGCAAATTATTGGATGATAGGGAGAGCTTGACTCATGCTCTCGACGCTCAATCCCAGGCCATTTATGAGCAGACCAAGGCAGCTAATAGTGCAGCTGATGATCGCCAAGAAAGGCTTGAAGCCATTAACACTACTCTCATCAAGCGCCGGGAGGCACTTGAGGAGAGGGAGAAGAGGCTCAAAGACGAAGAGCAAAAACTCCTAGAGCTGCGGGATGACGTCTTGAAGAGGGAGGAGGAGCTCGCCGAAAAGGTGGCTCTGGCTGACAAGGGCCTCGAGGAACGTGTCAAGAAATTGGAGGAGCATTGCGTTGAGGAGGAGGAGAAGGCCTGGGTGCGAGGGCAGGAACTCTACAAGCAAGAGTGTGCCATCGCTGCCAGGGAGAAGAAAGTTAGGGGCCGGGAGAAGGACCTGGTCGACCGCCGGAACAAGATCCACCTCCGGGAGGAGGAGCTCGGAAAACTCGAGAAGCAGGTTGCTGAAAAGATTCAGCAAAATGCCTAAGAGGTTGAGCGCCTTGCTCGTGAGAATTCTGAACTGGCGGCGGCCAAAAGATCCTTGGAGGAACTGAAGGGCTTGAGGACTGCGGACACCCTACAGGTTTGGGAGTTCTTGAGCAAAGCCAATGATGCACTGACACCAATGGGCTTCAGTCCCGTGCGTCCAGATGATCCGGAGACAGAGCCGGACCTGGCATGGCAAGCGTTGAGCTCGGCGGGTAACAAACTCTCCAAGGTGGGTGACGTCATCGCAGACCAGTTGGAAGTTGAGGGGCAGTCCCTGGAAAAGAATGTCGCAGAGTATGTGCTAACGTGCTACACCAGCCGCGATCCCCAATTTCCTCTGGACCCGGTGCTTGAAGGTCCCGTCGAAGGAGAAGGTGAAGCCACCTCAGCCAACGTGTCGGAGGTTGCTCAGAAGGTCGCCAAGTTCTTCCATAGGGTCTAGGACCATCTCTGTAGCTCCCACTTGTAAGCTCTCTTTTTCTTCCCAATTTTGTAATCCCTTGTCTCCAGATGAATGAAATCCAAATTTTTGTGAATTTCATTTTTTGTCTTCAACACTTTGTCTTCACTTGGCCCCCTGGTAGATGTACACAATTTGATTGTGAACATGTACCTAGAGGATATTGTGTTTTGTTGAAGACTCGTTTGCTTCGAACTTGTAAAGTGTAGGTCTGAAGTCTTCGATAGTGAAGGCCCCCTGAGGTTATCGGAGCTCAGAAGCTCCGGCATTGACTACCGTCGGAGCTCAGTAGCTTCGGCAATAGTCCCTATCAACGCGTAGAGCATCAATAGTTAGCCCTCCGGGGTGTCGGAGCTTAGTAGCTCCCGCAGTGACCTTTGCCAACGCGTAGTTTGTCGGCAGCAGACTCCGCTTGTAGGGTCTTCTCACTATCTTTTGTTCGGCTTCGACGGCTGGCCCCCCTAGCTTTACCGGAGTTTGGTTGCTCTGTTGATGCTCGTTTTCAATGTTTAACATCGATTACAAGCCACCTAGGGGGAGTCGGAGCTTTGTTAGCTCCGACTTTTCTCCATCAACGTGGATTCTTTATTTTTCCTGCACACTGAAGCCAAGAAAAATAGTAAAATTCGCTCCTTGCCTATAACTTCGTCGCGACTTACGATTCCCAAGAAAGTTTTAGGTCAAACACAATTCTGAATACAACCGAATGCATTGCCTTCTTTCTTCCAGATCCAATTGTACTTGGACCCGCCTTACTTTGGCCTGCCGGGGTGTAGGTAGAGTGGCGTACTTAGGTTGCTTGACCAGGCTAAGTCGATAGCACACTTCGGCCCTAGATTGGCTTGGCGGCATTCAGGCGAGTGGGCCATGAACAATATTTGAATCCAAAAGAATTGACAATACAGCTCGAATTGTACATGAACTGGTCGAACTAAAATTTCTTAAGAATTGCACAACTTTGTTATAGACAAGAAAGAGAAAAATAAAAAATGTTGAACCTGTACAAAATAAATGCACGTCGAGTCTGTTTCACATGAAGATGTCTTTCATTATAGGTCCGGGGTACAGGGGAAACAAGTACACTCTTGGGGTACGGGACCAGGCTAAGCGTGTTTCATTTCTCGTTTGACCCAGGGTAGCTAGCCACACTTTTAGTCCTGAGACTGTGACAAGTGTTGCATGAACTTTGCGGACCTTCCGGGAAAGGTCTGGCTGTTCTCCCGGAAGAACTACCCGACTCTGTACAATGGCTCTATAACATATACCTCAAGTTACTACAGACTCACCTCCGTGATATTAAGTGTAGAACTTACGGAGGTGCTCAATATTCCAAGGATTTGGGAGAGGTGTCCCATCCTCGGTAGCCAAGCGAACGCTTCCGGGACGAGATACTTTAATCACTCGGAAGGGTCCCTCCCAGCTGGGGGAGAGTTTGTTTAACCCTTCTCTAGATTGTATTCTCTGTAGCACCAGATCGCCTTCCTCGAGCTGTCGGTTGTGTACATGCCGCTGATGATAGCGTTGAAGGGCTTGGCGGTATCGGGCATTCCGAATAGCTGCTTGGCACCTTCCCTCCTCAAGGAGGTCTAGGTCTTCACGCCGGAGCTGGTCCTGCGTGCTTCGTCGAAGGTCCGGACCCGGAGTGACCCCAAGGTGATTTCTGGAGGAAGGATTGCTTCAGCTCGGTACACCAGGAAGAAAGGTGTCTCTCCAGTTGACCAGTTTGGAGCTGTCCTGTTGGCCCATAGAGTGGGCGGAAGCTCTTCAATCCAGTTGGCTCCATGTTTTTTCAAGCGCTCATAGGTGCGCGTTTTGAGTCCTTTCAGGATTTCTGCATTTGCTCTCTCGGCCTGGCCATTGCTTGCCGGGTGAGCTACGGAGGCGTAGCAAACTTGAATGTCGAGGTCTTCGCAATATCCTTGAAATGCAGAGCTTGTGAATTGGGTCCCGTTATCAGTAATGATTTTGTTTGGGACTCCAAATCTGCATACAATAGACTGCAAAAAGTTGATAGCAGATTGCTTGTTTATTGTCACAACTAGAGTTGCTTCCGGCCACTTGGTGAAATTGTCAATGGCGACATACAGGAACTTGTAACCTCGGACGGCTCTTGGGAAAGGTCCCAAGATGTCCATCCCCCACACGGCGAAGGGCCATGTAGGAGGTATCATTTGTAGGGGCTGAGTCGGTGTGTGAATTTGCTTTGCATTAAATTGGCATGCTTCGCATTTCTTCACCAGCTCAGTTGCATCCTGGAGTGCTGTAGGCCAGTAGAAGCCATGTCGGAAGGCTTTACCGACCAACGTGCGGGAAGACGCGTGGTTCCCACACTCGCCTCCATGGATTTCTGCGAGGAGCTCGCAGCTTCTTCCAATTAGGACGCCGTTGGCACCGCGCCAGTAGAGATCCCCTTCTACCAACGTGTATCTTTTAGCCAATCTGACTATCCGGTCAGCGGACATCATCGTCAGGAAGGATGTTGTCTTTCAAGTAGCTCTGGATCTCTGAGATCCATGCATCGGAGCTAACTTGAGCATTTGAGTCTTGCATGCTGGGTTGCTCTGAGCTTCCGGCAGCACCTACGACCCTTGATGGCTGCCATGGTAACAGGACCATCGGGACCGTCAGCTTCGGGATGCTGATCTCGCCCCCTTCACTCAGTTTGACAGGCTGAGCTGTGGGTTTTGACAACCTCCGGACAAAAGTTCCGTCAGGAGCTGGAGCTCTGGTTGACGCTTTCGTCGAGAGTTCGTCGGCTTCAGTGTTGTGGACACGCTGGACGTGGTGGAGGTCTAGGACTTCGAAGTCCTTCTGAAGCCTCTGGACTTCAAGGAGGTAAGCAGCTAGCTGGAGATTGTTGAAGGAGCATTCACCCTTCACTTGTTTAATGATGAGCTGTGAATCTCCCTTGACCAGCAGCTGCTTGACACCATATGACAGTGCCACCTTTAGTCCGTAGATGAGTGCTTCGTACTCCGCCAAGTTGTTGGTCGCCTTGAAGTCAAGGTGTACCATGTATTTTACCTTCTTCCCAGTTGGTGCGAGGAGAAGGATTCCAGCTCTGGCCCCCTGCTTTTGCATGGAGCCGTCGAAGTAGAGGGTCCAGTGAGGCTCGGTGAAGACCGGAGCCTTGTGTTCCGGCTTCTGCTCACTGGGGCCCCCAGGGTTTGATGGAGAGGGAGTCCATTCCGCCACGAAATCCGCCAATGTTTGACTCTTGATTGATTGTCTTGGAATGAATTCGAGATCGAATTCGGCCAATTCCGCTGCCCACTTTGCAATATTCTCAGTTGAATTGGGATTATGCAAGATTGCTCGAAGTGGGTATGAAGTCACCACTAAAATCATGTGATCTTGGAAATAATGGCGAAGCATCCTGGAGGCGATAAGAACTGCATAGAGCAGCTTATGCACCTCTAGGTATCGAGTCTTGGTGTCATGAAGTACTTCACTGATGAAGTACACTGGGCGATGGATGATCCGGACCCTCCCGGAGGGGCCCGGAGCTTCCTCTTCATTGACTCGGATCCTCCCGTAGGGATCCGGACTTTCTTTGGGGACCTCCGGGTCCTTGCTGGGGGGGCCGGAGCTTCTTCAGAAGCGACCTGGACCCTCCCGGAGGGGTCTGGGTCTTCTGAAGTAACTTCTTGTGAACTCAAGTCTGGGAACTGGGACCCAGACTCGCTTTCAGGAACCTCCGAACCCTCCCGGAGGGGTCTGGATTCCTAAGCATGGGATAGTTCTGGTCTCTCGGCAACCAGGACCATACTGACGACTTCGTCAGGGTCTGAAATGTAAAGCAGCAAAGGCTCACCAGGGTTCGGAGCTACCAGAGTTGGTAGGGTGGTGAGGAGCTGTTTTAGCTCCTGGAACGCCTTTTCTGCTTCTTTAGACCATTGGAATGGTCCGGACTTCCTCAATAACTTGAAGAAGGGAAGTGCCTCTTCCGCCAGTCTTGAAATGAACCGGCTGAGGGCTGCTAGACATCCAATCAGCTTTTGGACATCCTTGATGCGGGCTGGTGGCCGCATGTCTTCAATGGCTTTGATCTTCACCGGATTAGCCTCTATGCCCCGGTGACATACCAGGAAAATACAAGAAGTTTTCTGGAGCTAACCCCAAAGACACACTTGTCTGGGTTTAGCTTTGTGCGGGTGACCAGCAACTTGTCGAAGACAGCTTGTAAGGTGTCAAGGAGTGACTCCTTGTTCTTGACCTTGACCACGATGTCATCGAGGTACACTTCCACTATGTCTCTAATGAGTTCTTCAAAAGTTTTGTACATAGCTTGTACAAAGGTTGAAGCTGCATTCTTGAGACCAAATGGCATGGCTGTATAACAGTACAATCCATCTACTGTGATGAAAGATGTATGTTCTTCATCTTCCCTAGACATTCTAAATTGATGATACCCAGAATATGCGTCTAGGAAACACAGTAATTCACACCCCGAGGTGGAATCCACTATCTGATCTATTCTAGGTAGTGGGAATGGATCTTTTGGACATGCCTTATTTAGTGTTGTGTAGTCAATACACATCCAAAGCTTCCCGCCGGCCTTGGGCACAACGACTGGGTTTGCCAGCCATTTTGGATGGAAGACTTCTCGGATGAATCCAGCTTCGAGCAACTTCTTCACTTCTTGTCGAATGAAGTTCTATCGCTCCACAGATTGCTTCCGAGGCTTCTGATGCACGGGCCGGGCGTCAGGGTAGATCTTCAGATTGTGCTCAATCACTTCCTTGGGGATCCCAGGCATTTGTGACAGTTGCCAGGCAAACACGTCGACATTAGCCCGAAAGAAAGCGATGAGCGCGAGTTCCTATTTGTCATTCAGTCCCCCCGATATACGGGTGGTCTAAGCGACATCAGAACCGATTTGGACGACTTTGACGGGAATGTCGGTGTCGCCGCTTCGCTGCACACGAGGTGCAGAAGTCGAGCCTCGTTGACGAATGCTTGGGGGTTTTGGAGCTTGCTCCTGTTTGGAGTCCTCCTCTTGCGCCGTAGTAAGCGCATGAAGTTCTTCCAGAGCGGTTACTCCGGCGGTGCGATCTCCGCGGATCCAGAGAACGCCTACTGGTGTTGGCATCTTTAACACTAGGTAGCCATAATGAGTAGCTGCCATGAATTTGTACAAGGCAGGTCTACCCAAGATGGCGTTGAAAGGTAAGTTGATCTGAGCAATGTCAAAGACCAACTTCTCAGTGCGATACTTCTCCCGGGTCCCGAAGGTCACGGGGAGAGTAATAGCACCGAGTGGGGTAATGGCTCCCGGACCTACTCCGGAGAAAAGTCGGGAGGGGTGAAGATTTGAAGGTCGGAGCTGAAGCTTGGTAAAAGCTTCGAAGCTTATGAGGTTCAGCCTCGAACCCTTGTCTACCATAACACGGTGGAGCTGAATGTTATTGATGGTAGGAGATACCATCAAAGGTAACTGGCCTGCTCCAACCATGCTTCAAGGGCAGTCCGAAGCATCAAAGGTGATAGTTGTGTCCATCCACTTCCGATGAGGCTCCACCCTGGCTGTAGGAGCTACAACGGCCATGTCCCGACGCATTGTCTTGAGGACGCGGCGGGAGGTGATGTCCCATGATCCACCAAAAATGGTGTTCATGGTCTTCCGACGCTCGTTGTCAGAGATGTCAGAATCGTCGTCAATGGAGGTGTAGACGGCCTTCAGGACATTTTTAGGATCCTGAAAACCTAACTCCTCTTCAGCCGGAGCTTCGTCAACTTTTTGTTTTCCTTCCCTCTATCGGAAAGGAACTTCTTCCCGGCGCTTGTTGTAGCGCTCGGCAAGGTTTTGGACCTCCCGGCAGTCTTCCAAACTATGGCTGTCCATCTTATGAATTAGACACCACACCTTGGGTTTGCCACCGTCTTTAGAAGACGGTCGAGGTCGCTTCTCGGGGCGTGGCCCCCGGCCACCCGGAGCTGCAGTAGCTGCAGCATTAGATGCGCCGGCCGACGGCTTCTTCTTGCCGTTGGTCTTTTTCTTCTTCTTGCCACTCCTGGAGGTAGTGGCTTTGCCTTTGGAGGATTTATTGTGATCCTCCGGAGGTGGTTTGGAGTGCATTTCACGGCCCTCCGCAGCTCTGGCACATTTGTCAGCCAAGCTGAAGAGTTTCGTGACGCTGGTGATCTCCTTGATCGCCAGTTTCTCCAACATCTTCTTATCCCGTACACCCTGTCTAAAAGCCACAATGACAGAAGCGCTAGAGATAGAAGGGATAGTGTTTCGTACCTAAGAGAATCTCTGGATGAAAGATCGCAGGGATTCTCCCCCTTTTTGCACGACTGCAACAACGTCCAGTTCGGTGCCTGGTCGGGTGTATGAACTCCCGAAGTTGGCGGTGAACTGCCGGCACAACTCCTCCCAACTGTTGATGGAGTTGGGTGAAAGGCTCATAAACCAGGACCGGGCGGTCCCAGTTAAAGCCACTGGAAAATAGTAGGCCATTACGGCCTCATTTCCTCCTGCTGCCAGGATAGCAGTGGAGTAAATCTGAAGAAATTCGATGGGATTAACGGTCCCATCAAACTTCTCCGGCAGGTGAGGCCGGAATTTTTGTGGCCACCTGACCATACGCAGATGCATGGCCAGGGCTGAACAGCCTCCTCCTACTCCTTCAGGAGCAGGAATGTCCTGAGCTTCTCGTCTTTCACGAGCACACTCGATATGGACTCGGTCGTCTTGTTGACGGTATCGGCGATCAAGCTCCACCCGGAGGTCATGGGTTGAAAGCCTTGATACCGTGTGAGTGTGCCGCGCCCCGGAGGGCAACGACGTCACTTGATGTGATGCAACACGTATCCTGTTGTTGGAAATGTGCGGACAAAGTCTGCCAAACAAGGTCCGTCGCTGCGACGGGGCCCGTCCTGAAGGAGGAGGACCCTGGTTACTGATGCGGTCGGCTGCTGCTGCAACCAAGTGTTCCACATCGGCCCTCCACTGCTCCATTGCATCCCGGGATGCATCCGGAGGTGGTGGGCGCTGAAGGAGAGCACGTGCTGCATGGAGTGCGTGTTTCGGGTTGTCATGATTCGTCGACGCTGTGATTGACGCCGGTGCACCATCGCGCTGCCCAACTTGATTTGTTGGTGGAGGCGGCGGTGGTGGAAGTGTGACTCCTGCTGGGACTGAGGCTCCTGCTGGTGGCTGCATATTGGAGGGATTGCCCCCAACAGCTTGAACAGCGGGATGACCTTTGGATGATTCAGCAGTTGAGTTCACCATTCTTGAGATCTCAGGTGCCCCTACCTGGCGCGCCAACTGTCGGTGGTTTTGATCCGGCAGATCTCCCGACACTACTAAAGTGTTTGCGGAGTTTGAAGTTCGGTGTGGGCGCGCGGAGATTCAAGAAGGTGAAATGTAAAATGACACAGGAGACACAAATATTTACGTGGTTTGGGCCGCCTGAGCGTAATACCCTACTCCACGGGATGTGTTGGTGTTGTATTGGATGTATGAACTCAACTTAGGTGACGTGAGTTGAGTAAGCATGTGAGCCGATTAGACCAGATCAGATCAGAGCAGGTCAGATCCGTCCCTATGTATCGTCGGCCTGTCCTTTTATAGTACAAGGATAGGCCGTTACAAGTTGGCCTGGCCATGTGGGCCCGGCAGTTACTAATATTGATACACATTTGCTGCTCTTAATTACCCTTAATGACCGAGTTACGGTCTTTGACAGCACCATTACTAGTAATTAAGGTCATCCGGTCGTGTGTCATTAATATAGTATTAATGACACTTAATCGGGTCTTGAAGTCCTTGATTCCCCTTTGAAGATCCGGAGCCTTTGTGGAGTCTACTGGAGGTTTGAGGCTGAAGATCCGATGGTAGGACATGTGGAAGCTCCAGAGCATGCTATGAGGAACAGATAGGTCCAGTGCCACCAGACACGTGTCAGTTCTGGAGCTTCCCTCGGTCTGGGGTTAGGTCCGGGGGTGCCGTTATGGTACGCCCGGAGCTTCCCCCTTGTGGGCGGTAGCTCCGGTTTGATGGTACACGTGGCGACCCTGAGACTAACCATATTGGGGAAGCGGGTCCGATTATGTCTAACATGTGGGCCTTCGAAGGTCTTCAAATCAAGTAGATGACATTTACTTGAGATCTTTGCAATCTCAAGGGGTATATGGTACCCAGGGTACCGACACCCTTTATCATTGGATGATCCGGTGAGTACTTAGTTCTGAGGTCTTCTTCTTCTGTTGAACCAACTCGACCGATGTGTTGTTTTCTAGAATCATCGGTTGATCCGGTGAGTTGATTTTGTTTGCTTCGAGTTTTTCTAAGTGATTCTTTTGGAATTTTCTCGATTGACCTCTTAGGCATTGGTTGGAAATATTCTTCTGATGATTATCAAGCATTGAGTGCTGTCAATTTTGGTTGAATATTTTTGATATGTGAGCTTTTACTTCTAATCTTCATAACATTGATTGATCTCATAGAATGATTGTTTAGGGGTCAACAATTATATCCAATGAGCAGTAGATGATATTCATATAGATTTCATTTGAGTGTGATGAGTGATATGGGAGACCTTGCATCCACAAATTCATTAGTAAAATCCAATGGTTGTCATTAATCACCGAAACCATACCTCATGGGGGCCTAGATGCTTTCATCCTCAAATTTTAATCTACGATCAATCCTAGACAAAGAAAAGTTAAATGGAACTAATTTTGTTGATTGGAACCAAAATCTGAGAATTGTTCTCAGACAGGAAAAGAAATAGTACGTTCTCAATAGGCCTTAACCTGATGAGCCTCAGGATGTCGGGCACAACTCTAATGTATATCGTGCTTATGCGAAGCTCACTGATGATGCATTGGATGTGCAATGTCTGATGCTTGCTTGCATGAACTATGAACAAAAAAAAGCAATATGAGAGAACCAATCCATACGATATGATCATGGGATTGCATGGCATGTTTGAGAACCAAGCAAGTGTGAACAGGTTTAACACCTCAAAGGCCCTATTTGGTTGCAAGCTTGTTGAAGGCACTCCAGTTAGTTCTCATGTAATCAAAATAATTGGTTACATTGAGAACTTGCGGAGACTGGGTTTTCCACTCAACGACAAGCTTGTCATTGATGTGATACTGCAGTCTTTGCTAACTAGTTTGGAGCCTTTTCGCTGAACTATCACATGAATGGCTTGAGAAAGATACTAACTGAACTGTGTGGGATGCTAAAGACGACAAAGGTGATTCTTAAGAAGGCTTCTAGTCATGTGATGATAGCTAAGAAGTGTAAAAAGCATAAGCGCTCAACCAAGGCTAAGACCACAGAAACTAAGACTTCCGGGCAAGTGTCTAAGGCCAAGAAAAGGTTGGCCCTTCTTCTGATGATGTCTATTGGCACTGCAATGCTAGTAGACATTGGTTGAGAAATTGTGAGAAGTACTTGAAAGAAATCAAGAAAAAGAAAGGTGGGACCTCTGCTCAAGGTATTAATATTATTGAAATTAATCTTGCAACATGTTCTATTGAAGCATGGGATTTGATACTGGTGCTATGATTCACACTTGCAAATATTTGCACACGCTGAAAATAATTAGACGGTTTGGAAGAGACGAGATGGATATACGCGTTGGAAATAGAGCAAAGGTTGCTGTGTTCGCTGTCGGCATTTACCGACTGATAGTACCATCTAGATTGGTGCTAGAATTAAATAATTGTTATTGTGTTCCTGCACTCAATAAGAATATTATTTCTTCTCCATGTTTGGAAGAACAAGGCTATGATTTCATAATAAAGAACAAATATTGTTCTATTTTTATGAATGGAATGTGTTATGAACGTTGCCCCATTGTGAACGGGCTTTATGTTCTTGATCTGGAGAGTTATAAAATCAATAAAGTGAATGCTAAGAGAATGCACTCTAATGACTCTCCTACATACGTGTGGCATTGTCGTTTAGGCCATATAGGCAAGTGACACATAGAGAAACCCAATAAAGATGGTTTTCTCGACTCTTTTGATTTTGAATCAATTGAGATATGCGAGTTATGCCTTCTTGGTAAAATGACTAAGGCTCTCTTTGTTGGACAAAGTGAGAGAGCAAGTGAGTTGTTGGAACTAATACATACTAATGTATGTGGTCCACTGACCTCAGCCGCAAGAGGTGGTTATTAGTATTTCATTACCTTTATCAATGATTTACGTAGATATGGTTATATCTATTTAATGAGAAATATGGCTGAGTTCTTTGAAAGGTTCAAGGAATTCCAAAATGAAGTACAAAATCACACTGGCAAGACAATTAAATTCTTGCGATATTATTGTGGTGGAGAATATTTGAGCCATCAGTTTAGCAATCCTCTGAAAAGTTGTAGAATTGTTCCTCAACTTAGTCCACCTGGGACACCACAATGGAATGGTGTGTCTAAGCGAGGAAACTGAACCTTGTTGGACATGGTGAGGTTGATGATGAGTCATGCAAATCTTCCATTGTACTTTTGGGGTTATGCACTAGAGACGGCTACGTTCACACTAAATCTTGTTCCATCTAAACTTGTGGAGAGAACACCATATGAGATATGGACTGGGAAGCGTCCCAATTTGTCGCTCTTAAATATTTGGGGTTGCGATACTTATGTGAAGCATTTAATGCCAACTAAGCTTGAACCTAGATCTGATAAGTGTGTCTTTGTGGGGTATCCAAGGGAAACCAAAGGATATTATTTTTATAACCGACAAGAAAACAAAGTGTTTGTTGCTCAAAACACGGTATCTCTTGAGAAAGAGTTTCTCTTGAAAGAAGTCAGTGGGAGCACAGTGTAACACGAAGAGTTCGAGAAGCACATGATGATATAACAATCTTCACTGGTGAGGCACAACAAGATGAGCCAGCGATGGACACTGAACAAAATGTTGAACCTCAACCACAAAGATTAATACAGCCTCATCGTCCAACAGTGAAGTACACGTTACTTACCATAGGACAACATGACATACTGTTGTTGGACAACAATGAGTCCGGCACTTATACGAAGGCAATGATGGGACCAGAATCTGAGAGGTGGCTTGAGGCTATGCGATCCGAATTGTAATCCATAAAAGAAAATTAGGTTTGGAACATGATTGATCTACCCAATGGTGTGAGACCAATTGAGTGTAAATGGATTTTAAGAAAAAGATAAATGTTGTTGGAAAAGTTTACATCTATAAAGCATGACTAGTAGAGAAAGGTTTCCGTCAAATTCAAGGTGTTGATGACGACGAAACATTTTCATTGAAGTCTATTCGGATCCTTCTAGCAATTGACACGTACTATGATTATGAAATATGGCAAATGGATGTCAAAATGGATTTTCTTAACGAAAACCTAAGTGAGGATGTGTACACGATACAACCTGGAGGTTTTCTATGAGACATATGTGTGCTGAATACATTGGCTATGGCGATAAAAGTTTTGAATACTACTGAAACACCTTTATCATCAAGGTCTAACTCTAGGTCCGAGCTTCTACAAGGTTCGACAATAGGTCCGACTTGTTTTGGGTAGCTCGTGCAAGGTCTGGTGCTAGGTCTGACTTCCTTGTATAGATTCGAGTAGCTATGGTTAGCTCCGACGCTAGGTCCAACTAGCTTTGGTTAGCTCCAGCGCTAGGTCCGACTAGCTTTGGTAAGTTCCGGTGCTAGGTCCTGCTAGCTTTGGTAAGCTCCGATTCAAGGTCCGGTTAGCTTTCGCAAGGTTCGGAGCTTGATCGCAGCGATTCTGCATTTAACTTGCAATGTTTCAAACCCGCTTTTTGGATTACGGAAAGTTTGTTTAGTATTATTTTTCCAAGTTTTTGGTGTGTTTTGGTGGTTATGGTTGATATCGTTTCGCTATGGTTTGCAACATGCTTATGTGAGGTGCTCACGTAAGTTGTTATGGTTATCAGAACTAACAGGAGTCATGTCGAGGACTTGTGCTCAGAAGTATCGATTGTTTATTCATGTGCAGGTGTTGCTTGAGTTCAAGACATGGCTGGTGATGAGATCCATTGAACTAGTCTTAGGGAGAAGATGAGGTTCAACAACCAAGTTCGGGAGGAATTGTGGTTGAGTTGATCGGGAGGTCGCACAACATGTTTGAATCAAGAACAATGCATATGAAGGTATCATGGATGTCATTGGAAGATGTTTGCACGAGTGCAAGGAGTGCATGGACATGGCTACATGGTTCTGAGGCGTGATGAAGAGATGTGGACGTAAAGAATTGGTCGGAAAGGTCCAACCGACTAGGTTATGGACTCAGGCTGCGGCTGAGTCGTGTTTGACTGAAATATGAAAAGTTTTAAGTTGGTTATGATAGGATTTCGTGTGGGTCACGAATTTGAGTTGTTTTAGGAATGTGAGATACGTTCCTAAGGTGTTTGAAAGTCTTAACATTGCTTCTATCTATGTATAGAAGAGTATTGAGCCGCTATGGAAAGTTTCAATTCGTGAATTGAGTAGGTTTAGAGTCCTAGTTAGTTTTGGGTTGGCCTAAGGGCTCGTTATATCAGCAAGGGAGGCCAGAACTCGTGGCAGACGACTTTGGTTCTGTTCCTCTTGTGTTTTGATCAATAAAATTCGTAGTTTGAAGGAACTTTTGTGCCTTGTTCGTCCAACTTGTTTAAGACAAGTTTTTCTCATCGAGTTTCTGCACAACACTACCTTTCTTTGGTGGTTTTATCATAACTCGAGTTTTACAGATCCAGTCAGCGTGATTCTTCTTGGGTTGTCTTCACAACTTAATTTTATATCATATTTGAAAATTTCACGGTCATTGGGTCTGTGGTTTCTGATCTACACGAGTTTCTTTGCAGTGTTTCAGAACTGTTTTTCTCGGGTAGGACAGATTGACCTTTGTTCGATCTTTCGATCGTAACTTGAGTCTCTCGACGGATTTTCGTGATTCTTGTTGTAAAGTCTTCGTGACTTGATTCTCTACAATCTATACTAGTTTTGTCACAGTTGAACGCATTTAGATTAGTCGCACAGACGATTTATTTCACAGATCAGTTTTCTGCCGAGGGGTGTTTTCGTTGCTTCTGCTAAAAAGTTTTAATCTACCATTCACCCCCTCTGGTAGATTTACACGTGCTCTTCGATCCTACAATTGGTATCAGAGCCATAGTGCTCTAATATTTGTCATTCGCACGTGTTTTTGACTAATCCTCATGGAGAAATTCTCAGCAAAATCTTATGTGTTTGTTGGTATTGATTTTCAGGTTTGGAAGGCACGCATGGAAGCTTTTATCCAGATGCAAGGCTTCGCGATATGGGAAAAAGTGTACAAGCCTTACGACGTGCCGCCGAACGATCAAGTCACGGCTATAAACTGAAGAGATGTCGACAACAACAACAAAACCCGCAACTTGATAATCCAAGGACTAACACAGAGCAACATTAAACGTGTTGCACACCTCCGATCGGCATACGATGTGTGGAGAGCACATTGTGACTACCACGAAGGATCCAACACGATTAAGAAGGTAAAGCAGGATATGTTCAAGAAACAATACATGTGCTTTGAGATGCAACCCGGTGAGTCCATTGATGACCTTTTTGCTCGCTTTAATAAAATTCTCAGCAACTTGCGTAGTGTTAATGTTAATTTTTCAGATGATGAAAATGATAGGCAATTGTTAAGTGCATTAGACATGTCACTTTGGGAGATGAAAATCACATCTATTCGTGAATCTACTGTCATGAGTACACTTACATTAGATGTGTTGTATTCTAAATTGAAAACTCATAAAATTGACATAATCTCACATAAGAAATGCAACAAGTTTCTTGCATTTGTTTCACAACGTGATATGCCTAGCCCTGGCGAATCATCATCTTGCAATACTCTTGCTTTTCTGTCTTCACTAACTCTGGAACAGATTGAAGAATTTCCAGAAGAGGAGCTGGCACTCATCTCTACTCGGTTCTCGAAAGCATTACAAAATGTGAGAACTAGAAGGAGAGGAAGCTCCAGACCTCAATGATGCTTTGAATGTAGTAAGACAGGACACTTTCATACAAGATGCCCTAACCTTTCAGGTCCTAGTATCTGTGAAGAAAAGCAGAACAAGGTCAATACCACCTCTGGAAGCTCCAACAAGAAAAAGAATGGTTCCATAGGACGCAAGATAATAAACAGCTTCATCACCGCACTTCAAGAGCTCAGTTCAAGTAATGTAGACATTGGAAGTGATGAAGATGATGATGATTTGGCCAACTTATGCTTCATGGCGGGCAAAACAAGATCAAGATCAAGTCAGGAGGATGCAGAACACAACAGTGACAACAAAGAGGTATGTCCAACTTGTGATGAAATGTGTGATGCTATTTCCCGTGCAATAGTTATTGTTAAGAAAAAGGAAAAAAGCTTAGGGACAATGCTGTTAAAATTGAGTCACTAGAATCTGAAATTAATCATTTAAAAACCTTGATTCCTAGTGATCATTCTTGTTCCTCATGCGATTTAATATATGAACAATTGTACTCCTTAAGAAGTGCACACTCCTCCACTCTTGATAAACTTGAGTTAGAGATTGAAAATAACAAAAAGCTTGCTGCACTTAATGACAGAAACCTAAAAGATGCTTCTTGTTCTACAATTTATTTGCATTGTTCTACCTGCAATGATCTTGAAAAGAAACTAAAAGATGCTATGAGAAATTTCAATACTGAACAATACTTTACGTGCTCATGAAGTTAAATATTGTTCTAATTGCAAACTAAAAGGAAAAACTTCATGTGAAAATTGCCTAGTATTTTCTAAGAAACTTGATGACATGAATAGGACACTAGAGCAGTTTTATTTTGGGAACAAAAATCTAAACTTGCTACTGAATTCATCCAAATCTTGCAATGATAAAACTGGTTTAGGTTTTGATTCTCATGCTCATGCTAAAGCACATGCACCTAAAATTGTAAAGTCATTAGGAAGTGGTTTGATTAAAACAGTTCCTAAACCAAAAGAGGTGGTTTTTAAATCTGTAGGAGTGTTGTCACGTTCGGGTTCAAATAAACATACTGCATGCTCATCTAGACATGAACACAAAGTTAAATTTCATTGTACCTATAGTGGTAGAGATGGTCATGTTATAGATTTTTGTTATAGACTAGCTAAACAACATAAAAAGAAAAGAATGCAAGCTAGATCTTACAACTCTCAAGCAAATTTTGCTGCACATACTAAACCAAATGTCAGGAACATGCAATCTGCTGTTATGAGTAAAAAACATTCAAACTTTACCTCCGGAGCTTTAGTTTTTGCCTCCGAACCTTCTGTTGTTACCTCTGGACCTTTTGTTTTTGCTTCCAGAGCTACTGCAAGTAACGCCTTATAGGTCAGTAGTTAAGAACAAAAAAAATCTCAAACTTTGACTCATAAATCTGTTGTTTTATCTCAGCTTTCGCGTGTTTTTCCTGCTGCATGTCGTGTGACTCAGTACTGGATTCCTAAATGCCTTTTGACTAATCCCAGTATTGAGTCATCGACGTATTGTTCTTCTATGTAGGTTACACGCTTCAGGAAGGAGAACATTTGGATTGTGGATTCATGTTGCTCATGCCACATGACTGGTAACAAAGAATGGTTCTCCTCTCTCTCGTTTGTGTCACATGTAGAGAATGTTACTTTTCTCGATAATTCTTCAACTCCTATATTTGCTAAGAGTTCGGTTATGGTAAATGATCACTACACTTTGAAAGATATGACACTTGTCAAAAATTTGAAATACAACTTGCTTTCTGTTTTACAATTGCTAGATGAAAATTTGGAAATTATTTTCAATTAAAATTGTTGCAAAGTTCTAGATTCAAATAAAGACCTTATTTTTAACATGTCTCGGTTTGGAAGAGTTTTTAAAGCTTATTTTGATATATCTTCTTCTAAGCATAGGTGTCTAGTTGCTAATGATTTCAAAGACTTATATTTTTGGCATCGTAGACTTGGTCACGTAGGCTTTGATCATCTCACGCGTGTTAGTGCTCCTGATCGCATTTGTGGGCTGCCTAAGCTAAAAAGGGACAAAGAAATTGTGTGCTCTTCTTGTAGACATGCTAAGATGGTTGCAGATTCACATACTCCTCTCACAATGATCATGACAACTAAATCGGGTGAAGTTTTGCACCTTGACACCGTAGGACCTTCATGTGTTCAATCCTTTGGAGGTAAATGCTATGTTCTTATGATTGTTGATGATTATTCTAGATACTCTTGGGTTTACTTTATGGCATCTAAGAATGAAGCTTTTAGTCACTTTAGAACTTTATTTCTTAGATTATCAATTGATCACCCAGGATCTTTAAAAGCAATTCAAAGTGATAACGGAACCAAATTTAAAAATCAATCTTTTGATCACTTTTGTGCTGAAAATGGAATAGATCATCAATTTTCTTCACCATATGTACCTCAACAAAACGGTATTGTAGAAAGAAAGAATAGAACCTTAGTTGAAATGGTTAGGACTATGCTTGATGAATATCAAACTCCTAGGAAATTTTGGGCTGATGCGATTGCAACCGCTTGTTATATCTCAAATCGTGTTCTCTTGAGTGCTAAGCGAGGTAAAACACCATATGAGCTCCGGTTTGGACATAGGCCTAGTGTTACACACTTTCGGGTCTTTGGTTGCAAATTCTTTGTTAGAAACATGGTAATCTTGATAAATTTGAACCTAGATCCATTGATGGCATGTTTCTTGGTTATCCATCTCATACTAGAGGCTCCCGTGTGCTTTTACTTGACACTAACAAAATTGTGGAGACTTGTGAGTTGTCTTTTGAAGAAGCGAGCCTAGGTACTAGCTCAAACATTGCAGGTCTGGATCCATAACCTTAGGGGAGGGTATTTTCCAAGAAGAAGAAGAGTCGGTGATATTGCCTGATAGTTCCGAAGTTGACACGTGTCCAACTTCGAACTTTGAACAAGCTCCAACTACCATCTCTGCTGGTCGTGATCGTCCACAAGCCATAAGCTCATCAATCTGTGATGAACCTGATGAAGAAGAAGCTTGTGAGACATCTGTTCCCCTACAGATTAACAAGAATCATCCCCCGCAACAGATAATCGGAAGCTTGCATGAACGAGTTACAGGATTTAGGTTTTCCGACCCCAATTTTCATGCTCATTCTTCTTTTGTTGCTTCTTTTGAACCCAAAGATATATCACACACACTCACTAATGAATCTTGGATTATTGCCATGCAAGAAGAGTTAGAAAATTTTGAAAGAAATAATGTTTGGAAACTTGCACCTCCACCTCAAGATCACACTTTTATTGGAACTAAATGGGTATTTAAAAATAGACAAAGTGAGGATGGGTTGTGATTAGGAATAAGGCTAGATTGGTTGCTCAAGGTTTCACACAAATTGAAGGTCTAGATTTTGATGAAACTTTTGCTCATGTTGCTAGATTAGAAGCCATAAGAATTTGTTAGCTTTTGCTGCATCTAAAGGATTCAAGTTATATCAAATACATAGATGAGGAGGTTTATGTTAAGCAACCACCTGGTTTTGAAAATCTATATTTTCCTAGTCATGTTTTCAAACTGACTAAAGCCGTGTATGGTCTAAAACAAGCTCCTAGAGCATGGTATGATAGGTTAAAAATATTCTTACTTGAAAAGGGGTTTACCATGTGTAAGGTTGATAAAACTCTTTTTGTGCTTAAGCATGGCAATGACTCATTATTCGTTCAAGTGTATGTGGATGATATTATCTTTGGTTGTGTTTCTCATGATCTTGTGTACAAGTTTTTAGATATGATGAGTTCAGAATTTGAGATGAGTATGATGGGAGAACTCACGTACTTTTTGGATCTGCAAATCAAGCAAACCGAGGAAGGTACCTTTGTGCACCAAACGAAGTATACAAGGGACCTTCTCAAGCACTTCAACGTGGACAAAAGCAAGCCTCTTCGGACACCAATGGGAACAACATCAACACTTGAACTTGATGAAGATGTAGAACCCGTGGATCAAAAAGAATATATAAGCATGATCGGATCACTTTTGTACCACACGGCTTCAAGACCGGACATACAATGTAGCGTATGTCTTTGTGCACGGTTTCAAGATTCCCCACGTGCTTCACATCATTAAGCCATCAAAAGAATTCTAAGGTACTTACATGGAACTCATGAATTTGGCATTTTTCTTCCTTCTTCCTCAACCGTTACTTTGAAAGCTTTTTCGGATGCTGATTTTGGAGGTTGTAGGATTGATAAGAAAAGTACTTCCGGTTCTTGTCATTTTCTTGATAATCCACTTGTTGCTTGGTCCTCTAGAAAACAAAACTCAGTTGCACAATCCACAGCTGAATCTGAATATGTAGCTGCTGCTAGTGCTTGCTCAAAAATTCTTTGGATTGTTCAAACACTTAAGGACTATGGGGTTGATCTAGATAGTGTTCCATTGTTTTGTGATAACACCAGTGCCATTTGCATTGCTAAAAACCCCGTGCAACATTCTAGAACTAAGCACATTGATATTAGGTATCACTTTCTCCGTGATAATGTTGAAAAAGGAAACATTGTGCTTCATCATGTAGATACCGAACAACAATTGGCTGACATTTTCACAAAACCTTTGGATTTCACTTGTTTTTGTTACATTCATAGTGAAATAGGGGTTATGCATCATCATGGCTTAAATTGAGGGTGAGTTTTGAAACTTGGGAAGTCTATGTGTGAATCTGAACATAAAATAATACTAGCATAGTATTTCATAAATATATGACTTTGTGATTCCTTTTACATGCTGAAAGTTCTTACTACATTACTCATGTTATACATTTTGTAGTTTTTGCCATGACTAGTAATTGGAATAATTACTTACACTAAATTTGGTCATGATCAAACGTTCTTGTTGTTTTGAACTTGTTGCATGATCACAAGTGCTTTTGATCATAATGAATTAATCAAGTAATCAACTCACATGTTGAGTTTTATGAACAAATATAAATTGAGAAAAGATCAAGAGAATATGCATGCATCACACTTCTTCTTTTGAGATGGCTTAACATTGCACTTAGATATGAACATGGAAGAAGTTGTGTAAGACTAAAACCATGTCCTTAAGCTTCTGATTGTCAAATGACATAGGCTTGGCTTGGTTGGTTAGAATAAGGCAGATGCTCATATAATCTCTTGCAAATATCATATGATCTAGATTTGTGCTTTGAAAAATAATAAAATGCAGCAACAATTGTCATGCTTTCAGGTTTTGAAATAGTTATGTTTGTGAGATCATGACTTGCTAAAATTGAAAATTACATTTGATCTCTAGCATGGCTTACACTACTTTATGTATCTCATTGTTGTGATAGTGTAAGTTACTTGATAGTATGACTTGGATGAGCTTTGTTCTATATGTATATGTTATAATATGCTCATAACAAATTAAAATTTCTCTTTTGTACCTTGCAGAATACATTGTCAAAGGGGGAGAAATATGCAAGGGGGAGAAATAAGTATAGAGGGAGAAATTTATTTCTATCTCATTTTGTCGGTGGGTGAATCCGGTAGATCTCCCGACACTACTATTAGTAGTCCGTGGAGTTTATAGTTCGGTAATGGGCGCGCAGAGACTCAAGAGATGGTGGCAAATTGACACAGAGGTTTACGTGGTTCGGGCCGCCTGAGCGTAATACCCTACTCCAAGGGGTGTGTAGCTATTGTATTGAGCGTCTAAGAGCTTTCAGTGATTGTGTGTGCTTGAGAGCGCGTGAGAGTCCCTAAGAGTCCCCCCAGAGTATCGTCGACCAGTCCTTTTATAGCACAAGGACCGGTCGTTACGCTGTTAGCCTGACCCGACATGTGGCCCTGGCGGTTATTAATATTTAATACACAATAAATGGGGTTAATTGCCCTTAGTAGCGTGGTAACGGGCCTTAACAGTGTTGTTACTGGTATTAAGGGTCTTCCGATCATGTGTCATTAATATGATATTAATGACACTTAATCGGGTCTTGAAGTCTTTGATTGCCCCTTGAAGGTCCGAGCCATTGGGGGTCGACCATTCTGATTGTCAAGGTTGAAGGTCCGGCAGTTCAGACACGTGGCAGCTCCAGAGCTTACCGTCGTGGACGGGTAGGTCCGGTGCTGTTGGAAACGTGTTGGTACCGGAGCTTCCTTCTGTCTGGGGTTAGGTCTGGGGGTGCCATACTGGTATCCAGTCCGGAGCTTTCCTATGTGTGGGCGATAGCTCCGGTCTTATGATACACGTGGCGGCCCTGGGACTAACCATGTCGGGGAAGCATGTCTGGTTACGGCTGACATGTAGGGCCTTTGGAGGTCTTCAAATCTGGTAGATGGAGTTTCCTTGTAATCTTTGCAATCCCAAGGGGTATACGGTACATAGGGTACCGACAGTGGCCCCCTGGGCCCACCTCTGGAAGAGACCTTTTGGATGAAGTCATTCTGCCGGAGGTGGGTCCATTCTTTGGTTTTTGAGTCGTGTCTTCAAGGGTCTTCGAATGTGCCGTTGGCGGTAGTTCGCAGTTAAACCACCACCGCATGGCACATCCTGGATGCGGCAGATGAGATCTTAGCGTGTGGATCTCACACAATTGAAGGTCGCTAGTTCCCAATGCGAAAATTGTATCGGTTCCGCGCGCCCTGTGAGGCCGCCGCCTTCGCCTTTCCCGCCTTTCATGATGACAACCGTTCGCCTAGGGTAAGGACCTCGACTTGATCGTCGTGGTGGTCTTGGTCCCCCTTGTCATTGGCAGGGTGAAGTTTTTGAATAGTATCGTCGGCTCCTCTGCAGTTTCCATCCAAGCGTTGCGGGGGCTTACTTAAGAGGGAAAGCACGCACCGTTTGGGGGTTCTTTACGCCTTTCATTCGAACTTGCGCTCAAATCCTCCAAACTTTCGCTTGCTTTTCATCTCTCGCCCCGCTGTGCTGCGATGGAGTTGGGTCTTCGCCAGAGCCGACTGAAGACTGACGGTGATTTGAAGAAGGTCTGAGCCCTCATGGGGTGGTCCCCTGACTTCTTCAACCACCTGGTCAGCGCCGGCAAGCTTCCTTTTGTGAAGGAGCATGTCGACGACATGGTGTACTTCTCCGCGTATGCCATGGTGGGACTGATCCCACCTTTCTCCACTTTTTTCTTGATGTTGCTAGACGTCTATGTTCTGCAGCTGTACCACCTTGGCCCCCACTCCATTCTTCTATGTCAATCTTTGTCCACTTCTTCGAGATGTGGGTGGGCATCCCCCCCTGCGTTGAGCTCTTCCGCACCTTCTTCACTGTCTAGACCACCGGCAAGAGTGACGAGTACCTTGGCTTCTATTATTTTGTGAAGCGCAAGAAGTGCCCGTACAAGTACTTGCGGTCGTTCCCTTCTGGGAAATGGGACGATTGGAAGAAGGATTGGATCGTCATCAGGGTAGAGGAACACGAGAAGCTGGAGCTGCTTGAAGGCCTCCCCAACATCGACACTGCAGCTTGGAGTGAAGTTCCAGTGTTATCAGACGCCTTCAACCCTGCTCTGACCAGGATCCGCCAATGCGTGGAAGGAGGGGTGACTCCTCAGGCGGTATTTTGCAATTTCCTGACCAACAGGTGGGCTCTGCTGAAGAAGAGGGAGAAGCTTGCTTGGGCCCTCAATAGTGTGATGGACGACGACCAGATCGAGACCGGTTTATAGTCCAACATGGAGGGCGCAACTTTGGAGTTTCACCTCAAGAAGTTCCAGCACGGCATCGACGTCGAGGGTGATGAATTGACTCCGCTAGCGGGATTCCTCCCTCTGAGCATGGAGGCAAAGTTCAGCAGGGACCTCCGACGGAAGATGCCGGTGCTTGACGACCTTGGTGTCGTTGAGAGGTGTTCGATCACCGGGTTGGCGATCTCTGGAGCTTCTGAGGGTGGTCCCCCTTCCATCCCGGAACAGAGAGTTGAAGTCATGGGCAAGGGCAAAGAGTTGGCCGAGCCCTCGAGCCGTAAAAGGAAGTTGAAGCACTCTGACTGGAGGTCTGTCAGACCTGCTCCTTCTGCGGCGGCTCCTTCTCCCCGCAGGGGAAGGTCTTCATCAGCGACAACTACTCCAGCATCGACATCTCCCCGGGGTGCTAGCTCCGACCACGCGGCTCCAGTACCAAGGCCAGCTGAAGGCTCTGGGTCTGGAGGTCCTTCCCGGTCGAGGAGGGCCTCAACCAAAGTGACGCCAACAGCAGCAGCGAGCTCCGGGGAACCCTCCGGAGCCACCACGCTAGTGGTGACAGGGTCTGACTCTGAGCGTCCGGAAAAGAGGTTCCATGCTAACTGGTGCAGAAGCCTTCCGAGGTAATTTTTGATTTTTTACCTCAGTTGATTGTTTTTTGTTGTAACTGTGTTTTGAGTTTCTTCGTCCTTCATCCAAAGAGTGCCCAAGAAAGGGACTGAAGCTCTGGTTCCTGCAAAAGCAGTTGAGGTTGTCTAGGCGGAAGCTTCAGCTCCAATTCCAGTGCCGCCCCAAGAGGTGGCTGAGGCTGCGGCAGCTCCGGCGCCAGCTGTCGTGGTTTTGGACCTTGACTCATCCTTAGAAGCTCTCGTGGTAGCGCCAGACCACGTGAATGAACATGTACTAGCGGCACCTGCCCCAGAGGTTGAAGCTCCGGGCTTGGATGCTGAAATGATGGATGCTCCAGCCTCAGAGCCGGAGGTAGCTGCGATTCTGGCTCTGGAGCCGGATGTTGTTGAAGCCTTGGCAGTCGAGCCGGTGGTTGATGAGGCCTTGGCGGTAGAGCCGGGTATTGATGGAGTTCCGGTGCTTGATCTGATTGTCGAGGAAGCTCTGGTGGTAGAGCCGGTTGCGACAGAAGTTCCGGTGGTAGAGCCGATCGTCGAAGAAGTACTGGCGCCTGAGCCAGTTACTGTAGAGGTGTCGGTGCTCGAGCCCATGGTGGTTGAGGCATCAGCACCAGAACTGGTGGTGGAGGAGGCGCCAACGTTGGAGTCGAACGTGGCTTCAGCTCTGGCAGAATCTTCTACGTCCGCCCTGGAAGCGGTGGTCCCAGAGGTGCCCGCACCTGAGCCAGGGTGCCAAGATGAAGTTGTCGGCCCCCCGCCTGAGGGGCCAGTTGTTGATGATCTGGCAGCAGGAGCTTCGGAGCCAATTCTGGAGGTCATAACTTCTACTGCAGGGCCTTCCTCGGCGGCGGCCGAGGCTATCCTGGAGGATGGCCCTAGTGCCGTGGAAGCTTAGGGGACCGCTCTTGTAGAGTGGGACCCGATTTTTGTCACAGAGAACCCGCTGGAACCGGCGGAGATGACCTCGGCAGGTCTTGACCCGATCCCCCTATCGTTGTCTATTGACAACGCCTGCTCCAGTCTTCGTCAGGTCCAGCTGGCTTTCTACCACGACAGCAAGGCCCTCGAGGAGGAGCGCCAAACTCTTAGGAGGTGGCACAACCGGCTCCAATTCGAGACCAAGCTAGCGCAGTCGAGGCTGGCTGACGACAAGGAGTGGATGAAGAGAGAGAAGGTCCGCCTGGAATACTGGGGTAAGCTACTGGATGAGAGGGAAAGCATGATGCGATCCCTTGACAACCAGTCCCGGGCCATCTACGAATAGGCCAAAGCTACTAATAGCGCAGCGGATGATCGCTAGGAGAGGCTTGACACCATCCACGCTAGTCTCGTCAAGTGCCGGGAGGCTCTTGAGGAGCGGGAGAGAAAGCTCGAAGATGAAGAGCAAAAACTTTTGGAGCTGCGGGACGATGTCGTTAAGAGGGAGAAGAGCTTGTCCAAAAGATAGCTCTGAGTGAAAAGAGTCTTGAGGAGCGCACCAAGAAATTGGATGAGCGCTGCGAGGAAGAGGAGAAGAAGGCTTGGCAGCGAGGATAGGACCTCTATAAGCAGGAGACTACTGTCGTCGCCAGGTAGAAGAAAGTGCGGGGCCGAGAGAAGGACCTAGTCAACCGCCGGAACGAAATCCACCTCCGGGAGGAAGAGCTAAGCAAACTCGAAAGGCAGGTAGCTGAAAAGATTCAGCAGAACGCCAAAGAGGTAGAGCGTCTTGCCCGAGAGAGTTCAGAGCTTTCGGCGGCCAAAAGATCCTTGGAGGAGATGCGAGGCACAAGGGCTGCGAAGTCCCAACAAGTTTGGGACTTCCTGGGCAAAGCCAACGACGCGCTGACGCCAATGGGTTTTAGTCCCGTGCGTCTGGATGATCCGGAGCCGGAGCCGGACCATGCGTTGCCGGCGTTGAGTTCGGCAGGCAACAAGCTCACCAAGATGGGCGATGTCATCGCGGACCAGCTGGAGACTGAGGGACAATCCCTGGCGAAGTACGTCGCAAAATTCGTGCTGACGTGCTACACAAGCTGGGACCCTCAATTCCCCGTGGACCCAGTGCTTGAAGGCCCCATCGAAGGAGAGGGAGAAGGTGCCCAAGCCAGCGTATCGGAGGCTGCCCAGAAGGTCGCCTCGTTCTTCCATAGGGTCTAGGACCATCTCTTTGTAGCTCCCACTTGTATCCTCTCTTCTTTTTCTCCAATTTTGTAATCTTTTGTCCCCAGATGAATGACATCCAAGTTTTTTGTGAATTTCATTTTTTGTCTTCAACACCTTTGTCCCACTTGGCCCCCTCGTAGATGTACACAATTTGATTGTGAACATGTACCAAGAGGATGTAACAATTGTTGAAGACTTGCGCACTTCAAACTTGTAGAATGTAGGTCTGAAGTCTTCGATAGTGAAGGCCCCCTGAGGTTGTCAGAGCTTAGTGGCTCCGGCATTGACCATTGTCAGAACTTAGTAGCTCCGGCAGTAGTCTCCATCAACGCGTAAAGCATCGACGGTTAGTCTTCTGGGGTGTCGGAGCTTTATAGCTCCGGCAGTGACCTCTATCAACACGTGGTGTGTCGACAACAGACTCCACTATAGAGTCTTCCCACCATCTTTTCTTCACGTTGACGGCTGGCCCCCTAGCTTTACCGGTGCTGAGTAGCTCCAGCGATGCTCGGTATCAATGTTTGAACATCGACCTCAAGCCGCCTAGAGGATGTCAGAGCTTTGGCTGCTCCGGCTTCATTCACCATCATCATGAATAATTTATTTTTCCTACACACTGAAGTCAAGAAAAACAGTAAAATCCATTTTCTTATCTATAACTTCATTGTGACTTACTATTCCCGAGAAATTTTTAGGTCGAACACAATTCTAAATACAATCAAGTGCACTGCCTTGTTTCCTTCAGATCCTATCGTTTCTGGACTCGCCTTACTTCGGCCTGGCGAGGTGTAGGTAGAGTGGCGTACTTAGGGTGCATGACCAGGCTAAGTCGATAGCACACTCCGGCCCTAGATTGTCTTGACGGCATTCAGACGAGTAGACCATTAACAATGTTTGGACCCAAAAGAATAGACAATGCAACTCGAATTGTACATGAACTGGTTGAACTAAAGTTTCTAAAGAATTGCACAACTTTGTTATAGATAAGAGAAAAATAAAAAATATTGAGTTTGTACAAAGTAAATGCACGTGGAGTCTGTTTTCACATAATGATGTCTTTCATTATATGTCCGGGGTACAGGGGAAACAAGTACACTCTTAGGGTACGGAACCAGACTAAGTGTGTTTTGTTTCTCGTTTGACCCAAGGTAGCTAGCTAGACTTTTAGTTTTGAGACTGTGACAAGTGTTGCATGGACGTTGCGGACCTAACGGGGTAGGTCCGGCTGTCCTCCTGGAGGAGCTACCCGACTCTGTACAATGACTCTATAACATACATCACATGTAATTATAGACTCACCTCTGTGATATCAAGCGTAGAACTTACGGAGTTGCTCAATGTTCCAAGGATTAGGGAGAGGTGTCCCATCCTCGGTTGCCAAGCGAACGCATCCAGGATGGGATACTTTGATAACTTGGAAGGGTCCTTCCCAGCTGGGGGAAAGTTTGTTTAACCCTCCTCTCGATTGTATTCTCCATAGCACCAGATCGCCTTCCTTGAGCTGTCGGCTGTGAACATGTCGTTGGTGATAGCGCCGAAGAGCTTGGCGGTATCGGGCATTCCGAACAGCTTCTCGGCACCTTCCCTTATCAAGGAGGTCAAGGTCTTCATGCCGGAGCCTGTCCTGCGTGGCTTCGTCGAAGGTTCGGACCCGGAGCGACCCCAAGATGATTTTCGGAGGAAGGACTGCTTCAGCTCCGTACACCAGGAAGAAGGGTGTCTCTCCAGTTG
The DNA here is from genome assembly GCA_036927565.1 of Tuctoria greenei. Classification (NCBI taxonomy): domain Eukaryota; kingdom Viridiplantae; phylum Streptophyta; class Magnoliopsida; order Poales; family Poaceae; genus Tuctoria; species Tuctoria greenei. Next base: position 103,538,749 of record JAYESD010000003.1, on the reverse strand, counting down.
ACCGGTTTGGAGTTGTCCTGTTGGCCCATAGAGTGGGCGGAAGCTCTTCGATCCAGTTGGATCCATGTTTTTTCAGGCGCTCATAAGTGCACGTCTTGAGTCCTTTTAGGATTTCTGCATTTGCTCTCTCGGCTTGGACATTGTTTGTCGGGTGAGCTACGGAAGCGTAGCTGACTTGAATGCCGAGGTCTTTGCAGTATCCTTGGAAAGCAGAGCTTGTAAATTGGGTCCCATTATCTGTTATGATTTTGTTCGGGACTCCAAATCTGCATACGATGGACTGCAAGAAGTTGATAGCTGATTGCTTGTTTATTGTCACAACTGGAGTTGCTTCTGGCCATTTGGTGAATTTGTCAATGGCAACATACAGGAACTTGTAACCTCCGACGGCTCTTGGGAAAGGTCCCAAGATGTCCATCCCCCACACAGTGAAAGGCCATGTAGGAGGTATCATTTGTAGAGGCTGAGCCGGTGTATGAATTTGTTTTGCATGAAACTGGAATGCTTCACATTTCTTCACCAGCTCAGTTGCATCCTGGAGTGCTGTAGGCTAGTAAAAGCCATGCCGAAAGGCTTTACCGACCAGCGTGCGAAAGACGCGTGGTTCCCACACTCTCCTCCATGGATTTCTGCGAGGAGCTCGCAGCCTTCTTCCTTTGTGATGCACCGCATTAGGACGTTGTTGGCACCGCGTCGGTAGAGATCCCCTTCTACCAACATGTATCTTTTAGCCAATCTGACTATCCGGTCAGCGGATACATCATCGTCAGGAAGGATATTGTCTTTCAAGTAGCTCCGGATCTCCAAGATCCATGCATCGGAGCTAGCTTGAGCATTTGAGTCTTGCGTGCTGGGTTGCTCAGAGCTTCCGGCAGCACCTACGACCCTTGATGGCTGCCATGGTAACAGGGCCATCGGGACCGCCAGCTTCGGGATGCTGGTCTCGCCCCCTTCGCTCAGTTCGGCGGGCTGAGCTGTGGGTTTCGACAATCTCCGGACAAAGGTTCCGTCAGGAGCCGGAGCTCCGGTTGACGCTTTCGTCGAGAGTTCATCAGCTTCAGCGTTATGGACATGCTGGACATGGTGGAGGTCCAGGACTTCGAAGTCCTTTTGAAGCCTCTGGACTTCAAGGAGATAAGCAGCTAGTTGGGGATTGTTGCAGGAGCATTCACCCTTCACCTGTTTAATGATGAGCTGCAAATCTCCCTTGACCAACAGCTGCTTGGCACCGTATGACAGTGCCACCTTTAATCCGTAAATGAGTGCTTCATACTCCGCCATGTTGTTGGTCGCCTTGAAGTCAAGGTGGACCATGTATTTTGCCTTCTCCCCGGTTGGAGCGAGGAGAAGGACTCCAGCTCCGGCCCCCTGCTTTTGCATGGAGCCGTCAAAGTAGAGAGTCCAGTGAGGCTCGATGAAGACCGGAGCCTTGAGTTCTGGCTTCTGCTCACTATGGCCCCCAGGGTTTGAAGGAGAGGGGGTCCATTCCGCCACGAAGTCCGCCAATGCTTGACTCTTGATCGCTTGCCTTGGGATGAATTCTAGGTCAAACTCGACCAATTCCGCTGCCCACTTTGCAATGTTCCCAGTGGAATTCGGATTATGCAAGATCGCACGCAGTGGATAAGAGGTCACCACTGAGATCTTATGAGCTTGGAAGTAATGGTGAAGCTTCCTGGAGGCGATAAGAACTGCATAGAGCAGCTTATGTACCTCTAGGTATCGAGTCTTGGCGTCATGGAATACTTCGCTGATGAAGTACACTGGGCGTTGGGCTGTTCGGACCCTCTCGGAGGGGCCCGGAGCTTCCTCCTCATTGACCCGGACCCTCCCGGAGGGGTCCAGACCTTCTTCGGGGACCTCTGGGTCCTTGCTGAAGGAACCTGGAGCTTCTTCTGGAGTGACCTAGACACTCCCGGAGGGGTCCGGATCCTCTTGTTCAACAAGAGTAACTCCTTGTAGATCCAAGTGTGGGGGTTGGGACCCAGACTCACCTTCAGGAACCTTCTGACCCTCCCGGAGGGGTCCAGATTCCTGAGCTTGTGAGGGTTCTGGTCTCTCCGCAACCAGGACCATGCTGACAACTTTGTCAGTTGCCAAAATGTAAAGCAGTAGAGGCTCACCAGAGTTCGAAGCTACCAAGGTTGGTAGAGTGGTGAGGAGCTGCTTTAGCTCCTGGAATGCCTTTTCTGCTTATTCAGACCATTGGAATGGTCCGAACTTCCTCAATAGTTTGAAGAAGGGAAGTGCCCGTTCTGCCAGTCTTGAGATGAACCGGCTGAGGACGGCTAGATATCCAGTCAGCTTCTGGACGTCCTTGATGCTGGCTGGTGGCCGCATATCTTCAATAGCTTTAATATTTGTCGGATTCGCCTCTATGCCTCGGTGGTTCACCAAGAATCCAAGAAGCTTTCCGGAGCTAACCGCGAAGACACACTTGTTTGGGTTCAGCTTTGTGTGGGTGACTCGCAGCTTGTCGAAGACAGCTTGCAAGGTGTCAAGAAGTGACTCCTTGTCCTTGATTTTGACGATGATGTCATCAACATACACTTCCACTACGTCTCTGCTGAGCTCTCCATAGGTTTTGTACATAGCTCGTACAAATGTTGAGGCTGCATTCTTGAGACCACATGGCATGGCAGTATAACAATACAATCCATCTACTGTGACAAAATAAGTATGTTCTTCATCTTCCCTAGACATTCTGATTCGATGGTACCCAGAATATGTGTCTAGGAAACACAGTAATTCACACCTGAAGGTGGAATCCACTATCGGATCTATTCTAGGTAGTGGGAATGGATCTTTTGGACATGCCTTATTCAGTGCTGTGTAGTCGATACACATCCGAAGCTTCCCGCCGGCCTTGGGTACAACGACTGGGTTTGCCAGCCATTTTGGGTGGAAGACTTCTCGGATGAACCTAGTTTCGAGCAACTTCTTCACTTCTTGTCGTATGAAGTTCTGTCGCTCAACTGATTGCTTCTGAGGCTTCTGATGTACAGGCCGAGCGTCAAGATAGATCTTCAGATTATGCTCGATCACTTCCCTAGGGATCCCAGGCATTTGCGACGGTTGCCAGTCAAACATGTCAACGTTAGGCCGGAGGAAAGTGATGAGTGTGAGTTCCTATTTGTCATTCAGACCTCCCGACATACGGGTGGTCTGAGTGGCATCGGAATTGATTTGGACGACTTTGACGGGAATGTCGGTGTCCCCGATTGGTTGCACACGGGGTGCAGAGGTTGAGCCTCGTTGACGAATGCTTGGGGGTTTTGGAGCTTGCTCCTGCCTGGACTCTTCCTCCTGCACTATAGCAAGCGCATGAAGTTCTTCCAGAGCACTCACTCCGGCAGTGCGGTCTCCGCGGATCCGGAGAACACCAGCTGGTGTTGGCATCTTCAACACCAGGTAGCCATAATGAGCAGCAGACATGAACTTGTACAAGGCTGGCCTGCCCAGAATGGCGTTGAAGGGTAAGTTGATCTAAGCAATGTCAAAGACCAACTTCTCAGTGCGATAATTCTCCCGAGTCCCGAAGGTCACGGGGAGAGTAATGGCACCAAGTGGGGTTATGGCCCCCGGACCTACTCTGGAGAAAGGTCTGGAGGGGCGAAGGTCCAAAGGTCGGAGCTGAAGCTTGACGAAAGCTTCGAAGCTTATGAGTTCAGCCCCGAACCTCCGTCCACTATTACATGGTGGAGTTGGATGTTGTTGATGGTCGAAGATACCATCAATGGGAGTTGGCTAGCTCCAATCATATTCCAAGGGTAGTCTGATGCATCAAAAGTGATGGCAGTATCAATCCACTTCCGGTGTGGCTCCGCCCTGGAGGTGGGAGCTACTGAGGCCCTGTCCTGCCGCATGGTCTTGAGGACACGGTGGGAGGTGATGTCCGACGAACCACCAAAGATGGTGTTCATGGTTTTCTGATGTTCATTGTCGGAGACGTCAGAGTCGTCGTTGACGGAGGTGTAGACAGCCTTCAAGACCTTTTTAGGGTCCTGAAAACCTAACTCCTATTCAGCTGGAGCTTCGTTGACTTTCTGTTTTCCTTCCCTTTGTTGCAAAGGAACTTCTTCCCGACACTTGTTATAGCGCTCGGCAAGGTTTTGGACCTCTTGGCAGTCTTCCAGGTTGTGGCCGTTTGACTTATGGATAGGACACCACATTTTGGAGTTACCGCCATCTTCAGATGAAGGTCGAGGTCGTTTCTCGGGGCGTGGCCCCCGTCCACCCGGAGCTGCAGCAGTTGCAGCAGTAGGTGTGCCAGCCGACGGCTTTTTCTTGCCATTGGACTTTTTCTTCTTTTTGCCACTCCTAGAGGTAGTGGCTTTGCCCTTGGAGGATTTTTTGTTATCCTCCGGAGTTGGTTTGGAGTGCATTTCACGGCCCTCCGCAGCTTTGGCACACTTGTCTGCCAAGCTGAAGAGCTCCGTGATGCTAGTGATCTCCATGACCGCCAGCTTCTCCAGCATCTTTTTGTCTCGTACGCCCCTTCTAAATGCCACAATAATATAGGCGTTGGAGATAGAAGGAATAGTGTTTCGTACCTGGGAGAACCCCTGGATGAAGAAACACAGGGATTCTCCCCCTTCTGCGTGACAGCAAAAAGGTCCAGTTCGGTGCCTGGTCGGGTGTATGAACACCTGAAGTTGGCGGTGAACTGTTGGCAAAGTTCCGCCCAACTATTGATAGAGTTGGGCGGGAGGCTCCTGAACCAGGACCTAGCGGTCTCAGTTAAAGCCACGGGGAAGTAGTTGGCCATTACGACCTTGTTACCTCCGGCTGCAAGGATTGCAGTAGAGTAACTCTGGAGAAACTCAGCGGGATTTATAGTCCCGTCGAATTTCTCCGGCAGGTGAGGCCGGAACTTTTGTGGCCATCTGACCATGTGTAGGTGCATGGCTAGGGCAGAACAGCCTCCTCCTACCTTCTCGGGAGCAGGACTGTCTCGAGCCTCTCGCCTTTTGCAAGCACGCTCGATATGGACGCGGCCATCCTGTTGACGGTAACGGCGATCAAGCTCCGCCCGGAGGTCGTGAGTCGAAAGCCTCGTTACTGTATGGGTGCACCGTGCCCCGGCAGGCAGCGACGTAACTTGCTGAGACACAGCACACCTGCTATTTTGGGAAGCGTGCGGACCAAGTCTGCCCGACAAAGTCCGATGCTGCGATGGGGCCCGCCCCGAGAGGGGAGGACCCTGGTTGCTGATGCGATCGGCTGCTACTGCAACCAAGTGTTCCACATCATCCCTCCACTGCTCCATTGCACCCTGGGATGCACCCGGAGGTGGTGGGCGTTGGAGAAGAGCACCCGCTGCATGGAGCGCATGTTCGGGGTTGTTGTTATTTGCCGATGATGTGACCGACGCATATGCCCCGTCCCATTGTCCGGCTTGATTTGCTGGTGCAGGCGGTGGCGGCGGAGGCATGACTCCTGCTGGAGCCACGACACCTGCTGGTTGTTGCATGTTGGATGGATTGCCTCCAGCAGGTTGCGCAGCGGGGATGCCGTTGGTCGATCCAGCAGCAGAGTTCACCATCCTTGAAATCTCGGGCATCCCCCCTACCTGGTGCACCAACTGTTGGTGGGTAAATTCGGCAGATCTCTCAACACTACTATTAGTAGTCCGTGGAGTTTGTAGTTCGGTAATGGGCGCGCAGAGATTCAAGAGATGGTGGCAAATTGACACAGAGGTTTACGTGGTTCGGGCCGCCTGAGCATAATACCCTACTCCACGGTGTGTGTAGCTATTGTATTGAGCGTCTAAGAGCTTTCAGTGATTGTGTGTGCTTGAGAGCGCGTGAGAGTCTCTAAGAGTCCCTCCAGAGTATCGTCTACCAGTCCTTTTATAGCACAAGGACCGGTCGTTACACTGTTAGCCTGGCCCGACATGTGGCCTGGCGGTTATTAATGTTTAATACACAATAAATGGGGTTAATTGCCCTTAATAGCGTGGTAACGGGCCTTAATAGTGCCGTTACTGGTATTAAGGGTCTTCCGATCGTGTGTCATTAATATGGTATTAATGACACTTAATCGGGTCTTGAAGTCTTTGATTGCCCCTTGAAGGTCTGAGCCATTGGGGCCCACCAGTCTGATTGTCAAGGTTGAAGGTCCGGCAGTTGGGACACGTGGCAGCTCCGGAGCTTACTGTCGTGGATGGGTAGGTCCGGTGTTGTTGGACACGTGTCGGTACCGGAGCTTCCCTCCATCTGGGGTTAGGTCTGGGGGTGCCATACTGGTATCCAGTCTAGAGCTTTCCCATGTGTGGGCGATAGCTCCGGTCTTATGATACACATGGTAGCTCTGGGACTAACCATGTCGAGGAAGCAGGTCTGGTTACGGCTGACATGTGGGGCCTTCGGAGGTCTTCAAATCTGGTAGATGGAGTTTCCTTGTGATCTTTGCAATCCCAAGGGGTAGACGGTACGCAGGGTACCGACACTTTGATTTTCAAAAAGGGGAAAAAATGTTTCATAATTTTTAATGTGGACAAGCCAATGTTTGAATTTTGAGTGGTGTTGCCAATGCATTCATCAAGGGGGAGATTGTGAGACCTATGTGTGCTGAATACATTGGCTATGGCAATAAAAGTTTCGAATACTACCAAAACACCTTTATCATCAAGGTCCAACTCTAGGTCCGAGCTTCTGCAAGGTCCGGCAATAGGTTTGACTTGTTTTGGGTAGCTCTTGCAAGGTCCGATGCTAGGTCCGACTTCCTTGTATAGGTCCGAGTAGCTTTGGTTAGCTACGGCGCTAGGTCTGACTAGCTTTGGTTAGCTCCAGCGCTAGGTCCGACTAGCTTTGGTAAGTTCCGGCGCTAGGTCATGCTAGCTTTGGTAAGCTCTGATCCAAGGTCCGGTCAGCTTTGGCAAGGTTCGGAGCTTGATCGCAGTGGTTCTGCTTCTAACTTGCAATATTTCGAACTTGCTTTTTGGATTATGGAAAGCTTGCTTAGTATTCTTTTTCTAAGTTTTTGGTGTGTTTTGGTGGTTATGGTTGATATCGTTTCTCTATGGTTTGCAACATGCTTATGTGAGGTGCTCACGTAAGGTGTTGTGGTTATCGGAACTAACAAGAGTCAAGTCAAGGACTTGTGCTCAGAAGTATCAGTTGTTTATTCATGTGCAGGTGTTGCGTGAGTTCAAGACATGGCTGGTGATGAGATTCATTGAACTAGTCTTAGGGAGATGATGAGGTTCAACAACCAAGTTCGAGAGGAATTGTGGTTGAGTTGATCAGGAGGTCGCGCAACATGTTTGAATCAAGAACAATGGATATGAAGGTATCGTGGACGTTGTTCGAAGATGTTTGCACATGTGGAAAATTTCACGGTCATTGGATCTGTGGTTTCTGATCTACACGAGTTTCTTTGCAGTGTTTCAGAACTATTTTTCTTGGGTGGGACAGATTGACCTTTGTTCGATCTTTCGATCGTAACTTGAGTTTCTCTTGACGGATTTTCGTGATTTTTGTTGCGACGTCTTCATGATCGTAACATGAGTTTCTCTCGACAGATTTTCATGATTCTTGTTGTGACGTCTTCGTGACTTGATTCTCTACAACCTATACTAGTTTTGTCACAGTTGAACATATTTAGATTAGTCGCACACATGATTTCTTTAACAGATCGATTTTCTGTCGAGGGGTGCTTTTGTTGCTTCCGCTGAAAAGTTTTAATCTACCATTCACCTCCATATGGTAGCTTTATACGTGCTCTTCGATCCTATAGTTTGGTCAACCAACAAAATGATAGAAAAGTATGTAGTCTTAGGAAGTCTATGTACGGGCTAAAACAAGCATCTGAAGTTGGAATCTTCATTTTGATCAGGTAGTCAAATCGTTTGGCTTTTCGAAAAATGTAGAAGAGCCTTGTGTGTACAATAAGGCTAGTGGGAGTGCATCTTGTATGTGGACGACATACTACTGATCGGGAATGATATCCTATTTATGGAGGATGTAAAGGCTTCACTGAGAAAAGTTTCTCTATGAAGGAACTTAGAGAGGCATCTTGCATTCTCGGCATAAAGATCTACAGAGATAGATCTAAACGTCAAATTTGATTAAGCCAAAGTATGTACATTGACAAGGTGTTGAATAGGTTCAACATGAGTGACTCCAAGAAAGGATTCATATCCATGTCGCATGGCATATCCTTGAGCAAGAATCAGTGTGCCGTAACATCTGATGATGAAGAAAGGATGAGTAGAATCCCATACGCTTCTGCTATTAGATCTATCATGTATGCCATGTTGTGTACACACCAAGATATCTCGTACGCTTTAAATGTTACGAGCAGGTGTAAAATCCCACTATGAGGTATTCAAGTCAAGAGCAGAAATTCGGAATTCAGAAAAGAATGTCCTCCTTGGACTAGATTGTAAATCGACACATAGAACGTGATGTTAGATCCAAATTTAGTGTTGAATATAGCTTAGGCTAAATATATGGTTAAAGTCAGTAAAAATAGTAACTAAATTAACTATTGGTCTTGTGAACGATTTTACAACTTTAGGTCACAAAGTTAAAATAAACAATATGAAAATGAAATTTCAAATAAGAAGATGATACAAACTTAAATCATACAGCTTGAATACAAAAAATGGAGTTAGAAAATGGTGCAAAAGAGACTAATTAATTGCTGCAATTTATTTTCAAAGTTGGTTCAACCAAATTGCAAATTGGACTGCACCATTATCTTCATCATATCCAAATTAGCCAGCATGTAAATTTTGATGATTTGTATGCATTGTTTGCTGAGTTAAATAGATTATTCAAAACTGCAGCTGAAAGGATTTGTATGACCAGTAGGGCTCACGTGCCGGCAGGCCCTACCAGTCAGGCTTAACAAGAGCGTCCCTCGACCCTTTGATTCAGCGGCAAGGCACGCTAAGGGCCCCACCCGACTGCTTCTTATGGCCGATTTCTTGTTGGCTTCTCGTTGCTATCAGGCACCAAGACAATTCGGATTTTCCCACTCCTAATGTAGGCTTCGCCAAAATCCCATCCTAACATGTCAATTGCCAAAACTCCATTATAATTCTCTCCACTTTGCTTTTTTCCCATTGTGACAGGATTTCACTCTTTGATATACACTTTGACAGTAAAAATGATGCAAAAAGACATTTGTACTCTTCATTTTCATACGTATTAAAAAAATTTAAAAATCAAAAAAATATTTTAAATTCGGCAAAATATATAATAATTCAAAAAATGTTTTAGATTAATAAAAAAGTAAAATAAATCTCAGAAAATATTTAAATTTCGAAAAAATAGGAAAAAATGTTACATTCAGTAAAAAATATAAAAATTTGGAAAAATTAGAGTAAAAAGGGGAAAAATTAGGGAAAATATTAAGGTAATTTTCAAAAAAAAATAGAAAAATAGTGATAAATATAAAATGATGTATAGTGACATGTCACATACATGAGAGATAAATATTCACATATCACATAGGTAAAAATAAATACACATGTCACATAGTCACAAAATAGACATATCACATACTCTTCACATGTCACATAGTAACAAAATAGACATATCACATATAACACATGTCACATAATCGCACATGTCACAAAATAGACATATCACATATGTCACATAGTCATAAAATAGACATCACGTATCACATAGTCATAAATAGACATAGACATATCACATATAACTCAAACTTTCCTAAGCTTCAATGTTGCTAGTCGCCGTTGTTGGAAAGCAAGCTTTGGTGGTATTTTTTCTTGGTTTTCTTTTCCAACAAAAGAAACCACGTAATTAGATAAAGAATAGATTATGTATAGATAAAACAAAGGTACCTACCAAATTTCCATAAACGAACATAATCCTCATGGTACAAAATTAAACAGCGCGGAAAAAAAACTCAAGAGGAAAGGATTAATATACATACATGAACATGGAGTGGAATGATCAGTTGAGTGAAGCTTGAGAACAAGTGGGACTGTATGAGTGATGCACTGAAGAGTTGCGTTTATGCAGCATGTGTTCCCCATATTGCTAAGACTAGCTCCTGAACAGTATAAGTATTGTAAATAATGAAACATCAAGTAAGCCACAAAGCATGTCAATGAGATATCAAAAATTTTATAGCAGAAAATATTCCATACCACATATTTCGATTGTCTTCTATTAGGAAAGGAGAATGGAAATTGTTTGGCTTCCATATCACAAGGTGCAGTATTAATCTATCAAACAAGGCCCATAAACAAAAAATTGTCAATGCAGGGGATCAAATCTGGAATCTCGTTACTTTACAAAAAATCTATGCAACAATTTAATTAAGACAATAAAATGCTTACGTTGCAGTTGGCCTGGCTGCAGTCAAGGCGCAAGAGTTGCTGATTGGTATGAACAGGCCATAAATCCCAATCATTTTGTTGTAGCATCCAACAATAACATCATGAAAAAAAACCAAGACAAAATTTTCACTAGGGTGTAACTGTACAGAGGATAAAGCGAGCTGGGCGCCACGACCTCTGGAGGAACAGAGGAGGAGGAGCGTGGATCCTCGAGCAGCGGTGGGGCGTCGGCCAGCGGGCGAGGAGCCTCAGGCGGCGGGCGCAAGGCGTCGGGCGGTGGCGGGCGAGGAACGTCAGGTGGCGGGCGTGGAGCCTCAGGAGGCGGCGGGTGCGGGGCCTCCGGCAGCGGCGGGCGGGGGTCCCAAGGGGCATCGGTCAGCGGGCGCAGGGCCTCGTGTGGGGCGCGTCGAGCGGCAGCCAAGAGGCGTCAGGCGGCAGTGGTCGAGGGGGCTCGGGCGGCAGCAGGCGAGTGGCGTCGGGCGGCAGCGCACTGTTGGCTCCCAACGGTCTGGCAGCCATGGTTGTGTGTTGTTTTTTTCAATCCCTAGTAGTGTTTCAATTGAAGAGAGGGGTAAAAAGGTCATTTTGTGATATATTTAATATCAAGGAGTCTATCAAAGAGTGAAATCCTATCACAATGAGAAAACAGCAAAGTGTAGAGAATTATAATGGAATTTTGCCAATTGAGATGTTGAGCGTATGATTTTGGCGAAGCCCACTGTTAGAAGTGGGTAAATCCCAATTGTCTCTCAGGCACCGTTGCCTTATCACCGTTCCTCTGTTCTTCCCGCTTGCAGCAAGGAGGCTGCACCGTACCCAGCTCAGCTCCTTGCGCCATGGCAGCAAACCAGCCGGCTCCTCGCCGTCCGCTGCACGTCACGCCGCGTGCCCTGCCCAGCTGCGGCTCGCTGGCCCGGCCTCCATCTGCTCCTTCTCCAGTGCGCCTCGCTGCGCCCGGGCATCTTGCTTGTGTGTCGTTCCCATGCCACGGCGGCGGCCCCTCGCCGCACTCCTACGCGCCCATGGCCGCTCCTTGCTCCAGCGCGCGTCGCGCCCGCACTGTTGTGCTCCTTCTTTGTCGGGCATCTGCCACGTTGCGCCACATGGGCTCCAATAGCTCGACATCGGCAGGGATGATATCCAGAGGTTCATCTATCTCAGATGCAGACGAGAAAGGTCCCACAACCAGATATTCTATCTCCGGCGCTGCGAAGAGGGTCTTCCAGCCGGATCTTCAGCCATCGGTGCAGAAGAAGAAGGTCTTGTAGCTGAATTTTTTGCCAATGGCTTTGTCTTTTCCAGAGCTAGTGTTGGAAATTCAACCGCAGCTTCCGAAGTCTCGAGCACTGGTGGCATTACCTCCAGTGCTGGCTCCGGAGTAGTTGTCACTGGCACAAGTACCTTCAGTACTGGCTCCGAAGCAGTTGAAGCTTGCTTTGGTGCAACCACGCCTTCTTCTTCGACTGCTAGTGCTGAGGTCGTCTCAGTGCTAGTTGGCACCGAAGCTGCGGGGTGGATTGCCTCAACCACCGGAGGAGCCGTTTCAACAGTAGAGGCTCCGAACGGTGCGACCACTGGGATCGAGGCGCTGGCGGATGCTAGAGCAGAAGCTCCTCTCGATACTCTGGAAATAGAGGATAGAAAATTCAAGAAAAAGCAAGAAACAAAATCAAGACACAAACTAAAGAGTCAACCCTTACCTAGGGACGTTGTCGCTCCAGTCGGCACATATCACCATTGCCTGTAAGGCAGAGGCTCCGGACTTCCTCGGAGTTCGAAAAAGCCACTGATGTTGCCTTAGCCAGGATCTCCCTCATCTGAGAAGGGACTCCGAACATGGAGCCCATCGCCAGCGCCGGGACTGGAGTTGACTTGCCAGAACTAGTGCCCACTACAGGTGCTGGATCCGAAGATGATCTTGCTGTCAGAGCGGAACTTGCCGATGCTGGAGGCTCAACCAGCACGGACTTGACTTACCCCGACTTGAGTCGGGTTTCTTTTGACTTGAAGCTGCAATAGTCATGCCCTCTAAAGCTACGAGGATTGAGATCCCTGCTGGAGGAGTGCTTCTACGTCACTCCACAATGCCTAAGTCATCAAGCAGCGACATCTTCTTCTACGGCTCCCTCCCGAACTCCAAAACCATGTTCAGGGGTAGGAACTCTGCTTGAGGTGTCAGGTCATCAGGATTGATGGTTCCGTGGTGCAACTTTTGGAGATTAATCTTCAAAACCTTTTCATAAAAGTTTGACCCAAGACCAACATCAATCTGGCATGGGTTTATTTCTCCACTGAGTGCCCATGCAGGCCATTCTCTCTTCTTCAGCGGAGCCCAACGGTTGGTCAAGAAGTTCGCAATCACCATCAGAGGGGTCACCCCTCCTTCCATGAAACTCCGGATCCTGGACAAGATCGGGTTCTACTCTTCCATCAGCTTCGGGAGCACCTACCAGGTGTCAGTGTCGGTGGTGGGAAGAATGTCAAGCATCTCCAGCCTGTCATGGCGATCTACCTTGATGATCACTCAATCCTTCTTCCAGCCATACTACTTCCCGTAAGGAAACTTATTCAAGTATCTGAAGGGTGAATTCTTGCACTTCACGAAGTAGTAGAAGCCATTGAACTCATTTCTTTTCCCGGTTGTGTGAACCGTGAAGAAGGTCCGAAAGAGCTCGACGAGGGCGGCAAACCCACTTACATCTCGCAAAAATGGACGAAAGTCGCCACCAGCAAGAAGGAGTGGGGGCCAAGGTGGTGGAGCTACAAACCGTAGAAGTCCAGCAACATCAATAAGAAGCTGGAGAATGGTGGGATGAGCCCCACCATGGCAAACGCCAAGAAGTGCACGATCTCGCTGGCACTTTCCTTCTTGAAGGGGAGCTTGCCAAAGCGAATTAAGTTCTTTAAGGAGTCAATCGACCATTACATGTAGGTGCGGACTCTCGACAACGCATTATTGATCTTGATCATGCTGCGAGGAAGTCCTAACTCCATCGTCGCAAAGTGGAGCAAAAGTGGGAAAAGTGGTGCAAGGGCAGAGGGCTCTAAGCGCAGGATCAGATGAAAGCTTAAAGAGTTCTCTTCCCATGCAGACTTTCTCCCTTTAGTAAGCCTCCGCAACGCTTGGATGAAAACTACATACGGACCCGAATCACGAATAACCTCGTCAATGACAAGGGGCCCCAAGTCCACTTTTTAAAAAGTTGCACCAGGTGAATCGTTGTCATGATGGGAAGTTGGAAGCCTGAGGGTGGCAGCCTGACAGGGCTACAAAGATTATACTGGGAACTAGTATGAACTACATATTGGGAACCGACGATCTTTAATTGCGTGAGATCCGCACGCCAGGATCACACTCACCGTATCAAGAAGTGCCATGTGGTGATGGCATAATTGTGTGTTGTTGCTTCAACCACCCAAGAAAAGACTTTGGAGCAGCAGCACAGGAATCTATGATTGTCCCACCTCCAAAAGCATAACCTCTCCCTGAGGTGGGATCGGGGGCCACTGTCTATACCCTGCATACCGGGTACCCCTTGGTACCGTCAACAAAGTCATGGAGTTCCTATATCCAGGTGGCGGACGTCCGAAGGAGATACGCATCCCGGAGTATCGGATCTGCCTCCCTCCATAGGGTGGCTCCGGTGTTGCCACGTGTCCAGAAGAGCCAGACATGCCTCCCTCGTTTGGATAGCTCCGGTGCTACCACGTGTCCTACAGAGTCGGACATCCTCAAGGAAGCTCCAACACTGCCACGTGTCGAGTAGCACCAGATCTATTCCCCAAAAGAGGGAAGCTCCAGAGCTTCCACGTGTCACGCGCCCGGACCTAAGTCTGCAACGGGAAGACAGCGGGATCTCCAACTGTGCGGGCATTCAAGGGCTATCAATTGGTCATTACAAGACCTGGTTAATGCGTTATTAATGTTATATTAATGAGGCACAATCAGAGGACTATCAAGACTGGTAACGCTGATGTTAAGACACGTTATCACGCTATTAACCACCCTTAACACTATATATCATGTATAGGGTAGTGATTACAACCGGGGTCACCTGTTGGGCCAGGCACACACTGTAATAGCCAGTCCTTGCAAATAAAAGGGTTGTGCAACATGGTAGAAAGGACAAGTGATCTCAGACACACGAAAGCACAACTAAGCTCATACAATCAACACACACCCCGTGGAGTAGGGTATTACACTCAAGCGGTCTGAACCACGTAAAACTCTCTATGTTCACCCTTGTTCTTGATCTTGACTAGCACCCCAACCAAATACTAACCTCCGCAGGCTAGTTCTTAGTAGTACCAGGGGAAGTGTCCTAGTCCACACTTTCATAGTGTTGTTGCGCAGTTGTCGGTACCCTGCGTACCAGATACTCCTTGGAACTGCGAAGAGTGCAAAGGAACTCTACCTATCAGAGTTGAAGACCTCCGAAGGCTCCACGTGTCACTCGGAATCGGACATGCCTCCCTTCTATGATTAGTCCCAGTGTCGCCATGTGTATCATAAAACCGGAGCTACATTCAATACATGGGAAAGCTCTTGACTAGATACCTGCGTGGCACCCCCGGACCTAACCCCCGACAGAGGGAAGCTCCGGTACTGACACATGTACAACAGCACCAGACCTACTTGTCGAAGACTGTAAGCTCCAGAGCTGCCACGCGTCCAACCTCCGGACCTTCAACCGCAACAGGCAGACTGGTGGACCTCCAATGGCTTAGACCTTCAAGGAATAATTAAAGCTTCAAGACCCAATTATGTGTTATTAATGCTATCTTAATGACACACGATCGGAGGACCCTTAATACCAGTAACGCCACCATCAAGGCGCGTTACCACACTTTTAAGGGGAATTAAACACATTAAATGTGTATTAGGCATCAGTAACCGCGAGGGCCACATGTCGGGCCAGGCTGATGATGTAACAACCAGTCCTTGTACTATAAAAGGACTGGTTGAGCGATACACAGGAGGGATACACACTCTGGTCTGACTCACAGGCGCTACACACGTACGTTCAATACAACAACACACACCCGTGGAGTAGGGTATTACGCTCAGGCGGCCCGAACCACGTAAACCCTCGTGTCATATCACCATCTTGTTCTGAATCTCCGCGCGCCCACAACCGAACTAAGAAGCTTCGCGGACTGCCAACGGTAGTACTGGGAGAATTGCCAGAATCACACTCGGACAGCAGGCTTACCCTTACCTTTATCATGGTGAAAGAACCATGATTCTTAGTAGATTGCTTAGAAGAATAATTCTTTTGAGCCTTACCTTTTCCCATCACATAATTAATAGCATCATTTCCATGAAGGTCTTTAATCTTCTCTTTCTCTTGAGCACACATAGCCATGAGTTTTTCTATGTTCCCTAGTTCAGGTTGAGAGTTGTAGTTGATGACAAATGTCTCAAATTCCTTAGTAAGTGAGGGAATGATGAGATGCACAATGAACTCATCTTTGATTCCCAAAGCCATAGGCTTAAGCTTTGCAGCCATATTTGTCATCCTTAGGATGTACTCATGCACACCATCTCCATAAAATTTTCAGTAACAAGCCTCTTGATAAGAGTGCTTGTTGTGGCCTTAGAAGAACCAACGAACTGTTTTTCTATCATTTGGAGGTATTCAATGGCAGTGTCACATTCAGGGATTGATCCCGAATGGCCTCAGTGATAGTGCCCTGAATCACCATCAACCATTTACTGTTTGATTTCTTGCACCTGTAACAATCAATGTCATAAGCCAATAACTCATTTGTATAGTCCTTTGTCCTCCCAGCAACAGACTCTCGAGTTTCATCAGTCTCTTGCACTAGAGCTACGGGCTCAACATGATATGGAGTAGTGAGAGCCAAGTCTATCTCGGAGACCGCCAAAGCAATCTCTAACTTTTCTCCATCTCCCATAATTGCTTCCATTGAGTGGCTCAATTGAACCGATGAAACTCAGTGCAACATTAGCATTGGAGGAACCTTTATAAGAAAACACACAAAATAATCTTAAATGAATGCATAGAAAAATATAACAAAAAACTGAAATCATAGTAATTTATCTTTCGCTTTGGTTATTTGAGCAAATTACTATGAACTTAATTCTTCAGTTGAATAAAAAATGTTATTAATGCTTTTCGCTTTGATTACTCGACCAATAATAACAAAAAAAATACTAAATAACATGCAATTTTATTTTTCACTTTGGTTACTCAATCAAAATTGCATGCAACTTAATTTTTTTTAAATGACATAGCAATTTATGTTTCGCTTTGGTTAATCGACAAAATTGCCATGCCATTTTATACTTTATAATAGTGGAAGCATAAAAAATGGGCATAAATATCTTAATCTCTTAATGTTCCACACTATAGTTAAATTATTTTGTTGAGATTTACTTAATTTCAGAATAAAGAATATCCAATAATGCAAGAAAATACGCAATGCTATGTCCAACAAAAACTACATATTTTTCACAGAAAAATAATTTAATCAATGAGGCCCACTTAATTAAATTGCCCACATCTTAATTTCTGAAAAAGTCAAAAATTATAAAATGGCCCACTGCATAGTTCTGGATATTTAGGTCTAAAGCCCATAAACTCAAACTCATTAATTAAATGGAAAACAATTTCCATCTTTGTACTAGCATGCG
Organism: Tuctoria greenei; assembly: GCA_036927565.1. Lineage (NCBI taxonomy): Eukaryota > Viridiplantae > Streptophyta > Magnoliopsida > Poales > Poaceae > Tuctoria > Tuctoria greenei. The sequence continues at coordinate 103,521,770 of JAYESD010000003.1, read as the reverse complement.
GCCTCTAAACAGCCACGTGGGCTGTACAGAATGCTGCTTGACCGCATGGGCCATCAGCGCAAAAACATGCTTAGATTGTGTATCTTAGTGGGCTTCTTGAAAATTTCCAGAAAATGGCAAAAATCAAAGGGCAGCTCAATGGCCCAAAACTTCACCCCGCTTGGGACGCGGGTGGCCGACGCGCGTCGTCGGATTACAATCCGACAGTCGTTGCACTTGCCTTACGGTATATATATATATATATATATATATATATATATATATATATATATATATATATATATATATATATATATATATATATATATATATACCTTTTGCCGGCCATAGAAAAAACCATAGACTCATTTTCTTTTATCCTAGCCGCCGCACCAGGCAACGTAGCTTTCTTCCCGGAGCGGAATGGAGGGAGATACTTAGCCTGCAGCTCAGGCCAGCAGGACAAGACAGAACACCTTCCTCATTCCCTTTCCAACTGCAACAGAGAGAGGAGAGGTCGTGGAGGCACTGCGCCCCATTTGCGTCGCCGACGCCTTCCTCGTCGGTGCGCGCGTTCGACCGATGGTGAGTGCGCCGCCGTCGAGGTTAGCGTCGCGTGACACGCTTACACTACAGATCTGCCATCTTTTTTTGTGTGTGTTTTCTGCAGATCTGCATCTTACTTATTTATCATGTTTACTTACTGTCGGCGTTTCGTCACTGTACGCGTGCTTAGATCCGAAATCAAAACTTCGTTTGATTTCTTATTTTCTTACATACTGCGGCAACATAAGATCCAAAACAAAAAATAAATTTGATTTTCTTCTTAATGTCTACGTGCTGACACATGTAGATCCTTAATAAAAAGAAATCGATTTGATTTCCTTTTGCCTTAATATGATGTGAATTACTTATAAAAATGAAGACGGTTTTTTATTCACTGTAGATTTGCTTACCAAGAACGATATCGTTTTCCTTAACTTCCGATTTACTTACCAAGAACGAAATTCCGGAAAGATTTAGTGACTAAGTTGGCTCAAGATACCAATGATAGAAATTTAGATCCAAAAGAATCATACTTAGTCACTAATAAATCATTCAGGTACAAAAGAATCCAAATAAATGGAACACAACCGGCTCTAATCACCTTGATTAGCACAAGAACGACAACAACACCTACCTTCTTCCTCCCTTTTCGTGTCTCTGTGGTTGCTTGAAGAAGCGGCCATCTAGCCAATATGGCGACGGCCACTAGAAGATCGGTTAGGGGTTTTTCTCCCCTTGTTTCCCTTCTTAGTTGATCGGTTTCTAATCACTGTGATTGATTATCGTTGATCCAAAAATCATCACATATTTATACTTAGTAGAGAGACACAAGAGGGGGCCTCCAACCGTTAGAAGAGATGTGTCCCTGCGATCGGGGACGCGTCCTTCGGTTGGTTGTGTCCTTTTATTAGAACATATGTTAATTATAATTAATTACATGATTAATTATCTTAATTACAACTTCATAACTAACAAAATAGAGTCTCGAGTGAAAGAAATGCTGAATAATGGCCTAATTCAGCAGAGCAACAGTGAGTCTAACTCACCAGTTTTACTTGTCAAGTAAAAGGATATGTCTTGGAGTTTTTGTGTTGATTTCAGACATTTAAATGCACTCACTGTAAAAAGGCAATTTCCTATCCCTATCATGGAGGATATTTTCTATGAACTTACAAATTCTAAATGGTTTACCAAACTGGATCTATGGGCTGGTTTCTACAAGATCAGACTGCAAAAAGGTGAAGAGTATAAAACTGTTTTTTCCACTCATCTAGGCCATTATGAATTTTATGTTCTTGCTTTTGGACTCACTAGTGCCCCTGCAACATTCCATGTAGCTATGAACTCAACTTTAGCTCCTCTGCTTTGAAAATGTGTCATGATGTTCTTTGATGATATTTTAATATACAATTCTGGTTATGACACACACTTGGTTCATATGCAACAAGTCTTTGACCTCTTACTCAAGGATCAGTGGAAAGTAAAATTTTGTAAATGTTCTTTTACACAAAACAAACTGTCATATCTTGGTCATATTATAAGCTCTGATGGAGTGGCAACGATCCAAGCAAAGTTCCAATCATTATGAGTTGGCCTGTTTCCTCTTGTGTCAAGGACTTGAGAAGCTTTTTGGGGCTTCCAGAGTACTACATAAGGTTTGTCAGGCATTTTGAAGTCATCACTAAACAACTGACTAACCTCCTAAGAAAAAAAAGCATACCATTTGTTTGGACCCATGATCATATGACTGCCTTTGAAACTCTGAAAAAGCGCTTTGATCAGACCCATTTCTTGCCTTCCTGATTTTAATACACCTTTCCATATTGAGACACATGCTACACAATGCTAGTGGTGCTGGTGCTGGTGTTGGTGCCGTTTTAATGCAGGATGGACACCGATGGCATTTATCAGCAAAGCCTTGGGGCCAAAACAAAACGCATCTGCCCTCACCCCGCCTCGTGTGTGCTCATGGTCGCTGCCCGTTCCCATGGCCGCGCCCCACCAGCGCGCCCTGGCCGTACGGTTGCCGCCACTGCACGCCGCATCCATGCCCTGTTCCTGCTATTCCATTCCGCATGCGCATCACCGCTCCAGACTTCCAGCTTGACGCCGGCCAGCTCATGGCCCTTGCGCAGCGCGCTCAGGCGCTGCACCTCGCCGTTCCAGCGCCCTGCCTCCTGTTCGTGCTGCGCCATGCCACCGGCCGCAGCCTTGCCTTGTCGCGCCCACACTCACGCCAGCAGCAGCGATGACCGTGCTCACCCGCGCCTCACCCTACTGCAGCACCACGCGTCCGTCCAACACCCCAACCGGTGGTCGACGCCCGGCATCGTCGCCCCGTTCCTCACCACACCACTACATGTTCCAGAGTTGAAGCTGGGGTTGGGCAGCAATGCTGTACCGCTCGCGGTCCTGTAAGGCAAGTTTATGCGGCTGTCCACGAGTGTGCGGAGCTTGCACCTCGCCGGCGTGCCGTCGCTGCGCCTCCGCCGCGTACTTCCTCTGCTGCAGCTCACTCAGGCCATTTCTTGCACCTTCGCGCCACAAGCAAGATGGTGCACGCGTTCGAGGTTATTCCACAGCTGCTCCGCATCGACGCCATCGCCTTCAAAGCGTCGTCCAGCGTTCCGTGCAGTGGTAGCGCCCAACCAGATGAATGTGATGTGTGTGATGGATAAGATACAGGAATACAACAAAGACACAACAGCAACCACAATTAGGTCAAGGTTAGCTCTGATTTGTGCAAGTTTGGTCGGGTCAGTGCTGCAGCCAAAGTGTTCGATGAAATGTTTACAAGGCGAAACCAAGTGTGATGATGATCAACACTGATCCGTGATGCAGGAACATGCTGTCGACGCATCAGACAAGGTCAACAATGCCGATTTTGGCTCTGAATTGTGCAATAATGTCCAAGTTAAAGATGCAGCCAAGGTGTTTGATGAAATGCTTACTAGGGCGAATGAAGCTGTGTTGCTGTTGAACACATGGATTGATGGCTAATATGATTAGAGAAGCTGATTGTGGTGCAGTGATACTGGATTAAATGATGGACATGGACCCTGCACTACTTTTGCTTAGGTTGGGATTGATGTGATCCTGCCTAGATGCATCTGCTTACAAAATTGCATGAGCCCTTAGCATTGTTCATGCAAGGATCAATTAGAGTAAAGTGTAGCTGTAGCTTGCTCATGGTAACATGTGCGTGCTTGACTTCTGTACAGAACTGACGCACCAAGGAGAAGTTGAGTATGATGGTGTCTTCTACTTCTTGCAAGTAAGTCATCTCACAGTCTATCATTCATAAAGAACGCAAGCAAGCAAGTGGTAGAGTGTGACTAACATGGATAAAGAATGCAAAGGAAAGTGGATTTCACATGCGGTGTCACTTGCAGTATTTGGATCAATGGATTTTGCAAGAAGGACTAGGTGACGAACACATTGGACGTATATGAAGAAGTGATTGTGAAAGGTACGTATGCAACTGTGGTAACCTGCACATTGTTGATTTATGCTTTTTGAAGCAGTTGGGTTGTTTTACCAGGTCAGGAGGAAGGACCTCTAACTTGACATTATCATGTACAGACTTTGATCGACAGCCACTATACATCGAAGATATCGAGTGGACCTGTGAGATGGTGGCATAGATGAGAAGAAGAATATCACAATGGATGAGGATCTGTACATGAAAGGTCAGAGAGATGATGTAGAGCACCTGATGAAATGGATGGTTGAGAAGGATGCAGACGCAACAACGACCTGAGTTTGCTAGGAAGCTGGTAGGCATAATGTCGGCCGCATGTGTTGATTCATATATTACCATCTTTGAACCGTACTGTGAGAATATCAAGTACATCGACCCTGTATTACTATACAATTGAATATGTTATGACCTCTCTTGACTTCCACCCTAGAGAGTATCCATTCTTTTAGTAAATTAGCATTCTAGTGTATAATGTATAGAGAGGAGAAGGACTAGCGTGGACCCCGCAGCAAGACAAGATTTGCTTAAGTAGCATTCAAGCACAAGAATTGCCCTAGCAACAGTAAAGACAAGGAAGAAGGAGGAACGACGAGAAGCTTCAGTTAGAAGATCAAGCCTGACTTATTGACATTTACACTAGTCGCAACCTAAGGCAAGCCTCGATTTGCATTTAAGTTGTTAATATGTTTTGCTTTTATAATTTATATGATGGTAAATGTGCATTAAGTCTATGTATGCACGATACTCCACATGCATTACCCAAGAGATTCCCTGGAGGCGGGGTAGAATATTATTTTATATGATTAGAGTTGCTATATCGAAGTTGAGGAATGAGATGGAAGGAGATTGAGGAAAATGGATGGAAGAACGTGAGGAAAGGAATGAAGATAGGATGATTAATCTAAGACCGAGCAGGTGGGTAGGAAGAAACAGATCCGATATCTGTGTGCATAGGCCTGCCTGTGTCGTTTAAGGATCGTACCGTGTGCGATCCTGCTGGATAAGTTTGAATTTGTACCGGATGCATACTGGATATATGGGACCTAGAAAATCAATGTAACATGTTAACTTGGGTGTTGAGGCATACCCCACCATCCCAGACACCACACACATCATGAGGAGAGCAGAGGCCATAGCAGCATAGGTCGTCATGTGAGCTTTGCTTTTGGGACGGTAGGACCGGCTCAACATTTGGGTGTCTTGTGAAAAGTAGTTGTGTACAACATTATTAGGAGAGGTCGTACACCTCTTCTAGATGGGTGTACATGACATGCAAGTAGAGTGTATCTTGATTCGAATCATTGTCGCTCGTGGAAGAGAGCATACTTGTTCACTTCACTGTGATGTAGTAACAACTGGAATTGGGTGAAACCTGTTGTATGGTTAAACAACATGGTTGAACTAGTTGATAGGAGAACTGAAGTTTTGATTCTAAGAAACTTCATGTGCTATTATAAAAGTGAAGTAAGGATCTAATGATAGTGAACATTTACTTATTGAATTTTAAATTCAAGTCCTACGTTCCCAGCATGTAGAGTTTCATATTCTTAGATGAGACAGTTAAGTCCTGCTGAGTCTTGTGCTCACAGATGCATTTATACGAGTTTTGCAAGTATATAGCAATGACGGGTTTCGAGGCTTTGCCCTCGTCGGGTATATAGCCAATGGAAGCCCTGGACGCCGCTGTTTTTTTCTGTGATGCTAGAGTGGAGTATCCGTGGACTGAATACGACCGCTACTGGTGTAGTGTAGGTTCGAGAGAGTAGTATGAAGACTTCCACTGATATAATCTATTTTGTATAAAAGTCTAAGATTAATGTAAGTTGCTCACTTATGTTTTGAGTTTTTTATTCTTTTCTGTGTTGTGCTATTGGGTGTCGCATCGCATGACACCACCAAATGTGATTCCTGTTTTGTCTAGACCCTAGTCCTCACAACAGGTACCAATCAAACCCAGGTGATAGTCAGTGGGTAGCGGTTAAGAATATCCTTAAGTACTTGCAAAGAACAAAGGATATGTTCCTAGTCTATGGAGGTTCGGAAGAGATTGTTGTAAATGGTTACACCGATACTAGTTTCCAAACCAACAAAGACAATAGCAAAGCACAGTTGGGATATGTCTTCTGTCTCAATGGTGGGGCAATAATCTAGAAGAGTTCTAAGCAAGAGACGATCGCAGACTCGACAACAGAAGCTGAGTACATTGCAGCCTCAGAAGCTGCAAAAGAAGTTGTATGGATCAGAAAATTTGTTTCTGAATTTGGTGTCGTCTCTAGCTGCTCCAGTCTAATTGACCTCTATTGTGATGATAGTGGTGCAATTGCAGAAGCAAAGGAGCCAAGGTCGCAACAAAAGTCTAAACACATACTATGGTGCTATCACCTGATTCGAGATATCATTGATCGAGGTGATGTGAAGATATGCAAAGTGCACACCAACCTGAACATAGCAGATCCATTAACCAAGCCACTTCCACAAGCAAAACATGAAGCACACACAAAATCAATGGGCATAGGATGCTGGATTGATTAGTGTGATTGTGAGCTTTTGATGATGTGTACCTTATTGGTAGTCATAGGATGATAACATCATGTCAACATTTGTGACCTGCATGTTTAGTGATATGTTCTATGACTTTGTCATTTTGTGCATTGATGTATACGTGATTTGTTAGTGAAACTACACAATATAAAATGGCATTGTTCTAACTGTGATCCTCAGCTTTTATCCATCATGTGGAACTGTGATTTAGAGATAAGCTGGTGCATGTGTTAGGTGGAAGATCATGTTTCACGGATCATAATAGTATGAGATAATGTACCAACAATGCAGGCACATGTTAGGAACATAAGGCTGGATCTGACTCACTATGAGACACCGCGAATACACAGTGCTATCGGTGTTCTCAGAATAACATGCATATTTGCGTCCTCTGACCTAAGATTGACAAAGAGTCCTGGATTGTGTAAGTTGTACTTTGGGGCTGCCAAACGCTACTCCGTAACTGGGTAGTTATAAATTTAGCTTGTATAAATGTAGCAAGTCAACGAGTGTCAAGTCAAGATGGAATATGCCCCTCTCTTATTAGAGAGAGACTCCTTTGGGCCCTCTCGATATGTTTGGAATTAAAGTGCATGACCATGCCTCAATTAAAGGTTAATTGATAAAATATTCCATACACGGAGCAAGATAAGGCTAATTTGACAAGGGTAGCACTTCACTCACTTTGTACTTGGCTAGGTGTCATGTGGCAGAAGGACATAGTATTGGCAAGTGTTATAGGTTATGCAATATATGATATTTGTGAGCCTTCAAGAGTTAGTAAGCCTTGCTAGAGGCCAATGCTTAGTTATCCTGGCAGAGACATTACTTCTCTGAGCTTCCTCAATGGGAAGAAGGTCAATGGTTAGTTTCCAGCATTTGTACAAATGAAAATCTGGGTTAGATAATAGAATTTCATTAACAAAGCCGGGATAATAAAACATCAAAGAGCCATCTTGATCATGCTTAAGGGTATGCCATTGCACTAAATAATCTTCATTAATAAATTATCTTTCATTTTCAATATACTCAAATGAAGAATATTATAGTGCTCCTACCCTAGTAGCAATATGGGTAATCAATGAAGTGCATTCATTTGGCCCTGTTCTTGGAATGTAATATAACTATTATGTCATCATGGCAACAACTGAAGCAAATTTTATCTTTTTAACCATGAGAAATAAAATTTTCATCTCATCTTCACACACTACCCTTACATCTCCTCTAAGGAACATAGTCATGGCCACCCATCTATGCATGAAGGCTAAAGTAGGTTTGTGCAAGTGACTATTCCTAGGTGCACTACATCTGACCTCACTAGTCAATTCTTGCAGAAAACTTTGTTTGTTAAACTTAGGAAAAGTGTCTAAATCTATCAAACAACGTTTATGAAAGCCTAGGATTTCACTTAATTCTTTTTATAGGATGTTGTATTCTTTTTGAAATAGTCTAAAAGAAATACCATGAAATCCTATTTTGAGTATGCAAAGGAATTGCATTGAGAGAGGGCGTGAACCTCTCTCCTATATATGAGCAAAGTTTTCCCATCCTAGTGCACGCCAAATGGAAAAGAATTCAGAATCCATACCTATTTTGGAGATCAAATCCGGATCATAAGCGTTCATATGAGAAAACTCACGATCTTGGAGGAGCTTGCGAGCTTGATCTTCAACTTCACTTTGTATGTCGAGGTTGTCGTCATGGAGAAGTTGGTGCGGGTTGCTCCTATCACCCATGGGAGTGTCCTCACATACACTCCTCCTCTGTGAACTTGGTGTAGCAAGGGAAGAGGGACGTGCACTTGAGTCTCCACCATGGCTTGAGCTTGCAGCCTCCTTCCTCTTCCCAAACAACCTCTTCATTCCTTTCATGGCCACAACAAACAAGAACACAACAAAGCAAAAAACTCGAAAGAGGTGATATTAGTGAAAGCAAAACCCTCGACGAATTTTCCCTTAAATAGATTGAGAGCAAATTGAAAATGCAAACAAAAGCAAATCTTTTTGGGTTGGATTTGAGCAAGACTGCTTCAATGAAGAGCATGAAAAACAATGTGAGAAAAGAGTGACTTTAGGGAGGTGTGAAATGTTGTGAAGTTTGAAGATGAGTCCTCCTCAAGACCACCATTTATAGTGTTCACTCCTCAACGGTCACAAGTGAACCAAATATAGCAGTTGGAGGAGAGAGAGAGAGAGAGAGAGCCAAAATGGCTCTTTCCCCATGTTGGCCGAACAGGTGGGTTAGCCACACTGCAATGTGGGACCCCCTGTTCTCCCTTTTGGTAGGTGGTGATGAGTAGATGAGTTCCAATCTTCCAAAAGGTAATGGATAAGTCGATTAATGGAGATCTCGATGTTGATGATCCGAGACTCTCGAGTAGAACACGAAAAACCCCTGCAATCACTACACCACCGCTCCGTTGGTTATCCACCGTTCTGCAAACGATTGACCTCGCCAAGAAGGCTAATCCCTGCAGGTGCAACCGAGAACACAAACAAGAACGTAAAGACACAATCTGAAATCGCGAAGTTAGAGTTTCACAAACCGTAGAATGGTGATATTATTAATCTAAGTAAAACCCAATTATTTATGGCGGCTATATGGAGTATATATAAGCGGGAGGACGTCCAAGGGGGTGTTGGGGTCGTGACCTAACCCTAAGACATGAAAATAGTGGACTTAGACTTGGTATAAGGCCCAATGGCCTAATACGGTGGTGTAGCACCCTAACACATTTTGAACTCGATTTTTTTTTTACTATTCCCGTCTACTCAGAAGGAATTTTGATATGGTACCAGCGGCATTGGAAAGGTTGTCCTCTCCCCTTTTCGTTCATATATAGAACATCCAAAACGGAGATCGGATGCATCCTGGACGTCCGTTTTAGTGCGAACTCCTCCTGTACTCCGAGTTGGACACGATTTGGAGTTGAGCTCGGTTTCTATCTTCTTTGAACGTATTCTCTGGTCCTCCACATCACTAAGACTTCCTCTAAGTACTCCTTGAACTTCTCCATGGATTCTAATCAAAATTAAATCATTAAATAGCAATCCATGCTCAAAAACATATAAGGAAACATATAAGAACGAGCTCACCTCTGAAATTAATTGTTGTGTGTGAACTCTATTGATTGCATCTTGTATGTTCAATGGAGTGTTGTTTGTATCCATAGAAGTGATGTCCTCATCATCCTCTGCTTATTGAATTGGAGTCGTCCTCGACTCAAGTTCATCTTCTCTCACGTGTTTGTCCAAATGTGCAATGCCATCAAATCATCTTGTATGCATGAAAGGAGGAGACCAAGGTGGTGGACGATATAGTGCACCATTTTCATGTTCTCCATCAAATAAGCGAGCACATTCACTTGAGCCAGGACCCCAAACAAATAAACATTGTACCATGTTTGTATGTGCATTTATAATGTGCATGATCTCATCATTCTCCCTTTCTTGATGACAAGCCGTCCACCGCTTGCTCGTATGTCCAACAAAAAGTCTTGCTTTGGGGGTAGAACGAGTGCTGTACATAATGCACAACCGCAATGAATAATTCCTTTGTTGTCCCCGCTACAAGGAAAAAATACTAAAAAAACTTGACAAGACATTATTATCATTAGTACATTCATTTACTTTATCATATTGTTGCAGTACAAAAGGAGCTTTCTCATTTGAACATATGTAAACTTTATGCACCATAAACATACCATTATGTTCATATTTGCCTATAGCATGAAAAGTGTTTCTTGTCAACAAAGGTAATTCAGTTTTAGGAAATATACTTCTCTCTATAATATCGATATCACAATGAGTGTCAAATTCAATATAACCCAATATATTTAGAGAAGACAACAATTTCAGCTCACCCCTTTCACATGTAATTGGAATCAAATGCTTAATTTCAGCATATGTGGATGATAAAGTACTCCCTCCTTTCTCAAAAGATTGTCACCTTTAGTTCAAAAAATGAACTAAAGGTGACAATCTTTTGAGAAAGGAGGGAGTATCAAATTTATTCAGTTGTTCTAGCATAGGTACAATATAATTATCAACACACAACTCATTTTTGTTGTAAGAATCAGTAGGAAAATCTACTAGTGGTAAAGGCGTATTATGAAAAGGTTCATCTTGTTGCTGCTCATCGATAGCATGATTGGTGGCAAAATTCAACACATCTGAAAATGTCATACTTTGGTTAACTGTAGAGCATTGTCCATTAACATTACTCTCATTTTCAGCAAGAAATTCAAATGCATTTTGAGTTGATTCATCAAAAAATTCAAAAGAGTTGTTCAACACCTCACTCTCATTTGCATCTACATTTATTTGTTCATGTTCCTGCAAAAGGTTAGGCAAAGGAGAAGGTACAAAGAAAGAAAATTCTTCTCAATTTCATGTATTTCATCTTTGTAATTAGATACATTAGCAAAAATTTCTTGCATAAGAATTTTCAAATCTTACCATGTTTGAGGTTTTTCTATATCGCTTAAGTTGTCTCACCAAGTTAATGCACAATCAACTAACGTACTAGAAATATTTCTAATCTTTCTCCTCTCACACATATGCCATTGTCCAAAAAATTTATCCAACTCTATTTTCCAAACAATATATTCATCATAACCAAAACCATCATAAGAAGGAAGAGATGGTAGAATGTAATTACTTCTTGTGGAAGGTGTTGTAAAGGTGGTCTGAATGTCATGTGAAACCTTGGTTGATGTTTGATTTTTAGTGAGCAACTCCATTGCCGTTTTCATCATGTCAATCACCTCAACATATAATGCATGATTCTTGTTTTTACCTGACATTGTTAGTAGCAAACAGAAGACAACAAAAAATAAGTTGTCCCTATCAACTACAAAGGATAATGGCAAAGTGGAAGTGGAATCACACACTCTCAAGCGTCTTACCACACTCTTACAAGTGTTCTTCCCAACATTGCAGGTGGCAAATGGTGGACGATATGAAGAAAATGTGGGATGATTGCAAAGGTGTATCGATTCTGCTCAAGAGTAAGATGTAGCTTGGATGGCAATTTATATGTAGCAATGATTAACAACAATGAAAATCAGATAGTAAAGTTGAATAAGTGTCCAAAGTACTTGTCAAAGTTGCTAGCCTAAATGTATTCCTAGTAGTTCAACCTAGCAAGACATAAAACAAAACTATAGGACACGAGGATGCAAGCACTTCCGTTTTTATTTTTCTTTGTTTTTTTTTGTGCGGCTTTTGTGTTTTTTTTTTGCACTTGCCTTTGTTTTTGTCTTCTTTGTTTTTTTAAACGTGTTGCAAAAGAAGAACACAATGCAAAGCAATCAAAGATATCTCGTAGGTCTGTTACAGATTTTCTGCTCAATCTTCTAAGGACAATTAAGCACCTTTAGACCCCAAATCTAAAAAATTTGAACAGAAGATTATATATCTATCTCTCCTCTTTAATTTCAGTATATGGAAGACCTATTTTGGATCAGAACAATAGGAGATATTGCCCCCAAAATACAGACTGTTCAGAATTTCTAGGTCAATAACAGATTCAGATCTAATGCAATTTCGACCATGATAACTCTATTTTCTGGGAAACTGATGAATACAAAAGTTATAGAATACTTATTAAGCTTTCCATAAAGAACAAGAACTCCTAAATCCAAGTTCGTATGAGCAAGATATGATGAAAATTTTGAACTGGACAGAGATGAATCTAATCTGGACGTGATAACGTGATTCAAAAGGATGAATCAACACGATGCAAAACACAAAAACTAAGGCCAAAAACACTTTCTAAACCAGCAATATGGCTCAACCAAGGACACAAATTCAACAAAACCAAACTGAAAACAAAAGTTTCAAAGGCTCAATGTGGTTTGGACAAAGTAAAAACAGATCTACTAAACTGCAAGTTTTTTTGTGTCTTTTTTGTGGACTCAAAGTATGAGAAACAAAACTAATGTAATGGATAGATGAATTACCTAACGGGCAACCTGGAAATCTGATACCAATTGATAATTAGTTTAGACCCGATCTTCTTAAAGGTAATGGACAAGTCGATTGATGAAGATCTCGACGTTGATGATCCGAGGCTCTCGAGTAGAACACGAAAAACCCTGCAATCACTACACCACCGCTCCGTTGGTTATCAACCGCACTGCACACAATCGACCTTGACAAGAAGTCTATACCATGCAAGTGCAACCGAGAACACAAGCAAGAACGTAGAAGACACGATCTGAAATCGCGAAGTTGGGGTTTCACAAACCGTAGAACGGCTATATTATTAATCTAAGCAAAAACCAGTTGTTTATGGCGACTACTATGGAGTATATATAGGTTGGAGGACGTCCAACGGGGTGTTGGGGTCGGGACCTAACCCTAAGACACGAAAATAATGGACTTAGACTTGATACAAGGCCCAATGGCCCAATACGGTGGTGCAGCACCCTGACAGATTCTGAACTTGATTTTGTTTTGACTATTCCTGTCCACTCCAAGGAATTTTTCACAAGGGACCGTCACCATTAGAAATTATCTTCTCCCCTTTCGGTGCATATGTAGAACATCCAAAACGGAGTTTGTATGCGTCATGGGCGTCCTTTTTGTGTGAACTGCTCCTGGACTCCGAGCTAGACACGATTTTGAGTTGGGGTCGGTTTCCATCTTCAATGAACGTATTCTCTGGTCCTCCATGCCCCTAAACCTTCCTCCAATTACTATTTGAATCACTCTATATATCATAATCATAATTAAATTATTAGGTAGCAATCTATTCTCAAAAATATATAAGGAAACATATAAGCACGAGCTCACCTCAAGAATTAATTTTTGTGTGTGAACTTTATTGATTTCATCTTGTATGTTCAATGGAGTGTTGTTTGTATCTACAAAAGTGATGTCCTCATCAAGTGGCTTCCCAACGGCTATAAAATCAGCACGTTGGTGAAATGCCACATTTGCAGCTCAGAAAAATTGTTTTTTGAATAAAAAATCTTTTTTCAAACCACAACATTTTTCTTTTTGTGAAAAATAAAGAAATAAAAATGATAGTTGAGAATAGAAGATTCTAAACTTGTTAAGAAAAAATCAAACATGCAGTAGGAAAAAATCAAACTAAATGAGGAAAACCAAATGAAGAGAAAATAAAAATCAAAGAAAAGGATAACTACCAATTTAACGTTTTGGCTAGGTCTCACCACCGTCCAATGAGATGGACATTCCTCCTTCTTCATTTCTTGACATCCGGGCCCGGAGGGATGGGCTCGGACGGTGTGTCTTGCTTCTTTCGTCATTCCTTCTTTGGCAGCTTAGTGGACTTGGGCCTTTGGGGAGGCCCGGAGTTCTCTGTCTTCTTGGGATGTCGGCATGGATGATAAGAAGAGTTTTCCGCAAAGATCAATTTCCTCATGAATGCAATGAGCGGGTCCACCTTTGGAGGTGTGATTTCGACCTTTTGAATGTTTTAAACATTCGCCCCAATGCGGATCGTGGAGCATTTCTCCAACTTTGGGTGAAAGTTAAACTTCTCCTCCTTGCCATTGACATGGAAGTGAATTTCTCTAGCTCCCACATCTATGTGAGCCTTTGCGGTGCTTAGGAAGGGTCGCCCAAGGATGAGCAGCGTATCCTTCTCGACCTCCATGTCGAGCACTACAGAATCCACGGTTATGAAGCAATTCCGGATTTTCATCGGAACGCCTTTAGCAATATCCACCAGATAACTACTGAAGAGTCAGTCAGTTGGAGCTGCATTGGTGTTGGAATAAGCTCCGTGAAGTTCAGCTAATCGAAAACCACCTTGGACATCACACTCACACTTGCTCCAAGATCACAAAGGGCCTTTGTCAAAGTGGTGAGCCACAATTGAGCAGAAAATAGTAGGACATCCAGGGTCCCTCTACCAGTTGTCTCCCCGTAGAAATCATATTGGCACTTTCCACGGGAGGTTCGGGCTGTCCTGGCATCATGCCATTCTCAATTGGTGGAACACCAGCTGTCAGTTGAGCCAACGGGGTCTCTAACATCTTGTCCAAGCTTAGTTGATTCTTGAAGGCTGAGGATAGTCCTTCAATCTTGGAATTAATGCTCTCTAGGGTCTTGTCATTAGCCGACAGCTTCTTTGATAGGGCATCATTGATATTTAGTTGGCTAATGGCAAACTCTCTCAAGTTGGGTTGATTTCTATTGTTGCCATTGTTGTTCTCTTTGAAAGAAAGGGCGTGGTTGGCCCCGCCCTTGACCTCCTGGACGATATTCATTGTTGTTCCCATTGTTGGCTATGTATAGTGCATCCTCATGGGTTTTTGGACAGTCATTGCCCAAATGGCACGTGTTGCCACATACTTCATATGTGATGTGAGAGTCTAGGGCATATGCATTACCACACACCTCACCATTGGCTTGTCCATCTATCTTCTTCATAAGAAGGTCCAATTTGGCAGCGATCATGTCCACCTCCTTCAAAGTGTGCATGCCTCTCTGGCGGGTATGGAGACGCTCGTCGCTCCAACCCATGTTTGACACCATCTTCTCAATTAGATCTTTGGCTTTGGGCACCGTCAATGAGAAGAAGGCTCCTCCAGCAGCAACATCAACATGGTCACGGGCAGAAGAGATCAACCTGTTGTAGAAGTTTTGTATAATGAGCCAATCATCCTTCCCATGGGGGGGACAAGCCAGGATATACTCCTAAAGCCTTTCCCAAGCCCTGGGAATGGACACCTTAGCATCTTGCTAGAAGCTGGAAATTCTTCCACGTAGGGCATTGGTCTTGCCCAACGGAAAGAACTTGGTGAGGAATACCATAGAACACTTCTCCCAAGTGTCTACAACACTTTAGTTCGCGCAGAACCACTGTTTTGCTCTCCCAAGAAAATAGAACAGAAACAACCTAAGACGAATGACATTAGGAGATACATCCTTGATCTTAAAAGTGCTGCAAATCTCAAGGAACTGTTGTAGGTGAGCACTTGCATCCTCGCTATCCTTCCCACAAAATGGATTGGCTTGCACCATAGTGATCAGGCCAGTCTTGATTTTGAAGTTCACGTCTCCGATGTTAACAGTGGTCCCACCAAGAACATTGTTAGTAGAGGGAGCCGAAAACTCAGGAAGGGTCTTCTGGGCCATTTGCGTTTTGTATGTTGGTGCAGTTACGCTGGCTTGCTTTGCCACACAAATCTTCTAAGGAGTAACGACACGAGCTCAATCTCTCAGAATGGATTCAGGATCTTTAACAAAGTTTTTTGGCAAGCGAAAACCAGACATACACTACCCTATTTTCACATGAAATGCGAAAACAAAGAAGGTTTAGCCTACTGAAACCTACCCAGGATCCTATCCTATTCACTCAATCATGCAATACTTCGGCTGCCTTCTCTAGCAACAGTGCCAGAAATGCTTGCTGATAGTTCTTAAGTAACACTAATAAATCATCAATAGGAATGGTGCCAGAAATACTTGTTGACGGCTACTAACATCACAAATATAAATCTGCAAGCGCACGAAAGCTATCAATGTAGCATTTTTCCTTTTAGAGTATTCTCAAAGGGTGTCATTTGTATTCTCCCAAAGGAAGGCTGGGTGGAAGCAAAGCAATCATCAAATGGAGAGGATAGGTTGGTCTAGCTAGGGTTCTAGTAAGGATGGATAAATGATAGTTTGGAGGTAGTGTGACACACACAAGATCATTCTATCCTAAGGGGGTAAATGAGGCAAAGAGGGACTAGGCTAAGAGTTAGGTAGATACTCCTACTATGCTTCTAATATACATATACATAGCCTAAGTTAGATACTAATAATCATATTAATTATGAATTTTCATGCTAAGTTGATTAACACATCGACCACGGGTTTACCCCTAGTAATACTAGGACGACTCCCGCCAAGAGCCTGTGGCATAGCCGAACGTGGAGGATTACAAATGATAGATAGGACTGTCACCACCTACTGCCTACCTCTTCAATCTGTGGGTCTACAAGACATTCAACGCAACTTATCTATCCTAGCACCTTAGGAGCCTAGGCACAACCATCCTAAGGCAATGAACTAAATCATCATTGAACCAATGTTAATACATAGCATAAGTGATTCACATTAACATAATCATGTCATATCTAATTAGACTATAGTGGGGGTTTGTAGTGTTTATGATGATATAAAGAGAAGGGTATAACATAATCATAAATACTACTCCTACCACATATATGGAATCCATAATCAAACAAGAAATGATTCATCCAAGTATATGAACAATAGAAGACTAAAGATAACATCTTTATTAAGAGCAAAGTCACAAATACAAATAGAAATATGAGAGCCATACCTTTCCCAACTAGGAATTGGGAAGAGACTCCTTCTACTCCTCTCCTACGTGGCCTATGGACTAGAGGCTCTCCTCTCTACAATCTAAACTCCTCTAAACCTATGGAGAATAGTGTATAGAATGGAATGAATACTCAAGTGGTGTGTGTGTGAAGTGAGGGTAGGGGGTCCTATTTATAGGTGGAGAAGGGTTGGTCCCCGCGACCAAAATCGCACGAATCAGTCACCACTGATTTCTTCAAGCTGGGAGGAGCCAACCTATGTCGGTTGACCGCGTTTGGCGCCAGGACTAGGTCGGCCGAACCACCAGGTCGGTAGACCTAGTCTTGGCTCCAAAGGGCCTGTGCTTTCTCCAGGTGGCTTACAGGTGGGTCCCATTGGCTGATATAGGGTGTGCACAGTTGGATGGCCTGGGATACTTTTGTTTGTGGGCCATTTGATCCATGTGGTGCCACATGTTCACGCTTGATTCACTGGGATGATATTTTATAGGATTGCTCCCCCTCTTTTACATCATTTCCTGCAATAATTCTCTGCATGTACTATTTTTCTATGGACAAGTAGAAATAGGTTAAATAGAAAGGTGATGTGTGCAAGAAATGTCAATTCCTTCACATAATTGAGTTATATTGATGGGTGAAATTGGTATATAACAGCCGTCAACAAGGTGGCAGCCCCCTAACCCTAGTCCTAAGAGAGCCTTCACCACTGCAGACGCCGCACACAAGTTGTCATCCCTCGTGCTTGAGACGTGTGAGGTTGCTGCTGCGAGGAAGATCTGCTCCACGTCTCCTTCCGCATCGAAGGTTGATCGCGGAATACGCATACGTTCCACAGATCGCTAGCATGTTCCGACACGGAATTCGTCTCTCCGTATGTGTGGACATTCGTAGAGATGCTGCTGTGTTGTGCACTTTGTCGGGCCGAACGACTACCTCCCCATCGACTACGAGTCTTCCTCTGCGCCCCTCGATGAGAAGGTATATCTATGATCATCTACATTCAAGTGTTCCTGTTTTATGCGGTTAATTTTATTGCATGCTAGCGAGTAGCATGCCGCGTATTCCCTAACATAAAAGCATGACCATAATTTTTTGGTCATTGATTGCTGGTTCTGCATCATGGGACTGACAATTCAAATCAAAGTATCACCACACCAAACTGTTACAAATAATGATTCTTAATTTAACAAATACTACTGATTTAGGGACTAAAGGTATTCAAGTTTCAGATACATTAATAGCTATAACTTACTTCAAACAGTCGCCACTGTACCAGTTGGTGGTGGTTATAGAGACTTATAGTAGACTCTTGGGGCGGGGGAGCTGACAACAGCGACACGTGCGTGCGTCGTATGTCCCGTTGAGGTATTGTCAATGTACCTCTCTCGCGAAACCTCTGGGTGAAAACCTTGTTGGCGACAACGATGTTTTTACGTTGTTTCACTTCTTGGAGGCATCGTGGTTGGAGGATGGACACGGTATGAAAGTTCTTTGTCACCTCTAACTAGTTTCATTGTATAGTAGGTCGTCCATCTTTATTTGTTAATAGGGCTAGTAGTGTTTGTGTCGCCGGGTGAAGGATGTGACATCATGCTCTCTCCTCAACGGTTTTCGGAGTCGATTTCCCATATAAATTGGGTCACTTTCCTTCTTATATAATATAACGTGGGAGATCCTGCTTCAAGCTTTCAAAACGAACAGCTTACCACATAGAACTGTACTAACACCCTTAATGGTGAAAGATACTACAAAGTTACACCTTCTCAATGAGATCATTGCTGGCATGGTGGAAAGGCTCCTTGTCAAAGAATCCATGTCCCTTCTTCGAAATAAGCTCCTTCACATTCTTCAGATTAGGGAACCAATGACAACACTGGAGTTCAATACTATAAAGAGCGAACTGACAAAAATAGAGAATGTGGCCCTAGTTATACATATGTGACCAATGAGTCAACCACAAGAAGCATCTTTAGGTTCTGTTTGTTAAGGTGATGTTTCATATTCTAGACGGAAATACTTGAATTTGTGTCAAACACATGTTCTCAGAATCGTTTCAGGGGTGAAATGACTTGAAACATGTTGATGTTTTAGCCTAGGAGAGTGAAACGCTCGAAAAGGTGTTCCGTAACCTGAAATGGTTTGCCTCGCGTACCTCCCCTTCGAGTTTGATGAAATTACGACAAAACTGCCACTGCCTCTACTCCCCCTCCTCAAAAATTATTTTGGCTTGTATTTTGAAAACAAGTATGTGGTGAGACCATTTATGATTTGGACACAAATTTTTTGAAATGACATTATAAATTGTATATATTGTAAGATGTCATTACATGTTACAATGTGGTAAAAACATAGTCTATCCAAAGTGTAACACCCAATTTTTGGAGAGAAAAAAAATGTAAAATAATTTTTTCAAGAGCTATAAAACAAATTTCTTTGGAATAAAATTCATATAAGGCAAAGTGCATCATGTATAATTGAATGTGTGAAATTTTTCAATCTTGAATTCGTTAGAATTTTGATTTTAAAACTCAAATCATAAAAAAGAAGAAAAACAAAATAGAAAAAGAAAAAGAAAAAGAAAAAGAGAAAAAAACTAACCTGGGCCAATTCTCCCGCCCCGGCCCATTTCCTCTTCTTCCCCCATGCCAGCATGCTTCACCCCGCGCCCGCGCCTTCCTCCTCAGCCTCTCTCTCACGACTGGAACATGCCCGTCAGCCCTATCTTCCCCGCTGTGCCACGCGCCCGTAATGCTCGCGCATGATGTGCCGCCCACTCACCTGATTCAATGCCGACCGTTTCACCTCAATCAAGCGTGAGAAAGTGGCCAATGATGGCCGCCGCCCGTTACTCGCTCGATCCCCTATAAAAACCCGGCCAATCCCGACATATTTCACCATCCCCGACACCCAAACCCTAGCTTCCGTTGAGCTTGATAATGGCGCCATTGTTCCCGTCGTTCCACCCATTATCTCTCCTCGGTAGTTTGTCTAACACCTTCGCCGTGTTGTTAGGAGCCTGCCGGACATCACCATCGGGGGGGAACGCCTCTGCATCATCGACTTCGTCGGGCGCCGACGAGCTCCGCTGCTCCCCATCGCCGTCGGCTGTCTTCCGCCCAATTGCTGACCTCGTGAGCCCCTCTGGTGAGACCTCATTGCTTCCCTTTCCCTTTTGCACCACTTAGATGTGCTCCATAGAGTTCCTAGGGCCGATTTTGGTCGCTGCCGGCGAGTCCGCCGCCTCGCGCCGCCTTGCGCCGTCACTCCAGCCATTCGGGGCGACGTGGCCCTTTGTCGGCCTTTCGTTTTGAATGGGCGGCCAAGATTAGATCGGGCCGTACCCCTTCGCTACATAAAATCTGGGCCATCCATTTTAAATCTTACGGCCCACGTTTAAATCACCTTAGCCATTGGTAGATTAACAATGCAGCCCCTAGTCTTTTTAAACTTATTGCATATTGGTCCAGAAATTTACAGAATTAACCCTAGACTTTCTGGAGATTAGAAAAATACTGGATAATTAAATAAAAAGTGTTTTAAAGCCCCTGGAATATAATAAAATAGCAAATAAATTCTGTAAAATTATAGAATAATCCCTGGACTTAATAAGTAATGTTTTTACCCTGTGGATTAGTTCTGATTTTGCAGAAAAGCCCCTAGAAATTCCAGAAATTAAATAAAAGTCCTTAGTTTATATAAAATAATTTTAAAAACGGATTAAATATGTTTTTAATTTATTTTCTTTTCTGTAATATTTTTATAATACATTTAAATTGTTGAAATAATCATAAAATACTTTTTAATTGTATTTAATTCATAAAAATTGATTTGCACATAGAAATAATTATTAAAAATAGTGTAAAAATTGTAAAATGTATATTTTATGTTATAAATCTATTATAAGCATACTTTGAAGGAGAAAAATTTCTATAAAATAATAATAGGTTTCTAGTAAATATAAAAATGGTATAAAAATTGTTAAAAATATGTTTTACTCAATATATTTCATTTAACTTTAAATTCTCAATAATTTGTATTATGCCTATAATTTAATTTAACCATAAAATCACTTTTGCGTAGGAATTTGTGTTTATTTGAAATTTTTGCATTCTATGTGTTCTTATTATATGTTATTATTTTTATGCATCATCGTAAAACTAGAGTCGGGGCCAGAACCGTCATTTAACCTTCAAGAGCAGCAATTTCCCGACGACCCCCAAGCTCAATTTGGAGGCAAGTTCCTTGACCATCTTGCACCCTTTTTGTTAAGTTTTAGTTAGATGCATGCTAATTTAAAATATGGATCCTATGATGCATAAACCCCTAGTTTTTCCCAATAATTCCTTGTCGCTTGGTTTGGGTGTTTTTCTATTAATTAGCTTACGCTTAGCCATGCTTAATTGAAATATGATCTATTTATCTACAAGTTACATTTGATGTATTATGATTCATGAATTGTTGGCAATATTGGAATTTAGTAGATAGGAATCTGATAGGGGGTTTTGTATGGATTGGTGCATGCGTGCACAAGACCTTGGTTTGGGGCTTGACACCTATCAGATTCTAAGGACCAGTTTATGGAGGAAGTTGCTAAGCCTTTAGTATCACCACAGAATTGTATATGGGACAACTCGGTTTAGTAATTTGGTCTCTCCTGATGTAGCATAGGTAATTTAACGGGCGGGGAATGGGTTCTACCTTGTGATCCGCATGGATCAAGAGGGGGCTTCTCCTAGCGGAGGGAAAATAGATTCCAGATGCCGGAGCGTTGAAACCATAGATTACCCATTGCAAGTCGGGAGAACCATCGGAAACACCTCGTAGTGATCTCCTGGCCACACACCTTCGGAAGTGTGTAATGTGGTTAGCTACCACGGGCATCAGGGAGGTTTACTTTAGTCCACCTGGCAACAGGGGATGAAATCACGAATTGTGGGTAAAGGATACACACTCTGCAGAGTCTTGTCAAACTGTCTAGACAGTCGTGCTCACAGACACGAGCGGCTTGGAACCAAATTCATAATTAGCACATGGTTACATAATGGATGGTTTGGGTTTGGTCTTACCTGTATTAATTTTGTGATGTTGGTTGGGATTTCACCTAGATGTAGGTGCTTAATAACATTAAGAATAGGCTGTAACTGCTATAGTGCTTTACCTATTATTTGCCTTCCTTGTTGTGAACCACATGTCATAACTTCCCAACTTGTGAGTACTGTTGGTACTCAAACTTGTTAGTTGCATACTTTTCCTCCCCAGTCTACAAAGACGAAGAGGTGGAGAACCAGGACTTCTACGGAGACCCCAATGAGATGTTCTAGGCTGGCGCTCCCCCGTGAAATGCCTGTGTTTGGAGCCCCTTTTACTTGTTTTTCTGCTGCTTGTGTACTTTCTTTTGGACCTTGAAGGTCATTTATGTAATAAGGTGATGTACCCGAACATGGCATTATTTAACATCAGATGGCAGGCAGAGGAAGAGGACGTGGTCGTGGTGTACCCCTTATCAATGATGAGGATGACGGTATTCCAATACCACCGTGGAATGGAAGGGGTGCCCGTGGAGCACCAGCAGCAAATCAAATACAACAAATGATGGCAATGCAAATGCAAATGATGTAGAATTTGACACAGATTGTGAACAACATGAACAAGCCCAACAAGCACCTCCACCTCCACCGCCTCCTCATCAGCAGCCAAGATCTTGTCCGAGAGACTTCATGAACACTCAACCCCCAGTCTTTTCAAATGCTATAGAGCCTATGGATGCCGACGACTGGTTAAAGAAAATTGAGAGTAAATTGAGTATTGTTCAATGTGAAGGACGAGAAAGAGCACTTCTGGCATCTCATCAACTCTCAGGACCCGAAGCTGACTGGTGGACTACTTATACGACTGCACATGAAAATCAAGAAAACATAACTTGGCAAGAGTTTGTGCACAACTTTTGGAACCATCATTTGCCCGAAGGCGAAATTCAAGCAAAGCGTCAAGAGTTCCTCGCCCTGAAGCAAGGAAATATGAATATACGTGAGTATCTAAACAAGTTTACACAGTTATCTCGTTATGCTCCTGGAGATGTGGACACCAATGCAAAGAAGCAATTTTGTTTCAAAGAGGGGTTGGATAAGGAGATACAATTTATGATGTCCTCTAGCAACTATTCTAACTTTCAACATCTGGTGGACAAGGCTTTCATCGTAGAAAGGAAGAAGAAGGAGTATGAGGGAGAAGTTCGCAAGCGGAAGATGATGATGGGACAATCCTCGAGCAACAATCGTACACGCTTTAACCCCCAGCAGTCGGGACACATGAATCGTCCTGCCAACTCCACTGCACCAGTGCCATATACCCAACATGGTCAATAGATGCAACACCAACGTTCTTCTCATCCAATAGGGCAGCCGCAACATAATTAACAGTCGGAGAATAAAACACAAAGTAACAACATGTCTGGGCAATGCTATAATTGCGGCGAAAGAGGCCACTACTCCTTCAGTTGCCCAAAGAAGCAGTCGACACAGAATCCATCGCGTGTCCAGGTCAATAACATGTCCTTGGAAAATGTTCAGGGGGTATCTGAAGCAGTGAATGGTATGTCTCCTACTGACTCCCACTTTACTACAAGACTACATGATAGCAAGGAAAGTTTGCCTTATTGTAAGACAAAGCATAAGGGGGGTAGTCTATCGGTTAAAGCTATCTTGAGACATTATGAGGAGGAAGATGATTCACGTGTGCATAATGCAACTAAAATATCCTCGAAGGAAGAAGCTACGTGGAGAAGACAAAGAGGACCTCAAGGCCCTGTTTTTGGTCTCTTTCTATAGGACGTTCGAATCTCGAGGGCGAGATTCCTTTTTAGGGGGTAGAATTGTAACACCCAATTTTCGGAGAGAAAAAAATGTAAAATATTTTTTTCCAGAGCTATAAAACAAATTTCTTTGGAATAAAATTCATATAAGGCAAAGTGCATCATGTATAATTGAATGTGTGAAATTTTTCAATCTTGAATTCGTAAGAATTTTGATTTTAAAACTCAAATCATAAAAGAGAAGAAAAACAAGACAAAAAAAGAAAAAGAAAAGAAAAAGAAAAAGAGAAAAAACTTGACCTAGGCCGATTCTCCCGCCCCGGCCCATTTCCTCTTCTTCCCCCGCGCCAGCCTGCTTCACCCCGCGCCCGCGCCTTCCTCCTCTCCCTCTCTCTGGCGACTGGGCCCCGCCCGTCAGCCCTTTCTTCCCCGCCGCGCCGTGCACCCGTAACGCTCGCGCATGATGTGCCGCCCACTCACCCAATTCAATGTCGACCGTTTCACCTCAATCAAGCGTGGGAAAGTGGCCAATAATGGCCGCCGCCCGTTACTCGTCTGATCCCCTATAAAAACCCGGCCAATCCCCACGGATTTCACCATCCGCGACATCCAAACCCTAGCCGCTGTTGAGCTTGGTAATGGCACCATTGTTCCCGTCGTTCCACCAATTATCTCTCCTCGGGAGTTTGTCTAACACCTTCGCCGTGTTGTTAGGAGCCCGCTGGACATCACCATCAAGGGGGAACGCCTCTGCACCATCGACTTCATCAGGCGCCGACGAGATCCACCGCTCCCCATCGTCGTCGGCCGTCTTCTGCCCAATTTCTGACCTCGCGAGCCCCTCTGGTGAGACCCCATTGCTTCCCTCTTCCTTTTGCGCCACTTAGATGTGCTATTTAGAGTTCCTAGGGCCGATTTTGGTCGCCGCCGGCGAGTCCACCGCCGCGCGCGCATCGCCGCCACCGCGCGCCGCCCTGCGCCGTCGCTCCCACCATTCGGGGCGACGTGGCCCTCTGTCAGCCGTTCGTTTTGAATGGGCGGCCGAGATTAGATCGAGCCGTACCCCTTCGGTACATAAAATCTGGGTCATCCATTTTAAATCCCATGGCCCACGTTTAAATCACCTTAGCCATTGGTAGATTAACAATGCAGCCCATGGACTTTTTAAACTTATTGCAGATTGGCCCAGAAATTTACAGAATTAACCCTAGACTTTCTGGAAATTAGGAAAATATTGGATAATTAAATAAAAAGTGTTTTAAATCCCCTGGAATATTATAAAATAGAAAATAAATTTTGGAAAATTGTAGAATAATCCCTAGAATTAATAAAAATTGTTTTTACCCTCAGGAATAGTTCTAATTTTGCAAAAAAGCCCCTGGAAATTCCAAAAATTAAATAAAAGTCCTTAGTTTATATAAAATAATTATAAAAACTTTCTATAGAATAATAATAGGTTTCTAGTAAATATAAAAATTGTATAAAAATAGTTAAAAATACGTTTTACTCAATATATTTCATTTAACTTTAAATTCTCAATAATTTGTATTATGCCTATAATTTAATTTAACCATAAAATCACTTTTGCGTAGGAATTTGTGTTTATTTGAATTGTTTGCATTCTATGTGTTCTTATTGTATATTATTATTTTTATGCATCATCGTAAAACTAAAGTCGGGGCCAGAACCTACATTTAACCTTCAAGAGCAGCAATTTCCCGACGACCCCCAAGCTCAATTTGGAGGCAAGTTCCTTGACCATCTTGCACCCTTGTTGTTAAGTTTTAGTTAGATGCATGCTAATTTAAAATATGGATCCTATGCTATGTTTCCCTAGTTTTTCCCAATAATTCATTATCGCTTGGTTTGAGTGTTTTTCTATTAATTAGCTTACGCTTAGCCATGCTTAATTGAAATATGATCTATTTATCTACAAGTTACATTTGATGTATTATGATTCGTGAATTGTTGGCAATATTGGAATTTAGTAGATAGGAATCTGATAGGGGGTTTTATATGGATTGGTGCATGCGTGCACAAGACCTTGGTTTGGGGCTCGACACCTATCAGATTTTAAGGACCGGTTTATGGAGGAAGTTGCTAAGCCTTTTAGTATCACTACATAATTGTATATGGGACAACTTGGTTTTGTAATTTGGTCTCTCCCGATGTAGCATAGGTAATTTAACGGGCGGGGAATGGGTTCTACCTTGGGATCCGCATGGCTCAAGAGGGGGCTTCTCCTGGCGGAGGGAAAATAGACTCCAGGTGCTAGAGCGGTGAAACCTTAGAGTACCCATTGCAAGTCGGGAGAACCATCGGAAACACCTCGTAGTGATCTCCAGGCCACACACCTTCGGAATGTGTAATGTGGTTAGCTACCATGGGCATCAAGGAGGTTTACTTTAGTCCACCTGGCAACAGGGGATGAAATCACGAACCGTGGGTAAAGGATACACACTCTGCGGAGTCTTGTCAAACTGTCTAGATAGCCGTGCTCACGGACACGAGCGGCTTGGAACCAAATTCATAATTAGCACATGGTTACATAATGGATGGTTTGGGTTTGGTCTTACCTGGATTAATTTTGGGATGTTGGTTGGGATTTCACCCAGATGTAGGTGCTTAATAACATTAAGAATAGGCTGTAACTGCTATAGTGATTTACCTATTATTTGCCTTCCTTGTTGTGAACCACATGTCATAACTTCCCAACTTGCGAGTACCGTGGGTACTCAAACTTGTTAGTTGCATACTTTTCCTCCCCAGTCTACGAAGACGAAGAGGTGGAGAACCAGGACTTCTACAGAGACCCCGATGAGATGTTCTAGGCTGGCGCTCTCCCGTGCAATGCCTGTGTTTGGAGCCCCTTTTACTTGTTTTTCCGCTGCTTGTGTACTTTCTTTTAGACCTTGAAGGTCATTTATGTAATAAGGTGATGTACCCGAACATGGCATTATTTATGGTATTTCACTTTCATCTACACATGTATGAGTTGAACTGATCCTGGCATACATGTGGAAAGCATCTGGTTGTCTTCTTATTATCAGGTGTGACACAAAGGTAAATGGGTCATTTCAATCCTCTTCCTCTTTATAATGAAACTGAAGCCATAAAAATGGCTAAACAGTTTCTAAAATGATTCCGTTTTAGGTTGAGAAACCTTATTTGGTTTAAATTGAAATGTTTCTGATTCTCGGAGAATCTGGAACTGTGCCGAGCTTGGCCTTTGAGTAATATCAGTGGCATTCAGGAACATGTCGGTAAGGACCCGAGTCATCCGTAGCTTCCTCAAAACCGTTTAAATATGTGGGTGCTCGTCCGTAGTTCTGCACACCAAATATTGATGGTTGTTAGCTACCAGTGCAAAGCAACGAACTAGACTTGAGCAAAACTGTTTCGTCATTTGCCGCTAGGATTTACCGACTCAGGGATGCGGATGGAGAAGATGAGCTTGGAGCTGAACTCATCAACGGCCAGCTCCTTGCGGACCTTGAGGCACATTCTCATCCATAAGTAGTCGTGCTCCTTGTCATCGTACTCCATGACAAACTCTCCAACATCGAGGGGAGGTCACGGACATGTGCTGCACCGGGCCATGCAAGGGGGACGTGAGACGCCGGGGAGGGGTGGCGTCGAGGCGATGCTATGGAGGGATGGTGGTGGGGTGACATAGAGAGGGAGAAAGGGCAGTGGGAGCGCCTTGCAAAGGATAGGGCAACGAAGGCGGTGTCAGATTTTGCAATTATCTTTGATTTCTAAGAAGAGGTTATGAAGTCTGAATCATTCCAAGGGGTGAAGCACCGCTTTTGCCGTTTCTCTTCGGTGGGCCAAAAGCTAGAATCAATTTCAACTGATTCATTAACTGAACATTTCTCAAAAACAACCTTTAGTGCTGATTCAACCATTTATACTGAGAAATGGGATCGATTCTCCCATCCAAATGCACCCGTAATATGCAGTACTCAGAAAATTTTCATTTGCATCAGATGTAGTGGCCATAATTACTCAGATGTAAAGAAATAATCATGCATTAAGTAGGGTTATTGGATTTAGGTCAATTTAGTATAGATGTTTTGTCTTCGCGAAATGAATTTTGAGTTTTTTTATCTTCGTTATATAACTAGCCTACCCTGTCAATAATGCTATCTATGGGCGCGAGTAACGGTGGCGCCAGAAGAGTTAGTTAGATGAGGGGATAAAAGGGGAATTTTGTTATCCATTAGATTTAAGCTCGTTTGAGTTGTTCACATTGGATTCTATTGTAACAGAATCTGATCCAATAAACTATGCCTTCCTGATGCGATAAAAGGCAGCAGCGTAGATGTATTAGACCATGGAAGAAATAAAAATTCCCCTACCTAGGGCTTCTTCTTCGGTATCTCCATATTCTTCCACCACTCCACAATATCCGCTCCGGTCAGGTTCTCAGTGTCACATGCGGCCCTCCCTCCCTTGGGAACGCCTAAGAGGAGGATCAGTAAGAACTTGGTATCAGGATCAGATCAGCACCCCGCCACCATGGGCGGCATTGAAGACAATTTTGGGAAGGCTTTGGTTCAGCAAAAGCTTGATTAGGTTTTAGCATTGCTGGCCACAATCACTTGCGGCCTGTCCTCTCATGATAGCTGCATTGCCAAAACAGAAGATCAGTTGGGTGAAATAGGAGACTTTTTCAAGTCTCACAAGCGCTTTGAGGTGGGCTCTTCCGGTCACACAACACAGGGCGAGAATCGTTGGCGAGCTTTTCGATTTCCCAAGATAAGCTTTACCAGTTTTGATGAGGAATCAGACCCTCTGACTTGGCTGACAAAATGTGAGTCCTATTTCTGGGGTATGAGGACGCTAAATGAATACATGGTGTGGTTGGCGTCTGTTGGTATTCCCAAGAGTATCGAATCCAAAGAATGTGTGTGCTAATCTCCTAGCTTGTTCTTCAAAGGCAACATAGTTTGTTTTGTAGGTAAGGATTTGAGAAGAATTCAAATATTTGATCCTAATTACAGCAGTCTATGCTAGTTGTATGCTTCGGCATGGGTTTATCGCTGACAATATCAGGACGTTCTTGCTAAGAGCCTATGATATAGCCGAATGTGGAGGATTACAAGGACAGATAGGGCTGTCACCACCTACTGCCTACTTCTTCAATCCGTAGATCTATGAGATATTTACTGATAATTTCTAACCTAAGCACCTCACTTAGTTTCTAAATCACAACTCTAATCTTTTCAAATGCAGAGTAAAGATTGGAGCCTCTAGTGAATTAAAGTAGTTAACCCACAAGCAACTACTGAAGCAAACTACTGTGAATTAAGAAGCAAACTTGAATTTAATTCACGAAAGTCTTACTCAATTTCCGGCAGAACTTCTGTAGAGGTACAATTGTGGAAGAGGGACTTGACAAGCCCAAGCCTCCTTCTCCAAGCTCCTCCTCACTCTCCTTCTACTTGCTAGCCTCTTGGGCAGCACCAAACCTTTGGAGTTGGATACTATTCCCAAACTTGTGGTGTGCGAAGTGAAGAGCTGAGGGGGCTATTTATACACGAGTTCAGTCGGTTTTCCGTTAGAATTAGCGCGTGAATCAGTCCTCACCACCTCTAGGGAGTCACAGGGAGTCAAAATGTGGCGTTTGACCGCGAAAGGTGCCAAGACCAAGTCAACCAAGCTAGGGGGTCGGCTGACCTGGTCCTGGCTCTCCTCGCGCTGTGTTTCCTCCAGGGGCTGACTTGTGGGATCTGACTCCATTCCTGCATGAGTTGACGTTGAATTCCCTCGGATACGCTTGAGAATGGGTCCATGGATCCATGTGCTGCCACATGTCATCACTTGATTGTTAGGAATGTTACTTTATAGGATTGCTCCCCGCATTTCTTAGTATTTTTTAGATTAATTCACCCGAATGCAAATAGAGACTAACACTTGTGGAAATGGTTAGTATTATCCCCGACCACTATGTTGTGTTCTCCCTTTTCTACTTTTTATAAGGTGAAATGATGGTCAAATTTAGCATTTAAGGATCATCAACAAACTCCCCTACACTTAGTCGTTTGCTCATCCTCGAGTAAAGGCAAGAAGTACTAAATGCTAAGATAGGGTTTTGCTATAAGTATGAATAAGCATACAAAGTATTTCAACTTATACCTTTGTTCAAGAACCTTTTCCAATGTGGCTACCACATCATCTTGGGTGATTGAGAGGTGGAACAATTTGAATGTATTTCACTTGGATTTTCCTCATGTTGAAATAATCTTGAAGATTGCTATATTTTGAAAGTCAGAAATATATTGCTTTTCTCTCAAATAGATTCTCTCGATTTTCTCAAAGTGTTTGAATCCGCACCTTGGCATAATTTGCCACTTTTGTCCCTACAACTAAATATGCTTTTTGTGGAACTTGGTAGGGATAAAGAGAGGCCCACTTGCAATTCACATATTAGTAAGTAAATTAATAGATCTTATGAGGAGACTATGCAATAAAAACCAATGACTAAGGAATTTTCCTGTGCACATATGTCGCATGATGGATGAAGATGATTCCCAATTGTTCACTCACTTTTTGTGCAAGAACGAAGCATGCTATTTTGTCTCTCTGTTTTTTAATTCTTTTTTAGAGTTCATTGTAGCCATGCCTTCTACTCCTTTTTATGCATATTTTTGAAGAGAGGATATTTGGCAAGAATTTGCATAGAGTATCTTTTGCTGGTGGATAAATGGAAGCTACAGAGGCATAGCTTTGGTAGAGTGCACAAGGAGTTCCTATTCAAAGATTTCATGGAAGTCAATAGGGTCAAAAATTTGACAAAGTTCAATGAAAATGTAAAGTGGCATATGCATGTGGTTTTCCATATTTGCATCATATCGCCTTGGTTGGTATTTAAATTCCACTGAGAGGTTTAGGAAAAATCTCCTGACTTCAAAATTTTGCAAAAAATCAAAACTAATTTCACGCAAGGAGAGAATTATCCATGGTTTTATTTATTGACCATATCACACCAATCAAATACTTAGATGACATTTTTTCCTAATTTAATTATGTGGGTACAGGAACATGGTGATGAAATTGAAATATGGAGCATACTAATTCCAAAAGCAAAATGTGATTGTTCATTTTTCAATATTGAGTTGATTTTAGAGAATTTTTAAATGAATTCATCAAAATTTTCAACTCAGTTGGCAGGGATTCATATGAAATAGGGGATAAGAGATTCAAATCAACGTTGTGTAGCGAAACAGGGCCGAGAGGGACCACTTCTAGGTCGGTCGAACTAGGAGTTCGGCCTAGCCTGGTTTGGCTCCTCAGACGTTTTGTTTTGTCCTGTCATCTTGTGTGCTCGATTGCGACATGTTTTGGGGTGAAATGTGGAATTTGTACGTTGTGAATTTGCGAGGGGACTCCTCCTCCACACTTGTTTCCTACACACTTTAGTGAAAACAAAAAGACATGATAAAAGGGAACTTTACTGGTGTTAGATGAACCGGTATGTTCTCTTTGTTGAATTCAAATATGGGAGTGCTTACATTATTCACTTACAATGTTTGGAATGAAATAATGACACAAAGCAAATTGTAAGCACCTAAGGCCTATGCGAGACGTCTACTCATAGCGCATTGTAGATGTCCAACATCCTTACGGTCTGATGAGGACATCACAACAGCAGACACACATATTGAAGAACTACAAGGACCCATCACAATAGCACAAGCGCGGTTACTAAACCAGCAGGTGAACTCATTCCTAACTGCCTACCCATGTGAATTTGAGAATGGATTGCTATGTAATGATTTAATTGTTATTAGGAACCATGGAGAAGATCAACAAGTGAGGGGAAGAGGCCTTGGAAACATGGAGAACCAGATGGGACTTTCACAAGTTGATGGAATCAGTTTAGAACTTGGACTCAAGTTCAGTCTACCTTAAAACGGATGCCCAGGATGCATACGGACTCCGTTTTCGACGTTCTACATATGCACGGAAAGAGAATAAGATAAAATTTTTAATGGCTCTGGTACCACCTAAAAATTCTCCGGGGTCATCAAGAATCGTCGAAGCAAGTCGAGTCTAGATTTCTGTCCAGTGCTGCGCCATCGTATCTCGCCTTTGGGCCTCGATCCCGTATGAGTCCATTAGGGAAGCATCTAAGAGTGTTTTGGCCGAACCCCAACGTTTAAATACTACAGCCGCCAGCCATATTTGGTGGGTTTTTCTTAGATTAATGAAAGTGCATCTAGGCACCCCCGTGGGTTTTGGATGATTGATGACGACAATTAAGAGGCTAATGAGCTAAGTTGATCTTAATCACAAGTGTGATAATTGAAAGGAGACAAAATCCCTCAAAAAGGAAAAGGTTGAAATGGGCATCAAAGACTCAAGCATAGAAATTAGGGTTTCTATGGTGTTGAATTTAGACGAGCCGTATCATGTGTGAGGGTGGCAGTATCATGTGCATTGAGATCATCTAAGAGGGCACACAGTGGTAGTTGAGAGAAAAACCTAAGTGAGAAGCCAAAACGAGAGAAAACACACAGAGGCCAGACTTGTTCGGGCCTATGGCCGGACTAGTCCGAGTAAGTCAGATTAGTCCGTTTTGGATCGAACTAGGTGTCTTTGTTCGAGTTCGGACTTGCCATATGAGAATGGACTAGTCCGTTCTTCTCTTGGTGAGTGAGTCTGTAGCTAAGTCCTGGGAGGCCGGACTTGTCTAGCAAAGTGGCCGGACTAGTCTGGACCCCCCAGAGTAGTCCGTTTTGGGACGGACCAAAGCATCCTGGATGAGTTCAGACTTGTCCATCGTGGCATAGACTATTCCATTTGAGATTTAGTTAGAAAACCAAGCCAAAACCTAGGAGGATGAACTTGTCCGCCTTTGTTGGCCGGACTAGTTCGGGCCTGCCCAGTTTAGTCCATTTTGAGCCAGACTAAACCTCTCTAATCTGCTTCGGACTAGTCCGTTGTTAGCCGAACTAGTCCGGGTTGCCATGACGGTTTTAAATTCAAACGTTCTGCTTGCACATTATATGTTTTGTCGATCGGAGATGTAAAATTTCCGGTGGTCCCAGAAGGCCGGACTAGTCCGTGGCATAGGGTCGGACTAGTCCGAAGTTGCCCTGGTGGCAACAGTTAGTTGTCGGGACCCCTATCAAAAGGGGACCCCCGACCCCTATTTGAAAACTCTCGAACCCTAGCGCCGCCACAACTGACCTAGAGCCTTCTAAAGCCTTCTACTTTGCCTTCTATCCCTCAATGATCAAATCTTGAAAAGATTAGGGTTTTGGAAGGGGAATGAAGGAAGATCATCGTGCTTTGGCGTTTGATCTCTTGCACTTGTGTTGTGTTTTGTGGCTTGTGTGAGATGAGCTTCAAGTGCTTCTTGCTGTATTGATTCTTGGGAGCCTCAACTTGTGAGAAACCGCAATCAAACTTGGTGATTACCCTTTTATTTAGTGGAAACCAAGCCGACCATTGTGGTGGCTTGGTGAGAAGAGGGTCAAGTGAGACCCGGTCCTCGTGTGGACTTCTCAACGTGGATGTAGGCTTCTTCGTGGAGCTAAACCACAGGATAAATCTTCTCTCACTTGTCGCTTTACATTTGGAGTAATCACTAGAATTGCTATTAGGGTTCATATTGTTCTTCACCTTGATCTTTGTTGAAATCTTGTAACTTAACTGCTTACACTTGTTAATCTAAGTTCTACTAGGTTACTACACATTGCATCTATATTTGGTGAACTTAAATTCCTCAAATAACTTATAGAAATCAAGTTTTTAGGTTTTCACTCTGTGCTGAGTGGACTAGTCCGGCCCTTATCAGACTAGTCCAACCTCAGGAATTTAATCTCGTTTGATTAACCGATTTCAGGTCATTTTGCCTATTCACCCCCCTCTAGGCGACTTTCAATTGGTATCAGAGTAGGCCTCTCCACCAAGAGTCTAACAACTTGGAGAGGAAATGGCCGGAAGGGGTGACAACGGGATTCCGGTGATTGTCGATGACGACAAGATGAAGAACGTTGATGTTCTTCAAGATGATCCAAATGACGACGAGGAAGTTCGTCTACTCAAGGCACGACATCGTGAGAATCTCGATGTCCCCAATAAGGAGATCAAGCCGATCGCTCCAATCAACACCGACAATGGGAGTAGTTCACAAGACTACTCTCGGTATCCTTACAATTATGAGCGATTAACCGCAAGCAATCATTACTTATTTATCCATACTGGCTAACCTCCTCAATTTGATGGAAATGACTACTCTATGTGGAATCATAATACGAAGATGCATCTCATTTCCTTAAACCCTAGTTTGTGGCAAATTTTCTTGACATGACATCTTCCCAAGAATGAGGAAGACATTACTCCAGAGCGAGCCGTCCTCCTCGATCGCAATGCTCAAGCAACTGGAGTAATCACCTCCTCATTGACTCGAGAGGAGTCCAACAACATTGAGGGATTGGAAGTGTCCAAGGAGATATGGGACACCCTCAAGACGGCTCATGAGGGCAACCGTGTCATATGGGAGGCAAAGATCGAGATGATTGAAGGAGAATTTGGGAGGTTCACTATCATGCATGGTGAGTCTCCCCAAGATATGTACAATCGCCTCAAGCCTCTCATCAACAAGAGTCGATCATATGGAAGCACTCGATGGAGGGACCATGAAGAAGTAAAGAGGATGTATCGGACATTCATGCCTAGAAACATTACTCTTTGCTCACTAATTTGTGAGAGTCCAAGATTCCACAAGATGACTCCCGAAGAAGTACTAGGGAGGATCATCAACCATGAGATGATGGAGCAAGAGGCTATGTTCTACAACGACCGTCAAAAGTTCTCCTCCTCCAAGAAAAGGGATGTTGCATTCAAAGAAAAATCCTCAAGATCTCAAGAAAAGGGAGAGAGTGATGAAGAGAGCCCTGACATCAGTGAGGAAGAGACACTCTTCATCAACAACTTCAAGAGGATGTGGAGAAGAAAGAGGGGGAACTGCCACTATGAAGGCAAGAGCAAAGACAAGCCCAAGACAAGATCAAAGGGGGCTTGCTACAATTGTGGATAATATGGCAACTTCATTGTGGATTGCCCACATGAAGAGAACAAGAAGAATAAGGAGGGCAAGTCTCAAGATAAGAAATACTTCAAGAAGAAGAAGCAATCGGGACATGCCCACCCTGGAAAGGAGTGGGATTCAAATGAATAATCTTCCTCCGATGAAGAAGAAAAGATAGCAACTATTGCTATGAAGAAGACAACTATGGAGAACAAGCTCATCCCCAACTTGGATAACTCAAGGCAAACTTGTCTCATGGCCAAAGAGGGAAGAAAGAAGGTCAAATTTAAATCCTCTTCTTTAGTCTCTTCGCATGATGATTTTGATAGTAGTAGTGAGAATGAACGTATGCTTAAGGATATGATAAGAGTACTTTGAAAAGATTGAGATTGTTGACGGATAAGGAAGAGCTCATTAACCGTCAAGAGGACATGCTCATCAAACAAAAGGAGAGATGTCAAGAGTTTGAGAAGATCTTGGAGCTTGAAAGAGAGAGAAGCAATGCACTTGAGCGTGAAACTCTCTTTGAGCAAGGAAACTTGCTCAAACCTTGAGAACACTATAATTGTGCTTAAGGATGAACTTGTTAGCTTGACAAAATTTAACAAGATCCTTGAAATACAAGTGGAGTCTCTCAAGGTCAATGCACCTTCTTCCTCTACAAGCTCATCTTCTACAAATATCAAAACCGAAACAACTCAACCTTGCAAATGCTCTAAATTGATTACAAAACTTAAAGATGAGCTTAATTTGGCACAAACCAACCAAGATTCGAAGGGTGGCATCTTTGACAAGGAGAAGATGGCATATGCACGTAGCGCATACACCAACACAAGACATCCCCTTGTCAAGGATTGTCTTGGCTATTCTAGGGAGAGAAGGCAAAACACCAAAACTCCCAAGAATTGCAAACACTTGATTGTTTTTGTCAAAGAAGGTTCATATAATACTAATAAAGGAAAGAACATTGCTACATCTCCTAAAATGCCTAAAAAGGAACCTCATCCCTTGTTCCATGATTTTGATGCTTCATATGTGTTATTGAGGAACAAGTTTGGTAAAGCTTATGCTAGGTATGTTGGGCCACACCGCAAGAGTCCTAAACCTTGTGTGTGGGTGCCCAGGTGCTTCTTGACTAACATCAAAGGACCCAACACCGCTTGGGTACCTAAAGTCAAGGCTTAAATCCTTTTTGTAGGCATACCCATCTGGTGGAACCAAGTGGGTTCTTGATAGTGGATGTACAAACACATGACCGGAGAGAGGAGGATGTTTGTGGAGTATGAGCAAAATGAATATCCAAGTGAAGGAATCTATTTCGTCAACAATAGCCAAGGAAAAATCCTTGGCACCGATAAAATTGCTATATCCCCTAATCATACTCTTTCTAATGTTTTACATGTTGATTCCCTTGATTATAACATTTTTTCCATGTCACAACTATGTGACAAAGGTTATAATTGTTTATTCACTAATGAGGGAGTGACCGTCACAAGGAGAAGCAATGACTAAATTGCTTTTAAGGGTGTACTCAAGGGAAAACTCTATCTTGTGGATTTCTCCACGGATAAAGCCCAACTTGATACATGCTTAATTGCAAAAATTAACATGGGATGGCTTTGGCATAGAATGCTAGCCCATGTTGGGATGAGGAATTCGCAAAAAATCCTTAAGGGCGAACACATCCAAGGTTTGAAGAATGTTGTGTTTGAAAAGGATAGGCCATGTAGCACATGCCAAGCCAGAAAGCAAGTTGGAGCCCAACATCCATCCAAGAACATCATGACAACAACAAGACCATTGGAGCTTCTACACATGAATCTCTTTTGTCCAATCGCCTATATTAGTATTGGTGGTAACAAATATGGTCTTGTAATCGTTGATGATTTTTCACGTTTCACTTGGGTGTTCTTTTTGCATGTTAAAAGAGAGACTCAAGGTGTCCTCAAGAAATTCTTGAGGGGAGCTCAACATTAGTTCTCCTTGAGAATCAAGACTATAAGGAGTGACAATGGCACCGAATTCAAGAACATTCAAGTCGAAGTATTCTAGGATGAAGAAGGCATCAAGCATGAGTTCTCGGCCCCCTACTCCCCTCAACAAAATGGGGTGGCCGAGAGGAAGAATAGAACTCTAATCGAGATGTCAAGAACCATGCTTGATGAATACAAGACGTTGGCCGGGTTTGGGCGGAAGCAGTTAACACCGCTTGCCATGCCATAAACCGGTTGTATCTTCATCGCATTCTTAAGAAGACGTCTTATGAGCTCCTAACCGGTAACAAACCCAACATTTCTTACTTTCGTGTTTTTGGGAGCAAATGCTACATCCTCAACAAGAAGCCTAGGACTTGAAAGTTCACTTCTAAGTCCGATGAGGGTTTCTTGCTTGGTTATGACTCAAACACTTACGCCTATCGTGTCTTAAATAAATCCTTCGGAATTGCTGAAGTAGCACGTGACGTAATGTTTGATGCAACTAAAGGCTCCCAAGTGGAGCAAGTGGATCGTCATGTGCTAGATCAAGAAGAAGCTCCACAAGTGGTGATAGGAAGGATGTCACATGGAGACTTTCGACCACAAGAACAATCTCAAGACCCAGGTGATCATCTCTTGCATCAATCAAGTTCTTCCTCAAATGATCAAGCTCAAGTCCCCCAAGATGCGCTCCAAGAAGATGAAAATGGAGGCATCAATCAAGGGGAAGACAATGAGAAAGACGAAGATGAAGATTCAAGACCTCAAGCACCACACCAAGAGTACATCAAAGCGTTCAACGGTACATCCCGTTGACAACATCCTAGGAGACATCTCCAAGGGGGTAACTACTCGATCTCATGTTGCAAATTTTTGTGAACATTACTCTTTAGTTTCTTCCTTGGAGCCTCACAAGGTTGAAGAAGCACTACGAGATCCAGATTGGGTGATGGCCATACAAGAAGAGCTCAATAACTTTGAAAGAAATCAAGTGTGGGAGCTAGTGAAGAGGCCAAATGCGAATGTTGTGGGCACCAAGTGGTTGTTCCGCAACAAGTAAGATGAACACGGGGTGGTCACAAGGAACAAAGCAAGACTTGTGGCCAAAGGTTATTCACAAGTCAAAGAGTGCATTCCTCAATGGTCCAATCAAGGAAGAGGTGTATATGGAGCAACCCCCCGGTTTTTAAGATCAAGAATTCCCAAACCATGTCTACAAATTGCACAAGGCTCTCTATGGCCTCAAACAAGCTCCTAGAGCTTGGTATGAGTGCCTTAGAGACTTCTTAACTCAAAATGAATTCAAAATTGGGAAGGCGAATTACACTTTATTCACTAAGAATTTCAATGATGATTTGTTTGTTTGCCAAATATATGTCGATGACATTATATTTGGTTCTAATAACAAATATTTTTGTGATGAGTTTTCAAAGATAATGACCTAGAGATTTGAGATGTCCATGATGGGGGAGTTGAAGTTCTTCCTAGGTTTTCAAGTGAAGCAACTCAAGGAAGGTACATTTATTAGTCAAACAAAGTACACTGAAGATATACTCAAGAAGTTTGACATGGACAAAGCCAAACCCATCAAGACTCCAATGGCAACCAATGGGCATCTCAATCTTAATGAAGATGGTCTAAGTATGGACCAAAAGGTAT
Source organism: Tuctoria greenei (assembly GCA_036927565.1). NCBI lineage: Eukaryota > Viridiplantae > Streptophyta > Magnoliopsida > Poales > Poaceae > Tuctoria > Tuctoria greenei. The sequence goes on along the minus strand of JAYESD010000003.1, from coordinate 103,483,424 downwards.
ATCGCTCCATTATAGGTTCATTGCTTATGTGCATCTAGGCCCGATATCATGCTTAGTGTTTGTATGTGTGCTAGATTTCAAGTCGCTCCTAAGGTGTGTCATTTGACTGCCGTTAAGAGAATTCTTAGATATTTGGTTCACACACCAAGCCTAGGACTTGGGTACCACATGGGCTCTAAGTTTAACCTCATTGGATATTCCAATGCAGACTATGCGGGGTGAAAAGTTGATAGGAAGAGTACATCCAGAACTTGCCAATTCCTTTGTAGATCTCTAGTATCTTGGTCCTCAAAGAAACAAAACTCCATTGCTCTTTCCACAGACGAAACAAAGTATGTTGCCGCCAGAATTTGTTGTGCACAATTTCCTTGGATGCGACAAACTCTTAGAGACTATGGCATAAACTTGAACCATATTCCCCTCCTATATGACAATGAGAGTGCCATCAAAATAGCCCACAATCTAGTTGAACACTCAAGGACAAGACACATCGATATTCGCCACCACTTCTTGAGAGACCACTCCATCAAAGGAGACATTGCAATTTCCCATGTGAGAACCAAAAAACAATTGGTCGATATCTTCACCAAGCCCCTAGATGAGAGAAGATTTTGTGAACTTAGGAGTGAGCTCAATATCCTAGATTTTCTAAATGTGGTTTGAGTCTTGCACATCTGATTGTTACTTGTATTCACTTCAAAATTCATACATGTTTGCGAAAAACTCTTTTTCCTCAATTTTTTACAAAAGTATTTGAGATTATTGAATCTTTGTGAATTATGGTCATAGTTTGGTTGTTGATTGCTTAATGACCATGTTTACAATGATCTTTTGTGAAAATCTAGTCCAAAAGGATCAAATATCCATTGAAAACTCAATATATATGAGTTTTTAGCCTTTGAACCGGACTTGTCCGCCCCTTGACCAGACTAGTCCAGCTGTTCAGAGAAGTTCGGACCCAGTCCGTTGGCCGGACAAGTTCGGGTCTCCAACCAGACTAGTCCGGCCCCTGGGGACTTAACCTCCCCAGGGAGCCATCAACCTCCTCACTTCCTTTCAAACATTCTCTCTCCTCAAAACGCGAAAACTGCTCTCTAAATCGACGGTTTTTTTATTCCAACCACCAAAACTCGATTCCAATATGTGGTTTGAAGCCCCAGGGTGCGTGGGAACTCTTGCCCAAGCTTCCTAAGGCGATTCTTCAAACACATTGTGTCTATTCAAAGATTTGAAGAGGTATTCTTGACCTAACCCTAAATCCTTCAAAATTCAATTCTTTTAGGTCTTTTGATAGAAACTTCTTCACAAAAGTTGTTCTTTATATCATTGTGATCATATCCCTCGAATTATGTGATCGGATTCGTAGATTTTGCAAAATTTCTCAAAATTAGGGTTCTTACTATGTGCACCGGACTAGTCCGACCACGGGGCGTACAAGTCCGGCTGGTGCGGACTAGTCCGGCCCCTAGGCCGACAAGTCCGGATTACACAGTAAAAACTCCAATCTTGATCAATTTTGTGAATTCTACCACATTGTTCCACTTCCTTGGAGTCATATACTCTCTCTTTGCATCTCTTAATAGTGACAATGTCAGATCCCGACTACGTTCCCCTTTCCGACCCCGAGGCCGAGGCAGGGAGGCAAGCACTCTATCGTCGGGATCGTGAGGAGTGAGAGCTTGCCATAGCTCTCCTCGCATCGCAGTCTGAAGCGAGGAAAGCCAAGAAGAAGCAACAAGAAGCTCATAACTCAGCTGCAACCGAGGCTGCCCTAAAAAGGAAAAGGCTTGTGACCATGGGAGAAAAAGCCAGAACTCAGGAGGCTTGGAGTTCCAAAGATCAGGGATAGGCACCCGTGGCTGAGGCACCAAAGAAGAGAGCAACCACTGTCAAAAAGCCAGCAAGCAAAGCCATGAAGGGTCCATCTCAACCCATAGCCGCCTTGAGGATGTCCTCACCTGCAAGGAACCCCAACCATTTAGCTGCTCTCGAAGCGAACATCTTTAGAGGGAAATGGGCTAAGAAAGCAAGGAAGCTTTGAATGGTCAATGTCTATCAACGCGCCATGAAGGGTCCTCGGAGGTTTCGGAAGCAAGACTCTGACATCAGAGCTATCATGCTAGCTGCGAGTTCAGAGCGAACATGTTTTCAATACATTGTCAAAATCCTCATTGTATATGTTGTCAATCAATTGAACACATCTACCAGGGGGGCAACAAGATAAAGGGCAATGTATTGAAGACAAAAATGGAATTCGAAAGGATTTTATTCATTCAAAATTGGATATTTAAGATGAAGGTACAAAAAGAAATGTTCTAGCTACTGGGTTCCTCACGAAGAATGAAGCATCTTTCTCGGCGACTCCTTGGATGCTGGCCTTGGCAACTTCTTCCTCCTCAGCGATGGGTCCTTCGAACATCAGAGCTAGACACATCGAGGAGTCTCAGCTTCGGAAGTACGTCATCACATACTCTGCAATGTTCCTAGCCAGATATTTCCCATTAGTCTCGATTTTATCGACAACCACATCTCCCAGAGCCTCCAGCTTTGTGTAGGCGGAGTTAAGCGCCACCAGGGCCTTGTCCATCTTGGGCTCTGAATCAGCCAGTCTGACCGAGCTAAATCTGAATGGTGCTTTGGAGCTCCTCCAGCGACCTGCTTGCAGAAGAGAGCTCTGCAGAACCATCCTTCGAGAAACACTCGACCTCCTTGGCGTGCTGTTGGATCCGTTCAACCAACAACTTCTCTTGGTCGGCAATGTGCTTCTCTTAGAGGTGAATGCGGCCTCGCCTTTCCGCAAGGTCCTTCTCCATCACCTTCACTGTATCCTCCCTAGCAGAGGCAACACTTTCTCTTTTGTTGACTCCTTTCCCTGCCAGCCACACTCGGTGCTTCTCTTGTTCGCACCAGGACTTGAATTCTTCCACGCGGTCAGCCAAGTCATGCTTGCGGCGTGCCAGCTTATGAGAGAGTTCATCCTCCCACTTCTTGATCTTATCTTCTCTATTAGGAGTTCATCCTCCTTATTGTCCAATTCATCCAAGCATTTTAGGAGTTGTTCCCTCACAACGTTGAGACTCTCCGAGCGGCTTTTGGCCACTTCATTGGCTCTCTTAGCGTGCTCGTAGATCTTTGGGTCTTTTTATCGAGGGCTTTTATAGCAGCCTCTCATTCATCCGGGGCCTTGTTCGGGTGCGATTGCCACGCCTTCTCTGCTGCCACCCACTCCTTCTGGTTCGCAAGATGGGACTGCGTCAGCTTCGTCTTGAAGTACAACTTTTGGTGCCAACGCCCAAGCATGGCACACTCTTCTTCAAGAGACTTGCGCTCGTAGTCGAAGGCGAGTTGGACCTAGCGGAGGCTGGAGCAGGCATTGTCAATTGACAATGCCAGAGGGATTGGCTCCAGGACTGCTTGGGGTCCGTCCTCCGGTTCCTCCAGGTCTTCTGGAACAGTCGTCAGAACCCATGGCACGAGCATGGACACCAATAGCTCAACATCGGCAGGACTGATCTTCGGAAGTTCATCTATCTCAGATGTAGACGAGGAAGGTCCCGCAACCAGATCTTCTATCCCTGGCGCTAATGAAGAGGGTCCTGCAATAGGATCTTCAGCCATCGGTGCAAAATAAGAAGGTCCCGCAGCCGGATTTTTCGCCAATGGCTCCGTCTCCTCCAGAGCTAGTGTCGGAGCTTCATATGCAGCTTTCAAAGTCTCTAGCACTGGCGGCGTTACATCCGGTGCTGGCTTCGGAGTAGTTGGCACTGGTGCAAGTACCTTCGGTACTGGCTCAGGAGCAGTTGAAGCTTGCTCTAGTGCAACCGCGGCTTCTTCTTCAACTGCTGGTGCCGAGGTCATCTCGGTGCTAGTAGGCACCTGAGCTACGGGGTCGACTGCCTCAACCACCGGAGGAGCCGTTTCAACAGTAGAGGCTCCGAGCGGTGCAACCTCTGGGATCGAGGCGCTGGCGAATGCTAGAGCAGAAGCTCCTCTCGATACTCTTGAAACAGAGGATAGAAAATTCAAAAAAAAAAGCAAGAAACAAAATCAAGACACAAACTAAAGAGCTGACCCTTGCCTAGGGACGTTGCCACTCGAATCAGCACAGATATACTTTTTGGGACGGCTGGAGCCCGATCTCACCATCGTCTATCAGGCAGAGGCTCCGGACTTCATCACGGAGTTCGAAGGAGCCACCGATGTTGCCTCAGCTAGGATCTCCCTCATCTGAGAAAGGAATCCGAACCTAGAGCCCATCGCCGGCGCTGAGACTGGAGTTGACTTGCCAGAACTAGTGCCCACTGCAGGCGCTGAATCCGAAGATGATCTTGCCGTCAATGCAGAACTTGTCGATGCTGGATCCACAACCAGCACGGACTTGAGGCTTGGCCGAGGTGGAGACACTGTTTGTGTCAGAGTCGATCTGACGTAACTACCTTCAAGCCATGTCAGCTTCCTCTTCCAGCAAGAGGGTTTGACAGGCTCTTTGCCCTTACCCTGACTTGAGTCGGGTTTCTTCTGAATTGAAGCTGCAGGAGTCGTGCCCTCTAAAGCTCCGGGGATTGAGATCCCTGCTGTAGGAGTTGATGAGATCATACACGTTATTATTGCACCTACAAACATGACACAATGTTTATTTATTTGGGATCCTGGCTCAAGTGAATGTGCACTCTTATTTGATGGACAAGATCAAGATGGCGCACTATGTCGTCCACCACCTTGGCCTCCTCCATTCATGCATACAAAAAGATTTGATGGCATTGCACATTTGGACCAACACATGAGAGAAGATGAACTTGAGTCAAGGACAAATCCAATTCAAGAAGGGGAGGATGATGAGGAGATCACTTCTATGGATACAAACAACACTCCATTGAACATACAAGATGCAAGCAATAGAGTTCATACACAACAATTAATTTCAGAGGTGAGCTCATTCTTATATGTTTCCTTATATGTTTATGAGCATAGATTGCTACCTAATGATTTAATTGTGATTAGGGTCCATGGAGAGGTTGAAGAAGTACTTGGAGGAAGTATTAGGGACGTGGAGGACCAGAGAATAAGCAGTTCACACTAAAATGGACGCCCAGGACGCATACAATCTCCGTTTTGGACGTTCTACATATGTACGGAAAGGGGAGAGGATAGCCTTTGCAATGACGCTTGTCCCATGTCAATACACCTGTGGAGTCGACAGGAATATTCGAAACAAAATCGAATTTGGAATCTGTCAGGGTGCTGCACCACCATATTGGGCCATTGGGCCTTGTATCAAGTCTACATCTCTTATTTTCATGTCTTAGGGTTAGGTTACGATCCCAACACCCTCTTGGACGTCCTCCCACCTATATATACTCCATAGTAGCCACCATAAACAATTGAGTTTTGCTTAGATCAATAATATCGCCGTTCTACGGTTTGTGAAACCCCAAACTTCGCGATTTCAGACCGTATCTTCTACGTTCTTTCTTGTGTTCTCGCTTGCACTTGCAGGGATTAGCTTTCTTGACGAGGTCAATCGTGTGAAGCACGGTTGATAACCAACGGAGCGGTGGTGTAGTCGATTGATGTAGAGATCTCGACGTTGATGATCTGAGGCTCTCGAGTAGAACACGAATAGCCATTGATGTGATGTGGTCGATTGATGTGGAGATCTCGACGTTGATGATCCGAGACTCTCGAGTAGAACATGAATAGCCTCTGCAATCACTACACCACCACTGCATTGGTTATCAACCGTGCTTCACACGATTGACCTAGCCAAGAAGGCTAATCCTTGCAAGTGCAATCGAGAACACAAGCAAGAACGTATAAGACACGGTCTGATATCGCGAAGTTGGGGTTTCACAAACCGTAGAACGACGATATTATTGATCTAAGCAAAACCAAATTGTTTGTGGCAGCTACTATGGAGTATATATAGGTGGGAGGAAGTCCAAGGGGGTGTTGGGGTCGTAAACTAACCCTAAGACACGAAAATAAGAGTTGTAGACTTGATACAAGGCCCAATGGCCCAATATGGTGGTGCAACACCCTGACAGATTCTGAACTCGATTTTGTTTCGAATATTCCTGTCAACTCCGAAGAGTTTTGACATGGGACCAGCGGCATTGTAAAGGTTATCCTATTCCCTTTCCATGCATATGTAGAACGTCCAAAACGGAGATCGTATGCGTCCTGGGCGTCCGTTTTAGTGTGAACTGCTCTTGGACTCCGAGCTGGACACGATTTTGAGTTTGGCTCGGTTTGCATCTTCTTTGAAGGAATTCTCTGGTCCTCCACATCCCTAAATACTTCCTCCATGTACTCCTTCAACCTCTCCATGGATCCTAATCACAATTAAATCATTAGTAGCAATCTATGCTCAAAAACATATAAGGAAACATATAAGAATGAGCTCACCTCTGAAATTAATTATTGTGTATGAACTCTAAATCCTGTATGTTCAATGGAGTGTTGTTTGTATCCATAGAAGTGATCTCCACATCATCCTCCCCTTCTTGAATTGGAGTCGTCCTTGACTCAAGTTAATCTTCTCTCATGTGTTGGTCCAAATGTGCAACGCTATCAAATCTTTTTGTATGCATGAATGGAGGAGGCCAAGGTGGTGGACGACATCTTGTCCATCAAATAAGAGTGCACATTCACTTGAGCCAGGATCCCAAATAAATAAACATTGTGTCATGTTTGTAGGTGGAATAATAACGTGCATGATCTCATCAGGCATGCTTCTACGTCACTCCACAATGCCGAAGTCGTCAAGTAGTGACATCTTCTTCTACAGCTCCCTCCTGAACTCCAGAACCATGTTCAGGGGTAGGAACTCTGCTGGAGGTGTTAGGTCATCAGGATTGATGGTTCTGTGGTGCAACTTTTGGAGATGAATCTTCAAAGCCTTTTCATCCAAGTTTGACCCGAGACCAACATCAATCCGGCATGGGTCTATTTATCCACTTAATGCCCATGCATGCCATTATCTCTTCTTTAGTGGAGCCCAATCGTTGGTTAGGAAGTTCGCAATCACCATCAGAGGGGTCACACCTCCTTCCATGCAACTCTGGATCCTGGACAAGATCGGATTCTACTCTTCCATCAGCTTCGGGATCACACCCATGTGTCGGTGTTGATGATGGGAAGGCCGTCAAGCAGCTCCAGCCTGTCACGGCGATCTACCTTGATGATCATCCAATCCTTCTTCCAGCTATCCAACTTCCCGTAAGGAAACATCTTCAAGTACTTGAAGGGTGAATTCTTGCACTTCACGAAGTAGTAGAAGCCATTGAACTCATTCCTTTGCCTGGTTGTATGAACCGTGAAGAAGGTCCAGAAGAGCTCAATGCAGGGCGGCACACCCACTTACATCTCGCAAAAATGGACGAAATTCGCTACCAGCAAGAAGGAGTGGGGTCCAAGGTGGTGGAGCTACAAACCGTAGAAGTCCAGCAACATCAACAAGAAGCTAGAGAATGGTGGGATGAGCCCCACCATGGCGAACGCCGAGAATTACACGATCTCGCCGGCGCTTTCCTTCTTGAGGGGGGGCTTGCCAAAGCGAATCAAGTTCTTGAAGGAGTCACTCCACCACCCCATGTAGGTCCAGACTCTGGACAACTCACTGTTGCTCTTAATCCTGCTGCAAGGAAGTCCTAACTCCATCGTCGCAAAGTGAAGCAGAAGTGGGAAAAGTGATGCAAGGGCAGAGGGCTCTAAGCGCAAGATCAGATGAAAGCTTAAATAGTTCTCTTCCCATGTAGACTTTCTCCCTTTTGTAAGCCTCCGCAACGCTTTGATGGAAACTACATCCAAACCCATATCACGAATAACCTCATCAATGACGAGGGGGCCTGGGTCCAATTTGTCAAAAAGTTGCACCAGGCGAACCATTGTCATGATGGGAAGTTGGAAGCCCGAGGGTGGTAGCCTGACAGGGCTACAAAGATTACGTTGGGAACTGGTATGAACTACATATTGGGAGCCGGCGATCTTCAACTGCGTGAGATCCGCACGCCAGGATCACACTCACCATATCACGAAGTGCCACGTGGTGATGGCATAACTGTTTGTCGTCGCTTCAACCGCCCAGGAAAAGACTTTGGAGCAGCAGCATGGGAATTGATGATGGCCCCACCTCTAGTAGCATTACCTCTCCCTGAGGTGGGATTGGGGGGCCACTGTCGGTACCCTGCATACCGGGTACCCCTTGGTATTGTTGATAGGATCTTGGTTCCCGATCTTTCGATGAGAATAGGAGGGTTCAATTTGTGGAGGAGAAGACGTTGGCGATCCGACTACACCGTCCCCAAGACGATGCGCCTTAGCGATCGGTACACCGACTACGAAGTTGTATTGATCTTGCTGGCGCACAATCAACCTGACCACGAGGGCCTTTGTTCCTGCAAGCAATCGAAGAACAAGAAGAACAAGCACTTATCTGTTGAATCAATCTAAAGTGGGGTTCTGGATACAAGTAGACGGGCGATCTAGTCGACACGGGCGTGTACAAGGAAGCAGCCAAAGCTAACTTATGAATAAACAAAAACCCACCAGCTAATGAGGGCGGCTGCTACTATTTATTACCTCTCTAGGGTCGTGAGAAACCCTAATCACGAGTCCCTAATGGACTCCAAACGATACATGGGCCATGGGCCCAATTTTGGTGATGCAGCACCCTGGACAGAAAAAGGTCTTGGTATTGAAATAACTATTGCGGCCGACTCCGAATAGATATGGACATGAGGCCAGATCCGTTTGAAAGTAGACTTGATAATCTTTCCAGGAAGTACTTGAACGCCCAGATCGGAGTCCGTATGAAATCGTGGTGGCCGTCACAAGTTGGTGCTGTTCTGCTGTCCAAATCCCGTCCGCGCGAATTCCCTTCCCATTGGCTCCTCTCCATTGTTCCTAAGCAAAACAAGAAAGCACGTAGTTCCACGGTCTAGATAAGATGGACATAAGGCCAAGAACGAGTTCACCTCATAGTTTAGTTGATGTGCACGAGTGCGAGTGATCGGACCAGAAACCGGTAGCTGAGTTGGTGTGGATGTATCGAGGGTGTTGATGTCCTCATCATCCTCCCTTTCTTGCATTTGAGTCGTCCGCGACTCAAGCTCATCTTCTTCTCCCAAATATGGCTTCAAATCATGTGGATTAAGTCGTGACTTAGCTTTTTGACATGTCGTGCAGCGAGCAACAAAGCGCTCCACGTCTCGCCTCATCCTTGGCCAAAAGAAATGACCAGCAAGTATGTCCTCCGTCTTTTTCACTCCAAAGTGCCCCATCAGCCCGCCTCCATGCACTTCCTGTAACAAAAACAAACGAACGGAGCTAGCTGGAATGCATAACTTGTTAGCTCTAAACACATAGCCATCATTGAGGACAAATTTATTCAATGTTTTTCCGTCTTTACATTTCAGCAATACATCTTTGAAATCAGCATCATGTTCATATTGATCTTTAATCGTTTCTAATCCAAAAATTTTAAAGTCAAGTTGAGATAAAAGAGTATAACGTCTAGATAAAGCATCAGCAATAACATTATCCTTTCCCTTTTTGTGTTTAATGACATAAGGAAAAGACTCAATAAATTCCATCCACTTAGCATGCCTACGGTTTAGTTTCCCTTGACTCCTAATATGCTTTAGTGATTCATGATCAGAATGGATAACAAATTCTTTGGGCCACAAATAATGCTGCCATGTTTCTAAAGTTCATACAAGAGAATATAATTCCTTATCATAGGTAGAATAATTTAGAATAGGCCCACTCATTTTCTCACTAAAATATGCAACAGGTTTTCCTTCTTGCAACAAAACACCACCCAATCCAATCCCACTAGCATCACATTCAAGCTCAAAAGTCTTAGAAAAATTAGGAAGTTGGAGAAGAGGTGCATGCGTCAACTTATCTTTCAGTATGGTAAATGCTTTATCTTGTGTGGTGCCCCAAGAAAAAGGCACCCCCTTCTTCGTAAGATCATTCAATGGAGCAGCAATGGTGCTGAAATCCTTCACAAAGCGACGATAGAACCCAGCCAGCCCTAGAGAGCTCCGCACCTATGTGATGGTCTTTGGTACAGGCCACCGCTGAATAGCCTCTACCTTGGCTTGATCAACTTCAATTCCCTGTGGAGTAACAACATAGCCAAGGAAAGAGACTCGATCCGTGCAAAAGGTGCACTTCTCAAGATTACCAAATAATCGTGCCTCATGCAAAGCATTAAAAACAGCACGTAAGTGACCAAGATGTTCATCCATGGATTTGCTATAAATCAATATATCATCAAAATACACAACAACAAATTTTCCAATGAATGCACGCAAAACCTCATTCATTAATCTCATGAAGGTGCTAGGTGCATTAGTTAACCCAAAAGGCATGACTAACCACTCATATAAACCGAACTTAGTTTTGAAAGCAGTCTTCCATTCATCTCCTAGTTTCATGCGAATTTGGTGATAACCACTACGCAAATCAACTTTTGAGAACACAACAGCACCACTCAATTCATCAAGCATATCATCTAAGCATGGAATAGGATGACGATATCGAATGGTTATATTGTTGATTGCTCTACAATCCACACACATACGCCATGATCCATCCTTTTTAGGTACTAGAATAACTGGAACAGCACAAGGACTAAGAGACTCATGTACATAACCTTTGTCAAGTAGTTCTTGTACTTGGTGCTGAATCTCCTTTGTTTCTTCTGGATTTGTCCTGTATGGTGCACGGTTGGGCAATGAAGCACTGGGAATGAGGTCAATCTGGTGCTCAATCCCTCGAAGTGGTGGTAGTCCTGGTGGTATTTCACTTGGAAACACATCAGAATATTCCTGCAAAATGTTAGCAACAGCAGGAGGCAAAGAATGTTGCACATCGTAAAGGGAAATCAAAGCATCTTTGCATACCAAAGCATAGGCAACAGAGGTGGAAGCAATCAGTTCATTAATATCAGATTTCGTAGCAAACAAGCATTTTCCCTTCAGAGATATCTCATTTTTCTTATCAAACACAGATTTGGCATTGTTATTGTTCTCAATGTTAGCATGGTCCTGATATTTAGTTTTCCTAGCTCTAGCAACATCATCTTGCACAATAGCTTCAGGAGACATAGGATGCAACACAATTTTTTTATCGTGGTAAAGAAAAGAATACTGATTTGATCTACCATGATGCATAGAATCTCTATCAAATTGCCAAGGTCTTCCTAGTAGAATATTACAAGCTTGCATAGGCACAACATCACATTCAACGACATCCTTATATGATCCAATAGTAAAATTGATTCGCACAAGTCTAGTTACCTTTGCCTTACCGCTGTTGTTTAACCATTGAATGTAATAGGGATGTGGGTGCGGTTTGGTGCTTAGTGCCAGCTTGGTCACCATGTCACTGCTGGCCAAGTTGTTGCAGCTACCTCCATCAATGATCATGCGGCAAGATCGCTCTTTGACGACACACTTTGTTTTGAATAATGTGTGCCTTTGATTTTGTTCCGCTTTCTCCATTTGTGCACTAAGCACACGCTGCACAATGAGACTATCATAGCGCACTGCATCTTCTGCACCAATATGCTCTTCTTGATGTTCATCGCTACCTGCATAGACAGCTGCAAGCAAAACACATGTATCGTCATCAAAATCGCTAGCAGATGAGTACTCACCGTCATCTTTAACAATTAGAACACGTTTGCTTGGGCAGTCACGCTGCACATGGCCAAAACCCTTGCACTTGTGACATTGAACGTCTCTAGATTGTCCGGTAGATGCTACGGAAGAAGCACTCTCGGTGGGCTTTTGGGTGGTCTTTACTGCTGAGCTAGTGGAAGAAGCACGTGGCTTGTTGCCGGAAGAAGAAGGTGCTGCCCGACTTGGTGAAGAAGATGGCGGGGAAGCACGCCCAGTCGAAGGAGTACTCGTGTGTGGTTGCCATGAGCTAGTCTTTCCTGCAGAAATATTAGTTCTAGAGCTAGCTCGTCGTCCCTGCACTTCCCTTTCAGCTTTACAAGCAAGATGAAACAAGCGGGTAATATTATTGTAATCTTTATAAGCAAGTATGTCCTGAATTTCACGATTTAAACCACCCAAAAATCTAGCCATAGCTGGTTCCTCATCCTCGTCTAAATTACAACGCAACATACCCATTTGTAATTCCTGAAAATACTCTTCTACACTTTTAGCTCCCTATCTCAATTGTTGTAACTTATTTAACAGATCACGTGCATAGTAAGAAGGAACAAATCTAGCCCGCATGAGCCGTTTCAAAGCATCCCAAGTTTGTGGTATGTTATTAGGATTTTTCTTGCCATGTTATATCCACCAAACAGAAGCAAAATCAGTAAACTCACTAGTGGCTTCTCTAACTCTTGTGTTTTTAGGAAACTCATGACATGCAAATTTTTGATCAACGAAAATCTCCCAAGTAATATATGCATCAGGGTCATATTTACCATCAAAATGAGGTATCTTTAATTTGATCTTGTTAAAAGTATCTTCATGATTGCGTACCTCACGGCGAAGATGTCCACCTATGCCTTGACGGTTGCGACGTAGCCGGCGTCGTGGCCTAGCTTCCTCATCTTCCCCAATCTCCGTATCTGCAGAATAGTCATCTTCATTGTCACGTACAATACTAGGAGCATTGCTCACCTGTCCATCTGCGGTGCGTCCACGATCCCTCTCCTCAAGGCGCTGCAGGATGGCTCCAATAGAGGTGTTCAATGTTTGAATGGAACTCTCCAACGTGCTGATTTTGGTGTTGGTGTCGATCTGCATATTTTCCAATTGACCAAGGCGGTCACTGGTAACTCAAAAATCCTCATCAAGCGCTTCTGTGTGTAGCCGCACATGACGTTCGAAGTGTTGTATAATTCCCCGTGTGCGAGGTGAATGCACGTCTTCATTTGTATTTGCTCCTACTGCCATGGTTAGTAGAAAAAAAATCCAATATGAAAGGGTAACGTTATCCCTAGCTACAAAGGTGCTGGTGGAGATAACTCGCTCACTCTCAACCTGTTCAATCAAGATTTTAACTGTTCTTACAAAGCTCAGCAAGAAGGTGATGGCAACCAGCAAGTAATGAACAACTTCAAGAGCAGGTGTCAATCTATGGCTTTAGGTGGCTGAACTAGCACAAGGAGCAAACTTTCACCACGTTAATCACAACAAGATGGATAAATATTCTACGACAGTACTGTGCTGATCTTACTCTAGACCGTACTAGAGACGCGAGCCGAGACACCAATGTCATCACCAAAAACACCCCAAACAACAATCTGATTTTTTTTCTTTTTTTTCGTTTTTTTTGTTGGGGTGGTCACCCAAACTCTCTCTAGATGGAATCAGGAGACCCTAGAACAAAATTTGCACATGCGGCTTTTGATTTTGCACTTGCCTTTTTCTTGTTGTCAAACTCAAATTACTAATCTGACTCTAACTCGAAGTAGCAATCTGATTCGAACTCGAACTAGTAATCAGACTCAAACTCAAACTAGCAATCCGACTCAAACTCGAAGTAGCAATCTGATTTGAACTCGTAATCTGACTCAAACTCGAACTAGCAATCCAACTCAAACTCAAAGTAGAAATATGATTTGAACTTGTAATCCGACTCAAACTCGAACTAGTAATCCGACTCAAACTCGAAGTAGCAATATGATTCAAACTCAAACTAGTAATCCGACTCAAACTCAAACTACGAATCTGACTCGAACTAGGTGACCGAATGTGACACGAACTCGAAACTCTAGTGGTGCAAAACTAAAGACCAGCAACTTGACTCTTCGAAGCAACCATGAACTCAACAAGTCTTGACTAAGTGGAGAAAGTAAAAGGCACAATGGTCTAGGAATAATGGAAAAAAACAGATCTGGTATTTTTTTTTGGGCTTTTTCTGGACTATAGGATGATAACAGCGGAAAGAAAAGTAATGGTAGCACTCTCACCGATTAACCTTGCTCTGATTACCACTTGATAGGATCTTGGTTCCCGTTCTTTCGATGAGAATAGGAGGGTTCAATTTGTGGAGGAGAAGACGTTGGCGATCCGACTACACTGTTCCCAAGACGATGCGCCTTAGCGATCGGTACACCGACTCTGAAGTTGTATTGATCTTGCTGGCGCACAATCAACCTGACCACGAGGGCCTTTGTTCCTGCAAGCAATCGAAGAACAAGAAGAACAAGCACTTATCTGTTGAATCAATCTAAAGTGGGGTTCTGGATACAAGTAGACGGGCGATCTAGTCGACACGCGCGTGTACAAGGAAGCAGCAGAAGCTAACTTACGAATAAACAAAAACCCACCAGCTAATGAGGGCGGCTGCTACTATTTATTACCTCTCTAGGGTCGTGAGAAACCCTAATCACGAGTCCCTAATGGACTCCAAACGATACATGGGCCATGGGCCCAATTTTGGTGATGCAGCACCCTGGACAGAAAAAGGTCTTGGTATTAAAATAACTATTGCGGCCGACTCCGAATAGATATGGACATGAGGCCAGATCCGTTTGAAAGTAGACTTGATAATCTTTCCAGGAAGTACTTGAACGCCCAGATCGGAGTCCGTATGAAATCGTGGTGGCCGTCACAAGTTGGTTCTGTTCTGCTGTCCAAATCCCGTCCGCGCGAATTCCCTTCCCATTGGCTCCTCTCCATTGTTCCTAAGCAAAACAAGAAAGCATGTAGTTCCACGGTCTAGATAAGATGGACATAAGGCCAAGAACGAGTTCACCTAATAGTTTAGTTGACGTGCACGAGCGTGAGTGATCGGACCAGAAACCGGTAGCTGAGTTGGTGTGGATGTATCGAGGGTGTTGATGTCCTCATCAATTGTAAACAAAGTCATGGAGTTCCTATATCCAGGTGGCGGACGTCCGAAGGAGATACGCGTCCCGGATTATCGGATCTGCATCCCTCCATAGGGTGGCTCCGGTTTTGCCACGTGTCCAGAAGAGCCGGACTTGCCTCCCTCATTTGGATTGCTCCGGTGCTACCACGTGTCCTACAGAGTCGGACCTGCCTCCATCCTCAAGGAAGCTCCAACACTGTCACGTGTCGAGTAGCACCAGACCTATTCCCCAAAAGAGGGAAGCTCCAGAGCTTCCACGTGTCACGCGCTCGGACCTAAGTCTGCAACGGGAAGAAAGCGGGATCTCCAACTGTGCAGACATTCAAAGGCTATCAATTTGCGGTTATAAGACCTGGTTAATGCTATATTAATGACGTAAGATTAGAGGACTATCAAGACTGGTAACGCTGATGTTAAGACACGTTATCACGCTATTAACCACCCTTAACACTATAGATCATGTATAGGGTAGTGATTACAGTCGGGGTCACCTATCGGGCCAGGCACACAAAGTTATAACCAGTCCTTGACATATAAAAGGGTTGCGCTGCATGGTAGAAAGGACAAATGATCTCAGACACACAAAAGCTCAGCTAAGTTAATACAATCAACACACACCCCGTGGAGTAGGGTATTACTCTCAGGCGGTCCGAACCACATAAAACTCTCTATGTTCACCCTTGTTCTTGATCTTGACTATCACCCCAACCAAATACAAACCTCCGCGGGCTACTTGTTAGTAGTACCGAGGGAAGTGTCCTAGTCCACACTTCGACAGTGTTGTTGTGCAGCCTTACCCTTACCATTATCATGGTGAAAGAACAATGATTCTTTGTAGATTGCTTAGAAGAATAATTCTTTTGAGCCTTACCTTTTCCCTTCACATAATTAATAGCATCATTTCCATGAAGGGCTTTAATCTTCTCTTCATCCTGAACACACATAGCCATGAGTTTTTCTATGTTCCCTAGTTCAGGTTGAGAGTTGTAGTTGATGACAAATGTCTCAAATTCCTTGGGAAGTGAGGGAATGATGAGATGCACAATGAACTCATCTTTGATTCCCAAATCCATAGGCTTAAGCTTTGCAGCCATATTTATCATCCTTAGGATGTACTCATGCACACCACCTCCATAATACTTTTCAGTAACAAGCCTCTTGATAAGAGTGCTTGTTGTGGCCTTAGAAGAACCAATGAACTGTTTTTCTATCATTTGGAGGTATTCAATGGCAGTCTCACATTCAGGGATTGATCCTGAATGGCCTCAGTGATAGTGCCCTTAATCACCATCAAACATTTCTTGTTTGATTTCTTGCACCTGCAACAATCAATGTCATAAGCCAATAACTCATTTGTATAGTCCTTTGTCCTCTCAGCAAAGGACTCTCGAGTTTCATCAGTCTCTTGCACTAGAGCTACGGGCTCAACGGGATATGGAGTAGTGAGAGCCAAGCCTATCTCAGAGACCGCCAAAGCAATCTCCAACTTTTCTCTCCATCTCCCATAATTGCTTCCATTGAGTGGCTCAATTGAACCGATGAAACTCAGTGCAACATTAGCATTGGAGGAACCTTCATAAGAAAACACACAAAAGAATCTTAAATGAATGCATAGAAAAATATAATAAAAAATCTTAAATCATAGTAATTTATCTTTCGCTTTGGTTATTCGAGAAAATTACTATGAACTTAATTCTTCAATCGAATAAAAAATGTTATTAATGCTTTTCACTTTGATTACTCGGCCATTAATAACATAAAAATACTAAATAACATGCAATTTTATTTTTCACTTTGGTTACTCAATCAAAATTGACTTCAACTTATTTTTTTTCAAATGATATAGCAATTTATGTTTCGCTTTGGTTATTCGACCAAATTGCCATGCTATTTTTTACTTTATAATAGCGGAAGCATAAAAAATGGGCATAAATATCTTAATCTCTTAATATTCCACAATATAAGTAAATTATTTTGTTGAGATTTACTTAATTTCAGAATAAAAAATATCCAATAATGCAAGATAACATGCAATGCTATGTCCGACAAAAAATACGTATTTTTCACCGCAAAAATAATTTAATCAATGGGGCCCACTTAATTAAATTGCCCACATCTTAATTTCTGAAAAAGTCAGAAATTATAAAATGGCCCACCGCTTAGTTCTGGATATTTAGGTCCAAAGCCCATAAACTCAAACTCATTAATTAAATGGAAAACAATTTCCATCCTTGTACTGGCCTGCGGCCTCTAAACAGCCACGTGAGCTGTACAAAATGTTGCTTGACCGCATGGGCCATCAGCACAAAAACATGCTTAGACTGCGTATCTTAGTGGGCTTCGGCCTGTTGAAAATTTCCAGAAAATGGCAAAAATCAAAGGGCAGCCCAATGGCCCAAAACTTCACCCCGCTTGGACCGCGGGTGTCCGACGTGTGTCGTCGGATTGCAATCCGACAGTCGCTTCACTTGCTTTACGGTATATATACCTTGGTCGGCCATATGAAAAAACTCTAGACTCATTTTCTTTTATCCTAGCCGCCGCACCAGGCAACATAGCTTTCTTCCCAAAGAGGAACGGAGGGAGATACTGAGGCTGCAGCTCAGGCCAGCAGCACAAGACAGAACACATTCCTCATTCCCTCTCCAACTGCAACAGGGAGAGGAGAGGCTGTGGAGGCACTGCGCCCCATTTGTGTCGCCGCCGCCTTCCTCGTCGGTGCGCGTTAGACCGATGGTGTGCGCGCCGCCATCGAGGTTAGCGTCGTGTGATGCGCTTACACTACAGATCTGCCGTCTTTTTTTTGTGTGTTTTCTGCAGATCTGCATCTTACTTATTTACCACGTTTACTTACTGCCCGCGTTTCGTCGCTGTACGTGTGCTTAGATCTGAAATCAAAACTCTGTTTGATTCTTATTTTCTTACTTACTACGGCAACATAAGATCCGAAATCAAAAATAAATTTGATTTTCTTCTTAATGTCTACGTGCTGAAACACGTAGATCCTTAATAAAAAGAAATCGATTTGACTTCCTTTTGCCTTAATATGCTGTGAACTTAAAAAAATGAAGACGGTTTTTTTAACTGTAGATTTGCTTACCAAGAACGAAATCATTTTCTTAACTTCCAATTTACATACAAAGAACGAAATCCCGAAAAGATTTACTGACTAAGTTGGCTTAAGATACCAATGATAGAAACTTAGATCCAAAAGAATCATACTTAGTCACTAATAAATCGTTCGGGTACAAAAGAATCCAAATAAATGGAACACAACCGGTGCTAATCATCTTGATTAGCACATGAACGGCAACAAGACCTACCTTCTTCCTCCCTTTTCGCGTCTCTGTGGTTGCTTGAAGAAGCGGCCATCTAGCCAATATGGCGACGGCCACTAGAAGATTGGTTAGAGGTTTTTTCTCCCCTTGTTTCCCTTCTTAGTTGATCAGTTTCTAATCATTCTGATTAATTGTCGTTGATCCAAAAATCATCACATATTTATACTTAGTAGAGAGGCACAAGAGGGGGCCTCCAACCGTTAGAAGAGATGTGTCCCTGCAATCACGGACGCGTCCTTCGGCTGGTTGTGTCCCTTTATTAGAACACATGTTAATTATAATTAATCACATGATTAATTATCTTAATTACGAGTTCATAACTAACAAAATAGAGTCTCGAGTGAAAGAAATGCTGAAGAATGGCCTCATTCAGCAGAGCAACAGTGAGTCTAACTCACCAGTTTTACTTGTCAAGTAAAAGGATATGTCTTGGATATTTTGTGTTGATTTCAGACATTTAAATGCACTCACTGTAAAAAGGCAATTTCCTATCCCTATCATGGAGGATATTTTCTATGAACTTACAAATTTTAAGTGGTTTACCAAACTGGATCTATGGGCTGATTTCTACAAGATCAAACTGCAAAAAGGTGAAGAGTATAAAACTGTTTTTTCCACTCATCTAGGCCATTATGAACTTTGTGTTCTTGCTTTTGGACTCACTAGTGCCCCTGCAACATTTCAAGGAGCCATGAACTCAACTCTAGCTCCTCTGCTTCGAAAATGTGTCATGGTGTTCTTTGATGACATTTTAATATACAACTCTGATTATGACACACACTTGGTTCATATTCAATAGGTCTTTGACCTCTTGACCTCTTACTCAAGGATCAGTGGAAAGTAAAATTTTGTAAATGTTCTTTTGCACAAAACAAACTGTCATATCTTGGTCATATTATAAGCTCTGATGGAGTGGCAACGATCCAAGCAAAGTTTCAGTCATTATGAGTTGGCCTGTTTCCTCTTGTGTCAAGGGCTTGATAAGCTTTTTGGGTCTTGCAGGGTATTACATAAGGTTTGTCAGGCATTTTGGAGTAATCACTAAACAACAGACTAACCTCCTCAGAAAAAAACATACCATTTGTTTGGACCCATGAACATATGACTGCCTGTGAAACTCTGAAAAAGCTCTTTCATGAGACCCATTTCTTGCCTTGCTGATTTTAATAAACCTTTCCATATTGAGACACATGCTAGTGGTGCTGGTGTTGGTGCCGTTTTAATGCAGGATGGACACCCTATGGCATTCATCAGCAAAGCCTTAGGGCAAAAACAAAAGGACTCTCTGCATATGAAAAAGAATACTTAGCAATTTTGATTGAGTGGCGTCCTTATCTGCAATATGGGGAATTCTTCATCAAAACTGATCAGAGAAGCCTTCTACATTTATCTGACCAGCGCCTCCATACTCCTTGGCAACAAAAAAGTGTTTACCAAGCTATTGAGTCTGTAATACTGTATGTTGTACAAGCAAGGTGTAGAAAACAGGGGGGCTGATGCCATGTCCCCGTTACCTACTGCTGACAGTCAGTTAATGGCAATCTCCACTGCAAGCCGAAGTTGGATTCAGGATATTATATTAAGCTATAAAAATGATAAATACTCTGAAGACTTGATCACTTCACTATCCCTAAACCCTACATCAGCTACTCATTTTACTCTTAACAATGGCCTCCTTCTGACATAAGGGGAAAATATGGGTGGCTGCCAATCCTGCACTGCAAGAAAAAATCATATCCTCTCTGCATTCAAGTGCCATTGGAGGCCACTTCAGAATACCCGTTACACTGCACCGCATTAAACAATTGTTCTCATGGAAAGGAATGGACTCTTGTGTCACCAAACATATTCAAGCTTGTGACATATGCCAAAAAGCAAAACCTGACAGAGCTCCTTATCCTGGCTTGCTACAACCACTGCAACTGCCATCTTCAACATGTGAAGTAGTTTCTATGGACTTTATCGAGGGACTTCCCACATCTGGCAATGCAAACTGTCTCTTCGTGGTTGTTGATAAGTTTTCTCGGTATGCACACTTCATTCCCTTGCGTCATCCTTAAAATGCCTCATCAGTTGCAAGGTTGTTTCTTGATAACATACACAAGTTACATGGGATGCCGCAAGCCATCATTTCAGATCGTGATAGGGTCTTCTGCAGCAAGTTCTGGTCACAACTATTCTCTTTGGCAGGAGTCCAACTTCGGATGAGTTCATCCTACCACCCCCAATTCGACAGCCAAACGGAACGAGTTAATCAGTGCCTTGAGACTTATCTTCATTGCTTTGTGCACGCCTGCCCCTCCAAATGTATTAAATGGATTTCACTCACCGAATTCTGGTATAATACTAGCTGGCACTCATCTCTGGGTAAACCTCCATTTGAAATTCTATATGGTCATCAGCCTCAACACTTCGGCATACCATCTGAACTTAACTGCTCCAACAATGATCTGAACGAATGGCTGGCAGAGAGAGCTCTGATGATCGACTTAGCTCGGCAACACATGCAGGCACAACAAAGAATCAAGAAGACTGACAAGAAGTGCTCTGAACGTTCCTTTCAAGTGCGGGATTTGGTCTTCGTCAAGCTCCAGCCATATGTGCATTCTTCTCTATCAAGATGATCCTGCCAAAAGCTAGCCTTCAAGTTTTTTGGACCATTTAGAGTACTTGATCGCATTGGATCCGTTGCATACAAGCTGGAACTTCATCCAACCTCGGCAATCCACACTGTCTTCCATGTCTCACAACTGAAGAAGGTCAAGCACCACCCACTGCAAGTAAGCACTCTCCTTCCTAACGCACTTCTGTAAATGCAGGTCCTAAAGCTTTTCTACAAGGCCGCTTCATCCCCCGGGGTGGTTCACTACTTCGCCAAATCTTCATCAAATGGTCCATGCTTTTGGTCGAGCTAGCAACATTGGAGGATTACGACAAGCTTCGCTAGAAGTCTCTGTTAAAATGATGGATGCTTCATAATATTATTGCTCATCTGATGTGTTTATATAGAGTACATGTGTATGGTACATATGGTAGAGAGACTAATGTACATGGCAGTCTATTATATTGATATCTAACCTACCAAACATACTTCATGTGTATATGGTCCTCTATCCAGCATACCATCTATTCTTCTGACATATATGATAATCTATATAGCATACCAAATATATACCTGATATACATGGTAGTCCATCCATATCACCAAATGTTCTCTAACCATACCAAATATGAGGTTGTTTAACAGGCCCCCTCAATCACAACCTTGACGAGCTCAAGTTTAGATTGTATCTGAAATTCTTGAAAAGGCTTGTTGAAAGAGGTTTCATCAGCCCATCAGCTATTTGATCTTTAGAAGAAATAAAACGAATTTCTAGTGCCTTGTTGTCAACTCATTCTCTAACAAAATGAAAATCTACTTCCACATGCTTAGTGCGACCATGAAAAACTGGATTGGTAGACAAATATATAACACCCAAATTGTCACACCATAATACTGGAGGTCGAGGCTGAGAAATACCTAATTCTCCGATTAATGTATGAATCCATATAAGTTATGCAGTGGCATTAGCTAATGCCTTATATACTGGCTTAGTACTCAATAGAGAAACAATAGCTTGTTTGTGAGAGCTCCAAGCCACTAGATTTGAGCCAAAAAATACAGTGAAATCTCCTATCATCAGCACTCCCGACCTAGTCAGCATCTCTAAATGCAGTCAATAAAGTAAATGTAGACTTACAAAATTTCAATCCATCATCTTGTATAAACTTCAAAAACCTCAAAATTCGTTTGACAGCAGTCCAATGTTCATCAGTGGGATTTTGCATAAAATTGACACACTTTGTTAACTGCAAATGAGATATCTGGATGAGTTATTGTCAAGTATTGCAATGCACCGACAATAATTTTGTAACGTGTAGTATCATCAATAGATAGGGGTGTGCCACCGGTCTTCACAACCACAATGTCTTCCGTCAGCTTCACCAATTCCACACTGAGCTCATCCTCATCATCCACCATGGCCTCTGTGATGAGCTCTATTCCTACACCATCATTGAGTCACTTTGTCTCTATCAAGTTGACTGGTGACAACTGGAAGGCACAAATTCTTCCATTTATGAGAAGCCAATGCCTTCTTGGCATAGTAGACGGCACCGTGGAGTGTCCCGTCAGGATGATGACCACCACCACCGAAGGAGAAACCACTCAGATGCCCAATCAAGGCTATCTCCAGTGGCTGCAGCAGGACCAGTATGTCCTGGATGCTATGAATTCAACACTCTCCACCGAAGTACTCGGCCAAGTGCTTCTCTTCACCAATTCTTGAGACATTTGGGTAGAATTGGAGCGTTTGTACTCCTCCCAGTCTCGTGCACGGGTCATGCAAATCCGAATGCAGCTAGCCTATCTTAGGAAGCTCGACATAACAACAGTGGAGTACTACAACAAAGTCAAGGGTCTGGCTGACATGCTGGACTTGGTTGGCGCACCACTGAAGGAAGGCGAGATTATCACATACCTTCTCACCGGCCTTAGCGAGGAGTATGACTCTCTCGTGACCTCCGTCACGACACAGGCAGATGCAATGTCCCTAGGGGAGGTGTACAATCACCTTCTCAGTTTTGAAGTTCGGGTCGTCGATCATCATGGATCTCTGCAGAACACCTCCTCCGTCAACTACACCTCCAAGGGTCCACGAGACAGTGGTGGTCACAGAAACGGACGTGGTGGTGGTGGCGGTCGGAACCGTGGTCGCGGTGCAAACTGTAACTATGGTCGTGGCCACGGCAATCAAGGACGCCCAACTCGCCAAGTGTGCGGGAAGGAAGGCCATGAGGCATGGAAGTGCTACATGCATTTTGATCACTCCTTCAACGTTGAACACAGTCGTACTGATGCGTTCGCTGCCAGACCTTTGTACTCTGTTGATGCAAAATGGTACTCTGACATGGGAGGGACAAATCACATAACCAATGATCTTGATCGCCTCACAGTACGGGAATGTTACTCTGGCAAGGATCAAGTCCAAATGGCTGATGGTGCAGGTATGCCAAACTCTAGCCTTGTCTAATATTCTTCACGTTCCTAAAGCATCCATGCATCTTCTTTCAGTACACCGCTTCACTAGAGACAATAATGTGTTTTTTGAATTTCATCCCACTTTTTTCTGTTAAGGATCGAATCACAAAGAAAACATTGCTGCAAGGTAAATGTTGTGGAGGCCTCTATCCCTTCGTTCATCCGAATGGCACATCATTAAGGGAAGCACTGCACGTGGCAAGACCAAGTGCAAAAATATGGCATTGTCGCTTAGGGTATCCTGGAGCTGGTGTCATTCAGCATGTTCTAAAACAAAATAAATTGTTAACTTCAGAAAATAATATTGGTGTTGCTTCTGTATGCAATGCCTATCAAATGGCCAAGAGCCATCAACTGCCATTTCATGATCCTATTAATAAAGCAGCTTCCCCTCTTGAATTAATTCATTCTAATGTTTGGGGTTCGGCCATTAGGTCATCTAATGGTTATCCATACTATGTCAGTTTTGTTGATGATCACAGCAAATTCACCTGGATCTATCTTTTGCGGCACAAATCAGAAGTTGAACAAGGAGTTTGCAATTTAAGGCCATACAACAATCATAAGTTATCTTTTAGATCGAAACAATGTGTTTTTCTAGGATATAGTGGTCTTCACAAGGCTACAAATGTCTTGATGTGTCTACACATAGAGTGTTTATATATTGAGATGTTGTATTTGATGAGCTTGTATTTTATTTTGCCACTAAAACTCAAACCGCCTCCTTGTCGAACTCTCTGAATTTTTCTGAAAATGCAGTTCTAGCCGTTACTCCTCCTTCATTTAACTTTGTGCCTATAGCTACTGACCAATTGAGTATTTTTGCATGCTCACATATTATGTCTAATGGAACTAATCCCATGTCTGGAGAGTGTAATTGTGTTGTGCAGGCACAAGATCGAGTTGGTGTAGACCAAATATTATCTTAGTTTGATTGCTCTTCGTTGGAGGATGAACGGCATACAAACAACATTGCTATTGAACTAGCTGTTGAAACTGATGCATAACATGTTGTTGAACCTTAACTCGATTTGCATGTTCCACTTGAAGAACAACCTGCACCAACTAGGCCTAGAACACGGCTACAGAATAGTATTCTCAAGACAAAGGAGTTTCGAGATGGCACAGTTTGATATGACATCAAGAAAGCAAGTTTTCTGGATCATACATCAAGTACTGCAGAACCAAAATCTCATGTTGAGGCCTTGCAAAATTCTTAGTGGAAGGAGGCTATGTATGAAGAGTTTAATGCTTTGCAGAAGAATAAAACATGGCATCTGATTCCAGCAAGACATGGACTGAATATTGTAGATTGCAAGTGGGTGTTTAAATTGAAGAAAAAAGCAGATGGTTCAGTTGAAAGGCACAAGGCAAGATTGGTGGCTAAAGGTTTTAGGCAAAGATATGGAGTCGATTATGAAGATACATTTAGCCCAGTTGTCAATCCTACAATGGTGAGATTAATTCTTGCACTATCAATATCCAATGGGTGGCATCGCAGGCAAGTTGATGTCAAGAATGCTTTTTAAATGGTTTTCTGCAAGAAGATGTGTATATAAGGCAATCCCCTGGCTTTGTGGACTCTGAACATCCAGATTATATATGCAAGTTGGACAAGGCAATATATGGTCTTAAACAAGCTCCACGAGCTTGGTATTCAAGACTCGGCACACAACTATATTCATTGGGTTTTACTACATCTAAAGCTGACAATTCCTTTTTTATCTTTAATAACAAAGATCTGGTCATGTAAGTATTGGTATATGTTGATGATCTTATCATTGCTAGTTCATCATCATCGGCATGCTCGCTCTTGCTTCAGAAGCTCAACAAGTAGTTTGCAATTAAGGATTTGGGTCCAATGAATTTTTTTCTTGGAATAGAAGCGCACCCAACTGCAGGGTGGCTCATTCTATCACAGAAGAAGTATATTGATGATCTTCTCTAGAGAACAAATATGCTCTTGTGCAAGCCAACCTCCACTCCTATGTCTAGTTCAGAAAAACTTGTGAAGACCGGTGGTACCTGTATATGATACTACACATTACAGGAGTATTGTAAGTGCATTGCAATACTTCTGTAACATGTAGTATCATCAACAGATAGGGGTGTGCCACCGGTCTTCACAGGTTTTTTTGAATTGGATACAGGAGTGGAGGCTGACTTGCTCTGATACTATGTTAAAATGATGGATGCTTCACAATATTATTGCTCATCTGATGTGTTTATATCGAGTACATGTGTCCGGTACATATGGTAGAGATACTAGAGTACATGACAGTATATTATATTGATATCTAACCTACCAAACATACTCCATGTATATATGGTCCTCTATCTAGCATACCATATATTCTTCTGACATATATGATAATCTATACAGCATACCAAATATGTACCTAATATAGATGGTAGTCTTTCCATATTACCAAATGTGCTCTAACCATACCAAATATGAGGTTGTTTAACAGTCTCCATACGCGACAGCTTGGGGACAAGTTCTCTCTCACGGAGGGGGACATTAGCACGCTGCCTGCAAGACGCCACGATGTGGGAGCGGGAAACTTCAAACGATGTTGGGCCTCAGCTCTTGGCCCAAGTTCCCTAATGCGCTCTTGGCTGGGTCCGAACGGGCCAGATTGTAATTTGGGAGTGGCGCGAATATAACTGGAGCGAGAGAGGATGAATGGACTCTGACAATTCCGTTGCAACAAACTGCGTCGTCCTCCATTTTGCCTCTCCCACCTTCTTCCTCGTCACGCCATTCTCTCCCTGCTCGATCTCTTGCTCACACCGCAACAGGTCCTCATTCTGTGTTGCCTCTTCTCAGTTGCCAGCTGATTCATCGTGCGGTGACTAATTCGGGCCTCGTTCTTGGCGCAGGTGGGCTGGCAGAGGAGGTGGACTAGAAAATCCTGCACGTGGCTTGTGCCCTTCGGCGAGGTGAAGGACATCAAGATGCCGCTCGACCAAGCAACTGCAGAAGCACCACACCTTCGGCTTCGTTACCTTCCTTGAGTGCGAGGACGCTGCTGCCACCATGGACAACGTGGACGGCGCGGAGCTTTTCGGCCAAGTCCTCACTGTCAACTATGCCTTCCCTGCGCGCATCAAGGGAGGGGAGCAGGGATGGGCTGCGCAGCCAAGTAAGTACCGCCACTATGTGTGCCTTGTCCCGCCTTTCTGCGTCTATGTACGCTTTCTTGTTTGGTGGCTTCAGTAAGATAGGGCGACCCAGTGCCGAGTAAAATTTCTCTTGTACTAATTTTGATGGCAAATTTGGTTGAAACGCTTGGTTGAAGATATTTGGGGTGAGGAGATAACAATTGGGGTTTTGGGATTGCAACACTAATAATTTAGTAATTGTCATACCAACGATAAAATATTAGGATTTTAATATAAATTGTATTCATACAGTCACTACAATTTTTAGATACTGGAAGGGTTATTGTTGAAGATTACTGGCTTCTTGGGGAAGATGAGAATGTATACGTGAAAAGAAAATAAATGCTTAGTCACATTATCCCAGTATTCTTGGGTAACCACTTTTTTTTACCAAACTGGATGAATTATTGTGGTTATTTTTTTGTAGAGGGCATTATTAAGGCTAAACAAATAACTCTAATATCAACTAGTTTTACTGAATGTGTTTTTGTCTCTGAGATTTGTTCATTTCAACCATTCACTTGCATTGGTTCAATGTTTAGGGTTTTTGTAGATCCCTGATGTGTGTTGCTTCTCTGATGTATTAAAATTTCATACCAACCCTCTCTTTGTTTAGTTACAATCACTTTGTTAGTATTTCTTGGATGTATCCAAGAATCATAAACATTTCAATTTTATATCAAAAAGGTTTCTCAATCTGAAACACAATCACTTAGAAACTTGGCTAGTTTTCTGGTTTCATTTTCAATATAGAGAATAGGAGGATTGAAATGACCAATTTAATCTTGGATGGATTATCTTGTTTTTGTGACATTACAACATTTAATGAATTCTTACAATATATATTGTTTATAACTGTCATTGCACAAGTATTCATTTCCCATACATCCACATGACATGGTAATCTAAGAATGAAATGAAATGCATCCGAAAAAAATTAAACAAGTGAAAATACATTTGATAGAAATGAAATGCCTTGCAAATATCAATAATTAAGCGATGCTATTTAGGTAGGGTCTCAAAAGTAAAGGCACATTTAGCTATGGTATGACGAAAGATAAGGTTTTGAACACTTGAGCTTCAAAAGCATGAGGAAGTTTGAGGCCTCTCGGAAGTGAGGTCCAACAGTCACCATTTTGTGCAAAAGGTCTTCGAATCATATGGTCCCGTGATTGCCGAAGCAAAAAATCAGACTAGAATGCACACAATGTTAGGTCTGCTCAAAGTTGAACAAAGGCCCATGTGGGAAGGCCCATTATTTACGCTATAAATAATAGATGGCTGCCCCCTAACCCTCCCAAGAGAGTCTTTACCACAACAGCCGCCGCACACAAGTTGTCGTCTCTCACGTGTGAGACGTGTGAGGTTGCTGCTGCGAGGAAGATCTGCTCCACGTCTCCTTCCGCATCAAAGGTTGATCACGGAATCCGCATCCGTGCCACGGAACGCTAGCACATTCCGGCGTGGGGTCCATCTCTCTGTACGTGTGGACGTTCGTTGCTGTTGCGTTGTACACTTCGTCAGGCCAAACGACTACCTCCTCATTGACTACGAGTTTTCCACTGCACCGCTCAACGGGAACGTATATCTATGATCATCGACATCCAAATGTTCCTATTTTACACGGTTAATTTTATTATGTGCTACCAAGTAGCATCCCGCGTATTTTCTAACAGTGGCATCAGAGCCGTGCTTGCGATGTTTTTTATCTAGATTAAAATTGCATGTTCGGTTGTAGAACATATCGTTTTTATTTATAGCATTACGCGTAAATCATACGGTTTATTCCGTTCTTGCCTCCTCATTAACTGACTGGCTAAATGGCCATCTTCATGATGGCGCGTAAACGTTAGGCTGCTGACCACGAGGTGGTGAGTGCGTTGAGTAAATTAGTCCGATGCATGGCGTAAACTGCAATATTATTTGAAATGCTATGTCTGTTAGCATGTAACATCATTTGAACAGTCTGTTCTATCTGTCACCGACTTACGAGGCTAAACGCGCGTTTTGCAAAAATACTCATCACATGCATTCCGTAGAAACGTCTAACTTATTTTTGCAGAGAATGATGTGACAGTATGGCCTTAAAATCATGTGAGATGATCTGTGTAATATTTATGTGTTCTGCGTGACACAAGTTATTTACAGCTGGGGTGAGGCTGTTCGCAAATTGTATTCGGCCTGTGTTCCGGTCTGTGGAGTACCCATGTAATGTAATTTTATTTATTTTAATTGCTATTAGTGTGTAATAACTGAATTAATGAGTAATTTATCGACTCGAGGTGAGCACGAGACGACACGACTACCACCAGATGGACGAGCGGTAACG
This sequence comes from Tuctoria greenei, assembly GCA_036927565.1. Classification (NCBI taxonomy): domain Eukaryota; kingdom Viridiplantae; phylum Streptophyta; class Magnoliopsida; order Poales; family Poaceae; genus Tuctoria; species Tuctoria greenei. The sequence goes on along the minus strand of JAYESD010000003.1, from coordinate 103,454,659 downwards.
TCTAAGGAGTAGATGCCTACGTTGTTGATGTCTTCATGCGCTGGTTTTCGTTGGATGAAAAGAAGGCCATGCTGTCACAATAATTTTACTATTTGTGATATTCATGTTTATCTACTGCTTGTGATGAATGTGAGAAATCCCTCACAAAAATTAAGTTTTTGATGCCCCTCTAATAGCTGCACCTATTGGGTAATGTTAGTTGATGATGGGTCTGCCAAAGCAGGTGCCATTTTCTACCTTAGCCTATAAGGTGATGTCGGACACCACAACATATTATTAGTTTGCTTGACAGAGCTATCAAGTCGGACTTTGGCTCTGAGGCATAAACGTTGGGAGCCGAGACATAGGATGTCACCAAACACACGAGAGTCACATAGGATGCGATTGAGAATGTTTGCCTACCTTGTTCACTATGATGCTAACGGTGATGCTAAAGTTCACTAGTTTCATAAAAAAACATTGGATATCGTCCCACTATACAACGCCAGAGGGATGCTAGCAAAACATAGTGGAATTTTTCGTTAAAATTGTTTTAATGAAAGTAGTGCTAACTATTGCATATATGTATTGTTATAGAAAATGTTGAGCTCCTCGAATTTTAATCTACAATCAATCCTAGACAAAGAAAAGTTAAATGGAACTAATTTTGTTGGTTGGAACCAAAATATGAGAATTGTTCTCAGACAGGAAAAGAAATAGTACATTATCGATAGGCCTTAACCCGATGAGCCTCAAGATGTCGGGCACAACTCTAATGTATATCGTGCTTATGTGAAACACATTGATGATGCAGTGGATGTTCAATGTCTGATGCTTGCTTGCATGAACTCTGAGCTACAAAAGCAATATGAGAGCACCAATCCATACGATATGATCATGAGATTGCATGGCATGTTCGAGAACCAAGCAAGTGTGAACAGGTTTAACACCTCAAATGCCCTATTTGGTTGCAAGCTTGTTGAAGGCACTCCAGTTAGTTCTCATGTAATCAAAATAATTGGTTACATGAGAACTTGCAGAGACTGGGTTTTCCACTCAACGACAAGCTTGTCATTGATGCGATATTGCAGTCTTTGCTGACTAGTTTGGAGCCTTTCCGCTGAACTATCACATGAATGGCTTGAGAAAGACACTAACTGAACTGCATGGGATGCTAAAGACAGCAAAGGTGAGTCTTAATAAGGCTTCTAGTCATGTGATGATAGCAGAGAAGGGTAAAAAGCGTAAGCACTCAACCAAGGCTAAGACCACAGAAAGTAAGACATCCGGGCAAGTGTCTAAGGCCAAGAAAAGGTTGGCCCTTCTTCTGACGATGTCTGTTGGCATTGGAATGCTAGTGGACATTGGTCAAGATATTGTGAGAAGTACTTGGAAGAAATCAAGAAAAAGAGAGTGGGACCTCTGCTCAAGGTATTAATATTATTGAAATTAATCTTGCAATATGTTCTATTGAAGCATTGGATTTGATACTGGTGCTATGATTCACACTTGCAAATCTTTGCAGGCGCTGAAAATAATTAGATGGTTCGGAAGAGACGAGATGGATATACGCGTTGGAAATGGAGCAAAGGTTGCTGCGTTGGCCGTCGGCGTTTACCAAATCATATTACCCTCTAGATTGGTGCTAGAATTAAATAATTGTTATTGTGTTCCTGCACTCAATAAGAATATTATTTCTTCTTCATGTTTGGAAGAAGAAGGCTATGATTTCATAATAAAGAACAAATATTGTTCTATTTTTATGAATGGAATGTATTATGAACGTTGCCCCATTGTGAACGGGCTTTATGTTCTTGATCTGGAGAGTTCTAAAATCAATAATGTGAATTCTAAGAGAATGCACTCTAATGACTCAAATCCTACATACGTGTGGCATTGTCGTTTAGGCCATATAGGCAAGTGACACATAGAGAAACTCCATAAAGATGGTTATCTCGACTCTTTTGATTTTGAATCAACTGAGATATGCAAGTTATGCCTTCTTGGTAAAATGACTAAGGCTCCCTTTGTTGGACAAAGTGAGAGAGCAAGTGAGTTGTTGGAACTAATACATACTAATGTATGTGGTCCACTGACCTCAGCTGCAAGAGGTGGTTATCAGTATTTCATTACCTTTATCAATGATTTACGTAGATATGGTTATATCTATTTAATGAGAAATATGGCCGAGTCCTTTGAAAGGTTCAAGGAATTCCAAAATGAAGTACAAAATCAAACCAGCAAGATAATTAAATTATTGCGATATTATCATCGTGGAGAATATTTTAGCCATAAGTTTAGCAATCATCTGAAAAGTTGTGGAATTGTTCCTCAACTTAGTCCACCTGGAACACCACAGTGGAATGGTGTGTCTAAGCTAAGAAACTGAACCTTGTTGGACATGGTGAGGTTGATGATGAGTCATGCAAATCTTCCATTGTACTTTTGGGGTTATGCACTAGAGACGGCTGCGTTCATACTAAATTGTGTTCCATCTAAACTTGTGGAGAGAACACCATATGAGATATGGACTAGGAAGCGTCCCAATTTGTCGCTCTTAAATATTTGGGGTTGCAATACTTATGTGAAGCGTTTGATGCCAACTAAGCTTGAACCCAGATCTGATAAGTGTGTCTTTGTCGGGTATCCAAGGGACACCAAAGGATACTATTTTTATAACTGACAAGAAAACAATGTGTTTGTTGCTCGAAACGCGGTGTTTCTTGAGAAAGAGTTTCTCTTGAAAGAAGTGAGTGGGAGCACAGTACAACTCAAAGAGTTCGAGAAGCACATGATGATATTCCAATCTTCACTGATGAGGCACAACAAGATGAGCCAGCGATGGCCATTGATCAAAATGTTGAACCTCAACCACGAAGGTTAATATGACCTCATCGTCCAAGAGTGAAGTACACATTGCTTACCACAGGACAACATGGCATATTGTTGTTGGACACCAATGAGTCGGGCACTTATACGAAGGCAATCATGGGACCAGAATCTGAGAGATGGCTTGAGGCTATGCGATCCGAATTGGAATCCATATAAGAAAATCAGGTTTGGAACCTGATTGATCTACCAAATGGTGTGAGACCAATTGAGTGTAAATGGATTTTATGAAAAAGATAAACGCTGTTGGAAAGGTTTACATCTATAAAGCACGACTAGTAGCGAAAGGTTTCCATCAAATTCAAGGTGTTGATGATGATGAAACATTTTCGTCTGTTGCAATGCTGAAGTCTATTCGGATCCTTCTAGCAATTTCTGCGTACTATGATTATGAAATATGGCAAATGGATGTCAAAATGGATTTTCTTAACAAAAACCTATGTGAGGATGTGTACATGATACAACCTGAAGGTTTCTGTGAGACATATGTGTGTTGAATACATTGGCTATGGCGATTAAAGTTTTGAATACTACCAAAACACATTTATCATCAAGGTCCGACTCTAGGTCCAAGCTTTTGCAAGGTCTGACAATAGGTCCAACTTGTTTTGGGTAGCTCCTACAAGGTCCGATGCTTGGTCCAACTTCTTTGTATAGGTCCAAGTAGCTTTGGTTAGCTCCGATGCTAGGTCCGACTAGTTTTGGTTAGCTCCGGCGCTAGGTCCGACTAGCTTTGGTAAGTTATGGTGCTAGGTCCTGCTAGCTTTGGTAAACTCCGGTTCAAGGTCTAGTTAGCTTTGGCAAGGTTCAGAGCTTGATCGCACTGGTTCTGCTTTTAACTTGCAATGTTTCAAACTTGCTTTTTGGATTATAGAAAGTTTGCTTAGTATTCTTTTTTTCTAAGTTTTTGGTGTGTTTTGGTAGTTATGGTTGATATCATTTCGCTATGTTTTGCAACATGCTTATGTGATGTGCTCATGTAAGGTGTTGTGGTTATCGGAACTAACAAGAGTCATGTCGAGGACTTGTGCTCGAAAGTATCGGTTATTTATTCATGTGCAGGTGTTGCTTGAGTTCAAGACATGGCTGGTGACGAGATCCATTGAACTAGTCTTAGGGAGAAGGTGAGGTTCAACAACCAAGTTCGGGAGGAATTATGGTTGAGTTGATCGGGAGGTCTCGCAACATGTTTGAATCAAGAACAATGCATATGAAGATATCTTGGACATCATTGGAAGATGTTTGCACGAGTGCAAGGAGTGCATGAACGTTGCTACATGGTTTCGAGGCGTGATGAAGAGATGTGGATGTAAAGAATTGGTCGGAAAGGTCCAACCGACTAGGTTATGGACTCGGGCTGCGGCTGAGTCGGGTTTGACTCAAATATGGAAAGTTTTGAGTTGGTTATGATAGTATTTCATGTGGGTCACAAATTTGAGTTGTTTTAGGAATGTGGGATACGTTTCTAAGGTGTTTGATAGTCTTAAGATTGCTTCTATCTGCATATAGAAGAGTATTGAGCCGTTATGGAAAGTTTCGATTCGTGAATTGAGTAGGTTTAGAGTCCTAGTTAGTTTTGGGTTGTCCTAAGGGCTGGTTATATAAGCAAGGGAGACCAGAGGTCATGGCAGACGACTTTGGTGCTGTTCCTCTTGTGTTTTGATCAATAGAATTCGTAGTTTGAAGGAACTTTTGTGCTTTGTTCGTCCGACTTTTTTCAGACAAGTTTTTCTCGTTGAGTTTCTGCATAGCACTACCTTTCTTCGGTGGTTTTATCATAACTCGAGTTTTACAAATCTGATCGACGTGATTCTTCTTCAGTTGTCCTCACAACTTGATCTGTGAAAATTTCACGGTCATTGGATTTATGGTTTCTGAGCTACACTAGTTTCTTTGCAGTGTTTCAGAACTTCATTACTCGGGTAGGACAAATTGACCTTTGTTCGATCTTTCGATCGTAACTTGAGTTTCTCTCAACGGATTTTCGTGATTTTTGTTGTGACGTCTCTGTGACTTTATTCTCTACAATCTATACTAGTTTTTTCACAGTTGAACACATTTAGATTAGCCGCACATGCGATTTATTTAACAAATCGGTTTTCTGCCGAGGGGTGTTTTCGTTGCTTCCGCTGAAAAGTTTTAATCTACCATTCACCCCCCTCTGGTAGCTTTACACGTGCTCTTCGATCCTACAATTGGTATCAGAGTCACGGTGCTCTAATCTTTGTGATTCGCACATGTTTTTGACTAATCCTCATGGAGAACTACTTGGCAAAACCTTATGTGTTTGTTGGTATTGATTTTCAGATTTGGAAGGCACGCATGGAAGCTTTTATTGAGAAGCAAGGCTTCGCGATATGGGAAAAAGTGTACAAGCCTTACGACGTGCCACCGAACGATCAAGTCACGGCTACAAACTGATGAGATGTCGACAACAACAACAAACCCCGCAACTTGATAATCCAAGGAACAACACAGAGCGACTTTGACCGTGTTGCACGCTTTCGATTGGCGTACGATGTGTGGTGAGCACTTTGTGACTACCACGAAGGATCCAACACGATCAAGGGGGTAAAGCAGGATATGTTCAAGAAAGAATACATGCGCTTTGAGACGCAACCCGGTGAGTCCATTGATGACCTTTTTGCTCGCTTTAATAAAATTCTCAACAACTTGCGTAGTGTCAATGTTAATTTTTCAGATGATGAAAATGCTAGGCGATTTTAAGTGCATTAGACATGTCAATTTGGGAGATGAAAGTCACATATATTCGTGAATCTACTATCATGAGTACACTTACATTAGATGTGCTATATTCTAAATTGAAAACTCATGAAATTGACATAATCTCACGTAAGAACCCCAACAAGTCTCTTGTATTTGTTTCTCAACGTGATATGCCTAGCTCCGGCCAATCATTATCTTGCAATATTCTTGCTTTGTTGTCTTCACTAACCCTAGAACAGATTGAAGAATTTTCAGAAGAGGAGCTAGCACTCATCTCTACTCGATTCTCAAAAGCATTGCAAAATGTGAGAACTAGAAGGAGAGAAAGCTTAGGACCTCAACGATGCTTTGAATGTGGTAAGATAGGACACTTTCGTACAGAATGCCTTGACCTTTCAGGTCCTACTACCCGTGAAGAAAAGCAGAACAAGGTCAATACCACGTTTAGAAACTCCAACAAGAAGAAGAAGGGTTACATAGGATGCAAGATGATAAACAGCTTCATCACCACACTTCAAGAGCTCAGTTCAAGTGATGTAGACATTGGAAGTGATGAAGATGATGATGATCTGACCAACTTATGCTTCATGGCGGGCAAAACAAGATCAAGATCAAGCCAGAAGGATGCAGAACACAACAGTGACAACAAAGAGGTATGTCCTACTTGTGATGAAATGTGTGATGCTATTTCCCGTGCAACTGTTATTTGTAAGAAAAAGGATAAAAAGCTTAGGGAGAATGCTGTTAAAATTGAGTCACTAGAATCTGAAATTAATCGTTTAAAAACCTTGATTCCTAGTGAATATTCTTGTTCCTCATGCAATTTAATATATGAAAAATTGTCCTCCTTAAGAAGTGCACACTCCTCCACTCTTGATAAACTTGAGTTAGAGATTGAAAATAACAAAAAGATTGCTGCACTTAATGACAGAAACTTAAAAGATGCTTCTTGTTCTACAATTTATTTGCATTGTTCTACCTGCAATGATCTTGAAAAGAAACTAAACGATGCTATGAATGAAATTTCAATACTGAAATATGCTTTACGTGCTCATGAAGTTAAATATTGTACTAATTGCAAACTAAAAGGAAAAACTTCATGTGAAAACTGCCTAGAATTGTCTAAGAAACTTGATAACATGAATAGGACACTAGAGAAGTTTTGTGTTGGGAACAAAAATCTAAACTTGCAACTGGATTCATCCAAATCGTGCAATGATAAAAATGGTTTAGTTTTTTATTCTCATGCTCATGCTAAAGCACATCCACCTAAAAATGTAAAGTTATTAGGAAGTGGTTTGATTAAAACAGTTCCTAAACCAAAAGAGGTGGTTTTTAAATCTGCAGGAGTGTTGTCACGTTTGGGTTCAAATAAACATATTGCATGCTCATCTATACATGAACACAAAGTTAAATTTCATTGTACCTATAGTGGTAGAGATGGTTATGTCATAGATTTCTGTTATAGACTAGCTAAACAACATAAAAATGAAAGAATGCAAGCTAGATCTTATAACTCTCATGCATAATTTGCTGCACATACTAAACCGAATGTCAAGAACATGGAACCTGCTGTTATGAGTCAAAAACATTCAAAGTTTACCATCGGAGCTTCAGTTTTTGCCCCCGAACCTTCTGTTTCTACCTCCGGACCTTTTGTTTTGGCCTTCGGAGCTACTGATTACTGTGATACACAAGTAACAACTTATAGGTCAGTAGTTAAGAAAAGAAAATCTCAAACTTTGACTCATAAACCTGTTGTTTTATCTCAGCTTTTGAGTGTTTTTCCCGCTGCACGTCGTGTGACTCAATACTGGAGTCCAAAACGCCTTTTGACTAACCCCAGTATTGAGTCATCGTCGTATTGTTCTTCTATGTAGGTTACACGCTTGAGGAAGGAGAACATTTGGATCATGTTTGAAAGTATTAAGATTGCTTCTATCTGCGTATATAAGAGTATTGAGCCATTATGGAAAGTTTTGATTCATGAATTGAGTAGGTTTAGAGTCCTAGTTAGTTTTGGGTTGGCCTAAGGTGAATGTGGCCTAGAGGACGGTGAATAGGCCTTTTTAAAATTTAGTCGGAACCTGCAATACTTAACAAACTGATCAAATCCTGAGATATCGGACTAGTCCGGTAGAGTGCAGACTAGTCCGGTGCGTGCGGACTAAATTGATCAAGTTCGATCAATGATTTCAATACAAGCATAGTACACAGCGGAATATAGTATATAAATTGAAAGTATTGAGTCAATGAAATTAAGTGTAGTAGAAATTAGCTTTGACTTGAATGTTTTAATGTAAGATGGACAAGATCAATCAAACCCTAGCATATAATATGAGAAACTTAATAGCGCAAAGATGGCTTGCTCTCGCTCCCGCTCCTCCGTGCCCCGCGCCTCCGCCACCTCCACCACCTCCCCTTGCTCGCCGCCATGGACGCGCTGACAGCCTCTAGCGCCGCTGGGGATCGGTCGACTTGCTCAACATGGGTGAGGATCGACCCCTGCCGACCAGTGGTGACTGGGATCTTCGTCCTGGCGAGATATTCCAACAAGAAGTTCACCGCCAGCTCCGCTCCACGGTTCATCACCTGGGGTCTTCACTCAAGGGTTCCTTCCTCATGATTGCAGCCTTTCGAAGGTACACTTTTCGTCTCTCGGAGAGTGCCGTTGGATGGGCTCTTTGCTCGGTGCTGGGTGGTTCACCTTGGGATTTTCATGTCCAACAATTGCAAGAGCGTTCGTTTCGCTTCTCCGTGGCGAGCAAGCAAGTGGGACTGCTGATGAATGCAAAGCGAAGGATCACCACATAAACCTTTGATGTGTAATTTCATCTATGGCGCACGGGTGGACCAGATTGAATCTCTGAATATAAGAAGTGGGAGCAGGAACAGAAGGAAAGTTGGACATTGGTCTCACGCAAGAAGCCAGCAAACAGGCGGGTCTCCTTCGCCTCCCCAATCCGGCAAGGTTCTCCAGCAAAAAAGGCAACCCCAACTGTAAAAGGGTTGTGGTTGGGAAAATTTTTCTGCAATCTTCTTCAAGCCCCAACAAGTGCTGCCGGACTCTGCTTTCCGGCTAATCGGAAGATCGTCGGAGTTCATTCACCGACCACCGCGAACGAAGGTACGTGGCGCGATAAACAATACAACATTTTGAATTTTCGGGTGGACAAAGGGAAGTCTGGTACCACTCCATTCATGTCTCACTGGCCTCCGCTGCAATGGAGCACCAACAACCCGGCGCATGCCCCTGATGCGACCGCTCTAAGCAGTAGCCACCCTAGGCTTAGCTCTACTAAGTGGGAGGTCGGCGAGTGTTCTTTCCCGAAGGGAGATAGAGCTCCAAAGGCCACAGTCTCGTAAGGTCCTGAGGGAACTCTTCGTCGACAAGACAGCGATCAGAGCAGGGAGCTGAGGCGGCCAAGTGATCATGGCACTTGGCAGTATGATGGGAAACGCTGCTATAAATGCCTCAGCCCATTTCATTTGAAATTCCAATGCCGCAATGAGATACGGTGTAATCTTTGCTTTAGATATGGGCATATTAGACGGAACTGCCTCTCGGCTGCCAGAGTTCCTCGGGTTTGGCGCAAGAGAAGCACGCCCCCCATTAAGGCCTCTGGCCTTTCCACGGAACCGTCATCCGCCATCATCATTCACAAACACAACCCCCTCCTCAACTTCTCCTCTGCTGCTCCTTCTTTCTGGCTCCACCGCATCCTGCACTCCACATCCGTCTCCACCGCTCTTTCGCTGGCCAAATCTCTTAGCCTCATGGCCAACTTCCCGGTCGATCCCTCGAGGTTCCTAGCCAACCAACACTTTGACTTCACCGACGGAGGCCCAAACCGGCTGCCTAGGATGGTGGTGCACCTTCCCGGTCACCATCACTCGGCTCACGAAGAATTTGTTGTGGTGGTGGACGCTGAGCGCGTGCTGTAGGAAGATCAGTATGAGGATTTCAGGCTACGGATCCGGAACTTCCTTCTGCAAGACATGGGTATCGCTGTTACTCACTCCTGTCTCACCCCACTGGGCATAGCTCTTTTGCATTCCAGACCAGCTTGTTTAGAGACTTACTTGTGATGAGAGAGTTAATCGTGGTAGATGGTGTCCGTGTGTCCTTCATCAGGAACGACTTTGGCAGAAACGGGATGATGAGAGAGCCAATCGTGGTATGATCTTGGGCTTCCCACTGGACTACAAGACGGTTGAAACTATTGAGTTAGCAGTTTCTGGTTTTGGCAAGTTACTTCAGTGGCACACAAGCCCGAGTGCCCTGGGCTTCATCTTGGTCAAATGTCTCTACACCAATGCAAGGCTCGTCCCCAGAAGTTTAGTCCTGCGTCAAGGCACCAGGGATGGGGTCGGGTACTCCTGGTCTTGCCCGGTGTACATTCTCAACTGGATTGCCCCGAATGGCTTTGGGGAAGCTGACGGCTGGGGGGGCATCCCCCGGGAAGATGACATGCCACTGAATGGCGACCCTCATCCTCTTCAAGAACCACCTGAGGAACAACCTAAAGATGATGAGGAATGGCCGGCGCCTGATGAACAACACCAGCAGCAGGCCAACGATGGCTGGGAACCATGGGGGCCGCCGCCGCCCCCACTGCACCATGAAATGGACGTCCTTTCTGATGCCCCAACTCAAGAGGAAGCTTCAAGCGTCGTGAACACGACTGAACCGGCTGTCAGAGCTCCAAGGATGGAGCAACGGAACTTCTCACTGGTCAACCCGGAGGATGTTACGCAGCAACCAGACTGGCTCCCCCCTGGACTCGGTAGGGCTGAGAAGAATGCTCCAGGTGGCCTTCCCGAACTCCCCCTCTGCGTGGTGGAACGTCCAGTTCAATGAACCCAATGGGCAAGGGGGGTTCAATAAAGTCATCACCATGTCGCTCTCTAACTCTGCTGATCAGCATTCAAGGGAGTAGAGTTCTGGCCACCCCTCAGTGATCATCAAAGATATCACTACCGAGCCCATCGCTGCTGCAGATAAGATAAAAGGAAAGCAAAGCAAGGCCCTGACATCGGCAGTAGCGGAGATTGTTGAACCCTCTTACTCCAACAGATCACTGGAACCCAACCAACTAAGGAGCAGCCCTCGGCTCCAAATGCTCATGCAGGGACATCGGACCACGCCTCCACCTGCTCAGGAGAATGGCCCTGATGCTGGTACATCTGAGGTTACGCCGGCACTCAATCTCTTTCTAGGTCCAATCAAATTCCCTAGTCTTGACTCTCTTGACTCCTGCCGTCCTTACCCTGAACTCTCCACTGATGTTCTGCAAGCGACGGCAGTAAACGAGTGCGGCGTTCCCCCTGAGGTGGCACGCCAGATGATGTCCCTCCCGGAGCTGAATGATGATGTCATACATCAAGCTTGACTTGCTGGGAGTGGAAGGCACCGGGCACAATGTGGACTGCTATGTTGCTGATGGGTTCGTCTTTTGGGAAACTGCTATTTGGAATTGTAGGGTGGTTATATTAAAGAGTACTGCTTGTTGTTTTGTGGTGTGCTCTGTTGAGAACATGCGCGGTTGGGAACATTGCTGCATTTTGATCGGCCGGTGGCCGGAACCTCAGCTCATGGTAGTTAGTCTATTATGGAGTCTGTTGGCTGTGACCTATTTCTATGCTGCTTGGCTCACCTGTCTGTCTGATTACTGGTTTGTTCGTTGGCCCTCGTTGCACACTGACCTTAGTTTCATAGGCCACATCCTCATTCACTCGGTCGGGACTACTTCCCGGACTGCCCTGTCATACCTGTCTATTATTTATGGCGCACAACATAAACCGTAACTGGAATGTCTTTAACTGGAACATTCGTGGTCTTAATAACACTGCTAAGCAACAAGCAGTCAGGTCCAAAATAGAGGAGGCCCAAGAGTGCAATATCTTCTGTATACAAGAGACCAAAATGGAACATATTGGCATTTCTTTCGTTAAACGACTGGCACCTAGAAGATTCAACAAATTCGTCTTTGCACCATCCAGGGGTGCCTCAGGAGGTATACTGGTAGCCTGGAATGATAGCTTGATTCAGGGGGAAGCTCTGGATATCAGAGACTTTGCCATATTCATGCGGTTCACATCCCAACTGAATGGGGTAGTCTGGCACCTGATCTCAGTCTATGGACCTTGTCAGGGACCTCGTCGGCAGGAGTTCACCGACTGGCTCTGGAATCTCTCATTGCAACCGCAAGAGCTATGCATGATATTGGGGGACTTCAATTTTTATCTCCACGTCAGTGACCACAACCGCGCGGGAGCAAATATAGGGGACATGCAGATGTTCAATGACATCATCCAACACTTGGGACTTATTGAAATCCCTCTCCAAGGTAGGAATTACACTTGGAGCAACATGTAACAATCGCCTCTACTTGAACAGCTGGATTGGTGCTTTACCTCAGCACAATGGTCCCTATCATTTCCCAACTCCTCACTTTGGCCAATGGCCAGGGACACATCAGACCATGTCCCACTAGTAGCTCAGATATGCACCACCATATCTAAATCAAGATGCTTCCATTTTGAAAACTACTGGCTTAGACATCCACAGTTTCTTACCATTGTCAAGGACTCGTGGGACCAGCCTCTGTCAACAGTTGGTAGTGCAAGGAGAGTTTCTGCTAAATTAAAATGTTTGAGATACAAGCTACGCAAGTGGGGCAGATCACTAGGTGGACTGAAAAAACTAATCAAACAATGCAATGAAGTTATTCTGATCATGGACACTATACTTGCAGGAAAGCTGTTTCAGAAACATGATCAAACATCAGCTTACTCAGCTCTTAAAGCAACAGAATGACTACTGGAGACAACGTTATACAGAGCGTTGGGCCATGTTTGGTGATGAGCCAACAAAATTCTTCTTGGCTGCAGCAACAGAAAGATACAGGAGAAACAATATATCAGTCATTCAAGATGACCATGGAGTAGAGCTAATGGATCATGGGCACAAAGCCTCAGCCCTCTGGAAGGAATTTTCGGAAAGGTTAGGGCAATCTGCCCCGACTCAACAATGGCCACAAATCCACCATTGGGTGCTTCCTGGACAACATCTACATACATTATGCAACCCGGTCACCAGGGAGGAAATTGATGCCACACTCAAAAACATGCCAACCGACAAAGCCCCAGGTCCAGATGGGTTCAACACAAAGTTCTTTCAGGCATGCTGGCACATCTTTAAGGAAGACATTTATCTGCTGTGCTCGGACTTCTTTAATGGCAACATCAGTATCCAACCCCTGAATAGTTCCTTAATCACTCTCATCCCGAAGATCAATAATCCCCACAGAGTTACAGATTACAGGGCCATGTCACTGCTGAACTCCACTATCAAACGGATCACTAAGATACTCTTAGTTAGATTGCAGGAAGTCATCCCAACCATTATCCACAAAAATCAATATGGTTTCATCAAGAAAAGAACCATCCAGGACTGCATGGCTTGGGTCTATGAGTACCTTTATCAATGCAAAAAAACCAACACTGGTGTCATAGTACTCAAACTGGACTTCAAAAAAGCCTTTGACAAGGTGGAACATGACTTCATTATACACATGCTGAGAGTTTTGGGTTTTCCTGAACAGTGGATCACATGGGTAACATATATTCTATCTACTGCCACCTCCTCAGTTCTTCTCAATGGAGTGCCACGTAAGACTTTTCACTGCAGAAGAGGTGTTCGGCAGGGGGACCCATTATCCCCCCCTGCTATTTGTGCTGGCAGCAGATCTTCTACAAATTTTAATCAACAAAGCAGTGGAGCTGGGACTTCTATCATTGCCACTGCATCAAGAAATGAACGAGGACTTCCCGGTAGTACAATATGCAGATGACACTATTCTAATCCTCAAAGCCAACCAGAGACAACTCTTCTTTCTGAAAAACTTACTACAATCCTTTGGAGGAGCTACAGGGCTTAGAGTGAACTGGGCAAAATCAAGCTTAACACCAATAAACACTGATGAAGAGGAGGCCACAATTCTAGCAGCCACACTGGGTTGCACTATTGGCTCATTCCCATTTACTTACTTAGGTCTGCTGATGAGCCTCAATAGACCCAAAGCAGATGCCTTTGAAGGGCTTGTCTTAAGGGTGCAAAAAATGCTAACTGGAGCAACAACATGGTTGTCAATGGTTGGTCAATGCACACTTATCAACAGCGTTCTGTCCGCCATCCCAATTTATGCGATGTGTACCATCAAATTGAGACAGTCAGGCATTCAAGCTATTGAAAAAGCCAGGAAACAATGCTTATGGAGAGGCTTGGACATCGCTGGCAAAGGTCGGTCCCTGGTGGCCTGGAACCAAGATACAACACCAAAGGAAAATGGAGGGTTGGGTCTGAAAAGCCTCACTGCAATGAATGGAACCTTGCTCATGAAATTCCTTTGGAAAATCTATAACAAAGCAGACATCCCCTGGGTTCACCTCATCAACCAGCGCTATTGCAGCAATGGTAAACCCCCGCACAGCACAAAAGGAAAAGGATCCTTCTGGTGGAGGGATGTTGTGAGCCTATCTGATTCTTTTCTCAGGAATTTTGAGGTCAAAATTGCCACAGGGGACACAATTCGACTATGGCAGGATCAGTGGGAAGATCACCTACTCAGAAGGGACATGCCCCGTTTATACTCCTTCGCAAAAAGAACTAACATCTCAATGGCCCAATACCTCAGCAACTCAGACCATGGCAATCACTTTTTTCAACCACTGTCGGAGGAAGCACTGTTGGAACTGGCCAATCTGGAGGCCATGCTGGAGGAAATTTCACACAGGGAAGCTTCACAGGATGAGTGGACCCCAATCGGGGGAACAAGAACTTTCAGCTCCAAGCTTATTTACAACAACTATTACAAACACATCAACCCACCAACACCCTTTAGCTGGATTTGGGCCTCAAAGGTGCTAAAGAAAATAAAGATATTCATGTGGCTGATGTTTCGGGACCGGCTCAACTCACGCAACCTCCTGAAGAGAAAAAACATCACGATTGACGGGAACGACTACACTTGCGTACTCTGTGCTGACAATGTGGAGGAACTCACGTACCATCTCTTCTTTAACTGCTCCTTCAGCATGGCATGCTGGAATTTCCTTGGGATTCACTGGGACCACGACATCCCCTTCTTTCATACCCTGCAAAAAGCCAAGCTCAGCTAGGGTCGTAGCGCCTTCATGGAAACCTTCTCCATAGCGGTCTGGGAGATCTGGATTGCTCATAACAATGTCATTTTCAGAAACTCTACTCCCTCTGTAAATGCTTGGAAACGATCCTTCATTGCTTCTACAAGGCTTCAGGCCTGCCGTTTTAAGCCGGAGGATAGGGCTAGTGTGCTCGTGTGGCTTCAGGGTTTGTAAAGGACGTTCCTCCCTCTGGAACACCTAGTCAAGCGCTGCCTCTGGAACAGCTGTTTCCTTGTCTCTTTTAATATATGTTTTATGGCTGCCGGGGTTCTCCCTTGCAGTTTTTCACCGGTCAAAAAAAATATGAGAAACTTAAGAACAAGTTTGACACACGATTTTTATCCCGTGGTTCGGTTCCCACAGAGGCAACCTACGTCCACGTTGAGGAGCCCACGATAGGACCGGGTCTTCACTAACCCTAACCTCGTCGAATCGCCACGAAGGCCAATTCTTCTTCCACTATCACAAAGGGGCAAATCACCAAGTTCAAGGGGCCTTCTCACATGTTGAGGGCTCCCAAGATTACAATTCAAACACCACCAAGAACACACTCATAAGATCAACAATGAAACAACAGGAGTGTGTTAGAGATCAAACCCAAGAGCTCAAACGTGTGGAATTGTCTCTCTCCTTTGATCCAAGTGAATCCTCAAGGGATTGATCTTTCTTGCGTTGGAATGTGTGGAGAGATGTGTTTTCTTGGCTCTTGGAGGGTGTGACGGCGCAGGGGGTCAAGAGAGACGATAGTTGGGCCGTGCATATCTATTTATATTAGGGTTTTCAAAAGTTACTGTTAGGGTTTCGAGGGTCTGGACTAGTCCGTGGTGGAGTCCGGACTAGTCCGGCGTACGGCGTGCAGGAAATCCTAAGTGTCCAGGAATATCGGACTTGTCCGGCTAGGAGCAGACTTGTCCGATTTTAGTCAGAAAGGTTTTCGGACTTGTCCGTGGTGATAACAGACTAGTCCGGTGTGGTGATACCATTAGTGAATATAGGACATGTCCGCACTTGGAGGACATGTCCGATTTTAGTAAGAGGCATTATCGGACTAGTACGGACATTATCAGACTAGTCCGATGCGGACAAGTCCGCATTGGCTGGACTTGTCCGAACCTGTCCAGAGAGGATATCGAACTTGTCCAGTGTATATCAGACTAGTCCATTTTTCCTGTGAAATGTGAAGTATGTGAGAATTTTTATGTTTGAGCTCTTGGGATTTGTTGCACCAACACACTCCCTACACATGATGTATTCTATTCAGCTCTTGAGCTCTTTTCTGAATTGATCCTCATTCTCCTTTCTTTTTGGTGCTTTCTTCATTATTTCATTAAAACCTGCGCTCATTTCAATAATGTGGTTAGGATCTCATTTGTTTGTCCTAAATCAACCAAAACCCACAAGGGATGCCTAGATGCACTTTCAATGTCCCCCCTTTTTGGTGATTGATGACAACCAATTGAGATTTCACAAAATAAGATAAAAATTGAGATTTTCATAAAGTGTGCACATATGGGCTTGAAACTCATTTAGCAATGACAACATGATACATATGTGCACTCATTATGGTGGGATGCAAAACTAAGTGAGTGAGAGCAGTAATCATGATGACAGTGAAATAATTTACATCAATATATCAACAACAATTGTATATGTCATTTTAGAGCAAAATCACAGATTTCATAAATATGAGCATAAATAGTTCATAGCATTGCATCATAAGAACAAAAGTATGAAAACAGCATAATATGAAGTCTTACAACACAAAAGAGACAAAAGATGCATAAATGAAGCTCTCATCTCTCAACCTATAGCTAAGACCTAGTGATGACTCCCCCTCAATCTCTCCCCCTTTGGCATCAAGACACCAAAAAGAAGGAGAGGAGAGATCTAAGATCTTCAGTCCTCGCTGTCGGTTCTCTCTTCATCTTCATCTTCATTCTCGGGCTGAGGAGGAGGAGGAGGAGCGGATCCACTCGAACCCCCAATGCCAAAATAAGCAAGCTCGGAGGGAGTCAAGGGCCCGAGCTCGGTGAAATCTGAGGCTGAATCTTCAGAAATGACTGGAGATCCAATGGGCTCGATCTCCAGCTTTTGGCAAATGTGTTTGACATTCTTTTTGACATACCGCATGTCCGCCTTTCTCGCCTTGTTTAGCTTGTGAGTGTTCACTTCGGCCTTCTTGCATGAGGCAAAGATTGCTGCCAAGTACTTTAGGATTCCACTAGGGGACCCTTTTTGGGGAGGGGCCCTAGTGGTGGGATCAGCCCTTGCATCACCTCTAGCTCTCCTTGCTGCCTCTTCACTAGACACTGGAGAAGGAGCAGCTTGAATTGTTGCTTGAGGAGGCTTTTGGGGCCTTAGAGGGGTGTGCTCCACGTCCTTCACAAACTCAATCCCTGTGACCTTCTCAATCATGAACATCAAGTGAGGTGCGTAGCCACATGACATGTTAGGAGTGCAGGACATATTCACCATGTCATTCCATATGTAGTCAAAGACATCAAACTTCCTGTCTTTGCTTATCACTTTCATCAGTGTCCTTAGATAGCCTTGGACACTTCCTGCATCCCCATCCTTCAGGGCAATAGTCTTCCTCAAGACCATATTGAGGACCACAAAGAATGGATTCATATTCTTGGTGGAAGGAGGGTTGAAAGTTGAGCGGGTGTCGTAAAGGAACTTCATTTTGTCCTTCTCAAGGACACCAATGTTGTGAATGATCAAGTTGTCGTTGCTGGAGCTATCAAGATGTAGCAATCTTGCAAATTCTTCATAGGTAATGGTGTACTTGGATCCATGAGTCATTCAAGTCACCCGCTCTTCCTCATCACTTGCAAAGTGGCATGTAGCGTAGAACTGAGCAATGACCTCGTCGTTCCAATTGTTATGGAAGGCAAACAGATCCTTCAATCCATGCATCTCCACAGCTTGAACTACTTCATCAAAGGCTGAGCAACTCTTCTTTTCAAAGTGCGCCCAATCAATCTATTGGTTGCACACAACTAGGGTCTTCATAGTGAGGTAGATTGAACTATAGAAATCCGCATGAAAGTTGCACCAATACCTAGCATCGGCAGCTTTCTTGGAGCGGCTGTAGCAATCAATGAATCTGAGTTTGGAAGCAGTGTCGCTTCCCTTGCCGTTGAACTTCTCCTCAGAGGGATCTCTGTTTCCCTATCTCAGAGCATGCAACTTGAGTGGGCCGATCGGGCCCATGGCAATCCCTTTGCCCCTGCCCTTAGCTTGGTGAACAGCCACCGAGCTAGGGCCACCACCTGCTAAAGCCTTGGAGGCAAGCTTCTTGGCGAGCACCTTGCGTCGAGCCTGAGGTGGAGAAGGTGCCGGCTTGGATGGGCGCTCTTGGCGCTTCTTGCCTTGGCCCGTTGAGGACCAAAGCAAGGCTTATTGGTCCACCTCGCCATTGAAATCAGAGATCTCATCATTGGAGCTCTACATTGTCCTGAGAATGGATTACAAAAGGTATGGATGAGAATTGATGGCAAGGAGGTGCATTGGGGAATGAGTAATTAGGGTTGAGTTCAGAAAAAGTCGGACTAATCCGGCGTACAGGTACGAACTAGTCCGGGTGACCAGACTTGTCCGTACATGGACCGAACTAGTCCGATGTTCATCACCCCAAACCCTAACTAGATGTCCAATGGTGTTGTTCAATGCAATAATGGCTCAACATCAATGTAATACATCAAGGAAGCATGTATTAGATGAAAGGAACTAAGCTATTTGATCAACAATGAAGGAAATCATGATTTCTAGGGTTTGGGAGGAAATTTTACCGAAATTCCTTGATTCTTGGAGATGGAGGGATTGAAGGAGAGGACAAGTCCGTGGTCTTCAATCCCTATGCAATGGAGGTCGTTTTCCACCCAAACTTGGAGAGTTTTGATGGAGGAATTGCCAAATCGCCGTGGGGAGCTCGAGCGAGGAGAGAGAGCGTGAGGCAAGTTGTGAGGATGAATAAGATTAGGTCTTGGCGGCGGCTAGGGTTATGGAGACAAAAAATCGGACTTGTCCAAAAATAATCGGACTTGTCCGAAATCTTCCAGAGCCTAAATCGGACTAGTCCGCTGTTACCCGAACTAGTCCGTACTTCCGGACACTCCGTGGACTAGTCTGCAGGGGCGGACTAGTCCGGGTAACCACGGACTAGTCCGTGGTCACCAGAACAGAAATGCTTAGCCCATTTGTATATATTCGAAGGTACTTATTAATAAAATAGGGGGCAAAGCTAATCAAATAATCTTGATGAATATGATCAGTAAGCATAATTCATCAAGATCAATTATTTGAAATAGTTTTTGGAGAAAATTGAGAAAGATGATTTTCGCAACTCAAACAATATACTTTGAAGAGTCCATACATGTATGCAAGTTTTCAAGCCACATTCTGAGCATCAAGGATATTTAGTTCATTTTGGAGCTCGCAAAAAAGTTTTTCATCAAGTGGCTTGGTAAATATATCGGCTAGTTGTTTTTCGGTGTTGACATGGGAAATAGCTATGTCTTGTTTCATTGAGTGGTCTCTCAAAAAGGGATGCCAGATTTCTATGTGTTTGGTTCTAGAGTATTCAACTGGATTATGAGCAATTTTGATGGCACTCTCATTATCACAAAGGAGTGGAATACGGATCATATTGTAACCATAATCCCTTAGAGTTTGTCGCATCCAAAAGAGTTGTGCACAACAACTCCCGGCTGCAACATACTCTGCTTCGGCCGTGGATAAAGCAATAGAATTTTGTTTCTTGGAGGACCAAGAAACTAGGGATCTACCTAGGAATTGGCAGGTGCCAGAGGTACTTTTTCTATCTACTTTGCATCTGGCATAATCTGCATCAGAGTATCCAATGAGATTGAACTTGGAACCTTTGGGATACCAAAGGCCTTGGTTGGGTGTATGAAAAGAATATCTCAAGATCCTTTTAATGGCTGTCAAATGACACTCCTTAGGATTGGCTTGAAATCTCGCACACAAACATACACTCAACATAATATCAGGCCTAGATGCACATAGGTAATGTAAGGATCCAATCATGGAGCAATATACCTTTTGATCCACGCTTGGTCCATCTTCATTGATATCCAAGTGTCCATTAGTTGCCATGGGGGTCTTGATAGGCTTTGCCTTGTCCATTCCAAACTTCTTGAGTATGTCTTCAGTGTACTTGGTTTAGCTTATGAATGTACCTTCCTTTTGTTATCTCACTTGGAATCCCAAGAAGTACTTCAGCTCTCCCATCATAGACATCTCAAACATATCTGTCATAATCTTACGAAATTCTTCACAAAAGGATTTGTTAGTTGAACCAAAGATAATATCATCAACGTAGATTTGACAGATGAAAAGATCATTGTCGAAGTGTTTCGTAAATAATGTATGATCTTCTTTTCCAATCTTGAAACCATTTCCAATTAAGAAATCTCTAAGACACTCATACCATGCTCTAGGAGCTTGTTTGAGGTCGTAGAGAGCCTTATGCAGTTTAAAGATGTGGTCGGGTAACTCTTTGTCTTCAATCCAGGAGGTTGCTCCACGTACACCTCCTCCTTGATTGGACCGTTGAGGAAATCACTTTTCACATCCATTTGGTAGAGCTTGAAATCACGGTGAGTAGCATATGCAAGCAATATTCTAATTGATTCAAGTCTAGCTACGGGAGCAAAGGTTTCATCAAAATCCAAACCTTCGACTTGTGAATACCCTTTGGCCACAAGTCGTGCCTTGTTCCTTGTCACCACCCCATGTTCGTCTTGTTTGTTGCGGAAGACTCATTTGGTGCCGACGACATTCGCGTTAGGTCTTTCGACGAGTTCCCACACCTCGTTCCATTTGAAGTTATTAAGTTCTTCTTGCATCGCCACCACCCAGTCCGGATCTTTCAATGCATCCTCAATCCTGGGTGATTCCAAAAAGGACACAAAAGAGTAATGCTCACAAAAGTTAGCTATGCAGGATCTAGTTGTTACTCCCTTTTGGATGTCACCGATGATGTTGTCGATTGGGTGATCTCTTTGGACGCATTGGTGTACTCTCGGGTGTGGCACTTGCGGTCTTGTATCTTCATGATCTTGTTCTTCTCCCCCTAGATGGTTCCCCTAATTGATTTGTTGATCATCTTTGTTTTCTTGAGGTTGATCTTGTGCGGAAGCTCCCCCTTGATCATTGGCTTCCACTTGTGGTTCATGTTCCTCATGCACATGTAGAGGTGGCTCTTGTGGTCGAACATCACCCAACACAATTCTTCTCAATGCTTGACAAGGATCTTCTTCTCTATCTATCACACATGGATCAACTTGTTCCTTTTGGGAGCCGTTAGTTTCATCGAACACTACGTCACGTGCTACTTCAACTAGTCCTGAGACGTTGTTGAAGACACGATAGGCGTAAGTGTTTGAGTCATAGCCAAACAAGAAACCTTCATCGGACTTCGAAGCGAACTTTAAATTCCTCGGCTTCTTCTTCAAAATATAGCATTTAGAACCAAAGACTCAAAAATAAGAAATATTTGGCTTATTACCGGTGAGTAGCTCATATGATTTCTTGTTGAGTAGTCGATGAAGGTAGAGTCGGATTATGGCGTGGGAAGAGGTGTTAACCGCTTCCGTCCAAAACTGATCTGAGGTCTTGTATTCATCGAGCATTGTTCTTGCCATCTCTATGAGGGTTTGGTTCTTCCTTTCAGCAACTCTGTTTTGTTGAGGAGAGTAAGGTGCTAAAAACTCATGCTTTATGCCTTCTTCGTCTAGGTACTCCTCAACTTGAGTGTTCTTGAACTCCGTGCTATTGTCGCTTCATATGTTCTTGACCTTCAATGAGGACTCATTTTGGGCATGCTTGAGAAACTTCTTGAGGGTTCCTTAAGTTTATGTCTTATCATGCAAAAAGAAAACCCAAGTGAAGCGCAAAAAGTCGTCAACAATTACTAAGCCATATTTGTTACCACCGATGCTTATATAAGCAATTGGACCAAAAAGGTCCATGTGAAGTAGCTCAAGCGGTCTTTTTGTAGTCATGACGTTCTTTGCAGGATGAGGTGCTCCTACTTGCTTCCCGACTTGGCACGCTCTACAAGGCCTGTCTTTCTCAAAAACAACATCCTTCAAACCTCGAATGTGATCGCCCTTGAGGGTTTTTGAAGATTCCTCATACCAACATGCGCTAGCCGTCTATGCCACAACCAACCCATGTTGGTCTTTGCAATCAAGCAAGTGTCAAGTTCGGCTTTATCTTTGTTGAAGTCAACAAGGTAAAGCTTTCCCTTTAACACACCCTTGAAAGCAATGGAACCATCTATGACGCCCGGTTCCGAAAATGAACCAAGTGATCGCATATGTGTGCCTAGGACATTCAACACACATACACGAGTGCAATCACAAAAGGATATACAGAAAATTACCATAGAACAAGATTAATTAACCAAATTTTATTACACAAACCATATTATCCTCGAATACAAGCTCCTATGAAGATTAATGACAAGTTCAACTAATGCAGCGGAAATAAACTAAATAAGCAAACTAAACAGCTAGGCAGCATAAGCGATAGGGTATAGCACAGCTCCAATCAACACCACAGGCAAGCTGACGGCAGACACGGCCTAGAACTCCGCATTATCGCCATTAAACTCCCAATCCTGACCTGCAACTGTTGGGGGGGGGGGGCGATTGCAAGAGTGAGTACATGTCGTACTCAGCAGGTGTGGAAAGTATGACATGTGGCTGATTCAAATGACGGATATAATAAAGGCTAAGTGCTGAAAAGTATATTAAAACATTTGAAAAGCAATATATTATATGTATACGAATCAAACCCATCATAAGACATGTAGTAATCATAATACCAGTCCATATTCCATATCCATCATCATATACCAATATCCATGTTTAATACCAGAATTTAATTCATGACCATCCATAACCATAATACCAACCATAACCATCCCAAATCCCAATTTCCCTCTAATCATGGAAGTTGTCCAGGTGCTCATAACCGGGAGCACGGCTATCATGATAGTTTTATTAGACTCTGCAGAGTTTGTACCACTTTACCCACATGTTTGTGATTTCATCACCTTTCAGTGACTAAGAACCTCCCTTACGTCCATGACCCGTCAGTCACATTACACACTTCTGTTGGTGTGTGGCCAAGAAATGACAAAATAGCCTTTACAAAGGGATTACTAGCCTATTTAGACCCCACTGAGGTTTCACCGGTGGCGATGTCTCCTACATAGCACATCTTCAACCAAGGGCCCCCTCTTGAGCCATTCGGATCCCAGAGTAGTCCCATAAATCATCAAAAAACCCAATCCGACTACCCCTTCCCCGAGCATCCACAATGGTCCAAACAGCACTAGCGAAGCCCTAATTAATCAGCTACGCCGCACCCACACTTGGCCTCGTGGTGGCACTGTAGTCCTGGCTTATTCTCGCATGAAACGGTCCTTAAATCTAAAGCAAACAAACCACCATATCATCCAACCCATCCACATACAAGGCTTGCTTAGATCACCCATTACCATATCATATTAACCAGTTCATGTTAACCATAATCTCATCCATGAATAATTAAATTGAGTGGTATAGTTGTTTTCCCATCCAGTTGATTAAGCGAAACAAAAAGGTAAAAAGCCCTTCCCGAATCTCTATCATAATTCCAGGTGACAAGGGTGGTCAAACAAAGCTAGTAAACTTTCTATCATAGGTTTCCCATCAAATTGACTCAAGCGTGCAATTTTGCAAACAAAACATTTAGTTTAAAACTGGATCAATATGCTTCAAGGACACTTACCTTGCTCTTGCGGTTGATTAGGGTCAAAGCCTTCAAACTCTTGGTGTTGTAGATCCTCCGCAACACTCTCTAGTGCAAATCCTCTAATCCACGCAATAAAAATACAAACAAGAAACACAATCAAAGAGTGCACAAATATTACTCAATATGACATGACATGCATGATTTATACAAATGCAAGGTAGAACATGTTAATAGATTGCTTTTAATGATCACTAACTAGTTCTAATAGCTTTTTACAAGTTTATACAGGTTTGGATTTGATTAGATCTACTTTTAGAATCAATTCAACACAATTTAACCAGGAAGATCGGACTAGTCTGCAGAAGGCCGGACTAGTCCGCACTTCGCAGAACTAGCGAACTAGGGGTTTCTAGATCGACGTAAATTTGGAGATTAGGGGTTGAATTCTTGTAAGAAAAAGAGAATAGAAGGTATACCAGGTGTTTAGAACTCCAATGAATCAAGAAACTTGGAGGTAACACTTGGATCTTGATGATCTAGGGTTGGTGATGAACTTGGAGATGAATTGGCGATGAAGAACGAAAGCTTGGTGGAGATCTTGATCCTCCTTCGTTTCCTCCTCTTCTTCTTCTTCTTGCTTGAGATCTTCTCCTCCCTCCTTGATGGTGGCTCTCCACAAACTAGGGTTTGGGTGGGGTGGAAAAGTGACAAATAGATGTCAAGCCAAGGGGTGGGGTTGTTTATATTGAGGTGGAGGTTAGGGTTAGATGAATTTCCAGTTTGCGGGGAGTAGAGGCCGGTTTAGAGTCCCACATGGGCTCTAAAAGAGTTAGGCACGACATCCCTAGGCCCACTTAACGTGAACCCCAAGAAACAAGTCGTAAAACAAAAGATCAATTCGGAGTCACGAAATATCAGACAAGTCCGAAAAGGATCGAACTAGTCCGAAAATGTCTAGAGAGAAAATCGGACAAGTCTAGCCTAAAATCGAAAAAGTCCAACTTTAGTCAGAGAGGAAATCGGACATGTCCACTGGAACACTGGACTAGTCCGGAAAAGTCCAGGGACTTAGCAATTTTTCAAGGATTCTTGGAATATCAGACTAGTCCGCACAAAATCGGACAAGTCCGAAAGTTTCCAGAGGCAAAATCGGTCTAGTCCGCAGCAAAAATGGATAAGTATGTTTTTAGTCGGAGAGAAATCGGACTAGTCCTCAGTAAAATCGGACTAGTCCGCACTTTTCTGCATTTTAAGTGCGGTTTTGTTCCAAATTAATTTTAAATGCTCCAGATCAATTTTAAACTCGTTCCTCTTGTTGTGAGTTAATGTTAAACATGTATATGAGTGTATGCAACACTACAGGAATCCCGACGATTTGCGACGGCCGAAGCCGTCGCAAATAAGCCAGATGCCGTCGCAAATAAGCTATTTGCGACGGCTTTCTTTATTTGCGACGGCCTCCGGCCGTCGCAAATATGTCGTCGCAAATAAGCTTATTTGCGACGGCCACCGTCGCAAATAAACTTATTTGCGACGGCTAGGGGAGGCCGTCGCAAGTTGTTGCTGCGGGCTGGTGGGACCCGCGGCCTTATTTGCGACGGCCGTGCCGTTGCAATTAAAGCTTATTTGCGACGGCCAGGCCGTCGCAATTAAGTTCTGCTATTTGCGACGGCTGGGCCGTCGCAAATAAGTTTAGAGGGCAGGGCCCACGTGTCCTCTTCCGGGACCCACGACTCTATTTGCGACGGCCTGGCCGTCGCAATTAAAGCTTACTTGCGACGGCTAGGCCGTCGCAAATAGCAGTGGCTTAATTGCGACGGCTTGGTACCTTATTTGCGACGGTACTGTATAAAAAGCCGTCGCAAATAAGGTTTTTTATTTTTTTTTAAAAACAGAAAACTCTAACCGGCTCGATGGCCAGATTCACAACACAATATACACAGCATACACAGCATACACAATATATACACAAAGATCATCACAATCACAAACTCAAATTCCGATACATCTCACATCGTCATCAACAAAGTAAATAAAAGGGCTCACTCGCCCATCTAACCTCCGAAGCCACCTCCGAAGTCGAAGTCGTCGTCGTCGCGCCTCAATCCAGGCGGCGGTAGCGAAGGCGACGGCGTTTGTGCAGCCGTCGCGGATCCCTGCAATTAATAAAACTTAGAGTTAGAATATATGCATCAACATCTCTCTCCCTCCCTCTCCCTCTATCTTCATCTAGATCACCCTCTCTTCCTCTCTCTTTTCATTTCTCTATTTGTCTCTCACTCTATCTTTCTTGCTCACTCTATCTCTCTATTGCTATCCTTTTCCCTCTATCTTCCTCCCTCTATCTCCATCTACATCTCCCTCCCTCTATCTTCCCCTCTCTCTATCTCCATCTACATCTTACTCTCTCTTCATTCCCATCGTACTCTATCTATCTTTCACTCTTTCTTCTGTCTCCCTTTCTTCTATCTCTTTCTTTCTTCTATCTCAATCATTTTCTTCTATCTAACTATCTCTCTCTTTCATCTATCTCAATCTTATTACGCTGGAGAAGAAGGATTACATAGAGACTTACCTGACCCGCTGAAGAAGGATCGCCTGGGAGGACCGGTGGTAGTACCGGTAGCTGGATTCCCAGACCCTGCGCCCGAGCGATGGCCTGTCATTGCAAACATTAAATGCTACCTATTAGTAAGTCATTTAAGCTGAATTAATGAGAATTTTAATTTTTAGATTGTTACCTCCATTGCTTCCCGCATCTGCGCCAACGCTGCTGCCTGGGTTTGGATCGTGGCCTCCATCGCCCTCCTTTCCTCCTCATGTCGCCTTTCATTTTCTTCTACAGTCTCTCGGAGGGACTGCATCTCAATGTCCCTCTGCGAGCGGCGACCTCCCGTACCCGAAGCCTGCGTGGAGCTGCCTCTCGCAGGTCTACCCGCCCTCGAGTCGACAACTCCGTCGAATATGGCGAGCCTATAAAAAAGAGAGTCAGTAATATGAAATTAAAATATCTTGAATACTTTGAATTGAAAACGATAAAATGACTTGCAAACTCACCTTCCGTGTGCTTTTCCACCACCGGTTGCATACGCGGCTTGAGGATCGATCGGTTGACGTTCCCAATCGAAATCCTGGCCGTGTATCTTCCTAGCCTCCTCCCCGTACTTAGCCTGCAAAACAATAAAATCGTGTAAGTTCAACAATCTATATAGTTATATGTAATATGAATGGTTTCTAAACTTACCAACCGCTCGGCTGCAGCCTGACTGCACCCCGTCGGCTGAGAAGGGTCCCTGTGACCTCTCTTCCAAACCTCAGCAGGGGTGGGCGGCACCCCCGTCTCGCGCTCCTGTCAATACATGTTAGTACGAACAATATATTATTAATATATAAACATAAGTTACACACACTTACCATGCGTTTAGCTAAACGCAAGTGGTTATCTTGCCCGTGTCTGCTCTTCCCCTCCACCCCTCTACAGTCTCGAGCCTTCCTGGACTTAGCTTTAAACTCGTCGCTAGCCCAGTAGCGACAAAGGGCCCGAAATGCATCGTTCCGACCCTGCAACCAGCTCACGTGGCCCTGCACATAGTTGAAAGTCGTTAAAAGTACCATCGAGGACATTATCAGAAAAAAATACTTACTACACTCCACGTACCTGCGCGTACTCCTCCTCCGTCAGGTGCCTCTCGCTCTCTTGCCGGAAGTGTAACACGTGCTGCTGGTTCGCCTTCAAGTGCTCATTAATAATTTGAACACGGGCGTTCGACAAAGCTTGTCGAAGCGCCTTGGCAGCGTTGAAGTGAAACACTCGCCTCGCATCCTCAAACATGCGATGGTCGTCCGGGTCCTCTAAAATATATCTTGCCTGCGATAAAGAATATATTGAAGAGATGTGCACTAAAAGAGTTTAATAGTTGTAACTTAGAAACTTTTTTACATACTTACCATAAAATCGGCCCATACGGCCTCCTGAAGGTTGCCGTGCTCCTGGTGATGGACACGTGCGTAGTCCTCCCACGAAAGAGCAGGCACTCCGTCGATGACCCCGGGATAGTGCAAACGCACTATGGACCCGAGGACACCGTTCACCGGTCTCTGGTGTTTCTCACCGGTGAAAGACAAGTCGTCCCAACTCCTGTAAGATATTTATTCATTCATTCATTACTTAAGTAATCAAAAGAAACTAAAATTGAAAACTATAATTTTTATTACCTGTCTCCGACTGGACGAATCACGATCCTCTGTGAAGGGACCGCGGGAGGACTGACAAAGTGAGTCCTCCTCGTCCTCCGCGTCTGCTGGGGCGCCACGTCAGGTGACCCAGACGGCTCCTCACCAGCCGAGTCAAAGGCCTCAGGAACAAAGTCATCGCCAGCCGGGAGCTGGCTGGCCGAGGGCTGACTCGCCGAGGGCTGCCTCGCCGAGTGCTGGCTGGCCGAGGGCTGCCTCGCCGAAGGCTGGCTCACCGAAGGCGCCGCAGCCTCTGAGTCAGCCGGTGAGGACTACAACATTCAAATGATTCATAAGTAAGTTTAATGTGAATTTGAATTTAAAGAATTTGTCAAAAACGAGTGACATTTACCTGTGACGAAGCTCTAGAGCTGGTCTGAACGTGCCCCAGCAGCTGAGAGCGTCTGCTGCCAGTCGACGAGGCACCAACGAAAGCGTCCTCAGGTCTAGAGGGGTAGAACCCCCTCGTCGGCGGCACCTTCTTACCCTTCTTTGACGCCATCCTATTGTAATTAGATAATTAGTAAATATGCAAATAAAATATATAAAATTCATGTTACTATCTTCAAGAAAACATTACTTGTAGTCACTTTCAAAATTCATCAACATCATTGTCATGTGTCTGTGCCCTACTCCTTAAACCAGCCCAACGATCTTCCATCGTGGCCTGTTCTAATTTTCGTTTTCGCGTATCATCTGCCTCTACATCTTCAACGTCTTCAACATCTCCAACTAATTGATCGAGTCCTGCACCAAGCTCGACGATAAAAGTGTCTGGCAACTCTTCTTCTTGGTACACTTCTTCAACGTCTTCGCTATCATGGTAACCATCATCCCCAGGAGTATATAGCCGCTCACGAGGATTCACCTTATATACCACCCACCAAGCACTGAGCTTCGTGCATGGATAAGGTAGATAATACACTTGTTCAACTTGATGCGCAAGAACAAATGTATCGTAACCCCGTAGTCGGTCCTTATGTTTCACTTCCACCATTCCAAATTGGTTTTCTCGAGTTCCATGAGTACGATCAAACCAGTCACAGTCAAAGAAGACAACTCGAAGGGTCTTATTTCCGGTAAAAGTAAATTCAAGGATTTTATTAATGATACCATAATAATCGGTTAAATTCCCTTGAGTGTCCATTGCTCTCGTCACAACACCGGAATTTGATGTTGCCGCAAGAGGACGATGAGCTTCAAAATGAGTTGTACGGAATCGGAAGCCATTTACGTCATATCGACCATAGCTTCTAACATTCACCAATCCATAAGATAGCTGCCGCAAATCTTCATGGACACTGTGAGTCCGACACTTTAGCTTCGAATGGAAGATGGATAAGCAGATGTTGCATTGGATTGAAGAAACCCGGTGGAAAAATTTTTTCCATCTTACATAAAAGTATGGGTATCTCCTTCTCTAACTTATCCATCATCCCGATCTTGATTTCTTTAGCACAAAGCTGTCTATAGAAATAGCTGAGCTCGGCTAAAACCTTCCACACCGCATCATCTAGATAGCCTCGGAACATAACAGGTAGGAGTCTTTCCATTATAATGTGATAATCATGACTCTTCAACCCAGTGAGGTTTCCTGTGTTAACATTTACGGCTCGTTTCAGGCTAGCTGCGTAACCATCTGGGAATTTCAAAGTTTTCATCCATTTCATAACTTCTTTCTTTTCTTTCGATCGAAGACAGAAAGAAGCACGTGGCTTTCCACCACTTTCAGAGATTTCAAGAGTTGGACGGTGACAAATGTCTGCCAAATCTAGTCTAGCTTTATAATTGTCTTTCGTTTTGCCAGGCATATCCATGCAAGTGCTTATGATACTTTCGCTCATATTACGCTCCTGATGCATGACATCAATGTTGTGCATTAGAATCAACGACTTCACATATGGTAGCTCCCAAAGTCCACATATGTGAGTCCAATTGTGTTCCTCTCCATAACCTACGAAATATCCAGGACGACCTTCATCAGGCACCAGTTTGTCCAACATATCAGAAATTTCTGACCCGTTGAGACGCTTCGGTGGTCCTTTAGTGACAACAGTGTTCTTTCGAAAGACATGCCTCTGCTGCCTAAATATATGATTCGAGGGCAGCCAACGTCTGTGACAATCGAAATAAGATATTTTGCCTCCATGAGTTAGTCGAAAGCAATCCGTGTCTGAAGCACATATCGAACACGTCAGACGACCGTGAGTGCTCCATCCGGAAAACATGCCGTATGCCGGCAAATCATGGACGGACCACAAATAAGCAGCTCGAAGGTTGAATTTCTGCTTCTTGTAACTGTCGTACGCTTCGACTCCTGTCCACAAGACTTTCAATTCTTCGATCAGCGGTTTTAACATCACGTTGAGACGTGACCCGGGATGATCAGGTCCAGGTACAATGAGGCTGAGAAACATGAACTCGTTCCTCGTACAAAAAGCAGGTGGCAGGTTGTACGGAATGACAAAGACAGGCCAACATGAGTATGGCGCGGCATTCGTACTGAACGGTGAAAATCCGTCTGTCGCTAATCCGATGCGAACATTCCTCGCATCACGAGAAAAGTCTGGATCGAAACGGTCTAGCGCCTTCCATGCATCACCGTCGGACGGATGCGTCAAGAATTCTTTGTTCTCACGTTTACCTTCTTTGTGCCATCTCATGTGTCTTGCGGTTCTTTTTGAAAGAAACATCCGCTTCAACCGAGGTGTCACAGGCAAGTAACGAAGCTGCTTATGTGCGACATCTGTCATCACATTATCGCCATCGTCATTAACAACTTCGACATACCTCGATTTACCACATTTCAAGCACATCTTCTCATTGGCGTGCTCTTTCCAGAATAGCATGCAGTTGTCTGGGCACACATCAATTTTCTCATACTTCATACCGAGACCAGATATCTTGATCTTTGACTGATACATATCTGGTGGCGCTTTGTGAGGTCGTGGAAGGATATCGCAGATCAATTTCATGAGATCATTGTAGCAGTTGATGGAAAAAAAGTACTTGGACTTAATTGCCATAAATCTGGTCAAGAAAGCAAGTACGGTCACAGCCGTGTGTTCATGCAACGGCTCTTGTGATTTCTTCAGCTCCTCGAAGAACTTCTCTGCCTCATTTGTAAGAGGATCCTCCACTTCAAGAGCTTCTAACATCTCATCCATCCTATCAACCTCTGTTATATCATCATCCTCATCCACTTCGGCTATGACTCGAGAATTAGTCTCGCCGTGGAAGGTCCACACTTCATATTGTGGAGTGAAACCGTTTCGACATAAGTGAAACGAAAGCTCCAATCTTCTCAAAAACTTAGTGTTTCGGCATTTTGTACATGGGCACCGCACCATATCTTCCGTTGACAACGAAAATGCTCGATCCAAAAATTGATCTAACTTGATAAACCACTCATCGGAGTGACCACCATTTCTGCTCTTCCAGCCAGTATACATCCAACTGCGGTCTTCACCCATTTTTGACTCTGCAGTTTAATGCGAAAGAAATTGTCGTTAATGTATTGTTGTGTTATGTCACGGCCCTACAACCTAGGAAGATAGAACCTAAACCCACCCAAGAGTGACCGAGCGGAGCGTGCTCATGACGAGACGCGTGATCCGGATTCGAACGAAATTTCGGCAGCATAACCCCGCTTTTCTCCACTGCACGCCCGAAAATGGTGCAGCAGAGAACAACAGGGTTACGCCACCGAAATCTCGTCCAAATCCGGACCCACGTCTCGTCACAAGCCACACCCCCTCGGTCACTCCGAGGCTGTCCAAAAAGGGACAATTCCGAACCTGCACGTCTCACATGCCAATGGCATGTGAGACGTGCCGATCCGAAACGGGTAATCAATTGCTATAGGTTACGTTGCTCATGTTCATTTTCAGGTCATTTACGAATGAGGAAAGAGAACGAGAGTGAGGAGAAAAGTGGGTCAGAGTTGAAAGTTTCATAGTCAGGGCCGTCCTCCGCTGCCGGCCTCTCCTCCGCTGTCATGCTCGCCGCAGGCGATATGGCGTAGAATATCTCCTCTCTCTTTTGATATTTCTTCTGATACATTATCGTTTTAACCCGCTTATATATATATATATATATATATTTATATATTTATATATATAAAGAATATTGAACATGCTAAAAGAAACATAACAATTAATCAAAATTTGAACATTTAATAACTTAATTCAATAACGATAAGCAGCAATGAACATAAACATTAAGAATACTAAAGCAAAACATAAGCATGCTTAACATCTACATAATCAATAACATTATCAACAAATTTGCATAACCAACATCATTAACAACTAAGCATAATTAACATCAAGATCGAGCAACAATTTCTACTCATTCGAAGATTGAACAATCCATATGAAGGGGGGAGTAGCTAATTGCTACTATAGCTAATTGCTACAAAAGTAACCTATTCCTTTCATTTTAGTTTGAAATATTTGGCATGAGAATATGTGTTAACTCCATCATGCTTATCCTTTTGGTACTGAATGCTTAAATCCAAAGTGTTGCCTGATTCTCTGTAGATTTTTGACACATTCACCAGATATCATCATGAATCCATGTCACTTTCACAAATTGGTGTATCCCCTCTACGACCAGCACACCATTTGTGCACCATATTCGGCCCTTTTTAATTAGTTTACAATCTTATTTGCATCACTCAAATTGCTAATTGCTACAATCCATATTAACAACTATACAAGCTATTCTAAGCTACTATAGTTAATTGCTACTACCTCTTAACAAAATTGCTAGCTACATCTGAAAAAAAAACCCTAAAACAGGGGGGAGTAGCACTGACCTGAAGATCGGGGCGCGGCGGTCCGGTCGGGGGAGCAGCGGTCCGGGCCGGCAGCGGCGACGCCGGTGGCGCGGCGGGCCGGAGGCGGAGGCGACGCCGGTGGGGGCCGAGGGCGGCGGGCGCAGAGGCGGGGGCGCGGCGGCGATGGCGGGGCGGCGGTGGAGCCGGGGGCGCGGCGGGCCGGGGGCGCGGCGGGGGGGGGGGCCGGCGGGCCGGGGGCGCGGCGGCGGGGGCCGGCGGGCCGGGGGCGCGGCGGCGGTGGCGGGGGCGCGGAGGCGGGGCCGAGGGCGGCGGGCGCGGAGGCGGGGCCGAGGGCGGCGGGCCGGCGGCGGAGCCGGGGGCGCGGCGGCGGGAGCGCGGCGCGGCGCGGCGGCGGGGGCGCGGCGGCGGTGGCGGGGGCGCGGCGGCGGCGTGTTGAGGAAAATGAAGGGTCGGGGTGGAGCTTCCCGATATAAGACTTAATTTGCGACGGCCTTGTTAATTGCGACGGCCCGGACTTACGGCCGTCGCAATTAAATCCTATTTGCGACGGCCTTTTAACCGGCCGTCGCAAATAAGGGTTTATTTGCGACGGCTGTGTTATTTGCGACGGTCCTAGGGTTTGCCGTCGCAAATAAGCTCTTATTTGCGACGGCCGGTCCAAAGGCCGTCGCAAATAAGAGATTATTTGCGACGGCCACCTTATTTGCGACGGCCAGAGGTGGGCCGTCGCAATTTAAGGTATTTGCGACGGCTGGCCGTCGCAAATAAAATCGGCCGTCGCAAATGATCGCTTTTCCTGTAGTGCAAGGCATGATGCATGAAAATGAGGGTGTTAGAAACCTACCCCCCTTAAAATGAATATCACCCTCGAGATTCGACGCGGAAAAGAAGAGATAGGGAAATTCCCTCTTGAGATCATCCTCCAATTCCCATGTTGCTTCTTTTTTGGTGTGCTGCTTCCATTGAACTTTACACAATCGAATCACCTTGTTCCTTGTGGTTCTCTCCTTGGTTTCCAAGATCTTGATCGGTTGTTCGGCATAAGTCAAATCTTCCTCTAATTCCAATCCTTCCATTGGCACTTGTTCTTCCAGTACTCTTAAGCACTTCTTGAGCTGGGAAACATGAAATACATCATGGACATCTGAAAGATGAGTTGGCATCTCCAACTTATATGCTACTTCTCCTCTTTTGTCCAAAATCTTGAATGGTCCAATATAACGAGGTGCTAGCTTGCCTCTTATGTTAAACCTCTTATGACCTCTCATTGGTGACACCTTGAGGTAAACAAAATCTCCTATTTCAAAGGCCAATTTCCTTCTCCTATTGTCCACATAGCCTTTTTGTCTTGATTGGGCAGCCCTCAAGTTTTCATGAATTATTTGGACATGCTTTTCGGCTTCTTGCAACACATCTGGACCAAATACTTGATTTTCTCCTGCCTCAATCCAGAATAAAGGTGTTCTACACTTTCTTCCATAAAGTGCTTCATATGGTGACATTTTCAAGCTTGTTTGGTAACTATTGTTGTATGAAAATTCTGCATATGGCAAGCTCTTGTCTCAACTTTTCCCATGCTTTAAAGCACAAGCTCTTAACATGTCCTCCAAAATTTGATTGGTCCTCTCGGTTTGTCCATCCGTCTGAGGGTGATATGCCGAACTGAAATTCAGCCTCGTTCCCAAAGCTTCATGCAATTTTTGTCAAAATCAATAGGTAAATTGAGAACCTCTATCCGAGACTATCATCTTCAGTACTCCGTGTCGACGCACAATATGCTCCATGTATATTTCGGCCAATTGTGCAGCTATATATTTGATCTTCACAGAGACAAAATGAGCTGACTTCGTTAAGCGATCCACAATTACCCAAATTGAGTCATACCCGGACTGAGTACGTGGTAACCCAACTATGAAGTCCATTCCAATTTCTTCCTACTTCCATTCCGGGATCTTGAATGGTTGCAATAATCCAGCTGGCCTTTGATTTTCCACCTTGACTCGTTGACATACATCACATAATGCCACAAATTCAGCTATGTCCTTTTTCATGCTATCCCACCAATAGCAAGTCTTCAAGTCTTTGCACATTTTCGTGCAACCGGGGTGAATCGAGTATGGCGAGTCATATGCCTCCTTTAATATTGTCTCCTGGATATGCTTTACATTAGGCACAAGAATCCTTTTTCCAAGCCATAAGGTACCATGTTCGTCTTTATCAAATCTGAATTATCTCCCTTCCTCGGTCCTTTCCTTGATTTCCTTGATCTCCTCATCCGTTGTTTGTGCTTCTCGAATTTCTTGCTCCAAGGTTTGATTTAACTCCATTATTCCCATCTCATTCACGAATCCAAGATTCAACCATTCAAACTCCCTGCATAACTCGGATGGCAATTCTCAAACTGTGAGTTGATGACTTACTCCTTTCCTACTCAATGCATCGGCCACGACATTAGCCTTTCCTAGATGATTATTGATTCCCAAGTCATAATCCTTTATGAGCTCCAACCATCTCCGTTTCCTCAAATTCGGATCCATTTGTGTGAAAATATACTTCAAACTCTTATGATCCGTATAAATTTCACACCTATGTCCAAGAATATAGTGCCTCCAAATCTTCAATGCATGTACCACGGCTGCGAGTTCCAAATCATGCATTGGGTAATTCTGCTCATCTTTCTTCAATTGTCTTGATGCATAGGCTACTACTTGAACTTCTCGCATAAGCACACATCCAAGTCCTTGTCTTGATGCGTTGCAATATATATCAAAACTCTTGCTCACATCTGGCAGTACCAAAATGGGGCTGTTGTCAACCTCTTCTTCAACTCCTCAAAACTGTTTTGACAAGCTTGAGTCCATCGGAAAGCATTTCCCTTCGTTAGCAATTTCGTCATGGGCTTGGCTATTTTGGAAAAGTCCTTGATGAATCGACGGTAATATCCAGCCATTCCAAGAAAACTCCTTATTTCCTTGACGTTATGCGGTGGCTCCCACTTCAACACGTCCCTCACTTTTCCGGGGTCAACCGATACTCTTCCTCCTGAGATGATAAGACCCAAAAATGGCACCTCTTTCAACCAAAACTGACACTTGTTGAACTTGGCGTACAATTGATGCTCCCTCAATTTCTGCAACGTGAGCCTCAAGTGTTCCTCATGTTCTTTCTCATCCTTCAAGTAGATCATAATATCATCAATAAACACCACGATGAACTTGTCCAAGTACTCCATGAAGACTTTATTCATGAGGTACATAAAGTAGGCAGGTGCATTGGTCAATCCAAAGGACATCACGGTGTACTCATAAGATCCATATCGCGTCCTAAAAGCTGTCTTGGGTATGTCCGATGGTCTAATCTTCATTTAAAAGTATCCCGACCTCAAATCAATCTTAGAGAAGACACAAGCACCCTTCATCTGATCAAACAAGTCTTCTATGCGTGGCAAGGTGTACTTGTTCTTGATGGTCACCTCGTTGAGAGCTCGGTAATCCACACACATCCTTTGAGTTCCATCCTTCTTGTCCACAAATAGAACGGGCGCTCCCCAAGGTGAAGAGCTAGGGCAAATAAATCCCTTCTCTAATTGCTCTTGAATCTGCTTCTTGAGCTCCGCTAATTCCACAGGAGGCATCCTATACAGCCTCTTAGCTATAGGTACAGTTTCAGGTATTAAATCAATAACAAACTCAATGTCTCGATCGGGTGGCATACCTGGCAACTCATCCAGAAAAACATCAAAAAATTCACACACCACCGGAATCTCCTCAATTGCGGCACCGTCCATATGATTCAGCTCCAATTGCTTCAGTGCGGTTTGAGATGCTTCAAATTCTATGGTGATCCCTTCCTCATTGGTCAACTTCACCGTCTTTGTGGCACACTCAATAGCTCCATTGTGCTTCCTCAACCAGTCCATACCAAGTATAATGTCCAATCTTTGAGAATCCAAAATGATGAGGTTGGCGGAGAAGTCTACCCCCCTTATTCTAAGGCTTACTTTTGGACATACTATATTTGTCCTCATCTCTCCCCCAGGAGACATAACCAACAGAGTAAACTTCATATGAGATATAGGCAAACTATGCTTGGAAACATACTTCAATGCAATGAATGAATGCGATGCTCCAGAATCAAATAACATAGTCGCGGGGTTGGAGTTGGCGAGAAACATACCAATGACCACATCATCCGCTTGTTGAGCATCCTCCGTAGAGACATGGTTCACATTGCCACGAGCAAAATTTTGCTATCCATGGTTCCCTTGTGGTTGTCCTCCATTGGGTCTTGGGTTTTGCCTCGGTGCATTGCTTCCTTGACCAAGGCCTGACTTAGGACATTGATGCGCAAAGTGTCCAGCTTCTCCACAAGTATAGCACTTCTTAACTCCACCAGGATTATTGGGACGAGCTTGGTTTTGAGCATTGGCACCAGGAAAGTTAGCACGAGGTGCAAAAGGCATTGGAGGCCTAGGTTCTTGCATGACAGGGCGCTGCTGCACAAACTAGGTTGGGGTGGTGCAAATCTAGGGCGTTGAGCAGGAATAGAAGAGATGAAATGAGGTGCATTGGGCGGCACAAAGCGAGGGCGCACATTACTTCCTTGTTGTTGTCCTTGATATGGCGCCTTCCTCTTGTTGTCTTGTTCCATCTCGCGGACTTTGTTCTCAACCACAATTGCTTTGTCCACAAGCTTCTAGAAATTGGCATAATCACAGTTGAGTAGTTGCACTTGGATCTCATTGTTCAAGCCTCTCATGAACAAGTATTGCTTCCGGCTGTCCCGACTAACATCCTCAGGCGCATATCTTGAGAGTTGAGTGAACTTATTGAGATATTCACTCACGCTTGATTTGCCTTGCCTTAAGTTCTCAAATTCTTTCTTTTTCAAAATCATAACTCCTTCCGGTACATAATGGGAACAGAAGTTCTCCTTGAATTCTGCCCAAGTGATCCTCTCTTGATTCTCATGAGCATTGCAATAAGCATCCCATCAATCCGTAGCTGCTCCAACTAGTTGATGAGAAGCAAATAAGACCTTCTCTCGATCACTACATTGGACAATAGCAAGTTTCTTCTCCACGTACTTGAGCCAATCATCGGCATCCATAGGGTCAGCAGCTTGAGCAAACGTCAGCGGCCTAGTCCTCATAAACTCTCCCAATCAGTTATGAGGAGGCGGGGGTGCGGCGGAGGCATGTGGGGCTGATTGTTGATGTTGCCAGCCTGCAGCTGTCCCATAGTTTGTATCATGGTCTGCATGAGCTGGTTTTGCATAGCCAAAAGCTGCTCAATGTTGATAGCTCCATGAGCGGGTCCTTGTCCATTGTTGTTCTATGGTACTCCATGGTTCTCCTCCTAATCATTAGCATCCCTCTGGTTGCGAGTCCTCACCATCTGGAGAAAACCAATAGGTAAGAATTAGAAAACGTCCCCAACTATATGCATCAAGGGATATGAAACTAGACAACTAACTAGCC
This sequence comes from Tuctoria greenei, assembly GCA_036927565.1. Classification (NCBI taxonomy): domain Eukaryota; kingdom Viridiplantae; phylum Streptophyta; class Magnoliopsida; order Poales; family Poaceae; genus Tuctoria; species Tuctoria greenei. The sequence goes on along the minus strand of JAYESD010000003.1, from coordinate 103,416,572 downwards.
TACGTGGACATGGCAATGCTAAATAATCCCAAAATCCTCTATTAAGCACACAAGCAAACAATATATAGCAACAGCACACCAACCAAAACACATCGGTCCCTGAGTGCTCCTACGTGCTCTAAAGTGTCCATTCTATATAGGTTGTGTCCTACAGTCAACCTGAGGCTCTGATCCCAATCTTTGACGCCCGGTTCCGAAAATGAACCAAGTGATCGCATATGTGTGCCCAGGACGTTCAACACACATACACGAGTGCAATCACAAAAGGATATACAGAAAATTACCACAGAACAAGATTAATTAACAAAATTTTATTACACAAACCATATTATCCTCGAATACAAGCTCCTATGAAGATTAATGACAAGTTCAACTAATGCAGTGGAAATAAACTAAATAAGCAAACTATACAGCTAGGCAGCATAAGCGATAGGGTATAGCGCAGCTCCAATCAACACCACAGGCAAGCTGACGGTAGACACGGCCTAGAACTCCACATTATCGCCATTAAACTCCCAATCCTGACTTGCAACTATTGGGGGGGAGGGGGAGGGGAGATTGCAAGAGTGAGTACATGTCGTACTCAGCAAGTGTGGAAAGTATGACATGTGGCTGATTCAAATGACGAATATAATAAAGGCTAAGTGCTGAAAAGTACATTAAAACATTTGAAAAGCAATATATTATATGTATACGAATCAAACCCATCATAAGCCATGTAGTAATCATAATACCAGTCCATATTCCATATCCATCATCATATACCAATATCCATATTTAATACCAGAATTTAATTCATAACCATCCATAACCATAATACCAACCATAACCATCCCAAATCCCAATTTCCCTCTAATCATGGAAGTTGTCCAGGTGCTCATAACCGGGAGCACGGCTATCATGATAGTTTTATTAGACTCTACAGAGTTTGTACCACTTTACCCACGTGTTTGTGATTTCATCACCTTTCGGTGACTAAGAACCTCCCTTATGCCCATGACCCGCCGGTCACATTACACACTTCTGTTGCTGTGTAGCCAAGAGATCAAAAAATAGCCTTTACAAAGGGATTACTAGCCTATTTAGACCCCCACTGAGGTTTCACCGGTGGCGATGTCTCCTACAGAGCACATCTTCAACCAAGGGCCCCCTCTTGAGCCATTCGGATGCCAGGGTACTCCCACCAATCGTCAACAAACCCAATCCGACTACACCTTCCCCGAGCATCCACAATGGTCCAAAGAGCACTAGCAAAGCCCTAATTAATCAGCTATGCCGCACCCATACTTGGCCTCGTGGTGGCACTGTAGTCCTGGCTTATTCTTACATGAACCGGTCCTTAGATCTAAAGCAAACAAACCACCATATCATCCAACCCATCTACATACCAGGCTTGCTTATATCACCCATTACCATATCATATTAACCAGTTCATGTTAACCATAATCTCATCCATGCATAATTAAATTGAGTGGTATAGTTGTTTTCCCATCCCAGTTGATTAAGCGAAGCAAAAAGGTAAAAAGCCCTTCCCGACTCTCTATCATAATTCCAAGTGACAAGGGTGGTCAAACAAAGCTAGTAAACTTCCTATCATAGGGTTCCCATCAAATTGACACAAGCGTGCAATTTTGCAAACAAACATTTACTTTAAAACTGGATCAATATGCTACAAGGACACTTGCCTTGCTCTTGCGGTTGATTAGGGTCAAAGCCTTCAAACTCTTGGTGTTGTAGATCCTCTGCGGCACTCTCTAGCTCAAATCCGTCTAATCCGCACAATAAACATACAAACAAGAAACACAATCAAAGGGTGCACAAATATTACTCAATATGACATGACATGCATGATTTATGCAAATGCAAGGTAGAACTTGTTAATATATTGCTTTTAATGATCACTAACTAGTTCTAATATCTTTTTACAAGTTTATACAGGTTTGGATTTGATTAGATCTACTTTTAGAATCAATTCAACACAATTTAACCAGGAAGATCAGACTAGTCTGCAGAAGGCCGGACTAGTCCGCACTTTGCAGAACTAGCGAACTAGGGTTTTCAAGATCGACATAAATTTGGAGATTAGGGGTTGAATTCTCGTGAGAAAAAGAGAATAGAAGGTATACCAGGTGTTTAGAACTCCAATAAATCAAGAAACTTGGAGGTAACACTTGGATCTTGATGATCTAGGGTTGGTGATGAACTTGGAGATGAATTGGTGATGAAGAATGAAAGCTTGGTGGAGATCTTGATCCTCCTTCATTTCCTCCTCTTCTTCTTCTTGCTTGAGATCTTCTCCTCCCTCCTTGAAGGTGGCTCTCCATGAACTAGGGTTTGGGTGGGGTGGAAAAGTGGCAAATAGATGTCAAGCCAAGGGGTGGGGTTGTTTATATAGAGGTGGAGGCTAGGGTTAGATGGATTTCGAGTTTGAGAGGAGTAGAGGCCGGTTTAGAGTCCCACATGGGCTCTAAAAGAGTTAGGCACGACGTCCCTAGGCCCACTTAACGTGAACCCCAAGAAACAAGTCGTAAAACAAAAGATCAATTCGGAGTCATGAAATATCGGACAAGTTCGAAAAGGACTGGACCAGTCCGAAAATGTCCAGAGAGAAAATCGGACAAGTCTGGCTTAAAATCGGACAAGTCCGACTTTAGTCGGAGAGGAAATCGGACAAGTCCACTGGAACACCGGACTAGTTTGGAAAAGTCCAGGGACTTAGCAATTTTTTAAGGATTCTTGGAATATCGGACTAGTCCGCACAAAATCGGACAAGTCTGAAAGTTTCTAGAGGCAAAATCGGACTAGTCCGCAGCAAAAACGGACAAGTCCGTTTGTAGTCAGAGAGAAATCGGACTAGTCCTCAGTAAAATCGGACTAGTCTGCACTTTCTTGCATTTTAAGTGTGGTTTTGTTCCAAATCAATTTTAAATGCTCCAAATCAATTTTAAACTTGTTCCTCTTGTTGTGGGTTAATGTTAAACATGTATATGAGTGTATGCAAAGCATGATGCATGAAAATGAGGGTGTTACACCATCACCCCTTCTAGAGACGGTCACACCCTCATTAGTGAACAAGCAATTATAATCTTTTTCACATAATTGAGATATGGACAACATGTTATAATCTAAGGAATCGACATATAACACATGAGAAAGAGTATGTTGAGATGATATAGCAAATTTACCGGTACTGAGCACCTTTCCTTGATTGTTGTCTCCAAAATCGATGCCCTTGCTTGGATCCTTATTTTCTTCATACTCAACGAACATCCTTCTTTCTCCGGTCATATGATTGGTGCAACCACTGTCTAGCACCTATTTCGATCACCGGAGGAATAGGCCTACAAAAACAAATCATGCCTTGGTTTTAGGTACACAAGCTTGCTTTGGTCCTTGGAGGTTAGTTACAAGAGATTTGGGCACCCACACATGAGACTTGGTGTTCCCATGGCGTGGCCCAACATAATGAGCATAAACTTTACCAAAATTACTTTTCATTAGAACATAGGATGCATTGCAAGTCCTGAAGAATAGTTGTTGTTGTTTATGAACAGAACTAGTCTGGGAAACCGGACTTGTTCGAGTGAGGACCGGACTAGTCTGGTTATTGTATGTGTTGACCATCTTGGACTTATTAGCATTATTTGTCTTTCTAGCTTGAGAGGAGTTTCCTCTCACAAAGGAAATGGTATCCTTGTTATTTTTATGGCTTCTAGCATATTGCTTTTCACCATAAGAATAACCAATGCCATATTTGACATTAGGAGGTCTTGTGACCAAGTATGCACTACGTGCATATTTGATCTTCTCCTTGTCAAATATGCCACATTGGGAAGGATGCTTGTCCTCGGTAGAGGTTGACTTTTCCTTCAAATTAGTGTCAATTTTAGCACATGAACAAGTAATAGTAGCTTCAGTTTAAGTGGTTGAGAAGGTGAGCTTGAAGAGGATGAGGGGTCACTTTGTTTGAGTGACTCAACTTGTACCTCAAGGATTTTGTTAACTTTGGATAGGTTAGCAAGTTCATCCTTGATGGTGGTGTTTGAGTCGCTTAACTTTAAGAAAGCTTCCTTGTTTGAGGCTAACTCAAGCTCCAGTGACTTGCCTCGCTCCTTTTCAAGTTCGAGAAGTTTGTCAAGTTCAATATATTCCTCCTTTTGGGAGATAATCATATCTTCTTGACGGTTGATCAACTTCTCCTTCTCAACAAGCTGATCAAGTAGAAATTTCATTTTCGCAGCTGTTTTCTTATCTAAGCCAATGAGCATGTCTTCATTATCACTAGCGACTTCACTATCACTAGAATAGGAATGCAAGGAAGAGGATTTGTTTGTTACCTTTCGTTTACCTTCCTTTGCCATGAGTCAAGTGTCGTTTCCCTTCCATGCTCTGAGGTTTGGGAAGAGGGTTGACTTCTTAGTTGTCTTCTCGATGGCTATGCTAGCCATCTCCTCTTCGGATGAGGACTCATCATTTGAGTCTCACTCCTTTCCTAGGTGCGCTTGTCCAGCTTGCTTCTTTTTCTTGAAGAATTTCTTTGGTTGAGGCTTCGTTTCCTTGGTTTTCTTTATGTTTTCTTCGTATGGGCAATCAACTATAAAGTGGTCATATTCACAACAGTTATAGCATGCCCGCCTCAACTTTGGTCTTGACTTCTCTTTATATTTTCCTTCACTTGATTTTCCCCTTTGTCTTTTCTTCATCATTTTCTTGAATCTCTTCATAAATAGGATCATGTCCTCTTCGTCAATGTCGCTGCTCTCGTCATCGCTGTCTTCTTCTTGTTGAGCTTCTCGAGCTTCTTTAGACAAGGGCTTGCAAGTGGACTTCAAAGCAACCCCTTTCTTCTTTGCCGAGGTGAGGTTGGCAATCTCCTTGACATGCTTTGCCTGCTTTTCCATCATCTCGAAATTGATGATTTTCCCAAGCAGCTCATCAGGGGTCATTTTCTTGTACCCGGGGCTTTCTCTAATCATCGAGCACAAGGTGACGTTGCGAGGCATGAAAGCTCTAAGGATGAGCTTCACCACCTCATGATTATTCCACTTCTTGCTTCCATATGCTCGAACCTTGTTGATGAGCGTCTTTAACCGGTTGTACATGTCTTGTGGTGACTCATCTTCTTTTATTGCGAATCTTCCCAATTCATCTTTGATCATTCGATCTTCGCTTCTCGCACATGACGATCGCCTTCATGTGCAATTTGCAATGTATCCCAGATTTCTTTTGCAATCTCGAGCCCATCTACCTTGGTGAACTCATCCCGACTTAGAGAGAATGTAATGACTGCTGCAGCTTGAGCATTTTGATGAATTGCTTGCTCTTGACTTGGGGTAAGCTCTTCATCGTCATCCGGGATATCTATTCCTGTACACACAATGTGCCATAAACTAGGATTGAGTGAGATTAAGTGCATTTTCATGTTCTGCCTCCACATTGAGTAGTCATTGCCGTTGAAGTGTGGGGCTTTTCCTAAAGGAATGGATAAGTAATGGTTATTGTTAGAATTAAGATGATCGTAGTTGAAAGGATATCGGGAGTAGTCAGTGTGACTACCCCCCTTCTTCTTCTTCTCGTCCTCGACCTTCACTTTCCCTTTCGAGAGAGCTTTCTTCCTTAGGAGCGCCTTGAGTTCAAGCATCTCCTCATTGTCATCCTCGAAGTCCTGGATGGCATCGAGGAGCTTCTCCAATTTTTGAGCTTTTTCGTCTTCAACCTTCTCTTGGTTAGGACTCTTGTGCACATCCTTCATGTTCAACATGTTCTCTTCGAGCGATTAGTCTCTTACAAAGAGTCCTGCTCTGATACCAATTGAATGTGGCCTAGAGGGGGGTGAATAGGCCCTTTTGAAATTTAGTCGGAACCCACAACACTTAACAAACTGATAAAATCCCGAGATATCGGACTAGTCCGGTAGAGTGCGGACTAGTCCGGTGTGTGCGGACTAAATTGATCAAGTTCGATCAATGATTTCAATACAAGCAAAATACGCAGTGGAATATACACTACAAGGATTCCGCCCTATTGCAACGATTGTACTGCAACGAATACTAAATCATTGCAGTAAGCTTGGTCTTTTGCCACGATTCACTAGTTTGTGGCATTAGCATCTATTGCCACAGAACACGATCGTTGCATTAGGATCTGTTGCCACGATTCACTAGTTTGTGGCATTAGGATCTATCGCCACAAATATGTTGCCACGATTCACTAGTTCGTGGCATTAGCATCTACCGCCATGGAACAAGATCGTTGCACTAGGATCTGTTGCCACGATTCACTAGGTCATGGCATTAGGATATATCGCCACGAATCTGTTGCCACGATTCACTAGTTCATGGCATTAGCATCTATCGCCACAGAACACGATTGTTGCATTAGGATCTGTTGCCGCGAGTCACTAGTTCGTGGCATTAGGATCTATCGCCACGAATCTGTTGCCACGATTCACTAGTTCGTGGCATTAACATCTATCGCCATGGAACACGATCGTTGCACTAGGATCTGTTGCTATGATTCACTAGTTCGTGGCATTAGGATCTATCACCACGAATATGTTGCCACATTTCACTAGTTCGTGGCATTAGCATCTATCGCCATGGAACCCAATCGTTGAATTAGAATCTATTGCCACGATTCACTAGTTCGTGGCGTTGGCATCTATTGCCATGGAATCCGATCATTACATTAGGATTTGTTGCTACGATTCAATAGTTCATGGCATTAGCATCTATCGCCATGGAACCCAATCGTTGCATTAGAATCTGTTGCCGCGATTCACTAGTTCGTGGCATTAGCATCTATCGCCACGGAACCCGATCATTGCATTAGAATCTGTTGCCACAATTCACTAGTTCATGGCATTAGCATCTATCGCCACAGAACGCGATCATTGCATTAGGATCTGTTGCCACGATTCAATAGTTCATGGCGTTAGCATCTATCGTAGCAGAACACAATCATTGGATTAGGAACTTTTACCACGATTCACCAGTTCGTGGCGTTAGGATCTATCGCCACGAAACACAAACGTTGCATTAGGAACTTATGCCACGATTCAGAAGTTCATGGCGATAGGATCTATCGCCACGAAACACAATCGTTGTATTAGGATACGTTACCACGAAATACCGGTTGGTGGCGTCAAGATCTATTGCCATGGAACACAAACGTTGCATTACATAGTTCACGTACAGCTTGCTCACTCAGTACCTATATGAAAAAATCATCATCTTCGCTGTCCTCCCTCAATATTGGAGGTACAATACCATCATTAATGTATGTATCATCATCGTTGTGGTCGTCGTCGTTGTCATCTTCATTTGAAAGAGCGGAAGCATCACCGGTTGCTCCGTCAATGTCATTCTCATTCCTATCCCATGTGGTCATATCCTCATTTATATCAGTAAGCCTTCGATCATCAAATAATGTCTCAGCCTCCATCGTCTCAGTGACATTATTTTCACTGTCTCCAGGGGCATGGCAAAAAGGTTTCATGGTTTCGTTTTAACAACTATAGCCCATTTAGGTTGCTTCACACTTCTAACGTAAAAAACTTGTTCTGCTTGGGTGGCTAGAATGTAAGGCTCATACTTAAATTGAGAAATAGTAGTTTCAACATATATCATTCCATATCGATCCATTTTGTAGCCTCTACTTTGGCTCTGACCAGAACGAGGCCGATCAAACCATTCACATTCAAATAACAGAACCTCTTGATTTTTTTTGAAATCAACAGAAATCATTTTCTTGATTACTCCATACCACTCATGATCACCATCCCGAACAACAACACCACTGTTTTGCGTCCGTAAATCTTTTTCCACCTCTGTTGTTCGAAAGAAGAAGCCATTTATGAACGATCAACTAAAAAAACGTGCTCGACGATCAGGTCCTCTAGATAATGCATACAAAAAATCGGTTACTTTGCCTTCTTTGTGTAATGTCGTAATCTATACACATTAATTAGTATAAAAGGGGTCATCGATAAACCAACTTCAGAACAGATATTTCTTCAATATTTCATCAAAGTAAAAACTTGCATGTACTTACTCGTTTATTGAACCAATAAACAAACTCATCTCTATGGCATTTTTCGACATCACGAGAATGAATCTTTTTCAGCTCTTCAAAATGCTCACTGAAAAGGGTACAAAATTAAATTAGCCATCTACAATAAGCATGATCCATTAATATAGTATAGAACATCTGAGTGTTATATGCACTTAATCCATGGAGCGGCCTCTTCAACATTAGAAATAATATAATGCCTAATGTTATGTAGTTCCACCATAGTAAGTCGCCCCATTTAAACCCTTTTTTTAGAATTATCAACTTCTGTAAATATATTAGACTCGAGAGAAGGTTCATTCCTAGCTGCAGCTTCATGACGTTCTGGCCTATTAAGCTTGGTGCTGATGTTATCCAAAAACTGGCTACAAAAAGTCATACACACTTCCACAATATATCACTCAGCTATAGAACCCTCCGGGTGAGCTCTGTTACTTACATACCTCTTCAATGTACCAAGGTACCTCTCAATTGGATACATCCATCTGTAAGAAACAGGTCAACCCAAGCGAGCTTCTTTGCCAAGATGGATTGGAAGATGTACCATGATATCAAAGAAAGCGGGAGGAAGCAACATCTCAAGCTTACAAATTGTTTCAGGAAATTGTTCAATCATCTTATACAAATCTGGTTCCGCCAATTCTTTAGAACAAATTCCAAAAAAGAATCTGCTAAACTCAATTAAAGGTTCAACAACCTTTTCAAGCAATATGTCACTTATTGCAATAGGAATGAGCTTCTGAAATATAATATGGCAGTCATGAGTTTTTAGACCTGATACCTTACGTGTTGTTATGTCCACACTTCTCTTGATGTTTGAGGCATAACCATCGAGCATCTTCACATCCGCCAAAAACTTGCACAAGGTGGTCTTCTGATCTTTTTGCAAAGTATATGATGCTGATGACAATCATACTTCCCTTTCATACCCACCAGACGTTGCTTTGGCCGTATACACTTTTCCTGCATATCAAAACGAGCTTGTAGACTATCTTTTGTTTTACCATCCATATTAAGCAATGTACCCAATATGCTATCACAAATGTTTTTTCTCAATGTGCATGACATCCAATATATGCCTTATTAGCAATGTCTTCCAATACGGGAGCTAAAAAAATATACTTTTCTTCTTCCAACTATGCCACCTATCTTCCTCAGTGCGCTTTCTCTTATTATTCGTCTTTCCAAAACTCACTTGATCAAAAGTCTCGTATTGTTGGAGTACTTCGTGACCAGAGAGTGATGTTGGAGCCTCTCTATTCTCTTTTTTGTTGTTGAAAGAAGCTGTGTCCCGACGCCACCGGTGATCCTGAGGTAGGAAACGACAATGACCCATGTAGCAATACTTTCGTCTATGTTTCAACCACAAGGCGTCAGTGTTTACATGGCAGTATGGACATGCTAGCCTACCTTTTGTGATTCATCCACATAGCATTGCATATGCTGGAAAATCATTTATTGTACACAATATAGAAGCTCGCATGAGAAATGTCTCTTTCTTTGAACTGTCGTATGTTTCAACACCATCAAACCAAAATTTCAGTAGCTCATCAATCAAAGGCTGCAGATACACATCAATGTTGTTTCCAGGTGACTTTGGCCCAGGAATTATCATTGACATCAACCAATAAGGCCGCTTCATACACAACTAAGGTGGTAGATTATAAGGGATTAGAATCACAGGCCATGTACTGTAAGAAACATTCATTACTCCAAAAGGATTGAAACCATCAGATGCTAGCCCAAGTATTATGTTGCGAGGATCAGATGAGAAATTTGGGTGAATTCTATCAAAATGCTTCCATGCTTTCGAATCTGCAGGATGGCGTAATATTCCATCGTCAATACGTTCTTCTTTGTGCCAGCGCATGTTTGATGTAGTTGATTCTGCCATATAAAACCTTTGAAGTTGGGGAATAAGAGGGAAGTATCATAGAATCTTGCGTGCTACAAGCTTCTTGGCTTTTCCACAAGGTAAAGCCTCTCTTGCATCCCCACCAGTACTATTTTTTCATCTTAATTCACCACATTTTGGGCATCGATCCAGCAGAGAATAGTCCTTACGGAATAACACACTGTCATTGACACATGCATGGATCTTTTCGTAGCTCAGCCCGAGGTCACGAACAACCTTCTGAACTTTATCAAGTGTATTAGGAATGCAATGGCCCTCTGGAAGCACATATGAGAATAGTTCAAGGATCAACTCACACGCATTTTTGCTCAAACCAGTTAAACATTTTATCTGGTACAACCTGACAATGAAGGATAATTGGGTCAGCTTCACACAACCTGGATACAACTCTTTTTTGGCATCATTTAATAAGTCATAGAATGCCTTTGCACACCCAGTTGGCTCCTGCTGGTTTATAGCATTTTCTAGATCATCAACACCTACTGAAGTACCACCATGATTACCAGTGCCTCTAAGAATACTGGACATCATATTTTCCATAGCAGCATCATCAGAAATTATCTCCTCATTATTTGCTGATTGCTCAACAATATTTTTCTCAACTCGTTTTTCTCCATGGTGTACCCAACAAGTATAATCAAATGACATCCCATTACGAAGCAAGTGAAGATGAACTTCCTTGCGTCTCCCGCGGCAAATATTACAACATTTCATGCAAGGACATGGCTTAGTTTCTTCTTCACAAGTGCCCTGGAATGCTAAATTTAAAAATGACTTCATTCCATCCTGCCACTCCTTCGTACGCCTGTCTTTTCCCATCCATGTCTTATCTTCTGACATCGCTTCCTACAATTCAATCAGCGTATCCGTAAGAGGATTGAACTACAATAACATTATGTGAGCAATTGTACCTAGTGATGTTGCTCCTCCATGTGCAGCGGCCGGCGGATGCTCCTCCACACCGGTGGACGGTGGATGCTCTTCCAAGAGCGTGGCGGCCGGCGGATGCTCCTCCAAGAGTGTGGCGGCCGGCGGATGCTCCTCCAATAGCGTGGCGGCCGGCAGATGATCCTCGAGGCGCATTTCGTGCAATCAGGAGAGGGGCAGTTGTGGATCGAAGGGTCCGGCAGGCAGGCAGCTAGGACAAGCGTACGTGAAGCTATCAGAGTAGGCCCAACACTGCGCTGGGCCGCTTGTTATTCGTGGGCTAAAACTGCGCTGAGTCACTTTGTATTCTTGGGCCGAAACTGTGCTGGAACGCTTGGGTTCGTCCCCATGACGCCGGGTATAGGAGTAGTGGTAATGATAACACCGCGTATAGGGGCATTGGGCCAGTGTTACGTTGGGGCCAGTGCTATATAGATGGTGCCATGATCAGGGAACAACGATTGAAGACACGAGAAGGAAGTACGTGTGTGATGGCATGATTTTTTTATGCCTCCACGTCCTGTTGTTGGTCACTTCACTGTTCTCCCCGACTCGTCTCCCTCGCCCATCGTCACGTCCCATCCTTCGCGTGCCATGATTACCCCGCTGCCCGCAAATCCCTGGCCATTACTCGCCCTGCCACCAATCCTCCTCGAGAGTTTCGGCGAGACTGAACCCTTGCTTTGTTGAGTGTTGCAAGCTGGCACTATGCAGTATTGCACTTGCAGTAGCTGCCACTAGCAAGTAGACCCGATGTCTCATGGGCCCACATGTCAGTGGCAACTAATGCAGGTTCATGTGGACACATGTCACAAATGTGGAACGGTATGCACAGCCTTGGATATGCATACCGTAACTCGAAAACTCCTCCACTCATATCATAACTACATCAGTTATATATCTAGGCCCATTTCCAATTAAAATCCAAACTAAAGGTGTAGACGAAGGTTTTGCACAAGAGAGAGAGTTGCGCCGCGCCGCCGCAGACGGCAACCGTAGGGATGACAAGGAGAGAGACCCAATGGCGGGGACTCAGGTGTACAACATGACGTTCGAGGAAGACGTGATCACCACCACCGTGACGTCCTCTGGCAAGGCCATGGAGGACTAGCTCGACAAGGTCCTCTCTGTCCACCGTCGGCGCCTTCACAAGCTCATCGTCGGGCTCGACATCGAGTGGCGCCCCAGCTACTCCACCGATGAGAACCCCGTTGCCGTTCTGCAGCTCTGCATCGGCCGCCGCTGCATCATCTTCCAGGTCATCCACGCTGACTACTTCCCCGATGAGCTGGAAGATTTCCTAGGCGATTCTGACTACCGCTTCGTCGGCGTCGGCGTGGAGGGTGACGCCGACAGACTTTGGAAGGATTGGCAGCTGAAGGTGGCTAAAACGGTGGACCTGGCTGAGCTCGCAGCGGAGGAGATGGATCGGCCGAGCCTCTGCCGCATGGGGCTAAAGGACATCGCGAGCGCCATGATGGGCACCGACATGGAGATTACGGGGTGAGGACGAGCAACTGGGACGCGTACAATCTCTCCGGCGAGCAGATCATCTATGCGTGCATCGACGCCTTCGTCTCCTTCGAGGTCGGCCGCAAGCTTCTCTCCGACAACTACTGATCTTACCACCGAGTTTGCGGATCAGCTGCCGTTGTGGGGACCGGGGTCCACACATCCGAGGATCTCATTGGGTGGTGTCATGCGATGCGGCACCTAACAGCACACACGAAAAGGATACCAAAACATATAAAGTTTTCATTTCATAATAAGAAGAGTTTACAAAAGAGTGTACAACAGGGGTACACACGCAGCGGAAAATACATACTCATAATCTCACCTAACTAAGCAGGAGAGAAGACATCCATGCCCTAGGACGCTTCTCACTAGCAACATGAAGAACATTCAGCAGCGGCGTGGTTCACATGAGATTTGACGTATGCCGAGCAACCGGTCAAAATCTTGGAAACTAATGAGAGGGTCACAAGGAACAAGGTCATTAGATGGTGTAAAGTTCAATGGAAGCACCACACCGAAAAAGAAGCGACGTGGGAATTGGAGGATGATCTCAGGAAGGAATTTCCATATCTCTTCTCTTCCGCGTCGAATCTCGAGGGCGAGATTCATTTTAAGGGGGGTAGGTTTGTAACACCCTCATTTTCATGCATCATGCCCTACATACACTCATATACATGTTTAACATTAACCCATAACAAGAGGAACAAGTTTAAAATTGATTTGGAGCAAAACCGCACTTAAAAATGTAGGAAAGTGCGGACTAGTGCGGTTTTGCTGACGACTAGTCCGATTTATCTCTAACTAAAAACGGACTTGTCCGTTTTTGCTGCGGACTAGTCCGATTTTGGCTCTGGAAAAATTCGGACTTGTCCGATTTTGTGCGGACTAGTCCGATATTCCATGAATCCTTGGAAATTTGCTAAGTCCCTGGACTTTTCCGGACTAGTCCGGTGTTCCAGCGGACTTGTCCGTTTTCCTCTCTGTTCAAATTCAGACTTGTCCGATTTTTTGCCAGACTTGTCCGATTTTCTCTCTGGACGACTTCGGACTAGTCCGGTCCTGTCCGGACTTGTCCGATATTTCGTGACTCCGAGTTGATCTTTTGTTTTACGACTTGTTTCTTGGGTTTCACGTTAAGTGAGCCTAGGTACGTCGTGCCTAACTCTTTTAGAGCCCATGTGGGACTCTAAACCGGCCTCTACTCACCCCAAAACTCGAAATCCATCTAACCCTAGCCTCCACCTCTATATAAACAGCCCCACCCCTTGGTTTGACATCTATTTGCCACTTTTCCACCCACCCAAACCCTAGTTCGTGGGGAGCCACCATCAAGGAGGGAGGAGAAGATCCCAAGCAAGAAGAAGAAGAGGAGGAAACGAAGAAGGATAGAGATCTCCACCAAGTTCCGTCCTTCACCACCAATTCATCTCCAAGTTCATCACCAACCCTAGATCATCAAGATCCAAGTTCTACCTCCAAGTTTCTTGGTTCATTGGAGTTCTAAACACCTGGTATACCTTCTATTCTCTTTTCCTTACGTGAATTCAACCCCTAATCTCCAAATTTACGTCGATCTAGAAAACCCTAATCTGCTGATCTCGTCAAGTGCGGACTTGTCCGGTCCCTAGCGGACTAGTACGATCTTTCTGGTTAAATTGTGTTGAATTAATTCTAAAATTTGATCTAATCAACCCCAAACCTGTATAAACTTGTTAAAAGCTATTAGAACTAGTTAGAGATCATTAAAAGCAATCTAGTAACAAGTTCTACCTTGCATTTGCATCAATCATGCATGTCATGTAATATTGAGTAATATTTGTGCACTCTTTGATTGTGTTTCTTGTCTTGTATGTTTATTGTGTGGATTAGACGGATTTGCGCTAGAAAGTGCCGCAGAGGATCTACAGCACCAGGAGTTTGAAGGCTTTGACCCTAATCAACAGCAAGAGCAAGGCAAGTGTCCTTGAAGCATATTGATCCTGTTTTTTTAAATAAATGTTTTGTTTGTAAAACTGCATGCTGTGTCAATTTGATGAGAATACTATGGTAGGAAGTTTACTAGACTTGCTAAACCACCCTTGTCACCTGGAATTTATGGTAGAGTGTCGGGATGGACTTTTTACTTTTTGCTTCGCTTAATCAACTGGAATGGGAATAACTATACCACTCAATTTAATTATGCATGGATTAGATTATGGTTAACATGAACTGGTTAAATATGGTATGGTAATGGATGATCTAAGCAAGCCTGGTATGTGGATGGGTTGGATGTTATGGTGGTTTGCTTGCTTTAGATCTAAGGACCGGTTCATGCGAGAATAAGCCAGGACTACAGTGCCACCACGAGGCCAAGTATGGGTGCGGCGTAGGTGATTAATTAGAGCTTTGCTAGTGCTGTTTGGACCATTGTGGATGCTCGGGGAAGGGGTAGTCGGATTGGGTTTGTTGATGATTGGTGGGACTACCCTGGGATCCGAATGGCTCCAGAGGGGGCCCTTGGTTGAAGATGTGCTCAGTTGGAGGCATCGCCACCGGTGAAACCTCAGTGGGGTCTGAATAGGCTAGTAATCCCTTTGTAAAGGCTATTTTGTGATCTCTTGGCCATACACCAAAGGAAGTGTAATTGGCATAAGGGAGGTTCTTTAGTCGCCGACGGGTGATGAAATCACAAACACGTGGGTAAAGAGGTACAAACTCTGCAGAGTTAATTAAAACTATCATGATAGCCGTGCTCCTGGTTATGAGCGCTTGGATGACCTACATGATTCGAGGGAAATTGGTAATTGGGATGGTTATGGTTTGGTAATGGTTATGGATTTATTTCTGATATTGAATATGGTTATTGGCAATGGTGAAATCTGGAATTATTGATGATGGTAGTGAATTCAGATTGATATTATGGTATTACTTATGATTATGATGGGTCTACTTCACATACATATAATATGTTGCTTTTCAAATGTTTTACTGTACTTTTCAACACTTTGCCATTATTATTGTCGTCATTTGAATCAGCCACATGTCATACTTTCCACACTTGCTGAGTACGACATGTACTCACTCTTGCAATCCCCCCCAACAGTTGCAGGTCAGGATTGGGAGTTTAATGGTGATAATGCGGAGTTCTAGGCCGTGTCTACCGTCAGCTTGCCTGTGGTGTTGATTGGAGCTGCGCTATCCCTTTTGCTTAGTTTGCTTAGTTGCTTAATTAGTTTATTTCCGCTGCATTAGGTGAACTTGTCATTAATATTCATTAGGGCTTGTATTCGAGGATAATCTGGTTTGTGTAATAAAATTTGGTTAACTAATCTTGTTCTGTGGTAATTTTCTGTATACTCTTTTGTGATTGCACTCGTGTATGTGTGATGAACATCCTGGGCACACATATACGTTAGCTTGGTTCATTTTTCGGAACCGGGCGTCACAGATTGGTATCAGAGCCACAGGTTGACCGTAGGATGCAGCCTAGATAGAATGGACACTTTAGAGCACATAGGAGCACTCAGGAATCGATGTGTTTTTGCTTGGAGTGCTGTTTGCTATATATATTGTTTGCTTGTGTGCTTAATAGAGGATTTTGGGATGCCTTAGCATTGCCATGTCCACCTAGGCTAGTGTAGCTAGCTGTTTAGTTTCATATCCCTTGATGCATATAGTTGGGGACGTTTTCTAATTCTTACCTACTGCTTTTCTTCATATGGTGAGGACTCGCAACCAGAGGGATGGCAATGATGAGGAGGAGAACAATGGAGTGCCTCAGAACAACATCGGACAAGGATCTACTCAGGGAGCTATCAACATCGAGCAGCTATTGGCCATGCAAAACCAGCTCATGCAGACCATGATACAGACTATGGGACAGTTGCAGGCTGGCAATATCAACAATCAGCCCCACATGCCTTCACCGCCACCCCCGCCTCCTCACAACTGTTTGGGAGAGTTTATGAGGACTAGGCCGCCGACCTTTGCTCAAGACGCAAACCCTATGGATGCGGACGATTGGCTCAAGTCCGTGGAGAAGAAGCTAGTCATTGTCCAATGCAGTGACCGGGAGAAGGTGCTATTTGCTTCTCATCAACTAGTTGGAGCAGCTGTGTATTGGTGGGATTCTTATTGCAATGCTCATGAGAACCAAGAGAGAATTAGTTGGGCCGAATTCAAGGAGAATTTTCGTTCTCATTATGTGCCGGAGGGTGTTATGATCTTGAAGAGGCAAGAATTTGAGAATTTAAGGCAAGGAAGATCAAGCGTGAGTGAATATCTCAATAAGTTCACTCAACTCTCAAGGTATGCGCCTGAGGATGTGAGTCGGGACAGCCGGAAACAATACTTGTTCATGAGGGGCTTTAACAATGAGATCCAAGTACAATTGCTCAATTGTGATTATGTCAATTTCCAGAAGCTTGTGGACAAAGCGATTGTGGTTGAGAACAAGATCCGTGAGATGGAGCAAGAAATCAAGAGGAAGGCGCCATATCAAGGACAGCAACAAGGAGGTAATGTGCGCCCTCGCCTTGCACCACCCCATGCGCCTCATTACAGCTCCTCTATTCCTGCTCAGCGCCCTGGTTATGCACCACGCCCAACTCAGTTTGTGCAGCAGCGCCCAGTCATGCAAGCAATGCCTTATGCACCTCGTGCTGATTTTCCTGGAGCCAATACTCAAAACCAAGCTCGTCCCAACAACTGGTGGGGTTAAGAAGTGTTATACTTGTGGAGAAGCTGGACACTTTGCGCATCAATGTCCTAAGTCGGGCCTTGGTCAAGGAAGCAATGCACTGAGGCAAAACCCGAGACCTAATGGAGGACAACCACAAGGAAGCTGTGGATAGCAGAATTTTGCTCGTGGCAACGTGAACCATGTCTCTACGGAAGATGCTCAACAAGCGGATGATGTGGTCATTGGTATGTTTCTCGCCAACTCCAACCCCGCGACTATGTTATTTGATTCTGGAGCATCGCATTCATTCATTGCATCAAAGTATGTTGCCAAGTATAGTTTGCCTATCTCTCATATGAAGTTTACTCTGTTGGTTAAGTCTCCTGGAGGAGAGATGAGGACAAATATAGTATGTCCAAAAGTAAGCCTTAGAATAAGGGGGGTAGACTTCTCCGCCAACCTCATAGTTTTGGATTCTCAAGGATTGGACATTACACTTGGTATGGACTGGTTGAGGAAGCACAATGGAGTTATTGAGTGTGCCACAAAGACGGTGGAGTTGACTAATGAGGAAGGGATCACCGTAAAATTTGAAGCATCTCAAACCGCACCGAAGCAATTGGAGCTGAATCATGTGGACGGTGCCGCAATTGAGAAGATTCCAGTAGTGTGTGAGTTTTTGGATGTGTTTCCAGATGAGTTGCCAGGTATGTCACCCAATCAAGACATTGAGTTTGTTATTGATTTAATACCTGGAACTGCACCTATAGCTAAGAGGCCGTATAGGATGCCTCCTATGGAATTAGCGGAGCTCAAGAAGCAAATTCAAGAGCAATTAGAGAAGGGTTTTATTCGCCCTAGTTCTTCACCTTGGGGAGCGCATGTTCTATTTGTGGACAAGAAGGATGGATCCCAAAGGATGTGCGTGGATTACCGAGCTCTCAATGAGGTAACAATCAAGAACAAGTGCACCTTGCCCCGTATAGAGGATTTGTTTGATCAGATGAAAGGCACATGTGTGTTTTCCAAGATTGATTTGAGGTCGGGATACTTTCAAATGAAGATCAGACCATCGGACATACCCAAAATAGCTTTTAGAACACGGTATGGATCTTATGAGTACACCGTGATGTCATTTGGATTGACAAATGCGCCTGCCTACTTTATGTACCTCATGAATAAGGTCTTCATGGAGTACTTGGATAAGTTTGTCGTGGTGTTCATTGATGATATTATGATCTACTCAAAGGATGAGAAGGAACATGAGGAACACTTGAGGCTTACGCTGCAGAAATTGAGGGAGCATCAATTGTATGCCAAGTTCAACAAGTGCCAGTTTTGGTTGAAAGAGGTGCCATTTTTGGGTCATATAATCTCAGGAGGAGGAGTATCGGTTGACCCCGGAAAAGTGAGAGACGTGTTGAAGTGGGAGCTGCCGCAAAATGTCAAGGAAATAAGGAGTTTTCTTGGGATGGCTGGATATTACCGTCGGTTTATCAAGGATTTTTCCAAGATAGCCAAGCCTATGACGGAATTGCTAATGAAGGGGAAGGCATTTCGATGGACTCAAGCTTGTCAGAATAGTTTTGAGGAGTTGAAGAAAAGGTTGACAACAGCCCCAGTTTTGGTATTACCGGATGTAAGCAAGAGTTTCGACATCTATTGTGATGCATCGAGACAAGGACTTGGGTGTGTATTAATGCAAGAAGGTCAAGTGGTCGCCTATGCGTCAAGACAATTGAAGAAACATGAGCAGAATTACCCTACGCATGATCTTGAACTAGCAGCTGTGGTACATGCATTGAAGATTTGGAGACACTATATTCTTGGACATAGGTGTGAAATTTACACGGATCATAAGAGTTTGAAGTATATTTTCACACAAACGGATCTGAACTTGAGGCAACGAAGATGGTTGGAGCTCATCAAAGATTATGATTTGGGGATCAACTATCATCCGGGAAAAGCCAATGTAGTGGCCGATGCTTTGAGTAGAAAAGGAGTAAGTCATCAACTCACGGTTCGAGAGTTACCATTCGAGTTATGTAAGGAGTTTGAACGGTTGAACCTCAGGTTTGTAAATGAGACGGAGATGATGGAGTTAAACCCAACCTTGGAGCAAGAAATTTGAGAGGCCCAAACCACAGATGAAGAGATCAAGGAAATCAAGGAAAGGACTGAGGAAGGGAGAGAATTCAGATTTGATGAAAACGAACATGGTACCTTATGGCTTGGAAAGAGGATCGTTGTGCCTAATGTAAAGCATATTCAGGAGACAATATTAAAGGAGGCACATGACTCGCCTTACTCGATTCACCCAGGTTGTACGAAGATGTACAAAGACTTGAAGACTTGCTATTGGTGGGATAGCATGAAGAAGGACATAGCCGAATATGTTGCATTGTGTGACGTGTGCCAACGAGTCAAGGCGGAACATCAGAGGCCAACAGGGTTATTGCAGCCATTGAAGATTCCAGAGTGGAAGTGGGAAGAGATTGGTATGGACTTTATAGTTGGATTACCGCGAACCCAGTATGGCTATGATTCAATATGGGTCATTGTAGATCGGTTGACAAAATCAGCTCACTTCATTCCTGTCAAGACCACATATACCACCGCAAAGCTAGCAGAATTGTATATGGAGCATATTGTGTGCCGACATGGAGTACCGAAGAAGATAGTCTTGGATAGAGGTTCTCAATTTACTTCCAGGTTTTGGCAAAAGTTGCATGAAGCTTTGGGAATGAGGTTGAATTTTATTTCAGCACATCATCCTCAAATGGATGGACAAACCGAGAGGACCAATCAGATTTTGGGGGACATGTTAAGAGCTTGTGCTTTAAAGCAGGGGAAAAGTTGGGACAAAAGCTTGTCATACACGGAGTTTTCATACAACAATAGTTACCAAGCAAGCTTGAAAATGTCACCATATGAAGCGTTTATGGGAGGAAGTGTAGGACACCTTTATTCTGGAATGAGGCAGGAGAAACTCAAGTATTTGGTCCAGATGTGTTGCAAGAAGCCGAAAAGCAAGTCCAAATAATTCGTGAAAACTTGAGGGCTGCCCAATCAAGACAAAAAGGCTATGCGGACAATAGGAGAAGGAAATTAGCCTTTGAAATAGGAGATTTTGTTTACCTCAAGGTGTCACCAATGAGAGGTCATAAGAGGTTTAACATAAGGGGTAAGCTCGCACCTCGTTATATTGGACCATTCAAGATTTTGGACAAAAGAGGAGAAGTAGCGTATAAGTTGGAGATGCCAGCTCATCTTTCAGACATACATGATGTCTTTCATGTTTCTCAGCTCAAAAAGTGCTTGAGAGTACCAGAAGAACAAGTGCCAATGGAAGAATTGGAACTAGAGGAAGATTTGACGTATGCCGAGCAACCGGTCAAAATCTTGGAAACTAAGGAGAGGGTCACAAGGAACAAGGTCATTAGATGGTGTAAAGTTCAATGGAAGCACCACACCGAAAAAGAAGCGACGTGGGAATTGGAGGATGATCTCAGGAAGGAATTCCCATATCTCTTCTCTTCTGCGTCGAATCTCAAGGGCGAGATTCATTTTAAGGGGGGTAGGTTTGTAACACCCTCATTTTCATGCATCATGCCCTACATACACTCATATACATGTTTAACATTAACCCATAACAAGAGGAACAAGTTTAAAATTGATTTGGAGCAAAACCGCACTTAAAAATGTAGGAAAGTGCGGACTAGTCCGGTTTTGCTGAGGACTAGTCCGATTTCTCTCTGACTAAAAACGGACTTGTCCGTTTTTGCTGCGGACTAGTCCGATTTTGGCTCTGGAAAAATTCGGACTTGTCCGATTTTGTGCGGACTAGTCCGATATTCCATGAATCCTTGGAAATTTGCTAAGTCCCTGGACTTTTCTGGACTAGTCCGGTGTTCCAGCGGACTTGTCATTTTTCCTCTCTGTTCAAATTCGGACTTGTCCGATTTTTTGCCAGACTTGTCCGATTATCTCTCTGGACGACTTTGGACTAGTCCGGTCCTGTCCGGACTTGTCCGATATTTCGCGACTCCGAGTTGATCTTTTGTTTTACGACTTATTTCTTGGGTTTCACGTTAAGTGGGCCTAGGTACGTCGTGCCTAACTCTTTTAGAGCCCATGTGGGACTCTAAACCGGCCTCTACTCATCCCAAAACTCGAAATCCATCTAACCCTAGCCTCCACCTCTATATAAACAGCCCCACCCCTTGGTGTGACATCTATTTGCCACTTTTCCACCCACCCAAACCCTAGTTCGTGGGGAGCCACCATCAAGGAGGGAGGAGAAGATCCCAAGCAAGAAGAAGAAGAGGAGGAAACGAAGAAGGATAGAGATCTCCACCAAGTTTCGTCCTTCACCACCAATTCATCTCCAAGTTCATCACCAACCCTAGATCATCAAGATCCAAGTGCTACCTCCAAGTTTCTTGGTTCATTGGAGTTCTAAACACCTGGTATACCTTCTATTCTCTTTTCCTTACGTGAATTCAACCCCTAATCTCCAAATTTACGTCGATCTAGAAAACCCTAATCTGCTGATCTCGTCAAGTGCGGACTTGTCCGGTCCCTAGCGGACTAGTCCGATCTTTCTGGTTAAATTGTGTTGAATTAATTCTAAAATTTGATCTAATCAACCCCAAACCTATATAAACTTGTTAAAAGCTATTAGAACTAGTTACAGATCATTAAAAGCAATCTAGTAACAAGTTCTACCTTGGATTTGCATCAATCATGCATGTCATGTCATATTGAGTAATATTTGTGCACTCTTTGATTGTGTTTCTTGTCTTGTATGTTTAGTGTGTGGATTAGACGGATTTGCGCTAGAAAGTGCCGCGGAGGATCTACAGCACCAAGAGTTTGAAGGCTTTGACCCTAATCAACAGCAAGAGCAAGGCAAGTGTCCTTGAAGCATATTGATCCTGTTTTTTTTTTAAATAAATGTTTTGTTTGTAAAACTGCATGCTGTGTCAATTTGATGGGAATCCTATGGTAGGAAGTTTACTAGACTTGCTAAACCACCCTTGTCACCTGGAATTTATGGTAGAGCGTCGGGATGGACTTTTTACTTTTTGCTTCGCTTAATCAACTGGAATGGGAATAACTATACCAATCACTTTAATTATGCATGGATTAGATTATGTTTAACATGAACTGGTTAAATATGGTATGGTAATGGATGATCTAAGCAAGCCTGGTATGTGGATGGGTTGGATGTTATGGTGGTTTGCTTGCTTTAGATCTAAGGACCGGTTCATGCGAGAATAAGCCAGGACTATAGTGCCACCACGAGGCCAAGTATGGGTGCGGCGTTGCTGATTAATTAGGGCTTTGCTAGTGCTGTTTGGACCATTGTGGATGCTCGGGGAAGGGGTAGTCGGATTGGTTTTGTTGATGATTGGTGGGACTACCCTGGGATCCGAATGGCTCAAGAGGGGGCCCTTGGTTGAAGATGTGCTCAGTTGGAGGCATCGCCACCGGTGAAACCTCAGTGGGGTCTGAATAGGCTAGTAATCCCTTTGTAAAGGCTATTTTGTGATCTCTTGGCCATACACCAAAGGAAGTGTAATTGGCATAAGGGAGGTTCTTTAGTTGCCGACGGGTGATGAAATCACAAACACGTGGGTAAAGAGGTACAAACTCTGCAGAGTTAATTAAAACTATCATGATAGCCGTGCTCCCGGTTATGAGCGCCTGGATGACCTACATGATTAGAGGGAAATTGGTAATTGGGATGGTTATGGTTTGGTAATGGTTATGGATTTATTTCTGATATTGAATATGGTTATTGGCAATGGTGAAATCTGGAATTATTGATGATGGTAGTGAATTCAGATTGGTATTATGGTATTACTTTTGATTATGATGGGTTTACTTCACATACATATAATATGTTGCTTTTCAAATGTTTTACTGTACTTTTCAGCACTTTGCCATTATTATTGTCGTCATTTGAATCAGCCACATGTCATACTTTCCACACTTGTTGAGTACGACATGTACTCACTCTTGCAATCCCCCCCAACAGTTGCAGGTCAGGATTGGGAGTTTAATGGTGATAATGCGGAGTTCTAGGCCGTGTCTACCGTCAGCTTGCCTGTGGTGTTGATTGGAGCTGCGCTATCCCTTTTGCTTAGTTTACTTAGTTGCTTAATTAGTTTATTTCCGCTGCATTAGTTGAACTTGTCATTAATATTCATTAGGGCTTGTATTCGAGGATAATCTGGTTTGTGTAATAAAATTTGGTTAATTAATCTTGTTCTGTGGTAATTTTCTGTATACTCTTTTGTGATTGCACTCGTGTATGTGTGATGAACATCCTGGGCACACATATACGTTAGCTTGGTTCATTTTTCGGAACCGGGCGTCACACATACCCCTGCATCAAGACCAGCTCTGAACATCAACGAAGTTGGTTCTTTCCTTGTAAGCATTTCATCGAACAGGTTGACTGCAGTCACTGATCCAATCACTCTTGCAAATTAAGAGCTAACCTTGGACCAGTTGTCGATGCTGGGGTGTCAATGACATGTTCCTGCATATCCTTCATCACACCAATCAATTGCCTTGATGTTAGGACACGGTCACTGCTTAGAACACTGCGATGACGCCATGAAGATGATCGCATCGGAACTGCACAAGTCAAATCAACATGAACACGCGCACGGGCTTGCCGGTGGCGCAGAGGTGGTGAGGCATGGTGTCTCAGTGGGTGAGGCAGCAAGGGTGCGGACATGGGATCGCACGACCGACATGGGCGTGGCGATGCACAATGGTGGCATTGGCATTGGCGTCGGCAAGTGAACGGCCGTGGGGCATGGCGCTGCAGCGGTGGAGCACCGCGACAAGGAGGTTGCGAGACGGCGCACGGGCATTGGTGGCGGTGCTGCTTGGGGCACTGTGGACAGGAGGTAGGAGGGCCGACGACGGAGCAGCTCGACTCGGCGGCAAGGCGAGGAGGCGAGCGCGGCGTGCAGAGGCCGGGAACAGCGCGGGCTGCAGCGACGGGGCGTGGGGACGCGCGCAAGCGCGGGCGCGGTGGTCGGGCGTCGCGAGGGCGCTGGGGCATGGGCGCGGACAGACGGGCCGGTGGCTGGTGGGGGCGCCGGAGCAGAGGCGGCGGAGGTGCGCGAGCAAGCCGACGGCCGTGAGGTGGGCGATTGCGGTCGTGGACGCGCGGGCACGGGAGTGCGGCGACAGCGTGCGTTGGCAGCGAGCGCAGATGCGCGTGGGGAGGCAGGCGCACGAGGAGGCCGGCGCGCGGACGCGAGCTTGAGGGGGGGGGGGGGGGGGCGGAAGAGGCGCGGCCTGGCGCCGGCGGTCGGAGGCGTGAGCAGGGGACGACACTGTGAGGGCGAGCTGCGGGGCGGAGTGGTGGGATTGCGGCGCGCGGGGTCAGGCGAGCGGCAGGCGCGACCGGGAGAGGAGGAGGTGGTCAGACGCAGAGGAGGCGCGCGGACGGCGGCCAGGCCAAGGCGAGCCGGCGGCCGACGGGAGGAGCGGGGTGCCGTGGATGGGACCGGGAGAAGGCAGGGCGTGGGATAAGTACCGACGTTTTCGTCGCGGTGGCAATCGCGGTGGCACATGCACGCGTCTGCGTGGAGGCAGGGGAGGAAAGAGGAAGCCTTGCCGACCTGACAGGTGGGGACCACTTGTGGGACCCACCTCCCTCATTCCTC
The DNA here is from genome assembly GCA_036927565.1 of Tuctoria greenei. Classification (NCBI taxonomy): domain Eukaryota; kingdom Viridiplantae; phylum Streptophyta; class Magnoliopsida; order Poales; family Poaceae; genus Tuctoria; species Tuctoria greenei. Next base: position 103,391,791 of record JAYESD010000003.1, on the reverse strand, counting down.
TTTCAAATTTCAATCAGGGCTATCAACATGCTTCAAAATATTCAACTTTGGCCCAATGACTAAATAAAATGTGAGAAATTTTATGGTGCAATCAGATTTCAAAACCGAGCAAGTTGAATTTTGAACTCGGATTTGAACTTGAATTCAAGTGGTGATACTTGACTCAAGGAAATAAATAGTAGATTAGGTTCAAAAATCCTGGAACTTTTAATTTACCCTTTTTGAACCATAAGGGACCTCAGGAAAAATTTGGAGTTGATTTGGACAAGGTTGAGCTCAAAGTTTAAATTTGAAGTCGACATTGATTAAACTCTCAGTATGTGTCCAATAAATGGAACATGTGCTTCAAAAAATTTTGGAACTTTACCGAGAGTCTATTTGGAATATTAGAAGGTCATGGAAAAATTTACGGCATGAGATTTGAGTATTTTTGGATGTCCCATTTTAGGGTTGGAATAATTCCTTTTTATTTCTCTCTATTTTGTTTTCTTTTCTCCTTTAATTTTTCATCGAAAATGTGAATACTTGGAAATTAAGGATTTTACACCTTAAGTTCCAAATACATTATCAACCATGTTCTAGAGGTAAAATTTTAACAAGTTCCTGTTTTTAGTGAATATGGGTTAACTCATATGGTTCATGTGAGTTTGGATTTCCAAGTCCACTTTCAAAACTTTTTAAGTTCGCATTTTCGTGTTCTTGTTCTTCCGAAAAGCGGGCTTTTACAATCCTTCCCCCTTAAAGGAATCTCGTCCCGAGATTCTAGCAAGTAGAATAACAGGAACGATGAGGGGACGATCCGTAAAGGAGGGTCATTGACTAAGGAAAATGGCAGTGCCCTTAAAGACTTGGGTTCTACAAAATAGTGATTATCTTCAAGCATATTAAGAAATTCCAAGGTTTGCTTCAAGTGATTCCTGTCTTTAGGTCAATAATCTTGACAGGAGGCTCGACATGAAAATATCACGTCGTAAAACTTGGTTCTTAAAAAGTTATGTTGAGGTGTTGAGATTTGCTTCTTTCCGTCAAAATGAAGTAACCTTCTTCATTGAAGAGGTACTTAGAGTTCTAAGATAGTTAAGCACCCTTAACTCTGGATGTTTCCCTTATGAAGACTTTTCTGCTTTGTTCTTGTAGCCGAAGCAATGCCATCAGGCAGTACAAGTAAAAGAGTTCTAAAGTTTGATAATCAATAATAATCTTGCGAATAGAAAGATTTTAAGGTTCTAGCGAGGTCGAGAAGTCCATAGGAAACTCCTCGCAACTAGAAACAATCAGTTTCCAGGACTCAAGTTGATTTGAGTTTCAACGAGTCAAGGAAAAATGCTCAACTGTGTTTTGGTCACAAGGTGTTAAGTGGTTTCCCTTGTGCCACTCAAAATAATGAAACAAGTCGAAGGCGTTGCGATGATAAAGTTGATCACAACTCAAAATTGTGAGACACAACGTAGGTAGTTGAATGGGGTCATATATTCTTGCTCAAAACTCATTAGTAATTACGTTTCATGATGCATCACAAGTGGAATAATGTTATACATTAATTATGCAATGCTGGCTAGCTCGAAATGTAGACGGTATGATGCATTCATTATTATGCTTTGAGCAAAAATAGGGAAGACAATCCAAACACAGTCAGAAGTATCCCAAATACAGAAGGATTGCATAAACTTGGTCATGAAAGGCGCTAGACAAGACTTGCTACTTTCATATCTCGACCAAGTTCGATGGTTTCAAGGTAAAAGTATTAGCAAGGAATGGTGAGGTTCATCTCAAGGCAACGGAGTGTACAAAATGAAACAAAGTGATTGAACTTCTTGTTGATCGGAAGTTCCCTAAAGCTTGTTAATCACAACTTACAGGTAGTTGTGGTTCCTTAACAAAGGGTCAGGTTTTTCATCTCGTAGTTTTCTTAAAGTACTATGTCTACCCCTTAAAAGGTGCGGTAGGGTTACCTTCAGAAGTTGCAAAGAGAGTAACCTTTGAAAAGTAAGGTTCTCATCACTTCCGTAGGTTGTGGTTGACAAAGTACTGTGCTAGGCACGACCTTGGTTAGTGATCCACGTTCTTGCTAAAGAATCTCCAGCTCATACTACTCACATATGGCTTCTCGTCTCAGATACGGAAACAAGGGAGTGGTTTAGTGTGAAGAATCAACTGACTTCTTTAACTCGATGATCGAGTTCCCCAAGAAACGGGGTTCGAGGTGATCCGTTACTTAAGCTTCTCATTGACTCAATGAGTCAATGTTGTACTCGGTCCTACTTACTTGAGCATTGCTCCCAGCACGTTGGTTCGGTGTCGATGTACCTTGGTATGACACCTAGGTGAACGTAACACTTCGATTACTAGAGGAACTCCTTCCCCCTTAAGATTCAAGCTAGTTGAGCAAGAAACTTACTCCAAGCAATCTTTATGGGGAGGGTCGTCCAACTAAGGGAAGTGTCATACATGCTCAATGCATAAATAAAGTGTGAGGTGCAAGGTTGCATAGTTAAAACACTAGCATGTGCATCCGAGCAAAATGGATTTGCCTTAGTGTAATACTCAACTCTAATGGAAAATATTGTTGGGTCGCAACACCTGGGATGTTATGAAACTCCTCGAGTTGAACTCGAGAACCAAATCCATAATCACCCTAAAGGGTCATCACCCGATTAAATCCTGGTGGAGGATGAACAGCTTGGACACAAAATCGATTTTGGCCAAGTAAATGGCAAAATCAGATCTTGAGGTGAACAACAAAGTTAAACTAAACTTCAAAACCTTTCCAAAATGTATTGGTTTGCCTCTAGATCATCGCTGGTTTGCAAGTTATACAATTTTAAAGTTAGCAGATTTCTCTGCACTTTCAGCAGAATCTGCTTAAAAAGTATCAGTTTTGATCTACAGTTTTCAGACTGTTCTGATGAAAATCTGGTAATATTCTTATTTACATATTTGTAGCCAATGTAATAAGATTTCCAGAATGTACTTACTTGTCTTCATATCAGTTCTGGTTCAAAAGATATGAATTTTTGAAGTTGGGTAAAATTTCAGTATTCAGAATTGAATTCAGTTCAGATTGGCCACTCTGTATTCAAACTTGATTTGGAATAGGTAGATGACCGATTCAGGTCTGGAGGAAATTTTAAAAATTGTAGCTGACTCTCTAAATTTTCCAACGGTTTCTCGTGCGACACCAGTGGATCAAGGGTCTGCGAGTTATGGATTAAATTCAGAGGTGTACAGATTGCTGTCCAGTTTGGGTATGCCTGGACAGTCTCTGCGATTATCCAAATTTCACCCACTTAGAAAAGGATTCTGGTCTCGTGTTGAACAGAAAACATGTAGAGGACTTCCAAATCTTTCTAAAGAGTATTTACTTGCCCTCGTAGCATTTCTGGTTGAGAAGATACGGCATTTGCAATTTGATAGTTTTTCTGAAAATTTGGACAGCATCTCCTTTGTTTAAGGCTGATTTTGTCCACAAGTTTCAGATATACAAACATCAATATTTGCAAAAGTAATACATATAAAACTTGTTGAATACATTCACAGGATCCCATAAATGTAAAATACGAAGCCATTCGATAAGTCTACTAGGAATTATAATCGAAACAGTAACTGAATAGGTAACGGTCCATATTCTGAACTGTTTCGACACCTTAAACGATACTTCAATTTAGACTTGGTCATTGCGAGTTTTAGACTTTGTGTTGAATAGGAAGTTGATAGATGACTCTTTAAGCTTTCCATACATGTATAAACATGCATAGGTTGCATTTCTAGTTTAAGAGTTATGACCGTTCAAAGTTCAGAATTTTTCTAACTGTTTCAGATAGCACCTATATACATGTACTATTTTCAACTCCAGTTTCTAATTAGTTTTAAACTGAATTTGGGGTAACATTGAATAACAAAGTTGTATAATAGCTCTTCCCCTTTCCAGAAATGTATCATAATGGAATAGAAGAGCTTTCTTCAAGCAAATATGACAAAAGTTCAGATACTGTCTTGTACAGTTTCAGAACAGCAGCTGCAGTGGTTATGGTGCATTTTCATCACCATATAAAGGTCTTTTGGCTTGGATGTCAATAGAAAACTTATAGAAGACTTCAAAATATTTCCAAAAAGTATTCACTTGCCTCCAAAGCCCTCCAGGTTGAAGAGATATGGAATTTCAAAGTCAGGTCAATTCTGTTCGAAAACAGAACTCACCGGCTTCGAAACACAAGAATTTGGGAACAAACTCAAATTTTGAAACTTAGCTCAAAACTCAAGTCCGATAGCTAGAACATAATTCACAACTAATAATTTGCCTTGGAACTAAATGGAATCTTAAAAGAGTCTTGACGACCTTCTTATCCATAGCATATCACTATGGATCTTCATGCTTAACCAAAGTCTCAACCCAGCGAAGTCGAGCTAAACTCTCGTCAGGAACAAAGAACTCTGGTTCACCTACTTATGAAAAGAATCATTTTACCTTGTCCACAAGATATCAGCAACTGATACTTGGACTTAATATGAATATGAAGCCATTTCTTTCGTGGGGGATGGTCAAAGTATCAAGTGGGATACTGACGGTACTATGTGCCTTACCAAAGAAAAGTCTAACCCGGTATATCCGGATACGTCTATAGGTGGTTCTAATATCGATCACTCGCAAACGTATTCTACACGGGTCGCTACAGGAGTTAGTGTACCTGCAGAAGACAAACAATCCCCTTTCACACCTTCACACCTCAAGGGCGGCACGGGGAAACACGAAAGGCAGTCACAATAAGATATAATCAAAAGTAAATGCATACGACTCTGGTATGAGTCGCCCTCGAGTGAAGTCATGTATCGAGGTACATGGCTGTAAATACGTCTGTACAGCAAAGACTCCCGTACGAACCGGCTTATACACGCTCGAGCATACGTGTTTCGCATGCTCCCGTAGAATATGAATGATTCTAGAGAGGCATACTATCGGGTTATACACCACCCGACGGTGGATCCCACTAATTTTGTGTCACGCTGGGGTACCGCGTGTCATATGTTCTCAGAACATGGAAAAATTCAGAGACTCATATTAACTTTCCGTGCTAAGCCACAGAAATTTCACATACCATATCTCGTATGCAGAGTTTATCGAGATTGATCCGCTCTCGGCGGTGTACCTTACCTCTTACCTTGGAGACGGAGCGTTGTTACAGAATAATATAACAAGTTAATTCACCACCTTTATAACTTATACTAGTAATAGTCCTTAATGGGCATATAGCTAATCCTCACTCGACTACTTTGAAGTTTTTGAAAATAGGCTCTTTTCGAGCGTGCTATTCCCAATGAAGCTCTGATACCATGTCTGTGGAGACCAGGGTCCACACATCTGAGGATCTCATTGGGTGGTGTCGTGCGATGCGGCGCCTAACAGCACACACGAAAAGGATACCAAAACATATAAAGTTTTCATTTCATAATAAGAAGAGTTTACAAAAGAGTGTACAACAGGGGTACACACGCAGCGGAAAATACATACTCATAATCTCACCTAACTAAGTAGGAGAGAAGACATCCATGCCCTAGGACGCTTCTCACTAGCAACATGAAGAACATTCTGCAGCGGCATGGTTCACATGAGATTTATCTCGACACCTCGAGTCTCATGTACAACCTGAACAGCAGAAATAAAACTAATACCTGCAAAAATCGTTAAAGCGCAAACATGAGCATAAGGCTCAGCAAGACTAACCCGTCTCACTAGACATATGAAAAAGGGGACACTACACATAGGTAAGGAATAGCATAAATAGACTCGCCTACAAGTGGATCCTTATAATCATGTTTTAAGTAGCAAACGACATTCTTCGAGCACGGCACATCATAGACTCCACAATCAAACAAGAAACACTTTGCCGATGATATGACATGCCCAAAGCACGTAATGCTATTATAGCTAAAATATGGGGAAACTGTGAACTTTTAATTTTACTATCTCTAAATCATACAAGGTTGCAAAGCAATTATAATTCAATACAATATGATTTTTATGGCTTCTTTAGTATTTACTACGTCACGACACAGTGAACAAGTGGTACTCTATTACTGCGAGGGACAGTGATTGCAATCAGGACACACCCGGACTGCACGACACGCACACCCGCGTGGGAGACACACACGTGCTCTCCTCCCCACGTCATATGTGGCCACCTTTCACCCAAGACCCCAATGTCGACAAACCTCTTCATCCCGAGCAAAAGGTCCCCTACACGGACACGTCGAAGTTGCCCGCTAGAAGATTTACACCTTTATGCCTTCGCATCTCCATTCAAGGACAACCGAGGAGTCTCCACACTACAGTCCGGAGTTACATCAGTTTAATGGGCCCATATACCATTATGCAACCGGTACAGTTCAAGCTTGCCCAACGGTGCCGCATACGGCACAGTCCTCAAGCGACACGGGCAGGGCTATGCGACCGAGACTCCAATTCTCGTCGCTTCCTATCCATCCCCTGCCCGGTCTTGGATTCATTATAATAAGCCATGTTTACCTAACCAGTCCTGTGAGATATGTCATACATCTCTTGCGAGTAGCTTCCAACTACTCGACTTCTACCGGATTTCCTATACATTAGCAAAGCAGTTACTACAGGTCAAACTGTAACTCGTTCAAACCAAACCGTGGGATTTGTGGTCATGCAAGTGGAGTATCAAACACCTTATACGTAATGCTCAATATCAACTGAACACGTAAGTGAATAAAACAGGAAAACTTTGAAAAGCTCTTAAATGCAAACCGGGGCTTGCCTTAGTTTGCGACTCGAATAAATGTCAATTGTTAGTGGTCCTTCCGTGCAGACTCCGCCAAGGACTTCAAGTGGACACCCGGGCCTTCTCCTCCAAGCAAAACTTCTCGTCGATCACCTATCATCACGTTCCGATATACATGATATGCATATAAGTGATTAAGTAATTAAGTAATTTAATAATAGACTCTACGGGGTTGTGTAAACTTTAAGAACGAGGAGTTTGACTAGGAAGGACAGATATGCCTCGGTTGTGTGGATAAACAAAGGATGGAGTCAAGTGGTCATAGTAGTATCGAGATGTGAATTGAAAGGTGCAATGTAAGCATACATTGCAACTTGGCACTCAACACTCGACGCTATGCCACTCAAGGACGATACAGCTGAATGGTGTGGAAGTGTTGGACTGGTAGTGTAAGGATGACCTAAGAGTCAAGGTGGCATCGAAAGCTTGAGTATGAGTGGTGTACAAGACGAAGGTCGCGATTTAGCAATCGACCACTGAACTTGACTTAACTCATAAAGGAGTAAACCTAGTTAAGTGAGCAGTGCTGTCGTAGGGTCCTGACTTAGGATGAACCATGATGGAACCTAACGACACTTGGGACTGAATTGAGATCAACATGGCTTGGACTTAAGAAGTCATTACAAGCATTGTTAACCTAGCAGGAGTACCAAGACAACGTTCAAATGACTTTTAGGTAAACCAGTTGCTACGACTAACGTCGCAAGCATCGTTCAGGTGCTTACACGACGACACTAATGTAGTGTCCCCCCCCCCCCCCCCCCCCCCCGCAAGCTTGTCCAGGTGAGCTCGGTAAGCTCTTGGGACTTAAACATGATGCGAGACCTTGCCGTGAAGGCATGCTTTGCCATCTCGAGAAGATCGTTTTAGCGATGTCCATATCAACCCGGACTCGTCAATGGGGTGAGCGGAATCCCGAACACCACCTTGTGAGTCTTAAGGCTAGTAATGTTGACTCGGTTGTTGATAAGCAACTTGATGAACCTGTCGTCGATGAAGTGGTACATCAAGTTAACCAATCCTGTGATCGGTTAGGGAACATCCTTGACACAACCAAGGAACTCTTATCCAAGGTTCCCCTTGGTCTAGTTCTCCTTGTTGGTCGCAACGTTCTTGCATTACTTAACCACGGGTCATCGATGATCACCAATACCCGTGGTTTGACCTAGAAGGCATTTCATTGAGCATCTAGATTACACCTAGGACTCGATCACTCTCATCTCGACTAAGACCTAATTTGGCTTGACAACTATTGTCCGACGAGTCGTGATTGTGTTCCAGCACCACACACATCACAAGCATCCTTCATCTCGATGCCAGGGAATGATGATGGCTCGGAACGTCACGACGACGTCATGTGGTCAACGACGTCGACACGGCTCATGGGGGAGCATCACAAGCCCGCACTGACAGGCCAACGTGATACAAACGACAAAGGAGGTCAACTTAGGGACTCCTATAGGAATGATATCAATGCAAAAACTGGACGTACGAATTGACGACACATGAGTAACCTTAGCGATCACGACAAACGGACGTCAGTGACGTCAAGCAAGGTATTTTAGGACAAGGCTCACCTTGTAGGCATTTCGCCGAACATCTTGGGTGTGTATTTGATTTCCGTCGCTTCATCACCATTCAAAGGGTATCTTGGCACTTGGGCTTGTCGAGTTGCCACATCACCATACCCCTGCATCAAGACCAGCTCTGAACATCAACGAAGTTGGTTCTTTCCTTGTAAGCATTTCATCGAACAGGTTGATTGCAGTCACTGATCCAATCACTCTTGCAAAATAAGAGCTAACGTTGGACCAGTTGTCGATGCTGGGTGTCAATGACATGTTCCTGCATATCCTTCATCACACCAATCAATTGCCTTGATGTTAGGACACGGTCACTGCTTAGAACACCGCGATGACGCCATGAAGACGATCGCATCGGAACTGCACAAGTCAAATCAACATGAACACGCGCATGGGCTTGTTGGTGGCGCAGAGGTGGTGAGGCACGGTGTCTCAGTGGGTGAGGCAGCAAGGGTGCGGACATGGGATCGCACGGCCGGCGTGGGTGTGGCGACGCACAATGGTGGCGTTGGCATTGGCGTCGACAAGTGAACGGCCATGGGGCACGGCGCTGCAGCGGTGGAGCACCGCGGCAAGGAGGTTGCGAGACGGCGCACGGGCATTGGCGGCGGTGCTGCTCGGGGCGCCGTGGACAGGAGGTAGGAGGGACGACGACGGAGCAGCTCGGACCGGCGGCAAGGCGAGGAGGCGAGCGCGGCGTGCAGAGGCTGGGAACAGCGCGGGCTGCGACGACGGGGCATGGGGAGGCGCGCAAGCGCGGGCGCGGTGGTCGGGCATCGCGAGGGTGCTGGGGCATGGGCGCGGACAGACGGGCCGGCGGTTGGTGGGGGGCGCCGAAGCAGAGGCAGCAGAGGTGCGCGAGCAAGCCGGCAGCCGTGAGGTGGGCGATTGCGGCCGTGGACGCGCGGGCACGGGAGTGCGGTGACGGCGTGCGTTGGCAGCGAGCGCAGATGCGCGTGGGGAGGCAGGCGCACGAGGAGGCCGGCGTGCGGAGGCGAGCTTGAGGGGGGGGGGGGGGGGGCGGCGGAAGAGGCGCGGCCTGGCGCCGGCGGTCGGAGGCGTGAGCAGGGGACGACGCCGTGAGGGCGAGCTGCGGGGCGGAGCGGCGGGATGGCGGCGTGCGGGGTCGTGAGAGCGGCAGGCGCGGCCGGGAGATGAGGAGGCGGCCGGACGCAGAGGAGGCACGCGGACGGCGGCCAGGCTTATGGCGAGCCGGCGGCCGACGGGAGGAGCGGGGTGCCGCGGATAGGACCGGGAGAAGGCAGGGCGTGGGATAAGTACGGACGTTTTTGTCACGGTGGCAATCGTGGTGGCACATGCACGCGTCTGTGTGGAGGCAAAGGGAAAGAGGAAGCCTTGCCGACCTGACAGGTGGGGACCACTTGTGGGACCCACCTCCCTCATTTCTCTTTCAAATTTCAATCAGGGCTATCAAACATGCTTCAAAATATTCAACTTTGGCCCAATGACTAAATAAAATGTGAGAAATTTTATGGTGCAATCAGATTTCAAAACCGAGCAAGTTGAATTTTGAACGCAGGTTTGAATTTGAATTCAAGTGGTGATACTTGAATCAAGGAAATAAATAGTAGATTAGGTTCAAAAATCCTGAAACTTTGAAGTTACCCTTTTTGAACCATAAGGGACCTCAGGAAAAATTTGGAGTTGATTTGGACAAGGTTGAGCTCAAAGTTTAAATTTGAAGTTGTCGTTGATTAAACTCTCAGTACGTGTCCAATAAATGGAAAATATGCTTCAAAAAATTTTGAAACTTTACTGAGACTCTATTTGGAATATTAGAAGGTCATGGAAAAATTTAAGGCATGAGATTTGAATATTTTTGGATGTCCCATTTTAGGGTTGGAATAATTCCGTTTTATTTCTCACTATTTTGTTTTCTTTTCTCCTTTAATTTTTCATTGAAAATGTGAATACTTGGAAATTAAGGATTTTACACCTTAAGTTCCAAATACACTATCAACCATGTTCTAGAGGTAAAATTTTAACAAGTTCCTGTTTTTAGTGAATATGGGTTAACTCATATGGTTCATGTGAGTTTGGATTTCCAAGTCCACTTTCAAAACTTTTTAAGTTCGCATTTTCGTGTTCTTGTTCTTTCGAAAAGCGGGCTTTTACAGCCGTCAATCATCCTGGAATATGGAATTCGTAGGTGCATCGCTCAAGTTCTAGCTTTTGTTCTTGTGCACCCAATCTCTCATAAAATTATGTTTTCTTGAGGAAACACTATATCTTGCTTTTAAAAACATGCATGTTATTTCACATACATCAAGGTCTTTCACATGCATGTTAGTTGTCCATGGATGCTATGCCCCAAACATGATCAACGAGCCTCAAACATGACGATTTCTCAACAAGAAAGAGAACATGTAACGTCAGCAAACATGATCTAGGTCTTTCAAGTACATGTATGTTAGACGTACATATGCTACGTCCAAAACATGTATTCCAAGAATAGAATAATATTTCCTACCATGTATATATATTTCTATATTTATCATATTCTCTACCATGCATGTGTGTATGCTCTCAACCTACAGTATATGGCAGTTTAACTACCACACTAATGAAGAATATTATCCTGTCATCAATAGAGATAACAAATTTGACACAAGGATGTTCCCTCGATGGTACGAGGATAGAATGTGGACTATCATCGTCTAATAAGCACACATCTCTCACTACGTACGTACGTGGTTCATCAAATTAATCGATCGCATGATGCCATTATGTATCGTTGTACTTGTCTTTTGAAGAAACAAGAGGCGTAGGCGCTAGCCGCTACATGTTATGACTTTAGGAACAAATGAACACACTTGTGAAAACACGTACGCCACATCCGATCCTCAACGTCATCCAATTAACATGTTCCTCAACAAGGGGGCACAAAAATCCTCAACACGTGACCAAACATGCTTGATCGCGAGTCTCTTTCACATGCATTACATTCATGTCCACCATCATCCATGATCACGACAATTATCAGTTCGATATGGAGTCTCGGTCAGCAACGGTCAGATCCTAAAAAAAAAAGATATGGACTCTTGATCGATTGCCACGCGCGTTCACGTCAATCTCCGCACCTTTGTGTGTCAAATTAAAAAACTGGCCGATGGGACGTGTTGAGCCGTTGCGATAACTGAGAGGAGGCGAATCGCGGTTTGGAGTAACTCTGACCGTCGATTCAAAAGCACAATTTTTGAAGCGTCCGATCATCTCCATTCATGCGCTTAGACGACGACCCGCTATAAAGGCACACCGTCCTCTCCTTCTCCGCCACACATTCTATCAATTTTAGCCTCCAAACTTCACCTCTTGCTTCTCCGCCGCACCACCGTCGACCACCTCTCTCTTTTTGTTCGCACCTCCGTCGCCGCACAAATGGGTAGCCTCGCACCAAAGTGCTCCAGGTCATCGACGTCCTCCGAACCTCCTTATCTGTTTCCGTCGCCGCCAAGGCCGGTGGAACTGGAGGCGGCGCCTGCACCTCCTCCACTCCCGTCTCCTCCCGCGGCGCCCGCACCTCTTCCGTCCGACTATGATGAGACTGTCTGCCTCATCGAGGAAAGCATCGACAAACTCGACGGCAAGCTTAAGGAGGTCACCGGCAGCCTGTTCGCCACCGACGTGCAAGCAAAAGCGCTCAAAAAAATGGCGCAGGATGTATTTCACAATACATCTCACTCCTATCGTGGACTGGGACTTGGTGTCCTTCCCCACCACGCCAGCATGGACTCCGCCGACTACTACATCTTTTGGTTAGGCTTTGTTGCCGCTCGTCTCGACTACCTCTACGAGATGATTGGTGAGGAGGCCGGGGTGGGGTTTTGCGAGCAACTCGTGAAGGCCGTCAGCCGAAAGAAGTTCGATCTGGTGTTGGAGGACGCTTCGCCGACGGATGTGGAGGCGGCAGTGGAGGTAGACAAGTCCTCCTCCGAGTAGAGTAGGATGAGTAGTAGTTTTTTCTTTTGTTTTCTATGTGTTTTTTTCTTGTTTGTAATATATGTATTGTTTTTATGTTAATGAAAAATGTCTTTTATTTTATGTTCATGAACAATGTGTCTACAGTACATGCACTAACGAAAAACTCCTCCTTTTATCGAAAAACATCGCATTTGGAAAATTAAAACATTAGTAATATTATATTGTATCTAATAAATACTCCCTCCTTCTTCTTTTATTTGACATTTTGGACAAAGCATTGAACTAACATTTGTAGGACGTAAGTAGTAGACCACCCCCACCCACCGGCGTGGCCCTAGGCAGTAGCCCACAAATTTTCTGCGACCCTGCAGCACAGCATCGCACGTGCGCCCCCGCCTCGCACGCCGTTCGATCAAAATCGCATAATCGTGGGAGCGGGACATGCGAGATTTCCATACTTCGGTGTCCAGACAACAAACCCAACGCGAAACGAAGGATCTCAGTGGGATTTCCATGGGACGGCGTGCGGGGCAGGGGCGCACACGCGACGTTGTGCGGCAGAGCCGCAGAAAATTTATTTCTGCCCGCCTAGGCCCAGAGCTGGACTTGCCTTTAAGACCATCCGCAGTGGTTCACGGTAAAGCATTAGGCTGTGTTTGGGAGCACAGTTCTCAATACTAAAGTTTTGGAAACCACAGTTTTTAAAATGACATGGCAATATCAAAGTATTACAATAACACAGTTTCATAATACCACGATTTTGCAATACATAGGACTGTTTGGTTGACAAACACCATTATGTAAAAAATACTATAGTAATCTCAAATACCACGGTATTGCTAATTGCTCTAAAACTCCAAAAATACCTTGTTCCCAAACACCATTACTGGCCTGTGAATCAAATGGTCTTATCTCTTAACCCCTTGGTGTGGAAATCGAATTCTCTGCGGCCCCTCCGCACAGCCGTCTCTGTGCGACCTTGCCCAGATGGTTGCCACGTACGTTCACACTCCAAATCTTACAGCCAAGGGCGCACTGCACGATTCACGTGAGTGTACCACCCTGCCCAGATGATTGCCACGTACGCGAGTGCACCGAATCTTGCAGCGCGCACGGGCACACGAACTCCACGTCCGAACTTTGCTCAGCGATCCGAATAAATTGGCGCTCGGCGTGCACGATCCATCATCATGCGCACGAGCATGTACGACGCGGCCAAAAAGACCTGTGTTTGGTTGCTTGTCTTGAATTGAATTGACTTAGATTAATTGGATGATCCAGTCATGTGTTATTTGTTTCGCAGTCAGACGGGTAATCCAGGTTTGAGGAATATAAAATATTCCTCACAGATGCTGGATGAGATGGTCCAGGATATTTGGTTGGATGTGAGTCCATCCACCTTATCTAATTATGCTTCTTAGCAATGTAATTAGTGATAATTACCTTGTTTATTGTTGATTAATAATTACAGTTATGATATTAACATTAATATTTGCTAGTAATATGATAATTAGAATATAAACAATTAATATTATGAAATTATCAACTTTGATGATTCAATAATCCAATCAAGTTTCATCCAACCTACCAACAAAAAATTGGATCGTCCAATCCATCCAACCAAACGTTAATTTGGATGATCCAAGACATAAAGAAATGGATGATCTAGCTCCAATCGAACTTCGACGTCAAACCAAATGCAATTGATGACTGAGCACTTTGTCACATGTCACTAGAGTGTATGCACAAATGACAAATACACGGCCTCAACATCGGGTTTAGGGTGCATCGTGGAGTAACCACATGACCCGACCAAACACTCACGTAATTACCATACACCTGCAAGAGCAACTACCTGGCCGCATCCTTCGCGTACGAACGGCAACGCCGACCAACTTATACTTTTTGTACTACGTACAAGGAATTTTCCTTGTCCAAAATAAATAAGCTCTTCTGATGCAGCCTTTGTAGTTAAAAAATGAACTACGACAAAGCAACAAGTTCATGGAGACGGGGGGAGTACATATGATCATCGACGTCTCTCTCACATGCATGTTATGTTGTCCATGCATGCTACCCTACGCCCCAGACATAGGATCAACATATATATATATATATATATATATATATATATATATATATATATATATATATATATATATATATAGTTTGGCTCGTTGATCCTATGTTTGGGGTGTAGGGTAGCAGGCATGGACAACTATAACATGCATGTGAGAGAGACATCGCGATGATCATATGTACTCCCCCCGTCTCTATGAACTTGTCGCTTTGTCATAGTTCATTTTTAACTACAAAAGCCGCATCAGAAGATCTTGTTTATTGGCTCATGGACAAGGAAAATTCCTTGTACGTACTACAAAAAGTATAAGTTGGTCGGCATTGAGTTCATACGCGAAGGATGCGGCCAGGTAGTTGCTCTTGCAGGTGTATGGTAATTACGTGAGTGTTTGGTCGGGTCATGTGGTTAGTCCACGATGCACCCTAAACCCGGTGTTGAGGCTGTGTATTTGTCATTTGTGCGTACACTCTAGTGACATGTGACAAAGTGCTCAGTCATCAATTGCGTTTGGTTTGACGTCGAAGTTCGATTGGAGATAGATCATCCATTTCTTTATGTCCTGGATCATCTAAATTATCGTTTGGTTGGATGGACTGGACGATCCAATTTTTTGCCATGTCATTTTAAAAACTGTGGTTTCCAAAACTTTAGTATAGAAAAACTGTGCTCCCAAACATGGCCTAAAGCTTTACCGTGAACCACTGCGGATGGTCTTAAAGGCAGGCTCGGCTCTGGGCCTAGGCGGGCGGAAATAAATTTTCTGTAGTCCTGCCGCACAATGTTGCCTGCCGCGCACCCGCCGCCGCGCCCCCGGCTCCGCCGCCGGCCTGCCGCCCCTGCTCCCCCACCGTCAGCCCGCCCCCGGCTCCAGGTGCGCCTCCGCGCCCCAGCCACCGCCCGACCCAGCCGCCCCTGTGCCCCCGCCGTCGGCCCGCCCCCGGCCCCGCCGCCCCTGCGCCCCCGGCCCTGCCGCCAGCCCGCCCTAGCAGTGCCCTGGCCCCGGCCCACTGCACCCCCGCCGCGCCCCCGCCGAACCCGGCCCCAGACGCCCCCGGCCCCTGGCAGACTCTATCGGCGACGATGGAGTTAGGTTCGGGTCCGAGAACGTAGACTCGAGAACAGATCGAGGTGAAGGCTCATCGCCCATAGTGGCCGTGTAGCTTCCGTCGCCTTGATCCGTTGGTAATGAGCCTTCCTCTTGATCCGTTCTCAAGTTCGCGGTGGCCACGGTGCCACTTCGACCCTGCTTCTGGTCTGACAACGCTGATGATCCGAAACATACTTTTAAATCTGTGCGTTGGTATTCTCCCCCTGATATTTGTTGATGCGTTAATACCTGATGTTTTACAACGTTTTCCACAGGAGGCAAAAAGTAATGAACATCATTGATCAGTACTATGCCCAGGAGAACGAGAAAATTGCAGTGGGCCGCGTCAAGTCAGAATACGATTTTATTTAATTTCCAGTTGATTAATGATGACTTGATGCGGCCCACTGCAACTTTCACGTTATCCTCGGCGCAGTACTGATCAATGATGTTCATTACTTTTTGCCTCCTGTGGAAAACAATGTAAAACATCAGTTATTAACACATCAACAAATATGAGGGGGAGAATACCAACGCGCAGATTTAAAAGTATGTTGCGGATTATCAGCGTCGTCAGACCAGAAGCAGGGTCGAAGCGGCGTCGTGGCTACCGCGAACTCGAGAACGGATCGAGGGGAAGGCTCATCGCCAACGGATGGAGGGGACGGAAGCTACACGGCCGCTATGGGCGATGAGCCTTAACCTCGATCCGTTCTCAAGTCCGCGTTCCTGGACCCGACCCTAACTCCATCGTTGCTGATAGAGTCTGCTAGGGGCCGGGGGCGTCGGGGGCCGGGGGCGGTGGGGGCGCGGCGGGGGTGCAGTGGGTCGGGGCTGGGGCACCGCTGGGGCGGGCGTGTGGCAAGGGCACAGGGGCGGGCCGGCGGCGGGGGCGCAGGGGCGGCTGGGCCGGGCGGTGGCTGGGGCACGAAGGCGCGCCTGGAGCCGGGGGCGGGCTGGCGGTGGGAGCGCGGGGGCATCAGGCTGGTGGCAAAGACGGGGGCGCGGTGACGGGGGCGCGGCAGGCGACATTGTGCGGCAGGGCCGCAGAAAATTTATTTCCGCCCGCCTAGGCCCAGAGCCGGGCCTGCCTTTAAGACCATCCGCAGTGGTTCACAGTAAAGCTTTAGGCTGTGTTTGGGAGCACGGTTTTTCAAAACTAAAGTTTTTTAAACCACAATTTTTAAAATGACATGGCGAAAAATTGGATCGTCCAGTCCATCTAACCAAATGTTAATTTGGATGATCCAAGACATAAAGAAATGGATGATCTATCTCCAATCGAACTTCGACGTCAAACCAAATGCAATTGATGACTGAGCACTTTGTCACATGTCACTAGAGTGTACGCACAAATGAAAAATACACGGCCTCAACATCGGGTTTAGGGTGCATCGTGGACTAACCACATGACCCGACCAAACACTCACGTAATTACCATACACCTGCAAGAGCAACTACCTGGCCGCATCCTTCGCGTACGAACTGCAACACCGACCAACTTATACTTTTTGTACGACGTACAAGGAATTTTCCTTGTCCATGAGCCAATAAACAAGCTCTTCTGATGCGGCTTTTGTAGTTAAAAAATGAACTACGACAAAGCGAAAAGTTCATGGAGACGGGGGGAGTAAATATGATCATCGACGTCTCTCTCACATGCATGTTATAGTTGTCCATGCATGCTACCCTACGCCCCAAACATAGGATCAACGAGCCAAACTATATATATATATATATATATATATATATATATATATATATATATATATATATATATATATATATATATATATATATATATATATATATATATATATATATATATATATATGATGATCTTTCAACAAAAAGAGAAAACTGTATATATATAACAAGTTAGTTGTCACGCCCCAAACATGATCAACGAGCCTCAAACTATATATGATGATGTTTCAACAAAAAATAGAGAAAACTCGTAATAATGTTGTCATCAAACATGATCGTCATGAGGTTTTCAAGTGCATATGTTACTTGTCCATGCATGCTTGCTACACCCCAAACATGATCAACGAGTCTCAAATATGACGATCTTTCAACAAAATTAGAAAACACCTAACGTCATCAAACATGCATGATCGAGGTCTTTTGCATGTCAAACTGAGAAAACATGAATGAGGGTTTGTGATATATATATATATATATATATATATATATATATATATATATATATATGTGTGTGTGTGTGTGTGTGTGTGTGTGTGTGTGTGTGTGTGTGTGTGTGTGTGTGTGTGTGTGTGTGTGTGTGTGTGTGTGTGTGTGTGTGTGTGTGTGTGTGTGTGTGTTAATGAATGCATGAATGTGTGGTGTGTTCATCGTCTTGTACTTTTTTCTTGTGTTTTCTGACGATCTTTCAGATATATATATATATATATATATATATATATATATATATATATATATATATATATGTGTGTGTGTGTGTGTGTGTGTGTGTGTGTGTGTGTGTGTGTGTGTTAATGGATGCATGAATGTGTGGTGTGTTCATCGTCTTGTACTTTTTTCTTGTGTTTTCTGACGATCTTTCAGATATATATATATATATATATATATATATATATATATATATATGTGTGTGTGTGTGTGTGTGTATGTATGACGATCTTTCAAAAAATAAGAGAAAACACGTAACGTCATGAAACATGATCGAGTTCTTTTGCGTGACAAACTGAAAAAAACTGGAACATTGCATATACCTTGGGCCGGTGGGCCCTTTGCGTGTCAAAATAAAAAACTGGAACTGAAAAACTGAAACACTGTCGGAGGGACCTACAAAGTATGACAGGTGGGCCACTGCATACCCTGGACTCTTTGCATGTCAAATCAAAAAACTGCGTGTGAAGCGGAGATGGAAGCCAACCGCGATTTGGATTAATTCGAAAGCGCAGTTTTCGAAGCGTCCGATCATCTCCACTCGCGGATGAGGACCCGCTATAAAGGCACACCCGTCCTCTTGCGTCTCCGCCGCACCACTCCATCTCCATCGATCATAGCCTCCAAAATTCTTTTCCTTCACCGCCGCACCATCGCCGACCACCTCTCGATCTTTCTCTGCATCTCCGTCGCCGCACAAATGGGTAGCCTCGCACCGAAGCGCTCCAGGCCGTCGACATCCTCTGAACCTCCTTCTTCTCTGTTTCCGTCGCAACTAATGCCGATGGAACTGGAGGCGGCGCATGCACCTCCTCCATCCCCTTCTCTGCCTGCGGCGCCCGCACCTCCTCATCCCGTTTGGGTTCAGGAGACTGTCCTCCTCGTTGAACACTGCTTCGATGAACTCGATCGGCGCCTGAGGGAGGCCACCGAGCACCTTTCCGCCACCGCCGGGCGAGCAAAAAAGCTCGACATATTGGCGCGGGATGTATTTTCCGATACATCTCGCTCGTGTGAGCGTCTGGTTCTTGGGAAACTTCCCGTCTGCACCAGCATGGACACCGCCAGCCACTACTGCTTCGGGTTAGGGTTTGTGGCCGGTCATCTCAATGTCCTCTACGAGACGATCGGAAAGGTGGCTGGGGTGGAGGGCCGCCAGCATCTTCTGCGGACTGTTGCCCGGAAGCTTCGGACTCAATTGTCAGAGGAGGAGGCAGCAGCGGCGACAGCGGAGGAGGCAGCAGTGGCAGCGGCAGAGGAGGCGGCGGTGGCAACAGCGGCGGAGGAGGAGGTGGAGGAGATCTCCTCCGACTCCGAGTAGAGTAGTATTTGTAGTTTTCTTTTTCTTGTCTTCTATGTGCTTTCGTAGTTCTTGTTTGTAATATATGTGTTGTTTCTATTTTAATGATAAATGTCTTTTCTGTTCATGAACAATGCGTCCTATGCAGTATCAAAAAACAATTGCTTCCTGAAAAAGGGGCGAAATAATTGTTGTTCAATGTCTAGCCAATAATTCGTTGTGTTGCGACAATTAGCGACTCTTGGAT
This sequence comes from Tuctoria greenei, assembly GCA_036927565.1. NCBI lineage: Eukaryota > Viridiplantae > Streptophyta > Magnoliopsida > Poales > Poaceae > Tuctoria > Tuctoria greenei. Next base: position 103,372,340 of record JAYESD010000003.1, on the reverse strand, counting down.
GAAACTCCATTGAGATCGTGGTTCAGATTGCGTTTCTCCTCTTTTGTGTTCTTTCAATCATTTTTTTTTATTTGTAGTTGGAGCATGGGAAAATGTATTTGTAGTATGTAGTAGTATATACTACATGTTATAATTTTATTGTGATTAATGTTACAAAATGGTGATTTTTACCATCGTCCTTTCGTGGACTTGGTTGTTTTTGCATATCGTTTGCATTAGCTCATATAATTTGGCGATTCATATTTTTTTCGTATTTTTTTGGAATGTCCCACTAGCTAGTAGATGACTGCTTTTAGATTTTGATCTCCATGCATGGCAACAAAGATGAATTAAGAAGCGAGCAAGTTGTCCTAAGATGAAGTCTACCCCTCTATCTACACGCACCAACCATGTTCAGGAATCGACGCGACATGAGATGTAATCAATCACAGGTGGATGCGTGCACAAGGGCACGGCTTGCGTCAAATTCTCCACTCCCGCAAAAATTTTATCATTCTACTTGGCATGCCACATTTGACATTTTGACAATTCAATTTTCACTACATGTGCCTCCAATTTCCGTCTCACCTATTATTGTAACCCTATTTCAGCCACGATGAGTATGAATGGAAACACTGGCCTCCGTTCCCGACACACCGCTGCCCCGCCCTTCCGGTGATCTCGCAGTACTCCAAATGTGTTGTCTCTCTGTCTTGTGTTCCATACTTGTATTCCTAAGAAATTCCCATGTTTTCATTTCCCATGGTTTTTACAATTTTTCCCCCATGGATCTCGCAGTGACACATCGAAGCTCTTGGTGGTGTTGACTCCTGGGTACAACGCCGTGCGACCAAGTTTGACGGGCTCTACCGAACCTCTTCGTCGCCGACACCTCCCTGCGACATCGCATCTCGGACTCCAGTTTTATACTAGGTAAACTACACGATCCATGCCGTCTTTTTACAGAGCTATATTGGCTTGGTTCTGCACGATCCATGCAGTTTTGGCCTAGTTAAGTTATACACGATCCATCCTGATATACAAAGATTAAATAAATTAACAAAGAAGAAATGTGGTCTTCTGTTTCACGAATTTAGTTATGTATGTATATATATATATATATATATATATATATATACACTACATCTGTCTCTAAATAAATGTTGCTCCGACAGCTTATTACGGTAGTGTATTTCTAGTTCAATTCCTAGCTGGGAACGATAAATACTAAAAACCAGAGGTAGTAGTATGTAATTTCTAAATTTAGAAGTAAATGACGCACGGGTTATCTGATCAACCACTCCAAATGTTGTACTCTTATTCCTGTTTTACAAACTTGTATTTCTAAGATTTTTAGTTCCCATGGTTTTCACTTTTTTCTTTCTTGTGGCTTTCTCAGATCGTATGTTTTTTTATATTATTTCTTTTCTCATTCCCCCGTTAGTAACAAACACTGCAGTTTATAGAAAGCACACCGTCCGATCCAAAATCTACGTCGGTCATGTAATCTGACGTTATCACTGTTATTTGGAATGACTACTTACAATGCTCTTTACATTAGCAACAAGACATCAAAACGTGATGTCGTCTACAAGCATTCATGGTGGCCAACAAGCACCTGGTATAACTATAAATGTGTTTACTATCAAAATTAAACAAATTTAGACAACATTAAATCATTTGCATGGTACGCAGAGAATATTGCAGCACATGATGTTCATAAACCCTGAGGTTCTTCACTCCCTTGTACTACTACGATTCATGAACCAACAACATGTATAGATATACAAACCAGAAATACTCCTTCCGCCCCAGCGTAATTTTACTTTTGGAGCTTAAAAAATGTCCCACTCCAACTCTATCCTCGGTAGTAGCTTCCAACTACCCATATCACATCATATTACTACCTGCCTCTCTACCGTGCCATTTGTTTTGGCAAAGCGTGTTAGTTTTTTACTCTACTCCTTTGGCATTGAATTTGGAGCATTTTGAGAGACTAAGTTCTATCCTTAGATGTATTGATGATGGGTGTATCATGGTCATTTGCATTCTTTCCTAGGCTCTACTAATTGTTTTAGCATGCCTTGGGGTTCTACTTTCTTATTAGTACTTAGTCTTTATAGTTAACAGTTCATCAGCCTGTGTGATGGCGTGATTTTTTATGCCTCCACGTTGTGCTCTCTCCCCACCGGCCACTCCAGCCGGCACCGGCGCCCACGCCCATGCTCTGTTGCTGGTCACTTCAGTGTCCTCCCCGACGCGTCTCCTTCGCCCATCGCCACGTCCCATCCTTCGCGTGCCATGATTACCCAGCCGCCAGCAAATCTCTGGCCATTACTCGCCCTGCCACCAATCCTCCTCGAGAGTTTCGGTGAGACCGAACCCTCGCTTTGTTGAGTGTCGCAAGCTGGCACTATGCAGTACTGCACCTGCAGTAGCCGCCGTTGACAAGTAGACCTGATATCTCATGGGCCCACATGTCACTGGCAGCTAATGCAGGTGCAGTACTGCGGAGGATTTCAATCCCGCAAGCTGCCTGCCTTATCTGTCTTGCATTCGCCACCTTCTACTGATGGTGTTCATTACTTGCCCTGCAACTTATAGTTCTCTTTGAGACGCGCTCCGACTGATGTCAGTCAGACCAAACCGGCGAACCCTATCTTTGTCTAGTCTAGCGTTGCCAGCTGCATGCCCCCTCACAGTCTTGCCTGCTTCGCTCATTGACTGAAAATCCTCTGTAGTACTACGAGTACGTACCGCCACTGACATGTGTACCTGATGGCTCATTTTAGGGTATGAACAGCAACAAAGAAGTCAATAATGTAACCCCCCATCAAAATAGTTGTCGTTAGGACAGTCCTAACTATTGTAGTAGTTCTATTTTAATTCATTTGTTGGCGACAATTAATATAAACCAGGAGGGAGTACTACAGAACAAAATGGTGCTGGCACAACGCGGTCCTCCCATGCTCGTATTTGTCGCACTCATCCTAAAGATGGTATGAACATCAGAATTTTCTTATTTTCACACTATTTGTACATGATACTAAACTTGTTCAGGCGGTAATTTGCTTTAATCGTTTACTGTTTGAATCAATGTAACAGAAGGAAGGAAGCTAGAAAGAAGTGTGGCTAAAGGACTTAAGGTTGCCAGAATACGCTATGCGTCCCAAGTTTGTGGAACGGAGCATGTGGAGCTACCAATTCAGTTCTCCGCTAGGTTGGGTGCTGTGGTTGGTATTAATCAGCGGCACTTTGTCGATAATGTGGTTATGTTTACAAAAAGACATGCATCCCTCAGCGGTGCAACGAAGTCGACAGAGGTTAGCCATAGTAACAAGAAAGATATAGTACAAGACATTCTGGTTAGTGTTGTCACACCCCCACACAAGTATTTTTTTTCTTGCAATCTCCATCCTGTACGTTTACAACAACTTGTTATACAATGTACAGGATTCCTGGGACATGGAGGACACACCGGAGAGCGCAAGAAAAATTTTGAAAATTCCTGGTGAGTGCTATAAGGGGTGGCGCTCGACTTTGCATGCCACCTATAATAGTTGTTCTACCAATGAAGAATGTATACGAAACCAGCCTGCTGACGTAACGACGCCCGAGTGGTTGCACCTAATAGAATATTTTGGGTCTGAGCGACTCAAGCTCAGCTAACTTTTTAATAGCTTCGCATCATACAAAAAGTATTTCATTTACTTTCATTCGTGGAATTAATTCTTAAAATTATTGCAGTCAATAAGCAGGACCAATTCTCAAAATCGAAGCAGACAAAAGGCGTGTCACTTGCTTGGCTCCAAATCCTACGCCCAACTTAGTTATGAGAAGGTATGAAAAATAAATCACGCTTTTACTTTGCGCTGCAAACAATATGTATACCGACATGTTGAAGTTCACTTGTATTTTATGTAGCGAGACCCAGAGACTGGAGAAGAACCCGATGACATACAACTGTGGGAGGCAAGCCATTTGTTGAATGGTAACTGGACAAACAAGCTGGCAGAAGTTGTGCATGTGAGTAACACTTCAAACAATCTCCAATTAAATAAATAATTGCAAATTACCTGTGACTTTTCTTTTCGTATATAGATCCAGGCACGTGCCCAAGTGGATGACATGGAAGCTGAGCAGGGAGGCCCAATTCCAAATGAGGAGAGAAACCACATCTTCCAGCGTTGTTATAGATCCTCAATCGGTTCTGCAGGATCACAGGTTCGGGGGCGTGGTTATATGGCTAACCCAACTGGTCCCGAACGTGAACGTATGCGTATCCAGATGTCTGAACACCTCAACGACCAAGTTCGAAACTTAGAAGTTAGAAATGCAGGCCTCAATGAAATAGTGCAGGACTTGGAAGGAAGAAATGATAGCTTAAACACCCAGATGGACTGCATAAACCAGAAGAATGAAGAGTTAATCGTTCAAGTCCAGAACATACAAGGTCAGATAGCAGCTGATCGTAAACATACAGCTAAGGAAATGCAGGACATGCGCGCCTCAGTGGCTGAAATGCACAAAATGATGATGGCGACCACTCCACGGAAGGTCCAACAAATAAGGAACCGCCAAAAGCCACCTGCTCCAACAATTAGTCCCGTTCAGCTTAGGAAAACTCTTAACATGCAAACACGTCGCTTAAGTAATCCTTGAGTGTTGTTATGCGTGTTGTAATATCAATTGATGGATGTTTATTTTTAAACTCATGATTCTGTTGCCACTAATTTTCAAACCTGGTGCATTCGGGTTCTACTGCCGCTAATTATAAAACGTGGCATTACAATTTCTTTTCACGAATGATAAATTGTTGCAATAGGAAGCTATTGCCAATATGGATGATAAAACGTGGCAATAGAATGACAAAACGTTGCAGTATAAACATTTGGCAACAACTCAAAAAATGTTGCATTAAAACACTATTGCCACAGATAAGAAATCTTTGCAATACCAAACTATTCGCCACAGATGCGAAATCGTTGCGGTACCATATACTAGTTCCAACGGATCTGAAATCGTTGCAATATGGTACTATTCGCCACGTTTGTGGACTCGTTGCAATACCCAACTATTTGCCACAGATACAAAATCGTTGCAGTACCAGACTAGTTCTCACAGATCTGAAATCGTTGCAATACGGTACTATTCGTCATGTTTGTTGACTCGTTGCACTAAGCAACTATTTGCCACGGATGTCAAACCGTCGCAGTATCATACTATTTGCCACGGCTGTGACATCGTTGCAGTACCATACTATTTGCCACGAATGTGAAACCGTTGCAATACCGTGATATTCATTGCAATATGGTAAATCGTCGCTACACCATAACTCGTTGCAATATGTTACTATTTGCCACGGCTGTGAAAATCGTTGCAATACTGTAGTATTTGCCACGAATGTGAAAATCTTTGCAATCACGTACTATTACCACGAACGTGAAATCGTTGCAATACAATGCTATTCGTTGCAATACGTTAAATTGTCGCAATACGGTGAACCGTCGCAGTAACATACTATTTGCCACGAATGTGAAATCGTTATAATACCGTACTATTGTCACGCCTGCGAAATCGTTGCAATACAATGCTATTCGTTGCAATACGTTAAATCATCGCAATACAGTAAACCGTTGCAATAACATACTATTTGCCACGAATGTGAAATCATTACAATACCGTACTATTGCCACGCCTGTGAAATCGTTGCAACCACATACAATTACCATGAATGTGAAGTCGTTGCAATACCATACTATTTGTTGCAATACGTTAAATCGTCGCAATACGCTAAATTGTTGTAACATCATACTATTTGCCACGGATATGAAATCGTTGCAATACCGTACAATTTGCCACGATTGTGAACCCGTTGCGATACCGTACAATTCATTGCAATACGTTAAATCATCGCAGTACATGAAAACGTTGCAATAGCGTCCTATTTGCCACCGATGTAAAATCATTGCAAAACCATACTATTCGCCACGGATGCCAAGGCGTAGCAAATAACCTATCGCCACGAGAATTATTACGACGATTTGTAAAAACTATCTCCACACTCTTTTTCGTTGCAACAGCGACCTATTGCGACGAAAAACAACCTATTGCGATGAATTTTTTCGTTGCGATAAACCGGAATCCTTGCAGTGATAGTATGTAAATTGAAAGTATTGAGTCAATGAAATTAAGTGTAGTACAAATTAGCTTTGATTTGAATGTTTTGACGCAAGATGGACAAGATCAATCAAACCCTAGAATATAATATAAGAAACTTAAGAACAAGTTTGACACACAATTTTTATCCCGTGGTTCAGTTCCCACAGAGGCAACCTACGTCCACGTTGAGGAGCTCACGAAAGGACCGGTTCTTCACTGACTCTAACCTCGTCGAATCGTCACGAAGGCCAATTCTTCTTCCACTATCACAAAAGGGAAAATCACCAAGCTCAAGGGGCCTTCTCACAGGTTGAGGGCTCCCAAGATTACAATTCAAACACCACCAAGAACACACTCGTAAGGTCAACAATGAAATAGCAGGAGTGTGTTAGAGATCAAACCCAAGAGCTCAAACATGTGGAATCGTGTCTCTACTTTGATCCAAAGTGAATCCTCAAGGGATTGATCTTTCTTGCATTGGATTGCGTGGAGAGATGTGTTTTCTTGACTCTTGGAGGGTGTGACGGCGCAGGGGGTCGAGAGAGATGATAGTTGGGCTGTGCACATCTATTTATATTAGGGTCTTCAAAAGTTATTGTTAGGGTTTCGAGGGTCCAGAACAGTCCGTGGTGGAGTCCGGACTAGTCCTGTGTATGGCGTGCAGGAACCCTAAGTGTCCAGATATATCAGACTTGTCCGGCTAGGAGTGGACTTGTCCGATTTTAGTCAGAAAGGTTTTCGGACTTGTCTGTGGTGATATTGGACTAGTCCGGTGTGGTGATACCCTTAGTGAATATAGGACAAGTCCGCACTTGGAGGACTTGTCCGATTTTAGTCAGAGGCATTATAGTACTAGTCCGGACATTATCGGACTAGTCCGGTGTGGACAAGTCCGCATTGGCTGGACTTGTCCGAACCTGTCCAAAGAGGATATCGGACTAGTCCGGTGTATATCGGACTAGTCCGTTTTTCCTGTGAAATGTGAAGTGTGTGAGGATTTTTATGTTTGAGCTCTTGGGATGTGTTGCACCAACACACTCCCTACACATGATGTATTATATTCAGCTCTTGAGCTCTTTTCCGAATTGATCCTCATTCTCCTTTCTTTTTGGCGCTTTCATCATTCTTTCATTAAAACCTGCGCTCATCTCAATAATGTGGTTAGGATCTCATTTGTTTGTCATAAATCAACTAAAACCCACAAAGGATGCCTAGATGCACTTTCATAAGGGATGGTTATATAAGTAAGGGAGTCCAGAGCTCGTGGTAGATGACTTTGGTGCTGTTCCTCTTGTGTTTTGACCAATAAAATTTGTAGTTTGAAGGAGCTTTTGTGCCTTGTTCGCCCGACTTGTTTCAGACAAGTTTTTCTCGTCGAGTTTCTGCACAACACTACCTTTCTTTGGTGGTTTTATCATAACTCGAGTCTTACAGATCCGATCGACATCATTCTTCTTGAGTTGTCTTCATAACTTGATTTTCTATCATCTGTGAAAATTTCACGGTCATTGTATTTGTAGTTTCTGATCTACACGAGTTTCTTTGCAGTGTTTCAGAACTGTTATTCTCAGTAGAATAGATTGACCTTTGTTCGATCTTTCGATCGTAACTTGAGTTTCTCTCGACGGATTTTCGTGATTCTTGTTGTGACATCTTCGTACTTGATTCTATACAATCTATACTAGTTTTGTCACAGTTTAACACATTTAGATTAGTCACACACATAATTTCTTTAACAGATCGGTTTTTTGCCGGGGGTGTTTTCGTTGCTTCTGCTGAAAAGTTTTAATCTACCATTCACCCCCTCTGGTAGCTTTACACATGCTTTTCGATCCTACAGTTTTGTCAACCAACAAAATGCTAGAAAAGTATGTAGACTTAGGAAGTCTTTATACGGGCTAAAACAAGCATCTGAAGTTGGAATCTTTGTTTTGATGAGGTAGTCAAATCGTTTGGCTTTTCGGAAAATGTAGAAGAGCCTTGTGTGTACAATAAGGCTAGTGGGAGTGCATATTGTATGTGGATGACATACTACTCATCGGGAATGATATCCTATTTATGGAGGATGTAAATGCTTCACTGAGAAAAAGTTTCTCTATGAAGAAACTTAGAGAGGCATCCTGCATTCTCGGCATAAAGATCTACAGAGATAGATCTAAATGTTTAATTTTATTAAGTCAAAGTATGTACATTGACAAGGTGTTGAATAGGTTCAACATGAATGACTCCAAGAAAGGATTCATACCCATGTCACATGGCATATCCTTGAGCAAGAATCAGTGTGCCGTAACATCTGATGATCAAGAAAGGATGAGTAGAATCCCATAAGCTTCCGCTATTGAATCTATCATGTATGCCATGTTGTGTACATGCCCAGATATCTCGTACGCTTTAAGTCTTACAAGCAGGTGCAAAATCCCACTACGAGGTATTCAAGTCAAGAGAAGAAATTCGGAATTCAGAAAAGAATTCCCTCCTTGGACTAGATTGTAAATAGACACATAGAACGTGATGTTAGATCCAAATTTAGTGTTGAATATAGCTTAAGCTAAATATATGGTTAAAGCCAGTAAAAATAGTAACTAAATTAACTATTGGTCTTGTGAACAATTTTACAACTTTAGGTCACAAAGTTAAAATAAACAATATGAAAATGAAATTTCAAACAAGAAGATGATACAAACTTAAATCATACAGCTTGAATACAAAAAAAAAAGGAGTTAGAAAATGGTGCAAAAGAGACTAATTAATTGCTGCAATTTATTTTCAAAGTTGGTTCAACCAAATTTCAATTGGACTGCACCATTATTTTGATGATTTGTAGGCATTGTTTGCTGAGTTAAATAGATTATTCAAAACTGCAGCTGAAAGGATTTGTATGACCAGTGGGGCTGACGTGTTGGCAGGCCCTACCAGTCAGGCTTAACAAGGTCGTGCCTTGGCCCTTTTATTCAGCGGCAAGGCACGCTAAGGGCCTCACCCGACTGCTTCTTATTGTCGATTTCCTTTTGGCTTGTCCTTGCTATCAGGCATCGAGACAATTGAGATTTTCCCACTCCTAATAGTGGGCTTCGCCAAAATCCCATCCCAATATATCAATTGCCAAAATTGTATTATAATTCTCTCCACTTTGCTTTTTTCCCATTGTGACAGGATTTCACTCTTTGATAGACACATTGACAGTAAAAATGATGCAAAAAGACATTTGTACTCTTCATTTTCATACGTATCAAAAAAATATAAAAATCATGAAAAATATTTTAAATTCGCTAAAATATATAATAATTCAAATAAAATTTAGATTAATAAAAAAGTAAAATAAATCTCAGAAAATATTTAAATTTCGAAAAAAATAGGAAAAATGTTACATTTAGTAAAAAATTATAAAAATTGGAAAAATTAGAGTAAAAGGGAAAAAAATAGGAAAAATATTAAAGTAATTTTCAAAAAAAAAAGAAAAACAGTGATAAATATAAAATGATGTATAGTGACATGTCACATACATGAAGATAAATATTCACATATCACATAGGTAAAAATAAATACACATGTCACATAGTCACAAAATAGACATCGCATACTCTTCACATGTCACATAGTAACTAAATAGACATATCATATATAACACATGTCACATAATTGCACATGTCACAAAATAGACATATCACATATGTCACATAGTCATAAAATCGACATCACATATCACATAGTCATAAAATAGACATAGACATATCACATATAACTCAATCATTCCTATGCTTCAATGTTGCTAGTCGCCGGTGTTGGAAACTAAGCTTTGGTGGTATTTTTTCTTGGTTTTCTTTTCCTACAAAAGAAACCACATAATTAGATAAAGAATGGATTATGTATAGATAAAATAAAGGTACCTACCAAATTTCCATAAGCAAACAGAATCCTCATGGTACAAAATTAAACAGCGCGAAAAAAACTCAAGAGGAAAGGATTAATATACATACATGAACATGGAGTGGAATAATCAGATGAGTGAAGCTTGAGAACAAGTGGGACTGTATGAGTGATGCACTGAAGAGTTGGGTTTATGAAGCATGTGTTCCCCATATTGCTAAGATCAGCTCTTGAACAGTATAAGTATTGTAAATAATGAAACATCAAGTAAGCCACAAAGTGTGTCAATGAGGTATCATGAACTTATAGCAAAAAATATTCCATACCACATATTTTGGTTGTCTTCTATTAGGAAAGGAGAATGAAAATTGTTTGGCTTCCATATCACAAGGTGCAGTATTAATCTATCAAACAAGGCCCATCAACAAAAAATTGTCAATGCAGGGGATCATCTCTGGAATCTCGTTACTTTGAAAAAATATATACAACAATTTAATTAAGACAATAAAATGCTTACATTGCAGTTGGCCTGGCTGCTGTCAAGGGGCAAAAGTTGTTGATTTGTAACACCCTCATTTTCATGCATCATGCCCTACATACATTCGTATACATGTTTAACATTAACCCACATAAAGAGGAACGAGTTTAAAATTGATTTGGAACAAAACCGCACTTAAAATGCTGAAAAGTGCGGACTAGTCCGATTTTGGTGAGGACTAGTCCGATTTCTCTCTGACTAAAAACGGACTTATCCGTTTTTGCTGCGGGCTAGTCCGATTTTGCCTCTGGACACTTTCGGTCTTGTCCAATTTTGTGCGGACTAGTCCGATATTCCAAGAATCCTTGAAAATTTGCTAAGTCCCTGGACTTGTCCGGACTAGTCCGGTGTTCCAGCGGACTTGTTCGTTTTCCTCTCTAATTAAAGTTGGACTTATCTAATTTTTGGCCAGACTTGTTCGATTTCTTTCTGACTTACTTCGGACTAGTCCGGTCCTTGTCGGACTTGTCTGATATTTCGCAACTCTAAATTTATCCTTTGTTTTATGACTTGTTTCTTGGGTTTCACATTAAGTGGGCCTAGGGACGTCATGCCTAACTCTTTTAGAGCCCATGTGGGACTCTAAACCGACATCTACTCCTCTGAAACTCGAAATCCATTTAACCCTAGCCTCCACTTCAATATAAACAACCCCACCCCTTGGCTTGACCTCTATTTGCCACTTTTCCAACCCACCCAAACCCTAGTTCGTGGAGAGCCATCATCAACGAGGGAGGAGGAGATCCCAAGCAAGAAGAAGAGGAGGAAACGAAAGAGGATCAAGATCTCCACCAAGCTTTCGTTCTTCATCACCAATTCATCTCCAAGTTCATCATCAACCCTAGATCACCAAGATCAAAGTGTTGCCTCCAAGTTTCTTGATTCATTGGAGTCCTAAACACCTGGTATACCTTCTATTTCCTTTTCCTTATGTGAATTCGACCCCTAATCTCCAAATTCACGTCGATCTAGAAAACCGTAGTTCGCTAGTTCTGTGAAGTGCGAACTAGTCTGTCCTTGTGCAGACTAGTCCGATTTTGCTGACTAAATTGTGTTGAATTGATTCTAAAAGTAGATCTAATCAAATCCAAACGTGTATAAACTTGTTCAAATCTATTAGAACTAGATAGTGATCGTTTAAAAGCAATCTATTAACAAGTTCTACCTTGCATTTGCATCAGTCATGCATATCATGTCATATTGAGTAATATTTGTGCACTCTTTGATTGTGTTTCTTGTCTTGTATGTTTATTTTGCAGATTAGACGAATTTGCGCTAGAGAGTGCCACGGAGGATCTCCAACACCAAGAGTTTGAAGACTTTGATCCTAATCAATCCCAAGAGCAAGGCAAGTGTCCTTGAAGCATATTGATCCTGTTTTGAAATAAATGTTTTGTTTGCAAAACTACATGCTTGTGTCAATTTGATGGGAATCCTATGATAGGAAGTTTACTAGCTTTGTTTAACCAACCTTGTGACCTGGAATATATGGTAGAGAGTCGGGATGGGATTTTTACCTTTTTGCTTTGCTTAATTAATTGGGATGGGAAAACAATACTACACACTTAATTATGCATTTATGAGGCTATGATTAACATGAACTGGTTAATATGATATGGTAATGGGTGATCTAAGCAAGCTTGGTACGTGGATGGGTTGGATGTTATGGTGGTTTTGCTTGCTTTAGATCTAAGAACCGGTTCGTGGAGCGACCATCGCCACCATGAGGCCAAGTATGGGTGTGACGTAGATGAATAATTAGGGTTTTGCTAGTGCTATTTGGACCATTATGGATGCTCGGGGAAGGGGTAGTAGTCGGATTGGGTTTGTTGATGATTGGTGGGACTACCCTGAGATCCGAATGGCTCAAGAGGGGGCCCTTGGTTGAAGATGTGCTCAGTTGGAGACATGGCCACCGGTGAAACCTCAGTGGGGTTTAAATAGGCTAGTAATCCCTTTGTAAAGGCTATTTTGTGATCTCTTGGCCACACACCTACGAAAGTGTGAGACGGCATAATTGAGATATTTCTATAGTCATTGAAAGGTGATAAAATCACAAACACATGGGTAAAGCAGTACAACCTCTGCAGAGTGTGTCTAAAACTATCATAATAGTCGTGCTCCCGGTTATGAGCAACCTGGACCCTCACATGATTAGATGGAACTCGTATTGGGATGGTATTTGGGATGGTTATGGTTGGCATTATGGTTATGGTTGATATTATGGTTATGGATGGTTATGAATTGAATCCTGGTATTGAATATGGATATTGGTATATGATGATGGATACGGAATATGGACGGGTATTATTATAACTACATGGCTTATGATGGGTTTATTTCATATACATATAATGTATTGCTTTTCAAATGTTTCTAATGTACTTTTCATCACTTAACCATTATATATTCGTCGTTTGAATCAGCCACATGTCATACTTTCCACACTTGCCGAGTACGACATGTACTCACTCTTGCAATCCCCCCATCCCAATTGTTGCAGGTCAGGAATGGGAGTTTAATTACGATAATGCGGAGTTCTAGGCCGTGTCTACCGTCAGCTTTGCCTGTGGTGTTGATTTGAGCTACGCTACCCTATCGCTTATGCTGCCTAGCTGTTTAGTTTGCTTATTTGGTTTATTTCCGTTGCATTAGTTGAACTTGTCATTAGTATTTATTAGAACTTGTATTTGAGGATAATATGGTTTGTGTAATAAAATTAGGTTAATTAACCTTGTTCTGTGGTAATTTTCTGTATACTCTTTTGTGAGGCTACGATTAACATGAACTGGTTAATATGATATGGTAATGGGTGATCTAAGCAAGCTTGGTACGTGGATGGGTTGGATGTTATGGTGGTTTTGCTTGCTTTAGATCTAAGGACCGGTTCGTGGAGCGACCATCCAGGATTTATAGTGCCACCACGAGGCCAAGTATTGGTGTGACGTAGCTGAATAATTAGGGTTTTGCCAGTGCTATTTGGACCATTATGGATGCTCGGGGAAGGGGTAGTCGGATTGGGTTTGTTGATGATTGGTCGGACTACCCTGAGATCCGAATGGCTCAAGAGGGGGCCCTTGGTTGAAGATGCGCTCAGTTGGAGACATCGCCACCGGTGAAACCCCAGTGGGGTCTAAATAGGCTAGTAATCCCTTTGTAAAGGCTATTTTGTGATCTCTTGGCCACACACCTACGAAAGTGTGAGACGGCATAATTGAGATATTTCTATAGTCATCGAAAGGTGATAAAATCAAAAACACATGGGTAAAGCGGTACAACCTCTGTAGAGTGTGTCTAAAACTATCATGATAGTCATGCTCCCAGTTATGAGCAACCTGGACCCTCACATGATTAGATGGAACTCGGTATTGCGATGGTATTTGGGATGGTTATGGTTGGTATTATGGTTATGGTTGGTATTATGGTTATGGATGGTTATGAATTGAATTCTGGTATTGAATATGGATATTGGTATATGATGATGGATACGGAATATGGACGGGTATTATTATAACTACATGGCTTATGATGGGTTTATTTCATATACATATAATGTATTGCTTTTCAAATGTTTCTAATGTACTTTTCAGCACTTAACCATTATTATATTCGTCATTTTAATCAGCCACATGTCATACTTTCCACACTTGCCGAGTACGATATGTACTCACTCTTGCAATCCCCCCAATAGTTGCAGGTCAGGAATGGGAGTTTAATTACGATAATGTGGAGTTCTAGGCCGTGTCTACCGTCAGCTTTGCCTGTGGTGTTGATTTGAGCTACGCTACCCTATCGCTTATGCTGCCTAGCTGTTTAGTTTGCTTATTTGGTTTATTTCTACTGCATTAGTTGAACTTGTCATTAATAGATAATATGTTTGTGTAATAAAATTTGGTTAACTAACCTTGTTCTGTGGTAATTTTCTATATACTCTTTTGTGAATGCACTCGTGTATGTGTGTTGAACGTCCTGGGCACACATATGCATTCACTTGCTTCATTTTTGGAACCGGGTGTCACAGATTGGTATCAGAGCCACAGGTTGACCGTAGGACGCAACCTAGATAGAATGGACACTTTAGAGCACATAGGAGCACTCAGGAATTAATGTGTTTTTGTTTGGTGTGCTATTTTCTATATATATTGTTTGCTTGTGTGCTTAATAGAGGATTTTGGGATGCTTTAGCATTACCATATCCACGTAGGTCAGAGTAGCTAGTTGTTTAGTTTCATATCCCATGATGCATATAGTTGGGGACATTTTTTAATTCTTATCTCTTGCTTTTCTTCAGATGGTGAGAACTCACAACCAGAGGGATGCTAAGGATGAGGAGGAGAACCATGGAGCACCTCAGAACAACAATAGACAAGGACCTGCCCAAGGAGCTATTAATATTGAGCAGCTATTGGCTATGCAAAACCAGCTCATGCAGACCATGATACAAACTATGGGACAACTGCAGGCTGGCAACATCAACAATCAGCCCCACATGCCTTCACCGCCACCCCCACCTCCTCATAACCGGTTGGGAGAGTTTATGAGGACTAGGCCGCCAACCTTTGCTCAAGCCGCTGACCCTATGGATGCGGATGATTGGCTCAATTCCGTGGAGAAGAAGCTTGCTATTGTCCAATGCAGTGACTGGGAGAAGGTCTTATTTGCTTCTCATCAACTAGTTGGAGCAGTTGCGGATTGGTGGGATTCTTATTGCAATGCTCAAGAGAACCAAGAGAGGATTACTTGGGCCGAATTCAAAGAGTGCTTCCATTCTCATTATGTGCCGGAAGGAGTTATGATTTGGAAGAGGCAAGAATTTGAGAACTTTAGGCAAGAAAAATCGAGTGTGGGTGAATATCTCAACAAGTTCACTCAACTCTCAAGGTATGCGCCTGAGGATGTGAGCCGGGACAGCCGGAAGCAATATTTCTTCATGAGAGGCTTGAACAATGAGATTCAAGTGCAATTGCTCAACTGTGATTATGCCAATTTTCAAAAGCTTGTGGACAAAGCAACTGTGGTGGAGAACAAGATCCGTGAGACGGAGCAAGACAACAAGAGAAAGGCACCATATCAAGGACAGCAACAAGGAAGTATTGTGCACCCTCGCTTCACACCGCCCAATGCGCCTTACTTCAACTCTTTTGCGCCTACTCATCGCCCTGGATTTGCACCGCGCACAACTCAGTTTGTGCAGCAGTGCCCTGTTATGCAAGCACCTAGGCCTCCGATGCCATATGCACCCCGTGCTAATTTTCCTGGTGCAAGTGTTCAAAACCAAGCTCGTCCCAATAATTCTGGTGGAATTAAGAAGTGCTATACTTGTGGAGAAGCTGGACACTTTGCGCATCAATGTCCTAAGTCAGGACTTGGTCAAGGAAGCAATGCGCCGAGGCAAAACCCAAGACCCAATGGAGGACAGCCGCAAGGAAGCCGTGGACAGCAAAATTTTGTTCGTGGCAACGTGAACCATGTCTCTATGTAGGATGCTCAACAAGCGGATGACGTGGTCATTGGTATGTTTCTCGCCAACTCCAACCCCGCGACTATGTTGTTTGATTCTGGAGCATCGCATTCATTCATTGCATCAAAGTATGTTGCCAAGTATCGTTTGACTATCTCTCATATGAAGTTTACTCTATTTGTTAAGTCTCCTGGAGAAAAGATGAGGACAAATATAGTATGTCCAAAAGTAAGCCTTAGAATAAGAGGGGTAGATTTCTTCGCCAACCTCATTGTTTTGGACTCTCAAGGATTGGATATTATACTTGGTATGGACTGGTTGAGGAAGTACAATGGAGTTATTGAGTGTGCCACGAAGACGGTGAAGTTGACCAATGAGGAAGGGATCACCGTAGAATTTGAGGCATCTCAAACTGCACCGAAGCAATTGGAGTTCAATCATATGGACGGTGCCACAATTGAGGAGATTCCAGTGGTGTGTGAATTTTTGGATGTTTTTCCGAAGGAGTTGCCAGGTATGCCACCTGATCGAGACATTGAGTTTGTTATTGATTTAATACCTGGAACTGCACCTATAGCTAAGAGGCTGTATTGGATGCCTCCTATGGAATTAGCGAAGCTCAAGAAACAAATTCAAGAGCAACTAGAGAAATGTTTTATTCGCCCTAGTTCTTCACCTTGGGGAGCGCCCGTGCTGTTTGTGGACAAGAAGGATGGAACCCAAAGGATGTGTGTGGATTACCGAGCTCTCAACGAGGTGACAATCAAGAACAAGTACACCTTGCCACGCATAGAGGACTTGTTTGATCAGATGAAGGGTGCTTGTGCCTTCTCTAAGATTGATTCGAGGTCGGGATACTTTCAAATGAAGATTAGACCATCGGACATACCCAAGACAGCTTTTAGGACACGTATGGATCTTATGAGTACACCGTGATGTCTTTTAAATTGACAAATGCGCCTGCCTACTTTATGTACCTCATGAATAAGGTCTTCATGGAGTACTTGGATAAGTTTGTTGTGGTGTTTATTGATGACATTATGATCTACTCGAAGGATGAGAAGGAACATGAGGAACACTTGAGGCTTACGTTGCAGAAATTGAGGGAGCATCAATTGTATGCCAAGTTCAACAAGTGTCAGTTTTGGTTGAAAGAGGTGTCATTTTTGGGTCATATCATCTCAGGAGGAGGAGTATCTGTTGACCTCGGAAAAGTGAGAGACGTGTTGAAGTGGGAACTGCCGCAAAACATCAAGAAAATCAGGAGTTTTCTTGGAATGGATGGATATTACCGTCGATTCATCAAGGACTTTTCCAAGATAGCCAAGCCAATGACGGAACTGCTAATGAAGGGAAAGGCATTCCAATGGACTCAAGCTTGTCAAAACAGTTTTGAGGAATAGAAGAAGAGGTTATCTACAACCCCAGTTTTGATATTGCTGGATGTAAGCAAGAGTTTTGACATATATTGTGACGCCTTGAGACAAGGACTTGGATGTGTGCTCATGCAAGAAGGTTAAGTGGTCGCCTATGCGTCAAGACAATTGAAGGAACATGAGCAGAATTATCCAACACATGATTTGGAACTTGCAGCCATGATACACGCATTGAAAATTTGGAGACACTACATCCTTGGACATAGGTGTGAAATTTATACGGATCACAAGAGTCTTAAGTATATTTTCACACAAACAGACCTGAATTTGAGGCAACGGAGATGGTTGGAGCTCATCAAAGATTATGATTTGGGGATCAACTATCATCCGGGGAAAGCCAATGTAGTGGCCGATGCTTTGAGTAGAAAAGGAGTAAGTAACTAGCTCACGGTTCGAGAGTTGCCATCCGAGTTATGTAAGGAGTTCGAACAGTTGAACCTTGGATTCGTAAATGAGATGGAGATGATGGAGTTAAACCCAACACTAGAGCAAGAAATTCTGGAAGGCCAAACTAAGGATGAGGAAATTCAGGAAATCAAGGAAAGGACCCAAGAGGGGAGAGAATTCAGATTTGATGAGGATGAACATGGTACCCTATGGCTTGGTAAGAGGATTGTTGTGCCTAATGTGAAGCATATTCGGGAGACAATAATAAAAGAGGCACATGACTCACCATACTCAATTTATCCTGGTTGTACAAAGATGTACAAAGACTTGAAGACGTGTTATTGGTGGTCTAGCTTGAAGAATGACGTAGCTGAATATGTAGCATTATGTGATGTGTGCCAATGAGTCAAGGTGGAACATCAAAGGCCAGCTGGACTATTACAACCATTAAAGATTCCGGAATGGAAGTGGGAAGAAATCGGTATGGACTTCATAGTTGGTTTACCATGTACTCAGTCCGGTTATGACTCGATTTAGGTAATTGTGGATCAGTTAACTAAGTCAGCCCACTTTATTCCCGTCAAGACGACCTATAATGGAGAGAAATTGGTGGAACTGTATATGTGAAGAATAGTATGTTTGCATGGAGTTTCGAAGAAGGTAGTCTCGGATAGAGGTTCACAATTCACTTCCAGGTTTTGGCAAAAATTGCATGAAGCTTTGGGAACGAGGTTGAATTTTAGTTCAGCATATCACCCTCAAACGGATGGACAAACCGAGAGGACCAATCAGATTTTAGAGGACATGTTAAGAGCTTGTGGTTTAAAGCATGGGAAAAGTTGGGACAAGAGCTTGCCATATGCAGAATTTTCATACAACAATAGTTACCAAGCAAGTTTGAAGATGTCACCATATGAGGCACTATACGGAATGAGGTGTAGGACGCCCTTGTTTTAGAATGAGGTAGGAGAAACTCATGTATTTGGTCCGAATGTGTTGCAAGAAGCCGAAAAGCATGTCCAAATAATTCGTGAAAACTTGAGGGCTTCCCAATCAAGACAAATAGGCTATGCAGACAATAGGAGAAGGAAATTAGCCTTTGAAGTGGGAGATTTTATTTACCTCAAGGTGTCACCAATGAGAGGTCATAAGAGGTTTAACATAAGAGGCAAGCTAGCACCTCGCTATATCGGACCATTCAAGATTTTGGACAAAAGAGGAGAAGTAGCATATAAGTTGGAGATGCTAACTCATCTTTCGGATGTCCATGATGTATTCCATGTTTCCCAGCTCAAGAAGTGCTTGAGAGTACCGGAATAACAAGTTCCAATGGAAGGATTGAAACTAGGGGTAGATTTGATTTATGCCGAACAACCGGTCAAAATCTTGGAAACCAAGGAGAGGGTCACAAGGAACAATGTTATTAGATGGTGAAAAGTTTAATGGAAGCACCACGCAGAAAAAGAAGCAACGTGGGAATTGGAGGATGATCTCAAGAAGGAATTTCCCTATCCCTTCTCTTCCACGTCGAATCTCGAGGGAGAGATTCATTTTAAGGGGGTAGGTTTGTAAAACCCTCATTTCCGTGCATCATGCCCTACATACATTCATATACATGTTTAACATTAACCCACATAAAGAGGAACGAGTTTAAAATTGATTTGGAACAAAAGCGCACTTAAAATGCTGAAAAGTGCGGACTAGTCCGATTTCTCTCTAACTAAAAACGGACTTGTCCGTTTTTGCTGCGGACTAGTCCGATTTTGCCTCTGGACACTTTCGAACTTGTCCGATTTTGTGCGGACGAGTCCGATATTCCAAGAATCCTTGAAAATTTGCTAAGTCCCTGGACTTGTCCGGACTAGTCCGGTGTTCCAGCGGACTTGTCCGTTTTCCTCTCTCACTAAAGTTGGAGTTGTCCGATTTTTGGCCAGACTTGTCCGATTTCTTTCTGACTAACTTCATACTAGTTCGGTCCTTGTCGGACTTGTCCGATATTTTGCAACTCCGAATTTATCCTTTGTTTTATGACTTGTTTCTTGGGTTTCACGTTATGTGGGCCTAGGGATGTCATGTCTAACTCTTTTAGAGCCCATGTGGGACTCTAAACCGGCCTCTACTCCTCTGAAACTCGAAATCCATCTAACCCTAGCCTCCACTTCTATATAAACAACCCCACCCCTTGGCTTGACCTCTATTTGCCACTTTTCGACCCCACCCAAACCCTAGTTCATGGAGAGCCATCATCAAGGAGGGAGGAGGAGATCCCAAGCAAGAAGAATAGGAGGAAACGAAAGAGGATCAAGATATCCACCAAGCTTTCGTTCTTCATCACCAATTCATCTCCAAGTTCATCATCAACCCTAGATCGCCAAGATCCAAGTGTTGCCTCCAAGTTTCTTGATTCATTGGAGTCCTAAACACTTGTTATACCTTCTATTTCCTTTTCCTTACGTGAATTCGCCTCCTAATCTCCAAATTCACGTCGATCTAGAAAACCCTAGTTCGCTAGTTCTGCGAAGTGCGAACTAGTCCGACCTTCTGCAGACTAGTCCGATTTTGCTGACTAAATTGTGTTGAATTGATTCTAAAAGTTGATCTAATCAAATCCAAACCTGTATAAACTTTTTAAAATCTATTAGAACTAGATAGTGATCATTTAAAAGCAATCTATTAACAAGTTCTACCTTGCATTTGCATAAATCATGCATATCATGTCATATTGAGTAATATTTGTGCACTCTTTGATTGTGTTTCTTATCTTGTATGTTTATTTTGCGGATTAGACGGATTTGCGCTAGAGAGTGCCACGGAGGATCTCCAGCACCAAGAGTTTGAAGTATTTGATCCTAATCAATCCCAAGAGCAAGACAAGTGTCCTTGAAGCATATTGATCCTGTTTCGAAATAAATGTTTTGTTTGCAAAACTGCATGCTTGTGTCAATTTGATGGGAATCCTATGATAGGAAGTTTACTTGCTTTGTTTAACCACCCTTGTCACCTGTAATATATGGTAGAGAGTCGGGATGAGATTTTTACCTTTTTGCTTCGCTTAATTAATTGGGATGGGAAAACAATACTATACACTTAATTATGCATTTATGAGGCTATGATTAACATGAACTGGTTAATATGATATGGTAATGGGTGATCTAAGCAAGCTTGGTACGTGGATGGGTTGGATGTTATGGTGGTTTTGCTTACTTTAGATCTAAGGACCGGTTCGGGGAGCGACCATCCAGGATTTACAGTTCCACCACGAGGCCAAGTATGTGTGCGGCGTAGCTGATTAATTAGGGCTTTGCCAGTGCTATTTGTACCATTAAGGATGCTCGGGGAAGGGGTAGTCGGATTGGGTTTGTTGATGATTGGTGGGACTACCCTGGGATCCGAATGGCTCAAGAGGGGGCCCTTAGTTGAAGATGTGCTCAGTTGGAGACATCGCTACCGGTGAAACCTCAGTGGGGTCTAAATAGGCTAGTAATCCCTTTGTAAAGGCTATTTTGTGATCTTTTGGCCACACACCTACGAAAGTGTGAGACGACATAATTGAGATTCTATAGTCATCGAAAGATGATAAAATCACAAACACGTGGATAAAGCAGTACAACCTCTGCAGAGTGTGTCTAAAACTATCATGATAGCCGTGCTCCCAGTTATGAGCAACCTGAACCCTCACATGATTAGAGGGAACTTGGTATTGGGATGATATTTGGGATGATTATGGTTGCTATTATGGTTATGGTTGGTATTATGGTTTTGGATGGTGAATTGAATTCTGGTATTGAATATGGATATTGGTATATGATGATGGATACGGAATATGAACGGGTATTATGATAACTACATTGCTTATGATAGGTTTATTTCATATACATGTAATGTATTGTTTTTCAAATATTTTTAATGTACTTTTCAGCACTTAATCATTATTATATTCGTCATTTGAATCAGCCACATGTCATACTTTCCACACTTGCTGAGTAAGGCATGTACTCACTCTTGCAATCCCCCAACAGTTGCAGGTCAAGATTGGGAGTTTAATGGCGATAATGCAGAGTTCTAGGCCGTGTCTACCGTCAGCTTTGCATGTGGTGTTGATTTGAGCTGCGCTACCCTATCACTTATGCTGCCTAGCTGTTTAGTTTGCTTATTTGGTTTATTTCTGTTGCATTAGTTGAACTTGTCATTACTATTTATTAGAACTTGTATTTGAGGATAATATGGTTTGTGTAATAAAATTAGGTTAATTAACCTTGTTCTGTGGTAATTTTCTGTATACTCTTTTATGAATGCACTCGTGTATGTGTGTTGAACATTCTGGGCACACATATGCGTTCACTTGCTTCATTTTCATCCAACAATAACATATTGAAAAAAAATAAAAACCAAGACAAAATTTTCACTAGGGTATAACTGTACAGAGGATAAAGCGAGCTGGGTACCGCGACCTCTGGAGGAACAGAGGAGGAGAAGCGTGAACCCTCGAGCGGCGGTGGGGCATCGGCCTGTGGGCGAGGAGCCTCAGGCGGTGGGCGCAAGGCATCGGGCGGCGGCGGGTAAGGAACGTCGGGCGGCGGGCGTGGAGCCTCAGGCGGCGGCGGGCGCGGTGCCTCCGGCGGCGGCGGGCACGGGGCCGAGGGGCGTCGGTCGGAGGGTGCGGGGCCTTGTTCGGGCGCGTCAGGCGGCGGGGGCGGTGCCTCACGCAGCGGCGAGCATGGGGCCTCGGGCGGCGGCGGCTGAGATGCGTCGGGCGGCGGCGGTCGAGGGGGCTCGGGCGGCGGCGGGCGAGTGGCATCGGGCGGCAGCGCGCTGTCAGCTCCCAACGGTCTGGCAGCCATGGCTGTGTGTTGTTTTTTCAATCCCTAGTAGTGTTTCAATTGAAGAGAGGGGTAAAAAGGTCATTTTGCGATATATTTAATATCAAATAGTTTAGCAAAGAGTGAAATCCTATCACAATGAGAAAACAGCAAAGTGTAGAGAATTATAATGGACTTTGGCAATTGACATGTTGAGGATATGATTTTGGGGAAGCTCACTGTTGGAAGTAGGAAAATCCCAGTTGTCTCTCAGGCACCGTTGCCTTATCACCGTTCTCTGTTCTTCCCGATTGCAGCAAGGAGGCAGCACCGTACCCAGCTCAGCTCCTGCTCCTTGCGCCATGGCAGCACGCCGGCCGGCTCCTCGCCGTCCGCTGCGCGTCGCACCGCGCGCCCTGCCCAGCTGCGGCTCGGCGGCCCGGCCCCCATCTGCTCCTGCTCCAGTGGGCCTCGCCGCGCCCGGCCATCCTGCTCGCGTGCCGTTCCCGCGCCGCGGCGGTGGCCCCTCGCCGCACTCATGCGCGCCCATGGCCGCTCCTTGCTCCAGGGCGCGTCGCGCCCGCACCGCTGTGCTCCTCCTTTGCCGGGCATCTGCCACGCCGCGCCATTGCTGCTCCGCCTGCGGCCGCACCAGCCTCGCCGATGGCGCCTCTGCCCTCGCCGCGCCTCGTCTGTGCTCGTGGCCGCGCTCCACCAGCGCGCCCTGGCCGTACGGTTGCCGCCACTTCACGCCGCGTCCGTACCCTGTTCCTTTTCTTCCATTCCGCACGCGCATCACCGCTCCAGACTTCCAGCTTGACGCCGGCCAGCTCATGGCCCTTGCGCAGCGAGCTCAGGCGCTGCACCTCGCCGTTCCAGGGCCCTGCCTCCTGCTCGTGCTGCGCCACGCCACCGGCCGCACGCCTTGCCTTGCCACGCCCACACTCACGCCAGCAGCGGCGATGACCGTGCTCGCCCGCGCCTCACCCTGCTGCAGCACCACGCGTCCGTCCAACACTCCAACTGGTGGTCGACGCCCGGTATCGTCGCCCCGTTCCTCACCGCACCACTACATGTTCCAGAGTTGAAGCTGGGGTTGGGCAGCAATGCTGTACCGCTCGCGGTCCTGTACGGCAAGTTTATGCGGCTGTCCACGAGTGTGCGGAGCTTGCACCTCGCCGGCGTGCCGTCGTTGCGCCTCCACCGCGCACTTCCTCTGCTGCAGCTCACCCAGGCCATTTCTTGCACCTTCGCACCACAAGCAAGACGGTGCACGCGTTCGAGGTTATTCCACAGCTGCTCCGCATCGACGCCGTCGCCATTA
The DNA here is from genome assembly GCA_036927565.1 of Tuctoria greenei. NCBI lineage: Eukaryota > Viridiplantae > Streptophyta > Magnoliopsida > Poales > Poaceae > Tuctoria > Tuctoria greenei. The sequence continues at coordinate 103,348,387 of JAYESD010000003.1, read as the reverse complement.
ACGCGTCGTCGCGGCGTTCCGTGCAGTGGTAGCGCCCAACCAGATGAATGTGATGCGTGTGATGGATAAGATGTAGGAACACGACAAAGAGACAACGGCAACCACAATTAGGCCAAGGTTAGCTCTGATTTGTGCAAGTTTGGTCGGGTCAGTGCTGCAGCCAAAGTGTTCGATGAAATGTTTACAAGGCGAAACCAAGTGTGATGATGATCAACACTGATCCGTGATGCAGGCACATGCTGTCGACGCATCAGACAAGGTCAACAATGCCACTTTTGGCTCTGAATGGTGCAATAATGACCAAGTTTAAGATGCAGCTAAGGTATTTGATGAAATGCTTACTAGGGCGAATGCAGCTGTGTTGCTGTCGAACACTTGGATTGATGGCTAATATGATTAGAGAAGATGATTGTGGTGCAGTGATACTGGATTAAATGATGGACATGGACCCTGCACTACTTTTGCTTAGGTTAGGATTGATGTGATCCTGCCTAGATGCATCTGCTTACAAAATTGCATGAGCCCTTAGCATTGTTCATGCAAGGAAGAATTTGAGTAAAGTGTAGTGTAGCTGTAGCTTGCTCGTGGTAACATGTGCGTGCATGACTTTTGTACAAAACTGACGCACCAAGGAGCAGTTGAGTATGATGGTATGTTCTACTTCTTGCAAGTAATTAAGTCATCTCACAGTCTATCATTCATAAAGAACGCAAGCAAGCAAGTGGTAGAGTGTGACTAACATGGATAAAGTATGCAAAGGAAAGTGGATTTTGCAAGAAGGACTAGGTGATGAACACATTGGATGTATATGAAGAAGTGATTGAGAAAGGTACGTATGCAACTGTGATAACCTGCACATTGTTGATTTCTGCTCTGTGAAGCAGTTGGGTTGTTTTACCAGGTTATGAGGAAGTACCTCTAACTTGACGATATCATGTACAGGCTTTGATCGACAGCCAATGTACATCGAAGATATCGAGTGGACCTGTGAGATGGTGGCAGAGATGAGAAGAAGATCACAATGGATGAGGATCTGTACATGAAAGGTCAGAGAGATGATGCAGAGCTCTTGATGAAATGGATGGTTGAGAAGGATGCAGACGCAACGGCGACCTGAGTTTGCTAGGAAGCTGGTAGGCATAATTTCAGCCGCATGAGTTGATTTATATATTAGCATCTTTGAACCCTACTGTGAGAATGTCAAGTACATCGACCCTGTATTACTATACAATTGAAAAAGTTATGACCTCTCTTGACTTCCAACCTAGAGAGTATCCATTCTTTTAGTGGATTAGCATTCTAGTGTGTAATGTATAGAGAGGAGAAGGACTAGCGTGGACCCCGCAGCAAGACAAGATTTGCTCAAGCAGCATTCAAGCACCATAATTGCCCTAGCAACAGTAAAGACAAGGAAGAAGGATGAATGACGAGAAGCTTCAGTTATAAGATCAAGCCTGACTTATTGACATTTACACTAGTCGCAACCTAAGGCAAGCCTCGGTTTGCATTTAAGTTGTTAATATGTTTTGCTTTTATAATTTATATGATGGTAAATGTGCATTAAGTCTATGGATATATGATACTCCATATGCATTACCCAAGATACCCTGGAGGCTGGGTAAAATAATATTTTATATGATTAGAGTTGCTATATTGAAGTTGAGGAATGAGATGGAAGGAGATTGAGGAAAATGGATGGAAGAATGTGAAAAAAGGAATGGAGATGGGATGATTAATCTATGACCGAGCAGGTGGGTAGAAAGCAACAGATCGGATATCTGTGTGCATAGGCCTGCCTGTGTCGATTAAGGATCGTACCGTGTGCGATCCTGCTGGATAAGTTTGAATTTGTACCGGATGCATACTGGATATATGGGATCCAGAAAACCAATATAACATGTTAACCTGGATGTTGAGGCATACCCCACCGTCCTAGACACCACACACGTCATGAGGAGAGCAGAGGCCACAACAACATAGGTCGTCATGTGAGCCTTGCTTCTGGGACAGTAGGACCGGCTCAACATTTGGGTGTCTTGTGAAAAGTAGTTGTGTACAACATTATTGGGAGAGGTCGTACACCTCTTCTAGACGGGTGTACATGACATGCAAGCAGGGTGTATCTTGATCCGAATCACCATCGCTCGTGGAAGGGAGCATACTTGTTCACTGCGCTGTGATGTAGTAACAATTAGAATTGGGTGAAACCTATTGTATGGTTAAACAACTTGGTTGAAGTAGTTGATAGGAGAACTAAAGTTTTGATTCTAAGAAACTTCACGTGCTATTATAAAACTGAAATAAGGATCTACTGATAGTGAACATTTTCTTATTGAAGTTTAAATTCAAGTCCTACGTTCCCAACATATAGAGTTTCATATTCTTAGGTGAGATAGTTAAGTCTTGCTGAGCCGTGTGCTCACGGATGCATTTATACGAGTTTTGCAGGTATATAGCAATGACGGGTTCCTAGGCTCTGCCCTCGTCGGGTATATAGCTAATGGAAGCCCTGGACGCCGCTACTTTTTTCTGTGATGCTAGAGTGGACTATTCGTGGCCTGGATACGACCGCTACTGCTGTAGTGTAGGTTTGAGAGAGTAGTATGAAGACTTATACTGATATAATCTGTTTTGTATAAAACTTTGAGATTAATGTAAGTTGCTCACTTATGTTATGAGTTTTTTATTTTTTTCCGTGTTGTGCTATTGAGTATCGCATTGCACGACACCGCCAAATGTGATTCCTGGTATGTCTGGACCCTAGTCCTCACAGCAGGTACCAATCAAACCTAGGTGATAGTCAGCGGGTAGCGGTGAAGAATATCCTTAAGTACTTGCGAAGAACAAAGGATATGTTCCTAGTCTATGGAGGTTCAGAAGAGCTTATTGTAAATGGTTACAATAAAACTAGTTTCCAAACCGACAAAGACGATAGCAAACCACAGTTGGGATATGTCTTCTGTTTTAATGGTGGGGCGGTAAGTTGGAAGAGTTCTAAGCAAGAGACAGTCGCAGACTCGATAACAGAAGCCGAGTACATTGAAGAGAGGAGTAAAAAGGTCATTTTGCGATATATTTAATATCAAATAGTCTATCAGAGAGTGAAATCCTATCACAATGAGAAAACAGCAAAGTGTAGAGAATTATAATGGACTTTGACGATTGACATGTTGAGGGTATGATTTTGGCGAAGCTCATTGTTGGAAGTTCGAAAATCCCAATTGTCTCTCAGGCACCGTTGCCTTATCACCGTTCCTCTGTTCTTCCCGATTGCAGCAAGGAGGCAGCACCGTACCCAGCTCAGCTCCTGCTCCTTGCGCCATGGCAGCACGCCGGCCGGCTCCTCGCCGTCCGCTGCGCGTCGCACCGCGCGCCCTGCCCAGCTGCGGCTCGGCGGCCCGGCCCCCATCTGCTCCTGCTCCAGTGGGCCTCGCCGCGCTCGGCCGTCCTGCTCGCGTGCCGTTCCCGCGCCGCGGCGGTGGCCCCTCGCCGCACTCCTGCGCGCCCATGGCCGCTCCTTGCTCCAGGGCGCGTCGCGCCTGCACCGCTGTGCTCCTCCTTTGCCGGGCATCTGCCATGCCGCGCCATTGCTGCTCCACCTGCGGCCGCACCAGCCTCGCCGATGGCGCCTCTGCCCTCGCCGCTCCTCGTCTGTGCTCGTGGCCGCGCTCCACCAGCGCGCCCTGGCCGTACGGTTGCCGCCACTTCACGCCGCGTCCGTGCCCTGTTCCTTTTCTTCCATTCCGCACGCGCATCACCGCTCCAGACTTCCAGCTTGACGCCGGCCAGCTCATGGCCCTTGCGCAGCGCGCTCAGGCGCTGCACCTCGCCGTTCCAGGGCCCTGCCTCCTGCTCGTGCTGCGCCACGCCACCGGCCGCACGCCTTGCCTTGCCGCGCCCACACTCATGCCAGCAGCGGCGATGACCGTGCTCGCCCGCGCCTCACCATGCTGCAGCACCACGCGTCCGTCCAACACTCCAACTGGTGGTCGACGCCCGGTATCGTCGCCCCGTTCCTCACCGCACCACTACATGTTCCAGAGTTGAAGCTGGGGTTGGGCAGCAATGCTGTACCACTCGCGGTCCTGTATGGCAAGTTTATGCGGCTGTCCACGAGTGTGCGGAGCTTGCACCTCACCGGCGTGCCGTCGTTGCGCCTCCACCGTGCACTTCCTCTGCTGCAGCTCACCCAGGCCATTTCTTGCACCTTCGCACCACAAGCAAGACGGTGCACGCGTTCGAGGTTATTCCACAGCTGCTCCGCATCGACGCCGTCGCCATTAACGCGTCGTCGCAGCGTTCCGTGCAGTTGTAGCGCCCAACCAGATGAATGTGATGTGTGTGATGGATAAGATGTAGGAACATGACAAAGACACAACGGCAACCACAATTAGGCCAAGGTTAGCTCTGATTTGTGCAAGTTTGGTCGGGTCAGTGCTGCAGCCAAAGTGTTCGATGAAATGTTTACAAGGCGAAACTAAGTGTGATGATGATCAGCACTGATCCGTGATGCAGGCACATGCTGTCGACGCATCAGACAAGGTCAACAATGCCGCTTTTGGCTCTGAATGGTGCAATAATGACCAAGTTGAAGATGCAGCCAAGGTGTTTGATGAAATGCTTACTAGGGCGAATGCAGCTGTGTTGCTGTTGAACACTTGGATTGATGGCTAATATGATTAGAGAAGCTGATTGTGGTGCAGTGATACTGGATTAAATGATGGACATGGACCCTGCACTACTTTTGCTTAGGTTAGGATTGATGTGATCCTGCCTAGATGCATCTGCTTACAAAATTGCATGAGCCCTTAGCATTGTTCATGCAAGGAAGAATTTGAGTAAAGTGTAGCTGTAGCTTGCTCGTGGTAACATGTGCGTGCATGACTTTTGTACAAAACTGACGCAACAAGGAGCAGTTGAGTATGATGGTGTGTTCTACTTCTTGCAAGTAATTAAGTCATCTCACAGTCTATCATTCATAAAGAACGCAAGCAAGCAAGTGGTAGGTAGAGTGTGACTAACATGGATAAAGTATGCAAAGGAAAGTGGATTTTGCAAGAAGGACTAGGTGATGAACACATTGGATGTATATGAAGAAGTGATTGAGAAAGGTACGTATGCAACTGTGATAACCTGCACATTGTTGATTTATGCTCTGTGAAGCAGTTGGGTTGTTTTACCAGATTATGAGGAAGTACCTCTAACTTGACGATATCATGTACAGGCTTTGATCGACAGCCACTGTACATCGAAGATATCGAGTGGACCTGTGAGATGGTGGCAGAGATGAGAAGAAGAAGATCACAATGGATGAGGATCTGTACATGAAAGGTCAAACAGATGATGCAGAGCTCTTGATGAAATGGATGGTTGAGAAGGATGTAGACGCAACGGCGACCTGAGTTTGCTAGGAAGCTGGTAGGCATAATTTCAGCCGCATGAGTTGATTCATATATTAGCATCTTTGAACCCTACTGTGAGAATATCAAGTACATCGACCCTGTATTACTATACAATTGAAAAAGTTATGACCTCTCTTGACTTCCACCCTAGAGAGTATCCATTCTTTTAGTGAATTAGCATTCTAGTGTGTAATGTATAGAGAGGAGAAGGACTAGCATGAACCCCGCAACAAGACAAGATTTGCTCAAGCAGGATTCAAGCACCATAATTGCCCTAGCAACAGTAAAGACAAGGAAGAAGGAGGAACGACGAGAAGCTTCAGTTAGAAGATCAAGCCTGACTTATTGATATTTACACTAGTCGCAACCTAAGGCAAGCCTCGGTTTGCATTTAAGTTGTTAACATGTTTTGCTTTTATAATTTATATGATGGTAAATGAGCATTAAGTCTATGGATATATGATACTCCATATGCATTACCCAAGATTCCCTGGAGGCTGGGTAGAATAATATTTTATATGATTAGAGTTGCTATATTGAAGTTGAGGAATGAGATGGAAGGAGATTGAGGAAAATGGATGGAAGAACGTGAGGAAAGGAATGGAGATGGGATGATTAATCTATGACCGAGCAGGTGGGTAGAAAGCAACAAATCGGATATCTTTGTGCATAGGCCTGCCTGTGTCGATTAAGGATCGTACCGTGTGCGATCCTGCTGGATAAGTTTGAATTTGTACCGAATGCATACTGGATATATGGGACCCAGAAAACCAATGTAACATGTTAACCTGGATGTTGAGGCATACCGCACCGTCCTAGACACCACACACGTCATGAGGAGAGCAGAGGCCACAACAACATAGGTCGTCATGTGAGCCTTGCTTCTGGGACAGTAGGACCGGCTCAACATTTGGGTGTCTTGTGAAAAGTAGTTGTGTACAACATTATTGGGAGAGGTCGTACACCTCTTCTAGACGGGTGTACATGACATGCAAGCAGGGTGTATCTTGATTCGAATCACCGTCGCTCGTGGAAGGGAGCATACTTGTTCACTGCGCTGTGATGTAGTAACAATTGGAATTGGGTGAAACTTGTTGTATGGTTAAACAACTTGGTTGAAGTAGTTGATAGGAGAACTAAAGTTTTGATTCTAAGAAACTTCGCGTGCTATTATAAAACTGAAATAAGGATCTACTGATAGTGAACATTTTCTTATTGAAGTTTAAATTCAAGTCCTATGTTCCCAGCATATAGAGTTTCATATTCTTAGGTGAGACAGTTAAGTCTTGCTGAGCCGTGTGCTCATGGATGCATTTATATGAGTTTTGCAGGTATACAGCAATGACGGGTTCCTAGGCTCTGCCCTCATCCGGTATATAGCCAATGGAAGCCCTGGACGCCGCTACTTTTTTCTGTGATGCTAGAGTGGACTATTCGTGGCCTGGATACGATCGCTACTGCTGTAGTGTAGGTTCGAGGGAGTAGTATGAAGACTTATACTGATGTAATCTATTTTGTATCAAACTTTGAGATTAATGTAAGTTGCTCACTTATGTTATGAGTTTTTTATTCTTTTTTGTGTTGTGCTATTGAGTGTCGCATTGCACAACACCACCAAATGTGATTCTTGGTTTGTCTGGACCCTAGTCCTCACAGCAGGTACCAATCAAACCCAGGTGATAGTCAGCGGGTAGCGGTGAAGAATATCCTTAAGTACTTGCGAAGAACAAAGGATATGTTCCTAGTCTATGGAGTTTCGGAAGAGCTTATTGTAAATGGTTATACCAATGCTGGTTTCCAAACTGACAAAGACGATAGCAAACCACAGTTGGGATATGTCTTCTGTCTTAATGGTGGGGCGGTAAGTTGGAAGAGTTCTAAGCAAGAGACAGTCGCAGACTCAACAACAGAAGCCGAGTATATTGCAGCCTCAGAAGCTGCAAAGGAAGTTTTATGGATCAGAAAATTTGTTTATGAATTTGGTGTGGTCTCTAGATGCTCCAGTTCGACTGACCTCTATTGTGATAATAGTGGTGCGATTGCAGAAGCAAAGGAGCCAAGGTCGCAACAAAAGTCTAAACACATACTATGGTGCTATCACCTGATTCGAGAGATCATCCATCGAGGTGATGTGAAGATATGCAAAGTGCACACCAACCTGAACATAGCAGATTCAAGCAAAACATGAAGCACACACAAAATCAATGGGCATAAGATGTTGGATTGATTAGTGTGATTGTGAGCTTTTGATGATGTGTACCTTATTGGTAGTCATAGGATGATAACATCATGTCAACATTTGTGACCTGCATCTTTAGTGATATGTTCTATGACTTTGTCATTTCGTGCATTCATGTATATGTGATTTGTTAGTGAAAATACACAATATAAAATGGCATTGTTCGAAATGTGATCCTCGGCTTTTATCCATCATGTGGAACTATGATTTTGAGATAAGCTGGTGCATGTGTTAGGTGGAAGATCATGTTTCACGGATCATAAGAGTATGAGATATTGTACCAACAATGAAGGCACATGTTAAGAACACAAGGCTGGATCTGACTCACTACGAGACACTGCGAATACATAGTGCTATCGGTGTTCTCGGAGTAACATGCATCTTTGTGTCCTCTGACCTAAGATTGACAAAGAGTCCCGGATTGTGTAAGTTGTACTTTGGGGCTGCCAAACGCTACTCCGTAGCTGGGTAGTTATAAATGTAGCTTGTATAAATGTAGCAAGTCAACGAGTATCAAGTCAAGATGGAATATGCCCCTCTCTTATTAGAGAGAGAATCCTTTGGGCCCTCTCGATGTGTTTGGAATTAAAGTGCATGGCCATACCTCGATTAAAGGTTAATCGATAAAATATTCCATACACGGAGCAAGATAAGGCTAAGTTGACAAGGGTAGCACTTCACTCGCTTTGTACTTGGCTAGGTGTCATGTGGAAGAAGGACATAGTATTGGCAAGTGTTACAGGTTATGCAATATATGATCTTCGTGAACCATCAAGAGTTAGTAAGCCTTGCTAAAGTCCAATGCTTATTATTGATCAGAAATGGTTTCTAAGTCATGGCCGTTGGTTGCATGAACCTACAAGGTCACACACTTAAGGAGAGATAACCAACGAGTTAACTAGATCAATTGGATTGTGTCCAAGCCATGAGAGCTTTCAAACACATTGTTCAACTCTAGTGCAAGTGGGAGATTGTTAGGTCTGTCTAAAGTTGAACAAATGCCCATGTGAGACGACCCATTATTTACACTATAAATAATAGATGTGTTGATAGTTCTTAAGTAATACAAACAAATCATCCTTGGTAATGGTGTCAGAAATGCTTGTTGACAGCTACTAACGTCACAGGTATAAATCCGCAAGTGCACAGAAGCTATTAATGTAGCATTCCCCCTTTTTGAGTATTCCCAAAGAGTGTCATTTATATTATTCTCCCAAAGGAAGGCTGGGTGGAAGCAAAGAAATCATCAAATGAAGAGGATAGGTTGGTCTAGCTAGGGTTCTACTAAGGATGGGTAAATAATAGTTTGGAGGTAGTGGGACACACACAAGAGCATTCTATCCTAAGGGGGTAAATGAGGCAAGGAGGGACTAGGCTAAGAGTTAGGTAGATACTCCTACTATGCTTCTAATATACATATACATATCCTAAGTTAGTTACTAATAATCATATTAATTATGAATTCTCAAGCTAAGTTGATTAAGACATCGAGCACGGGTTTACCCCTAGCAACATTAGGACGACTCCCGCCAAGAGCCTGTTACATAGCCGAACATGGAGGATTACAAAAGACAAATAGGGATGTCACCACCTACTACCTACCTCTTCAATCCATGAGTCTACGAGACATTCAACGCTACTTATCTATCCTAGCACCATGCTAGCACATTAAGTAATTACCTTAAGAGCCTAGGCACAAGCCATCGCTGAACCAATGTTAATACATAGCATAAGTGATTCACATTAACATAATCATGTCATAGCTAACTAGACTATAATGGGAGTTTGTACTCTTTATGATGATATAAAGATAATGGTACAACATAATCTTTAATACTACTCCTACCACATATATGGAATCCACAATCAAACAAGAAACACTTCATCCAAGTATATGAACAATAGAAGACTAAAGATAACATCTTTATTGAGAGCAAAATCACAAATACAAATAGGAATATGAGAGTCATAAATTTCCCAATTAGGAATTGGGAAGAGACTCCTTCTCCTCCTCTCCTACTTTGACTATGGACTAGAGGCTCTCCTCTCTACAGCCTAAACTCCTCTAAACTGATGGAGAATAGTGTATACAATGGAATGAATACTCAAGTGGTGTGTGTGTGATGTGAGGGTAGAGGGTCCTATTTATAGGTGGAGAAGGGTCAGTTCCCACCGCCAAAAGCGCATGAATTAGTCACCACTGACTTCTTCATGTCGGGAGGAGCCAACACATGTCGGTTGACCGCGTTTGGCGCCAGGACTAGGTCGGCCGACCTGGTCTTGGCTCCAAACATCATGTGCTTTCTCCAAGTGGCTTCCAGGTGGGTCCCATTGACCGATATAGGGTGTACACCGTTGGATAGCCTAATATACTTCTATTTGTGGGCCATTTGATCCATGTGGTGCCACATGTCGATGCTCGATTGGCTGGGATGATACTTTATAGGATTGCTCCCCCTCTTTTTCCTCATCCCCAGCAATAATTACCTGCATGCACTATTTCTCCAAGGACAAGTGGAAATAGGTTAAATAGAAAGGTGATGTGTGCAGGAAATGACAATTCCTTCACATAATTGAGTTATATTGACGAGTGAAATTGATATATAACAACCGTCAACAAACTCCCCCAAGCTTATCCTTTGCTCGTCCCGAGCAAAGTCAAGACTTTAGGTTGATGATCAGGAGTTGCTACAATGTTCTATTTTCCACAAGTATCATGTGCACAACAGAATACTCTAGCCAGCATTGCAAAAATTGCATGGTACTTCACCCATCTCAAGTCATTATAAGGATTACGCCATCTCCTATTCATGGGTGGTTGAAAGATAGAATAACAAATGGAGCACACATACCCTAGAAATCAAGTTCCACTCACATTCTGGAGAGTTCAATTTAGATTTTGAAGTACCTGAATTTGATTCTCTCAGTCTCTCCTTTATGTGTAGTGGAAATATGTCCTCACCAAGGTATTTTGCCTAAATTCATCCTACCACTAAATAAGGTTTGTATGTAGAGCTTGGTAGGGAATATAGTAGGCATATTTGCAACACATAATATTGCTAAGTCAAAAAAGCAAGCCTTGGGAGAAATCAATTCAAAACTATTTGATTCAAGACTTGTGCATGTGTGATGGAATGGAGGTGGATGTGGATATTTGAGATGACTCCTTTTTGAGTGGACTCTCTTATTTTGCAGGGATGAAACATGGCTACTTTTTTTTCTCTTTTTCTTCTCATGCTTTTGAAGTAAGCATGCATTTTTTTTGTAGCTATGTCTTCTACTCTCTTTTTATGCAAGAAATTTTGGAGAGAGTATTCAGCATGAATGGTATGAAGTTTCTCTTTTTATTGTGGAATGTTGGTATGATGGGAATTTGCTTACTTCCAGTGTAGAAGTATAGCATGTGCAAGTGAAGTCTTGAATTCAAAAAGTAATGAATGAAATCTAACATAGGTCTATACTAGTTTGACAAAGCTTAATGTGAAGACAAATAGCATATGCATAAGGTCTATCAATGTAATATATCACATGGCTTTGGTAGGTATTTCAAATCAAATGCGAGTAGCTCAAATCTTTCTAAAATTTTCTCCGGAAATCTAAGTTTCACTTTCAAGCTAGAAATGGTAGCTCTATTTACTATATCATATCTCACAACAACTTAGAATGGATTAAGCTTGTGCTACCCACAATTTCCAAATCAAGGCAAAATCAATTTTAGTCAATGAGAGCAATATGTTGGAGAGTAGTAAGTTGTAAACTAGGGACTTAACAAAGTTAAAACAGGGCAACTATTCATTATTTCATCTGTGTGAATTCCAAGTCATTCTTACCGCACATCTTTTGTTTTATTTGAAAACAAATATATACTACTTTTTATTTATTATTTATTTATTTTTTTATATGCATGGTGGATGATGGGTGAATGAAAAATAAATATGCAAAGGGTTTGATACAATTTACCTCAAGTGGGGTCCTCCCAAGTTTGTTCTTCACTCACCTCCATGATGAGGGTTGAACCCTTGATGACAAAAATATGCCGTGAGATCAGCTTGTTGTCGTTGTGTCGTGGAGTTGAAGTTGGTGAATTGAGCGTCCATGTGTTGTTGCCAGTCTTGGATACCTTGGACATGCCCTTGGAGAGTCTTGTAGATGTCACACGCTCTCACTTCAAGCTCTTTCATATGTCTAGTGAGATCCGTCATTCCTTGGCTATAGTCACGATGACTTCTAGCCGATGAGGAACGACATCTTCTAATGGACGTTGGAGGCAAGCTGCTAGAGCTTGAAGTGGATAGGTGTGGTTCCCATGCGGCACCCGACCATCCATACCAAGACGGACTTTCGGTCTCATACGATGGAGGTTGAATCCATCCGGGTGATCACCCGTTGGGTCCTCTTCCTCTTTGTATTCATGGACCGTGGAGGTTGTCGGAGGCATGGCTGCTCTCCTTGCGCGTTTTCTAGTTATCCTGCCAGAGACATTACTTCTTCGGGCTTCCTCGATGGTAAGAAGGTCAATGGTTAGCTTCCGACATTTGTACAAATGAAAATCCGGGTTAGGTAACAGAATTTCATTGACAAAGCCAAGATAATAAAATATCAAAGAGCTATCTTGATCATGCTTAAGGGTATGTCCTTGCACTAAATAATCTTCATTAATTAATTCTCATTCATTTTCATTATACTCAAATGAAGAATATTCTAGTGCTCCTACCCTAGTAGCAATATGGGTAATCAATGAAGTGCATTCAATTGGCCCTGTTCTTGGAATGTAATCTATCCATTGTGTCTTCATGGCAATAACTGGATCAACTTTATTCTTTTTAACCATGACAAACAAAATTTTCATCTCATCTTCACACACTACACTTGCATCTCCTCTAGGGAACATAGTCATAGCCACCCATCTATGCATGAAGCGTAAAGTAGGTTGTGCAAGTGGCTATTCCTAGGTGCACTACATCTGACCTCACTACTCAATTCTTTCCAAAAACTTTGTTTGTTAAACTTAGGAAAAGTGTCTAAATCTATCAAACAATATTTATGAAAGCCTAGGATTTCACTTAATTCCTTCTATAGGATGTTGTATTCTTTTTGAAATAGTCTAAAAGAAATACCATGAAATCCTATTTTGAGTATGCAAAGGAATTATATTGAGAGAGGGCGTGAACCTCTCTCCTCTATATGAATAAAGTTTTCCCATCCTAGTGCACGCCAATTGGAAAAGAATTCAGAATCCATACCTATTTTGGAGATCAAATCTGGATCGTAGGCTTTTGTATGAGAAAACTCACGATCTTGGAGGAGCTTGCGAGCTCGATCTTCAACTTCACTTTGTATGTCGAGGTTGTCATCGTGGAGAAGTTGGTGCAGGTTGCTCCTCTCACCCATGGGAGTGTCCTCACATGCACTCCTCCTCTGTGAACTTGGTGTAGCAACAGAAGAGGGGCGTGCACTTAATTCTCCACCATGGCTTGAGCTTGGAGCCTCCTTCCTCTTCCCAAACAACCTCTTCATTTCTTTCATGGCCACAACAAACAAGAACACAACAAAGCAAAAAACTCGAAAGAAGTGATGTTAGTGAAAGCAAAACCCTCGATGAAACCTTGAAGAGCTCGAGAGAAAATTGAAAATGCAAACAAAAGCAAAACTTTTTGGGTTGGATTTGAGCAAGAGTGCTTCAATGAAGAGTATGATTAACAATGTGGGAAAACATGACTTTAGGGAGGTGTGAAATGTGGTGAAGTGTGAAGATGAGTGCTCCTCAAGGCCACCATTTATACTGTTCACTCCCCAATGGTCACAAGTGAACCAAATACAGCAGTTGGAGGAGAGAGTGCCAAAATGGCTCTTTCCCAATGTGGGCCGAACAGGTGGGTCAGATGCACTACAATGTGGGCCCCCTATCCTCCCTTTTTGACAGGTGGTGATGAGTAGATGAGTCCCATCTTCCAAAGGTAATGGATAAGTCGATTGATGGAGATCTCGATGTTGATGATCCGAGGCTCTCGAGTAGAACACGAAAACCCCTGCAATCACTACACCACCGCTCTGTGGGTTATCAACCGTGCTGCACAAGATTGATCTCGCTAAGAAGGCTAATCCCTACAGGTGCAATCGAGAACACAAACAAGAACATAAAGACACGATGTGAAATTGCAAAGTTGGGGTTTCACAAATTGTAGAACAGCGATATTATTAATCTAAGCAAAACTCAATTGTTTATGGCGGCTATATGGAGTATATATAGGTGGGAGGATGTCCAAGGGGGTGTTGGGGTCGTGACCTAGACCTAAGACACGAAAATAATGGACTTAGACTTGGTACAAGGCTCAATGGGCCAATACGGTAGCGCAACACCCTGACAGATTTTAAAGTCGATTTTGTTTCGACTATTTCCGTCCACTCCGATGGAATTTTAACATGGGACTGGCGCCATTAGAAATTTTATCCCCTCCCCTTTTTGTGTATATGTAGAACATCAAAAACGGAGTTCGTATGCGTATTGGGCGTCCGTTTTAGAGTGAACTGCTCCTGGACTCCGAGTTGGACACGATTTTGAGTTGGGGTTGGTTTCCATCTTCATGGAACGTATTCTCTAGTCCTCCACGCCCCTAAACCTTCCTCCAATTACTCTTTGAATCACTCCATGTATCCTAACCACAATTAAATTATTAGGTAGCAATCTATTCTCAAAAATATATAAGGAAACATATAAGCACGAGCTCACCTCTGGAATTAATTTTTGTGTGTGAACTCTATTGATTTCATCTTGTATATTTATTGAAGTGTTGTTTGTATCCATAAAAGTGATGTCCTCTTCAGGTGGCTCCCCAACGGCTATAAAATCAGCACGTTGGTGAAATGCCACATTTGCAGCTCAGAAATTTTTTTTGAATAAAAAAAATCTTTTTTCAAACCTCAAAAAATTTTGTTTTGTGAAAAATAAAGAAATAAAAATGATAGTTGAGAATAGAAGATTCTCAACTTGCTAAGAAAAATCAAACATGCAGTAGGAAAAAATCAAACTAAATGACAAAAACCAGATGAAGAGAAAAGAAAAATCAAAGAAGATGATAACTACCAATTTAACCTCTTGGCTAGGTCTTACCACCGTTCGATGAGATGGACATTCCTCCTTCTTCATTTCTTGACATCCGGGCCCGAAGGGATGGGATCATACGGTTTGTCTTGCTTCTTCCGCCATTCCTTCTTTGGCGGCTTGGATGACTTTTGGGGAGGCCCGAACTTCTCCGTCTTCTTGGGATGTCGGCATGGACGATAAGACGAGTTTTCCACATAGATCAATTTCCTCATGAATGCAATGAGCGGGTCCACCTTTGGAGGTGTGATTTCGACCTCTTCAATGTTTTTAACATTCTCCCAAATGTGGATCATGGAGCAGTTCTCCAACTTTGGGCGAAAGTTAAACTTCTCCTCCTTGCCATTGATATGGAAGTGAATTTCTCTAGCTCCCACATCTATGCAAGCCTTTGCGGTGCTTAGGAAGGGTTGCCCAAGGATGAGCAGCGTATCCTTCTCGACCTCCATGTCGAGCACCATGAAATCCACAGGTGTGAAGCAATTCCGGATTTTCACCGGAACGCCTTCAGCGATATCCACCAGATAACTACTGAAGAATCAGTAAGTTGGAGCTGCATTGGTGTTGGAGTAAGCTCTGTGAAGTTCAGTTGATCGAAAACCACCTTGGGCATCACACTCACACTTGATCCAAGGTCACAAAGGGCCTTTGTCAAAGTGGTGAGCCACAATTGAGCATAAAATTGTAGGACATCCAGGGTCCTTCTGCCAGTTGTCTTCCCGTAGAGAAATCATATTCGCACTTTCCACGAGAGGTTCGGGCAGTCCTGGCATCTTGCCATTCTCAATTGGTGGAACAACAACTGTCAATTGAGCCAATTGGGTCTCCAACATCTTGTCGAAGCTTAGTTGATTCTTGAAGGTTGAGGATAGTCCTTCAATCAAGGCATTAATTGTCTCTAGGGTCTTGTCATTAGCCGACAACTTCTTTGATAGGGCATCATTGATCTTCAGTTGGCTAATGGCAAACTCTCTTAAGTTGGGTTGATTTCCATTGTTGCCATTGTTGTTGTAGCCTCTTTGAAAGAATGGGCATGCTTGGCCCCAGCCTTGACCTCCTGGATGATATCCATTGGTGTTCCCATTGTTGGCTATGTATAGTGCATCCTCACGGGTTTCTGTGCAGTCATTGCCCAAATGGCTCATGTTGCCACATACTTCACATGTGATGTGAGAGTCTAAGGCATATGCAATACCACACACCTCACCATTGGCTTGTCCATCTATCTTCTTCATAAGGAGGTCCAATTTGGCAGCGATCATGTCCACCTCCTTCAAGGTGTGCATGCCTTGCTGGTGGGTATGGAGACGCTTGTCGCTCCAATCCATGTTTGACACCGTCTTCTCAATCAGATCTTTGGCTTTGGGCACCGTCAATGAGAAGAAGGCTCCTCCAACAGCAGCATCAGCAACATGTTCGCGGGCAGAAGAGATCAACCCGTTGTAGAAGTTTTGGATAATGAGCCAACCATCCATCCCATGGGGGGGGGGGCAAGCCAAGATATACTCCTAAAGCCTTTCCCAAGCCACGGGAGTGGACTCCTTAGCCTCTCGTTACAAGTTGGAAATTCTTCCACATAGGGCACTGGTCTTGCCTAACAAAAAGAACTTGGCGAGGAATGGTGTAGAACACTTCTCCCAAGTGTCTAAAACACTTTGATTTGCATTGAACCACTATTTTGCTCTCCCAAGAAGAGAGAACGGAAACAACCTAAGACGGACGACATCAGAAGATACATCCTTGATCTTAAAAGTGTTGCAGATCTCAAGGAACTGTTGCAGGTGAGCACTTGCATCCACGTTAGCCTTCCAACAAAATGGGTTGGCTTGGACCATAGTGATCAGGCCAATCTGAATTTTGAAGTTCACGTCTCCGATGTTAACAGTGGACCCAACCGGCACATTGTTAGTAGAGGGAGCCAAAAACTCACGAATGGTCTTCTAGGCCACTGGCGTTTCGTTTGTTGGTGCTGTTATGCTGGCTTACTTTGCCACACAAATCTTCTAAGGAGTAAGACACGAGGTCGATCTCTCAGAAGGAATTTGGGATCTTTAACAAAGTTTTTCGGCAAGCGGAAACAAGACATACACTACCCTGTTTTCACATAAAATGCGAAACACAAAGAAGGGTTATCCTACTAAAACCTACCCAAAATCCTATCCTATTCACTCAATCATGCAATACTTCGTCTGCCTTCTCCAGCAACAGCGCCAGAAATGCTTGCATATAGTTCTTAAGTAACAGTAATAAATCATCCCTAGCAATGGTGCTAGAAATGCTTGTTGATGCATACTAACATCACATATATAAATCCGCAAGTGCACGGAAGCTATCGATGTAGCATTTTCCCTCTTAGAGTATTCCCAAAGGGTGTCATTTATATTCTCCCACAGTATGGCTGGGTGGGAGCAAAGCAATAATCAAATGGAGAGGATAGGTTGGTCTAGCTAGGGTTCTAGTAAGGATGGGTAAATGATAGTTTGGAGGTAGTGTGACACACACAATAACATTCTATCCTAAGGGGGTAAATGAGGCAAAGAGGGACTAGGCTAAGAGTTAGGTAGATACTCCTACTATGCTTCTAATATACATATACATAGCCTAAGTTAGTTACTAATAATCATATTAATTATGAATTCTCATGATAAGTTGATTAACACATCGGCCACAGGTTTACCCCTAGTAATATTAGGACGACTCCCACCAAGAGCCTATGGTATAGTCGAACGTGGAGGATTACAAAGGACATATGGGGTTGTCACTACCTACTGCCTACCTCTTCAATCAGTGGTTCTATGAGATATTCAATGCTACTTATCTATCCTAGGACCATGCTAGCACCATCCTAGCACCTTAAGAGCCTAGGCACAACCATCCTAAGGCAATGAACTAAATCATCGTTGAACCAATGTTAATACATAGCATAAGTGATTCACATTAACATAATCATGTCATATCTAATTAGACTATAGTGGGGGTTTATAGTGTTTATGATGATATAAAGAGAAGGGTATATCATAATCATAAATACTACTCCTACCACATATATGGAATCCACAATAAAACAAGAAAGGTTTCATCCAAGTATATGAACAATAGAAGACTAAAGATAACATCTTTATTAGGAGCAAAGTCACAAATAAAAATAGGAATATGAGAGCCATACATTTCCCAATTAGGAATTGGGAAGAGACTCCTTCTACTCCTCTCCTACGTGGCCTATGGACTAGAGGCTCTCCTCTCTACAATCTAAACTCCTCTAAACCTATGGAGAATAGTGTATAGAATGGAATGAATACTCAAGTGGTGTGTGTGTGTGTGAAGTGAGGGTAGGGGTTCCTATTTATAGGTGGAGAAGGGTCGGTCCCCACCACCAAAATCGCACGAATCAGTCAACACTGACTTCTTCAAGCTGGGAGGAGCCAACACGTGTCGGTTGACCGCATTTGTCACTAGGACTAGGTCGGCTGAACCACCAGGTCGGCCGATCTAGTCTTGGCTCCAAAGGGCCTGTGCTTTCTCCAGGTGGCTTATAGGTGGGTCCCATTAACTGATATAGGGTGTGCACCGTTGGATGGCCTGGGATACTTTTTTTTGTGGGCCATTTGATCCATGTGGTGCCACATGTTGACGCTTGATTGGCTAGGATTATATTTTATAGGATTGCTCCCCCTCTTTTACATCATTTCCTGCAATAATTCCTTGCATGCACTATTTCTCCAAGGACAAGTAGAAATATGTTAAATAGAAAGGTGATGTGTGCAAGAAATGACAATTACTTCACATAATTGAGTTATATTGACGGGTGAAATTGGTATATAACAGCCGTCAATAAGGTGGCAACCCCGTAACCCTACTCCTAAGAGAGCCTTCACCACAGCAGCCATCGCACACAAGTTGTCATCCCTCATGCTTGAGACGTGTGAGGTTGCTGCTGCGAGGAGGATCTGCTCCACGTCTCCTTCCGCATCAAAGGATGATCACGGAATACGCATTCATTCCACAGATCGCTAGCACGTTTCGACACGGAATTCGTCTCTCCGAACATGTGGACGTTCGTAGAGGTGTTGCCGTGTTGTGCACTTCGTTGGACCGAACGACTACCTCCCCATCGACTATGAGTCTTCCGCTGCGCCCCTCGACGAGAAGGTATATCTATGATCATCTACATTCAAGTGTTCCTGTTTTACGCGGTTAATTTTATTGCGCGCTAGCGAGTAGCATCCTGCGTATTCCCTAACATACAAGCATGACCATAATTTTTTGGTCCTTGATTGCTGGTTCTGCATCATGGGACTGACAATTCAAATCAAAGTATCACCACACCAAACTGTTACAAATAAAGATTCTTAATTTAACAAATACTACTGATTTAGGGACTAAAGGTATTCAAGTTTCAGATACATTAATAGCTATAACTTACTTCAAACAGTCGCCACCCTAGCTGTTGGTGGTGGTGATAGAGACTTGTACAGTAGATTCTTGTGGCGGGGGAGCTGACAACAGTGACACGTGCGTGCGTCGTATGTCTTGTTGAGGTATTGTCAATGTACCTCTCTCGCCGAACCTCTGGGTGAAAACCTTGTTAGCGACAACAATGTTTTTATGTTGTTTCACTTCTTAGAGGCATCATGGTTGGACGATGGACACGGTATGAATGTTCTTTGTCACCTCTATCTAGTTTCATTGTATAGTAAGTCGTCCATCTTTATTTATTAATAGGGCTAGTAGTGTTTGTGTCGCCGGGTGAAGGATGTGACATCATGCTCTCTCCTCAACAGTTTTCAGACTCG
This sequence comes from Tuctoria greenei, assembly GCA_036927565.1. Classification (NCBI taxonomy): domain Eukaryota; kingdom Viridiplantae; phylum Streptophyta; class Magnoliopsida; order Poales; family Poaceae; genus Tuctoria; species Tuctoria greenei. The sequence continues at coordinate 103,328,851 of JAYESD010000003.1, read as the reverse complement.
ATTTCCCATGTAAACTGGGTCACTTTCCTCCTTATATAATATAATGTGGGAGCTCCTGCTTCGAGCTTCCGAAAAGAACAACTTACCACAGAGAACTGTACTAACACCCTTAATGGTGAAAGATACTACAAAGTTACACCTTCTAAATGAGATCATTGCTGGCCAGGTGGAAAGGCTCCTTGTCAAAGAATCCATGTCCTTGCAAATAAGCTCCTTCACATTCTTCAGATTCGGGAACCAATGACAACACTGGAGTTCAATACTATAAAGAGCGAACTGACAAAAATAGAGAATGTGGCCCTAGTTATCCATATGTGACCAACGACTCAACCACAAGAAGCCTCTTTAGGTTCCGTTTGGTAAGGTGAAATGTTTCATATTCTAGACGGAAATACTTGAATTCATGTCAAACACACGTTCTCAGAATCATTTCAGGGGTGAAATGACTTGAAACATTTTGAGGTTTTATCCTAGACGAGTGAAACGCTCGAAAAGGTTTTCTGTAACCTGAAATGTTTTGCCTCGCGTACCTCCCCTTCGAGTTTGATGAAATTACGACAAAACTGCAACTGCCTCTACTACCCCCTCCTCCAAAATTATTTTGGCTTGTATTTTGAAAACATGTATGTGGTGAGACCATTTATGATTTGGACACATATATTTTGAAATGACATTATAAGTAGTATATATTGTAAGACGTCATTACATGTTACAATGTGGTAAAAACATAGTCCATCCAAGGGTAAATGGGTCATTTCAATCCTCTTCTCTTTATACTGAAACTGAAGCCATAAAACTTGCCAAACAGCTTCTAAAATGATTCTGTTTCAGGTTAAGAAACCTTATTTGGTTGAAATTGAAATGTCTCTGATTCGGAGAATCTGGAACTGTGCCGAACTTGGCCTTAGAGTAAAATCAGTGGCATTCAGGAACATGTCAGTAAGGACCCACGTCATCCATAGCTTCCTCAAAACCATTTAAATATATGGGTGCTTGTCCGTAGTTCTGCACACCAAATATTGCTGGTTGTTAGCTACCAGCGCAAAGCAACGAACTAAACTTGAGCAAAACAGTTTCGTCATTTGCTGCTAGGATTTACCGACTCAGGGATGCGGATGGAGAAGATGAGCTTGGAGCTGAACGCCTCAACAGCCAGCTGCTTGCGGACCTTCAGGCACATTCTCATCCACAAGCGGCTGTGCTCCTCGTTGGCGTACTCCATGACAAACTCTCCAACATCGAGGGAGCTCATGGAGATGTGCTGCACCGGGCCAAGGGGGACGTGAGATGCCGGGGAGGGGTGGCGTCGAGGCGATGCTAGGGAGGGATGGTGCCGGGATGATGTAGGGAGGGAGAAAGGGCATTGGGAGCGCCTTGCAAAGGATAGGGCAAGGAAGGCGGTGTCAGTTTTTGCAATTATCTTCGAACTCTAAGAAGAGGTTATGAAGTCTGAATCATTTCAAGGGGTGAAGCACCGCTTTTGCCATTTCTCTTTGGTGGGCCAAAAGCTAGAATCAATTTCAACTGATTCATTACCTGAACATTTCTCAAAAAACAACCTTTAGTGCTGATTCAACCATTTCTACTGAGAAACGGGATTGATTCTTCCATCCAAATGCACCAGTAATATGCAGTACTCAGAAAATTTTCATTTGCATCAGATGTAGTGGCCATAATTTCTCAGACACTGCTACAATAAGCCTCATCACAGGCGGCTCCAAACCTATTATCACAGACGGCTTTTAAAACCGCCTGAAACGAAGAGTCTGTGATAATCCGCAATTTCACAGGCGGAGAAGTGAAACCGTCTGTGAAGACTAATTATCATAGGCGGTTCTTCACTAAGGATAGCCGCCTGTGAAGACCGATTATCATAGGCGGTTCTTTACTTAGGCTAGCCGTCTATGAAAATACTTTATCACAGACGGGTCGTGTAGCATATATAACCGTCTGTGATAAACGTCTTATCACAGACGGTTATTGAAGAATAACTAACCGTCTATGATAAGAAGTCTTCACAGACGGGTATTGAAGCATTACTAACCGCCAATGATAATTTGTCTTCACAGGCGGATTTTGAAGCATAACTAACCGCCTATGATAATGAGTCTTCACAGTCGGGTATTGAAGCATAACTAACCGTCTATGATAATTTGTATTCACAGGCGGATTTTGAAGCATAACTAACCGCCTATGATAATATGTCTTCACAGGCGGGTTTTGAAGCATAACTAACCGTCAATGATAATGTGTCTTTACAGACGGTTATTGAAGCATAACTAACCCGTCTATGATAATGGTGTTATCACAGACGGAGTTTACCTATATCAGCCGTCTGTGAAGACCCTTTAACGCAGCCGGTTTCTACCATAACAGACACCGCCTGTGAAAATTAGGTTATCACAGATGTTTCTTTACTTGTATCTAGCCGCCTGTGATAATTGTTTTTCACAGTCATGCAGTACTACTGCTGTTATTTCTAATTTCCAGGTCAATTCAATATAATCACAGAACAAAAAACAACAATCATCACAGAACAAAAGACAACAATATTATCATCACAGAAGTCAATTTCACTAAAACAATATACATACACACAAGTTACAGATACAATTTCATCTCAAAGTTTACAAGTTTTCACTAAAAACTGTTTAGATTGGTATAGTCGCAAAGTTCTGGCACATCAGCTGCTGGACCTCTCTTATCAAAGAACTTCCCCGTTTTGTGCAAAATTTCGCGACGAATGAACTGACAGAGTTCAGAAGCAATCCTGTCGGCTCCTCCATCAGGAATACTTCTACAAACCGGCCATTCTTCGTTCAGATTCTTCTTGTGCTGCAATATAACACATAACAAGGTTTAGAATGTGTTGGTTTGAACAATCTCAAAGTATAGATCAAAGTGAGAGTATACAAGAATTTAGTAGGTATTTTTGGAGCAGTTATACTATGAGCAATTGAATTTTGAAGTTGGAATCAAAATATGAAAATAATGTTTCTGGTAATATTGAACAGCAGAGAATATAAGCATTAAACTATGCTAGTTACAATGAAAATGAAACACAAAAGTAAGAAAATAAGGTATCGACATTAAGGATAACTTACATCCTCACGATTGACTCTATATACGGCGGCGGTCCGAAGATGCTCGCATACATAATACCCGCATAAGACACTCCCAGCAGGCTGCTTCGGACAAGCATAATACGTTTTAATGTCCAATGCATTCGTATTAGGAGGTCTCTGACCGCCAAGCTGTTCCGCGTAAAACCGCCAAGCGCTGTAATACAAGAAATGTCATATAAAACTTGTCAACACATTCTAAATGTGCGTAAATTAAAATTATTGAATAAACGTACTTTTTCAAAATGGAAAGGAAATCTTTGTAACGATCTGGTGGGTAATCGGCTGAGTCCAAGACTGTTGCCATTCCCTGCGTTGGCTTGATGAAGATCATTATGTAGTGATTACTGCAAACATACAAACACACGTGTTAACAATTACCAATAATTTCTATTTCAATGCCATGTGTCGAACTTACTCGAAGTGGTACGGAGCCTTTACGAGGTCCTGGTCGTCTCTGACAAAGTTAAACATCGCATGTCCTATGTAAGCTGCAACTTCTGCCTTTCTATCCTTCTTAAGTTTTGCAATTGCTCTTTCAAAATATTTTTTTTTCATGTGTTTGTACTGGCTTGATTCTCGATTCGCCTGGACGTCGAATAGCGACTTTGCAATCCTAGTAGGGTCAAGGATACCTGTCTTGTGCGCCAACTTTTCATTATCCATGTATTGCATCCTATTGAAGAAGTCCAGAATTGTTATAATCTCATGAAATGCGTATGCGTGTAGTAAGAAAAGCAAATACAAAATATTAGAGCACTTACAAGCACCAGACGAGCAGCAGGTTGATTTCGAGCATGCCCCGATGGAAAAGGGAAAGCAGCTCGTCAAATAAAATGACTCGTTTATCTACTCCAGTGCTCCAGAATGCTTCTTTTGGAATACGAAATGTGACGCAATCAAGACCATATTTTGTGCTGGCAGTGATGTACCACTCATGCATTCTTCTGAGCGCGACGGGTTGTTTGCTAAGTTGTACGGATGTCATTAACGGCTTCCCATTCTCAAATTTAGGAGGAACATCCTCAAGCTTGTATATTGGAACTCCTGGTTTAACTAAAGTCGTCCGCCGATTATACATGACACCGTCTTCTTCCCACTCCTCGATATCTTCTAATGCTGGCTCATGAGAAGAACGAGATGCACTCGATTTTCTAATATTTTCCTTCATAGCTTCCAAATACTTTGTCACTTCTGATGAAGGTTTCTTATTTTCGTATGAGCTAACTTTGACAGGCACTGATGATCGAGGAGTAGTCGTCGGAAGTTGGACACTGGCTTGTTGTTGAACCTGTTGTTCAACTGATTGCTCTTTACTCCCAGCAGCCGGCTCTAGTACTACTTCAAGCTGTTGCTCAACTAGTTGCTCTTTACTAGCAACAGCTTGCTCTGGTACTGCTTGAAGTTGTTGTCCAACTTGTTGCTCTTGGATATCATCATCCTTGCTCAGACATAGGGGGAGTGGATCTTCCCGGACTGGGAGTGGATCTTCATGCACTTTCGCCTTAGAAGATGGGGTTGCAGTATTTGGAGATGCGAAGGGGCTAGAAATTGGCTCATCGTCCAACACGATATCGCGTCGGTGCCAAAGGATTAATTGGTTGACAGCCTGCCCCAGAGTCGCGATCCCCTCAGGTGTGATGTGGTCTATTTCATAATCTTCATAATCATTATCAATGATCTGAAGAACTTGCACCACAGAATAATACAACAGAAGTGGACTCCCGTTGAAGTCACGATCAGGCTTTGCCATAGCAGTGGCAACCTGTTTGGTTTTGTTCCCTGCTCTGCCTATCGGGACAAGAAGACGACAAGATTTGTCGTTAGAAATATCATCGACAGGGAACTTATGGGCTGACCCTGAGCCTGGCACGGAACCAACGCTGCTAGGGTAGGCAGTTGGAGATACTAATTGCTCCTTTTGCACCGGAACCATCATTGTACTCGGTGCCACTAATTGTCCTGATTGTCTAAGTTGTTCCATTATTTCTTGCATATTTTCTTTGACCTTTTGAGCAATTGTTTCATCAAGTGTTTTCTTAAACTTCTCACGTCTTCTATATGTGTCTTTATCTTTAGGGAAACCATCTAGCCAAGACATTTGAGAAGAGACCGCTCGAACCCGTCCGCTGTGTTCAGGGTTTCCCAAGATAGCGGTAAGTTGGTCATTCTCCCTCTTCGGCTTGAAGAGACCCTTCTGTTGCTTTTCAATTACTTCTTTCATTTTATCCTCTACTTCATTCAGAGAGTCGGGCTTTTCAAGTTTGCCCTCGCTGGTCAAACCTGACCGAGCAAAGACCCAGCGTTGAGTTCGCTCATCGCACCCTTCTAATGGGTGAGGATTGCCCTTACTAAGAATTTCTTCTATTATCTTATTCCATTTCTGGACTTTGGGGCCATATCCGGCAGACCCCAAGCGATGATGGTATTTGTTCTTTTTTGCAAGCTCTGACCTAGTTGCACTTAGAGCTTTAGCATCAGGTGTGCTCTTTTGACGAACAAACTCTTGCCACTGAGCTTGTGTGATTTTTCCCATCTTCCTCGGGCTAGGGACCTTATTGGCCTTAACATAAGCATTCATTTCACTCTTCCAACATCGAAACTTCTTGCCGCAAGAGACCAATGTTGCTTTCTTTATAGCTTCTTCTGTGCCTTTCGGGAACTTGAATTGTTTCTTTATCTTTTCCCACAACTCATTCTTGGTCTGCTCGGGTAATTTCCTCCAATTCTCGGTTGTGATCGGCACAACCTCCCTAACAAGAAAACCGCATGCATTACGGTACTTGGTAACTGAATCCAGTGGTTCTTGGGGAAGCCCACTTGGACCGACCCTTGTTATGTACATGATGCGGTCCAATAGACCCTTATTGGGACCTCGTTGCCCTCGTTTCCGCTTGAGTGAAGCTGAGGATTCATCCATTGGTGAACCTTCTGCGGTTTTAGGAGCCGATGTCACCTCATTGTCTTCGAGATTAATCTAGGTAGAAAAAAATTATAAGACTTCGTATACTTGACAACCAACATTAACTTGAACTGCTGAAGTTAAGATTCGTGATCCATACCTCGTCGGCAGGATCATATTCCGGGTCTAGATCCACTGAAGTCTTTTTAATTTTTATATTCGGAAAAGGATCCGAAGGACTGTGATAGGAGCCTGAACTGCTGGAGTCAGTAAACTCCATATTGTCTTCTTTGTTGTTACAATCAGGACCAGTCTTCTTAGGGCTTTCCATGCTAGATCTAATAAGACAAAAAATCTAATAAATGGCATAACTAAATTTGGTCATATTTAAAACAAATTTTCTCAATCTTGGCTCAATTAAGTAAATTTAGCCAAAACACATTTTTGAAGTTATATAGGTCTAACTAAATTCTTGTATCATAGAGATCGGCATCATATGCTCAGACTCCATCGCCACACCTAGTGTTACCTAGATATGGGCGTGAGGATGCTCCTGGCATCACAAATGAGTTGGCCAGCAACTTTTGTTTGGCTTCAGAGCTAAATATAGCATAACTTTGGTAGCTCAGATTAGGTACAATTGCTCAAATGAAGCTGATGGAGCCACAAGTGCAGACATCTTTGGTAGCACAGATTAGCTACAATTGCTCAAATGAAACTTAGAGAAATAAAAGCAAACTTAGCCAAACTTAGTCTAGCATAGTTAACTCTAAGCAAAAGTAGCCAAATATAGCTAAATATAGCATAACTTAGTCAAAATTAGTCAAGTATAACTATAGCTAATGTAACTTAGCCAAAATTAGCCAAATTTGGTCAACTTAACCAAATATAGCTAAATCTTGCCCCTAATAGAGAATTATGTGGCATATGCAAGGCCGATGACAGAAATAGGGAATATACTGCTGTTACTAGAGTCTAGAATCATGTTTACCACTAATGTGTCAGAACAGTTTCAGACACACAGAACCAACTACCAATTTATCGTGATATAACCATCCACATAAATCTTGCCCCACCGAACCCTAACCAAAGATGCCACCAAACTTGACAGTTTTTCGAATTCCACCGAACCCTAACCAAGGATGCCTACCATTATCTAATTCCCGAACCCTAACCAAGGATATGCAAGGCGGCAGCGAGGGCGGGGAGGGAGGCGGCACGGCGAAGGAGGATGGAAGGTCGAAGGGTTTAGGGTTTACCTTGAAGCTCGGCGGCGACGGAAATGGCTTCGCTCGGCGTACATGGAAGTGAGGAGGGCGAAGCTCGGCGGCGACGGCGAAGCTCGGCGACGACGGCGAAGCTCGGCGACGGCGAAGCTCGGCGGCGTACCTGGAAGTGACGAGGGGGAACACTTGGCGGCAAACGAAATTTTGGCAGCCTAACGGCGTCTAAGTGTTTCGCCCGGGTTAGGTTTTTCCAATGCTGCCGAGGGGTATATATAGACTCACATTTTCTCAGGCGGATTTTAAGTACCGACCGTCAGGGAAGACTGTTACCTCAGTCGGATTTTACTTACCAACCGCCTGCGAAGATACAATTATCTCAGGCGGTTGTTAAGCAATAACCGCCTGTGAAGATATTTACTTCTTCTTATTTAATATTCTTGATTAAATGTGGTTCTTTAAAAAGGGCAAAAATCCACTTTCTTGTAATATTATTGATAAGTAAAGGTTACCATTAAATTTCACTTCATAAATCCTTTTAAATTTGTCAGAACATAAAAAACATACAACAAATGCTATTTTTCATTTTTCTATCTTGATGAATATAATGCTTTTTTCATTTATTTTTTCAGTGGACATTTTTAATCATCATACCAACATCTACGAATATTTTCTCAGGCGGATTTTAAGTACCGACCGTCAGGGAAGACTGTTACCTCAGTCGGATTTTACTTACCAACCGCCTGAGAAGATACAATTATCTCAGGCGGTTGGTTAGTAACACCCGCCTGAGTTAAACATGGGCCTGTGAAGATATTTACTTCTTCTTAATTTGATGAACGCCTACATAAAGACCCCTCACCAACCGGGATGAGGATCCCCTGACTTAATCAGCGGTCACTGACATGTGGACCCGGTCCCACACGTCAGTGACCATGTCACGCGTGCGCGACCTTTCTTTTCCACTCCGCGCGGCCTTAAAGACGCGCTATCGCTCACAAGCGCATCGCTCACTTTGAATCCTCTTGTTTTCTTCGTCTTCTCCGCTCCGACGACCCAACACCACTATGGCCGACCTTCCGCCGCCAAGCCCTCCGAGGGAGCCACCTTGCAAGAAACAATGTTGCAGCTCCCCCGAGAAGATCAACGCCGAGCAGCGCCTCCTCATGGCGCGAGAGGCGTACAACAATACGTCTCGCGCCATGAGTGCCTTGGGGCTGGGTACCCTTCTAGAGTATACTGGAATGGGTACCTTGGGCCACTACCTCTACGCCCTCGTGGGGGTGGCTGATCGTCTCGACATTCTGTTCGCGACGATGGCCCAGGTTCTTGGCCCCGAGGGCCATAGAACGCTGGTGGAGGCGACGGCTAGCAACCTCGGGGTTGCACCGCCGGTGCAGCCGGTGCAGCCGGTGCAGCCGGCCCTGTCTCCTGTTGCACCGGTGCCGGAGTCGCCGCCGGAGGACGAGGAGGAGGAGATGGAAGAGGAGTAGGAGTAGGATTTAATTAGTTTTTCTTTTTATTGTTTTTAGTTGCTTCTGTTTTGTAAATATTGTTAATGAATGAAATCTATCTTTTTTCATCTATGTGATTGAATATTACTTGTGTATCTTTTGTGTTCTTGTGTGTTCTTGTGTAAATATTGTGCATCTTGTGTGTTCTTTTGTGAGATGTGCATATTGTTAATGAATGAGTATCTTGTGTGTTCTTCAACTGTGTGAATGATTGAATATTGTTAATGAATGTAGTGTGTTCATCGTTAATTAAAATTTCACGTCTGAGAAGAAATTAATTTGATATTTACCAAAACATTACAATGTCAGCTATACAAGTTTTAAAAATATTTTGTTCAGGTGGTAGATGTTAATTTTATACAAATGTAGAAGAAAGAATCATCGAATTTGGACACAATTTGCAGAATCTAAACATGTTTGAGTATTTATATTGGAATCTAAATAAAAAAGAAGCAAGGGATAAGGAAACTGAAGAACAGTATCGGGCATTATCTCAGGCGGTTGTTAAGCAATAACCGCCTGTGAAGATATTTACTTCTTCTTATTTAATATTCTTGATTAAATGTGGTCCTTTAAAAAGGGCAAAAATCCACTTTCTTGTAATATTATTGATAAGTAAAGGTTACCATTAAATTTCACTTCATAAATCCTTTTAAATTTGTCAGAACATAAAAAACATACAACAAATGCTATTTTTCATTTTTCTATCTTGATGAATATAATGCTTTTTTCATTTATTTTTTCAGTGGACATTTTTAATCATCATACCAACATCTACGAATTTTTTCATATTTTTTTAAATTTTTTGGAATCAATGTGTGTTCATAATTTGATGAATGCCTCATATGAATATGAGCATTTAGTTAGAATGGTGGATAATTTAAAGTTTGACATGTTGGAATGCTTTTAAAAAAATTAAAAAAATTCATACATGTATAAATTATACAAATATGTTCATACCAACAATTTTGAGTGAAGGAACTTTTTTTTATGAGATACACAAATGTGAATAATATGTGAGTAGAAATTAATTTGATATTTACCAAAACATTACAATGTCAGCTATACAAGTTTTAAAAATATTTTGTTCAGGTGGTAGATGTTAATTTTATACAAATGTAGAAGAAAGAATCATCGAATTTGGACACAATTTGCAGAATCTAAACATGTTTGAGTATTTATATTGGAATCTAAATAAAAAAGAAGCAAGGGATAAGGAAACTGAAGAACAGTATCGGGCATTATCTCAGGCGGTTGTTAAGCAATAACCGCCTGTGAAGATATTTACTTCTTCTTATTTAATATTCTTGATTAAATGTGGTCCTTTAAAAAGGGCAAAAATCCACTTTCTTGTAATATTATTGATAAGTAAAGGTTACCATTAAATTTCACTTCATAAATCCTTTTAAATTTGTCAGAACATAAAAAACATACAACAAATGCTATTTTTCATTTTTCTATCTTGATGAATATAATGCTTTTTTCATTTATTTTTTCAGTGGACATTTTTAATCATCATACCAACATCTACGAATTTTTTCATATTTTTTTAAATTTTTTGGAATCAATGTGTGTTCATAATTTGATGAATGCCTCATATGAATATGAGCATTTAGTTAGAATGGTGGATAATTTAAAGTTTGACATGTTGGAATGCTTTTAAAAAAATTAAAAAAATTCATACATGTATAAATTATACAAATATGTTCATACCAACAATTTTGAGTGAAGGAACTTTTTTTTATGAGATACACAAATGTGAATAATATGTGAGTAGAAATTAATTTGATATTTACCAAAACATTACAATGTCAGCTATACAAGTTTTAAAAATATTTTGTTCAGGTGGTAGATGTTAATTTTATACAAATGTAGAAGAAAGAATCATCGAATTTGGACACAATTTGCAGAATCTAAACATGTTTGAGTATTTATATTGGAATCTAAATAAAAAAGAAGCAAGGGATAAGGAAACTGAAGAACAGTATCGGGCATTATCTCAGGCGGTTGTTAAGCAATAACCGCCTGTGAAGATATTTACTTCTTCTTATTTAATATTCTTGATTAAATGTGGTCCTTTAAAAAGGGCAAAAATCCACTTTCTTGTAATATTATTGATAAGTAAAGGTTACCATTAAATTTCACTTCATAAATCCTTTTAAATTTGTCAGAACATAAAAAACATACAATAAATGCTATTTTTCATTTTTCTATCTTGATGAATATAATGCTTTTTTCATTTATTTTTTTAGTGGACATTTAATCATCATACCAACATCTACGAATTTTTTCATATTTTTTTAAATTTTTTGGAATCAATGTGTGTTCATAATTTGATGAATGCCTCATATGAATATGAGCATTTAGTTAGAATGGTGGATAATTTAAAGTTTGACATGTTGGAATGCTTTTAAAAAAATTAAAAAAATTCATACATGTATAAATTATACAAATATGTTCATACCAACAATTTTGAGTGAAGGAACTTTTTTTTATGAGATACACAAATGTGAATAATATGTGAGTAGAAATTAATTTGATATTTACCAAAACATTACAATGTCAGCTATACAAGTTTTAAAAATATTTTGTTCAGGTGGTAGATGTTAATTTTATACAAATGTAGAAGAAAGAATCATCGAATTTGGACACAATTTGCAGAATCTAAACATGTTTGAGTATTTATATTGGAATCTAAATAAAAAGAAGCAAGGGATAAGGAAACTGAAGAACAGTATCGGGCATTATCTCAGGCGGTTGTTAAGCAATAACCGCCTGTGAAGATATTTACTTCTTCTTATTTAATATTCTTGATTAAATGTGGTCCTTTAAAAAGGGCAAAAATCCACTTTCTTGTAATATTATTGATAAGTAAAGGTTACCATTAAATTTCACTTCATAAATCCTTTTAAATTTGTCAGAACATAAAAAACATACAACAAATGCTATTTTTCATTTTTCTATCTTGATGAATATAATGCTTTTTTCATTTATTTTTTCAGTGGACATTTTTAATCATCATACCAACATCTACGAATTTTTTCATATTTTTTTAAATTTTTTGGAATCAATGTGTGTTCATAATTTGATGAATGCCTCATATGAATATGAGCATTTAGTTAGAATGGTGGATAATTTAAAGTTTGACATGTTGGAATGCTTTTAAAAAAATTAAAAAAATTCATACATGTATAAATTATACAAATATGTTCATACCAACAATTTTGAGTGAAGGAACTTTTTTTTATGAGATACACAAATGTGAATAATATGTGAGTAGAAATTAATTTGATATTTACCAAAACATTACAATGTCAGCTATACAAGTTTTAAAAATATTTTGTTCAGGTGGTAGATGTTAATTTTATACAAATGTAGAAGAAAGAATCATCGAATTTGGACACAATTTGCAGAATCTAAACATGTTTGAGTATTTATATTGGAATCTAAATAAAAAAGAAGCAAGGGATAAGGAAACTGAAGAACAGTATCGGGCATTATCTCAGGCGGTTGTTAAGTAATAACCGCCTGTGAAGATATTTACTTCTTTTTTCTCAGGCGGTTTATAAGTAATACCCGCCTGAGATAATCATTTTTAAACTACAATATGTTAATTAACGGCCTGAGAAGTGTTAATTAACTAACGCGCCGCACGAGGTCTGCGGAGAAGTTGAGAAGCCGTGGTGCAGGGACGCGTGCAAGGATCTCTCAAGATCGTCTTCCACAGTGGTTTAATTGTGCGCCGCACGAGGTCTGCAAATAGTTCAATGCGCAATGAACAAAATATTTTGTTCAGTTGGTAGATGTTAATTTAATACAAATGTACAAGATAGAATCATCGAATTTGAACACAATTTGCAGAATGTAAACATGTTTGAGTATTTATATTGGAATCTAAATAAAAAAGAAGCAAGGGATAAGGAAACTGCAGAACAGTATCGGGCATTATCCCAGGCGGTTGTTAAGTTATACCCGCCTTAGATAAACATATTTGTAGACGGTTGTTAAGTACCAACCGTCTGTGAAGATATTTACTTCTTTTTTCTTAGGCGGTTGATAAGTAATACCCGCCTGAGATAATCATTTTTGAAACTACAATATGTTAATTAACGGCCTGAGAAGTGTTAATTAACTGACGCGCCGCACGAGGTCTGCGGAGAAGTTGAGAAGCCGTGGTGCAGGGACGCGTGCAAGGATCTCTCAAGATCGTCTTCCACAGTGGTTTAATTGTGCGCCGCATGAGGTCTGCAAAGAGTTCAATGCGCGGGAAACGAACCGCTCCCTCGTCTACTCCGCACAGACCTATATAAGGCGCGTCGTCGGTTATGGACAAGCACAAAACTTTTCTCCACTCCTTTCTTCTTCTTCCATCGTTCCACCTCTCCTAGCCCGCCGCCGATTAACCACCACAGCCATGACCAACCTTCCGCCACCTAACCCGCCGAGGCAGCCACCCTGCAAGCGGATACGCTGCAGCTCCCCCGAGAGGGTGAATGACGACCAGCGCGTTCCACCGCCGGTGCAGCCGGAGCCACCGGTACAGCCGGAGCAATCGGCTCAGCTGGAGAAGCCGACCCTCTCTCCTGCTGCATCGTCGCCGGAGGAGGAGGAGGAGGACGACTTCGACGACGACGACGATGATGACGATGATGACGACGAGTCGTCCTCCGACGACGGCGACGACGAGTCGTCCACCGACGACGGCGACGACGAGTCGTCCACTGACGACGGCGACGACAACGACGGCGACCACCACCATGGTGACGACTACGACGACGACGACGACGAGTCGGAGGAGGACCGCTTGGCTTGGTTTGAGAAGCTGGCGGAGAGGATGGAGGAGGCGGGGCCGTAGTGTAGTTTTAGGATTTCAATCAAGTGTTCTTGTACATTTTTCTTGTATTTTGTACATATTTCAATCAAGTGTCAATGAATACTGGTGGATAATTTGAAGTTTGACATGTTGGAGTGCTTTTAAAAAAATTAAAAAAATTCATACATGTATAAATTATGCAAATATGTTCGTACCAACAATTTTGAGTGAAAGATCTTTTTTTATGAGATACACAAATGTGAATAATATGTGAGTAGAAATTAATTTGATATTTACCAAAACATTTCAACGTCAGCTATACAAGTTTTAAAAATATTTTGTTCAGTTGGCATTATCTTAGACGGTTGTTAAGTAATACCCGCCTGAGATAAAAATCTTCCCTGGCGGTTATTAAGTACCAACAGCCTGTGAAGATATTTACCTCTTAATTAATAAACATCATCTCAGGCGGTTGGTAAGTAATACCCGTCTGCGATAAAGTTAAAAACCGCCTGTGAAAAACCTACGTCTATATAAGGACCCCTCACCGCAGTCAAAACGCAACCCTGGAGAATTTATATCGACGCCGCCAGGCTGTTGAAATTTCCCCTGCGCCGCGCCGCCGCTCCGCCGCCCAGCCCATACTGCCGCGCCGCCGCTCAACCCCGCACCGCCACTTCTCCACCCAGCCGGCCCACCGTGCTGACGCCTCCCCACCGTTCTGACGCCTCTGCAAGGTAAATGTAGTTTCCTTACTTTTTCTTTGTATATTTTCATTAGCTGATAAGCTGTTAGTTTTGTGTGTTCTGGTATATGGATTCTGTCCTTTTGCATGTGTAAGGACTGTATGGATTGTGTTCTGGTATATTGATGTATGGACTATATGGATTGTTTCCTTTTTGTACCTATTATGTGACATGAATATGATGTTTAATTAACATATGCTATTGTAATATATATAAGATGCATCTGGGCCTTGTTTCCCGATATAACGGACTGGATCCCACCCAGACCTAGCCCATGCTGCTGGGCCTGTTTCCCCCTTTGACTCCGTCCGCCTCAAGACGTCGCCCGTCGCCTACATTAGTCGCCCTAATCATACTTGTTATGTCTCTGTAAATTCATTTTATAGAAGACCTTTAGAGAATATTTGTGGCCAAATTTTGTAAATCTGACAAAAAATTCTATTATTGAAGCATGGACCGTCGAGCGTGGATGTATAACATGCCAAGACCCGATCCTATGTACATTCGTAATGTTGCAAATTTTATTGAAGCATCCAAGAGACATGCGAAGTTGCAAAAGATAGATGACATATTATGTCCATGTATCGACTACGAAAATAAGATTGCTTGGACGGATACTATAGTAATCCAATCTCATTTGGTGAAAAGAGGTTTCAAAAATAACTACACAATATGGACAGAGCATGGTGAGTTAGATACACATGATGTGGATAAAGATGATGAGAGAGGCTCAGATGATGATAATGTTCATATCGATGATGGTAGTGACAATCAAGCTGGTGATGATGATGATGAGTTCGATTGTGAGGAGATGTTGCGTCACATTGAACCATATGTACTGACTTCTATGGGAGCAAGCAAAGGTTTAAGTAAAATGGAGACATTGCAGAATGCGGCCACAGAGCTTTTATATGATGACTCAAACGGTTGTGATAAAGAGTTTACTACATTGCGTGCAGTCTTAGAACTACTAAAGTTGAAAGCTATGCACGGATGGTCCGATTGTAGTTTCTCTGATCTTTTGAATCTTCTGGCAGAAATTCTTCCAAATCCAAATAAACTGCCTAGAAGCACTTATAAAGCGAAGAAACTTCTTTGCCCGATGGCACTAGGTGTGACAAAAATACACGCTTGTGTGAACCATTGTATTCTGTATCGCAAAGAGCATGAGCTCGCAACTAGATGCCCCATTTGTGGTGTCAGTAGATATAAGAAGGACTACAATCACCAGTATGTTACCAACATGAAAAAGACTCAGAAGAATAAGAAGTTTATTATTGGTCCTGAAGGTGACGATGACGATACTTCCGGCGATGCAGACGGGAAGAATAAGAGAAAAATTCCTGCATTGGTGATGTGGTACCTTCCGGTAATTGATCGCTTGAAGCGTTTGTTCTCAAACCCTAGGGAGGCTGAACTTATGCGTTGGCATTCCGAGGAACGCAAGAAGAATGAAAAACATATACGACACCCTGGTGATGCAACGCAGTGGAAAAATTTTGATATTCAGTATCCAGAATTTGCGAAGGAAATCAGAAATGTGAGGTTTGCCTTGGGTACAGATGGAATGAATCCGTTTGGTGAAAAAAGGAGCATACACAGCACATGGCCCGTGGTCCTAACTATGTACAACCTACCGACGTGGTTGTGTCACAAAAGGAAATATATCTTATTATCTGTTCTTATCCAAGGTCCGAAACAACCCGGCATCGAAATTGATGTGTTCTTGGAACCTTTAATGGAAGATATGGCGAAATTGTGGAATGAAGGGGTACGTACATGGGATGAGTACAAGCGGGAGTATTTCACGCTAAGAGCAATGATATTCGTTACCGTGCATGATTACCCCGGACTGTTTACATTATCGGGACAAATGAAAGGGAAGAAAGGTTGCGTTAGGTGCGTGGATAGAACTGGATATCTATACCTCACTTCATCCAGAAAGACGGTGTACATGAGACATCGACGGTTCTTGACAGATACACACAAGTATAGGAAGATGAAAGAACAATTTGATAACAAAATCGAAAAAGATACTGCACCGAAACCTTACAGTGGAAAACTTGTGTTTGAAATGGTCAAGAACATTCATATTGCTTTCGGTAAGGGAAAAAAGAGTAAAGGAATTAAGAGAAAGAAAAGTACATCTTCGGATGATACAACTGACATAGCTTTCAAGAAACAATCAATTTTTTTCAAGTATCTTCCGTATTGGAAGAATCTGGAATTTTGCCATAGTATTGATTTGATGCACGTTACAAAGAATGTATTTGACAGCATCATTGGGACCTTGCTGGACATGCCGAGGAAGACAAAGGATGGATTAAATTCACGTATGGACCTAGTAAATCTTGATTTGAGACCAGAGCTTCATCCAGTAGAAAAGGCGAACGGGAAGCATTACCTTCCCCCAGCCAGCTACAACTTGACGCTAGAAGAGAAAAAAGCAATTTGCGAATGCTTGCGTGGGATCAAAGTGCCCACAAGTTTCTCATCCAATATCCGCAAACTAGTCTCGATGAAAGACTTGTCTTTATTCGGTTATAATTCTCACGACTGTCACATGATGATGACAGTTTTCCTTGCCATTGCAATAAGAGTAATCAAACCTGAGCATATAAAAGTTGTCATCACACGTTTGTGTTACTTCTTCAATGCAGTATCGCAAAAGGTGATAGCACGTGAAGATTTAGACTATCTGAAAACATACATCGTCGAGACAATGTGCAAGCTTGAGATGTGTTTCCCACCATCCTTTTTTGATATGCAAGTACACCTAATCATACATCTTGTTGATCAGATAAAAGCATTGGGGCCACTATATTTACATCATATGTTTTCGTTGGAGAGATATTTAGGAGTATTAAAAGGTTATGTGCGGAACCGTGCTCACCCAGAGGGTTCAATTATGGAAGGATACACCACTGAAGAAGTGATTGAGGGTTGCGCTGATTACATCAAAGATGGAAAATCGATAGGTGTGCCTATACCGGTACATGAGGGTAGACTACGTGGGAGAGGCAAAGTGGGTAAGAAAACTTTTATTGTTCAAGATTACAAGAATGTACACCGTGCACATTTTGGTGTACTACAACAGCTCGCAATAGCTGAGCCGTACATCGAGGAACACCAAACTGAGCTTCGTGATAAAAACCAAGACCGCAAAGAGGACTGGATCATGAAAGAGCACAGAAGATGTTTCACTGAATGGTTAATGGACAAAAATATATCATACGGAAACACTATAGAAGAGGCAACAATGAAAAAGTTAGCTTGTGGCCCATCTGCTTTGGTAACATCATGGCAAGCATATGACATCAATGGTTACACATTTTACACTAAAGAAAAAGACGGTAAGAGTGTTGCACAAAATAGTGGTGTTCGTATTGAGGCTTATGATTCACAAGGGCAGAAGACCACATACTTCGGGTTCATAGAGGAAATATGGGAACTCGATTATGGCGAAAGAATGGTAATGCCCGTATTTAAGTGCCAATGGGTCAAACATCCTGATGGTTTGAAAGTGGACAATTACGGACTGACACTGGTAGACTTGAATAAAGTGGGTTACAAAGATGACCTGTGGGTTCTCGCCGATAATGTTGCACAAGTTTTTTATGTTCAAGATCCAGAAACTGAGAAGTTGCACGTAGTTGTTTCTGGAAAGCAAAATATTGTTGGGGTTGACAATGTGGGAGATAATGAAGAGGAATATAATCAGTATGAAGAGATGTACCTTTTCACCGAACCAGAAAACATCAAGCGCGTAGAGAGAAGCATTAAAAAGAATTTGAAACCCTATATGCGAGAAGATGTCAATGCTGGAAAAAATGTATATAGCAATGCGAGATGATATATATTGTATATATTTGTATCTTCTGAAATCAACTTAGAACAATGTTGGTATATGGATTGTGTCCTTTTGCATTTGTGTACATATGCGTTTGGACTCAATGATTTGGAAGTTTGGAAGTTTGGTCTTTCTTCAGATAATGATGTCTCGGGCGTGTAGCCGATTGAAGGAGGAGCGCTTGGCGTGGCGCAAGAACCATCCCCATGTATGTACATATGGCACACCGGTCACATGGTTGTATATACATATGTATCTGTAATGGACTGATGAACTTAACTGTAGTTTGTTTTTCCGTGTTGTTTGTTTTTGGTATTTTCAATTTCTCCGCGTAGGGTTTCTCTGCGAAGCCTGAATCGGGAGATTTATTGAAGTGGCAGTGCATCGTCCCCGGTAAAGAAGGGGTAAGTCATGAAGAACAAGCACAATATGAGTTTAACTATCGTCCTCCTATTAATAAATTTCTTTTGCAGACTGAATGGGAAGATGGTTACTACCCCCTGACAATCTCCTTCTCTGAGGACTATCCCTTGGTGCCTCCAAGATGCTCCTTTCCAATTGGGTTCTTCCACCCAAATGTCCATCGTTCGGGAGCACTCTGCATCGGGATTCTTGATCAAGAGACTGTAAGATAGACCTATTTTGTTCATGTAATTATTACTTATAATTTTTGTCGAACTTATTTGAACTGGTTTCTTATATTGCTTAAATTATATTTCGTAGGGGTGGTGCAGTGCTTTTACAATCAAAACTATACTACTTGAAGTTCAGCGTTTGCTGCATCAGCCAAATGTGCCTGATGTTGAAAATGATTGCTATAATCTACTTATCAAGGTTAGATGACACTTTGACTTAGTGACCAATGTAGGTTATTCATTCCTCCTTCGACATTTGTTAATTTAAATAATGTCAATATTTTCAGGATCCAGCGGAATATAAGAGACGTGTTCGGGAGCAAGCAGGACGGTACAATTTAGATTGATCGATGGGAGCTTCATCGTCGATCTACAATGAATGTAGCATGATTTTTGTTCAGTGTGTAAAGAAATTATCTTTGAACAATTGTAAAGCCTCTAATGGTGTATTATCACAATTAAGCCAGCCTCACTGGTGATCGAGCATTTCCTATAATGCATTACTGTACTAGTATCCGCTAGCTCATCTGTGTTTTTTTCCTGATACAATTTTGCCTGCACGACTACATGCGGCTGTGATATATAATTGCAACTACATCCCTGTAATTTCAATGAAAACCGCTTATGATAATTAAACAATGACCGCCACTGGAAATACATGATCTTCTCAGGCCGTTGTTAATCAAGAACCGGCTATGAAGTTCATTTCATCACAGACGGTTATTAATTAAGAACCGCCAACGAAGATCATGTATTTACTCAGACGGTTGTTCCTTAAAATCCATCTGTGAAGTTCATTGCATTACAGACGGTTATTAATCAAGAACCGCCAACGAAGATCATGTATTTACCCAGACGGTTGTTTCTTAAAATCCGTCTGTGAAGTTCATGGCATTGCAGGCGGTTAATAATTAATAACCGTCTGTGAAGATCATGTATTTACTCAGACGGTTGTTTCTTAAAATCCGCCTGTGAAGTTCGTTGCATTACAGGCGGTTCTTAATTAAGAACCGATTCTGAAGATCATGTATTTACCCAGACGGTTGTTCTTTAAAATCCGCCTGTGTTGTTCTTTCATCACAGACGGTTATTATATCATTCGTCATCATAGTCGCGTATTTTTAAGGACCGCCTGTGTTTGAAAAATTGAGGCACCTGTAAAAATGCTTTTTGTAGTAGTGAGATGTAAAGAAATAATCATGCATTAAGTAGGGTTATTGGATTTAGGTCAATTAAGTATAGATGTTTTGTCTTGGTGAAATGAATTTTGAGTTTTTAATCTTCGTTATATCACTAGCCTACCCTGTCAATGATGCTATCTATGGGCGCGAGTATGGGTGGCGCCAGAAGAGTTAGTTAGATGAGGGGATAAAAGGGGAATTTAGTTATCCATTAGATTTAAGTTTCTTTGAGTTGTTCACATTGGATTCTGTTGTAACAGAATCTGATCCAATAGTGCCTTCCTGATGCTATAAAAGGCAGCAGCGTAAATGTATTAGACCATGGAAGAAATAAAAATTCCCCTACCTAGGGCTTCTTCTTCTGTATCTCCATATTGTTCCACCACTCCACAATATCCACTCCGGTCAGGTTCTCATTCTCACCTGCGGCCCACCCTCCCTTGGGAACGCCTAAGAGGAGGATCAGTAAGAACTTGGTATTAGGATCAGATCAGCACCCTGCCACCATGGCCGGCGCTGAAGATGATTTTGGGAAGGCTTTGGTTCAGCAAAAGCTTGATCAGGTTTTAGCATAGCTGGCCACAATCAATTGCGGCCTGTCCTCTCATTATAGCTGCATTGCCAAAACTGAAGATCAGTTGGGTGAAATAGGAGACATTTTCAAGTCTCACAAGCGCTTTGAGGTGGGATCTTCCGGTCACACAACACAGGGCGAGGATCGTTGGCGAGCTTCTCGATTTCCCAAGATAAGCTTTCCTAGTTTTGATGAGGAATCAGACCCTCTGACTTGGCTCATAAAATGTGAGTCCTATATCTGGGGTATGAGGACGCTAAATGAAGACAAGGTGTGGTTGGCGTCTGTTGGTATTTCTTATGAAAACAGAATTACGCAAGAGCACGGAAATACCGTTGTAGCACATCCCCCTAAAGAATATTCCCAAGAGTATCAAATCCAAAGAATGTGTGTTCATAATTTGTTTTGTAGGTAAGGATTTGAGAAGAATTCAAAGATTTGATCCTAATTACAGCAGTCTATGCTAGTTGTTTGCTTCGGGCACGGGTTTACCACTGACAATATCAGGATGTTCTTGCTATGAGCCTATGATATAGCCGAATGTGCAGGATTACAAGGACAGATAGGGCTGTCACAACCTACTGCCTACTTCTTCAATCCATAGATCTATGAGATATTTACTTATAATTTCTAACCTAAGCACCACACTCAGTTTCTAAATCACAACTCTAATCTTTTCCAATGCAAAGTTAAGATTGGAGCCTCTAATGAATTAAAGTAGTTAACCCACAAGCAACTACTGAAGCAAACTACTATGAATTATGAAGCAAACTTGAATTGAATTCATGAAAGTCTTACTCAATTTCCGGCAGAACTTCCGTAGAGATACAATTGTAGAAGAGGGACTTGACAAGCCCAAGCCTCCTCCTCCAAGATCCTCCTCACTCTCTTTCTACTTGAATATCCTCTTGGGCAGCACCAAACCTTTGGAGTTGACTACTATTCTCAAACTTGTGGTGTGTGAAGTGAAGAGGAGAGGGGGGCTATTTATACACGACTTTAGTCGGTTTGCCGTTAGAATTAGCGCACGAATCAGTCCTCACCGCCTTCAAGGAGTCACAAGGAGTCAAAATGTGGCGTTTGACCGTGAAATGTGCCAAGACCAAGTCGACCAAGCTAGGGGGTCGGCCGACCTGGTCCAGGACCTCCTCGTGCTGTGTTTCCTCTGGGTGGCTGAATTGTGGGATCTGACTCCATTCCTGCATGAATTGACGTTGAATTCCCTCAAATACGCTTGAGAATGGGTTCATGGATCCATGTGCTACCACATGTCATCACCTGATTGTTCGGAATGTTACTTTATAGGATTGCTCCCCGCATTTCTTAGTATTTTTGAGATTAGTTCACCTGCATGCAAATAGACACTAACACTTGTGGAAATGGTTAGTATTATCCCCTACCACTATGTTGTGTTCTCATTTTTCTACTTTTTATAAGGTGAATTGATGGTCAAATTTAGCATTTAAGGACCATCAACAAACTCCCCTACACTTACTCGTTTGCTCATCCTCGAGTGAAGGCAAGAAGAACTAAATGTTAAGATAGGGTTTTGTTATAAGTATGCATAAGTATACAAAGTATTTCAACTCATACCTTTGTTCATGAACCTTTTCCAATGTGGTACCACATCATCTTGGGTGTTTGAGAGGTGGAACAATTTGAATGTATTTCACTTGGATCTTCCTCCTGCTGAAATCATCTTGAAGATTGCTATATTTCGAAAGTCAGAAAGATATTTCTTTTTCTCTCAAATAGATTCTCTTGATTTTCTCAAAGTGCTTGAATCCTCACCTTGGCATAACTTGCCACTTTTGTCCCTACAACTAATTATGGCTTTTTGTGGAGCTTGGTAGGGATAAAGAGAGGCTCACTTGCAATTCATATATTACTAAGTAAATTAATAGATCTTATGAGGAGACTATGCAATAAAAACCAATGACTAAGGAATTTCCATGTGCACATATGTCGCATAATGGATGAAGATGATTCCCAATTGTTCACTCACTTTTTGTGCAAGGATGAAGCATGGCTATTA
Source organism: Tuctoria greenei (assembly GCA_036927565.1). Taxonomy (NCBI): domain Eukaryota; kingdom Viridiplantae; phylum Streptophyta; class Magnoliopsida; order Poales; family Poaceae; genus Tuctoria; species Tuctoria greenei. The sequence continues at coordinate 103,306,256 of JAYESD010000003.1, read as the reverse complement.
TTGTCTCTCTGTTTTTTTTAATTCTTTTTAGAGTTCTTTGTAGCCATGCCTTCTACTCCTTTTTATGCATATTTTTGAAGAGAGGATATTTTGCAAGAATTTGCGTAGAGTATATTTTGGTGGTGGATAAATGGAAGCTATGGAAGCATAGCTTTGGTAGAGTGCACAAGAAGTTCCTATTCAAAGATTTCATGGAAGTCATTCAATAGGGTCAAAAATTTGACAAACTTCAATGAAAATGTAATATGGCATATGCATGTGGTTTTCAATATTTGCATCATATCGCCTTGGTAGGTATTTAAATTCCATTGAGAGGTTTAGGAAAAATCTCACGACTTCAAAATTTTGCAAAAAATCAAAAATATTTTCACTTAAGGAGAGAATTATCCATGGTTTTATTTATTCACCATATCACACCAATCAAATACTTAGATAATATGTTTTTCGTAGTTTAATTGAAATATGGAGCATACTAATTCCAAAAGCAAAATGTGATTGTTCATTTTTTTAATTTTGAGTTGATTTTAGAGAAGTTTTAAATGAATTCATCAAAATTTTCAACTCAATTGGCAGGGATTCATATGAAATAGGGAATAGGAGATTCAAATCAACGTTGTGTAGCGAAACAGGACCGAGAGGGGCCACCACCAGGTAAGTCGAACCAGGAGTTCGACCTAGCCTGGTTTGGATCCTCAGACCTTTGTTTCGTCCTGTCATCTTGTGTGCTCGGTTGCGACGTCTTTTCGGGTGAAACGTGGAATTAGTACGTTGTGAATTCGCGAAGGGACTTCTCCTCCACACTTGTTTCCTAGACTCTTTAGTGAACACAAAAAGACATGATAAAAGGGAACTTTACCGGTGTTAGATGAACCGGAAAGTTCTCTTTGTTGAATTCAAATATGGGAGTGCTTACATTATTCAATAAAAAAGTTTGGAAAGAAATAATGAAATAAAGCAAATTGTAAGCACCTAAGGCCTATGTGGGACGTCTACTCATAGTGCATTGTAGATGTCCCACATCCTTACGGTCTGATGAGGACATCACAACACCAGACACACACATTGAACTACGAGGACCAATCACATTAGCACAAGCGCGGTTACTAAACCAGCAGGTGAACTCATTCCTAACTGCCTACCCATGTGAATTTGAGAATGGATTGCTATGTAATGATTTAATTGTTATTAGGAACCATGGAGAAGATCAACAAGTGAGGGGAAGGGGCCTTGGGAATGTGGAGAACCAGCTGGGACGTTCACAGGTTATGGAATCAGTTTACAATTTGAACTCAAGTTCAGTCTACCTTAAAACGGATGCCTAAAATGCATACGGACTCCGTTTTTGACGTTCTACATATGCACGGAAAGAGGATAAGATAAACCTTTTAATAGCTCTGGTACCCCCTAAAAATTTCTCCGGAAGCATCAAGAATCATCGAAACAAGTCGAGTCCAGATTTCTGTCCGGTGCTGCGCCATCGTATCTGGCCTTTGGGCCTCGATCCCATATGAGTCCATTAGGAAAGCGTCTAAGAGTGTTTTGGCCGAACCTAAGCATTTAAATACTACAGCCGCCAACCATATTCGGTGGGGTTTTCATAGATTAATGAAAGTGCATCTAGGCATCCCCGTGGGTTTTGGATGATTGATGACGACAATTAAGAGGCTAATGAGCTAAGTTGATCTTAATCACAAGTGTGATAATTAAAGAGGAGACAAAATCCCTCAAAAAGGAAAAGGTTGAAACGGGCATCAAAGACTCAAGCGTAGAAATTAGGATTTCTATGGTGTTGAGTTTAGACGAGCCGTATCATATGTGAGCGTGGCTGTATCATGTGCATTGAGATTATCCAAGAGGGTGCAAAGTGGTAGTTGAGAGAAAAACCTAAGTGAGAAGCCCAAACGAGAGAAAACACAAAGAGGCCGGACTTGTTCGGGCCTATGGCCGGACTAGTCTGGGTAAGTCAGATTCATCCGTTTTGGATCGAACTAGGTGCCCCTGTTCAAGTTCGGACTTGTCCGTTCTTCTCTTGGTGAGTGAGTCTGCAGCTAAGTCCTAGGAGGTCGGACTTGTCCGCCAAAGTGGCCAGACTAGTCCGGACCCCCCAGAGTAGTCCGTTTTGGGACGGACCAAAGCATTCTTGATGAGTTAGGACTTATTCGTTGTGGCACAGACTATTCCATTTGATATTTAGTTGGAAAACCAGGCCAAACCCTAGGAGGATGGACTTGTCTGCCCCTGTTGGCCGGACTTGTTCGCCCTTGTTGGCCGGACTAGTCCGGGCCTGTCCAGTTTAGTTCGTTTTGAGCCAGACTAAACCTCTCTAATCCGCTTCGGACTAGTCCGTTGTTGGCTGGACTAGTCTGGGTTGCCATGACCATTTGAAATTCAAACGTTTTGCTCGCATGTCATCTGTTTTGTTGATCAGTGACGTGATCTTGTCGATGGTCCCCGAAGGCCGGACTAGTCCGTGGCATAGGGCCAGACTAGTCCGGGGTTGCCTTGGTGGCAACAGTTAGTTGTCGGGACCCCTATCAAAAGGGGACCCCCTGCCCCTATTTGAAAACTCTCGAAACCTAGCGCCACCATAACTGACCTAGATCCTTCTAAAGCCTTCTACTTTTCCTTCTAGCCCCCTATGATCAAATCTTGAAAGGATTAGGGTTTTGGAAGGGGAGTGAAGGAAGATTATCATGCTTTAGCTCTCGGATTGATCTATTGCACTTGTGTTGTGTTTTGTGGCTTGTGTGAGAGGAGCTTCAAGTGCTTCTTGCTGTATTGATTGTTATGAGCCTCAACTTGTGAGCAGCCCCAATCAAACTTGGTGATTACCCTTTGATTTAGTGGAAACCAAGATGACCACTGTGGATGCTTGGTGAGAAGAGGGTCAAGTGAGACTCGGTCCTTGTGTGGACTTCTCAACGGTAATGTAGGCTTCTTTGTGGAGCTGTTGTCTCATTTGTCGCTTTACATTTGGAGTAATCACTAGAATTGCTATTGGGGTTCATATTGTTCTTCACCTGGATCTTTGTTGAAATCTCGTAACCTAACTGCTTACACTTGTGAATCTAAGTTGTACTAGGTTACTACACATTGCATCTATCTATGGTGAACTTAAATTCCACAAATCACTTGTATAAATCAAGTTTTTAGGTTTTCACCCTGTGCTGAGTGGACTAGTCCGACCCTGATCAGACTAGTCCGACCTTAGGAATTTAATCTCATTTGATTAACCGATTTTAGGTCATTTTTCCTATTCACCCCCCTCTAGTCGACTTTCAATTGGTATCAGAGCAGGCCTCTCCACCAAGAGTCTAACAACTCGGAGAGGAAATAGCTGGAAGGGGTGACAACGAGATTCCGGTGATTGCAGATGACGACAAGATGAAGAACGTCGATGTTCTTCAAGATGATCCAAATGACGATGAGGAAGTTCGTCTACTCAAGGCACAGCTTCGTGAGAAGGTCAATGTCCCCAAGAAGGAGATCAAGCCGATCGCTCCAATCAACACCGGCAATGGGAGTAGTTCACAAGACTACTCTCGTTATCTTTACAATTATGAGCGATTAACCACAAGCAATCATTACTTATCTATCCCTATTGGCTAACCTCCTCAATTTGATGGAAATGACGACTCTATGTGGAAGCATAATATGAAGATGCATCTCATTTCCTTAAACCCTAGTTTGTGGCAAATTGTCTTGACAGGACATCTTCCCAAGAATGAGGAAGACATTACTCCGGAGCAAGCTGTCTACATCCATCGCAATGCTCAAGCGGTTGGAGTAATCACCTCCTCATTGACTCGAGAGGAGTCCAACAACATTGAAGGATTGGAAGTGGCCAAGGAGATATGGGACACCCTCAAGACGGCTCATGAGGGCAACCGTGTCATACGGGAGGCAAAGATCGAGATGATTGAAGGAGAACTTGGGAGGATCACTATCATGAATGGTGAGTCTCTCCAAGATATGTACAACCACCTCAAGACTCTCATCAACAAGAGTCGATCTTATGGAAGCAATCAATGGACGGACCATGAAGTAGTAAAGAGGATGATTCGAGCATTCATGCCTAGAAATATCACTCTTTGCTCACTAATTTGTAAGAGTCCGGGATTCCACAAGATGACTCCCGAAGAAGTACTAGGGAGGATCATCAACCATAAGATGTTGGAGCAAGAGGATATATTCTACAACGACCTTCAAAAGCTCTCCTCCTCCAAGAAAAGGGATGTTGCATTCAAGGAAACATCCTCAATATCTCAAGAAAAGGGAGAGAGTGATGAAGATCCCCGACATTGGTGAGGAAGAGGCACTCTTCATCAATAACTTCAAGAGGATATGGAAAAGAAAGAGGGGGGCACCACAGTGAAGGCAAGAGCAAAGACAAGTCCAAGACAAGATCAAAGACGACTTGCTACAATTGTGGAGAATATGGCCACTTCATTGTGAATTGCCCACATGAAGAGAACAAGAAGAAGAAGTAGGGCAAGTCTCAAGATAAGAAATACTTCAAGAAGAAGAAGCAATCGGGACATGCCCACCTTAAAAAGGAGTGAGATTCAAATGAAGAATCTTCCTACGATGAAGAAGAAAAGATAGCAACTATTGCTATGAAGAAGACAACTATGGAGAACAAGCTCTTCCCCAACTTAGATAACTCAAGGCAAACTTGCCTCATGGCCAAGGAGGGAAGAAAGAAGGTCAAATCTAAATCCTCTTCTTCAATTTCTTCACATGATGATTTTTATAGTAGTAGTGAGAATGAACATATGCTTAAGGATATGAGTAAGAGTACTGTGAAAAGATTGAGATTGTTGACGGATGAGATATTTGAGAAGGAGGAGCTCATTAACCATCAAGGGGGCATGCTCATCCAACAAAAGGAGAGATGTCGAGAGTTTAAGGAGCTCTTGGAGCTTGAAAGAGAGAGAATCAATGCACTTGAGCGTGAACTCGCTTTGAGCAAGGAAACTTGCTCAAACCTTGAGAATACTATAATTGTGCTTAAGGATGAACTTGTTAGCTTGACAAAAGTTAAAAATATCCTTGAAATACAAGTGGAGTCTCTCAAGGTCAATGCACCTTCTTCCTCTACAAGATCATCTTCCACAAATATCAAAACCGTAACAACTCAACCTTGCAAATGCTCTAACTTGATTATAAAACTTAAAGATGAGCTTAAGTTGGCACAAACTAACCAAGAACCAAAGGGTGGCATCTTTGACAAGGAGAAGATGATATATGCATGTAGTGCATACACCAACACAAGACATCCCCTTGTCAAGGATTGTCTTGGCTATTCTAGGGAGAGAAGGCAAAACACCAACACTCACAAGAATGGCAAAGACTTGATTGTTTTTGTCAAAGGAGTGTTCATATAATACTAATAAAGGAAAGAAAATTGCTACATCTCCTAAAATGCCTAAAAAGGAATCTCATCCCTTGTTCCATGATTTTGATGCTTCATATATGTTATTGAGGAACAAGTTTGGTAAAGCTTATGCTATGTATGTTGGGCCACACCACAAGAGTACTAAACCTTGTGTGTGCATGCCCAAGTGCCTCTTGACTAACATCAAAGGACCCAACACCGCTTGGGTACCTAAAGCCAAGGATTAAATCCTTTTTGTAAGCATACTCATCTTGTGGAACCAAGTGGGTTCTTGATAGTGGATGTACAAATCACATGACCGAAGAGAGGAAGATGTTTGTGAAGTATGAGCAAAATGAATATCCAAGTGAAGGAATCTATTTTGTCGACAATAGCCAAGGAAAAATCATTGGCACTGGTAAAATTGCTATATCCCCTAATCATACTCTTTCTAATGTTTTAATTGTTGATTCCCTTGATTATAACCTTTTGTCCGTATCGCAACTATGTGACAAAGGTTATAATTGTTTATTCACTAATGAGGGAGTGACCGTCACAAGGAGAAGCAATGACTAAATTGCTTTTAACAGTGTACTCAAGGGAAAACTCTACCTTGTGGATTTCTCCGTGGATAAAGCCCAACTTGATACATGCTTAGTAGCAAAAACTAACATGGGATGGCTTTGGCATAGAAGGCTAGCCCATGTTGGGATGAGGAATTTGTAAAAACTCTTTAAGGGCGAGCACATCCATGGTTTGAAGAATGTTGTGTTTGAAAAGGATAGGCCATGTAGCGCATGTCAAGCTGGAAAGCAAGTTGGAACCCAACATTCATCCAAGAACATCATGACGACAACAAGACCATTGGAGCTTCTACACATGAATCTCTTTGGTCCAATTGCCTACATTAGTATTGGCGGTAACAAATATGGTCTTATAATTGTTGATGATTTCCCATGTTTCACTTGGGTGTTCTTTTTGCATGATAAAAGCGAGACTCAAGGTGTCCTCAATAAATTATTGAGGGGAGCTCAAAATGAGTTCTCCTTGAGAATCAAGATTATAAGGAGTAACAATGGCACCGAATTCAAGAAAACTCAAGTTGAAGAGTTATTGGATGTAGAAGGCATCAATCATGAGTTCTCAGCCCCCTACTCCTTCTCAGCCCCCTACTCCCTCAACAAAATGGGGTGGATGAGAGGAAGAATCGAACTCTAATTGAGATTTCAAGAACCATGCTTGATGAGTACAAGATGTCGAACCAGTTTTGGGCGGAAGCGGTTAACACCGCTTGCCATGCCATAAACCGATTGTATCCTCATCACATTCTTAAGAAGACGTCTTATGAGCTCCTAACCGGTAACAAACCCAACATTTCTTACTTTCATGTTTTTGGGAGCAAATGCTACATCCTCAACAATAAGCCTAGGACTTCGAAGTTCGCTTCTAAGTCCGATGAGGGTTTCTTGCTTGGTAATGACTCAAACACTTACGCCTATCGTGTCTTCAATAAATCCTTCGGAATTGTTGAAGTAGCACGTGACGTAGTGTTTGATGAAATTAATGGCTCTCAAGTGGAGAAACTTGATCTTCATGTGCTAGATCAAGAAGAAGATCCACAAGTGGTGATAGGAAGGATGGAACTTGGAGACATTCGGCCACAAGAACAATCTCAAGACCCTAGTGATCATCTCTGGCATCAAGCAAGTTCTTCCTCAAATGATCAAACTCAAGTCCCCCAAGGTGCGCTCCAAGTAGATGAAAATGGAGGCATCAATAAAGGGGGAGACAATGAAAATGAGAAAGACGAAGATGAAGATTCAATACCTCAAGCACCACACCCAAGAGTACATCAAAGCGTTCAACGTGATCATCCCGTTGACAACATCCTAGGAGACATCTACAAGGGGGTAACTACTTGATCTCATGTTGCAAATTTTTGTGAACATTACTCTTTTGTTTCTTCCTTGGAGCCTCACAAGGTTGAAGAAGCACTATGAGATCCGGATTGGGTGATAGCCATGCAAGAAGAGCTTAATAACTTTGAAATAAATCAAGTGTGGGAGCTAGTGAAGAGGCCAAATGCGAATGTTGTGGGCACCAAGTGGGTGTTCTGCAACAAGCAAGATGAACATGGGGTGGTTACAAGGAACAAATCAAGACTTGTGGCCAAAGGTTATTCACAAGTCGAAGAGTGCATTCCTCAATGGTCCAATCAAGGAAGATGTGTATGTGGAGCAACCCCGCGGTTTTGAAGATCAAGAATTCCCAAACCATGTCTACAAATTGCATAAGGCTCTCTATGGCCTCAAACAAGCTCCTAGAGCTTGGTATGAGTGCCTAGAGACTTCTTAACTCAAAATGGTTTCAGAATTGGGAAGCCGAATTACAATTTATTCACTAAGCATTTCAATGATGATTTGTTTGTTTTCTAAATATATGTCGATGACATTATATTTGGTTCTACTAACAAAGCTTTTTGTGATGAGTTTTCAAAGATAATGACCTAGAGATTTGAGATGTCCATGATGGGGGAGTTGAAGTTCTTCCTATGTTTTCAAGTGAAGCAACTCAAGGAAGGCACATTGATTAGTCAAACAAAGTACACACAAGATATACTCAAGAAGTTTGGCATGGACAAAGCCAAACCCATCAAGACTCCAATGGCAACCAATGGGCATCTCAATCTTAATGAAGATGGTCTAAGTATGGACCAAAAGGTATATCGCTCCATTATAGGTTCATTGCTTTACTTATTGCATCTAGGCCCGATATCATGCATAATGTTTGTATGTGTGCTAGATTTCAAGCCGCTCCTAAGGTGTGTCATTTGACAGCTGTTAAGAGAATTCTTAGATATTTGGTTCACACACCAAGCCTAGGACTTGGGTACCACAAGGGCTCTAAGTTTAACCTCACTGGATATTCCATTGTGGACTATGCGGGGTGCAAAGTTGATAGGAAGAGTACCTCCAACACTTGCCAATTCCTTAGTAGATCTCTAGTGTCTTGGTCCTCAAAGAAACAAAACTCCATTGCTCTTTCCACAACCGAAGCGGAGTATGTCGACGCCAGAAGTTGTTGTGCACAACATCTTTGGATGCGACAAAACTCTTAGGGACTATGGCATAAACTCTTAGGGGCGAAAAATTAAGTTTTTGATGCCCCTCTAATAGCTGCACCTATTGGGTCATGTTAGTTGATGATGGGTCTGCCAAAGCAGGTGCCATTTTCTACCTTAGCCTGTAAGGTGATGTCGGACACCACAACATATTACTAGTTTGCTTGACAGAGCTATCAAGTTGGACTTGGGCTCTGAGGCATAAACGTTGGGAGCCGAGACATAGGATGTCACCCAACACACGAGAGTCACATAGGATGCGATTGAGAATGGTTGCCTACCTTGTTCGCTATGATGCTAACGGTGATGCCAAAGTTCACTATATTCACAGAAAACATTGGATATCGTCCCACTATACAACGCCAGTTGGATGCTAGCAAAACATAGTGGAATTTTTCGTTAAAATTGTTTTAATGAAAGTAGTGCTAACTATTGCATATATCTGTTGTTATAGAAAATGTCGAGCTCCTCAAATTTTGATCTACAATCAATCCTAGACAAATAAAATTTAAATGGAACTAATTTTGTTGATTGGAACCAAAATATGAGAATTGTTCTCAGACAGGAAAAGAAATAGTACGTTATCGATAGGCCTTAACCCGATGAGCCTCAGGATGTCGGGCACAACTCTAATGTATATCGTGCTTATGTGAAGCACACTGATGATGCAGTGGATGTTCAATGTCTGATGCTTCCTTGCATGAACTCTGATCTACAAAAGCAATATGAGAGCACCAATCCATACGATATGATTGTGAGATTGCATGGCATGTTCGAGAACCAAGCAAGTGTGAACAGGTTTAACACCTCAAAGGCCCTATTTGGTTGCAAGCTTGTTGAAGGCACTCCAGTTAGTTCTCATGTAATCAAAATAATTGGTTACGTGAGAACTTGCGGAGACTGGGTTTTCCACTCAACGACAAGCTTGTCATTGATGTGATATTGCAGTCTTTGCTGACTAGTTTGGACCCTTTCCGCTGAACTATCACATGAATGGCTTGAGAAAGACACTAACTGAACTGCATGGGATGCTAAAGACAGCAAAGGTGAGTCTTAATAAGGCTTCTAGTCATGTGATGATACCAGAGAAGGGTAAAAAGCGTAAGCGCTCAACCAAGGCTAAGACCACAGAAAGTAAGACTTCCGGGCAAGTGTCTAAGGCCAAGAAAAGGTTGGCCCTTCTTTTGACGATGTCTGTTGGCATTGCAATGCTAGTGGACATTGGTCAAGATATTGTGAGAAGTACTTGAAAGAAATCAAGAAAAAGAGAGGTGGGACCTCTGCTCAAGGTATTAATATTATTGAAATTAATCTTGCAACATGTTCTATTGAAGCATGGGATTTGATACTAGTTCTATGATTCACACTTGCAAATCTTTGCAGGCGCTGAAAATAATAAGACGGTTCGTAAGATACGAGATGGATATACGCGTTGGAAATGGAGCAAAGGTTGCTGCATTGGCCGTCGGCGTTTACCAACTCATATTACCCTCAAGATTGGTGCTAGAATTAAATAATTGTTATTGTGTTCCTGCACTCAACAAGAATATTATTTCTTCTTCATGTTTGGAAGAAGAAGGCTATGATTTCATAATAAAGAACAAATATTGTTCTATTTTTATGAATGGAATGTATTATGAATGTTGCCCCATTGTGAACGGGCTTTATTTCTTGATATGGAGAGTTCTGAAATCAATAATGTGAATGCTAAGAGAATGCACTCTAATGACTCAAATCCTACATACGTGTGGCATTGTCGTTTAGGCCATATAGGCAAGTGACACATAGAGAAACTCCATAAAGATGGTTTTCTCGACTCTTTCGATTTTGAATCAATTGATATATGCGAGTTATGCCTTCTTGGTAAAATGACTAAGGCTCCCTTTGTTGGAAAAAGTGAGAGAGCAAGTGAGTTATTGGAACTAATACATACTAAAGTATGTGGTCCACTGACCTCAGCTGCAAGAGGTGGTTATCACTATTTCATTACCTTTATCAATGATTTACGTAGATATGGTTATATCTATTTAATGAGAAATATGCCCGAGTCCTTTGAAAGGTTCAAGGAATTCCAAAATGAAGTACAAAATCACACCAGAAAGACAATTAAATTCTTGCGATATTATCGTGGTGGAGAATATTTGAGCCATAAGTTTAGCAATCATCTGAAAAGTTGTGGAATTGTTCCTCAACTTAGTCCACCTGGAACACCACAGTGGAATGGTGTGTCTAAGCTGAGAAACTGAACCTTGTTGGACATGGTGAGGTCGATGATGAGTCATGCAAATCTTCCATTGTGCCTTTGGGGTTATGCACTAGAGACGGTTGCATTCATACTAAATTGTGTTCCATCTAAACTTGTGGAGAGAACACCATATGAGATATGGACTGGGAAGCATCCCAATTTGTCGCTCTTAAATATTTGGGGTTGCAATACTTATGTGAAGCGTTTGATGCCAACTAAATCTTGAACCCAGATCTGATAAGTGTGTCTTTGTGGGGTATCCAAGGGAAACCAATGGATCTATTTTTATAACTAACAAGAAAATAAAGTGTTTGTTGCTCGAAACGCGGTGTTTCTTGAAGAAGAGTTTCTCTTGAAAGAAGTCAGTGGGAGCACAGTGCAACTCAAAGAGTTCGAGAAGCACATGATGATATTCCAATCTTCACTGATGAGGCACAACAAGATGAGCCAGCGATGACCATTGAACAAAATGTTGAACCTCAACCACGAAGATTAATACGGCCTCATCGTCCAAGAGTGAAGTACACGTTGCTTACCACAGGACAACATGACATATTGTTGTTGGACAACAATGATCCGGGCACTTATACGAAGGCAATGATGGGACCAGAATCTGAGAGATGGCTTGAGGCTATGCGATCCAAATTGGAATCCATAAAATAAAATCTGGTTTGGAACCTGATTGATCTACCCAATGGTGTGAGACCAATTGAGTGTAAATGGATTTTAAGAAAAAGATAAATGTTGTTGGAAAGGTTTACATCTATAAAGCACAACTAGTAGCGAAAGGTTTCCATCAAATTCAAGGTGTTGATGATGACGAAACATTTTTGTCTGTTGCAATGTTGAAGTCTATTCGGATCCTTCTAGCAATTTCGCGTACTATGATTATGAAATATGGCAAATGGATGTCAAAAATGGATTTTCTTAACAAAAACCTAAGTGAGGATGTGTACATGATACAACCTGAAGGTTTTTGTGAGACATATGTGTGTTGAATACATTGGCTATGGCGATTAAAGTTTTGAATACTACCAAAACACCTTTATCATCAAGTTCCGACTCTAGGTCCGAGCTTTTGCAAGGTCTGACAATTGGTCCAACTTCTTTTGGGTAGCTCTTGCAAGGTCCGATGCATGGTCCAACTTCTTTGTATAGGTCCAAGTAGCTTTGATTAGCTCTGATGCTAGGTCTGACTAGTTTTGGTTAGCTCCGGCGCTAGGTCCGACTAGCTTTGGTAAGTTCCGGCGCTAGATCTTGCTAGCTTTAGTAAACTCCGGTTCAAGGTCCAGTTAGCTTTGGCAAGGTTCAGAGCTTGATCGCAGTGGTTCTGCTTTTAACTTGCAATGTTTCAAACTTGCTTTTTGGATTATGGAAAGTTTGCTTAGTATTTTTTTTCTAAGTTTTTGGTTTGTTTTGGTGGTTATGGTTGATATCATTTCGCTATGGTTTGCGACATGCTTATGTGAGGTGCTCATGTAAGGTGTTGTGGTTATCGGAACTAACAAGAGTCATGTCGAGGACTTGTGCTCGGAAGTATCGGTTATTTATTCATGTGCAGGTGTTGCTTGAGTTCAAGACATGGCTGGTGACGAGATCCATTGAACTAGTCTTAGGGAGAAGTTGAGGTTCAACAACCAAGTTCGGGAGGAATTATGGTTGAGTTGATCGGGAGGTCGTGCAACATGTTTGAATCAAGAACAATGCATATGAAGGTATCTTGGACGTCATTGGAAGATGTTTGCATGAGTGCAAGGAGTGCATGGACGTGGCTACATGGTTCCGTGGTGTGATGAAGAGATGTGGATGTAAAGAATTGGCCGGAAAGGTCCAACCGACTAGGTTATGGACTCAGGCTGCGGCTGAGTCGTGTTTGAATCAAATATGGAAAGTTTTGTGTTGGTTATTATAGGATTTTGTGTGGGTCACGAATTTGAGTTGTTTTAGGAATGTGGGATACATTTCTAAGGTGTTTGAGTCTTAAGATTGCTTCTATCTGCGTATAGAAGAGTATTGAGCCATTATGGAAAGTTTTGATTCGTGAATTGAGTAGGTTTAGAGTCCTAGTTAGTTTTGGGTTGGCCTAAGGGTTGGTTATATAAGCAAGGGAGGCCAGAGCTCGTGGAAGACAACTTTGGTGTTGTTCCTCTTATGTTTTGATTAATAAAATTTGTAGTTTGAAGGAACTTTTGTGCCTTGTTCGTTTGACTTTTTTCAGACAAGTTTTTCTCGTCGAGTTTCTGCACAGCACTACCTTTCTCTGGTGGTTTTATCATAACTTTAGTTTTAAAGATCTGATCGACGTGATTCTTCTTTGGTTGTCTTCACAACTTGATATGTGAAAATTTCACGGTCATTGGATATGTGGTTTCTGTTCTACACTCGTTTCTTTGCAGTGTTGTAGAACTTCATTACTCGGGTAGGACAGATTGACCTTTGTTTGATCTTTCGATCGTAACTTAGTTTCTCTCGACGGATTTTCGTGATTCTTGTTGTGACATCTTTGTGACTTTATTCTCTACAATCTGTACTAGTTTTTTCACAGTTGAACACATTTATATTAGCCGCACACACAATTTCTTTAACAGATCGGTTTTCTGCCAAGGGGTGTTTTTGTTGCTTTCGCTGAAAAGTTTTAATCTACCATACACCCCCTCTGGTAGCTTTACACGTGCTCTTCGATCATACAATTGGTATAAAAGCCACGGTGCTCTAATCTTTGTGATTAGCACATGTTTTTGACTAATCCTCATGGAGAAATACTTGGCAAAACCTTATGTGTTTGTTGGTATTGATTTTCAGGTTTGGAAGGCACGCATGGAAGCTATTATCCAGAAGCAAGGCTTCGTGATATGGGAAAAAGCGTACAAGCCTTACGACGTGCCACCGAACGATCAAGTCACGGCTACAAACTGAAGAGATGTCGACAACAACAACAACAAACGCCGCAACTTGATAATCCAAGGACTAACACAGAGTGACTTTGTCCGTGTTGCACACTTTCGATTGGCGTACGATGTGTGGAGAGCACTTTGTGACTACCACGAAGGATCCAACACGATCAAGGGGGTAAAGCAAGATATGTTCAAGAAAGAATACATGCACTTCGAGACGCAACCCGGTGAGTCCATTGATGACCTTTTTGCTCGCTTTAATAAAATTCTCAGCAACTTGCGTAGTGTCAATGTTAATTTTTCAGATGATGAAAATGATAGGCAATTTGAAGTGCATTAGACATGTCAATTTGGGAGATGAAAGTCACATCTATTAATGAATCTACTATCATGAGTACACTTACATTAGATGTTCTATATTCTAAATTGAAAACTCATGAAATTGACGTAATCTCACGTAAGAACCCCAACAAGTCTCTTGCATTTGTTTCTCAACGTGATATGCCTAGCTCAGGCCAATCATCATCTTGCAATACTCCTGCTTTGTTGTCTTCACTAACCCTGGAAGAGATTGAAGAATTTTAAGAAGAGGAGCTAGCACTCATCTCTACTCGGTTCTCAAAAGCATTGCAAAATGTGAGAACTAGAAGGAGAGGAAGCTCCAGACCTCAACGATGCTTTGAATGTGGTAAGACATGACACTTTCGTACAGAATGCCTTGACCTTTCAGGTCCTACTACCCGTGAAGAAAAGAAGAACAAGGTCAATACCACCTCTGGAAACTCCAACAAGAAAAAGAAGGGTTCCATAGGATGCAAGATGATAAACAACTTCATCACCACACTTGAAGAGCTCAGTTCAAGTGATGTAGACATTGGAAGTGATGAAGATGATGATGATCTGACCAACTTATGCTTCATGGCGGGCAAAACAAGATCAAGATCAAGTCAGAAGGATGCAGAACACAACAATGAAAACAAAGAGGTATGTCCTCCTTGCAATAAATTGTGTGATGCTATTTCCTGTGCAACTGTTATTGGTAAGAAAAAGGAGAAAAAGCTTAGTGACAATGCTATTAAAATTGAGTCACTAGAATCTGAAATTAATCATTTAAAAACCTTGATTCCTAGTGATGATTCTTGTTCCTCATGCGATTTAATATATGAACAATTGTCCTCCTTAAGAAGTGCACACTCCTCCACTCTTGATAAACTAGAGTTAGAGATTGAAAAGAACAAAAAGCTTGCTGCACTTAATGACAGAAACTTAAAAGATGCTTCTTGTTCTACAATTTATTTGCATTGTTCTACCTGCAATGATCTTGAAAAGAAACTAAAAGATGCTATGAATGAAATTTCAATACTAAAATATGCTTTACGTGCTCATGAAGTTAAATATTGTTCTAATTGCAAACTAAAAGGAAAAGCTTCATGTGAAAACTGCCTAGAATTTTCTAAGAAACTTGATAACATGAACAGGACACTAGAGCAGTTTTGTGTTGGGAACAAAAATCTAAACTTGCAACTAGATTCATCCAAATCGTGCAATGATATAACTGATTTAGTTTTTTATTCTCATGCTCATGCTAAAGCACATCCACTTAAAATCGTAAAGTTATTAGGAAGTGGTTTGATTAAAACAATTGCTAAACCAAAAGAGGTGGTTTTTAAATCTGCAGTAGTGTTGTCACGTTTGGGTTCAAATAAACATACTGCATGCTCATCTATATATGAACACAAAGTTAAATTTCATTATACCTATAGTGGTAGAGATGGTTATGTCATAGATTTTTGTTATAGACTAGCTAAACAACATAAAAAGGAAAGAATGCAAGCTAGATCTTATAACTCTCATGCAAAATTTGCTGCACATACTAAACCAAATGTCAGGAACATGCAACCTGCTGCTATGAGTCAAAAACATTCAATGTTTACCATCGGAGCTTCAGTTTTTGCCCCTGGACCTTCTGTTTCTACCTCCGGACCTTTTGTTTTTGCCTTCGGAGCTACTGATTATTATGCTACACAAGTAACACCTTATAGGTCAATAGTTAAGAACAGAAAATCTCAAACTTTGACTCATAAACTTGCTGTTTTATCTCAGCTTTCGTGTGTTTTTCCTGCTGCACGTCGTGTGACTCAGTACTGGATTCCTAAATGCCTTTTGACTAACCCCAGTATTGAGTCATCGTCGTATTGTTCTTCAATGTAGGTTACACGCTTGAGGAAGGAGAACATTTGGATTGTGTTTGAAAGTCTTAAGATTCCTTCTATCTGCGTATATAAGAGTATTGAGCCATTATGGAAAGTTTTGATTCGTGAATTGAGTAGGTTTAGAGTCCTAGTAAGTTTTGGGTTGGCCTAAGTTGAATGTGGCCTAGAGGGGGGGGGTGAATAGGCCTTTTTAAAATTTAGTCGGAACCTGCAACACTTAACAAACTGATCAAATCCCAAGATATCGGACTAGTCTGGTGCGCGCAGACTAAATTGATCAAGTTCGATCAATGATTTCAATACAGGCACAATACGCAGCGGAATATAGTATATAAATTGAAAGTATTGAGTCAATGTAATTAAGTGTAGTACAAATTAGCTTTGATTTGAATGTTTTAATGTAAGATGGACAAGATCAATCAAACCCTAGAATATAATATGAGAAACATAAGAACAAGTTCGACACACGATTTTTATCCCGTGGTTCGGTTCCCACACAGGCAACCTACGTCCACTTTGAGGAGCCCACGAAAGGATCGATCTTCACTAACCCTAACCTCGTCGAATCGCCACGAAGGCCAATTCTTCTTCAACTATCACAAAGGGGCAAATCACCAAGTTCAAGGGGCCCTCTCACAAGTTGATGGCTCCCAAGATTACAATTCAAACACCACCAAGAACACACTCGTAAGATCAATAATGAAATAGCAGGAGTGTGTTAGAGATCAAACCCAAGAGCTCAAACGTCTGGAATCATGTATCTCCTTTGATCCAAGTGAATCCTCAAGGGATTGATCTTTCTTGCGTTGGATTGCGTGGAGAGATGTGTTTTCTTGGCTCTTGGAGGGTGTGACGACGCAGGGGGTTGAGAGAGATGATAGTTGGGCCGTGCACATCTATTTATATTAGGGTTTTCAAAAGTTACCATTAGGGTTTCTAGGGTCCGAACTAGTCCGTGGTGGAGTCCGAACTATTCCGGTGTACGGCGTGAAGGAAATCCTAAGTGTCTAGGAATATCGGACTTGTCCGGCTAGGAGCGGACTTGTCCGATTTTAGTCAGAAAGGTTTTTGGACTTGTCCGTGGTGATATCGGACTAGTCCGGTGTGGTGATACCCTTAGTGAATATAGGACATGTCCGCACTTAGAGGACATGTCTGATTTTAGTCAGAGGCATTATCGGACTAGTCTGGACATTATCATACTAGTCCGGTGCGGACAAGTCCGCATTGGCTGGACTTGTCTGAACCTGTCCAGAGAGGATATCGGACTTGTCCGGTGTATATCGGACTAGTCCGTTTTTCCTGTGAAATGTGAAGTGTGTGAGGATTTTTATGTTTGAGCTCTTGCGATGTGTTGCACCAACACACTCCCTACACATGATGTATTCTATTCAGCTCTTGAGCTCTTTTCTGAATTGATCCTCATTCTCCTTTCTTTTTGGCGCTTTCTTCATTCTTTCATTAAAACCTCCGCTCATCTCAATAATGTGGTTAGGATCTCATTTGTTTGTCATAAATCACCAAAACCCACAAGGGATGCCTAGATGCACTTTCAATGTCCCCCTTTTTGGTGTTTGATGACAACCAATTGAGATTTTACAAAATAAGATAAAAAAATGATATTTTCATAAAGTGTGCACATATGGGCTTGAAACTCATTTAGCAATGACAACATGATACATTGTGCACTCTTTATGGTGGGATGCAAAACTGAGTGAGATCAGTAATCATGATGACAGTGAAATAATTTACATCAATATATCAACAACAATCGTATATGTCAATTTCAGAGCAAAATCACAGATTTCATAAATATGAGCATAAATAGTTCATAGTATTGCATCACAAGAACAAAAGTATCAAAAGAGCATAATATGAAGTCTTACAACCCAAAAGAGACAAAAGATGCATAAATGAAGCTCTCATCTCTCAACCTATAGCTAATACCTAGTGATGACTCCCCCTCAATCTCTCCACCTTTGGCATCAAGACACCAAAAAGAAGGAGAGGAGGGATCTAAGATCTTCAGTCCTCGCTGTCGGTTCTCTCTTCATCTTTGTCTTCATTCTCGGGCTGAGGAGGAGGAGGAGGAGGAGGAGGAGGAGGAGGAGCAGATCCACTCGAACCCCCAATGCAAAAATAAGCAAGCTCGGAGGGAGTCAAGGGCCCGAGCTCGGTGAAATCCAAGGCTGAATCTTAAGAAATGACTGGAGATCCAATGGGCTCGATCTCTAGCTTTTGGCAAATGTGTTTGACATTCTCTTTGACATATCGCATGTCCACCTTTCTCGCCTTGTTCATCTTGTGAGTGTTCACTTCGGCCTTCTTGCATGAAGCAAAGATTGCTGCCAAGTACTTTAGGATTCCACTAGGGAACCCTTTTTGGGGAGGGGCTCTAGTGGTGGGATCAGCCCTTGCATCACCTCTAGCCCTCCTTGGTGCCTCTTCACTAGACACTAGATAAGGAGCATCTTGAACTATGGCTTGAGGAGGCTTTTGGGGTCTCAGAGGGGTGTGCTCCACGTCCTTCACAAACTCGATCCCTGTGACCTTCTCAATCATGAACATCAAGTAAGGTGCATAGCCACAGGGCCTGTTAGGAGTGCAAGAGATGTTCACCGTGTCATTCCATATGTAGTCAAAGACATCAAACTTCCCGTCTTTGCTTATCACTTCCATCAGTGTCCTTAGATAGCCTTGGACACTTCCTGCATCCCCATCCTTCAAGGCAATAGTCTTCCTCAAGACCCTATTGAGGACCACAAAGAATGGCTTCATATTCTTGGTGGAAGGAGGGTTGAAAGTTGAGCGGGTGTCATAAAGGAACTTCATTTTGTCCTTCTCAAGGACACCAATGTTGTGAATGATCAAGTTGTTGTTGCTGGAGCTATCAAGATGTAGCAATCTTGCAAATTCGTCATAGGTAATGGTGTACTTGGGTCCATGAGTCATCCAAGTCACCCGCCCTTCCTCATCACTTGCAAAGTAGCATGTAGCGTAGAACTGAGTAATGACCTCGTCGTTCCAATTGTCCCGGAAGGCAAATAGATCCTTCAATCCATGCCTCTCCACAGCTTGAACTACTTCATCAAAGGCTGAGCAGATCTTCTTTTCAATGTGCGCCCAACCAATCTATTGGTTGCGCACAACTGGGATCTTCATAGTGAGGTAGACTGAACTATATAAATCTGCATGAAAGTTTCTCCAAAACCTAGAATCGGCAGCTTTCTTGGAGCGGTTGTAGCAATCAATGAATCTGAGTTTGGAAGCAGTGTCGCTTCCCTTGCCGTTGAACTTCTCCTCGGAGGGATCTTTGTTTTCTTGTCTCAGAGCATACAACTTGAGTGGGCCGATCGGGCCCGTGGCAATCCCTTTGCCCTTGCCCTTAGCTTGGCGAATAGCCACCGAGCTAGGGACACCACCTGCTAAAGCCTTGAAGGCAAGCTTCTTGGCGAGCACCTTGCGTCGAGACTGAGGTGGAGAAGGTGCCGGCTCGGATGGGCGCTCTTGGCGCTTCTTGCCTTGGCCCGTCGAGGACCGAAGCAAGGCTTCTTGGTCAACCTCGCCCTCGAAATCGGAGATCTCATCGTTGGAGCTCGACATTGTCCTGAGAATGGATTACAAAAGGTATGGATGAGAATTTATGGCAAGGAGGTGCATTGAGGAATGAGTAATTAGGGTTGAGTTTAGAAAAAATCGGACTAATACGGCGTACAGTACGGACTAGTCCGGGTGACTGGACTTGTCCGTACATGGACCGGACTAGTCCAGTGTTCATCACCCCAAACCCTAACTAGATGGCCAATGGTGTTGTTCAATGCAATAATGGCTCAACATCAATGTAATACATCAAGGAAGCATGTATTAGGTGAAAGGAACTAAGCTATTTGATCAACAACGAAGGAAATAACGATTTCTAGGGTTTGGGAGGAAATTTTACCGAAATTCCTCGATTCTTGGAGATGGAGGGATTGAAGGAGCGGACAAGTCCGTGGTCTTCAATCCCTATACAATGGAGGTCATTTTCCACCCAAACTTGGAGAGTTTTGATGGAGGAATCGCCAAATCGCCGTGGGAAGCTCGAGCGAGGAGAGAGAGTGTGAGGCAAGTTATGAGGATGAAGAAGATTAGGTCTTGGTGGCGTCTAGGGTTATGAAGGTGAAAAATTGAACTTGTCTGAAAATAATCGGACTAGTCCGAAATCTTCCAGAGCCTAAATCGGACTAGTCTGCTGTTACCCGGACTAGTCCAGACTACCGGACACTCTACGGACTAGTCTATAGGGGCGGACTAGTCCGTGGTCACCAGAACAAAAATGCTTAGCCCATTCATATATATTTGAAGGTACTTATTAAGAAAATAGGGTGCAAAGAAAATCATATAATCTTGATGAATATGATCAGTAAGCATACAACAATCAAGCAATGACCATAATTCATCAAGATCAATTATTTGAAATAGTTTTCGGAGAAAATTGAGAAAGATGATTTTCGCAACTCAAACAATGTACTTTCAAGAGTCCATACAGATGCAAGTTTTCAAGCCACATTCCGAGCATCAAGGATATTAAGTTTATTTCGTAGCTCGCAAAAATGTTTTTCATCAAGTGGCTTGCTAAATATATCGGCTAGTTGTTTTTCGGTGTTGACATGGGAAATAACTATGTCTCCTTTCATTGAGTGGTCTCTCAAAAAGGGATGTCGGATGTCTATGTGTTTGGTTCTAAAGTGTTCAACTGGATTATGAGCAATTTTGATGGCACTCTCATTATCAAAAAGGAGTGGAATACGACTCATATTGTAACCATAATCCCTTAGAGTTTGTCGCATCCAAAAGAGTTGTGCACAACAACTCCCGGCTGCAATATACTCCGCTTTGGCCGTGGATAAGGCAATGGAATTTTGTTTCTTGGAGGAACAAGAAACTAGGGATCTACCTAGGAATTGGCAGGTGCCGGAGGTACTTTTTCTATCTACTTTGCATCCGGCATAATCTGCATCGGAGTATCCAATGAGATTGAACTTGGAACCTTTGGGGTACCAAAGGCCTAGGTTGGGTGTATGAACCAAATATCTCAAGATCCTTTTAACGGCTGTCAAATGACACTCCTTAGGATTGGCTTGAAATCTCGCACACAAACATACACTCAACATAATATCAGGCCTAGATGCACATAGGTAAAGTTAGGATCCAATGATGGAGCGATATACCTTTTGATCCACGCTTGGTCCATCTTCATTGAGATCCAAGTGTCCATTAGTTGCCATGGGGGTCTTGATAGGCTTCGCCTTGTCCATCCCAAACTTCTTGAGTATGTCTTGAGTGTACTTGGTTTGGCTTATGAATGTACCTTCCTTTGGTTGTCTCACTTGGAATCCCAAGAAGTACTTCAGCTCTCCCATCATAGACATCTCAAACCTATCTATCATAATCTTACTAAATTCTTCACAAAAGGATTTGTTAGTTGAACCAAAGATAATGTCATCAACGTAGATTCGCCTGATGAAAAGATCATTGTCGAAGTGTTTCATAAATAATGTATAATCTGCTTTTCCAATCTTGAAACCATTTTCAATTAAGAAATCTCTAAGACACTCATACCAAGCTCTAGGAGCTTGTTTGAGGCCGTAGAGAGCCTTACGCAGTTTAAAGATGTGGTCGGGGAACTCTTCGTCTTCAAATCCGGGAGGTTGCTCCACGTACACCTCCTCCTTGATTGGACAGTTGAGGAAGACGCTTTTCACATCCATTTGGCAGAGCTTGAAATCATGGTGAGTAGCATATGCAAGCAATATTCTAATTGATTCAAGTCTAGCTACGGGAGCGAAGGTTTCATCAAAATCCAAACCTTTGACTTGTGAATACCCTTTGGCCACAAGTCGTGCCTTGTTCCTTGTCACTACCACATGTTCGTCTTGTTTGTTGCGGAAGACCCATTTGGTGCCGACGACGTTCGCGTTAGATCTTTCGACGAGTTCCCACACCTTGTTCTGTTTGAAGTTGTTCAGTTCTTATTGTATCGCCACCACCTAGTTCGGATCTTTCAATGCATCCTCAATCCTGTGTGGTTCCAAAAAGGACACAAAAGAGTAATGCTCACAAAAGTTAGCTATGCGAGATCTAGTTGTTACTCCCTTTTGGATGTCACCGATGATTTTGTCGATTGGGTGATCTCTTTGGATGCATTGGTGTACTCTCGGGTGTGGCACTTGCGGTCTTGTATCTTCATGATCTTCTTCTTCTCCCCCTAGATGGTTCCCCTCATTTACTTGTTGATCATCTTCATTTTCTTGAGGTTGATCTTGTGTAGAAGCTCCCCCCTTGATCATTGGCCTCCACTTGTGGTTTATCTTCCTCATGCACATGTAGAGGTGGCTCTTGTGGTCGAACATCGCCCAACGCCATTCTTCTCAATGCTTGACAAGGAGCTTCTTCTCTATCTAGCACTCATGGATCAGCTTGCTTCTTTTGGGAGCCGTTAGTTTCATCGAACACTACATCACGTGCTACTTCAACTAGTCCGGAGACGTTGTTGAAGACACGATAGGCGTAAGTGTTCGAGTCATAGCCAAACAAGAAACCTTCATCGGACTGCAAAGCAAACTTTGAAGTCCTCGGCTTCTTGTTCAAAATATAGCATTTAGAACCAAAGACTCGAAAATAAGAAATATTTGGCTTGTTACCGGTGAGTAGCTCATATGATGTCTTCTTGAGTAGTCGATGAAGGTAGAGTCGGTTTATGGCGTGGGAGGAGGTGTTAACCGCTTCCGCCCAAAACCGATCCGAGGTCTTGTATTCATCGAGCATTGTTCTCGCCATGTCTATGAGGGTTTTGTTCTTCCTTTCGGCAACTCCGTTTTGTTGAGGAGAGTAAGGTGCTAAAAACTCATGATTTATGCCTTCTTCGTCTAGGTACACCTCAACTTGAGTGTTCTTGAACTCCGTGCTGTTGTTGCTTCGTATGTTCTTGACCATCAATGAGAACTCATTTTCAGCATGCTTGAGAAACTTCTTGAGGGTTCCTTGAGTTTTTGTCTTATCATGCAAAAAGAAAACCCAAGTGAAGCGTGAAAAGTCATGAACAATTACTAAGCCATATTTGTTACCACCGATGCTTATATAAGCAATTGGACCAAAAAGGTCCATGTGAAGTAGCTCGAGTGGTCTTGTTGTAGTCATGACATTCTTCGTAGAATGAGGTGCTCCTACTTGCTTCCCGGCTTGGCACGTGCTACAAGGCCTATCTTTCTCAAAAACAACATCCTTCAAACCTTAGATGTGATCGCCCTTGAGGAGTTTTTGAAGATTCCTCATACCAACATGCGCTAGCCGTCTATGCCACAACCAACCCATGTTGGTCTTTGCAATCAAGCATGTGTCATGTTCGGCTTTATCTTTGTTGAAGTCAACAAGGTAAATCTTTCCCTTTAACACACCCTTGAAAGCAATGGAACCATCACCCCTTCTAGAGACGGTCACACCCTCATTAGTGAACAAGCAATTATAACCTTTGTCACATAATTGAGATATGGACAACAAGTTATAATCTAAGGAATCGAAATGTAACAAATGAGAAAGAGTATGTTGAGATGATATAGCAATTTTACTGGTACCAATCACCTTTCCTTGATTGTTGTCTCCAAAAAAGATGCCCTCGCTTGGATCCTTATTTTCTTCGTACTCAACGAACATCCTTCTTTCTCCGGTCATATGGTTGGTGCAACCACTGTCTAGCACCCATTTCGATCTACCGGAGGAATAGATCTACAAAAACAAATCATGCCTTGGTTTTAGGTACCCAAGCTTGCTTGGGTCCTTGGAGGTTAGTTACAAGAGATTTGGGCACCCACACATGAGACTTGGTGTTCCCATGGAGTGGCCCAACATAATGAGCATAAACTTTACCAAAATTACTTCTCATTGGAACATAGGATGCATCAAAAGTCCTGAATAATAGTTGTTGTTGTTTATGAACAGAACTAGTCTGGGAAACCAGAGTTGTCCGAGTGAGGACCGGACTAGTCCGGTTATTGTATGTGTTGACTGTCTTGGACTTATTAGCATTATTGGTCTTTCTAGCTTGAGAGTAGTTTCCCCTCACAAAGGAAATGCTATCCTTGTTATTTTTATGGCTTCTAGCATATTGCTTTTCACCATAAGAATAACCAATGCCATATTTGACATTAGGAGGTCTTGTGACCAAGTATGCACTACGTGCATATTTGATCTTCTCCTTGTCAAATATGCCACTTTGGGAAGGATGCTTGTCCTCGATAGAGGTTGACTTTTCCTTCAAACTAGTGTCAATTTTAGCACATGAACAAGTAATAGTAGCTTCAGTTTTAAGTGGTTGAGAAGGTGAGCTTGAAGAGGATGAGGAGTCACTTTGTTTGTGTGACTCAACTTGTACCTCAATGATTTTGTTAACTTTGGATAGGTTAGCAAGTTCGTCCTTGATGGTGGTGTTTGCGTTGCTTAACTTCAAGCAAGCTTCCTTGCTTGAGGCTAACTCAAGCTCTAGTGATTTGCCTCGCTCCTTTTCAAGTTCGAGAAGTTTGTCAAGTTCAAGATATTCCTCCTTTTGGGAGATAATCATATCTTCTTGACGGTTGATCAACTTCTCCTTCTCAACAAGCTGATCAAGTAGAAATTTCATTTTCGCAGCTGTTTTCTTATCTAAGCCAACGAGCATGTCTTCATTATCACTAGCGACTTCACTATCACTAGAATAGGAATGCAAGGAAGAGGATTTGTTTGTTACCTTTCGTTTACCTTCCTTTGCCATGAGGCAAGTGTCGTTGCCCTTCCATGATCTGAGATTTGGGAAGAGGGTTGACTTCTTAGTTGTCTTCTCGATGGCTATGCAAGCCATCTCCTCTTCCTCTTCGGATGAGGAATCATCATTTGAGTCCAACTCCTTTCCTAGGTGCGCTTGTCCAGCTTGCTTTTTTTTCTTGAAGAATTTCTTGGGTTGAGTCTTCGTTTCCTTGGTTTTCTTCTTGTTTTCTTCGTATGGGAAATCAACTATAAGGTGGTCATATTCACCAAAGTTATAGCATGCCCGCTTCAACTTTGGTCTTGACTTCTCTTTATATTTTCCTTCACTTGATTTTCCCCCTTGTCTTTTATTCATCATTTTCTTGAATCTCTTCATAAAGAGGATCATGTCCTCTTCGTCAATTTCGCTGCTCTCGTCATCGTTGTCTTCTTCTTGTTGAGCTTCTCGAGCTTCTTTAGACAAGGGCTTGCAAGTGGACTTCAAAGCAACCCCTTTCTTCTTTGTCGAGGTGAGGTCGGCAATCTCCTTGACATGCTTTGCCTGCTTTTCCATCATCTCGAAATTGATGAATTTCCCAAGCAGCTCATCCGGGGTCATTATCTTGTACCCGGGGCTTTCTCTGATCATCGAGCACAAGGTGACGTTGCGAGGCATGAAAGCTCTAAGTATGAGCTTCACCACATCGTGATCGTTCCACTTCTTGCTTTCGTATGGTCGAACCTTGTTGATGAGCGTCTTTAACCGGTTGTACATGTCTTGTGGTGACTCATATTCTTCTATGGCGAATCTTCCCATTTCGCCTTCGATCATTTCGATCTTCGCTTCTCGCACACGACGATCGCCTTCATGTGCAGTTTGCAATGTATCCCAAATTTCTTTTGCAATCTCGAGCCCATCTACCTTGGTGAACTCGTCCCAACTTAGAGAGGATGTAATGACTGCTGCAGCTTGAGCATTCTGATGAATTGCTTGTTCTTGACTTGGGGTAAGCTCTTCATCGTCGTCCGGGATATCTATTCCTGTACACACAATGTGCCATAAACTGGGATTGAGTGAGATTAAGTGCATTTTCATGTTTTGCCTCCACATTGAGTAGTCATGGCCGTCGAAGTGTGGGTCTTTTCCTAGAGGAATGGATAAGTAATAGTTATTGTTAGAATTAAGACGATCGTAGTTGAAAGGATATCGGGAGTAGTCGGTGTGACTACCCCCTTCTTCTTCTTCTTCTCGTCCTCGACCTTCACTTTCCCTTTTGAGAGAGCTTTCTTCCTTAGGAGCGCCTTGAGTTCAAGTGTCTCCTCGAAGTCCTGGATGGCATCGAGGAGCTTCTCCAATTTTGAACTTTTTCGTCTTCAACCTTCTCTTGGTTAAGACTCTTGTGCACATCCTTCATGTCCGACATGTTCTCTTCGAGCGATTAGTCTCTTGCGAAGAGTCCTGCTCTGATACCAATTGAATGTGGCCTAGAGGGGGGGGGGTTGAATAGGCCTTTTTGAAATTTAGTCGAAACCTGCAATACTTAACAAACTAATCAAATCCCGAGATATCGGACTAGTCCGGTAGAGTGCGGACTAGTCCGGTGCGTGCGGACTAAATTGATCAAGTTCGATCAATGATTTCAATACAAGCACAATACGCAGCGGAATATAGTATGTAAATTGAAAGTATTGAGTCAATGAAATTAAGTGTAGTACAAATTAGCTTTGATTTGAATGTTTTAACACAAGATGGACAGGATCAATCAAACCCTAGAATATAATATGAGAAACTTAAGAACAAGTTTGACACATGATTTTTATCTCGTGGTTCGATTCCCACAGAGGCAACCTACGTCCATGTTGAGGAGCCCATGAAAGGACCGGGTCTTCATTGACCCTAACCTCGTCGAATCGCCACGAAGGCCAATTCTTCTTCCACTATTACAAAGGGGCAAATCACCAGGTTCAAGGGGCCTTGTCACAAGTTGAGGGCTCCCAAGATTACAATTCAAACACCACCAAGAACACACTCATAAGATCAACAATGAAATAGCAAGAGTGTGCTAGAGTCAAACCCAGGAGCTCAAACGTGTGGAATCGTGTCTCTCCTTTGATCCAAAGTGAATCCTCAACGGATTGATCTTTCTTGCATTGGATTGCATGGAGAGATCTGTTTTCTTGGCTCTTGGATGGTGTGACGGCGCAGGGGGTCGATAGAGATGATAGTTGGGTCGTGCACATATATTTATATTAGGGTCTTCAAAAGTTACCGTTAGGGTTTCGAGGGTCCGGACTAGTCCGTGGTGGAGTCCGTACTAGTCCTGTGTACGCCGTGCAGGAAACCCTAAGTGTCCAGGAATATCGAACTTTCCCGGCTAGGAGCGGACTTGTCCGATTTTAGTCAGAAAGGTTTTCAGACTTATCCCTGGTGATATCAGACTAGTCCGGTGTGGTGATACCCTTAGTGAATATAGGACAAGTCCACACTTGGAGGACTTGTCCGATTTTAGTCAGAGGCATTATCGGACTAGTCTGAACATTATCGGACTAGTCCGGTGCGGACAAGTTCGCATTGGCTGGACTTGTTCGAACCTGTCCAGGGAGGATATCAGACTAGTCTGGTGTATATCAGACTAGTCTGTTTTCCCCGTGAAATGTGAAGTGTGTGAGGATTTTTATGTTTGAGCTCTTGGGATGTGTTGCACCAACACACTCCCTACACATTATGTATTCTATTCAGCTCTTGAGCTCTTTTCCAAATTGATCTTCATTCTCCTTTCTTTTTGGCGCTTTCTTCATTCTTTCATTAAAACCTGCGACCATCACAATAATGTGGTTAGGATCTCATTTGTTTGTCATAAATCAACCAAAACCCACAAGGGAAGATGCCTATATGCACTTTCATAAGGGCTGGTTATATAAGCAAGGGAGGCCAGAGCTCGTGGCAGACGACTTTGGTGTTGTTACTCTTGTGTTTTGATCAATAAAATTTGTAGTTTGAAGGAACTTTTGTGCCTTGTTCGTCCGACTTATTTCAGACAAGTTTTTCTTGTCGAGTTTCTGCACAGCACTACCTTTCTTTGGTGGTTTTATCATAACTCGAGTTTTACAGATCCGATCGACATGATTCTTCTTGAGTTGTCTTCATAACTTGATTTTATATCATCTGTGAAAATTTATGGTCATTGTATTTGTGGTTTCTGATCTACACGAGTTTCTTTGTAGTGTTTCAGAACTGTTATTCTTAGGTAGGACAGATTGACCTTTGTTCGATCTTTCGATCGTAACTTGAGTTTCTCTCAACGGATTTTTGTGATTCTTGTTGTGACGTCTTTGTACTTGATTCTCTACAATCTATACTATTTTTGTCACAGTTTAACAAATTTAGATTAGTCACACACATAATTTCTTTAACAGATCGGTTTTTTGCTGAGGGGTGTTTTCGTTGCTTCTGCTGAAAAGTTTTAATCTACCATTCACCCCCCCTCTGGTAGCTTTACACGTGCTTTTCGATCCTACATTTTTGTCAACCAACAAAATGCTAGAAAAGTATGTAGACTTAGGAAGACTTTATACGGGCTAAAATAAGCATCTAAAGTTGGAATCTTCGTTTTGATGAGGTAGTCAAATCATTTGGCTTTTCGGAAAATGTAGAAGAGCCTTGTGTGTACAATAAGGCTAGTGGGAGTGCATATTGTATGTGGATGACATACTACTAATCAGGAATGATATCTTATTTATGGAGGATGTAAATGCTTCACTGAGAAAAAGTTTCTCTATGAAGGAACTTAGAGAGGCATCCTGCGTTCTCAGCATAAGGATCTACAGAGATAGATCTAAATGTTTAATTTGATTAAGCCAAAGTATATACATTGATAAGGTGTTGAATAGGTTCAACATGAATGACTCCAAGAAAGGATTCATACCCATGTCGCATGGCATATCCTTGAGTAAGAATCAGTGTGCCGTAACATTTGATGATCAAGAAAGGATGAGTAGAATCCCATACTCATCTATTGGGTCTATCATGTATGTCATGTTGTGTACACGCCCAAATATCTCGTACGCTTTAAGTGTTACGAGCTGGTGTAAAATCCCACTACGAGGTATTCAAGTCAAGAGCAGAAATTCGGAATTCAGAAAAGAATTCCCTCCTTGGACTAGATTGTAAATCGACACATAGAACGTGATGTTAGATCCAAATTTAGTGTTGAATATAGCTTAGGCTAAATATATGGTTAAAGCCAGTAAAAATAGTAACTAAATTAACTATTGGTCTTGTGAACAATTTTACAACTTTAGGTCACAAAGTTCAAATAAACAATATGAAAATGAAATTTCAAATAAGAAGATGATACAAACTTAAATCATACAGCTTGAATACAAAAAATGGAGTTAGAAAATGGTGCAAAAGAGACTAATTAATTGCTGCAATTTTTTTTTTCAAAATTGGTTCAACCAAATTTCAAATTGGACTGCACCATTATCTTGATCATATCCAAATTAGCCAGTATGTAAATGTTGATGATTTGTAGGCATTGTTTGCTGAGTTAAATAGATTATTCAAAACTGCAGCTGAAAGGATTTGTATGACCAGTGGGGCTGACGTGCCGGCAGGCCCTACCAGTCAGGCTTAACAAGACCGTGCCTTGACCCTTTTATTCAGCGGCAAGGCATGCTAAGGGCCCCACCCGACTGCTTCTTATGGCCGATTTCCTTTTGGCTTCTCGTTCCTATCAGGCATCGAAACAATTGGGATTTTCTCACTCCTAATAGTGAGATTCGCCAAAATCACATCCCAATATATCAATTGCTAAAATTCTATTATAATTCTCTCCACTTTGCTTTTTTCCCATTGTGACAGGATTTCACTCTTTGATAGACACATTGACAGTAAAAATGATGCAAAAAGACATTTGTACTCTTCATTTTCATACGTATCAAAAAATATTTAAAAATCACGAAAAATATTTTAAATTCGCTAAAATATATAATAATTCAAATAAAATTTAGATTAATAAAACAGTAAAATAAATCTCAGAAAATATTTAAATTTCGAAAAAATAGGAAAAATGTTACATTTAGTAAAAAATTATAAAAAATTGGAAAAATTAGAGTAAAAGGGGAAAAGTTATGAAAAATATTAAGGTAATTTTCAAAAAAATTGAAAAATAGTGATAGATATAAAATGATGTATAGTGACATGTCACATACATGAGAGATAAATATTCACATATCACATAGGTAAAAATAAATACACATGTCACATAGTCACAAAATAGACATATCGCATACTCTTCACATGTCATATAGTAACAAAATAGACATATCATATATAACACATGTCACATAATTGCACATGTCACGAAATATACATATCACATATGTCACATAGTCATAAAATAGACATCACATATCACATAGTCATAAAATAGACATAGACATATCAACCTTTCCTAAGCTTCAATGTTGCTAGTCGCCGGTGTTGGAAACCAAGCTTTGGTGGTATTTTTTCTTGGTTTTCTTTTCCTACAAAAGAAACCACATAGATAGATAAAGAATGGATTATGTATAGATAAAATAAAGGTACCTATCAAATTTCCATAAGCAAATAAAATCCTCATGGTACAAAATTAAAAATCACGAAAAAAACTCAAGAGGAAAGGATTAATATAGATACATGAACAAGGAGTGGAATGATCAGATGAGTGAAGCTCGAGAACAAGTAGGACTGTATGAGTGATGCACTGAATAGTTGGGTTTATGAAGCATGTGTTCCCCATATTGCTAAGATCAGCTCTTGAACAGTATACGTATTGTAAATAATGAAACATCAAGTAAGCCACAAAGCGTGTCAATGAGGTATCATGAACTTATAGCAGAAAATATTCCATACCACATATTTTGGTTGTCTTCTAATAGGAAAGGAGAATGAAAATTGTTTGGCTTCCATATCACAAGGTGTAGTATTAATCTATCAAACAAGGCCCATCAACAAAAAAATGTCATTGCAGGGGATCAAATCTGGAATCTCGTTACTTTGAAAAAATCTATGCAACAATTTAACTAAGACAATAAAATACTTACATTGCAGTTGTCTGGCTGCTGTCAAGGGGCAAGAGTTGTTGATTGGTATGAACAGGCCATAAATCCAATCATTTTGCTGTAGCATCCAACAATAACATATTGAAAAAAAATAAAAACCAAGACAAAATTTTTACTAGGGTGTAGCTGTACAGAGGATAAAGCGAGCTGGGCGCCACAACCTCTGGAGGAACAGAGGAGGAGGAGCATGGACCCTCGAGCGGCGGTGGGGCGTCCGCCGGCGGGCGAGGAGCCTCAGGCCGCGGGCGCAAGGCATCGGGCGGCGGCGGGTGAGGAACATCGGGTGGCGGGCGTGGAGCCTCGGGCGGCGGCGGGCGCGGTGCCTCCGGCGGCGGCGGGCGCGGGACCCGAGGGGCGTTGGTCGGCGGGTGCGAGGCCTCGTCCAAGGGCGGTGCCTCGCGCGGCGGCGAGCATGGGGCCTCGGGCGGCCGCGGCCGAGATGCGTTGGGCGGCGGCGGTCGAGGGGGCTCGGGCGGCGGCGGGCGAGTGGCGTTGGGCGGCAGCGCGCTGTCGGCTCCCAACGGTCTGGCAGCCATGGCTGTGTGTTGTTTTTTCAATCCGTAGTGTTTCAATTGAAGAGAGGGGTAAAAAGGTCATTTTGCGATATATTTAATATCAAATAGTCTATCAAAGAGTGAAATCCTATCACAACGAGAAAACAACAAAGTATTGAGAATTATAATGAAATTTTGGCAATTGACATGTTGAGAGTATGATTTTGGTGAAGCGCAGTGTTGAAAGTAGGAAAATCCCAATTGTCTCTAGGCACCGTTGCCTTATCACCGTTCCTCTGTTCTTCCCGATTGCAGCAAGGAGGCAGCACCGTAACCAGCTCAGCTCCTTGCGCCATGGCAGCACGCCGGCCGGCTCCTCGCCGTCCGCTGCGCGTCGCACCGCGCGCCCTGCCCAGCTGCGGCTCGGCGGCCCGGCCCCCATCTGCTCCTGCTCCAGTGCGCCTCGCCGCGCCCGGCCGTCCTGCTTGCGTGCCGTTCCCGTGCCGCGGCGGTGGTCCCTCGCCGCACTCCTGCGCGCCCATGGCCGCTCCTTGCTCCAGGGCGCGTCGCGCCCGCACCGCTGTGCTCCTCCTTTGCCGGGCATCTGCCACGCCGCGCCATTGCTGCTCCGCCTGCGGCCGGACCAGCCTCGCCGATGGCACCTCTGCCCTCGCCGCGCCTCGTCTGTGCTCGTGGCCGCGCTGCACCAGCGCGCCCTGGCCGTACGGTTGCCGCCACTGCACGCCGCGTCCGTGCCCTGTTCCTGCTCTTCCATTCCGCACGCGCATCACCGCTCCAGACTTCCAGCTTGACGCCGGCCAGCTCATGGCCCTTGCGCAGCGCGCTCAGGCGCTGCACCTCGCCGTTCCAGGGCCCTGCCTCCTGCTCGTGCTGCGCCACGCCACCGGCCGCACTCCTTGCCTTGCCGCGCCCACACTCAAGCCAGCAGCGGCGATGACCGTGCTCGCCCGCGCCTCACCCTGCTGCAGCACCACGCGTCCGTCCAACACTCCAACTGGTGGTCGACGCCCGGTATCGTCGCCCCGTTCCTCACCGCACCACTACATGTTCCAGAGTTGAAGCTGAGGTTGGGCAGCAATGCTGTACCGCTCGCGGTCCTGTATGGCAAGTTTATGCGGCTGTCCACGAGTGTGCGGAGCTTGCACCTCGCCGGCGTGCCGTTGTTGTGCCTCCGCCGCGCACTTCCTCTGCTGCAGCTCACCCAGCCCATTTCTTGCACCTTCGCGCCACAAGCAAGACAGTGCACGTGTTCGAGGTTATTCCACAGCTGCTCCGCATCGACGCCGTCGCCATTAACGTGTCGTCGCGGCGTTCCGTGCAGTGGTAGCGCCCAACCAGATGAATGTGATGTGTGTGATGGATAAGATGCAGGAACACGACAAAGACACAACAGCAACCACAATTAGGCTAAGGTTAGCTCTGATTTGTGCAAGTTTGGTTGGGTCAGTGATGCAGCCAAAGTGTTCGATGAAATGTTAACAAGGCGA
Source organism: Tuctoria greenei (assembly GCA_036927565.1). Taxonomy (NCBI): domain Eukaryota; kingdom Viridiplantae; phylum Streptophyta; class Magnoliopsida; order Poales; family Poaceae; genus Tuctoria; species Tuctoria greenei. The sequence goes on along the minus strand of JAYESD010000003.1, from coordinate 103,273,542 downwards.
AACCAAGTGTGATGATGATCAACACTGATCCGTGATGCAGGAACATGCTGTCGACGCATCAGACAAGGTCAAAAATGCCGATTTTGGCTCTGAATGGTGCAATAATGACCAAGTTGAAGATGCAGCCAAGGTGTTTGATGAAATGCTTACTAGGGCGAATGCAGCTGTGTTGCTGTTGAACACTTGGATTGATGGCTAATATGATTAGAGAAGCTGATTGTGGTGCAGTGATACTGGATTAAATGATGGACATGGACCCTGCACTACTTTTGCTTAGGTTAGGATTGATGTGATCCTGCCTAGATGCATCTGCTTACAAAATTGCATGAGCCCTTAGCATTGTTCACGAAAGGAAGAATTTGAGTAAAGTGTAGCTGTAGCTTGCTCGTGGTAACATGTGCGTGCATGACTTTTGTACAAAACTGACGCACCAAGGAGCAGTTGAGTATGATGGTGTGTTCTACTTCTTGCATGTAATTAAGTCATCTCACAGTCTATTCATACAGAACGCAAGCAAGCAAGTGGTAGAGTGTGACTAACATGGATAAAGTATGCAAAGGAAAGTGGATTTTGCAAGAAGGACTAGGTGATGAACACATTGGACATATATGAAGAAGTGATTGAGAAAGATACGTATGCAACTGTGGTAACCTGCACATTGTTGATTTATGCTCTGTGAAGCAGTTGGTTGTTTTACCAGGTTATGAGGAAGGACCTCTAACTTGACGATACCATGTACAGGCTTTGATCGACAGCCACTGTACATCGAAGATATCGAGTGGACCTGTGAGATGGTGGCAGAGATGAGAAGAAGATCACAATGGATGAGGATCTGTACATGAAAGGTCAGAGAGATGATGCAGAGCATCTGATGAAATGGATGGTTGAGAAGGATGCAGACACAACGTCGACCTGAGTTTGCTAGGAAGCTGGTAGGCATAATTTCAGCCACATGAGTTGATTCATATATTAGCATCTTTGAACCCTACTGTGAGAATCAAGTCCATCGACCCTGTATTACTATACAATTGAAAAAGTTATGACCTCTCTTGACTTCCACCCTAGAGAGTATCCATTCTTTTAGTGAATTAGCATTCTAGTGTGTAATGTATAGAGAGGAGAAGGACTAGCGTGGACCCCGCAGCAAGACAAGATTTGCTCAAGCAGCATTCAAGCACCAGAATTGCCCTAGCAACAGTAAAGACAAGGAAGAAGGAGGAACGACGAGAAGCTTCAGTTAGAAGATCAAGCCTGACTTATTGACATTTACACTAGTCGCAACCTAAGGCAAGCCTCAGTTTGCATTTAAGTTGTTAATATGTTTTGCTTTTATAATTTATATGATGGTAAATGTGCATTAAGTCTATGGATATATGATACTCCATATGCATTACCCAAGATTCCCTGGAGGCTGGGTAGAATAATATTTTATATGATTAGAGTTGCTATATTGAAGTTGAGGAATGAGATGGAAGGAGATTGAGGAAAATGGATGGAAGAACGTGAGGAAAGGAATGGAGATGGGATGATTAATCTATGACCGAGCAGGTGGCTAGGAAGCAACAGATCGGATATCTGTGTGCATAGGCCTGCCTGTGTCGATTAAGGATCGTACCGTGTGCGATCCTGCTGGGTAAGTTTGAATTTGTACATGATGCATACTGGATATATGGGACCCAGAAAACCAATGTAACATGTTAACCTGGATGTTGAGGCATACCCCACCGTCCTAGACACCACACACGTCATGAGGAGAGCAGAGGCCACAACAACATAGGTCGTCATGTGAGCCTTGCTTCTGGGACAATAGGACCGGCTCAACATTTGGGTGTCTTGTGAAAACTAGTTGTGTACAACATTATTGGGAGAGATCGTACACCTCTTCTAGATGGGTGTACATGACATGCAAGCAGGGTGTATCTTGATTCGAATCACCATCGCTCGTGGAAGGGAGCATACTTGTTCACTGCGCTGTGATGTAGTAACAATCGGAATTAGGTGAAACCTGTTGTATGGTTAAACAACTTGGTTGAAGTAGTTGATAGGAGAACTAAAGTTTTGATTCTAAGAAACTTCACATGCTATTATAAAACTGAAGTAAGGATCTACTGATAGTGAACATTTTCTTATTGAAGTTTAAATTCAAGTCCTACGTTCCAAACATATAGAATTTCATATTCTTAGGTGAGACAGTTAAGTCTTGCTGAGCCGTGTGCCCATGGATGCATTTATACGAGTTTTGCAGGTATATAGCAATGACGGGTTCCTAGGCTCTGCCCTCGTCGGGTATATAGCCAATGGAAGCCCTGGACGCCGCTTGTCGGTACCCTGTGTACCGGATACCCACTGGGATTGCGAAGATCACAACGAAACTCCATCTACCAGATTTGAAGACCTCCGAAGGCCCCACACGTCAGCCGTAACCGGACCTGCTTCTCCGACATGGTTAGTCCCAGGGCCGCCACATGTATCATAAGACCGGAGCTATCGCCCACACATGGGAAAGCTCTGGACTGGATACCAGTATGGCACCCCCAGACCTAACCCCAGACAGAGGGAAGCTCTGGTACTGACACGTGTCCAACAGCACCGGACCTACCCGTCCACGACGGTAAGCTCCGGAGCTGCCACGTGTCCGAATTGCCGGACCTTAAACCTTGAAAATCATACTGGTGGGCCCCCAACGGCTCGGACCATCAAGGGGCAATCAAAGACTTCAAGACCCGATTAAGTGTCATTAATACCATATTAATGACACACGATCGGAAAACCCTTAATACTAGTAACGGCACTGTTAAGGCCCGTTACCACGCTATTAAGGGTAATTAACCCCATTTATTGTGTATTAAACATTAATAACCGCCAGGGCCACATGTCAGGCCACGCTAACAGTGTAACGACCGGTCCTTGTGCTATAAAAGGACTGGTCGACGATACTCTGGGGAGACTCTAAGAGACTCTCACGCGCTCTCAAGCACACACAATCACTGAAAGATCTTAGACGCTCAATACAATAGCTACACACCCCGTAGAGTAGGATATTACGCTCAGGCGGCCCGAACCACGTAAACCTCTGTGTCAATTTGCCACCATCTCTTGAATATCTGCGCGCCCATTACCGAACTATAAACTCCACGAACTACTAATATCAGTGTCGAAAGATCTGTCGGATTCACCCACCGATAGTTGGCAGGCCAGGTAGGGGGGCTGCCCGAGATTTCAAGGATGGTGAACTCTGCTACTGGATCGTCCAACGACATCCCCGTTGTGCAACCTGCTGGAGGCAATCCCTCCAACATGCAACAACCAGTAGGTGTCGCGGCTCCAGCAGGAGTCATGCCTCCGCGCCACCGCCTGCACCAGCAAATCAAGCTGGACAACGGGACGGGGCATTTGCGTCGGTCACAACATCGGCGAATAACAACAACCCCGAACACGCGCTCCATGCAGCGCGTGCTCTTCTCCAACACCCACCACCTCCGGGTGCATCCCAGGGTGCAATGGAGCAGTGGAGGGCTGATGTGGAACACTTGGTTGCAGCAGCAGCCAATCGCATCAGCAACCAAGGTCCTCCCCCCTCGGGGCGGGCCCCATCGCAGCATCGGACTTTGTCGGGCAGACTTGGTCCGCACGCTTCCCAAAATAGTAGGCGTGCTGCATATTAGCAAGTTACGTCGCTGCCTGCCAGGGCGCGGCGCACCCATACAGTAACGAGGCTTTCGACTCACGACCTCCGGGGGGAGCTTGATCGCCGTTATCGTCAACAGGACGACCACGTCCATATCGAGCGTGCTCGCAAAAGGCGAGAGGCTCGAGACAGTCCTGCTCCAGAGGGAGTAGGAGGAGGCTGTTCTGCCCTGGCCATGCACCTACACATGGTCAGATGGCCACAAAAGTTCCGGCCTCACCTGCTGCAAAAATTCGACGGGACTGTTAATCCCGCTGAGTTTCTCTAGATTTACTCTACTGCAATCCTTGCAACCGGAAGTAACGAGGCCGTAATGGCCAACTACTTCCCCGTGGCTTTAACTGTGACCGCCAGGTTCTGGTTCATGAGCCTCCCGCCCAACTCTATCAATAGTTGGGCGGAACTGTGCCAACAGTTCACCGCCAACTTCGGGAGTTCATACACCCGACAAGGCACCGAACTAGACCTTTTTGCTGTCACGCAGAAGGGGGGAGAATCCCTGCGTTCCTTCATCCAGAGGTTCTCCCACGTACGAAACACTATTCCTTCTATCTCCAACGCCTCTGTTATTGTGGCATTTAGATAGGTCGTACGAGACAAGAAGATGCTGGAGAAGCTGGCGGTCAAGGATATCACCAGCGTCACAGAGCTGTTCAGCTTGGCAGACAAGTGTGCCAAAGCCGCAGAGGGCCGTGAAATACACTCCAAACCACCTCCGGCGGATAAAAAAATCCTCCAAGGGCGAAGCCACTACCTCTGGGAGTGGCAAAAAGAAGAAAAAGTCCAATGGCAAGAAAAAGCCGTCGGCTGGCACACCTACTGCTGCAGCTGCTGCAGCTCCGGGTGGACGGGGGCCACGCCCCGAGAAACGACCTCGACCTTCATCTGAAGATGGCAGTAACTCCAAAATGTGGTGTCCTATCCATAAGTCGAACAGTCACAACCTGGAAGACTGCCGAGAGGTCCAGAACCTTGTCGAGCGCTATAACAAGCGCCGGGAAGAAGTTCCTTTCCGACAAAGGGAAGGAAAACAGAAAGTCAACGAAGCTCCGGCTGAAGAGGAGTTAGGTTTTCAGGACCCTAAAAAGGTCTTGAAGGCTGTCTACACCTCCGTCGACGATGACTCTGACGTCTCCGACAATGAACGTCGGAAAACCATGAACACCATCTTTGGTGGTTCATGGGATATCACCTTTCGCCGTGTCCTCAAGACCATGCAACGGGACATGGCCTTAGTAGCTCCCACCGCCAGGGCGGAGCCGCACCGGAAGTGGATGGATACTGCCATCACTTTTGATGCATCAGACTGCCCTCAGAATATGATTGGAGTTGGCCAACTCCCATTGATGGTATCTCCGACCATCAACAACATCCAACTCCACCATGTAATGGTGGACGGAGGTTCGGGGCTGAACCTCATAAGCTTCGAAGCTTTCGTCAAGCTTCAGCTCTGACCTTTGGACCTTCGCCCCTCCAGACCTTTCTCCAGAGTAGGTTCGAGGGCCATAACCCCACTTGGTGCCATTACTCTCCCCGTGACCTTCGGGACTCGGGAGAATTATCGCACAGAGAAGTTGGTCTTTGACGTTGCTTTGATCAACTTACCCTTCAACGCCATTCTGGGCAGGCCAACCTTGTACATCTTCATGGCTGCTGCTCATTATGGCTACCTGGTGTTGAAGATGCCAACACCAGCTGGTGTTCTCCGGATCCACGGAGACCGCACTGCTGGAGTGACTGCTCTAGAAGAACTTCATGCGCTTGCTACAACGCAAGAGGAAGAGTCCAGGCAGGAGCAAGCTCCGAAACCCCCGAGCATTCGTCAACGAGGCTCAACCTCTGCACCCCGTGTGCAACCAAGCGGCGACACCGACATTCCCGTCAAAGTCGCCCGAATCGGTTCCGATGCTGCTTAGACCACCCATATATCGGGAGGTCTAAATGACAAATAGGAACTCGCGCTCATCACTTTCCTCCGGGCTAACATTGACGTGTTTGCCTGGCAACCGTCGCAAATGCCTGGGATCCCCAGGGAAGTGATCGAGCATAATCTGAAGATCTATCCTGACGCTCGGCCTGTACATCAGAAGCCTCAGACGCAATCAATAGAGCGACAGAACTTCATATGACAAGAAGTGAAGAAGTTGCTCAAAGCTGGATTCATCCGAGAAGTCTTCCACCCAAAATGGCTGGCAAACCCAGTCGTTGTATCCAAGGCCGACGGGAAGCTTCAGATGTGTATTGACTACACAACACTAAATAAGGCATGTCCAAAAGATCCATTCCCACTACCTAGAATAGATCAAATAGTGGATTCCACCTCTGGGTGTGAATTACTGTGTTTCCTAGATGCATATTCTGGGTACCATCAAATCAGAATGTCTAGGGAAGATGAAGAACATACTTCTTTCATCACAGTAGACAGATTGTATTGTTATATTGCTATGCCATTTGGTCTCAAGAATGCAGCCTCAACATTTGTACGAGCTATGTACAAAACCTTTGGAGAGCTCATCAGAAACGTAGTGGAAGTGTATGTTGATGACATCATCGTCAAAATCAAGGACAAGGAGTCACTTCTTGACACCTTGCAAGCTGTCCTCGACAAGCTGTGAGTCACCCGCACAAAGCTGAACCCAGACAAGTGTGTCTTCGCGGTTAGCTCCGGAAAGCTTCTTGGATTCTTGGTGAACCACCGAGGCATAGAGGCAAATCCGGCAAAGATTAAAGCTATTGAAGATATGCGGCCACCAGCCCGCATCAAGGACGTCCAGAAGCTGACTGGATGTCTAGCCGCCCTCAGCCGGTTCATCTCAAGACTGGCGGAACGGGCACTTCCCTTCTTCAAGCTATTGAGGAAGTCCAGACCATTCCAATGGTCTCAAGAAGCAGAAAAGGCGTTCTAGGAGCTAAAGCAGCTCCTCACCACTCTACCAACCTTGGTAGCTCCAAACTCTGGTGAGCCTCTACTGCTTTACATTTCGGCAACTGACGAAGTTGTCAGCATGGTCCTGGTTGCGGAGAGACCAGAACCCTCACAAGATCAGGAATCTAGACCCCAGGAGGGTTAGGAGGTTCCTGAAGGCGAGTCTGGGTCCCAGCCCCCAGACTTAGATCTACAAGGAGTTACTCTTGTTGAACAAGAGGATCCGTACCCCTCTGGGAGAGTCCAGGTCACTCCAGAAGAAGCTCCGGGTTCCTTCAGCAAGGACTCGGAGGTCCCCGAAGAAGGTTCGGACCCCTCCGGGAGGGTCTGGGTCGATGAGGAGGAAGCTCCGGGCCCCTCCGGGAGGGTCCGAACAGTCCAACACCCACTTTACTTCATCAGCGAAGTACTCCATGACGCCAAGACTCGATACCTAGAGGTGCATAAGCTGCTCTATGCATTTCTTATCGCCTCCAGGAAGCTTCACCATTACTTCCAAGCTCATAAGATCTCAGTGGTTACCTCTTATCCACTGCGTGTGATCTTGCATAATGCCAATTCCACTGGGAACATTGCAAAGTGGGCATCGGAATTGGCCGAGTTTGACCTAGAATTCATCCTAATGCAAGCGATCAAGAGTCAAGCATTGGCGGACTTCGTTGCGGAATGGACCCCCTCTCCATCAAACCCTGGGGGCCCTAGTGAGCAGAAGCCGGAACTCAAGGCTCCGGTCTTCACCGAGCCTCACTGCACTCTCTACTTCGACGGCTCCATGGAAAAGCAGGGGGCCGAAGCTGGAGTCCTTCTCCTCACTCCAACCGGGGAGAAGGTAAAATACATGGTCCACCTTGACTTCAAGGCGACCAACAACATGGCGGAGTATGAAGAACTCATTTACGGATTAAAGGTGGCACTGTCATACGGTGTCAAGCAGCTGTTGGTCAAGGGATATTCGCAGCTCATCATTAAACAGGTGAAGGGTGAATGCTCCTGCAACAATCCCCAACTAGATGCTTATCTCCTTGAAGTCCTGAGGCTTCAAAAGGACTTCGAAGTCCTGGACCTCCACCATGTCCAACGTGTCCATAACGCTGAAGCTGACGAACTCTCGATGAAAGCGTCAACCGGAGCTCCGGCTCCCAACAGAACCTTTGTCCGGAGATTGTCGAAACCCACAGCTCAGCCCGCCGAACTGCGCGAAGGGGGCGAGACCAACATACCGAAGCTGGCGGTCCCGATGGCCCTGTTACCATGGCTGCCATCAAGGGTCGTAGGTGCTGCCGGAAGATCCGAGCAACCCAGCACACAAGACTCAAATGCTCAAGCTAGCTCCGATTCATGGATCTCGGAGATCCAGAGCAACTTGAAAGACAATATTCTTCCTAACGATGATGTATCCGCTGACCGGATAGTCAGATTGGCTAAAAGATACATGTTGGTAGATGGGGATCTCTACCGATGCGGTGCCAACAGCGTCCTAATGTGGTGCATCACAAAGGAAGAAGGTTGCGAGCTACTCGCAGAAATCCATGGAGGCGAGTTTGGGAACCCGCGTCTTCCCGCACGCTGGTCGGTAAAGCCTTTCGGCATGGCTTTTACTGGGCTACAATGCTCCAGGATGTAACTGAGCTGGTGAAGAAATGTGAAGCATGCCAGTTTCATGCAAAACAAATTCATACACCAGCTCAACCTCTACAAATGATACCTCCTACATGGCCTTTCGCTGTGTGGGGGGTGGACATCTTGGGACCTTTCCCAAGAGCCGTCGGAGGTTACAAGTTCCTGTATGTTGCCATTGACAATTCACCAAATGGCCGGAAGCAACTCCAGTTGTGACAATAAACAAGCAATCAACTATCAACTTCTTGCAGTCCATCGTATGCAGATTTGGAGTCCCGAACAAAATCATAACAGATAATGGGACCCAATTCACAAGCTCTGCTTTCCAAGGATACTGCAAAGACCTCAACATTCAAGTCAGCTACGCTTCCGTAGCTCACCTGACAAGCAATGGCCAAGCCGAGAGAGCAAATGAAGAAATCCTAAAAGGACTCAAGACGTGCACTTATGAGTGCCTGAAAAAACATGGAGCCAACTGGATCGAAGAGCTTCCGCCCACTCTATGGGCCAACAGGACAACTCAAAACCGGTCAACTGGAGAGACACCCTTCTTCCTGGTGTAGGGAGCTGAAGCAGTCCGTCCTTCGGAAATCACCTTGGGGTCGCTCCGGGTCCGGACCTTCGACGAAGCCACGCAGGAGCAGCTCTGGTGTGAAGACCTTGACCTCCTTGAAGAGGGAAGGTGCCGAGCAGCTGCTCGGAATGCCCGATACCGCCAAACTCTTCAGCGCTATCACCAACGGCTTGTTCACAGCCGACAGCTCGAGGAAGGCGATCTGGTGCTACGGAGAATACAATCCAGAGAAGGATTAAACAAACTTTCCCCCAGCTGGGAAGGACCCTTCCAAGTGATCAAAGTATCCCACCCTGGATGCGTACGCTTGGCAAACGAGGATGGGACACCTCTCCCTAATCCTTGGAACATTGAGCACCTCCATAAGTTCTATGCTTGATATCACGGAGGTGAGTCTGTAATTACATGTGATGTATGTTATAGAGTCATTGTACAGAGTCGGGTAGCTCCTCCGGGAGGACAGCTGGACCTACCCCGTTAGGTGCGCAATGTCCATGCAACACTTGTCACAGTCTCAGAACTAAAAGTATAGCTAGCTACCTTGGGTCAAACGAGAAACGAAACACACTTAGTTTGGTTCCGTACCCTAAGAGTGTACTTGTTTCCCCTGTACCCCGGACCTATAATGAAAGACATCATTATGTGAAAACAGACTCCACGTGAATTTACTTTGTACAGGCTCAATATTTTTTATTTTTCTCTTTCTTGTCTATAACAAAGTTGTGCAATTCTTAAGAAACTTTAGTTTAACTAGTTCATGTACAATTCGAGTTGCATCATCTATTCTCTCGGGTCCAAACATTGTTAATGGTCTACTCATCTGAATGCCGCCAAGCCAATCTAGGGCCGGAGTCTTCTATCGACTTAGCCTGGTCATGCACCCTAAGTACGCCACTCTACCTACACCCCGACAGGCCGAAGTAAGGCGAGTCCAGAAACGATCGGATCTGAAGGAAACAAGGGAGTGCACTTGATTGTATTTAGAATTTTGTTCGACCTAAAAATTTCTCGGGAATAGTAAGTCACAATGAAGTTATAGATAAGAAAATGGATTTTACTATTTTTCTTGACTTCAATGTGCAGGAAAAATAAATATTTCATGATGATGGTGACTGAAGCCGGAGCTGCCAAAGCTCCGACATCCTCTAGGCGGCTTGAGGTCGATGTTCAGACATTGATAGCGAGCGTCGCTGGAGCTACTCAGCTCCGGTAAAGCTAGGGGGCCAGCCGTAACGTGAAGAAAATATGGTTGGAAGACTCTATAGTGGAGTCTGCTGTCGGCACACCACGTGTTGACAGAGGTCACTGCCGGAGCTATCAAGCTCCGACACCCCAGAAGACTAACCTTCGATGCTTTACGCTTTGATGGAGACTACTGCCGGAGCTACTAAGTTTTGACAATGGTCAATGCCAGAGCCACTAAGCTCCGACAACCTCAGGGGGCCTTCACTATTGAAGACTTTGGACCTACATTCTACAAGTTCGAAGTGCGCAAGTCTTCAACAACTGTTACATCCTCTTGGTACATGTTCACAATCAAATTGTGTACATCTACCAGGGGGCCAAGTGGAACAAAGGTGTTGAAGACAAAAAATCAAATTCACAAAAAACTTGGATTTTATTCATCTGGGGACAAGAGATTACAAAATTGGAGAAAAAGAAGAGAGGATACAAGTGGGAGCTACAAAGAGATGGTCCTAGACCCTATGGAAGAACGAGGCGACCTTCTGGGCAGCCTCCGATACGCTGGCTTGGGCAGCTTCTCCCTCTCCTTCGATGGGGCCTTCAAGCACCGGGTCCAGGGGGAATTGAGGGTCCCGGCTTGTGTAGCACGCCATCACAAATTCTGCGACGTCCATTGCCAGGGATTGTCCCTCAGTCTCCAGCTGGTCTGCTATGACATCGCCCATCTTGGTGAGCTTGTTGCCTACTGAACTCAACGCCTGCAACTCCTGGTCCAGCTCCGGCTCCAGATCATCCGGACGCACGGGACTAAAATCCATTGGCGTCAGCGCGTTGTTGGCTTTGCCCAGGAAGTCCCAAACTTGTTGGGACTCCGCAGCCCTTGTGCCTAGCATCTCCTCCAAGGATCTTTTGGCTGCCACAAGCTCTGAACTCTCTCGGGCAAGACGCTCTACCTCTTTGGTGTTCTGCTGAATCTTTTCAGCAACCTTCCTTTCGAGTTTGCTGAGCTCTTCCTCCCGGAGGTGGATTTCATTCCGGCGGTTGACTAGGTCCTTCTCTCGGCCCCACACTTTCTTCTCCCTGGCGGCGATGGCATTCTCCTGTTTATAGAGGTACTGTCCTCGCTGCCAAGCCTTCTTTTCCTCTTCCTCGCAGCGCTCATCCAATTTCTTGGTGCGCTCCTCGAGACTCTTGTCACTCAGAGCTATCTTTTGGACAAGCTCTTCTTCCCTCTTCACGACGTCGTCCCGCAGCTCCAGGAGTTTTTGCTCTTCATCTTTGAGCTTTCTATCCCGCTCCTCAAGAGCCTCCCGACGCTTGACGAGACTAGCGTGGATGGCGTCGAGCCTCTCCTAGCGATCATCCGCTGCGCTATTAGTAGCTTTGGCCTGTTTGTAGATGGCCCAGGACTGGTTGTCAAGGGATCGCGTCATGCTTTCCCTCTCATCCAATAGCTTACCCCAGTATTCCAGGTGGACCTTCTCCCTCTTCACCCACTCCTTGTCGTCAGCCAGCCTCGACTGCGCTAGCTTGGTCTCGAATTGGAGCCGGTTGTGCCACCTCCTAAGAGTTTGACGCTCCTCCTCGAGGGCCTTGCTGTCGTGGTAGAAAGCCAGCTGGACCTGATGAAGACTGGAGCAGGCGTTGTCAATAGACAACAACAGGGGGATCGGGTTAGGACCTGTCGGGGTCATCTCCGCCGGTTCCAGCGGGTTCTCTATGACAAAAATTGGGTCCCACTCTACAAGAGTGGTCCCCTGAGCTTCCACAGCACTAGGGCCGTCCTCTGGGATAGCCTCAGCCGCCGCCGAGGAAGGTCTTACAGTAGAAGTTATGACCTCTGGAATTGGCTCCAAAGGTCCCACCGCCAGATCATCAACAACTGGCCCCTCAGGCGGGGGGCCGGCAGCTTCATATTAACATTGGCTCAGGTGCGGGCACCTCCGGGACCACTGCTTCCGGGGCGGACGTAGAATATTCTACGGGAGCTAAAGCCACATTCAGCTCCGATGTTGGCGCCTCCTCCACATCCGGTTCAGGTGCTGACGCCTCGACCACCATGGGCTCGAGCGCCGGCACCTCTACAGCAACTTGCTCAGGCGCCAGTACTTCTTCGACGACCGGCTCTACCGCTGGAACTTCTGCCGCAACCGGCTCTACTGCCGGAGCTTCTTCGACAACCGGCTCAAGCGCTGGAACTCCATCAATACCCTGCTCTACCGCCGGGGCCTCATCAACCACCGGCTCGACTGCCGGGGCTTCAACAACATCTGGCTCTAGGGCCGGAATCGTAGCTACCTCCGGCTCTAAGGCCAGAGCGTCCATCATTTCAGCATCCAAGCCCAGAGCTTCAACCTCTGGGGCAGGTGCCGCTGGTACATCTTCATTCCGGTGGTCCGGTGCTATTACGGGAGCTTCTGGGGATGATTCGAGGTCCAAAACCACGACAGCTGGCGCCGGAGCTGCCGCAGCCTCAACCACCTCTTGGGGTGGCACTGGAATTGGAGCCGGAGCTTCCGCCTGCACAGCCTCAACTGCTGTTGCAGGAACCGGAGATTCAACCCCTTTCTTGGGCACTCTGTGGATGAAGGACGAAGAAACTCAAAATACAGTTACAACATAAAACAATCAACTGAGGTAAAAAATCAAAAATTACCTCAGAAGGCTTCTGCACCATTTAGCACGGAACCTCTTTTCCGGACGGTCGGAGCCGGACCCTGTCGCCACTGGCGTGATGGATCCAGAGGGTTCCCCGGAGCTCGCTACTGCTGTCGGTGTCACTTTGGTTAAGGCCCTCCTTGACCGAGAAGGACCTCCGGACCTAGAGCCTTCAGCAAGCTCTGGTACTGGAGCCGCATGGCCGGAGCTAGCACCCCGGGGAGATGCCAATGCTGGAGTAGTTGCCTCTGATGAAGACCTTCCCCTCCGGGGAGAAGGAGCCACCGCGGAAGGAGCAGGTCTGACGGGCCTCCCGTCAGAGTGCTTCAGCTTCCTTTTAGGGCTCGAGGGCTCGACCAACTCTTTGCCCTTGCCCACGGCTTCAACTCTCTGTTCCGGGATGGAAAGGGGACCACCCTCAGAAGCTCCGGAGATCGCCAACCCGGTGATCGAACGCCTCTCAACGACACACAGGTCGTCAAGCACCAGCATCTTCCGCCGGAGCTCCCTGTTGAACTCTGCCTCCATGTTCAGAGGGAGGAAAGCCACAGGCAGAGTCAAGTCGTCACCCTCGACGTCAATGCCGTGCTGGAACTTCTTGAGGTGAAACTCCAAAGTTGCGCCCTCCATGTTGGACTTCAAACCGGTCTCGATCCGATCGTCGTCCATCACACTGTTGAGGGTCCAAGCAAGATTCTCCCTCTTCTTTAGCGGAGCCCACCTCTTGGTCATGAAATTGCAAAATACCGCCTGACGAGTCACCCCTCCTTCCACGCATTGGTGGATCCTGGTCAGAGCAGGGTTGAAGGCGTCCGATAACACCGGAACTTCACTCTAAGCCGCAGTGTCGATGTTGGGGAGGCCTTCGGGCAGCTCCAGCTTCTCGTGTTCCTCTACCCTGATGATGATCCAATCCTTCTTCTAATCGTCCCATTTCCCAGAAGGGAACGATCACAAGTACTTATACGGGCACTTCTTGTGCTTCACAAAATAATAGAAGCCAAGGTACTCGTCACTCTTGCTAGTGGTCTGGACGGTGAAGAAGGTGCAGAAGAGCTCAATGCTGGGGGGAATGCCCACCCACATCTCGTAGAAGTGGACAAATATCGACACTAGAAGAATGGAGTGGGGGCCAAAGTTGATATTCCCACGCCGACCACACCATCAAGTATACCGACTACATCAAGCAAGATGGAACAATCATCAAGTCAAGCTGCACCAGCTCATGTTTTTAATGGACCAATTACTCATAGCCGAGCTAAACAGCTACAACAAGAGGTGCACGCGGTACTTAGTGAAATTCCATTTATTAATGAGAATTATAAGCATCCTAAATCGTACATGTTTCTATTACTCAGGTTCACCAAGGAGGATGAAGAGGACACGCCAAGACTGAACCAGAGAGGATAACTACGTTGAACCAGTTCGGCCTGGCAGAACTGTCATGAGGAAACAGTCATATCTCTTGATTCATAGAAGCTGTGAAGGTCCATGAGTACTTGTTGGAAATGTGTTGAAGTCAAATTTTTAATGCCACTAAGTGCCGAGTGCTTTAGAGCTCCCAGCTTGGCAGCCGAGTGCTTTTGGTGCATACTGTTCAGAAGATCAACAGTCAGCCTGATATCCAAGTTTCCATGAGAAACTATATCACTCTACAATATTTCGTGAGGCATGCCACACATTGTGTGAAAGGTTATCAAATTATCTTTCCAACGCATCTGGTCCCATGTCTTTTTGATGTCCCTAGGTGGAGTTATGATTAAAACACTGAAGACCACTCAAAAGGCCAGAAGACATGCGGGAAATTGATGACCATTGCATGAATGATCAAGCCAGTTGGCCTTCCACCTTCTCACGTGGCTTTTTCAGTTCACATATATTTTTAGACTAGTTGTTGGTATAAATACCCCTCTTTTGTAAGCCAAGAAGGACTTTTTGATGAAATTAAGATTATTCTAGTGATATTTGCAGCCGAGCTGCTTGAGTGTCTTACTCAACCCTTGTTCTTCCTTGTTCTTCTTGAACTTGTGGAGAGATCTCTCTGAGATCCACTAATTCATGCTCTGCGGGTTCCAGTACGGCTGCCCCGTCTTGTGTGGATTAGCTCCGGTTGTGGTTCTGCGGTCGTTCGGAGATCGAGTCGAAGTCTTCGCGGTTTTGGTGTCCTCTCCCCGTCGCTTGGTCGCACCCAACCTTGGTCAGGTATAAAGCTAGTTATCTGTTTCTACAGCAAGTTATCTTGTTCGTGAACCTTCTGTCGTGAAGATCGGGCCACCCTTCGCCGAACCAATTTTGATGTATATCATGTGGTAATCAGAGCTATCGTTGTCACGGTAGGTTCATTTTTTTATCACCCACCCTCCCACCCTTTTTCAATCTGTTACAGTTTTCACCATCCACATATTCATCCCTGTGTTTATCTTTTACATATATTTCTTTGTCCTATAGTCCAAAGCCTAAAAAAAATACCTATAGCCCTTTTGATGGTACTGTTATCTTGTGTTTGTGTTCTTCCAGTTGCTCGTCACCACCGTTTACCTATATCTTTTGTAATCAACACCCCTGTTAGTGTTAAAAAAAAAGAGTGCACAAGTGAAAAGATTCTGAAGAATTTTGTGTTACGGTTGGGTGTTGAAATTTTCAGTTTTCATATCCAAGTTGGTGGTAATCTTGATAGCAGCAAAAAAAATATCTTTTGAGCACATATTTTTTTTCACTCAATTGGCAGTACCGTAGCCCTCCTTCTTCAGCCACCTATAGCTCCACCAAAAACCTGAACCGGGACTTTCAATTTGTACTCCTTACGGCCTGTTTACCACCTCTGTTGAAGCTGCCACACCAGCACCATCACAGTTGTTGAGATCAGGCAAGAACTTGGGTAAGTAAGAGGTGAGATCGAGTGTGTCCACACACACACACACACACACACACACACACACACACACACACACACACACACACACACACACACACACACACACACACACACACACACACACACACACACACACACAGATATATATATATATATATATATTTCTTTTTCTTTTTCTTGCTGCTCCTAACATGCCAGACTCAGATTCAAGTGTTCATGGTGGACACCATGGTGATAGGGAACCCCCTGTCTCACGGGATGAGATGCGTCGCATGGCTGATTCACTCATGGAGGCCATGGGCAGGCTCCTCGATGAGCGTCTTCCCGCGGTTGGAGGACGTCGAGCATGTCGTGATCAAGAGGATCATCATCGACAGGAGTCCGGCGATGAGAATTCTGGTTTCAGCCATGGATTCAATCGCTTCGGACATGGCCCTGACAGATCTGGTGGTGGTCTCCATGCTGATTTTAATAATTACCATGGTGGGCGTTGCGCACATAGGCGCAATGCTGATGGTCGCCGCGTGCATTTTGAAGACGAAGAGTTTAAAGATCAAGATCATGAAAAAGGATCTCATGATGATGAAAATCCTTTCGATCAAGAAGGCAGGTTTGATCGGCGTCATCATTGCCGGCCTGCTGATTTTGAAGAAAGGGAATACCATCGTGGTCGACGTCCTCATGACAACCCATATAACATCGCTCGTGTCAAATTGAGTATTCCAAAGTTTACTAGAAAGGAGAATCCTGATGAATTTCTTGAATGAGCTGAGCAGTGTGATCAAATATTCCGAGTACATAATCTTTCGGCTCAGCGCCGTGTGAATCTTACTTCGGTGGAATTCTCTGGATACACTCTCACTTGGTGGAACCAAGTGCAGGAGAATCAACGTGATTTGGGACATGGATATATCAATACATGGGAGGAGATGAAGCAAGTGCCGAGAAGGCTATTTGTGCCATCTAGCTATCAGCGTGATCTCAGGAACCGGTTGCAAATGTTAAAGCAAGGAGAGATCAGTTGATGAGTATTTCAAGGAGATGGAGCTGCTGCTGGTGCGGGCGGAAATAAGAGAAGATGTAGAGTCAACAATGGCAAGATTTCTAGGAGGTCTTAATGAATAAATTTCTGGTTTTGTGGAGATGTTTCCATATCGTACATTACAGGATCTTGTTGATCAAGCTATGCGAACAGAGAAAAAGATTCAGCAAGAGTCACGTGGAAAATCTTATGGCAGTTATTCTATTGCTGCCCCATGGCGCAAACAGCAATCAAGTACTTCCTATGGTGGTGGACGATCTCAAGGGGCTGCAGCCAAGTCTTCTCAATCATTTGTTCCATCGAAGATGGCATCCTCCACCGCGTCATCACCAACAACTCAGCAGCGACCCGCTGCAAGTTCAGCAGCCCACAAAAATGTCTCGGGAGCTACATCTTCTTCTCGAAGTAGAGAAATTGTATGCCATAAATGCCACGGCCGTGGGCACATTGCTGCCCAGTGCCCAAGCAAGAGGACCATGTTGTTGAATGAGAAAGGTGAATGGGAATCTGAGAGTGATCCGAAAGATGCTGGACAGATATGTGATGAAGAATTGAGGAGGAAGGGAATGAGATCCAGCCTGAAGAAGGAGAACATAATTGCTTTCTCTACGAGTGCTTAGTGTAACAGCAGAAAAGGAAGACAACGGGCAGCGACATAATTTGTTCCATACCCGTGGACTAATCAAGTATAAGGTGTGTCACATCATTGTTGATAATGGCAGCTGCAACAATATTGCTAGCCAAGAATTGGTGGACAGATTGGGACTGAAACCACATCGTTATCCAAGTCCATACAAGATGCAGTGGCTTAATGATTGTGGTGCGCTACGTGTCAGTCATACTGTGACTGTACCATTCTCTGTTGGTAAATACAATGATCATGTGGAGTGCGACATGGTGCCTATGCAAGCCTGCCAGCTTCTGCTTGGTCGACCATGGCTATATGATTGTGATGTCCAGATTTTTGGAAGGACCAACAAGCTGTCTTTTGTGTACAAAGAAGAGCGAATTTCCTTGCTTCCTTTGACACCGGAAGAAATTTTGAAGGATGATATCAGGAAGAAACAGCGCGAGAACGAGCACCACTTGCGAGTGAGCCACAAAAATAGTAAGGAAGAGTGTCCACAACCAAATCAAACCCCACAGCTGCAAGGAACCCAGAAACTGGGAAAAGAGGGTTTAGTAATGATGGCTAGGAAGGGGGATATCAAAGCATTGAGTGATCCCGATGCCATGTTCTTTGTACTTATGTACAAGGACACTTTTCTTTCTACTAATGCCTTACCCTCTACCCTGCCGAGTACTCTTTTGAATGTCTTACAGGAATATGAAGATGTATTTCCGGACGAAGTACCACCAGGACTGCCACCTAAGAGAGGGATTGAGCATCAAATTGACTTGGTTCCTGGTGCGTTACTTCCGAACTGGGCTGCATACCGCACCAACCCAGAGGAGACAAAAGAAATTCAGCGACAAGTGGAGGAATTGATGAAAAAAGGTATGTATAGGAAAGTCTTTTCCCTTGTGCTGTCCCTGTTCTTTTAGTGCCTAAGAAAGATGGGTCTTGGAGACTATGTGTGGATTGCCGTGCAATTAACAACATCACAGTAAGATATAGGCATCCCATTCCTCGCTTAGATGATATGGTTGATGAACTTGGTGGTGCTAATTTTTTCACTAAAATTGATTTAAGAAGTGGCTATCATCAGATTCGTATGAAAGAAGGAGATGAGTGGAAAATAGCCTTTAAAACAAAATTTGGATTGTATGAATGGTTAGTGATGCCCTTCGGTTTAACCAATGCACCTAGTACATTTATGCGATTAATGAATCATGTGCTTAGAACTTTCATTGGTAAATTTGTTGTGGTTTATTTTGATGACATCCTAATCTACACTAAGACTCTTGAAGAACATGTTGCACATATCCAGAGCGTACTTGTTGTCCTGCGTAAACAAAAATTGTACGCTAACCTTGAGAAGTGCACCTTCTACACTGACAAGGTAGTTTTCCTTGGTTTTGTTGTTTCAGGACAAGGCGTGGAGGTGGATGTTGAGAAAGTCAAGGCTGTACACGAATGGAGGCCCCCACAGAACGTGAGCCAAGTGAGAAGCTTCCTTGGACTTGTTGGTTTGTAGCGGTGCTTCGTGAAAGATTTCAGCACGATCGCTGCTCCAATCAATGAGCTGACCAAGAAAGACGTACCTTTCAAATGGGGAGAAGCACAACAAAAGGCTTTTGAAGAATTAAAGAGGAAGCTCACAACATCACCAATCCTTGCACTTCCAGATTTCAACAAGACATTTGAAATTGAATGTGATGCAAGTGAAGTTGGGATTGGAGGCGTGCTGATGCAAGAAAAGAGACCAATTGCATTCTTCAGTGAAAAGCTAAGTGGTCCGACTTTCAATTATTCAGTTTATGATAAAGAATTATATGCTCTCGTTTGGAGTTTGGAAACTTGGCAACACTACCTTTATCCTAAAGAATTTGTAATACATTCAGAGCATGAATCATTGAAATATATTAAGGGACAACTAAAACTGAATAAACGACATGCTAAGTAGAGTGAATTTATTGAGTCCTTTCCTTATATTGTCAAATATAACAAAGGTCAAGACAATATTGTAGCTGATGCTTTATCTCAACGTCATGCTTTGCTCACACAACTTGATGCTAAAATTCTCGGATTGGAAAGTATAAAGGAGTTATATGCCACTGATTCGTACTTTGCTGAACCATATGCCAAGTGCCGTAATGGCAAAGGATGGGAAAAGTATCTTGTGCATGATGGATTTTTATTTCGCACTAACAAACTTTGTATTCCAGATTGCTCTGTTCGACTTTTACTCGTGCAGGAAGCTCATGCAGGTGGACTTATGGGCCATTTTGGAGCCAAGAAGACGGAGCAAGTGCTGGCTGACCATTTCTTTTGGCCAAAATTGCGACGAGATGTAGAGAGACATGTTCTTCGCTGCAAAAACTGCGACAAAGCTAAGTCTCGTCTGAACCCTCATGGTTTATATACTCCCCTTCCTATTCCTAATGCACCTTGGGAGGATAGTTCAATGGATTTTGTTCTTGGGTTACCACGGACCAAAGGGGGAAGGGATTCAATTTTTGTCGTGGTTGATTGTTTCAGCAAAATGGCACATTTTATTCCTTGCCACAAGAGCGACGATGCTTCCCGTATTGCTGAATTATTTTTCAGGGAAATCGTGCAACTATATGGAATGCCACGTACCATTGTGTCGGATCGTGACACCAAGTTATTGAGCTAATTTTGGAAGACATTGTGGGGCAAACTTGGGACAAAACTGTTGTTCTCCACAACATGTCATCCACAAACGGACGGCCAAACTGAAGTTGTGAATCGAACACTATCAATGTTGCTCCGAGCTGTCCTTAAGAAGAACCTGAAACTATGGGAAGAAAGCTTGCCACATGTTGAGTTTGCATACAATAGGGCAGTACACTCAACTACTAGATTTTGTCCATTTGAAATTGTATATGGATTCACACCCACTGCTCCCATAGATCTTTTGTCTTTACCCATGCAGGAACGTATGAACTTTGATGCAAGCAAGCGAGCTGAATTTGTCAAGAACATTCATGATAGGGCTCGGGCCCATATTGAAAAGATGACCAAGAAGTATGAGAAGCACGCTAACAAGGGTTGCAGGAAGGTGTTGTTCGAACCAGGGGACTTGGTTTGGGTGCACCTTTGAAAGGATCGTTTTCCAGAGCAGCGCAAGAACAAGTTGCAACCCCGGGCTGACGGACCATTCAAAGTTCTGCGCAAGATCAACGACAACGCTTATGAAATTGATCTGCCAAGTACTTATGGTGTAAGTACCAGTTTCAATGTGTCGGACCTCTCTCCATTCTTTGGATTGGAAGAGTCGAGGATGACTCTTTTTCAAGGGGGGGAGGATGATATGCCCACGCCGACCACACCATCAAGTATACCGACTACATCAAGCAAGATGGAACAATCATCAAGTCAAGCTGCACCAGCTCATGTTTTCGATGGACCAATTACTCATAGCCGAGCTAAACAGCTACAACAAGAGGTGCACGCGCTACTTTTTGAAATTCCATTTATTAATGAGAATTATAAACTTCCTAAATCATACATGTTTCTATTACTCAGGTTCACCAAGGAGGATGACAAGGACATGCCAAGACTGAACCAGAGAGGAGAACTACGTCGAACCAGTTCGGCCTGGCAGAACTGTCATGAAGAAACAGTCATATCTCTTGATTCATAGAAGCTGTGAAGGTACATGAGTACTTGTTGGAAAGGTGTTGAAGTCAACTTTTTAATGCCACTAAGTACCGAGTGCTTTAGAGCTCCCAGCTTGGCAGCCGAGTGCTTTTGGTGCAGACTATTCAGAAGATCAACAGTCAGCCTGATATCCAAGTTTCTGTGAGAAACTGTATCACTCTACAATATTTCGTGAAGCATGCTACACATTGTGTGAAAGGTTATCAAATTATCTTTCCAACGCATCTGGTCCCATGTATTTTGGATGTCCCTAGGTGGAGTTATGATTAAAACACTGAAGACCACTCAAAAGGCCAGAAGACATGCGGGAAATTGATGACCATTGCATGAATGATCAAGCCAGTTGGCCTTCCACCTTCCCACATGGCTTTTTCAGTTCACATCTATTTTTAGACTAGTTGTTGGTATAAATACCCCTCTTTTGTAAGCCAAGAAGGACTTTTTGATGAAATTAAGATTATTCCAGTGATATTTGCAGTCGAGCTGCTTGAGTGTCTTACTCAACCCTTGTTCTGCCTTGTTCTTCTTGAACTTGTGGAGAGATCTCTCTGAGATCCACTAATTCGTGCTCTGCGGGTTCCAGTACGGCTGCCCCGTCTTGTGTGGATTAGCTCTGGTTGTGGTTCTGCAGTCGTTCGGAGATCGAGTTAAAGTCTTCGCGGTTTCAGTTTCTCTCTCCCCATCGCTTGGTCACACCCAACCTTGGTCAGGTATAAAGCTAGTTATCCGTGCTGTTTCTACAACCAGTTATCTTGTTCGTGAACCTTCTGTCATGAAGATCGGGCCACCCTTCGCCTAACCAATTTTGATGCATATCAAAGGTGGTACAACTGCAGACCATAGAAGTCTAGCAGCATCAAGAAAAAAGTGGAGAAAGGTGGGATCAGTCCCAATATGGCGTACGCGGAGAAGTACACCATGTCGCCGGTGTGCTCCTTCACAAAAGGAAGCTTGCCGGCGTGGACCAGGTGGTTGAAGAAGTCAGGGGACCACCCCATGAGGGCCCGGACCTTCTTCAAATCACCGTCAGTCTTCAGTCGGCTCTGGCGAAGACCCAACTCCATTGCAGCACAGCGGGGCAAGAGATGCAAAGCAAGCGAAAGTTTGGAGGATTTGAGCACAAGTTCGAATGAAAGGCATAAAGAACCCCCAAACGGTGCGTGCTTTCATTCTTAAGTAAGCCCCCGCAACGCTTGGATGGAAACACAGGAGCCGACGATACCATTCAAAACCTTCACCCTGCCAATGACAAGGGGGCCTGGGACCACCTCAACGATCAAGTTGAGGTCCTTACCCCAGGCGAACGGTTGTCATCATGAAAGGCGGGAAACCCGAAGGTGGCAACCTGACAGGGCGCGCGGAACCGATACGATTTTCGCATCAGGAACCAGCGACCTTCAATCGAGTGAGATCCGCACGCTAAGATCTCACCTGCCGCATCCAGGATATGCCACGCGGTGGTGGTTTAACTGCGAACTACTGCAAACGGCACATCCGAAGACCCTTGAAGACACGGTTCAAAAACCAAAGAATGGACCCACCTCCGACAGAATGACTTCATCCAAAAGGTCTCTCCTAGAGGTCGGCCCAGGGGGCCACTGTCAGTACCCTGCGTACCAGATACCCCTTGGGATTGCGAAGACTACAAGGAAACTCCATCTACCAGATTTGAAGACCTCCGAAGGCCCCACATGTCAGCCGCAACAGGACCTGCTTCCCCGACATGTTAGTCCCAGGGCCGCCACGTGTATCATAAGACCGGAGCCATCGCCCACACATGGGAAAGCTCCGGACTGGATACCAGTATGGCACCCCCGGACCTAACCCATACAAAGGGAAGCTCTCGTACCAACACGTGTCCAACAGAACCGGACCTACCCGTCCATGACGGTAAGCTCCAGAGCTGCCACGTGTCCGAACTGCCAGACTTTCAACCTTGACAATCAGACTGGTGGGCCCCCAATAGCTCGGACCTTCAAGGGGCAATCAAAGACTTCAAGACCCGATTAAGTGTCATTAATACCATATTAATGACACACAATTGGAAGACCCTTTATACCAGTAATGACACTGTTAAGGCCCGTTACCACGCTATTAAGGGTAATTAACCCCATTTATTGTGTATTAAACATTAATAACCGCCAGGGCCACATGTCGGGCCAGGCTAACAGTGTAACGGCCAGTCCTTGTGCTATAAAAGGAGTGGTCAATGATACTCTGGGGGGACTCTCAGAGACTCTCACGCGCTCTCAAGCACACACAATCACAAAAAGCACTTAGACGCTCAATACAATGGCTACACAACCTGTGGAGTAGGGTATTACGCTCAGGCGGCCCGAACCACGTAAACCTATGTGTCAATTTGCCACCATCTCTTGGATCTCTGCGCACCCATTACCGAACTATAAACTCCATGGACTACTAATAGTAGCGTCGGGAGATCTGCCAGATTCACCCGCCGACACCGCTGCTTTTTCTGTGATGCTAGAGTGGAGTATCCGTGGCTTGGATACGACTGCTACTGCTGTAGTGTAGGTTCGAGAGAGTAGTATGAAGAATTCTACTGATGTAATCTATTTTGTATAGAACTTTGAGATTAATGTAAGTTGCTCACTTATGTTATGAGTTTTTTATTCTTTTTTGTGTTGTGCTATTGAGTGTCGCATCGCACGACACCACCAAATGTGATTCCTGGTTTGCCTGGACCCTAGTCCTCACAGCAGGTACCAATCAAACCCAGGTGATAGTCAGCGGGTAGCTGTGAAGAATATCCTTAAGTACTTGCAAAGAACAAAGGATATGTTCCTAGTCTATGGAGGTTCAAAAGAGCTTGTTGTAAATGGTTACACCAATGCTAGTTTCCAAACCAACAAAGACGATAGCAAACCACAGTTGGGTTATGTCTTCTATCTTAATGGTGGGGCGGTAAGCTGGAAGAGTTCTAAACAAGAGACAGTCGCAGACTCAACAACAGAAGCCGAGTACACTACAGCCTCAGAAGTTGCAAAGGAAGTTGTATGGATTAGAAATTTGTTTATGAATTTGGTGTGGTCTCTAGCTGCTCTAGTCCGATTGACCTCTATTGTGATAATAGTGGTGCGATTGCAGAAGCAAAGGAGCCAAGGTCGCAACAAAAGTCTAAACACATACTATGGTACTATCACCTGATTCAAGATATCATCGATCGAGATGTCGTGAAGATATGCAAAGTGCACACCAACCTGAAAATAGTAGATCCAAGCAAAACATGAAGCACAGACAAAATCAATGGGCATAAGATGCTAGATTGATTAGTGTGATTGTGAGCTTTTGATGATGTGTGCCTTATTGGTAGTCATAGGATGATAACATCATGTCAACATTTGTGACCTGCATGTTTAGTGATATGTTCTATGACTTTGTCATTTCGTGCATTCATGTATATGTGATTTGTTAGTGAAACTACACAATATAAAATGGCATTGTTATAAATGTGATCCTCAGCTTTTATCCATCGTGTGGAACTGTGATTTAGAGATAAGCTGGTGCATGTGTTAGGTGGAAGATCATGTTTCACAGATCATAAGAGTATGAGATATTGTACAAACAATGAAGGCACATGTTAGGAACACAAGGCTCGATCTGACTCACTACGAGACACTGCGAATACATAGTGGTATCGGTGTTCTCGGAATAACATGCATATTTGTGTCCTCTGACCTAAGATTGACAAAGAGTCCCGGATTGTGTAAGTTGTAATTTGGGGCTGCCAAATGCTACTCCGTAGTTGGGTATTTATAAATGTAGCTTGTATAAATGTAGCAAGTCAATGAGTGTCAAGTCAAGATGGAATATGCCTGTAAGACCTATGTGTGCTGAATACATTGGCTTGTAGTGAATACACTTGGCTTTGATGATAAAAGTTTTAAATATCACCAAAACACCTTTTTGTCAAGGTCCGACTCTAGCTCCGAGCTATAGCAAGGTCCGACCAAAGGTCCGACTTGTTTTGGGTAGCTCTG
Source organism: Tuctoria greenei (assembly GCA_036927565.1). NCBI lineage: Eukaryota > Viridiplantae > Streptophyta > Magnoliopsida > Poales > Poaceae > Tuctoria > Tuctoria greenei. Next base: position 103,248,685 of record JAYESD010000003.1, on the reverse strand, counting down.
GCTACGTTAAATGCTAGGTCCGACTTCTTGGTAAGATCCGACTAGCTTTGGTTAGCTCTGGTGAGTTTTATCTTTAGCTCTGGCATGTCTTTATTAGCTCCGACATGTCTTTGATAGCTCCGGCATATATTTGATAGCTCCGGCATGCTTTTGCTAAGCTCCGACGTACTTTGTCTAGCTCCGATTTTGGGTTGACTAGTTTTGACTAGTTTTTGGTAAGCTCTGGTGCTAGGATCTACTAGTTTTGTAAGCTCCGACGGGAGCTTGGTTGTACTAGTTTTGGTAAGCTCCAGCGCTAGGTTTTACTAGCTTTTGTTAGCTCTGTCTCAAGCTCCGGGTTGCTCTGGCAAGGTCCGGAACTTGACCGCAGTGCTTCTTCTTTTCATTTGCAATGTTTCGTACTTGCTTTACATTGTTGGAAAGATTGCTTAGTATTCATTTGCTAAGTTTTTTGTGCGTTTTGGTTGATATGGATGATATCGTGTTACTATGGTTTTGCAACATGCTTATGTGAGGTGCTCACGTAAGGTGTTGTGTTCGGAACTAACTTGAGTCAAGTCGAGGACTTGGGCTCGTATGGATTGGTTGTTTATTCATGTGCAGGTGTTGCTTGAGTTCAAGTCATGGCTGGTGATAGGATCCATTGGACTAGTCTCAGGAGGAGATGAGGTTCCAACAACCAAGTTCGGGAGGAACTGTGGTTGAGCTGATCAGGAGGTCGCGCAAGATGATTGAATAAGGGGCAGTGCATATGAAGGTTACTAAACGTCGAAGGAAGGTGTTCGCACGTATGCATGAGGTGCATGACGTGGCAACATGGTTCCGAAGATGGGATAAGGAAGGAAAGATCTGATCGGAAGGATCGGATTGTATCGGTTGAAGACTTAGGCTGCTAGCTGAGTCGGTTATGGCTCGGTATGGAAAGTATCGAGTTGGTTATGTTAGGATTTCGTGTGTGTCACGAAGTTGAGATGTTTAGGAATGTGGGATACGTTCCTAAGGTGTTTGGAAGTCTTAAGATTGCTTCTATCTGCGTATAGAAGAGTCCTAAGCAGTTATGGAAAGTTCCGATTGTGATCGGATTAGGATTGGAGTCCTAGTTGAGATTGGGATGGCCTAAGGGCTGGTTATATAAGCAAGGGAAGGCCAAAGCTCATGATAGACGACTTTGAGGGCTGTTCCTCTTGTTTCTATTGAATAAAATTCATAGTTTGAAGGAACTTTTGTGCCTTGTTCGTCCGACTTGTTCCAGACAAGTTTTACTCGTCGAGTTTCTGGACAGCACTACTGTTTGTTGGTGGTTTTATCACAACTCGAGTTTTACTGATCCAATTGACATGATTCTTTTTGGGTTGTCTTCAAAACTTGATTATTTATCATCTGTCAAAATTTCACAGTCATTGGATTTGTGGTTTCTGAGCTACACGAGTTTCTTTGAAGCATTCCAGACACTGTTTTTCCCGGGTAGGTCAGATTGCCCTTTGTTTGATAGTTAGATCATAACTTGAGTTTTTCTCGACGGATTTGAGTGATTATTTTTGTGTTGTCTTTGTGACTTGATTCTCTCTGATATATATCACTTTTGTCATGGTGAAACACGTTTATATTAGTCTCACACACGATTTCTTTAACAGATCGTTTTTCTACCGATGGGATTGGGGTTTAGTTGTTTCCGCTATGTAAGATTTTTAAATGTACCATTCACCCCCCCTCTGGTAGCTTTTCACATGCTCTTCGATCCTACAATTGGTATCAGAGCCACGGTGCTCTAATCTTTGTGATTTGCACGTGTTTTTGACTAATCATCATGGAGAAGTACTCCGCCAAACCTTGTGTGTTTGCTGGTATTGATTTTTAGGTTTGGAAGGCACGCATGTAGGCTTTTATCCAGACACAAGGCTTTGCAATATGGGAGAAGGTGTATAAGCCTTATGAAGTGCCACCTAATTATCAAGTCACGGCCACAAACCTACGAAACGTCGACAACAACAACAAAGCCCGAAACTTGATCATCCAAGGACTCACTCAAAACGACTTTGATCGTGTCGCGCACCTCCGATCAGCATACGATGTTTGGAGATCTCTCTGTGATTATCATGAAGGCTCCAACACAATCAAGGAGGTAAAACAATATATGTTCAAAAAGGAATATATGCGTTTTGAGATGCAACCCGGTGAGTCTATTGATGACCTCTTTGCTCGTTTCAATAAAATTCTCAGCAACTTGCGTAGCGTGAATGTTAAATTTTCAGATGCTGAGAATGCTAGGCAACTTCTTAGTGAATTAGACATGTCAATTTGGGAAATGAAAGTAACATCTATTCGTGAATCTACTGTCATGAGTTCTCTTACATTAGATGTACTCTATTCTAAACTAAAAACTCATGAAATTGACATCCTAGCACGTAAGAACCCAAACAAGTCTATTGCATTTGTCTCACAACGTGATATGTCTAGCTTCGGCCAATCATCATCTTGCAATACTCTTGCTTTGTTGTCCTCACTAACCCTGGAGCAGATCGAAGAATTTCCAGAAGAGGAGTTGGCGCTCATCTCTACTAGATTCTCAAAAGCATTGCAAAATGTGAGAACTAGAAGGAGAGGAAGCTCCGGACCTCAACGCTGTTTTGAATGTGGTAAAACAGGACACTTTCGTACAGAATGCCCTAACCTTTCAGGTCCGACCACCCGGGAAGAAAAAAAAAGCAAGGTCCGGACCTCCTCTAGAAATTCCAATAAGAAGAAGAAAGGTACCATAGGACGCAATATGATCAACAGCTTCATCACCGCACTTCAAGAACTTAGTTCAAGTGATGTAGACTTCGAAAGTGATGAAGATGATGTTGACCTGGCCAACATATGCTTCATGGCGGGCAAAAAAAAATCAAAATCAAGTCAGGAGGATGCAGAACACAGCAGTGAAGACGATGAGGTATGTTCTACCTGCAATGAAATGTGTGATGCTATTTCTCGTGCAACTATTATTGTCAAGAAAAAGGACAAAAAGCTTAGGGATAATGCTGCTAAAATTGAATCACTAGAATCTGAAATTAAACGTTTAAAAACTTTGATTCCTAGTGATGATGCATGTCCCTCATGTGACTTAATCTATGAACAATTGTCCACATTAAGAAGTGCACACTCCTCCACTCTAGATAGACTTGATGAAGAAATTGAAAAGAACAAAGAGCTTGCTGCACTTAATGATAAAAACTTGAAAGATGCTAGCTGTTCTACAATTGATTTGCATTGTTCTACTTGTGATGATCTTGATAAGAAACTACAGGATGCTATGAATGAAATTTCTATATTGAACAATGATTTACGTTCTCATGAAGTTAAATTTTGTTCCAATTGCAAACTAAAAGGAAAAACTTCATGTGCAAACTGCCTAGACTTGTCTAAGAAACTTGATGACATGAATAGGACACTAGGTCAGTTTTGTAGTGGGAATAAGAATCTAAACTTGCTGCTGAATTCTTCCAAGTCTTGCAAAGATAAAACTGGTTTAGGTTTTGATTCTCATGTTCATGCTAAGGCACATCCACCTAAAATTGTAAAGTCATTAGGAAGTGGTTTGATTCAAACAGTTCCTAAACAAAAAGAAGTGGTTTTCAAATCTGCAGGAGTGCTTTCTAATTCTGTTTCTAATGATGGGTGCTCATCGAGACATGATTACATAATTAAGTTTCATTGTACCTTCTGTGGTAGAGATGGTCATGTCATAGATTTTTGTTATAGACTAGCTAAACAACAGAAAAGGGAAAGAATGTCTGCTAGATCTCATAACTTTCATGCTAAACTGAAAATTAGAAACATGCAACCTGCTTTAATGAGTCAGAAATTTGAAAAGGTAGCTTCTGGAACTTTTGGCAAGAAATCTACAAAGGCAGCTCCCGGATCTTCTGTTGTTCCCTCCGGAGCTTCAGTTTTTGCCTCCGGACCTTCTGCTTTTACCTCCGGAGCTACTAGTTTTCACTCTAAATAAGTAACAACTTCTAAATCAACTGTTAAGAACAGAAAACCTCAATCTTTGACTCATAAACCTGCTGTTTTATCTCAGCTTTCGCGTGTTTTTCCTGCTGCACGTCGTTTGACTCAGTACTGGATACCTAAATGCCTTTTGACTAACCCCAGTATTGAGTCATCGACGTATTGTGCTTCTATGTAGGTTACACACTTGAGGAAGGAGAATATTTGGATTGTGGATTCAGGTTGCTCACGCCACATGACCGGTAACAAAGATTGGTTCTCCTCCCTCTCTTTTGTGTCACGTGTAGAGAATGTTACTTTTGCCGATAATTCTTCAACTCCTATAATTGCTAAGGGTTCGGTTAGAGTAAATGATCACTACACTTTGAAGGATGTGGCACTTGTCAAAATTTGGAATACAACTTGCTTTCTGTTTCACAATTGCTAGATGAAAATCTAGAAATTATTTTCAATAAAAACTGCTGCAAAGTTGTAGGTTCAAATAGTGAGCTTATTTTTAACATGTCTCGGTTTGGAAGAGTTTTTAAAGCTGATTTTGATATGTCTTCCTCTACGCATAGGTGTCTAGTTGCTAATGATTCAAAAGACTTATATTTTTGGCATCGTAGACTTGGTCACGTAGGCTTTGATCACCTAACGCGTGTTAGTGCTCTTGATCGCATACGTGGGCTGCCTAAGCTTAAAGGGGACAAAGAAATTGTGTGCTCTCCTTGTAGACATGCTAAGATGGTTGCAGGTTCACATACTCCTCTCACAATGATCATGACAACTGAACCATGTCAACTTTTGCATCTTGACACCGTAGGACCTTCACGTGTTCAATCCTTCGGAGGTAAATGATATGTTCTTGTTATCGTTGATGATTATTCTAGATACTCTTGGGTTTACTTTATGGCGTCTAAGAATGAAGTTTTTAGTCACTTTAGAACTTTATTTCTTAGATTATCAATTGATCACCCAGGATCATTAAAAGCAATTAGAAGTGATAACGGAACTGAATTTAAAAATCAATCTTTTGATCACTTTTGTGCTGAAAATGGAATAAATCATCAATTCTCTTCACCATATGTACCTCAACAAAACGGTGTTGTAGAAAGAAAGAACAGAACCTTAGTTGAGATGGCTAGGACTATGCTTGATGAATATCAAACTCCTAGGAAATTTTGCGCTGATGCGTTAGCAACCGCTTGTTATGTCTCAAATCGTGTTTTCTTGCGTGCTAAGCTAGATAAAACACCATATGAGCTTCAGTTTGGACATAGGCCTAGTGTTACACACTTTCGGGTCTTTGGTTGCAAATGCTTTGTTAAGAAACATGGTAATCTTGATAAATTTGAACCTAGATCCATTGATGGCATGTTTCTTGGTTATCCATCTCATACTAGAGGCTACCGTGTGCTTTTACTTGACACTAACAAAATTGTGGAGACTTGTGAAGTGTCTTTTGATGAAGCTAGCCCAGGTACTAGCTCCGGTGTTGCAGGACCAGATCCGTATCCTCAGGGGGAGGGTATTTTCGAAGACAAAGAAGAGCCGGTGATACTGCCTGGTAGTTCTGAAGCTGACACGTGTCCAGCACTGGACATTGAACAAGCTCCGGCTATCACCTATGCTGGTCCTGATCATCCACAAGTCACAAGCTCATCAATCTACGATGAACCTAATGAAGAAGAAGCTTGTGAGACATCTGTTCCCCGACGTTTTTACAAAGATCATCCCCCACAACAGATGATTGGAAGCTTGCACGAACGAGTCACACGGTCCAGGTTTTGCGATCCAAACTCTTATGCTCATTCTGCTTTTGTTGCTTCTTTTGAACCCAAAGATATATCACACGCACTCACTAATGAATCTTGGATTATTGCCATGCAAGAAGAGTTAGAAAATTTTGAAAGAAATAATGTTTGGAAACTTGTACCTCCACCTCAAGGTCACACTTTAATTGGAACTAAATGGGTATATAAAAATAAACAAAGTGAGGATGGGGTTATGGTTAGGAATAAGGCTAGGTTGGTTGCTCAAGGTTTCACTCAAGTTGAAGGTCTAGATTTTGATGAAACTTTTGCTCCTGTCGCTAGATTAGAAGCCATTAGAATTTTGTTAGCTTTTGCAGCATCTAAAGGTTTTAAGCTATATCAAATGGATGTTAAAAGTGCTTTTCTTAATGGCTACATAGATGAGGAGGTTTATGTCAAACGACCACCTGGTTTTGAAAATCCAGATTTTCCTAATCATGTTTACAAACTGTCCAAAGCCTTATACGGTCTCAAACAAGCCCCTAGAGCATGTTATGATAGGTTAAAAACATTCTTACTTGAACAGGGGTTTATCATGGGCAAGGTTGATAAAACTCTTTTTGTGCTTAAGCATGGCAATGACTCATTATTCGTTCAAGTGTATGTGGATGATATTATCTTTGATTGTGCTTCTCATGATCTTGTGTCCAAGTTTTCAGTAATGATGAGTTCTGAATTTGAAATGAGTATGATGGGTGAACTCACGTACTTTTTGGGGCTGCAAATCAAGCAAACCAAGGAGGGTACCTTTGTGCATCAAATGAAGTATACCAAAGACCTCCTAAGGCGCTTCAACATGGACAAAAGAAAGCCTCTTCGGACACCAATGGGAACAGCAACAACACTTGAACTTGATGAAGATGGTGAACCCGTGGATCAAAAAGAATATAGAAGCATGATCGGATCACTTTTGTACCTCACAGCATCAAGATCGGACATACAATTCAGTGTATGTCTTTGTGCACGGTTTCAACCTTCCCCACGTGTTTCACATCGTCAAGCCGTCAAAAGGATTCTCAGGTACTTACATGGAACTCAATAATTTGGCATTTTTCTTCCTTCTTCCTCAACCGTTACTTTGAAAGCTTTTTCGGATGCTGATTTTGGGGGTTGTAGAATTGATAGGAAAAGTACTTCCGGTGCTTGTCATTTTCTTGGTAATTCTCTTATTGCTTGGTCCTCTAGAAAACAAAATTCAGTTCCACAATCCACAACCGAATCTGAATATGTAGCTGCTGCTAGTGCTTGCTCACAAATTCTTTGGATTGTTCAAACACTTAAGGACTATGGGGTTGATCTAGATAGTGTTCCACTATTTTGTGATAACACTAGTGCTATTTGCATTGCCAAAAACCCCGTGCAACATTCTAGAACTAAGCACATTGATATTAGGTATCACTTTCTCCGAGATAACGTTGAAAAAGGAAACATTGTGCTTCACCATGTAGATACCGAACATCAATTGGCTGACATTTTTACAAAACCTTTGGATTTCACTCGTTTTTGTTTCATTCGTAGTGAAATAGGGGTTATGCATCCTCATGGCTTAAATTGAGGGTGAGTTTTTGAAACTTGGGAAGTCTATGTGTGAATCTGAAATTAAAATAATATGAGCATAGTATTTCATACATATATGACTTTGTGATTCCTTTTACATGCTGAAAGTTCTTACTACATTACTCGTGTTATATATTTTGTAGTTTTTGCCATGTCTAGTAATTGGAATAATTACTTACACTAAATCTGGTCATGGTCGAACTTTCTTGCTGTTTTGAACTTGTTACATGTTCACAAGTGCTTTTAATCATTAAGAATTCATCAAGTAATCAACTCACATGTTGAGTTTTTATGAACAAATATAAATTGAGAAAAGATCAAGAGAATATGCATGCATCGCACTTCTTCTTTTGAGATGGTTGTCATTGCACTTAGATATGAACTTGGAAGAAGTTGTGTATGACTAAAACCATGTCCTTATGCTTCTGATTGTCAAATGACATAGGCTTGGCTTGGTTGGTTAGAATGAGGCAGATGCGCATATAATCTCTTGCGAATATCATATGATCTAAATTTGTGTTTTGAAAAATGATAAAATGCAGCAACTAGTGTCATGCTTTCAGGTTTTGAAATAGTTAAGTTTGTGAGATCATGACTTGCTTAAATTGAAATTTACATATGATCTCTAGCATGGCTTACACTACTTTATGTATCTCATTGATGTGATAGTGTAAGTTACTTGATAAGTATGACTTGGATGAGCTTTGTTTATATGTATATGTTATAATATGCTCATAACAACTAAAGTGGGAGAGATAAATTGTTTATAGGCTCATGACTTGCTGAATACATTGTCAAAGGGGGAAAGATAAGCATGAAGAGAGAGAGAATATGTGCATAAGGAGAGATAATAAAGGGGGAGAGATTTTCATACTTTTGATTTACAAAGGGGGAGAAATTGTCTTCAAAACTTTTATGTGAATAAGCCAATGTTCGGATTTTAAATGGTGTTGCCAATGCATTCATCAAGGGGGAGATTGTAAGACCTATGTGTGCTGAATACATTGGCTTGTAGTGAATACACTTGGCTTTGATGATAAAAGTTTTAAATATCACCAAAACACCTTTTTGTCAAGGTCCGACTCTAGCTCCGAGCTATAGCAAGGTCCGACCATAGGTCCGACTTGTTTTGGGTAGCTCTGGCTACGTTAAATGCTAGGTCCGGCTTCTTGGTAAGATCCGACTAGCTTTGGTTAGCTCCGGTGAGTTTTATCTTTAGCTCCGGCATGTCTTTATTAGCTCCGACATGTCTTTGATAGCTCCGGCATATATTTGATAGCTCCAGCATGCTTTTGCTAAGCTCCGACGTACTTTGTCTAGCTCCGTTTTGGGTTGACTAGTTTTTGGTAAGCTCCGGTGCTAGGATCTACTAGTTTTGTAAGCTCCGCCGAGAGCTTGGTTGTACTAGTTTTGGTAAGCTCCGCCGCGAGGTTTTACTAGCTTTTGTTAGCTCCTTCTCAAGCTCCGGGTTGCTCTGGCAAGGTCCGGAACATGACCGCAGTGCTTCTGCTTTTCATTTGCAATGTTTCGTACTTGCTTTACATTGTTGGAAAGATTGCTTAGTATTCATTTGCTAAGTTTTTGTGCGTTTTGGTTGATATGGATGATATCGTGTTACTGTGGTTTTGCAACATGCTTATGTGAGGTGCTCACGTAAGGTGTTGTGTTCGGAACTAACTTGAGTCAAGTCGAGGACTTGGGCTCGTATGGATTGGTTGTTTATTCATGTGCAGGTGTTGCTTGAGTTCAAGTCATGGCTGGTGACAGGATCCATTGGACTAGTCTTAGGAGGAGATGAGGTTCCAACAACCAAGTTCGGGAGAAACTGTGGTTGAGCTGATCAGGAGGTCGCGCAGGATGATTGAATCAAGGGTAGTGCATATGAAGGTTACTGAACGTCGAAGGAAGGTGTTCGCACGTATGCATGCGGTGCATGACGTGGCAACATGGTTCCGAAGATGGGATAGGGAAGGAAAGATCTGATCGGGAGGATCGAATCGTATCGGTTGAAGACTTAGGCTGCTAGCTGAGTCGGTTATGGCTCGGTATGGAAAGTATCGAGTTGGTTATGTTAGGATTTCATGTGTGTCACTAAGTTGAGTTGTTTAGGAATGTGGGATACATTCCTAAGGTGTTTGGAAGTCTTAAGATTGCTTCTATCTGCGTATAGAAGAGTCCTAAGCAGTTATGGAAAGTTCCGATTGTGATCGGATTAGGATTGGAGTCCTAGTTGAGATTGGGATGCCCTAAGGGCTGGTTATATAAGCAAGGGAAGGCCAAAGCTCGTGATAGACGACTTTGGGGGCTGTTCCTCTTGTGTTCTATTGAATAAAATTCGTAGTTTGAAGGAACTTTTGTGCCTTGTTCGTCCGACTTGTTCCAGACAAGTTTTACTCGTCGAGTTTCTGGACAGCACTACCTTTCGTTGGTGGTTTTATGATAACTCGAGTTTTTCTGATCCAATTGACGTGATTCTTTTTGGGTTGTCTTCACAACTTGATTTTTTATCATCTGTCAAAATTTCACGGTCATTGGATTTGTGGTTTCTGAGCTACACGAGTTTCTTTGCAGCATTCCAGAAACTGTTTTTCTCGGGTAGGTCAGATTGACCTTTGTTTGATCGTTAGATCATAACTTGAGTTTTTTTCGACGGATTTGAGTGATTCTTTTTGTGTTGTCTTCGTGACTTGATTCTCTCTGATATATATCACTTTTGTCACGGTTAAACACGTTTAGATTAGTCTCACACACGATTTCTTTAACAGATCGTTTTTCTACCGAAGGGATTGGGGTTTAGTTGTTTCCGCTGCGTAAAATTTTTAAATCTACCATTCACCCCCCCCTCTGGTAGCTTTTCACGTGCTCTTCGATCCTACAATGCCCCTATCTTATTAGAGAGAGACTCTTTTGGGCCCTCTCGATGTGTTTGGAATTAAAGTGCATGGCCATGCCTCGATTAAAGGTTAATCGATAAAATATTCCATACACGGAGCAAGATAAGGCTAAGTTGACAAGGGTAGCACTTCACTCGCCTTGTAGTTGGCTAGGTGTCATGTGGAAGAAGGACATAGTATTGGCAAGTGTTACAGGTTATGCAATATATGATCTTCGTGAACCTTCAAGAGTTAGTAAGCCTTGCTAGAGGCCAATGCTTATTATTGATCAGAAATGGTTTCTGAGTCATGGCCATTGGTTGCATGAACGTACGAGGTCACACACTTAAGGAGAGACCACCAACGAGTTAACTAGATCAATTGGATTGGGTCCAAGCCATGAGAGCTTTCAAACACATTGTTCAACTCTAGTGCAAGTGGGAGATTGTTAGGTCTGCCTAAATAATAGATGTGTTGATAGTTCTTAAGTAATACACACAAATCATCCTTGGGAATGGTGCCAAAAATGCTTGTTGACAGCTACTAACGTCACAGGTATAAATCCGCAAGTGCACAGAAGCTACTGATGTAGCATTCCCCATTTTTGAGTATTCCCAAAGAGTGTCATTTATATTATTGTCCCAAAGGAAGGCTGGGTGGAAGCAAAGCAATCATCAAATGGAGAGGATAGGTTGGTCTAGCTAGGGTTCTACTAGGGATGGGTAAATGATAGTTTGGAGGTAGTGGGACACACACAAGAGCACTCTATCCTAAGGGGGTAAATGAGGCAAGGAGGGACTAGTCTAAGATTTAGGTAGACACTCCTACTATGCTTCTAATATACATATACATATCCTAAGTTAGTTACTAATAATCATATTAATTATGAATTCTCAAGCTAAGTTGATTAACACATCAAGCACGGGTTTACCCCTAGCAACACTAGGATGACTCCCGCCAAGAGCCTGTTGCATAGCCGAACATGGATGATTACAAAAGACAGATAGAGATGTCACCACCTACTACCTACCTCTTCAATCTGTGAGTCTACAAGACATTCAACGCTACTTATCTATCCTAGCACCATGCTAGCACATTAAGTAATTACCCTAAGAGCCTAGGCCCAAGCCATCGTTGAACCAATGTTAATACATAGCATAAGTGATTCACATTAACATAATCATGTCATAGCTAACTAGACTATAATGGGAGTTTGTACTGTTTATGATGATATAAAGAGAATGGTACATCATAGTCATGAATACTACTCCTACCACATATATGGAATCCACAATCAAACAAGAAACGCTTCATCCAAGTATATGAACAATAGAAGACTAAAGATAACATCTTTATTGAGAGCAAAATAACAAATACAAATAGGAATATTAGAGTCATACATTTCCCAATTAGGAATTGGGAAGAAACTCCTTCTCCTCCTATCCTACTTTGACTATGGACTAGAGGCTCTCCTCTCTACAACCTAAACTCCTCTAAACCTATGGAGAATAGTGTATACAATGAAATGAATACTCAAGTGGTGTGTGTGTGATGTGAGGGTAGAGGGTCCTATTTATAGGTGGAGAAGGGTCAGTTCCCGCTGCCAAAAGCGCATGAATTAGTCACCACTAACTTCTTCATGTCGGGAGGAGCCAACACGTGTCGGTTGACTGCGTTTGGCGCCAGGACTAGGTCGGTCGAACCACCAGGTCGACCGACCTGGTCTTGGCTCCAAACAACATGTGCTTTCTCCATGTGGCTTCCAGGTGGGTCCCATTGACTGATATAGAGTGTACACCGTTGGATAGCCTAATATACTTCTGTTTGTGGGCCATTTGATCCATGTGGTGCCACATGTTGATGCTCGATTGGCTGGGATGATACTTTATAGGATTGCTCCTTCTCTTTTATCTCATCCCCAACAATAATTACCTGGATGCACTATTTCTCCAAGGACAAGTGGAAATAGGTTAAATATAAAGATGATGTGTGCAAGAAATGACAATTCCTTCACATAATTGAGTTATATTGACGAGTGAAATTGATATATAACAGTCATCAACAAACTCCCCAAGCTTATCCTTTGCTCGTCCCGAGCAAAGTCAAGACTTTAGATTGATGATCAGGAGTTGCTACAATGTTCTATTTTTCACAAGTATCATGTGCACAACAGAATACTCTAGCCAGCATTGCAAAAATTGCATGGTACTTCACCCATCTCAAGTCATTATAGGGATTATGCCATCTCCTATTCATGTGTGGTTGAAAGATAGAACAACAAATAGAGCATACATACCCTAGAAATCAAGTTCCACTCAAATTCCGGAGAGTTCAATTTAGATTTTGAAGTACCTCAATTTGATTCTCTCAGTCTCTCCTTTATGTGTAGTGGAAATATGTCCTCACCAAGGCATTTTGCCTAAATTCATCCTACTACTAAATAAGGCTTGTATGTGGATCTTGGTAGGGAATATAGTAGGCATATTTGCAACACATAATATTGCTAAGTAAAAAAAGCAAGCCTTGGGAGAAATCAATTCAAAACTATTTGATTCAAGACTTGTGGATGTGTGATGGAATGGAGGTGGATGTGGATATTTGAGATGACTCCTTTTTGAGTGGACTCTCTTATTTTGCAGGGATGAAACATAGCTACTTTTTTTTTCTCTTTTTCTTCTCATGCTTTTGAAGTAAGCAAGCATTTTCTTTTTCTTTTTCTTGTAGCTATGTCTTCTACTCTCTTTTTATGCAAGAAATTTTGGAGAGAGTATTAAGCATGAATGGTATGAAGTTTCTCTTTTTATTGTGGAATGTTGGTATGATGGGAATTTGCTTACTTCCAGTGTAGAAGTATAACATGTGCAAGTGAAGTCTTGAATTCAAAAAGTAATGAATGAAATCTCACATAGGTCTATACTAGTTTGACAAAGCTTAATGTGAAGACAAATAGCATATGCATAAGGTCTATCAATGTAATATATCATATGGTTTTGGTAGGTATTTCAAATCAAATGAGAGTAGCTCAAATCTTTTTAGATCTTTCTCCGAAAATCTGAGTTTCACTTTCAAGCTAGAAATGGTAGCTCTATTTACTAATATCATATCTCACAACAACTTAGAATGGATTAAGATTGTGCTACCCACAGTTTCCAAATCAAGGCAAAAGCAATTTTAGTCAATGAGAGCAATATGTTGGAGAGTAGTAAGTTGTAAACTAGGGACTTAGCAAAGTTAAAACCGGGCAACTATTCATTATTTCATCCGTGTGAATCAAGTCATTCTTACCGCACATCTTTTATTTTATTTGAAAACAAATCTATACTACTTATTATTTATTATTTATTTATTTTTTATATGCATGGTGGATGGTGGGTGAATGAAAAATAAATATGCAAAGGGTTTGATACAGTGGGGTCCCCCCAAGCTTGTTCTTCACTCACCTCCGTGATGAGGGTTGAACCCTTGATGACAAAAATATGCCGCGAGATCAGCTTGTTGTCGCTGTGTCGTGGAGTTGAAGTTGGTGAATTGAGCGTCCATGTGTTGTTGCCAGTCTTGGATACCTTGGACATGCCCTTGGAGAGTCTTGTAGATGTCACACATTCTCAATTCAAGCTCTTCATATGTCTAGTGAGATCCGTCATTCCTTGGCTATAGTCACGATGACTTCTAGCCGATGAGGAACGACATCTTCTCATGAACGTTGGAGGCAAGACGGTAGAGCTTGAAGTGGATAGGTGTGGTTCCCATGCGGCACCCGACCATCCATGCCTAGACGGACCTTCAGTCTCATACGATGGAGGTTGAATCCATCCGGGTGATCACCCGTTGGGTCCTCTTCCTCTTTGTATTCATGGACCGTGGAGGTTGTCGGAGACATGGCTGCTCTCCTTGCGCGGTTTCTAGTTATCGTGATAGAGACATTACTTCTTCGGGCTTCCTCGATGGGAAGAAGGTCAATGGTTAGCTTCCGACATTTGTACAAATGAAAATCTGGGTTAGGTAACAGTATTTCATTGACAAAGCCGAGATAATAAAACATCAAAGATCCATCTTGAACATGCTTAAGGGTATGTCCTTGCACTAAATAATCTTCATTAATTAATTCTCATTCATTTTCAATATACTCAAATGAAGAATATTCTAGTGCACCTACCCTAGTAGCAATACGGGTAATCAATGAAGTGCATTCAATTGGCCCTGTTCTTGGAATGTAATCTATCCATTGTGTCTTCATGGCAATAACTGGAGCAACTTTATTCTTTTTAACCATGACAAACAAATTTTTCATCTCATCTTCACACGCTACACTTACATCTCCTCTAGGGAACATAGTCATAGCCACCCATCTATGCATGAAGCGTAAAGTAGGTTGTGCAAGTGGCTATTCCTAGGTGCACTACATCTGACCTCACTAGTCAATTCTTGCCAAAAACTTTGTTTGTTAAACTTAGGAAAAGTGTCTAAATATATCAAACAACATTTATGAAAGCCTAGGATTTCACTTAATTCCTTCTATAGGATGTTGTATTCTTTTTGAAATAGTCTAAAAGAAATACCATGAAATCCTATTTTGAGTATGCAAAGGAATTATGTTGAGAGAGGGAGTGAACCTCTCTCCTCTATATGAACAAAGTTTTCCCATCCTAGTGCACGCCAATTGGAAAAGAATTCAGAATCCATACCTATTTTGGAGATCAAATCCAGATCGTAGGCTTTCGTATGAGAAAACTCACAATCTTGGAGGAGCTTGCGAGCTTGATCTTCAACTTCACTTTGTATGTCGAGATTGTCATCATGGAGAAGTTGGTGCGGGTTGCTCCTCTCACCCATGGGAGTGTCCTCGCATGCACTCCTCCTCTGTGAACTTGGTGTAGCAACGGAAGAGGGGCGTGCACTTAAGTCTCCACCATGGCTTGAGCTTGCAACCTCCTTCCTCTTCCCAAACAACCTCTTCATTCCTTTCATGGCCACAACAAACAAGAACACAACAAAGCAAAAAACTCGAAAGAGGTGATGTTAGTGAAAGCAAAACTCTCGATGAATTTTCCCTTGAAGAGCTTGAGAGCAAATTGAAAATGCAAACAAAAGCAAAACTTTTTGGGTTGGATTTGAGCAAGAGTGCTTCAATGAAGAGTATGAATAACAATGTGAGAAAAAGTGACTTTGGGGAGGTGTGAAATGTGGTGAAGTGTGAAGATGAGTGCTCCTCAAGGCCACCATTTATTCTGTTCACTCATCAACGGTCACAAGTGAACCAAATATAGTAGTTGGAGGAGAGAGTGCCAAAATGGCTCTTTCCCAATGTGGGCCGAACAGGTGGGTCAGCCACACTGCAATGTGGGTCCCCTGTTCTCCCTTTTGGCAGGTGGTGATGAGTAGATGAGTCCCGATCTTCCGAAAGGTAATGGATAAGTCGATTGATGGAGATCTCGATGCTGATGATCCGTGGCTCTCGAGTAGAACACGAAAAACCCCTGCAATCACTGCACCACCGCTTCGTTGGTAATCAACCGTGCTGCACATGATTGACCTCGCCAAGAAGGCTAATCCATGCAGGTGCAACCGAGAACACAAACAAGAACGTAAAGACACGATCTGAAATCGCGAAGTTGGGGTTTCACAAACCATAGAACGACGATAGTATTAATCTAAGCAAAACCCAATTGTTTATGGCGGATATATGGAGTATATATAGGTGGGAGGACGTCCAAGGGGGTATTGGGGTCGTGACCTAACCCTAAGACACGAAAATAATGCACTTAGACTTGGTACAAGGCCCAATAGGCCAATACGGTAGCGCACCACCCTGACAGATTTTGAACTCGATTTTGTTTTGACTATTTCCATCCACTTCGATGGAATTTTAACAAGGGACCAGCACCATTAGAAATTTTATCCTCTCCACTTTTTGTGTATATGTAGAACGTCAAAAACGGAGTTCGTATGCGTACTGGGCGTCCGTTTTAGAGCGAACTGCTCCTGGACTCCGAGTTGGACACGATTTTGAGTTGGGGTCAGTTTCCATCTTCATTGAACATATTCTTTGGTCCTCCATGCCCCTAATCCTTCCTCCAATTACTCTTTGAATCACTCCATGTATCCTAATCACAATTAAATTATTAGGTAGCAATCTATTCTCAAAAATATATAAGGAAACATATAAGAACGAGCTCACCTCTGGAATTAATTTTTGTGTGTGAACTCTATTGATTTCATGTTGTATATTCAATGAAGTGTTGTTTGTATCCATAAAAGTGATGTCCTCATCAGGTGGCTCCCTAAAGGCTGTAAAATCAGCACGTTGGTGAAATGCCACATTTGCAGCTTAGAAAAAATGTTTTTTTGAATAATAAATCTTTTTTCAAATCTCAACAATTTTTGTTTTGTGAAAAATAAAGAAATAAAAATGATAGTTTAGAATAGAAGATTCTCAACTTGCTAAGAAAAATCAAACACGCAGTAGGAAAAAATCAAACTAAATGAGGAAAACCAAATGAAGAGAAAAGAAAAGTCAAAGAAAAGGATAACTACCAATTTAACCTATTGGCTAGGTCTCACCACCGTCCGATGAGATGGACATTCCTCCTTCTTCATTTCTTGACATCCGGGCCCGGAGGGATGGGATCAGACGGTTTGTCTTGCTTCTTCCGCCATTCCTTCTTTGGCGGCTTGATGGACTTGGGCCTTTGGGGAGGCCCGAACTTCTCCGTCTTCTTGGGATGTCGACATGGACGATAAGATGAGTTTTCCGCATAGATCAATTTCCTCATGAATGCAATGAGCGGGTCCACCTTTGGAGGTGTGGTTTTGACCTCTTGAATGTTTTTAACATTCTCCCCAATGTAGATCATGGAGCATTTCTCCAACTTTGGGCGAAAGTTAAACTTCTCCTCCTTGCCATTGATATGGAAGTGAATTTCTCTAGCTCCCACATCTATGCGAGCCTTCGCGGTGCTTAGGAAGGGTCGCCCAAGGATGAGCAGTGTATCCTTCTCGACCTCCATGTCGAGCACCATGAAATCCACGGGTGTGAAGCAATTCCGGATTTTCACCGGAACGCCTTCAGCGATATCCACCAGATAACTACTGAAGAATCAGTTAGTTGGAGCTGCATTGGTGTTGGAGTAAGCTTCGTGAGGTTTAGCTGATGGAAAACCACCTTGGGCATCACACTCACACTTGCTCCAAGGTCACAAAGGTACTTTGTCAAAGTGGTGAGCCATAATTGAGCATAAAATTGTAGGACATCCAGGGTCCTTCTGCTAGTTGTCTTCCCGTAGAGAAATCATATTGGCACTTTCCACGGGAGGTTCGGGCTGTCCTGACATCTTGCCATTCTCCATTGGTGGAACAACAGCTGTTAGTTGAGCTAACTGGGTCTCCAACATCTTGTCGAAGCTTAGTTGATTCTTGAAGGTTGAGGATAGTCCTTCAATCTTGGCATTAATGCTCTCTAGGATCTTGTCATTAGCTGACAGCTTCTTTGACAGGGCATCATTGATCTTCAGTTGGCTAATGGCAAACTCTCTTAAGTTGGGTTGATTTCCATTGTTGCCATTGTTGTTGTAGCCTCTTTGAAAGAAAGGGAATGGTTGCCCCCACCCTTGACCTCCTGGACGATATCCATTGTTGTTCCCATTGTTGGCTACGTATAGTGCATCCTCACGGGTTTCTGGGCGGTCATTGTCCAAATGGCCCGTGTTTCCACAGACTTCGCATGTGATGTGAGAGTCTAAGGCATATGCATTACAACACACCTCACCATTGGCTTGTCCATCTATCTTCTTCATAAGGAGGTCAAATTTGGCAGCGATCATGTCCACCTCCTTCAAGGTTTGCATGCCTTGCTGGTGGGTATGGAGACGCTCGTCGCTCCAATCCATGTTTGACACCGTCTTCTCAGTCAGATCTTTGACTTTGGGCACCGTCAATGAGAAGAAGGCTCCTCCAGCAGCAACAGCAACATGGTCGCGGGCAGAAGAGATCAACCCGTTGTAGAAGTTTTGGATAATGAGCCAACCATCCATCCCATAGGGGGGACAAGCCTGGATATACTCCTAAAGCCTTTCCTATGCCACGGAAATGGACTCCTTAGCTTCTCATTAGAAGCTGGAAATTCTTCATTGGTCTTGCCTAACAGAAAGAACTTGGCAAGGAATGCTGTAGAACACTTCTCCCAAGTGTCTACAACAGTTTGATTCGCATAGAACCACTATTTTGCTCTCCCAAGAAGAGAGAACGGAAACAACCTAAGACGGACGACATCAGGAGATACATTCTTGATCTTAAAAGTGCTGCAGATCTCAAGGAACTGTTGCAGGTGAGCACTTGATCCTCGTTAGCCTTCCTACAAAATGGGTTGGCTTGCACCATAGTGATCAGGCCAGTCTGGATTTTGAAGTTCACGTCTCCGATGTTAACAGTGGACCCAACAAACACATTGTTAGCAGAGGGAGCCAAAAACTCACGAAGGGTCTTCTGGGCCATTGGCGTTTCGTTTGTTGGTGCTGTTACGCTGGCTTACTTTGCCACACAAATCTTCTAAGGAGTAACGACACGAGGTTGATCTCTCAGAAGGAATTCGGGATCTTTAACAAAGTTTTTCGGCAAGCGGAAACAAGACATACACTACCCTGTTTTCACATAAAATGCGAAAACAAAGAAGGGTTATCCTACTAAAACCTACCCAAAATCCTATCCTATTCACTCAATCATGCAATACTTCGACTGCCTTCTCCAGCAACGGCGCCAGAAATGCTTGCTGATAGTTCTTAAGTAACACTAATAAATCATCCCTAGCAATGGTGCTAGAAATGCTTGTTGATGGCTACTAACATCACAGATATAAATCCGCAAGCGCACGGAAGCTATTGATGTAGAATTTTCCCTTTTAGAGTATTCCCAAAGGGTGTCATTTATATTCTCCCACAGTAAGGCTGGGTGGAAGCAAAGCAATCATAAAATGGAGATGATAGGTTGGTCTAGCTAGGGTTCTAGTAAGGATGGGTAAATGATAGTTTGGAGGTAGTGTGACACACAAGAGCATTCTATCCTAAGGGGGTAAATGAGGCAAAGAGGGACTAGGCTAAGAGTTAGGTAGATACTCCTACTATGCTTCTAATATACATATACATAGCCTAAGTTAGTTACTAATAATCATATTAATTATGAATTCTCATGATAAGTTGATTAACACATCGGCCACGGGTTTATCCCTAGTAATACTAGGACGACTCCCACCAAGAGCCTGTGGTATAGTCGAACGTGGAGGGTTACAAAGGACAGATAGGGCTGTCACCACCTACTGCCTACCTCTTCAATCTGTGGGTCTACAAGACATTCAATGCTACTTATCTATCCTAGCACCATGCTAGCACCATCCTAGCACCTTAAGAGCCTAGGCACAACCATCCTAAGGCAATGAACTAAATCATCGTTGAACCAATGTTAATACATAGCATAAGTGATTCACATTAACATAATCATGTCATATCTAATTAGACTATAGTGGGAGTTTGTAGTGTTTATGATGATATAAAGAGAAGGGTATAGCATAATCATAAATACTACTCCTACCACATATATGGAATCCACAATCAAACAAGAAACGCTTCATCCAAGTATATGAACAATAGAAGACTAAAGATATCATCTTTATTAAGAGCAAAGTCACAAATAAAAATAGGAATATGAGAGCCATACATTTCCCAATTAGGAATTGGGAAGAGACTCCTTCTACTCCTCTCCTACGTGGCCTATGGACTAGAGGCTCTCCTCTCTACAATCTAAACTCGTTTAAACCTATGGAGAATAGTGTATAGAATGGAATAAATACTCAAGTGGTGTGTGTGTGAAGTGACGGTAGGGGGTCCTATTTATAGGTGGAGAAGGGTCGGTCCCCACCACCAAAATCGCACGAATCAGTCAACACTGACTTCTTCAAGCTGGGAGGAGCCAACACGTATCGGTTGATCGCGTTTGGCGCTAGGACTAGGTCGGCTGAACCACCAGGTCGGCCGACCTAGTCTTGGCTCCAAAGGGCTTGTGCTTTTTCTAGGTGGCTTACAGGTGGGTCCCATTGACTGATATAGGGTGTGCACCGTTGGATGGCCTGGGATACTTTTGTTTTTGGGCCATTTGATCCATGTGGTGCCACATGTTGGCGCTTGATTGGCTGGGATGATATTTTATAGGATTGCTCCCCCTCTTTTACATCATTTCCTGCAATAATTCCCTGCATGCACTATGTCTCCAAGGACAAGTAGAAATATGTTAAATAGAAAGGTGATGTGTGCAAGGAATGGCAATTCCTTCACATAATTGAGTTATATTAACGTGTGAAATTGGTATATAATAGCCGTCAATAAGGTGGCAGCCCCCTAACCCTACTCCTAAGAGAGCCTTCACCACAGCAGCTGCCACACACAAGTTATCATCCCCCACGCTTGAGACGTGTGAGGTTGCTGCTGCGAGGAAGATCTGCTCCACGTCTCCTTCCGCATCAAAGGTTGATCGCGGAATACACATTTGTTCCACAGATCGCTAGCACGTTTCAACACGGAATTCGTCTCTCTGTACGTGTGGACGTTCGTAGAGGTGCTGCTGTGTTGTGCACTTCGTCGGGCCGAACGACTACCTTCCCATCGACTACGAGTCTTCCGCTGCGCCCCTCGACGAGAAGGTATATCTATGATCATCTACATTCAAGTGTTCCTGTTTTACGCAGTTAATTTTATTGCAGGCTAGCGAGTAGCATCCTGCGTATTCCCTAACATACAAGCATGACCATAATTTTTTGGTCATTGATTGCTGGTTATGCATCATGGGACTGACAATTAAAATCAAAGTATCACCACACCAAACTGTTACAAATAACGATTCTTAATTTAACAAATACTACTGATTTAGGGACTAAAGGTATTCAAGTTTCAGATACATTAATAGCTATAACTTACTTCAAACAGTCGCCACCGCTGTTGGTGGTGGTGATAGAGACTTGTAAGTAGATTCTTGGGGCGGGGGAGCTGACAACAGTGACATGTGCGTGCGTCGTATGTCTTGTTGAGGTATTGTCAATATACCTCTCTCGCCGAACCTCTGGGTGAAAACCTTGTTAGCAGCAACAATTTTTTTACGTTGTTTCACTTCTTAGAGGCGTCGTGGTTGGAGGATGGACACGGTATGAAAGTTCTTTGTCACCTCTAACTAGTTTCATTGTATAGTAAGTCGTCCATCTTTATTTATTAATAGGGCTAGTAGTGTTTGTGTCGCCGGGTGAAGGATGTGACATCATGCTCTCTCCTCAACAGTTTTCAGACTCGATTTCCATGTAAACTAGGTCACTTTCCTTCTTATATAATATAATGTGGGAGCTCCTGCTTTGAGCTTTTGAAAAGAACAACTTACCACAGAGAAGTGTACTAACACCCTTAATGGTGAAAGATACTACAAAGTTACACCTTCTCAATGAGATCATTGCTGACCAGGTGGAAAGGATCCTTGTCAAAGAATCCATGTCCTTCTTGCAAATAAGCTCCTTCACATTCTTCAGATTCGGGAACCAATGACAACACTGGAGTTCAATACTATAAAGAGCGAACTGACAAAAATAGAGAATGTGGCCCTAGTTATCCATATGTGACCAATGACTCAACCACAAGAAGCCTCTTTAGGTTCCGTTTGGTAAGGTGAAATGTTTCATATTCTAGATGGAAATACTTGAATTCGTGTCAAACGCATGTTCTCAGAATCGTTTCAGGGTGAAATGACTTGAAACATTTTGAGGTTTTAGCCTAGACGAGTGAAACGCTCGAAAAGGTGTTCCGTAACCTGAAATGGTTTGCCTCGCGTACCTCCCCTTCGAGTTTGATGAAATTACGACAATACTGCCACTGCCTCTACTACCCCCTCCTCCAAAATTATTTTGGCTCGTATTTTGAAAACATGTATGTGGTGAGACCATTTATGATTTGGACACATATATTTTGAAATGACATTATAAGTGGTATATATTGTAAGACGTCATTACATGTTACAATGTGGTAAAAACATAGTCCATCCAAGGGTAAATGGGTCATTTCAATCCTCTTCTCTTTATACTGAAACTGAAGCCATAAAACTGGCTAAACATTTTCTAAATTGATTCTGTTTCAGTTTGAGAAACCTTATTTGGTTGAAATTGAAATGTTTCTGATTCTCGAAGAATCTGGAACTGTGCCGAACTTGGCCTTAGAGTAAAATCAGTGGCATTCAGGAACATGTCAGTAAGGACCCGCGTCATCCGTAGCTTCCTCAAAACTGTTTAAATATATGGGTGCTTGTCCGTAGTTCTGCACACCAAATATTGCTGGTTGTTAGCTACCAGCGCAATGCAACGAACTAGACTTGAGCAAAACAGTTTCGTCATTTGCTGCTAGGATTTACCGACTCAGGGATGCCGATGAAGAAGATGAGCTTGGAGCTGAACGCATCAACAGCCAGCTGCTTGCAGACCTTGAGGCACATTCTCATCCACAAGCGGCTGTGCTCCTCGTTGGCGTACTCCATGACAAACTCTCCAACATTGAGTGAAGCTCATGGAGATGTGCCACACCGGGCCAATGGGGACGTGAGATGCCGGGGAGGGGTGGCGTCGAGGCGATGCTAGGGAGGGATGGTGCTGGGGTGACGTAGGGAGGGAGAAAGGGCAGTGGGAGCGCCTTGCAAAGGATAGGGCAAGGAAGGCCGTGTCAGTTTTTGCAATTATCTTCGAACTCTAAGAAGAGGTTATGAAGTCTGAATCATTTCAAGGGGTGAAGCACCGCTTTTGCCGTTTCTCTTCGGTGGGCCAAAAGCTAGAATCAATTTCAACTGATTCAACCATTTCTACTGAGAAATGGGATCGATTCTTCCATCCAAACGCACCCGTAATATGCAGTACTCAGAAAATTTTCATTTGCATCAGATGTAGTGGCCATAATTTCTCAGATGTAAAGAAATAATCATGCATTAAGTAGGGTTATTGGATTTAGGTCAATTTAGTATAGATGTTTTGTCTTGGTGAAACGAATTTTGAGTTTTTAATCTTCGTTATATCACTAGACTACCCTGTCAATGATGCTTTCTATGGGCGCGAGTATGGGTGGCGCCAGAAGAGTTAGTTAGATGAGGGGATAAAAGAGGAATTTAGTTATCCAATAGATTTATGTTTCTTTGAGTTGTTCACATTGGATTTTGTTGTAACAGAATCTGATCCAATAGTGCCTTCCTGATGCTATAAAAGGCAGCAGCGTAGATGTATTAGACCATGGAAGAAATAAAAATTCCCCTACCTAGGGCTTCTTCTTCGGTATCTCCATATTTTTCCACCACTCCACAATATCCACTCTGGTCAGGTTCTCAGTCTCACCTGCGGCCCTCCCTACCTTGGGAACGCCTAAGAGGAGGATCAGTAAGAACTTGGTATCAGGATCAGATCAGCACCCCGCCACCATGGCCGGCGCTGAAGACGATTTTGGGAAGGCTTTGGTTCAGCAAAAGCTTGATCAGGTTTTAGCATAGCTGGCCACAATCAATTGCGGCCTGTCCTCTCATGATAGCTGCATTGCCAAAACTGAAGATCAGTTGGGTGAAATAGGAGACATTTTCAAGTCTCACAAGCGCTTTGAGGTGGGCTCTTCCGGTCACACAACACAGGGCGAGGATCGTTGGCGAGCTTCTCGATTTCCCAAGATAAGCTTTCCCAGTTTTGATGAGGAATCAGACCCTCTGACTTGGCTCACAAAATGTGAGTCCTATATCTGGGGTATGAGGACGCTAAATGAAGACAAGGTGTGGTTGGTGTCTGTTGGTATTTCTTATGAAAACGGAATTACGCAGGCGCACGGAAATACCGTTGTAGCACATCCCCCTAAAGAGTATTCCCAAGAGTATCGAATCCAAAGAACATGTGTGCTAATCTTCTAGCTTGTTCTTCAAAGGCAACATAGTTTGTTTTGTAGGTAAGGATTTGAGAAGAATTCAAAGATTTGATCCTAATTACAGCAGTCTACGCTAATTGTTTGCTTCGGGCACGAGTTTACCGCTGACAATATCAGGACGTTCTTGCTAAGAGCCTATGATATAGCCAAATGTGGAGGATTACAAGGACAGATAGGGCTGCCACCACCTACTGCCTACTTCTTCCATCCGTAGATCTATGAGATATTTACTTATAATTTCTAACCTAAGCACCACGATCAGTTTCTAAATCACAACTCTAATCTTTTCGAATGCAAAGTTAAGGTTGGAGCCTCTAATGAATTAAAGTAGTTAACCCACAAGCAACTACTGAAACAAACTACTATGAATTATGAATCAAACTTGAATTGAATTTATGAAAGTCTTACTCAATTTCTGGCAGAACATCCGTAGAGGTACAATTGTAGAAGAGGGACTTGACAAGCCCAAGCCTCCTCCTCCAAGCCTCCTCCTCACTCTCTTTCTACTTGACTAGCCTCTTGGGCAGCACCAAACCTTTGGAGTTGACTACTATTCTCAAACTTGTGGTGTATGAAGTGAAGAGGAGAGGGGGGGCTATTTATACACGAGTTTAGTCGGTTTGCCGTTAGAATTAGCGCACGAATCAGTCCTCACCGCCTTCAAGGAGTCACAAGGTGTCAAAATGTGGTGTTTGACCTCGAAAGGTGCCAAGACCAAGTCGGCCAAGCTAGGGGGTCGGCCGACCTGGTCCAGGACCTCCTCGTGCTGTGTTTCCTCCGGGTGGCTGACTTGTGGGATCTGACTCCATTCCTGCATGAATTGACGTTGAATTTCCTCGGATATGCTTGAGAATTGGTCCATGGAGCCATGTGCTCCCACATGTCATCACCTGATTGTTCGGAATGTTACTTTATAGGATTGCTCCCCGCATTTCTTAGTATTTTTGAGATTAGTTCACCTGCATGCAAATAGACACTAACACTTGTGGAAATGGTTAGTATTGTCTCCTACCACTATGTTGTGTTCTCATTTTTCTACTTTTTATAAGGTGAATTGATGGTCAAATTTAGCATTTAAGGACCATCAACAAACTCCCCTACACTTAGTCGTTTGCTCATCCCCGAGTGAAGGCAAGAAGAACTAAATGTTAAGATAGAGTTTTGCTATAAGTACGCATAAGTATACAAAGTATTTCAACTAATACCTTTGTTCATGAACCTTCTCCAATGTGGTACCACATCATCTTGGGTGTTTGAGAGGTGGAACAATTTGAATGTATTTCACTTGGACTTTCCTCCTGCTGAAATAATATTGAAGATTGATATATTTCGAAAGTCAGAAAGATATTGCTTTTTCACTCAAATAGATTCTCTCGATTTTCTCAAAGTGCTTGAATCCTCACCTTGGCATAACTTGCCACTTTTGTCCCTACAACTAAATATGGCTTTTTGTGGAGCTTGGTAGGGATAAAGAGAGGCTCACTTGCAATTCATATATTACTAAGTAAATTAATAGATATTATGAGGAGACTATGCAATAAAAACCAATGACTAAGGAATTTTCATGTGCACATATGTCGCATAATGGATGAAGATGATTCCCAATTGTTCACTCACTTTTTGTGCAAGGATGAAGCATGTCTATTATTGTCTCTCTGTTTTTTTTTGAATTCTTTTTTAGAGTTCTTTGTAGCCATGCCTTCTACTCGTTTTTATGCATATTTTTGAAGGGAGGATATTTTGCAAGAATTTGCATAGAGTATCTTTTGGTGGTGGATAAATGGATGCTACAGAAGCATAGCTTTGGTAGAGTGCACAAGAAGTTCCTATTCAAAGATTTCATGGAAGTCATTTAATAGGGTCAAAAATTTGACAAAGTTCAATGAAAATGTAAAGTGGCATATGCATGTGGTTTTCAATATTTGCATCATATCGCCTTGGTTGGTATTTAAATTCCACTGAGAGGTTTAGGAAAAATCTAACGACTTCAAAATTTTGCAAAAAATCAAAACTATTTTCACTCAAGGAGAGAGTTATCCATGGTTTTATTTATTCACCATATCACACCAATCAAATACTTAGATAACATGTTCTTCCTAATTTAATTATGTGGGTACAGGAACATGGTGATGAAATTGAAATATGGAGCATACTAATTCCAAAAGCAAAATGTGATCGTTCATTTTTTAATTTTGAGTTGATTTTAGTGAAGTTTTAAATGAATTCATCAAAATTTTCAACTCAATTGGCAGGGATTCATAAGAAATAGGAGATAGGAGATTCAAATCAACGTTGTGTAGCAAAACAGGACCGAGAGGGGCCATCACCAGGTCAGTCGAACCAGGAGTTCGGCCTAGCCTGGTTTGGCTCCTCAGACCTTTTGTTTTGTCCTGTCATCTTGTGTGCTCGGTTGCGACGTCTTTTCGGGTGAAACGTGGAATTAGTACGTTGTGAATTTGCGAGGGGACTCCTCCTCCACACTTGTTTCCTAGACTTTTTAGTGAACACAAAAAGACATTATAAAAGGGAACTTTAACGGTGTTAGATGAACCAGTAAGTTCTCTTTGTTGAATTTAAATATGGGAGTGCTTACATTATTGAATTAAAAAGTTTGGAAAGAAATAATGAAATAAAGCAAATTGTAAGCACCTAAGGCCTATGCGGGACATCTATTCATAGTGCATTGTAGATGTCCCACATCCTTATGGTCTGATGAGGACATCACAACAGCAGACACACACATTGAACTACGAGGACCAATCACAATAGCACAAGCACAGTTACTAAACCAGCAGGTGAACTCGTTCCTAACTGCCTACCCATGTGAATTTGAGAATGAATTGCTATGTAATGATTTAATTGTTATTAGGAACCATGGAGAAGATCAACAAGTGAGGGGAAGAGGCCTTGGGAACATGGAGAACCAGCTGAGACATTCAGGAATCAGTTTACAACTCAAACTCAAGTTCAGTCTACCTTAAAACGGATGCCCAGAACGCATACAAACTCCATTTTCGATGTTCTACATATGCACGAAAAGAGGATAAGATAAAACTTTTAATGTCTCTGGTACCCCCTAAAAATTCCTCCGGAGGCATCAAGAATCGTCAAAACAAGTCGAGTCTAGATTTCTGTCCGGTGCTGCACCATCGTATCCGTCCTTTGGGCCTTGACCCCGTATGAGTCCATTAGGAAAGCGTCTAAGAGTGTTTTGGCCGAACCAAGCCTTTAAATACTACAGCTGCCAGCCATATTTGGTGGGTTTTTCTTAGATTAATGAAAGTGAATCTAGGCATCCCCACAGGTTTTGGATGATTGATGACGACAATTAAGAGGCTAATGAGCTAAGTTGATCTTAATCACAAGTGTGATAATTGAAAGGAGACAAAATCCCTCAAAAAGGAAAAGGTTGAAACGGGCATCAAAGACTCAAGCGTAGAAATCAAGGTTTCTGTGGTGTTGAGTTTAGACGAGCCGTATCATGTGAGAGTGCGGATGTATCATGTGCAGTGAGATTATCCAAGAGGGTGAAAGTGGTAGTTGAGAGAAAAACCTAAGTGAGAGGCCCAAGCGAGAGAAAACACACAGAGGCCAGACTTGTGTGGGCCTATGGCCGGACTAGTCTGGGTAAGTCAGATTAGTCCGTTTTGGATCGTACTAGGTGTCCCTGTTCGAGTTCAGACTTGTATGTTCTTCTCTTGGTGAGTGAGTCTGCAGCTAAGTCTTGGGAGGCCAGACTTGTCCGCCAAAGTGGCAAGACTAGTCCGGACCCCCCAGAGTAGTCCGTTTTGGGACGGACTGAAGCATTCTTGATGAGTTCGGACTTATTCGTTGTGGCACAGACTATTCCATTTGATATTTAGTTGGAAAACCAAGCCAAACCCTAGGAGGATGGACTTGTCCGCCCCTGTTGGCCGGACTTGTCCGCCCTTGTTGGCCGGACTAGTTCGGGCCTGTCCAGTTTAGTATGTTTTGAGCCAGATAAACCTCTCTGATCCACTTTGAACTAGTCCGTTGTTGGCTGGACTAGTCTGGGATGCCATGACCATTTGAAATTCAAATGTTTTGCTCGCACGTCATCTGTTTTGTCGATCAGTGACGTGATATTGTCGGTGGTCCCAGAAGGCCGGACTAGTCCATGGCATAGGGTCGGACTAGTTCGGGGTTGCCTTGGTGGCAACGGTTAGTTGCCTGAACCCCTATCAAAAGGGGACCCCCTGCCCCTATTTGAAAACTCTCGAAACCTAGCGCCACCACAACTGACCTAGAGCCTTCTAAAGCCTTCTACTTTGCCTTCTAGCCCCCTATGATCAAATGTTGAAAAGATTATGGTTTTGGAAGGGGAGTGAAGGAAGATCATCAGGCTTTGGCTCTCGGTTTGATCTATTGCACTTGTGTTATATTTTGTGGCTTGTGTGAGAGGAGTTTAAAGTGCTTCTTGCTGTATTGATTCTTGTGAGCCTCAACTTGTGAGCAGCCCTAATCAAACTTGGTGATTAACCTTTGATTTAGTGGAAACCAAGCTAGCCACTCTGGTTGCTTGGTGAGAAGCGGGTCAAGTGAGACCCGGTTCTTGTGTGGACTTCTCAATGTGGATGTAGGCTTCTTTGTGGAGCTGAACCACAGGATAAATCTTGTCTCACTTATTGCTTTACATTTGGAGTAATCACTAGAATTTCTATTAGGGTTCATATTGTTCTTCACCTTGATCTTTGTTGAAATCTTGTAACCTAACTGCTTACACTTGTGAATCTAAGTTGTACTAGGTTACTACACATTGCATATATCTTTGGTGAACTTAAATTCCACAAATCACTTGTATAAATCAAGTTTTTAGGTTTTCACCCTGTGCTGAGTGGACTAGTCTGGCCCTGATCAGACTAGTCCGACCTTAGGAATTTAATCTCGTATGATTAACTGATTTCAGGTCATTTTGCCTATTCACCCCCCTAGGCGACTTTTAATTGGTATCAGAGCAGGCCTCTCCACCAAGAGTCTAACAACTCGGAGAGGAAATGGCCGAAAGGGGTGACAACGAGATTCCGGTGATTATAGATGACGGCAAGATGAAGAACGTCGATGTTCTTCAAGATGATCCAAATGACGACGAGGAAGTTCATCTACTCAAGGCACAGCTTCGTGAGAAGCTCAATGTCCCCAAGAAGGAGATCAAGCCGATCGCTCCAATCAATACCGACAATGGGAGTAGTTCACAAGACTAATCTCGATATCTTTACAATTATGGGCGATTAACCACAAGCAACCATTACTTATCTATCCCTATTGGCTAACCTCCTCAATTTGATGGAAATGACTACTCTATGTGGAAGAATAATATGAAGATGCATCTCATTTCCTTAAACCCTAGTTTGTGGCGAATTGTCTTGACAGGACATCTTCCCAAGAATGAGGAAGACATTACTCCGGAGCAAGCTGTCCTCCTCCATCACTATGCTCAAGCGGTTGGAGTAATAACCTCCTCATTGACTCGAGAGGAGTCCAACAACATTGAAGGATTGGAAGTGGCCAAGGAGATATGGGACACCCTCAAGACGGCCCATGAGGGAAACCATGTCATACGGGAGGCAATGATCGAGATGTTTGAAGGAGAACTTGGGAGGTTCACTATCATGAATGGTGAGTGAAAGTGCATCTAGGACTCCCTTGTGGGTTTTGGATGATTTATGACAAGCAATTGGGATCCTAACCTCTTTGTTGAGATGAATGTAGGCCTATAATAGAAAAATGAGCAAAATACCAAAAAGAAGGGATGAAGAGGAGCAAAGTGGAAATGAGCTCAAGGAAAAAGAGTAGTAGATTATTTTGCATGGAGGTTGTTAAGGAAACACACCCCAAGAGCTCAATGAATTAAACACACACATTGCACAGAGTTACACAGGACTGGACTAGTCCGTTCACCACCGGACTAGTCCGTTCACCACCGGACTAGTCCGATAAACCTTTCTGCACCAGATCGGACAAGTCCGATATCTGTCGGACTAGTCCGATATCCTTCTGACTAGAATTGGACTAGTCCTCAAAAAACTACACAAGTCACACAAAATCGGACAAGTCCATTATCAACCGGACTAGTCTGATATCCTTTCTGATCCACTTAGAACAAGTTCGATGTTCACACGGACTAATCCGAAAAACCCACTAATCTAAATCGGACAAGTCCTCCCCAGTGCGGACTTGTCATCCAACACACTTAGGGTTTCACAAGTTCGATGGACATCGGACTAGTCCGAAGATTTCCAGTAGCGAAATCGGACAAGTCCGTTTTTAGCCGGATTAGTCCAATATTTCGGGACACTTAGGGTTTGCAACACACAGCACACCGGACTAGTCCGGTGACCACCACGGACTAGTCCAAACTTTCTGAACCCTAACAGTCACTTTTAGAAACCCCATATAAATAAAGGTGCACGGCCCACTTTTACACTCTCTCGAACCCTAGCGCCGTCACACCTCCCAAGAGCCTCAAAAACGACCTCTCTCCATGAAATTAAGTGCAACATCGTCCAACCCTTTGAGGATTCACTCTAGATCATTGGAGAGACACTTGCTACACCACATTGAGCTCTTGGTTTGATTCTCTAACACACTCCTGCATTTCAATTGTAACTTTTGAGTGTGTTTTCGGTGGCATTGTGTTTTGTAATCTAAGGGAGCTCTCAAAGTGTGAGATCGCCCCTTGAATTCGGTTATTCACCCCTTTGTGATTATTGGAAGAGGATTGGCCTTCATGGCGATCCAACGAGGGTAGGGTTGGAGAAGACCCGGTCCTTTTGTGGACTCCTCAACGTGGATGTAGGTGACCTTTTGTGGTAGCCGAACCACGGGATAAACACTTGTGTCTTGTTTTAGTGTTCATCATTCAAGTTAATCAACTTAATCTAGGGTTTCATACACATTGTTCATCTTACGTTAAATTGTTGAACATAAGACTTAATTGTGATATAATCTAGTATATAACTGTTAAAGTGTTGTTTGATTCTATATTTCCGCTGCACACATAAAAGAATCAAACCAATCAATCAAGTTTAATCAACTTCGTCCGTAAAAACCGGACTAGTCCGCACTTTACCGGACTAGTCTGATATCTCTGGTATTAAACTGGTTGTCGAGTATTGCAGGATTCGACAATTTTCAAAAAGGCCTATTCACCCCCCTCTAGGCCTACATTCAATTGGTATCAGAGCTGTGAGCTAGATGAAGAGGATTTTATATTGTTCATGAAAAAGTTCAAGAGAATAATGAAGAAAAAGCAAGGGACAAAATCAAGTGAAGGCAAGTACAAGGAAAGAACAAAGCCAAAATTGAGACGGGTGTGCTATAATTGTGGTGAATATAACCACTTTATAGTGGATTGCCCATATGAGGAGAACAAGAAGAAGACTAAAGAATCCAAGCCTCAACCTAAGAAATTCTTCAAGAAGAAGAAACAAGACGAACAAGCGCATATTGGGAAGGAGTGGGACTTAAACGATGAGTCCTCATCATCCGATGAAGAATAGATGGCTAGCATAGCCATCGAGAGCATGTCCAAGAAATCAACACTCTTCTATACACTCGGTGCAAGAAAGGGAAATGGAACTTTGCCTTATGGCAAAGGAAGGTAAACGCAAGGTAATCATCAAAACCCCTTCCATGCATTCCTACTCTAGTGATGATGAAATAGATAGCGATGATGAGGATATGCTAAATGGACTAGATAGGAAAACTGCAACAAAAATGAAATTCTTAGGAAAGGTTAATTGATCGTCAAGAGGACATGATTATCTCCCAAAAGGAGGAGTATGTCGAACTTGACAAACTTCTAGAGCTTGAAAAGGAGAAAAACAGTTCACTAGAGCTTGAGTTAGCTTCAAGCAAGAAAGCTTGCTTGGAGTTAACCGACTCAAATGTTGCAATAAAGGACCAACTTGCTAAACTGATCAAGGTTAACAAGATCCTTGAAGTGCAAGTTGAGTCACTCAAGCTGAGTGAACCTTCCTCCTCCTTAAACTCACCTTCTCAACCCACTAAAACTGAATTTGCTCATATGTGCACATGTAGTAAAACTGACACCAGGTTGAAAGGGAAATCAACCCCCACAAAGGATAAAAATCCTACCCAATATGGTATATTTGACAAGGAGAAGATGAACTATGCACGTAGTGCATACTTGGTCCAAAGACCTCCAGATGTCAAGTATGGCATTGGTTACTCTTATGATGAAAAGCAACATGCTAGAAGTCATAAGAATAACAAAGGAAGGATCTCCTTTGTGAAGGGAAGATCCTCTCAAACTGGTAAGTCGAAGGATAAAAACCTGAACTCACATGAATACCAGACTAGCCCGGTCGTTGTCCGGACAAGTCCGGTCATGCGGACAAGTCCGGCCCCCCAGACTAGTCCGACTCATAAACAACATCAGCTTTTATTTAAAACTTTTGATGCCTCCTATGTGTTAATGAGAAACAACCTTGGCAAGGTCTATGCTTATTGTGTTGGGCACGCCATGGGAACACAAAATCCCATGTGTGGGTGCCCAAATGTATTGTAACTAACCTCCAAGGACCCAAGCAAGCTTGGGTACCTAAGACAAACATAATTTGTTTTTGCAGGCCGATTCCTCCGGTGGATCCAAATGGGTGCTAGACGGTGGATGCACCAACCACATGACCGGAGAAAGGAGGATGTTCGTGGAATATGAAGAGAACGAGGATCCAAATGAGGGCATCTACTTCGGAGATAATAGTCAAGGAAGGGTGCTCGGTACCGGTAAAATTGCAATATCCCCTGGACACACGCTTTCTCATGTTTTACATGTTGAATCTTTAGATTATAACCTGCTGTCCATATCTCAACTATGTGACAAAGGTTATAATTGCTTGTTCACTAACGAGGGTGTGACCATCTCTAGGAGTAGTGATCGTTCCATTGCATTCAAGGGTATGTTGAAGGGAAAGCTTTACCTTGTTGACTTCAACAAGGATAAAGCCAAACTCGACACATGCTTGATTGCAAAAACCAACATGGGCTGGCTGTGGCATAGACAGCTGGCGCATGTTGGTATGAGGAAACTTCAAAAACTCCTCAAGGGCGATCACATCCGAGGTTTGAAGGATATTGTTTTTGAGAAAGACAGGCCTTGTAGCGCGTGCCAAGCTGGGAAGCAAGTTGGAGCACATCATCCCGCAAAGAACGTCATGACTACAACAAGACCGCTTGAACTACTTCACATGGACTTGTTTGGTCCAATTGCCTACATAAGCATCAGCGGTAACAAATACGGTTTAGTTATCATTGATGATTTTTCTCGCTTCACTTGGGTTTTCTTTTTGCATGATAAGTCAGAAACACAAGGAACACTCAAGAAGTTCTTCAAGCGAGCTCAAAACGAATTTTCATTGACAATCAAGAGTATTCCAAGCGACAATGGCATGGAATTCAAGAACACACAAGTGGAGGAGTACCTTGATGAAGAGGGCATCAAGCACGAATTTTCAGCGCCATACTCGCCACAACAAAACGGAGTTGCCGAAAGAAAGAACCGAGCACTCATTGAGATGGCAAGGACAATGCTCGATGAGTACAAGACATCGGATCGATTTTGGGCGGAAGCGATTAACACCGCTTGCCACGCCGCAAATCGACTTTATCTTCATCGACTACTCAAGAAGACTCACTATGAGCTACTTACCGGTAACAAACCAAACATTTCCTATTTTCGAGTTTTCGGTTCTCCATGTTATATCCTGAACAAGAAGCCTAGGACTTCAAAGTTCGCTTCGAAGTCCGATGAAGGTTTCTTGCTTGGTTATGATTCGAACACTTACGCCTATTGTGTTTTCAACAAGGCCTCCGGACTTGTTGAAGTTGCACGTGACGTAGTGTTCGATGAGACTAATGGCTCCCAAAAGGAGCAAGTTGATCCATGTGAATTAGGTAGAGAAGAAGCTCTTTGTCAAGCTTTGAGAAGAATGGCTCTAGGCGAAGTTCGACCAAAAGAGTCACCTTCACACGAACATGAGGAAAATGAACCACAAGAGGAGACCATCAATCAAGGGGGAGCTTCAACACAAGATCAACCACAAGAGTACGAAGATGATCAACAAGTCAATGAAGGCAACCACTTAGGGGGAGAAGGAGACAATCATGAAGACACAACTCCTCAAGTTCCACACCCAAGAGTACACCAATGCGTCCAAAGGGATCACCCAATCGACAACATCATTGGTGACATCCAAAAAGTAGTAACCACTAGATCTCGCATAGCTAACTTTTGTGAGAATTATTCGTTTGTATCCTTTTTGGAACCACGCAGGATTGAGGATGCATTGAAGGATCCGGACTGGGTGGTGGCAATGCAAGAAGAATTGAACAACTTCAAGCGGAAAGAGGTGTGGGAACTTGTAGCAAGACCCAATGCAAACATCGTCGACACCAAGTGGGTCTTCCGCAACAAACAAGATGAACACGGGGTGGTGACAAGGAACAAGGCAAGACTTGTGGCCAAAGGGTACTCACAAGTCGAAGGTTTGGATTTTGATGAGACTTTCGCTCCAGTAGCTAGGCTTGAATCTATGAATATTACTTGCATATGCTACTCACCACGATTTCAAGCTGTATCAAATGGATGTGAAAAGCGCCTTCCTCAACGGACCGATCAAGGAAGTGGTGTACGTGGAGCAACCACCCGGGTTTGAAGATGAAAAGTTCCCCGACCATGTATTCAAATTGCGTAAGGCTCTCTACGGCGTCAAACAAGCTCCTAGAGCTTGATATGAGTGTCTTAGAGATTTCTTAATTGAGAATGGTTTTCAAATTGGCAAAGTAGATTATACATTTTTTACAAATAATTTAGACAATGATATCTTTATTTGTCAAATTTATGTTGATGATATAATCTTTGGGTCAACTAATCAATCTTTTTGTAAGGAATTTAGCAAAATCATGACAGACAGGTTTGAAATGTCAATGATTGGAGAATTGAAATACTTCTTGGGATTCCAAGTGCGGCAACAAAAGGAAGGAACGTTCATAAGCCAAAACAAGTACACGCAGGACATACTTAAGAAGTTTGGCATGGACAAGGCAAAGCCCATAAAGACCCCCATGTAAACAAATGGCCACTTGGATCTCAATGAAGATGGACCTAATGTCGGCCAAAAGGTATATTGCTTCATGATTGGATCTCTACTCTATTTATGTGCATCTAGGCCAGATATTATGTTAAGTGTATGTTTGTGTGCAAGATTTCAAGCCAACCCTAAGGAATGTCACTTGACAGCCGTAAAAAGGATCTTGAGATATTTAGTTCATACACCCAACCTTGGTCTTTGGTACCCAAAAGGCTCAAAATTCAATCTCATTGGTTACTCCGATGCAGATTATGCCGGGTGCAAAGTACATAGAAAAAGCACCTCCGGCACATGCCAATTCCTAGGGAGATCCTTAGTTTCTTGGTCCTCCAAGAAACAAAATTCCATTGCCCTATCCACAGCCGAAACGGAGTATGTTGCAGCCGGGAGTTGTTGTGCACCACTCCTTTGGATGCGACAAACTCTAAGGGATTACGGTTACAATATGGACCATATTCCTCTCCTTTGTGACAATGAGAGTGCCATTAAAATTGCCCACAACCCAGTCGAACACTCTAGAACTAAACATATAGACATAAGACATCATTTTTTGAGAGACCATTCCATGAAAGGGGATATAACCATCTCATATGTCAACACCCAAAAGCAATTGGCCGACATATTCACTAAGCCACTTGATGAAAAGCGTTTTTGCGAACTCCGAAATGAACTAAATATCCTTGATTCTCGGAGTGTGGCTTGAAAGGTTGCATACCTGTATGAATTTTTCAAAAATGTTTATTGAATTGTGAAAATCATATCTCTCAATTTTTCTCGAAAAACTATGTCAATTACTAGATCTTGATGAATTATGATCATTGTTTGATTGTTGTATGCTTACTGGTCAAATTCATCAAGATTAATTGATTTGTTTCGCCCCTCTATTCTCTATTTATGAACCTTCAAATATACATGAATGGGCTATGCAAATTTCTCCTGGTGACCACGGACTAGTCCGTGGTTACCCGGACTAGTCCGCCCATGCAGACTAGTCCGCTGAGTGCCGGTTAGGCCGGACTAGTCCGTTAGACCACGGACTAGTCCGATATAGCTCTCTGGATGAGTTCGGACTAGTCCGGTCATCTCCGGACTTGTCCGATTTTTCGTGTCCGTAACCCTAGCCGCCACCAAACCCTAATTCCTCTCATCCCACTCTTCCTCACGCACTCTCTCTCTTGCGCTCGAGCTCCCAAGGCGATTCCTTGATCCCTCCATCAAAACAGTGCCCATTTGGGCAGAAATCAAGCTTGACCTCGTGCGGATTGAAGCTAGCGGACTTGTCCAGGCTCCAACTCCCGAATCCTCAAGCGTCAATCGATTTCTTCGGTAATTTTCTCCCAAACCCTAGAAATCTTGTTTTCTCCATTGTTGATCGAATATCCTAGCATCTTTCACTAGATACATGCTTCTTTGATGTACTACGTTTATGCTAGACTTGTGTTGCATTAGAAATCAGCCTTTGTCCAGTCTGTTAGGTTTTTTAGGATGAACACCGGACTAGTCCGGTCCATGCACGGACAAGTCCGGTCCCCCGGACTAGTCCGTGCCTGTGTACTGGACAAGTCCGATGTTTCTGAACCTAAAACCTAATTCCTCAATTCCTCAATGCAATTCCTTGCTATCTTTTCATACCTAGGCCTTGTATCACTCATCATCATTCTTGCAAATCATTCTCAGATCATGTCGAGCTCAAATGATGAAATCTCTGACTTTGAGGACGAGATGGGCCACGAGGTGGCACCTCGGACCTCAACGGGTCTTGGCAAGAAGCGCCAAGAAAGACCGACCGAGCCAGCTCCATCCCCTCCACAAGTTCGGAGGAAAGTGCTAGCGAAGAAGCCGACCTCCAAGGTGCCAGCTTCTAGGGCTACCGCCAGTGGTGGCCCTAGCTCGGCAAGTGCCCGCCAAGCAAAGGGCAATGGCAAAGGAATAGCGACGGGTCCAGTCGGGCCTTTGAAGCTGCATGCTCCCACGGAAGGGGTCCGGGACCCTACTGAGGAGAAGTTCAATGGCAAGGGCAGTGACTCAGCGGCAAAATTCAGAAGCATTGACTGGCATGATAGGCCAAAGAAAGCTGCTGATGGAAGGTTCTGGTGTAACTTCCATGCTGATTTCTACAGATTGGTGTATCTGCCAATGAAGACACCAGTGGTGCGCAGTTAGTGGATTGACTGGGCACACCTTGAGAGGAAGAGGTGCTCAGCTTTTTATGAAGTAATTGCAGCAGCTGAGAGACATGGCTTGAAGGATCTATTTTCCTTCAAGTACAACTGGAATGATGAAGTGGTGGCTCAATTCTATGCCACCTGCCACTTTGCAAGCGATGAGGAAGAAAGAGTGACTTGGATGACCCATGGATCCAAGTACACTATCACTTATGAAGAGTTTGCTAGGATGCTGCATCTTGACACCTCCAGCAATGATAATGTGGTCATCCACAATGTTGGTGTCATCGACAAGGAGAGGATGAAGTTTCTCTATGAGACAAATTCAAAGTTCATCCCGCCCTCCACAAAGAACATGAAGCCATTCTTTGTGGTGCTGAACAGGGTCTTGAGGAAGACCATTGCCCCTAAGGATGGGGATGCAGGAAGTGTACAAGGGTACCTCTGGACCCTAATGAAGATCATAAACAAGAACAGAAAGTTTGATGTGTTTGACTATATATGGAATGATATGGTCAACATCTCCAGCACCCCCAACAGGTCATGTGGCTATGCTCCCTATCTCATGTTTATGATTGAGAAAGTCACAGGGATTGAGTTTGTGAAGGATGTGGAGCATACTCCCTTGATGCCTCTGAAGCCTCAACCAGTGAATATGCAGGCTGCTCCTTCGCCGACCTCCAGTCCCGAGGCACCGGCAAGATCAAGTGAAGGTGCCAGAGCTGTCCCTACTTCTAGGGAAGCCCCTTAGAGAGGATCAGCTAGTGGGATCCTCAAGTATCTGGCTGCCATATTCTCCTCTGCAAGAAGGCCAAAGTGAAGGCCCACAAGCTCAACCAGAAGAGAAAGGAGGACATGAAGTACATAAAGGCCAACGTGAAGCAAATCTGCCAAAAGCTGGAGATCGACCCCATTGGATCTCCAGTGATTTCTGAAGACTCTGACCCAAACTTCACAGAGCTCGCGCCCTTGAACCCCTCCGAGCTTGCCTACTTTGGCATTGGGGGCTCGAGTGGCTCCGTCCCTCCTCCTTCTCCTCCTCGTCAAGCTGATGATGAAGAAGACGAAGACGACGACGAGAGGACCGACAGTGAAGAGTGAAGACCATAGGACCCTCCTCTCCTTATTTTTTGTGTCTTGATGCCAAAGGGGGAGAGATTGAGGGGGAGTCTTAGCTTTAGCTGTAGGATGCAAGGAGAGAGCTCTTTTTATCTATCTTTGTGTCTGTAATGATTTATCGGTGTTTCTAAGATTAACTTTGGTTCTGCGATGCAATGCTCACTTAATTTGAGAAGTTTTTGTTAAAATCTGTAATTTTGCTCCTGGAATGACATATGTGCTTTGTTTTGGTTCATTAATGCAAATTATGTCACTCTCAATGTCTTAATATACTTAGTTATGCATCCCACCATAAAGAATGCACATATGGATAATTCTTTCACTGCTTGATGTATTTTGATTCATATGTGCATACTTTATGAAAATCTCAATTTTTTGTCATATTTTGTGAAATCTCAATTGGTTGTCATCAATCACCAAAAAGGGGGAGATTGAAAGTGCATCTAGGACTCCCTTGTGGGTTTTGGATGATTTATGACAAGCAATTGGGATCCTAACCTCTTTGTTGAGATGAATGCAGGCCTATAATAGAAAAATGAGCAAAATACCAAAAAGAAGGGATGAAGAGGAGCAAAGTGGAAATGAGCTCAAGGAAAAAGAGTAGTAGATTATTTTGTATGGAGTGTGTTAAGGAAACAAACCCCAAGAGCTCAATGATAATTAAACACATACATTGCACAGAGTTACACAGGACCGGACTAGTCCGTTCACCACCGAACTAGTCTGATAAACCTTTCTGCACCAGATCGGACAAGTCCGATATCTGTCGGACTAGTCCGATATCCTTCTGACTAGAATCGGACTAGTCCTCAAAACACTACACAAGTCACACAAAATCGGACAAGTCCGTTATCAACCGGACTAGTCCGATATCCTTTCTGATCCACTTCGGACAAGTCTGATGTTCACACAGACTAGTCCGAAAAACCTACTGATCTAAATCGGACATGTCCTCCCCAGTGCGGACTTGTCATCCAACACACTTAGGGTTTCACTTGTCCGGACAAGTCCGATGGACATCGGACTAGTCCGAAGATTTCCAGTAGCGAAATCGGACAAGTCCGTTTTCAGCCGGATTAGTCCGATATTTCGGGACACTTAGGGTTTGCAACACACAGCACACCGGACTAGTCCGGTGACCACCACAGACTAGTCCGAACTTTCTGAACCCTAACGGTCACTTTTAGAAACCCCATATAAATAGAGGTGCACGGCCCACTTTTACACTCTCTCGAACCCTAGCGCTGTCACACCTCCCAAGAGCCTCAAAAACGACCTCTCTCCACGAAATTAAGTGCAGCATCGTTCAATCCTTTGAGGATTCACTCTAGATCATTTGAGAGACACTTGCTACACCACATTGAGCTCTTGGTTTGATTCTCTAACACACTCCTGCATTTCAATTGTAACTTTTGAGTGTGTTTTCGGTGGCATCGTGTTTTGTAATCTAAGGGAGCTCTCAGAGTGTGAGATCGCCCCTTGAATTTGGTTATTCACCCCTTTGTGATTAGTGTAAGAGGATTGGCCTTCGTGGCGATCCAACAAGGGTAGGGTTGGAGAAGACCCGGTCCTTTTGTGGACTCCTCAACGTGGATGTAGGTGGCCTTTTGTGGTAGCCGAACCACGGGATAAACACTTGTGTCTTGTTTTAGTGTTCATCATTCAAGTTAATCAACTTAATCTAGGGTTTCATACACATTGTTCATCTTACGTTAAATTGTTGAACATAAGACTTAATTGTGATATAATCCAGTATATAACTGTTAAACTGTTGTTTGATTCTATATTTCCGCTGCACACATAAAAGAATCAAACCAATCAAACAAGTTTAATCAACTTAGTCCGTGAAAACCAAACTAGTCCGCACTTTACCGGACTAGTCCGATATCTCTGGTATTAAACTGGTTGTTGAGTGTTGCAGGATCCGACAATTTTCAAAAAGGCATATTCACCCCCCCTCTAGGCCTACATTCAGTGAGTCTCCCCAAGATATGTACAACCACCTCAAGACTCTCATCAACAAGAGTCGATCTTATGGAAGCACTTGATGGACGGACCATGAAGTAGTAAAGAGGATGATTCGGGAATTCATGCCTAGAAACATCACTCTTTGCTCACTAATTTGTAAGAGTCCGGGATTCCACAATATGACTCCCGAAGAAGTACTAGGGAGGATCGTCAACCATGAGATGATGGAGCAAGAGGCTATGTTCTACAACGACCTTCAAAAGCTCTCCTCCTCCAAGAAAAGGGATGTTGCATTCAAGGCAACATCCTCAAGATCTCAAGAAAAGGGAGAGAGTGATGAAGAGAGCCTTGACATCAGTGAGGAATAGGCACTCTTCATCAACAACTTCAAGAGGATGTTGAGAAGAAAGAGGGGGAGCCACCACCGTGAAGGCAAGAGCAAAGACAAGTTCAAGACAAGATCAAAGATGGCTTGCTAAAATTGTGGAGAATATGGTCACTTCATTGTGAATTGCCCACATGAAGAGAACAAGAAGAAGAAGAAGGGCAAGTCTCAAGATAAGAAATACTTCAAGAAGAAGAAGCAATCGGGACATGCCCACCTTGGAAAGGAGTGGGATTCAAATGAAGAATCTTCCTACGATGAAGAAGAAAAGATAGCAACTATTGCTATGAAGAAGACAACTATGGAGAACAAGCTCTTCCCCGACTTGGATAACTCAAGGAAAACTTACCTCATGGCCAAGGAGGGAAGAAAGAAGGTCAAATCTCAACCCTCTTCTTCAATTTCTTCGCATGATGATTTTGATAGTAGTAGTGAGAATGAACATATGCTCAAGGATATGTGTAAGAGTACTTTGAAAAGATTGAGATTCTTGACGGATGAGATATTTGAGAAGGAAGAGCTCATTGACCATCAAGAGGACATGCTCATCAACAAAAGGAGAGATGTCAAGAGTTTGAGGAGCTCTTGGAGCTTGAAAGAGAGAGAATCAATGCACTTGAGCGTGAACTCGCTTTGAGCAAGGAAACTTGCTCAAACCTTGAGAACACTATAATTGTGCTTAAGGATGAACTTGTTAGCTTGACAAAAGTTAACAAGATCCTTGAAATACAAGTGGAGTCTCTCAAGGTCAATGCACCTTCTTCCTCTACAAGCTCATCTTCCACAAATATTTTTTCGAAACAGCTCAACCTTGCAAATGCTCTAACTTGATTATAAAACTTAAAGATGAGCTTAAGTTGGCACAAACCAACCAAGAACCAAAGGGTGGCATCTTTGACAAGGATAAGATGGTATATGCACGTAGTGCATACACCAACACAAGACATCCCCTTGTCAAGGATTGTCATGGCTATT
Source organism: Tuctoria greenei (assembly GCA_036927565.1). Classification (NCBI taxonomy): domain Eukaryota; kingdom Viridiplantae; phylum Streptophyta; class Magnoliopsida; order Poales; family Poaceae; genus Tuctoria; species Tuctoria greenei. Next base: position 103,206,761 of record JAYESD010000003.1, on the reverse strand, counting down.
CTAGGGAGAGAAGGCAAAACACCAACACTCACAAGAATTGCAAATACTTGATTGTTTTTGTCAAAGGAGGTTCATATAATACTAATAAAGAAAAGAAAATTGCTACATCTCCTAAAATGCCTAAAAAGGAATCTCATCCCTTGTTCCATGATTTTGATGCTTCATATATGTTATTGAGGAACAAGTTTGGTAAAGCTTATGCTAGGTATGTTGGGCCACACTGCAAGAGTCCTAAACCTTGTGTGTGCATGCCTAAGTGTCTCTTGACTAACATCAATGGACCCAACACCGCTTGGGTACCTAAAGCCAAGGCTTAAATCCTTTTTGTAGGCATACTCATCCGGTGGAACCAAGTGGGTTCTTGATAGTGGATGTACAAATCATATGACCAGAGAGAGGAAGATGTTTGTGGAGTATGAGCAAAATGAAGATCCAAGTGAAGGAATCTATTTTGTCGACAATAGCCAAGGAAAAATCATTGGCACCGGTAAAATTGCTATATCCCCAAATCATACTCTTTCTAATGTTTTACATGTTGATTCCATTGATTATAACCTTTCATATCGCAAATATGTGACAAAGGTTATAATTATTTATTCACTAATGAGGGAGTGACCGTCACAAGAAGAAGCAATGACTAAATTGCTTTTAACAGTGTACTCAAGGGAAAACTCTATCTTGTGGATTTCTCCGCGGATAAAGCCCAACTTGATACATGCTTAGTTGCAAAAACTAACATGGGATGGCTTTGGCATAGAAGGCTAGCCCATGTTGGGATGAGGAATTTGTAAAAACTCCTAAAGGGCGAGCACATCCATGGTTTGAAGAATGTTGTGTTTGAAAAGTATAGGCCATGTAGCGCATGCCAAGCCGGAAAGCAAGTTGGAACCCAACACCCATCCAAGAACATCATGACGACAACAATACCATTGGAGCTTCTACACATGAATCTCTTTGGTCCAATTTCCTACATTAGTATTGGCGGTAACAAATATGGTCTTGTAACTGTTGATGATTTCCCACGTTTCACTTGGATGTTCTTTTTGCATGATAAAAGCAAGACTTAAGGTGTCCTCAAGAAATTATTGAGGGGAGCTCAAAATGAGTTCTCCTTGAGAATCAAGACTATAAGGAGTAACAATGGCACCAAATTCAAGAACACTCAAGTTGAAGAATTATTGGATGTAGAAGGCATCAAGCATGAGTTGTCAGCCCCCTACTCCTTCTCAGCCCCCTACTCCCCTCAACAAAATGGGGTGGCCCAGAGGAAGAATCGAACGCTAATTGAGATTTTAAGAACCATGCTTGGTGGGTACAAGACGTCGGACCGGTTTTGGGCGAAAGTGGTTAACACCGCTTGCCATGCCATAAACCGATTGTATCTTCACCACATTCTTAAGAAGACGTGTTATGATCTCCTAACCGGTAACAAACCCAACATTTCTTACTTTTGTGTTTTTGGGAGCAAATGCTACATCCTCAACAAGAAGCCTAGGACTTCAAAGTTTGCTTCTAAGTCTGATGAGGGTTTCTTGCTTGGTAATGACTCAAACACTTACCCCTATCAGGTCTTCAATAAATCCTTCAGAATTGTTGAAGTAGCACGTGACGTAGTGTTTGATGAAACTAATGGCTCCCGAGTGGAGAAAGTTGATCGTCATGTGCTAGATCAAGAAGAAGATCAACAAATGGTGATAGGAAGGATGGCACTTGGAGACATTCGACCACAAGAACAATCTCAAGACCCTAGTGATCATCTCTTGCATCAAGCAAGTTCTTCCTCAAATGATCAAACTCAAGTCCCCCAAGATGCGCTCCAAGAAGATGAAAATGGAGGCATCAATCAAGGGGGATACAATGAAAATGAGAAAGACGAAGATGAAGATTCAATACCTTAATCACCACACCCAAGAGTACATCAAAGCGTTCAACGGGATCATCCCGTTGACAACATCCTAGGAGACATCTCCAAGGGGGTAACTACTTGATCTCATGTTGCAAATTTTTGTGAACATTACTCTTTTGTTTCTTCCTTGGAGCCTCACAAGGTTGAAGAAGCACTATGAGATCTGGATTGGGTGATGGCCATGCAAGAAGAGCTCAATAAATTTGAAAGAAATCAAGTGTGGGAGCTAGTGAAGAGGCCAAATGCGAATGTTGTGGGCACCAAGTGGGTGTTCCGCAACAAGCAAGACGAACATGGGGTGGTTGCAAGGAACAAATCAAGACTTGTGTCCAAAGGTTATTCACAAGTCGAATAGTGCATTCCTCAATGGTCCAATCAAGGAAGAGGTGTATGTGGAGCAACCCCCAGTTTTGAAGATCAAGAATTCCCAAACCATGTCTACAAATTGCATGAGGCTCTCTATGGCCTCAAACAAGCTCCTAGAGCTTGGCATGAGTGCCTTAGAGACTTCTTAACTCAAAATGGTTTCAAAATTGGGAAGGCGAATTACAATTTATTCAATAAGCATTTCAATGATGATTTGTTTGTTTGCCAAATATATGTCGATGACATTATATTTGGTTCTACTAACAAAGCTTTTTGTGATGAGTTTTCAAAGATAATGACCTAGAGATTTGAGATTTCCATGATGGGGGAGTTGAAGTTCTTCCTAGGTTTTCAAGTGAAGCAACTCAAGGAACGCACATTCATTAGTCGGACAAAGTACACACAAGATATACTCAAGAAGTTTGACATGGACAAAGCCAAACCCATCAACACTCCAATGGCAACCAATGGGCATCTTGATCATAATGAAGATGGTCTCAGTATGGACCAAAAGGTATATCGCTCCATTATAGGTTCATTGCTTTACTTATGTGCATCTAGGCTCGATATCATGCTTAGTGTTTGTATGTGTGCTATATTTCAAGCCGCTCCTAAGGTGTGTCATTTGACAGCTGTTAAGAGAATTCTTAGATATTTGGTTCACACACCAAGCCTAGGACTTGGGTACCACAAGGGCTCTAAGTTTAACCTCACTAGATATTCCGATGTGGACTATTGCGGGTTGCAAAGTTGATAGGAAGAGTACCTCCGACACTTGCCAATTCCTTGGTAGATCTCTAGTGTCTTGGTCCTCAAAGAAACAAAACTCTATTGCTCTTTCCACAGCCGAAGCGGAGTATGTCGCCGCCGGAAGTTGTTGTGCACAACTTCTTTGGATGCGACAAACTCTTAGGGACTATGGCATAAACATGAACCATATTCCCCTCCTATATGACAATGAGAGTGCCATCAAAATAGCCCACAATCTAGTTGAACACTCAAGGACCAAACACATCGATATTCGTCACCACTTCTTGAGAGATCACTCCATCAAAGGAGACATTGCAATTTCCCATGTGAGAACCGAAAAACAATTGGCCGATATCTTCACCAAGCCCCTAGATGAGAGAAGATTTTGTGAACTTAGGAGTGAGCTCAATATCCTAGATTCTCGAAATGTGGTTTGAGTCTTGTACATCTGATTGTTACTTGTATTTACTTCAAAATTCATACATGTTTGCGAAAAAATCTTTTTCCTCAATTTTTTACAAAACTATTTGAGATTATTGAATCTTTGTGAATTTTGGTCATTGTTTGGTTGTTGATTGCTTACTGACCATGTTTACAATGATCCTTTGTGAAAATCTAGTCTAAAAAGGATCAAATCATCATTGAAAACTCAATATATATGAGTTTTTAGCCTTTGAACCGGACTAGTCCGCCCCTTGACCGGACTAGTCCAACTGTTCAGAGAAGTTCGAACACAGTCAGTTGGCCGGACAAGTTCGGGTCTCCAACCGGACTAGTCTGGCCCCTGGAACTTAACCTCCCAGAGAGCCCTCGGCCTCCTCACTTCTTTTCAAACATTCTCTCTCCTCAAAACGTGAAAACTACTCTCCAAATCGACGGTTTTTTATTCCAACTACCAAAACTCGATTCCAATCCGTGTTTTGAAGCCCCAGGGTGTGTGGGAACTCTTGCCCAAGCTTCCTAAGGCGATTCTTCATCCACATTGCGTCGATTCGAAGATTTTAAGAGGTATTCTTGACCTAACCCTAAATCCTTCAAAATTCAATTCTTTTAGGTCTTTTGATAGAAACTTCTTCACAAAAGTTGTTCTCTATATCATTGTGATCATATCCCTCAAATTTTGTGGTCGGATCCGTAGATTTTTCAAAATTTCTCAAGATTAGGGTTCTTACTATGTGCACCGGAGTAGTTCGGCCACGGGGCGTACAAGTCCGGCTGGTGCAGACTAGTTGTGACGCCCGGTTCCGAAAACTGAACCAAGCTAACGCATATGTGTGCCCAGGATGTTCAACACACATACACAAGTGCAATCACAAGAGAGTATACAGAAAATTACCACAGAACAAGATTAATTATCAAATTTTATTACACAAACCATATTATCCTCGAATACAAGCTCTAACGAATATTAATGACAAGTTCAACTAATGCAGCGGAAATAAACTAATTAAGCAAACTAAGCAAACTAAGCATAAGGGATAGCGCAGCTCCATGCAACCACCACAGGCAAAGCTGACGGTAGACACGGCCTAAATCTCCACATTATCGCCATTAAACTCACAATTCTGACCTGCAACTGTTGGGGGGGATTGCAAGAGTGAGTACATGTCGTACTCAGCAAGTGTGGAAAGTATGAAATGTGGCTTATTCAAATGACGAATGTAATAATGGCTAAGTGCTGAAAAGTACAGTAGAACATTTGAAAAGCATTATACTATGTCTATGTGAAACAATCCCATCATAACCATCATATTAACAAAATATAAACCATATCCAATTATTGCCAACATCATCATTATCCATGTCCAGTTACCAGAACTCAAATTCATATCCATGACCATAATCCATAAACCATCCATAACCATTACCAACCCATAACCATAAACCAACCATAACCATAATATCAACCATAAACATAAACCAACCATAACCATAATATCAACCATAACCATCCCAAAATTCCAAGTCCAATTCTAATCATGTAGGTCATCCAGGTGCTCTTAACCGGGAGCACGGCTATCATGATAGTTTTTAACACTCTGCAGAGGTTGTACCACTTTACCCACACGTTCGTGATTTCATCGCTTTTCGGTGACTAAGAAACCTCCATTATGCCATCTCACACTTCCATAGGTGTGTGGCCAAGAGATCACAAAATAGCCTTTCAAAAGGGACTACTAGTATGTACGGGCCCACTAAGGTTTCACCGGCAGGCTTGAATCTCCGTTCTCCCACCCACGGGCCCCCTCGTGTGCCATGCGGATCCCAGGGCAGTCCTCCTCGACTCCCATTCCCCGCGCCATCCAATGGTCCATACAATACTAGCAGTGCTCCTAATTATTCAGCTACGCCGCACCCATACTTGGCCTTGTGGTGGCACTGTTGACCTGGTATATTCTCGCATAAACCGGTCCTTAGATCTAAGGCAAGCAAACCACCATATCATCCAACCCATCCACAAAACCATGCTTGCTTAGATCTCCTAAATTCCAGGTTGCTAAATTAATCATCATCTTATTACCATCCCAAGTTGTCGTAATTAAAGTTGTCAATCACATTATTGAAGTTACCCATAACCCATGAAGCGATGCGGTGCAAAAAGAAAAATACCCATACCCGACTAATCGTGTATATCCCGGCGACAATGGGTGGCAAACAACGCTAGTAAACTCCTACGTATGGGTTTCCCATCATATTGACACAAGCATGCAAGTTCGCAAACAAAACATTTAATAAAACAGGATCAATATGATCAAGGACACTTGACTTGCTCCGACGGATGGGGTTGCTCAAGCGCTTCAAAGTCTTGATTTTGGAAATCCTTGTATGCGGCCTCTTGAGCACGTTCCTCTACACGTGATCATACATACAAGAAAATTCATACAATTCAATATGATGCACACAAAATAATCAACATGCAATGACATGCATGCATGCACAATTCAATAATTAATTAACTATGATTGTTTATCAATTAGATGAAACTAGTTCATACGTGTTCACGTGAGTTTACGGGGGTTTTAGAGTGGATTAATGCTGCTGAAAATAAAAAGACGACGCAACTACGATCAATTTACGTCTATTAAATTCAATATGGTCGCTAAAATTCGCATCGGAAAAGGTGGCCTACCGTAGATGCGATGGCTTCGATGATCGCGGGATGGGGACAATGCGTAGACGAAGTAGATGCACAAGGTCCTCCGGCGGCATGACGATGGCGACACGATGGCGAAGACGATCTCCGGCGGACGACGGCGCTCTCCTCTTTTTCCTCCTCTTCTTCCCCTCCTTTTTCTTCCCTGACGGCGCAGCCCTCTGATGCCTTTTTTTGTTGCTGGGGGCGGGGCTTTTCTTTTCTAGGCGGCAGCGTTTTATGCGTTCGGGAAAAAAACCCTATGGAACCCTCGGTCTTTATAGGCGCGAGGGACTCTGGCCAGGGTCGAGTCGGTCGGGGTGTCGCGCGGTTGCAGTGCGTGCGCAGGTGCGGGAATCGCGCGGATCGGGGCGAGCAGCGTCGGGCGTGCGGGGTGTGGTGCAGCGGAACAGCGGTAGCGCGCGCGCGGGCGGATCGCGCGGGAGGCGCGGTGCGGTTCGGGGCAGGCGGCGGGGTGGTGGAGGCGGGGCCAAGCAGCGGGGCGTGTGGCGGCGCGCTGCGCGCGGGAGTCGCGCGCCGTTCGGCGCCGGAGGCGCGGTGGGGTGGGACCGGGAGTCGGGCGGGCGCGTCGGTCGCGCGTCGGGTGGGCACACGGTTTGGCGCGAGTTGAGGGATCGGCGCGGGCGGGCGGATCGCGCGGGAGGCGCGGTGCGGTTCGGGGCAGGCGGCGGGGTGGGGCCAGCGCGGGCAAGGCGCTGCGCGCTCGGGGCAGGCGGCGGTGCGGTGCTGGGCCGGTTTGGCCTGGCCGGCAGTGGCCCTTTTTCTTTTTTTTTTCTTTTTTTTTCTTTTTATATTATGATTATTATTATTATTATATATTTTATCATTTATATTTTATTTATTTTATTTATCTTATTCATTTTATTTATTTATTATTTTATATATGTATATATTTATTATTATATAATTTATTTATATATATTTCTTTTTATATATTATTATTATTATTTTATATTTATTCCCTAATACATGTTTTAGGCTATAATTATTATTTTCTATTTCTTCTTTTTGCTACACCATATATGTATGGTTTATCATTTTTCTTTTATTCTATTAATACTTAATGCATGAACATGTATGCAATGCATGATGCGAAAATTGAGGGTGTTACAAACCTACCCCCTTAAAGTGAATCTCGCCCTCGAGATTCGATAGCGTGGAGAAAAGGTGAGGGAATTCTGTCTTCAAGTCTTCTTCACGTTCCCACGTAGCTTCGGCTTCCGTATGGTGTTTCCATTGCACTTTGCACCAACGGATCCTCTTATTTCTCGTGACTCTTTCCTTCATGTCCAAAATTTTAATAGGTTGCTCGACATAGGACAAATCCTCTTGAAGTTCTAACTCGTCCATCGGCACTTGTTCTTCCGGTACCCTGAGACACTTCTTGAGTTGAGAGACGTGAAATGCATCGTGTACATCGAAGAGATACGTCGGCAGCTCAAGTCGATATGCCACTTCTCCTCGTTTGTCCATAATCTTGAACGGTCCAATGTAACGTGGTGCCAGTTTTCCTTTGACGTTAAACCGTCGCTGACCTCTGATAGGTGACACTTTGAGGTATACAAAATCTCCAACTTCAAAAATCAAACTCCTTCGCCTGGTATCAGCATAACCTTTCTGTCGAGACTGGGCAGCCTTTAAGTTTTCCCGTATTATTTGGACTTGCCTTTCAGCATCTTGTAACACCTTGGGACCAAAAACTTGATTATCTCCGGTTTCATTCCAAAACAAGGGGAGTACTACACTTCCTTCCGTACAATGCTTCGTAGGGTGACATTTTCAGACTTGCTTGGTAGCTATTGTTGTACGAGAATTCAGCATATGACAAGATTTTATCCCAACTTTTCCCATGCTTTAAAGCACAAGCTCGTAACATGTCTTACAAAATTTGGTTGGTCCTCTCGGTTTGTCCATCTGTTTGAGGGTGATACGCCGAACTGAAGTTCAACCTTGTTCCCATTGCTTCATGCAATTTCTGCCAAAATCTGGAGGTAAAATGAGAACTTCTATCTGAGACTATCTTCTTCGGTACTCCGTGTCGACACACAATATGCTCCATATACAATTCTGCTAGCTTCGCGGCGGTATATGTGGTCTTGACAGGGATGAAGTGAGCTGATTTTGTCAACCGATCCACAATAACCCATATTGAATCATAGCCAGACTGAGTTCGCGGTAATCCAACTATAAAGTCCATACCAATCTCTTCCCACTTCCACTCCGGGATCTTTAATGGGTGTAACAATCCGGCTGGCCTTTGATGTTCAGCTTTAACTCGTCGGCACACATCACAAAGTGCAACATATTCGGCTATGTCCTTTTTCATGCTGGCCCACCAGTAGCATGTCTTTAAGTCCTTGTACATCTTCGTACAGCCAGGATGAATTGAGTAAGGCGAGTCATGTGCCTCCTTCAGTATTGTTTCCCGAATATGCCTGACATTAGGTACCACAATCCTCTTTCCAAGCCATAAGGTACCCTGTTCGTCCTCATCAAATCTGAATTCTCTTCCTTCTTGGGTCTTTTCCTTGATTTCCTTTATTTCATTGTCCTTTGTCTGTCCTTCCCGTATTTCATGTTCTAATGTTGGGTTGACTTCCATCGTTCCCATCTCATTTATGAATCCAAGGTTCAACCGTTCGAACTCCTTGCATAACTCGGATGGCAGCTCTCGAACTGTGAGTTGATGACTTACTCCTTTTCGGCTCAAAGCATCGGCCACTACATTGGCCTTCCCAGGGTGATAGTTGATTCCCACGTCATAATCCTTGATGAGCTCCAACGATCGGCATTGCCTCAGATTCAGATCCGTTTGCGTAAATATGTACTTGAGACTCTTGTGATCCGTATAAATCTCACATCGGTGACCAAAAACATAGTGTCTCTATATCTTCAAGGCATGTACCACGGCTGCGAGTTCAAGGTCGTGTGTAGGATAATTCAACTCATGTTTCTTTAGTTGCCTCGATGCATAAGCTACCACTTGGCCTTCTTGCATGAGCACACATCCTAATCCTTGTCTTGATGCATCACAATATATATCAAAACTCTTGCTCACGTCTGGTAATACTAACACTGGCGCGGTTGTCAACCTTTTCTTTAACTCCTCAAAGCTATCCTGACAAGCTTGAGTCCATCGGAATGCCTTCCCTTTCATGAGTAATTCAGTCATAGGTTTGGCTATTTTGGAGAAATCCTTGATGAATCGGCGGTAATATCCAGCCATTCCAAGGAAACTCCGAATTTCCTTGACATTCTGTGGCGGTTCCCACTTAAGCACATCTCTCACCTTCCCTGGGTCAACTGATACTCCTCCTCCGGAAATAATATGGCCTAAGAAAGAAACTTCCCGTAACTAGAATTGACATTTACTGAACTTGGCATACAATTGGTGTTCCCGTAGCTTCTGCAATGTAAGCTTCAAGTGTTCTTCATGTTCTTCCTCGCTTCTCGAGTATATCATAATGTCATCGATGAACACTACAACGAACTTATATAGATATTCCATGAAGACCTTATTCATGAGATACATAAAGTACGCAAGCGCGTTCGTTAATCCAAATGACATGACGGTGTACTCATAAGATCCATATCGTGTCCGAAATGCTGTCTTGGGTATATCCGATGGTCTAATCTTCATTTGGATGTATCCTGACCGCAAGTCGATCTTGGAGAAAATGCAGGCGCCCTTCATTTGGTCGAACAAATCCTCAATACGGGGCAGTGAGTACTTGTTCTTAATTGTCACTTCATTGAGAGACCTATAGTCCACACACATCCTCTGGGTTCCATCCTTATTATCTATGAAGAGCACTGGGGCTCCCCACGGGGATGAGCTTGGGCGTATAAAACCCTTCTCTAGCTGCTCTTGAATTTGCTTCTTGAGCTGTGCTAATTCCTTAGGAGGCATCCTATACGGCCTCTTAGCTATAGGTGCAGTTCCGGGTATCAACTTAATGGCGAATTCTATGTCACGATCAGGTGACATACCTGGCAACTCATCTGGAAACACATCCGGATACTCGCGAACGATCGGAATGCTTTCCAATGTCACTCCTTCCACTTGATTGAGCATTGCCTTCTCTCTTGTAGGTTGGGCTGCCTCAACTTCGATGCGTGTACCATGTTCACTTGTCAACTGCACAATCCTCTCGGCACATTGAATGACTCCATTATACTTGCTCAGCCAGTCCATTCCAAGTATTATGTCTATTCCTTGGGAGTCCAAGACTATGAGGTTTGCGAGAAAGTCTACCCCCCTTATTTTAATGCTTACATTTGGACATACTATATTTGTCCTCATCTCTCCGCCAGAAGAACTTACAAGCATAGTTTGCTTCATATGAGATATAGGAAAATTGTACTTGGCAACATACTTTGACGAGATGAATGAATGAGATGCTCCCGAATCAAATAAAACAGTCGCGGGGTTGGAGTTGGCAAGAAACATACCAATCACGACGTCATCAGCTTGCTGGGCTTCCTCAGTAGAGACATGATTCACATTGCCACGAGCAAAATTCTGCTGTCAACGGTTGCCTTGTGGTGCTCCTCCATTTGGTTGCGGGTAATTTGGCCTTGGTGCATTGTTCATAGGTCCATAGATTCTTCTGGGGCATTGACTTGCAAAGTGCCCGGGCTCTCCACACACATAGCATGTCTTACCGCCCGTAGCATTAGGGAAGTTTGGGCGCAGCTAGTTTTGAGCATTTGCCGCCATGTTAGGACGCGGCGCAGGTGGCACAGGATAGCGAGGCGCTTGCATGGCGGGGCGTTGCTGCGGTGGCTGATTTGGGCGGGGCGGATAAGCAGCGCGGTATGCAGGAGCAGATGGGTTGTAGTGTGGTGCAGTAGGTGGTGCATAGCGGGGGCGAACATTGCTTCCTTGCTGCGGTCCATGATGTGGCATCTTACTCTTGTTGTCCTGCTCCATCTCACGAATCTTGTTCTCAACCACAATAGCCTTGCCAACCAACTTTTGGAAGTTTGGGTAATCAGTATTGAGCAACTGGACTTGAATTTCTTTGTTGAGACCCCTCATAAACAGATATTGCTTCCTACTATCAGTGTTGATATCTTCTGGAGCATATCTTGATAATTGAGTGAATTTGTTGAGATACTCACTCACGCTCATCCTTCCTTGCCTGAGATTTTCAAAGTCTTGTCTTCTCAGTATCATAACTCCTTCAGGTACATAGTGGGAACGGAAACTCTGCTTAAACTCAGCCCAAGTGATTGCCTCCTGATTATCATGAGCGTTGCAAAGAGCTTCCCACCAGTCAGCGGCTGCTCCACCTAGTTGATGTGATGCAAAGAGAACCTTCTCCCTATCAGTGCACTGGACAATAGCAAGTTTCTTCTCAACGGACTTCAGCCAATCATTAGCTTCCATTGGGTCTGTGGCTTGTGCAAAGGTAGGCGGTCTGGTCCTCATGAACTCTCCCAAACGGTTGTGGTGTGGCTGAGGTGGTGGCGGTGGCGGTATATGAGGCTGATTGTTGTTGCCAGCTTGCAGCTGTCCCATTGTCTTTATCATGGTCTGCATGAGCTGGTTCTGCATAGCTAACAGTTGTTCAATATTGATAGCTCCATGAGCATGTCCCTGGTTGTTCTGAGGTACTTCATTGCGCTCCTCCTCATCGTTGACATCCCTCTGGTTACGAGTTCTCACCATCTGTTGGCGAAAGAAGGGTGGAGACAGAAGGATTTAGAATTTGGAAAGAACGTCCCAACTATATGCATCAAGGTATGTGACACTAAATAACCCTTTATTAATATAGACCTATATGAGGATGTGGACAAGTGCCGAAGCATCCCACAACTCTCTACTAAGCACACAAGCACTCAAACAAGCACCAAACGAAATTGACAAAAATCCTAAAAGAAGTAACACAACTCAAGGTCACACAAGTATGTCTACGTCGCTCTTATTTAACTAATGGGGGTGTGCCTATCCTTGAGTCGTGGCATAGTTCGAGGACTACTCGTCGTCAAGCGGAAACTCCTCCGGGTCCTCGTCGTCTTCGTCGTCATCGGGGTCCTCGGGGTCCTGTGGTGGTGAGGCAACAGGCGGCGATGGTGCGGCAGACGCCACACTGGAAGGCTCCTCGTCAGAGGACTCCTCAGAAGATGACTCACGCTGGCCGTTGCGACGGTCTGGAGAGTCTGGGGTCCACGTCGAGGTGTCGGACCTGTAGTTGTCCGGTCCTCGTCGGTGATTTGACGATACCTCCAGATTATCGCCTCGTGGCGCTAGGCGAGGTCACATCCATCCTGAATCTCCTGTTGCGCCCTCTGAAGTCGGGCACTGAGCTGGGCCACATCGTCAACAGTCTGACGAGACTGCGGGAGGTCCAGGGGTACCTCCACGTGCCTGGAGACGAAGCTCGCAGTGCCACTGGGACGCTGCGGAACGAAGGCGTGCACCGTGTCCTCCAGACGGAAACGGCGGGCGTGACTCCAAAAGGTGGCTGCTTCCCAGCTAGCATCCTGCTCCGCAGATCAGCGGGAGCTCCTCCAAGCAGGACTGCTGTGGGTCTTCACCAACTCATCACCATAGTAGATGTAGATCTTGAAGCTCCACTCCTTCCTGCCGGGGCGCTGCACTCCAGTGGTGTGGTAGGAGAGCGAGAGGCTGTGGTGACGGTAGCCAGCCTCACGGAGTAGGGCACGGAGACGATGTCGCAGTTGTCCTGCGGCCCTGCTGTCAGAACGGATCACCACGGGGTGACGGGGGTCGATGGCCGGAGAGCGACTGGCCAACCTACGCGGGGGCACAAGTCCACCGGTCGACTTATGGGGGGTTGTCTTGGTGCGGGCCATCTACAGAAAACGAGAACACATTAGAGGGAAAAAAATAACGGAATACAAATCTGAAAATTGCAGCAGCTAAAATGGCGGAAAAAGAGCGGTGCAGCGGTTCCAAAAGAATGAAAAGATAGAGAGAAAAATGCAGCAGCCAACACAATAATTTTACCCACACATAACAGCAGCAAAACACACTTTTTTCGCGAAAATTTAAGCAGAAAAACAGCAGCACTTAATATTGCTCACTTCTGAAAACTTTTTATCAAAAACGCAACAGCGATATTAAGTGCTCCCGGTTATGAGCGCCTAAAACTCTGCAGAGTGTCTAAAACTATCATGATAGCCGTGCTCCCGGTTATGAGCGCCTGGATGACCTACATGATTAGAGGATTTTGGTATTTGGATGGTTGGACTATGGTTATGGTTTGGTAATGGTTATGGTTGATATTATGATTATGGTTATGGTTATGGGATGGAATTATGGTCTATGACATTGATTATGGTTACTGGTAATGGTGATTTATGGACTGGTATTATTATGGTTACATGGTCTATGATGGGTTTACTTCACATAAATATGATTCATTGCTTTTCCAAATGGTTTTACTGTACTTTTCAGCACTTAGCCATTATTATTGTCGTCATTTGAATCAGCCACATGTCATACTTTCCACACTTGCTGAGTATGACATGTACTCACCCTTGCAATCCCCCCAACAGCTACTGGAGACAATTGGGAGTACCCTGAGGATCACGCGGAGTACTAGGTTGCGTACCGCCGTCAATTGCCTGTGGATTGGAGTCGTGCTGCTTAGTTTATTTTCCACTGCATTATTTAGAGTTTTATCATTCGTGAACTATTGGATTTTTGTAATAAAGTACTTATTTAATAGTTAAGACGTGGTTAAATTCTGTATATCGTTTGTGATGCAACCGTATATGTGTGATGAACTTCCTGGGCACACATATGCGTTACGCTTGGTTCATATTCGGAACCGGGTGTCACACTAGTCTGGCCCCTAGGCGGACAAGTCCGGATTACACAGTAAAAACTCCAATCTTGATCAATTTTGTGAATTCTAACACACTATTCCACTTCGTTGGACTCATATACTCTCTCTTTGCATATGTTATCAGTGACAATGTTGGATTCTTACTATGTTCCGCTTTCCGATCCCGAGGCCAAGGCAGGGAGGCAAGCACTCTATCATCGGTATCGTGAGGAGTGAGAGCTTGCCATAGCTGTCCTCGCATCGCAGTCTGAAGCGAGGGAAGCCAAGAAGAAGCAACGGGAAGCTCATAACTCAGCTGCAGCCGAGGCTGCCCCAAAAAGGAAGAGGCTTGTGACCATTGGAGAAAAAGCCAGAACTCAGGAGGCTCGGAGTTCCAAAGATAAGGGAAAGGCACCCGTGGCCGAGGAACCAAAGAAGAGATCAACCACTGTCAAAAAGCCAGTGAGCAAAGCCATGAAGGGTCCCTCTCAACCCATAACCCCCTTGAGGATGTCCTCACCACAAGGAACGCCAACCGTTCAACTGCTTTTGAAGCGAACATCTTTCGAATGGTCAATGTCTATCAACGGGAAAGGAGCACCGCCAACCCTCGGTTTTGGTGTGACATTCAATGCGACTACTATCAGACCATTTACATGTCAAAGCAAACTCCGATGACAGATGCTCTGTGGATCGGTTCGGACTACATGGCACATAAGGATCATTTGGCCTTCAATGCTATGATTGAGGCCATAGAGCGCCATGGCTTGAAGAAGCTTATGGCATTTCAATATGACTGGAATGTGGAAGTTATTGCCCAGTTCCACTCCACCGTCTACTTCCACACCAATGGAGATCGACGTATCACGTGGATGACCCATGGAGAGCAATACTCTACTACCTATTGGGAGTTTGCTCAATTTATTGACATGGAAGATCAACTCTAGAACGAGATCATCATTTCCAACCTCAAGGCAGTTGATCGTGATACCTTGGATTACATGTATCCAAGTCATGTACCATATGAGGCGGGGCATATTCGCAACATCAAGCCCTTCTATAGTGTCCTCAATCATGTGCTCCAAAAGACCATTGCCCCCAAAGATGGAGATGCGGGCATTATTCAAGGAAGTTTGAGGAACTTAATGGTGCTCATTGATGGAGATGTTATGAAAACAAACTATTATACTTTTTTGTTGAATCTTAATGTGTTGTCATCAATCACCAAAAAGGGAGAGATTGAAAGTGCATCTAGGCATCCCCGTAGGTTTTGGATGATTGATGACGACAATTAGGAGACTAATGAGCTAAGTTGATCTTAAGCACAGGTGTGACAACTGAGGGAGACAAAATCCCTCAAAAAGAAAAATGTTGAAACGGGCGTCGAAGACTCAATCGCAGAAATAAGGGTTTCTATGGTGTTGAGTTTAGACGAGCTGTATCATGTGTGAGGGTGGATGTATCATGTGCATTGAGATCATCCAAGAGTGCTCAAAGTGGTAGTTGAGAGAAAAACCTAAGTTAGAAGCCAAAATTAGAGAAAACACACAGAGGTCGGACTTGTCCGGGCCTATGGTCGGACTAGTTCGGGTAAGTTAGATTAGTCCATTTTGGGTCGGACTAGGTGTCTCTGTTCGAGTTAGGACTTGTCCGTATGGGTACGGACTAGTCTGTTCTTCTCTTGGTGAGTGAGTTTGCAACTAAGTACTGGGAGGCTGGACTTGTCAGCCAAAGTGGCCAGACTAGTCCAGACCCCCAGGGTAGTCCGCTTTGGGATGGACCAAAGCATTCTGGATTAGCTCGGACTTGTCCGTTGTGGCACAGACTATTCCGTTTGAGATTTAGTGGGAAAACCAAGCCAAACCCTAGGAGGACGGACTTGTTCGCCCCTGTTGGCCGGACTAGTCTGGGTCTGCCTAGTTTAGTCTGTTTTGAGCCGAACTAAACCTCTATGATCCACTTCGGACTAGTCCGGGTTGCCATGACCGTTTGAAATTCAAACATTTTGATCGCAAGTCATCTGTTTTGTCGATCGATGGCGAGAAATTGTCAGTGGTCCCAGAAGGTCGGACTAGTCCGTGGCATAGGGCCGGACTAGTCCGGGGTTGCCCTGGTGGCAACGGTTAGTTGCCGGGACCCCTACAAAAGGGGACCCCTATATAAAGGGGACCCCCGACCCCTATTGGAAAGCTCTCGAACCCTAGCGCCGCCACAACTGACCTAGAGCCTTCTAAAGCCTTCTACTTCACCTTCTAGCCCTCTGAGATATAATCCTGAAGAGATTAGGGTTTGAGAAGGGGAGTGAAGGAAGATCATCGTGCTTTGGCTCTCAATTTGATCTCTTGCACTTGTGTTATGTTTTGTGGCTTGTGTGAGTTGAGCTTCAAGTACTTCTTGCTGTATTGATTCTTGGGAGCCCCAACTTGTGAGCATCCCCAATCAAACTTGGTGATTACCCGTTGATATAGTGGAAACCAAGCCGGCCATTGTGGTGGCTTGGTGAGAAGAGGGTCAAGTGAGGCCCGTTATTTGTGTGGACTTCTCCACATGGATGTAGACTTCTTCGTGGAGCTGAACCACGGGATAAATCTTATCTCACTTGTCGCTTTACATTTGGAGTAATCACTAGAATTGCTATTAGGGTTCATATTGTTCTTCACCTTGATCCTTTTTGAAATCTTGTAACCTAACTGCTTACACTTGTTAATCTAAGTGGTACTAGGTTACTACACATTGCATCTATCTTTGGTGAGCCTAGATTCTGCAAATCACTTGTAGAAATCAAGTTTTTAGGTTTTCACGCTGTGCTGAGCGGACTAGTCCAGCCTCAGGAATTTAATCTCATTTTATTAAGTGATTTCAGGTCATTTTGCCAATTCACCCCCCTCTAAGCAACTTTCAATTAATAATATCGTCGTTCTACAGTTTGTGAGACCCCAACTTCGCGATTTCAGATCGTGTCTTCTACGTTCTTGCTTGTGTTCTCGGTTGCACTTGCAGGGATCAGCCTTCTCGGCATGGTCATGCGTGTGTAGCACGGTTGATAACCAATAGAGTCATGGTGTAGTGATTACAGGAGTACTCGATCTGCTCGAGTGCCGCATATCATCAACGTCGAGTTGTCCACCTCAATCGACTTACCTTTCAAAAGATCAGGCCTAAACTACTCATCAATTGGTATTAGATTTCTAGGTTGACTGTGAGGTATCTTCATTTTTGTTCTATTATATTAGTTTATTTCGTACCAAGAGTCTACAGAAAAGCCACAAAAAATTGTTTTTACCGCTTCCTAAACTATCGTGCATGTTGTTTTGTTTTTCAGTTTGCATTATTGAGTTTGCAATCGTGTGGTCAAGTCTTGTTGCTGGTTTAGCTTTGTGTTTTGGGTCCTAGTTATCGTGTTTCTTCCTTGTTTTCTTGCTGTTCAACACCTATTTCACAATCCCTAAACAACAAACCGATCCACCACGTTCATCGGTTTGCCCTAGCTAGCCGCCTTGCGTGAACTCCCGCATCGCCAGCCCTAGATTAGGTGCCAAATGTTTGTGCCAATCATCCTTGAAGCATCACACACCATCCAATCAGTCGCCGTGCAAAGTTTCAGTCATTTTTATATATGATTGCGATATATATTCTCAAACTGAGTTAGAATCAACATCCAAAAATCGTTAGGACAGGCTATATAAAAATGGCCATAACTTTTGCATACAAACTCGAAATTGGGTGATTTTTTTTTTTCAAATTGATCTTCGTGAAATTTCACATTTGATTTTTTGCGTCTTTGCCACATTCGACGAATTAGATTGCCCAAATTTCCCTCGGAAGACAGGCTATCCGGCCTCCAAAGTTTCAGCATGAATTTTAAAGAATCTTCTTGATTTCTATAGGCCGCATATTACATCCAATTGAGCTGCAAATTTGTGTGCTTCCTATTTTCATGCTTCTGAGTAAAGAAAAATATAAAAAATATTACAAAAAAGAAAAAATAGTGAAGAGCACACATATTAAAGCAATTGGCCTATACCATTCTTAGTTATATCATTCTGCCTTCCTTTTGCCTTGTTACTTCCTTGTGTTGTGCTAGGCCCTAGAGCACTTGGTTGAGCAGCAAAAGTTTCCTACATTGAATAATTATTCAAATTTATTTACCTATTAACGATTTTTGCACATTAGCCACCATATTGTGCCATCTAAGCTCCACCTTTCTCTTGAGCAGAACATGTAACTTTGCAATTACTCCACGCTTCATTGGTTCATTTCATCGTCCACACCACCTGCTGTGTCGGTAAGAACACTTGTAAGAGCATGGTAAGACGCTTGAGCGAGAGAGATTGTTTTCTTCCATCTTTCACATTGTCACTGTAGTTGATAGGGATAACATCTTTTTGTTGTCTTTTTTTCCTACTAACAATTGCAGGAGAAAACAGTGATGACAAATGTGTTCAAGATGCTGAGTTACGTGATATGATGAAGGCAATGACATATATGTTCACCAAAAACAACGCATCAATGGAGGGGTCATTGGCGAACTTGTCTCACCAACTTGATGACCTTGCTCTTTGGATGAATACTCTTGAGACTCGGTTGCCTCTCGCTGAAAAACATGAAGACGGTGCTTATGATGATATGGAAGATCACAACAATCAGCCACGACTTTCACTTTATCGTTGAGGTATGGGAGGTTATATCATATAACAATTATAATCGTCCTCCTGATGATCCTTTTGTTAAAGTAAAATTTACTATACCCTCTTTTTCTGGTGCTTATGATGCTGAAGCTTATCTTGATTGGGAGATGATAGTCAAGCAAAAACTTAATGCCCATCTTGTTTCTGAAAAACATAGAGTTCATCAAGCCACTAGTGAGTTTAAGGACTTTGTTAAAACTAGAACTAATCCTCCAACATGGGATAGATTAAAAGAAACTATGCATGTTCGATTTGTTCCTCCTTCTTTTCAGCACGACCTCCGCAAAAATTGCAGCCCTTAGACCAAGGTAACATGTCCGTAGAGGAGTATTATCAAGAGTTACAAACGGGTATGTTGCGTTGTGGGGTAGTAGAGGACATGGATGATAAAATAGCTCGTTTTTATGGGGGGTTTAGGCGTGAAATTCAGGACATTGTTGATTACAAAGAATATGACACTGTTAACAGATTGTTTCAGCTTGCTATGTTGGTAGAAAAATAATTGCAGGGCCGCCAACAACAACAACAATGCACGAGGAGCAACTTCACACTGTGTTCGACGTCTACACCATCCAAAAAAGCACCATCTTTGATTTTCCGTGTAGCTACTACAACATCCAATGGCGGCTAACGAACTACACCTGCTGCTCCACCTTCTCACATGTCGGAGGGCAGCAAGACGACATCATTCAGGCCTTCATTTGAGCGCACCTTCTATGAGTTGTACTTTCGACATTAACTGTCATTGCTGCCAGAGACTTGGTCACATGATGAGAGATTGCCAAAGCAAACGAGCATACATAGCAAGCGACGATGGCGGGTATGATAGTACTTCCGATGTTGAAGATGGATATTCTCTTGCTACTAACATTGCAGATCCAAATGACGAACACTTCAATGAACAGGTACTTGGTACAACAGTGACGGAGAACTATAGGAGCATCATTGTGCAGCGTGCTTTGAGCTCCAAAGTGGAGGCGGACAAAAAGCTACAATGACACAACCTCTTCCACATGTTTCTCGTCGTCAAGGATTGCCGTGTACACACTATAATTGATGGAGGTAGCTTCAAAAAATTGGTGAACACGGACGTCGTCAAGAAACTTGGTTTGACAACAAGAGCACAACCTCATCCATACCACATTCAATGGTTCAACAACAGTGGTAAAGTATGGGTAACACAAACAACACGAATACATTTTTCAATTGGTTCTTACAATGATTTTGCTCATTTTGATGTGATGCCTATGGAAACTTGTTCTCTTTTGTTGGGTCGTCCTTGGGAATTTGACACGGATGCTAAATCATTTAGAACTAATAAATATAGTCTCATGCATAAAGGAAAGAAAATCACTTTGCTTCTTTTGACTCCTGCTGAAATTGTGCACTTTGAGAAGAGTAAAATTCTTGATGGCAAAGTAACAAAAATAGAATCTGAAAAATAGCAATTCATTAAGTTAAAATCACCTCATTGCTCACAACTAAATCTGACCTTGCTGATTTATTCGCTGCTAAGGGGTGTGCTATGCTTTAGTATGCAAATAAGCCATGTTTTCACTTCATGAATTTTCTATTGCAACCCTCTGCTGTTGCTAACCTTTTGCAGGAGTTTGAGAATGTGTTTCCCTTTGAGATTTCCCCTGGTTTACCACCCATGAGAGGCATTGAACACAAGATTGACTTGATTCTTGGAGCAAGTTTGCCAAATCATGCAGCATACAGGGTGAATCCAGAGGAGACTAAGGAAATTCAGCGACAGGTCCAAGATCTTTTGGATAGTGGCTACATTCGTGAAAGCCTTAGCCCTTGTTTCGTTCTTGTTCATTTGGTTCCTAAGAAAGATGGTAGTTGACGCATGTGTGTTGATTGTCGAGCGATTAATAACATCACCATTCAATATCTTTATCCTATTCCTTGCTTATATGACATGCTTGATGAATTGAGTGGTGCTATCATCTTCACAAAAATTGACTTGCGTAGTGGTTACTACCGAATTAGAATGACACTAGGAGATGAATGAAAAACTGCATTTAAAACCAAGTTTGGACTTTATGAGTGGTTACTCATGCCTTTTGGTTTAACTAATGCATCTTACACCTTTATGCAATTAATGAACGAAGTTTTACGTGCTTTCATTGGAAAATTTGTGGTCGTTTACTTTGATGGTATCCTCATTTACAGCAAGTCATATGATCAACATCTTGATCATTTACGTACTGTTTTTGCTGTTTTGAGAGATGCACGCTTGATTGGTAACCTCAAAAAGTGCGTATTTTGCACCAATCGAGTCTCGTTTCTTGGTTATGTCGTTTCCTTGCAAGGAATTGAGATGGATGAGGCAAAAATTGAAGCGATCACTAGCTGGCCAGCTCCAACAACCGTCACGCAGGTGCGTGGTTTTCTTGGTCTTGTAGTTTTTTATCGTTGCTTTGTGTGAGATTTCGGCACCATTGCAGAACCTCTACATGAGCTAACGAAGAAGGGAGTGCCATTTCGATGGAGTGAAAAGCAGCAACAAGCATATGATGCTCTCAAATCGAAGCTTACACAAGCACCATTGCTGCAACTTCCTGATTTGACAAGACCTTTGAGCTACAATGCGATGCAAGCGACATTGGTATTGGAAGCGTCCTCATACAAGGAGGTAAAACTGTTTCTTTGTTTAGTGAAAAGCTGCATTGTTCTTCTCTTAATTATTATACTTATGATAAGGAATTGTATGCCTTAGTGCGAGTTTTACAAACTTGGCAACATTATCTTTGGTCTAAGAAATTTGTCATTCATTCTGGTCATGAATCTTTGAAGCATCTTAATTGTCAAACCAATCTAAATAAATGACATGCTAAATGGATTGAGTTCATAGAGTCTTTTCTATACATCATTAAGCATAAGAAAGGGAACGAAAATGTCATTATTAATGCATTATCTAGATGCTATACTATGCTGTCCCAACTTGATCATAAAATCTTTGGTTTGGAAACAATAAAAGCATTATATCCTACTGATTTGGACTTCAAAAATGCTTTTGAAAATTGTAGAGAAGGAAGAACTTGGAATAAATATGTGTTGCGAGAGGGTCTCCTCTATCGTGCTAACAAGCTATGCGTTCCAGCTAGCCTGTCCATCTATTACTTTTGCAGGAAGCACATGGAGGAGGTTTGATGGGATATTTTGGAGCGAAGAAAATGGATGATATGCTGTCCACACAATTCTTTTGGCCGAAGATGAGGCGTGATATCGAGCGCTACGTGTCACGATGCGCTACTTGCAATAAAGCTAAGTCTCGCCTTAACCCACATAGTCTTTATATGGCTCTTTATGTTCCTAGTGTACCTTGGGAGGATAATTCAATAAACTTTGTTTTGGGATTGCCTAGGACTAAGAGGGGGAGGGATAGTATTTTCGTAGTTGTTGATCGTTTCTCCAAAATGGCACACTTATACCTTGTCATTCTATTTTTGTAATTGTTGATCGTTTCTCCCAAATGGCACACTTTATACCTTGTCATAAGAATGATAATGCTACACACATAGCTGATTTGTTTATGACGGAAATTGTTTGTTTACATAGTGTGCCAAATAATATTGTTTCTGATCGTGATGCAAAATTTTAATCCTTTTTTGGAGAACTTTGAGGTATAAATTAGAACCAAGTTGCTGTTTTCAACTACATGTCACCCACAAACGGATGGACACACCGAGGTAGTAAATCGTACTTTATCCACTATGTTGCGGGCTGTTTTGAAAACAAATTTAAAGTTATGGGAGAAGTGTTTACCACATATAGAATTTGCTTGCAACGGATCCATTCACTCCACGACGAAGGTAAGTCCATTCTAGGTAGTGTAAGGTTTCAATCCCTGTGCTCCTATTGATTTACTAGTATTGCCTCCATATGAAACTATAAATTTGGATGCTACACAATAATCTGAATTCATTCTTAAGATGCGTGAAACTACACAGAAAAATATTGAAAAGAGGAATGAAAAGTGTAGGATTGCAGGTAGAAAAGAAGTAAAACTTGAACCGGGTGATTTGGTGTGGTTACATTTGAGAAAAGAACGATTCCCTGACTTGGAAAATCTAAACTTATGCCACGAGCTGCTGGTCCTTTTAAGATTGTTGAAAAGATTTTGATAATGCATATAAGCTTGAGTCGCCTCCCGATTTTAGGGTTAGTTCCACACTGAACATTTCAGATTTGCGATCATACTTGGGAGAAGAAGATGAACTTGAGTCGAGGACGACTCCAATTCAAGAGGGGCAGGATAATGGGGACATCACAACAGCAGACACGCACATTGAACTACAAGGACCAATCACAAGAGCACGAGTGCAGTTACTAAACCAACAGGTGAACTCGTTCCTAACTACCTACCCATGTGAATTTGAGAATGGATTGCTATGTAATGATTTAATTGTTATTAGGAACCATGGAGAAGATAAACAAGTGAGGGGAGGAGGCCTTTGGAACTTGGAGAACTGGCTAGGACGTCCACAAGTTGATGGAATCAGTTTACAACTCGGACTCGAGTTCAATTTGAAATACAGGAGCAATCCACTTTAAAACGGATGCCCAGGATGCATACGGACTCCGTTTTTGACATTCTACATATGCACATAAGGAGGATAAGATAAAATTTCCAATAGCTCTGGTCCCACCTCAAAATTCCTTCGGAGTCATCATGAATCATCGAAACGATTTGAGTCCAGATTTCTGTCTGGTGTTGCGCCACCGTATCGGGCCTTTGGGCCTTGTATCCCATGTGAGCCCATTAGGCACGCGTCAAAGAGTGTTTTGGTCGAACCCTAGCCTTTAAATACTGTAGAATCCGGCCATATTCAGTGGGTTATGCTTAGATTAATAATATCGCCATTCTACAGTTTGTGAGACCCCAACTTCGCGATTTCAGATCATGTCTTCTACGTTATTGCTTGTGTTCTCAATTGCACTTGCAAAGGATTAGCCTTCTTGGCAAGGTCAAGCGTGTGCAGCACGGTTGATAACCAACATAGTAGTTGTGTAGTGATTGCAGAGGTATTTGAGCTGCTCGAGTGTTGCAGATCATCAACGTCGAGTTCTCCACCCCAATCAACTTACCTTTCGGAAGGTCGGGCCTAAACTACTCATCACGGTCTTAGATAAGCACCTAAGTTTGGCTCTTATGCCATAGTGGACAAATAGAAATCGCCTCTCTAAGGGCTTCAATATCATCCTTGAGTTCCGTCCTCTTGATGCGTCATTCGACCACTATGCATGCTAGCTTTTTGTTCTCCAAACAGAGATTAGCTAGTTCTTTAGCTAGCTGCACCGCATTGGTCTTAGGAGATTTCTCATCACTACTTTGGAATTGGCTCGAAGACCTCATGATAGCAGGTGGTGAGAGGTGTAGCTGCACCCTAGAGCGAGACGATCCTGTCAATTCCTTCAACGTTGCCTTTTCCACGTGCTTGAACAACCCTTTTGCATAACCTGTGGGCATTCTCACACCATAGATGTTGAAACGGTCATTCGATGGTTCCAGCGAGGTACGTGTCGGTGACTTGTAGTGGTGGCTCACTATGTTGCCCTTCTTCGTCTTCAAAATGCATGTGTACTCCTCATTAGGCTGTAGAGTGGGATGGACTTCGTCTTTTCCATGGATCGTGATTGGCTTGAGGGCCACTATCAATGGACGCCGTGTTGGTGTTTGCGACTTCATCAAATCTCTTCGTGGAGAGAGCGAGCAAACAACGCTGCCACGAGCGGGGCTATGCCCACGTGGTGTCCCTAGTAGCAGGATTGTTGTGAGAGGTGCCACATCCAGTGCCATGATGGACTCGATAGTCAATGAAGCTCCATTATTGGCCAACGTAGGCTCTCCACTTAAGTTGAAAGTGGAGCTGGAGGAAACGTGAGGCACAATGTCTTTTCCAACCATTCTAGATGGGACTTAGTGGAAGGCAAAAGAGGGTGTTTTTCTCTGAGAAGGTGCAAGTTCTACCCTCTGTTCGTGGCTTTTTATTATCGCCGAAGTAGAGATTGATTCGGTAGCACCAGTAGGTTTGTTGGGATAACTAAGAGAGAATACTCGTGAAAACAAAACCAAGACTGTGCTAAGGAGGAGTCAGCGGAACCTAGGGTTCTGCTAACTAAGAAGTGGCTCCGTTTTGGCTATGGTTTCGTTAGACAACTCTGTGGACCTTATAAATGACTTTGCTAATAGGCCCACTTTTCGGACTTCGAGGATTCAAGTGGAATTTGGAATAACACATGAAAATTGATTAAATTTATCACGTTGACTTCCGTGTTCAAATCCTTGTGGGAATCTAAGAAGAGAGATGATGTCCCTTTACCTTATATAGATGACCTTCATCATCTTGGAGTGTGACGGATCCATGAGATGTGGTTTCGACCATAGTAAAGGGTCCTTCCCATTTACTTCGTAACTTCCCATGTATGAAAATTTTACCCTAGAGTTAAAAGAAGAATTTTATCTTTAGGCTTAAACTCTTTTGGCGTAATCCTCTTGTCGTGCCATCTCTTGGGGGTTTCCTTATAAATCTTGACACTATGATATGCCATATCCCTCAATTTTTCAAGTTCGGAAATTTGTCTCAAACAGTTCTTCTGGGCCTCAATGAGATTCATGTTCCATCTTTTTATGGCCCAATATGCTCTATGTTCAAACTCTATAGGAAGATGGCAAGTCTTCCTATAGATAAGTTCGAACGGAGATATGCCAATGGGTGTCTTGTAAGCAGCACAGTACGCTCACAATGCATCAGGTGGTGTGCGCTTCCAACCCGTTCCCATTTTCAAGACAATCTTTTGCAGAATATTCTTGATTTGCTTATTAGATGTTTCTACTTGACCGCTTGTTTGTGCGTGGTATGGAGTGGCAATGTTATGCTGGTGTGAGACCTATGTGTGCTGAATACATTGGCAATTAGAATAAAGTTGAAGGTTTACATTCAAAGTTTTGAAGCTTACACTGATACACCCCGATACACCTTGTGCGAACTTGTCTCAATGCATTTTGGGAGTAACATTACCTTCGATAGTTTTGGACTGTTCAAAGTTTTCAATGTGTTTTTGGGTAGTAATGTTACCCTCGATGGTTTTTGATTGTCCGAACTTTTCCTCATGTGAATTGCACGTGTTTCATGCTTCGTACTCTCCAAACTTTTTTTCACGTGACTCGCACGTGTTTTTCGCTTCGGGTTGTCTGAACTTTCACTCTAGCTGCACGTGAGTTGAGAGTGTTCCATCTTTACAACGTGTTTTCATCAGTAACATTTACTCTTTACTTGGTTAGGACTCTCTGAACTTTTGAACACATGATTTGCATGTGAGTTTGATATTGGAGTGTGCGATCTTTTGCCTTTTCATTGCAGCGCCACTTTTGTTCGATTCGATAATTTTATTAGCTGAAATAATTGTGCAGCATATTTGTTTTTAACTTGCAGTGTTTTAAACTTGCTTTACTCTTATGGGATGGTTTTCTTAGTACTGTTGGACTAAGGTTTTGATGTGTTTTGGTTGATCATGGTGGTTTCTTGCTATGTTTCCAAAATGCTTATGTGAGGTGCTCACATAAGGTTTTGTGGTTATCGGCCTAATATGAGTCAAGTCATGGACTTGTGCTTGGAAGATTTGGTTGTTTGTTCATGTGCAAGTGTTGTTTGACGTAAATACATGGCTGGTGATGGGATCCATTGAACTAGTCTTAGGGAGAAGATGAGGTTCAACAACAAGTTTGGGAGGAATTGCGGTTGAGTTGATCGGGAGGTCACACAACATGTTTAGGTCAAGAACAATGCATATGAAGGTATCATGGACGTCAATGGAAAGTGTTTGCACATGTGCAAGGGATGCATGGATGTTTTAACATTGTTCCAAGGCTTGATAAAGAGAAGTGGACGTGAAGATGTGGTAGGAAAGGTCCAACCGGCTGGTTTATGCCTCAAGCTGCGGCTTAGGTGGTTATGGTTCATTTATTGAAGGTTTATAGTTTGTTTTGGTTAGATTTCATGGTGAGCACGAAGTTGACTTGTTTTAGGAATGATTGGTACATTTCTAAGGTGTTTATAAGTCTTAAGATTGCTTCTATCTGCATATGGAAGAGTCTTGAGTAGTTATGGTAAGTTTGAGTTAGAGTCTAAGTGGGATTAGAGTCCTAGTTCGGATTGGGTTGGCCTTAGGGCTGGTTATATAAGTAAGGGAGGCCAGAGATCGTGTGGAAAACTTTGAGCTATTTCTCTTGTGTTTTGATCAATAAAATTCATAGTTTAGAGGAGCTTTTGTGCCTTGTTTGTCCGACTTGTTTTCGTGAAGTCTTACTCATCGAGTTTCTGTGCTTCCCGACCTTTCTTCGGTGTTTTGATCGCAAATCGCGTTTTACTACTCCGATTGACATGATTCTTTTTGCGTTGTCTTAAAAACTCAATCATATATCATCTATCAAAATTTAACAGTCATTGGTTTAGCGGGTTTTGAGTTAGAGTAGTTGCTTTGCGGCGTAGCAGATGTGTTTGCTCTGTGTTAGAACAGATTGACCTTTGCTCAGGGTTTCGGTCATAACTTGAGTTTTACTCAACGTTTTCTCGTGTTTCTTACTATCGTGCTTTAGTTACTTGATTATCTTCAATCTAAACTGATTTGTGACATTTGAACACGTTGGAAAGTCATGCACACATGGTTTCTTTATCCGGTTGATTTCCTGCCGAGGGGTTTTAGTAGCTTCCGCTAAAAAAGTTTTAATCTACTATTGACCCCCCTATAGTACCTTTTCAAATGCTCTTCGATACTACAATTGGTATGAGAGCCACAATCCTCTAATCTCTTTGATTTGCATGTGTTTTGACTAATCGATGTGGAGAAATACTCCGCAAAACCTTATGTGTTCGATATTGTTGATTTTCTGGTTTGGAAGGCTCGTATGGAGGCCTACATACAAGCGCAAGGCTTCGCTATATGGGAAAAGGTAGCAAGTCTTTTGATGTGCCACCAAACGATCAAGTTATGACTACGACATGAGGGATGCCGACAACAATAACAAGACTCATAATTTGATCATACAAGAATTGACTCAAAGCGACTTCGATCGTGTTGCACACCTCCGATCTGCATACGATGTGTGGAAAGCACTTTGCGACAACCACGAAAGAACCAACACAATTAAGGAGGTAAGGCAGGACATGTTCAAAAAGGAGTACATGCACTTTGAGATGCAACTAGGTGAGTCCATCGACAATCTATAAGCTCGCTTTAATAAAATTCTTGGCAACTTGCGTAGTGTCAATGTTAATTTTTCATATGCTGAGAATGCTAGACAATTATTAAATGCATTAGAAATGTCAATTTTGGAGATGAAAGTTACATCTATTCGTGAATCCAGTGTCATGCGTACATGAAAGTTACATCTATTCGTGAATATACTATCATGAATACACTTAATTTAGATGTTCTATGTTCTAAATTGAAAACTCATGAACTTGACATAATATCAGGTAAAAACCCCAACAAGTCTCTTGCATTTGTTTCACAACGTCACATGCCTAGCTCTAGCCAATCTTCATCATGTGGTACACTTGCTTTGCTGTCCTTTTTAACCCTTGAACAGATTGAAGAGTTTCCAGAGGAGGAGCTAGCACTTCTCTCTACTCGGTTCTCAAAAGCATTACAAAATGTGAGAACAAGAAGGAGAGGAAATGGCAGCTCTCAACGATGCATCGAATGTGGTAAGACATGACACTTCCATACAAATTTCCCTAATCTTTCAGGTCCTACTTCCCGTTATGAAAAGCAAACAAAGTTCAAGCCCTCCTCTGCAAACAACAACAGGAAAAAGAAGGGTTTTACATGTCACCAATTGGTAAAAAGTTTTGTCTCCGCACTACAACAACTCAGCTCAAGCGATGTGCAGATCGCAAATGATGAAGATGAAGAAAATTTGGCAGATACGTATTTCACGGCGGGCAACTCAAGTTCAAGTATGGAAGAGCCCGAAGGGACCAGCGACAATGATGAAGTAAATCACTCATACGAAGAACTTGTTGATGGTCTTTTTCATGCTCCTACTATAATTAAGAAAAAGGTCAAAAAACTTAGGGACAATGCTGTGAAAATTGAATCACTAGAATATGAAATTAATCGGTTGAAAACTTTGATTCATCGTGACGATCCTTTTTCCTCATGTGAATTGATATATGAACAATTGTCCTCCTTAAGAAGTGTGCAACACCTCCACACTTGATGAACTTGAACTTGAAATAGAAAAGAACAAAAAGCTTGCTGCTCTTAATGGTAAAAACTTGAAAGATGCTAGTTGTCCAACAATTGATTCGCATTGTTCCAACTGTGATGATCTTAATAAGAAATTGCATGATGCTATGAATAAAATTTCTATTTTGAACAATGCTTTACGTTCTCATGAAGTTAATTGTTGTTCTAATTGCAAATTAAAAGGAAAAACTTCATGTGAACATTGACTTGATCTGTCCAATAAACTTGATGACATGCATAGGACGCTAGATCAATTTTGTAGTGCAAATAAGAACCTAAACTTGCTGCTGAATTCATCTAAGACTTGCAATGATAAAACTGGTTTAGGTTTTGATTCCCATTCTCATGCTAAGGCACATCCAACTAAAATTGTAGAATCATTAGGGAGTGGCTTGATTCAAACGCTTCCTAAACAAAAAAAGGTGGTTTTCAAATCTGCAGGGGTATTGTCTCATTCGGTTTCTAATAAACATGTTGCTTGCTCATCTAGACATGAACACAAAGTTAAATTTCATTGTACCTACTGTGATAGAGATGATCATGTCATAGATTTTTGTTATAGACTACCTAAACAACAAATTAAGGTAGAATGATTGCTAGATCACATAACAACCGAGCCAAACTTGTTGCACGTGCTGAACCGAATGTTAGGAACATGCAACCTGCTGTAATGAGTCATAAACATGCAAATTTTGCTCCCAAATCTAGTATTTTTTGTGCTACACATAACACATTTCATAAATTTGTAGTTGGGAACAAGACTTCTCAAAATTTGACTCATAAACCTGCTATATTTTCTTAGTTTTCGCGTGTTATTCCTGCTGGACATCGTGTGACTCAGTACTGGATTCCTAAATGCCTTTTGACTAACCCAGTATTGAGTCATCGATACATTGTGCTACTGTGGAGGTTACACACTTGAGGAAGGAGAACATTTGGATTGGTGATTCATGTTGCTCACACCACATGACTGGTAACAAAGAATGGTTCTCCTCCCTCTCTTTTGTTTCACGTGTAGAGAATGTTACTTTTGCCGATAATTCTTCAACTCCTATAATTGCTAAGGGTTCGGTTAGAGAAAATAATCACTACACTTTGAAAGATGTGGCACTTGTCAAAAAATTGAAATACAACTTGCTTTCTGTTTCACAACTGCTAGATGAAAATTTGGAAATTACTTCACTAAAAATTGCTACAAGGTTGTAGATTCAAAAGGTGAGCTTTTGTTTAACATGTCTAGGATTGGAAGAGTTTTTAAAGCTAATTTTGATATGTCAACCTCTAAGCATAAGTGTCTTGTTGCTAATGATTCAAATGACTTTTATTTTTGGCATCGTAGACTTGGTCACGTAGGCTTTGATCACCTCACACGTGTTAGTGGAATTGATCGCATACGTGGGCTGCCTAAGCTTAAAGGGGACAATGATATTGTGTGCTATTCTTGTAGACATGCTAAGATAGTTGCAGGTTCACATCCTCCTCTCACGATGACCACAACTAAACCAGAACAACTTTTACATCTTGACACCATAAGTCCTTCACGTGTTAAACCTTTTAGAGGTCCAGATCCATATCCACATGGGGAGAATATTTTCATTGAAGATGAACAAGGGGTGGAGCTGCTGCCAGAAATTTCAGAAATAAACAATGATGTTTCAGCTCTTGAACCCGCTCCACAACCAGCACAAATGACCACTACTGTTGGTTCAGATCTTCCTCGAGCCACAAGTTCTTTTATGTGTGATGAACATGAAAAAGAAGGAGCTTGTGAGGTGTCTACTGCCCTCCACATCCTCATAAGTCATCCTCCACAACAAATCATTGGAAGCTTGCACGAACGAGTCATAGTCCAGGTTTTGCAATCCAAACTCTCATGCTCATTCTGCTTTGGTTGCTTCTTTTGAACCCAAATATATATCACACGCACTCACTAATGAATCTTGGATTATTACCATGCAAGAAGAGTTAGAAAATTTTAAAAGAAATAATGTTTGGAAACTTGTACCTCCACCTCAAGGTCACACTTTAAGTGGAACTAAATGGGTGTTTAAAAATAAACAAAGTGAGGATGGGGGTTTTGGTTAGGAAAAAAGCTAGGTTGGTTGCTGTTGACGGCCGTTATATACCAATTTCACCCATCAATATAACTCAGTTATGTGAAGGAATTGTCATTATATGCACACATCACCTTTTCGTTTAACCTATTTTCACATATCCTTGAAGAAATAGTGCATGCAGGGAATTATTGCAGGAAATTAGGTAAAAGAGGGGGAGCAATCCTATAAAATACCATCCATGCCAATCAAGCACCGACATGTGGCACCACATGGATCAAATGGCCCAAAAATAGAAGTATTCGAGGCCATCCAACGGGGTAGCACCCATATCAAGCGATGAGACCCACCTGGCAATGACCTGGAGAAAGCACACGAGAAATTATGTAGAGACCAGGTCGGCCGACCCCCCTAGTCGGCCGACTTGGTACTGGCGCCAAATTCATTCAAACGCCACCTGTTGGCTCCTCCTGGCTTGAAGAAGTCAGTGGTGACTGATTCACGCGCTTTTGGTGGCGAGAACCAACCCTTCTCCACCTATAAAAAGGACCCCTACCCTCACTTCACACACACACACACACACACACACACACACCATTTGAGTATTCATTCCATTGTATCAACTATTCTCTATAGGTTTAGAGGAGTTTAGGCTGTAGAGAGGAGAGTCTCTAGTCCATAGTCCAAGTAGGAGAGGAGTAGGAGTCTCATCTCAATTCCTAATTGGGAAAGGTATGGCTCTCATGTTCCTATTTGTATTTGTGACTTTTCCTTTAATAAATATGTTATCTTTAGTCTTCTATTGTTCATATACTTGGATGAAGTGTTTCTTGTTTGATTATGGATTCCATGTATGTGGTAGGAGTAGTATTTATGATTATGCTATACCATTCTTATTGTATCATCATAAGCACTACAAACCCCCAATGTAGTCTAATTAGCTATGACATTATTATATTAATATGAATCACTTATGCTATGTATTAACATTAGTTCAGCAATGATTTAGTTCATTGCCTTAGGATGGCTTAGGCTCTTAGGGTAATTACTTAATATGCTAGCATAGTGCTAGGATATATAAGTAGCGTTGAACGTCTCATAGACCCACAGATTGCAGAGGTAGGCAGTAGGTGGTGATAGCCCTATCTGTCCTTTGTAGTCCTCCACTTTCAGCTATGTCATAGGCTCTTGGCGGGAGTCGTCCTAGTGTTGCTAGTGGTAGACCCGTGCCCAATGTTTGATCAACTTAGCATGAGAATTCATAATTATTATGATCCTTAGTAACTAACTTAGGCTATGTATATGTATATTAGAAGCACAGTAGGAGTATCTACCTAACTCCTAGCCCAGTCCCCCTTTACCTCATTTACCCCCTAAGGATAGAGTGCTCTTGTGTGTGTCACACTATCTCCAAATTATCATTTATCCATCCTTGCTAGAACCCTACCTAGTCAAACCTATCCTCCTCATTTGATGATTGCTTTGCTTCCACCTAGCCTTCCTTTGGGAGAATATAAATGACACCCTTTGGGAGTACTCTTTAAGGGGAAATGCTACATCGATAGCTTTCGTGAGCTTACGGATTTATATCTATGACATTAGTAGCCGTCAACAAGCATTTCTGGTGCCATTGCCAGAGATGATTTGTTATTGTTACTAAAGAACTACCAACAAGCATTTCTGGCGTCGTGCCGGGGAAGGTAGCCGAAGTATTGCATGATTGAGTGAATTGGATAGGACCCTGGGTAGGTTTTAGTAGGATAACCCTTCTTTGTTTTTGCATTTTATGTGAAAACAGGGTAGTGCATGTATGGTTTCCGCTGGCTGAAAAACTTTGTAAAAGATCCTGAATCACTTCTAAGAGATCGACCTCGTGTCATTACTCCTTAGTAGATTTGTGGCAGAGCAAGCCAGCGTAACTGCACCAACAAACGAAATGCCAATGGGCAAGAAGACCCTTTGTGAGTTTTTGGCTCCCTCTGCTAACAATGTGTCTGTTGGGCCTACTGTTAACATCGGAGACGTGAACATCAAAATCAAGATTGGCCTGATCACTACGGTACAAGGAAACTCATTTTGTGGGAAGGCTAACGAGGATGCAAGTGCTCACCTGCAACAGTTCCTTGAGATCTGCAACACTTTTAAGATCAAGGATGTATCTCCTTATGCTGTCCATTTTAGGCAGTTCCCGTTCTCTCTTCTTGGGAGAGCGAAATAGTGGTTCTACACGAACCGAAGTGTTGTAGACATTTGAGATAAATGTTCTACGACATTCCTCCCCAAGTTCATTCCGTTGGGAAAGACCAATGCCCTACGTGGAATTATTTCCAGCTTTCAGCAAGACGCTAATGACTCTATTTCCGAGGCTTTGGAAAGGATTCAGGAGTACATCTTGGCCTGTCTCCACCATGGGATGGATGATTAGCTCATTATCAAAAATTTATACAATGGGTTGATACCTTCCGCCCGTGACCATGTTGATGGTGCCGCTGGAGGTGCCTTCTTCTCATTGACGGTGCCCAAAGCCAAAGACTTAATTGAGAAGATGGTTTGAAACATGAGTTGGAGTGACGAGCATCTACATACCTGTCAGCGAGGCATGCACACCTTGAAGGAGGTGGACATGATCGCTGCCAAATTGGACCTCCTCATGAAGAAGATAGATGGACAAGCCAATGGAGACATATGTGGCAATGCCTATGCCCTATACTCTCACATTACTTGTGAAGTCTGTGACAACACGGGCCATTTGGGCAATGACTACCCAGAAACCCGTGAGGATGCCCTATACGTAGCCAACAATGGGAACAACAATGGCTATCGTCCAGTAGGTCAATAGTGGGGCCAACCACGCCCTTTCTTTCAAGGAGGGTACAACAACAATGGCAATAATGGAAATCAACCCAACTTGAGAGAGCTTGCCATTAGCCAATTGAAATCAATGACGCCCTATCAAATTAGTTCTCGACTAATGACAAGACCCTAAAGAGCATTAATGCCAAGATTGAAGGAGTATCCTCGACCTTCAAGAATCAACTGAGTTTCAACAAGATGTTGGAAACTTAGTTGGCTCAACTGGCAGCTGCTTTTCCAACAGTGGAGAATGACAAGATGCCAGGACACCCCAAACCTCCAGTGGAAAATGTCAACATGATTTCTCTACGGGAAGACAACTGGCTGAAGGACCTTGGGTATCCTACAATATCATGCTCAATTGGGGCTCACCACTTTGACAAGGCCCTTTGTGACCTTGTAGCAAGTGTGAGTGTGATGCCCAAGGTGGTCTTCGACTAGCTGAACTTCATGGAGCTTACTCCAACACCAATGCAACTCCAACTGGCTGATTTTTCAGTCCATTATCTGACAAGTATCGCTCCAGACATTGTGGTAAAAATTCGGAATTGCTTCATACCCGTGTATTTTGTGTTGCTCGACATGGAGGTCGAGAAGGATACGTCGCTCATCCTTGGGCGACCATTCCTTAGCACCGCGAAGGCTCGCATGGATGTGGGCATTTGAGAAGTCCACTTCTACATCAATGGCAAGGCGGAGAAGTTTAGGTTCCACCCAAAGTTGGAACAATGCTCCATGATCCGTATCATGTATGGGTTGAATGTTAAACACATTCAAGAAGTCGAAATCAGACCTCCAAAGGTGGACCCGTTCATTGCATTCATGAGGAAATTGATCTATGCGAAGAACCCGTCTTATCGTCCACGTCGATACCCCAAGAAGACGGGGAAGTCCGGGCCTCCCCAAAGGCCCAAGTCAACAAAGCCGCCAAAGAAGGAATGACGAAAGAAGCAAGACAGGCCGTGCGAGCCCATCCCTCGAGGCCTGGATGTCAAGAAATGAGGAAGGATGAATGTCCATCTCATCGGACGGTGGTGAGACCTAACCAATAGGTTAAGGCCCCCTTTGGCATAGCTCCACAAAGCTGATTCTTTGGGTCCACTTCTGATTCTCTAGTGAAGTGATTCTATAGCTGAAAATGATTCTCTATGAGTTCCTAGAATAAACTCTAAGAATCAAGACAGAGAATCACTTCATAGAATCAGGAGAAGCTACTTTTTTTAGCTTCCAGTCCCTCGGTTCATTTCAAAGAATCACTTCACAGAATCAGCCAAGAATCACTTCTTTTGAAAAATAATGTTTGGCACAGCTTCCCTGATTCTGCCCGAGAATGAGCTCTGTGCAGCTCTGTTAAAGGGGCCCTAAATTGGTAGTTATCTTCTCTTTGATTTTTCTTTTCTATTCATTTGTTTTTCCTCACTTAGTTTGATTTTCCCCGCTTAGTTTGATTTTTTTAGGAAGTTGAGAATCTTATATTCTCAAGTATTATTTATATTTCTTTAATTTTAACAAAAAGAAATTTTTTGGGTTTTGAAAAAAAAGGGTTTTTATTCGGAAAACAATTTTCTGAGATGCAAATGTGGCATTTCACCAAGGTGCTAATTCTATAGCCGTTGGGGAGCCACCTGCCAAAAGGGACAGGAGAGGGCCCACTTTTTAGTTTGGCCGACCCCCTGTTCGGCCGACTAGGGGAAAGGGCCATTTTGGCTCCCTTTCCTCCAACGGCTACATTTGATTCCCTTGTGACCGTTGGGGAATGTACACTATAAATGATGGTCGTGAGGAGCACTCCTCTTGACACTTCACCTCATTACACACCTCCCCAAAGTCACTCTTTGCTCACATTGTTTTTCTTGCTCTTCATTGAAGCACTCTTACTCAAATCCAACCAAAAAGATTTACTTTTGTTTGCATTTGCAATTTGCTCTCAAGTTCGTCAAGGGAAAATTCGTCGGGGGTTTTGCTTTCACTATGTGAGACCTATGTGTGTTGAATACATTGGCTATTACGATAAATGTTTTGAATATCGTGAAAACACTCTTTTCATCAATATATGACTCTAGGTCCGAGCTCCAACAAGGTCCGAAAATAGGCCCAACTTGTTTTTGGTAGCTCTGACAAGGTCCGATAATAGGTCCGGCATGTTTTCGGTAGCTCCGACAAGGTCTGACGATAGGTCTGGCATGTTTTGTATAGCTTCGGTAAGGTCTGACGTGAGGTCCGACAAACTTTGGGTAGGTCCGGTTAGCGTTGGATAGGTCTGGCGCAAGGTCCGGTTAGCTTTGGCTAGGTCCCGCACAAGGTCTGGTGCAAGATTGCATTGGTTCTGCTGTTAACTAGCAATGTTTCAAACTTGCTTTTGGCTTATGGAATGTTTGCTTAGTATTCATTTGCTCAGTTTTTTGAGTGTTTTGGTGTTTAAGGCTGATATTACCTTGCAATGGTTTGCAACATGCTTACGTGAGGTGCTCACATAAGGTGTTGTCATTTTTCGATTAACGAGAGTCAAGTCGAGGACTTGGGCTTGCAAAGGATGGTTGTTTATTCAAGTGCAGGTGTTGCTTGAGGTCAATACATGGATGGTGTTAGGATCCATTGAACTAGTATTAGGGAGAAGATGAGATTCAACAACCAAGTTCGGGAGGAATTGTGGTTGAGTTGATCGGGAGGTCACACAACATGTTTGGGTGAAGAACAATGCATATGAAGGTATGGTGGACGTTGATGGAAAGTGTTTGCATGTATGAAAGGTAGTGCATGGACGTGGTAACAAGGTTCCAAAGAATGATGAATGAAGTGTACATAAAGAATTGGTCGGAAAGGTCCAACCGGCTGGATTATGCCTCAAGCTGCGGCTGAGTTGGTTATGGTTCGATTATGGAAGGTTTAGAGTTTGTTTTGGTTAGATTTTGTGTGGGTCAAGAATTTGGGATGTTTTAGGAATGTGAGATACGTTACTAAGGTGTTTGGAAGTCTTAAGATTTCTTCTATCTGCGTATGGAAGAGTCTCTAGCAGTTATGGAAAGTTTTGGTTGAAACCGAGTAGGATAAGAGTCCGAGTTAGGATTGGGTTGGCCTTAGGGCTGGTTATATAAGCAAGGGAGAACAGAGCTCATGGTAAGACGACTCTAGTCTTTTCCTCTTATGTTCTGATCAATAAAATTAATAGTTTAGAGGAGCTTTTGTGTACCTCGTTCGTCCAACTTCGT
The DNA here is from genome assembly GCA_036927565.1 of Tuctoria greenei. Classification (NCBI taxonomy): domain Eukaryota; kingdom Viridiplantae; phylum Streptophyta; class Magnoliopsida; order Poales; family Poaceae; genus Tuctoria; species Tuctoria greenei. The sequence goes on along the minus strand of JAYESD010000003.1, from coordinate 103,169,716 downwards.
CAAGTCTTTCTCGTTGAGTTTCTGCACATCACTACGTTGCTTTGGTATTCTTATCATAATTTGAGTTTTACAATTCCAATTGACGTGATTATTTTTGGGTTGTCTTCAGAACTTGATTACCTATCATCTGTGAAAAGTTCACATCATTTGATTTGTGGTTTCTGATCGACACGTGTTTCTTTGCAGTGTTGCAGATCTAGTTTTTTACTCGGATAGAACAGATTGACCCTTGTTGGATCTTTCGAACATCACTTGAGTTTTTCTCGATGGTTTTCTATGATTCTTGTTGTCACGTCTTCGTGACTTGATTCTCTATGATATCTACCACTTTTGTCACATTTGAACACATTTATATCAGATGCACATATGGTTTCATAACAGATTGATTTTTTGCCTAGGGGTTTTGTTGTTTCTGCTAAAAAAGTTTTAATCTAGCATTCACCCCTCTTTGGTAGCTTTTCACGTTCTCTTCAATTCTACAATTGGTATCAAAGCCACGATGCTCTAATCTTTGTGATTTGCACATGTTTTGACTAATCATCATGGAGAAATACTCTGCAAAACCTTGTGTGTTTAGTGGAATTGATTTTCAGGTTTGGAAGGCACCTATGAAGGCTTTCGTCTAGGCGGAAGGCTTTGCAATATGGGAAAAGGTGTACAAGCCTTACGACGTGCCGCCAAACGATCAAGTCACCGCTACGAACGTAAGAGATGTCAACAACAACAACAACAAGGCGCGGAAATTGATCATACAAGGATTGACTCAAAGCGACTTCGATCGAGTTGCACACCTCCGATCTTCATACAAAGTTTGGAAAGCTCTATGTGATGATCATGAAGGATCCAACACGATCAAGGAGGTAAGGCAAGATATGTTCAAGAAAGAATACATCACTTTGAGATGCAACCAGGTGAGTCTATCGATGATTTGTTTGCTCACTTTAATAAAATTCTCAGCAACTTGCGTAGTGTCAATGTTAATTTTTTAGATGCTGAGAATGCTAGGAAATTACTAAGTGCATTAGACATGTCAATTTGGGAGATGAAAGTTACATCTATTTGTGAATCTACTGTCATGAGTACACATAGATTAGATGTTCTATATTCTAAGCTAAAAACTCAAGAAATTGACATAATCTCACGTAAGAACCCCAACAAGTCTCTTGCATTTGTTTCTCAACGTGACATGCCTATCTTTAGTCAATGTTCGTCATGTGGTACACTTGCCTTGTTGTCCTCTCTAACCCTTGAACAGATTGAAGAGTTCCCAGAGGAGGAGCTAGCACTTCTCTATACTCGATTCTCAAAAGCATTGCAAAAAATGAGAACTTGAAGAACAGGAAGTGTCGGTTCTCAACGATGCTTCGAATGTGATAAGATAGGACATTTTCTTACAGATTGCCCTAACCTTTTAGGTCCTACTTCCTGTGACGAAAAGCAAACAAGGATGAAGCAGTTCTCTGCAAATGATAAGAAGAAGAAGGGTTTTACAAGTCGCCAATTGGTGAACAGTTATATCTCTGCACTTCAAGAACTTGGCTCGAGCGATGTGGACATTGGAAGTGACAAAGATGAAGAGAATTTGGCATACTTGTGCTTCATGGCGGGCAACTCAAGATCAAGTATGGAGGAGGCAGAACACAACATCGATGATGTCGAGGTATGTCCCACTTGCGATGAAATGTGTGATGCTATTTCTCGTGCCACTGTTATAATAAAGAAAATGAACAAAAGACTTAGGGACAATGCTGTTAAAATTGAAGTTAAGAAAAAGGACAAAAAACTTAAGGACAATGCTGTTAAAATTGAATCACTGGAATCTGAAATCAATAATTTAAAATCTTTGATTCCTTGTGATGATTCTTGTTCCTCATGTGAGCTTATATATGAACAATTGTCCTCCTTAAGAAGTGCACACACGTCCAAACTTGATAAACTTGAGTTAGAAACTAAAAAGAAATGAAAGCTTGCTGCACTTAAAGATGCTTGTTGTTCTACAATTGATTTGCATTCTTCTACTTGTGATGATATTGATAAGAAACTACACGATGCTATGAATGAGATTTCTATATTGAACAATACTTTACGCTCTTATGAAGTTAAGTATTGTTCTAATTGCAACCTAAAAAGAAAAACATCATGTGAAAACTGACTAGACTTGTCTAAAAAACTTGATGATATGAATAGGACACTAGAGCGGTTTTGTAATGGGAATAAGAATTTAAACTTGCTGTTGAATTCTTCCAAGTCTTGCAATGATAAAACTAGTTTAGGTTTTGATTCTCATGCACATTCTAAGGCACATCCACCTAAAATTGTAAATTCATTAGGAAGTGATTTGATTCAAAAAGTTCCTAAACAAAAAGAAGTGGTTTTCAAATCTGCAGGGGTGCTGTCTCATTCAGTTTCTAATAAACATGTTGCTTGCTCATCTAGACATGAACACAAAGTTAAATTTCATTATACCTACTGTGGTAGATATGGTCATGTCATAGATTTTTGTTATAGAGTAGCTAAACAACATAAAAAAGGAAAAAAACAAGATAGATCTCATAACTCTCATGCAAAATTTGTTGCACATGCTTAACCGAATGTTAGAAACATGCAACCTGCTGTAATGAGTCAAATACATGCAAAGTTTGCTCCCAAACCTACTGATTTTAGTTCTACACATGTAACGCCTCGTAGGTCAGTAGTTGGGTACAAAAATCCGCAAACTTTGGCTCATAAACCTGTTGTTTTATCTCAGCTTTCGCGTGTTATTTCTGTTGCACGTCATGTGACTCAGTACTAGATTCCTAAATGCCTCTTGACTAACCTTAGTATTGAGTCATCGACATATTGTTCTTCTATGTAGGTTACACGCTTGAGGAAGGATATCATTTGGATTGTGGATTCAGGTTGCTCACGCCACATGACCAGTAACAAAAAATGGTCCTCCTCCCTCTCTTTTGTGTCACATGTAGAAAATGTCACTTTTGCCGATAATTCTTCAACGCCTATAATTGCTAGATTCGGTTAGAGTAAATAATCAAGACACCTTGAAGGATGCGGCACTTGTTAAAAATTTGAAATACAACTTGCTTTCTGTTTAACAATTGCTAGATGAGAATCTGAAAATTATTTTCATTAAAAATTGCTACAAAGTTGTAGATTCAAATAGTGAGCTCATTTTTAACATGTCTAGGTTTGGAAGAGTATTTAAAGCTGATTTTGATATGTCATCATCTAAGCATAGGTTTCTAGCTACTAATGATTTGAAAGACTTATATTTTTGGCATCATAGACTTTGTCACATAGGCTTTGATCATCTCACGCGTGTTAGTGCTCTTGATTGCATACGTGGGCTGCCTAAGCTTAAAGGGGACAAAGAAATTGTGTGCTCTTCTTGTAGACATGCTAATATGGTTGCAGGTTCACATTCTCCTCTCACAATGACCATGACAACTTAACTGGGACAACGCTTGCACCTTGACACTGTAGGTCCTTCTCGTGTTCAATCTTTTGGAGATAAATGGTATGTTCTTGTGATTGTTGATGATTATTCTAGATACTCTTGGGTTTACTTTATGGCCTCTAAGAATGAAGCTTTTATACACTTTAGATCTTCATTTCTTAGATTAAAAATTGATCACCCAGGATCTTCAAAAGCAATTAGAAGTGATAACGGAACCAAATTTAAACATCTATTGTTTGATCACTTTTGTGCTGAAAATGGAATAGATCATCAATTTTCTTCACCATATGTACCTCAACAAAACGGTATTGTAGAGAGAAAGAACAAAACCTTAGTTGAGATGGCTAGGACTATGCTTGATGAATATCAAACTCCTAGGAAATTTTGCGCTAATGAAATTGCCACCGCTTGTTATGTCTCAAATTGTGTTTTCTTGCGTGCTAAGTTAGGAAAATCACCATATGAACTTCAGTTTGGACATAGGCCTAGTGTCTCACACTTTCGAGTGTTTGGTTGCAAATGCTCTGTTAAGAAACATGGTAATCTTGATAAATTTGAACCTAGATCAGTTGATGGCATGTTTCTTGGTTATCCATCTCATACTAGAAGCTACCGTGTGCTTTTACTTGACAATAACAAATTTGTGGAGACTTGTGAGGTTTCTTCTGATGAATCTAGCCTAGGTACTAGCTCTAATATTTCAGGTCTAGATCCACATTCGTAGGGGGAGAGTATTTTCATCGAAGAAGACAAAGAAGTGGTGTTGCTGCCCGAAAATTCAGAAGCAAATGACATTGATCATGCTACTGATTTTGTACCACTACCAGCACCAACAACTACTAAAGCTGGTACAGATCGTCCTCAAGCCACAAGTTCTTTGATTTGTGATGAACATGAAGAATAAGGAGCTTGTGAAGTGTCTACCCCCTCCGAATTCTCAAAAGTCACACTCCACAACAAATCATTGGAAGCTTAAACGAACGAGTTACACGGTCCAGGTTTTGCGATCCAAACTCTCATGCTCATTCTACTTTTGTTGCTTCTTTCGAACACAAAGATATAGCACACACACTTATTAATGAATCTTGGATTATTGTCATACAAGAAGAGTTAGAAAATTTTGAAAGAAATAACTTTTGTAAACTTGTACCTCCACATCAAGGTCACACTCTAATTGTAACTAAATGGGTGTTTAAAAATAAACAAAGTGAGGATGGGGTTGTGGTTAGGAATAAGGCTAGGTTGGTTGCTCAAGGTTTCACACAAGTTGAAGGTCCAGATTTTGATGAAACTTTTGCTCTCATTGCTAGATTAAAGGCCATAAGAATTTTGTTAGTATTTGCTGCATCTAAAGGATTCAAGTTATATCAAATGGATGTTAAAAGTGCTTTTATTAATGGCTACATAGATGAGAAGGTTTATGTCAAGCAACCACCAAGTTTTGAAAATCCAGATTTTGCTAATCATGTTAACAAACTGTCCAAAGCCTTGTACGGTCTCAAATAAGCGCCTAGAGCATGGTATGATAGCTTAAAATCATTCTTCTTTGAAAAAGGGTTTACAATGGGCAAGTTAGATAAAACTCTTTTTGTGCTTAAGCATCGCAATGACTCATTATTCGTTCAAGTGTATGTGGATGATATTATCTTTGGTTGTGCTTCTCATGATCTTGTGTCCAAGTTTTCAGCTATGATGAGTTCAGAATTTGAGATGAGTATGATGGGAGAACTCACGAACTTTTTGGGGCTGCATTCACCATGTGCTTCACATCGTCAAGCCATTAAAAGAATTCTCAGGTACTGTAAGGATCGAATGCCCAAGAGGGGGGGTGAATTGGGCTTCTTTTCAAAAATCAAAGTAATAAAACTTAATTACTAAAAGCCCAATTCCCTAAGCAAACAACCTATGCATTCAAGTAAATAGCAACTTCGCGGTATATAAAATGCATAAGTGTAGGGTGAGAGGAAGAGAATGCAAACTCCCTAGGAGACACGAAGATTTATCCCGTGGTTCGACAAGATCGTCAAGATCTTCCTTCATCCACGTTGTGGCACCCACCAAAGGGTATAGACACACCCAAGTCACCGAGACTAGGTATCTTCACTATTCTTCTCCGTTCGCCAACCTCGGCAAGGTGGAGCTCAAGCCTTGTACAACTTGGATCCTCCGGGCTTCCACAATCGTCTTGGCAAGCTCCGGAAGTATCTCTCAATTACAAGCACCAAGGGACACTCCCTTACAGCTCTCACTACACTAGAGATTCCGATCACCAAGAATGGAGGCACAAAAGCACTATCTCTAGCTAGTTCTAGCCTATCTCTTGGTGTACAAGTGGTAAAAATGATATGGAAGTGGTAGATCTATGTCTTGAATGCTTGAGGATGTGTAGAGTATGTCTGGTAGTCAAGACTTATCGATTTGACAGGTTGAAGGGGTATAAATGGCTAGCCTCCACGAAATAGCCGTTGGAAAAGTAGGCTAACATCACTGCTCTGCGAACACCGGATGATCCGATGTCTCCCCTTCAGTTATCATCGGTCCAATCCAAATTAGCTGATGTCATTGTGTCAGATATGACCGTTGTTAGACCGATGTTGCACTTGTCTTCTCATCGGATGATCCGGTGGCTCTTCCTCCAGAATTGGTTCAAACTTGATGCTTACTAGAGTGATTGACCGATGTGTTCAAAGGTTGTACATTGAATGATCCGGTGCTACACTTAGTCCAAGGATATTGCATATTGTACTGATGGACCGATGTAGCTTTGCCCTTAACATCGGATGATCCGGTGAGTGCTTTGTTCTGAGGTCTTCTTCTTCTGCTGAATCAACTCGACCGATGTGTTGTTCTCAGGAATCATCGGTTGATTCGGTTAGTTGATTTTGTTTGCTTCGAGTTGTTCTAAGTGATTCTTTTGAACATCGCTCGATTGACCTCTTGGACATTTGTTGGAAATGTACTTCTGATGATTTTCAAGCATTGAGTGTTGTCAGTTATGGTTGAATGACTTTGACATATGAGCTTTTACTTCTTATCTTCACAACATTGATTGATCTAATAAAATGATTGTTTAGGGGTCTCCAATGATCAGTAGTTGATGTTCATATTCATATAGATTTCATTTGATTGAGTGATATGGGAGACCTTGCAACCACAAATTCATTAGTAAAATCCAATGGTTGTCATTAATCACCGAAACCATACCTCATGGGGGCCTAGATGCTTTCAATCTCCCCCTTTTTGGTGATTGATGACAACACAACAAGTGAAGCATAATAATAATGAGTTTGATAGTACGATACTCAAGAGGATATGCAATGAGTACAAGATATGACATATTAAACTTGGAGACTCAAAAGAGATTTAATAGCGCGAAAGCTCAATCGATCAATAACTTAAGAGAATAAGTTATCAGTTCTCGAATGCTGCAAAGAAACTCGTGTATATCAGAAACCACAAATCCAATTACCGTAAAATTTTGACAGATGATAGATAATAAAGATGTGAAGACAACCACAAATAAATCACGTCAATTGGATCTGTAAAACTCGAGTTATGATAAAACCACCGATGAGAGGTAGTACTGTCCAGAAACTCAACGAGTAAAACTTGTCTGGAACAAGTCAGACGAACAAGGCACAAATGTTCCTTCAAACTACGAATTTTATTCAATAGAACACAAAAGGAACAGCCCCAAAGTCGTGCATCACGAGCTCTAGCCTTCCCTTTCTTATATAACCAGCCCTTAGGCCAACCCAATCTCAACTAGGACTCCAATCTTACTCCGATCACGAATCGAAACTTTCCATAACTGCTTAGGACTCTTCTATACGCAGATAGAAGCAATCCTAAGACTTCCAAACACCTTAGTAACGTATCCCACATTCCTAAAACAACCCAAATTCATGACCCACACGAAATGCTATCATAACCGACTCGATACTTTCCATATCGAGCCATAACCGACTCCACCGCAGCCAAAGTCATCAACCGATACGATCCAAACCTTCCAACCAGATCTTCCCATCCATAAAACATCTTCGGAACCATGTTGCTACATCATGCACCGCATGCATACGTGCAAACACCTTCCTTCGACTTCCAATAACCTTCATATGCACTGCTCTTGATTCAATCATCTTGCGCGACCTCCTGACCCGCTCAACCACAATTCCTCATGAATTTAGTTGTTGGAACCTCATCTCCTCCCTAAGACTGGTCCAAAGGATCCTGTCATTAGCCATGAGTTGAACTCAAGCAACACCTGCACATGAATAGACAACCAATCCATACGAGCCCAAGTCCGCGACTTGACTCAAGTCAGTTCCGAACACAACACCTTACGTGAGCACCTCACATAAGCATGTTGCAAAGCATATCAAAACGATATCAGCCATAACCACCAAAACACACCAAAAACATAGTAAAAGAATACTAAGAAAACTTTCTATAAGTGTAAAGCAAGTTCGAAACATTTCACATTAAAAGCCGGAACATAGCGATCAAGCTCCGAACCTAGAAAAAGCTAACCGAAGCTTGAGCTGGAGCTTACCAAAGCTAGTACAACCTAGCGCCGGAGCTTACCAAAGCTAGTCGGACCTAGTACCGGAGCTAACCAAAGCCAGTCGGACCTAGTGCCGGAGCTAACCAAAACTAGTCGGAACTAGTCATCCCAAAAGTCGGAGCTAGAAAAACATGTCGGAGCTAACCAACATAAGTCGGACCTAGCAAAACATATCGGAGCTAAACAAAGACATCCCGGAGCTATCAAAGACATACCGGGGCTAAAGACAAAGCTCACCTGAGATATCCAAAAAACATGTCGGACCTAGACAAAGAAAGTCGGACCTATTGTCGGACCTTGCAGAAGCCCGAAGCTAGAGTCGGATCTTGCTAAAAATATGTTATGGCAGCATTCAAAACTTTTATTATCAAAGCCAATGTATTCAGCACACATAGGTCTCACAATCTCCCCCTTGATGGATGCATTGGCAACACCATTTAAAATCCGAACATTGGCATGAAAAGTTTTGAGAACAATTTTCCCTTTTTGAAAATCAAATGAGATAGAAATAAATTTCTCCCCCTTGCATAATTCGCCATATTATCTCCCCCCCTTTGACAATGTATTCAACAAGGTTCAAAAGATAAATTTTAATTGTTATGAGCATATTATAACATATACATATAAAACAAAGCTCATCCAAGTCATACTATCAAGTAACTTACACTATCACAACAATGAGATACATAAAGTAGTGTAAGCAATGCTAGAGATCAAATATAATTTTCAATTTAAGCAACACTACAAGGATTCCGACCTGTTGCAACGATTGTACTGCAACGAATACTAAATTGTTGCAGTAAGCTTGGCTTTTTGCCACGATTCACTAGTTCGTGGCACTAGGATCTATCGCCACGGAACACAATCGTTGCATTAGGATCGGTTGCCACGATTCACTAGTTCATGGCGTCAGGATGCTAATGCAACAGATCACAATTGTTGCATTAGGATATGGTGCCACGAAATACTGGTTCATGGCGTTACAGCTTTATTGCCACAGAAAACAGTCGTTGCATTAGGATCTGTTGCCACGAATTACTGGTTCGTGGCGTTACAGCTTTATTGCCACGGAACACAGTCATTGCATTAGGATCTGTTGCCATGAAATACTGGTTCGTGGCGTTACAGCTTTATTGCCACGGAACACATTCGTTGCATTAGGATCTGTTGCCATGAATTACTGGTTAGTGGCGTTACCACTTTATTGCCACGGAACACAGTCGTTGCATTAGGATCTGTTGCCACGAGTCAGCAAACAGTTGCATTTGGACCATAATGCAACGAAACAGAATCATTGCATTAGGATGTGTTGCCACGAAATACTGGTTCATGGCGTTACAACTTTATTGCCATGGAAAATAGTCGTTACAATCGGATCTGTTGCCACGAATTACTGGTTCGTGGCTTTACAGCTTTATTGCCACGGAACACAGTCGTTGCATTAGGATCTGTTGCCACGAAATAGTGGTTCGTGGCGTTACAACTTTATTGCTACGAAACACAGTCGTTGCATTAGGATCTGTTGCCACGAGTCAGCAAACAGTTGCATTTGGACCGTAATGCAACGAAACAGAATCATTGCATTAGGATGTGTTGCCACGAAATACTGGTTCGTGGCATTACAGCTTTATTGCCACGAAACACAATCGTTGCATTAGGATCTATTGCCACAAATTACTGGTTTGTGGTGTTACATCTTTATTGCCATAGAACACAGTCGTTGCATTAGGATATGTTGCCACGAAATACTGGTTCATGGCGTTACAGCTTTATTGCCACGGAACACAGTCATTGCATTAGGATCTGTTGCCATGAATCAGCAAACAGTTGCATTTGGACCGTAATGCAACGAAACAGAATTGTTGCATTAGGATGTGTTGCCACGAAATACTGGTTTGTGGTGTTACAGCTTTATTGCCGCAGAACACTGTCGTTGCATTAGGATCTATTGCCACGAATTACTGGTTAGTGGCGTTACAGCTTTATTGCCACGGAACACAGTCGTTGCATTAGGATCTGTTGCCACGAATTACTGGTTTGTGGTGTTACAGCTTTATTGCCATGGAACACAGTCGTTGCATTAGGATCTGTTGCTACAAATCAGCAAACAGTTGCATTTGGACCGTAATGCAATGAAACAGAATCGTTGCATTAGGATGTGTTGCCACAAAATACTGGTTTGTGGCGTTACAGCTTTATTGCCACGGAACACAGTCGTTGCATTAGGATATGTTGCCATGAATCAGCAAACAATTTTCGCGTTCTCCTCGGCGCAGTGCTGATCAATGATGTTCATTACTTTTTGCCTCTTGACGACCCAGTGCTGGACTAACGATGCCGATGATCCGTAACATACTCAATGATGTAAAACATCAGGTATTAACGCATCAACAAATATGAGGGGGAGAATACCAACGCGCAGATTTAAAAGTACCGCAGGTGATTTCAACGCATGCGCTGCGCGCGTCTAAGGCACCTCGGTGACTGGCGCGCACGTAAGCTTGGTGCGCTCGGTCGCATCAGCCGCCTGTACAAATGGCTACGACTTGAACGAAGGACGAAACCTTATGCGGCAAACAACAACGTATAATACTTCCTGCGCCCCAACTCAACTCTATTTCTGTTTTGGTCGAACTAATTACCTTTGACAAATGATTTATATGAAATTTATTAACTTCAATAACATGTAGTACTAGATTGTATATTATGGAAATATTTTTCATGGTGAATCTAAAAGTACAATTCTTGTATTGTTAAAACAGATCAAAATTGCGTAAATCTGAAAGATAGATTTGACGAAACCAAAGACTTCACTTTGAAAAAGTTTTATACCGTATATCCCATATATATGCTACTACTACGTAAATTAGGGGTGGGCAAATAAACCGAGACCAAAAAACCGAAACCGATAAAACTGAGACCGGAACTGAAAAGACCGAAATATCGGGTATCGGGTACTTTTCGGGTAGCAAATATAAATAACTGAAAAATAAATGTCGGGTTCGGACGGATGAATTCATTGTGGAGCTACATGTCACGTACTTAATTATACTAAAAATCATCATCTTCGCTGTCGTCCCCCACAATGGAGCTACATGACCATCATTGGTATATGTATCGTCGTTGTCGTCATCTTCATTTTCTGATGCAACTCTTTCTACCTCAAAACGATCAACTGACGTTGTCATTATAAGAGTGGAAGCATCGCCGCTGGCTCCCTCAATGTCATTTCTAGCCCATGCGGTCGTATCCTCATTATTGATATCATCAGTAAGCAGATCATCATGAAATGTCTCAGCCTCCATCGTCTCAGTCACATTATTTTCACTGTCTCCAGGGGGCATGGCAAAAAGGTTCTGTGGCTTCGTTTTAACAACTTTAGCCCATTTAGGATGCTTCACACTTGGAACATAAAAAACTTGTTCTGCTTGGGTGGCTAGAATGTAAGGCTCATACTAAAATCGAAACAGAGTAGTGTCAACATCTATCATTCCGTATTGATCTTTTTTGTAGCCTCCGCTTTGGTACTGACTGCTTCCAAAAGGCCAATCAAACCATTCACACTAAAATAACAGAACCTCTTGATTTTTTTTCAAAATCAACAGCAATGATTTTCTTGATTACTCCAAACCAATCATGATCAGTGCCCCGAACAACAATACCACTGTTTTGGGTCCGTAAATCTTTTTCCACATCTGCAGTTCAAAAGAAGAAGCCATTGATGAATAACCGACTAAAAAAACGTGCTCGACGATCAGGTCCTCTAGATAATGCATACAGATAATCGGTTGCTTTGCCTTCTTTGTGTAAGGTCGTAATCTGTACACATTAGTATAACAGGGGTTATCGACGACGAACCAATTTCAGAACACATATTTGTTTAATATTTCATCAAAGTTCAAACTCGCATGTACTTACTCGTTTCTAAAACCAATCAACAAACTCATCTCTATGGCATTTATCAACATCACGAGAATGAATCTTTTTCAACTCTTTAATATGCTCACTGAAAAGGGTACAAAATTAAATTAGCCATATATATATAGTATACAACATCTGAGTTATATGTTATTACTTGATCCATGGAGCGGCCTCTTCAACGTTAGTAATAAGATAATGCCTGATGTTATGTAGTTCCGCCATAGTAAGTTGGTCCCATTTATACCCTTTTTTAGAATTATCAACTTCTGTAAATATGTTAGAATTATCAACAGAAGGTTCATTTGTAGCTGCAGCTTCATGACGTTCTGGCCTATTACGCTTGGTGCTGATGTTATCCAAAAACTGACTACAAAAAGTCATACACTCTTCGGCAATATATCCTTCAGCTATAGAACCCTCCAGGTGAGCTTTGTTATGTACATACCTCTTCAATGTACCAAGGTACCTCTCAATTGGATACATCCATCTGTAAGAAACAGGTCCACCCAACCGTGCTTCTTTGGCAAGATGGGTTGGAAGATGTACCATGATATCAAAGAAAGCGGGAGGAAACAACATCTCAAGCTTACAAATTGTTTCAGGAATTTGTTTGCTCATCTTGTCCAAATATGGTTCCGCCAATTCTTTAGAACAAATTCCAGAAAAGAAATGTGCTAAACTCCATTAAAGGTGCAACAACCTTTTCAGGCAATATGTTACATATTGCAATAGGAACGATCTTCTGAAATATAATATGGCAGTCATGAGTTTTTAGACCCGATACCTTATACGCTTTTATGTCCACACATCTCTTGATGTTTGAGGCATAACCATCGAGCACCTTCACATTCCCCAAAAACATGCACAAGGTGGTCTTCTCATCTTTTCCCAAAGTATATAATGCTGGTGGGAATGTATACTTGCTCTTTATGAACTTCGGATGTTGATCTGGCCGTATACCCATATTCTTCATATCAAGACGAGCTTGTAGACTATCTATTGTTTTACCATCCATAGCAAGCAATGTCCCCAATATGCTATCACAAATGTTTTTATCAATGTGCATGACATCCAAGTTATGCCTTATTAGCAATGTCTTCCAATAAGGGAGGTCGAAAATATACTTTTCTTCTTCCAATTATGCCATCTATTTTCCTCGGTGTGCTTTCTCTTATTATTCGTCGGTCCAAAACTCACTTGATCAAAACACTCGTATTGTTGGAGTACTTCGTCACCAGAGAGTGATGTTGGAGCCTCTCTATTCTCTGCCTTGTTGTTGAAAGAACCTTTGTTTCGATGCCATCTGTGATCCTGAGGTAGGAAACGACGATGACCCATGTAACAATTCTTTCGTCCATATTTCAACCAGAAGGCGTCAGTGTTTATATGGCAGTATGGACATGCTAGCTTCCCTTTTGTGCTCCATCCACATAGCATTGCATATGCCGGAAAATCATTTATTGTCCACAATAAAGAAGCTCGCATGAAAAATGTCAATTTATTTAAACTGTCATATGTTTCAACACCATCAGACCATAATTTCAGTAGCTCATCAATCAAAGGCTGCAGATACACATCAATGTTGTTTCCAGATGACTTTGGCCCAGGAATTATCATTGACATCACCCAATAAGACTGTTTCATACACAACCAAGGTGGTAGATTATAAGGGGTTAGAATCACAGGCCATGTACTATAAGAAACATTCATTACTCCAAAAGGATTGAAACCATCAGATGCTAGACCAAGTCTTATGTTGCAAGGATCAGATGAGAAATTTGGGTGAATGCTATCAAAATGCTTCCATGATTTTGAATCGGCGGGATGGCGTAATATTCCATCATCAATACGACCTTCTTTGTGCCAGCGCATGTTTGATGCCGTTGATTCTCCCATATAAAACCTTTGTAGACCGGGAATAAGAGGGAAGTAAAGTAGAACCTTGCGTGCTACAAGCTTCTTGGATTTTCCACAAGGTAAAGCCTCTCTTGCATCCCCAGCAGTACTATTTTTCCATCTTAATTCACCACATTTTGGGCAACTATTCAGTAGAGAATAGTCCTTCCGGAATAACACACAGTCATTGACACATGCATCGATCTTTTGGTAGTCCAGCCCGAGGTCACGAACAACCTTCTGAAGTTTATCAAGTGTATTAGGAATGCAGTGGCCCTTTGGAAGCGCAAATGAGAATAGTTCAAGAAACATCTTACAAGCTACTTTGCTCATACCAGTTAAACACTTTATCTGGTAGAACCTGATAATGTAGGATAATTGGATCATCTGCGAACAACCTGGATACAACACCTTTTTGGCATCAGTTAATAAGTCATAGAATTTCTTTGCATCCCCAGTTGGCTCCTGCTGGTTTATAGCATTTTCTTGATCATCAACATCTGCTGAAGTACCACCATGATCAGTGCCTCTAAGTAGACTGGACAACATATTTTGCATAGCACCATCATCAAAAATCATCTCCTCATTATTTGCTGATTCCTAAGCAATATTTTCCTAAACTCGTATTTCTCCATGGTGTATCCAACAAGTATAATCCAATAACATCCCATTTCTAAGCAGGTGTAAATGAACTCCCTTGCGTGTATTGTGGCAAATATTACGACATCTCGTGCAAGGACAAGGCATAGTTCCTCCTTCACGAGTGCTCTGAAATGCAAAATTTAAAAATGACTTCATTCCATCCTGCCACTCCCTCGTATGCCTGTCTTTTCCCATCCATGTCTTATCTTCTGGCATCGCTTCCTACAATTCAATCAGCCATCAACCTATTCGTAAGAGGATAGATGTACAAGAACACATTTTGTGAGCAACTGTACCTAGCTGTTGTTACTCCACGCGCTGCGGCCGGCGGATTCTCCTTCAAGCGTGGCGGCCGGCGGATGCTGCTCCAAGCGTGGCGGCCGGCAGTTGGTCCTCCAAGCTTGGCGGCCGGCGGATGCTCCTACAAGAGTGGTGGCCGGCGGATGCTCCTACAAGCGTGGCGGCCGGAAGATGCTCCTCCAAGCGTAGCGGCCTGCGGATGCTCCTCCAAGCGTGGCGGCCGGCGGATGCTCCTCCAAGCGTGGCGGCCGGCGAATGCTCCTCCAAGCGTGGCGGCCCGCGGATGCTCCTACAAGTGTGGCGGCCGGCGGATGCTCCTACAATCGTGGCGGCCGGCGGATGCTCCTACAAGCGCGTTGCGGAGAGGGGGCCGGCGTTGCGGGTCAAAGGGTACCGTAATAAAATATTATTTTCGTTTCTTATTTTCCTTCTTCATTCGGCATGACAAAAATTTCCCGCCGCGGGCAGGCAGGACGAAAAAGCTGGGCCGCTTGTTATTTGTGGACTGAAACTGCGCTGATTCACTTTATATTCAAGTTGGGCCTTCGCGCATTCATGATGTTTGCACAGAGCAGAAGGCCTCGAAAGGTCCGGTCCTATCACCGGATTTTCGTGAGATCCTCAAGGGATGCTGCTTCCGATGTTTGGCCTCTTCATCCTCGCCTTCTTAACCCCCCCCTATTGCTTCCAGGCTCAAGTTCCCGACTGATTCCCATCCATGCTCCCGTGTGTTGCCTAAGAAGTCCTTTGCCTATGTTGTCGCAACGCCATGCCTCGCAACCACGTTAGACGCGAGCACGTACCTGCAGGCTCACCGTCCCTGCACCCTCGTGAGGGGCAATGCACGGTGGTCAACAACCGCCTCATGACGATGGAGTTTATCCGTTTGCGCCACCAAGCAGCCATTCTGGGACCCAGAGGAGGTCGCAGCAAGGCGACACCCATGGAGATCACCCTGGCCATCCATCACCAACTTGAAATCCCGCATTGGGCTTTCACCGTGTCCACGTTTGGGGATGGTGAGTTCCTGGTGCGGTTCACCCGTGATGACTACCGGGAGCTCGCCATCGAGACGGCAATCATCTCCATGCCGGATGATAACCACTACTTCCAGCCATGGATCTTTGGCGTCGGTGTGCCGATCGTCGGGTGGTTCTTCCACGTGCAGGTTGTCATCGAGAACCTCCATCTGCATGTCTGGTCTGCGGAGGGCATCAGACAGGTTCTAGGTGATGTCTTCCTCTTTGATCACTTCGATGCTTCCACTTACCACCGGGAGCATTCTAACCTGTGCACGGTCGTTGGATGGATAAAAGACCTAAGCCTCCTGCCTCGGGCCAAAATGGCCACCTTCTTTGCAGGATGTGATGGCCGGACTGGGAGTGACGGCGGGCCGTCGGCGGAACCTTTCAACCATGCCGCAGTGGTCCGGCCTGGCGGCCTCACGACGGAGCTCATCATCCACCTGGATCACTACTTCGACTATACGCCGCCGATCCACCCCAAGTCCCCGGCCTCCTCGTCATCAGGCGACTCTTCTGACGAACACTCCTTGGTGTCCTCGAACTCTTCGGGGGACACCTTCCCATGGCCGAAGAGATTCTACTGGCGGCGTGGGGAAGTGGATGAGGCGGATAAGCAGCTCTTTTAGTATGGCTACCAAAGTGTCCTAGCTCATGTGTTACGTTTCCTATGGAAACTAAAAATCCTTTACAAATCCTATCCTTCAAAGGGAGCCTATGTTTGAGAGGATTACGATTGGATTAATTTTCGTGAAAAGATTTCCTGTTTAACATTTTGGTTGTCCTTCCTTTTTTCAAACATTTTCTTCCTCGTATTGTCTTCACTTTTTTCTTTCCAGTCCTAGATACTGGCCTGTTGCATTTTCCTGTTACTCTTTACAGACCGCTTTGTGGGCCCCGCTGCGGGCGATCTCCTGGCAACTCCACCGGTCTGGGGAAAGGAGGAATTTTGCCTTTTTAAAGGACCCACATTTAATAAAGAATATTAATTAAGAAGTAAATATCTTCACAGGCGGTTGGTACTTAATAACCGTCAAGGAAGATTTTTACCTCAGTCGGGTATTACTTACCAACCGTCTGAGATAATGCCCGATACTGTTCTTCAGTTTCCTTATCCCTTGCTTTTTTTTATTTAGATTCCAATATAAATACTCAAACATGTTTGGATTCTGCAATTTGTGTCCAAATTATATGATTCTTTCTTCTACATTTGTATAAAGTAAACATCTACCACCTGAACAAAAGAATTTAAAACTTGTATAGCTGACATTGTAATGTTTTGGTAAATATCAAATTAATTTCTACTCACATATTATTCACATTTGTGTATCTCGTAAAAAAAATATCCTTCACTCAAATTTGTTTGTATGAACATATTTGTATGAAAGTGCATCTAGGACTCCCTTGTGGGTTTTGGATGATTTATGACAAGCAATTGGGATCCTAACCTCTTTATTGAGATGAATGCAGGACTATAATGGAAAAATGAGCAAAATACCAAAAAGAAGGGATGAGGAGGAGCAAAGCGGAAATGAGCTCAAGGAAAAAGAATAGAAGATTATTGTGTATGGAGTGTGTTAAGGAAACACACTCCAAGAGCTCAATGATAATTAAACGCACATATTGCACAGAGTTTCATAGGACCGGACCAGTCCGTTCATCGCCGGACTAGTCCGATAAACCTTTCTGCACCAGATCAGATAAGTCCGATATCTGTCGGACTAGTCTGATATCTTTCTGACTAGAATCGGACTAGTCCCCCCCCAGTGCGGACTAGTCCACAAAATACTACACACGTCACACAAAATCGGACAAGTCTATTCTCAACCGGACTAGTTCGATATCCTTTCTGATCCACTTCGGACAAGTCCGATGTTCACACGGACTAGTCCGAAAAACCCCACTGATCCAAGTCGGGCAAGTCCTCCGAGTGCGGACTTGTCATCCAACACACATAGGGTTTCACGTGTCCGGACAAGTCCGATGGACATCAGACTAGTCCGAAGATTTCCAGTAGCAAATTCGGACAAGTCCGCTTTCAGCCGGACTAGTCCGATATTTCGGGACTCTTAGGGTTTGCAACAAACAGCACACCGGACTAGTCCGGTGACCACCACGGACTAGTCCGAACTTTCTGAACCCTAACGGTCACTTTTAGAAACCCCATATAAATAGAGGTGCACGACCCACTTTTACACTCTCTCGAACCCTAGCACCGTCACACCTCCCAAGAGACTCAAAACGACCTCTTTCCACGAAATTGAGTGCAAAATCATCCAATCCTTTGAGGATTCAATCTAGATCATTGGAGAGACACTTGCTACAGCACATTGAGCTCTTGGTTTGATTCTCTGACACACTCCTGCATTTTAATTGTAGCTTTTGAGTGTGTTTTCGGTGGTATTGTGTTTTGTAATCTAAGGGAGCTCTCAAAGTGTGAGATCGCCCCTTGAATTTGGTTATTCACCCCTTTGTGATTAGTGGAAGAGGATTGGCCTTCGTGGTGATCCAACGAGGGTAGGGTTGGAGAAGACCCGGTCCTTTTGTGGACTCCTCAACGTGGATGTAGGTGGCCTTTTGTGGTAGCCGAACCACGGGATAAACACTTGTGTCTTGTTTCATTGTTCATCATTCAAGTTAATCAACTTAATCTAGGGTTTCACACATTGTTCATCTTACGTTAAATTGTTAAACATAAGACTTAATTGTGATATAATTCAGTATATAGCTGTTAAACTGTTGTTTGATTCTATACTTCTGCTGTACACATAAAAGAATCAAACCAATCAATTAAGTTTAATAAGCTTAGTCCGTGAACACCGGACTAGTCCGCACTTTACCGGACTAGTCTGATATCTCTTGTATTAAACCGGTTGTTGAGTGCTGCAGGATCCGACAAATATTCAAAAAGGCCTATTCACCCCCCTCTAGGCCTACAATCAATTGGTATCAGAGCAGGTTGTTCAAGAAAGAGTTTAACCACTCGAAGAGATCATGTCGGACATGAAGGACGTCCACAAAATCAACAACCAAGAGGTTAACAACGACAAGACCCAAAAACTGGAGAAGTACCTCGAAGCCATTCAAGACTTCGAGGACGATGATGAGGAGATGCTGGAGCTGAAGGCACTCCTCAGAAAGAAGGCACTTTCCAAAGAGAAAGCAAAGGTTGAAGAGAAGAAGAAGGGGAGTAGTCACACCGACTACTCCCGATATCCTTTTAACTATGATCGTCTAAATTCCAATAACAACCATTACTTATCTATCCCACTTGGAAAAGCCCCACACTTCGATGGAAGTGATTACTCCATGTGGAGGCAGAATATGAAAATGCATTTGATTTCCCTAAACCCAAGTTTATGGCATATTGTATGCACAGGGATAGATATTCCGGATGACGACGAAGAGCTCGCCCCAAGCCAAGAGCAGGCCATTCATAGAAATGCTCAAGCCGCAGTTGTAATCACATCCTCACTCAGTCGGGACGAGTTCACCAAGGTGGATGGACTCGAAATTGCTAAGGAAATATGGGATAATCTGCAAACCGCACAAGAAGGTGACCGGCATGTGCGTGAAGCAAAGATTGAGATGATCGAAGGCGAACTAGGAAGATTCACAATCGAGGAAGACGAGTCACCTTAGGATATGTACAATCGATTGAAGACACTCATCAATAAAGTGCGATCATATGGGAGCAAGAAGTGGAATGACCACGAGGTGGTAAAGCTCATCCTTAGATCCTTTATGCCTCGCAATGTCACGCTATGCTCCATGATTAGAGAAAGCCCCGAATACAAAAGGATGACTCCGGATGAATTGCTTGGTAAAATTATCAACTTTGAAATGATGGAGAAACAAGCAAAGCACGTCAAGGAAATTGCCGACCTCACCTCGGCAAAGAAGAAAGGAGTCGCTTTAAAGTCCACCCTCAAGCCTCTATCCAAAGAAGCAAGAGAAGCACAACTAGAGGAGGACAGTGATGAAGAGAGCAGTGAGCTAGATGAAGAGGATTTGATCTTGTTCATGAAGAAGTTCAAGAGAATAATGAAGAAAAAGAAAGGGACAAAATCAAGTGAAGGCAAGTACAAGGAAAGAACAAAGCCAAAATTGAGACGGGCGTGCTATAATTGTGGTGAATATATCCACTTTATAGTGGATTGCCCATATGAGGAGAACAAGAAGAAGACTAAAGAATCCAAGCCTCAACCTAAGAAGTTCTTCAAGAAGAAGAAACAAGCCGAACAAGCACATATTGGGAAGGAGTGGGACTCAAATGATGAGTCCTCATCATCCGATAAAGAAGAGATGGCTAGCATAGCCATCGAGAACACGTCCAAGAAATCTACACTCTTTCCTACACTCGGTGCAAGAAAGGGAAATGGCACTTGCCTTATGCAAAGGAAGGTAAACACAGGGTAAACATCAAAACCCCTTCCATGCATCCCTACTCTAGTGATGATGAAATAGATAGTGATGATGAGGATATGCTAAATGGACTAGATAGGAAAACTGCAACAAAAATGAAATTCTTACTTGACCAACGTTGAGAAGGAAAGGTTAATTGATCGTCAAGAGGACATGATTATCTCCCAAAAGGAGGAGTATGTCAAACTTGAAAAATTTCTAGAGCTTGAAAAGGAGAAAAACAGTTCACTGGAGCTTGAGTTAGCTTCAAGCAAGAAAGCTTGCTTGGAGTTAACCGACTCAAATATTGCAATTAAGGACCAACTTGCTGACCTGATCAAGTTTAACAAGATCCTTGAAGTGCAAGTTGAGTCACTCAAGCTGAGTGAACCTTACTCTTCTTCAAACTCACCTTCTCAACCCACTAAAACTGAATTTGCTCATATGTGCACATGTGGTAAAACTGACACCAGATTGAAAGGGAAATCAATCTCCACAAAGGATAAAAATCCTACTCAATGTAGCATATTTGACAAGGAGAAGATCAACTATGCACGTAGTGCATACTTGGTCCAAAGACCTCCAAATGTCATGTATGGCATTGGTTACTCCTATGATGAAAATCTACATGCTGGAAGTCATAAGGATAACAAGGGAAGGATCTCCTTTGTGAAGGGAAGATCCTCTCAAACTGGTAAGTCGAAGGATAAAAACCTGAACTCACATGAATACCGGACTAGTCCGGTCCGTGTCTGGACAAGTCCGGTCATCCGGACAAGTCCGACCCCCCAGACTAGTCCGACTCATGAACAACAGCAGCTTTTATTTAAAACTTTTGATGCCGCCTATGTGTTAATGAGAAACAACCTTGGCAAGGTCTATGCTTATTATGTTGGGCCACGCCATGGGAACACAAAATCCCATGTGTGGGTGCCCAAATGTATTGTGACTAACCTCCAAGGACCAAAGCAAGCTTGGGTACCTAAAACCAAAGCATAATTTGTTTTTGCAGGCCTATTCCTCCGGTGGATCCAAATGGGTGCTGGACAGTGGGTGCACCAATCACATGACCGGAGAAAGGAGGATGTTCGTGGAATATGAAGAGAACGAGGACCCAACCGAAGGCATCTACTTCGGAGATAATAGTCAAGGAAGGGTGCTCGGTACCGGTAAAATTGCAATATCCTTTGAACACACGCTTTCTCATGTTTTACACATTGAATCTTTAGATTATAACCTGCTGTCCATATCTCAACTATGTGACAAAGGTTATAATTGCTTGTTCACTAACGAGGGTGTGACCGTCTCTAGGAGGAGTGATGGTTCTATTGCATTCAAGGGTATGCTGAAGGGAAAGCTTTACCTGGTTGACTTCAACAAGGATAAAGCCGAACTCGACACATGCTTGATTGCAAAAACCAACATTGGTTGGCTGTGGCATAGACGGCTAGCGCATGTTGGTATGAGAAACCTTCAAAAACTCCTCAAGGGCGATCACATCCGAGGTTTGAAGAATGTTGTTTTTGAGAAAGACAGGCCTTGTCGCGCGTGCCAAGCCGGGAAGCAAGTTGGAGCACATCATCCCGCAAAGAACGTCATGACTATGACAAGACCGCTCGAACTACTTCACATGGACTTGTTTGGTCCAATTGCTTACATAAGCATCGGCGGTAACAAATACGGTTTAGTTATCATTGATGATTTTTCTCGCTTCACTTGGGTTTTCTTTTTGCATGATAAGTCGGAAACAAAAGGAACACTCAAGAAATTCTTCAAGCGAGCCCAAAACGAATTTTCATTGACAATCAAGAGTATTCGAAGCGACAATGGCACAGAGTTCAAGAACACACAAGTGGAGGTGTACCTCGATGAAGAGGTCATCAAGCACGAATTTTCAGCACCATACTCGCCACAACAAAACGGAGTTGCCGAAAGAAAGAACCGAACACTCATTGAGATGGCAAGGACAATGCTCGATGAGTACAAGACATCGGATCAATTTTGGGCGGAAACGATTAACACCGCTTGCCACGCCGCGAATCGACTTTATCTCCATCGACTACTCAAGAAGACTCCCTATGAGCTACTTACCGGTAACAAACCAAACATTTCATATTTTCGAGTTTTCGGTTCTCCATGTTACATCCTGAACAAGAAGCCTAGGACTTCAAAGTTCGCTTCGAAGTCCGATGAAGGTTTCTTGCTTGGTTATGATTCGAACACTTACGCCTATCGTGTCTTCAACAAGGCCTCCGGACTTGTTGAAGTTGCACGTGACGTAGTGTTCAATGAGACTAATGGCTCCCAAATGGAGCAAGTTGATTCATGTGAATTAGGTAAAGAAGAAGCTCCATGTCAAGCATTGAAAAGAATGGCTCTAGGCGAAGTTCGACCACAAGAACCACCTTCACACGAACATGAGGAAAATGAACCACAAGAGGAGACCATCAATCAAGGGGGAGCCTCAACACAAGATCAACCACAAGAGTACGAAAATGATCAACAAGTCAATGAAGGCAACCACTTAGGGGGAGAAGCAGACAATCATGAAGACACAACTCCTCAAGTGCCACATCCAAGAGTACACCAATGCGTCCAAAGGGATCACCCAATCGACAACATCATCGGTGACATCCAAAAGGGAGTAACCACTAGATCTTGCATAGCTAACTTTTGTGAGCATTATTCGTTTGTATCCTTTTTGGAACCACGCAGGATTGAGGATGCATTGAAGGATCTGAACTGGGTGGTGGCGATGCAAGAAGAATTGAACATCTTCAAGCGGAACGAAGTGTGGGAACTTGTGGCAAGACCCAATGCAAATATCGTCGGCACCAAGTGGGTCTTCCGCAACAAACAAGACGAACACGGGGTGGTGACAAGGAACAAGGCACGACTTGTGGCCAAAGGGTACTCACAAGTCGAAGGTTTGGATTTCGATGAGACTTTTGCTCCAGTAGCTAGGCTTGAATCTATTAGAATATTACTTGCATATGCTACTCACCATGATTTCAAGCTGTATCAAATGGACGTGAAAAGCGACGTGAAAAGCGCCTTCCTCAACGGACCTATCAAGGAAGAGGTGTACGTGGAGCAACCACCCGGATTTGAAGACGAAGAGTTCCCCGACCACGTATATAAATTGCGTAAGGCTCTCTACGGCCTCAAACAAGCTCCTAGAGCTTGGTATGAGTGTCTTAGAGATTTCTTAACAGAGAATGGTTTTCAAATTGGCAAAGCGGATTATACATTATTTACAAAGAATTTAGATAATGATCTTTTTTATTTGTCAAATTTATGTTGACGATATAATTTTTGGGTCAACTAATCAATCTTTTTGTGAGGAATTTAGCAAAATCATGACAGACAGGTTTGAAATGTGAATGATGGGAGAATTAAAATACTTTTTGGGATTCCAAGTGCGGCAACAAAATAAAGGAACGTTCATAAGCCAAACCAAGTATACGCAGGACATACTTAAGTAGTTTGGCATGGACAAGGCAAAGCCCATAAAGACCCCCATGGCAACAAATGGCCACTTGAATCTCAATGAAGATGGACCTAAAGTCGACCAAAAGGTATATCGCTCCATGATTGGATCTCTACTCTATTTATGTGCATCTAGGCCAGATATTAAGTTAAGTGTGTGTTTGTGTGCAAGATTTCAAGCCAACCCTAAGGAATGTCACTTAACAGCCGTAAAAAGGATCTTGAGATATTTGGTTCATACACCCAACCTTGGTCTTTGGTACCCAAAAGGCTCAAAATTCAATCTCATTGGTTATTCCGATGCAGATTATGCCGGGTGCAAAGTAGATAGAAAAAGTACCTCCGGCACATGCCAATTCCTAGGGAGATCCTTAGTTTCTTGGTTGTCCAAGAAACAAAATTCCATTGCCCTATCCACAGCCAAAGCGGAGTATGTTGCAGCCAGGAGTTGTTGTGCACAACTCCTTTGGATGCGACAAACTCTAAGGGATTACGGTTACAATATGAACCGTATTCCTCTCCTTTGTTACAATGAGAGTGTCATTAAAATTGCCCACGATCCAGTTGAGCACTCTAGAACTAAACACATAGACATAAGACATCATTTCTTGAGAGACCATTCCATGAAAGGAGATATAACCATCTCACATGTCAACACCCAAAAGCAATTGGCCAACATATTCACCAAGCCACTTGATGAAAAACGTTTTCGCGAACTCCGAAATGAACTAAATATCCTTGATTCTAGGAGTGTGGCTTGAAAGGTTGCATACCTGTATGAATTCTTCAAAATGTTGATTGAATTGTGAAAATCATCCCTCTCAATTTTTCTCGAAAAACTATGTCAATTAATAGATCTTAGTGAATTATGATCATTGTTTGTTTGTAGTATGCTTACTGATCAAATTCATCATGATTAATTGATTTGTTTTGCCTTTCCATTCTCTATTTATGAACCTTCAAATGTATATGAATGGGCTATGCAAATTTCTCCTGGTGACCACGGACTAGTCTGTGGTTACCCGGACTAGTCCGCCCCTGCAGACTAATCCGCCGAGTCCCGGTTAGGCTGGACTAGTCCGATAGACCACGGACTAGTCCGATATAGCTCTCTGGTATGAGTTCGGACTAGTCCGGTCATCTTCGGACTTGTCTGATTTTCCGTGTCCATAACCCTAGCCGCAACAAAACCCTAATTCCTCTCATCCCCACTCTTCCTCACGCACTCTCTCTCTTGCGCTCGAGCTCCCAAGGCGGTTCCTTGATCCCACCATCAAAAAGGTGCGCATTTGGGTGCAAATCAAGCTTGACCTCGTGCGGATTGAAGCTAGCGGACTTGTCCGGGCTCCAACTCCCTATTCCTCAAGCTTCAATCGAATTCTTTGGTAATTTTCTCCCAAACCCTAGAAATCTTGTTTTTCTCCATTGTTGATCGAATAGCCTAACATCTTCCACTAGATACATGCCCCTTTGATGTACTATGTGTATGCTAAACTTGTTATGCATTAGGAATCAGCCTTTGTCCACTATGTTAGGTTTTTGAGGATGAACACGGGACTAGTCCGGTCCATGCACGGACAAGTCCAGTCCCCCGGACTAGTCTGTGCCTGTGCACCGGACAAGTCCGATGTTTCTGAACTTAAAACCTAATTCTTCAATTCCTCAATGCACTTCCTTGCTATCTTTTCATACCTATGCCTTGTATCACTTATCATCATTCTTGCAAATGATTCTCAGATCATGTCGAGCTCAAACGATGAAATCTCCGACTTTGAGGCCAAGATGGACCACGAGGTGGCGCCTCGGGCTTCGACGGGTCTTGGCAAGAAGCGCCAAGAAAGACCCTCCGAGCCTGCTCCTTCCCCTCCTCAGGTTCAGAGGAAAGTGCTAGCAAAGAAGCCAGCCTCCAAGGTGCCAGCCTCTAAGGCTGGTGGTGGCCCTAGCTCGGCAAGTGCCCGCCAAGCAAAGGGCAAGGAAAAAGGGATAGCGACGGGGCCAGTCAGGCCCTTGAAGCTGCATGCTCCCAGGGAAGGGGTCCGAGACCCTACTGAGGAGAAGTTCAATGGCAAGGGCAGTGACTCGGCCGCAAAATTCAGAAGCATTGACTGGTATGGCAGGCCAAAGCAAGCTGCAGATGGACGGTTCTGGTGCAACTTTCATGCAGATTTCTACAAATCGGTGTATCTACCGATGAAGACCCCCGTGGTGCGCAGTCAGTGGATTGACTGGGCACACTTTGAGAAGAAGGGCTGCTCACCGTTCACTGATGTAGTGAGAGCCATTGAAAAGCATGGACTGAGAGATCTGTTTGCTTTCAGACACAACTGGAATAATGAAGTGATTGCGCAGTTCTTTGCGACCTGTCACTTCTCTAGTGAGGATGAAGAGAGTGTCACTTGGATGACCCATGGATCCAAGTACAGCATCACTCAAGAAGATTTCACTAGCTTGCTTCACCTTGACACCACAAGGTCTGATTGCTTAGTTATACACAACATTGGTGTCATTGACAAGGACAAGATGAAGTTTCTATATGAGCCAAACTCAAAGTTCAACCCTCCATCCACCAAAAAAACATGAAGCCATTCTTTGTGGTGTTGAACAGAGTGCTAAGAAAGACCATTGCCCCTAAGGATGGGGATGCAGGTAGTGTGCAAGGATACCTCCGGACTCTGATGAGAGTCATAAGCAAGGACCGCCCATTTGATGTGGCGGAATACATTTGGAATGATATGGTAAACATCTCCTGCACTCCCAATGGATCTTGCGGATATGCTCCTTAACTTATGTTTGTGATTGAAAAAGTCACCGGCATTGAGTTTGTGAAAGATGTGGAGCATCTCCCCTTGAGGCCTCAAATGCCTCAAAAGTCGAGTGTGCAGGCTGCTCCTTCGACGGCCTCCAGTCCCGAGGCACCGGCAAGATCAAGTGAAGGTTCCAGGACTTTCCCTGCTTCTAGGGAAGCTCCTCAGAGAGGATCAGCTAGTGGAATCCTCAAGTATCTGGCTGCTATATTCACCTCCTGCAAGAAGGCCGAAGTGAAGGCCCACATGCTCAATTAGAAGAGAAGGGAGGACATGAAGTACATAAAGGCCAATGTGAAGCAAATTTGCCAAAAGATGCATATTGATCCCATTGGATCTCTAGTGATCTCTGAGGACTCTGATCCAGACTACACTGAGCTTGCGCCCTTGAACCCCTCCGAGCTTGCCTACTTTGGCATTGGGGGCTCGAGTGGCTCCGTCCCTCCTCCTTCTCCTCCTCGTCAAGCTGATGATGAAGAAGACGAAGATGATGACGAGAGGACCGACAGTGAAGAGTGAAGACCCTAGGACCCTCCTCTCATCTTTTTGGTGTCTTGATGCCAAAGTGGGAGAGATTGAGGGGGAGTCTTAGCTTTAGCTATAGGATGCGAGGAGAGAGCTCTTTTTATCTACCTTTGTGATTGTAATGTTTTAACTGTGTTTCTAAGATTAACTTTGGTTCTGTGAATGCAATGCTTACTTAATTTGAGAAGTATTGGTTAAAATCTGTAATTTTTGCTCCTGGAATGACATATGTGCTTTATTTTGGTTGATTAATGCAAATTATGTCATTCTCGATGTATTAATGTACTTAGTTATGCATCCCACCATAAAGAATGCACATATGGATAATTCTCTCACTGCTTGATGTATTTTGATTCATATGTGCATACTTTATGAAAATCTCAATTTTTGTCATATTTTGTGAAATCTCAATTGGTTGTCATCAATCACCAAAAAGGGGGAGATTGAAAGTGCATCTAGGCTCCCTTGTGGGTTTTGGATGATTTATGACAAGCAATTGGGATCCTAACCTCTTTATTGAGATGAATGCAGGCCTATAATGGAAAAATGAGCAAAATTCCAAAAAGAAGGGATGAGGAGGAGCAAAGCGGAAATGAGCTCAAGGAAAAAGAATAGCAGATTATTGTGTATGGAGTGTTTTAAGGAAACACAACCCAAGAGCTCAATGATAATTAAACATACACATTGCACATAGTTTCACTGGACCGGACCAACCCGTTCATCACCGGACTAGTCCGATAAACCTTTCTGCACCAGATCGGACAAGTCCGATATCTTTCGGACTAGTCCGATATCTTTCTGACTAGAACCGGACTAGTCCCCCCCAGTGC
Source organism: Tuctoria greenei (assembly GCA_036927565.1). Taxonomy (NCBI): domain Eukaryota; kingdom Viridiplantae; phylum Streptophyta; class Magnoliopsida; order Poales; family Poaceae; genus Tuctoria; species Tuctoria greenei. The sequence continues at coordinate 103,141,862 of JAYESD010000003.1, read as the reverse complement.
GGACTAGTCCTCAAAACACTACACAAGTCACACAAAATCGGACAAGTCTGTTACCAACCGGACTAGTCCGATATCCTTTGTGATCCACTTCGGACAAGTCTGATGTTCACACGGACTAGTCCGAAAAACCCCACTGATCCAAGTCGGACAAGTCCTCCGAGTGCGGACTTGTCATCCAACACACTTAGGGTTTCACGTGCCCGGACAAGTCCAATGGACATCAGACTAGGCCGAAGATTTCCAGTAGCGAAATCGAACAAGTCCGCTTTCAGCTGGACTAGTCCGATATTTCGGGACTCTTAGGGTTTGCAACACACAACACACCAGACTAGTCTGGTGACCACCACGGACTAGTCCGAACTTTCTGAACCCTAACGGTCACTTTTAGAAACCCCATATAAATAGAGGTGCACGTCCCACTTTTACACTCTCTCAAACCCTAGCGCCGTCATACCTCCCAAGAGTCTCAAAAACGACCTCTTTCCACAAAATTAATTGCAAAATCGTCCAATCCTTTGAGGATTCAATCTATATCATTGGAGAGACAATTGCTACACCACATTGAGCTCTTGGTTTGATTCTCTAACACACTCCTGCATTTCAATTGTAACTTTTGAGTGTGTTTTCGGTGGTATTGTGTTTCGTAATCTAAGGGAGCTCTCAAAGTGTGAGATCGCCCCTTGAATTTGGTTATTCACCCCTTTGTGATTAGTGGAAGAGGATTGGCCTTCGTGGCGATCCAACGAGGGTAGGGTTGGAGAAGACCCGGTCCTTTTGTGGACTCCTCAACGTGGATGTAGGTGGCCTTTTGTGGTAGCCGAACCATGGGATAAACACTTGTGTCTTGTTTCATTGTTCATCATTTAAGTTAATCAACTTAATCTAGGGTTTCACACACATTGTTCATCTTACGTTAAATTGTTAAACATAAGACTTAATTGTGATATAATTCAGTATATAGCTGTTAAACTGTTGTTTGATTCTATACTTCCGCTGTACACATAAAAGAATCAAACCAATCAATTAAGTTTAATAAGCTTAGTCCGTGAACACCGTACTAGTCCGCACTTTACCGGACTAGTCCGATATCTCTGGTATTAAACAGGTTGTTGAGTGCTGCAGGATCCGACAAATATTCAAAAAGGCCTATTCACCCCCCTCTAGGCCTACATTCATTGTATCATTTATACATGTATGAATTTTGTTAGTTTTTTTAAAAGCATTCCAACATGTCAAACTTCAAATTATCCATCATTCTAACTAAATGCTCATATACATATGAGGCATTCATCAAATTATGAACACACATTGATTCAAAAAAATTTAAAAAAATCTGAAAAAATTCATAGAGGTTGGTATGATGAGTAAAAATGTCCACTGAAAAAATAAATGAAAAAGTCATTATATTCATCAAGATAGAAAAATGAAAAATATCATTTGTTGTATGTTTTTTATGTTCTGACCAATTTCAAAAGATTTATGAAGTGAAATTCAATGGTAACCTTTACTTATCAATAATATTACAAGAAAGTGGAATTTTGCCTTTTTAAAGGACCCACATTTAATCAAGAATATTAATTAAGCAGAAGTAAATATCTTCACAAGCGGTTGGTACTTAATAACTGTCAAGGAAGATTTTTATCTCAGTCGGGTATTACTTACCAACCGTCTGAGATAATGCCCGATACTGTTCTTCAGTTTCCTTATCCCTTGCTTCTTTTTTATTTAGATTCCAATATAAATACTCAAACATGTTTAGATTCTGCAAATTGTGTCCAAATTATTTGATTATTTCTTCAACATTTGTATAAAATTAACATCTACCACCTGAACAAAAAATTTTAAAACTTGTATAGCTGACATTGTAATGTTTTGGTAAATATCAAATTAATTTCTACTCACATATTATTCACATGTGTATCTCGTAGAAAAAAAGATCCTTCACTTAAATTTGTTTGTATGAACATATTTGTATCATTTATACATGTATGAATTTTGTTAATTTTTTTAAAAGCATTCTAACATGTCAAACTTCGAGGCATTCATCAAATTATGAACACACATTGATTCAAAAGAATTTAAAAAAATCTGAAAAAATTCATAGAGGTTGGTATGATGAGTAAAAATGTCCACTGAAAAAATAAATGAAAAAGGCATTATATTTATCAAGATAGAAAAATGAAAAATATCATTTGTTGTATGTTTTTTATGTTCTGACCGATTTCAAAAGATTTACTAAGTGAAATTTAATGGTAACCTTTTACTTATCAATAATATTACAAGAAAGTGGAATTTTGCCTTTTTAAAGGAACCACATTTAATCAAGAACATTAATTAAGAAGAAGTAAATATCTTCATAGGCGATTGGTACTTAATAACCATCAAGGAAGATTTTTATCTCAGTCGGGTATTACATACCGACTGCTTGAGATAATCTTCTTCTTAGACGAGTTTGAATTACCAACCGCCTAAGATAATTACCTTGTGATACCCGAGTCTGAGAACCACGATGAACACACTACACATTCATTCATTCACACAGTTGAAGAACACACAAGATACATAGATGAACAAAGATAGATTTCATTCATTAACAATATTTACAAAATAGAAGAAATTAAAAACAACAAAGAAAAACTAATTTTTAGGATTCAAACCGCACATTAGTCAACACATAAACTTACCCTAACACCCTTCATCAATACATATCCTCCCACTTTCCATTCAATGCCAGCAAGTTGCTACGGCAACAAAGGACAGTAGCTGAAAATGTGCAGAGCACACATCTGACATGACCATACAGTGACAGTAAAGTTGAGCTGGGACAAAAAATTGGCTGGAAATAACTGCCCACACACCACCATCCCTCTTCTCCGTGCGTACTAAAAATCACCAGGCATCTCATCGTCTTCTCTGTGCGTACTAATAAAGAGTAGTAAGACGACACGCCATCCTCTACTCCGCCACACACACAATCCTCTTCTCTGCGCGTACTCTTCCTCTCCGTCGCACGCGTCCTCATTGGTTCCCTTCGAAGCCCATGGAGTTCCCCTTGCCGCACGATATTGCGGTCCTGATCGCGGGGTGGGTCGCCGCAACCTCCACCCAACCCATGGACGACCTCTCCAGTCTACGCACCACCTGCAAGGCCATGCACGCGGCGTGCCGTGATCCCGCCGTGGGCAGGCGCGTGGCGCTAGAGCGGGAGAGCAGCTGGGAGTGGTTCCAACGGCAAGGGAACGGGAGCTACGAAGCCCTCGTGGAGCGCCTGGCCAACGTGGGCAACCCTCATGCGTGTTACGTCACCGGGTTCGACCTCGTCTTCAACTACGGCCGCGCGCAGGCGCAGCGGGGCACCCAGTTCCTTGCCGGGGCGGTCGCGAACGGCCACAAGGTGGCGGCCTACGTCCTCGCCATGCTCCGCTACGACGCCGACCGCGGGGACCGCGACGCCCTCGAGTATATCCGGCAGGTCGAAGGCGAGGCCCACGTCGGCGACAACACGGCTGGGTCCGTCGCGATGAAGAGGACCAACACGGAGTGCTGCCGGTGTTGGAATCAAGCCATGCAGAGGCTCGACATTTTCGTGAGCTGGAGGTTTCTGCGTAGGCCTCCTCCGGGACCGCCGCCGGTGGTCCTGCCCGAAATTGACGATTACTTTTGCAGCTGCCCAACAGGGGGGAACCAGGGGCCTGCCCGCTGCGGCCGGCGAGGGTGGTACGAGTGGACCGTCTTCTGTACTGAGAACTGTAGGATTGAGCGCGAGTATGACCTGTTCTGCCATAATGTTTTGTACTCTATGGGTTATATTCCCTCCATTCCCTTTTGGATGCGCTACCCCTAGTTCTCCCATGGCCAATGAAAAGTGAACAAAGGGAGTACTATATATAAAATAGACTTGTATAAGGCATGTTGATGTGTTTCTCCTATATATGCATGCTCATCTCTGATGAATGTTGCACTTGCTATGTTTCCCCTATGCATGCTCATCTTTTGTTTAGCCCCATTTGCATCAAAGAAAACAACATGACAAAACGTGAAAAGAAAAAATATAAAAAAAACAAGAGAAACACAATATCACGACTGGAGATGTTTTTCGATTCATGCACGAAGCGGGTTAAAGGTTAAAACTTGGCATCGTTAAAGGAGATGTTTTTCGATAAAAGGAGAATTTTTCGATAATACATCAGAAACATTGTTCATGAACATAAAAGACATATTACATTAACATACTACCAACACATATATTACAAACAAGAGTAAAGAAAACATGGACGAAAAACACATAGAAACAAGAACAAAACTACTCCTAATCCTATTCTACTCGGAGGCCTCGTCCACCTCCGCCGCAGCGCGCGCCGGGCCGACGCATCCTCCAGCGGCTCCGCCTCCGCCTCCGACGGCAGCGGCGACTCCTCTTCCTTCTCCACACCGAGCTTACAGGCGACACTGTGCAGAATCTTACAGCGGCCCTGTACCCCAGCAACCTCCACGATCGCCTCGTGGAGGGCGTCGAGACGAGCGGCCACAAAGCTTAACCCGAACAAGTAGTAGCCGGCGGAGTTCATGCTGGGGAGCTGGGGAAGCCTCCCAAGACCCACCAGGCGACAGATGAGAGATGTATTGTTAAATACATCCCGCGACATTGTGTCCAGCGCTCTTGCATGTTCGACGGTGGAGGACACGTCGTCTTCGACATCTTTAATTCGACGCGTTAATTTGTCGATGCGGGCGGTAAAGAGGCGGACAGTCTCCTGTAACCAGTCAGGCTGAGGAGATGCAGGCGCCGCCATCAGTTCCACCGGCATTGCTGGCGGCGATGGAAACAGAGAAGGAGGTTCGGAGGACGTCGATGGCCTAGAGCGCTTCGGCGGGGGGCTACCTATTTGTGTGGTGACGGAAGTGCAGAGAAAGAGCGAGAGGTGGTTGACGGTGGCGGGGGGAGAAGTTTGGAGGCTAGGATCTAAGGAGCGGTGCGGCTGAGAAGCAAGAGAACGGTGAGCCTTTATAGCGGGTCATTGTCTAATAGCGGGCGTGTGGTGAGGGGTCCCCGTCTCGGCGTAGGTTTTTCACTAGCGGTTTTCAAGTTTATCTCAGGCAGGTTTTACTTACCAACCGCCTGATAAGATATTTAATCAAGAATATTAATTAAGAAGAAGTAAATATCTTCAAAGACGGTTGGTACTTAATAACCGTCAAGGAAGATTTTTATCTCATACGTGTATTACTTACCAACCGCTCAAGATAATGCCTGATACCGTTCTTCAGTTTCCTTATCCCTTGCTTCTATTTTATTTAGATTCCAATATAAATACTCAAACATGTTTAGGTTCTGCAAATTGTGTCCAAATTTGATGATTCTTTCTTCTACATTTGAATAAAATCAACATCTACCGCATGAACAAATAATTTTAAAACTTGTATAGCTGACATTGTAATGTTTTGGTAAATATCAAATTAATTGCTACTCATATTATTCACATTTGTGTATCGCATAAGAAAAAAAGACCCTTCGCTCAAATTTGTTTGTATGAACATATTTGTATCATTTATACATGTATGAATTTTGTTAATTTTTTTTTAAAGCATTCCAACATGTCAAACTTCAAATTATCTATCATTCTAACTAAATGCTCATATACATATGAGGCATTCATCAAATTATGAACACACATTGATTCAAAAAAATTTAAAAAAATCTGAAAAAATTCATAGAGGTTGGTATGATGAGTAAAAATGTCCACTAAAAAAATAAATGATAAAGGCATTATATTCATCAAGATAGAAAAATGAAAAATAGCATTTGTTGTATGTTTTTTATGTTCTGACCAATTTCAAAAGATTTATGAAGTGAAATTTAATTGTAACCTTTACTTATCAATAATATTACAAGAAAGTGGAATTTTGACCTTTTAAAGGACCCACATTTAATCAAGAATATTAATTAAGAAGAAGTAAATATCTTCACAGGCGGTTGGTACGTAATAACCGTCACTTTTTTCTTTCCAGTCCTAGCTACCGGCCTATTGCATTTTCCTGTTACTACTACTTTACAGACCGCTTTGCGGGCCCCGCTGCAGGCGATCTCCTGGCAACTCCACTGGTTTGGGGACAAGGATGGTTTGGCGATCGGAAAATTCGAACTAATTTTGCACAGATAGTACATCCATGAACAAGAACACCAAGTACATTTAACTTAAAAATATTACTCCCTCCGTCCCAAAATACTACTTGTACCTTTCAATGGAGGGAGTATCTCCGTCCCAAAATACTTGTCGCTTTGGATGGAGGGAGTATATTACAAACACAAGAAAAGATAAACTACAACTAAAACCATGAAATGAAAAACTACAACTAAAAACATGAAACGAAAAACTACAATTAAAAACATGAAAAGAAAACACCTAAATACTACTCTACTCAGCCTCCACCTCCTCCTCCTCGGGTGGGTCCTCGGGCTCCTGACCCTCCTCTAGTGCCTCGGGCTCCGGCAGCGGAAGGTGACCTAGTCTCAAGGCCGCCGCCACGACGAGGTTGCGACGACCCGCGACGCCGAGCTCGGCCGCCATCATCTCCCAGAGGGAGTCGAGACGAGAGTCCACCGAAGACGTAGTGGCCCGTGGTGTCCATTCCAGTACTTTGTGGAAGGGTACCGAGCCCAAGGCATTCCATGGAGTGAGATGTATACGTAAATACATCTCGGGCCATGTTGAACAGGAGGGTATCCTTCACGCGTGACGACGAGGGGGGGGGGGGGGGGGGTCCAGCCGCGGCCGCTTACCGGCGGCCGGGTCCCTCGGCGGGCTCGGTGGCGGAGGGTTGCTCGAGCTCGAAAGCATTTGCTGTATACTAGCCGCAGCTAGGTTTTGTGGAGAGAAGAGAGGATGTTGGAACGGTTGTGCAGAAAAGACGATGGCGCGGGTGACCATCTTATACTCCCTCCGTACCAAGTAAATATCTTCACAGGCGGTTGGTACTTAATAACCTTCCGAGAAGATTTTTATCTAAGTCGGTTATTACTTACCAACCGCCTGAGATAATGCCCGATACTGTTCTTCAGTTTCCTTATCCCTTGCTTCTTTTTTATTTAGATTCCAATATAAATACTCAAACATGTTTAGATTCTGCAAATTGTGTCCAAATTATATGATTCTTTCTTCTACATTTGTATAAAATTAACATCTACCACCTGAACAAAAAATTTTAAAACTTGTATAGCTGATATTGTAATGTTTTGGTAAATATCAAATTAATTTCTACTCACATATTATTCACATTTGTGTATCTCGTAAAAAAGATCCTTCACTCAAATTTGTTTGTATGAACATATTTGTATCATTTATACATGTATGAATTTTGTTAATTTTTTTAAAAGCATTCCAACATGTCAAACTTCAAATTATCCATCATTCTAACTAAATGCTCATATACATATGAGGCATTCATCAAATTATGAACACACATTGATTCAAAAAAATTTAAAAAAAATCCGAAAAAATTCATAGGGGTTGGTATGATGAGTAAAAATGTCCACTGAAAAAATAAATGAAAAAAGCCATAATATTCATCAAGATAGAAAAATGAAAAATATCATTTGTTGTATGTTTTTTATGTTCTGACCGATTTCAAAAGATTTATGAAGTGAAATTTAATGGTAACCTTTACTTATCAATAATATTACAAGAAAGTGGAATTTTACTTTTTTAAAGGACCCACATTTAATCAAGAATATTAATTAAGAAGAAGTAAATATCTTCACAAGCGGTTGGTACTTAATAACCTTCTGAGATGTTTATCTCAGTTGGGTATAACTTACCTACCGCCTAAGATAATTACCTTATGATACCCGAGTCTGAGGAACACGATGAACACACTACACATTCATTCATTCACACAGTTGAAGAACACACAAGATACTCATTCATTAGCAATATTCAATCACGCATCTCACAAAAGAACACAAGATACACAAGTAATATTCAGTCACATAGATGAACAAAGATAGCTTTCATTCATTAACAATATTTACAAAACAGAAGCAACTAAAAACAACAAAGAAAAACTAATTAAATCCTACTCCTACTCCTCTTCCTCCTCCTTGTCCTCTGGCGCCGGTGCAATAGGGGCCGGTTGCATCGGCTAAACCAGCTACACCGGCGGTGCAACCCCGAGGTTGCTAGCCGTCGCCTCCACCAGCGTTCTGCGGCCCTCGGGGCCAAGAACTTGGGCCATCGTCGCGAACAGAATGTCGAGACGATCAGCCACCCCTGTGAGGGCGTAGAGGTAGTGGCCGATGGTACCCATTCCAGTATACTCTGGAAGGGTACCCAGCCCCAAGGCACTCATGGCGCGAGACGTATTGTTGTACGCATCTCGCACCATGAGGAGGCGCTGCTGGGTGTTGAACCTCTCGGGGGAGCTGCAACATAGTTTCTTGCAAGGTGGCTCCTTCAGAGGGCTTGGCGGCGGAAGGTCGACCATAGTGGTGTTGGGTCGTCGGAGCGGAGGAAGACGAATAAAAGAAGAGGATTCAAAGTGAGCGACACACTTGTGGAGAACTAACGGGTGATAGCGCGTCTTCAAGGCCGTGCGAAGTGGAAGATGGAGCAGTTGGTTTACCGCGCATTGAAAGGTCGCGCCTCGGGGAAAAGAAAGGTCACGCACGGTCGTTGACACGTCTTCACAAGAGGTTGGTGAGGGGTCTTTATGTAGGTATTCATCAAATTATGAACACACATTGATTCAAAAAAATTTAAAAAAATCTGAAAAAAAATTATAGAGGTTGGTATGATGAGTAAAAATGTCCACTGAAAAAATAAATGAAAAAAGCATTATGTTCATCAAGGTAGAAAAATGGAAAATAACATTTGTTGTATGTTTTTTATGTTCTGACCAATTTCAAATGATTTATGAAGTGAAATTTAATGGTAACCTTTACATATCAATAATATTACAAGAAAGTGGAATTTTGCCTTTTTAAAGGACCCACATTTAATCAAGAATATTAATTAAGAAGAAGTAAATATCTTCATAGACGGTTGGTACTTAATAACCGCCTGAGAAGATGTTTATCTCGGATGTTACTAACCATCCGCCTAAGATGTTTATCTTCTTAGGCAATTTGTTAGTAAAACCCGCCTGAGGTAACCATCTTCCGAGACGGTCGGTACTTAAAATCCGCCTGAGAAAATTGGAGTTTATATATACCCTCGGCAGCCAAGTGTTCGCCCTCATCACTTCCAGGTAGGCCGCCGAGCTTCACCCTAGTCACTTCTAGGTACGCCCTCATCGCTGAAAAAGAGTGTCTCTTCTCGCCTGCAGCTACCTCGCCTCGCCTCACCTCACCATCCAAATCCAAGTGCCACACTTTGCGATTCTTGATACTAGAAAAAGGCTGGAAGATTTGCCTTTTGTCCCTTGCTTGATCAGTTATAGGTCCAGAGCTAGGCGCCGCCTAGTAAACCTCAAGAACGTGGTTGCCACTCTGAACGAAGCTAGCCTATTTAGAATAAGAAGATAAAATTGCCATTGCTGGTGAGCAACTTTAACATGCTTGTCACCCTCGCAATGTATAGGAACCTTTTGGCCAGTCGCCTTAAACCCTAGAATGCCTTATCAAATCCTAAAATGCTTCCATCTTTTTCTTCATGCAACACTTCATGTAGAGTTAATATGCCATTTATTAGATTTTTTGTCTTATTAGTTCTAGCATGGAAAGCCCTAATAAGACTGGTCCTGGTAGTAACAATAAAGAAGACAATATGGAGTTTACTAACTCCAGCAGTTCAGGCTCCTATCACAGTCCATTGAATCCTTTTTCGAATATAAAAATTAAAAAGACTTCAGTGGATCTAGACCCGGAATATGATCTTGCCGACGAGGTATGTATCACGAATCTTAACTTCAGCAGTTCAAGTTAATGTTTGTTGTCAAGTATACGAAGTCTTATAATTTTTTCTACCTAGATTAATCGCGAAGACAATGAGGTGACAGCGGCTCCTAAAACCGTAGAAGGTTCTCCAATGGATGAATCCTCAACTTCACTCAAGCAGAAACGAGGGTAACGAGGTCCCAATAAGGGTCCATTGCACCACATCATGTACATAACAAGGGTCGGTCCAGGTGGGCTTCCCCAAGAACCACTGGATTCAGTTACCAAGTACCGTAATGCATGCGGTTTTCTTGTTAGGGAGGTTGTGCCGATCACAATAGAGAATTGGAGAAAATTACCCGAGCAGACCAAGAATGAGTTGTGGGAAAGGATAAAGAAACAATTCAAGTTCCCGAAAGGCACAGAAGAAGCTGTAAAGAAAGCAACATTGGTCTCTTGCGGCAAGAAGTTCCGATGCTGGAAGAGTGAAATGAATGCTTATGTTAAGGCCGATAAGGTCCCTAGCCCGAGGAAGATGGGAAAAATCACACAAGCTCAGTGGCAAGGGTTTGTTCATCAGAAGAGCACACCTGATGCTAAAGCTCTAAGTGCAACTAGGTCAGAGCTCGCAAAAAAGAACAAATACCATCATCGCTTGGGGTCTGCCGGATATGCCCCCAAAGTCCAGAAATGGAATAAGATATTAGACGAAATTACCAATAAGGGCAATCCTCACCCATTAGAAGGGTGCGATGAGCGAACTCAATGCTGGGTCTTTGCTCGGTCAGGTTTGACCAGCGAGGGCAAACTTGAAAAGCCCGACTCTCTGAATGAAGTAGAGGATAAAATGAAAGAAGTAATTGAAAAGCAACAGAAGGTTCTCTTCAAGACGAAGAGGGAGAAGGACCAACTTACCGCTATCTTAGGAAACCCTGAACACAACGGATGGGTTTGAGCGGTCTCTTCTCAAATGTCTTGGCTAGATGGTTTCCCTAAAGATAAAGACACATATAGAAGACGTGAGAAGTTTAAGAAAACACTTGATGAAACGATCACTCAAAAGGTCAAAGAAAATATGCAAGAAATAATGGAACAACTTAGACAATCGGGACAATTAGTGGCACCGAGTACAGTGATGGTTCTGGTGCAAAAGGAGCAATTAGTATCTCCAACTGCCTACCCTAGAAGTGTTGGTTCCATGCCAGGCTCAGGGTCAACCCATAAGTTCCCTATCGATGATATTGCTAACGACAAATCTTGTCGTCTTCTTGTCCCGATAGGCAGAGCAGGGAACAAAACCAAACAGGTTGCCACTGCTATGGCAAAGCCTGATCGTGACTTCAACGGAAATCCACTTCCGTTGTATTATGCTGTGGTGCAAGTTCTTCAGATCATTGATAATGATTATGAAGATTATGAAATAGACCACGTCACACCTGAGGGGATCGCGACTCTAGGGCAGGCTGTCAACCAATTAATCCTTTGGCACCGACGCGATATCGTGTTGGATGATGAGCCAATTTCTAGCCCCGTCGCATCTCCAAATACTGCAACCCCATCTTCTAAGGCGAAAGTGCATGAAGATCCACTCCCAGTCTAGGAAGATCCACTCCCCCTATGTCTCAGCAAGGATGATATCCAAGAGCAACAAGTTGGACAACAGCTTCAAGCAGTACCAGAGCAAGCTGTTGCTAGTAAAGAGCAACCAGTTGAGCAACAACTTGAAGTAGTACTAGAGCCAACTGCTGGGAGTAAAGAGCAATCAGTTGAACAACAGGTTCAACAACAAGCCAGTGTCCAACTTCCAACGACTACTCCTCGATCATCAGTGCCTATCAAAGTTACCTCATACGAAAATAAGAAACCTTCATCAGAAGTGTCGAAATATTTGGAAACTATGAAGGAAAATATTATAAAATCGAGTGCATCTCGTTCTTCTCATGAGCCATCATTAGGAGATATCGAGGAGTGGGAAGAAGACGGTGTCATTTATAATCGGCGGACGGCTTTAGTTAAACCAGAAGTTCCAATATACAAGCTTGAGGATGTTCCTCCTAAATTTAAGAATGGGAAGCCGTTCATGACATCCGTTCAACTTAGCAAACAACCCGTCCAGCTCAGAAGAATGCATGAGTGGTACATCCTTGCCAACACAAAATATGGTCTTAATTGCGTCACATTTTTTATTCCAAAAGAAGCATTCTGGAGCACTGGTGTGGATAGACGAGTCATTTTATTTGAAGAGCTGCATGCCCTTTTCCATTGGGGCATGCTCGAATCAACCTGCTGCTCGTCTGGTGCTTGTAAGTGCTCTAATATTTTGTATTTGCTTTTCTTACTACACGCATACGCATTTCATGAGATTATAACAATTCTGGACTTCTTCAATAGGATGCAATACATGGATAATGAAAAGATGGAGCGCAAGACAGGTATCCTTGACCCTACTAGGATTGCAAAGGTGCTATTCGATGTCCAGGCAGATCAAGACTCAGCATAGTTCAAACACATGAAAAGAAAAGATTTTGAAATGCAATCGCAAAACATAAGAAGGATAAAAGGACAGAAGTTGCAGCTTACATAGGACATGCGATGTTTAACTTTGTCAGAGATGGCAAGGACCTCGTAAAGGCTCCATACCACTTCGAGTAAGTTCGACACATGACATTGAAATAGCAATTATTGGTAATTGTTAACACGTGTGTTTGTATGTTTGCAGTAATCACTACATAATGATCTTCATCAAGCCAACGCAGGGAATGGCAACAGTCTTGGACTCGGCCGATTTCTCACCAGATCGTTACAAAGATTTCCTTTCCATTTTGAAATCGTACGTTTATTCAATAATTTTAATTTACGCACATTTAGAATGTGTTGACAAGTTTATATGACATTTCTTGTATTACAGCGCTTGGTGGTTTTACGCGGAACGGCTTGGCAGTGAGAGACCTTCCAATACGAATGCATTGGACATTAAAACATATTATTCTTGTCCGAAGCAGCCTGCTGGGAGTGTCTTATGCGGGTATTATGTATGCGAGCATCTTCGGACCGCCGGCGTATATAGAGTAAATCGTTAGGATGTAAGTTATCCTTAATGTCGATACCTTATTTTCTTACTTTTGTGTTTCATTTTCATTGTAACTAGCATAGTTTAATAAATATATTCTCTACTGTTCAATATTACTAGAAACATTATTTTAATATTTTGATTCCAACTTCAAAATTCAGTTGCTCATAGTACAACTGCTCCAAAAATACCAAATAAATTCCTGTATACTCTCACTTTGATCTATACTTTTAGATTGTTCAAACCAATACATTCTAAATCTTGTTATGTGTTATATTGCAGCACACGAAGAATCTGAACAAAGAATGGCCGGTTTGTAGAAGTATTCCTAGTGGAGGAGCCGACAGGATTGCTGCTAAACTCTGTCAATTCATTCGTCACGAAATTTTGCACAAAAGAGGGTAGTTCTTTGATGAGGATGGTGTAGCAGCTGATGTGCCAGAACTTTGCGACTATGCCAATAGAAACATCTTTTAGTGAAAACTTGTAAACTTTGAGATGAATTGTATCTGTAACTTGTACATATGTATATTATTTTAGTGAAATTGACTTCTGTGATGATAATATTGTTGACTTTTGTTCTGTGATGATATTATTGATTTTTTCTGTGATTATATTGAATTGACTTGGAAATTAGAAATAACAGCAGTAGCACTGCATAGGTTATACCTTATTATAGGCGGTTATTAACCAACGGCTAGGCATGTCTGTGAAAAACAATTACCAAAGACGGCTAGATACAAGTAAAGAACCATCTGTGATAACCTAATTATCTCAGGCGGTTACTGTTATGGTAGAAACCCGCTACGGTAAAAGGTCTTCACAGAGGAACAATGACATTGAGTTCATTAACATAAAACAATACTACTACAAAACAAGAAAAACAACATCACGAAACAAGAAAACCAACATCATAGACCCTTTCTTCCTTGCACCGAGGGCGCGCACGCGGCGCCACCGTGGCGGGGCTCGTCAGGCCCGGAGATCTCGCCGCTGGCCTTTCCAGTGCGCCATGTAACTGACGCGCCGCATGAGGTCTGTGGAGAAGTTAAGAAGCCGTGGTCCAGGGGCACGTGCACTACGTTCCACATGGATACTGAAATCCCCTGCAGTACTACAGGTGCATTAGAAGTCACTGACATGTGGGTCCCACAGAGCATAGGGCCCACATGTCAGTGACCTCTAATGCACATGCAGTACTGCAGGGGATTCAGTTCCACAAGAGAGACGGAAGGATTTCTGAAGATCGTCTTCCACAGTGGTTTAATTGCATCGCACGAGGTCTGCAAAGAGTTCAATGCGCGGGAAACGAACTGCTCCCTCGTCTACTCCGCACAGACCATATAGGCGCGTCGTCGGTTATGTACAAGCACAGAACTTTTGAACTCCTTTCTTCTTCTTCAATCGTTCCACATCCTAGCCTGGCGCCGACGAACCACCACAGCCATGGCCAACCTTCCGCCTCCTAGCCCGCCGAGGTAGCCACCCTGCAAGCGGATATGTTGCAGCTCCCCCGAGAGGGTGAACGACGAACAGCGCCTCATTATGGCGCGAGAGGCATACAACAGTACGTCTCAGGCCTTGGACGCCTTGGGTCTTGGTACCCTTCCCGAGTTTCCGGGAATGGATACCACCGGCCGCTACCTCTACGCCCTCACGGGTGTGGACGATCGCCTGGACATCTTGTCCGGGATGATGGCCCAGGAGCTCGGCGTCGAGGACCGTAGTGCCCTGGTGGCAGCGACGGAGAGGAACTTCCACCGCGTCGGGGTTCCACCGCCGGTGCAGCCGGAGCCAACGGTGCAGCCGGAGCAATCGGCTCAGCCAGAGCAGCCGGCCCACTCTCCTGCTGCATCATCGCCAGAGGAGGAGGAGGAGGAGGAGGAGGAGGAGGAGGAGGAGGAGGAGGAGGAGGAGGAGGAGGAGGCCGATGACGACGACGATGATGATGACGACGATGACGACAATGATGACGATGACGACGGCGACGACGACGGTGACCACCACCACCACCACCACGACGGCGATGAAAAGGATGAGGAGGACCACTTGTCGTGGTTTGAGAAGTTGGGGGAGAGGGCGGAGGAGGCGGGGCCGGCATAGTAGTTTTAGGAGTTCTTGTACATATTTCTTTTGTAGTTTTAGGAGTTCTTGTACATGTTTAGCTTCAATTATGTTCTTATACATATTTCTTGTGTTTTGTAATATATATGTGTTCATCCGTGTCAATGAATACTGGTATGTTAGAATTTCTGGATCAATCAAGTGAATGTGCTCTAAGTTTAGTGATGTGTTAATCTGTCACAAGTGAACCGAGCAAATTGGACAAAAACAAAAGATCTTAGGGTTTGAAGCTTGTCTCGATTTGTAATTGCAAATTTAAAGGAGACAAACAATGACTTTAAGCGCATATCGCATCACTTTTTGATCGATGGACATCCGATCTATCGCCCATCGTTGTATCCTATTTGGGTTTCTTACGTAGTGTAATTGGTTGATCATGTTTGCGGTCCGTGCATGTTAGACATAGCTAGAATTAAAACACCTCGGTCATGTTTAACAACACTAACATGCATGCATATATATATATACCTCAAACCTCGTAATGCGTGCAGGACTAGGCCCATGTTCGCTGCAAGGCGTCCCCTGGCACGGACGCGCGGTCACGAAGTTGGCTTAGGCGTGTACGGACGGATTTTTTTATAACGAAAAAATTGTTTTTCACCGCGTGTAAATTTACTCCTAATGGGACGCGTCGAGCCATTGGGACCAAGAGGATGCAAACCGCGGTTTCGAGGAAACCGGGGCCACTGACCGGTTCATAATTAAGCGCACTTTCCTCTAGCGTCCGATCATCTCGACACGCCCGCTTAGACGATGACCCGCTATAAATGCTCACCGTCCTCTTGCTTCTCCGCCGCACCACTCCTTAGATCCTAGCCTCTAAACTTATTCCCCCGCCACCGTCGACCACCTCTCGCTCTTTCTCTGCACCTCCGTCGCCACACAAATGGGTAGCCCCGCGCCGAAGCGCTCTAGGCCATCGAAGTCCTCCGAACCTCCTTCTCCGTTTCCATCGCCGCCGGCAATGCTAGTGGAACTGATGGTGGCGCCCGCATCTCCGCCCACGGCGCCTGCACTTCCTCATCCCGGTTGGGTTGAGCAGACTCTCAGACTCCTCACCGACCGCATCGATGAAGTCGATCGGCGCCTTAAGGTGGCCACCGACGCCAAGTCCGCTGCCGCTCATAGCGCACTAGCGCTCAACGCAGTGGCGCGGAAGGTCTTTTCCGACACAGATCGCTTGTGTCGCCGTCTGGGTCTTGGGACCCTTCCCATTCACACGAGCATGGACACCGCGGGCCACTATTGCTACGGGTTGATGACTGTGTCCGGTCGTCTCGACGCCCTCCACGAGACGATCACGAAGGTTGCTGGGTAGAGGGCCTCCTGAAGATTAAGCACCGCGTCACTGGGAAGTTTTGGACTGTGACAGAGGTTGAGGAGTATGAGGCGGCTTGGGCAGCGGCGGCAGCGGAGGAGGCGGAGCAGGAGGCGTCTCTTGAGGCGGAGGTGGATGCGGCTATGGAGGCGGCAGCAGCGGCGGAGGAGGAGCAAGAGGAGGCGGTAGCGGCGGAGGAGGCGGAGGCGGCAGCAGTGCTGGCAGCGGCGGAGGAGGAGGAGGAGGAGGAGGCGGCACCGGCGGCGGAGGCGGAGGAGGCGGCAGCGGTGGAGGAGGAGGACGTGGTTTTCTCCCAGTAGAGTAGTATTAGAAGTGTTTATCTATTTCGTGATCTCTGAGTAGAGTAGTATTAGGTGTAGTTTATCTTGTTCTTGTTGTCTACTACGTGTTTTCCTATTACTTGTTTGTTAATGAAATATGTCTTTACGTTCATGAACAATGTGTTCTATATATGTAGTATCAAAAAACTTCTTTTATCGAAAACATTTCCTATATGTTTGTAACTTGGGACCGTCTATATTTCTTGTGGCTGAATGAATGAAATCTGGTAAACATTATCCTTACAAGTAATAGAACTAACAACAGACATGATGCATAATTAACTTGATTAGGAAATTACGTCATCTAAATTGCTAACTAGTCCATCGCCTGGTGCAACAGGTGCATGAAAAGTACTTTATCTGTTGTAACTAATATACGATGACATTGTTGATATATCTATCGTATGTACCTGTGATACTCGTATCACAGGCGGCTTTGGATCGACGGCCTGAAGATTAGACATCACAGGGGAAAATGTTTTTTTTTGTAGTAGTACTATATACTCTGTATATGTTATCATTTCATTGCGACGAATGTTATATATAAAATGCTGATTATTTACCTTTTACAAGACCATGGATTTTCCGTCCTCCTTTCGTGGACTTTGGTGTTCTCTGTATTTGCATGTCGTTTGCATTAGCACAATGATACATTTGGCGATTCATATTTTTTTTCGTATTTTTTTTTGGAATGTCCCACTACCACATGACTGCTTTTACATCTCCATGAAAACAAAGATGAACGACAGGTAGCGGTCCCTCGAAAAATTTTTCGTTCTTCTTGGCGCGCACAATTGAGATTTTCACAATTGAAACTTCACTCCGTGTGCCAAAATTCTAGTCTCGCCCATTTGTAGCTACCCACGACGAATATAAATGTGCATCTCCCTCTAATCTCGCAGTGGCTTCCGTTCCCGGCACACATGTTCTCCTCTTAGTGCCGTGTTCCAAACTTGCATTCCTAAGAAATTCCTGTGTGAGTGGTGGTGGTGACTGTGGGTACAACGTCGAGCGACCAAGTTTGACGGGCTCTACCGAACCTCTTCGTCGCCGACCCCGCCCTGTGACATCCCGAACTCCAGTTTTGTGCTACGTAAGTTCTACACGATCCATGCCGTCTTTTTATAGAGCTACTCCCTCCTTATTGCTTTAGTTGTCGTCCCAACAGCTGCAGCCAGTTCATTCCTAGTTGTCGTCCCAACTCCTTCTTATATGATCTTATGTTTCATGAATGTCCAGTATAAAATCTGATTAATGGTGCAATCGTGCAATCAACTATCCACAATCGTTAGATCTGCATCCTACAGTCGATTCATCTTTTTATTTTACCCTAGCATCTGATTGCATTCTACTTTTTTCCATATATAAAATACACTACACCTCTGCCCGGAAATAAATGTTGCTCCGACAGTTTATGGTAGTGTATTTCTAGTACATTTCCATGTCAGGAAAGATAACAATTAAAAATCGCATGTACTATGTAATTTCTTGATTTAGAAGTAAATGACGCCAGGGTTATCTTATCAACCACTCCCAATGTTGTACTCTCATTCCCGTGTTCCAAACTTGTATTCCTAAGATTTTCAGTTCCCGCGGTTTATACACGTTTTTCTTGTTTCTCTTTCTCGGATTGTACGGTTTTTTTCCTACTCCTTCATTTCTAATTCCTCCGTTCAAAACAAACATTTTCAGTTCATAGCAACCACACCGCCCAATCTAAAATACACATCCTCATGTAATCTGACATTATCACTGTTACTTACTATATATACTCTTTACTTTAGGAACAAGACACCAAACCGTCATGTCGTCTACAAGTAATCGTGATGGGCAACAAGCACCTTGTATAACTATAAATGTGTTTACTATCAAAATACACATATTTCTAACACGTTAATTCCTTTGCATTGTATGCAGAGAATATTGCAGCACCTGATGCTCAGGAACCCCGAGATTTGTCATCCCATGCTGGTACTATGACAATAAATATGTACCGGGCTCTACTAAATATTTTAGCATTATGATTGTAGTTTCCTAGTCCCAGTTAACAGTTAATCAGTATATGTGATGGCGTGATTTATTGATGCCTACACACGCACGATGGGCTCTCTCACCGCCGGCCACTCCGGCACCGGCGACCACACCCTGCTGCTGTTCACTTCAGTGTCCTCCCCGACGCGTCTCCCTCCACCATCGCCACGTCCCATCCTTCACGTGTCATGATGACCCCGCCGCCCGCAAATCCCTGTCGCTGCCGGTCACTCCGGCACCGGCCGGCGCCCACGCCCTGCTGGTGAGTATATGTGATGGCGTGATTTATTTATGCCTACACGCGCACGCTGGGCTCTCTCGCCGCCGCCACTCCGGCACCGGCGACCACGCCCTGCTGCTGCTCACTTCAGTGTCCTCAGAAATGCGTCTCCCTCGACCATCGCCACGTCCCATCCTTGGCGTGTCATGATGACCCCGCCGCCGGCAAACCCATGTCGCCGTCGGTCACTCCGGCACCGGCCGGCGCCCACGCCCTGCTGGTGGTCACTTCACTGTCCTCCTCGACGCGTCTCCCTCCATCTCCACGTCCCATCGTTCGCGTGCCATGATGACCCCGCCGCCCGCAAGCCCCTGGCTATTACGGCGTACCTACATGCTATGCCCCATATGACATGGCATACCCTGGAAAAAACAGTCCAATATCATTAACTCCTGTCCACTAAGAAATGTTAGAATCATATAGTTTAGAGATGCATGTACATGAGGGTTCATTGCTGCTTATATGATCTCAATTCTGTTTTTTACACTGCCAAATGCGTTGCTGATGTCTGGTAATTAACGCAAGATTATACTCATGTATCCGTTCTAGTAGCACTTTAGGGCAAGATGCTAACATGCAGTGCAAAATATCAGTATGCAATCCACCTAAATTTAATTCCTAGATCCGCCACACTGTCTTAGCCTCGAGACTTGCTCCTGGGTGATATCAATGGACGCAGATCACCTGACTAATACATTTTTACTGCACGCGGTGCAGTAAAGATCCAACGGAATCACACTGTATGATCTTTACTGCATCGCATGCAGTAAAAACGTAAGTCACGTGAGATCACCGGTGTGATCTGGACGTCGATCCTCTGACTTAAATGTGGTCACTGCACTGCGAGACCGAACCCTAGCTTTGTTAAACGTCACAAGCTTCCCGCCTCATCTGTCTTGCATCCTCTACCTGCTAATACCGCTGACGTCCATGACTCGCCCTGCCACCAATTCGCCTTGAGACGCGCTCCTGCGGATGTCAGTCAGATCGAATCGGCAGTACTGCAGAGGATGAGCACCCGGCGAACCCTCTCTTTCTCTAGCATCGCCAGCTACTGTCTTGCCTGCTTTGCAGCTGGATTGAAAATCCCCTACAGTACTACGGGTGGTGTAGCGCCACTGACTACTGCCTGATGCCTGATTGTTGGGCATGAACAGCAACAAAGAAGTCAACAAGTCGATGCATTGCCCAATATGGAGCGAAATGCTGTTGCGACGCGATGTTCCCATGCTCATATTTGCCGCACTCGTCCTGAAGATGGTAAAACGTCGGACTTCTTCTTCTTTCACACTATTTGTACATGATACTAGGCCAGGTCAGTTTCTAATTTGCTTTAAACGTTTATCATTTAAATGACACTAACAGAAGGAAAGAAGTTTGGAAGAGGGGTTGCTAAAGGACTTAAGGATGCTAAATTGCGCTATCTAGCATCTGCAAATAGAACGAATGATCAGAATCGGAAGCTACAAATTCAGTGGTCCGATAGGTTGGGTGCTGCAATTGGTCCTAATCAGCGGCACTTTGTCGATGATGTGGTTATTACAACAAAAAAATGCACCCCTCGCTGGTGTAAGGAAGTGGGCAGAGGTTGGATATACTTCGAAGAGCGATATAGTGAGAGACATTCTGGTTAGTGTTGTGACACCCCACATAAGTATTATTTTCTAGCGACCTCCATCTTTTACGTTCATAACAGTGTGATATACAATGTACAGAATGCCTGGGACTTGGAGGACACAGATGATACCAGAAGAAAAATATTGAAGATTGCTGGTGGGCGCTACAAGGGGTGGCGATCAACATTGCATGCCACCTATAAGAAGTATTCGACCGATGAGGAATGTATACAGAACAAGCCCGTTGACGTAGCAGATTCCGATTGGTTGGCGCTTATGGACAATTTTGGGTCCGAGCAATTCAAGGTCAGCTAGCTTTCTAATACCTTCATATCCTATAAAAACTATTTGATAACACCCATTCGTGAAATTAATTCTTAAAATTGCAGTCAATAAGCAGAACCAATTCACAAAATCGAAGTACTCAAAAGACAAAACACTTGCTTGGCTCGAAATCCTACGCCCAACTTAGTTACGAGAAGGTATGAAAACTAAATCATGCTTTTACTTTGCACTGCAATCATTCAATCAAATTTTACTTGTATTTGATGTAGCGAGACCCAGAGACCAAAAAAGAACCTGATGACATAGGACTGTGGGAGGCAAGCCATGTGAAGAACGGTCAATGGGCAAACGAGCAGGCAGAAGCTGTACATGTGAGAAACACTTCAAACAGTCACCATTTAAATAAATATTTGCAATGTGCATGTGACTTTTCTTTTTGTATATAGACCCAGGCACGTGCCCAAATCAACGTCAAGGAAGGCTGAGCTGGGAGTCCCAATCCCAGATGAGGAAAGAAACAACATCTTCCAGCTTACTTATATATCCACAACCGGTTCTGAAGGATCACAGTTTCGGGGGCATGGTTATATGGCTAAACCTAATGTTTCTGAAAGATTGCGTATCCAGATGTCTGACCAGCTCGGCCAGCAAGTTCGATCCTTGCAAAATAGAAATGAAGACCTCAGCTCTCAGGTGCAAGAGTTGGAAGGAAGAAATGATTATATGACCTCCCAGATGGATGGCTTCGTCCAGGCAAATGAACAACTTAACCAGGAAGTCCAGGCTTTACATGATAAGATGGCAGCCAATTCTGCACGGCAAGAAAAGGAGCTAGCAGACATGCGCAGAATGATGGAGAGCTTACAAAATCAACAACGGCTAGCAGCAACTCCACAAAAGGCTTCTGCTCGCACCAAGTCGAAGCTGGATGTTCGAGAAACTATTCCTAATACTACAACTCGTCGCGGTGCTCTTTTAATGGGTACAATGTTGCAACCTGAAAAAACTGTAAATAACATCATCTTGCAATGACGCACGGGTCCTTGAGCGTTGCCTCAATTGCTGGATGTTTGTTGTTAAGTCGACAGACGTATCGTGTGCGAATAAATTGATTCTGTTGCCACTAATTTTCGAACCTGGTGCATTAGGATTCTAGTGCCGCTAATTATAAAACGGGGCATTAACATATTATTGCGATGAAAATAAACTGTTGCAATAGGAAGCTAGCTATAGCTACAAATTATAAAACGTTGCACTACAAACATTTGGCTACGACCAAAAAAGCGTAGCACTAGACTGCTATTGCCACCACCCAGAGAACGTCGCATTACAACCTTGTTGCAACAGATTTGAATATGTTGCATTACAAACCTATTGCCACACATCATAAATTGTTGCAATACAATATTGTTTTCACGGTTTTGAAATCGTTGCAATACCGTACTATTCGCATGAACATGAAATCATTGCATTACCGTATTATTGGCACGGCTGTGAAATCGTCGCGATACCATATTATCCGCCACGAGTGTGAAATCGTCGCGATACCGTACTATTCACCACGGAAGTGAAATCGTTGCAACACCGTAGTATTCGCCACGAATGTGAAAATGTCATGATACAATATTATTCGCCACGAGTGTGAAATCGTCGCGATACCGTACTATTCGCCGCGGATGTAAAAACGTCGCGATACCATATTATTCGCCACGCGTGTGAAATCATCGCGATATCGTACTATTCGCCACGGATGTGAAATTGTTGCAACACCATACTATTCGCCACGAATGTAAAAACGTTGCCATACCGTACTATTCGCTACGGATGTGAAATCGTTGCAACACCGTACTATTCGCCGCGAATGTGAAAACGTCGCGATACCATACTATTCGCCACGAGTATGAAATCGTCACGATAACATACTTATCGCCACAGATGTGAAATCGTCGGAAATAACATACTATTCGTTGCAATATGTTAAATCGTCGCAATACGTTAAACCGTTGCAATACTATACTATATGCCACGAACGTGGAGTCGTTGCAATACCATACTTTTTGCCACGAATGTGGCATCGTTGCAACACCGTTATTTTCGTTGCAGTACGTTAAATCGTTGCAATACGTTAAAAAGTTGCAATACCATACTATTTGCCACGAATGTGGAGTCGTTGCAATACCATACTTTTTGCCACGAATGTGGCATCGTTGCAACACTGTTATTTTTGTTGCAATACGTTAAATCGTCGCAATACGTTAAACCAATGCAATACCATACTATTTGCCACCAACGTGGAGTCGTCGCAATACCATACTATTTGCCACGAATGTGACATCGTTGCAACACCGATATTTTCGCCGCAATACGTTAAATCGTCGCAATATGTTAAACCGTTGCAATACCATACTATTTGCCACCAACGTTGAGTCGTCGCAATACCATACTATTTGCCACGGATGTCAAGTCGTCGCAATAACCTATTGCCACGGCTGTTATCGTCACGAGTCGGAAAAACTATTGCGACGTTCTATTTCGTTGCAACAACAACCTATCGTGACGAATTACGACTTATTGCAACAATTTTTTTCGTCGCAATAACCCGGAATCCTGGTAGTGCAACTCATGATCTCACAAACATAACTATTTCAATACCTGAAAGCATGACACTTGTTGCTGTATTTTATTATTTTTCAAAGCACAAGTTTAGATCATATGATATTTGCAAGAAATTATATGCGCATCTGTCTTACTCTAACCAACCAAGCCAAGCCTATATCATCTGACAATCAGAAGCTTAAGGACATGGTTTTAGTCATACACAACTTCTTCAAAGTTCATATCAAAGTGCAATGATGAGCCATCTCAAAAGAAGTGCGATGCATGCATATTCTATTGATCTTTTCTCAGTTTATATTTGTTCATAAAAACTCAACATGTGAGTTGATTACTTTATTAATTCTTTACGATTAAAAGCACTTGTGAGCATGCAACAAGTTCAAAACAGCAAGAAAGTTCGATCATGACCCAATTTAGTGTAAGTAATTATTCCATGGCAAAAACTACAAAATGTATAACATGAGTAATGTAGTAAGAACTTTCAGCATGTAAAAGGAATCACAAAGTCATATATGTATGAAATACTATGCTCATATTATTTTAATTTCAGATTCACACATAGACTTCTCAAGTTTGAAAAACTCCCCCTCAATGTAAGCCATGAGGGTGCATAACCCCTATTTCACTACGAATGAGACAAAAATGAGTGAAATCAAAAGGTTTTGTAAAAATGTCAGCCAATTGTTGTTCTTTATCTACATGGTGAAGCACAATGTTTCCTTTTTCAACATTATCACGGAGAAAGTGATACCTAATATCAATGTGCTTAGTTCTAGAATGTTGCACAGAGTTTTTAGCAATGCAAATGGCACTAGTGTTATCACAAAACAGTGGAACACTATCTAGATCAACCCCATAGTCCTTAAGTGTTTGAACAATCCAAAGCATTTGTGAGCAAGCACTAGCAGCAGCTACATATTCAGATTTGGCTGTTGATTGTGCAACTGAATTTGGTTTTCTAGAGGACCAAGCAACAAGTGAATTACCAAGAAGATGACAAGCACCGGAAGTACTTTTCCTATCAATCCTACAACCTCCAAAATCAGCATCAGAAAAAGCTTTCAAAGTAACGGTTGAGGAAGAAGGAAGAAAAATGCAAAATTCCTGAGTTCCATGTAAGTACCTGAGAATCCTTTTGACGGCTTGACGATGTGAAGCATGTGGGGAGGCTTGAAACCGTGCACACGGACATACGCTGAACTGTATGTCCGGTCTTGATGCCGTGAGGTACAAAAGTGATCCGATCATACTTCTATATTCTTTTTGATCCACGGGTTCACCATCTTCATCAAGTTCAAGTGTTGTTGCTGTTTAATTGGTGTCTGAAGAGGCTTGATTTTGTCCATGTTGAAGCGCCTTAGGAGGTCTTTTGTGTACTTCGTTTGATGCACAAAGGTACCCTCCTTGGTTTGCTTGATTTGCAGCCCCAAAAAGTACGTGAGTTCTCCCATCATACTCATCTCAAATTCTGAACTCATCATAGCGTGTGACCCGTTCATGCAAGCTCCCAATAATCTGTTGTGGGGGATGATTCTTGAAGATCCATAGGGGAACAGATGTCTCACAAGCTTCTTCTTCATCAGGGTCATTGCAGATTGATGAGCTTGTGGCTTGTGGACGATCAGGACAAGCAGAGGTGGTCGTCAGAGCTTGTTCCCAGTTCAGAGCTGAACACGTGTCAACTTCGAAACTATCGGGCAGTATCACCGACTCTTCTTCATCTTCGAAAATACCCTCCCCCTGAGGATATGGATCTGGTCCTGCAAAATCGAAGCTAGTACCTGGGCTAGCTTCATCAAAAGAAACTTCACAAGTCTCCACAATTTTGTTAGTGTCAAGTAAAAGCACAAGGTAGCCTCTCGTATGAGATGGATAACCAAGAAACATGCCATCAATGGATCTAGGTTCAAATTTATCAATATTACCATGTTTCTTAACAAAGTATTTGCAACCAAAGACCCGAAAGTGTGTAACACTAGGCCTATGTCCAAACCGGAGCTCATATGGTGTTTTACCTAGCTTAGCGCGCAAGAAAACACGATTTGAGACAAAACAATCGGTTGCAATCGCATCAGCCCAAAATTTCCTAGGATTTTGATATTCATCAATCATAGTCCTAGCTATCTCAACTAGGTTCTGTTCTTTCTTTCTACAATACCATTTTGTTGAGGTACATATGGTGAAGAAAATTGATGATCTATTCCATTTTCAGCACAAAAGTGATCAAGAGATTGATTTTTAAATTCAGTTCCATTATCACTTCTAATTGTTTTTAAAGATCCTGGGTGATCAATTGATAATCTAAGAAATGAAGTTCTAAAGTGACTAAAAGCTTCATTCTTAGACGCCATAAAGTAAACCCAAGAGTATCTAGAATAATCATCAACAATAACAAGAACATACCATTTACCTTGGAAGGATTGAATACGTGAAGGTCCTACGATGTCAAGGTGCAAAAGTTGACCCAGTTCAATTGTCATGATCATTGTGAGAGGAGTATGTGAACCTGCAACCATCTTAGCATGTCTACACGAAGAGCACACAATTTCTTTGTCCCCTTTAAGCTTAGGCAGCCCACGTATGCAATCAAGAGCACTAACACACATTAGGTGATCAAAGCCTACGTGACCAAGTCTTCGATGCCAAAAATATAAGTCCTTTGAATCATTAGCAACTAGACACCTATGCTTAGAGAAAGACATATCAAAATCAGCTTTAAAAACTCTTCCAAACCGAGACATGTTAAAAATAAGCTCACTATTTGAACCTACAACTTTGCAGCAGTTTTTATTGAAAATAATTTCCAGATTTTCATCCATCAACTGTGAAACAGAAAGCAAGTTGTATTTCAAATTTTTGACAAGTGTCACATCCTCAAATTTTCTTAGTGTGGACAATTGTTCATAAATTAAGTCACATGAGGGACATGCATCATCACTAGGAATCAAAGTTTTTAAACGGTTGATTTCAGATTCTAGTGATTCAATTTTAGCAGCATTATCCCTAAGCTTTTTGTCCTTTTTCTTGACAATAGTAGTTGCTTGAGAAATAGCATCACACATTTCATTGCAAGTAGAACATACCTCATCGTCGTCACTGTTGTGTTCTGCATCCTCCTGACTTGATCTTGATCTTGTTTTGCTCGCCATGAAGCAAAAGTTGGCTAGATCGTCATCATGTTCATCACTTTCAAAGTCTACATCACTTGAACTGAGTTCTTGAAGTGCGGTGATGAAGCTGTTAATCATCTTGCGTCCTATGGTACCCTTCTTTTTCTTGTTGGGATTTCCAGAGGTGGTCTTGACTTTGTTCTGTTTTTTCTTCACGGGTAGTAGGACCTGAAAGGTTAGTGCATTATGTATGAAAGTGTCCTGTCTTACCACATTCGATGCATTGTTGAGGTTCGAAGCTTCCTCTCCTTCTAGTTCTCACATTTTGCACTGCTTTTGAGAACCTAGTAGAGAGAAGTGCTAGCTCCTCCTCTGGAAACTCCTCAATCTGTTCAATTGTTATAGAGGACAACAAAGCAAGTGTATCACAAGATGAATATTGACCGGAGCTAGGCATGTCATGTTGTGAAACAAAAGCAATAGACTTGTTTGGATTCTTACATGATAAGATGTCAATTTCATGAGTCTTTAGTTTAGAGTAAAGCACATCTAATGTAAAAGAACTCATGACAGTTGATTCACGAATAGATGTAACTTTCATTTCCCAGATTGACATGTCTAATGCACTAAGAAGTTGCCTAGCATTTTCAGCATCAGAAAAATTAACGTTGACACTACGCAAGTTACTGAGAATTTTGTTAAA
The DNA here is from genome assembly GCA_036927565.1 of Tuctoria greenei. Lineage (NCBI taxonomy): Eukaryota > Viridiplantae > Streptophyta > Magnoliopsida > Poales > Poaceae > Tuctoria > Tuctoria greenei. The sequence continues at coordinate 103,114,497 of JAYESD010000003.1, read as the reverse complement.
GCGAGCAAAGAGATCATCAATGGACTCACTGGGTTGCATCTCGAAGCACATGTATTCCTTCTTGAACATGTCTTGCCTTACCTCCTTGATCGTGTTGGATCCTTCATGATAGTCACAAAGTGCTCTCCATACATCGTATGTCGATCGGAGATGTGCAACGCGGTCGAAGTCGCTCTGAGTGAGTCCTTGGATGATCAAGTTTTGGGCTTTGTTGTTGTTGTCGACGTCCCATAGGTTTGTAGCCGTAAATTGATCGTTTGGTGGCACTTCGTAAGGCTTGTACACCTTCTCCCATATTGCGAAGCCTTGCGCCTGGATGAAAGCCTCCATGCCTGCCACTACAGGAAACGTGACAATAGACGACGGCCGCATTAATTGACGACGGGGCTATCGTCTTTTATCTTATTGACGACGGTCGTTTTCAGCTGTCGTCAATTCTGCTGTAATTGATGACGGTTGAGCAAGTAACGTCGTCAATTAATTAAAGACGACGGTTGACCGTCGTCGATTACGGCCCGTCGCCAATGTGGGCCGAAACCCAGCCCACCTGAGCCTGTTATTGACGACGGTTAACCTAGTACCGTCGTCAGTTAATTAAAGATGACGGTTGACCGTCGTCAGTAAATGACCATCGTCAATAATGGCCGAAACCTGGCCCACCTGAGCGGTTATAGACGACAGCTAGGTAATACCGTCGTCAATAAGTCCATAATTGACGACGGTGCTCATGATACCGTCGTCTATAAGAGTTAGGGATTATTTGCTCGGCCGCACCTCTTCGTTTTCATTTACGCTCCTCTTCGTTGCCGCTGCCGCCCCCGCTCCTCGCCGCGCTGCCGCTCCCGCTCCTCGCCGCGCCACGCTGCCGCCCCCGCTCCTCGCCATGCCGCGCCGCCGCCCTTGCTCCTCGCCGTGCCGCGCCGCCGCCGCCGCTCCTCGCCGTGCCGTGCCGCCGCCCTTGCTCCTCGCCGTGCCGCGCCGCCGCCCCCGCTCCTCGCCGTGCCGCGCCGCCGCCCTTGCTCCTCGCCGTGCCGCGCCGTCGCCCCTGCTCCTCGCCGCGTCGCGCCACCGCCCCCGCTCCTCTCCGCACCGCGCCAGCACCCCCGCTCCACGCCGCCGCCTCCGCTCTGCACCGAGTCGCGCCACCATCACACCGCCGGCTCCCGACAACTAGGTATGTCGTATTTTTGCTGCATTTTTAATGAGTTAATAATGGTATACCTTGTAAACTTCTTTTGCTGCATTTTTGCCTGAGAGCAAGAAATGTTGAATTAGCACAACTTTAAGACACATGGGTTACCACATTGTGCTTTCAACTCTTAATTATGGTTTACAAGATTGTTCTTACCACATTAACTCTTACCACATTGTTCTTACCTCATGTGGGAAATAATAAATATTTGTCAAACATTATTTGGATGAATCCTTCTCTCTTAACTTTTTCATGTATACATGTTTAGGATAAACTTAATGCATGTTTGACATACAATGGTGACAACTAATGAAACTGCGCTATCCTCTTGGTTTTACTGTCAAAAGTATCCTCTCGGTTTCTCTATTGAAAATTTGTCAGTGAGCTTGGGCTTCAAGACCATGTTTAACCACTTTAGTGGCCCCTTTTTTTTATGATGCCACTTTTCTTGCATAGATATATATAATGATCTTACAAAGAGAATCCTTCAAATTTTTTATTGGTGAAAGTTGAACTATGGTGTGCAGCAATGACACAGGTCCTCCAGGGCCTGTGGTCAGGCTTGAACTAAGTTTTTTTCTTTTTATGGCTAAGTGTAGTCGGTGGTGGTTTTAATCTTTGTGTGGCCTGCATGTTTTAGTATGTTGCACTCTTTCTTGTTAGCTTTGTCTTCTATACCATCAACAAAACAACATATAGCACTCATGATAGAGGCATTCAGTTTTTTGTGGATGTCAATTTTTTCTTTTCATTGACGTGCCACAAGTAGACGAGGCAGCCTCATATATTCAAAATATAACTTACAATCCAATTCAACTGATACTTACAGTGCAGGCAAGGTATGTCACACCATCCCTGGTCTCCTTCCAACATCCCCCATTGTTAATTTAACAACATCCAGATCCCGAAGCTAGAATAACAAGAGAATAATAAATCAGAAAGGGTCTAGTAACAAATGTTGATTCCAGTCTTCCTATGTTATACTCCCTCCGTTTCGATTTAGATGTCGCTCTAGTTCAAATAGAAAAGTTTCTTTTTAATTGACGCTGCAGCTTTAGAGGAAAAAAATATTCCGTGTTTGCCCCCGAGCTGCTTTGGAAGAAAAACGAACTCCTTCGGCAGCGAACGGTGACCGCTGCTGCCGTACTGCGACGGTTTTAGGGGCTCTGACGGGGTAGAAAGGTCATTTTGCTGCTTCCTTAATTTCCGTGAAGTTGTCTGAAACGACAACTAAATAGAAACAGAGGGAGTACAACACTAACAAACATTAAATGGCGAATAAAAGATCAAAAACATAAATTATTAGTCCCTTTGTACTGTACCTTCACAGTGAGTGTAGCTAAGAGTACACTATTCTTTTGAAGTTCTAATTCACTAGTCAAACTGCAATTATTAGTTTATTATGTAATTGTTAGTTTATTATGTCGTTCATCAATAATTGTTTATTATTTGTAATTCTTTATTAGTTGGTTTGTTTATTAATATGTAAATATACGGGTTTTGGGCTGGCCCGACCCAACACAACATGACACGGAATAAATACGTCCGTGCCATATAGACAGTTGTAGTCGTAATGTATGCGTCGAGACGACTCGGAAGCGAACGACGATGGTGAGGAAGTCAATCACCCGCGATTGTGCAGACGGTGGATCCGGACGTGGAATTGTCATCTAAGACCAACTTTCCTCCTCTTTCTCTCGTTCTTTCCTCTTGTAAATGACTTAACAATGAAAATGAGGCACGTAACCTATAGCAATGCGTCACCCCGTTTCGGATCGGCACGTCTCACATGCTATTGGCATGTGAAACGTGAAGGTTCAGAATTGTCACTTTTTGGACAGCCTGGGAGTGACCGAGGGGGCGTGGCTTGTGACGAGACGCGGGTCTGGATCTGAACGAGATTTCGACGGCATAACCCTATTGTTCTCTGCTGCACCATTTTCGGGCGTGCAGTGGAGAACAACGGGGTTATGCTGCCGAAATTTCGTCCAGATCCAGACCGCGCGTCCCGTCATGAGCACGCTCCGCTCGGTCACTCTTGGGTGGGTTTAGGACCTATCTGCCTAGTTATAGGGCCGTGACATAACATAACAATGAAACTAATAATGATTTATCTCCTTTGAAGGTATACCCTCAAACATGGCTGAAGATCGCACTTGGATGTATACTGGTTGGAAAAAGGATGGGAGTCACTCAGATGAGTGGTTCACCAAGACGGATGCTTTCATACAACGAGTTTTTTCGTTGTCAAACAACAGCAAGGTGCGGTGCCCATGTATCAAATGTCAAAATGCGAAGTGTTTCGACAAAGTGACATTGTCGTTCCACTTGTGTCGAAATGGTTTTATGCAACGTTATGAGTTATGGACCTTTCATGGCGAGACACCTTCTCAAGCCGTAGAAGATCGAGATGGGGATGATAGCACTGGTGTCGATAGGATGGACGAGATGCTTGAAGCCGTAAATCCTGAATTGACGGAGGATTCTCCTACAACGGAGGCAAAGGAGTTCTTCGAGCATCTCAAGACATCAGAACAACCGGTGCATGAACACACCAAAATGACGGTCCTCAATTTCATGACTAGATTTATGGCAATTAAGTCTAAGTATTTCTTTTCCAATAATTGCTACAACAACCTCATCAAATTGATGACCGATGTCCTTCCGCAGCCCCATAAATTGCCTAAGGATATGTATCATTCTAAGAAATTGATTTCTTATCTTGGTATGAACTATGAGAAGATTGATATGTGTCCAGACCACTGCATGCTTTTCTGGAAAGAGCATGCCAACGAGAACAAGTGCTTAAAATGTGATAAGGCGAGATTTGTCGAAGTTATTAATGAAGACGGTACAAAAGTAATGACTGAAGTTGCACAGAAGCAGCTTCGCTACTTGCCTGTCACACCTAGGTTGAAGCGCTTGTTTCTCTCAAAGAAAACAGCCAGACACATGAGGTGGCACAAAGAAGGTGTACGCGAGAATGACGGAATGATGGTGCACCCGTCCGACGGTGAGGCATGGAAAGCGCTTGACTGCTTCAATCCAGATTTCGCCAATAACGCGAGAAATGTTCGCATCGGGTTGGCGACAGATGGCTTTTCACCGTTCAGTACAAACGCAACACCATACTCTTGTTGGCCCGTGTTCGCTATTCCGTACAACTTACCACCATCTCTTTGTATGAAGTACGAGTTCATGTTCCTTTGCCTTATTGTACCTGGACCGGATCATCCCGGTTCACGACTAAACGTGATGTTGAAGCCGTTGATTGAAGAGTTGAAAATTTTATGGACAGGAATTGAAGCGTACGACTGCTACAAAAAACAGAAATTCAACCTTCTAGCTGCATACTTGTGGTATGTCCATGATTTCCCAGCTTACGACATGGTTTCTGGCTGGAGCACTCATGGTCGTTTGACATGTCCAATATGTGCTTCGGACACGGAATGTTTTCGTTTAAAGCATGGTGGCAAGATTTGCTACTTTGATTGCCACAGATGTTGGTTACCGCCCAATCACGTATTTAGGCAACAGCGAAATGCCATCAGGAAGGACAGCATTGTCAAAAAGGGCCACCGCAACGTCTAAACGGGTCGGAGATTGTTGAACAGTTGAACAACTTAGTGCTAGATGAAGATCGTCCTGGATATTTTGTTGGTTACGGAGAGGACCACAATTGGACTCATATATGTGCACTATGGGAGCTACCGTATGTTTAGTCCTTAATCTTAATGCATAACATTGATGTCATGCATCAGGAACGTAACATGGGCGAATGCATCATAAGCACATGCTTCGATGTGACTGGCAGAACAAAAGACAATATAAAGGCTCGTAAGGATTTGGCAGAGGTTTGTAATCGTCCAACTCTTGAGCTATCTGAAGCTGGTGGCAAACCGCGTGCTTCTTTCTGTCTTCGACCAAAAGAAAAGAAAGAAGTCTTTGAGTGGTTGAAAAGTTTGAAATTCCCAGACGGTTATGCTGCTAGCCTGAGACGAGCCGTAAATGTTAAGACTGGAAATCTCACAGGGTTGAAGAGTCATAATTATCACATAATTATGGAAAGACTACTACCAGTTATGTTTCGAGGCTACATTGACGATGCGGTGTGGAAGGTGTTAGCCGAGCTTAGCTACTTTTATAGACAACTTTGTGCTAAAGAAATCACAAGGGAAATGATGGAGAAGTTGGAAAGGGAGATACCAGTGCTTTTATGTAAGATGGAAAAAGTTTTCCCTCCAGGGTTCTTCAATCCAATGCAACATCTCCTAATTCATCTTCCGTATGAAGCCAAAGTGGGCGGCCCTGTGCAATATAGGTGGATGTATCACGTTGAAAGAGCACTCAGGTGTCTTAAACCAATGGTTCACAATCGGGCAAGGGTTGAAGGATGCATCGCCGAAGCATACGCCATTCAAGAGATAGGATACTTTTCAAGTGTATATTTTGCAGAAGAAAACAATGTTAATGCTTCCACATTGCGGTACAATATGGATGAAGCACCCCCTTGTAGCAACCTCTCAATTATTCAAACGAGAATCACTATTGTTGGTAGCGGCACAAGCTACGATATTGAAACAGATGACAAGACGGCTGCTTTGCTATACATGTACGCTAATATAGAGGGGATGGAAGAATATTTTCAGTATGTATTTGTTCAACATCTATAATAATTAGCGTGTTGTGTTATACATCTATGCTAATTATTCTGTTTTTTCCTTATTTAGTGAGTTCGATCGAAAAAATTGGAAATCGAAGCAGCAACCTACGCTTCGACAAATACAATCGATGCGATATTATGGAGTACAAGGAGGGCCTAACTTCATATCCTGGTTTCATGCACAAGTAACGTGTTCAGGTTTTGTTTCTCTTAATAATTACATGTATAACATAAAATAGTCTTCTAACTTCGTATGTTGAACAGTGCAAAAACGAGCCGGTGTCCATGAAGATTTGCGACAACTGTCCTACGGATCCATTAAAATTAAAAGTTACGGTCGATACGACGTCAATGGGTTCCGATTTCGTTCCACTCAATTTGAAACTCAACGTCCTTTCAGGGCAACATGTAACACCGGAGTTGTGACGAGAGTAGTTGACGCCGAATGACGTGAAACTAATTATTATGGGATCATTAAAAATATCCTTGAATTCAGTTTTGCGGGGAATAAGGTCCTTAAAGTAATCTTCTTTGACTGCGATTGGTTTGATCATAATCATGGAACTCGACAAAACTAATTTGGCATGGTAGAAGTAAAACACAAGGACCGGCTACAAGGCTGCGACACCTTCGTCCTTGCACACCAAGTCGAGCAAGTGTATTATCTACATTATCCATGTGAAAAGCTTAATGCTTGGTGGGTTGTACACAAGGTGAATCCTCATGAGCGGTTATATACACCAGACAATGATGGATACCTTGATGATGAGGTTGATGTTGTTTACCAAGAACAAGAGTTGCCAGACTCTTTTGTCGTCGAACCTGGTTTAGGACTCGATGACTTAGTTGGAGATGCAGAAGATGTAGAAACTCCTAAGATGCGAAAACGACAACGAAAACAGGCAACTTCCACGACTGAAGACCGATGGTCCGGTTTACGGAGTAGAGTACATGAGCGTGATGCTGATGAATTTTAAAATTGAGTACAAGTAACGTTTGCTTCATCTCTTCTTTCTTCTTCTATATTGCCCATTACATTCTTTAACAATTTTTTATTAAACAGGATGTCGTCGAGGAGCAGCAGATGATGAGGGACAGAGGCACGGAGCTTTCTGTCATCGAGAGCCACAAGAGGAGACGAGGTCTTCCAGGGCAGTCAGCTTAGCGGAGGTAGACGGGCTCAGTTAGTGAGCCATCTGCCGCAGTCGTCAGGTGGCCAGGTAAAGAACATTTAATTACATAAATTATATAATTAATTCTTTATTCTCTAATATGAATCTTTGAAATTGTCAGGACGACTCTATGTCCGAGGACTCAGAGGCTAGGATGCCTCTTTCGGTGCCTGCTATGGAGCCTTCTTCTTCGGTGCCTGCTTTAGAGCCTTCTTCTTCGGTGCCACCTTGTTCAGAGCCAGTGCAGTCGGGTGACCCCACTTCTGGGTCATCTGATGTGGAGCCAGCTGCACAGTGACGGCTCCTGCAAACCCAAACGATCGGATCGTTATTCGTCCTATTGGCAAGAAGTAAGTAAATCTTTAACAATTCAGATATTTAAAGGCTTATATATATACTAATTGAGAATCATATATCAGGGCTTGGGAGGATTGTTCGTTCACAGGGCAGGGACACCACAAGCAGGTGAATTTGGTCTTGGGCAGTCTAGTCCGTTTGCACTACCCCGGTGTAGTGAACGGACAGCCTGCCACGTCTTGGGACCATTACGCTACGGCCCAGGACCTTGCTTACGGCAACCATCAGGAGGCTGTGTGGCATGACTTTATGGTAAGTATGAACAAATATTTGTGTAATACATATTTGTTATAAATTAAATATATTTACTTGTATATTTGTTCTTCCAGGCACGGTACCGTTTGGAGAACGAGGCCAAGCAGACGGATCAAGCTCGTCTCGTCTTCCATAACTGCGCCAGGAAGCTCGTGACTTAGTCACTATCGACGGCTCGCATTCAAGCTACGAAGGTGTATTTCAAGATGCATCCGGAGGAGGGTGAGCCGGGGAAGTACAGGGAAGGGGCCGACAAGTACTTGACGAAGGCGCAGTACGCAGAGGTAAAGTGTTTATTGTACTTTACTTCATTATATAATTGTGATCAATTTTTTCTTTAATAATAAAATGTGTGCAGGTCGGTGTAGCGTAGCTTGACAGCCGTCCGGACGCGTACCGTGCCTTGTGTGCTCGTTGGGGGAGCCAAAACATCCAGGGCGTGTCTAAAACCCGTCGATAGAGTAGAGGGACGGACGGAAAACACCGTATGGGTGGGGACGGCTACATACGTCTCGCTAAACGGATGGTAAGTGTGAATTGAATTCTATTCAAGTACTTTTATAATCTTTCATTGTGATAACATGTATCGATAGGAGCACGAGAGGGGTCAGGAGCCGTCACCTATTGAGGTGTGGAAGAGGGGTCACTTGGGAAGTGACCCGTCGCAGCCTGAGCAGCTGTCTTCTCAGATGGCGACTCAGACGTTGGTGAGTTATTTCGTCAACTTAATTGAATTTTCTTTAATAGTTTTAATAATATTATTTTTACTGTGTTTCCAGGTAAAGTACGGGCAGGAGGCGCGGAGGCTTCGAGGCAAATAGTTCGATTGGCAGAGCGCGCCAATTGTACCTGAAGCCGCGTATGCAATCGGTGGCGGGAAACCTCACGGACGGTGAGTTTTTTAATTTTAATTTATTGTCACGAACTTTGAGTTACAAAAATTTAATCATCTTACTTCGTTGTGCAGGTTGGCCATCTTCGATGGAGTGGTCGACTCGAGGCAAGCGCGGGCTTCCTCGAGAGCCTCTTCATCGCAGCAGGGCGGGTCCAGCAGCAGCCGTACGGGACAAGATCTGGAGCTCCAGAGTCTTCGAGAGGAGCTCCAGAGGACGCAAGAAGTGCTCCGGACTAGGGACGAGATGCAGGCAGCGGCGCTCCGGACTAGGGACGAGATGCAGGCAGCGGCGCTTAGGGCTAGGGACAAGTATCAAAACTCGTACATGCTACAGTGGCAAGCTGCCTTCCAGGTAAGTTCTGAATGTTGTACTTAACATTTGTAATATACAAATGACAATTATAATGATTTGATTTGTATTCGCAGGCTATGAGCGCAGGACAACCGGCCGTGTTTCCGCAGTGGGCGCCGCCATCAACGGAGCTGCCACTGGTGCCGACGACAGGAGCACAGGTACCAAATTATTCAAAATAACTGAAACTAGTTAAACTTGTTCAAATTTAGTAAAATATACATTTTTATACTTATAACTTGTCTAACCACGCTTGCATATCACAGGGATCAGGGACGGAGGCTCAAACTCCGTCGCCCCAGATTCCAGCGCTTGGACGACTGCTGGAGGAAGATTTTCTGAACTCTGGCGGCAGCGGACGGGGTAGCGTGTGATAGCCAGGTTAGCCGATTAGAAATCTATTTGCATCCTTTTTCAATTGTAATACACTTGCTGTAATATTCATTTTCCCAAAGCCAACAACTCCAAATGAAAGAAAAACAACTATGCACAGAAATTTAGAGCACTCAAATGGCATTGCAAGAAATTTAGATCAATCTTATGCAGTAGCAACATAGCTTATTCAGCTTACAGTTATAAAGGTGCTTCCTCAATACAACTTGATTTCAAACAGATAGGCAAGCATAGAAACAGGGAGTAATTGCCCACTTTGCTTCATATTGATATTAAGAAGGTACATCCAAATGGCCAAGTATGTTGCATCACAAAAATTTTAATACTTAATCTAAAGGTACATAACAGGAGTGATTCTTTTAATACATTCGTTCTGTACTCTCGTCTGTTAATCTACAAAGGCTTAAGTTCAGACTACGGAGCTTAACAGGAACAGAATGCTTAAGTACAGACAACAGAGCTTAACAAGAATAAAACTTAATCTACATAAAGATCAAAGAATCATGAATCATCCCTACAGAGGCTTAAGTACAAAATACAGATTACAGAAGCATTAACAGATAAGAAAATAACAGAGAGAATAATAAAAGAAGATATAAACACATGCCTAGAAAACAGAGGAAGCGAGAAAACAGATGCCTAGAAATCACATTTCCTGTAAGTTTTACTCAAACACTTGAGCCTGCTGATTCTTCTTTTGTGGTGTGTGACCAGTGTTGCTTCCTTGGAGCACTCGGAGGCCGGGATGGCAATCTCGTGGGACGACGCGCTGCGGTCAGGGACGAGGCACTTCTAGTACTTCTTGTGAACTCTTATATGTGAAATTTGTGATGTGTGAACTATATGTGAAATCTGTGATCTGTCTACTGTGATTCTGTTTAATATGAATTCTGTAAATCTGTACTGTGATATCTGTGTAATATCTATTTTCAATTTTTTTAAAGCAAAACTTATAGATGATGGTTTTACAAACACCGTCGTCTATAAGGAACCCTTATAGACGACGGGCAAATGAAACCATCGTCACTTGGAGCCCTAATGGACGACGGTTTTTCTGTGACCGTCGTCTACAGTGGACCTTATAGACGACGGTTCCCCGGCAGCCGTCGTCTATATTGTTTCCACGCTGCCACGTGGCTGAGCTGACTTATTGACGACAGCTAAGTTCGGCCGTCGTCAATAAACTTTTTGACGACGGTTACCGTCGTCTATAAGGTTACAGACGACAAATTATCATAGACGGTCAGGAACCATCGTCAATATGTGTATACCGTCGTCTATAAGTTATAGACGACGGTAGTGTCCTTATAGACGACAGTTCTTGGCCGTCGTCTATTATCGTGATTCCTGTAGTGTGCCTTCCAAAGCTGAAAATCAATACCAGCAAACACACAAGGTTTGGCGGAGTATTTCTCCATGATGATTAGTCAAAAACACATGCAAATCACAACGATTAGAGCACCGTGGCTCTGATACCAATTGTAGGATCGAAGAGCACCTGAAATGCTACCAAAGGGGGGTGAATTGTAGATTTAAAAAATCATACACAGCGGAAACAATTAAATCCCAACCCCTTTGGCAGAAAAATGATCTGTTAAAGAAATCATGTGTGAAACTAATCTAAACGTGTTTCACCGGGACTAAAGTGATATATATCATAGAGAATCAAGTCACGAAGAAAACACAAGAAGAATCATTCAAATCCGTTGAGGGAAACTCAAGTTATGATCGAAAGATTGAACAAATGTCAATCTGTCCTACCCGAGAAAAAACAGTTCTGGAACACTGCAAAGAAACTCGTGTAGATCAGCAACCAAAAATCCAAAGACCATGAAATTTTGGCAGATGATAGATAATCAAGTTGCTAAGACAACTCAAACAGAATCACATCAGTTGGATCTATAAAACTCGAGTTATGATAAAACCACCAACGAAAGGTAGTGCTGTCCAAAAACTTGACGAGTAAAACTTGTGTGGAACAAGTCGGACGAACAAGGCACAAAAGTTCCATCAAACTACGAATTTTCTTCAATAGATCACAAGAGAAATAGCCCCAAAGTCGTGCACCACGAGCTCTGGCCTTCCCTTTCTTATATAACCAGCCCTTAGGCCAACCCAATCTCAACTAGGACTCCAATCCTACTCCGATCACGAATCAAAACTTTCCATAGCTGCTTAGGACTCTTCTATACGCAGATAGAAGCAATCTTAAGACTTCCAAACACCTTAGGAACATATCCCACATTCCTAAAACAACCCAAATTCATGACCCACACGAAATTCTATCATAACCAACTCGATACTTTCCATACTGAGCTATAACCGACTCCGCCGCAGCCAAAGTCATCAACCGAAATGATCCGATCCTTCCAACCAGATCTTCCTATCCATAAACCATCTTCAGAACCATGTTTCCACGTCATGCACCGCATGCATACGTGCAAACACCTTCCTTCGATGTCCAGTAACCTTCATATGCACTGCCCTTGATTCAATCATCCTGCGCGACCTCCTGACCCGCTCAACCACAATTCCTCATGAATTCGGTATTGGAACCTCATCTCCTCCCTAAGACTGGTCCAAAGGATCCTGTCACCAGCCATGACTTGAACTCAAGCAACACCTGCACATGAACAGACAACCAATCCGTACGAGCCCAAGTCCGCGACTTGACTCAAGTCAGTTCCGAACACTACACCTTACGTGAGCACCTCACATAAGCATGTTGCAAAGCATATCAAAACTATATCAGCCATAACCACCGAAACACACCAAAAACATAGTAAAAGAACACTAAGCAAACTTTCCATAAGTGTAAAGCAAGTTCAAAACATTTCACATTAAAAGCCGGAACATAGCGATCAAGCTCCGAACCTAGAAAAAGCTAACCGGAGCTAGAGCTGGAGCTTACCAAAGCTAGTACAACCTAGCGCCGCAGCTTACCAAAGCTTGTCGGACCTAGTGCCGGAGCTAACCAAAGCTAGTCGGACCTAGCGCCGGAGCTAACCAAAACTAGTCAGAACTAGTCATCCCAAAAGTCGGAGCAAGAAAAACATGTCGGAGCTAACCAACATAAGTTGGACCTAGCAAAACATATCGGAGCTTAACAAAGACATGCCGGAGCTATAAAAGACATGCTAGAGCTAAAGACAAAGCTCACCGTAGCTACACAAAAAAACATGTCAGACCTAGACAAAGAAAGTCGGACCTATTGTCGGACCTTGCAGAAGCCCGGAGCTAGAGTCGGATCTTGCTAAAAAGATGTTATGGCAGCATTCAAAACTTTTATTGTCAAAGCCAATGTATTCAGTACACATAGGTCTCACATTTACTGAAAAGTATTATGGAGGTGGTGTGTGAGAGCACATTTTAAGGATGATAAATATGGCTGCAAAACTTAAGCCTATGGATTTGGGAATTAAAGATGAGTTCATTGTGCATCATTTTTGCCTTACTTCTAAAGGAATTTGAGACATTTGTCATCAACTATGACTCTTAGCCTGAACTATGGAACATAGAAAAACTCATGGCTATGTGTGTTTAGGAGGAAGAGAGGTTTATGTCCCTTCATGGTAAGGATGCTATTAATTACGTGAAGGGAAAAAGTAAGGCTAAGAAGAATTATTCCCCTAAGCAATTTTTTCAGTATCAGGGTTCTTCTAACCGTGACAAAGATAAATATAAAGCACAGAAGAATTACTCTTCTAAGCAATCTATTAAGAATCATGGTTCTTCTTACCATGATAATGATAAGTGTAAGGCTCCACAAAGTCATCCTAACCGTAAGGATGTGAAAGGGGAGAAATATCAGTACCACTTTTGTTTAGACAAAGGTAACCATCAAAAGGAATGCATAGGCTTCCTTAAATGGTGTTGTAAGCGACAATCAGTTTTCTTCACATTAGAGTAATAGTATGAGAATCGATTCAGAAATATTTTTGAAATTATGGCATTGTCGCTTAAGCCATATTTCAAGGGGGGGAATCGAACAATTGATTTCACAATTGATTCTTCCTCATTTGGATTTTTTAGATTCAGACGAATGCATAGATTGCATTAAAAAAATTGGTAAGAAAATTAAGAAAGATGCCATAAGCAGTGCAAGAATTTTGGATTTAATCTACACGGACATTTGTGGTCCACTTCCGGTAAGTATCCGTCGATGATTTTGATTCGTTCATAACCTTCACTAATGACTATTCTTACTATGGCTATATTTATCCAATTAAAGAACGCTCTGAAGCGTTGGATAAATTTAAGAGTTTTAAGGCTGAAGTTGAAAATCAGCACAATATTAAGATAAAAGTGACAAGATCCGATCGTGGTGGTGAGTACTATGGTCTTCACACCCCGTATGGCGAAGTTCCTGGACCATTTGCTTGGTTCCTACAGGAAAATGGCATAGTCGTCCAGTATTTTAACACTGGGCGAGCCTCAACAAAATGCAGTAGCGGAAAGGCGCAATCGTACGCTAATGGATATGATAATATCCATGTTAGGTCAGTCATATTTGCCGGTTAGCTTATGGATGGAGGCATTAAAAACCACTATTCATGTGCTAAATCAGGTTCCTACTAAGTCGGTGCCTGAAACATTGTATGAGTTGTGGACACGATGTAAGCCCTGATTAAGTTATATGCATATATGGGGCAGTCCCACTGAGGCAAAAATGTTTAACCCAAAGATGGTAAGTTGAATGTTAAGACAATAAGTTGCCATTTTATTGGCTATGTAGAAAAGAGTAAGGAATATTGTTTCTACTGTCCAGAACGATATACTAAGTTTGTGGAAACAAGACATGTCGTCTTTTTAGAGGATGTCATGATCAGGGGGAGTACGGTATGACGAGAAATTAATCTTGAAGAGAAGCTGGTTTATGTACCCACTCTTATGATTCAAGAACCATATTTCTCATTACCTACTATTGTTGAATCATCTAATCCTATTGGTAAAGATTCAACACCTGTTGTTAGTTCTCCATTGGAAATGAAATTATTAAGACAAGATGAACATTTTCAACCCGTTGTCATTAATAATGAAGAGCAACAACAACCTCAAAATGAGGATAATGTGCAATTAAGAAGGTCTCAATGAGAAAGAAAATCGCCCATACCGAACGATTATGAGATCTATTTGAGTGAGGCAATTCAAATGGAAGGTGATTCCACCACATCAGCTATGAGAAGTCCTCAATCATCTAAATGGCGTAAAGCCATAGAGGATGAAATGAGGTCTATGAAAGCAAACAAAATCTGTAATTTAGTTGAGATTCCTAATGGAGCCAAAATAGTAAGCTTGGAATGGGTCTACAAAATAAAACGTGACTCCAAAAGGAATATTGATACGTTTAAGGCCAGACTTGTTGTAAACGACTTCACTCAGAGAGAAGGGATTAATTATAATGAGACATTTTCACCTGTCTCAAGTAAGAATTCATACAGAATCATTGTGGCATTAGTTGCACATTACAAATTGAATTACATCAGATGGATGTAAAAACGACGTTCCTCAATGGTGATCTGTATGAGAACGTCTATATGACACAACTGAAAGGTTTTGTTGTTAAGGGTAAGTAACATATGAGATGCCACTTAAGAAAGTCCATTTATGGACATAAGCAAGCATCAAGGCAGTGGTATCTCAAGTTCCATGAGACAGTAAGAAAGTTTGGGTTTTTAAATATAATAAGGAGGACAATTGCATTTATGTTAAGTTTAAGAACGGGAATTTTATTTTCCACATGCTTTATGTAGATGATATACTACTTGCAAGTAGTGATGTCAATCTACTATCAGAAACTATGAAGTTTTTGTCCTCTAATTTTGGTATGAAAGATCTTGGTGAAGCATCCTATGTATTGGGCATAGAAATTCACTAAGATAGAAATAGAGGGTTATTAAGTTTAGTACAAAAGGCATACTTAAGGGGCATACTAGAAAAGTACGGTATGCATAAAAATAAATCTTTGTCTGCTCTAATGAGTCGAGGTTGGTAAGTATGGAACCAATAAGAGGTCGACCTAATAAAAATCAGTTCCAAAACTTCTTGCTGTCAGAAGTTTAAAGTTTTGCTCAATTATTAAGGTATCTTGACAAAGTTTAAGTAACGGGTTAATTTTGGCATAAGTAAGTCCAAACCAGATGACTAGATTGAAATAAGTATTACTTGCAATTTTGCATGTATCAAGGTCTCATGGTAAGTTAAGTATAAGATTAAGTTATTGAAATAATGACTTACTAAGACTCAGTTTGTGCGAGATGTGTAGTAAATCCACATCAGTAATCAACACTCGCATAATGAAGCTTTATTGTGGAAAAGCTCGTAATGTAGGGTCACTGCATCATGTGTGATGCATACCAAATATATATTATAAATGAGAGCAATAAGCAGACACAGTAAGTAAACCCGGATTATGAGTGGTTGACAACATTAAACCACTTAAGTTTTTTGTACTCCAAAGACAACAAGCCATATGTGATGTCAAACACATTGACATAAATTATGTGTTGTAAAGGAGTAAATCTATTAAGTAATGAATATTTAGCAAATTAGTACCAAGCAAATGCTTGTGGATCCGCTTACAAAAGGTCTTCCACCCAACATGTTAAGTGAACACGTGGCTAGCATGGGTTTAAGGAAGAACCTATGATCACTGGATATTGAGGGGCCACGTAAGAGTAAGATTCATTTTTAAGTGTTAGATGTATTGTGGTCTTCGAGTCCAACAATACGTAAATGGTTGTTGTGATGCATCGTGCCCTATATGTCAAGCATGAGAAGATTGACACTAAGTTTAATATTAAGTAAGTTGGTAAGTTTCAGATTTGAGTTCAAGGGGGGGAATGTTAGTATTAACAAACTTGTCCGGTTCCTAAGATTGGACTAGTCCGGTCCAGTCCAGTTTCAAGTACCGGACTAGTACGAACCCTAACTGGACTAGTCCGGTCAGTTTAGTAACTATCAATTTGAACTTGAAATTGACATCTGTTCTAATTGAAAATACACAACCCACTGAATGTTATGTCCCTGATCGGGAAACACAACTATTCTTAACGGTGGGAGTCCCTCTTATGTCTCTTGGTCAAATATAAGAAGAGGGTCAAGTGTATGATCAAGTAATGCTTATGCATGCACATACACACACTTGAACTCTCTTAATTCTTAGAATCCGATCAACACACCAAGAGAAGAACAAGGGGAAACGCCTCTCGTCATCATTCTTCATGCAACTTCGCCTTGTTGGCGATGGCCGCATTTGCAAGCAACAACGAAGATGGAGGAGAAGGTATTAGCAGTGTTCTTGTGCTATTTGGGAGATAGCACTTGATGTTGATATTGTATTCAGATTTCTCCATGTAATTCGAGATGATTTAGTGGCTATTTGATTTTTGGGCTCCCTTTTGATTCTAACACCGACATGTTTTGGGTAGCTCCGACAAGGTCCGATGACAGGTCCAACATGTTTTGGATAGCTCTGGTAAGGTCCGACGTGAGGTCCGACAAACTTTGGGTAGGTCTGGTTAGCTTTGGTTAGGTCCGGCGCAAGGTTCGGTTAGCTTTGGCTAGGTCCGGTACAAGGTCTTGTGCAAGATCGTATTGGTTCTACTTTTTACTAACAATGTTTCAAACTTTCTTTTGGCTTATGGAATGTTTGCTTTGTATCCATTTCCTAATTTTTTGTTGTGTTTTTGTGGTTAAGGCGGATATTATGTTGCAATGGTTTGCAACATGCTTAAGTGAGATGCTCACGTAAGGTGTTGTGATTTTTTGGACTAACGAGAGTCAAGTCGAGGACTTGGGCTCACAAAGGATGGTTGTTTATTCATGTGAAGGTGTTGCTTGATTTCAATACATGGTTGGTGATAGGATCCATTGAACTAGTCTTAGGGAGAAGATGAGGTTCACAAACCAAGTTTGGGAGGAATTGTGGTTGAGTTGATCGGGAGGTCACACAGCATGTTTGGGTCAAGAAAAATGCATATGAAGGTATCGTGGACGTTGTTGGAAAGTGTTTGCATGTATTAAAGTAGTGCATGGACGTGGAAATATGGTTCTAAGGCGTGATGAAGAGAAGTGGACATAAAGAATTTATCAGAAGAAGTCCAACCCACTGGATTATGCTTCAAGCTGCGGCTGAGGTGGTTATGTTTCGATTATTGAAGGTTTGGAGTTTGTTTTGGTTGTATTACATGTGGGTTACGAAGTTGAGCTGTTTTATAAATGTGGGATACATTACTAAGGTGTTTGGAAGTCTTAAGATTGCTTCTATCTGCGTATGGAAGAGTTTTGAGCAGTTATGGAAAGTTTCGGTTGAAACTGAGTAGGATTAGAGTCCGAGTTAGAATTGAGTTGGCCTTAGGGCTGGTTATATAAGATGGGAGGCCAGGGCTCATGGTGAGACGACTTTGGGCTGTTCCTCCTGTGTTGTGGTCAATAAAATTCATAGTTTAGAGGAGCTTTTGTGCCTTGTTCGTCCGACTTGTTTTCGTGAAGTCTTTCTCATCGAGTTTCTGCACAACACTACATTGCTTAATTGTTTTTATCATAACTCAAGTTTTACAGGTCCAATTAACGTGATTATTTTGGGTTGTCTTAAAATCTTGATTAGTTATCATATTTGAAAATTGCACGATCATTGGATTTGTGGTTTTTGATCTACACAAGTTTCTTTGCAGTGTTGCAGATCTGGTTTTTTACTTGGATAGAATAGATTGACCCTTGTTTGATCTTTCGATCATAACTTTAGTTTATCAATGGTTTTCTGTGATTCTTGTTGTTGTGTCTTCGTGATTTGATTCGATATAATATCTACCACTTTTCTCGTGTTTAGATCAGTTGCACACGCGGTTTCTTAACAGATTGATTTTCTGCCGAGGGGTTTTCGTTGTTTCTGCTAAAAAGTTTTAATCTACCATTTACCCCCTCTGGTAGATTTTCACAGGCTCTTCGATCCTACACACTAAAATCACCTCTTTCGATTTTTTACTTTGTTGTGTTCTTGCTTGTTGTGGCCATGAAAGGAATGAAGAGGTTTTTTGGGAAGAGGAAGGAGGCTGCAAGTGCACATCCCTGTTCTGTTGCTACACCAAGTTCACGGAGGATGAATGTATGTGAGGACACTCCCATGGGTGAGAGGAGCAATCCAAGTCAACTTTTCCATGGTGACGACCTCGACATACAAAGTGAAGTTGAAGATCAAGAACACAAGCTCCTCCAAGATCATGAGTTTTCTCATACCAAAGCTTACGATCCGGATTTGATCCCCAAAATATGTATGGATTCCAAATTATTTTCCATTTCGCTTGAACTAGGATGGGAAAATGAATGTGTTCTAGAGGGGGGGGGGTGAATAGGCCTTTTTGATTTTTAGTCAGATCCTACAACACTTAACAAATTGATCAAATACCGAGATATCGGACTAGTCCAGTCGAGTGCGGGCTAGTCCGGTGTGTACCGACTAGATTGATCAAATTTGATCGATAATCTTGATCCGAGGATGTATTCAGTGGAAATATACTTGTAATTGAAGTGTCACACTACTATGAACTAGGATGTACCACATGTTAATCTTATATTCAATGTTTCAATGTAAAGTGAACAAGATTGATTGAAACCCTAGATTGATATAAAGAGTAAGAACAATATGCGCCAAGTAAGAACACAAGCACTTTATACCATGTTTCGGTTCCCACAGAGGCAACCTATGTCCACGTTGAGGCGTCCACAAAAGGACCGGGTCTTCTCCAACCCTACCCTCATCAGATCGCCACGGAGGCCAATCCTCTTCACTAATCACAAAGGGCAAATACCAAATTCAAGGGGCCTTCTCACAAGTTGAGGGCTCCCCAAGATTACAAGATGAACACCACCAAGAACACACTCTTAATATCACAATGAAAACAACAGGAGTGTGTTAAGGAATCAAACCAAGAGCTCAATGAGTGAAGAACCGTGTCTCTCCAATGATCCAAAGTGTATCCTCAAGGGATTGATCTTTCTTGCATTGTATCGCGTGGAGATATGAGTTTTCTAGGCTCTTGGAGGGTGTGATGGCACAGGGGGTCGAGAGATTGGAAAGATAGGCCGTGCACACCTATTTATATGGGGTTTCCAAAAGTTATTGTTGGGGTTTAGAAAGATCGGACTAGTCCGTGGTGGACACATGACTAGTCCGGTGTGCTGTGTGTAGGAAACCCTAGGTGTCTCGAAATATTAGACTTGTTTGGCTAAGAGCGGACTTGTCCAATTTTGGTTCTAGAAATCTTTGGACTAGTCCGATAAATATCGGACTTGTCCGGATAAGTGAAACCCTAAGGTGGTGTTTGGTTTGGAGACTAAGTGGGACGGAACAGATCGATCCCTATTTTTAGGGATGGGATGATCAAATTTTCTGTTTGTTTATAAGGGATAGGATCATCCCTGTTCATTGTTTGATTCAAGGGATGAAGTGGGATGAGAATTAACACCTTCTTCTACTCCGTGAGCTCTGTTAACTATTCCTCACTCTATCGTTTCATCGAGCACATTATACATGTCGGGATTGTCCTGCCTCTGCAATGATGCCATTGCAGCAGCAACTACAAACTGCGGCCATGAAAGAAACACTACTAGACAAACCGTGAGAAGGTTGACGGGCCAAACAGCTGTCCGAATTCCATACCAGCTGAGTGATGTACTGACCGAGCTTGATGTAGATGCCCGTTGCTGAAGCAGAGCTCCCAGAGGCGGTTGGCAAAGCGGCTACTTGGCGGCGATCCACGTGAGGAGTCCCTGACTGGCACAATCACGAACACAACAACAGAGTGCTCCGCCAAGGCGACCGTGCCGCGCGAGCGAGGATGGTTCGGACACAGCCTTGCGGGTTCGTCGTCCTCATGGCTGCTGAGCAAGCTGCGCCATGGCAAGTGAGCCGCGTGCCACGAGGGACGTTTGGGCACCGCTGTGCAAGTTCGCCTCCCTCCCACCCATAGAGCAAGGTCTGCTGGGCACTTGGCGGTGAGGCATGTTTGTCACACGGAGGCGTGCAACCAGGTTCGGCTTCAGCCGGCGCCGTGGACGGCGACATGGCTGATGCCGTTGGAGAGCAGGAATCGACAATGCTTGCATCCGGAACAAGCTTCATGGTCGGCCTCCCCCATGCCCCAATTGCTCGAGCTCCAACGCATTGTTGTCGCCTGCTCTTGACGGTGGTGCGACATGTGACCCCGACCGGCCGTGGTGGCATGGTCCGTCCCAGATCCAGCTACACCAGCATCGTGAAGCTCAACTCCCCCTCGACAATCTCCCTTGCGAAGCACGATGGAGATTGGGGTGGGAGCATCGGCTGCAGGCACGGCGTTGGGTCAGAGAACGATGAAGGCAGGGGCGGAGAAGGACGGAGGCAGGGGCGAGCAGACCGAACCAGGACGGAATTTCGACGCCCAGCCATTCGGGTTCGTCGTTCTCGTGGCTACTGAGCAAGCTGCGCCATGGCGAGTGAGCCGCGCGCCACGAGGGCCGTTTGGCACCGCTGTGCATGTTCGCCACCCTCCCACCCATAGAGCAAGGTCTGTTGGGCACTTGGCGGTGAGGCACATTTGTCGCACCGAGGCGTGCAACCAGGTTCGGCCGGCGCTGTGGACGGCGACATGGCTGATGTCGTTGGAGAGTAGGCATCGACAATGCTTGCATCCGGAACAAGCTTCATGGCCGGCCTCCCCCATGCCCCAGTCGCTCCAGCTCCAACGCATTGTTGTCGCCTGCTCTTGACGGTGGCACGACGTGCGACCCCGGCCGGCCGTGGTGGCATGGTCCATCCTAGATCCAGCTGCACCGGCATCATGAAGCTCAGCTCCCCCTCGGCAAGCTCCCTTGCGAAGCACGATTGAGATTGGGGGCGGGGGCATCGGCTGGAGGCACGGCGTCGGGTCAAAGAACGATGAAGGTAGGGGCGGAGAAGGATGGAGGCAGGGTGAGCAGACTGAACCGAGATGGAATTTGATGGCGTTGAAGTGGGACAAGTTCGTCCGCTCCATTCTGGGTGGATAGATCCATCCCGAATCTGAGAAGAATATTCTCTTCTGATGATGACTCTATCCCACATGTCTCCAAAACAAACACCTCTAAAAGTGGGATCATCCCATCCCACCTCATCCCAGAAACCAAACACTACCTAAGTGATTTTGGGGAACAAGTCCGCACTTGGAGGACTTGTCCGATTTAGGTCAGAGGGTTTTCGGACTAGTCCATGCTAATATCGGACTTGTCCGATTGACATTAGAATGATATCGGACTAGTCCGTTGTGTTATTGGACTTGTCCGATTTTGTGCAACTTGTAAAGTGTTTGGGGGACTACTCTGCACTGGGGAGGACTAGTTCGATTCTAGTCAGAGAGATATCAGACTAGTCTGTGGTGATATCGGACTAGTCCGGTTAGTGAAAAACTGGACTGTGAAGACAAGTCCATATTGTGAGGACTTGTCCGATCTGGTGCAGAAAGATATCGGACTAGTCCGGGGTCAGTCAGACTAGTCCGGTGCTGTAAAATCTTGTGCAACATGTGGGATTATTTGTGTTTGAGCTCCTGGGGTGTGTTTCCTTAAAACACTCCATACACAATGATTTACTACACTTGTTACTTGAGCACTTTTCTGCATTGCTCCTCATTCTCCTTTCTTTTTGGCACTTTGCTCATTCTCTCATTAGAACATGTGCTTGTCTCAACAATGTGGTACGGTTCTCATTTGATTGTCATTAATCAACCAAAACCCACAAGGGATTCCTAGATGCACTTTCAGAAAACTTTGCTCACATAGAGGAGAGAAGTTCACACCTTCTCTCCATACAATTCCTTTAAACACTCAAAATAGGATTTGATGGTATTTCTTTTAGATTATTTAAAAAAGAATACAATATTATGTGAAAAGAAATAAGTGAAATCCTAGGATTCCACAAATGTTGTTTGCTAGATTTAGACACTTTGCCTAAGTTCAACAAAAAAATGTTTTTTGTATGAATTGACTAGTGAGGTCAGATGTAGTGCACCTAGGAATAGCCACTTGCACAACCCTATTTTACGCTTCATGTAGAGATTGGTGGCTATGACTATGTTCCCTAGAGGAGTGTAAGGGTGGTGCTTGAAGATGTGTTGAATTTTTTTTTTTGACATGGTTAATAAGATAAAGTTGCTCCAGTTATTGCCATGATGACACAATGGTTAGATTATATTTCAAGAACAAGGCCAATTGAATGCACTTCATTGATTACCCGTATTGCTACAAGGGTAGGAGCATTAGAATATACTTCATTTGAATATTTTGAAAATGAATGGGAATTAATTAATAAAGATTATTTAGTGAAAGGACATACCCTTAAGCATGATCAAGATGGCCTCTTGATGTTTTATTATCCCGACTTTGTCAATGAAATTCGGTTATCTACCCTGGATTTTCATTTGTACAAATACCAGAGGCTAACCATTGACCTTCTTCCCATCGAGGAAGCCCGAAGAAGTAATGTCTCTGGCAAGGTAACTAGAAGCCGCGCAAAGAGAGCATCCATGCCTGCGACAACCTCCACTGTCCTTGAGTACGAAGAGGAAGAGAACCCAATAGGATATGCACCCAGATGGACTCGACCTCCATCGTATAAGACCGAAGGCTGGTCTTGGCATGGATGGTCGGGTGCCGCGTGGGAACCACCCCTACCCACTTCAAGCTCTAGCAGCTTGCCTCCAATGTCCATGAGAAGATGTCTATTCTCTTCGGCTAGAAGTCATCATGACTTTAGCCAAGCAATGACAGATCTGACTAGACGTATGGAAGAGCTTGAAGTGAGAACAGGTGACATCTACAACACTCTCCAAGAGCAAGTCCAAGGTACCCAAGACTGGCAACAACACATGGACACTCAATTCACCAACTTCAACTCCACGCTACAACAATAATAGGCCGATCTCGTGGCATACTTCTGTCATTACGGATTCAACCCTCATCACAAAGGTAATTGAAGAACAAGCTTGGGAGAGGACCCCTACTTGAGGTAAATTGTATCAACCCCTTTGCATATTTATTTTCCATTCACCCATCATCCACCTTGCATATAAAAACAAAATAAAATTTAATAAGTAGAGTAGATTTGTTTTCAAATAAAATAAAAGATGTGTGGTAAGAATGACTTGGAATTCACATAGATAAAATGATGAATAGTTGCTCTGCTTTAATTTTCCTAAGTCCCTAGTTTACAACTTACTACTCTCCAACATATTGCTCTCATTGGCTAAAATTGCTTTTGCCTTGACTTAGAAATTGTGGGTTGCAAAAGCTTACCCAATTCTAAGTTGTTGAGAGATATGATATAATGATAGGGCTTCTATTCCTTGTTTGAAAGTGAAACCTAGATTTTCGGAGAAAATTCTCACAAGATTTGAGTTACTCTCATTTGATTGGAAATACCTACCAAAGCCATATGATACTTGGGCTAACAAAATCCTACCTAACGGGGAAGTCGTTGGCGAAGTCACAAGACCCTCCACTTTTCATTATAAAACCGATAAACCAGAAAAACATGGATTGTTTTGCGAAAGAATCTTTGGACCTGTAAAAAGCGGAATTTGTGCTTGTGGAAATTCTCGAGCGAGCGTAGCTGAAACGAAGACGAAAGATTTTGTCAAAAATGCGGGGTAGAATTTGTTGATTCTCGGATACGAAGATATCAAATGGGATACATCAAACTGGCATGTCCTGTGACTCATGTGTGGTATTTGAAAGGTCTTCCTAGTTATATCGCGAATCTTTTAGATAAACCTTTGAAGAATTTGGAAGGCCTAGTATATGGCGATTTCACTTTTGCTAGGCCCAGTGCACTAAAGTACTAAAGATAGTATTTAGCTAAACTCAAAGCTCTATCTGTAATCCCGACGGGATTACTGGCCTCGATAGACTATGCTATTTGTCTTCACATTGAGCTTTGTCAAACTAGTGTAAACCTAGGTGAGATTTCATTCATTTCTTTTTGAGTTCAAGACTTCACTTGCACATGCTATACTTCTACACTAGAAGTAAGCAAATTCCCATCATACCACCATTCCACAATAAAAAGAGAAACTCCATATCCTTCATGCTTAGTACTCTCTTAAAATTTTGTTGCGTAAAAAAGGGAGTAGAAGACATGGCTACAAGAAAAGAAAAGGCATGCTTACATCAAATGCATGAGAAAAAAGAGAGAGAAAAAAAGAAAAGTAGCAATGTTTCATCCCTGCAAATAAGAGAGTCTACATAAATAGGAGTCCTCTCAAACATCCACATCCACTCCATCACACATGCACAAGTCTTGAATCAAATAGTTTTGAATTGATTTCTCCTAAGGTTATTTTTTGGACTTAGCAATATTATGTGTTGCAAATATGCCTACTATATTTCCTACCAAGCTCCACATACAATCCATATTTAGTGGTAGGATGAATTTAGGCAAAATGTCTTAGTGAGAAAATATTTCCGCTACACATAAAGGAGAGACTGAGAGAATCAAATTAAGGTAATTAAAATCAAAATTGAAATCTCCAGAATTTGAGTGGAACTTGATTTCTAGGGTATGTGTGCTCCATTTGTTTTTCTATCTCTCAACCAACCATTAATAGGAGAAGGCATAAGCCCTATAATTACTTGAGATGGGTGAGTACCATGCCAATTTTTGCAATACTGGGTAGAGTATTCTATGTTCACATGGTACTTGTGAAAAATAGAACATTGTAGGAACTCCTGATCATCGACCTAAAGTCTTGACTTTGCTCAGGACGAGCAAAGGATAAGCTTGGGGGAGTTTGATGATGGCTGTTATATACCAATTCCACCCGTCAAATATAACTCAATTATGTGAAGGAAATATCATTTCTTGCATGCATCACCTTTCTATTTAACTTATTTCCACTTGTCCTTGGAGAAATAGTGCACGCAGGGAATTATTGCAGGAATAGAGGTAAGAGAGGGGGGAGCAATAGTATAAAATACCATTCCAGCCAATCAAGCGCCGACATGCGGCACCACATGGATCAAATGGCCCAAAAACAAAAGTATCTGCGGCCATCCAATGGGGTAGCTCCCATATCAAGGGATGGGACCCACCTGGCAGTGACTTGGAGAAAGCAGACGTGAAATGGTGCAGAGACAAGGTAGGGCAACCCCCCTAGTCGGCCGACTTGATCCTGTCGCCAAATTTGGTCGAACGCCACGTGTTGGCTCCTACCAGCTTGAAAAAGTCAGTGGCGACTGATTCGCGCGCTTTTGTTGGCAGGAACCGACCCTTCTCCACCTATAAATAGGACCCCTACTCTCACTTCACACACACACCACTTGAGTATTCATTTCATTGTATTCACTACTCTCCAAAGGTTTAGAGGAGTTTAGGCTGTAAAGAGGAGAGGCTCTAGTCCATAGTCCAAGTAGGAGAGGAGTAGAAGGAGTCTCTTCCCAATTCCTAATTGGGAAAGGTATGGCTCTCATATTCCTATTTTATTTGTGACTTTGATCTTAATAAAGATGTTATCTTTAGTCTTCTATTGTTCATACACTTAGATGAAGTGTTTCTTGTTTGATTGTGGATTCCATGTATGTGGTAGAATTAGTATTTATGATTATGCTATACCATTCTCATTATATCATCATAAGCACTACAAACCCCCACTATAGTCTAATTAGCTATGACATGATTATATCAATATGAATCACTTATGCTATGTATTAACATTGGTTCGATGATGATTTAGTTCATTGACTTAGAATGGCTTGTGCCTAGGCTCCCAAGGTAATTACTTAATATGCTATAGCATGATGCTAGGATAGATAAGTAGCGTTGAATGTCTCGTAGAACCGCAGAGTGAAGGGGTAGGCAGCTGGTGCCTATCTGTCCTCTGTAACCCTCCACGTTCGGCTATGCCTCAGGCTCTTGACGGAAGTCATCCTAGTGTTGCTAGGGGCAAACCCGTGCTCGATGTGTTGATCAACTTAGCCTTAGAATTCATAATTAATATGATCATTAGTAACTAACTTAGGCTATGTATATGTATATTAGAAGCACAATAGGAGTATCTACCTAACTCTCAACCTAGTCCCTCTTTACCTCATTTACCCCCTTAAAACAGAATGCTCTTGTGTGTGTCACACTACCTCAAAATTATCATTCACCCGTCCTTGCTAGAACCCAACCTAGTCCAACCTATACTCTTGATTTGATGATTGCTTTGCTTCCACCTAGCCTTCCTTCGGGAGAATATAAATGACACCCTTTGGGAATACTCTTTATGGGGAAATGCTACATCGATAGTTTCCGTGCGCTTGCGGATTTATATCCGTGATGTTAGTAGCCGTCAATAAGCATTTCTAGCGCCACTGCCAGGGATGATTTGTTAGTGTTACAAAGAACTATCAATAGTTGCTCAAGGTTTCACACAAGTTGAAGGTCTAGATTTTGATGAAACTTTTGCTCCTGTTACTACATTAGAAGCCATAAGAATTTTGTTAGCTTTTACTGCATCTAAAGGATTCATGTTATATCAAATGGATGTTAAAAGTGCTTTTCTTAATGAATATATAGATGAGGAAGTTTATGTCAAGAAACCATCGGGTTTTAAAAATTGAGATTTTCCTAATCATGTTTACAAACCGTCCGAAGCCTTGTACGGTCTCAATCAAGCCCCTAGAGCATGGTATGATTGGTTGAAAACATTCTTACTTTAAAAGGGGTTTACCATGGGCAAGGTTGATAAAACTCTTTTCGTGCTTAAGCATGGCAATGACTCACTATACGTTCAAGTGTATGTAGATGATATTATCATTGGTTGTGTTTCTCATGATCTCGTGTCCAAGTTTTCAACTATGATGAGTTCAGAATTTGAGATGAGTATGATGGGAGAACTCACGTACTTTTGGGGGCTGCAAATCAAGCAAACCAAGGAGGATACTTTTGTGCATCAAACAAAGTATACAAAAGACCTCCTAAGGCGCTTCAACATTGACAAAAGAAAGCCTCTTTGGACACCAATGGGAACAACAGCAACACTTGAACTTGATGAAGAGGGTGAACCCGTTGGTCAAAAAGAATATCGAAAAGCATGATCGGATCATTTTTGACCTCACGACATCAAGACCAGACAACAATTCAGCGTATGTCTTTGTGCACGTATTCAAGCTTCCCCATGTGCTTCACATCGTCAAGCTATCAAAAGAATTCTCAGGTACTTACATGGAACTCAAGAATTTAACGTTTTTCTTCCTTCTTCCTCAACCGTTACTTTGAATGCTTTTTCGGATACTGATTTTGGGGGTTGTCGGATTGATAGGAAAAGTACTTCAGGTGCTTTTCATTTTCTTGGTAATTCACTTGTTGCTTGGTTCTCTAGAAAACAAAGTTTAGTTGCACAATCCATGGTTGAATCTGAATACCTAGCTACTGCTAGCGCTTTCTCCCAAATTCTTTAAATTGTTCAAACACTTAAGGACTATGGGGTTGATATAGATAGTGTTCCACTGTTTTGTGATAACACTAGTGCCATTTGCATTGCTAAAACCCAGTGCAACATTATAGAACAAAGCACATTGACATTAGGTATCACTTTCTAAATGATAATGTTGAAAAATGAAACATTGTGCTTCACCATGTAGATAACGAACAACAATTGGTAGATATTTTTCCAAAGCCTTTGGATTTCACTCATTTTTCATTCATTCATAGTGAAATAGGAGTTATGCATCCTCATGGCTTAAACTGAGGCGGAGTTTTGCAACTTGGGAAGTTTTTACTACATTACTCGTGTTATACACTCTGTAGTTTTTGCCATGACTAGTAATTTGAATAATTACTTACACTAAATCTGGTCATGATTGATCTTTCTTACTGTTTTGAACTTATTTCATGCTCACAAGTGCTTTTAATCATGAAAAATTAATCAATCAATAGCCCACATGTTGAGCTTTTATGATCAAATGAAAATATGAAAAGATCAAGAAAATATGCATGCATCACACTTCTTCTTTTGGGACTGCTTTGTGAGACCTATGTGTGCTGAATACATTGGTTTTGACAATAAAAGTTTTGAATGCTGACATAACATCTTTTCTGCAAGGTCGGACAATAGGTCCGACTTTCTTTGTCTAGATCGAACATGTTTTTGGGAAGCTCAGGTGAGCTCTGTTTTTAGCTCCAGCATGTCTTTGTTAAGCTCCGATATGTTTTCCTAGGTTAGACTTATGTTGGTTAGCTCCGACATGATTTTCTAGCTCCGACTTTTGGGATGACTAGTTCCGACTAGTTTTGGTTAGCTCCGGCGCTAGGTTGTACTAGCTTTGGTAAGCTCCGGCGCTAGGTTGTACTAGCTTTGGTAAGCTCCGGCACTAGGTTGTACTAGCTTTGGTAAGCTGCGGCTCAAGCTCCGGTTAGCTTTGGCAAGGTTCGAAGCTTGATCGTAATGTTCCAAATTTTCATGTGAAATGTTTTGAACTTTCTTTACACTTATGGGAAGGTTTCTTAGTATTCTTTTACTAAGTTTTTGGTGTGTTTTGGTGGTTAAGGCTTATATCGTTTTACTATGGTTTGTAACATGCTTATGTGAGGTGCTCACGTAAGATGTTGTTGTTTCGGAACTAACGAGAGTCAAGTCGAGGACTTGTGCTCAGAAGTATTGGTTGTTTGTTCATGTGCAGGTGTTGCTTGAGTTCGAGTCATGGCTGGTGACAGGATCCTTTGGACTAGTCTCAGGGAGGAGATGAGGTTCCAACAACAAAATTCAGGAGGAATTGTGGTTGAGTGGGCCAGGAGGTCGCATAGGATGATTGAATGAAGGGCAGTGCATATGAAGGTTACTGGAGGTCAAAGGAAGGTGTTCGCACGTATGCATGCGGTGCATGACATGGCAACATGGTTCCGAAGATGGGCGAGGGAAGGAAAGATCTGGTTAGAAGGATCAGATCATATCGGTTGATGACTTCAACTGCGGAGGAGTCGAGTTTGACTCAAATATGGAAAGATTTGAGTTGGTTATGATAGGATTTCGTGTGGGTCACCAATTCGAGTTGTTTTAGGGATGTTGGATACGTTCCTAAGGTGTTTGGAGGTCTTAAAATTGCTTCTATTTGCGCATAGAAGAGTCCTAAGCAGTTATGGAAAGTTTCAATTCGTGAACGGGGTAGCATTAGGGTCCTGATTTGAGTAGAGTTGGCTTTCGAGCTGGTTATATAAGCAAGGGAGGCCAGAGCTCATGGTGCACGACTTTGGGGCTGTTGCTCTTGTGTTATATTGAATAAAATTCGTAGTTTGAAGGCACTTTTGTGCCTTGTTCATCTCACTTGTTCCAGACAAGTTTTACTCGTTGAGTTTCTGGACAGCACTACCTTTTGTCGGTGGTTTTAACATAACTCGAGTTTCACAGATCCAATTGACATGATTCATTTTGGGTTGTCTTCAACACTTGATTATCTATCATCTATCAAAATTTCACGGTCATTGGATTTGTGGTTTCTGATGTACACAAGTTTCTTTGCAGCGTTCCAGAACTGTTTTTCTCGAGTAGGACAGATTGACCTTTGTTCGATCTTTCGATCATAACTTGAGTTTCTCTCTACGGATTTGAGTGATTCTTCTTGTGTTTTCTTCGTGAATTGATTCTCTCTGATATATATCACTTTTGACATGGTGAAACACGTTTATATTAGTCTCATACACGATTTCTTTACCAGATCATTTTTCTGCCGAAGGGGTTGGGATTTAATTGTTTCCGCTGCATTTTTCTTCGTTTTAAATCTACCATTAACCCCCCTCTGGTAGATTTTCACGTGCTCTTTGATCCTACAGTTGGTATCAGAGCCACGGTGCTCCAATCATTGTGATTTGCACGTGTTTTTGACTAATCATCATGGAGAAATACTCCACCAAACCTTGTCTGTTTGCTGGTATTGATTTTCAGGTTTGGAAGGCATGCATGGAGGCTTTCATCTAGGCGCAAGGCTTCGCAATATGGGAGAAGGTGTACAAGCCTTACGAAATGCCACCGAATGATCAAGTTACGGCTACAAACCTATGGGACGTCGACAATAACAACAAAGGCCGAAACTTGATCATCCAAGGACTCACTCAGAGCGACTTCAACCGCGTTGCACATCTTCGATCGGCATACGGTGTATGGAGAGTACTTTGTGACTATCACAAAGGATCCAACACGATCAAAGAGGTAAGGCAAGACATGTTCAATAAAGAATACATGCGCTTCGAGATGCAACCTAGTGAGTCCATCGATGATCTCTTTGCTCGCTTTAACAAAATTCTCAGTAACTTGCGTAGTGTCAACGTTAATTTTTCTGATGCTGAAAATGCTAGGCAACTTCTTAGTGCATTAGAAATGTCAATCTGGGAGATGAAAGTTACATCTATTCGTGAATCTACTATCATGACTACACTTACTTTAGATGTGCTTTACTCTAAACTCAAAACTCATGAAATTGACATCTTATCACGTAAGAACCCAAATAAGTCTATTGCATTTGTCTCACAATGTGATATGCCTAGCTCCGACCAATCATCATCTTGCAATACTCTTGCTTTGTTGTCTTTACTAACCCTGGAGCAGATCGTGGAATTTCCAGAGGAGGAGCTAGCACTTCTCTCTACTAGGTTCTCAGAAGGATTGCAAAATGTGAGAACTAGAAGGAGAGGAAGCTCCGGACCTCAGCGATGCTTCGAATGTGGTAAGACAGGACACTTTCATACAAAATGCCCTAACCTTTCAGGTTCTACTTCCGGAGAAGAAAAACAATCAAGGACGAAGCACTCCTCAACAAATGATAAGAAGAAGAAGAGCTTTACAAGTCGACAACCAATAAACAGTTTTATCTCCGCACTCCAGGAACTTGGCTCAAGCGATGTGGAGAATGGAAGTGACGAAGATGAAGATGATTTGGCCAACTTATGCTTCATGGTGGGCAAAACAAGATCAAGATCATGTCAGGAGGATGCAGAACACAACAGTGACGACGATGAGGTATGTTCTACCTGTAATGAAATGTGTCATGCAATTTCTTGTGCAAATATTATTGTTAAGAAAAGGACAAAAAGCTTAGAGATAATGCTGCTAAAATTGAATCACTAGAATCTGAAATCAACCATTTGAAAACCTTGATTCCTAGCGATGATTCTTGTCCCTCGTGTGATTTAATCTATGAACAATTGTCCACATTAAGAACATCACATTCATCTACTCTAGATAGACTTGAACTTGAAATTGAAAAGAACAAAAAGCTTGCTGCACTTGACATTGGAAATTTAAAAGATGCTTCTTGTTCTACAATTGATTTGCATTGTTCTAGTTGTGACGATCTTGAAAAGAAACTAAAAGATGTTATGAATGACATTTCAATATTGAATAATGCTTTACGTTCTCATGAAGTTAAATATTGTTCCAATTGCAAATTAAAAGGAAAACTTCATGTGAAAGTTGTCTTGATCTGTCCAATAAACTTGATAACATTCATAGGACATTAGATCGGTTTTGTAATGGGAATAAGAACCTAAACTTGCTGCTGAATTCTTCCAATTCTTGCAATGATAAAACTGGTTTAGGTTTTGATTCTCATGCTCATGCTAAGGCACATCCACCTAAAATTCTAAAGTCATTAGGAAGTGGTTTGATTCAAACAGTTCCTAAACAAAAAAAGTGGTTTTCAAATCTACAGGAGTGTGTCTCATTCGGTTTCAAATAAAAATATTGCTTGCTTATCTAGACATGAACACAAAGTTAAATTTCATTGTACCTACTGTGGTAGAGATGGTCATGTCATAGATTTTTCTTATAGACTAGCTAAACAACAGAAAAGGGAAAGAATGATTGCTAGATCTCATAACTTTCATGCAAAATTTGCTGCACATATTGAACCGAATGCCAGTAACATGCAACTTGCTATTATGAGTCAAAAACATTCAAAGTTTACCTCTGGACCTTCTGTTTTTGCCTCCGGAGCTACTGATTTTTGTGCTACACAAGTAACACCTTATAGGTCAGTAGTTAAGAATAAAAAACCTCAAACTTTGACTCATAAACCTGTTGTTTTATCTCAACTTTCGCGTGTTTTTCCTGCTACACGTCGTGTGACTCAGTACTGGATACCTAAATGCCTTTTGACTAACCCCAATATTGAGTCATCGACGTATTGTGCTTCTATGTAGGTCAAACGTTTGAGGAAGGAGAACATTTGGATTATGGATTCAGGTTGCTCACGCCACATGACCAGTAACAAAGGTTGGTTCTCCTCCCTCTCTTTTGTGCCACGTGTAGAGAATGTTACTTCTGATGATAATTCTTCAACTCCTATAATTGCTAAGGGTTCGGTTAGAGTAAATAATCACTACACTTCTAAGGATGTGGCGCTTGTTAAAATTTTGAAATACAACTTGCTTTCTATTTCACAATTGCTAGATGAAAATCTGGAAATTATTTTCAATAAAAACTGCTGCAAAGTTGTAGGTTCAAATAGTGAGCTTATTTCTAACTTGTCTCGATTGGGAAGAGTTTTTAAAGCTGATTTTGATATGTCTTCCTAGAAGCATAGGTGTCTAGTTGCTAATGATTCAAAGGACTTATATTTTTGGCCTCATAGACTTGGTCACATAGGCTTTGATCACCTAACGCGTGTTAGTGCTCTTGATCGCATACGTGGGCTGCCTAAGCTTAAAGGGGACAAAGAAATTGTGTGCTCTTCTTGTAGACATGCTAAGATGGTTGTAGGTTCACATACTCCACTCACAATGATCATGACAACTGAACCGGGTCAACTTTTGCACCTTGACACCATAGGACCTTCACGTGTTCAATCCTTCGGAGGTAAATGGTATGTTCTTGTTATTGTTGATGATTAATCTAGATACTCTTGGATTTACTTTATGGCGTCTAAAAATGAAGCTTTTAGTCACTTTAGAACTTTATTTCTTCGATTATCAATTGATCACCCAGGATATTTAAAAGCAATTAGAAGTGATAAGGAAACATACTTTAAAAATCAATCTTTTGATCACTTTTGTGCTGAAAATGGTATAGATCATCAATTTTCTTCACCATATGTACCTCAACAAAATGGTTGTAGAAAGAAAGAACACAACCTTAGTTGAGATGGCTAGGACTATGCTTGATGAATATCAAACTCCTAGGGAATTTTGGGCTGACGCGGTTGCAACCGCTTGTTATGTCTCGAATCGTGTTTTCTTGCGCGCTAAGCTAGGTAAAACACCATATGAGCTCTGATTTGGACATAGGCCTAGTGTTACGCATTTTCGGGTCTTTGGTTGCTAATTCTTTGTTAAGAAACATGGTAATCTTGATAAATTTGAATCTAGATCCATTGATGGCATGTTTCTTTGTTATCCATCTCATACTAGAGGCTACCATGGGATTTTACTTGACACTAACAAAATTGTGGAGTCTTGTGAAGTGTATTTTGATGAATCTAGCCCAGGTACTAGCTCAAACATTGCAGGTCCAAATCCATATCCGCAGGGGGAGAGCATTTTCGTTGAAGATAAGGAAGAGGTGGAGCTGCTACCCAAAAATTCAGCAGCTTATGACATTGTTCGAGCTACCAATTTTGATTCACAGCCAGCACCAATGACCAACATTGCTGGTCCAGATCCTCCTCAATTCACAAGCTCATCGATTTGTGATGAACATGAAGAAGAAGAAGCTTGTGAAGTGTCCACTCCCCTCCGGGTTCTCAAAATCCATCCTCCACAACAGATTATTGGAAGCTTCCACGAAAGAGTTACACAGTCTAGGTTTTGCGATCACTCTCATGCTCATTCTGCTTTTGTTGCTTGTATTGAACCCAAAGATATATCACACGCACTCACTAATGAATCTTGGATTATTGTCATGCAAGAAGAGTTAGAAAATTTTGAAAGAAATAATGTTTGGAAACTTGTACCTCCTCATTAAGGTCAAAATTTTATTGGAACTAAATGGGTGTTTAAAAATAAACAAAGTGAGGATGGGGTTGTGGTTAGGAATAAGGCTAGGTTGGTTGCTCAAGGTTTCACTCGAGTTGAAGGTCTAGATTTTGGTGAAACTTTTGCTCCTGTTGCTAGATTAGAAGCCATAAGAATTTTGTTAGCTTTTGCTGCATCTAAAGGTTTTAAGCTATATCAAATGGATGTTAAAAGTGCTTTTCTTAATGGCTACATAGATGAGGAGGTTTATGTCAAACAACCACCGGGTTTTGAAAATTCAGATTTTCCTAATCATGTTTACAAACTGTCCAAAGCATTGTACGGTCTCAAACAAGCCCCTAGAGCATGGTATGATAGGTTAAAAACATTCTTACTTGAAAAGGGGTTTACCATGGGCAAGGTTAATAAAACTCTTTTTGTGCTTAAGCATGGCAATGATTCATTATTCGTTCAAGTGTATGTGGATGATATTATCTTTGGTTGTGCTTTTGATGATCTTGTGCCCAAGTTTTTAGCTATGATGAGTCCAGAATTTGATATGAGTATGATGGGAAAACTCACGTGCTTTTTGGGGCGGCAAATCAAGCAAACCAAGGAGGGTACCTTTGTGCATCAAACGAAGTATACAAAAGACCTCCTAAGTCACTTCAACATGGACAAAAGAAAGCCTCTTCGCACACCAATGGGAACAACAACAACACTTGAACTTGATGAAGATGGTGAACCTGTGGATCAAAAAGAATATAGAAGCATGATCGGATCACTTTTGTACCTCACGGCATCAAGACCGGACATACAATTCAGCTTATGTCTTTGTGCACGGTTTCAAGCCTCCCCACGTGCTTCACATCATCAAGTTGTCAAAAGGATTCTCAGGTACTTATATGGAACTCAAGAATTTGGCATTTTTCTTTCTTCTTCCTCAACCGTTACTTTGAAAGCTTTTTCCGATCCTGATTTTGGAGGTTGTAGGACTGACAGGAAAAGTACTTCCGGTGCTTGTCATTTTCTTGGTAATTCACTTGTCGCATGGTCATCCAGAAAACAAATTTTAGTCGCACAATCCACCGCCGAATCTGAATATGTAGTTGCTGCTAGCGCTTGTTCACAAATTCTTTGGATTGTTCAAACACTTGAAGACTATGGGGTTGATCTAGATAGTGTTCCACTGTTTTGTGACAACACTAGTGCTATTTGCATTGCTAAAAACCATGTGCAACATTCTAGAGCTAAGCACATTGACATTAGGTATCACTTTCTCTGTGATAATGTTAAAAAAGGAAACATTGTGCTTCACCATGTAGATATCAAACAACAATTGGCTGACCTTTTTACAAAACCTTTGGATTTCACTCGTTTTTGTTACATTCGTAGTGAAATGGGGGTTATGCTTCCTCATGGCTTAAATTGAGGGGAAGTTTTGAAACTTGGGAAGTCTATGTGTGAATCTGAACTTAAAATAATATGAGCATAGTATTTCATACATATATGACTTTGTGATTCCTTTTACATGCTAAAAGTTCTTACTACATTACTCATGTTATACATTTTGTAGTTTTTGCCATGACTAGTAATTGGAATAATTACATACACTAAATCTGGTCATGGTTGAACTTTCTTGCTATTTTGAACTTGTTACATGATCACAAGTGTTTTTAATCATAAAGATATAATCAAGTAATCAACTCACATGTTGAGTTTTTGTGAACAAATATAAGTTGAGAAAAGATCAAGAGAACATGCATGCATCACACTTCTTCTTTTGAGATGGCTTATCACTGCACTTAGATATGAACTTGGAAGAAGTTGTGTATGACTAAAACCATGTCCTTCAGCTTCTGATTGTCAAATGACATAGGCTTGGCTTGGTTGGTTAGAATAAGGCAGATGCGCATATAATCTCTTGCAAATATCATATGATCTAAATTTGTGCTTTGAAAAATAATAAAATGCAGCAACAAGTGTCATGCTTTCAGGTATTGAAATAGTTAAGTTTGTGAGATCATGACTTGCTTAAATTGAAAATTACATTTGATCTAGCATGGCTTACACTACTTTATGTATCTCATTGTTGTGATAGTGTAAGTTACTTGATAGTATGACTTGGATGAGCTTTGTTTTATATGTATATGTTATAATATGCTCATAACAATTAAAATTTCTCTTTTGAACCTTGTTGAATACATTATCAAAGGCGGAGAGATAATGTGGTGAATTATGCAAGGGGGAGAAATATGTATAGGGGGAAATTTATTTCTATCTCATTTGATTTTCAAAAAAGGGGGAAAATTGTTCTCAAAACTTTTCATGCCAATGTTCGGATTTTAAAGGGTGTTGCCAATGCATTCATCAAGGGGGAGATTGTGAGACCTATGTGTGCTGAATACATTGGCTTTGACAATAAAAGTTTTGAATGTTGCCATAACATCTTTTTTGCAGTGTCCGACAATAGGTCCGACTTTCTTTGTCTAGATCCGACATGTTTTTGGGTAGCTCCGGCATGTCTTTGTTAAGCTCCGATATGTTTTGCTAGGTCCGACTTATGTTGGTTAGCTCTGACATGTTTTTCTAGCTTCGACTTTTGGGATGACTAGTTCCAACTAGTTTTGGTTAGCTCCGACGCTAGGTTGTACTAGCTTTGGTAAGCTCCGGCGCTAGGTTGTACTAGCTTTGGTAAGCTCCGGCTCAAGCTCCGGTTAGCTTTGGCAAGGTTCGGGGCTTGATCGTAATGTTCCAAATTTTCATGTGAAATGTTTCAAACTTGCTTTACACTTATGGAAATGTTGCTTAGTATTCTTTTACTAAGTTTTTGGTGTTTTTTGGTGGTTAAGGCTTATATCGTTTTACTATGGTTTGCAACATGCTTATGTGAGGTGCTCACGTAAGATGTTGTAGTTTCAGAACTAACGAGAGTCAAGTCGAGGACTTGTGCTCGAAAGTATTGGTTGTTTGTTCATGTGCAGGTGTTGCTTGAGTTCAAGTCATGGCTGGTGACAGGATCCTTTGGACTAGTCTCAGGGAGGATATGAGGTTCCAATAATCAAATTTAGGAGGAATTGTGGTTGAGCGGGTCAGGAGGTCGCGCAGGATGATTGAATCAAGGGCAGTGCATATGAAGGTTACTGGATGTCAAATGAAGGTGTTCGCACGTATGCATGCGGTGCATGATGTGGCAACGTGGTTCCGAAGATGGGCTAAGGAAGGAAAGATCTGGTTGGAAGGATCAGACGATATCGGTTGATGACTTCAACTGCGGAGGAGTCAGGTTTGACTCAAATATGGAAAGATTTGAGTTGGTTATGATAGGATTTCGTGTGGGTCACGAATTTGAGTTGTTTTAGGGATGTGGGATACGTTCCTAAGGTGTTTGGAAGTCTTAATATTGCTTCTATCTGCATATAGAATAGTCCTAAGCAGTTATGGAAAGTTTTGATTCGTGAACGGAGTAGGATTAGGGTCCTGATTGGAGTAGAGTTGGCTTTCGAGCTGGTTATATAAGCAAGGGAGGCCAGAGCTCGTGGTGCACAACTTTGGGGATGTTCCTCTTGTGTTCTATTGAATAAAATTCGTAGTTTGAAGGAACTTTCGTGCCTTGTTCATCCGACTTGTTCCAGACAAGTTTTACTCGTCGAGTTTCTGGACAGCACTACCTTTCGTCGGTGGTTTTAACATAACTCGAATTTTACAGATCTAATTGACGCGATTATTTTTGGGTTGTCTTCACAACTTGATTATCTATCATCTATCAAAATTTCACAGTCATTGTATTTGTGGTTTCTGATCTATACGAATTTCTTTACAGCATTCCAGAACTGTTTTCTAGAGCCCTGTGTCTCTTGAGCTGCTGCCGGTGGTATAGTCAGAGATTGCTGGGGAGATCAAAGGATCTATGTATAACCTTGGTTCAAGGTCTG
Source organism: Tuctoria greenei (assembly GCA_036927565.1). Lineage (NCBI taxonomy): Eukaryota > Viridiplantae > Streptophyta > Magnoliopsida > Poales > Poaceae > Tuctoria > Tuctoria greenei. The sequence continues at coordinate 103,076,349 of JAYESD010000003.1, read as the reverse complement.
CCTTATGTGCTGAGTTATGGGCAGGGCCTGAAATAGCTTTGGTAGCCTAGCTCCCAAGAAAAGAAATGTTTCAACAGCCTTTTGGTACTTTTTTACTACCTATGTCTTATTTTTGAACCAGCATTTCGCTGGCAGGTTAGTAGGCCTTTTAGAAGGGGAACAAAGAAAAGTTCTCTGCAGCGCAAGCTGATCCTAAGTAATCGTTGTTGTTCATTGGATTCTTCTGGCCAAGTGAAAGACCAGCAGCTGCACATACTATTGAACGCATGCGGGAGGTTCCAATTCCACTTTTCCTGGGCAAACTAGAAAACAAGTATTGATGTCAGGAAATGGAAGTCAGGTTGACGAGGCAGTGATGTAGGATAAGGCTCTTTGGTGAACCAGATTTTGTCTATCTTAGAGACCAAAAGAAGTCGAGCTACAAGAAAGATCCCTGCAGCAACCATAGTTGCTGCGTGTATAAGAGCCGAAATGGGAGTGGGTCTTTCCATAGCATGGGGTAAGCATATGAGAAGAGGGAATTGTGCAGATTTTGCAACTGTACCAAGAAATAATAAAAAAGCACAAAAAATAGTAAGTAATGAATTCATCCCATTATTAGGAATCCAGTCATTCTCTTATAGGAAATGGTCCTAAAATAGCTCAATCTTTTAGGTATCGTGAAAAGTGATACCTGTGAAGATCGTGCATTTCAGTCACATTCTGATCCGTTTTTCGAGTCCATGATATAACCAAATTGGCCCCCTGCAGAGTGACTCGGGGCCGGTGGTGACGTACTACCTGACTGGGTAGAAGAAGCCATGTTCTGCAGGGTTGGCGCCCAAAGTGAGAAGCAAAAATGTTCTGATAAAGACGTTCCTCAGTAATATCATCATGACTTTGAAAATCATGTGCGGTAGCAATACCAAACAATATACGACGAGTAGTGGGGTCCTGACCTAAGCCTTGGCTAAACCAGGGAAATCTTATCCTCCTAGCCACTATCCTACTGCAATAATTCTCGCTAAGGTAGCATTCCATGGTGGATTATCCCATCAGTCTTCAGCTTGGAGTTGGGTTGGGGTTACTTGAGTCACCTTACTCCAGGAGGGGTACCGCAAAGAGTACCGTTTAAAGCCCATTTCATGTATCTTTTTGGCTGGTGCTCACGTGGACATTATATGCAAAAGTTCGAGAGGGGCTCGAACCAAACCAAGAACATAAACGGAATTCGACTCACTCTTGTATGGATCGCCCTCGAGCCCTGGGCGATTCGGTTGGGTCTTTCCCTTTTGTTCTGTTTCCGCCACGATAAAGACGCACAGAAGAACTATGGTATGCCCAACCCATGGAGGATCTGTTGAGAGTGTCCCTTGTCTCTGTAGGGAACAATAGCTATTGTCTTGAAAAAAGAAAGGTCAGTGCTACGGTCCCCTATGGTTTGATCCAATATTGACCTGTGCGGATCACATTCTACTACCCCCGGTCCCTGGTTCAACCTCCCGTAGTGGTCCTTGCGTTTCGTTTTTAAATCTCCATGGGGCCAATTTTTCGTACTTGCTCAGTGTGCCCCCTTTGCAATGAGTGCCCCACCCGGTTCACAAGGCTGCTGGCCTACCAAGCAAGCACTTGCCCACAGCTCCTGTAGAAGAGAATAACGCCGATATCCTCTCTAACCGAAGTCATGTTTAGTGTTCCTTGACTAGGTAGTTTGAACGGTACCGTTCCTTGACCGTGACCAGGAATATTGAACGGCATCGTAACCGGGAGTGTTGAACGGCAGCTCTTGCCTATTTATGTACCACCGTGTTTGTTTAATAAAACACAAGCTCACTTCCTAAATGGTATCAGTAGACCCTTGATCCTCCTCTTCTGCTCACGAACATGGCGTCCAACAAGACCTCTTCTCCAAATGCTTCGACTGCCTCTAGCCAGAGGAATCTCTTCGCTGATCCTCCATCTCGCACCACCACTGCTGCTTCTATTCAACATGTCAACATCCGTGCGCATGTGCCCATCATCCTTGACTATGGTGAGTCAATTTTTTTCTATTTGGAGTGTCTTATTCGAATGCCATGTTCCGCAAATTTGGCATCATCGATCATGTCGATGGGACACTTGATGCACATAATATGTGGCATGACACTGATTGGATCCAAGTTGATCAGTGGTTGTCTCTTGGCTCTACAATTCTACACCGAACATCATGAAAATGGTACAAGTGCCGAGTCCTACTGCATATGTCCTGCGGTACGCTATTTGAGGTCTCATTCTCGATAATGCTGATCAATGTGTGGTATTCGCTCTTCAAGAGTTTCACAGCCTTTTTCAGGGTAATCTGTCCATCACGGATTATTTTGCTAGGCTCAAAGAACTCGGTAATCTTCTCCGCGATGTAGGGCATCCCATTACCGATAGGGCAATGGTGATTAATGCTCTCCGTGGACTCAGTGTGAAATTCAGCCATGCAACTTCAGTCATCACTTCTACTAGGCCATTGCCATCATTTCTCTTCGTACGGGACTATCTTCTGCAAGATGAACACCGGCAAGCTCACACTGTGAAAATTGAGGCAAATACAACACTGCTGGCCACAGTTGCTGCCTCTGGTGCGGCTACATCTCCTCCACTGCCTCGAACTCATACTTCGACAGACTCCACCACATCATCCAACCAGACTGGTGGAGATCGTCGACGAAAAAGAAACAAATCCGTGGCCACAAAAATGCATCTGGTACGCCGGCTCCATTGGGTGGTCCATCTGCAGCACGCGCAGGCCGTGGTACTCCTGGTCTGTGGACTCCCTCATACAATCCATGGACAGGACTAGTCCAGGCTTGGCAAATGCCTTTCTGGCGCCCAGCTGAAGCCGACCTCCTTGGACCACGGCCAGGCAATGTCCAGAAACATGCTCTTCATGCGTCGGCATCATCACCATATTTTGATGCATCATACAATGGCACCCAGCTTCAACTTAACAACGCCGGTCTTCTCACGGCTCTGCAAAGCCTGCCGGCACCCAGTCTGTACCAGGGTGGTGGTGACTGGATACATGACACAGGTACCATTTCCAATATGGCCAATAATGCTGGTATTGTCACTTCTCTTTCTCCTCCACATGACACAGGTATTGCTGTCGGCAATAGCTCACATTTGCCGGTTCACAGCATTGGTCACACTCAAATTCCAAATTCAGTAACACCACTTCGTTTAAACAATATTATTGTTTCTCGACACTTAATAAAAAATTTAATTTATGTTTGTTCTCTCACTCGGGATAATTATGTTGCCGTGACGTTTGATTCTTTTGGTTTCTCAAACAAGGATTTCAGAACAGGAATGATTCTTCTCCGATGTGATTCAACTGGTGACCTATACACCCTCCATCAACAGCCAAGACAGTCCCACAGCTCCTTCCTCGCCAACCAGAGCTCGGCACTATGGCATGAAAGACTAGGCCATGCCGAGCATGGGCATCTTCAGCATATTTTAAATACCTCTGATTTCCATTGTATTAAGGAAGATCTTCACACATGTGATTCTTGCCATCGCGGCAAACATGTGTGACTTCCGTTTTCTTCATCATCTAGCATTGCATTGTTCCTGTTTCAACTCTTGCACCGCGATGTATGGACATCTCCAATAAATTGCAATTCCGGGTTCAAATATTATCTAGTCATTCTTGATGATTTTTCCCACTTCGTTTGGACTTTTCCACTTCAAAACAAATCTGATGTTTCACCCACAATAATCACTTTTCATGCCTTTGTTCTCACACAATTTCAAAGACCAATTGTTTGCATCCAAATATATAATGGGAAATAATTTGATAATCACGCCTCTAGATCCTTTTTTGTACACCACGGAACTGTGCTGCGCCTTACTTGCTCATACACCTCTCAAAAAAATGGCCGCGCTGAATGCATCTTGCGCACTCTTAATGATAGCATGCGTACGCTGCTCATTCATTCCAGTGCACCTTTTTCCTTTTGGCCCAATGCACTCGCCACAGCCACATACATGCTGAATTTGCGACCATATTGTGTACGCAACAATCTGACTCCCCATGAGATTTTACTTGGCCGCCCACCAAGCTATGACCAAATACGTGTGTTTGGTAGCCTTTGCTATCTGAACATGTCCTCCGTTTGTGACCACAAACTAGCTCCCCGATCAGTACCTTACATCTTCTTGGGATATCCAGCTCACACTAAAGGGTACCGGTGTTATAATCCAGAAATGCGCCGAGTACTAACATCACGTCATATGATATTCGATGAAAGAATATTTCCTTTCAGGAACATGCAGTGGCAAAAGACTGGTCCGGTCAGTACTCCTGTACTTGACCCATATCCTGTTGTTCTGCAAGTCCCGGCACGTACCGACACTGGCGGTGCACCAGCTGCGCGTGCGCCTCCGCGTGCGCACGTACCGGTGCGACAGCATCCAAAATCTGCGTCAAACTCCACAACGACAGGACACGCACTATCATTGGCACAACAACCGGCTTCCACACCTATCCAGGCGGGTTCTACATCGACACCTCATTCTGTGGGGCCTGGACCACTGGGTGCATCTACGTCGAGACCTGGTCCATCGGGTCCTGCGCCAAAAAACTCCAGCCCGTTGGGATCTCCACCAACAAACTGTCCTGCTCGGTCTGCTACGGTTGTGCGCTCCCCGATCGATGCTGATCCGGTCTTATCGGGAGCCGCCCCCATTACCGCATCCGATGGAGATTTTAACAAACACCCAATGGTGACATGGGCACGAGCAGGAATTTTTATGCCGAATCCTAGGTATGATCATGCAGCCATATCTCATTCCGCACCACCATCTTCTGTACGAGCTCCTCTCCAGGACCCGAGCTGGCTACAGGAGATGCAGGAAGAAATGGATGCCCTTCGGCAAAATAGAATATGGGTACTTGTTCCCAGTCCTAATGGTGTCAATCTCACCTCCGGAAAATGGATTTTCAAAAATAAAATCAAGGCTGATGGTTCACTAGAACGAGGAAAAGCAATATGGGTAGTAAATGGTTTCAATCAATGGAATGGTATTGATTTTGATCAGACGTTTTCTCCCGTTGTCAAACTGGCAACCATCAGAACTGTTCTTCATCTAGCAAGCTCAAGGAAATGGCCTATCAACCAACTCAAAGTCAAAATGCATTTCTTCACGGCAGTTTATCCGAGATGGTATATTGTCTACAACCGGCAGGTTTTGTTCATAAAGACTACACTAATCATGTCTGTAAACTTTCCAAGTCACTTAATGGTTTAAAACAGGCGCCTCGGGCTTGGTTTCAAACATTTGCACATGAGCTCCTTCTATTGGGGTTCAAGTCCACCACATCGGACAATTCTCTATTTGTCTACTGTGAAGGAAATAACTTGGCTTACTTACTACTTTATGTAGATGACATTGTGCTCGCGGCTTCTTCCATGCAGCTCATGCACAAAGTTATCCAACTTCTAGGAAATAAGTTTACACTAAAAGATCTTGGGCCGCTCTATTATTTTCTAGGCATACATGTCACCAGAAACAGTGACGGAATTGTTCTTAATCAGGCAAATATGCAGAGGAACTACTGGACATGTCCGGGATGATTAGTTGTAATCCAATCTCTACACCTGTTGACACGAGGCATCTTCGGCGGATGGTGAGCCAGCTCAAGATGCATCTCTGTACCGCAGCATCACAGGGGATTGCAGTACTTATGTCTTACTCGGCCAGAGATACAATATGTGGTGCAACAGGTGTGCTTGCATATGCACGCACCACGCAGCAGCCATTGGTCACTGGTGAAACGAATTCTCCGCTATATCAAAGGTACCACTGATTACGGCTTAAAAATTCATGCTTCCTCGGACACGTCTTTGACAGCATATTCGGATGCGGATTGGGTCGATTGCCCGGATACACAGCGATCCACTTTTTAATATTGTGTTTGCCTGGGAGATTCTTTGATTTCGTGGTCTTCAAAGAGGCAAACTAAGGTCTCCCGTTCAAGTGCCGAAGCCGAATATAGAGCCGTTACAAATGCAACCGCGGAGTGTTGCTGGATTCGATAGTTGCTACTTGAACTACATGTTCCTGTGGCAAAGGCAACTATTATTTACCACGACAACGTTTGGCTGTGTATTTAACTCTAAATCCAGTTTATCATCTCCGTACCAAGCATATTGAATTGGACATTCACATTGTCAAGGAGAAAGTTGCGCTTAATTGGGTTTAGGTTTTGCATGTGCCAACACATCTCCAATTTGCAGATATCATGACTAAAGGTCTTCCGACTTTGGTCTTCAAAGACTTTTACAACAGTCTGTGCATCGTCTCCATGAAAAAGATCAGACTGCGGGGGTGGGGGTGGGGGGGGGGGGGGGTGGGGTACAAGAATGGGCCAGACTCGGGCATTTCTAAAAAACAGTAGCTAAGGGCCCCGATACTACCACTTGGATCTGGATCCTACATGCTGATGCTCACGATTTCGAGCGACCTCCACTCTTCAACTCGAGCTTTCGCTTCTGCTTTTCTTTTTTTTTACTATCTTCTTAGGGAAAGAAGAGGGTATGAAATATAGCTATGTCTACTACGGTTAAGAGATTATGGTTCGGAGACGACATTCTTTTGTTATTGAATTAGGATTGGCTAATATTGTTAGAAATCAAGAGGGAGCCCAAAGATCAAATAGCCACTAAATCATCTCGAATTACATGGAGAAATCTGATTACAACATGAACACCAAGTGCTATCTCTCAAATAGCACAAGAACATCAATAATGCCTTCTCCTCCATCTTTGTTGTTGCTTGACGATGCGGCCATCTAGCCAACAAGGCGAGGCCACAAGAAGAACGATGACGAGAGGCGTTTCCCCTTGTTCTTCTCTTGATATCTTGATCGGATTCTGAGTGGGTTAGAGTGTTCAAGTGTGTATGAGTGTATGCCCTTCAAGCCCCTTTGATCATACACTTGACCCTCTTCTTATAGTTGACCAAGAGACACAAGAGGGGGCCTCCCACCCTTAGGAATTATTGAGTCTCCCGATCAGAGACTCAAAATTCAGTGGGATGTGTCCTTTCAATTAGAACACATGTCAATTTCGAGTTCAAACTGACAGTTACTGAAAAATCGGACTAGTCCGTATAGGGTCCGGACTAGTCCGGTTACCCTTATTGGACAATATTGGACTAGTCCTCTAAGGGTCCGGACTAGTCCGGTTACCCTTACTGGACAAAAGCAGACTAGTCCGGTCTTTACCGGACAAGTCCGATACTTCCCAACATTCTCCCCCTTGAACTCGAAACTGAAACTTACCAACTTACTTAATACTAAACTTAGTGTCCATTTTCTCATGCTTGACATATAGGGCACGACGCATCACAACAATCATTTACGTATTGTTGGACTCGAAAACCACAATACATCTCACACTTGAAAATGAACCTTACTCTTACTTGGCCCCTAAATATCCAGTGATCATAGACTCTCCCTTAAACCCATGTCGGCTACATGTTCACTGAACACGCTGGGTGGACGACCTTTTGTTAGCGGATCCGCAAGCATACGCTTGGTACTTATATGCTCAAGACTTACGGTATGATCCTGGATTCGATCTTTCACAACATAAAACTTAATGTCGATGTGTTTGGCAGCGCCACTCGACTTATTGTTGTGAGAGTAAAATATTGCGGGCTCATTATCGCAGTATAACTTAAGTGGTTTTTCAATGTTGTCGACCACTCTAAGGCCGGGTAAAAATTTCTTAAGCCAAACAGCCTGCCCGGTGGCCTCATAACATGCAACAAACTCGGCATGCATTGTGGACGATGCAGTGACGGTTTGTTTGGAGCTTTTCCATGAAATGGCTCCATTCGCGAGGGTGAATATATAACCTGACGTGGATTTCTTAGTATCCACACAACCAGCGAAATCTGAATCTGAATATCCCATTACTTCAAGTGGGTCTTACATACTATCTATTAACATGAGGCCTTTTGTGCCTTGCACATATCTTAATGCTTTCTTAACTGCCTTCCAGTGATCAATCCCTGGATTGGCCTGATATCTGCCAAGTATTCCGGTCACATAAGCTAAGTCAGGGCGAGTACAGACTTGAGCATACATAAGGCTTCCGACAGCAGAAGCATATGGAACTGACTTCATTTGATCGATCTCATATTGGTTCCTGGGACACTGAAAGTTCCCAAACTTATCGCCCTTGACAATCGGAGCAGGCGAAGGCTTACTCTTATGCATACTGTACTTTCTCAGTACATTCTCTAAGTATGCCTTTTGTGATAATCCTAATACCCCCTTATTTCTATCTCGGTGAATTTCTATGCTCAATACATAGGATGCTTCACCAAGATCTTTCATATCAAAATTAGAGGACAAAAACTTCTTAGTTTTTGATAGTAGATTGACATCACTACTTGCAAGTAGTATATCATCTACGTAAAGCACGAGGAAAATAAATTTCCCGCTCTTAAACTTAGCATAAATGCAATTGTCCTCCTCATTTTCTTTAAACCCAAACTTTCTTACTGTTTCATCGAACTTGAGATACCACTGCCTTGATGCTTGTTTAAGTCCATAAATGGACTTTCTTAAGTGGCATCCCATATGTTCCTTACCCTTAACAACAAAACCTTTCGGTTGTGTGATATAGACGTTCTCATATAGATCACCATTGAGAAACGCCATCTTTACATCCATCTGATGTAATTCTAAATTATAATGTGCAACTAATGCCATAATGATTCTGAACGAATCCTTACTTGAGACAGGTGAAAATGTCTCATTATAATCAATCCCTTCCCTTTGAGTGAAGCCTTTTGCAACAAGTCTGGCCTTAAACTTATAAATATTCCCTTTGGAGTCACGTTTAATTTTGTAGACCCATTTACAGCCTACTGTTTTGGCTCCATTAGGAATCTCAACTAAATCCCAGACTTTGTTTGTTTCCATAGACCTCATTTCATCCTCCATGGCTTTACGCCATTCAGATGATTGAGGACTTCTCATAGCTTCTTCAAATGTGGTGGGATCACCCTCCATTTGAATTGCCTCACCCGAATAGATCTCATAATCGTCCGGAATGGCCGATTTTCTTTCTCGTTGAGATCTTCTTAATTGCACATTATCCTCATTTTGAGGCTGTTGTTGCTCTTCATTATTAGTGACAACTGGCTGAAAATGCTCAACCTCTCTTAATAATTTCGTTGTCAATGGAGAACTAACAACAGGTGTTGAATCATTACCAATAGGCACTGATGATTCAACAGTAGTAGGTAATGAGAAATATGGTTCTTGAATTATAGGAGTGGGTATATAAACCCGCTTCTCTTCAAGATTAATTTCTCGTCTTACCGTACTCCCCCTGATCATGGCATCCTCTAAAAAGACGGCATGCCTTGTTTCTACAAACTTAGTATATCGTTCTGGACAATAGAAACGATATCCCTTACTCTTTTCTGCATAGCCAATAAAATGGCAACTTACTGTCTTAGAATCCAACTTACCAATGTTTGGGTTAAACAATTTTGCCTCAGTAGGACAGCCCCATATATGCATATAACATAATGAGGGCTTACGTCCTGTCCATAACTCATACGGTGTTTTGGGCTCCGACTTAGTAGGAACCCGATTTAGCACATGAATGGCAGTTTTTAATGCCTCCATCCATAAGCTAACCGGCAAATCTGATTGACTTAACATGGATCTAACCATATCCATTAGCGTACGGTTGCGCCGTTCCGCTACTCAATTTTGCTGAGGCTCGCCCAGTGTGGAATACTGGGCGACTATGCCATTTTCCTGTAGGAACCGAGCAAACGGTCTAGGAACTTGGCCCACCACCACGATCGGATCTTACCACTTTAATCTTAATATTGTGCTGATTTTCAACTTCAGCCTTAAATATCTTAAATTTATCCAACACTTCAGAGCGTTCTTTAATTGGATAAATACAGCCATAGCGAGAATAGTCATCCTGAAGGTTATGACCGAATCAAAACCATCAACAGATACTACGGGGAATGGACCACAAATGTCCGTATGGATTAATTCCAAAATTCCTGCACTGCGTATGGCACCTTTCTTAATTTTCTTAACAAACTTTCCCTTAATGCAGTCTATGCATTCTTCTGAATCCGAAAAATCCAAATGGGGAAGAATCGATTGTGAAATCAATTGTTCAATTCTCCCCCTCGAAATATGGCCCAAGCGACAATGCCATAATTTCGAAGACATTTCAGAATCGATTCTCTTACGCTTACCCTCATGTGAGGAAAACTGATTGTCGCTTACAATTAACATCATCATGCATAGATAATAAGTATAGCATGCCTTGTCTTATGGCAATACCAACCATCTTATTATCATACTTAATTACACATCTGTCTTTGCCAAACTGGTAAACATAATCATCATCATCTAAGCATGACACTGAGATGAGATTTCTACTGAAAGAGGGTACATATAACACATCCTGAAGTGTAAGTACAAAGCCATTTCTTAATACTAATGGATAATCTCCAATGGCTTTCACTTCAGCTTCATGGCCATCAGTTAATGGCCCTTTCCCCTCTTTCTAGGGTCTTCCTCATATTTAACCCTGCAACAAATTCCAAACATGCACAGTGGCACCTGAGTCAATCCACCAAGAAGATGGTGTATAATCTAAAAGCAGGGATTCATCAACAAAGGTCACAAAATCATTACCATTTTTGGAACACCATTTAAGGAAGCCAATGCAATCCTTCTGATGGTGACCTTTGTCTAAACAAAAGCGGCACTGATCTTTATCCACTTTCACATCCTTATTATAAGGATGGCTTTGTGGAAACTTACCCTTATCTTTATCATGGTGAGAAGAACCATGATACTTAAAAGATTGCTTAGAAGAATAATTCTTCTTAGCCTTACCTTTTCCCTTCATGTAATTAATAGCATCATAACCGTGAAGGGACTTAATCCTCTCTTCTTCCTGAACACACATAGCCATGAGTTTTTCTATGTTCCATAGTTCAGGTTGAGAGTTGTAGTTGATCACAAAAGTCTCAAATTCCTTAGAAAGTGAGGCAATGATGAGATGCACAATGAACTCATCATTAATCCCCAAATCCATAGGCTTAAGCTTTGCAGCCATATTTGTCATCCTTAAGATGTGCTCACGCACACCACCTCCATGATACTTTTCAGTAACAAGCCTCTTGATAAGAGTGCTTGCAGTGGCCTTAGAAGAACCAGTAAACCGATTCTCTAACCTTTGGAGGTATTCAACAGCAGTTTCACATTCAGGGATTGATCCCCGAATGGCCTCAGTTATAGTTCCCTTAATAACCATCAAACATTTCCTGTTTTATTTCTTCCACTTATAACAATCAATGTCATAAGCCAATAACTCAGTAGTATATTCCTTTGTCCTCACAGCAAAGGCTTCCTTAGTTTCATCAGCATTTCTTACTGGTTCAACCTGTGCAACCGGATATGGAGTAGTGAGAGCCAAGTCTATCTCAGAGACTGCCAAAGCAATCTCCAACTTCTCTCGCCATCTCCCATAATTGCTTCCATTGAGTGGATCAATAGAAGCGATGAAACTCAGTGCTGAATTAGCATTGGAGGAACCTTCATAATCAAAAAACTAAAATCAAGAAGAATGCATAGATGTTAACCACAAGAAAATGATGAGTTTTATCTTTCACTTTGGTTACTCGATCAAAACTCAACATTTGAGAATAACTAAAAATCAACATAGTAATTTATCTTTCGCTTTGGTTACACGACCAAATTACTATGTTCTTACAAAAAGAATGTCATTAATGCCTTTCGCTTTGGTTACTCAGCCAATAATGACATTAAAATTGAACATTGAAAAACAACTGAAATACATAGTAATTTATCTTTCGCTTTGGTTACTCGATTAAATTACTATGTACTTAGAAAGGAAAATGTCATTAATGCCTTTCGCTTTGGTTACTCAGCCAATAATGACATTAATATAACTTAAAATCATGACAATTCTATTTTTCACTTTGGTTACTCAATAGAATTCCATGCAACTTAAATTGACATAACAATTTATCTTTTGCTTTGGTTACTCGACCAAATTGCTATGACAATAAACTTAATTCACAGCGGAAGCTTATTAAATAAGCAAACTTAATTGCATAGCACGGACTAGTCCGCACAAGGCCGGACTAGTCCGAACTCTTACAGTATGGTTTTCGGACTAGTCCGGTCCATACGCCGGACAAGTCCGATCCCATTAAAACATTTGATCCGTTCTTTGTTGAACTTTTCGAGTTTGGTCCGTACTATTCCAGACTAGTACGACCAACCCCGGAAAAGTTTCATATAAAAAACTGGAAAAATGTCGAAATACCCAAAAGGGAATCTTAATCTTACCATATTACCAAATCAACTTAATTTTCACAATGGATTTCAATCCAAAGTGCTTAATTGGTTTTCAATCAGATGAACGCGTCAAAACGCCCTGATCCGAAAACCTAACCACTTATTGTGGCACACCGGACTAGTCTGGCCCTTAGACCGGACAAGTCTAGACCTTTAAAACTTTAAGCAAAAAACTTCGATCAAAACTCAATTCGAAATGATTAGTGGTCTAAACAGCTCTGATACCATTGTTAGAAATCAAGAGGGAGCCCAAAGATCAGATAGCCACTAAATCATCTCGAATTACATGGAGAAATCTGATTACAACATGAACACCAAGTGCTATCTCTCAAATAGCACAAGAACATCAATAATACCTTCTCCTCCATCTTTGTTGTTGCTTGACGATGCGGCCATCTAGCCAACATGGCGAGGCCGCAAGAAGAACGACGACGAGAGGCGTTTCCCCTTGTTCTTCTTTTGGTATCTTGATCGGATTCTGAGTGGGTTAGAGTGTTCAAGTGTGTATGATTGTATGCCCTTCAAGCCCCTTTGATCATACACTTGACCCTCTTCTTATAGTTGACCAAGAGACACAAGAGGGGGCCTCCCACCCTTAGGAATTATTGAGTCTCCCGATTAGAGACTCAAAATTCGGTGGGTTGTGTCCTTTCAATTAGAACACATGTCAATTTCGAGTTCAAACTGACAGTTACTGAAAAATCGTACTAGTCCGTATAGGGTCCGGACTAGTCCGGTTACCCTTACTGGACAATATCGGACTAGTCCTCTAAGGGTCCGGACTAGTCCGGTCTTTACCGGACAAGTCCGGTACTTCCCAACAAATATATGTATGTAAGTGAAGAAGGACCGCATGACCCACGAGAAGAAACCGACATACAGGATCCCTTTTCCGTTGCAACATGATCATCTCAAAGAGTTGGCAAGGGAAGATAACAAAAAGCACAGATGGGTACAGGGGCACATGTACTATCTCCATCCAAGAACACATCATTCGAAATCTGGCACACCTGAAACTTGAATCCCCTAGGTGAAAGCATATCTTGTGGAGATCTGCAGAAAAGAGGCGACACGCTTCGTTTGTGGCACCTTCGGCCACAGATCTACTGTCCTTCCGTGTGTCTTTATCATGGCAGAAACAGAACAAAAGGGAAAGACACGGTAGCTATCCTTACTTGCTTGCCTACTTGGGAATGGGATAGAAAGCCTGTATTCCCCAAGAACACAGTCTGACTCTATAAAGCAACAACAACATTAGTTACATAACTTCAGTCTTAGCTTTATCCACCTCTCTCCCCCTCTCGGACACCAAGTGTCCAAAAAAGATGTCTTCATGGACAATAAAGTGGAACTTTCCCATAGAGTACCAGGTCCTTCTCTTTGCATCTTTCTAAGACCTTGTCAAAATTTTCCAAAAAATGATCAAAAGTTTTTGCATAAATGCAAAAATCGTCCATGAAAAGTTCCATGATCTCCTCAATCTTGTGGGAAAAGATAGACATCATGCATGTTTGGAAGGATGTTGCGGCATTTCATAGTCCAAAAGACATTTTACGGTAGGCATATGTTCCATAAGGAGATGTGAATGTGATCATACCTTGATCATCGGGATGGATGAGAATTTGAGGATAGCCCGAATACCCATCAAGAAAACAAAAAAGGAATGTTTTTCGAACCACTCTAACATCTCATCGTTGAAGGGTAGTAAAATGGTCCTTTCTAGTTGCCTTGTTAAGTTTTCGGTAGTCTATGCACATCCTACATCTCGTGATGGTTTGTTGAGGAATAAATTTATTCTTGTCATTTCGAACGACCGTCGTTCCTCCCTTCTTCAGCACTACCATAGCTGGGCTCGCCCACTGACTATGAGGAACGGGATAAATAATACAAACATGAAGAAGGTTCAATACTTCCTTCTTGACAACTTCACACATTGCATTATTCAACCACGGTTTAGGCTCCCATGAGGGGGTACTCTTAGGGTCAATGAAAATGTGATGAGTGCAAAGAGCTGGGCTGATTCCCTTGAGGTCTTGCAGTGAGTAGCCAAAAACACTACTATGCTTCTCTAACATGGCTTTCCTCATATGGAAACTTGTCACTTATGATGATAGGAGCTTCTAAATCTACATTTCGAAAGGCATGGCATAGGCCTGGTGGTAAGATTTTGAGTTCAACTAGAGGTTTTGGTGTGAGCTCTTCTTTGGGCATTTCAAATGTCTCATGAAGTTAATCTTCTTCTTGGATGAAATCTTCTCCTTCAGCTTCAAGAGGCTCAGGTATTTACGAGTCCTAACCTCTTTGATTGGTTTATCTAGGATGACAGGTTCTACGGATGTGTTTTTTGAACGTGGAATAGGAATAGAGAATTTCCTCCCTCCAATGTTAATGTTGAGGTTTCCTTCTAAGGGAATTTCCATGAGAAATTTCTCGATGGCTACCCCTATCTATTAGGGTTGAAAACGGGATGCTGTCCCATCCTGTACAGGATACCATATTTTTTCAGTTTTTCCTGTTCTTTTTTGAATTATTCAGGAATTATTCAGAATCGGTACGAAAACGGATCGGGTTTACCGGAAACGGGATCGAAAACAGTTTAGGTATTTTTTCCGACCGTTTTTTCGGTCCCCGTTCTGAATTTGGGATCATCCCGTTTTTATCCCGAATTTGGCCTAATGACTACAGGTCAATAGCTGACAGGCCCACGAACAACCCTAACACAGCCGCCGCAGCATGCCACCTCGCTCGCTGCTGGCACCACTGTGCTCTTGTTTCGGTGCAGCACGCGCGCTGCCGCTGCCTAGTCGCTCGCGCTGCCACGCTCAAACTCCCACGCCGCCTCGGTCACCACTGCTGCCTCGCTCGCTGCCATGTTATAGCTTCGATGCCACATGATTGCCAACCGTGCACTGCCCCGCTCCAGTTCCCGCACTGCCTCGCTGACCACATGCACCGCCGCACTCCAGATCCCAATGCTTTCAAGGTCAGGAGGTTGGAGGATGTGACGTACGGGCACGATAGACTTCCTCGCCAGCCATCAATGAACCCGCCATTGTCATCCTTACACCGTGCGCGAAGGGGCACCTCTGGTACAACGCCTGGCTCCGGCTGTGGCGCACATGGCATGGAGCAGTGGCTCAAGCTTGTGATACCTGTAGAGACCCGGGGGCGCTCGTCGATGGTGCTCCATATAGATTCAGCAAAGGTGAAGGATAGGGCGCATAGGACAGGTAGCGAGGTATAGTCTGAACCTATGATCAGGCGTCGTCGATGGTGCTTACCATGTGTTTGCAAAAATGCCTGTTTGTTGTGTGTCTATTGTTTAGCTTCAACTGTGCTGCTGCAGTTTCGTTGTTCAAGCACCAAGCTATGGGTCTATTTTCATTTATGCTAGAGTAAAAAAACATTGACTTAGTGTCATGGTCAACGTAGACACTCTAATTGAAGGTGATTTTTGCTTGCATTCTTCTTGTCATCTCGACTTGAATTATCGTTTTTTGACCGTTATCAACATATTTTTGTTCTGATTTATTCGTTTTTGATTAACCGACAATCCCGATACCGCATTCTTATCAAAACCGTTATCGTTTCTGTTCCATTAAAAGAATGTGAAATTTAGGTTCGGGAGAGGATTCTACAGGCAAGGCTAGTCATAGGAATGCTACTAGCTCTTCCTTGGCTATAGAGGTGTCTTCGAAGTTCAACAGGGCTTCCTCTGGGAGAGGTTCATTAAGATCCATAATGAAAGAGGCATCTTCTAGAACTCGATCTAGAAGTTCCTTCCCTTCTTATAGCGTCTTATGGAGGAAGATCCTGCAGCCGTAATGTCGAGATATAGCGCATATTATTTGTTAAGTCCCATGAAGAAATATTGCAATAACAACGGATCAGGGATTAACAAATCATGGCTAGAGTTTTACAAGTGCGAAAATCTGTCCCAAGCTGCACCGATGGATTCCTTATCCATCTGCTTGAAGC
The DNA here is from genome assembly GCA_036927565.1 of Tuctoria greenei. NCBI lineage: Eukaryota > Viridiplantae > Streptophyta > Magnoliopsida > Poales > Poaceae > Tuctoria > Tuctoria greenei. The sequence continues at coordinate 103,059,971 of JAYESD010000003.1, read as the reverse complement.
CTAGTACTTCCATTCATAAGGAAACAATTCGGGATATTAGAAAGAATGGAAGAAAAAATTGTCTTGTAACTCTCTTCAATCACCGATTGTCCTACCAACATGATGGACGTAGCATTGTTTCACCTTTTCCTTGAGAGAAAAAGGAAAAAACTTCCATTTGAGAGTTTCTTGTATCATGCCTTTAGTTAAAAGACATGTACACAATTGTTCAAACTCTCATAAATGGTGGTAAGGATTTTCACAATCCGTTCCTCAGAAGGATTATTCTCGAACCATGGCAATAAAGCCAGGGCAAAATTCATAGCTTGTTGAGAAAATAGGTTCCGCCGATGGCGGTGGCTCGCAGAACTTGCCCTTTGTGGCAGAATAGGAAAGAAAGGTGGCTGCTCCATGTTGGTGGGAAGAAGGTAAGAAGTAAAGAAAAAAATAGATACGAGGATGAACAAGGTTCGAAGATCAACTGCGACGGTTCCCCGACCATGGTGCCAGAAATGCTTGTCTGTATTTCATACAAAAACAGAATAATCCGCAAGCGCGTGGAAATACTGTTGTAGCACTTTCCCTTAAAGGGTATCAAATCCAAGGAATGTGTGTGCTAATAAGTTCTCCTAAGGATGCACAGTTTGTTTTGTAGGTAAGGATTTGAGAGGAATTCAAAGATTTGATCATAAGCCACAACAATCTATGCTAGTTGTTTGCTTTCACTACAAGAAATGAGTAAGAGGGCGTCGGGGGTATAGCCATCGGTTGGCTACTAAAACCGACATCTATGAGGTATAACTGTCGGTGTACCGTCGACTTTAGCTGACACCCTAAGTTTGATGTTGTAAGTCTTGAAACTGTCTATCGCGACGCATTTAAGGCATAACAGCGTCAGTTTCAGCACCCGACGCCTTTATTGTCTTAAAGGGGTCGGCCCTCATACTGACACCTTTATTGGATTAAGGCTGTCGGCCACTGTTGCACCCAACACCTTAAGTTCTTCTTTATACACCAGATGCTTTTATACCGCCAGAGGCTTTAGTTCTTTTTTTAATTCCATATTGATCTCAGTACGAACACAAGCACAAACAAGATGAACAGATTAACGCGAATATGGCCTCCATATCTAGGTATCAAAAAGATGTACACATGGACATTATACAATGGCATGTTTCAACAATCTATCTCTCACACAGCATAATCCCAAAATCTCTCACACAAGCTCGAACAGATCTGCTCTGCTCACAAACAAAGATGAACACAAGCTCCAGCTTCAGATCTGCTCAGTGGTGAAGAAGCCTCAATGCACGGATGACACGAGTGTGAGAGGCATCGCCGGGGTGGCAGCCGTGTGATGCGTCGCCGGGGCGGCGACCGTGGGAGGCGTCAGAGTGGAGGTCGGATCTAGGTCGTGTTGTACCGTCGAAGTGGAGGACGGATCTGGGCCGTGGGAGGTGTCACCGCGAAGGTGACAACGGACGCGGGTGTGTCGCGTTGGAGCAGACGACGAGGACGGATGAACGGACGGATGGGGGCACCACAAATGTCGCTGGACAGACGGCAGCAGAGGTGACAATGGACAAGGCGCTGGGCAAGGGAGGGAAGGCCGAGGCCTCGTCCAGGGAGGACGAAGTAGTGCGGCCGCTTGGCGGCGAAGAAGGCCGCTCAGGAGGGAAAGCCTGCGGACTCCAAACGCATGGAGAGAGAGAGAGATAGAGAGAGTGAGAGAGAGAGCAGCGGCAGCCAGGGCTATGCACGAAGAGGGAGAGAGGGTGGCGGCGCTGTTCAAGTGGGAAGTGGGCGCAGCGGCGGTTGTTGACTAGGGTTTGCCATGAACGAATATAAAATCGCGAGCTGGGATGATTCGTGAGAGGGACGGTGAATATAAAATTGCGAGCGACGATGCGCACCCCTTAAGCCCCCCTGTGTAGCCGTCAGCCAGAGGAGCAGCCGACAGTTTGAACCTTATATCCGTCGGATTTTTTGATAGACTCGTTGCCTTTACCCACACAGTCCCACAACTACAGCCGTCGGTTCCCGAGCCCAGCCGACGGTTATAAAATTATTGATGTTGGTTTGTGCTGCAGCCCCGACGTCTCTAACTAAATCCGCCGGCTTTTTTTGGGAGGTCGACTTCTTTAGTTGTTGTCATCGGGTTTATATGTGCCCAACGCTTTTAGTTCATTTAAATTCAACGGGCCTAACGTTTATAGGATAACCAACACCCTATTGCTAGTTTCTTGTTGTGTTTGGGCACCGTTTACTCCTGATTATCAGGACGATTCCTGCTAAGAGCCTATGGCGTAATCAAACATGGAGGATTACAAGGACAGATAGGGCTGTCACCACCGGCTATCTACCTCCTCAGTTGGTGGGTCTACGAAATACTCAATGATGATTTCTAACATAAGCACCACACTTTAGTTCCAAATCACAACTCGAATCTTTTGAATGTAAAGCTAAGACTAGAGCCTCAAATTAATTAAAGCACTGAACCCACAAGCAAGTACTGAAGCAAATTACAATGAATTAAAAATCAAACTTGAATTGAAATCATGAAAGACTTACATGATTCTGCCAGAACTTCCATAGAGGTACAAGTGTGGAAGAGGGACATGACAAGCCCAAGCCTCCTCCTCGTAGCTCCTCCTCACTCTCCTTCTACTTGGCTAGCCTCTTGGACAACAGTAATCCTTTGGAGTGGACTACTATTCTCAAACTTATTGTGTGCAAAGTGAGCAGGAGAGGGGGGCTATTTATACACAAGTTCAATCGATTTGGCACTAAAATTAGCACATGAAGTCCTCACCACCTTCAAGGAGCCACATGGAGTCTACACACAGCGTTTGACCAAGAAAGCTGCCCAGCCAAGGGGTCGGTCGACCTGATCCTGACCCTCCTTGCATTGTGTTTCCTACGGATGGCTGACTTGTGGGCTGTGGATTCATTCCAGCATGAATTGACATTGTATTCCCTTTGACATCCCTGAGAATGGGTCCATGGATCATTGTGCGGTCACTTGTTATCACCTGATTGGTCGGAATGTTACTTTTAGGACAGCTCTATGCACTTCTTGGTATTTTGGGGCTTAATTCACCTGCATGCAAATGGACACTAAAACTTGTGGAAATGGTTAGCATTAACCCCTACCACTACGTAGTGTTCTCATTTTTGTACCTTTATAAGGTGAATATATAGTCAAATTTTGCATTTAAGGACTGACAATAGCGTCCTTGCATGTAGAACGATGACATAGTTTGGTACCCGGGGTATCAAACATACGGGACCCGCTGGTACATGACCACTATGTGGCTACGGACTAAAGCTATCCTCCATTCAGGGAGTGGCACGCCACAAATGCCCCAACTGGTCGAGGTCGGGGTACTCAACCTGTCCAAGTCCCAAATGAGAGGTCGGACGGATGATTCCTATCGGGCTCGGTCCCAAGAGAGGTGAGTAGTTGGGGGCATTTATGATGGACGGTGAGCATGGTAATTTCTTTAGGGGGGTTGAACCCGTGATGTGACCCGTTGCAGGATAGGCTTGCCATCCGTCCCATCCATTAGCAGAAGGACGGTAACCTCACCAACAAGACGGTGCCTTGGAGGCATATTGGATACATAGAACAAACACTGTAAAACCGGCCCCACTATGAGGAATGTTGGATAGATAGGATTGCCTCGCCCCCTTATAAAAGGACCCCAAGGACTTCCGCGAGGGGGGTGAATTCACTCTGTATTAATAGTTACTATACACATTTACCTTACGCACTTTTCCTTTGGTGCTCTTGCTCCATTTCTTTGTGAAGCTCTTGCGTCCTTTTCCTTTGGTGCTCTTGCACCCTTTTCCTTTTACATACTTGCGTTCATGCCTTACATTTATTACGCTTGTGTGGGTTTTTACTGACACATTTCTTTCATATGAGTTCTTAATTTATTAGAGTTCGTATACCCGGCAAGCCCACTTAAAATATGTTCTCTCACCTTTTGAGCTAACAAGGATAACGAAAAACTCCCGCTGAATGTAGGGCCTTTTCCGTCCGAACTAGGACAAATCTCTTGTTCTTTGCAACTAGCCATATGAGGACGAATGTGATTTAATACAAACTTACTAGTTGGTTTTGAAATACTGACTATTGGCACGCCAGGAAGGGAGCGACGCCCTAGCCCCAATACAATGATTGCTGCCGACCGACGTGAAGATGGAAGAACGACCAAACCTCAAACCAGCCACTTTGAGAGGATGTTCGAGGAACCCTGCGTCCATCATGTTTTCCTAGTAAAACAGGTGATGAAAGAATGCGTGCTCCTCCAACGTTCCCTCGGCGGGAAGATCGGTGTTACGGGAGGCAAAAGGAAAAGGTCATCCACCCAAGGCTCCAAGTTAGAGGAATCTGACATAGACGATTGCGGTGCCTGCCTTGCGATCTGCTAAGGCAGTCCCACACCTGAAAATCCGCCCGGGTTGGAGAAGGTATCGCAGAAAGGAGAGCAAACCAGCCCAGATAGCCCGACTCGCTTCCTGGTGCCCGAAGCAGCCACCACCTTCAGTGGAACAGATCGCCCCGGTCACTCCCGGCGATCCAGGCGATATCCAATAGTTGTTGGCCCAATAAAAAGACCGCACGACTCGTCCAAATGATGACAGACGGGAGAAGCAACCTCACCATCCCTCGCGTCCTAGGACAAAAGGATTCTCCTGGCTAATTCAACAACAAGTCCGCACCCGAACATCCCCGCACCGGCAGTCGAGACTCGCATGGAGCCTGCGCTGCTAGGAAAAGACCAAGCACGTCACCTCGGATGAAGCGGTTGATGATCACCTGCACCAGATGCGCTGCCCGAAGGACGAGCGATATGACAATCAAACCCCGGGACTGAATCTCGAGTCACGGTTGCAACGCCTGGTACCGAGGGCTGCTGCCCGACCGAGGGCCCGGCCACGCCCCAAAACCTTTTTCCTTATAAACACCCCTCGCTCGAGCATTTTCCACGTGTCATACGAACTGCAGCTCACGAACGATGAAAGTTTTGAGTACTGCAATTCTAACGAGATGAAAAGATGAAAAATAATTTGTAACAAAAGTACAATTTAAAGTCATTATAAAGGATTCATGATACATCATAGCTCGAACGAGTACGAGGAAATAGGAGGGAGGTCACATCTCGAACTCGATTCTCGCCTAGGGTTATCCTACTCCACTAAGAACAAATGGCTCGGTTATTTTCTCCCATCAATGAGAAGATGGTCATGGCTTCTTATGCGTGTAGCTTACAGCACAGAAATGATCTACAAAAAACCGGAGTGTGTCTACCTAGAGACATTGATCTCCCACTGGGCCCGCAACTTGTGATCTGGTGTAACACGGACCCACGATCCTTGCCCGACAAGGTAACCTAGGGGATGCCAAGCGTCCCGGCTAGGGGACGTTGATTTCTTGATAGGTGAATGGCCTTTGATCTCAAAACATAAAAAGCATCGCACCGCGGCCCCCTAAAATGGCCTTCGATCTCCAAGCCTGGAGATAACAGTGTCTCCATGCTTGTCGAGGTAGGTCGAGGTGCCCAAGACCGTTGAGAAGAGCTAAAGAGCCGAAGAGACCCACATATTGCCCGATCGCCCCGATGCCACACGGGAAGGTTCTGGTCACGCGAACGTATGAGTTGCATGTGGATAGAATCAACCTCCCTTTTGAATATCCAGATGACTTCCCCCTAGCCGAACCTCCGTCAAAAGGCTTCTTCGGCCGAACCCTGGGCTTTCATTGGTTGGGCACAAAGCCTCGACCGTTGCCCTCGCACCGCCGGGCAAAAGCTTGAGATGACGGGACGTACGGAAACCGAAAGGGGAGGAAAGACCTATGAGGGAAATTGAATAAGGTGATGGGGAAGAGGGGAACCATGCTTGGCTGTTTATAGCCCCACCAAAGGAGTCGAAAGGATAATAACGGTGGTGATATCCCGGCGCACCTCGTAACCGATGTCGCGATAAAGGCTCATAGCGACCCGAAGGTTCTCGATGCGCATTGCCCCAACTCTTCACAAGTCACGCCACGTTGAAGGATGACAGGACTAGACGAGGCCATGGCGCGCCACATTCCCCCGTCTCGTGACACATTCAAACTCCAAGTTGCGCATTCTACCATAACACCCTTGAAAGATTAAGGAGCATTACTTCATCCTGTTCAGGGCGCGTTGACTGACATTTATCAGGCCAGCCATGCCGGTCCTGCCATCTGAGGGACATAAGAGAATATGTTGAGGCCATCAGCATCCACAACAAAGATAAGCCAATCTCCCCTCTCAGTTGTTCATTCATCACGATCTTAACCCTCATGTGAAAAACTCGGATCGAGTCTCGTGGGGCCTCGAGGTTTGGTTCCGAGACGTACACCATCCTTCCACGAACTTCACAAAATGAACTGCACTGGTTGCCTAACCTGGCTTGGGGGCTCCCTAACCTGTGTAGGGGTTCAAGGCTTCTCAACTTTGGGAGATCATGGGTTGGTGTTTTTACCTTCTGCGAGAGCCCGGTGACTGGTTGTGCATCTAATGTGTCACTGGAAGCAGAAGATCAGGAGGAGCGTATGAACAGAAACTAACGCTGAGACGAGGGGAAGGATTCCCAGGGCAACCAGTCAAGTTCAGACAAAAGGAACGACAAAAATCCTGTTGAAAATAGATAAATCCGTACAAAAGGCCATGAAGGCATGTCCTGTTACACCAACATATGTGATGACCCCCGCCGCGTGGTTCTTTTTCAAATTGTCGGTACCTTGTGTAACGGGTACCCTATGATACTGCAAGAAGTGCAAAAGAGTTCTGCCGGTCAAAATTGAAGCCTCCGCAGGCCCCACATGTCATATTACACCGGACCTCATCCCTCATATGGGTAGCTCCGGAGATTGACGCGTGTAATGTAAATCCGGAGCTAAACTCTCGAGATAGGGAAGCTCCATGATCAACACGTGTATAATGACACTGGACCTAACCCCCAGCAAGGGAAGCTCCAATGTTGACATGTGTACATCGGTGTCAGAGCTTCCTCCGCGTAAAGGGAAGCTTCAAAGCTGCCACAAGTGGAGCCTCCGGATCTTCATCAACGAAAACATTGGTGGATCTCCTTCAGTACGGACATTCCTGGGTTAGTTAAAGCGGCAGTTACAAGACTTGATTACGTGTCATTAATATTGTATTAACGACACACGATCAGAGCACTGTTAATAGAGGTAATGCGGCCATTAAGGCACGTTATCACACTATTAACCATGCTTAATACCCGTAGATAGTGTATTAGGCTATTTAATGCGCCAGGGCCACATGTCGAGCCAGGCTAAGGATGTAACGGTCAGTCCTTGGACTATAAAAGGACTGAGCCGCATGATACGAAGAGAGAGAACTCCAAGCTAAGCGAATGACTATGCTTTCTAGCGATTCATAATACAACACACACACACATACCACGTGGAGTAGGGTATTACGCTCAGGCGGCCCAAACCACGCAAATATCTAGTCTCGCCATCTTGATCTTAATCTCTGAGTGCTCAGAAACGATCGGATCTGAATGAAACAAGACAGTGCACTTGATTGTATTTAGAATTGTGTTCAACCTAAAAATTTCTCAGGAATAGTAAGTCACAATGAAGTTATAGATAAGAAAATGGATTTTACTGTTTTTCTTGACTTCAGTGTGCAGGAAAAATAAATATTTCATGATGATGGTGACTGAAGCCGGAGCTGCCAAAGCTCCGACATCCTCTAGGCGGCTTGAGGTCAATGTTCAAACATTGATAGCGAGCATCGCTAGAGCTACTCAGCTCCGGTAAAGCTAGGGGGCCAGCCGTAACGTGAAGAAAAGATGGTGGGAAGACTCTATAGCGGAGTCTGCTGTCGACACACCACGTGTTGATAGAGGTCACTGCCGGAGCTATCAAGCTCTGACACCCTAGAAGACTAACCGTCGATGCTTTACGGTTTATGGAGACTACTGCCGGAGCTACTAAGTTCTGACGATGGTCAATGCCGGAGCCACTAAGCTCCGACAACCTCTCGGGGCCTTCACTATCGAACACTTCGGACCTACATTCTACAAGTTCGAAGTGCGCAAGTCTTCAACAACTGTTACATCCTCTTGGTACATGTTCACAATCAAATTGTGTACATCTACCAGGGGGCCAAGTGGGACAAAGGTGTTGAAGACAAAAAATCAAATTCACAAAAAACTTGGATTTCATTCATCTGGGGACAAGAGATTACAAAATTGGAGAAAAAGAAGAGAGGATACAAGTGGGAGCTACAAAGAGATGGTCCTAGACCCTATGGAAGAACGAGGCGACCTTCTGGGCAGCCTCCGATACGCTGGCTTGGGCAGCTTCTCCCTCTCCTTCGATGGGGCCTCAAGCACCGGGTCCAGGGGGAATTGAGGGTCCCGACATGTGTAGCACGTCAGCACGAATTCTGCAACGTCCTTCGCCAGGGATTGTCCCTCAGTCTTCTGCTGGTCCGCAATGACATCGCCCATCTTGGTGAGCTTGTTGCCTGCCGAATTCAACACCTGCAACGACAGGTCCAGCTCCGGCTCCAGATCATCCGGACGCACGGGACTAAAACCCATTGGCATCAGCGCGTCGTTCGCTTTGCCCAGGAAGTCCCAAACTTGTTGGGACTCTGCAGCCCTTGTGCCTTGCATCTCCTCCAAGGATCTTTTGGCCGCCGCAAGCTCCGAACTCTCTCGGGCAAGATGCTCTACCTCTTTGGCATTCTGCTGAATCTTTTCAGCAACCTGCCTTTCGAGTTTGCTGAGCTCTTCCTCCCAGAGGTGGATTTCGTTCCGGCGGTTGACCAGGTCCTTCTCTCGACCGCACACTTTCTTCTCCCTGGCAGGGACGGCATTCTCCTGCTTATAGAGGTCCTGTCCTTGCTGCCAAGCCTTCTTCTCCTCTTCCTTGTAGCGCTCATCCAATTTCTTGGTGCGCTCCTCAAGACTCTTGTCACTCAGAGCTATCTTTTGTACAAGCTCTTCTTCCTTCTTCACGACGTCGTCCCGTAGCTCCAGGAGTTTTTGCTCTTCATATTCGAGCTTTCTATCCCGCTCCTCAAGAGCCTCTCGGCGCTTGACGAGACTAGCGTGGATGGCGTCGAGCCTCTCCTGGTGATCATCTGCTGCGCTATTAGTAGCTTTGGCCTATTCGTAGATGGCCCGGGACTGGTTGTCAAGGGATCGCGTCATGCTTTCCCTCTCATCCAGCAACTTACCCAGTATTCCAGGCGGACCTTCTCCCTCTTCACCCACTCCTTATCGTCAGTCAGCCTCGACTGTGCCAGCTTGGTCTCGAATTGGAGCCGGTTGCGCCACCTCCTAAGAGTTTGGCGCTCCTCCTCGAGGTCCTTGCTGTCGTGGTAGAAAGCCAGCTGGACCTGATGAAGACTGGAGCAGGCATTGTCAATAGACAATGACAGGGGGATCGGGTCAGGACCTATCGGGGTCATCTCCGCCGGTTCCAGCGGATTCTCTATGACAAAAATTGGGTCCCACTCTACAAGAGCGGTCCCCCGAGCTTCCACGGTACTAGGGCCGTCCTCCGGGATAGCCTCGGCCGCCGCCGAGGAAGGTCCTGCAGTAGAAGTTACGACCTTTGGAATTGGCTCCGAAGGTCCCGCCGCCAGATCATCAACAACTGGTCCCTCAGGCGGGGGGGGGGGGGGGGGGGGGCGATAGCTTCATCTTGGCATTGGTCAGGTGCGGGCACCTCCAGGACCACTGCTTCCGGGGCGGACGTAGAATATTCTGCCAGAGCTAAAGCCACGCTCGGCTCCGACGTTGGTGCCTCCTCCACCACCGGTTCCGGTGCTGACGCCTCGACCACCATGGGCTCGAGTGCCGGCACCTCTATAGCAACTGGCTCAGGCGCCAGTACTTCTTCGACGACCGGCTCTACCGCCGGAACTTCTGCTGCAACAGGCTCTACCGCCGGAGCTTCCTCGACAACCGGCTTAAGCGCCGGAACTCCATCAATACCCAGCTCTACCTCCGGGGCCTCATCAACCACCGGCTGACGGTCGGGGCTTCAACAACATTTGGCTCCAGGGCCGGAATCGCAGCTACCTCCGGCTCTAAGGCCAGAGCGTCCATCATTTCAGCATCAAAGCCAGGAGCTTCAACCTCCGGGGCAGGTGTCGCTGATACATCGTCATTACCGTGGTCCGGTGCTACCACGGGAGCTTCTGGGGATGAGTCAAGGTCCAAAACCATGACAGCCGGAGCGGGAGCTGTCGCAGCCTCAGCCACCTCTTGGGGTGGCACTGGAATTGGAGCCGGAGCATCCGCCTTCACAGCCTCAATAGCTATTGCAGGAACCGGAGATTTAGCCCCTTTCTTGGGCACTCTGTGAATGAAGGACGAAGAAACCCAAAACACAGTTACAACAAAAAACAATCAACTGAGGTAAAAAATCAAAAATTACCTCGGAAGGCTTCTGCACCAGTTAGCACGGAACCTCTTTTCTAGACGCTCGGAGCCGGACCCTGCCGCCACTAGCGTGGTGGCTCCGGAGGGTTCCCTGGAGCTCGCTACTGTTGTCGGTGTCACTTTGGTTGAGGCCCTCCTCGACCGAGAAGGACCTCTGGACCCAGAGCCTTCAGTTGGCTCTAGTACTGGAGCCGCATGGCCGGAGCTAGCACCCCGGGGAGATGCCGATGCTGGAGTAGTTGCCGCTGATGAAGACGTTCCCCTCCAGGGAGAAGGAGCCGCCGCGGAAGGAGCAGGTCTGACGGACCTCCCACCAGAGTGCTTCAGCTTCCTTTTAGGGCTCGAGGGCTCGGCCAACTCTTTGCCCTTGCCCACGACTTCTACTCTTTGTTCCGGGATGGAAGGGGGACCACCCTCGGAAGCTCCGGAGATCGCCAACCCGGTGATCGAATGCCTCTCAACGACCCCAAGGTCGTCAAGCACCGGCATCTTCCGCTGGAGGTCCCTGTTGAACTCTGCCTCCATGTTCAGAGGGAGGAAAGTCACTGGCGGAGTCAAGTCGTCACCCTCTACGTCGATACCGTGCTCGAACTTCTTGAGGTGAAACTCCAAAGTTGCGCCCTCCATGTTGGACTTCAAACCGGTCTCAATCTGGTCGTCGTCCATCACACTGTTGAGGGCCCAAGCAAGCTTCTCCCTCTTCTTCAGCGGAGCCCACCTGTTGGTCAGGAAATTGCAAAATACCGCCTGAGGAGTCACCCCTCCTTCCACGGATTGGCGGATATTGGTCAGAGCAGGGTTGAAGGCGTCCGATAACACAGGAACTTCACTCTAAGCCTCAGTGTCGATGTTTGGGAGGCCTTCGGGCAGCTCCAGCTTCTCGTGTTCATCTACCCTAATGATGATCCAATCCTTCTTCTAATCATCCCATTTCCCAGAAGGGAACGACCCCAATTACTTATACGGGCATTTCTTGCGCTTCAAAAAATAATAGAAGCCAAGGTACTCGTCACTCTTGTCGTTGATCTGGACGGTGAAGAAGGTGCGGAAGACCTCAACGCAAGGGGGAATGCCCACCCACATCTTGCAGAAGTGGACAAAGATCGACACTAGAAGAATGGAGTGGGGCCAAGGTTGATATGCCCATGCCGACCACACCATCAAGTATACCGACTACATCAAGCAAGATGGAACAATCATCAATTCAAGCTGCACCAGATCATGTTTTCGATGGACCAATTACTCGTAGTCGAGCTAAACAGCTACAACAAGAGGTGCACGCGCTACTTTGTGAAATTCAATTTATTAATGAGAATTATATACTTCCTAAATCGTACATGTTTCTATTACTCAGGTTCACCAAGGAGGATGACAAGGACACGCCAAGACTGAACCAGAGAGGAGAACTACGTCGAACCAGTTCGGCCTGGCAGAACTGTCATGAAGAAACAGTCATATCTCTTGATTCGTAGAAGCTGTGAAGGTCCATGAGTACTTGTTGGAAAGGTGTTGAAGTCAACTTTTTAATGCCACTAAGTGCCGAGTGCTTTAGAGCTCCCAGCTTGGCAGCCGAGTGCTTTTGGTGCAGACTGTTCAGAAGATCAACAGTCAGCCTAATATCCAAGTTTCCGTGAGAAACTGTATCACTCTACAATATTTCGTGAAGCATGCTACACATTGTGTGAAAGGTTATCAAATTATCTTTCCAACGCATCTGGTCCCATGTCTTTTGGATGTCCCTAGGTGGAGTTATGATTAAAACACTGAAGACCACTCAAAAGGCCAGAAGACATGTGAGAAATTGATGACCATTGCATGAATGATCAAGCAAGTTGGCCTTCCACCTTCCCACGTGGCTTTTTCAGTTCACATCTATTTTTAGACTAGTTGTTGGTATAAATACCCCTCTTTTGTAAGCCAAGAAGGACTTTTTGATGAAATTAAGATTATTTCAGTGATATTTGCAGCCGAGCTGCTTGAGTGTCTTACTCAACCCTTGTTCTTCCTTGTTCTTCTTGAACTTGTGGAGAGATCTCTCTGAGATCCAATAATTTGTGCTCTGCGGGTTCCAGTACGGCTGCCCCGTCTTGTGTGGATTAGCTCCGGTTGTGGTTCTGCGGTCGTTCGGAGATCGAGTCGAAGTCTTTGCGGTTTTGGTGTCTCTCTCCCCGTCGCTTGGTCGCACCCAACCTTGGTCAGGTATAAAGCTAGTTATCCGTGCTATTTCTACAGAAAGTTATCTTGTTCGTGAACCTTCTGTCGTGAAGTACAGGCCACCCTTCGCCGAAACAATTTCGATGTATATCATGTGGTAATCAGAGATATCGTTGTCACAGTAGGTTCATTTTTTTTTATCACCCACCCTCCCACCCTTTTTCAATCTGTTACAGTTTTCACCATCCACATATTCATCCCTGTGTTTATCTTTTACATATATATGTTTGTCCTATAGTCCAAAGCCTAAAAAAATACCTATAGCCCTTTTGACGGTACTGTTATCTTGTGTTTGTGTTCTTCCAGTTGCTCGTCACCACCGTTTACCTATATCTTTTGTAATTAGCACCCTTGTTAGTGTTAAAAAAAAGAGAGCACAAGTGAAAAGATTCTGAAGAATTTTGTGTTACGGTTGGGTGTTGAAATTTTCAGTTTTCATATCCAAGTTGGTGGTAATCTTGATAGCAGCAAAAAAAAATCTTTTGAGCACATCTTTTTTTTTCACTTGATTGGCAGTACCGTAGCCCTCCTTGTTCAGCCACCTATAGCTCCACCAAAAACCTGAACCGGGACTTTCGATTTGTACTCCTTACGGCCTCTTTACCACCTCCGTTGAAGCTGTCACACCAGCACCATCACAGTTCTTGAGATCATGCAAGAACTTGGGTAAGAGGTGAGATCGAGTGTGTGTGTGTGTATATATATATATCTTTTTTTTTCTTGCTGCTCCTAACATGGCAGACTCAGATTCAAGTGTTCATGGTGGACACCATGGTTATAGGGAACCCCCTGTCTCACGGGATGAGATGCGTCGCATGGCTAATTCACTCATGGAGGCCATGGGCAGGCTCCTTGATGAGCGTCTTCCCGCGGCTGGAGGACGTCGAGCATGTCGTGATCAAGAGGATCATCATCGAGAGGAGTCCGGCGTTGAGAATTCTGGTTTCAGCCATGGATTCAATCGCTTCGGACATGGCCCTGATGGATCTGGTTGTGGTCGCCATGCTGATTTTAATAATTACCATGGTGGGCGTCGCGCACATACGCGCAATGCTGATGGTCGCCGCGTGCATTTTGAAGACAAAGAGTTTGAAGATCAAGATCATGAAAAAGGATCTCATGATGATGAAAATCCTTTCGGTCAAGAAGGCAGGTTTGATCGGCGTCATCATCGCCGGCCTGCTGATTTTGAAGAAAGGAAATACCATCGTGGTCGACGTCCTCATGACAACCCAGATAACATCACTCGTGTCGAGTATTCCAAAGTTTACTGGAAAGAAGAATCCTGATGAATTTCTTGAATGGGGTGAGCAGTGTGATCAAATATTCCGAGTACATAATCTTTCGGCTCAGCGCCGTGTGAATCTTGCTTCGGTGGAATTCTCTGGATACGCTCTCACTTGATGGAACCAAGTGCAGGAGAATCAAAGTGATTTGGGACGTGTATATATCAATACATGGGAGGAGATGAAGCAAGTGATGAGAAGGCGATTCATACCATCTAGCTATCAGCGTGATCTCAGGAACCGATTGAAAATGTTAAAGCAAGGAGAGATCAGTTGATGAGTATTTCAAGGAGATGGAGCTGCTGTTGGTAAGGGAGGGAATAAGAGAAGATGCAGAGTCAACAATGGCAAGATTTCTAGGAGGTCGTAATGAAGAAATTTCTTGTTTTGTGGAGATGTTTCCATATCGTACATTGCAGGATCTTGTTGATCAAGCTATGCGAACAGAGAAAAAGCTTCAGCAAGAGTCACGTGGAAAATCTTATGGCAGTTATTCTAATGCTGCCCCATGGCACAAACAGCAGTCAAGTACTTCCTATGGTGGTGGACGATCTCAAGGAGCTGCAGCCAAGTCTTCTCAATCATTTGTTCCATCGAAGATGGCAGCCTCTACCACGTCATCACCAACGACTCAGCAGCGACCTGCTGCAAGTTTAGCAGCCCACAGCAATGTCTCGGGAGCTACATCTTCTTCTCGAAGCAGAGAAATTGTATGTCATAAATGCCACAGCCGTGGGCACATTGCTGCCCAATGCCCAAGCAAGAGGACCATGTTGTTGAATGAGTAAGGTGAATGGGAATCCGAGAGTGATCCGGAAGATGCTGGCAGATATGTGATGAAGAAATTGAGGAGGAAGGGAATGAGATCCAGCCTGAAGAAGGAGAACATAATTGCTTTATTTCTCTACGAGTGCTTAGTGTAACAGTAGAAAAGGAAGACAACGGGCAGCGACATAATTTGTTCCATACCCGTGGACTAATCAAGGATAAGGTGTGTTGCATCATCGTTGATAATGGCAGCTGCAACAATATTGCTAGCCAAGAATTGGTGGACAGATTGGGACTGAAACCACGGCGTCATCCAAGTCCATACAAGATGCAGTGGCTTAATGATTGTGGTGTGCTACGTGTCAGTCATACTGTGACTATACCATTCTCTGTTGGTAAATACAATGATCATGTGGAGTGCGACGTGGTGCCTATGCAAGCCTGCCAGCTTCCGCTCGGTCGGCCATGGCTATATGATCGTGATGTCCAGATTTTTGGAAGGACCAACAAGCTGTCTTTTGTGTACAAAGGAGAGTGAATTTCCTTGCTTCCTTTGACACGGGAAGAAATTTTGAAGGATGATATCAGGAAGAAATAGCGCGAGAGCGAGCACCACTTGCTAGTGAGCCACAAAAATAGTAAGGAAGAGTGTCCACAGCCAAATCAAACCCCACAGCTGCAAGGAACCCAGAAATCGGGAAAAGAGGGTTTAGTAATGATGGCTAGGAAGGGGGATATCAAAGCATTGAGTGATCTCGATGCCATGTTATTTGTACTTATGTACAAGGACACTTTTCTTTCTACTAATGCCTTACCCTCTACCCTGCCGAGTACTCTTTTGAATGTCTTATAGGAATATGAAGATGTCTTTCCTGACGAAGTACCACCAGGACTGCCACCTAACAGAGGGATGGAGCATCAAATTGACTTGGTTCCTGGTGCATCACTTCCGAACTGGGCTGCATACCACACCAACCCAGAGGAGACAAAAGAAATTCAGCGACAAGTGGAGGAGTTGATGAAAAAAGGGTATGTACAGGAAAGTCTTTCCCATTGTGTTGTACCTGTTCTTTTAGTGCCTAAGAAAGATGGGTCTTGGAGACTATGTGTTGATTGCCGCGCAATTAACAACATCACAGTAAGATATAGGCATCCCATTCCTCGCTTAGATGATATGCTTGATGAACTTAGTGGTGCTAATTTTTTCACTAAAATTGAATTAAGAAGTGGCTATCATCAGATTCGTATGAAAGAAGGAGATGAGTGGAAAACAGCCTTCAAAACAAAATTTTGATTGTATGAATGGTTAGTGATGCCCTTCGGTTTAACCAATGCACCTAGTACATTTATGCGATTAATGAATCATGTGCTTAGAACTTTCATTGGTAAATTTGTTGTGGTTTATTTTGATGACATCCTAATTTACAGCAAGACTCTTGAAGAACATGTTGCACATATCAAGAGCGTACTTGTTGTCCTGCGTAAACAAAAATTGTACACTATCCTTGAGAAGTGCACCTTCTGCACCGACAAGGTACTTTTCCTTGGTTTTGTTGTTTCAGGACAAGGCGTGGAGGTGGATGTTGAGAAAGTCAAGGTTGTACACGAATGGAGGCCCCCACAGAACGTGAGCCAATTGAGAAGCTTCCTTGGACTTGTTGGTTTCTACCGGCGCTTCGTGAAAGATTTCAGCACGATCGCTGCTCCAATCAATGAGCTGACCAAGAAAGACGTACCTTTCAAATGGGGAGAAGCACAACAAAAGGCTTTTGAAGAATTAAAGAGGAAGCTCACAACATCCCCAGTCCTTGCACTTCCAGATTTCAACAAGACATTTGAAATTGAATGTGATGCAAATGGAGTTGGGATTGGAGGCGTGCTGATGCAAGAAAAGAGACCAATTGCATTCTTTAGTGAAAAGCTAAGTGGTACGACTTTGAATTATTCAGTTTATGATAACGAATTATATGCTCTTGTTCGGAGTTTGGAAACTTGGTAACACTACCTTTATCCTAAAGAATTTGTAATACATTCAGACCATGAATCATTGAAACATATTAAGGGACTACTAAAACTGAATAAACGACATGCTAAGTGGAGTGAATTTATTGAGTCCTTTCCTTATATTGTCAAATATAAGAAAGGTCAAGACAATATTGTAGCTGATGCTTTATCTCGACGTCATTCTTTGCTCACACAACTTGATGCTAAAATTCTCGGATTGGAAAGTATAAAGGAATTATATGCCACTGATTCATACTTTGCTGAACCATATGCCAAGTGCCGTAATGGCAAAGGATGGGAAAAGTATCATGTGCATGATGGATTTTTATTTCGCACTAACAAACTTTGTATTCCAGATTGCTCTGTTCGACTTTTACTCGTGCAGGAAGCTCATGCAGGTGGACTTATGGGCCATTTTGGAGCCATGAAGACGGAGCAAGTGCTGGCTGACCATTTCTTTTGGCCAAAAATGCGATGAGATGTAGAGAGACATGTTCTTCGCTGCGAAAACTGCCACAAAGCTAAGTCTCGTCTGAACCCTCATGGTTTATATACTCCCCTTCCTATTCCTAATGCACCTTGGGAGGATATTTCAATGGATTTTGTTCTTGGGTTACCACGGACCAATGGGGGAAGGGATTCAATTTTTGTCGTGGTTGATCGTTTCAGCAAAATGGCACATTTTATTCCTTGCCACAAGAGCGACGATGCTTCCCGTATTGCTGAATTATTTTTCAGGGAAATCGTGCGACTACATGGCTTGCCACGTACCATTGTGTTGGATCGTGACACCAAGTTTTTGAGCTACTTTTGGAAGACATTGTGGGGCAAACTTGGGACAAAACTGTTGTTCTCCACAACATGTCATCCGCAAACGGACGGCCAAACTGAAGTTGTGAATCGAACAATATCAATGTTGCTCCGAGCTGTCCTTAAGAAGAACCTGAAACTATGGGAAGAAAGCTTGCCACATGTTGAGTTTACATACAATAGGGCAGTACACTCAACCACTAGATTTTGTCCATTTGAAATTGTATATGGATTCACACCCACTACTCCCATAGATCTTTTGTCTTTACCCATGCAGGAACGTGTGAACTTCGATGCAAGCAAGCGAGCTGAATTTGTCAAGAACATTCATGATAGGGCTCGGGCCAATATTGAAAAGATGACCAAGAAGTATGAGAACCATGCTAACAAGGGTCGCAGGAAGGTGTTGTTCGAACCAGGGGACTTGGTTTGGGAGCACCTTCGAAAGGATTGTTTTCCAGAGCTGCGCAAGAACAAGTTGCGACCCCAAGCTGACGGACCATTCAAAGTTCTGCGCAAGATCAACGACAACGCTTATGAAATTGATCTGCCAAGTACTTATGGTGTAAGTACCAGTTTCAATGTGTCGGACCACTCTCCATTCTTTGGATTGGAAGAGTCAAGGACGACTCTTTTTCAAGGGGGGGGGGGAGGATGATATGCCCACGCCAACCACACCATCAAGTATACCGACTACATCAAGCAAGATGGAACAATCATCAAGTCAAGCTGCACCAGCTCATGTTTTTGATAGACCAATTACTCGTAGCCAAGCTAAACAGCTACAACAAGAGGTGCACGCGCTACTTTGTGAAATTCCATTTATTAATGAGAATTATATACTTCCTAAATCGTACATGTTTCTATTACTCAGGTTCAGCAAGGAGGATGACAAGGACATGCCAAGACTGAACCAGAGAGGAGAACTACGTCGAACCAGTTCGGCCTGGCAGAACTGTCATGAAGAAAAAGTCATATCTCTTGATTCATAGAAGCTGTGAAGGTCCATGTGTACTTGTTGGAAAGGTGCTGAAGTCAACTTTTTAATTCCACTAAGTGCCGAGTGCTTTAGATCACCCAGCTTGGTGGCCGAGTGCTTTTGGTGCAGACTGTTCAGAAGATCAACAGTCAACCTGATATACAAGTTTCCGTGAGAAACTGTATCACTCTACAATATTTCGTGAAGCATTCTACACATTGTGTGAAAGGTTATCAAATTATATTTCCAACGCATCTGGTCCCATGTATTTTGGATGTCCCTAGGTGGAGTTATGATTAAAACACTAAAGACCACTCAAAAGGCCAGAAGACATGCGGGAAATTGATGATCATTGCATGAATGATCAAGCCAGTTGGCCTTCCACCTTCCCACGTGGCTTTTTCAGTGCACATCTATTTTTAGACTAGTTGTTGGTATAAATACCCCTCTTTTGTAAGCCAAGAAGGACTTTTTGATGAAATTAAGATTATTCCAGTGATATTTGCAGCCGAGCTGCTTGAGTGTCTTACTCAACCCTTGTTCTTCCTTGTTCTTCTTGAACTTGTGGAGAGATCTCTCTGAGATCCACTAACTCGTGCTCTGTGGGTTCCAGTACGGCTGCCCCGTCTTGTGTGGATTATCTCCAGTTGTGGTTGTGCGATCGTTCGGGGATCGAGTCGATGTCTTCGCGGTTTCGGTGTCTCTCTCCCCGTCGCTTGGTCGCACCCAACCTTGGTCAGGTATAAAGCTAGTTATCCGTGCTGTTTCTACAGCAAGTTATCTTGTTCGTGAACCTTCTGTCGTGAAGATCGGGCAACCCTTCGCCGAACCAATTTCGATGCATATCAAAGGTGGTACAACTGCAGACCATAGAAGTCTAGCAGCATCAAGAAAAAAGTGGAGAAAGGTGGGATCAGTCCCACCATGGCGTACGCGGAGAAGTACACCATGTTGCTGGCGTCCTCCTTCACAAAAGGAAGCTTGCCGACGCGGACCAAGTGATTGAGGAAGTCAGGGGACCACCCCATGATGGCCCGGACCTTATTCAAATCACTGTCAGTCTTCAGTCGGCTCTGGCGAAGACCCAACTCCTTCGCAGCACAACGGGGCGAGAGATACAAAGCAAGCAAAAGTTTGGAGGATTTGAGCACAAGTTCGAATGAAAGGCGTAAAGAACCCCCAAACGGTGCGTGCTTTCCTTCTTAAGTAAGCCCCCGCAACGCTTGGATGGAAACCACAGAGGAGCCGACGATACCATTCAAAAACTTCACCCTGCCAATGACAAGGGGGCCTGGGACCACCTCAACGATCAAGTCGAGGTCCTTACCCCAGGCGAACGGTTGTCATCATGAAAGGCGGGAAACCCGAAGGCGGCGGCCTGACAGGGCGCGCGGAATTGATACGATTTTCGCATCGGGAACCGGTGACCTTCAATTGAGTGAGATCCACACGCTAAGATCTCACCTGCCACATCCAGGATATGCCACGCAGCGGTGGTTTAACTGCGAACTACCACCAACAGCACATCCAAAGACCCTTTAATACACGGCTCAAAAACCGAAGAATGGACCCACCTCCGACAGAATGACTTCATCCAAAAGGTCTCTTCCAGAGGTGGGCCTAGGGGGCCACTGTCAGTACCCTGCGTACCAGATACCCCTTGGGATTGCGAAGATTACAAGGAAACTCCATCTACCATATTTGAAGACCTCCGAAGGCCCCACATGTCAGCCGTAACCGGACCTGCTTCCCCGACATGGTTAGTCCCAGGGCCGCCACGTGTATCATAAGACCGGAGCTATCGCCCACACATGGGACAGCTCCGGACTGGATACCAGTATGGCACCCCGGACCTAACCCAGACAGAGGGAAGCTCTAGTACCGACACGTGTCCAACAGCACCGGACCTACCCGTCCATGACGGTAAGCTCCGGAGCTGCCACGTGTCCGAAATGCCGGACCTTCAACCTTGACAATCAGACTGGTGGGCCCCCAATGGCTCGGACCTTCAAGGGGCAATCAAAGACTTCAAGACCCGATTAAGTGTCATTAATACCATATTAATGACACATGATTGGAAGACCCTTAATACAAGTAACGACACTGTTAAGTCCCGTTACCACGCTATTAAGGGTAATTAACCCCATTTATTGTGTATTAAACATTAATAACCGTCAGGGCCACATGTCGGCCCAGGCTAACAGTGTAACGATTGGTCCTTGTGCTATAAAAGGACTGGTCGACGATACTTGGGGGACTCTCAGAGACTCTCACGCGCTCTCAAGCACACACAATCACTAAAAGCTCTTAGACGCTCAATACAATAGCTACACACCCCGTGGAGTAGGGTATTATGCCCAGGCGGCCCGAACCACGTAGACCTCTGTGTCAATTTGCCACCATCTCTTGAATCTCTGCACACCCATTACCGAACTATAAACTCCACGGACTACTAATAGTAGTGTCGGGAGATCTGCTGGATTCACCCACCGACACCGCTGCTTTTTTTGTGATGCTAGAGTGGAGTATCCGTGGCCTGGATACGACCGCTACTGCTGTAGTGTAGGTTCGAGAGAGTAGTATGAAGACTTCTACTGATGTAATCTATTTTGTATAAAACTTTGAGATTAATGTAAGTTGCTCACTTATGTTATGAGTTTTTTATTCTTTTATGTGTTGTGCTATTGAGTGTCGAATCGCACGACACCATCAAATGTGATTCCTGGTTTGTCTGGACCCTAGTCCTCACAACAGGTACCAATCAAACCCAGGTGATAGTCAGCTGGTAGCGGTGAAGAATATCCTTAAGTACTTGCGAAGAACAAAGGATATGTTCCTAGTCTATGGACGTTCGAAAGAGCTTGTTGTAAATGGTTACCACAATGCTAGTTTCCAAACCGACAAAGACGATAGCAAACCACAGTTTGGATATGTCTTCTGTCTTAATGGTGGGGCGGTAAGCTGGAAGAGTTCTAAGCAAGAGACAGTCGCAGACTCAACAACAGAAGCCGAGTACATTGCAGCCTCAGAAGCTGCAAAGGAAGTTGTATGGATTAGAAAATTTGTTTATGAATTTGGTGTGGTCTCTAGCTGCTCCAGTCCGATTGACCTCTATTGTGATAATAGTGGTGCGATTTCAGAAGCAAAGGAGCCAAGGTCGCAACAAAAGTATAAACACATACTATGGTACTATCACCTGATTCGAGATATCATCGATCGAGATGTCGTGAAGATATGCAAAGTGCACGCCAAGCTAAAAATAGCAGATCCAAGCAAAACATGAAGCACAGACAAAATCAATGGGCATAAGATGCTAGATTTATTAGTGTGATTGCGAGCTTTTGATGATGTGTGCCTTATTGGTAGTCATAGGATGATAACATCATGTCAACATTTGTGACCTGCATGTTTAGTGATATGTTCTATGACTTTGTCATTTCGTGCATTCATGTATATGTGATTTGTTAGTGAAACTACACAATATACCGAAGAATGGACCCACCTCCGACAGAATGACTTCATCCAAAAGGTCTCTTCCAGAGGTGGGCCTAGGGGGCCACTGTCAGTACCCTGCGTACCAGATACCCCTTGGGATTGCGAAGATTACAAGGAAACTCCATCTACCATATTTGAAGACCTCCGAAGGCCCCACATGTCAGCCGTAACCGGACCTGCTTCCCCGACATGGTTAGTCCCAGGGCCGCCACGTGTATCATAAGACCGGAGCTATCGCCCACACATGGGACAGCTCCGGACTGGATACCAGTATGGCACCCCGGACCTAACCCAGACAGAGGGAAGCTCTAGTACCGACACGTGTCCAACAGCACCGGACCTACCCGTCCATGACGGTAAGCTCCGGAGCTGCCACGTGTCCGAAATGCCGGACCTTCAACCTTGACAATCAGACTGGTGGGCCCCCAATGGCTCGGACCTTCAAGGGGCAATCAAAGACTTCAAGACCCGATTAAGTGTCATTAATACCATATTAATGACACATGATTGGAAGACCCTTAATACAAGTAACGACACTGTTAAGTCCCGTTACCACGCTATTAAGGGTAATTAACCCCATTTATTGTGTATTAAACATTAATAACCGTCAGGGCCACATGTCGGCCCAGGCTAACAGTGTAACGATTGGTCCTTGTGCTATAAAAGGACTGGTCGACGATACTTGGGGGACTCTCAGAGACTCTCACGCGCTCTCAAGCACACACAATCACTAAAAGCTCTTAGACGCTCAATACAATAGCTACACACCCCGTGGAGTAGGGTATTATGCCCAGGCGGCCCGAACCACGTAGACCTCTGTGTCAATTTGCCACCATCTCTTGAATCTCAGCGCACCCATTACCAAACTATAAACTCCACGGACTACTAATAGTAGTGTCGGGAGATCTGCTGGATTCACCCACCGACACCGCTGCTTTTTTTGTGATGCTAGAGTGGAGTATCCGTGGCCTGGATACGACCGCTACTGCTGTAGTGTAGGTTCGAGAGAGTAGTATGAAGACTTCTACTGATGTAATCTATTTTGTATAAAACTTTGAGATTAATGTAAGTTGCTCACTTATGTTATGAGTTTTTTATTCTTTTATGTGTTGTGCTATTGAGTGTCGAATCGCACGACACCATCAAATGTGATTCCTGGTTTGTCTGGACCCTAGTCCTCACAACAGGTACCAATCAAACCCAGGTGATAGTCAGCTGGTAGCGGTGAAGAATATCCTTAAGTACTTGCGAAGAACAAAGGATATGTTCCTAGTCTATGGACGTTCGAAAGAGCTTGTTGTAAATGGTTACCACAATGCTAGTTTCCAAACCGACAAAGACGATAGCAAACCACAGTTTGGATATGTCTTCTGTCTTAATGGTGGGGTGGTAAGCTGGAAGAGTTCTAAGCAAGAGACAGTCGCAGACTCAACAACAGAAGCCGAGTACATTGCAGCCTCAGAAGCTGCAAAGGAAGTTGTATGGATTAGAAAATTTGTTTATGAATTTGGTGTGGTCTCTAGCTGCTCCAGTCCGATTGACCTCTATTGTGATAATAGTGGTGCGATTTCAGAAGCAAAGGAGCCAAGGTCGCAACAAAAGTATAAACACATACTATGGTACTATCACCTGATTCGAGATATCATCGATCGAGATGTCGTGAAGATATGCAAAGTGCACGCCAAGCTAAAAATAGCAGATCCAAGCAAAACATGAAGCACAGACAAAATCAATGGGCATAAGATGCTAGATTTATTAGTGTGATTGCGAGCTTTTGATGATGTGTGCCTTATTGGTAGTCATAGGATGATAACATCATGTCAACATTTGTGACCTGCATGTTTAGTGATATGTTCTACGACTTTGTCATTTCGTGCATTCATGTATATGTGATTTGTTAGCGAAACTACATAATATAAAATGGCATTGTTCTAAATGTGATCCTCAGCTTTTATCCATCGTTTGGAACTGTGATTTAAAGATAAGCTGGTGCATGTGTTAGGTGGAAGATAATGTTTCACGGATCATAAGAGTATGAGATATTGTACAAACAATGAAGGCACATGTTAGGAACACAAGGCTCGATCTGACTCACTACGAAACACAGCGATTACATAGTGCTATCGGTGTTCTCGGAATAACATGCATATTTGTGTCCTCTGACCTAAGATTGACAAAGAGTCCCAGATTGTGTAAGTTGTACTTTGGGGCTGCCAAATGCTACTCTGTAGCTGGGTATTTATAAATGTAGCTTGTATAAATGTAGCAAGTCAACGAGTGTCAAGTCAAGATGGAATATGCCCCTCTCTTATTAGAGAGAGACTCCTTTGGGCCCTCTGGATGTGTTTGGAATTAAAGTGCATGGCCATGCCTCGATTAAAGGTTAATCGATAAAATATTCCATACACGGAGCAAGATAAGTCTAAGTTGACAAGGGTAGCACTTTACTCGCCTTGTAGTTGGCTAGGTGTCATGTGGAAGAAAGACATAGTATTGGCAAGTGTTACAGGTTATGCAATATATGATCTTCGTGAACCTTCAAGAGTTAGTAAGCCTTGCTAGAGGCCAATGCTTATTATTGATCAGAAATGGTTTCCGAGTCATGGTCGTTGGTTGCATGAACCTACGAGGTCACACACTTAAGGAGAGACCACCAACGAGTTAACTAGATCAATTGGACTGGTTCCAAGCCATGAGAGCTTTCAAACACATTGTTCAACTCTAGTGCAAGTGGGAGATTGTTAGGTCTGCCTAAAGTTGAACAAATGCCCATGTGGGAAGACCCATTATTTACACTATAAATAATAGATGTGTCGATAGTTCTTAAGTAATACAAACAAATCATCCTTGGCAATGGTGCCAAAAATGCTTGTTGACAGCTACTAACGTCACAGGTATAAATCTGCAAGTGCACAGAAGCTATTGATGTAGCATTCCCCCTTTTTGAGTATTCCGAAAGAGTGTCATTTATATTATTGACCCAAAGGAAGGCTGGGTGGAAGCAAAGCAATCATCAAATGGAGAGGATAGGTTGGTCTAGCTAGGGTTCTACTAAGGATGGGTAAATGATAGTTTGGAGGTAGAGGGACACACACAAGAGCACTCTATCCTAAGGGGGTAAATGAGGCAAGGAGGGACTAGTGTAAGATTTAGGTAAATACTCCTACTATGCTTCTAATATACATATACATATCCTAAGTTAGTCACTAATAATCATATTAATTATGAATTCTCAAGCTAAGTTGATTAAAACATCGAGCACGGGTTTACCCCTAGCAACACTAGTATGACTCCCGCCAAGAGCCTGTTGCATAGCCGAACATGGATGATTACAAAAGACAGATAGAGATGTCATCACCTACTACCTACCTCTTCAATCCTTGAGTCTACGAGACATTCAACGCTACTTATCTATCCTAGCACCATGCTAGCACATTAAGTAATTACCTTAAGAGCCTAGGCACAAGCCATCGTTGAACCAATGTTAATACATAGCATAAGTCATTCACATTAACATAATCATGTCATAGCTAACTAGACTATAATGGGAGTTTGTACTGTTTATGATGATATAAAGAGAATGGTACAACATAATCATGAATACTACTCCTACCACATATATGGAATCCACAATCAAACAAGAAACGCTTCATCCAAGTATATGAACAATAGAAGACTAAAGATAACATCTTTATTGATAGCAAAATAACAAATACAAATAGGAATATGAGAGTCATACATTTCCCAATTAGGAATTGGGAAGAAACTCCTTCTCCTCCTATCCTACTTTCACTATGGACTAGAGGCTCTCCTCTCTACAGCGTAAACTCCTCTAAACCTATGGAGAATAGTGTATACAATGAAATGAATACTCAAGTGGTGTGTGTGTGATGTGAGGGTAGACGGTCCTATTTATAGGTGGAGAACGGTCAGTTCCCACCGCCAAAAGCACATGAATTAGTCACCATTGACTTCTTCATGTCGGGAGGAGCCAACACGTGTCGGTTGACCGCGTTTGGCGCCAGTACTAGGTCGGTCGAACCACCAGGTAGGCCGACCTGGTCTTGGCTCCAAACAGCATGTGCTTTCTCCAAGTGGCTTCCAGGTGGGTCCCATAGACTGATATAGGTTGTACACTGTTGGATAGCCTAATATACTTCTGTTTGTGGGCCATTTGATCCATGTGGTGCCACATGTTGATGCTCGATTGGCTGGGATGATACTTTATAGGATTGCTCCCCCTCTTTTACCTCTTTCCGAGAAATAATTACCTGCATGCACTATTTCTCCAAGGACAAGTGGAAATAGGTTAAATATAAAGGTGATGTGTGCAAGAAATGACAATTCCTTCACATAATTGAGTTATATTGACGAGTGAAATTGATATATAACAACCGTCAACAAACTCCCCAAGCTTATCCTTTGCTCGTCCCGAGCATAGTCAGGACTTTAGGTTGATGATCAGGAGTTGCTACAATGTTCTATTTTTCACAAGTATCATGTGCACAACAGAATCCTCTAGCCAGCATTGCAAAAATTGCATGGTACTTCACCCATCTCAAGTCATTATAGGGATTATGCAATCTCCTATTCATGGGTGGTTGAAAGATAGAACAACAAATAGAGCACACATACCCTAGAAATCAAGTTCCACTCAAATTCCGGAGAGTTCAATTTATATTTTGAAGTACCTCAATTTGATTCGCTCAGTCTCTCCTTAATGTGTAGTGGAAATATGTCCTCACCAAGGCATTTTGCCTAAATTCATCCTACCGCTAAATAAGGCTTGCATGTGGAGCTTGGTAGGGAATATAGTAGGCATATTTGCAACACATAATATTGCTAAGTAAAAAATGCAAGCCTTGGGAGAAATCAATTCAAAACTATTTGATTCAAGACTTGTGCATGTGTGATGGAATGGAGGTGGATGTGGATATTTGAGATGACTCCTTTTTGAGTGGACTCTCTTATTTTGCAGGGATGAAACATGGCTACTTTTTTTTCTCTTTTTCTTCTCATGCTTTTGAAGTAAGCATGCATTTCCTTTTTCTTTTTCTTGTAGCTATGTCTTCTACTCTCTTTTTATGCAAGAAATTTTGGAGAGAGTATTAAGCATGAATGGTATAAAGTTTCTCTTTTTATTGTGGAATGTTGGTATGATTGGAATTTGCTTACTTCCAGTGTAGAAGTATAACATGTGCAAGTCAAGTCTTGAATTCAAAAAGTCATGAATGAAATCTCACATAGGTCTATACTAGTTTGACAAAGCTTAATGTGAAGACAAATAGCATATGCATAAGGTCTATCAATGTAATATATCATATGGTTTTGGTAGGTATTTCAAATCAAATGAGAGTAGCTCAAATCTTTTCAGAATTTTCTCCAGAAATCTAAGTTTCACTTTCAAGCTAGAAATGGTAGCTCTATTTACTAATATCATATCTCACAACAACTTAGAATGGATTAAGCTTGTGCTACCGACAGTTTCCAAATCAAGGCAAAAGCAATTTTAGTCAATGAGAGCAATATGTTGGAGAGTAGTAAGTTGTAAACTAGGGACTTAGCAAAGTTAAAACAGGGCAACTATTCATTATTTCATCTGTGTGAATCAAGTCATTCTTACCGCACATCTTTTATTTTATTTGAAAACAAATCTATACTACTTATTATTTATTATTTTTTTATATGCATGGTGGATGGTGGGTGAATGAAAAATAAATATGCAAAGGGTTCGATACAATTTACCTCAAGTGGGGTCCCCCCAAGCTTGTTCTTCACTCACCTCCGTGATGAGGGTTGAACCCTTGATGACGAAAATATGCCGCGAGATCAGCTTGTTGTCATTGTGTCGTGGAGTTGAAGTTGGTGAATTGAGCGTCCATGGGTTGTTGCCAGTCATGGATACCTTGGACATGCCCTTGGAGAGTCTTGTAGATGTCACACGTTCTAAATTCAAGCTATTCAAATGTCTAGTGAGATCCGTCATTCCTTGGCTATAGTCACGATGACTTCTAGTCGATGAGGAACGACATATTCTCATGAACGTTGGAGCCAAGCCGCTAGAGCTTGAAGTGGATAGGTGTGGTTCCATGCGGCACCCGACCATCCATGCCAAGACGGACCTTCGGTCTAATATGATGGAGGTTGAATCCATCTGGGTGATCACCCGTTGGGTCCTCTTCCTCTTTGTATTCATGGACCGTGGAGGTTGTTGGAGGCATGGCCGCTTTCCTTGCGCGGTTTCTAGTTATCCTGCTAGAGACATTACTTCTTCGGGCTCCCTCGATGGGAAGAAGGTCAATTGTTAGCTTCCGACATTTGTACAAATGAAAATCCGGGTTAGGTAACAGAATTTCATTGACGAAGCCAAGATAATAAAACATCAAAGATCCATCTTGATCATGCTTAAGGGTATGTCCTTGCACTAAATAATCTTCATTAATTAATTCTCATTCATTTTCAATATACTCAAATGAAGAATATTCTAGTGCACCTACCCTAGTAACAATACGGGTAATCAATGAAGTGCATTCAATTGGCCCTATTCTTGGAATGTAATCTATCCATTGTGTCTTCATGGCAATAACTGGAGCAACTTTATTCTTTTTAAGCATGACAAACAAAATTTTCATCTCATCTTCACACACTACACTTACATCTCCTCTAGGGAACATAGTCATAGCCACCCATGTATGCATGAAGCGTAAAGTAGGTTGTGCAAGTAGCTATTTCTAGGTGCACTACATCTGACCTCACTAGTCAATTCTTGCCAAAAACTTTGTTTGTTAAACTTAGGAAAAGTGTCTAAATCTATCACATTTATGAAAGCCTAGGATTTCACTTAATTCCTTCTATAGGATGTTGTATTCTTTTTGAAATAGTCTAAAAGAAATACCATGAAATCCTATTTTGAGTATGCAAAGGAATTATATTGAGAGAGGGCGTGAACCTCTCTCCTCTATATGAACAAAGTTTTCCCATCCTAGTGCACGCCAGTTGGAAAAGAATTCAGAATCCATACCTATTTTGGAGATCAAATCCGGATCATAGGCTTTCGTATGAGAAAACTCACGATCTTGGAGGAGCTTGCGAGCTTGATCTTCAACTTCACATTGTATGTCGAGATTGTCATCGTGGAGAAGTTGGTGCAGGTTGCTCCTCTCACCTATGGGAGTGTCCTCGCATGCACTCCTCCTCTATGAACTTGGTGTAGCAACGGAAGAGGGGCGTGCACTTAAGTCTCCACCATGGCTTGAGCTTGCAGCCTCCTTCCTCTTCCCAAACAACTTCTTCATTCCTTTCATGGCCACAACAAACAAGAACACAACAAAGCAAAAAACTCGAAAGAGGTGATGTTAGTGAAAGCAAAACCCTCTATGAATTTTCCCTTGAAGAGCTTGAGAGCAAATTGAAAATGCACACAAAAGCAAAACTTTTTGGGTTGGATTTGAGCAAGAGTGCTTCAATGAAGAGTATGAATAACAATGTGAGTAAAAGTGACTTTAGGGAGGTGTGAAATGTGGTGAAGTGTGAAGATGAGTGCTCCTCAAGGCCACCCTTTATACTGTTCACTCCCCAACGGTCACAAGTGAACAAACTATAGTAGTTGGAGGAGAGAGTGCCAAAATGGCTCTTTCCCAATGTGGGTCGAACAGGTGGGTCAGCTGCACTGCAATGTGGGTCCCCTGTTCTCCCTTTTGGCCGGTGGTGATGAGTAGATTAGTCCCGATCTTTCGAAAGGTAATGGATAAGTCAATTGATGGAGATCTCGATGCTGATGATCCGTGGCTCTCGAGTAGAACACGAAAAACCCCTGCAATCACTGCACCACCGCTCCGTTTGTAATCAACCGTGCTGCACAGGATTGACCTCGCCAAGAAGGATAATCCATGCAGGTGCAACCGAGAACACAAACAAGAACGTAAAGACACGATCTGAAATTGCGAAGTTGGGGTTTCACAAACCATAGAACTACGATATTATTAATCTAAGCAAAACCCAATTGTTTATGGCGGCTATATGGAGTATATATAGGTAGGAGGATGTCCAAGGGGGTGTTGGGGTCGTGACCTAACCCTGAGACACGAAAACAATGGACTTAGACTTGGTACAAGGCCTAATGGGCCAATACAGTAGCGCAGCACCCTGACAAATTTTGAACTCGATTTTGTTTTGACTATTTCCGTCCACTCCGATGGAATTTTAACAAGGTACCGGCGCCATTAGAAATTTTATCCTCTCCCCTTTTTGTGTATATGTAGAACGTCAAAAACGGAGTTCCTATGCGTATTGGGCGTCCGTTTTAGAGCGAACTGCTCCTGGACTCCGAGTTGGACACGATTTTGAGTTGGGTTCGGTTTCCATCTTCATTGAACATATTCTCTGGTCCTCCACGCCCCTAATCCTTCCTCCAATTACTATCTGAGTCACTCCATGTATCCTAATCACAATCAAATTATTAGGTAGCAATCTATTCTCGAAAATATATAAGTAAATATATATGCACGAGCTCACCTCTGGAATTAATTTTTGTGTGTGAACTCTATTGATTTCATCTTGTGTATTCGATGAAGTGTTGTTTGTATCCATAAAAGTGATGTCCTCATCAGGTGGCTCCCCAAAGGCTATAAAATCAGCACATTGGTGAAATGCCACATTTACAGCTTAGAAAAAATGTTTTTTGGAATAAAATTTTTTTTTCAAACCTCAACAATTTTTGTTTTGTGAAAAATAAAGAAATAAAAATGATAGTTGAGAATAGAAGATTCTCAACTCGCTAAGAAAAATCAAACACGCTGTCGGTACCCTAGAAACCGTACACCCCTTGAGGTTACAAAGATCTCAAAGGAAAGTCATCTACTTGGTTTGAAGACCCTCGGAGGCCCACATGTTAGAAATAACCGGACCCGCTTCTCCAACATGGTTAATCCCTGGGTCGCCACGTGTACTACCAAACCGGAGCTACTGCCCATAAGGGGGAAGCTCCGGGCCATGTACCGAAACGGCACCTCCGGACTTAACCCCAGACCGAGAGAAGCTCCGGACCTGACACGTGTCTGGTAGCCCCGGAGCTACCTGTTTCCCACAGCAAGCTCCGGAGCTGCCACGTGTCCAATCGTCGGATCTTCAGCTTCTAACCTCCGGAAGACCCCGCAACGGCTCCGGATCTTCAAAGGAGAGCCAAGGACTTCAAGACCCGATTAAGTGTCATTAATGCCATATTAATGACACTTAACGGACGATCTTAACACCAGTAACGGTGCTATCAAAGCCCGTTACATGGTCATTAAGAGCAATTAAACATGTATCAATACTAGTAACCGCTGGGGCCACATGTCGGGCCAGGCTAACCTGTAACGGCCTGCCCTTGTACTATAAAAGGACAGGTCGACGCATACACACGGGGATACGCCAGAGACACACGCGCTCTTAGGCTCATCACAAGCTCATACTGCTAATACAACACCAACACACCCGTGGAGTAGGGTATTACGCTCAGGCGGCCCGAACCACGTAAATTCTTGTGTCTCCTGTGTCAATTCTTATTCACCTTCTTGAATCTCCGCGCGCCCACACCGAACATCAAACTCCCATATCACTTTAGTAGTGTAGGGAGATCTGCCGGTTCCAAACCACCGACAGTTGGCGCGCCAGGTAGGGGTGCCTGAGATTTTGAGAATGGTGAACTCTGCTGCTGAATCATCCAACGACCAACCTGCTGCTCAGGCTGTTGGAGGCAATCCCTCCAATAGGCAGCCACCAGCAGGAGCCTCAGCACCAGCAGGAGTCACACTCCCACCACCACTGTCTCCTCCAGCAAATCGTGCTAGGCAGCGTGATGGTGCGCCGGCGTCAATCACTGCGTCGGCAAATCATGACAACCTGGAACACGCGCTTCATGCAACGCGTGCTCTTCTCCAATGCCCACCACCTCCGGATGCATCCCGGGATGCACTGGAGCAGTGGAGGGCCGATGTGGAGCATTTTGTTGCAGCAGCAGCCGAACGCCTCAGCAACCAGGGTCCTCCTCCTTCAGGACGAGCCCCGTCACAGCGGCGGACTTTGTCTGGAAGACTTGGTCCGCATGTTTCCAATAGCAGGAGACGTGCTGCGTCACAACAAGTGACGTCATTGCCCTCCTGGGCACGACGCACTCATACGGTATCCAGGCTTTCGACTCACGACCTCCGGGCGGAGCTTGATCGCCGCTACCGTCAACAGGACGGCCGAGTCCGTATTGAGCGTGCCCGTGAAAGACGGGAAGCTCAGGACCTTTCTACTCCTGAAGGAGTAGGAGGAGGCTGTTCAGCCTTGGCCATGCATCTGCGCATGGTTAGATGGCCACAGAAGTTTTGGCCTCACCTGCCAGAAAAATTCGACGGGACTGTTAATCCCGCCGAATTTCTTCAAATCTACTCCACTGCAATCCTAGCAGCCAGAGGAAACGAGGCCGTGATGTCCAATTACTTTCCAGTGGCCTTAACTGGGACTGCCAGGTCCTGGTTTATGAGCCTTCCACCCAACTCTATCAACAGTTGGGAGGAGCTGTGCCATCAGTTTACTGCCAACTTCGGGAGTTCATACACCCGACCAGGCACCGAACTGGACCTTTTTCCAGTCATGCAAAAAGGGGGAGAATCCTTGCGGTCATTCATCCAGAGGTTCTCTCAGGTACGAAACACTATCCCTTCTATCTCTAGCGCCTCTGTCATTGTGGCATTTAGACAGGGTGTACGAGACAAGAAGATGTTGGAGAAACTGGCGATCAAGGAGATCACCAGTGTCACGGAACTCTTCAGCTTGGCTGACAAATGTGCCAGAGCTGCGGAGGGCCGTGAGATGCACTCCAAACCAACTTTGGAGGGTCACAAGAAATCCTCCAAAGAAGAAGCCGCTACCTCCAGGGGTGGCAAGAAGAAAAAGAAGACCAACGGCAAGAAGAAGTCATCGGCCGGCACATCCAACGTTGCAGCTGCTGCAGCTCCGGGTGGCCGGGGGCCACGCCCCGAGAAGCGACCTCGACCGTCTTTTGAAGACGGTGGCAAACCCAAAGTGTGGTGTCCCATTCACAAAACGGGCAGCCACAGTTTGGAAGACTGCCAGGAGGTCCAAAACCTTGCCGACCGCTACAACAAGCGCCAGGAAGAATCTCCTTTCCGACAGAGGGAAGGAAAGCAAAAAGTTGACGAAGCTCCGGCATAAGAGGAGTTGGGGTTCTAGGATCCCAAAAAGGTCCTGAAGGCCGTCTACACCTCCGTCGACGATGATTCTGACGTCTCTGACAACGAGCGTCGGAAGACAATGAACACCATTTTTGGTGGATCATGGGATATCACCCCCCGTCGCGTCATCAAGACTAAGCGTCGGGATATGGCCGCTGTAGCTCCTACAGTCAGGCCAGAACCTCACCGAAAGTGGATGGACACAGCCATCACTTTTGATGCTTCGGATTGTCCCCGGAGCATGGTTGGAGCAGGACAGTTACCCCTGATGGTATCTCCTACCATCAACAACATCCACCTCCACCATGTCATAGTAGACGGAGGTTCGGGGCTTAACCTCATCAGCTTCGAAGCTTTCACTAAGCTTCAGCTCCGACCTTCGAATCTCCACCCCTCTCGACCATTCTCCGGATTAGGTCCGGGGGCCATCACCCCACTCGGAGCTATTACTCTCCTTGTTACCTTTGGGACACGGGAGAAGTACCGCACCGAGAAGTTGGTCTTCGATGTCGTGCAGATCAACTTACCCTTCAATGCCATCTTGGGTAGACCTGCCCTGTACAAATTCATGGCGGCTGCTCATTATGGCTATCTGGTGTTGAAGATGCCAACACCAGTAGGCGTTCTCCGGATCCGCGGAGATCGCACTGCCGGAGTAACTGCACTGGAAGATCTCCATGTGCTCACCACGGCGCAAGAGGAGGACTCCAGACAGGAGCAAGCTCCAAAACCCCCGAGCATTCGTCAATGAGGCTCGACTTCTGCACCTTGAGTGCAGCCGAGCGGCGACACCGACATTCCCGTCAAAGTCGTCCAAATTGGTTCCGATGCCGCTCAAACCACCCGTATATCGGGAGGATTGAACGACAAATAGGAACTCACGCTCATCACTTTCCTTCGGGCTAACGTCGATGTGTTTGCTTGGCAACCGTCACAAATGCCTGGGATCCCTAGGGAAGTGATTGAGCACAATCTGAAGATCTACCCCGATGCTCGGCCTGTGCATCAGAAGCCTCAGAAGCAATCCGTAGAGCGACAGAACATCATCCGACAAGAAGTAAAGAAGTTGCTCGAAGCCGGATTCATCCGAGAAGTCTTCCATCCAAAATGGCTGGCGAACCCAGTCGTTGTGCGTAAGGCCGGCGGGAAGCTTCGGATGTGCATCGACTACACCACACTAAATAAGGCATGTCCAAAAGATCCATTCCCGCTACCTAGGATAGATCAGATAGTGGATTCCACCTCCGGGTGTGAATTATTGTGTTTCCTAGATGCATATTCCGGATATCATCAAATTAGGATGTCTAGGGAAGATGAAGAGCATACTTCATTCATCATAGTAGATGGATTATACTGTTACACAGCCATGCCCTTTGGTCTCAAGAATGCAGCTTCAACTATTGTACGAGCTATGTACAGAACTTTTGAAGAACTTATTAGAGACATAGTGGAAGTGTACGTCGATGACATCGTGGTCAAGGTCAGGAACAAGGAGTCACTCCTTAACACCTTGCAGGCTGTCTTCGACAAGCTGCGGGCCACCCGTACAAAGCTAAACCCAGACAAGTGTGTCTTCGGGGTTAGCTCCGTAAAACTTCTTGGTTTCCTGGTAAGTCACTGGGGCATAGAAGCTAATCTAGCGAAGATTAAGGCCATTGAAGACATGCGGCCACCAACCCGCATCAAGGACGTCCAAAAACTAACTGGATGTCTAGCAGCCCTCAGTCGGTTCATCTCAAGACTGGCGGAACGGGCACTCCCCTTCTTCAAGTTATTGAGGAAGTCCGGACAATTCCAATGGTCTGAAGAAGCAGAAAAGGCATTCCAGGAGCTGAAACAGTTCCTCACCACCCTACCAATTCTGGTAGCTCCGAACCCTGGTGAGCCTTTGTTGCTTTATATTTCAGCTACTAACGAAGTCGTTAGTATGGTTTTGGTTGTGGAGAGACCAGAACTACCCCACACTCAGGAATCCAGACCCCTTCGGGAAGGTCCGGAGGTTCTTGAAAGCGAGTCTGGGTCCCAGCTCCCAGATTCGAATCCACAAGAAGTCGCTTCAAGAGACCTAGACCCCTCCGGGAGGGTCCAGGTCACTTCTGAAGAAGCTCCGGGTTCCTCCAACCAGAACCCGGAGGTCCCCGAAGAAAATCCGGACCCTTCCAAGAGGGTCCGGGTCAGTGAAGAGGAAGCTTCGGACCCCTCCGGGAAGGTCCAGACCATTCAACGCCCGGTGTACTTCATTAGTGAAGTATTGCATGATGCCAAGACTCGATACCTAGAGGTGCATAAGCTGCTCTATGCAGTTCTTATTGCCTCCAGGAAGCTTCGCCATTACTTCCAAGCTCACAAAGTCTCAGTGGTGACCTCTTACCCACTTCGAGCAATTTTGCATAATCCCAATTCAACTGGGAATATTGCAAAGTGGGCAGCGGAATTGGCTGAATTTGATCTTGAATTTATTTCAAGGCAAGCAGTCAAGAGTCAAGCATTAGCAGATTTTGTGGCAGAATGGACTCCCTCTCCATCAAACCCTGGGGGCCCTAGTGAGCAGAAGACGGAGCATCAAGCTCCAACCTTCACCGAGCCTCACTGGACTCTCTACTTCGATGGCTCAATGCAGAAGCAGGGGGCCGGAGCTGGAATCCTTCTCCTTGCACTGACTGGGGAGAAGATGAAATACATGGTACACCTTGACTTCAAGGCAACCAACAACATGGCAGAGTATGAAGCACTCATCTACGGACTAAAGGTTGCACTGTCATATGGTGTCAAGCAATTGTTGGTCAAGGGAGATTCACAGCTCATCATTAAGCAGGTGAAGGGTGAATGCTCCTGCAATAATCTCCAGCTAACTGCCTACCTCCTCGAAGTCCAGAGGCTTTAGAAGGACATTGAAGTCCTAGATCTTCACCATCTTCAGTGTGCTCACAATGCTGAAGCCGACGAACTCTCGACGAAAGCGTCAACCGGAGCTCCAGCTCCTGAAGGAACTTTTGTCCGGAGATTGTCGAAACCCACAGCTCAGCCTGCCGAACTGAGCGAAGGGGGCGAGATCAACATCCCGAAGCTGACGGTCCCGATGGCCCTGTTACCATGGCAGCCATCAAGGGTCGTAGGTGCTACCGGAAGCTCCGAGCAACCCAGCACGCAAGACTCAAATGCTCAAGTTAGTTCCGATGCATGGATCTCGGAGATCCGGAACTACTTGAAAGACAACATCCTTCCTGACGACGATGTATCCGCTGACCGGGTAGTCAGATTGGCTAAAAGATACACGCTGGTAGAAGGGGATCTCTACTGGCGCGGTGCCAACGGCATCCTAATGCGGTGCATCACAAGGGAAGAAGGTTGCAAGCTCCTCGCAGAAATCCATGGAGGCGAGTGTGGGAACCACGCGTCTTCCCGCACATTGGTTGGTAAAGCCTTTCGGCATGGCTTCTAATGGCCTACAGCACTCCAGGATGCAACTGAGCTGGTGAAGAAATGCAAAGCATGTCAATTTCATGCAAAGCAAATTCACACTCCGGCTCAACCCTTACAAATGATACCTCCTACATGGCCCTTTCCTGTGTGGGGGATGGACATCTTGGGACCTTTCCCAAGAGCCGTCGGAGGTTACAAGTTCCTGTACGTCGCCATTGACAAGTTCACCAAGTGGCCGGAAGCAACTCCAGTTGTGACAATCAACAAGCAATCTGCTATCAATTTTCTGCAGTCCATTGTATGCAGATTTGGAGTCCAAAACAAAATCATCACTGATAATGGGACCCAATTCACAAGCTCCGCATTCTAAGGATATTGCGAAGATCTCGACATACAAGTTTGCTACGCCTCCGTAGCTCATCCAGCCAACAATGGCCAAGCCGAGAGAGCAAATGCTGAAATCCTTAAAGGACTTAAAACGCGCACTTATGAGCGTTTGAAAAAACATGGAGCCAACTGGATCGAAGAGCTTCCGCCCACTCTATGCGCCAACAGGACATCTCCAAACCGGTCAACCGGAGAGACACCCTTCTTTCTGGTGTACGGAGCTGAAGCAATCCTTCCTCCGGAAATCACCTTGGGTTCACTCCGGGTCCGGACCTTCGACGAAGCCGCGCAGGACCAGCTCCGGCGTGAAGACCTAGACCTCCTTGAGGAGGGAAGGTGCCAAGCAGCTGTTCGGAATGCCCGATATCGTCAAGCTCTACGGCGTTATCACCAGCGGCATGTACACAACCGACAGCTCGAGGAAGGCGATCTGGTGCTACGGAGAATACAATCCAGAGAAGGGTTAAACAAACTCTCCCCCGGTTGGGAGGGACCCTTCCGAGTGATTAAAGTATCCCGTCCAGGAAGCGTTCGCTTGGCTACCGAGGATGGGACACCTCTCCTAAATCCTTGGAACATCGAGCACCTCCGTAAGTTCTACACTTAATACCACGGAGGTGAGTCTTGAGTAACTTGAGGTGTATGTTATAGAGTCATTGTACAGAGTTGGGTAGTCCCTCCGGGAGAGTAGCCGAACCTTTCCCGAAAGGTCCGCAAAGCTCATGCAACACTTGTCACAGTCTCAGGACTAAAAGTGCGGCTAACTACCCTGGGTCAAACAAGAAATGGAACACGTTTAGCCTGGTTCCGAACCCTAAGAGTGTACTTGTTTCCCCTGTACCCCAGACCTATAATGAAAGACATCTTCATGCGAAATAGACTCCCCGTGCATTTATTTTGTACAGGCTCAACATTTTTATTTTTCTCTTTCTTGTCTATAACAAAGACGTGCAATTCTTAAGAAATTTTAGTTCGACCGGTTTATGTACGATTCGAGTTGTATTGTCAGTTCTTTTGGATTCAAATATCGATCATGGCCAACTCGTCTGAAAGCCGCCAAGCCAATCTAGGGCTGGAGTGTGCTATCGACTTAGCCTAGTCAAGCACCCTAAGTACACCACACTACCTACACCCCGACAAGCCGAAGTAAGGCGGGTCCATGGATAGTTGAATCTAGAAGAAAAGACAACGCATTCGGTTGTATTTAAAATTGCGTTTGACTTAAAGTCTTCTTGAGAATCGTAAGCCGCGAAGAAATTATAGACAAGGAACGAATTTTACTATTTTTCTTGGCTTAAGTGTGCAGGAAAAATAAAGTCTACGTTGATGGAGGAAACACGGAGCTAAATAAGCTCCGACTCCCCTAAGGGGGCCAACCGTCGACGCTAAATAAAAGATGGTGAGAAGACCCCGCAAATGGAGTCTGCTACCAACGAACTGAGTGTTGGCAAAGGTCACTGCCAGAGCTACTAAGCTCCGACACCCCGGAGGATTAACTATCAATGATCTACGCGTTGATAGAGACTATTGCCGGAGCTACTAAGCTCCAGCGATAGACAATACCAGAGCTTCTAAGCTCCGACAACCCCAGGGGGCCTTCACTATCGAAGACTTCGAACCTAAATTCTACAAGTTCGGAGCGAAAGAGTCTTCAACAAAACACAATATCCTCTTGGTACATGTTCACAATCAAATTTTGTACATCTACCAGGGGGCACGGTGAAGAAAAAAGTGTTGAAGACAAAAAGTGAAATTTGCAAAATTTGGGGATTTCATTTATCTGGAGACAAGAGATTACATCTGGAGACAAGGGGTTACAAAATTGAGGAAGAAGAAGAGAAAATAAAAGTGAGAATTACAGAGATGGTCCTAGACCCTATGGAAGAATTGGGCGACCTTCTGGGCAACCTCCAATACGCTGGCTTGGGTAGCTTCGCCTTCTCCTTCGACGGGACCTTCAAGCACCGGGTCCAGAGGAAATTGGGAGTTCCGGCTGGTGTAGCAAGTCAGCACATACTCTGCGACGTTCTTCACCAGGGATTGCCCCTCAACCTCCAGTTGGTCCACGATGACATCGCCCACCTTGGAGAGCTTGCTACCTGCTGCGCTCAATGCCTGCAGTGCTAGGTCTGGCTCCGGCTCCGGATCATCCGGGCGCACAGGGCTGAAACCCATCGGTGTCAGCGCGTCGTTGGCCTTGCCCAGAAACTCCCAAATCTGTAGGGAGTCCGCAGTCCTCAAGCCCTTCATCTCTTTCAGGGATCTCCTGGCTGCTGTCAGTTCGGAATTCTCACGAGCGAGGTGCTCAACTTCTTTGACGTTTTGCTGAATCTTTTCAGCAACCCGCCTTTCCAGTATTCCGAACTCCTCCTCCCGGAGGTGGATCTTGTTCCAGCGGTCAACCAGGTCCTTCTCCCTACCCCTCACTTTCTTCTCCCGGGCAGCAAGGGCACACTCTTGTTCGTAGAGTTCCTGCCTTCGCACCCAGGTCTTCTCCTCTTCCTCTTGGCAGCGCTCTTCCAATTTCTTGGCGCGCTCCTCGAGGCCCTTGTCAGCCAGAGCTATTTTCTCGGCGAGCTCCTCTTCCCTCCTCAGGACGTCATCCTGCAGCTCTAGGAGTTTCTGCTCTTCATTCTCGAGTCGTTTCTCCCTCACTTCAAGTGCCTCTCGGCGCTTGATGAGTGCAGTGTTGATGGCCTCAAGCTGCTCATGGCGTGCATCGGCCACATTATTGGCTGCTTTGGCCTGATCATAGATCTCCCGGGATTGAGCGTCGAGGGCATGAGTCATACTCTCCCTGTCATCCAGCAACTTGCCCCAGTACTCCAGGCGGATCTCCTCCCGTTTGATCCACTCCTTGTCATCCGCTAGCCTCGACTGCGCCATCTTGGTCTCGAAGTAGAGCCAGTTACGCCACCGCCTAAGGGTTTGGCGCTCCCCTTCAAGAGCCTTGCTGTCGTGGAAGAAGGCCAATTGGACTTGACGCAGACTGGAACATGCGTTGTCAATAGAAAGTGACAACGGGATGGGTTCCGGACCTGCTGGGGTCTCCTCCGCTGGTTCCAGCGGCTCTTCAGATACAAAAATTGGGTCCCACTCCACAAGAGTGGACCCCTGAGTTTCCAAGGCACTAGGGCCGTCCTCCGGGATGGCCTCAGTCACCATCGAAGAAGGCCCCGCCGCCATGTCTTCGTTCACCCCCTCAGACAGGGGGCCAGCGACTTCGCTTGGGCACTCCGGCTCGGCCGCAGGTACCTCTGCTGTCGTCGCTTCCGGAGCAGGAGCCGTTACTGGCTCCAGCCTGGGTACCTCTTCCGAGGGAGGCTCGAGCTCCGTCACCTCTTCAACCACCGGTTCAGGAGCCGGAGAATCTTCAACTTCGACCGGCCCTGTGACCGGAGCTCCAACAATGACCGACTCATCAGCCGGTGCTTCGGAGGTAGCCGGCCCAACTGCCGGAACTACCTCGGTTTTCGGCTCGCATGCCGGGGCTTCAGCCACCTCCAGCTCAATCGCAGGGGCTTTGACACTTTCCGGCTCAGAGGCTGGGATTACTACTTCCTCCGGCTCAACAGCCGGAGCTTCCATCATTGTAGCACTAGGACCCAGAGCTTCAACCTCCGAGACAGGTGCCGCTGGCGCATCTTCACTTCCGTGGTCCAGCGCTACCATGGGAACGTCTGGGGATGAGTCGAGGTCCATGACCACGACAGCCGGCGCCGGAGCTGTCGCTGCTTCAGCCACCACTTGGGGCGGCACCGGGACAGGAGCAGAAGCTCCCCCCTCACGGCCTCTGACACTGTGGCTGAGGGTGGAGCCTCACTCCCCTTCTTGGGGACGCTGCAGATGATGAACGAAGAAAATTAACAAACAGTTGCTACAATTAAAATAATTGTCCAAGGTAGAGATTAGCAATTACCTTGGGAGGCTTCGCACCAGCTTGCGCGGAACCTTTTTCCCTGGCGTTCTAGGCTGGCCATAGTCGGCGTAGAAGCTCCGGGAGGCCCCCTGGAACTTGTCGCGGCCACGGGCGTTTCCCGGGTCGAGGCTCTCCTCGATCGGGAAGAACCCCCTGACCTGGAGGCCTCCACCGGCCCAGGTGCTGGAGTCGCGCGCCCGGAGCTAACACCCCGGGAGGATCTCACCGCGGGAACAGACGCGCTCCGGGAGGACCCCACTGCAGGAACGGTCTCGTTCCGGGAGGACCCAATTACGGGGACAGTCGCCACGGTGGTAGAAGACCTTCCCCTCCAGGGAGAAGGAGCCGAGGTGGAAGTAGTGGGCCTGACGGACCTTCCATCGGCATGCTGCAGCTTCCTCTTCCGGCTCTCCGGTTCATCAGCCAGCTCCTGGCCCTTGCCGACGACCTCGACCCTTGGCTTTGGGGCAGGGACGGAGCCATCTTCGGGCATTCCGGGGATCGCCACCCGGGTGGTTGATCTTCTCTCGACGACACCAAGGTCGTCAAGTACGGGCATCTTTCGCCGGAGCTCCCTGCTGAACTCCACTTCCACGTTCAGAGGGAGGAAGGCCGACGGGGGAGTCAAGTCATCACCGTCGACGTCGATGCCGTGCTGGAATTTCTTGAGGTGAAACTCCAGGGTTTTCCCCACCATGTTGGACTTCAACCCGGTCTCGACCCGGTCGTCGTCCATCACGCTGTTGAGGGCCCAAGCGAGTTTCTCCCTCCTCTTCAGCGGCGGCCACCTGTTGACCAGGAAATTGCAAAATACCGCCTGAGGAGTCAATCCTCCCTCCACGCATTGGCAGATCCTGGTCAAAGCAGGGTCAAAAGCTTCCCCCAGCACCGGAGCTTCACTTCAGATTGTCGTGTCGATGCCGGGCAGACTATTGGGCAGCTCCAGCCTCTCCTGCTCCTCCACCCTGACGACTATCCAGTCTTTCTTCCAGTCATCCCACTTCCCAGAAGGAAACGACCGGAGGTACTTGAATGGGAAATTCTTGCGCTTCACGAAGTAGTAGAAGCCAAGGTACTCATTGCTCCAGCCAGTGGTGTGGACGGTGAAGAAGGTCCGAAAGAGTTCGATGCAGGGGGGGATGCCCACCCACATCTCACAGAAGTGGACGAAGATAGACACGAGGAGAATGGAGTGAGGGCCAAGGTGATATAACTGCAGACCATAGAAGTCTAGCAGAATCAAGAAAAAGGAAGAAAAAGGCGGGATCAATCCCACCATGGCGTACGAGGAAAAGTACACCATTTCGCCGGCGTGCTCCTTCTCGAAGGGGAGCTCTCCACCGGCACGGACTGAGCGGTTGAAGAAGTCCGAGGACCACCCCATGAGGGCCCGGACCTTCTTCAAATCGCCGTCAGTCTTCAAGCGACTCTCACGGAGACCCAACTCCATCGCAGCACGGCTAGGCAAGAGAAGAAGAGTGAAGCACGAGTTGGGAGTTTGAGCGCAAGATCAGATGAGAGGCGTAAAGAACTCCCGACGGTGCACGCTTTCCTTCTTAAGTAAGCCCTCACAACGCTTGGATGGAAACCGCAAGGAAGTCGAAGATACCATTCAAAAATTCCACCCAGCCGATGACAAGAGGGCCCGGGACCACCCCGACGATCAAGTCGAGGCTCTCACCCAGGCGAATGGTTGCCATCAAGAGGCGGGAAACCCAAAGGCGGCGGCCTGACAAGGCGCGCTGAACCGATACGGTTTTCGTATCGGGAACCGGCGACCTTCAATTGCGTGAGATCCGCACGTCAAAGATCTCATCTGCCGCACGAGGTGCGCCACGCGGTGGGGATCTAACTATAAATCCCTGCCAACGGCACCTTCAAAGACCCTTGAAGACTCAGTTCAAGAGTTGCGAGGATGGACCCACCTCCGGCGGAATGACTTCACCCCAGTGATCTTCCCCGGAGGTAGGTCTAGGGGGCCACTGTCGGTACCCTTGAAACCGTACACCCCTTGAAGTTACAAAGATCTCAAAGGAAAATCATCTACTTGGTTTGAAGACCCTCGGAGGCCCACATGTCAGACATAACCGGACCCGCTTCTCCAACATGGTTAATC
Source organism: Tuctoria greenei (assembly GCA_036927565.1). Lineage (NCBI taxonomy): Eukaryota > Viridiplantae > Streptophyta > Magnoliopsida > Poales > Poaceae > Tuctoria > Tuctoria greenei. The sequence goes on along the minus strand of JAYESD010000003.1, from coordinate 103,016,899 downwards.
CCTGGGTCGCCACGTGTACTACCAAACCGGAGCTACCGCCCATAAGGGGGAAGCTCCGGGCCATGTACTGAAATGGCACCTCCGGGCTTAACCCCAGACCGAGAGAAGCTCCGGACCTGACACGTGTCTGGTAGCCCCGGAGCTACGTGTTTCCCACATCAAGCTCTTCAGCTTCTAACCTCCGGAAGACCCCGCAACGGCTCCGAATCTTCAAAGGAGAGCCAAGGACTTCAAGACCCGATTAAGTGTCATTAATGCCATATTAATGACACTTAACGGACGATCTTAACACCAGTAACGGTGCTATCAAAGCTCGTTACAGGGTCATTAAGAGCAATTAAACGTGTATCAATACTAGTAACCGTCGGGGCCACATGTCGGGCCAGGCTAACCTGTAACGGCCTGCCCTTGTACTATAAAAGGACAGGTCGACGCATACACACGGGGATACGCCAGAGACACACGCGCTCTTACGCTCATCACAAGCTCATACTGCTAATACAACACCAACACACCCGTGGAGTAGGGTATTACGCTCAGGCGGCCCGAACCACATAAATTATTGTGTCTCCTGTGTCAATTCTTATTCACCTTCTTGACTCTCCGCGCGCACACACCGAACATCAAACTCCCATATCACTTTAGTAGTGTAGGGAGATTTGCCGGTTCCAAACCACTGACACACGCGGTAGGAAAAATCAAACTAAATGAGGAAAACCAAATGAAGAGAAAAGAAAAGTCAAAGAAAAGGATAACTACCAATTTAACCTATTGGCTAGGTCTCACCACCGTCCGATGAGATGGACATTCCTCCTTCTTCATTTCTTTTCATCCGGGCCCAGAGGGATGGGATTGGACGGTTTGTCTTGCTTCTTCCGCCATTCCTTCTTCGGCAGATTAATGGACTTGGACCTTTGGGGAGGCCCAAACTTCTCCGTCTTCTTGGGATGTCGGCATGGACGATAAGACGAGTTTTCCGCATAGATCAATTTCCTCATGAATGCAATGACTGGTTCCACCTTTGGAGTTGTGATTTCGACCTCTTGAATGTTTTAAACATTCTCCCCAATGCGGATCATGGAGCATTTCTCCAACTTTGGGCGAAAGTTAAACTTCTCCTCCTTGCCATTGATATGGAAGTGAATTTCTCTAGCTCCCACATCTATGCGAGCCTTCACGGTGCTTAGGAAGGGTCACCCAAGGATGAGCAGTGTATCCTTCTCGACCTCCATGTCGAGCACCATGAAATCCACGGGTGTGAAGCAATTTTGGATTTTCACCAGAACGCCTTCAGCGATATCCACCGGATAACTACCGAAGAATCAGTCAGTTGGAGCTGCATAGGTGTTGGAGTAAGCTTCGTGAAGTTCAGCTGATGGAAAACCACCTTGGGCATCACACTCATACTTGCTCCAAGGTCACAAAGGGTCTTTTGTCAAAGTGGTGAGCCATAATTGAGCATAAAATTGTTGGACATCCAGGGTCCTTCTGCTAGTTGTCTTCCCGTAGAGAAATCATATTGGCACTTTCCACAGGAGGTTCGGGCTGTCCTGGCATCTTGCCATTCTCCATTGGTGGAACAACAGCTGTTAGTTGAGCTAACCGGGTCTCCAACATCTTGTTAAAGCTTAGTTGATTCTTGAAGGTTGAGGATAGTCCTTCAATCTTGGCATTAATGCTCTCTAGGGTCTTGTCATTAGCTGACAGCTTCTTTGATAGGGCATCATTGATCTTCAGTTGGCTAATGGCAAAGTCTCTTAAGTTGGGTTAATTTCCATTGTTGCCATTGTTGTTGTAGCCTCTTTGAAAGAAAGGGCATGGTTGCCCCCACCCTTGACCTCCTGGACGATATCCATTGTTGTTCCCATTGTTGGCTACGTATAGTGCATCCTCACGGGTTTCTGGGCAGTCATTGCCCAAAAGGCTTGTGTTTCCACAGACTTCACATGTGATGTGAGAGTCTAGGGCATATGCATTACCACACACCTCACCATTGGCTTGTCCATCTATCTTCTTCATAAGGGGGTCCAATTTGGCAGCGTCATGTCCACCTCCTTCAAGGTGTGCATGACCTGCTGGTGGGTATGGAGACGCTCATCGCTCCAATCGATGTTTGAAACCGTCTTCTCAATTAGATCTTTGACTTTGGGCACCGTCAATGAGAAGAAGGATCCTCCAGAAGTAGCAGCAACATGGTTGCGGGTAGAAGAGATCAACCCGTTGTAGAAGTTTTGGATAATGAGCCAACCATCCATCCCATGGGGGGGGACAAGCCAGGATATACTCCTAAAGCCTTTCCCAAGCCATGGGAATGGACTCCTTAGCCTCTCGTTAGAAGCTGGAAATTCTTCCACGTAGGGCATTGGTCTTGCCTAACGGAAAGAACTTGGCGAGGAATGTTGTAGAACACTTCTCCCAAGTGTTTACAACACTTTGATTCGCATAGAACCATTGTTTTGCTCTCCCAAGAATAGAGAACAGAAACAACCTAAGACGGACAACATCAGGAGATACATTCTTGATCTTAAAAGTGCTGAAGATCTCAAGGAACTGTTGCAGGTGAGCACTTGCATCCTCGTTAGCCTTCCAACAAAATGAATTGGCTTGCACCATAGTGATTAGGCCAATCAGGATTTTGAAGTTAACGTCTCTGATGTTAATAGTGGACCCAACAGACACATTGTTAGCAGAGGGAGCCAAAAACTCGCGAAGGGTCTTCTGGGCCATTGGCGTTTCGTTTCTTGGTGCTGTTACGCTGGCTTACTTTGCCACACAAATCTTCTAAGGAGTAACGACACGAGGTTGATCTCTCAGAAGGAATCCGAGATCTTTAACAAAGTTTTTCGGCAAGCGGAAACAAGACATACACTATCCTGTTTTCACATAAAATGCGAAAACAAAGAAGGGTTATCCTATTAAAACATACCAAAAATCCTATCCTATTCACTCAATCATGCAATACTTCGGCTGCCTTCTCCAGTAAAGGCGCCAGAAATGCTTGCTGATAGTTCTTAAGTAACACTAATAAATCATTCCTAGCAATGGTGCTAGAAATGCTTGTTGATGGCTACTAACATCACAGATATTGATCTACAAGCGCACAGAAGCTATCGATGTAGAATTTTCCCTTTTAGAGTATTCCCAAAGGGTGTCATTTATATTCTCCCACAGTAAGGCTGGGTGGAAGCAAAGCAATCATCAAATGGAGATGATAGGTTGGTCTAGCTAGGGTTCTAGTAAGGATGGGTAAATGATAGTTTGGAGGTAGTGTGACACACAAGAGCATTCTATCCTAAGGGGGTAAATGAAGCAAAGAGAGACTAGGCTAAGAGTTAGGTAGATACTCCTACTATGCTTCTAATATACATATACATAGCCTAAGTTATTTATTAATAATCATATTAATTATGAATTCTCATGATAAGTTGATTAACACATCGACCACCAGTTTATCCCTAGTAATACTAGGATGACTCCCACCAAGAGCCTGTGGTATAGTCGAACGTGGAGGGTTATAAAGAACAGATAGGGCTGTCACCACCTACTACCTACCTCTTCAATCTGTGGGTCTATGAGACATTCAATGCTACTTATCTATCCTAGCACCATGCTAGCACCATCCTAGCACCTTAAGAGCCTAGGCACAACCATCCTAAGGCAATGAACTAAATCATCGTTGAACCAATGTTAATACATAGCATAAGTGATTCACATTAACATAATCATGTCATATCTAATTGGACTATAGTGGGGGTTTGTAGTGTTTATGATGATATAAAGAGAAGGGTATATCATAATCATAAATACTACTCCTACCACATATATTGAATCCACAATCAAACAAGAAACGCTTCATCCAAGTATATGAACAATAGAAGACTAAAGATAGCATCTTTATTAAGAGCAAAGTCACAAATAAAAATAGGAATATGAGAGCCATACATTTCCAAATTAGGAATTGGGAAGAGACTCCTTCTACTCCTCTCCTACGTGGCCTATGGACTAGAAGCTCTCCTCTCTACAATCTAAACTCCATTAAACCTATGGAGAATAGTGTATAGAATGGAATGAATACTCAAGTGGTGTGTGTGTGAAGTGAGGGTAGGGGGTCCTATTTATAGGTGGAGAAGGGTCGGTCCCCATCACCAAAATCGCACGAATCAGTCAACACTGACTTCTTCAAGCTGGGAGGAGCCAACACATGTCGGTTGATCGCGTTTGGCGCTAGGACTAGGTCAGCTGAACCACCAGGTCGGCCGACCTGGTCTTGGCTCCAAAGGGCCTGTGCTTTCTCCAGGTGGCTTACAGGTGGGTCCTATTGACTGATATAGGGTGTGCACCGTTGGATGGCCTGGGATACTTTTGTTTGTGGGCCATTTGATCCATGTGGTGCCACATGTTGACGCTTGATTGGCTGAGATGATATTTTATAGGATTGCTCCCCCTCTTTTACATCATTTCCTACAATAATTCCGTGCATGCATTATTTCTCCAAGGACAAGTAGAAATATGTTAGATAGAAAGGTGATGTGTGGAAGAAATGGCAATTCCTTCACATAATTGAGTTATATTGACGGGTGAAATTGGTATATAACAGCCGTCAATAAGGTGGCAGCCCCCTAACCCTACTCCTAAGAGAGCCTTCACCATAGCAGCGGCCACACACAAGTTGTCATCCCCCACGCTTGAGACGTGTGAGGTTGCTGCTGCGAGGAAGATCTGCTCCATGTCTCCTTCCGCATCAAAAGGTTGATCGCGGAATACACATTTGTTCCACAGATCGCTAGCACGTTTTGACACGGAATTCGTCTCTCTGTACGTGTAGACGTTCGTAGAGGTACTGCTGTGTTGTGCACTTCGTCGGGCCGAACGACTACCTCCCCATCGACTACGAGTCTTCGGCTGCGCCCCTCGACAAGAAGGTATATCTATGATCATCTAGATTCAAGTGTTCCTGTTTTACGCAGTTAATTTTATTGCGCGCTAGCGAGTAGCATCCTGCGTATTCCCTAACATACAAGCATGACCATAATTTTTTGGTTATTGATTGCTGGTTCTGCATCATGGGACTGACAATTAAAATCAAAGTATCACCACACCAAACTGTTACAAATAACGATTCTTAATTTAACAAATACTACTGATTTAGGGACTAAAGGTATTCAAGTTTCAGATACATTAATAGCTATAACTTGCTTCAAACAGTCGCCACCGCTGTTGGTGGTGGTGATAGAGGCTTCTAAGTAGATTCTTGGGGCGGGGGAGCTGACAACAGTGACATGTGCGTGTGTCGTATGTCTTGTTGAGGTATTGTCAATATACCTCTCTCGCTGAACCTCTGGGTGAAAACCTTGTTAGCGGCAACAATGTTTTTACGTTGTTTCACTTCTTAGAGGCGCCGTGGTTGGAGGATGGACACGGTATGAAAGTTCTTTGTCACCTCTAACTAGTTTCATTGTATAGTAAGTCGTCCATCTTTATTTATTAATAGGGCTGGTAGTGTTTGTGTCGCCGGGTGAAGGATGTGACATCATGCTCTCTCCTCAACAGTTTTCAGACTCGATTTCCCATGTAAACTAGGTCACTTTCCTTCTTATATAATATAATGTGGGAGCTCCTGCTTCGAGCTTTTGAAAAGAACAACTTACCACAGAGAACTGTACTAACACCCTTAATGGTGAAAGATACTACAAAGTTACACCTTCTCAATGAGATCATTGCTGACCAGGTGGAAAGGCTCCTTGTAAAAGAATCCATGTCCTTCTTGCAATTAAGCTCCTTCACATTCTTCAGATTCGGGAACCAATGACAACACTGGAGTTTAATACTATAAAGAGCGAACTGACAAAAATAGAGAATGTGGCCCTAGTTATCCATATGGGACCAATGACTCAACCACAAGAAGCCTATTTAGGTTCCGTTTGGTAAGGTGAAATGTTTCATATTCTAGATGGAAATACTTGAATTTCGTGTCAAACGCATGTTCTCAGAATCGTTTCAGGGTGAAATGACTTGAAACATTTTGAGGTTTTAGCCTAGACGAGTGAAACGCTCAAAAAGGTGTTCCGTAACCTGAAATGGTTTGCCTCGCATACCTCCCCTTCGATTTTGATGAAATTACGACAAAACTGCCACTGCCTCTACTACCCCCTCCTCCAAAATTATTTTGGCTTGTATTTTGAAAACATGTACGTGGTGATACCATTTATGATTTGGACACATATAATTTGAAATGACATTATAAGTGGTATATATTGTAAGACGTCATTACATGTTACAATGTGGTAAAAACATAGTCCATCCAAGGGTAAATGGGTCATTTCAATCCTCTTCTCTTTATACTGAAACTGAAGCCATAAAACTGGCCAAACATTTTCTAAAATGATTCTGTTTCAGTTTGAGAAACCTTATTTGGTTGAAATTGAAATGTTTCTGATTCTCGGAGAATCTGGAACTGTGCCGAACTTGGCCTTGGAGTAAAATCAGTGGCGTTCAGGAACATGTCAGTATGGACCCGCGTCATCCGTAGCTTCCTCAAAACCGTTTAAATATATGGGTGCTTGTCCGTAGTTTTGCACACCAAATATTGCTGGTTGTTAGCTACCAGCGCAAAGCAACGAACTAGACTTGAGCAAAACAGTTTCGTCATTTGCTGCTAGGATTTACTGACTCAGGGATGCGGATGGAGAAGATGAGCTTGGAGCTGAACGCATCAACAGCCAGCTGCTTGCAGACCTTGAGGCACATTCTCATCCACAAGCGGCCGTGCTCCTTGTTGGCGTACTCCATGACAAACTCTCCAACATCGAGTGGAGCTCACGGAGATGTGCTGCACCGGGCCAAGGGGGACGTGAGACGCCGGGGAGGGGTGGCGTCGAGGCGATGCTAGGGAGGGATGGTGCCGGGGTAACGTAGGGAGGGAGAAAGGGGAGTGGGAGCGCCTTGCAAAGGATAGGGCAAGGAAGGCAGTGTCAGTTTTTGCAATTATCTTCGAACTCTAAGAAGAGGTTATGAAGTCTGAATCATTTCAAGGGGTGAAGCATCGCTTTTGCCGTTTCTCTTCGGTGGGCCAAAAGCTAGAATCAATTTCAACTGATTCAACCATTTCTACTGAGAAATGGGATTGATTCTTCCATCCAAACGCACCCGTAATATGCAGTACTCAGAAAATTTTCATTTGCATCAGATGTAGTGGCCATAATTTCTCAGATGTAAAGAAATAATCATGCATTAAGTAGGGTTATTGGATTTAGGTCAATTTAGTATAGATGTTTTGTCTTGGTGAAATGAATTTTGAGTTTTTAATATTCGTTATATCACTAGCCTACCCTGTCAATGATGCTATCCATGGGCGCGAGTATGGGTTGCACCATAAGAGTTAGTTAGATGAGGGGATAAAAGAGGAATTTAGTTATCCATTAGATTTAAGTTTCTTTGAGTTGTTCACATTGGATTCTGTTGTAACAGAATCTGATCCAATAGTGCCTTCCTGATGCTATAAAAGGCAGCAGCGTATATGTATTAGACCATGGAAGAAATAAAAATTCCCCTACCTAGGGCTTCTTCTTCGGTATCTCCATATTCTTCCACCACTCCACAATATCCACTCCGGTCAGGTTCTCAGTCTCACCTGCGGCCCTCCCTCCCTTCGGAACGCCTAAGAGGAGGATCAGTAAGAACTTGGTATCAGGATCAGATCAGCACCCCGCAACCATGGCCAGCGCTGAAGATGATTTTGGGAAGGCTTTGGTTCAGCAAAAGCTTGATCAGGTTTTAGCATAGCTGGCCACAATCAATTGCGGCCTGTCCTCTCATGATAGCTGCATTGCCAAAACTGAAGATCACTAGGGTGAAATAGGAGACATTTTCAAGTCTCACAAGCGCTTTGAGGTGGGCTCTTCCGGTCACACAACACAGGGCGAGGATCGTTGGCGAGCTTCTCGATTTTCCAAGATAAGCTTTCCCAGTTTTGATGAGGAATCAGACCCTCTGACTTGGCTCACAAAATGTGAGTCCTATATCTGGGGTATGAGGACGCTAAATGAAAACAAGGTGTGGTTGGCGTCTGTTGGTATTTCTTATGAAAACAGAATTACCCAAGCGCACGGAAATACCGTTGTAGCACATCCCCTTAAAGAGTATTCCCAAGAGTATCAAATCCAAAGAACATGTGTGCTAATCTTCTAGCTTGTTATTCAAAGGCAACATAGTTTGTTTTGTAGGTAAGGATTTGAGAAGATTTCAAAGATTTGATCCTAATTACAGCAGTCTACGCTAATTGTTTGCTTCGGGCACGAGTTTACCGCTGACAATATCAGGACGTTCTTGCTAAGAGCCTATGATATAGCCGAATGTGGAGGATTACAAGAATAGATAGGGCTGTCACCACCTACTGCCTACTTCTTCAATCCGTAGATCTATGAGATATTTACTTATAATTTCTAACCTAAGCACCACGATCAGTTTCTAAATCACAACTATAATCTTTTCGAATGCAAAGTTAAGATTGGAGCCTCTAATGAGTTAAAGTAGTTAACCCACAAGCAACTACTAAAGCAAACTACTATGAATTAAGAATCAAACTTGAATTGAATTCATGAATGTCTTACTCAATTTCCAGCAGAACTTCCGTAGAGGTACAATTGTAGAAGAGGGACTTGACAAGCCCAAGCCTCCTCCTCCAAGATCCTCCTAACTCTCTTCATACTTGACTTGCCTCTTGGGCAGCACCAAACCTTTGGAGTTGACTACTATTCTCAAACATGTGGTGTGTGAAGTGAAGAGGAGAGGGGGGCTATTTATACACGAGTTTAGTCAGTTTGCCGTTAGAATTAGCGCACAAATCAGTCCTCACGCCTTCAAGGAGTCACAAGGAGTCAAAATGTGGCGTTTGACCTCGAAAGGTGCCAAGACCAAGTCGGCCAATCTAGGGGGTCCGCCGACCTGGTCCAGGACCTCCTCGTGCTGTGTTTCCTCCGGGTGGCTGACTTGTGGGATCTGACTCCATTCCTGCATGAATTGACGTTGAATTTCCTCGGATACGCTTGAGAATGGGTCCATGGAGCCATGTGCTCCAACATGTCATCACCTGATTGTTCGGAATATTACTTTATAGGATTGCTCCCCGCATTTCTTAGTATTTTTGAGATTAGTTCATCTGCATGCAAATACACACTAACACTTGTGGAAATGGTTAGTATTGTCCCCTACCACTATGTTGTGTTCTCATTTTTCTAATTTTTATAAGGTGAATTGATGGTCAAATTTAGCATTTAAGGACCATCAACAAACTCCCCTACACTTAGTCGTTTGCTCATCCTCGAGTGAAGGAAAGAAGAACTAAATGTTAAAGTAGAGTTTTGCTATAAGTATGCATAAGTATACAAAGTATTTCAACTAATACCTTTGTTCATGAACCTTTTCCAATGTGGTACCACATCATCTTGGGTGTTTGAGAGGTGGAACAATTTGAATGTATTTCACTTGGATTTTCCACCTGCTGAAATAATCTTGAAGATTGATATATTTCGAAAGTCAGAAAGATATTGCTTTTTCTCTCAAATAGATTCTCTCGATTTTCTCAAAGTGCTTGAATCCTCACCTTGGCATAACTTGCCACTTTTGTCCCTACAACTAAATATGGCTTTTTGTGGAGCTTGGTAGGGATAAAGAGAGGCTCACTTGCAATTCATATATTACTAAGTAAATTAATAGATCTTACTATTAATTGAGGCCATAGATCTTACTATTAATTTCTCTCAAATATATTACTAAGCAAACTCCGATGACAGATGCTCAGTGGATCGATTGGGACTACATGGCACCAAAGGATCATTTGGCCTTCAATGCTATGATTGAGGCCATAGAGCGCCATGGCTTGAAGAAGCTTATGGCATTTCAATATGACTGGAATGTGGAAGTTATTGCCTAGCTCTACTCCACCGTCTACTTCCACACCAATGGAGATCGACGTATCACGTGGATGACCCATGGAGAGCAATACTCTACTACCTATTGGGAGTTTGCTCAATTTATTGACTTGGAAGATCAACTTGAGAACGAGATCATCATTTCCAACCTCAAGGCAGTTGATCGTGATACCTTGGATTACATGTATCCAAGTCATGTACCATATGAGGCGGGGCTTATTTGCAACATCAAGCCCTTCTATAGTGTCCTCAACTGTGTGCTCTGGAAGAATATTACCCCCAAAGATGGAGATGCGGGCATTATTCAAGGAAGTTTGAGGCACTTAATGGTGCTCATTGATGGAGATGTTATGAAAACAAACTATTATACTTTTTTGTTGAGTCTTAATGTGTTGTCATCAATCACCAAAAAGGGAGAGATTGAAAGTGCATCTAGGCATCCCCGTAGGTTTTAGATGATTGATGCCCACAATTAGGAGACTAATGAGCTAAGTTGATCTTAAGCACAGGTGTGATAATTGAAAGGAGACAAAATCCATCCAAAAGAAAAATGTTGAAATGGGCATCAAAGACTCAAGCGCAGAAATTAGGGTTTCTATGGTGTTGAGTTTAGACGAGCTGTATCATGTGTGAGGGTGGTTGTATCATGTGCATTGAGATCATCCAAGAGTGCTCAAAGTGGTAGTTGGGAGAAAAACCTAAGTTAGAAGCCAAAATTAGAGAAAACGCACAGAGGTTGGACTTGTCCGGGCCTATGGTCGGACTAGTTTGGGTAAGTCAGATTAGTCCGTTTTGGGTCGGACTAGGTGTCTCTGTTCGAGTTAGGACTTATCCGTATGGGTACGGACTAGTCCGTTCTTCTCTTGGTGAGTGAGTTTGCAGCTAAGTACTAGGAGGCTGGACTTGTCAGCCAAAGTGGCCAGACTAGTCCAGACCCCCAGAGTTGTCCGCTTTGGGACGGACCAAAGCATTCTAGATCAGCTCGGACTTGTCCGTTGTGGCACGGACTATTCCGTTTGAGATTTAGTGGGAAAACCAAGCCAAACCCTAGGAGGACGGACTTGTTCGCCCCTGTTGGCTGGACTAGTCCGGGCCTACCTAGTTTGGTCTGTTTTGAGCTGGACTAAACCTCTATGATCCACTTCGGACTAGTCCGGGTTGCCATGAACGTTTTAAATTCAAACATTTTGATCGCACGTCATCTGTTTTGTCGATCGATGACATGAAATTGACGGTGGTCCCAGAAGGTCGGACTAGTCCGTGGCATAGGGCCGGACTAGTCCGGGGTTGCCCTGGTGGCAACGGTTAGTTTCCGGGAACCCTACAAAAGGGGACCCCTATAAAAAGGGGACCCCTGACCCCTATTGGAAAACTCTCGAACCCTAGCGCCGCCACAACTGACCTAGAGCCTTCTAAAGCCTTCTACTTCACCTTCTAGCCCTCTAAGATAAAATCTTGAAGAGATTATGGTTTGAGAAGGGGAGTGAAGGAAGATCATCGTGCTTTGGCTCTCAATTTGATCTCTTGCACTTGTGTTATGTTTTGTGGCTTGTGTGAGTTGAGCTTCAAGTACTTCTTGCTGTATTGATTCTTGGGAGCCCCAACTTGTGAGCATCCCCAATCAAACTTGGTGATTACCCTTTGATATAGTGGAGACCAAGCCGGCCATTGTGGTGGCTTGGTGAGAAGAGGGTCAAGTGAGACCCGTTCTTTGTGTTGACTTCTCCACGTGGATGTAGACTTCTTCATGGAGCTGAACCACGGGATAAATCTTGTCTCACTTGTCGCTTTACATTTGGAGTAATCACTGGAATTGCTATTAGGGTTCATATTGTTGTTCACCTTGATCTTTTTTGAAATCTTGTAACCTAACTGCTTACACTTGTTAATCTAAGTTGTACTAGGTTACTACACATAGCTTCTATCTTTGGTGAGCCTAGATTCCGCAAATCACTTGTAGAAATCAAGTTTTTAGGTTTTCACCCTGTGCTGAGCGGACTAGTCCGGCCTCAGGAATTTAATCTCGTTTGATTAAGTGATTTCAGGTCATTTTGCCTATTCACCCCCTCTAGGCAACTTTCAATTAATAATATTGCCATTCTACAGTTTGTGAGACCCCAACTTCGTGATTTCAGATCGTGTCTTCTACGTTCTTACTTGTGTTCTCGGTTGCACTTGCAGGGATCAACCTTCTTGGCATGGTCAAGCGTGTGTAGCACGGTTGATAACCAACAGAGCCGTGGTGTAGTGATTACAGGAGTATTCGAGCTGCTCGAGTGTCGCATATCATCAACGTCGAGTTGTCCACCTCAATGGACTTACCTTTCAAAAGATCGGGCCTAAACTACTCATCAATTGGTATTAGATTTCTAGGTTGACTGTGAGGTATCTTCATTTTTGTTCTATTAGATTAGTTTATTTCGTACCAAGAGTCTACAGAAAAGCCACAAAAAATTGTTTTTACCACTTCCTAAACTATCGTGCATGTTGTTTTGTTTTTCAGTTTGCATTGTTGAGTTTGCAAACGTGTGGTCAAGTCTTGTTGCTGGTTTAGCTTTGTGTTTTGGGTCCTAGTTATCGTGTTTCTTCCTTATTTTCTTGCTGTTCAACACCTATTTCACAATCCCTAAACAACAAACCGATCCACCACGTTCATCGGTTTACCCTAGCTAGCCGCCTTGCGTGAACTCCCGCATCGCCAGCCCTAGATTAGGTGACAAATGTTTGTGCCAGTCATCCTTGAAGCATCACACACCATCCAATCAGTCGCCATGCAAAGTTTTAGTCATTTTTATATATGATTGTGATATCTATTCTCAAACTTAGTTAGAATCAACATCCAAAAATCGTTAGGACAGGCTATATAAAAATGGCCATAACTTTTGCATACAAACTCGAAATCGGGTGATTTTTTTTTCAAATTGGTCTTCGTGAAATTTCACATCTCATTTTTTGCGTCTTTGCCACATTCGACGAATTATATTGCCCAAATTTCCCTCGGAAGACAGGCTATCCGGCCTCCAAAGTTTTAGCATGAATTTTAAAGAATCTTCTTGATTTCTATAGGCCGCATATTACATCCAATTGAGCTGCAAATTTGTGTGCTTCCTATTTTCATGCTTTTGAGTAAAGAAAAATATAAAAAATATTACAAAGAAGAAAAAAATAGTGAAGAGCACGCATATTAAAGCAATTGTCCTATACCACATGTTCTGTGATTGTTTGTTATATCATTCTATCTTTCTTTTGCCTTGTTACTTCCTTGTGTTGTGCTAGACCTTAGAGCACTTAGTTGACCAGCAATAGTTTCCTACATTCAATAATTATTCAACTTTATTTACCTATTAACGATTTTTGCACATTAGCCACATATTGTGCCATCTAAGATCCACCTTTCTCTTGAGCAGAACATGTAACTTTGCAATTACTCCATGCTTCATTGGTTCATCTCATCGTCCACACCATCTGCTGTGTCGGTAAGAACACTTGTAAGAGCATGGTAAAACGCTTGAGCGAGAGAGATTGTTTTTTTCCATCTTTCCATTGTCACTGTAGTTGATAGGGATAACATCTTTTTGTTGTCTTTTTTTTCCTACTAACAATGGCAGGAGAAACTAGTGACGACAAATGTGTTCAAGATGCTGAGTTACGTGATATGATGAAGGTGATGACATATATGTTCACCAAAAACAACGCATCAATGGAGGGGTCATTGGCGAACTTGTCTCACCAACTTGATGACCTTGCTCTTCGGATGAATACTCTTGAGACTCGGTTGCCTCTCGCTGAAAAACATGAAACGGTGCTTATGATGATATGGAAGATCACAACAATCAACCACGACTTTCACTTTATCGTTGAGGTATGGGAGGTTATATCATATAACAATTAAAATCGTCCTCCTGATGATCCTTTTGTTAAAGTAAAATTTACTATACCCACTTTTTCTGGTGCTTATGATGATGAGGCTTATCTTGATTAGGAGATGATAATCGAGCAAAAACTTAATGCCCATCTTGTTTCTGAAAAACATATAGTTCATCAAGCCACTAGTGAGTTTAAGGACTTTGCTATCATATGATGGAATGAACTTGTTAAAACTAGAACTAATCCTCCAACATGGGATAGATTAAAAGAAACTATGCGTGTTCGATTTGTTCCTCCTTCTTTTTAGCAGGACCTCCGCAAAAATTGCAGCCCTTAGACCAAGGTAACATATCCGTAGAGGAGTATTATCAAGAGTTACAAAAGGGTATGTTGCGTTGTGGGGTAGTAGAGGACATGGATGATAAAATAGCTCATTTTTATGGGGGGTTTAGGCGTGAAATTCAATACATTTTTTATTACAAAGAATATGACACTGTTAATAGATTGTTTCAGATTGCTATGTTGGCAGAAAAATAATTGCAGGGCTGCCAACAACAACAACATCACACGAGGAGCAACTTCGCACTGTGTTTGACATCTACACCATCCAAAACAGCATCATCTTTGATTTTCCGTGTAGCTACTACAACATCCAGTGGCGGCTAACGAACTACACCTGCTGCTCCACCTTCTCACATGTCGGAGGGCAGCAAGACAACATCATTCAGGCCTTCATCATCCGCTCCTTCTATGAGTCGTACTTCTGACATTAAGGGTCATTGCTGCCAGAGACTTGGTCACATGATGAGATATTGCCAAAGCAAACAAGAATACATAGCAAGCGACGATGGCGGGTATGATAGTACTTCCGATGTTTAAGATGGATATTCTCTTGCTACTAACATTGCAGATCCAAATGACGAACACTTCAATGAACAGGTACTTGGTACAAAAGTGATGGAGAACTATAGGAGCACCATTGTGCAGCGTGCTTTGAGCTCCAAAGTGGAGGCCAACAAAAAGCTACAATGACACAACCTCTTCCACATGTTTCTCGTCATCAAGGATTGCCGTGTACACACTATAATTGATGGAGGTAGCTTCAATAAATTGGTGAACACAGACGTCGTCAAGAAACATGGTTTGACAACAAGAGCACACCCTCATCCATACAACATTCAATGGTTCAACAACAGCGGTAAAGTATGGGTAACACAAACAACACGGATACATTTTTTAATTGGTTCTTACAATGATTTTGCTCATTTGATGTGATGCCTATGGACACTTGTTCTCTTTTATTGGGTCGTCCTTGGGAATTTGACACGGATGCTATTCATCATTTAGAACTAATAAATATAGTCTCATGCATAAAGGAAAGGAAACTAGTTAGTGGATCCGGAGGGAGGCATTGAAGGGCCTGGGTCCCCCATTCCGTCCCACTTTGCTTCTCTTGACTCCTGCTGAAATTGTGCATTTTGAGAAGAGTAAAATTCGTGATGGCAAACTAACAAAACTAGAATCTGAAAAACAGCAATTCATTAAGTTAAAATCACCTTCATTGCTCACAACTAAATCTGACCGTGCTGATTTTATTCGCTGCTAAGGGGTGTGCTATGCTTTAGTATGCAAATAAGCCATGTTTTCACTTCATGAATTTTCTATTGCAACCCCCTGTTGTTGCTAACCTTTTGCAGGAGTTTGAGGATGTGTTTCCCTTTGAGATTTCCCCTGGTTTACCACCCATGAGAGGCATTGAACACGAGATTGACTTGATTCTTGGAGCAAGTTTGCCAAATCATGCAGCATACAGGGCGAATCTAGAGGAGACTAAGGAAATTCAGCGACAGGTCCAAGATCTTTTGGATAGCGGCTACATTCGTGAAAGCCTTAGCCCTTGTTTCATTCTTGTTCTTTTGGTTCCTAAGAAAGATGGTAGTTGACGCATGTGTGTTGATTGTCGAGCGATTAATAACATCACCATTCGATATCTTTATCCTATTCCTTGCTTATATGACATGCTTGATGAATTGAGTGGTGCTATCATCTTCACAAAAATTGACTTGTGTAGTGGTTACTACGGAATTAGAATGGCACTAGGAGATGAATGAAAAACTACATTTAAAACCAAGTTTGGACTTTATGAGTGGTTACTCATGCCTTTTGGTTTAACTAATGCACCTAACACCTTTATGCAATTAATGGACGAGGTTTTACATGCTTTCATTGAAAAATTTGTGGTCGTTTACTTTGATGGTATCCTCATTTACAGCAAGTCATATGATCAACATCTTGATCATTTACGTACTGTTTTTGTTGTTTTGAGAGATGCACACTTGATTGGTAACCTTGAAAAGTGCGTCTTTTGCACCAATCGAGTCTCGTTTCTTGGCTATGTCGTTTCCTCGCAAGGAATTGAGATGGATGAGGCAAAAATTGAAGCGATCACTAGCTGGCCAGCTCCAACAACCGTCACGCAGGTGCGTGGTTTTCTTGGTCTTGTAGTTTTTTATCGCTGCTTTGTGTGAGATTTCAGCACCATTGAAGAACCTCTACATGAGCTAACGAAGAAGGGAGTGCCATTTCGATGGAGTGAAAAGCAGCAACAAGCTTATGTTGCTCTCAAATCGAATCTTTGACAAGCACCATTGCTGCAACTTCCTGATTTGACAAGACCTTTGAGCTACAATGCGATGCAAGCGACATTGGTATTGGAAGCGTCCTCATACAAGGAGGTAAAACTGTTTCTTTCTTTAGTGAAAAACTGCATTGTTCTTCTCTTAATTATTATACTTATGATAAGGAATTGTATGCCTTAGTGCGAGTTTTACAAACTTGGCAACATTATCTTTGGTCTAAGAAATTTGTCATTCATTCTGGTCATGAATCTTTGAAGTTTCTTAATTGTCAAACCAATCTAAATAAATGACATGCTAAATGGATTGAGTTCATAGAGTCTTTTCTATACATCATTAAGCATAAGAAAGGGAACAAAAATTTCATTACCAATGCATTATCTAGATGCTATAATATGCTGTCCCAACTCGATCATAAAATCTTTGGTTTGGAAACAATAAAAGCATTATATCCTACTGATTTGGACTTCAAAGATGCTTTTGAAAACTGTAGAGAAGGAAGAACTTGGAATAAATATGTTATGCGAGAGGGTCTCCTCTATCGTGCTAACAAGCTATGCGTTCCAGCTAGCCCGTCCATCTATTACATTTGCAGGAAGCACATGGAGGAGGTTTGATGGGATATTTTGGGTCGAAGAAAACGGATGATGTGCTGTCCACACACTTCTTTTGGCCGAAGATGAGGCGTGATACCGAGCGCTACGTGTCACGATGTGCTACTTGCAATAAAGCTAAGTCTCGCCTTAACCCACATAGTCTTTATATGGCTCTTTATGTTCCTAGTGTACCTTGGGAGGATATTTCAATGAACTTTGTTTTGGGATTGCCTAGGACTAAGAGGGGGAGGGATAGTATTTTCGTAGTTGTTGATCGTTTCTCCAAAACGGCACACTTATACCTTGTCATTCTATTTTCGTAATTGTTGATCGTTTCTCCCAAATGGCACACTTTATACCTTGTCATAAGAATGATAATGCTACACACATAGCTGATTTGTTTATGAAGGAAATTGTTCGTTTATATAGTGTGCCAAATAATATTGTTTCTGATCGTGATGCAAAATTTTAATCCTTTTTTGGAGAACTTTGAGGTATAAATTTGAACCAAGTTGCTGTTTTCAACTACATGTCACCCACAAACGGATGGACAAACCGAGGTAGTAAATCGTACTTTATCCACTATGTTGCGGGCTGTTTTGAAAACAAATTTAAAGTTGTGGGAGAAGTGTTTACCACATATAGAATTTGCTTGCAACAGATCCATTCACTCCACGACAAAGGTAAGTCCATTCCAGGTAGTGTAAGGTTTCAATCCCCGTGCTCCTATTGATTTACTACTATTGCCTCCATAGGAAACTATAAATTTGGATGCTACACAATAATCTGAATTCATTCTTAAGATGCATGAAACTACAAAGAAAAATATTGAAAAGAGGAATGAAAAGTGTAGGATTGCAGGTAGTAAAGGTAGAAAAGAAGTAAAACTTGAACCGGGTGATTTGGTGCGGTTACATTTGAGAAAAGAGCGAAAAATCTAAACATATGCCACGAGCTGCTGGTCCTTTTACGATTGTTGAAAAGATTTTGATAATGCATATAAGCTTGAGTTGCCTCCCGATTTTAGGGTTAGTTCCACACTGAACATTTCAGATTTGCGATCATACTTGGGAGAAGAATATGAACTTGAGTCGAGGACGACTCCAATTCAAGAGGGGCAGGATGATGGGGACATCACAACAGCAGACACGCACATTGAACTACAAGGACCAATCACAAGAGCACGAGTGCGGTTACTAAACCAGCGGGTGAACTCGTTCCTAACTACCTACCCATGTGAATTTGAGAATGGATTGCTATGTAATGATTTAATTGTTATTAGGAACCATGGAGAAGATCAACAAGTGAGGGGAGGAGGCCTTTGGAACTTGGAGAACTGGCTAGGACGTCCACAAGTTGATGGAATCCGTTTACAACTCGGACTCGAGTTCAATTTGAAATACAGGAGCAATCCACCTTAAAGTGGACGCCCAGGATGCATACGGACTCCGTATTTGACATTCTACATATGCACATAAAGATGATAAGATAAAATTTCCAATAGCTCTGGTCCCACCTCAAAATTCCTCTGGAGTCATCATGAATCGTCGAAACGATTTGAGTCCAGATTTCTGTCTGGTGCTGCGCCACCGTATCGGGCATTTGTACCTTTTACCCATGTGAGTCCATTAGGCACGCGTCAAAGAATGTTTTGGTCGAACCCTAGCCTTTAAATACTGTAGCCTCCGGCCATATTCAGTGGGTTATGCTTAGATTAATAATATCGCCATTCTACGGTTTGTGAGACCCCAACTTTGCGATTTCAGATCATGTCTTCTATGTTATTGCCTGTGTTCTCGGTTGCACTTGCAAGGATTAGCCTTCTTGGCAAGGTCAAGCGTGTGCAGCACGGTTGATAACCAACAGAGCAGTGGTGTAGTGATTGCAGAGGTATTTGAGCTGCTCGAGTGTTGCGGATCATCAACGTCGAGTTCTCCACCCCAATTGACTTACCTTTCGGAAGATCGGGCCCAAACTACTCATCACGGTCTTAGATAAGCACCTAAGTTTGGCGCTTATGCCACAGTGGACAAATAGAAATCTCCTATCTAAGGGCTTCAATATCATCCTTGAGTTCCGTCCTCTTGATGCATCATTCGACCACTATGCACGCTAGCTTTTTGTTCTCCAAACAGAGATTAGCTAGTTCTTTAGCTAGCTGCGCCACATCGATCTTAGGAGATTTCTCATCACTACTTTGGAATTGGCTCGAAGACCTCATGATAGCAGGTGGTGAGAGGTGTAGCTGCACCCTAGAGCGAGACGATCCTGTCAATTCCTTCAATGTTGCCATTTCCACGTGCTTGAACAACCCTTTTGCATAACCTGTGGGCATTCTCACACAACAAATGTTGAAACGGTCATTCGACGGTTCCAGCGAGGTACCTGTCGGTGACATGTAGTGGTGGCTCACTATGTCGCCCTTCTTCGTCTTCAAAGTGCATGTGTACTCCTCATTAGGCTGTAGAGTGGGATGGACTTCGTCTTTTCCATGGATCGTGATTGGCTTGAGGCCACTTTCAATGGACGCCGTGTTGGTGTTTGCGACTTCATCAAATCTCTTTGTGGAGAGAGCGAGCAAACAACGCTGCCACGACCGGGGCTATGCCCACGTGGTGTCCCTAGTAGTAGGATTGTAGTGAGAGGTGCCACATCTAGTGCCATGATGGACTCTATAGTCAATGAAGCTCCATTATTGGCCAACGTAGGCTCTCCACATAAGTTGAAAGTGGAGCTGGAGGAAACGTGAGGAACAATGTCTTTTCCAACCATTCTAGATGGTACTTAGTGGAAGGCAAAAGAGGGTGTTTTTCTCTGAGAAGGTGCAAGTTCTACCCTCTATTCGTGGCTTTTTATTATCGCCGAAGTAGAGATTGATTCGGTAGCACCAGTAGGTTTGTTGGGATAACTAAGAGAGAATACTCGTGAAAACAAAACCAAGACGGTGCCAAGGAGGAGTCGGCCGAACCTAGGGTTCTGCTAACTAAGAAGTGGCTCTGTTTTGGCTATGGTTTCGTTAGACAACTCTGTGGACCTTATAAATGATTTGCTAATAGGCCCACTTATCGGACTTCGAGGATTCAAGTGGAATTTGGAAGAACACATGAAAAACGATTAAATTTATCACGTTGACTTCCGTGTCCAAATCCTTGTGGGAATCTAAGAAGAGAGATGATGTCCCTTTACCTTATATAGATGACCTTCATCATCTTGGAGTGTGACGGATCCATGAGATGTGGTTTCGACCATAGTAAAGGGTCCTTCCCATTTACTTCGTAACTTCCCATGTATGAAAATTTTACCGTAGAGTTAAAAGAAGAATTTTATCTTTAGGCTTAAACTCTTTTGGCGTAATCCTTTTGTCGTGCCATCTCTTGGGTCTTTCCTTATAAATCTTGACACTATGATATGCCATATCCCTCAATTCCTCAAGTTCGGAAATTTGTCTCAAATAGTGCTTCTAGGCCTCAATGAGATTCATGTTCCATCTTTTTATGGCCCAATATGCTCTATGTTCAAACTCTATAGGAAGATGGCAAGTCTTCCTATAGATAAGTTTGAATGGAGATATGCCAATGGGTGTCTTGTAAGCAGCACGGTACGCTCACAATGCATCAGGTGGTGTGTGCTTCCAACCCGTTGCCATTTCCAAGACAGTCTTTTGCAGAATATTCTTGATTTGCTTATTAGATGTTTCTACTTGACCGCTTGTTTGTGGGTGGTATGGAGTGGCAATGTTATGCTGGTGTGAGACCTATGTGTGCTGAATACATTGGCAATTAGAATAAAGTTGAAGGTTTACATTCAAATTTTTGAAGCTTACACTGATACACCCCGATACACCTTGTGCGAACTTGTCTCAGTGCATTCTGGGAGTAACATTACCTTCGATAGCTTTGGACTGTTTGAAGTTTTCAATGTGTTTTTGGGTAGTAATGTTACCCTCGATGGTTTTTGATTATCCGAACTTTTCCTCATGTGAATTGCACGTGTTTCATGCTTCGTACTCTCCGAACTTTTTCTCACGTGACTCGCACGTGTTTTTCGCTTCGGGTTGTCTGAACTTTCACTCGAGCTGCACGTGAGTTGAGAGTGTTCCATCTTTACAAACCTGTTTTCGGCAGTAACATTTACTCTTTCGTTGGTTAGGACTCTCTGAACTTTCGAACACGTGATTTGCATGTGAGTTTGATATTGGAGTGTGCGATCTTTTGCCTTTTCATTGCAGCGCCACTTTTGTTCGATTTGATAATTTTATTTGCTGAAATAATTGTGCAGCATATTTGTTTTTAAATTGCAGTGTTTTAAACTTGCTTTACTCTTATGGGATGGTTTTCTTAGTACTGTTGGACTAAGGTTTTGATGTGTTGTGGTTGATCATGGTGGATATTTTCTTGCTATGTTTGCAAAATGCTTATTTGAGGTGCTCACATAAGGTTTTGTGGTTATCGGACTAATGTGAGTCAAGTCGTGGACTTGTGCTTGGAAGATTTGGTTGTTTGTTCATGTGCAAGTGTTGTTTGACGTCAATACATGGCTGGTGATGGGATCCATTGAACTAGTCTTAGGGAGAAGATTAGGTTCAACAACAAGTTTGGGAGGAATTGCGGTTGAGTTGATCGGGAAGTCACACAACATGTTTAGGTCAAGAACAATGCATATGAAGGTATCATGGACGTCAATAGAAAGTGTTTGCACATGTGCAAGGGATGCATGGATGTGGCAACATTGTTCCAAGGCTTGATAAAGAGAAGTGGACGTGAAGATGTGGCAGGAAAGGACCAACCGGCTGGTTTATGCCTCAAGCTGCGGCTTAGGTGGTTATGGTTCATTTATTGAAGGTTTATAGTTTGTTTTGGTTAAATTTCATGGTGAGCACGAAGTTGACTTGTTTTAGGAATGATTGTTACATTTCTAAGGTGTTTATAAGTCTTAAGATTGCTTCTATCGGCGTATGGAAGAGTCTTGAGTAGTTATGGTAAGTTTGAGTTAGAGTCTAAGTAGGATTAGAGTCCTAGTTTGGATTGGGTTGGCCTTAGGGCTGGTTATATAAGTAAGGGAGGCCAGAGCTCGTGTGGCAAACTTTGAGCTATTTCTCTTGTGTTTTGATCAATAAAATTCATAGTTTATAGGAGCTTTTGTTCCTTGTTTGTCCGACTTGTTTTCGTGAAGTCTTGCTCATCGAGTTTCTGCGCTTCCCGACCTTTCTTTGGTGTTTTGATCGAAAATCGCGTTTTACTACTCTGATTGACATGATTCCTTTTGAGTTGTCTTAAAAACTCAATTATATACCATCTATCAGAATTTAACAGTCATTGGTTTAGCGGGTTTTGAGTTAGAGTAGTTGCTTTGCAGATCTGTTTGCTCTGGGTTAGAACAGATTGACCTTTGCTCAGGATTTCGGTCATAACTTGAGTTTTACTCAACGTTTTCTCGTGTTTCTTATTATCGTGCTTTAGTTACTTGACTATCTTCAATCTAAACTGATTTGTGACATTTTAACACGTTGGAAACTCATGCACACATGGTTTCTTTATCCAGTTGATTTTCTGCCGAGGGGTTTTAGTTGCTTTCGCTAAAAAAGTTTTAATCTACCATTGACCCCCCCCCCTATAGTACCATTTCACGTGCTCTTCGATCCTACAGTTGGTATTAGAGTCACAATCCTCTAATCTCTTTGATTTGCATGTGTTTTGACTAATCGATGTGGAGAAATACACTACAAAACCTTGTGTGTTTGATGTTGTTGATTTTCTGGTTTGGAAGGCTCGTATGGAGGCCTACATACAAGCGCAAGGCTTCGCTATATGGGAAAAGGTATGCAAGTCTTTTGATGTGCCACCAAACGATCAAGTTATGACTACGACATGAGGGATGCCGACAACAATAACAAGACTCATAATTTGATCATACAAGAATTGACTCAAAGCGACTTCGATCGTGTTGCACACCTTCGATATGCATACGATGTGTGGAAAGCACTTTGCGACTACCACGAAAGAACCAACACGATTAAGGAGGTAAGGCAGGACATGTTCAAAAAGGAGTACATGCACTTTGAGATGCAACTAGGTGAGTCCATCGACAATCTATTTGCTCACTTTAATAAAATTCTTGGCAACTTGCGTAGTGTCAATGTTAATTTTTCATATGCTGAGAATGCTAGACAATTGTTAAATGCATTAGAAATGTCAATTTCAGAGATGAAAGTTACATCTGTTCGTGAATCCACTGCCATGCGTACATGAAAGTTACATCTATTCGTGAATATACTGTCATGAATACACTTACTTTAGATGTTCTATATTCTAAATTGAAAACTCATGAACTTGACATAATATCACGTAAAAACCCCAACAAGTCTCTTGCATTTGTTTCACAACGTCACATGCCTAGCTCTAGCCAATCTTCATCATGTGGTACACTTGTTTTGCTGTCCTTTTTATCCTTGAACAGATTGAAGAGTTTCCAGAGGAGGAGCTAGCACTTCTCTCTACTCGGTTCTCAAAAGCATTACAAAACATGAGAACAAGAAGGAGAGGAAATGGCAGCTCTCAACGATGCATCGAATGTGGTAAGACATGACACTTCCGTACAAATTTCCCTAATCTTTCAGGTCCTACTTCCCGTAATGAAAAGCAAACAAAGTTCAAGCCCTCCTCTGCAAATAACAACAGGAAAAAGAAGGGTATTACATGTCACCAATTGGTAAACAGTTTTTTCTCCACACTACAAGAACTCAGCTCGAGCGATGTGGAGATCGCAAATGATGAAGATGAAGAAAATTTGGCAGATACGTATTTCACGGCGGGCAACTCAAGTTCAAGTATGGAAGAGCCCGAAGGGACCAGCGACAATGATAAAGTAAATCACTCATACGAAGAACTTGTTGATGGTCTTTTTCATGCTGCTACTATAATTAAGAAAAAGGTCAAAAAACTTAGGGACAATGCTATGAAAATTGAATCACTAGAATATGAAATTAATTGGTTGAAAACTTTGATTCCTCGTGACGATCCTTTTTCCTCATGTGATTTGATATATGAACAATTGTCCTCCTTAAGAAGTGCGCAACACCTCCACACTTGATAAACTTGAACTTGAAATAGAAAAGAACAAAAAGCTTGCTGCTCTTAATGGTAAAAACTTGAAAGATGCTAGTTGTCCAACAATTGATTTGCATTGTTCCAACTGTCATGATCTTAATAAGAAATTGCATGATGCTATGAATAAAATTTCTATTTTGAACAATGCTTTACGTTCTCATAAAGTTAATTGTTGTTCTAATTGCAAATTAAAAGGAAAAACTTCATGTGAAAATTGACTTGATCTGTCCAATAAACTTGATGACATGCATAGGACGCTAGATCAATTTTGTAGTGCAAATAAGAACCTAAACTTGCTGCTGAATTCATCTACGACTTGCAATGATAAAACTGGTTTAGGTTTTGATTCCCATTCTCATGCTAAGGCACATCCAACTAAAATTGTAGAATCATTAGGGAGTGGCTTGATTCAAATGGTTCCTAAACAAAAAAGTGGTGGTTTTCAAATCTGCAGGGGTATTGTCTCATTCGGTTTCTAATAAACATGTTACTTGCTCATCTAGACATGAACACAAAGTTAAATTTTATTGTACCTACTGTGATAGAGATGATCATGTCATAGATTTTTGTTATAGACTACCTAAACAACAAATTAAGGTAGAATGATTGCTAGATCACGTAACAACCGAGCCAAACTTGTTGCACGTGCTGAACCAAATGTTAGGAACATGCAACCTGCTGTAATGAGTCATAAACATGCAAATTTTGCTCCCAAATCTACTATTTTTTTGCTACACATAACACATTTCATAAATTTGTAGTTGGGAACAAGACTTCTCAAAATTTGACTCATAAACCTGCTATATTTTCTTAGTTTTCGCGTGTTATTCCTGCTGGACATCGTGTGACTCAGTACTGGATTCCTAAATGCCTTTTGACTAACCCAGTATTGAGTCATCGATATATTGTGCTACTGTGGAGGTTACACGCTTGAGGAAGGAGAACATTTGGATTGGTGATTCAGGTTGCTCACACCACATGACTGGTAACAAAGAATGGTTCTCCTCCCTCTCTTTTGTGTCACGTGTAGAGAATGTTACTTTTGCCGATAATTCTTCAACTCCTATAATTGCTAAGGGTTCGGTTAGAGAAAATAATCACTACACTTTGAAAGATGTGGCACTTGTCAAAAATTTGAAATACAACTTGCTTTCTGTTTCACAATTGCTAGATGAAAATTTGGAAATTATTTCACTAAAAATTGCTACAAGGTTGTAGATTCAAAAGGTGAGCTTTTGTTTAACATGTCTAGGATAGGAAGAGTTTTTAAAGCTAATTTTGATATGTCAACCTCTAAGAATAGGTGTCTTGTTGCTAATGATTCAAATGACTTTTATTTTTGGCATCGTAGACTTGTTCATGTAGGCTTTGATCACCTCACATGTATTAGTGGAATTGATCGCATACGTGGGCTGCCTATGCTTAAAGGGGACAATGATATTGTGTGCTATTCTTGTAGACATGCTAAGATGCTTGCAGGTTCACATCCTCCTCTCACGATGACCACAACTAAACCAGAACAACTTTTACATCTTGACACCATAAGTCCTTCACGTGTTAAACCTTTTAGAGGTCCAGGTCCATATTTACATGGGGAGAATATTTTCATTGAAGATGAATAAGGGGTGGAGCTGCTGCCAGAAATTTCAGAAATAAACAATGATGTTTCAGCTCTTGATCCCGCTCCACAACCAGCACAAACGACCACTACTGTTGGTTCAGATCTTCCTCGAGCCACAAGTTCTTTTATTTGTGATGAACATGAAAAAGAAGGAGCTTGTGAGGTGTCTACTCCCCTCCGCATCCTCATAAGTCATCCTCCACAACAAATCATTGGAAGCTTGCACGAATGAGTCACAATCCAGGTTTTGCAATCCAAACTCTCATGCTCATTCTGCTTTGGTTGCTTCTTTTGAACCCAAATATATATCACACGCACTCACTAATAAATCTTGGATTATTGCCATGCAAGAAGAGTTAGAAAATTTTAAAAGAAATAGTGTTTGGAAACTTGTACCTCCACCTCAAGATCACACTTTAAGTGGAATTAAATGGGTGTTTAAAAACAAACAAAGTGAGGATGGGGTTTTGGTTAGGAAAAAAGCTAGGTTGGTTGTTGTTGACGGCTGTTATATACCAATTTCATCCATCAATATAACTCAGTTATGTGAAGGAATTGTCATTTCTTGCACACATCACCTTTTCGTTTAACCTATTTTCACATGTCCTTGAAGAAATAGTGCATGCAGGGAATTAGGTAAAAGAGGGGGAGCAATCCTATAAAATACCATCCATGCCAATCAAGCACCGACATGTGGCACCACATGGATCAAATGGCCCAAAAATAGAAGTATTCGAGGCCATCCAACGAGGTATCACCCATATCAAGGGATGAGACCCACCTGTCAATGACCTGGAGAAAGCACACGAGAAATTATGTAGAGACCAGGTCGGCGGACCCCCCTAGTCGGCCGACTTGGTACTGGCGCCAAATTCATTCAAACGCCACGTGTTGGCTCCTCCTGGCTTGAAGAAGTCAGTGGTGACTGATTCACGCACTTTTGGTGGCGAGAACCGACCCTTCTCCACCTATAAAAAGGAACCCTACCCTCACTTCACACACACACACACACCACTTGAGTATTCATTCCATTGTATCCACTATTATCTATAGGTTTAGAGGAGTTTAGGCTGTAGAGAGGAGAGCCTCTAGTCCATAGTCCAAGTAGGAGAGGAGTAGGAGTCTCTTCTCAATTCCTAATTGGGAAAGGTATGGCTCTCATATTCCTATTTGTATTTGTGACTTTTCCTTTAATAAAGATGTTATCTTTAGTCTTCTATTGTTCATATACTTGGATGAAGTGTTTCTTGTTTGATTGTGGATTCCATGTATGTGGTAGGAGTAGTATTTATGATTATGCTATACCATTCTCATTGTACCATCGTAAGCACTACAAACCCCCACTGTAGTCTAATTAGCTATGACATTAATATATTAATATGAATCACTTATGCTATGTATTAACATTGGTTCAGCAATGATTTAGTTCATTGCCTTAGGATGGCTTAGGCTCTTAGGGTAATTACTTAATATGCTAGCATGGTGCTAGGGTATATAAGTAGCGTTGAACGTCTTGTAGACGCACAGATTGAAGAGGTAGGCAGTAGGTGGTGATATCCCTATCTGTCCTTTGTAATCCTCCACTTTCAGCTATGTCATAGGCTCTTGGCGGGAGTCGTCCTAGTGTTGCTAGTGGTAGACCCGTGCCCAATGTGTTGATCAACTTAGCATGAGAATTCATAATTAGTATGATCCTTAGTAACTAACTTAGGCTATGTATATGTATATTAGAAGCACAATAGGAGTATCTACCTAAATCCTAGCCTAGTCCCCCTTTACCTCATTTACCCCCTAAGGATAGAGTGCTCTTGTGTGTGTCACACTATCTCCAAATTATCATTTATCCATCCTTGCTAGAACCCTACCTAGTCAAACCTATCCTCTTCATTTGATGATTGCTTTGCTTCCACCTAGCCTTCCTTTGGGAGAATATAAATGACACCCTTTGGGAGTACTCTTTAAGGGGAAATGTTACATCGATAGCTTTCGTGAGCTTGCGGATTTATATCTATGACATTAGTAGCCGTCAACAAGCATTTCTGGTGCCATTGCCAGAGATGATTTGTTATTGTTACTAAAGAACTATCAACAAGCATTTCTGGCGTCGTGCCGGGGAAGGTAGCCGAAGTATTGCATGATTGGGTGAATTGGATAGGACCCTGGGTAGGTTTTAGTAGGATAACCCTTCTTTGTTTTTGCATTTTATGTGAAAACAGGGTAGTGCATGTATGGTTTCCGCTTGCCGAAAAACTTTGTTATAGATCCCGAATCACTTCTGAGAGATCGACCTCGTGTCATTACTCCTTAGTAGATTTGTGGCAGAGCAAGCCAGTGAACTGCAACAACAAACGAAATGCCAATGGGCCAGAAGACCCTTTGTGAGTTTTCGGCTCCCTTTGCTAACAATGTGCCTCTTGGGCCTACTGTTAACATCGGAGATGTGAATTTCAAAATCAAGACTGGCCTGATCACTACGATGCAAGGAAACCCATTTTGTGGGAAGGCTAATGAGGATGCAAGTGCTCACCTGCAACAGTTCCTTGAGATCTGCAACACTTTTAAGATCAAGGATGTATCTCCTCATGCTGTCCATTTTAGGAAGTTCCCGTTCTCTCTTCTTGGGAGAGCGAAATAGTGGTTCTACAAGAACCGAAGTGTTGTAGATATTTGAGACAAATGTTCTACGACATTCCTCGCCAAGTTCTTTCCGTTGGGAAAGACCAGTGCCCTACGTGGAAGAATTTCCAGCTTCCAGCAAGACGCTAATGACTATATTTCCGAGGCTTTGGAAAGGCTTCAGGAGTACATCTTGGCCTGTCTCCATCATGGGATGGATGATTAGCTCATTATTCAAAATTTCTACAACAGGTTGATCCCTTCCTCCCGTGACCATGTTGATGCTGCCGCTAGAGGTGCCCTCTTCTCATTGACGGTGCCCAAAGCCAAAGACTTAATTGAGAAGATGGTTTGAAACATGAGTTGGAGTGACGAGCATCTACATACCTGTCGATGAGGCATGCACACCTTGAAAGAGGTGGACATGATCGCTACCAAATTGGACCTCCTCATGAAGAAGATAGATGGACGAGCCAATGGAGACGTATGTGGTAATGCCTATGCCCTATACTCTCACATCACTTGTGAAGTCTGTGTCAAAACGGGCCATTTGGGCAATGACTGCCCAGAAACCCGTGAGGATGCCCTATACGTAGCAAACAATGGGAACAACAATGGGTATCATCCAGTATGTCAAGAGTGGGGCCAACCACGCCCTTTCTTTCAAGGAGGGTACAACAACAATGGCAATAATGGAAATCAACCCAACTTGAGAGAGCTTGCCATTAGCCAATTGAAATCAATGACGCCCTATCAAATTAGCTCTCGGCTAATGACAAGACCCTAAAGAGCATTAATGCCAAGATTGAAGGACTATCCTCGGCCTTCAAGAATCAACTGAGTTTCAACAAGATGTTGGAAACTTAGTTGGCTCAACTGGCAGCTGCTTTTCCAACAGTGGAGAATGACAAGATGCCAGGACACCCCAAACCTCCAGTGGAAAATGTCAACATGATTTCTCTACGGGAAGATAACTGGCTGAAGGACCTTGGGTGTCCTACAATATCATGCTCAATTGGGGCTCACCACTTTGACAAGGCCCTTTGTGACCTTGTAGCAAGTGTGAGTGTGATGCCCAAGGTGGTCTTCGACTAGCTGAACTTCATGGAGCTTACTCCAACACCAATGCAGCTCCAACTGGCTAAATTTTCAGTCCATTATCTTACAAGTATCGCTCAAGACATTGTGGTAAAAATTCGGAATTGCTTCATACGTGTGGATTTTGTGGTGCTCGACATGGAGGTCGAGAAGGATACACCGCTCATCCTTGGGCGACCATTCCTTAGCACCGCGAAGGCTCGCATAGATGTGGGCATTTGAGAAACCCACTTCTACATCAATGGAAAGGAGGAGAAGTTTAGCTTTCGCCCAAAGTTGGAGCAATGCTCCATGATCCGTATCATGTATGGGTTGAATGTTAAACACATTTAAGAAGTCGAAATCACACCTCCAAAGGTGAACCCGTTCATTGCATTCATGAGGAAATTGATCTATGCAGAGAAACCGTCTTATCGTCCACGCCGACACCCCAAGAAGACGGGGAAGTCTGGGCCTCCCCAAAGGCCCAAGTCAACAAAGCCGCCAAAGAAGGAATGATGGAAGAAGCAAGACAGGTCGTGCGAGCCCATCCCTCGAGGCCTGGATGTCATGAAATGAGGAAGGATGAATGTCCATCTCATCGGACGGTGGTGAGACCTAGCCAATAGGTTAAGGCCCCCTTTGGCACAGCTCCACAAAGCTGATTCTTTGGGTCCACTTCTGATTCTCTAGTAAAGTGATTCTGTAGCTGAAAATGATTCTCTATGATTTCCTAGAATAAACTCTAAGAATGAGGATAGAGAATCACATCATAGAATTAGGAGAAGCTACTTTTTTTAGCTTCCGTCCCTCAGTTCGTTTCAGAGAATCACTTCACAGAATCAGCCAAGAATCACTTTCGAAAAATAATGTTTGGCACAGCTTCCCTGATTCTGCCCGTGAATCAGCTCCGTGGAGCTCTGCCAAAGGGGCCCTAAATTGGTAGTTATCTTTTCTTTGATTTTTCTTTTCTATTCATTTGTTTTTCCTCACTTAGTTTGATTTTCCCCACTTAGTTTGATTTTCTTAGGAAGTTGAGAATCTTATATTCTCAACTATTATTTATATTTCTTTAATTTTAACAAAAAAGAAAGTTTTTGGGTTTTGAAAAAAAAGGGTTTTTACTCGGAAAACAATTTTCTGAGCCGCAAATGTGGCATTTCACCAAGGTGCTAATTCTATAGCCGTTGGGGAGCCACCTGCCAAAAGGGACAGGAGGGGGCCCACTTTTTAGTTTGGCCGACCCCCTGTTCGGCCGACTAGGGGAAACGGCCATTTTGGCTCCCTCTCCCCCAACGGCTACATTTGATTCCCTTGTGACCGTTGGGGAATGTACACTATAAATGATGGCCGTGAGGAGCACTCCTCTTGACACTTCACCACATAACACACCTCCCAAAAGTCACTCTTTGCTCACATTGTTTTTCTTGCTCTTCAATGAAGCACAGTTACTCAAATCCAACCAAAAAGATTTACTTTTGTTTGCATTTGCAATTTGCTCTCAAGTTCGTCAAGGAAAAATTCGTTGGGGGTTTTGCTTTCACTATGTGAGACCTATGTGTGTTGAATATATTGGGTATTACGATAAAAGTTTTGAATATTGCGAAAACACTCTTTTCATCAATATACGACTCTAGGTCCGAGCTCCAAAAAGGTCCGACAATAGGCCCGACTTGTTTTGGGTAGCCCTGACAAGGTCCGATAATAGGTCCGACATGTTTTCGGTAGCTCCGACAAGGTCCGATGATAGGTCCGGCATATTTTGTATAGCTCCGGTAAGGTCTGACGTGAGGTCTGACAAACTTTGGGTTGGTCCGGTTAGCTTTGGCTAGGTCCCGCGCAAGGTCCGGTGCAAGATTGCATTGCTTCTGCTTTTAACTAGCAATGTTGCAAACTTGCTTTTGGCTTATGGAATGTTTGCTTAGTATTCATTTGCTATGTTTTTGGTGTGTTTTGGTGTTTAAGGCTGATATTACCTTGCAATGGTTTGCAACATGCTTACGTGAGGTGCTCACATAAGGTGTTGTCATTTTTCGATTAACGAGAGTCAAGTCGAGGACTTGGGCTTGCAAAGGATGGTTGTTTATTCATGTGCAGGTGTTGCTTGAGGTCAATACATGGCTGGTGTCGGGATCCATTGAACTACTATTAGGGAGAAGATGAGATTCAACAACCAAGTTCGGGAGGAATTGTGGTTGAGTTGATCGGGAGGTCACACAACATGTTTGGGTGAAGAACAATGCATATGAAGGTATGGTGGACGTTGATGGAAAGTGTTTGCATGTAGGAAAGGAGTGCATGGACGTGGTAACAAGGTTCCAAAGAATGATGAATGAAGTGTACATAAAGAATTGGTCGGAAAGGTCCAACCGGCTGGATTATGCCTCAAGCTGCGGCTGAGTTGGTTATGGTTCGATTATGGAAGGTTTAGAGTTTGTCTTGGTTAGATTTTGTATGGGTCAAGAATTTGGGATTCTTTAGGAATGTGAGATACGTTACTAAGGTGTTTGGAAG
This sequence comes from Tuctoria greenei, assembly GCA_036927565.1. Lineage (NCBI taxonomy): Eukaryota > Viridiplantae > Streptophyta > Magnoliopsida > Poales > Poaceae > Tuctoria > Tuctoria greenei. The sequence goes on along the minus strand of JAYESD010000003.1, from coordinate 102,984,937 downwards.
TCTTAAGATTGCTTCAATCTGCGTATGGAAGAGTCTCTAGCAGTTATGGAAAGTTTTGGTTGAAACCGAGTAGGATTAGAGTCCGAGTTAGTATTGGGTTGGCCTTAGGGCTGGTTATATAAGCAAGGGAGACCAGAGCTCATGGTGAGACGACTCTAGTCTTTTCCTCTTATGTTCTGATCAATAAAATTAATAGTTTAGAGGAGCTTTTGTGTACCTTGTTCTTCCGACTTCGTCAAGTCTTTCTCATTGAGTTTCTGCACAGCACTATGTTGCTTTGGTATTTTTATCATAATTCAAGTTTTACAATTCCAATTGACGTGATTATTTTTGGGTTGTCTTCAAAACTTGATTATCTATCATCTGTGAAATTTCACGTCATTTGATTTGTGGTTTCTGATCTACACGTGTTTCTTTGCAGTGTTGTAGATCTGGTTTTTTACTTGGATAGAACAGATTGACCCTTGTTGGATCTTTCGAACATCACTTGAGTTTTTCTCGATGGTTTTCTATGATTCTTGTTGTCATGTCTCCGTGACTTGATTCTCTATGATATCTACCACTTTTGTCACGTTTGAACACATTTAGATCAGTTGCACATACGGTTTCTGAACAGATTGATTTTTTGCCAAGGGGGTTTTGTTGTTTCCACTAAAAAAGTTTTAATCTAGCATTCACCCCTCTTTGGTGGCTTTTCACGTGATCTTCAATTCTACAATTGGTATCAAAGCCACGGTGCTCTAATCTTTGTGATTTGCACATGTTTTGACTAATCATCATGGAGAAATACTCTGCAAAACCTTGTGTGTTTAGTGGAATTGATTTTCAGGTTTGGAAGGCACCTATGAAGGCTCTCATCTAGGCGCAAGGCTTCGCAATATGGGAAATGGTGTACAAGCCTTACGACGTGCCGCCAAACGATCAAGTCACTGGTACGAACGTAAGAGATGTCAACAACAACAAGGCGCGGAAATTGATCATACAAGGATTGACTCAAAGCGACTTCGATCGAGTTGCACACCTCCGATCTTCATAAAAAGTTTTTAAAGCTCTATGTAATGATCATGAAGGATCCAACACGATCAAAGAGGTAAGACAAGATATGTTCAAGAAAGAATACATCACTTTGAGATGCAACCAGGTGAGTCTATCGATGATTTGTTTGCTCGCTTTAATAAAATTCTCAGCAACTTGCGTAGTGTCAATGTTAATTTTTCAGATGCTGAGAATTCTAGGAAATTACTAAGTGCATTAGACATGTCAATTTGGGAGATGAAAGTTACATCTATTTGTGAATCTACTGTCATGAGTCCACTTAGATTAGATGTGCTATATTCTAAGCTAAAAACTCAAGAAATTGACATAATCTCATGTAAGAACCCCAACAAGTCTCTTGCATTTGTTTGTCAAAGTGACATGCCTATCTTTAGTCAATCCTCATCATGTGGTACACTTGCCTTGTTGTCCTCTTTTACCCTTGAACAGATTGAAGAGTTTCCGGAGGAGGAGCTAGCACTTCTCTCTACTCGATTCTCAAAAGCATTGCAAAAAATGAGAACTTGAAGAACAGGAAGTGTCGGTTCTCAACGATGCTTCGAATGTGATAAGATAGGACATTTTCTTAAGGATTGCCCTAACCTTTTAGGTCCTACTTCTTGTGACGAAAAGCAAAAAAGAATGAAGCACTTCTCTGCAAATGATAAGAAGAAGAAGGGTTTTACAAGTCGCCAATTGGTGAACAGTTATATCTCCGCACTTCAAGAACTTGGCTCGAGCGATGTGGACATTGGAAGTGACAAAGATGAAGAGAATTTGGCATACTTGTGCTTCATGGCGGGCAACTCAAGATCAAGTATGGAGGAGGCAGAACACAACATCGATGATGTCGAGGTATGTCCCACTTGCGAAGAAATGTGTGATGCTATTTCTCATGTCACTGTTATAATTAAGAAAATGAACAAAAGACTTAGGGACAATGCTGTTAAAATTGAAGTTAAGAAAAAGGACAAAAAACTTAAGGACAATGCTGTTAAAATTGAATCGCTGGAATCTGAAATCAGTAATTTAAAATCTTTGATTCCTTGTGATGATTCTTGTTCCTCATGTGAGCTTATATATGAACAACTGTCCTCCTTAAGAAGTGCACACACGTCCAAACTCGATAAACTTGAGTTAGAAATTGAAAAGAAATGAAAGCTTGCTGCACTTAATGATAAAATTTGAAAGATGCTTGCTGTTCTACAATTGATTTGCATTGTTCTACTTGTGATGATCATGATAAGAAACTACACGATGCTATGAATGAGATTTCTATATTGAACAATACTTTACACTCTTATGAAGTTAAATATTGTTCTAATTGCAACCTAAAAAGAAAAACATCATGTGAAAACTGACTAGACTTGTCTAAGAAACTTGATGATATGAATAGGACACTAGAGAGGTTTTGTAGTGGGAATAAGAATTTAAACTTGCTGCTGAACTCTTCCAAGTCTTGCAATGATAAAACTAGTTTAGATTTTGATTCTCATGCACATGCTAAGGCACATCCACCTAAAATTGTAAATTCATTAGGAAGTGATTTGATTCATAAAGTTCCTAAACAAAAAGAAGTGGTTTTCAATTCTGCAGGGGTGCTGTCTCATTCTGTTTCTAATAAACATGTTGCTTGCTCATCTAGACATGAACACAAAGTTAAATTTCATTGTACCTACTGTGGTAGATATGGTCATGTCATAGATTTTTGTTATAGAGTAGCTAAACAACATAAAAAAGGAAAAAAACAAGATAGATCTCATAACTCTCATGCAAAATTTGCTGCACATGCTGAACTGAATGGTAGAAACATGCAACCTGCTGTAATGAGTCAAATACATGCAAAGTTTGCTCCCAAACCTAATGATTTTAGTTCTACACATGTAACGCCTCGTAGGTCAGTAGTTGGGTACAAAAATCCTCAAACTCCGGCTCATAAACCTGTTGTTTTATCTCAGCTTTCGCGTGTTATTCCTGTTGCACGTCATGTGACTCGGTACTAGATTCCTAAATGCCTCTTGACTAACCCCAGTATTGAGTCATCGACATATTGTTCTTCTATGTAGGTTACACGCTTGAGGAAGGATATCATTTGGATTGTGGATTCAAGTTGCTCACGCCACATGACCAGTAACAAAAAATGGTCCTCCTCCCTCTCTTTTGTCTCACGTGTAGAAAATGTCACTTTTACCGATAATTCTTCAACGCCTATAATTGCTAGATTCGGTTAGAGTAAATAATCAAGACACTTTGAAGGATGCCGCACTCGTTAAAAATTTGAAATACAACTTGCTTTCTGTTTAACAATTGCTAGATGAGAATCTGAAAATTATTTTCATTAAAAATTGCTACAAAGTTGTAGATTCAAATAGTGAGCTCATTTTTAACATGTCTAGGTTTGGAAGAGTATTTAAAGCTGATTTTGATATGTCATCATCTAAGCATAGGTTTCTAGCTACTAATGTTTTGAAAGACTTATATTTTTGGCATCGTAGACTTTGTCACATAGGCTTTGATCATCTCACGCGTGTTAGTGCTCTTGATTGCATACGTGGGCTGCCTAAGCTTAAAGGGGACAAAGAAATTGTGTGCTCTTCTTGTAGACATGCTAAGATGGTTGCAGGTTCACATGCTCCTCTCACAATGACCATGACAACTTAACCAGGACAACGTTTGCACCTTGACACTGTAGGTCCTTCTCGTGTTCAATCTTTTGGAGATAAATGGTATGTTCTTGTGATTGTTGATGATTATTCTAGATACTCTTGGGTTTACTTTATGGCCTCTAAGAATGAAGCTTTTATACACTTTAGATCTTTATTTCTTAGATTAAAAATTGATCACCCAGGATCTTCAAAAGCAATTAGAAGTCATAACGGAACCAAATTTAAACATCAATTGTTTGATCACTTTTGTGCTGAAAATGGAATAGATCATCAATTTTCTTCACCATATGTACCTCAACAAAACGGTATTGTAGAGAGAAAGAACAAAACCTTAGTTGAGATGGCTAGGACTATGCTTGATGAATATCAAACTCCTAGGAAATTTTGCGCTAATGAAATTGCCACCGCTTGTTATGTCTCAAATCGTGTTTTCTTGCGTGCTAAGTTAGGAAAATCACCATATGAACTTCGGTTTGGACATAGGCCTAGTGTCTCACACTTTCGAGTGTTTGGTTGCAAATGCTCTATTAAGAAACATGGTAATCTTGATAAATTTGAACCTAGATCAGTTGATGGCATGTTTCTTGGTTATCCATCTCATACTAGAAGCTACCTAGTGTTTTTACTTGACAATAACAAAATTGTGGAGACTTGTGAGGTTTCTTCTGATGAAGCTAGCCTAGGTACTAGCTCTAATATTTCAGGTCTAGATCCACATTCGTAGGGGGAGAGTATTTTCATCGAAGAAGACGAAGAAGTGGTGTTGCTGCCCGAAAATTCAGAAGCAAATGACATTGATCATGCTACTGATTTTGCACCACTACCAGCACCAACAACTACTAAAGCTGGTACAGATCATCCTCAAGCCACAAGTTCTTTGATCTGTGATGAACATGAAGAATAAGGAGCTTGTGAAGTTTCTACCCCCCCTCCGAATTCTCAAAAGTCACACTCCACAACAAATCATTTGAAGCTTAAACGAACGAGTTACACAGTCCAGGTTTTGCGATCCAAACTCTCACGCTCATTCTACTTTTGTTGCTTATTTCGAACACAAAGATATAGCACACACACTTAATAATGAATCTTGGATTATTGTCATACAAGAAGAGTTAGAAAATTTTGAAAGAAATAATTTTTGTAAACATGTACCTCCACGTCAAGGTCACACTCTAATTGGAACTAAATGGGTGTTTAAAAATAAACAAAGTGAGGATGGGGTTGTGGTTAGGAATAAGGCTAGGTTGGTTGCTCAAGGTTTCACACAAGTTGAAGTCCAGATTTTGATGAAACTTTTGCTCTCGTTGCTAGATTAGAGGCCATAAGAAATTTGTTGACATTTGCTGCATCTAAAGGATTCAAGTTATATCAAATGGATGTTAAAAGTGCTTTTCTTAATGGCTACATAGATGAGAAGGTTTATGTCAAGCAACCACCAAGTTTTGAAAATCCAGATTTTGCTAATCATGTTTACAAACTGTCCAAAGCCTTGTACGGTCTCAAATAAGAGCCTAGAGCATGGTATGATAGGTTAAAATCATTCTTCTTTGAAAAAGGGTTTACAATGGGCAAGTTAGATAAAACTCTTTTTGTGCTTAAGCATCGCAATGACTAATTATTCGTTCAAGTGTATGTGGATGATATTATCTTTGGTTGTGCTTCTCATGATCTTGTGTCCAAGTTTTCAGCTATGATGAGTTCAGAATTTGAGATGAGTATGATGGGAGAACTCACGTACTTTTTGGGGCTGCATTCCCCATGTGCTTCACATCGTCAAGCCATTAAAAGAATTCTCAGGTACTTACATGGAACTCAAGAATTTGGCATATTTCTTCCTTCTTCCTCAACCGTTACTTTGAAAGCTTTTTTGGATGCTGATTTTGGGGGTTGTAGGATTGATAGGAAAAGTACTTTGGGTGCTTGTCATTTCTTTGTAATTCACTTGTTGCTTGGTCCTCTAGAACACATAGTTCAGTTGCACAATACACGGCCGAATCTTAATATGTAGCAGCTACGTGCCACAAAGATCTCAAGTTAAAGAAGATATTCTTAAGGAGGCACATCATGCTCGTTATATCGTGCATCCTGGAGAGAATAATATGTACCATGATTTGAAAAAAATCTATTGGTGGAAGAGATTGAAGGTGGACGTAGCAAAGTATGTGGCTTCATGTGGGGTTCGCCAACGAGTGAAGGCCGAACATAAGAGTGTCGCTGGGAAATTACAGTCTCTTGAGGTTCTCGTGTGGCCATGGTAGGATATTGCTATGGATTTTGTTGTTGGCTTACCATGTTCTCCAAAAGGACGAGATACTATTTGGGTGATAGTTAATCGTCTCATTATGGTTGCTCACTTTGTTCCTATTCAGTCCACTATTTCAACAACTGATTTGGTGCCTATTTATATGAGCAAAGTAGTGCGATTACATGGTATACCTTGCACCATTGTTTTCGATAGGGATGCTAAGTTTGTCTCCAAGCTGTGGGAGAGCTTACAATTAGCGTTGGACACGACACTAAGGATGAGCACCGCTTTTCACCCTCAAACAGATGGACAGTCAGAGCGTACAATTAAGACCCTGAAAGATATGCTCAGAACATGTGTACTATCTTGGCAAGGAAGTTTAGAAGAGCACTTACCTCTTGTGGAGTTCTTTTATAATAACATCTATCACTCTACCATTCGATGTGCACCATATGAGGCTCTTTATGGAAGGAAGTGTAGATCACCCCTTTGTTGGGATGCGGTTGGTGAGAAAACTGTTTTGAGTCCAGATTGGGTTCAATAATCGACTTAGCGAGTTGCTGAATTCGAGAACACATGCTGGCAGTACAAAGTAGGCAGAAGAGCTATGTCGACATTAGAAGACGAGACTTGGAGTTTCAAGAAGGTGATGAGGTTCTTCTTAGAGTGTCGCCTACCAAGGGTGTTGTGAGATTTGGTACTAAGGGAAAGCTTAGTCCAAGATATATTGGACCCTTTGTTATCAAACAACGAGTGGAGAAATTGGGATATCGATTAGAGTTGCCAGAGTCAATGAGGGGAGTTCACAATGTATTCCATGTCTCAATGTTGAGAAAGTATCTGAGAGATTCAGAGCATCACATAGTCGTAGAGCTAGCGACAATTGAACAAGATCTATCGGTTGAATCTTGTTCAGTGAGGATTTTGAAATCATTTGAGAGGGTGCTTAGACACAAGTCATTTAAGTTTGTGAAGGTTCTGTAGACAAACCAAACTGAGCGTGAAGCAACTTGGGAGCTTCAATCTGAGATGCAAGAGAAATACCCTGAACTATTCGAATCCGATAAGCATTTATAATTTCTTCAAATTACCAGTTTCACATTATTTCCCTATAATGATAATAAAGAATTCGAGGGTGAATTCTATTGAAGAGGGGGAGTATGTAATACTCTGAATATTTTAGTAAAAAAATAATTATAATTTTGCGATCAGAAACGCATACGGTTGACCAAATTTTGACTTCTTGGCTTTGATCTGATGGATGATCGGAGACCGTTGATGCCTAGAGCTCATCGAGACAATTTCATTTCATTATTTATATGCTTGATTTGAATATTGAATGAATCGGTTATGAGCCAATTTAATTTCAGCCGTCACATAATACATTAGGTCAACTATATATAAGAACTGAACCAGAAATTTTTTCTCCTGACCCAAGCGCCGCGGGTACCAATCCCTAATCTAAGAGCTCGGTCTCCCGGATCTAGCATCGATTGTTCTCCTCCCAGACAGCTCCTATCGATCAGTTCCCGAGTCTCGTTTCGATCTCCGCCTGCCGCTGTTGCCTTAAGTTCTGGCTTTGTTTTTCCCTTGCCGTGATTGAAACTAGCTGCGGCTGCTATCGCTAGTGATTTTCTGACCCTTAGTTTAATCAACTGCTACTGGTCTGCGTTAGCTCAAAAATTTAATTAGCTTATCTGCTGTCTTATCCTTGCCGTGATTAATTTGTTTCGGCGTCAGCTGCCCTAGTGATTTTCTGACCCTTAGTTTAATTAACTGCTGCTGTTACTCGGTGTTGATACTGACGACAGCTTGGTGCCTCACCACAGTTGACTGCTGCTGCTGGTCTGCGTTAGCTCAAAAATGTAGGATTTTGGATGGCTGTTATTGTTCATAGACACTCCAGTTGGCATGACAGTTAATGTATTGTTGTTGTCTATAGTGAGAAAGAACTTGTTTTGTGTTGATTGTACCTGTGATGCCATCATAATTAGCTATAGTCTTGGTCGGTTTTTATTTATACATTGTCTTGCCATCTTGCTAATTGTTAGCCACGCACCACCTTGTAGATTCAGGATTGGAGGGTTTCAGTGTCAAGAGGGTGTCCTCTGGTTCTCACCGAGGTTAAGACAAGTGCATGATGAGTTGTTTTATGATATGTGTGGTTTGCTCATTATTAATTTTCCTCGTGTTGTTAATTCATTATTTGAGTTTTCAAGATTCAATTGCTTTATGAATATTTTCTTCGAACTTCAAGATTCAAATTGTTCATTGAATTATCATTCAAGTACCAGTTAAGTCTAGAGTCGTTCTTATATTCAAGTTCCTGTGAGTAAGTGCTGGCCCCACTTGCTCGGCTTTACCGGTAAATGCTAAGGAGAATTCAAGTGTCGCCCGTTTCATACGGGAACTACTATTTCAATTTTCCCTATTTCAAGTTCAAGTATCGCTATGTTTCATTCAGTTGATTCTAATGTTCTTCATGCTCTAAGTGTATTTGCTGAGTGTTTTTACTCACTCTTGTGTTTATTTGGTTTTTAGGTGCCCGTTGATCAAGCATGCATTGGGAAGAGTGTAGTATCTGCACTTAAGCACACAAACCATTTAATAAGCTTAATTTATTAAAATTCTTAGTTAATTACATATTTTTTGTGTCGTTGAGACTACGGTGTGGTTATTTGAGTCTTTAGTTGTCTTTTGGGAATGAATATGAGTTTAATAGTGTTGCTATATAATTTTATGCATATTGTTGTGTTTTGATGTCCGCAGATGATAGAGTTTTCAAAGTAGACTCTACTGAAATTTTTAATATTTTTCTTGCTTAGTTATAATGTTTAAATGTTTTTAGTAGCGCCCAGGGTGCTCATACCCGGGGGCGTTACAGCTTGCTCACAAATTCTATTGATTGTTCAAACACTTAAGGAATATAGGGTTAATCTAGGTAGTGTTCCACTATTTTGTGAGAACACTAGTGTCATATGCATTGCTAAAAACCTTGTACAACATTCTAGAACAAAATACATTAACATTAGGTTTCATTTTCTCCGTGATAATGTTTAAAAAGGAAACATTTTGCTTCACCATGTTGATACCGAACAACAATTGGCTGACATTTTTACAAAACCTTTGGATTTCACTCTTTTTTGTTTCACTCGTTGTGAAATAGGGGTTATGCATTCTCATGGCTTAATTTGAGGGGGAGTTTTGAAACTTGGGAAGGCTATGGGTGAATGAAATAATATGAGAAGAGTATCTCATACATATATGACTTTGTGATTCCTTTTACATGCTGAAAGTTCTTACCACATTACTCATGTTATACATTTTGTAGTTGTTGCCATAATAGTAATTGGAATAATTACTTATACTAAATATGGTGATGATCGAACTTTTTTACTGTTTTGAACTTGTTGCATGCTCACAAGGGCTTTTAATAATGAATAATTAATCAATCAACTCACATGTTGAGTTTTCATGTTCAAATGAAAAATTGAGAAAAGATCAAGATAATATGCATGCTTATCATTGCAGTTTGCTATGAACTCGGAAGGAGTTATGTATGAATAAAACCATGTCCTTTAGTTTCTGATTGTCAAATGACATAGGCTTGGCTTGGTTGGTTAGAATAAGGCAGATGCAGCATATAGTCTCTTGCAAATGTCATATGATCTGAATTTGAGTTTTGAAAAATAATAAAAAAGCAGCAACAATTGTCATGCTTTCGGGTTTTTGAAATAGTTAAGTTTGTGAGATCATGACTTACTAAAATTGAAAATTACACTTGATCTCTAGCATGGCTTACACTACATTATGTATCTCATTGATGTGATAGTGTACGTTACTAGATAGTATGGCTTAGATGAGATTTCTTTTATGTGTATATGTTATAATATGCTCCTAACAATTGAAATTTCTCTTTTGAACCTTGCTGAATACATTGTAAAAGGTGGAGAAATATGTATAGGGGAAGAAATATTTGTTTTTGAAATTTCTTTCTCATTTGATTTTCAAAAGGGGGATAAATTTTTTTCAATACTTTTCGTGTGAATAAGCCAATGTTCGGATTTTAAGTGGTGTTGTCAAAGCATTCATCAAGGGGCAGATTGTGAGACCTATGTGACTGAATACATTGCCTATTACGATAAAAGTTTTGAATATTGCCAAAACACCGTTTTCATCGATGTCCGATTCTAGGTCCAAGCTCCAACAAGGTCCGACAACAGGTCCGACTTGTTTTCATTAGCTCCGACAAGATCCAACAATAGGTACGGCTATTATTACTGGACATGTCTGGTTCGTAAGATCGGACTAGTCCGGTCCAGTCCAGTTTCAAGGACCGGACTAGTCCAGTCAGTTCAGTAACTGTCAGTTTCAACTCAAAATTGACATGTGTTTTAATTGAAAGGACACGACCCACTGAATGTTATGTCCCTGATCGGGGGACATAACTATTCTTAAGGGTGAGAGGCCCCCTCTTGTGTCTCTTGGCCAAATATAAGAAGAGGGTCAAGTGTATGATCAAGTAATGCTTATGCATGCACATACACACGCTTGAACTCTCTTAATTCTCAGTATCCGATCAACACACCAAGAGAAGAACAAGGGGAAACGCCTCTCGTCGTCATTCTTCTTGCGGCTTCACCTTGTTGGCTCGATGGCTGCATCGTCAAGCATCAACAAAGATGGAGGAGAAGGTATTATTAGTATTCTTGTGCTATTTGGGAGATAGCACTTGATGTTAATCATGTATTTAGATTTCTCCATGTAATTCGAGATGTTTAGTGGCTATTTGATTTTTGGGATTCCTTTTGGTTCTAACAATGGTATCAGATCTGTTTATACCACTAATCATTTCGAGTTGAGTTTTGAACAAAGTTTTTCGCTACAAGTTTTTAGAGGTCTGGACTTGTCTGGTCTACGGACCGGACTAGTCCGGTATGCCACAATGAAGTGGTTATGTTTTTCGGATCAGGGTGTTTTGACGCGTTCATCTGATTGAAAACCAATTAAGCACTTTGGATTGAAACCTATTGTGAAAATTAAGTTTATTTTGTAAGATGGTAAGATTAAGATTCCATTTTTGGTATTTCGGCATTTACCGATTTTCATATGAAACTTTTTTCGAGGTTGGCTAGACTAGTACGGACCTAACTCGAAAAGTTCAATAAAGAAAGGATCAAATGTTTCTGGAACAGTACTGGACTTGTTCGTCCTAGGGACTGGACGAGTCCGGTCATGGTTCTGTTTAAGTTCGGACATGTGAGGCTTATGCACCGGAGTAGTCTAAAAATGTTATTGTAAGAGTTTGGATTAGTCTGGCCCTGTGCGGACTAGTCCGTACTATACACTTAAGTTTTCTTATTTAATTATGCTTCCACTGTGAGTTAAGTTTATATTGTCATAGCAATTTGGTCAAGTAACCAAAGTGAAAGATAAATTGCTATATCGTTTTAAGTTGCATGGAATTCTATTGAGTAACCAAAGTGAAAAATAAATTTGCCATGTTTTTAAGCTATATTATGTCATTATTGGCCAAGTATCCAAACTGAAAGGCATTAATGACATTTCGTTCTAAGTACATAGTAATTTGGTCGAGTAACCAAAGCAAAATATAAATTACTATGTTTTTTCAGTTGATCTCAAATTTGAGTTTTTAATGTCATTATTGGCCGAGTAACCAAAGCGAAAGGCATTAATGACATTGTTCTTTTAAGTACATAGTAATTTGGTCGAGTAAAGCGAAAGATAAATTACTATGTTTTTTCAGTTGTTCTCAAATGTTGAGTTTTGGTCAATTAACCAAAGTGAAAGATAAAACTCAACATTATCTTATGATTAATATCTATGCATTCACTCATGATCTCATTTTTGATTAAGGAGTTTCCTCCAATGAGAATTCAGCACTGAGTTCATCGATTGCATTGATCCACTCAGTGTAAGAAAATATAGGAGATGGAGAGATAAGTTGGAGATTGCTTTGGCAGTCTCCGAGATAGACTTGGCTCTCACAACTCCATATTCAGTTGAGCTGATGGCTTCAGTAAGAAATGTTGATGAAACTCATAAAGCCTTTGTTGTGAGGACAAAGTACTATACTAATAAGCTATTGGCTTGTGACATAGCCAAAGTTAAGTGGAAAAAATCAAACAAGAAATGTTTGATGGTTATTAAAGGCACTATCACTGAGACTATTCGGGGAGCAATCCCTGAATATGTGATTGCCACTGAGTACCTCCAATAGAATGAGAATCAATTTACTGGTTTTTCTAAGGCAACAACAAGTACTCTTATCAAGAGACTTGTTACTGTAGGATCGAAGAGCACGTGAAAAGCTACGAGAGGGGGGTGAATGGTAGATTTAAAAAATCTTACGCAGCGGAAACAATTAAATCCCAACTCCTTTAGCAGAAAAACGATCTGTTAAAGAAATCGTGTGTGAAACTAATCTAAATGTGTTTCACAAGGACAAAAGTGATATATGTCAGAGAGAATCAAGTCACGAAGAAAACACAAGAAGAATCAGTCAAATCCGTCGAGAGAAACTCAAGTTATGATCGAAAGATCGAACAAAGGTCAATCTGTCCTACCCGAGAAAAACAGTTCTCGAACGCTGCAAAGAAACTCGTGTATATAAGAAACCACAAATCCAATTACCGAAAATTTTGACAGATGATAGATAATCAAGTTGTGAAGACAAACCAAAATAAATCACGTCAATTGGATCAGTAAAACTCGAGTTATGATAAAACCACCGGCGAGAGGTAGTGCTGTCCAGAAACTCAACGAGTAAAACTTGTCTGGAACAAGTCGGACAAACAAGGCACAAATGTTCCTTCAAACTACAAATTTTATTTAATAGAACACAATAGGAACAGCCCCAAAGTCGTGCATCACGAGCTCTGGCCTTCCCTTGCTTATATAACCAGCCCTTAGGCCAACCCAATCTCAACTAGGACTCCAATCCTACTCCGATCACGAATCGAAACTTTCCATAACTGCTTAGGACTCTTCTATACGCAGATAGAAGCAATCTTAAGACTTCCAAACACCTTAGGAACATATCCCACATTGCTAAAACAATCCAAATTCGTGACCCACACGAAATCCTATCATAACCGACTCGATACTTTCCATACCGAGCCATAACCGACTCCGCCGCAGCCAAAGTCATCAAATGATACGATCCGAACCTTCCAACCAGATCTTCCCATCCATAAACCATCTTTGGAACCTTGTTTCCACGTCATGCACCGCATGCATACATGCAAACACCTTCCTTCGACGTCCAGTAACCTTCATATGCACTGCTCTTGATTCAATCATCTTGCGCGACCTCCTGGCTCGCTCAGCCAAAATTCCTCATGAATTTGGTTGTTGGAACCTCATCTCCTCCCTAAGACTGGTCCAAAGGATCTTGTCACCAGCCATGACTTGAACTCAAGCAACACCTACACATGAACAGATAACCAATCCGTACGAGCCCAAGTCCGCGACTTGACTCAAGTCAGTTCTGAACACAACACCTTACGTGAGCACCTCACATAAGCATGTTGCAAAGCGTATCAAAACGATATCAGCCATAACCACCGAAACACACCAAAAACTTAGTAAAAGAATACTAAGCAAACTTTCTATAAGTGTAAAGCAAGTTCGAAACATTTCACATTAAAAGCCGGAACATAGCAATCAAGCTACGAACCTAGAAAAAGCTAACCGGAGCTTGAGCCGGAGCTTACCAAAGCTAGTACAACCTAGCGTCAGAGCTTACCAAAGCTAGTCGGACCTAGTGCCAGAGCTAACCAAAGCCAGTTGGACCTAGTGCCAGAGCTAACCAAAACTAGTCGGAACTAGTCATCCCAAAACTCGGAGCTAGAAAAACATGTCGGAGCTAACCAACATAAGTCGAACCTAGCAAAACATATCGGAGCTTAACAAAGACATGCCGGAGCTATCAAAGACATACAGGAGCTAAAGACAAAGCTCACCGGAGCTACCCAAAAAACATGTCGGACCTAGACAAAGAAAGTCGGACCTATTGTCGGACCTTGCAGAAGCCCGAAGCTAGAGTCGGATCTTGCTTAAAAGATGTTATGGCAACATTCAAAACTTTTATTGTCAAAGCCAATGTATTCAGCACACATAGGTCTCACAATCTCCCCTTGATGGATGCATTGGCAACACCATTTAAAATCCGAACATTGGCATGAAAAGTTTTGAGAACAATTTTCCCTTTTTGAAAATCAAATGAGATAGAATTAAATTTCTCCCCCTTGCATAATTCGCCATATTATCTCTCCCCCTTTGAAAATGCATTCAACAAGGTTCAAAAGAGAAATTTTAATTGTTATGAGCATATTATAACATATACATATAAAACAAAGCTCATCCAAGTCATACTATCAAGTAACTTACACTATCACAACAATGAGATACATAAAGTAGTGTAAGCCATGCTAGAGATCAAATGTAATTTTCAATTTAAGCAACTCATGATCTCACAAACTTAACTATTTCAATACCTGAAAGCATGACACTTGTTTCTGTATTTTATTATTTGTCAAAGCACAAATTTAGATCATATGATATTTGCAAGAAATTATATGCGCATCTGCCTTATTCTAACCAACCAAGCCAAGCCTATGTCATCTGACAATCAGAAGCTTAAGGACATGATTTTAGTCATACAAAACTTCTTCCAAGTTCATATCAAAGTGCAATGATGAGCCATCTCAAAAGAATATGTGCGATGCATGCATATTCTATTGATCTTTTCTCAGTTTATATTTGTTCATAAAAACTCAACATGTGAGATGATTACTTTATTAATTCTTTATGATTAAAAGCACTTGTGAGCATGCAACAAGTTCAAAACAGCAAGAAAGTTTGATCATGACCCAATTTAGTGTAAGTAATTATTCCAATTACTAGTCATGGCAAAAACTACAAAATGTATAACATGAGTAATGTAGTAAGAACTTTCATCATGTAAAAGGAATCACAACGTCATATATGTATGAAATACTATGCACATATTATTTTAATTTTAGATTCACACATAGACTTTTCAAGTTTGAAAAACTCCCCCTCAATGTAAGCCATGAGGGTGCATAACCCCTATTTCGCTATGAATGAGACAAAAATGAGTGAAATCCAAAGGTTTTGTAAAAATGTCAGCCAATTGTTGTTCGTTATCTACAAGGTGAAGCACAATGTTTCCTTTTTCAACATTATCACGGAGAAAGTGATTTCTAATATCAATGTGCTTAGTTCTAGAATGTTGCACAGGTTTTTAGCAATGCAAATGGCACTAGTGTTATCACAAAACAGTGGAACACCATAATCCTTAAGTGTTTGAACAATCCAAAAAATTTGTGAGCAAGCAATAGCAGCAGCTACATATTCAGATTTGGCTGTGGATTGTGCAACTGAATTTTGTTTTCTAGAGGACCAAGCAACAAGTGAATTATCAAGAAAATGACAAGCACCGGAAGTACTTTTCCTATCAATCCTACAACCTCCAAAATCAGCATCGGAAAAAGCTTTCAAAGTAACGGTTGAGAAAGAAGGAAGAAAAATGCCAAATTCTTGAGTTCCATGTAAGTACCTGAGAATCCTTTTGACGGCTTGACGATGTGAAGCACGTGGGGAGGCTTGAAACTGTGCAAACGGACATACGATGAATTGTATGTCCGGTCTTGATGCCGTGAGGTACAAAAGTGATCCGATCATGCTTCTATATTCTTTTTGATCCACGGGTTCACCATCTTCATCAAGTTCAAGTGTTGTTGCTATTTCATTGGTGTACGAAGAGGCTTGCTTTTGTCCATGTTGAAGCGCCTTAGGAGGTCTTTTGTGTACTTCGTTAGATGCACAAAGGTACCCTCCTTGGTTTGCTTGATTTGCAGCCCCAAAAAGTACGTGAGTTCTCCCATCATACTCATCTCAAATTCTGAACTCATCATAGCATGTGACCCGTTCATGCAAGCTTCCAATAATCTGTTGTGGAGGATGATTCTTGAAGATCCATAGGGGAACAGGTGTCTCACAAGCTTCTTCTTCATCAGGGTCACTGCAGATTGATGAGCTTGTTGCTTGTGGACGATCTGGACAAGCAGAGGTGGTCGTCAGAGCTTGTTCCCTGTTCGGAGCTGGACACGTGTCAACTTCGAAACTATCGGGCAGTATCACCGGCTCTTCTTCATCTTCGAAAATACCCTCCCCTGAGGATATGGATCTGGTCCTGCAATACCGGAGCTAGTACCTGGGCTAGCTTCATCAAAAGAAACTTCACAAGTCTCCACAATTTTGTTAGTGTCAAGTAAAAGCACACGGTAGCCTCTCGTATGAGATGGATAACCAAGAAACATGCCATCAATGGATCTAGGTTCAAATTTATCAATATTACCACGTTTCTTAACAAAGCATTTGCAACCAAAGACCCGAAGGTGTGTAACACTAGGCCTATGTCCAAACCGGAGCTCATATGGTGTTTTACCTAGCTTAGCACGCAAGAAAACACAATTTGAGACATAACAAGCGGTTGCAATCGCATCAGCCCAAAATTTCCTAGGACTTTGATATTCATCAAGCATAGTCCTAGCCATCTCAACTAAGGTTCTGTTCTTTCTTTCTGCAACACCGTTTTGTTGAGGTACATATGGTGAAGAAAATTAATGATCTATTCCGTTTTCAGCACAAAAGTGATCAAGAGATTGATTTTTAAATTCAGTTCCGTTATCACATCTAATTGCTTTTAAAGATCCTGGGTGATCAGTTGATAATCTAAGAAATGAAGTTCTAAAGTGACTAAAAGCTTCATTCTTAGACGCCATAAAGTAAACCCAAGAGTATCTAGAATAATCATCAATAATAACAAGAACATACCATTTACCTCGGAAGGATTGAATACGTGAAGGTCCTACGGTGTCAAGGTGCAAAAGTTGACCCAGTTCAGTTGTCATGATCATTGTGAGAGGAGTATGTGAACCTGCAACCATCTTAGCATGTCTACACGAAGAGCACACAATTTCTTTATCCCCTTTAAGCTTAGGCAGCCCACGTATGCGATCAAGAGCACTAACACACATTAGGTGATCAAAGCCTACGTGACCAAGTCTACGATGCCAAAAATATAAGTCCTTTGAATCATTAACAACTAGACACCTATGCTTAGAGGAAGACATATCAAAATCAGCTTTAAAAACTCTTCCAAACCAAGACATGTTAAAAATAAGCTCACTATTTGAACCTACAACTTTGCAGCAGTTTTTATTGAAAATAATTTCCAGATTTTCATCCATCAATTGTGAAACAGAAAGCAAGTTGTATTTCAAATTTTTGACAAGTGTCACATCCTTCAAAGTGTAGTGATCATTTACTCTAACCGAACCCTTAGCAATTATAGGAGTTAAAGAATTATCGGCAAAAGTAACATTCTCTACACGTGACACAAAAGAGAGGGAGGAGAACCATTCTTTGTTACCGGTCATGTGGCGTGACCAACCTGAATCCACAATCCAAATGTTCTCCTTCTTCAAGCATGTAACCTACATAGAAGCAAAATACGTCGATGACTCAATACTGGGGTTAGTCAAAAGGCATTTAGGTATCCAGTACTGAGTCACACGACGTGCAGCAGGAAAAACACGCAAATGCTAGGATAAAACAACAGGTTTATGAGTCAAGGGTTAGGTTTTCTGTTCTTAATAATTGATTTTGATGTTGTTACTCATTTAGAGCGAAAACCAGTAGCTCCGGAGGTGTGGACACTTGTTTTGAAAGAAACAGCTGAAGCTCCGGATGCACAAACCGAAGGTCCGAAAGCAAAAACTAAAGCTCCGGAGGGAACAATAGAAGGTTCGGGAGCTTTCGGAGCTATCAGAACTACTGGAGCTGTCTTTGCAAGTCTCGCACCAGAGGGTCCGGAAGCTACCTTTTCAAATTTCTGACTCATTAAAGCAGGTTGCATGTTTCTAGTTTTAGGTTTAGCATGAAAGTTATGAGATCTAGCAGACATTTTATCCTTTTTAATTTGTTTAGCTAGTCTATAACAAAAATCTACGACATGACCATCTTTGTCACAATACGTACAATGAAATTTAATTTTGTAATCATGTCCAAATGAGCACCCAACATTAGAAACATATTTAGAAAGCACTCCTGTAGATTCAAAGATCACATCCTTTTGTTTAGGGACAATTTTGATTAAACCTCTTCCAAATGATTTTACAATTTGAGGTGAATGTGTTTTAGAATAAACATGAGAATCAAAACCTAAACCAATTTTATCATTACAAGATTTGGATGAACTCAGTAGTAAGTTTAGATTTTTGTTCCCAACACAAAACTGCTCTAGCGTCCTATTCATGTCATCAAGCTTTCTAGACAATTCTAGGCAGTTTTCACATGAAGTTTTTCCTTTTAATTTGCAATTTGAACAACTCTTAATTTCATGAGTACGTAAAGCATTGTTCAGAATGAAAATTTCATTTGTTGCATCTTTTAGTTTCTTATCAAGGTTGTCACATGCAGAACAATGCAAATCATCTGTTGAACAGGAAGCATCTTTTAAGTTTTTATCATTAAGTGCACCAAGCTCTCTGTTCTTTTCAATTTCTTCATCAAGTCTATCTAGAGTGGAGGAGTGTGCACTTCTTAGGGTGGACAATTGTTAATAAATTAAGTCACATGAGGGACATGCATCATCACTAGGAATCAAAGTTTTTAAACAGTTGATTTCAGATTCTAGTGATTCAATTTTAGCAGCATTATCCCTAAGCTTTTTGTCCTTTTTCTTGACAACAATAGTTGCACGAGAAATAGCATCACACATTTCATTGCATGTAGAACATACCTCATCATCATCACTGTTGTGTTCTGCATCCTCCTGACTTGATCTTGATCTTGTTTTGCTCGCCATGAAGCAAAAGTTGGCCAGATTGTCATCATCTTCATCACTTTCAAAGTCTACATCACTTGAACTGAGTTCTTGAAGTGCGGTGATGAAGCTGTTAATCATCTTGCGTCCAATGGTACCCTTCTTTTTCTTGTTAGGATTTCCAAAGGTGGTCCTGACTTTGTTCTGCTTTTATTCACGGGTAGTAGGACCTGAAAGGTTAGGGCATTCTGTACGAAAGTGTCCTGTCTTACCACATTTGATGCATCGTTGAGGTTCAGAGCTTCCTCTCCTTCTAGTTCTCACATTTTGCAATGCTTTTAAGAACCTAGTAGAGAGAAGTGCTAGCTCCTCCTCTGGAAACTCCTCAATCTATTCATTTGTTAGAAAGGACAACAAAGCAAGTGTACCACAATATGATGATTGACTGGAGCTAGGCGTGTCACATTGTGAAACAAAAGCAATAGACCTGTTTGGATTCTTAGGTGATAAGATGTCAATTTCATGAGTCTTTAGTTCATAGTAAAGCACATATAATGTAAGAGAACTCATGACAGTTGATTCACGAATAGATGTAACTTTCATCTCCCATATTGACATGTCAAATGAACTAAGAAGTTGTCTAGCATTTTCAGCATCAGAAAAATTAACGTTGACACTACGCAAGTTACTGAGAATTTTGTTAAAGCGAGCAAAGAGATCATCAATGGACTCACTGGGTTGCATCTCGAAGCACATGTATTCTTTCTTGAACATGTATTTCCTTACCTCCTTGATCGTGTTGGATCCTTCATGATAGTCACAAAGTGCTCTCCAAACATCCTATGTCGATCGGAGATGTGCAACGCGATCGAAGTCGCTCTGAGTCCTTGGATAATCAAGTTTCGGGCTTTGTTGTTGTTGTCGACGTACCATAGGTTTGTAGCCGTAAATTGGTCGTTTGGTGGCACTTCGTAAGGCTTGTACACCTTCTCCCATATTGCGAAGCCTTGCGCCTGGATGAAAGCCTCCATGCCTGTCTTCCAAAGCTGAAAATCAATACCAGCAAACACACAAGGTTTGGCGGAGTATTTCTCCATGATGATTAGTCAAAAACACATGCAAATCACAATGATTAGAGCACTGTGGCTCTGATACCAATTGTAGGATCTAAGAGCACGTGAAAATCTACCAAAGGGGGGGTGAATTGTAGATTTAAAAAATCTTACACAGCGGAAACAATTAAATCTCAACCTCTTCGGCAGAAAAACGATCTGTTAAAGAAATCGTGTGTGAAACTAATCTAAACTTGTTTCACCGGGACAAACGTGATATATATCAGAGAGAATCAAGTCACAAAGAAAACACAAGAAGAATCATTCAAATCCGTTAAGAGAAACTCAAGTTATGATCGAAAGATTGAACAAAGGTCAATCTGTCCTACCCGAGAAAAACAGCTCTGGAACGCTACAAAGAAACTCGTGTAGATAAGCAACCAAAAATCCAATGACTGAAATTTTGACAGATGATAGATAATTAAGTTGTGAAGACAACTCAAAAAGAATCACGTCGATTGGATCTGTAAAACTCAAGTTATGATAAAACCACCGACGAAAGGTAGTGCTGTCCAGAAACTCGATGAGTAAAACTTGTCTGGAACAAGTCGGACGAACAAGGCACAAAAGTTCCTTCAAACTACGAATTTTCTTCAATAAATCACAAGAGGAACAGCCCCAAAGTCGTGCAACACGAGCTCTGGCCTTCCCTTGCTTATATAACCAGCCCTTAGGCCAACCCAATCTCAACTAGGACTCCAATCCTACTCCGATCACGAATCAAAACTTTTCATAGCTGTTTAGACTCTTCTATACGCAGATAGAAGCAATCTTAAGACTTCCAAACACCTTAGGAACATATCCCACATTCCTAAAACAACCCAAATTCGTGACCCACACGAAATCCTATCATAACATACTCGACACTTTCCATACCGAGCTATAACTGACTCCGCCGCAGCCAAAGTCATCAACCGATACGATCCGATCCTTCCAACCAGATCTTCCCATCCATAAACCATCTTCGGAACCATGTTGCCACGTCATGCACCGCATGCATACGTGCAAACACCTTCCTTCGACGTCCAGTAACCTTCATATGCACTGCCCTTGATTCAATCATCCTGCGCGACCTCCTGACCCGCTCAACCACAATTCCTCATGAATTTGTTGTTGGAACCTCATCTCCTCCCTAAGACTGGTCCAAAGGATCCTGTCACCAGCCATGACTTGAACTCAAGCAACACCTGCACATGAACAGATAACCAATCTGTACGAGCCCAAGTCCGCGACTTGACTCAAGTTAGTTCCGAACACAACACCTTACGTGAGCACCTCACATAAGCATGTTGCAAAGCATATCAAAACGATATCAGCCATAACCACCAAAACACACCAAAAACATAGTAAAAGAATACTAAGCAAACTTTCCATAGGTGTAAAGCAAGTTCAAAACATTTCACATTAAAAGACGGAACATAGCGATCAAGCTCCGAACCTAGAAAAAGCTAACCGAAGCTAGAGCCGGAGCTTACCAAAGATAGTACAACCTAGCGCCATAGCTTACCAAAGCTTGTCGGACCTAGTGCCGGAGCTAAGCAAATCCAGTCGGACCTAGCGCCGAAGCTAACCAAAACTAGTCGGAACTAGTCATCCCAAAAGTCAGAGCTAGAAAAACATGTCGGAGCTAACCAACATAAGTCGGACCTAGCAAAACATATCGGATCTTAACAAAGACATGCCGGAGCTATCAAAGATATGCCAGAGCTAAAGATAAAGCTCACTGGAGCTACACAAAAAAACATGTCAGACCAAGACAAAGAAAGTCGGACCTATTGTCGGACCTTGCAGAAGCCCGGAGATAGAGTCGTATCTTGCTAAAAAGATGTTATGGCAGCATTCAAAACTTTTATTGTCAAAGCTAATGTATTCAGCACACATAGGTTTCACAGTTACTGAAAAGTATTATGGAGGTGGTGTGCGAGAGCACATTTTAAGTATGACGAATATGGCTGCAAAACTTAAGCCTATGGATTTGGGGATTAAAGATGAGTTCATTGTGCATCTCATTTTTGCCTTACTTCTAAAGGAATTTGAGACATTTGTCATCAACTATGACTCTTAGCCTGAACTATGGAACATAGAAAAACTCATGGCTATGTGTGTTCAGGAGGAAGAGAGGATTATGTCCCTTCATGGTAAGGATGCTATTAATTATGTGAAGGGAAAAAGTAAGGCTAAGAAGAATTATCCTAACAATTTTTTCAGTATCATGGTTCGTCTAACCATGACAAAGATAAATATAAAGCACAAAAGAATTATTCTTCTAAGAAATCTATTAAGAATCATGGTTCTTCTTACCATGAAAATGATAAGTGTAAGGCTCCACAAAGTCATCCTAACCGTAGGGATGTGAAAAGGGGAGAAATATCAGTACCACTTTTGTTTAGACAAAGGTCACCATCAAAAGGAATGCATAGGCTTCCTTAAATGGTGTTGTAAGCGACAATCAGTTTTCTTCACATTAGAGTAATAGTAAGAGAATCAATTCAGAAATATTTTTGAAATTATGGCATTGTCGCTTAAGCCATATTTCAAGGGGGGGGATTGAACAATTGATTTCACAATTGATTCTTCCTCATTTGGATTTTTTAGATTCAGATGAATGCATAGATTGCATTAAGAGAAAATTTGGTAACAAAATTAAGAAAGATGCCATAAGCAGTGCAAGAATTTTTTATTTAATCTACATGGACATTTGTGGTCCATTTTCGGTAAGTATCCGTTGATGATTTTGATTCATTCATAACCTTCACCGATGACTATTCTTACTATGGCTATATTTATCCAATTAAAGAACGCTTTGAAGCGTTGGATAAATTTAAGAGTTTTAAGGCTGAAGTTGAAAATCAGCACAATATTAAGATAAAAGTGATAAGATCCGATCGTGGTGGTGAGTACTATGGTCTTCATACCCCGTATGGCGAAGTTCCTGGACCATTTGCTCGGTTCCTACAGGAAAATGGCATAGTCGTCCAGTATTTTAACACCGGGCGAGCCTCAACAAAATGCACTAGCAGAACGGCGCAACCGTACGCTAATGGATATGATAATATCCATGTTAAGTTAGTCATATTTGCCAGTTAGCTTATGGATGGAGGCATTAAAAACCACTATTCATGTGCTAAATCAGGTTCCTACTAAGTCCGTGTCTAAAACACCGTCTGAGTTGTGGACACGATGTAAGCCCTGATTAAGTTATATGCATATATGGGGCAGTCCACTGAGGCAAAAATGTTTAACCCAAAGATGGTAAGTTGAATGTTAAGACAATATGTTTCCATTTTATTGGCTATGTAGAAAAGAGTAAGGAATATCATTTCTACTGTCCAGAACGATATACTAAGTTTGTGGAAACAAGGCATGTGGTCTTTTTAGAGGATGTCATGATCAGGGGGAGTACAGTGTGACGAGAAATTAATCTTGAAGAGAAGCTGGTTTATGTACCCACTCTTATGATTCAAGAACCATATTTCTCATTACCTACTATTGTTGAATCATCTGTGCCTATTGGTAAAGATTCGACACCTGTTGTTAGTTCTCCATTGGCAATGAAATTATTAAGAAAGGACGAACATTTTCAACCCATTGTCATTAATAATGAAGAGCAACAACAACCTCAAAATGAGGATAATGTGCAATTAAGAAGGTCTCAACAAGAAAGAAAATCGCCCATTCTGAACGATTATGAGATCTATTTGAGTGAGACAATTCAAATGGAAGGTGATTCCACCACATCGGCTATGAGAAGTCCTCAATCATCTGAATGGCGTAAAGCCATAGAGGATGAAATGAGGTCTATGAAAGCAAACAAAGTCTGGAATTTAGTTGAGATTCCTAATGGAGCCAAAATAGTAAGCTTGGAATGGGTCTACAAAATAAAACGTGACTCCATAAGGAATATTGATAAGTTTAAGGCCAGACTTGTTGTAAACGACTTCACTCAGAGAGAAGGGATTAATTATAGTGAGACATTTTCACCTGTCTCAAGTAAGAATTCGTGTAGAATCATTATGGCATTAGTTGCATATTACAAATTGAATTACATCAGATGGATGTAAAAATGACGTTCCTCAATGGTGATCTGTATGAGAACGTCTATATGACACAACTGAAAGGTTTTGTTGTTAAGGGTAAGTAACATATGAGATGCCACTTAAGAAAGTCCATTTATGGACATAAGCAAGCATCAAGGCAGTGGTATCTCAAGTTCGATGAGACAATAAGAAAGTTTGGGGTTTTAAATATAATAAGGAGGACAATTGCATTTATGTTAAGTTTAAGAACGGGAATTTTATTTTCCTCGTGCTTTATGTAGATGATCTAATACTTGCAAGTAGTGATGTCAATCTACTATAAAAAACTATGAAGTTTTTGTCCTCTAATTTTGGTATGAAAGATCTTGGTGAAGCATCCTATGTATTGGGCATAGAAATTCACTAAGATAGAAATAGAGGGTTATTAAGTTTAGTACAAAAGGCATACTTAAGGAGCGTACTAGAAAAGTACGGTATGCATAAAAATAAATCTTTGTCTGCTCTAATGAGTCGAGGTTGGTAAGTATGGAACTAATAAGAGGTCGACCTAATAAAAATCGGTTCCAAAACTTCTTGCTGTCAGAAGTTTAAAGTTTTGCTCAATTATTAAGTTATCTTGACAAAGTTTAAGTATCGGGTTAATTTTGGCATAAGTAAGTCCAAAGCAGATGACTGGACTGAATTAAGTATTACTTGCAATTTTGCAAGTATCAAGGTCTCATGGTAAGTTAAGTATAAGATTAAGTTATTGGAATAATGACTTACTAAGACTCAGTTTGTGTGAGATGTGTAGTAAATCCACATGAGTAATCAACACTCGCATAACGAATCTTTACTGTGGAAAAGCTTGTAATTTAGGGTCACTGCATCATGTTTGATGCATACCAAATATATATTATAAATGAGACCACTAAGCAGACACAGCAAGTAAACCCGAATTATGAGTGGTTGACAACATTAAACCACTTAAGTTTTTTGTACTCCAAAGACAACAAGTCATATGTGATGTCAAACACATTGACATAAATTATGTGTTGTAGAGGAGTAAATCTAGGATCATATTAAGTAATGAATAGTGAGCAAATTAGTAACAAGCAAATACTTGCGGATCCGCTTACAAAAGGTCTTACACCCAACATGTTAAGTGAACACGTGGCTAGCATGGGTTTAAGGAAGAACCTATGATCACTGGATATTGAGGGGCCACGTAAGAGTAAGATTCATTTTTAAGTGTTAGATGTATTGTGGTCTTCGAGTCCAACAATACGTAAATGGTTGTTGTGATGCGTCGTGCCCTATATGTCAAGCATGAGAAGATGGACACTAAGTTTAATATTAAGTAAGTTGGTAAGTTTCAGATTCTAGTTCAAGGGGGAGAATGTTAGTATTAACAAACTTGTCCAGTTCCTAAGACCGAACTAGTCTGGTCCAGTCCAGTTTCAAGTACCGGACTAGTCCGAACCCCAACTGGACTAGTCCGGTCAGTTTAGTAACTATCAGTTTGAACTTGAAATTGACATGTGTTCTAATTGAAAGGACACAACCCACCGAATGTTATGTCCCTGATCGGGAAACACAACTATTCTTAACGGTGGGAGGCCCTCTTGTGTCTCTTGGTCAAATATAAGAAGAGGGTCAAGTGTATGATCAAAGTAATGCTTATGCATGCACATACACACACTTGAACTCTCTTAATTCTCAGAATCCGATCAACAAACCAAGAGAAGAACAAGGGGAAACGCCTCTCCTAATCATTCTTCATGCAGCTTCGCCTGTTGGCGATGGCCGCATTTGCATGCAACGACGAAGATGGAGGAGAAGGCATTAGCAGTGTTCTTGTGCTATTTGGGAGATAGCACTTGATTTTGATATTGTATTCAGATTTCTCCATGTAATTCGAGATGATTTAGTGGCTATTTGATTTTTGGGCTCCCTTTTGATTCTAACACCGACATGTTTTGGGTAGCTCTGACAAGGTCCGATGATAGGTCCAACATGTTTTGGATAGCTCTGGTAAGGTCCGACGTGAGGTCCGACAAACTTTGGGTAGGTCTGGTTAGCTTTGGTTAGGTCCGGCACATGGTCTGGTTAGCTTTGGCTAGGTCCGGTGCAAGGTCTTGTGCAAGATTGTATTGGTTCTACTTTTTACTAGCAATGTTTCAAACTTGCTTTTGCCTTATGGAATGTTTGCTTAGTATCCATTTCCTATTTTTTTGGTGTGTTTTGGTTGTTAAGGCGGATATTATGTTGCAATGGTTTGCAACATGCTTACGTGAGGTGCTCACGTAAGGTGTTGTGATTTTTGGACTAACGAGAGTCAAGTCGAGGACTTGGGCTCACAAAGGATGGTTGTTTATTCATGTGAAGGTGTTGCTTGAGTTCAATACATGGCTGGAGATAGTATCCATTGAACTAGTCTTAGGGAGAAGATGAGGTTCAAAAACCAAGTTTGGGAGGAATTGTCGTTGAGTTGATCGAGAGGTCACACAGCATGTTTGGGTCAAGAAAAATGCATATGAAGGTATCGTGGACATTGTTGGAAAGTGTTTACATGTATTAAAGGAGTGCACGGACGTGGCAACATGGTTCTAAGGCGTGATGAAGAGAAGTGGACATAAAGAATTTATCGGGAAAAGTCCAACCGGCTGGATTATGCTTCAAGCTGCGGCTGAGGTGGTTATGTTTCGATTATTGAAGGTTTAGAGTTTGTATTGGTTGTATTACATGTGGGTTACGAAGTTGATCTGTTTTAGAAATGCGGGATACATTACTAAGGTGTTTGGAAGTCTTAAGATTGCTTCTATCTGCGTATGGAAGAGTCTTGAGCAGTTATGGAAAGTTTCGGTTGAAACTGAGTAGGATTAGAGTCCGAGTTAGGATTGAGTTGGCCTTAGGGCTGGTTATATAAGATGGGAGGCCAGGGCTCATGGTGAGATGACTTTGGGCTGTTCCTACTGTGTTGTGGTCAATAAAATTCATAGTTTAGAGGAGCTTTTGTGCCTTGTTCGTTCGACTTGTTTTTGTGAAGTCTTTCTCATCGAGTTTCTGCACAACACTACATTGCTTTAGTGTTTTTATCATAACTCAAGTTTTACAGGTCCAATTAATGTGATTATTTTGGGTTGTCTTCAAATCTTGATTATCTATCATATTTGAAAATTGCACGATCATTGGATTTGTGGTTTTTGATCTACACATGTTTCTTTGCAGTGTTGCAGATCTAGTTTTTTACTTGGATAGAACCCTTGTTTGATCTTTCGAACATAACTTTAGTTTATCAATGGTTTTCTGTGGTTCTTGTTGTTGTGTCTTTGTGATTTGATTCTATATAATATCTACCACTTTTCTCGTGTTTAGATCAGTTGCACACGCGGTTTCTTAACAGATTGATTTTCTGCTGAGTGGTTATCGTTGTTTCTGCTAAAAATGTTTTAATCTAATATTTACCCCCTCTGATAGCTTTTCACAGGCTCTTCGATCCTACACACTAACATCACCTCTTTCGTGTTTTTACTTTGTTGTATTCTTGCTTGTTGTGGCCATGAAAGGAATAAAGAGGTTGTCTGGGAAGAGGAAGGAGGCTGCAAGTGCACATCCCTCTTCTGTTGCTACACCAAGTTCACGGAGGATAAATGTATGTGAGGACACTCCCATGGGTGATAGGAGCAACCCAAGTCAACTTTTCCACGGTGACGACCTTGACATACAAAGTGAAGTTGAAGTTCAAGAACACAAGCTCCTCCAAGATCATGAGTTTTCTCATACCAAAGCTTACGATCCGGATTTGATCCCCAAAATATGTATGGATTCCAAATTATTTTCCATTTCGCTTGCACTAGGATGGTAAAATGAATGTGGCCTAGAGGGGGGGGGGGTCAATAGGCCTTTTTGATTTTCAGTCAGATCCTGCAACACTTAACAAATTGATCAAATCCCGAGATATCAGACTAATCCGGTCGAGTGCGGGCTAGTCCGGTGTGTACCGACTAGATAGATCAAATTTGATCGATAATCTTGATCCGAGGATGTATGCAGTGAAAATATACTTGTAATTGAAGTCTCACACTACTATGAACTAGGATGTACCACAAGTTAATCTTATATTCAATGTTTCAACATAAAGTGAACAAGATTGATTGAAACCCTATATTGATATAAAGAGTAAGAACAATATGCGCCAAGTAAGAACACAAGCACTTTATCCCGTGTTTCGGTTCCCACAGAGGCAACCTACGTCCACGTTGAGGCGTCCACAAAAGGACCGGATCTTCTCCAACCCTACCCTCGTCGGATCGCCACTGAGGCCAATCCTCTTCACTAATCACAAAGGGCAAATAACCAAATTCAAAGGGCCTTCTCACAAGTTGAGGGCTCCCCAAGATTACAAGATGAACACCACAAGGAACACACTCTTAATATCACAATGAAAACCACAGGAGTGTGTTAGGGAATCAAACCAAGAGCTCAATGAGTGAAGAACGTGTCTCTCCAATGATCCAAAGTGTATCCTCAAGGGATTGATCTTTCTTGCATTGTATCACGTGGAGATATGAGTTTTCTAGGCTCTTGGAGGGTGTGATGGCGCAGGGGGTCGAGAGATTGGAAAGATAGGCCGTGCACACCTATTTATATGGGGTTTCCAAAAGTTACTATTAGGGTTTAGAAAGATCGGACTAGTCCGTGGTAGACACCGGACTAGTCCGGTGTGCTGTGTGTAGGAAACCCTAGGTGTCCCGAAATATCGGACTTGTCTAGCTAAGAGCGGACTTGTCCAATTTTTGTTCTGGAAATCTTTGGACTAGTCCGATGAATATCGGACTTTTCCGGATAAGTGAAACCCTAAGTGAATTTGGGGAACAAGTCCGCACTTGGAGGACTTGTCCGACACAGGTCAGATGGTTTTCGGACTAGTCCATGCTAATATCGGACTTGTCCGATTGACATTAGAATGATATCGGACTAGTACATTGTGTTATTGGACTTGTCCGATTTTGTGCAACTTTTGAAGTGTTTGGGGGACTAGTCCGCACTGGGGAGGACTAGTCCGATTCTAATCAGAGAGATATCGGACTAGTCTGTGGTGATATCTAACTAGTCCGGTCAGTGAAAAACTGGATTGTGAGGACAAGTACGCATTGTGAGAACTTGTCCGATTTGGTGTAGAAAGATATCGGACTAGTCCGGGGTCAGTGGGACTAGTCTGGTGCTGTAAAATCTTGTGCAACGTGTGGGATTATTTGTGTTTGAGCTCTTGGGGTGTGTTTTCTTAACACACTCCATACACAATGATTTACTACACTTGTTTCTTGGACACTTTTCCGCATTGCTCCTCATTCTCCTTTCTTTTTGGCACTTTGCTCATTCTCTCATTAGAACCTGTGCTTGTCTCAACAATGTGGTACGGTTCTCATTTGCTTGTCATTAATCAACCAAAATCCACAAGGGATTCCTAGATGCACTTTCAGAAAACTTTGCTCACATAGAGGAGAGAAGTTCACACCTTCTCTCCATACAATTCCTTTACACACTCAAAATAGGATTTGATGGTATTTCTTTTAGATTATTTAAAAAAGAATACAATATTCTGTGAAAAGAATTAAGAGAAATCCTAGGCTTCCACAAATGTTGTTTGCTAGATTTAGACACTTTGCCTAAGTTCAACAAAAAAATGTTTTTGGTATGAATTGACTAGTGAGGTCTGATGTAGTGCACCTAGGAATAGCTACTTGCACAACCCTATTTTACGATTCATGTAGCGATTGGTGGCTATGACTATGTTCCCTAGAGGAGATGTAAGGATGGTGCGTGAAGATGTGTTGAAAATGTTTTTTGACATGGTTAATAAGATAAAGTTGCTCCAGTTATTGCCGTGATGACACAATGGTTAGATTATATTTCAAGAACAAGGCCGATTGAATGAACTTCATTGATTACCTGTATTGCTACAAGGGTAGGAGTATTAGAATATACTTCATTTGAATATTTTGAAAATGAATGGGAATTAATTAATGAAGATTATTTAGTGCAAGGACATACCCTTAAGCATGATCAATATGGCCTCTTGATGTTTTATTATCACGACTCTGTCAATGAAATTCGGTTATCTACCCTGGATTTTCATTTGTACAAATGCCAGAGGCTAACCATTAACCTTCTTCCCATCGAGGAAGCCCGAAGAAGTAATGTCTCTGGCAAGGTAACTAGAAGCCGCG
Source organism: Tuctoria greenei (assembly GCA_036927565.1). Taxonomy (NCBI): domain Eukaryota; kingdom Viridiplantae; phylum Streptophyta; class Magnoliopsida; order Poales; family Poaceae; genus Tuctoria; species Tuctoria greenei. The sequence goes on along the minus strand of JAYESD010000003.1, from coordinate 102,954,753 downwards.
CAAGGAGAGCGTCCATGCCTGCGACAACCTCCACTGTCCTGGAGTACGAAGAGGAAGAGAACCCAGTAGGATATGCACCCAGATGGACTCGACCTCCATCGTATAAGACTGAAGGCTGGTCTTGGCATGGATGGTCGGGTGCCGCGTGGGAACCACCCCTACCCACTTCAAGCTCTAGCACATTGCCTCCAATGTCCATGAGAAGATGTCTATTCTCTTCGGCTAGAAGTCATCATGACTTTAGCCAAGCAATGACAGATCTCACTAGACGTATGGAAGAGCCTGAAGTGAGAACATGTGACATTTACAACACTCTCCAAGAGCATGTCCAAGGTAGCCAAGACTGGCAACAACACATGGACGCTCAATTCACCAACTTCAACTCCACGCTACAACAATAACAGGCCGATCTCATGGCATACTTCTGTCATGAAGGATTCAACCCTCATCACAAAGGTAATTGAAGAACAAGCTTGGGGGAGGACCCCTACTTGAGGTAAATTGTATCAACCCCTTTGCATATATATTTTCCATTCACCCATCATCCACCTTGCATATAAAAAACAAAATAAAATTTAATAAGTAGAGTATATTTGTTTTCAAATAAAATTAAAGATGTGTGGTAAGAATGACTTGGAATTCACATAGATGAAATAATGAATAGTTGCTCTGCTTTAATTTTCCTAAGTCCCTAGTTTACAACTTACTACTCTCCAACATATTGCTCTCATTGGCTAAAATTGCTTTTGCCTTGACTTAGAAATTGTGGGTAGCAAAAGCTTACCCAATTCTAAGTTGTTGAGAGATATGATATAATGATAGGGATTCTATTCCTTGTTTGAAAGTGAAACTTAGATTTCCGGAGAAAATTCTCACAAGATTTGAGTTACTCTCATTTGATTGGAAATACCTACCAAAACCATATGATACATTACATTGATAGACTATGCTATTTGTCTTCACATTGAGCTTTGTCAAACTAGTGTAGACCTAGGTTGTGATTTCATTCATTTCTTTTTGAGTTCAAGACTTCACTTGCACATGCTATACTTCTACACTAGAAGTAAGCAAATTCCCATCATACCACCATTCCACAATGAAAAGAGAAACTCCATATCCTTCATGCTTAGTACTCTATTAAAAGTTTGTTCCGTAAAAAAGGAAGTTGAAGACATGGCTACAAGAAAAGGAAAGGCATGCTTACATGAGAAGCATGAGAAAAAAGAGAGAGAAAAAAAGAAAAGTAGCAATGTTTCATCCCTGCAAAATAAGAGAGTCTACATAAATAGGAGTCCTCTCAAACATCCACATCCACTCCATCACACATGCACAAGTCTTGAATCAAATAGTTTTGAATTGATTTCTCCTAAGGTTATTTTTTGGACTTAGCAATATTATGTGTTGCAAATATGCCTACTATATTTCCTACCAAGCTCCACATACAATCCATATTTAGTGGTAGGATGAATTTAGGCAAAATGTCTTAGTGAGAAAATATTTCCACTACACATAAAAGAGAGACTGAGAGAATCAAATTAAGGTAATTAAAATCAAAATTGAAATCTCCAGAATTTGAGTGGAACTTGATTTCTAGGTTATGTGTGCTCCATTTGTTTTTCTATCTCTCAACCAACCCTTAATAGGAGAAGGCATAAGCCCTATAATGACTTGAGATGGGTGAAGTACCATGCCAATTTTTGCAATACTAGGTAGAGTATTTTATGTGCACATGGTACTTGTGAAAAATAGAACATTGTAGCAACTCCTGATCATCGACCTAAAGTCTTGACTTTGCTCAGGACGAGCAAAGGATAAGCTTGGGGGAGTTTGATGATGGCTTTTATATACCAATTCCACCCGTCAAATATAACTCAATTATGTGAAGGAAATATCATTTCTTGCACACATCACCTTTCTATTTAACTTATTTCCACTTGTCCTTGGAGAAATAGTGCACGTAGGGAATTATTGCAGGAAAAGAGGTAAGAGAGGGGGGAGCAATACTATAAAATACCATTCCAGCCAATCAAGCACTGACATGTGGCACCACATGGATCAAATGGCCCAAAAACAAAAGTATCTGAGGCCATCCAACGGGGTAGCTCCCGTATCAAGGGATGGGACCCACCTGGCAGTGACTTGGAGAAAGCAGACGTGAAACGGTGCAGACACAAGGTCGGACAACCCCCCTAGTCGGCCGACTTGATCCTGTCACCAAATCTGGTCGAATGCCACGTGTTGGCTCCTACCGACATGAAGAAGTCAGTGGGGACTGATTCACACGCTTTTGTTGGCAGGAACCGACCCTTCTCCACCTATAAATAGTACCCCTACTCTCACTTCACACACATACCACTTGAGTATTCATTTCATTGTATTCACTATTCTCCAAAGGTTTAGAGGAGTTTAGGCTGTAGAGAGGAGAGCCTCTAGTCCATAGTCCAAGTAGGAGAGGAGTAGAAGGAGTCTCTTCCCAATTCCTAATTGGGAAAGGTATGGCTCTCAAATTCCTATTTCATTTGTGACTTTGCTCTTAATAAAGATGTTATCTTTAGTCTTCTATTGTTCATATACTTAGATGAAGTGTTTCTTGTTTGATTGTGGATTCCTTGTATGTGGTAGAAGTAGTATTTATGATTATGCTATACCATTCTCATTATATCATCATAAGCACTACAAACCCCCACTATAGTCTAATTAGCTATGACATGATTATATCAATATGAATCACTTATGCTATGTATTAAAATTGGTTCAATGAGGATTTAGTTCATTGACTTAGAATGGCTTGTGCCTAGGCTCTCAAGGTAATTACTTAATATGCTATAGCATGATGCTAGGATAGATAAGTAGCGTTGAATGTCTCGTAGAACCACAGAGTGAAGGGGTAGGCAGTTGGTGTTAACAGCCCTATCTGTCCTCTGTAACCCTCCACGTTCGGCTATGCCTCAGGCTCTTGACGGAAGTCGTCCTAATGTTGCTAGGGGCAAACCCGTGCCCGATGTGTTGATCAACTTAGCCTTAGAATTCATCATTAATATGATAATTAGTAACTAACTTAGGCTATGTATATTTATATTAGAAGCACAATAGGAGTATCTACCTAATTCTCAGCCTAGTCCCTCTTTACCTCATTTACCCCCTTAAAACAGAATGCTCTTGTGTGTGTCACACTACCTCAAAATTATCATTCACCCATCCTTGCTAGAACCCAACCTAGTCCAACCTATACTCTTGATTTGATGATTGCTTTGCTTCCATCTAGCCTTCCTTTGGGAGAATATAAATGACACCCTTTGGGAATACTCTTTAAGGGGAAATGCTATATCGATAGCTTCCGTGCGCTTGCGGATTTATATCTGTGATGTTAGTAGCCGTCAATAAGCATTTCTAGCGCTGCTGCCAGGGATGATTTGTTAGTGTTACAAAGAACTATCAAAAGTTGCTCAAGGTTTCACACAAGTTGAAGGTCTAGATTTTGATGAAACTTTTGCTCCTGTTACTACATTAGAAGCCATACAAATTTTGTTAGCTTTTGCTGCATCTAAAGGATTCATGTTATATCAAATGGATGTTAAAAGTGCTTTTCTTAATGACTATATAGATGAGGAAGTTTATGTCAAGAAACCATCGGGTTTTAAAAATTGAGATTTTCCTAATCATGTTTACAAACTGTCAGAAGCCTTGTACGGTCTCAATCAAGACCCTAGAGCATGGTATGATTGGTTGAAAACATTCTTACTTTAAAAGGGGTTTACCATGGGCAAGGTTGATAAAACTCTTTTCGTGCTTAAGCATGGCATTGACTCACTATACGTTCAAGTGTATGTAGATGATATTATCATTGGTTATGCTTCTCATGATCTCGTGTCCAAGTTTTCAACTATGATGAGTTCAGAATTTGAGATGAGTATGATGGGAGAACTCATGTACTTTTGGGGGCTGCAAATCAAGCAAACCAAGGAGGATACTTTTGTGCATCAAACAAAGTATACAAAAGACCTCCTAAGGCGCTTCAACATGGACAAAAGAAAGCCTCTTTGTACACCAATGGGAACAACAACAACACTTGAACTTGATGAAGAGGGTGGACCCGTTGGTCAAAAAGAATATCGAAAAGCATGATCAGATCATTTTTGACCTCACGACATCAAGACCAGACAACAATTCAGCGTATGTCTTTGTGCACGTATTCAAGCTTCCCGATGTGCTTCACATCGTCAAGCTATCAAAAAATTCTCAGGTACTTACATGGAACTCAAGAATTTAACATTTTTCTTCCTTCTTCCTCAACCGTTACTTTGAAAGCTTTTTTGGATACTGATTTTGGGGGTTGTCAGATTGATAGAAAAAGTACTTCGGGTGCTTGTCATTTTTTTGGTAATTCACTTGTTGCTTGGTCCTCTAGAAAACAAAAGTTTAGTTGCACAATCCATGGTTGAATCTAAATACCTAGCTACTGCTAGCGCTTGCTCCCAAATTCTTTAAATTGTTCAAACACTTAAGGACTATGGGGTTGATATAGATAGTGTTCCACTGTTTTGTGATAACACTAGTGCCATTTGCATTGCTAAAACCCAGTGCAACATTATAGAACAAAGCACATTGACATTAGGTATCACTTTCTAAATGATAATGTTGAAAAATTAAACATTGTGCTTCACCATGTAGATACCGAACAACGATTGGTAGATATTTTTACAAAGCCTTTGGATTTCACTCGTTTTTCATTCATTCATAGTGAAATAGGAGTTATGCATCCTCATGGCTTAAACTGAGGCGGAGTTTTGCAACTTGGGAACTCTATGTGTCAGTCTGACATTAAAAAATAATATGAGCATAAGTGGTTCACACATATATGACTTTGTGATTCCTTTTACATGCTGAAAGTTTTTAATACATTACTCGTGTTATACAATCTGTAGTTTTTGCCATGACTAGTAATTTGAATAATTACTTACACTAAATCTGGTCATGATTGATCTTTCTTACTGTTTTGAACTTATTGCACGCTCACAAGTGCTTTTAATCATGAAAAATTAATCAATCAATAGCCCACATGTTGAGCTTTTATGATCAAATGAAAATATGAAAAGATCAAGAAAATATGCATGCATCACACTTCTTCTTTTGGGACTGCTTTGTGATACCTATGTGTGCTGAATACATTGGCTTTGATAATAAAAGTTTTTAATGCTGCCATAACATCTTTTCTGCAAGGTCGGACAATAGGTCCGACTTTCTTTGTCTAGATCCGACATGTTTTTGGGTAGCTCCGGTGAGCTCTGTTTTTAGCTCCGGCATGTCTTTGTTAAGCTCCAATATGTTTTGCTAGGTCAGACTTATGTTGGTTAGCTCCGACATGATTTTCTAGCTCCGTCTTTTGGGATGACTAGTTCCGACTATTTTTGGTTAGCTCCGGCGCTAGGTTGTACTAGCTTTGGTAAGCTTCGGCGCTAGGTTGTACTAGCTTTGGTAAGCTCCGGCTCAAGCTCCGGTTAGCTTTGGCAAGGATCGGAGCTTGATCGTAATGTTCCAAATTTTCATGTGAAATGTTTCGAACTTGCTTTACAATTATGGAAAGGTTGCTTAGTATTCTTTTACTAAGTTTTTGGTGTGTTTGGGTGGTTAAGGCTTATATCGTTTTACTATGGTTTGCAACATGCTTATGTGAGGTGCTCACGTAAGATGTTGTTGTTTCGGAACTAACGAGAGTCAAGTCGAGGACTTGTGCTCGGAAGTATTGGTTGTTTGTTCATGTGCAGGTGTTGCTTGAGTCCAAGTCATGGCTGGCGACAGGATCCTTTGGAATATTCTCAGGGAGGAGATGTGGTTCCAACAACCAAATTCAGGAGGAATTGTGGTTGAGCGGGTCAGGAGGTCGCACAGGATGATTGAATGAAGGGCAGTGCATATGAAGGTTACTGGACGTCAAAGGAAGGTGTTTGCACGTATGCATGCGGTGCATGACGTGGCAACATGGTTCCGAAGATGGGCGAGGGAAGGAAAGATCTGGTTAGAAGGATCGGATCGTATCGGTTGATGACTTCAACTGTGGAGGAGTCGAGTTTGACTCAAATATGGAAAGATTTGAGTTGGTTATGATAGGATTTCGTGTGGGTCACCAATTTTAGTTGTTTTATGGATGTGGGATATGTTCCTAAGGTGTTTGGAGGTCTTAACATTGCTTCTATCTGCGTATAGAAGAGTCCTAAGCAGTTATGGAAAGTTTCGATTCGCGAACGGAGTAGGATTAGGGTCCTGATTTGAGTAGAGTTGGCTTTCGAGCTAGTTATATAAGCAAGGAAGGCCAGAGCACATGGTGCACGACTTTGGGGCTGTTGCTCTTGTGTTCTATTGAATAAAATTTTTAGTTTGAAGGAACTTTTGTGCCTTGTTCATCCGACTTGTTCCAGACAAGTTTTACTCGTTGAGTTCTTGGACAGCACTACCTTTCGTCGGTGGTTTTAACATAACTCGAGTTTCACAGATCCAATTGACGTGATTCATTTTGGGTTGTCTTCAAAACTTGATTATCTATCATCTTTCAAAATTTCACGGTCATTGGATTTGTGGTTTCTAATGTACACGAGTTTCTTTGCAGCGTTCCAGAACTGTTTTTCTCGGGTAGGACAGATTGGCCTTTGTTCGATCTTTCGATCATAACTTGAGTTTCTCTCTACGGATTTGAGTGATTCTTCTTGTGTTTTCTTTGTGACTTGATTCTATCTGATATATATCACTTTTGACATGGTGAAACACGTTTAGATTAGTCTCACACATGATTTCTTTAACAGATCGTTTTTCTGCCGAAGGGGTTGGGATTTAATTGTTTCCACTGCATAAGAATTTTTTAAATCTACCATTCAGCCCCCTCTGGTAGCTTTTCACGTGCTCTTCGATCCAACAATTGGTATCAGAGCCACGATGCTCTAATCATTGTGATTTGCACGTGTTTTTGTCTAATCACCATGTAGAAATACTCCACCAAACCTTGTGTGTTTGGTGGTATTGATTTTCAGGTTTGGAAGGCACGCATGGAGGCTTTCATACAGGCGCAAGGATTCGCAATATGGGAGAAGGTGTATAAGCCTTACAAAGTGCCACCTAATGATCAAGTTACGGCTACAAACCCATGGGGCGTCGACAACAACAACAAAGCCTGAAACTTGATCATTCAAGGACTCACTCAGAGCGACTTCGACCGCGTTGCACATCTTCGATCGGCATACGATGTATAGAGAGCACTTTGTGACAATCACAAAGGATCCAACACGATCAAATAGGTAAGGCAAGACATGTTCAAGAAAGAATACATGCGCTTCAAGAAGCAGCCTAGTGAGTCCATCGATGATCTCTTTGCTCGCTTTAACAAAATTCTCAGTAACTTGCGTAGTGTCAACGTTAATTTTTCTGATGCTGAAAATGCTAGGCAACTTCTTAGTGCATTAGATATGTCAATCTGGGAGATGAAAGTTACATCTATTCGTGAATCTACTGTCATGACTACACTTACTTTAGATGTGCTTTACTCTAAACTCAAAACTCATGAAATTGACATCTTATCATGTAAGAACCCAAATAAGTCTATTGCATTTGTCTTACAATGTGATATGCCTAGCCCCGACCAATGATTATCTTGCAATACTCTTGCTTTGTTGTCTTCACTAACCCTGGAGCAGATCGAGGAATTTCCAGAGGAGGAGCTAGCACTTCTCTCTACTAGGTTCTCAGAAGGATTGCAAAATGTTAGAACTAGAAGGAGAGGAAGCTCCGGACCTCAACGATGCTTCAAATGTGGTAAGACAGGACACTTTCGTACAGAATGCCCTAACTTTTCAGGTTCTACTTCCCGAGAAGAAAAACAATCAAGGACGAAGCACTCCTCAACAAATGATAAGAAGAAGAAGAAGGGCTTTACAGGTCGACAATTGGTAAATAGTTTTATCTCCGCACTCCAGGAACTTGGCTCAAGCGATGTGGACATTGGAAGTGACGAAGATGAAGATGATCTGGCCAACTTATGCTTCATGGTGGGCAAAACAAGATCAAGATCAAGTAAGGATGATGTAGAACACAACAGTGACGATGATGAGGTATGTTCTACATGTAATGAAATGTGTGATGCAATTTCTTGTGCAACTATTATTGTTAAGAAAAAGGACAAAAAGCTTAGGGATAATGCTGCTAAAATTGAATCACCAGAATCTGAAATCAACCATTTGAAAACCTTGATTCCTAGTGATGATTCTTGTCCCTCGTGTGATTTAATCTATGATCAATTGTCCACATTAAGAACTGCACATTCCTCTACTCTAGATAGACTTGAACTTGAAATTGAAAAGAACAAAAAGCTTGCTGCACTTGACATTGGAAATTTAAAAGATGCTTCTTGTTCTACAATTGATTTGCATTGTTCTAGTTGTGACTGTCGGTCGTTTTGATCCGGCAGATCTCCCAACACTACTAATGTGTTAGAGGAGTTTGAGGTTCGGTGTGGTCGCGTGGAGATTCAAGAAGGTGAAGTGTTAAGTGACACAAGAGACACAAAGATTTACGTGGTTCGGGCCGCCTAAGCATAATACCCTACTCCACGGGGTGTTAGGGTTGTATTGGATGTATGAGCTCAATGTCAGTTGAGCGTGTAGAGTGAGCGTGTCTCTCGAGAGAGTCTCCTATGTATCGTCGGCCTGTCCTTTTATAGTACAAGGGCAGGCCGTTACAAGTTAGCCTGGCCCGACATGTGGCCCCGGTGGTTACTAATATTGATACACATTCAACACGATTAATTGCTCTTAATGACCCAGTTACGGGCTTTGACAACACCGTTACTGGTAATTAAGGTCGTCTGATCGTGTGTCATTAATATAGTATTAATGACACTTAATCGGGTCTTGATGTCCTTGATTCCCCTTTGAAGATCAGGAGCCGTTGTGGAGTCTTCTGGAGGTTAGAGGCTGAAGATCTGTCGGTTGGACACATGGTAGCTCCGGAGCATACTGTGGGGAACAGATAGGTCCGGAGCTACATGACACGTGTCAGTTCCGGAGCTTCCCTCGGTCTGGGGTTAGGTCCGGGGGTGCCGCTATGATACATAGCCCGGAGCTTCACCCTTGTGGGCGGTAGCTCTTGTTTGATAGTACACGTGGCGACCCTGGGACTAACCATGTTGGAGAAGCGGGTCCGGTTATGTCTGACATGTGGGCCTCCGAAGGTCTTCAAATCAAGTAGATGACATTCCCTTGAGATCTTCGTAATCTCAAGGGGTGTACGGTTCCCAGGGTACCGACAGTGGCCCCCTGGGCCCACCTCTGGGGAAGATCCCTTGGGTGAGGTCATCCCGCCGGAGGTGGGTCCATCCTTCGACTTTTGAACTTCAAAGGTCTTCGGATGTGCCGTTGGCGATAGTTTGGAGTTAAATCCTCGCCGCGTGGAATATCCCGTGTGTGTCAAATGAGATCTTTGGCGTGCGGATCTCACACAATTGAAGGTCGCCGGTTCCCGATACGAAAATCGTATCGGTTCCGCGCGCCTTGTCGGGCCGCCGCCTTCGGGCTTCCTGCCTCATGATGACAACCGTTCGCCTGGGTAAGAACCTCGACTTGATCGTCAGGGTGGTCCCGGGCCCTCTTGTCATCGGCAGGGTAGGATTTTTGAGTAGTATCTTCAACTTCCTTGCGGTTTCCATCCAAGCGTTGCGAGGGCTTACTTAAGAAGGAAAGCTCGCACCGTCTGGGGTTGTTTACGCCTCTCATCTGATGTTGCGCTCAAACTCCCAACTTGTGCTTGCTTTTCCACTCTTGCCTTGCTGTGCCGCGATGGAGTTGGGTCTCCTTGAGAGCCGTTTGAAGACCGAAGGTAATCTGAAGAAGGTCCGGGCCCTCATGGGATGGTCCCCGGACTTCTTCAACGGCCTGGTCCGCGTCGAGGGACAGCTCCCGTTCGAGAAGGAGCACGCCGGCGAGATGGTGTACTTTTCTTCGTACGCCATGGTGGGGTTGATCCCACCTTTTTCCTCCTTTTTCTTAATGCTGCTAGACTTTTATGGTCTGCAGCTGTACCACCTTGGCCCTCACTCCATTCTTCTTGTGTCTATCTTCGTCCACTTCTGTGAAATGTGGGTGGGCATCCCCCCTGCATTGAACTTTTCCAGACCTTCTTCACCGTCCACACCATCGGTAGGAGTAATGAGTAACTTGGCTTCTACTACTTCGTGAAGCGCAATAAGTGCCCATTCAAGTACCTCCGGTCGTTTCCCTCTAGGAAGTGGGATGACTGGAAGAAGGACTGGATAGTCATCCGGGTGGAAGAGCACGAGAAGCTGGAGCTGCCCGAAGGCCTCCCCAGCATCGACATTGCAGTCTGGAGTGAAGCTCCGGTGCTGTCGGATGCCTTCAACCCTACTCCGACCAGGATCCGCCATTGCGTGGAGGGAGGATTAACTCCTCAGGCGGTATTTTGCAATTTCCTGGTCAACAGGTGGGCACCGCTGAAGAGGAGAGAAAAACTCGCTTGGGCCCTCAACAGCGTGATGGATGACGACCGGGTCGAGACCGGGCTGAAGTCCAACATCGCGGGGGCAACCTTGGAGTTTCATCTCAAGAAGTTCCACCACGGCATCGACGTCGAGGGTGATGACTTGACCCCGCCATCAGCCTTTCTCCCTCCGAACATGGAAGTAGAGTTCAGCAGGGAGCTCCGACGGACGATGCCGGTGCTTGACGAGTGTCGTCGAGAGAAGATCGACCTACAGGGTGGTGATCCCTGGGGCTTCCGAAGGTGGCTCCAACCCTGCCCCGAAGCCAAGTATCAAGGTTGTCGACAAGGGCATGGAGCCGGCGGACGAACCCTTGAGCTGGAAGAGGAAGCTGCAACATGTCGACGGAAGGTCCGTCAGGCCTGCAACCTCTGCATCAGCTCCATCTCCCCAGAGGGGGAGGTCTTCTTCAACTGCGGCAACTGTACCCGCAGCGGCATCTTCCTGGGGTGCTAGCTCCGGGCATGCGACTCCATCACCAGGGCCAGTTGAGGCCTCTAGGTCCGGAGGTCCTTCCCGGTCGAGGAGGACCTCGACTAAGGAAATGTTGTAAGACCTATGTGTGCTGAATACATTGGCTTGTAGTGAATACACTTGGCTTTGATGATAAAAGTTTTTAATATCAACAAAATACCTTTTTATCAAGGTCTGACTCTAGCTCCAAGCTACAGCAAGGTCCGACGGTAGGTCCGACTTGTTTTGGGTAGCTCCGGCTATGTTCGAAGCTAGGTCTGACTTCTTAGTATGGTCCGACTAGCTTTGGTTAGCTCTGGCATGTCTTTGTTAGCTCCGGCATGTCTTTGATAGCTCCGGCATATATTTGATAGCTCCGACATGCTTTTGCTAAGCTCCGACGTACTTTGTCTAGCTTCGGTTTTGGGTTGACTAGTTTTGACTAGTTTTTTGGTAAGCTCCGGTGCTTGGTTGTACTAGTTTTGGTAAGCTCCGGCGCTAGGTTCTACGATCTTTTGTTAGCTCCGGCTCAAGCTCCGGGTTGCTCTGGCAAGGTCCGGAACTTGACCGCAGTGCTGCTACTTTTCATTTGCAATGTTTCATACTTGCTTTACATTGTTGGAAAGTTTGCTTAGTATTATTTTGCTAAGTTTTTGGTGCGTTTTGGTTGATATGGATGATATCGTGTTACTGTGTTTTTACAACATGCTTATGTGAGGCTCTCACGTAAGGTGTTGTGTTCGGAACTAACTTGAGTCAAGTCGAGGACTTGGGCTCGTATGGATTGGTTGTTTATTCATGTGCAGGTGTTGCTTGAGTTCATGTCATGGCTGGTGACGGGATCCATTGTACTAGTCTCAGGGAGGAGATGAGGTTCCAACAACCAAGTTCGGGAGGAACTGTGGTTGAGCTGATCAGGAGGTCGCGCAGGATGATTGAATCAAGGGCAGTGCATATGAAGGTTACTGAACGTCGAAGGAAGGTGTTTGCACGTATGCATGCGGTGCATGACATGGCAACATGGTTCTGAAGATGGGATAGGGAAGGAAAGATCTGGTCGGAAGGATCGGATCGTACCGGTTGATGACTTTGGCTGCGGCGGAGTCAGTTATGGCTCGGTATGGAAAGTATCGAGTTGGTTATGTTAGGATTTCGTGTGTGTCATGAATTTGAGTTATTTAGGAATGTGGGATACGTTCCTAAGGTGTTTGGAAGTCTTAAGATTGCTTCTATCTACGTATAGAAGAATCTTGAGCAGTTATGGAAAGTTACGATTCGTGATCTGAGTAGGATTGGAGTCCTAGTTGATATTGGGTCGGCTTTCGAGCTGGTTATATAAGCAAGGGAGCCCAGAGCTCGTGTGAGATGACTTTGGGGCTGTTCCTCTTGTGTTCTATGGAATAAAATTCGTAGTTTGAAGGAACTTTTGTGCCTTGTTCGTCCGACTTGTTCCAGACAAGTTTTACTCGTCGAGTTTCTGGACAGCACTACCTTTCGTGGGTGTTTTTATGATAACTCGAGTTTTAAAGATCCAATTGACGTGATTCTTTTTGGGTTGTCTTTACAACTTGATTATCTATCATCTGTCAAAATTTCACGGTCATTGGATTTGTGGTCTATGATGTACACGAGTTTCTTTGCAGCGTTCCAGAACTGTTTTTTTCTCGGGTAGGACAGATTGACCTTTGTTTGATCTTTCAATCATAACTTGAGTTTTTCTCGACGGATTTGAGTGATTCTTTTTGTGTTGTCTTCGTGACTTGATTCTCTCTGATATATATCACTTTTGTCATGGTGAAACACGTTTATATTAGTCTCACACACGATTTCTTTAACAGATCGTTTTTCTGCCGAAAGGGTTTGGTGTTTAATTGTTTCCGCTGCGTAAGATTTTTAAATCTACCATTCACCCCCCCTCTGGTAGCTTTTCACGGGCTCTTCGATCCTACAATTGGTATCAGAGACACGGTGCTCTAATCTTTGTGATTTGAGCGTGTTTTGACTAATCATCATGGAGAAGTACTCTGCCAAACCTTGTGTGTTCGCTGGTATTGATTTTTAGGTTTGGAAGGCACGCATGGAGGCTTTTATCCAGGCACAAGGCTTTGCAATATGGGAGAAGGTGTATAAGCCTTATGAAGTGCCACCCAATGATCAAGTCATGGCCACAAACCTACGGGACGTCGACAACAACAACAAAGCCCGAAACTTGATCATCCAAGGACTCACTCAAAGCGACTTTGATCGTGTCGCGCACCTCCGATCAGCATACGATGTTTGGAGAGCTCTCTGTGATTACCATGAAGGCTCCAACACAATCAAGGAGGTAAAACAAGATATGTTCAAAAAGGAATATATGCGTTTTGAGATGCAACCAAGTGAGTCTATCGATGACCTTTTTGCTCATTTTAATAAAATTCTCAGCAACTTACGTAGTGTCAATGTAAATTTTCTTGATGCTGAGAATGCTAGGCAACTTCTTAGTGCGTTAGACATGTCAATTTGGGAGATGAAAGTAACATCTATTCGTGAATCAACTGTCATGAGTTCTCTTACATTAGATGTACTTTATTCTAAACTAAAAACTCATGAAACTGACATCCTAGCACGTAAGAACCCAAATAAGTCGCATTTGTTTCACAACGTGATATGTCTAGCTTCGCCCAATCATCATCTTGCAATACTCTTGCTTTATTGTCCTCACTAACCCTGGAGCAGATCGAAGAATTTCCAGAAGAGGAGATGGCACTCATCTCTACTAGATTCTCAAAAGCATTGCAAAATGTGAGAACTAGAAGGAGATGAAGCTCCAGACCTCAACGCTGTTTTAAATGTGGTAAAACAGGACACTTTCATACAGAATGCCCTAACCTTTCAGGTCCGACCACCCGGGAAGAAAAACAAAGCAAGGTCAGGACCTCCTCTGGAAATTCCAACAAAAAGAAAAAGAAGGGTACCATAGGACGCAAGATGATTAACAGCTTCATCACCGCACTTCAAGAAATTAGTTCAAGTGATGTAGACTTTGAAAGTGATAAAGATGATGACGATCTGGCCAACTTATGCTTCATGGAGGGCAAAACAAGATCAAGATCAAGTTAGGAGGATGCAGAACACAACAGTGAAGACGATGAGGTATGTTCTACCTGCAATGAAATGTGTGATGCTATTTCTCGTGCAACTATTATTGTCAAGAAAAAGGACAAAAAACTTAGGGATAATACTGCTAAAATTGAATCACTAGAATCTGAAATAAACCGTTTAAAAACTTTGATTCCTAGTGATGATGCATGTCCCTCATGTGACTTAATCTATGAACAATTGTCCACATTAAGAAGTGCACACTCCTCCACTCTAGATAGACTTTATAAAGAAATTGAAAAGAACAAAGAGCTTGCTGCACTTAATGATAAAAACTTGAAAGATGCTAGCTGTTCTACAATTGATTTGCGTTGTTCTACTTGTGAGGATCTTGATAAGAAACTACAGGATGCTATAAATGAAATTTCTATATTGAACAATGCTTTACGTTCTCATGAAGTTAAATTTTGTTCAAATTGCAAACTAAAAGGAAAAACTTCATGTGAAAATTGCCTTGACCTGTCCAATAAACTTGATGACATGTATAGGACATTAGATCGGTTTTGTAATGGGAATAAGAACTTAAACTTGCTGCTGAATTCTTCCAAGTCTTGCAATAATAAAACTGGTTTAGGTTTTGATTCTCATGCTCAAGCTAAGGCACATCCACCTAAAATTGTGAAATCATTAGGAAGTGGTTTGGTTCAAACAGTTCCTAAACAAAAAGAAGTGGTTTTCAAATCTGCAGGAGTGTTGTCTCATTCAGTATCAAATAAAAATGTTGATTGCTCATCTAGACATTATCACAAAGTCAAATTTCATTGTACCTTCTGTGGTAGAGATGGTCGTGTCATAGATTTTTGTTATAGACTAGCTAAACAACAAAAAGGGGAAAGAATGGTTGCTAGATCTCATAACTTTCATGCAATTAGAAAAACACAACCTGCTTTAATGAGTCAGAAATTTGAAAAGGTAGCTTCCGGAACTTTTTGCAAGAAATCTACAAAGGCAGCTCCGGTAGTTCTGATAGCTCCGAGAGCTCCCGGATCTTCTGTTGTTCCCTCCAAAGCTTTAGTTTTTGCCTCCGGATCTTCTGCTTTTACCTCCGGAGCTACTGGTTTTCACTCTAAACAAGTAACAACTTCTAAATCAATTGTTAAGAACAGAAAACCACAATCTTTGTCTCATAAACCTGATGTTTTATCTCAGCTTTCACGTGTTTTTCCTGCTGCACGTCGTGTGACTCAGTACTGGATACCTAAATGCCTTTTGACTAACCCCAGTGTTGAGTCATCGATGTATTGTGCTTCTATGTAGGTTACACGTTTGAGGAAGGAGAACATTTGGATTGTGGATTCAGGTTGCTCACGCCACATGACCGGTAACAAAGATTGGTTCTCCTCCCTCTCTTTTGTGTCACGTGTAGAAAATGTTATTTTTGCTCATAATTCTTCAACTCCTATAATTCCTAAGGGTTCAGTTAGAGTAAAGATCACTACACTTTGAAGGATGTGGCACTTGTCAAAAATATGAAATACAACTTGCTTTCTGTTTCACAATTGCTAGATGAAAATCTGGAAATTATTTTCAATAAAACTACTGCAAAGTTGTAAGTTCAAATAGTGAGCTTATTTTTAACATGTCTCGGTTTGGAAGAGTTTTTAAAGCTGATTTTGATATGTCTTCCTCTAAGCATAGGTGTCTAGTAGCTAATGTTTCAAAGGACTTATATTTTTGGCATCGTAGACTTGGTCACGTAGGCTTTGATCACCTAACGCGTGTTAGTGCTCTTGATCGCATACGTGGGCTGCCTAAGCTTAAAGGGGGCAAATAAATTGTGTGCTCTTCTTGTAGACATGCTAAGATGGTTGCAGGTTCACATACTCCTATCACAATGATCATGACAACTGAACCATGTCAACTTTTGCATCTTGACACCGTAGGACCTTCACGTGTTCAATCCTTCGGAGGTAAATGGTATGTTCTTGTTATCGTTGATGATTATTCTAGATACTCTTGGGTTTACTTTATGGCGTCTAAGAATGAAGCTTTTAGTCACTTTAGAACTTTATTTCTTAGATTATCAATTGATTACCCAGGATCTTTAAAAGCAATTAGAAGTGATAATTGAACTAAATTTAAAAATCAATCTTTTGATCACTTTTGTGCTGAAAATAGAATAGATCATCAATTCTCTTCACCATATGTACCTCAACAAAACGGTGTTGTAGAAAGAAAGAACAGAACCTTAGTTGAGATGGCTAGGACTATGCTTGATGAATATCAAACTCCTAGGAAATTTTGGGCTGATGCGTTAGCAACCGCTTGTTATATCTCAAATCGTGTTTTCTTGCGTGCTAAGCTAGGTAAAACACTATATGAACTCCGGTTTGGACATAGGCCTAGTGTTACACACTTTCGGGTCTTTGGTTGCAAATGCTTTGTTAAGAAACATGGTAACCTTGATAAATTTGAACCTAGATCTATTGATGGCATGTTTCTTGGTTATCCATCTCATACTAGAGGCTACCATGTGCTTTTACTTGACACTAACAAAATTGTGGAGACTTGTGAAGTGTCTTTTGATGAAGCTAGCCCAGGTACTAGCTCCGGTGTTGCAGGACCATATCCGTATTCTCAGGGGGAGGGTATTTTCGAAGATGAAGAAAAATTGGTGATACTGCCTGGTAGTTCCGAAGTTGACACGTGTCCAGCTCCGGACATTGAACAAGCTCCGGCTATCACCTATGCTGGTCCTGATCATCCACAAGTCACAAGCTCATCAATCTACGATGAACCTAATGAAGAAGAAGCTTGTGAGACATCTGTTCCCCTACGTTTTTACAAAGATCATCCCCCACAACAGATGATTGGAAGCTTGCACGAACGAGTCACACGGTCCAGGTTTTGCGATCCAAATCTCATGCTCATTCTGCTTTTGTTGCTTCTTTTGAACCCAAAGATATATCACCCGCACTCACTAATGAATCTTGGATTATTGCCATGCAACAAGAGTTAGAAAATTTTGAAATAAATAATGTTTGGAAACTTGTACCTCCACCTCAAGGTCACACTTTAATTGGAACTAAATGGGTATTTAAAAATAAACAAAGTGAGGATGGGGTTGTGGTTAGGAATAAGGCTAGGTTGGTTGCTCAAGGTTTCACTCAAGTTGAAGGTTTAGATTTTGATGAAACTTTTGCTCCTGTCGCTAGATTAGAAGCCATAAGAATTTTGTTAGCTTTTGCAGCATCTAAAGGTTTTAAGCTATATCAAATGGATGTTAAAAGTGCTTTTCTTAATGGCAACATAGATGAGGAGGTTTATGTCAAACAACCACCGGGTTTTGAAAATCCAGATTTTCCTAATCATGTTTAAAAACTGTCCAAAGCCTTATACGGTCTCAAACAAGCCCCTAAAGCATGGTATGATAGGTTAAAAACATTCTTACTTGAAAAGGGGTTTACCATGGGCAAGGTTGATAGAACTCTTTTTGTTCTTAAACATGGCAATGACTCATTATTTGTTCAAGTGTATGTGGATGATATTATCTTTGGTTGTGCTTCTAATGATCTTGTGTACAAGTTTTCAGCAATGATGAGTTCCGAATTTGAAATGAGTATGATGGGTGAACTTACTTACTTTTTGGGGTTGCAAATCAAGCAAACCAAGGAGGGTACCTTTGTGCATCAAACGAATTATACCAAAGACCTCCTAAGGCGCTTCAACATGGACAAAAGCAAGCCTCTTCGGACACCAATGGGAACAGCAACAACACTTGAACTTGATGAAGATGGTGAACCCGTGAATCAAAAAGAATATAGAAGCATGATCGGATCACTTTTGTACCTCACGACATCAAGATCGGACATACAATTCAGCGTATGTCTTTGTGCACGGTTCAAGCTTCCCCACGTGTTTCATATCGTCAAGTCGTCAAAAGGATTCTCAGGTACTTACATGGAACTCAAGAATTTGGCATTTTTCTTCCTTCTTCCTCAACCGTTACTTTGAAAGCTTTTTCAGATGCTGATTTTGGGGGTTGTAGGATTGATAGGAAAAGTACTTCCGGTGCTCGTCATTTTCTTGGTAATTCTCTTGTTGCTTGGTCCTCTAGAAAACAAAATTCAGTTGCACAATCCACAGCCGAATCTGAATATGTAGCTGCTGCTAGTGCTTGTTCACAAATTCTTTGGATTGTTCAAACACTTAAGGACTATGGGGTTGATCTAGATAGTGTTCCACTGTTTTGTGATAACACTAGTGCTATTTGCTTTGCCAAAAACCCCGTGCAACATTCTAGAACTAAACACATTGATATTAGGTATCACTTTCTCCGAGATAATGTTGAAAAAGGAAACATTGTGCTTCATCATGTAGATACCGAACAACAATTGGCTAACATTTTTACAAAACCTTTGGATTTCACTCGTTTTTGTTTCATTCGTAGTGAAATAGGGGTTATGCATCCTCATGGCTTAAATTGAGGGGGAGTTTTTGAAACTTGGGAAGTCTATGTGTGAATCTGAAATAAAAATAATATGAGCATAGTATTTCATACATATATGACTCTGTGATTCCTTTTACATGCTGAAAGTTCTTACTACATTACTCGTGTTATACATTTTGTAATTTTTGCCATGTCAGTAATTGGAATAATTACTTACACTAAAATTGGTCATGGTCGAACTTTCTTGCTGTTTTGAACTCGTTGCATGCTCACAAATGCTTTTAATCATAAAGAATTAATCAAGTAATCAACTCACATGTTGAGTTTTTATGAACAAATATAAATTGAGAAAAGATCAAGAGAATATGCATGCATCGCACTTCTTCTTTTGAGATGGCTTGTCATTGCACTTAGATATGAACTAAGAAGAAGTTGTGTATGACTAAAACCATGTCCTTAAGCTTCTGATTGTCAAATGACATAGGCTTGGCTTGGTTGTTTATAATAAGGCAGATGCGCATATAATCTCTTGCAAATATCATATGATCTAAATTTATGCTTTGAAAAATACTAGATGCAGCAACTAGTGTCATGCTTTTAGGTTTTGAAATAGTTAAGTTTGTGAGATCATGACTTGCTTAAATTGAAAATTACATTTGATCTCTAGCATGGCTTACACTACTTTTTGTATTTCATTGATGTGATAAAGTAAGGTACTTGATAGTATGACTAGGATGAGCTTTGTTTATATGTATATGTTATAATATGCTCATAACAACTAAAGATGGAGAGATAATTTGTTTATATGCTCATGACTTGCTGAATACATTGTCAAAGGGGGAGAGATAAGCATGAAGAGAAAGAGAATATGTTCATAAGGAGAGACAATAAAGGGGGAAAGATAATATGGGATAATTTTTTCTTCTCACTTTACTTTTGATTCACAAAGGGGGAGAAATTGCCTTCAAAACTTTTATGTGAATAAGCCAATGTTCGTATTTTAAATGGTGTTGCCAATGCATTCATCAAGGGGGAGATTGTAAGACCTATGTGTGCTGCTTGGAGTGAATACACTTGGCTTTGATGATAAAAGTTTTTAATATCACCAAAACACCTTTTTATCAAGGTCCGACTCTAGCTCCGAGCTACAGCAAGGTCCGACGGTAGGTCCGACTTGTTTTGGGTAGCTCCGGCTATGTTCGAAGCTAGGTCCGACTTCTTGGTAAGGTCCGACTAGCTTTGGTTAGCTCCGACATGTCTTTGTTATCTCCGACATGTCTTTGATAGCTCCGGCATATATTTGATAGCTCCAGCATGCTTTTGCTAAGCTTCGACGTACTTTGTCTAGCTTCAGTTTTGGGTTCACTAGTTTTGACTAGTTTTTTAGTAAGATCCGGTGCTTGGTTGTACTAGTTTTGGTAAGCTCCGGCGCTAGGTTCTACGAGCTTTTGTTAGCTCCGGCTCAAGCTCCGGGTTGCTCTGGCAAGGTCCGGAACTTGACCACAGTGCTTCTGCTTTTCATTTGCAATGTTTCGTACTTGCTTTACATTGTTGGAAAGTTTGCTTAGTATTCTTTTGCTAAGTTTTTGGTGCATTTTGGTTGATATGGATGATATCGTGTTACTGTGTTTTTACAACATGCTTATGTGAGGCTCTAACATAAGGTGTTGTGTTCGGAACTAACTTGAGTCAAGTCGAGGACTTGGGCTCGTATGAATTGGTTGTTTATTCATGTGCAGGTGTTGCTTGAGTTCAAGTCATGGCTGGTGATGGGATCCATTAGACTAGTCTCAGGGAGGAGATGAGGTTCCAACAACCAAGTTCGGGAGGAACTGTGGTTGAGCTGATCAGGAGGTCGCGCAGGATGATTGAATCAAGGGCAATGCATATGAAGGTTACTGAACGTCGAAGGAAGGTGTTTGCACGTATGCATGCGGTCCATGACGTGGCAACATGGTTCCGAAGATGGGATAAGGAAGGAAAGATCTGGTCGGAAGGATCGGATCATACTGGTTGATGACTTTGGCTGCGGTGGAGTCAGTTATGGCTCGGTATGGAAAGTATCGAGTTGGTTATGTTAGGATTTCGTGTGTGTCACGAATTTGAGTTATCAAGGAATGTGGGATACGTTCCTAAGGTGTTTGGAAGTGTTAAGATTGCTTCTATCTGCGTATAGAAGAATCTTGAGCAGTTATGGAAAGTTACGATTCATGATCTGAGTAGGATTGGAGTCCTAATTGATATTGGGTCGGCTTTCGAGCTGGTTATATAAGCAAGGGAGCCCAGAGCTCGTGTGAGACGACTTTGGGGATGTTCTTCTTGTGTTCTATTGAATAAAATTCGTAGTTTGAAGGAACTTTTGTGCCTTGTTCGTCCGACTTGTTCCAGACAAGTTTTACTCGTCGAGTTTCTGGACAGCACTACCATTCGTCGGTGGTTTTATCATAACTCGAGTTTTACAGATCCAATTGACGTGATTCTTTTTTGGTTGTCTTCACAACTTGATTATCTATCATCTTTCAAAATTTCACGGTCATTGGATTTGTGGTCTATGATCTACACTAGTTTCTTTGCATTGTTCCAGAACTGTTTTTTTCTCGGGTAGGACAGATTGACCTTTGTTTGATCTTTTGATCATAACTTGAGTTTTTCTAGAAGGATTTGAGTGATTCTTTTTGTGTTGTATTCGTGAATTGATTCTCTCTGATATCTATCACTTTTGTCATGGTGAAACACGTTTAGATTAGTCTCACACACGATTTCTTTAACAGATCGTTTTTCTGCCGAAAGGGTTTGGGGTTTAATTGTTTCCGCTGCGTAAGATTTTTAAATCTACCATTCACCCCCCCTATGGTAGCTTTTCACGTGCTCTTCGATCCTAAAAATTCCCGTGGCTGCAACAAGTTCCGGGGGGCCTTCCGGAGCTTCCACGCCGGCGGCGGCTATGGTTAGCCCAGAACGCCCGGGAAAGAGGTTTCGCGCAAGCTGGTGCGGAAGCCTCCCGAGGTAATTTTTAATCTTTACCTCAGACAGTTGTTTTATTGTAGTAACTGTTTTTTAAGTTTCTCAATCCATCATCTGCAGCGTTCCCAATAAGAGGAGTGAGGCTCCACCCTCAGCCGCAGCAGCTAAAGCTGTGAGGGTGGAAGCCTCTGCTCCTGTCCCGGTGCCGCCCCAAGTGGTGGCTGAAGCCGCGGCAGCTATGGCGCCAGTTGTCGTGGTCATGGACCTCGACTCATCCCCCGAGACTCCCGTGGTAGCGCCGGACCATGGGAGAGAAGATGCGCCAGCGTCACCTGCCCCGGAGGTTGAAGCTCCGGGTCTGGGTGCTGAGATGATGGAAGCTTCGGCCGTTGAGCCGGAAGAAGCAATAATTCCGGCCCTAGAGCCGGAAATTGTCGAAGCCCCGGCGGTTGAGCCAAAGGTTATTGAAGTCCCAGCAAGTAAGCCGGATGTGGAGGAAGTTCTGGCGGTTGAGCCGGCTACCTCCGAAGCTCTGGCCTTAGAGCCGGTGGTAGTTGAAGACCTTCCGGCGCCCGAGCCGGTTGAGGTTGAAGCTCCGGCCGCAGGGCCAGTTGTTGCGGAGGCATTAGAACTCGAACCAATGTTGGTCGAGGCGCCAACATCCGAGCCACCAGCGGAGGAGGAGTCCAGGCCAGAGCCCGAAGTGGTCCCTGCTTCGGAAGGGATGATGGCGGAGGTGCCTGCTCCTGGGCCGGGATGCCCAAATGAAGTCGCTGGCCCCCTGCCTGAGGGGACAAATGAAGACCTGGCGGCAAGGCCTTCGAAACCACTTCCGGAGGTCGAAACTTCTTTCGCAGGACCCTCCTCGGCGGCGACTGAGGCTATCCTGGAGGACGGCCCTAGTGCTGTGGAGGCTCAGGGGACCACTCTTGTAGAGTGGGACCCAATTTTTGTAAGCGAGGACCCGCTGGAACCAGCAGAGGAGACCCCAGCAGGTCCGGAACCTATTCCCCTGTCGTTGTCTATTGACAACGCTTGCTCCAGCCTGCGTCAAGTTCAACTGGCATTCTACCACGACAGCAAGGCTCTTGAAGAGGAGCGCCAAACCCTTAGGCGGTGGCGTAACCGGCTACTTCGAGACCAAGCTGGCGCAGTCGAGGCTGGCTAACGACAAGGAATGGATCAAGCAGGAGAAGGTCCGCCTGGAGTACTGGGGCAAATTATTGGATTACAGGGAGAGCTTGACTCGCACCCTCGACGCTCAATCTCGATCCATTTATGAACAGACCAAAGCAGCTAATAGTGCGGCTGATGAACGCCAAGAAAGGCTTGAGGCCTTTAACACTACTCTCATCAAGCGTCGGGAGGCACTTGAGGAGAGGGAGAAGAGGCTCGAAGATGAAGAGCAAAAACTCATAGAGCTGTGGGATGACGTCTTGAGGAGGGAGGAGGAGCTCGCCGAAAAGGTGGCTCTGGTTGACAAGGGTCTCGAGGAACGCACCAGGAAGTTAAGGGAGCATTGCCTTGAGGAGGAGGAGAAGGCCTGGGTGCGAGGGCAAGAACTCTACCAGCAAGAGTGTTCCCTCGCTGCCAGGGAGAAGAAAGTTAGGGGCCGGGAGAAGGACTTGGTCGACCGCTGAAACAAGATATACCTCTGGGAGGAGGAGCTCGGCAAACTCGAGAAGCAAGTTGCTAAAAAGATTCTACAAAATGCCAAAGAGGTTGAGCGCCTTGCTCGTGAGAATTCTGAACTGGCGGTGGCGAAAAGATCCTTGGAGGAACATAAGGGTTTGAGAACTGCGGACTCCCTACAGGTTTGGGAGTTCTTGAGCAAAGCCAACGACGCGCTGACACCGATGGGCTTCAGTCCCGTGCGTCCGGATGATCCGGAGCCAGAGCCGGACCTGGTTTTGCAAGCATTGAGCTCGGCGGGTAGCAAACTCTCCAAGGTGGGCGATGTCATCGTGGACCAATTGGAGGTTGAGGGGCAATCCCTGGCAAAGAACATCGCAAAGTATGTGCTGACGTGTTACACCAGCCGGAATCCCCAATTCCCTCTGGACCCGGTGCTTGAAGGTCCCGTCGAAGGAGAAGCTGAAGCCGCCCGAGCCAACGTGTCGGAGGTTGCTCAGAAGGTCGCCCAGTTCTTCCATAGGGTCTAGGACCATCTCTGTAGCTCCCACTTGTATTCTCTCTTTTTCTTCCTCAATTTTGTAATCCCTTATCTCCAGATGAATGAAATCCCCAAATTTTTGTGAATTTCATTTTTTGTCTTCAACACTTTTGTCTTCACTTGGCCCCCTGGTAGATGTACACAATTTGATTGTGAACATGTACCAAGAGGATATTGTGTTCTGTTGAGGACTCATTTGCTTTGAACTTGTAGAGTGTATGTCCGAAGTCTTCGATAGTGAAGGCCCCCTGGGGTTGTCGGAGCTTAGAAGCTCCGGCATTGACTATCGTTGGAGCTTAGAAGCTCCGGCAATAGTCCGTATCAATGCGTAGAGCATCGATAGTTAGCCCTCCAGGGCGTCGGAGCTTAGTAGCTCTGGCAGTGACCTTTACCAACGTGTAGTTTGTCGGCAGCAGACTCCACTTGTGGGGTCTTCTCACCATCTTTTATTTAGCGTCGACGGTTGGCCCCCCTAGCTTTACTGGAGCTTGGTTGCTCCGGTGATGCTCGTTTTCAATGCTTAACATCGATTACAAGCCACCTAGGGGAGTCGAAGCTTTGTTAGCTCCGGCTTTTCTCCATGAACGTGGATTTTTTATTTTTCCTGCACACTGAAGCCAAGAAAAATAGTAAAATTCGTTCCTTGCCTATAACTTCATCGCAGCTTACGATTCTCAAGAAAGTTTTAGGTGAAACGCGATTCTGAATACAACCGAATGCGTTGTCTTTTCTTCTAGATCCAATTGTACTTGGACCCGCCTTACTTCGGCCTACCGGGGTGTAGGTAGAGTGGCGTACTTAGGGTGCTTGAGCAGGCTAAGCCAATAGTACACTCCGGCCCTAGATTGGCTTGGCGGCATTCAGGCGAGTGAGCCATGAACAATATTTGAATCCAAAAGAATTGACAATACAACTCGAATTGTACATGAACCGGTCGGACTAAAATTTTTTAAGAATTGCACAACTTTGTTATAAACAAGAAAGAGAAAAATAAAAAATTTTGAGCCTATACAAAGTAAATGCACATGGAGTTTGTTTCACATGAAGATGTCTTTCATTATAGGTCCGGGGTACAGGGGAAACAAGTACACTCTTAGGGTACGGAACCAGGCTAAGCATGTTTCATTTCTCGTTTGGCCCAGGGTATGTTGCTACACTTTTAGTTCTGAGACTGTGACAAGTGTTGCATGAACTTTGCGGACCTTCCGGGAAGGGTCTGGCTGTTCTCACGGAGGAACTACCCGACTCTGTACAATGACTCTATAACATACACCTCAAGTTACTACAGACTCACCTCCGTGATATTAAGTGTAGAACTTATGGAGGTGCTCAATGTTCCAAGGATTTGGGAGAGGTGTCCCATCCTCGGTAGCCAAGCGAACGCTTTCGGGACGGGAAACTTTAATCACTCGGAAAGGTCCCTCCCAGCTGGGGGAGAGTTTGTTTAACCCTTCTCTGGATTGTATTCTCCGTAGCACCAGATCACCTTCCTTGAGCTGTCGGTTGTGTACATGCCGCTGATGATAGCGCCGAAGAGCTTGGCGGTATCGGGCATTCCGAACAGCTGCTTGGCACCTTCCCTCCTCTAGGAGGTCTAAGTCTTCACGCCGGAGCTCGTCCCGCGTGGCTTCGTCGAAGGTCCGGACCCGGAGTGACCCCAAGGTGATCTCTGGAGGAAGGATTGCTTCAGCTCTGTACACCAGGAAGAAGGGTGTCTCTCCAGTTGACCGGTTTGTAGTTCTCCTGTTGGCTCATAGAGTGGGCGGAAGCTCTTCGATCCAGTTGGCTCCATGTTTTTTCAAGCGCTGATAGGTGCGCGTTTTGCGTCCTTTAAGGATTTCAGCATTTGCTCTCTCGGCTTGGCCATTGCTTGCCGGGTGAGCTATGGAGGCGTAGCAAACTTGAATGCCGAGGTCTTCGCAATATCCTTGAAATGCAGAGCTTGTGAATTGGGTCCCATTATCACTGGTGATTTTGTTTGGGACTCCAAATCTGCATACAATGGACTGCAAGAAATTGATAGCAGACTACTTGTTGATTGTCACAACTGGAGTTGCTTCCGGCCACTTAGTGAACTTGTCAATGGCGACGTACAGGAACTTGTAACCTCCGACGGCTCCTGGGAAAGGTCCCAAGATATCCATCCCCCACACAGCGAAGGGCCATGTAGGAGGTATCATTTGTAGAGGCTGAGCCGGTTTATGAATTTGCTTTGCATGAAATTGGCATGCTTCGCATTTCTTCACCAGCTCACTTGCATCCTGGAGTGTTGTAGACCAGTAGAAGCCATGCCGAAAGGCTTTACCGACCAGCGTGCGGGAAGACACGTGGTTCCCACACTCGCCTCCATGGATCTCTGCGAGGAGCTCGCAACGTTCTTCCCTTGTGATTCACCGCATTAGGATGCCGTTGGCACCGCGCCGGTAGAGATCCCCTTCTACCAACATGTATCTTTTAGCCAATCTGACTATCCGGTTAGCGGGTACATCATCGTTAGGAAGGATGTTGTCTTTCAAGTAGCTCCGGATCTCCGAGATCCATGCATCGGAGCTAACTTGAGCATTTGAGTCTTGCGTGCTGAGTTGCTCGGAGCTTCCGGCAGCACCTACGACCCTTGATGGCTGCCATGGTGACAGGGCCATTGGGACCGTCAGCTTCGGGATGCTGATCTCGCCCCCTTCGCTCAGTTCGGCAGGCTGAGCTGTGGGTTTTGACAACCTCCGGACAAAAGTTCCGTCAGTAGCTGGAGCTCCGGTTGACGCTTTCGTCGAGAGTTCGTCAGCTTCAGCGTTGTGAGCACGCTGAACATGGTGGAGGTCTAGGACTATGAAGTCCATCTAAAGCTTCTGGACTTCGAGGAGGTAAGCAGCTAGCTGGAGGTTGTTGCAAGAGCATTCACCCTTCACTTGCTTAATGATGAGTTGTGAATCTCTCTTGACCAGCAGCTGCTTAACACCGTATGACAGTGCTACCTTTAGTCCGTAGATGAGTGCTTCGTACTTCGCCATGTTGTTGGTCGCCTTGAAGTCAAGGTGTACCATGTATTTTACCTTCTCCCCGGTTGGTGCGAGGAGAAGGATTCCAGCTCCGGCCCCCTACTTTTGCATGGAGCCTTGTGTTCCGGCTTCTGCTCACTGGGGCCCCTAGGGTTTGATGTTGAGGGAGTCCATTCCGCCACAAAATCTGCCAATGTTTGACTCTTGATTGCTTGCCTTGAAATGAATTCGAGATCGAATTCGGCCAATTCCGCTGCCCACTTTGCAATATTCCCAGTTGAGTTGGGATTATGCAAGATTGCTAAAAGTGGGTAAGAAGTCACCACTGAGATTTTGTGAGCTTGGAAGTAATGGCGAAGCTTCCTAGAGGCAATAAGAACTGCATAGAGCAGCTTATGCACCTCTAGGTATCGAGTCTTGGCGTCATGAAGTACTTCACTAATGAAGTACACTGGTCGCTGGATGGTCCGGACCCTCCTGAAGGGGCCCGAAGCTTCCTCTTCATTGATCTGGATCCTCCCGGAGGGATCCGGATTTTCTTCGGGGACCTCCGGGTCCTTGCTGGAGGAACCCAGAGCTTCTTCAGAAGCGACCTGGACCCTCCCGGAGGGGTCTGGGTCTTCTGAAGTAACTTCTTGTGGAATCAAGTCTGGGAGCTGGGACCCAGACTCACTTTCAGGAACCTCCGGACCCTCCCGAAGGGGTCTGGATTCCTGAGTATGGGATAGTTCTGGTCTCTCCGCAACCAGGACCATACTAACGACTTCGTCAGTAGCTGAAATGTAAAGCAGCAAAGGCTCACTAGGGTTCGGAGCTACCAGAGTTGGTAGGGTGGTGAAGAGCTGTTTTAGCTCCTGGAACGCCTTTTCTGCTTCTTCAGACCATTGGAATGGTCCGGACTTCCTCAATAACTTGAAGAAGGGAAGTGCCCGTTCTGCCAGTCTTGAAATGAACCGGCTGAGGGCTGCTAGACATCCAGTTAGCTTTTGGACATCCTTGATGCGGGTTGGTGGCCGCATGTCTTCAATGGCTTTGATCTTCGCCGGATTAGCTTCTATGCCCCGGTGACTTACTAGGAAACCAAGAAGTTTTCCGGAGCTAACCCCGAAGACACACTTGTGTGTGTTTAGTTTTGTGCGGGTGACCCGCAACTTATCGAAGACAGCCTGCAAGGTGTCAAGGAGTGACTCCTTGTTCATGACCTTTACCACGATGTCATCGACGTACACTTCGTCTATGTCTCTAATGAGTTCTTCAAAGGTTTTGTACATAGCTCGTACAAAGGTTGAAGCTGCATTCTCGAAACCAAATGGCATGGCTGTATAACAGTACAATCCATCTACTGTGATGAAAGAGGTATGCTCTTCATCTTCCCTAGACATTCTGATTTGATGATACCCAGAATATGCGTCTAGGAAACACAGTAATTAAAACCCGGAGGTGGAATCCACTATCTGATCTATTCTAGGTAATGGGAATGGATCTTTTGGACATGCCTTATTTAGTGTTGTGTAGTCTTACACATCCGAAGCTTCCCGCCGGCCTTGGGCACAACGACTGGGTTTGCCAGCCATTTTGGATAGAAGACTTCTCGGATGAATCCAGCTTCGAGCAACTTCTTCACTTCTTGTCGAATGAAGTTCTGTCGGTCCACTGATTGCTTCCAAGGCTTTTGATGCACAGGCCGTGCGTCGGGGTAGACCCTCAGATTGTGCTCAATCACTTCCCTGGGGATCCCAGGCATTTGTGACGGTTGCCAGGCAAACACGTCGACATTAGCCCGGAGGAAAGCGATGAGCGCGAGTTCCTATTTGTTGTTCAATCCCCAATATATACGGGTGGTCTGAGCGGCATCGGAACCGATTTGGACGACTTTGACGGGAATGTCGGTGTCGCCGCTTGGCTGCACACGAGGTGCAGAAGTCGAGCCTCGCTGACGAATGCTCGGGGGTTTTGGAGCTTGTTCCTGCCTGGATTCCTCCTCTTGCGCCGTAGTAAGCGCATGGAGTTCTTCCAGAGCAGTTACTCCGACCGTACGATCTCCGCGAATCCGGAGAACACCTACGGATGTTTGCATTTTTAACACCAGGTAACCATAATGAGCAGCTGCCATGAATTTGTACAAGGCAGGCCTACCCAAGATTGCATTGAAGGGTGAGTTGATCTGAGCAACATCAAAGACCAACTTCTCGGTGCGATACTTCTCCCGGGTCCCGAAGGTAACGGGGAGGGTAATAGCACCGAGTGGGGTAATGGCTCCCGGACCTACTCTGGAGAAAGGTCGGGAGGGGTGAAGATCCGAAGGTCGGAGCTGAAGCTTGGTAAAAGCTTCGAAGCTTATGAGGTTGAGCCCCGAACCTCCGTCTACCATGACATGGTGGAGCTGGATGTTATTGATTGTAGGAGATACCATCAAAGGTAAACTGACCTGCTCCAACCATGTTTCGAGGGCAGTCCGAAGCATCAAAAGTGATGGCTGTGTCTATCCACTTTCGGTGAGGCTCCGCCCTGGCTGTAGAAGCTACAGCAGCCATGTCCCGACGCATAGTCTTGATGACGCGGCGGGAGGTGATGTCCCATGATCCACCAAAAATGGTGTTCATGGTCTTCCGATGCTCGTTGTCAGAGACGTCAAAATCGTCGTCGACGGAGGTGTAGACGGCCTTCAGGACCTTTTTAGGATCCTGAAAAACTAACTCCTCTTCAGCCGGAGCTTCGTCAACTTTTTGTTTTCCTTCCCTCTGTCGAAAATTAGCTTCTTCCCGGCGCTTCTTGTAGCGCTCGGCAAGGTTTTGGACCTCCCGGCAGTCTTCCAAACTGTGGCTGTCCGTTTTGTGAATTGGACACCACACCTTGGGTTTGCCACCGTCTTCAGAAGACGGTCGAGGTCGCTTCTCGGGGCGTGGCCTCCGGCTACCCGGAGCTGCAGCAGCTGCAGCATTGGATGCACCGGCTGACGACTTCTTCTTGTCGTTGGTCTTTTTCTTCTTCTTGCCAATCCCAGAGGTAGCGGCTTCTCCTTTGGAGGATTTCTTGTGATCCTCCGGAGTAGGTTTGGATTGCATTTCACGGCCCTCTGCAGCTCTGGCACATTTGTCAGCCAGGCTGAAGAGTTTCGTGACACTGGTGATCTCCTTGATCGCCAGTTTCTCCAGCATCTTCTTATCCCGCACTCCCTGTCTAAATGCCACAATGACAGAGGCGCTAGAGATAGAAGGGATAGTGTTTCGTACCTGAGAGAATCTCTGGATGAATGATCGTAGGGATTCTCCTCCTTTTCGCACGACTGCAAAAAGGTCCAGTTCGGTGCCTGGTCGGGTGTATGAACTCCCGAAGTTGGCGGTGAACTGCCGGCACATCTCCTCCCAACTGTTGATGGAGTTGGGTGGAAGGCTCATAAACCAGGACCGGGCGGTCCCAGTTAAAGCCATTGGAAAATAATTGGCCATTACGGCCTTGTTTCCTCCAGCTGCCAGGATAACAGTGGGGTAAATTTGAAGAAATTCGACGGGATTAACGGTCCCGTCAAACTTCTCCGGCAGGTGAGGCCGGAACTTCTGTGGCCACCTGACCATATGCACATGCATGGCCAGGGCTGAGCAACCTCCTCCTACTCCTTCAGGAGCAGGAATGTCCTGAGCTTCTCGTCTTTCATGAGCACACTCAATATGGACTCGGCCGTCTTGTTGGTGGTATCGGCGATCAAGCTCCGCCCGGAGGTCATGAGTTGAAAGCCTTGAAACCGTGTGAGTGCGTTGTGCCTCGAAGGGCAATGACGTCACCTGCTGTGATGCAGCATGTCTCCTGCTGTTGGAAACGTGCAGACCAAGTCTGCCAGACAAGGTCCGTCGCTGTGATGGGGCCCGTCCTGAAGGAGGAGGACCCTGGGTGCTGATGTGGTCGGTTGCTGCTGCAACCAAATGTTCCACATCGGCCCTCCACTGCTCCATGGCATCCCGGGATGCATCCGGAGGTGGTGGGCGTTGAAGGAGAGCACGTGCTGCATGAAGCGCGTGTTCCGAGTTGTCAAGATTCGCGGACGCAGTGATTGACGCCGGTGCACCATCACGCTGCCCAGCTTGATTTGCTGGTGGAGGCGGCGGTGGTGGAAGTGTGACTCCTGCTGGAACCGTGGTTCCTGCTGGTGGCTGCATGTTGGAGGGATTGCCCCCAACAGCTTGAACAGCGGGATGACCATTGGATGATGCAGCGGCTGAGTTCACCATTCTTGAAATCTCAGGCGCCCCTACCTGGCGTGCCAACTGTCAGTGGTTTTGATCCGACAGATCTCCCGACACTACTAAAGTGTTAGAGGAGTTTGAGGTTCAGTGTGGGCGCGCGGAGATTCAAGAAGGTGAAGTGTTAAGTGACACAAGAGACACGAAGATTTACGTGGTTCGGGCCGCCTGAGCGTAATACCCTACTCCACGGGGTGTTAGTGTTGTATTGGATATATGAGCTCAATGTCAGTTAGGCATGTAGAGTGAGCGCGTGTCTCGAGAGAGTCTCCTATGTATCGTCGGCCTGTCCTTTTATAGTACAAGGGCAGGCCGTTACAAGTTAGCCTGGCCCGACATGTGGCCCCGGCGGTTACTAATATTGATACACATTCAACACGATTAATTGCTCTTAATGACCTAGTTACGGGCTTTGACAACACCGTTACTGGTAATTAAGGTTGTCCGATCATGTGTCATTAATATAGTATTAATGACACTTAATCGGGTCTTGAAGTCCTTGACTCCCCTTTGAAGATCCGAAGCCGTTGTGGAGTCTTCCGGAGGTTAGAGGCTGAAGATCTGTCGGTTGGACACGTGGCAGCTCCAGAGCATACTGTGGGGAACAGATAGGTCCAGAGCTACCTGACACGTGTCAGTTCCGGAGCTTCCCTCGGTCTGGGGTTAGGTCCGGGGGTGCCACTATGGTACATAGCCCGGAGATTCCCCCTTGTGGGCGGTAGCTCTGGTTTGATAGTACACGTGGCGACCCTGGGACTAACCATGTTGGAGAAGCGGGTCCGGTTATGTCTGACACGTGGGCCTCCGAAGGTCTTCAAATCAAGTAGATGACATTCCCTTGAGATCTTTGTAATCTCAAGGGGTGTACGGTTCCCAGGGTACCGACAGTGACGATCTTGAAAAGAATCTAAAAGATGTTATGAATGACATTTCAATATTGAATAATGCTTTACGTTCTCATGAAGATAAATATTGTTCCAATTGCAAATTAAAAGGAAAACTTCATGTGAAAATTGTCTTGATCTGTCCAATAAACTTGATAACATGCATAGGACATTAGATCGGTTTTGTAATGGGAATAAGAACCTAAACTTGCTGCTGAATTATTCCAATTCTTGCAGTGATAAAACTGGTTTAGGTTTTGATTATCATGCTCATGCTAAGGCACACCCACCTAAAATTCTAAAGTCATTAGGAAGTGGTTTGATTCAAACAGTTCCTAAACAAAAAGAAGTGGTTTTCAAATCTGCAGGAGTGTGTCTCATTCGGTTTCAAATAAAAATATTGCTTGCTCATCTAGACATGAACACAAAGTTAAATTTCATTGTACCTACTGTGGTAGAGATGGTCATGTCATAGATTTTTGTTATAGACTAGCTAAACAACAGAAAAGGGAAAGAATGATTGCTAGATCTCATAACTTTCATGAAAAATTTGCTTCACATATTAAACCGAATGCCAGGAACATGCAACTTGCTGTTATGAGTCAAAAACATTTAAAGTTTACCTCCGGACCTTCTGTTTTTGCCTCCGGAGCTACTGATTTTTTTGCTACACAAGTAACACCTTATAGGTCAGTAGTTAAGAAGAAAAAACCTCAAAGTTTGACTCATAAACCTGCATTTTTATCTCAACTTTCACGTGTTTTTCCTGCTACACGTCGTGTGACTCAGTACTGGATACCTAAATGCCTTTTGACTAACCCCAGTATTGAGTCATCGACGTATTGTGCTTCTATGTAGGTTAAACATTTGAGGAAGGAGAACATTTGGATTATGGATTCAGGTTGCTCACGCCACATGACCGGTAACAAAGGTTGGTTCTCCTCCCTCTCTTTTGTGCCACATGTAGAGAATGTTACTTTTGATGATAATTCTTCAACTCCTATAATTGCTAAGGGTTCGGTTAGAGTAAATAATCACTACACTTCTAAGGATGTGGCACTTGTTAAAATTTTGAAATACAACTTGCTTTCTATTTCACAATTGCTAGATGAAAATATGGAAATTATTTTCAATAAAAACTACTGCAAAGTTGTAGGTTCAAATAGTGAGCTTATTTCTAACATGTCTCGGTTGGGAATAGTTTTTAAAGCTGATTTTGATATGTCTTCCTAGAAGCATAGGTGTCTAGTTGCTAATGATTCAAAGGACTTATATTTTTGGCATCGTAGACTTGGTCACGTAGGCTTTGATCACCTAATACGTGTTAGTGCTCTTGATCGCATACGTGGGATGCCTAAGCTTAAAGGGGACAAAGAGATTGTGTGCTCTTCTTGTAGACATGCTAAGATGGTTGTACGTTCACATACTCCTCTCACAATGATCATGACAACTGAACTGGGTCAACTTTGGCACCTTGACATCATAGGACCTTCACGTATTCAATCCTTCGCAGGTAAATCATATGTTCTTGTTATTGTTGATGATTAATCTAGATACTCTTGGATTTACTTTATGGCGTCTAAGAATGAAGCTTTTAGTCACTTTAGAACTTTATTTCTTAGATTATCAATTGATCACCCAGGATCTTTAAAAGCAATTAGAAGTGATAAGGGAACTGACTTAAAAAATCAATCGTTTCATCACTTTTGTGCTGAAAATGGTATAGATCATCAATTTTATTCACCATATGTACCTCAACAAAATGGTGTTGTAGAAAGAAAGAACAGAACCTTAGTTGAGATAGCTAGGACTATGTTTGATGAATATCAAACTCCTAGGAAATTTTGGGCTGACGCGGTGGCAACCGCTTGTTATGTCTCGAATCGTGTTTTCTTGCGCGCTAAGCTAGGTAAAACACCATATGAGCTCCGATTTGGACATAGGCCTAGTGTTACGCATTTTCGGGTCTTTGTTTGCTAATGCTTTGTTAAGAAACATGGTAATCTTGATAAGTTTGAATCTAGATCCATTGATGGCATGTTTCTTGGTTATCCATCTCATACTAGAGGCTACCGTGTGCTTTTACTTGACACTAACAAAATTGTGGAGACTTGTGAAGTGTATTTTGATGAATCTAGCCCAGGTACTAGCTCAAACATTGCAGGTCCAAATCCATATCCGCAGGGGGGGGGGAGCATTTTCGTTGAAGATAAGGAAGAGGTGGAGCTGCTACCCGAAAATTCAGCAGCTAATGACATTGTTCGAGCTCCCGATTTTGATTCACAGCCAGCACCGACGACCACCATTGCTGGTCCAGATCCTCCTCAAGTCACAAGCTCATCTATTTGTGATGAACATGAAGAAGAAGAAGCTTGTGAAGTGTCCACTCCCCTCCGGGTTCTCAAAATCCATCCTCCACAACATATTATTGGAAGCTT
Organism: Tuctoria greenei; assembly: GCA_036927565.1. NCBI lineage: Eukaryota > Viridiplantae > Streptophyta > Magnoliopsida > Poales > Poaceae > Tuctoria > Tuctoria greenei. Next base: position 102,920,539 of record JAYESD010000003.1, on the reverse strand, counting down.
GCACGAAAGAGTTACACGGTCTAGGTTTTGCGATCACTCTCATGCTCATTCTGCTTTTGTTTCTTCTATTGAACCCAAAGATATATCACACACACTCACTAATGAATCTTGGATTATTGCCATGCAAGAAGAGTTAGAAAATTTTGAAAGAAATAATGTTTGGAAACTTGTACCTCCTCCTCAAGGTCAAACTTTAATTGGAACTAAATGGGTGTTTAAAAATAAACAAAGTGGGTATGGGGTTGTGGTTAGGAATAAGGCTAGTGAAAGTGCATCTAGGACTCCCTTGTGGGTTTTGGATGATTTATGACAAGCAATTGGGATCCTAATCCTTTTGTTGAGATGAATGCAGGCAAATAATGAAAAATGAGCAAAATGCCAAAAAGAAGGGAAATGAGAAGCGAAGTGAATTTGAGCTCAAGGAGAAGAAAATAGTAGATTATTATGTATGGAGTGTGTTAAGGAAACACACCCAAGAACACAATCACTTTCAAGCACACACACACACAATGCACAAAGTTATACAGGACCGGACTAGTCCGATATCAGCCGGATCAGTCCGATATCACTTTCTGCACTAGATCGGACAAGTCCGGTATCCACCAGACTAGTCCGATATCTTTCTGATCCACTTCGGACTAGTCCTCCCCAATGCGGACTAGTCCTCAACACAATGCACAAGTCACACAAAATCGGACAAGTCCGTTGTGATCCGGACTAGTCCGATATTCTTTCTCATCCACTTCGGACAAGTCCGGTGTCTACACGGACTAGTCCGATATACACACTGATCTAAATCGGACAAGTCCTCCAAGTGCGGACTTGTCATCCAAAACACTTAGGGTTTCATATGTCCGGACAAGTCCGATGGCAATCGGACTAGTCCGAAGATTTCCAGTAGTGAAATCGGACAAGTCTGTTTTCAACCGGACTAGTCCGATATTCCTGGACACTTAGGGTTTGCTACACACAGCACACCGAACTAGTACGGTGACCACCACGGACTAGTCTGATCTTTCTGAACCCTAACGGTCACTTTTAGAAACCCCATATAAATAGAGGTGCACGGCCCACTTTTACACTCTCTCGAACCCTAGCACCGTCACACCTCCCAAGAGACTCAAAAACCACCTCTCTCCACGAAATTAAGTGCAAAATCGATCAATCTATTGATTATCATTCTAGATCATTGGAGAGACACTTGGCACACATCATTGAGCTCTTGGTTTGATTCTCTAACACACTCTTGCGTTTCAATTTGTAATTTTCGAGTGTGTTATTGGTGGCTTTGTAAGTTGTAATCAAGGGAGCTCTCAACGTGTGAGAACGCCCCTTCAACTTGGTTATTTACCCTTTGTGATTAGTGGAAGAGGATTGGCCTTCGTGGCGATCCGACGAGGGAAGGGTTGGAGAAGACCCGGTCCTTTTGTGGGCTCCTCAACGTGGACGTAAGTTGCCTTCGTGGTAGCCGAACCACGGGATAAATCGTGTGTCTTGTCCTTTTACGTTCTTCATCTTAATTGATCAACTTAATCTAGGGTTTGATTCACTTTGTTCAATTTGAGTTAAATTGTTGAACAAGAGCATTAATTGTAATAGAATTTGACATACAAGTATTAAACTGTCATTCGAGTTTATATTTCCGCTGCAAACATTAACGGATCAATCAAATTGACTGAACTTGATCAACTTAGCCCGTGAAAACCGGACTAGTCCGCACTTTACCGGACTAATCCGATATCTCTGGTATTGACTTTGTTGTTGAGTGTTACAGAAACCGAGAAAATTCAAGAAGGCCTATTCACCCCCCCCCCCCTCTAGGCCTACATTCAATTGGTATCAGAGCAGGTTCTTCAAGAAAGAGTGCAACCACTCGAATAGATCATGTCGGACATGAAGGAAGTTCAGAAAATCAACAACCAGGAAGAAGTGAACAACGACAAGAACCAAAAGCTGGAAAAGTATCTCGAAGCAATTCAAGACTTCGATGATGATGACGAGGAGACGCTGGAGCTGAAAGCACTCCTCAGAAAGAAAGCACTTTCCAAAGGGAAAGCTAAAGTTGAAGAAAAGAAGAAGGGGAGTAGTCACACCGACTACTCCCGATATCCTTTTAACTATGATCGTTGAAATTCAAACAACAGCCATTACCTATCTATTCCTCTTGGAAAAGCCCCACACTTCGATGGGAGTGATTACTCCATGTGGAGGCAAAATATGAAGATGCGCTTGATTTCCCTTAACCCAAGTTTATGGCATATTGTGTGCACAGGAATAGACATCCCAGATGACGACGAAGAGCTCACCCCAAGTCAAGAGCAAGCCATCCATAGAAACGCTCAAGCTGCAGCCGTAATCACCTCCTCTCTAAGTCGAGATGAATTCACAAAGGTGGACGGACTGGAGATTGCCAAGGAAATATGGGACACACTACAAACATCCCATGAAGGTGACTGGCATGTGCGGGAGGCAAAAATTGAAATGATCGAAGGCAAACTAGGAAGGTTCACAATTGAGGAAGACGAGTCTCCCCAGGACATGTACAACCGATTGAAGACACTCGTAATCAAGGTTCGATCATATGGGAGCAAGAAGTGGAATGACCACGAGGTTGTAAAGCTCATCCTTAGAGCCTTTATGCCTCGTAATGTCACACTATGCTCTATGATCAGAGAAAGTCCCGGGTACAAGAGGATGACTCCAGATGAATTGCTTGGCAAAATCATCAACTTTGAAATGATGGAGAAACAAGCCAAGCACGTCAAAGAAATAGCCGACCTCACATCGGGCAAGAAGAAGGGAGTTGCCTTAAAGTCCACACTCAAGCCTCTATCCAAAGAAGCAATAGAAGCACAGCTTGAGGAGGACAGCGATGATGAAAGCAGTGAGCTGGACGAAGAGGATATGATTTTGTTCATGAAAAAGTTCAAAAGAATAATGAAGAAAAGACAAGGAACAAAATCAAGTGAAGGCAAGTACAAGGAGAGGACAAAGCCGAAGATGAGGCGGGCGTGCTATAATTGTGGTGAGTATAACCACTTTATAGTCGATTGCCTGTATGAGGACAACAAGAAGAAGAATAAAGAAGCCAAGCCTCAACCGAAGAAATTCTTCAAGAAGAAGAAACAAGCTGAACAAGCACACATTGGAAAGGAGTGGGACTCAAACGATGAGTCCTCATCATCCGATGAAGAAGAGATGGCTAGCATAGCCATTGAAAGCACGTCCAAGAAACCCACACTCTTCCCCACACTCGGTACAAAGAAGGGAAATGGCACTTGCCTCATGGCAAGGGAAGGTAAACATCAAAACTCCTTCCATGCATTCCTACTCAAGTAATGATGAACTAGATAGTGATGATGAAGATATGTTAATTGGATTAGATAGAAAAACTACTGCTAAAATGAAATTTTTACTTGACCAACTTGTTGAGAAGGAATGGCTAATTGATCGTCAAGAGGACATGATTATCTCCCAAAAGGAGAAGTATGTCGAACTTGACAATCTTCTAGTTCTTGAAAAGGAGAAAAATAGCTCACTGGAGCTTGAGCTAGCTTCAAGCAAGAAAACTTGCTTGGAGTTAACCAACTCAAACGTTGCAATCAAGGATCAACTTGATGACCTGATCAAGGTTAACAAGATCCTTGAAGTGCAAGTTGAGTCACTCAATCTAAGTGAATCTTCCTCCTCTTCAAGTCTACCTTCTCAACCCACTTCAACTAATCTTGTTCATATGTGCAAATGTGGTAAAATCAACACCAGTTTGAAGGAAAAGTCTACCTCCACAAAGGATAAAAATCCTACCCAATGTGGAATATTTGACAAGGAGAGGATCAACTATGCATGTAGTGCATACTTGGTCCAAAGACCTCCAAATGTCAAGTATGGCATTGGTTACTCTTATGATGGAAAGCAAAATGTTGGAAGTCATAAGAATAACAAGGGAAGGATTACCTTTGTGAAGGGAGGACCCTCACAACCTGGTAACTCGAAAATTAAGAACCCGAACTCTCATGAACACCGGACTAGTCCGGTTGTGGTCCGGACAAGTCCGGTCATCTGGACAAGTCCGGTCACCCAGACTAGTCCGATCCATAAACAACAGCAACTTTTGTTCAAAACCTTTGATGCCTCTTATGTATCAATGAGAAACAATCTTGGTAAAGTTTATGCTTATTATGCTGGGCCACGCCATGGGAACACAAAATCCCATGTTTGGGTGCCCAAATGTATTGTAACTAACCTCCAAGGACCCAAGCAAGCTTGGGTACCTAAAACCAAGGCATAATTTGTTTCTGCAGGCCTATTCCTCCGGTGGATCCAAATGGGTGCTAGACAGTGGATGCACCAACCACATGACCGGAGAAAGGAGGATGTTCGTGGAATATGAAGAAAACGAGGACCCAAACGAAGGCATCTACTTCGGAGATAATAGTCAAGGAAGGGTGCTCGGTACCGGTAAAATAGCAATATCCTCTGAACACACTCTTTCTCATGTTTTACATGTTGAATCTTTAGATTATAACCTGCTGTCCATATCTCAATTATGTGACAAAGGTTATAATTGCTTGTTCACTAACGAGGGTGTGACCGTCTCAAGGAGGAGTGATGGTTCTGTTGCATTCAAGGGTATGTTGAAGGGAAAGCTTTACCTTGTTGACTTCAACAAGGATAAATTCGAACTCGACACATGCTTGATTGCAAAAACCAACATGGGTTGGCTGTGGCATAGACGGCTAGCACATGTTGGTATGAGGAATCTTCAAAAACTCCTCAAGGGCGATCACATCCGAGGTTTGAAAGATGTTGTTTTTGAGAAAGACGGGCCTTGTAGCGCGTGCCAAGCCGGGAAGCAAGTTGGAGCACATCATCCCGCAAAGAACATCATGACTACGACAAGACCGGTCGAACTACTTCATATGGACTTGTTTGGTCCAATTGCTTACATAAGCATCAGCGGTAATAAATACAGTTTAGTCATTATTGATGATTTTTATCGCTTCACTTGGGTGTTCTTTTTGCATGACAAGTCATAAACACAAGGGACACTCAAGAAATTCTTCAAGCGAGCGCAAAACAAGTTCTCACTATCGATCAAGAGTATTCGGAGCGACAACGGCATGGAGTTCAAGAACATACAAGTGGAGGAGTACCTTGATGAGGAGGGAATCAAGCACGAATTTTCAGCACCATACTCTCCACAACAAAACGGAGTTGCCGAAAGGAAGAATCGAACGCTCATAGAGATGGCAAGAACAATGCTCGATGAATACAAGACTTCGGATCGATTTTGGGCGGAAGCAATTAACACCGCTTGCCACGCCGCAAATCGACTCTACCTTCATCGACTACTCAAGAAGACTCCTTATGAGCTACACACCGGTAACAAACCAAACATTTCGTATTTTCGAGTTTTCGGCTCTCAATGTTATATCTTGAACAAGAAGCCCAGGACTTCAAAGTTCGCTTCGAAGTCCGATGAAGGTTTCTTGCTTGGTTATGATTCGAACTCTTACGCCTATCGTGTTTTCAACAAGGCCTCCGGACTTGTTGAAGTGGCACGTGATGTAGTGTTCGATGAAACTAATGGCTCCCAAAAGGAGCAAGTTGATCAATGTGAATTAGGTAAAGAAGAAGCTCCTTATCAAGCATTGAAGAGAATGGCTCTAGGCGAAGTTCGACCACAAGAGTCATCGTCACAAATACAAGAGGAAAGTTAACCACAAGAGGAGATCAACAATCAAGGGGGAGCTTCGATACAAGATCAATCACAAGAATATGAAGATGATCAACAAATCAACGAGGGCAACCACTCAGGGGGAGAAGAAAATGATCACCAACACACAACTCTCCAAGTGCCACACCCAAGAGTACACCAATGCATTCAAAGGGATCACCCAATCAACAACATCATCGGTGACATCCAAAAGGGAGTAACCACTAGATCTCGTATAGCTAATTTTTGTGAGAATTACTCGTTTGTCTCCTTTTTGGAACTACGCAGGACTGAGGATGCATTGAAGGATCCGGACTGGGTGGTGGCAATGCAAGAAGAGTTGAACAACTTCAAGAGAAACGAGGTTTGGGAACTTGTGGCAAGACCCAATGCAAATATAGTGGGCACCAAGTGGGTCTTCCGCAACAAGCAAGACGAACACGGAGTGGTGACAAGAAACAAGGCACGACTTGTGGCCAAAGGTTACTCACAAGTCGAAAGTTTGGATTTTGATGAGACTTTTGCTCCAGTAGCTAGGCTTGAATCAATTAGAATATTACTTGCATATGCTACTCACCATGATTTCAAGCTGTATCAAATGGACGTGAAAAGCGCCTTCCTCAACGGACCAATCAAGGAAGAGGTGTACGTGGAGCAACCACCCGGGTTTGAAGACGAAGAGTTCCCCGACCACGTATATAAACTGTGTAAGGCTCTCTATGGCCTCAAACAAGCTCCTAGAGCTTGGTATGAGTGTCTTAGAGATTTATTAATTGATAATGGTTTTCAAATTGGCAAAGTAACATTATTCACAAAGAATCTAGATAATGATCTTTTTATTTGCCAAATCTATGTTGATGATATAATTTTTGGGTCAACTAACCAATCTTTCTGTGAAGAATTTAGTAGAATTATGACAGACAGGTTTGAAATGTCAATGATGGGAGAATTGAAGTACTTCTTGGGATTCCAAGTGCGGCAACAAAGGGAAGGAACATTCATAAGCCAAACCAAGTACACGCAGGACATACTCAAGAAGTTTGGCATGGACAAGGCAAAGCCCATAAAGACTCCCATGGCTACGAATGGCCACTTGGATCTCAATGAAGATGGACCGAGCGTCGACCAAAAGGTATATCGCTCCATGATTGGATCTTTACTCTACTTATGTGCATCTAGGCCAGATATTATGTTGAGTGTATGTTTGTGTGCAAGATTTCAAGCCAACCCTAAGGAATGTCACTTGACAGCCGTAAAAAGAATCTTGAGATATTTAGTTCATACACCCAACCTTGGTCTTTGGTACCAAAAAGGCTCCAAATTCAATCTCATTGGTTACTCCGATGCAGATTATGTTGGGTGCAAAGTTGATAGAAAAAGCACCTCTGGCACATGCCAATTCCTAGGAAGATCTTTGGTTTCTTGGTCATCTAAGAAACAAAATTCCATTGCATTATCCACAGCCGAAGCGGAGTATGTTGCAGCCAGGAGTTGTTGTGCACAACTCCTTTGGATGCGACAAACTCTAAGGGATTACGGTTACAATATGAACCGTATTCCTCTCCTTTGTGATAATGAGAGTGCCATTAAAATAGCTCACAATCCAGTTGAGCACTCTAGGACTAAACACATAGACATAAGACATCATTTCTTGAGAGACCATTCCATGAAAGGAGACATAACCATCTCACATGTCAACACCCAAAAACAATTGGCCGACATATTCACCAAGCCACTTGATGAAAAGTGTTTTTGCGAACTCCGAAATGAGCTAAATATTCTTGATTCTCGGAGTGTGGCTTGAAAAGTTGCATACCTGTATGATTGCTTCAAAAAGGTTGATCGAATTGTGAAAATCATCCCTCTCCATTTTTCTCTCAAAAAACTATGTCAATTATTAGATCTTGATGAATTTTGATCATTGTATGATTGTTGTATGTTTATTGGTCAAATTCATCAAGATTACTTGAATTGTTTTGCCTCTCTATTCTCTATTATTGAACCTTCAAATATATATGAATGGGCTATGCAATTCTTTCCTGGTGACCATGGACTAGTCCGTGGTTACCCGGACTAGTCCGCCCATGCAGACTAGTCCGCAGAGTGCCGGTTAGGCCGGACTAGTCCGATAGACCACGGACTAGTCCGATATAGGTATCTGGATGACTTCGGACTAGTCTGGTCATGTCCGGACTTGTCCGATTTTTCGTGTCCATAACCCTAGCCGCCACCAAACCCTAATGTCCTCACCCTCACATTCGCTCTAGGCTTCCTCTCTCTTGCGCTCGAGCTCCCAAGGCGATCTTTTGCATCCTCCGTCGAAAAGCCACTCATTTGGGCGGAGATCAAGCTTGAAGACTTGGGGATTTAAGCTAGCGGACTAGTCTGGCCTCCGACCCCCAAACCTTCGAGCCTCAATCGATTTCTTTGGTAAAAATCTTCAAAATCCTAGAAATCGTGTTTTTCTCAATTGTTGATCGTTTGGCCTAGCACCCTTCACTAGTTACATGTTTAGTTGATGTACCACGTGTATGCTAGAATAGATTTGCATTAGGGATTGTATCCTGTCCAATCTGTTAGGTTTTTGAGGATGAACATCGGACTAGTCCGGTCCATGCACGGACAAGTCCGGTACCCCGGACTAGTCCGTGCCTGAGCACCGGACAAGTCCGATGTTTCTGAACCTGAAACCTAATTCCTTAATTCCTCAATGCCATCCATTGCTATCTTTGCCTTGTATAACTTGTCATTATTCTTGCTCAATCATTCTCAGATCATGTCGAGCTCCGACAACGAGATCTCTTACTTTGAGGCCGAGTTGGACCACGAGGTGGCACCTCGGTCCTCGTCGGGTCTTGGCAAGAAACGCCAAGAAAGACCTTCCGAGCCTGCTACCTCCCCTCCCCAGGTTTGGAGGAAGGTCTGTGTCAAGAAGCCCACCTCGAAGGATGCTACGTCTTCAAGCGGCCTTCGTCAAGCAAAGGGAAAGGGCAAGGGAGTCACAACGGGGCCAGTTGGGCCCTTGAAGCTTCATGCTCCAAGAGAAGGGGTCTGGGACCCCAATGAAGAGAAATTCAATGGGAAAGGCAGCGATGCGGCAGCCAAGCTAAGAAGCATTGATTGCTATGGAAGGCCAAAGAAGGCAGCTGATGGAAGGTTTTGGTCAAACTTCCATGCAGATTTCTACAGGCTGGTTTACCTGCCGATGAAGACTCCGGTGGTGCGCAGTCAGTGGATTGACTGGGTCCACCTAGAGAAGAAAAAAGTGCTCAGCTTTTGATGAGGTCATTGCTGCAGCAGAAAGGCATGGTCTGAAGGATCTGTTTGCCTTCAGACACAATTGGAATGATGAAGTGATTGCACAATTCTATGCAACGTGCCACTTCTCGAGTGAAGATGAAGAGAGTGTGACTTGGATGACCCATGGGTCCAAGTACTCCATCACTCAGGAGGATTTTGCAAGCTTGCTCCATTTAGACTCTGCTGGACATGATCACCTGATCATCCACAACATAGGGGTCATTGAGAGGGACAGAATGAAGTTCGTGTATGAGCCCAACTCTAAGTATGTTCCTCCCTCCACAAAGAACATGAAGCCCTTCTTTGTGGTTCTGAACAGAGTTCTCCGGAAGACCATTGCCCCCAAGGATGGGGATGCAGGGAGTGTACAGGGCTACCTCCAGACTCTAATGAGGGTCATAAGCAAGAAGAGACAGTTTGATGTTGCAGATTACATATGGAACGACATGGTCAACATCTCAAGCACCCCCAACCGGTCCTGTGGCTATGCTCCCTACTTGATGTTCATGATTGAGAAGGTCACATGAATAGAATTCGTGAAGGATGTAGAGCACACTCCCCTGAGGCCTCAGAAGCCTCAGCCTGTGAGTGTCCAGGCTGCTCCCTCGCCGGCCTCAAGTCCTGAGGCACCGGCAAGAGAAAGATATGCTGCTAGGGCTCCTCCCCCCTCCAGGGAAGCCCCTCGGAGAGGATCCGCCAGTGGGATCCTCAAATACTTGTCCGCGATATTCTCCTCCTGCAAGAAGACTGAAGTAAAGCTTCATAAGCTCAATCAGAAGAGGAAGGAGGATATGAGATATATCAAAGCCAATGTGAAGCAACTGAGTGAAAAGCTGGAGATCAACCCCATTGGATCTCCAGTAATTTCTGAAGATTCTGATCTTGACATCTCCGGGCTCGGGCCCATGTCCCCCTCCGAGCTTGCCTATTTTGGCATTGAGGGCTCGAGCAGCTCCGTTCCTCCTCCTCCCTCTCCTCCTCGTCAAGCGGAGAGCGAAGAAGATGAAGAAGATGATGAGAGGACAAACAGCGAAGAGTGAAGAACCTTGGACCTTCCTCTCTCTCTTTTTGGTGTCTTGATGCCAAAGGGGGAGAGATTGAGGGGGAGTCAAGTCTTAGCTTTAGCTGTAATAGGATGCGAGGAGAGAGCCTTCTCTGTACTTTTATTTGTGACTCTAATAGTTTAACACTGTTTTCATATTAAGTTTGGTCTTGTGATGAATTGCTCAATTTATTTGCGAGTATGTGATGAAAACTACATTTTTGCTCCTGGAATGTCATATGCACTTGGTATCGGTTGATTAATGTAAATTCTGTCATTCTCAATGTATTCATGGACTTAGTATGCATCCCACCATAAAGAATGCACATATGGATAATTCTCTTGTTGCTTGATGTATTTTTGAGTCATATGTGCATACTTTATGAAAATCTCATTTTTTGCCTTATTTTGTGAAATCTCAATTGGTTGTCATCAATCACCAAAAAGGGGGAGATTGAAAGTGCATCTAGGACTCCCTTGTGGGTTTTGGATGATTTATGACAAGCAATTTGGATCCTAATCCTTTTGTTGAGATGAATGCACACAAATAATGAAAAATGAGCAAAATGCCAAAAAGAAGGGAAATGAGAAGCAAAGTGAATTTGAGCTCAAGGAGAAGAAAATAGTAGATTATTATGTATGGAGTGTGTTAAGGAAACACACCCAAGAGCTCAATCACTTTCAAGCACACACACACAATGCACGAAGTTATACAGGACCGGACTTGTCCGATATCAGCCGGACTAGTCCGATATCACTTTCTGCACTAGATCGGACAAGTCCGGTATCCACCGGACTAGTCCGATATCTTTCTGATCCACTTCGGACTAGTCCTCCCCAATGTGGACTAGTCCTCAACACAATGCACAAGTCACACAAAATCGGACAAGTCCGTTGTGATTTGGACTAGTCCGATATTCTTTCTGATCCACTTCGGACAAGTCCGGTGTCTACACGGACTAGTCCGATATACACACTGATCTAAATTGGACAAGTCCTCCAAGTGCGGACTTGTCATCCTAAACACTTAGGGTTTCATATGTCCGGACAAGTCCGATGGCAATCGGACTAGTCCGAAGATTTACAGTAGTGAAATCGGACAAGTCCGTTTTCAACCGGACTAGTCCGATATTCCTGGACACTTAGGGTTTGCTACACACAGCACACCGGACTAGTCCGGTGACCACCACAGACTAGTCCAATCTTTCTGAACCCTAACGGTCACTTTTAGAAACGCCATATAAATAGAGGTGCACGGCCCACTTTTACACTCTCTCGATCCCTACCGCCGTCACACCTCCCAAGAGACTCAAAAACCACCTCTCTCCACGAAATTAAGTGCAAAATCGATTAATCTATTGAAGATCACTTCTAGATCATTGGAGAGATACTTGGCACACATCATTTAGCTCTTGGTTTGATTCTCTAACACACTCTTGCATTTCAATTTGTAATTTTCGAGTGTGTTATTGGTGGCTTTGTAAGTAATAATCAAGGGAGCTCTCAACGTGTGAGAACACCCCTTCAACTTGGTTATTTACCCTTTGTGATTAGTGGAAGAGGATTGGCCTTCGTGGTGATCCGACGAGGGAAGGGTTGGAGAAGACCCGGTCCTTTTGTGGGCTCCTCAACGTGGACGTAGGTTGCCTTCGTGGTAGCCGAACCACGGGATAAATCGTGTGTCTTGTCCTTTTACGTTCTTCATCTTAATTGATCAACTTAATCTAGGGTTTGATTCACATTGTTCAATTTGAGTTAAATTAATGAACAAGAGCCTTAATTGTAATAGAATTTGACATACAACTATTAAACTGTCATTCAAGTTTATATTTCTGCTGCAAACATTAACGAATCAATCAAATTGACTGAACTTGATCAACTTAGCCCGTGAAAACCGGACTAGTCCGCACTTTACCGGACTAGTCCGATATCTCTGGTATTGACTTTGTTGTTGAGTGTTACAGGAACCGAGAAAATTCAAGAAGGCCTATTCACCCCCCCCCTCTAGGCCTACATTCAGCTAGGTTGGTTGCTCAAGGTTTCACTCAAGTTGAAGGTCTAGATTTTGGTGAAACTTTTGCTCCTGTTGCTAGATTAGAAGCCATAAGAATTTTGTTAGCTTTTGCTGCATCTAAAGGTTTTAAGCTATATCAAATGGATGTTAAAAGTGCTTTTCTTAATGGCTACATAGATGAGGAGGTTTATGTCAAACAACCACCGGGTTTTGAAAATTCAGATTTTCCTAATCATGTTTACAAACTATCTAAAGCATTGTACGGTCTCAAACAAGCCCCTAGAGCATGGTACGATAGGTTAAAAACATTCTTACTTGAAAAGGGGTTTACCATGGGAAAGGTTAATAAAACTCTTTTTGTGCTTAAGCATGGCAATGATTCATTATTCGTTCAAGTGTAGTGGATGATATTATCTTTGGTTGTGCTTCTGATGATCTTGTATCCAAGTTTTCAGATATGATGAGTCCATAATTTGAGATGAGTATGATGGGAGAACTCACGTACTTTTTGGGGCTGCAAATCAAGCAATCCAAGGAGGGTACCTTTGTGCATCAAACGAAGTATGAAAAACACTTCCTAAGTCGCTTCAACATGGACAAAAGAAAGCCTCTTCGCACACCAATGGGAACAACAACAACACTTGAACTTGATGAAGATGGTGAACCCGTGGATCAAAAAGAATATAGAAGTATGATCAGATCACTTTTGTACCTCACGGCATCAAGACCGGACATACAATTCAGCGTATGTCTTTGTGCACGGTTTCAAGCCTCCCCACGTGCTTCACATCGTCAAGTTGTCAAAAGGATTCTCAGGTACTTATATGGAACTCAAGAATGTGGCATTTTTCTTCCTTCTTCCTCAACCGTTACTTTGAAAGCTTTTTCTGATGCTGATTTTGGAGTTTGTAGGACTGATAGGAAAAGTACTTCCAGTGCTTGTCATTTTTCTGGTAATTCACTTGTTGCATGGTCATCCAGAAAACAAAGTTCAGTTGCACAATCCACCGCCGAATCTGAATAGGTAGTTGCTGCTAGTGCTTGTTCACAAATTCTTTGGATTGTTCAAACACTTAAAGACTATGGGGTTGATCTACATAGTGTTCCACTATTTTGTGACAATGCTAGTGCTATATGCATTGCTAAAAACCATGTGTAACATTCTAGAGCTAAGCACATTGACATTAGGTATCACTTTCTCCGTGATAATGTTAAAAAAGGGAACATTGTGCTTCACCATGTAGATATCAAACAACAATTGGCTGACATTTTTACAAAATCTTTGGATTTCACTCGTTTTTGTTACATTCGTAGTGAAATAGGGGTTATGCTTCCTCATGGCTTAAATTGAGGGGGAGTTTTGAAACTTGGGAAGTCTATGTGTGAATCTGAACTTAAAATAATATGAGCATAGTTTTTCATACATATATGACTTTGTGATTCCTTTTACATGCTAAAAGTTCTTACTACATTACTCATGTTATACATTTTGTAGTTTTTGCCATGACTAGTAATTGGAATAATTACTTACACTAAATCTGGTCATGGTTGAACTTTCTTGCTGTTTTGAACTTGTTGCATGCTCACAAGTGTTTTTAATCATAAAGAATTAATCAAGTAATCAACTGATATGTTGAGTTTTTGTGAACAAATATAAGTTGCGAAAAGATCAAGAGAATATGCATGCATCACACTTCTTCTTTTGAGATGGCTTATCATAGCACTTAGATATGAACTTGGAAGAAGTTGTGTATGACTAAAACCATGTCCTTAAGCTTCTGATTGTCAAATGACATAGGCTTGGCTTGGTTGGTTATAATAAGGCAAATGCGCATATAATCTCTTGCAAATATCATATGATCTAAATTTGTGCTTTGAAAAATAATAAAATGCAGCAACAAGTGTCATGCTTTCAGGTATTGAAATAGTTTAGTTTGTGAGATCATGACTTGCTTAAATTGAAAATTACATTTGATCTCTAGCATGGCTTACACTACTTTATGTATCTCATTGTTGTGATAGTGTAAGTTACTTGATAGTATGACTTGGATGAGCTTCATTTTATATGTATATGTTATAATATGCTCATAACAATTAAAATTTCTCTTTTGAACCTTGCTGAATACATTGTCAAAGGGGGGAGACAATATGTTGAATTATGCAAGGGGGAGAAATATGTATAGGGGGGAAATTTATTTCTATCTCATTTGATTTTCAAAAAGGGGGAAAATTGTTCTCAAGACTTTTCATGGCAATGTTCGGATTTTAAATGGTGTTGCCAATGCATTCATCAAGGGGGAGATTGTGAGACCTATGTGTGCTGAATACATTGGCTTTGACAATAAAAGTTTTGAATGTTGCCATAACATCTTTTCTGCAGGGTCCAACAATAGGCCCAACTTTCTTTGTCTAGATCCGACATGTTTTTGGGTAGCTCCGGCATGTCTTTGTTAGGCTCCGAGATGTTTTGCTAGGTCCGACTTATGCTGGTTAGCTCTGACATGTTTTTCTAGCTCCGACTTTTGGGATGACTAGTTCCGACTAGTTTTGGTTAGCTCCGGCGCTAGGTTGTACTAGCTCTGGTAAGCTCCGGCGCTAGGTTGTACTAGCTTTGGTAAGCTCCGGCTCAAGCTCCGGTTAGCTTTGGCAAGGATCGGGGCTTGATCGTAATGTTCCAAAGTTTCATGTGGAATGTTTCGAACTTGCTTTACACTTATGGAAATGTTGCTTAGTATTATTTTACTAAGTTTTTTGTGTGTTTTGGTAGTTAAGGTTTGTCGATGGTTTTGATCCGGCAGATCTCCCGACACTACTAAAGTGTTAGAGGAGTTTGAGGTTCGGTGTGGGCGCGCGGAGATTCAAGAAGGTGAAGTGTTAAGTGACACAAGAGACATGAAGATTTACGTGGTTCGGGCAGCCTGAGCGTAATACCCTACTCCGTGGGATGTGTTGGTGTTGTATTGGATGTATGAGCTCAACGTCAGTTGAGAATGTAAAGTGAGCGTGTCTCTCGAGAGAGTCTCCTATGTATCGTCGGCCTGTCCTTTTATAGTACAAGGGCAGGCCGTTACAAGTTAGCCTGGCCTGACATGTGGCCCCGGCGGTTACTAATATTGATACACATTCAACACGATTAATTGCTCTTAATGACCCAGTTACGGGCTTTGACAACACCGTTACTGGTAATTAAGGTTGTCCGATCGTGTGTCATTAATATAATATTAATGACACTTAATCGGGTCTTGAAGTCCTTGATTCCCTTTTGAAGATCCGGAGCCGTTGTGGAGTCTTCCGGAGGTTAGAGGCTGAAGATCTATCAGTTGGACACGTGGCAGCTTCGGAGCATACTATGGGGAACAGATAGGTCCAGAGCTACCTGACACGTGTCAGTTCCGGAGCTTCCCTCGGTCTGGGGTTAGGTCCAGGGGTGCCACTATGGTACATAGCCCGGAGCTTCCCCCTTGTGGGCGGTAGCTCCGGTTTGATAGTACACGTGGCGACCCTGGGACTAACCATGTTGGAGAAGCGGGTCCGGTTATGTCTGACATGTGGGCCTCCGAAGGTCTTCAAATCAAGTAGATGACATTCCCTTGAGATCTTTGTAATCCGAAGGGGTGTACGGTCCCCAGGGTACCGACAGTGGCCCCCTGGGCCCACCTCTGGGGAAGATCCCTTGGGTGAGGTCATTCCGCAGGAGGTGGGTCCATCCTTCGATTTTTGAACTTCAAAGGTCTTCGGATGTGCCGTTGGCGATAGTTTGGAGTTAAATCCTCGCCGCGTGGCATATCCTGTGTGCGGCAAATGAGATCTTTGGCGTGCGGATCTCACGCAATTGAAGGTCACCGGTTCCGCGCGCCTTGTCAGGCCACCGCCTTCGGGCTTGCCGCCTCATGATGACAACCGTTCGCCTGGGTAAGAACCTCGACTTGATCGTCAGGGTGGTCCCAGGCCCTCTTGTCATCGGCAGGGTAGGATTTTTGAGTAGTATCTTCGACTTCCTTGCGGTTTCCATCCAAGTGTTGAGAGGGCTTACTTAAGAAGGAAAGCTCGCACCGTCTGGGGTTCTTTACGCCTCTCATCTGATCTTGCGCTCAAACTCCCAACTTGTGCTTGCTTTTCCTCTCTTGCCTTGCTGTGCCGCGATGGAGTTGGGTCTCTACGAGAGCCGTTTGAAGACCGAAGGTGATCTGAAGAAGGTCTGGGCCCTCATGGGATGGTCCTCGAACTTCTTCAACCACCTGGTCCGCGCCGGGGGAGAGCTCCCATTCGAGAAGGAGCACGCCGGCGAGATGGTGTACTTTTCTTCGTACGCCATGGTGGAGTTGATCCCACCTTTTTCCTCCTTTTTCTTAATGCTACTAGACTTTTATGGTCTGCAGCTGTACCACCTTGGCCCTCACTCCATTCTTATTGTGTCTATCTTCGTCCACTTCTGTGAAATGTGGGTGGGCATCCCCCCCTGCATTGAACTTTTCCGGACCTTCTTCACCGTCCACACCACCGGTAGGAGTAATGAGTACCTTAGCTTCTACTACTTCGTGAAGCACAAGAAGTGCCCATTCAAGTACCTCCGGTGGTTTCCCTCTGGAAAGTGGGATGATTGGAAGAAGGACTGGATAGTCACCGGGTGGAGGAGCACGAGATGCTGGAGCTGCCCGAAGGCCTCCCCAACATCGACACTGCAGTCTGGAGTGAAGCTCCGGTGCTGTCGGATGCCTTCAACCCTGCTCTGACTAGGATCCGCCATTGCGTGGAGGGAGGATTAACTCCTCAAGCGGTATTTTGCAATTTCCTGGTCAACAGGTGGGCACCACTGAAGAGGAGAGAAAAACTCGCTTGGGCCCTCAACAGCGTGATGGACGACGACCGGGTCGAGACCGGGCTGAAGTCCAACATGGCAGGGGCAACCTTGGAGTTTCATCTCAAGAAGTTCCAGCACGGCATCGACGTCGCGGGTGATGACTTGACCACGCCTTCAACCTTTCTCCCTCTGAACGTGGAAGTAGAGTTCAGCAACGAGCTCCGACAGACGATGCCGATGCTTGACGACATTGGTGTCGTCGAGAGAAGATCGACCTCCAGGGTGGTGATCCCTGGGGCTTCCGAAGGTGGCTCCAACCCTGCCCCGAAGCCAAGGATCGAGGTCATCGGCAAGGGCAAGGAGCCGGCGGACGAACCCTTGAGCTGGAAGAGGAAGCTGCAGCATGCCGACGGAAGGTCCGTCAGGCCTGCAACCTCTTCATCAGCTCCTTCTCCCCAGAGGGGGAGGTCTTCTTCAACTGTGGCGACTCTACCCGCAGCGGCGTCTTCCCGGGGTGCTAGCTCCGGGCATGCGACTACATCACCAGGGCCAGTTGAGGCCTCTAGGTCCGGTGGTCCTTCCCGGTCGAGGAGGACCTCGACTAAGGAAATGCCCGTGGCTGCAATGAGTTACGGGGGGCCTTCTGGAGCTTCCACGCCGGCGACGGCTACGGTTAGCCCAGAACACTCGGGAAAGAGGTTTCGTGCAAGCTGGTGCGGAAGCTTCCCGACGTAATTTTTAATCTTTACCTCAGACAGTTGTTTTATTATAGTAACTATTTTTTAAGTTTCTCCATCCATCATCTGCAGCGTTCCCAAGAAGAGGAGTGAGGCTCCACCCTCAGCCACAGCAGCTGAAGCTGTGAGGGCAGAAGCCTCTGCTCTTGTCCCGGTGCCGCCCCAAGTGGTGGCTGAAGCCGCGGCAGCTCCGGCGCCAGCTGTCGTGGTCATGGACCTCGAATCATCCTCCGAGACTCATGTGGTAGCGTCGGACCATGGGAGAGAAGATGCGCCAGCGGCACCTGCCCCGGAGGTTGAAGCTCCGGGTCTGGGTGCTGAGATGATGGAAACTTCGGCCGTTGAGTTGGAGGAAGCAATAATTCTGGCCCTAGAGCCGGAAATTGTCGAAGCCCCGGCGGTTGAGCCGGAGGTTATTGAAGTCAAGGCGCCAACATCCGAGCCACCAGCGGAGGAGGAGTCCAGGCCGGAGCCCGAAGTGGTCCCTGCTTCGGAAGGGATAATGGCGGAGGTGCCTGCTGCTGGGCCGGGATGCCCAGATGAAGTTGTTGGCCCCCTGCCTGAGGGGGCAAATGAAGACCTGGCGGCAGGGCCTTCGGAACCACTTGCGGAGGTCGGAACTTCTTCCGCAGGACCCTCCTCGGCGGCGACCGAGGCTATCCCGGAGAACGGCCCTAGTGCCGTGGAGGCTCAGGGGACCACTCTTGTAGAGTGGGACCCAATTTTTGTAAGCGAGAACCCGCTGGAACCAGCGGAGGAGACCCCAGCAGGTCCGGAACCTATTCCCCTGTCGTTGTCAATTGACAACGCTTGCTCCAGCCTGCGTCAAGTTCAGCTGGCATTCTATCACGACAGCAAGGCTCTTAAAGAGGAGCGCCAAACCCTTAGGCGGTGGCGTAACCGGCTCTACTTCGAGACAAAGCTGGCGCAGTCGAGGCTGGCTAACGACAAGGAATGGATCAAGCAGGAGAAGGTCCGCATGGAGTACTGGGGCAAATTATTGGATGATACGGAGAGCTTGACTCGCGCCCTCGACGCTCAATCCCGGGCCATTTATGAACAGACCAAAGCAGCTAATAGTGCGGCTGATGAACGCCAAGAAAGCCTTGAGGCCATTAACACTACTCTCATCAAGCGTCGGGAGGCACTTGAGGAGAGGGAGAAGAGGCTCGAAGATGAAGAGCAAAAACTCCTAGAGCTGTGGGATGACGTCTTAAGGAGGGAGGAGGAGCTTCCCGAAAAGGTGGCTCTGGTTGACAAGGGTCTTGAGGAATGCACCAATAAGTTGGAGGAGCGTTGCCTTGAGGAGGAGGAGAAGGCCTGGGTGCGAGGGCAAGAACTCTACCAGCAAGAGTGTTCCCTCGCTGACGGGGAGAAGAAAGTTAGGGGCCGGTAGAAGGACCTGGTCGACCGCCGGAACAAGATATACCTCTGGGAGGAGGAGCTCGGCAAACTCGAGAAGCAAGTTGCTGAAAAGATTCAGCAAAATGCCAAAGAGGTTCAGCGCCCTGCTCATGAGAATTCTGAACTGGCGGCGGCCAAAAGATCCTTGGAGGAACTAAAGGGTTTGAGGACTGCGGACTCCCTACAGGTTTGGGAGTTCCTGAGCAAAGCCAACGATGCACTAACACCGATGGGCTTCAGTCCTGTGTGTCCGGATGATCTGGAGCCGGAGCTGGACCTGGCATTGCAAGTGTTGATCTCGGTGGGTAGCAAACTCTCCAAGGTGGGCGACGTCATCGCGGACCAATTGGAGGAAGAGGGGCAATCCCTGGCGAAGAATGTTGCAGAGTATGTGCTGACGTGCTACACCAGCCGGAATCCCCAATTCCCTCTGGACCCGGTGCTTGAAGGTCCCGTCGAAGGAGAAGGTGAAGCCGCCCGAGCCAACGTGTCGAAGGTTGCTCAGAAGGTCACTCAGTTCTTTCATAGGGTCTAGGACCATCTCTGTAGCTCCCACTTGTATTCTCTCTTTTACTTCCTCAATTTTGTAATCCCTTGTCTCCAGATGAATGAAATCCCCAAATTTTTGTGAATTTCATTTTTTTCTTCAACACTTTTGTCTTCACTTGGCCCTCTGGTAGATGTACACAATTGGATTGTGAACATGTACCAAGAGGATATTGTGTTTTGTTGAAGACTCATTTGCTTCGAACTTGTAGAGTGTAGGTCTGAAGTCTTCGATAGTGAAGGCCCCCTGGGGTTGTTGGAGCTTAGAAGCTCCGGCATTGACTATCGTCAGAGCTTAGAAGCTCCGGCAATAGTCCCTATCAACGCGTAGAGCATCGATAGTTAGCCCTCTGGGGTGTCAGAGCTTAGTAGCTCCGGCAGTGACCTTTACCAACTTGTAGTTTGTCGGCAACAGACTCCACTTGTGGGGTCTTCTCACCATCTTTTATTTAGCGTCGACGGTTGGCCCCCCTAGCTTTACCGGAGCTTGGTTGCTCCGGTGATGCTCGTTTTCAATGCTTAACATCGATTACAAGCCACCTAGGGGAGTCGAAGCTTTGTTAGCTCCGGCTTTTCTCCATCAACGTGGATTTTTTATTTTTCCTGCACACTGAAGCCAAGAAAAATAGTAAAATTCGTTCCTTTCCGATAACTTCATCGCGGCTTACGATTCTCGAGAAAGATTTAGGTCAAACGCGATTCTGAATACAACCGAATACGTTGTCTTTTCTTCTAGATCCAATTGTACTTGGACCCGCCTTACTAAGGAAGCTGCTCCGCATATGCGATCACCACACCTCCATGTACCTAGAGATGAGGGCTTCCTGTCGGGGTGTAGGTATAGTGGCGTACTTAGGGTGCTTGACCAGGCTAAGCCAATAGCACACTCCGGCCCTAGATTGGCTTGGCGGCATTCAGGCGAGTGAGCCATGAACAATATTTGAATCCAAAAGAATTGACAATACAACTCGAATTGTACATGAACCGGTCGGACTAAAATTTTTTAAGAATTGCATAACTTTGTTATAGACAAGAAACAGAAAATAAAAAATGTTGAGCCTGTACAAAATAAATGCACGTGGAGTTTGCTTCACATGAAGATGTCTTTCATTATAGGTCCGGGGTACAGGGGAAACAAGTACACTCTTAGGGTATGAAACCAGGCTAAGAATGTTTCATTTCTCGTTTGACCCAGGGTAGCTTGCTACACTTTTAGTCCTGAGACTGTGACAAGTGTTGCATGAACTTTGCGGACCTTCCGGGAAGGGTCCGGCTGTTCTCCCGGAGGAACTACCCGACTCTATACAATGACTCTATAACATACAGCTCAAGTTACTACAGACTCACCTCCGTGATATTAAGTGTAGAACTTACGGAGGTGCTCAATGTTCCAAGGATTTGGGAGAGGTGTCCCATCCTCGGTAGCCAAGCGAACACTTCCAGGACAGGATACTTTAATCACTCGGAAAGGTCCCTCCCAGCTGGGGGCGAGTTTGTTTAACCCTTCTCTGGATTGTATTCTCTGTGGCACTAGATCGCCTTCCTCGAGCTGTCGGTTGTGTAGATGCCGCTGATGATAGCCCCGAAGAGCTTGGCGGTATTGAGCATTTCGAACAGCTGCTTGGCACCTTCCCTCCTCTAGGACGTCTAGGTCTTCATGGCGGAGCTAGTCCTGCGTGGCTTCGTTGAAGGTCCAGACCCAGAGTGACCCCAAGGTGATCTCCGGAGGAAGGATTGCTTCAGCTCCGTACACCAGGAAGAAGGGTGTCTCTCTAGATGACCGGTTTGTAGTTGTCCTGTTGGCCCATAGAGTGGGCGGAAGCTCTTCGATCCAGTTGGCTCCATGTTTTTTCAAGCACTCATAGGTGCGCGTTTTGAGTCCTTTAAGGATTTCAGCATTTGCTCTCTCGGCTTGGCCATTGCTTGCCCGGTGAGCTACGGAGGTGTAGCAAACTTCAATGCCGAGGTCTTCGCAATATCCTTGAAATGCAGAGCTTGTGAATTGGGTCCCATTATCAGTGATGATTTTGTTTGGGACTCCAAATCTACATACAATGGACTGCAAGAAATTGATAGCAGACTGCTTGTTGATTGTCACAACTGGAGTTGCTTCCGACCACTTAGTGAACTTGTCAATGGCGACGTACAGGAATTTGTAACCTCCGACGGCTCTTGGGAAAGGTCCCAAGATATCCATCCCCCACACAGCGAAGGGCCATGTAGGAGGTATCATTTGTAGAGGCTGAGCCGGTGTATGAATTTGCTTTGCATGAAATTGGCATGCTTGGCATTTCTTCACTAGCTCAGTTGCATCCTGGAGTGTTGTAGGCCAGTAGAAGCCATGCCGAAAGGCTTTACCGACCAGCGTACGGGAAGACGCGTGGTTCCCACACTCGCCTCCATGGATCTCTACGAGGAGCTTTCAGCCTTCTTCCCTTGTGATGCACCGCATTGGGATGTCGTTGGCACCGCGCCGGTAGAGATCCCCTTCTACCAACGTGTATCTTTTAGCCAATCTAACTATCCGGTCAGTGGGTACATCATCGTCAGGTAGGACATTGTCTTTCATGTAGCTCTGGATCTCCGAGATCCATGCATCGGAGCTAACTTGAGCATTTGAGTCTTGCGTGCTGGGTTGCTCGGAGCTTTTAGCAGCCCCTACGACCCTTGATGGCTGCCATGGTGATAGGTCCATCGGGACCGTCAACTTCAGGATGCTGATCTCGCCCCCTTCGCTCAGTTCAGTAGGTTGAGCTGTGCGTTTTGGCAACCTCCGGACAAAAGTTCCGTCAGGAGCTGGAGCTCCGGTTAACGCTTTCGTCGAGAGTTCGTCGGCTTAAGCGTTGTGAGCACGCTGAACATGGTGGAGGTCTTGGACTACGAAGTCCTTCTGAAGCTTCTGGACTTCGAGGAGGTAAGCAGCTAGTTGGAGGTTGTTGCAGGAGCATTCACCCTTCACTTTCTCAATGAAGAGCTGTGAATCTCCCTTGACCAGCAGCTGCTTAACACCGTATGACAGTGCTACCTTTAGTCCGTAGATGAGTGCTTCGTACTCCGCCATGTTGTTGGTCGCCTTGAAGTCAAGGTGTACCATGTATTTTACCTTCTCCCCGGTTGGTGTGAGGAAAAGGATTCCATCTCCGACCCCCTGCTTTTGCATGGAGCCGTCGAAGTAGAGGGTCCAGTGAGGCTCGATGAAGACCGGAGCCTTGTGTTCTGGCTTCTGCTCACTGGGGCCCCCAAGGTTTCATGGAGAGGGAGTCCATTCGGCCACGAAATCTGCCAATGCTTGACTCTTGATTGCTTGCCTTGAAATGATTTCGAGATCGAATTCGGCCAATTCCGCTGCCCACTTTGCAATATTCCCAGTTGAGTTGGGATTATGCAAGATTGCTCGAAGTGGGTAAGAAGTCACCACTGAGATTTTGTGAGCTTGGAAGTAATGGCGAAGCTTCCTGGAGGCAATGAGAACTGCATAGAGCAGCTTGTGCACCTCTAGGTATCGAGTCGTGGCGTCATGAAGTACTTCACCGATGAAGTACACTAGGCGCTGGATGGTTTGGACCCTCCCGGAGGGGCCCAAAGCTTCCTCTTCACTGACCCAGATCCTCCCTGAGGGATCCAGACCTTCTTCGGGGACCTCCGGGTCCTGGTTGGAGGAACCCGGAGCTTCTTCAGAAGGGACCTGGACCCTCCCGGAGGGGTCTGGGTCTTCTGAAGTAACTTCTTGTGGAATCAAGTCTGGGAGCTGGGACCCAGACTCACTTTTAGGAACCTCCGGACCCTCCTGAAGGGGTCTGGATTCCTGAATATGGGATAGTTCTGGTCTCTCGGCAACCAGGACAACACTGACGACTTCGTCAGTAGCTGAAATGTAAAGCAGCAAAGGCTCACCAGGGTTCAGAGCTACCAAAGTTGGTAGGGTGGTGAGGAGCTGTTTTAGCACCTGGAACTCCTTTTCTGCTTCTTCAGACCATTGGAATGGTCCGGACTTCCTCAATAACTTGAAGAAGGGAAGTGCCCGTTCCGCCAGTCTTGAAATGAACCGGCTGAGGGCTGCTAGACATCCAGTTAGCTTTTGGACATCCTTGGTGCGGGCTAGTGGCCGCATGTCTTCAATGGCTTTGATCTTCGCCGGATTAGCTTCTATGCCCCGGTGACATACTAGGAAACCAAGAAGTTTTTCGGAGCTAACCCCGAAGACACACTTGTCTGGGTTTAGTTTTGTGCGGGTGACCCGCAACTTATCGAAGACAGCCTGCAAGGTCTCAAGGAGTGACTCCTTGTTCTTGACCTTGACCACATATCATCGAGGTACACTTCCACTATGTCTCTAATGAGTTCTTCAAAGGTTTTGTACATAGCTCGTACAAAGGTTGAAGCTGCATTCTTGAGACCAAATGGCATGGATGTATAACAGTACAATCCATCTACTGTGATGAATAAGGTATGCTCTTCATCTTCCCTAGACATTCTGATTTGATGATACCCAGAATATGCGTCTAGGAAACACATTAATTCAAACCCGGAGGTGGAATCCACTATCTGATCTATTCTAGGTAATGGGAATGGTTCTTTTGGACATGCCTTATTTAGTGTTGTGTAGTCGATACACATCCGAAGCTTCCCGCCGGCCTTGGGCACAACGACTGGGTTTCCAGCCATTTTGGATGGAAGACTTCTCAGATGAATCCAGCTTCGAGCAACTTCTTCACTTCTTCTCGAATGAAGTTCTGTCGCTCCACTAATTGCTTTTGAGGCTTCTGATGCACAGGTCGTGCGTCGGGGTAGATCTTCAGATTGTCCTCAAACACTTCCCTGGGGATCCCAGGCATTTGTGACGGTTGTCAGGCAAACACGTCGACATTAGCCCGAAGGAAAGCGATGAGCGTGAGTTCCTATTTGTCGTTCAATCCTCCCGATATACGGGTGGTCTGAGCGGCATCGTAACCGATTTGGATGACTTTGACGGGAATGTCGTTGTCGCCGCTTGGCTGCACACGAGGTGCAGAAGTTGAGCCTCGCTGACAAATGCTCAGGGGTTTTGGAGCTTGTTCCTGCCTGGAGTCCTCCTCTTGCGCCGTAGTAAGCGCATGGAGTTCTTCCAGAGCAATTACTCCAGCAGTGCGATCTCCGCGAATCCGGAGAACACCTATTGGTGTTGGCATTTTAACACCAGGTAACCATAATGAGCAGCTGCCATGAATTTGTACAAGGCAGGCCTACCCAAGATGGCATTGAAGGGTAAGTTGATCTGAGCAACATCAAAGACCAACTTCTCGATGCGATACTTCTCGCGGGTCCCGAAGGTAACAGGGAGGGTAATAGCATCGAGTGGGGTAATGGCTCCTGGACCTACTCTGAAGAGAGGTCGGGAGGGGTGAAGATCCGAAGGTCGGAGCTGAATCTTGGTAAAAGCTTCGAAGCTTATGAGGTTGAGCCCTGAACCTCCGTCTACCATGACATGGTGGAGCTGGATGTTATTGATGGTAGGAGAT
This sequence comes from Tuctoria greenei, assembly GCA_036927565.1. Lineage (NCBI taxonomy): Eukaryota > Viridiplantae > Streptophyta > Magnoliopsida > Poales > Poaceae > Tuctoria > Tuctoria greenei. The sequence goes on along the minus strand of JAYESD010000003.1, from coordinate 102,895,481 downwards.
ACCATCAAAGGTAACTGACCTGCTCCAACCATGTTTCGAGGGCAGTCCGAAGCATCAAAAGTGATGGCTGTGTCCATCCACTTTCGATGAGGCTCCGCCCTGGCTGTAGGACCTACAGCAGCCATGTCCCGACGCATAGTCTTGATGACGCGGCAGGAGGTGATGTCCCATGATCCACCAAAAATGGTGTTCATGGTCTTCCGACGCTCGTCGTCAGAGACGTCAGAATCACCGTCGATGGAGGTGTAGACAGCCTTCAGGACCTTTTTAGGATCCTGAAAACCTAACTCCTCTTCAGCCGAATCTTCGTCAACTTTTTGTTTTCCTTCCCTCTATCGGAAAGGAGCTTCTTCCCGTCGCTTGTTGTAGCGCTCGGCAAGGTTTTGGACCTCTCGACAGTCTTCCAAACTATGGCTGTCAGTTTTCTGAATTGGACACCAGACCTTGGGTTTGCCACCGTCTTCAGAAGACGATCGAGGTCGCTTCTCGGGGCTTGGCCCCTGGCCACCCGGAGCTGCAGCAGCTGCAGCATTGGATGCACCGGCCGACGGCTTCTTCTTGCCGTTGGTCTTTTTCTTATTCTTGCCACTCCCAGAGGTAGCGTCTTCTCCTTTGGAGGATTTCTTTTGATCCTCCGGAGGTGGTTTGGAGTGCATTTCACGGCCCTCCGCAGCTCTGGCACATTTGTCAGCCAGGCTGAAGAGTTCTGTGACACTGGTGATCTCCTTGATCGCCAGTTTCTCCAGCATCTTCTTATCCCGCACTCCCTGTCTAAATGCCACAAAGACAGAGGCGCTAGAGATAGAAGGGATAGTGTTTCGTACCTGAGAGAATCTCTGGATGAATGATCGCAGGGATTCTCCTCCTTTTTGCACGACTGCAAAAAGGTCCAGTTCGGTGCCTGGTCGGGTGTATGAACTCCCGAAGTTGGCGGTGAACTGCCGGCACAACTCCTCCCAACTGTTGATGGAGTTGGGTGGAAGGCTCATAAACCAAGACCGGGCGGTCCCAGTTAAAGCCACTGGAAAATAATGGGCCATTACGGCCTCATTTCCTCCTGCTGCCAGGATATCAGTGGAGTAAATTTGAAGAAATTCGACGGGATTAACGGTCCCATCAAACTTCTCCGGCAGGTGAGGCCGGAACTTCTGTGGCCACTTGACCATACGCAGATGCATGGCCAGGGCTGAGCAACCTCCTCCTACTCCTTCGGGAGCAGGAATGTCCTGAGCTTCTCGTCTTTCACGAGCACGCTCAATATGGACTCAGCCGTCTTGTTGGCGGTATCGGCGATCAAGCTCCGCCCGGAGGTCATGATTTGAAGGCCTTGATACCGTGTGAGTGCGTTGTGCCCCGGAGGGCAATGACGTCACCTGCTGTGACGCAGCACGTCTCCTGCTGTTGGAAACGTGCGGACCAAGTCTGCCAGACAAGGTCTGTCGCTGCGATGGGGCCCGTCCTGAAGGAGGAGGACCCTGGGTGCTGATGTGGTCGACTGCCGCTGCAACCAAATGTTCCACATCGGCCCTCAACTGCTCCATGGCATCCCGGGATGCATCCGGAGGTGGTGGGCATTGAAGGAGAGCACGTGTTGTATGAAGCGCGTGTTTCGGGTTGTCAAGATTCGCCGACACAGTGATTGACGCTGGTGCACCATCACGCTGCCCAGCTTGATTTGCTGGTGGAGGCGGCGGTGGTGGAAGAGTGACTCCTGCTGGAACTGTGGTTCCTGCTCGTGGCTGCATTTTGGAGGGATTGCCCCCAACAGCTTGAACAGCAGGATGACCATTGGATGATCTAGCGGCTGAGTTCACCATTCTTGAAATCTCAGGCACCCCTACATGGCGCGCCAACTGTCGGTGGTTTTGATTCGGCAGATCTCCCGACACTACTAAAGTGTTAGAGGAGTTTGAGGTTCGGTGTGGGCGCGCGGAGATTCAAGAAGGTGAAGTGTTAAGTGACACAAGAGACACCAAGATTTACGCGGTTCGGGCCGCCTGAGCGTAATACCCTACTCCACGGGATGTGTTGGTATTGTATTGGATGTATGAGCTCAACGTAAGTTGAGAATGTAAAGTGAGCGTGTCTCTCGAGAGAGTCTCCTATGTATCGTCGGCCTGTCCTTTTATAGTACAAGGGCAGGCCGTTACAAGTTAGTCTGGCCCGACATGTTGCCCCGGCGGTTACTAATATTGATACACATTCAACACGATTAATTGCTCTTAATGACCACGTTACGGGCTTTGACAATACCGTTACTGGTAATTATGGTCGTCCGATCGTGTGTCATTAATATAATATTAATGACACTTAATCGGGTCTTGAAGTCCTTGATTCCCCTTGGAAGATCCGGAGCCGTTGTGGAGTCTACCGGAGGTTAGAGGCCGAAGATCTGTCGGTTGGACACGTGGCAGCTCTGGAGCATTCTGTGGGGAACAGATAGGTCCGGAGCTACCTGACACATGTCAGTTCCGGAGCTTCCCTCGGTCTGGGGTTAGGTCCGGGGGTGCCGCTATGGTACATAGCCCGGAGCTTCCCCCTTGTGGGCGGTAGCTCTGGTTTGATAGTACACATGGCGACCCTGGGACTAACCTTGTTGAAGAAGCGGGTCCGGTTATGTCTGACATGTGGGCCTCCGAAGGTCTTCAAATCAAGTAGACGACATTCCCTTGAGATCTTTGTAATCTCAAGGGGTGTACGGTTCCCAGGGTACCGACAAGGTTTATATCATTTTACTATGGTTTGCAACATGCTTATGTGAGGTGCTCACGTAAGATGTTGTAGTTTCGGGACTAACGAGAGTCAAGTCGAGGACTTGTGCTTGAAACTATTGGTTGTTTGTTCATGTGCAGGTGTTGCTTGAGTTCAATTCATGGCTTGTGACAGGATCCTTTGGACTAGTCTCAGGGAGGAGATGAGGTTCCAACAACCAAATTCAGGAGGAATTGTGGTTGAGCGGGTCAGGAGGTCGCGCAGGATGATTGAATCAAGGGCAGTGCATATGAAGGTTACTGGACATCAAACGAAGGTGTTCGCACGTATGCATGTGGTGCATGACGTGGCAACGTGGTTCCGAAGATGGGCTAAGGAAGGAAAGATCTGGTTGGAAGGATCGGATCGTATCGGTTGATGACTTCAACTGCGGAGGAGTCGGGTTTGACTCAAATATGGAAAGATTTAATTTGGTTATGATAGGATTTCGTGTGGGTCACGAATTTGAGTTGTTTTAGGGATGTGGGATACGTTCCTAAGGTGTTTGGAAGTCTTAAGATTGCTTCTATCTGCGTATAGAAGAGTCCTAAGCAGTTATGGAAAGTTTTGATTCGTGAACGGTGTAGGATTAGGGTCTTGATTGGAGTAGAGTTGGCTTTCGAGCTGGTTATATAAGCAAGGGAGGCCAGAGCTCGTGGTGCACAACTTTGGGGCTGTTCCTCTTGTGTTCTATTGAATAAAATTCTTACTTTAAAGGAACTTTTGTGCCTTGTTCATCCGACTTGTTCCAGACAAGTTTTACTCGTCCAGTTTCTGGACAGCACTACCTTTCGTCGGTGGTTTTAACATAAGTCGAGTTTTACAGATCCAATTAATGCGATTCTTTTTGTTTTGTCTTCACAACTTGATTATCTATCATCTGTCAAAATTTCACAGTCATTGTATTTGTGGTTTCTGATCTACACGAGTTTCTTTGAAGCGTTCCAGAACTGTTTTCTAGAGCCCTGTGTCTCTAGAGCTGCTGCCGGTGGTATAGTCAGAGATTGCTGAGGAGATCAAAGGATCTATGTATAACCTTGGTTCAAGGTCTGCCTTATGTGCTGAATTATGGGCAGGGCCTGAATAGCTATGGTAGCCTAGCTCCCAAGAAAAGAAGTGTTTCAACAGCCTTTTGGTACTTTTTCACTACCTACATCTTATTTTTTTAACCAGCATTTCACTGGCAGGTCAGTAGGCCTTTTAGAAGGGGAACAAAGAAAAGTTCCCCGCAGCGAAAGCTGATCCTAAGTAATCGTTGTTGTTCATTGGATTCTTCTGGCCAAGTGAAAGACCAGCAGCTGCACATACTATTGAACGCGTGCGGCAGGTTCCAATTCCACTTTTCCTGGGCAAACTAGAAAACAAGTATTGATGTCAGGAAATGGAAGTCAGGTTGACGAGGCAGTGATGTAGGATAAGGCTCTTTGGTGAACCAGATTTTGTCTATCTTAGAGACCAAAAGAAGTCGAGCCACAATAAAGATCCCCGCAGCAACCATAGTTGCTGCGTGTATAAGAGCCGAAATGGGAGTGGGTCTTTCCATAGCATCGGGTAACCATATGAGAAGAGGGAATTGTGCAGATTTTGCAACTGTACCAATAAATAATAAAAAAGCACAAAAATAGTAAGTAATGAATTCATCCCATTATTAGGAATCCAGTCATTCTCTTATAGGAAATGGTCCTAAAACAGCTCCATCTTTTAGGTATCATGAAACGTGATACCTGTGAAGATCGTGCATTTCAGTCACATTCTAATCCGTTTTTTGAGTCCATGATATAACCAAATTGCCCCCCTGCAGAGTGACTCGGGGCCGGTGGTGACGTACTACCTGACTGGGTAGAAGAAGCCATGTTGGGCAGGGTTGGCTCCCAAAGTGAGAAGCAAAAATGTTCTGATAAAGACGTTCCTCAGTAATATCATCATGACTTTGAAAATCATATGCGGTAGCAATACCAAACAAAATACGACGAGTAGTGGGGTCCTGACCTAAGCCTTGGCTAAACCTGGGAAATCTTATCCTCCTAGCCACAATCCTACTGCAATAATTCTCACTAAGGTAGCATTCCATGGTGGATTATCCCATCAGTCTTCAGCTTGGAGTTTGGTTGGGGTTACTCGAGTCACCTTACTCCAGGAGGGGTACCGCAAAGAGTACCGTTTAAAGCCCATTTCATGTATCTTTTTGGCTGGTGCTCACGTGGACATTATACGCAAAAGTTTGAGAGGGGCTCGAACCAAACCGAGAACATAAACGGAATTCGACTCACTCTTGTATGGCTCGCCCTCGACCCCTGGGCGATTCGGTTGGGTCTTGTCATTTTGTTCTGTTTCCGCCATGATAAAGACGCACAGAAGAACTATGGTATGCCAAACGCATGGAGGATCTGTTGAGAGTGTCCCTTGTCTCTGTAGGGAACAATACCTATTTTCTTGAAAAAATAAAGGTCAGTGCTACGGTCCCCTATGGTTTGATCCAATATTGACCTGTGCGGATCACATTCTACTACCCCCGGTCCGTGGTTCGACCTCCCGTAGTGGTCCTTGCATTTCTTTTTTAAAGCTCCATGGGGCCAATTTTTCGTAGTTGCTCAGTGTGCCCCCTTTTCAATGAGTGCCCCGCCCGGTTCACAAGGCTGCTGGCCTACCAAGCAAGCACATGCCCACAACTCCTGTAGAAGAGAAGAACGCCGATATCCTCTCTAACCGAAGTCATGTTTAGTGTTCCTTGACTAGGTAGTTTGAACGGTACCGTTCCTTGACAGTGACCAGGAATATTGAACGGCACCGTAACCGGGAGTGTTGAACGGCAGCTCTTGCCTATTTATGTATCACCGTGTTTGTTTAATAAAACAGAAGCTCACTTCCTAAATGGTATCAGTAGACCCTTGATCCTCCTCTTCTGCTCACGAACATGGCGTCCAACCAGACCTCTTCCCCAAATGGTTCGACTGCCTCTAGCCAGAGGAATCTCTTCGCTGATCCTCCATCTCGCACCACCACTGCTGCTTCTATTCAACATGTCAACATCCGTGCGCATGTGCCCATCATACTTGACTATGGTGACTCAATTTTTTCCTATTCGGAGTGCCTTCTTCGAATGCCATGTTCCGCAAATTTGGCATCATCGATCATGTCGATGGGACACTTGATGCACAGAATATGTGGCATGACACTGATTGGATCCAAGTTGATCAGTGGTTGTCTCTTGGCTCTACAATTCTACACCGAACATCATGAAAATGGTTCAAGTGCCGAGTCCTACTGCATACATCCTGCGTTACGCTATTTGAGGTCTCATTCTCGATAATGCTGATCAATGTGCGGTATTCGCTCTTCAAGAGTTTCACAGCCTTTTTCAGGGTAATCTGTCCATCACGGATTACTTTGCTAGGCTCAAAGAACTTGGTGATCTTCTCCGCGATGTAGGGCATCCCATTACCGATCGGGCAATGGTGATTAATGCTCTCCGTGGACTCAGTGTGAAATTCAGCCATGCAACTTCAGTCATCACTTCTACTAAGCCATTGCCATCGTTTCTCTTCATACGGGACTATCTTCTGCAAGATGAACACCGGCAAGCTCACACGGTGAAAATTGAGGCAAATACAACACTGCTGGCCACAGTTGCTGCCTCTGGTGCGGCTACATCTCCTCCACTGCCTCGAACTCATACTTCGACAAACTCCACCACATCATCCAACCAGACTGGTGGAGATCGTCGACACAAAAGAAACAAATCCGGTGGCCACAAAAATGCATCTGGTGCGCCGGCTCCTTTGGGTGGTCCATCTGCGGCACGCGCAGACCGCGGTACTCCTGGTCTGAGGACTTCCTCATACAATCCATGGACAGGACTAGTCCATGCTTGGCAAATGCCTTTCTGGTGCCCAGCTGAAGCCGGCCTCCTTGGACCACGGCCAGGCAACGTCCATAAACATGCTCTTCATGCGTCGGCATCATCACCATATTTTGATGCATCATACAACGGCACCCAGCTTCAACTTAACAATGCCGGTCTTCTCACGGCTCTGCAAAGCCTGCCGGCACCCAGTCTGTACCAGGGTGGTGGTGACTGGATACTTGGCACAGGTACCATTTCCAATATGGCCAATAATGCTTGTATTGTCACTTCTCTTTCTCCTCCACATGACACAGGTATTACTGTCGGCAATAGCTCACATTTGCCGGTTCACAGCATTGGTCACACTCAAATTCCAATTTCAGTAACACCACTTCGTTTAAACAATATTATTGTTTCTCCACACTTAATAAAAAATTTAATTTATGTTTGTTCTCTCACTCGGGATAATTATGTTGCCGTGACGTCTGATTCTTTTGGTTTCTCAAACAAGGATTTCAGAACAGGAATGATTCTTCTCCGATGTGATTCAACTGGCGACCTATACACCCTCCATCAACAGCCAAGACAGTCCCACAGCTCCTTCCTCGCCAACCAGAGCTCGGCACTATGGAATGAAAGACTAGGCCATCCCGAGCATGGGCATCTTCAGCATATTTTAAATACCTTTGATTTCCAGTGTATTAAGGAAGATCTTCACACATGTGATTCTTGCCATCGCGGCAAACATGTGTGACTTCCGTTTTTTTCATCATCTAGCATTGCATTGTTCCTGTTTCAACTCTTGCACCGCGATTATGGACATCTCCAATAAATAGCAATTCCGGGTTCAAATATTATCTAGTCATTCTTGATGATTTTTCCCACTTCATTTGGACTTTTCCGCTTCAAAACAAATCTGATGTTTCGCCCACAATAATCACTTTTTATGCCTTTGTTCTCACACAATTTCAAAGACCAATTGTTTGCATCCAAATAGATAATGGGAAAGAATTTGATAATCACGCCTCTAGATCCTTTTTTGTACACCACGGAATTGTGCTGCGCCTTACTTGCTCATACACCTCTCAACAAAATGGCCGCGCTGAATGCATCTTGCGCACTCTTAATGATAGCATGCGTACGCTGCTCATTCATTCCAGTGCACCTTTTTCCTTTTGGCCCAACGCACTCGCCACAGCCACATACATGCTGAATTTGCGACCATATTGTATACGCAACAATCTGACTCCCCATGAGATTTTACTTGGCCGCCCACCAAGCTATGACCAAATACGTGTGTTTGGTAGCCTTTGCTATCCGAACATGTCCTCCGTTTGTGACCACAAACTAGCTCCCCGATCAGTACCTTACATCTTTTTGGGATATCCGGCTCACACTAAAGGGTACCGGTGTAATAATCAAGAAACGCGCCGAGTACTAACATCATGTCATATGATATTCGATGAAAGAATATTTCCTTTCAGGAACTTGCAGTGGCAAAAGACTGGTCCGGTCAGTACTCCTGTACTTGACCAATATCCTGTTGTTCTGCAAGTCCCGGCACGTACCGGCACTGGCTGTGCACCAGCTGCGCGTGCGCCTCCGCGTGCGCACGTACCGGTGCAACAGCATCCAAAATCTGCATCAAACTCCACAACGGCGGGACATGCACCATCATTGGCACAACAACCGGCTTCCACACCTATCCAGGCGGGTTCTACATCGACACCTCATTCTGTGGGGCCTGGACCACTGGGTGCATCTACATCGAGACCTGGTCCATCGGGTCCTGCGCCAAAAAACTCCAGCCCGTTGGGATCTCCACCAACAAACTGTCCTGCTCGGTCTGCTACGGTTGTGCGCTCCCCGATAGATGCTGATCTGGTCTTATCAGGAGCCGCCCCCATTACCGCATCTGATGGAGATTTTAACAAACACCCAATGGTGACATGGGCACGAGCAGGAATTTTTATGCCAAATCCTAGGTATGCTCATGCAGCCATATCTCATTCTGCACCACCATCTTCTGTACGAGCTCCTCTCCAGGACCCGAGCTGGCTACAGGAGATGCAGGAAGAAATGGATGCCCTTCGGCAAAATAGAACATGGGTACTTGTTCCCAGGCCTAATGGTGTCAATCTCACCTCCGGAAAATGGATTTTCAAAAATAAAATCAAGGCTGATGGTTCACTAGAACCAAGAAAAGCAACATGGTTTCAATCAATGGAGGTATTGATTTTGATCAGACGTTTTCTCCCGTTGTCAAACTGGCAACCATCAGAACTGTTCTTCATCTAGCAAGCTCAAGGAAATGGCCTATCAACCAACTCAAAGTCAAAATGCATTTCTTCATGGCAGTTTATCCGAGATGGTATATTGTCTACAACCGGCAGGTTTTGTTCATAAAGACTACCCTAATCATGTCTGTAAACTTTCCAAGTCACTTAATGGTTTAAAACGCGCCTCGGGCTTGGTTTAAAACATTTGCACATGAGCTCCTTCTATTGGGGTTGAAGTCCACCACATCGGACAATTCTCTATTTGTCTACTGTGAAGGAAATAACTTGGCTTACTTACTACTTTATGTAGATGACATTGTGCTCACGGCTTCTTCCATGCAGCTCATGCACAAAGTTATCCAACATCTAGGAAATAAGTTTACACTAAAAGATCTTGGGCCACTCTATTATTTTCTAGGCATACATGTCACCAGAAACAGTGACGGAATTGTTCTTAATCAGGCAAATATGCAGAGGAACTACTGGACATGTCCGGGATGATTAATTGTAATCCAATTTCTACACCTGTTGACACACGTCGTAAGGCATCTTCGGCGGATGGTGAGCCAGCGCAAGATGCATCTCTGTACCGCAGCATCACAGGGGCATTGCAGTACTTATGTCTTACTCATCCAGAGATACAATATGTGGTGCAACAGGTGTGCTTGCATATGCACGCACCACGTAGCAGCCACTGGTCACTGGTGAAACGAATTCTCCGCTATATCAAAGGTACCACTGATCACGGCTTAAAAAATCATGCTTCCTCTGACACGTCTTTGACAGCATATTCAGATGTGGATTGGGTCGATTGCCCGGATACACGGCGATCCACTTTTTAATATTGTGTTTGCCTGGGAGATTCTTTGATTTCGTGGTCTTCAAAGAGGCAAACTACGGTCTCCCGTTCAAGTGCCGAAGCCGAATATAGAGCCGTTACAAATGCAACCGCGGAGTGTTGCTGGATTCGATAGTTGCTACTTGAACTACATGTTCCTATGGCAAAGGCAACTATTATTTACCACGACAACGTTTGGCTGTGTATTTAACTCAAAATCCAGTTTATCATCTCCGTGCCAAGCATATTGAATTGGACATTCACATTGTCAAGGAGAAAGTTGCGCTTAATTGGGTTTAGGTTTTGCATGTGCCAACACATCTCCAATTTGCAGATATCATGACTAAAGGTCTTCCGACTTTGGTCTTCAAATACTTTTACAACAGTCTGTGCATCGTCTCCACGAAAAAAATCAGACTGCGGGGGGGGGGGGGGGGGGGGGTACAAGAATGGGCCAGGCTCGGGCATTTCCCAAAAACAGTAGGTAAGGGCCCCGATACTACCACTCGGATCTGGAACCTACATGCTGATGCTCACGATTTCGAGCGACCTCCACTCTTCAACTCGGGCTAATATATGTATGTAAGTGAAGAAGGACCGCATGACCCACGAGAAGAAACCGACATACAGGATCCCTTTTCCGTTTCAACGTGATCATCTCAGAGTTGGCAAGGGAAGATAACAAAAAGCACAGATGGGTACAGGGACACATGTACTATCTCCGTCCAAGAACACATCATTCAAAATCTGGCACACCTGAAACTTGAATCCCCTAGGTGAAAGCATATCTTGTGGAGATCTGCAGAAAAGAGGCGACATGCTTCGTTTGTGGCACCTTCGGCCACAGATCTACTGTCCTTCCGTGTGTCTTTATCATGGCAGAAACAGAACAAAAGGGAAAGACACGGTAGCTGTCCCTACTTGCTTGCCTACTTGGGAATGGGATAGAAAGCCTGTATTCCCAAAGAACACAGTCTGACTCTATAAAACAACAACAACATTAGTTACATAACTTCAGTCTTAGCTTTATCCACCTCTCTCCCCCTCTCGGACACCAAGTGTCCAAAAAAGATGTCTTCATGGACAATAAAGTGGCACTTTCCCATAGAGTACCAGGTCCTTCTCTTGGCATCTTTCTAATACCTTGTCAAAATTTTCCAAACAATGATCAAAAGTTTTTCTATAAATGCAGAAATCATCCATGAAAAGTTCCATGATCTCCTCAATCTTGTGGGAAAAGATAGACATGCATGTTTGGAAGGATGTTGCGGCATTTCATAGTCCAAAAGACATTTTCCGGTAGGCATATGTTCCATAGGGAGATGTGAATGTGATCATACCTTGATCATCGGGATGGATGAGAATTTGAGGATAGCCCGAATACCCATCAAGAAAACAAAAAAGGAATGTTTTTCGAACCACTCTAACATCTCATCGTTGAAGGGTAGTAAAATGGTCCTTTCTAGTTGCCTTGTTAAGCTTTCGGTAGTCTATGCACATCCTACATCTCGTGACGGTTTGTTGAGGAATTAATTTATTCTTCTCATTTCGAACGACCGTCGTTCCTCCCTTCTTCAGCACTACCATAGCTGGGCTCGCCCACTGACTATGAGGAACGGGATAAATAATACAAACATGAAGAAGTTTCAATACTTCCTTCTTGACAACTTCACACATTGCATTATTCAACCACAGTTTAGGCTCCCATGAGGGGGTACTCTTAGGGTCAATGAAAATGTGATGAGTGCAAAGAGCTGGGCTGATTCCCTTGAGGTCTTGCAGTGAGTAGCCAAAAACACTACTATGCTTCTCTAACATGGCTTTTCTCATATGGAAACTTGTCACTTATGATGATAGGAGCTTCTAAATCTACATTTCGAAAGGCACAGCATAGGCCTGGAGGTAAGATTTTGAGTTCAACTAGAGGTTTTGGTGTGAGCTCTTCTTTGGGCATTTCAAATGTCTCCTGAAATTAATCCTCTTCTTGGATGAAATCTTCTCCTTCAGCTTCAAGAGGCTCAGGTATTTATGAGTCCTAACCTCTTCGATTGGTTTATCTAGTATGACAGGTTCTACGGATCTGTTTTTTGAACGCGGAATAGGAATAGAGAATTTCCTCCCTCCAATGTTAATGTTGAGGTTTCCTTCTGAGGTAATTTCCATGAGAAATTTCTCGATGGCTACCCCTATCTATTAGGGGTGAAAACAGGATGCTGTCCCATCCTGTACAGGATACCATATTTTTTCAGTTTTTCCTGTTCATTTTTAAATTATTCAGGAATTATTCAGAATCGGTACGAAAACGGATCGGGTTTACCGGAAACGTGATCAAAAACAGTTTAGGTATTTTTTCCGACCGTTTTTTTGGTCCCCGTTCTGAATTTGGGATCATCCCGTTTTTATCCCGTTTTACTTGTATTCAGAATTTGGCCTAATGACTACAGGTCAATAGCCGACAGGCCCACGAACAACCCTAACACAGCCGCCGCAGCACGCCACCTCGCTCGCTGCTGGCACCACTGTGCTCTTGTTTCGGTGCAGCAGGCGTGCTGCCGCTCCCTCGTCGCTCGTGCTGCCGTGCTCAAACTCCCACGCCGCCTCGCTCACCGCTGCAGCCTCGCTCGCTGCCACGTTATAGCTTCGATGCCGCATGATCGCCACCCGTGCACTGCCCCGCTCCAGTTCCCGCACAGCCTTGCTGACCACATGCACCGCCGCACTCCAGCTCCCAATGCTTTCAAGATCAGGAGGCTGGAGGATGTGACGTACAGGCACGATAGACTTCCTCGCCAGCCATCAATGAACCCGCCATTGTCATCATTACACCATGTGTGAAGGGGCACCTCTGGTACAACGCCTGGCTCCGGCTGTGGTGCACATGGCATGGAGCGGTGGCTCAAGCTTGTAATACCTGTAGAGACCCGGGGGCGCTCGTCGATGGTGCTCCATATTGATTCAGCAAAGGTGAAAGATAGGGCGCATAGGACAGGTAGCGAGGTATAGTCGGAACCTGTGATCAGGCGTCATCGATGGTGCTTACCATGTGTTTGCAAAAATGCCTGTTTGTTGTGTGTCTATTGTTTAGCTTCAACGGTGCTGCTGCAGTTTCGTTGTTCAAGCACCAAGCAATGGGTCTATTTTCATTTATGCTAGAGTAAAAAAACATTGACTTAGTTTCATGGTCAATGTAGACACTCTAATTGAAGATGATTTTTGCTTGCATTCTTCTTGTCGTCTCGACTTGAATTATCGTTTTTCGACCGTTATCAACATATTTTTATTCTGATTTATTCATTTTTGATTAACCGACAATCCCGATACCGCATTCTGATCAAAACCGTTTTCGTTTTTGTTCCGTTAAAAGAATATGAAATTTAGGTTCGGGAGAGGATTCTACAGGCAAGGCTAGTGATAGGCATGCTACTAGCTCTTCCTTGGCTATAGAGGTGTCTTCGAAGTTCGACACGGCTTCCTCTGGGATAGGTTCATTAAGATCCATAATGAAAGAGGCATCTTCTAGAATTCGATCTAGAAGTTCCTTCCCTTCTTATGGCGTCTTATGGAGGAAGATCCTGCAGCTGTAATGTCGAGATATAGCGCATATTATTTGTTAAGTCCCATGAAGAAGTATTGCAATAACAACGGATCAGGGATTAACGAATCATGGCTAGAGTTTTACAAGTGCGAAAATCTGTCCCAAGCTGCACCGATGGATTCCTTATCCATCTGCTAGAAGCCTAGTACTTCCATTCATAAGGAAACAATTCGGGATATTAGAAAGAATGCAAGAATAAAATGTCTTGTAACTCTCTTCAATCACCGATTGTCCTACCAACATTATGGATGTACCATTGTTTCACCTTTTCCTTGAGGGAAAAAGGAAAAAACTTCCATTTGAGAGTTTCTTGTATCATGCCTTTAGTTAAAAGACATGTACACAATTGTTCAAACTCTCATAAATGGTGGTAAGGATTTTCCCAATCCGTTCCTAAGAAGGATTATTCTCGATCCATGGCAATAAAGCCAGGGCAAAATTCATAGCTTGTTGAGCAAATAGGTTCCGCCGACGGCTGTGGCTCGCAGAACTTGCCCTTTGGGGCAGAATAGGAAAGAAAGGTGGCTGCTCCATGTTGGTGGGAAGAAGGTAAGAAGTAAAGAAAAAAATATATACGAGGATGAACAAGGTTCGATGATCAACTGCGATGGTTCCCCGACCATGGTGCCAGAAATGCTTGTCTGTATTTCTTACAAAAACAGAATAATCCACAAGCGCATGGAAATACCGTTGTAGTACTTTCCCTTAAAGGGTATCATATCCAAGGAGTGTGTGTGCTAATCAGTTCTCCTAAGGATGCACAGTTTGTTTTGTAGGTAAGGATTTGAGAGGAATTCAAAGATTTGATCATAAGCCACAACAGTCTATGCTAGTTGTTTGCTTTCACTACAACAAACGAGTAAGAGGGCGTCAGGGGTATAGCCATCGATTGGCTACTAAAACCGACATCTATGAAGTATAACTGTGGGTGTACTGTCGACTTTAGCTGACACCCTAAGTTTGATGTTGTAAGTCTTGAAATCGTCGGTCGCGATGCATTTAAGGCATAACAGTGTCGGTTTCAGCACCCGACGCCTTTATTGACTTAAAGCGGCCGGCCTTCGTACCGACACCTTTATTGGATTAAGGCTGTCAGCCACTGTTGCACCCAACACCTTTAGTTCTTATTTATACACCAGATGCTTTTACACCACCAGAGGCTTTAGTTCTTTTTTTAATTCCATATTGATCTCAGTACGAACACAAGCACAAACAAGATGAACAGATTAACACGAATATGACCTCCATATCTAGGTATCAAAAAGATGAACACATGGACATTATACAATGGCATGTCTCAACAATCTATCTCTCACACAACACAATCTCAAAATCTCTCACACAAGCTCGAACAGATCTGCTCTGCTCACAAACAAAGATGAACACAAGCTCCAACTTCAGATCTGCTCAGTGGTGAAGAAGCCTCAACGCGCGAATGACACGAGTGTGAGAGGCGTCGCCGGGGTGGCAGCCGTGTGATGCGTCGCCGGGGAGGCGACCGTGGGAGGCGTCAGAGTGGAGGTCGGATCTAGGTCATGTTGTACCGTCAAAGTGGAGGTTGGATCTGGGCCGTGGGAGGCGTCACCGTGAAGGTGACAACGGACGCGGGTGTGTCGTGTCGGAGCAGACGACGAGGACGGATGGACGGACGGATGGGGGCGCCACAAATGTCGCTAGACAGACTGCAGCAGAGGTGACAATGGACAAGGCGCTGGGCAAGGGAGGGAAGGCCGAGGCCTCGTCCGTGGAGGAAGAAGTAGTGCGGCCGCTCGGCAGCGAAGAAGGCCGCTCGGGAGGGAAAGCCTGCGGACTCCAAATGCATGGAGAGAGAGAGAGAGAGAGCAGCGGCAGCCAGGGCTGTGCACGGAGAGGGAGAGAGGGTGGCAGCGCTGTTCAAGTGGGAAGTTAGCGCGGCGGTGGCTGTTCTCTAGGGTTTGCCATGCACGAATATAAAATCGCGAGCTGGGATGATTCGTGAGAGGGATGGTGAATATAAAATTGCGAGCGACGATACGCACCCCCGAAGCCCCCCTGTGTAGCCATCAGCCAGAGGAGCAGCCGACAGTTTTAACCTTATATCTGTCGGCTTTTTTGATAGATCCGTTGCCTTTAAGTACCCACACGGTCCCACAACTACAGCCGTCGGTTCCCGAGCCCAGCCGATGGTTATAAAATTATTGATGTCGGTTTGTGCTGCAGCCCCGACGTCTCTAACTAAATCCGCCGGCTTTTTTCGGGAGGTCGACTTCTTTAGCTGTTGTCGTCGGGTTTATATGTGCCCGATGCTTTTTGTTCATTTAAATTCAACGGGCCTGGCGTTTATAGGATACCCAACAC
This sequence comes from Tuctoria greenei, assembly GCA_036927565.1. Classification (NCBI taxonomy): domain Eukaryota; kingdom Viridiplantae; phylum Streptophyta; class Magnoliopsida; order Poales; family Poaceae; genus Tuctoria; species Tuctoria greenei. Next base: position 102,879,837 of record JAYESD010000003.1, on the reverse strand, counting down.
CCTATTGCTAGTTTCTTGTTGTGTTTGGGCACTGTTTACTCCTGATTATCAGGACGATTCCTGCTAAGAGCCTATGGCGTAATCAAACATGGAGGATTACAAGGACATATAGGGCTGTCACCACCGGCTATCTACCTCCTCAGTTGGTGGGTCTACAAAATTCTCAATGATGATTTCTAAAATAAGCACCACACATTAGTTCCAATCATAACCCTAATCTTTTGAATGTAAAGCTAAGACTAGAGCCTCAAATTAATTAAAGCATTGAACCCACAAGCAAGTACTGAAGCAAATTACAATGAATTAAAAATCAAACTCGAATTGAAATCATGAAAGACTTACATGATTCTGCCATAACTTCCATAGAGGTACAAGTGTGGAAGAGGGACATGACAAGCCCAAGCCTCCTCCTCGTAGCTCCTCCTCACTCTCCTTCTACTTGGCTAGCCTCTTGGACAACACTAGACCTTTGGCGTGGACTACTATTCTCAAACTTATTGCGTGCAAAGTGAGGAGGATAGGGGGGCTATTTATACACAAGTTCAATCGATTTGGCACTAGAATTAGCACATGAGTCAGTCCTCACTGCCTTCAAGGAGCCACATGGAGTCTACACACGACGTTTGACCAAGAAAGCTGCCCAGCCAGGGGGTCGGTCGACCTGGTCCTCACCCTCCTCGCATTGTGTTTCCTCCGAATGGCTGACTTGTGGGCTGTGGATTCATTCCTGCATGAATTGACATTGAATTCCCTTTGACATGCCTGAGAATGGGTCCATGGATCATTGTGCGGTCACTTGTTATCACCTGATTGGTCGGAATGTTACTTTTAGGACAGCTCTATGCACTTCTTGGTATTTTGGGGCTTAATTCACCTGCATGCAAATAGACACTAAAACTTGTGGAAATGGTTAGCATTAACCCCTACCACTATGTAGTGTTCTTATTTTTGTACCTTTTATAAGGTGAATATATAGTCAAATTTTGCATTTAAGGACTGCCAATAGCGTCCTTGCATGTAGAACGATGACATAGTTTGGTACTCGGGGTACCAAACATACGGGACCCGCTGGTACATGACAACTATGTGGCTACGGACTAAAGCTCTCCTCCGTTCAGGGAGTGGCACGCCACAAATGCCCCGACTGGTCGAGGTCGGGGTACTCAACCTGTCCAAGTCCCAAATGAGAGGTCGGGCGGATGATTCCTACCGGGCTCGGTCACAAGAGAGGTGAGTAGTTGTGAACATTTATGATGGACGGTGAGCATGGTAATTTCTTTAGGGGGGTTGAACCCGTGATGTGGCCCGTTGCAGGATAGGCTTGCCATCCGTCCATCCATTAGCAGAAGGACGGTAACCTCACCCACAAGACGGTGCCTTGGTGGCATATTGGATACATAGAACAAACACTGTAAAACCGGCCCCGCTATGAGGAATGTTGGATAGATAGGATTGCCTCGCCGCCTTATAAAAGGACCCCAAGGCCTTCCGCGAGGGGGGTGAATTCACTCTGTATTCATAGTTACTATACACATTTACCTTACGCACTTTTCCTTTGGTGCTCTTGCACCATTTCTCTGTGACGCTCTTGCGTCCTTTTCCTTTGGTGCTCTTGCACCCATTTCCTTTTACATACTTGCGTTCATGCCTTACATTTATTTCACTTGTGTGGGTTTCTACTGACACATTTCTTTCATATAAGTTCTTAATTTCTTAGAGTTCGTATACCCGGCAAGCCCACTTAAAATCTGTTCTCTCACCTTTTGAGCTAACAAGGATAACGAAAGACTCCCGCTGAATGTAGGGCCTTTTCTGCCTGAACTAGGACAAATCTCTTGTTCTTTGCAGCTAGCCATATGAGGACGAATGTGATTTAATAAAAATTTACTAGTTGGTTTTGAAATACTGACTATTGGCACACCAGGAAGGGAGCGGTGCCCTAGCCCCAATACAATGATGGCTGCCGACCGACGTGAAGATGGAAGAACGACCAAACCTCAAACCAACCACTTTGAGAGGATGTTCGAGGAACCCTGCGTCCATCACGTTTTCATAGTAAAACAGGTGATGAAAGAATGCGTGCTCCTCCAATGTTCCCTCGGCGGGAAGATCGGTGTTACGAGAGGAAAAAGGAAAAGGTCATCCACCCAAGGCTCCAAGTTAGAGGAATCTGACATAGACGATTGCGGTGGCTGCCTTGCGATCTGCTATGGCAGTCCCACACCTAAAAATCTGCCTGGGTTGGAGAAGGCATCGCAGAAAGGAGAGCAAACCAGCCCGGACAGCCCGACTCGCTTCCTGGTGGCCCGAAGCAGCCACCACCTTCAGTGGAACAGATAGCCCCGGTCATTCCCGTCGAACCAGGCGATATCCAATAGTTGTTGGCCCAATAAAAAAACCACACGACTCGTCCAAATGATGACATATGGGAGAAGCAACCTCACCATACCGCGCGTCTTGGGATGAAAGGATTGTCCCCGCAAATTCAACAACAAGTCCGCACCCAGACATCCCCGCACCTGCAGTCGAGACTCGCATGGAGCCTGCGCTGCTAGGAAAAGACCCGGCACGTCACCTCGGACGAAGCGGTTGATGATCAACTGCACCAGATGCGCCGCTCGAAGGACGAGCGATATGACAATCAAACCCCGGGACTGAAACCCGAGACATGGTTGCAACGCCTGGTACCGAGGGCTGCCGCCCAACCAAGGGCCCGACCTCGCCCCAAAACCTTTTTCCTTATAAACACCCATCGCTCGAGCATTTTCCATGTGTCATACGAACTGCAGCTCATGAATGATGAAAGTTTTGAGTACTGCAATTCTAACGAGATGAAAAGATGAAAAATAAATTGTACCAAAAGTACAATTTAAAGTCATTATAAAGGATTCATGATACATCATAGCTCGAACGAGTATGAGGAAATAGGAGAGAGGTTACATCTCGAACTTGATTCTCGCCTAGGGTTATCCTACTCCACTAAGAACCAATGGCTCGGTTCTTTTCTCCCATCAATGAGAAGATGGTCGTGGCTTCTTATGCGCGTAGCTTACAACACAAAAATGATCTACAGAAAACTGGAGTGTGTCTACCTAGAGACACTGATCTCCCACTGGGCCGGCAACTTGTGATCTGCAGTAACACGGACCCTCGATCCTTGCCCGACAAGGTGACCCAGGGGATGCCAAGCATCCCGGCTAGGGGACGCTGATTTCTTGATAGGTGAATGGCCTTTGATCTCAAAACATAAAAAGCATCGCACTGCGGCCCCCTAAAATGGCCTCCGGTCTCCAAGCTCGGAGATAACACTGTCTCCATGCTTGTCGAGGTAGGTCGAGGTGCCCAAGACCGTTGAGAAGAGCTGATGAGCCAAAGAGACCCACATATTGCCCGATCGCCCCGATGCCACACGGAAAGGTTCTGGTCAAGCAAACGTACGAGTTGCATCTGGATAGAATCAACCTCCCTTTTGAACTTCCAGATGACTTCCCCCTAGCCGAACCTCCGTCAAAAGGCTTCTTCGGCCGAACCATAGGCTTTCATTGGTTGGGCACAAAGCCTCGACCGATGCCCTCGCACCGCCGGGGCAAAACCTTGGGATGACGGGACAAACGGAAACAGAAAGGGGAGGAAAGACCTATAAGGGAAATTGACTAAGGTGATGGGGAAGAGGGGAACCATGCTTGGCTTTTTATAGCCCCACCAAAGGATTCGAAAGGATAATAACGGTGGTGATATCGCGAGGCACCTCATAACCAATGTCGCGATAAAGGCTCATAGCGACCCGAAGGTTCTCGATGCGCGTCACCCCAACTCTTCACAAGTCGCGCCATGTTGAAGGATGACAAGACTAGACGAGGCCATGACGCACAACATTCCCCCCGTCTCGTGACACATTCAAAATCCAAGTTGCGTATTCCACAATAACACCCTTGGAAGATTAAGGAGAATTACTTCATCCTGTTCAAGGCGCGTTGACCGACATTTATCAGGCTAGCCACGCCAGTCCTACCATCTGAGGGACATAAGAGAATATGCTGAGGCCATCAACATCTGGAGCAAAGATAAGCCAATCTCCCCTCTCAGTTGTTCATTCATCACGATCTTAACCCTCGTGCGCAAAACTCGGATCGAGTCTCGTGGAGCCTCGAGGTTTGGGTCCGGGACGTACACCATCCTTCCACGAACTTCACAAAATGAATTGCACGGGTCGTCTAACCTTGCTTGGGGGCTCCCTAACCTGCATAGGGGTTCAAGGCTTCTCAACTTTGGGAGAACATGGGTTGGGGTTTTTCCCTTCTGCGAGAGCCCAGTGACTGGTTGTGCATCTAAAGTGTCACTGGAAGTCGATGCGGGTCCACAGAGCAGAAGATCAGGAGGAGCGTATGAACAGAAACTAACGCTGAGACGAGGGGAAGGATTCCCAGGGCAACCAGTCAAGTTCAGAAAAAGGAACGACAAAAAATCTTGTTGAGAATAGATAAATCCATACAAAAGGCCATTAAGGCCTGTCCCGCTACACAAACATCTGTGATGACCCCCGCCGCGTGGTTCTTTTTCAAATTGTCGGTACCCTGTGTAATGGGTACCCTATGATACTTCAAGAAGTGTAAAAGAGTTCTGCCGGTCAAAATTGAAGGCCTCCTGAGGCTCCACATGTCATATTACACTGGACCCACATCCCTCATATGGGTAGCTCCGGAGATTGAAGCGTGTAATGTAAATCTGGAGCTAAACTCTCGACACAGGGAAGCTCCATGATCAACACGTGTATAATGACCCTGGACCTAACCCCCAGCAAGGGAAGCTCCGGTGTTGACACGTGTACATCGGTGTCGGAGCTTCCTCCCCGTAAAGGGAAGCTCCAAAGCTGCCACAAGTGGAGCCTCCGGATCTTCATCAACGAATACATTGGTGGATCTCCTTCAACACGGACATTCATGGGATAGTTAAAGCAGCAGTTACAAGACTTGATTACGTGTTGTTAATATTGTATTAACGACACACGATCAGAGCACTATTAATAGAGGTAATGCGGCCATTAAGGCACGTTATCACACTATTAACCATGCTTAATACCCGTAGATAGTGTATTAGGCTATTTAATGCGCCAGGGCCACATGTCAGGCCAGGCTAAGGATGTAATGGTTAGTCCTTGGACTATAAAAGGACTGAGCTGCATGATACGAAGAGATAGAACTCCAAGCTGAGCGAAATACTATGCTTTCTAGAGATTCATAATACAACACACACACATACCACGTGGAGTAGGGTATTACGCTCAGGCGGCCCAAACCACGTAAATCTCTGGTCTCGCCATCTTGATCTTAATCTCTGAGTGCCCCAACCAAAACAAGAACCTCAATGGGCTACACTTTAGTAGTACCGGGGGAAGTGTCGTTGCTATACTTCGACATTTAGCGCGCCAGGTAGGGGGGCTTCCCGAGATCTCTAGATGGTGAATTCCGCCGCAGGATCCTCTAATGGCAATCAAGCTTAACAACCTACTAGAGGCAATCCCTCCAACGCTTGCCACCAGCAGGTGCCATTGTTCCAGTAGGCACTATGGCACCACAGCCGCCGTTTGTCCTAGCAAACAATGTTGGACTACAAGATGGAGCATCTGCGTCGATCACTGCATCGACGAACAACAACCCTGAGAATGCACTCATTGTTGTGCGAGCTCTTCTACAACATCCACCACCTCCTGGGGCACCACAAGGTGCTATGAAACAGTGGAGAGCTAATGTAGACCATCTGGTTTCAGCTGTAGCCGCTAGCATCAGCAATCAAGGTCCTCCCCCTTCATGGCGAGCACCATCACAATGACGGGCCTTGTCTGGCCAACTTTGTCCGCAACTCTCGCAGCAAAGACGTGTTGCATCCCAGCAGGTGACCTCGTTGCCTCCCAGGGCACGACGCACCCACACCATCACCAGGATTCTGACTCATGACCTGTGGTCGGAACTTGATCACCGTTACCGGCGGTAGGATGGCCGTGTCTATATCAAGCATGCTCGTGAGAGGCGAGAGGACCGGGACAATCCCGCTCCTCGGGGAGTAGGAGGAGGCTGTTCCAACCTCACTTGCCGGAAAATTTCGACGGGACTGTCAACCCCGCCGAATTCCTTTAAATCTACTCCACTGCCATACTAGCAGCGGGAGGTGATGAGGCTGTGATGGCCAATTACTTCCCGGTGGCTTTAACTGGGATTGCAAGGTCCTGATTCATGAGTCTTCACCCGAATCCATTAGTAGTTGGGAGAGGAGCTATGCCAACAATTCACTGCTAACTTTGGGAGCTCTTACACCTGGCTTGGCATTGAATTGGATCTGTTTGCTGTAAATCAAACATCGGGGGAATCGCTGCAATCCTTCATCCAGCGTTTTCTCAGGTACGAAATACTATTCCTTTAATCTCGAGCTCTTCTGTTATTGTTGCATTCAGACAGCGTGTTCGAGATAAAAAGATGTTGGAAAAGCTGGCAATCAAAGAAGTCACCAGCGTCACGGAACTCTTTATCCTAGCAAACAAATGTGCTAGAGCTGCAGAGGGCCGTGAAATGCACTCCAAGCCAACTCCGAAGGCCAACAAAAAGTCCTCCAAAACTGAAGCCACTACCTCCGGCAGTGGCAAAAAGAAAAAGAAGCCACAAGGCAAGAAGAAGCCAACGGCCGGCGCACCAGCCGCTACAGCTGATGCAGCTCCGGGTGGCCAGGGGCCACCCCCCGAGAAGTGACCTCATCTTTCGTCAAAAGAAGGCAATAGTTCAAAGGCGTGGTGTCCGATTCACAAGACAGACAGACACAGCCTGGAAGTATGCCGGGAGGTCCAAAATCTTGCCGAGCGCTATTATAAGTGCTGGGAAGAAGCTCCTTTCTGTCGGTGGGAAGGAAAAAAAAAAGTCAACGAAGCTCCGGCTGAGGAGAGCTAGGTTTCCAGGACCCCAAAAAGGTCCTGAAAGTCGTCTACAACACCATTGACGACGAATCCGATGTTTCTGACAACGAACGTCGGAAAACGTGAACACCATTTTTGGTGGTTCTTGGGATATTACTTCTCCCCTCATCCTCAAGACAATGCGGCAAGATATAGCCGTTGTAGCTCCCACCGCTAGGGCGGAGCCTCATCGGAAGTGGATGGACACTCCCATCATTTTTGATGCCTCGGACTGCCCTTGAAACATGATTGGAGCTAGCCAACTCCCATTGATGGTGTCACCCACCATTAACAATATTCAACTCCACCATGTAATGGTGGACAGAGGTTCAGGGCAGAACCTCATAATCTCGAAAGCTTTCGTTAAGCTTCAGCTCCTGCCTTCGGACCTTCGCCCATCCCGACCTCTTTCTGGGGTAGGTCTGGGGACCATTACTCCTCTCGGTTCCATCACACTCCCAGTAACGTTCGGGACTCGGGAGAACTACAGAACTAAGAAGTTGGTTTTCGACGTCGCGCAGATCAGTCTGCCGTTCAATGCCATTCTGGACAGGACAACCTTATACAAGTTCATGGCCGCCGCTCATTATGGTTACTTAGTGTGTAAGATGCCAACAGCCACAGGCGTTCTCCGGATTCGCAGAGATTGCACTGCAGGAGTTACTGCTTTAGAAGAACTCTATGCACTTACCACAGTGCAAGAGGAAGCATCCGGTAAGGAGACAGCTCCGAACCCTCTGAGCATTCGACATAAAGGCTCTACCTCTGCACCCCGAGTGCAACCAAGCGCCAACATTGACGTTCCTGTCAAAGTCGTCCAAATTGGTTCCGATGCTGCCCAGACTTCCCATATATTGGGAGGTCTAAACAACAAATAGGAACTCGCGCTCATCACTTTCCTCCGGGCTAATATCAAAGTGTTTTCCTGGCAACCGTCAGAAATGCCTAGGATCCCTAGGGAGGTGGAGCACAATCTGAAGATTCACCCTGATGCACGGCCTATACACCAGAAGCCCCAGAAGCAATCAATCGAGCGGCAAAACTTCATCTGACAGGAAATCAAGAAGTTGCTTGAAGCCGGATTCATCTGGGAAGTCATCCATCCAAAATGGCTGGCAAACCCAGTTGTTGTACCCAAGGCCGACGGGAAGCTTGGGATGTGTATCGACTACACCACCGTAAATAAGGCATGTCCAAAGGATCCATTTCCACTACCTAGAATAGATCAGATTGTGGACTCCACCTCCAGGTGTGAGCTATTGTGCTTCTTAGATGCATATTCTTGATATCATCAAATCCAAATGTCTAAGGAAGATGAAGAGCATACTGCCTTCATAACAGTAGATTGATTGTACTGTTACACGGTCACGCCATTTGGTCTTAAGAATGCTGCTTCAACATTTGTGCGAGCTCTATACAAAACATTTGGGGAGCTAATTAGAGACTTGGTGGAGGTGTACATCAATGACATTGTAGTGAAGATCATGACAAGGAGTCACTCCATGACAATTTGTAGGTTGTCTTCGATAATCTGCGCACTACGCGCACCAAGCTGAACCCGGGTAAATGTATCTTCGGGGTTAGTTCCCGGAAGCTTCTAGGTTTCTTGGTGACTCACCGAGGAATTGAAGGAAATCCGGCAAAGATCAAGGCCATAGAAGATATGCGGCCTGCAGCCCGCATCAAAGATCTCCAGAAGCTAACTAGATGTCTAGCTGCACTCAACTTGTTTATCTCTAGATTGGAAACGGGTGCTACCCTTCTTCAAACTCTTGAGGACGTCCGGACCATTTCATTGGACTAAAGAAGTAGAAAAGGCGTTTCAAGAGCTAAAAAAGCTCCTCACCACACTGTCGATATTGGTAGGTTCGAATCTTGGAGAGCCTTTATTGTTTTACATTTTGGCAACCACTGAAGTTGTTAGTATGGTTCTGGTTGCGGAAAGACTAGAGCCACATCCAGTCCGGGAACCAGGACCCCCATCCGGGAGGGTCCGGAGTTAAATAAGGGCGTGTTTGGGTCCCAGCCCCCAGACATGGAACCTCAAAACGAAATACTAGGAGATCAACCTCATTCACCCGAGGGGGTTCACCTGGCCGACCAAGACAATCTGGACCTTTCTAACAAGGTCCGGGTCGAACAAGAAGGAGTTTTGGACCCCTCTAGGAGGGTCCAAGAAACACAACATGAAGGTCTGGACCCCTTCAGAAGGGTCCGGGTAATTGGAGAAGAAGCTTGGGGTATTCGAAAGGGTCCAGTCCTTCCAACGCCTTGTGTACTTCATCAGGGAAGTGCTCCATGACGCGAAGACAAGATACATTGAGGTGCATAAGCTGCTTTACGCAGTTCTTATTGCCTCAAGGAAGCTTCAACACTGCTTCCAAGCCCACAAAATATCAGTGGTAACTTCTTTCCCACTGCATGCTATTTTGCATAACCCTAACTCTACTAAGAACAATGCAAAGTGGGCATCGGAACTGGCTGAGTTCGATTTAGAATTAGTGTCATGACAAGCAATCAAAAGTCAAGTCTTGGCTGACTTCGTGGCAGAATGGACTCCCTCTCCATCAAACCCTAGGAGCCACAGTGAGCAGAAACCAGAACCCAAGGTTCCGATATTGAAAAAGACTCATTGGATTCTCTACTTCCATGGCTCCATGCAGAAGCAGGGGGCGGAGCTGGAATCCTTCTCCTGGCTCCAACTGGGTGCCGGTCAAGTACATGGTTCACCTTGATTTCAAGACGACCAACAACATGGCAGAGTATGAAGCTCTCATCTACGGACTCAAGGTGGCACTATCTTATGGTGTCAAACAACTGTTGGTGAAGGGAGATTCACACCTCATTGTCAAACAAGTCAAAGGTGAATGTTTATGTAACAATCTCAACTAGCTGCTTATCTCCTTGAAGTCCAGAGGCTTCAGAAGGAATTTGATGTCCTGTATCTCCACCATGTTCAGCATCATCACAACGCTGAAGCTGACGAACTCTCGACGAAAGCCTCAACTGGAGCTTCAGCTCCTGACGAAATCTTTGTCTGGAGGTTGTCAAAACCAATAGCTCAGTCTGCTGAACTGAGCAAAGGGGGCGAGACCAGTACCATGAAGCTGGCAGTCCCGGTGGACCTATTACCATGGCGTCCACCAAGGGTCGTAGGTGCTGCCGGAAGCTCCGAGCAACCCAGCACGCAAGATTTAGAAGCTCAAGTAATCTCCGATGCATGGATCTCGGAGATCCAGAGTTACTTGAAAGATAATATCCTTCCTGAAGACAGTGTATCTGCTGACCAGATTGTTAGATTGTCTAAAAGATACACATTAGTCGAAGGGGATCTCTACCGGCGCAGTGCCAATGGCATCCTAATACTGTGCATTGCAATGGAAGAAGGCCACGAGCTCCTCGCAGAAATCCATGGAGGCAAGGTGTGGGAACCATGCTTCTTTTCGCATGTTGGTCGGTAAAGCCTTTCGGCATGGCTTTTACTGGCCTACAACACTCCAGGATGCGATTGAGCTAGTGAAAAAATGTGAAGCGTGCCAGTTCCACGCAAAACAGATTCACACACCGGCTCAATCACTACAAATGATACCTCCAACATGTCCGTTCGCTGTGTGGGGCATGGACATCTTGGGACCATTCCCAAAAGCAGTTGGAGGTTACAGGTTCCTGTATATCGCAATTGACAAGTTCACCATGTGGCCGGAAGAAACTCCAGTTGTAAAAATCAACAAGCAATCAACAATCAAGTTCTTGAAGTCCATTATATGCAGATTTGGAGTTCCAAACAAAGTCGTAACTGATAACGGAACCCAATTCACATGTGCTGCATTTTAAGAATATTGCGAAGACCTTGACATTCAACTCAGCTACGCCTCAGTAGCTCATCCAGCAAGCAATGGCCAAGCCGAGAGATATCTTAAAAGGACTCAAGACGCGCACATATGAGCGCCTAAAAAAGCACGGAGCTAACTTGATTGAGGAGCTTCCGTCCACATTGTGGGCGAACAGGACAACTACAAACCGGTTAACCGGGGAAACTCCGTTCTTCCTAGTGTACGAAGCTGAAGTAGTCCTTCCTGCGGAGATCACCTTGGGGTCCCTCCGGGTCTGGACCTTCGACGATGCCACGCAGGACCAGCTTCGGTGTGAAGACCTTGACCTCGTTGACGAGGGAAGGTGCCAAGCAGCTGTTCGGAATGCACGTTATCACCAAATGCTCTGGCACTATCATCAAAGGCATGTGCACAACCGACAACTTGAGGAAGGCGATCTAGTGCTTCAGAAGATACTAACTCGTTAAGGAATGAACAAATTGTCCCCCAGCAGGGAAGGTCCTTTCAGAGTGATAAAAGTATCCCAACCCGGATGCGTTCGCTTGGCAACTCAGGACGGGATTCCACTTCCTAATCCATGGAACATCGAGCACCTCTGTAAGTTTTATGCTTAGAATCAAGGAGGTGAGTCTGTAATTACACACGATGTATGTTATAGAGTTGCTAAATAGGCATGGGTAGGTCCTATGGGAGAACGTCCGAACCCCTCAGAGAAGGTCCGAGAAGTTCAAGTACACTTCATACAGTCATAGCACTAAAAGTGTAACTACCTACCTTGGGTCAGAACAAGATGTATAGTGTACTTAGCTTAGTCCCGCACCCTAAGTGTGTCCTTGTCTCCCCTGTAATTCAGACCTATAATGAAATACATTGTTGTGAAAAAACAGACTCCACGTGGATTTATTTTTGTACAAGGCTCAATCTATCAAATTATTGTTTTTAACCTTCTTGTCAATAATGAAGTTGTGCTTATCTTTTTTAGTTTTTACCCAAGTTATTTATATGCGTTGCAAGTTATATTGTTGATCCCTTTGGATCTTAACATGCTATATAGTCTACTTGCCTGAATGCCAAGCCAACATAGGTCCGGAGTATGCTATCGACTTAGCTCGGTCATGCACCCTAAGTACGCCACTCTACCTACACTCCGACAGGCATCGGTAGGGTGAGTACTAAAAAAGAATATGGGTCCAGAAGGGTTACATCAATATACTTGTTACCATATCGAGTCACTTCGGAATAAAAACTCAAGTAAGAATAATAAGTCACAAATGATTTATAGAAAAGAGGACGAATTTTACGTTTTTCTTGTATTTAATGTGCATGAAAAACAGAAATTCAAAGCGATGGTGGTCGAAGTCGGAGCTACTAAGCTCTGACAACCCCTAGCGGGCCTATCATCAACTATTCGCGTGGCGACATCGGGAGCTAACAAGCTCCGCCAATCATTGGCATTTTATACGTTGATAGTGGGTACCGTCGGAGCTAACAAGCTCCGCCAATCCCAGGGGGCCTGCCGTCGACACATCAGAAAGAAGACTTCGGACCTAAAATCTAAAAGTGTGAAGCGTTCAAGTCATTAAGGTACTATCAAATCCTTTGGTACATGTACACAATTCAATTGTACACATATACCAGGGGGCCAACAAGACAGAGCACACTATATTGAAGAAAAAATAAAGTGAAGTTCATGGCAAAATGGATTTCATTAATTTGAAGCACTATATTACAAAATTGGGATTACAGCAGTAGGCAGATGGAAAAAGTCCTAGGTACTGGAGGGTCTAAGACCTGCGGAAGAATGAAGCGACTTTCATGGCAACCTCTTGGACACTGGCCTTGGTGGCGTCTTCCTCTTCTGCAATGGGACCTTTAAGCACCGGGTTCAGGGAGAATTGGGGGTCTCGGCTTACATAGCACGTCAGCACATATTTTGCAACATGCATAGCCAAAGACATCCCGTCTGTCTCGAGTTGGTCCGCATTAATGCCGCCTATCGCGTCGAGTTTGCCGCCAGCACCATCGAGGGCCACCAGCGCTCGGTCCAAGTCTAGCTCCGGGTTGTCCGGACGTACGGGACTGAAGCCTAGTGGTGTCAGCGCGTCGTTGGCCCGCCCTAAGAAGTCCCACACTTGAATGGACTCCGTCTCCTTCAAGCTCCACAGCTCCTCCAGTGACTTCCGGGCGGCCGCATGCTCCAAACCTTCCCAAGCGAGGCGCTCAACCAATTTAGCATGCTGGTGCATACTCGCAGCAACATGCTTCTCATGACCAATCAGCTCTGTCTCCCAGAGGTGGATGCGGTTCCACCTTTCCGCCAAGTCCTTTTCCCTGCCTTTCACCTTCCCTTCCCTGGTGGCGACGTCAGCTTCTCTTTTCGAGAGCTCCTGCCCCAGTTTCCAGTACTTCTTCTTCTACTCTTCGCTCCATAGATCCAAATTCTTGCTACGATCTGCCAAATTCTGTTCACCCAGAGTCAACTTCTGGGTGACCTCTGCCTCCCTCTTCACAACATCCTCCTGCTGCTCCAGGAGCTTTTCTTCCCTTGCTTCAAGGTCCGTCCAGCGCTTCAGGAGAACCTCGTTCAATTCATTGAGGTTTTTATGTCGCTCATCAGTAGCATCACGCCTCTCCTCTGCTTGCTCAAGGATCTCCCTGGAGTTAGTGTTGAGCGCCCGGAGGGCGGCTTCCTTCTCCTCCAGCAGCTTGTCCCAGTATTCCAACCGGTCCTTTTCCCTCCTAATCCACTCCATCTAGTCAGTCATCCTCCTCTGGGCAAGCCTTGTCTCGAAGTCGAGTCTGTTGCGCCAACGCCTCAAGGTGTTGTGCTCCTCCTCCAGGGCTTTGCTCTCGTGATCAAAGGCGAGCTGGACTTGTCGTAGGCTGGAGCAAGCGTTGTCTATGGGATAGGCTCCATACCTGCTGGGACAAACTCCGCAGTTCTTTTTTTAATTCCTTATTGATATCAGTACGAACGCAAACATGAACAAGATGAACAGATTAACATGAATATGACCTCCATATTTGGGTATCAAATAGATGAACACAGGGACATTATACAATGGCATGTCTCAACAATCTATCTCTCACACAGCACAATCTCAAAATCTCTCACACAAGGTCGAACAGATCTGCTCTGCTCATAAGCAAAGATGAACACGAACTCCAGCTTCAGATATGCTTAGCGGTGAAGAAGCCTCAACGCACGGACGACACGGGTGTGAGAGGCATCGCTGGGGTGGTAGCCGTGTGATGCATCGCCGAGATGGCGATCGTGGGAGGCATCAGAGTGGAGGCCGGATCTAGGCCGCATTGTACCATCGAAGTGGAGGTCGGATCTCGGCCGTGGGAGGCGTCGCCGCGAAGGTGACAACGGATGCGGGTGTGTCCTGTTGGAGCAGGCGATGAAGACAGACGGATGGACAGGGGCGCCACGAATGTCGCTAGACAGAAGGCAGCAGAGGTGACAATGGACAAGGCACTGGGCAAGGGAGGGAAGGCCGAGGCCTCGTTCGGGGAGGACGAAGTAGTGCGGCCGCTCGGCGGCAAAAAAGGCCGCTCGGGAGGGAAAGCCTGCAGACTCCAAGCGCATGGATAGAGAGAGAGAGAGAGAGAGCAGCGGTAGCCAGGGTTGTGCACGGAGAGGGAGAGAGGGTGGCGGCGCTGTTCGAGTGGGAAGTGGGCGCGATGGCGGCTGTTCGTGACGGTTATCACTGGGATAACTCCTTGAAGACCTGCGTATAGATCAAATATAGGAGAAGTAATTCTGTTCGCTGGTCATTTATCCCCTGCTCTTTTTTAGTGTCGCTTGACTTACAATCATGGGCTGACTCATGGGGCTTGGGTAATTCAGTGCATCTGCACCTAGGGCTCACTATCCATACTACCTAAGCGTGCTCCATCTGGCCCCCAGTACTCAGCTACAACACTGGGGGGCAAGCGCACAAGCTTAGGGTACAGGACCAGGCTAAGCAGGCTGTGCCCCTGGACCTCCCGCTCGTCGTAAGCCTTTCACGGGGAAGACCGTCTGGAGACACAGGCCCCCAAGTATGGGAACATCTGAGGCCCCAGGCACATTGCAGGTAAAGCAGGGAAAAAATGACAGCGCCCATGATAGATCATGAGCTATGGCGAACTTACAGGAATATAATAAAAAGTTAAAGATAATTTTTTGAATGACAAACCCTATACAGGGCAGGACAACATTCTTTCATTGCGGTTTCCCATAAGATGGGACAGACTTTACAAGGGGAACGACCCAGCCTGGGCGACAAAGGACATTGAGTGCACCTACACAGGGTTCTGGACCAGGCTAAGCGAAATGTGCACTCAGAGCCCCATCTCCCTAGCCTTAGTTACCCTAAGTATTGTCCCTAGACACTATGTACCTTTTACAATGAAAGAAAATTGTCCTAACACTGGTCTAGGGGTAGAACTTACGGAGGTGCTCGATGTTCCATGGGTTGGGCAATCGCTCTCCATCCTCCGTAGCTAGGCAGACACACCCTGGGCGGCATACCTCTGTAACCCGGAAGGGGCCCTCCCAGCTAGGAGAGAGTTTGTTAGCCCCTTCCCGGGAGAGTATGCGACGCAACACCAGGTCGTCTACCTTTAGCTCCCTACTCCGCACGGTCCTCTGGTGGTAGCGCCGGAGCGCTTGCCTGTACCGTGCATATCGGAGAGCTGCTCTCACTTGTCCCTCGTCGATGAGGTCCACGTCTTCACGATGAAGCTGGTCCTACGAGGCTTTGTCGTAAACCCGACACGGGGGGAACCCATGGTAATTTCTGGTGGGAGGACGGCCTCTGCCCCGTACACCAGGAAGAAAGTCATTTCCCCCGTAGCCCGGTTGGTTGATGTCCGGCTAGCCCACAGCGCACACGAAAGCTCATCTACCCAACTTGCACCATGCTTCTCAAGGTGTGAGAATGTGCGAGTCTTGAGGCCCTTGAGGATCTCTGCATTGGCCCTCTCGACCTGTCCATTGCTCTCTGGATGAGCAACAGATGCATAGCAGACTTGGATCCCAAGGTCCTCGCAGTATTCTTGGAACACTGCACTTGTGAACTGGGTCCCGTTATCAGTGATGATTCTGTTCGGGACCCCGAACCGGCAGATGATCGAATTGATGAATTTGACTGCTGACTGCTTGTTGATGGTGACAACTGGGGTGGCTTCCGGCCACTTGGTGAACTTGTCTACGGCGACGTAGAGGTGCCGGAATCCTTCGACGGCTCTGGGAAAGGGTCCCAGGATATCCAACCCCCACACAGCAAATGGCCATGAGGGAGGGATCATCTGCAGCGCCTGAGTTGGTGTGTGGATCTGCCTGGTATGGAACTGGCACGCCTTGCATCTCCTGACCATCTCGGCGACATCCTGGAGTGCTGTCGGCCAGTAAAATCCATGCCGAAATGCTTTACCGACCAGCGTGCGGGATGACGCGTGGTTCCCACACTCGCCTCCATGGATCTCTGCGAGCAAGTCGCAGCCCTCCTCCCGGGTAATGCATCGCAGCATGATGTCATTGGCGCCATGCCGGTAGAGATCCCCTTCCACCAGCGTGTACCTCTTAGCCATGCGAACTATCCTCTCTGCCAGGGCATGTTCTTCGAGAAGGATGTTGTCTTTCAAGTAATCCCGGACCCCCGATATCCATGCATCGGGACTTGCTTGAGCCTCAGAATCTTGGGCGCCCGGTAGCTCAGAACCCCCGGTGGTGCATACGATCCTTGGCGGACTTCACGGTAGCAGGGCCGCCGGGATCGCCAGCTTCGAGGTGCTGGGCTCGCCACCTTCGCCTGGTTCGGCTACCCGGGCGGTTGGTCACGGTAACGTCCTTGCAAAGACTCCTTCATGCACTGGGGCCCCTGTGGAGGCCTTCGTTGATAGGTCGTCTGCGATTGGATTGTCGGCTCGGGGTACATGGCACAGGTCCAAGACTTCAAAGTACTTCTCCAGCTTCTAAACATGCAGCAAGTATGCTGCTAGCTGAAAGTCGTTGCAGCTGCACTCCCCTTTGGCTTGCTTGATGATCAGCTGGGAATCACCTTTAGCCAGAAGCTGATGGACATTGAGTGTCAGCGCAGTCTTTAGCCCAAAGATTAGGGCCTCGTATTCTGCCATGTTGTTAGTCGCCTTGAAGTTGAGGCGCACCATGTACTTAAACTACTCCCCAATCGGGGTGAGGAGCAGGACCCCGACCCCGGCCCCATGCTTCCACGAGGAGCTATCGAAGTAGAGCGTCCAGGGGGTTTTGGTGAAAACTGGAGCCTTGGGAACCGTTTCTCCGTTATCCGGGCCCCCTAGGTTGCTTGGCGATGGAGTCCATTCTGCCAAGAAGTCTGCTAGTGCTCGGCTCTTGACTGCATGTCGAGGTAAGAACTCTAGCTCAAACTCCCCCAGCTCCGCTGCCCACTTGGCGATGTTGCCAGTCGAGTTGGGGCTGTGGAGTACGGTCTTTAGTGGGAAGGAGGTGACCACTGAAATTCGGTGAGCCTGGAAATAATGCCGGAGCTTCCTCGATGATATGAGCACTGCATACAAAAATTTGTGTACCTCCAGATATCTTGTATTTGCTTTATGGAGGACCTCACTGATGTAGTAGACTGGTAGTTGGGAGGTCCGAACCCTCTTTTGGGGGTCCGGGGGCTCCTTGCAATGCGTCTGCATCCTGGGGAATGTGGCCCCCAGGATCCAGTTGGACCTCCGGGGGCGAGGACCCGGAGGGCACTTGGTCACTGGAGCACATAACGAGGGGGTCCTCTGCTGGGTCCGGGCCCTGAGGCTCAGCTTCCTCCTAAGGGGCTCCCTCGGGTGCTTGCTGCGGCAGTAGCTCCGGTCGCTGTGCAACCAAGACCATGCTGACCACCTTCGTTGTTGTGGTGATGTACAACAGGAGTGGTTCGCCAGGTTCTGGCGCCACCATGATGGGTAGCGTCATCAGGTGCTTCTTGAGCTCCTGGAACGCCGCTTTCGCTTCCTCGGTCCACACAAAGGGACACGACTTCCGTAGAATCTTGAAGAAGGGCAGTGCTCGCTCAGCTAGTCTTGAGATGAACCGGCTGAGGGCTGCCAAACACCCTGCAAGCTTCTGCACATCCTTGATGTGGGCCGGCGGCCGCATCAGTTCTATTGCCTTAATATTCTCTGGGTTAGCTTCGATTCCTCGGTGCGAGACCAAGAAACCAAGGAGCTTCCCTACAGAAACCCCAAAAAGGCACTTGTCGGGGTTAAACATCGTGTGTGTCGTGCGCAGCTTGCTGAAGACTTGGGCTAGGTTGTCTAATAAGGATGTGCGGGCTCTAATATTTACCACGATGCCATCGACGTACACCTCTACCAGTTCTTTAATGAGGTCCCCAAATGTCTTATGCATTGCACGTACAAAGGTGGGAAGAGCATTCTTAAGTCCATAAGGCATAAAGACATAACAATACAGGCCATCTAATGTTATGAAAGCAGTGTGTTCCTCATCTTCCCTAGACAATTGTATTTGGTGGAAACCAGAATATGCATCTAGGAAACACAGAAGATCACAGCCTGATGTTGACTCTACTATTTGATCCATCCTAGGAAGAGGGAATGGATCCTTTGGGCATGCCTTATCGAGGTTGGTGTAGTCGATGCACATCCGGAGTTTCCCGCCAGCCTTGGGGACGACAACAGGGTTGTCCAACCACCGTGGGTGGTGGACTTCCCAGATGAAACCAGCATTGAGCAGCTTCTTGATTTCTTCACGGATGAAGTTCTGCCGCTCAATGGACTATTTCTTGGGCTTCTGTTGCACCGATCCATCGTCGGGGTAGATCTTCAGATGGTGCTCAATCACCTCCCTGGGGATCCAGGGCATTTGTGATGGTTGCCATGCAAACACATCAACGTTGTCCCGAAGGAAGGTGACAAGCGCGAATTCTTATTTGATGTCCAGGTTCCCTGCGATGCGGGTTGTCTGGGCAGCCTCGGAGCCAATCCTGACGACCTTTACCGGGATGTTGTCGTCGACAGGTCGCACGCGGGGTGCAGAGGTGGAGGCCCGCTGTGTCGGGCCCTGTTCTGGTGGACTCTCCTTCGCAGCCCCTGGAGCCAGGGCCCTCTCTGCTGTGAGTGCCTGGAGCTGCTCCAAGGCGGATACTGCAGCTGAGCGGTCCCCTCTGACCCTTAGGACGCCGGAAGGCATCGGCATCTTCAGGACGAGGTAGCCGTAGTGGGCTACAGCCATGAACCTGTAGAGTGCCAGTCTTCCGATAATTGCGTTGAAGGGGAGGTCGACGTCCGCCACGTCGAACAAAACGCTCTCTGTACGATAGTTCTCCGGGTCCCAAAGGTCACCGGGAGGTGGACATTATCGTACGGGTGGATTTGACCCGGTCCGACACCTGAGAACGGGCTCGAAGGTGTGAGCCGGGACATCGGCAGCTACAGCTTCCGGAAGGCCGCCGTGGAGATGAGGTTGAGGCCTGCCCCACCATCAATTAGAACGTGAAAGACCTTCACGTTGGCGTTGGTTGGGGACACCAGCAATGGGAGTACGCCTGCTCCCTCCATGTTTTCAGGCAGTCAGAGGCGTCAAAGTTGATTGTCGTGTTCATCCACTTGTGGTGGGGAGCCGGGCTCGGAGCGGGGGCCACTGCAGCCACTGTCTGTTGCAGAGTCTTCATCGCATTTTGGGACATGGGACTTGTGGCACCCCCGTAGATGACATGGAGGGTCTTGCGGTGCTCCTTATCGCTGCTGGAGTCGGAGTCGCCACCCTCGAAGATGGCCTTCACAGCCCTCTGGGGTTCCTAGAACCCCATCTCGCTGTCATCCTCCTTTTCAAGATCGACTTTCTGTTTGCGCTCCCTCTGGCGGGGAGGCACGCCCTCCTGGCGCTGCTGCTTCTGTTTCTGCTTGCGGAAGCGCTTCGCGAACTTCTTCACTTCCCGGCACTCGCTAGCGCTATGGCTATTTGTGCGGTGCACCGGGCACTTGAAGTCAGGCTCCTCGGGTTCTGGTGACTGCCGAGGGCGCCTGTCTCTGCGTGGCGCCCTGGCTCCGCCGAGTGTCGCGGCCGCCACCACATGGGCTCCGGGCTTTGGCTTGTTCTTGCCGTTGCCCTTCTTTTTCTTCTTGTCGCTGCTCTTTGCAGAGGCTCCTTCCTCAGTCGACGTGGCCTCCCTTGCCTCCGAGGAAGGTTGGGAGTGCCAGTTGCGTCCCTCAACTGCCCTAGCACATTTGTCTGCCAGGGCGAATAGCTCAGAGACATCACGCACTTCATGCGTTGCTAGCTTCTCGAGCATCTTCTTGTCCCTCACACCCTGCCTGAACGCAACAATAACTTATACGCTAGCGACATGAGGGATGGTGTTCCGTACCTGAGAGAACCGCTGGATGAACGATTGCAGCAACTCTCCAGCGCACTGTCTAACGGCGTGGAGGTCAAGCTCTGTGTCGGGGCGCTTGTAGGAACTGCCAAAGTTCGCCATGAACTATCGGCACAGCTCATCCCAGGAGGTTATGGACCTCTGGGGCAGGTTCATGAGCCATGATCGGGCTGGGCCGGTCAGGATGACGGGGAAGTAGTTAGCCATGATGGCCTCATCGCCTCCTGCAGCTAGTATTGTGGTGGAGTAGATTTGCAGGAACTCGCTCGGGTTGACGCTCCCGTCGTACTTCTCCGGCATGTGTGGCCGCGACTTTCGTGGCCAGACCATAAAACGGATGTGAGGTGCCAGAGCTGCACACCCTTGGCTGGGGATGGCTAGCACCGTTCGTGGCACTGCATACCCCTGGTGAGCAGGTGGGCATGCGTACACCTGACGCTGGGGCAATGCAGCGTACGCCTGTGGAGGTGGAGGCGCGACGTACGCCTAGTATGGTGGAGGCACGGCGTGAGCCTGGGGCTCAGGGCTCGACGCACTGTAATCTGCCTCGAGGTTGCGATGCCGCTCCCTCTGCCGCTCGATGGTGACTCGACAGTCTTCTCCTGACCTGCAGCATTGCTGCCCGGTTCTCGGGTCTGTTGTCGAGATCCTGGTCGAGCGCGAGTCTGCTGTCCATCGGTCAACTGTTGGAGTCCGTGACAACGACACATGCATCGGCTGGGCATGTGTCTCACTTGGTGGAGGTGCGTTGAGCGCAGCGGTGACAGGGTGGTCGACGTCGTTGATCCACCGCAGAGCTGATCCCCGAGGAGCATCCCCAGCAGGTGGGTTGTGGAGTAGCGCGCGCGCTGCTGCGAGCGCACTCTCCGGGCTCACGGCCGGCGGCGCCGTTGCTGCCGTCATGGCTGGAGTACGCCGTGGTGTGGCATTCCGGCCTGCAGCCGGTGAGGTGACAGCAGGGCGACGTGAAGGTCTCGACCTTGCTACTCTACAGCGGGATCCCGCCCTAGAGCAAGATGATGCCTGGTCCTCAGCTACTGCCTGTCGCTGTGACTGCGGCCTGGATGAACCAGCGTTGGAATGGCCTTTCACCATTGCTGTTGGTGGAAATCTTCACAGGGAAAAAGCCCCCTACCTGGCATGCCAAATGTCCAAGGTCGTAAACGACACTTCCCCTGGACCTGCTTAGAGAGCAGCCCGCGGAGGTTCTTTAGATTCACAAGGGCTAGTCCCAGGAGATTGAGAGCGGCGAGATGATGAACACAGAGGGTTTACGTGGTTCGGGCCGCCGAAGCGTAACACCCTACGTCCACGGGAGTGTTTATGTATTGCCTTGCTTGAGCATGTATGAGTTTCGATCCCCCGTGAAGGTCGCTTGCTGAGTCCTTTTATAGTCCAAGGACTCTGCAGTTACAAGGTGGGCCCCAGGGCACGACAGGTGGTCCTGGGGAGAGCCAAATCCTATACAAGATCTAGGATTAAATGCTATCTACTTCCCTTTGTCAGGGGCTTCAATGTGCCGTGCCGCGTCGTGCGTCAGGGCTACACATAGTTGTTGATGATGGTAGGGCATGTCCGGCCCGTCTTGTCCCCGTGGCTCACTCGTCCGTCTTGCACAGTGGGTCTGTATCGGCTACTTGGACAAGACAGGACACTGGAGCCTTGACTCGCGCATGCGCGATTGCGTGTGCCTAGGGAAGGCGCGCGTACATAATGCCTGTCTGAGCAGCGCACTCTTTCCTTTACTGCGGCCTCCTACCGCATTAAGTTGGCCGTCCGCCACGCGGTCGCACCGGCGCGGGGGTACAGGCCACGTGGCGCCTCCGGAGCCCACCTCCGCGGAAGGGCGGAGGCTCAGCCCTGCGGGCCACATGGTAGTTCCGGAGCCCTTCCCTGTGGGGAGACGGGCCTGGTCCCGGGGGTTCCAATGGCTACATGGCAGCCCCGAAGCCCGCCTCAGCGGGGAGGCGAGGGTCCGGTTCTGCTGGCCACGTGGCAGCCCTGGAGCCCGCATCGACGGGGAGGCGAGGGGTCCGGTTCTATGTGCCACGTGGCTGCCCTAGAGCCCGCCTCGGCGGGGAGGCGAGGGTCCGGTCCTGCCGGCCACATGGCAGCCCGGGAGCCCGCCAGGCGGGGAGGTAGGATCTGGTCCTTCCCTCCATGACGTGGCAGCCTCGGACTCTGTCTCCAAGTAGAGGCCGAGTCCATAGCCGTTTTCTCCTTGTACGCGGGGGTACCCGGTCTACGGGGTACCGATAGGCTGGGTTGACTCTTGACTTATGAGTGCGAGCTCCTGCTTACCTAGGGAACATGCGTGTATTTCCGTTTAGATGCACTAGGCCCGTCCCTCTTTATTGCCACTATCGCATGACGAGCGAGGTGTGGCGCTGCCTGCCACATGGTGAGTCCGGTCCTTCCCTCTGCCGGGTGATCGGGTCCGGAGCTGCCAGACATGTGGCTGCACCAGACCTTGTTTCCGCAGGGAGGTAGGTCCGGGGCTACCGACCTGGTGAGTGTGCCGGACCTCTCCTCGGCGGTGAGGTAGACCCGAACCTGGGGGACACATGGCAGAGCCGGACCCCCCCTCCGTGAGGGAGGTGCACCTGGAGCTGCTGGGCACGTGGTAGCGTCGAACCTTCCCTCAGTGGAGAGGCGTGGCTATGCTGCATGCAACGCGGCACCCTGGGACCACGTTGGATCTTGCCCCCGTGGGTGGTGGGACCCAGCGTGCCTCCTTTCCTGTATATAGGGTTACCCGGTTCGCCAGGTACCGACAGTGGCCCCCGGGCCCATCTCGGGGAGGAGCTTCATTGGTCAAGAGGTTATACCTAAGGTGGGGCCATTTTGAATCTTCGTGTTGCGAGTTTAAGGGCTTCCCTTCAATGCGGCAGATAAAATATTTGTCTACAGATATCACACCATCAACGTCCTTTGGTTCCCGATACGAATTTTGTTTTGGTTTCGTGCGCCCATTAAGTCACAGCCCTTTAGTTTTAAACTCTAACCTACGAGAACAACTACCTCGAGGCGGCTACTCAACATTTCCGCTGAATCAGATTCCGACCCACCAGCCATAGCGCGGGTAGCTCCAGTATCATGGTGCATGCGGTTTCCATCCAAACGTCGCGGATGTATACTTAAGAAGGGGACTAGCACAGTTCACATGCTCTTCACGCCTCCATTCGCACCCGCGCCAAATACCTTACTACCTTCTCGCATCGTCCAGCCTTGGGCCCTAGCCCTTGCACAGCCATCCTCTCCCTGCTCCATCTTGTTGTCATGGAGTTGGGCCTCCCTGCCAGCAAGATCAAGACCGAGAAGGGGCTGAAGAAGGTCCGAGCCTATATAGGATGGTCCTACGACTCCTTCAACGACAAGATCCGCTTTGGCGAGCTTCCTTTTGAGAAGAAGAATGTCGGTGACATGGTTTTCTTCCAAGGATACGCCATGGTCAGCTTGCTTCTCCCTCTCTCGTCCTTCCTAACGACATTGCTGGAGTTCTACGGGATCCAGCTGCATTTCCTCTAGCCCCACTCAGTTCTGCTGGTCGCTAACTTCGTCCACTTCCGCGAGATGTGGTTGGGAGTGCGGCCCAGCTTAGAGCTCATTCGAAATATCTTCACCCTACATACCACTGGGAAGAGGAACGAGTTGGTCGGGTTATACTAATTAGTGAAGCGAAAGCGGTGCCCCTTCAAGTATATGGACACCTTTTCCTCTAACAAATGGGACGATTGGAAGAAGGAGTGGGTGATCACCACTGCGGACAGGCACGAGAAGCTGGACCTGCCAGAGAGCCTCCCAAACGTGGGTACCGACCTCTAGAACGAGCTCTCGGAGCTGCCGGCGGCGTACAAGCCCGTTGTGGTGAGGATTGAAGGCTGTGTCACCGGCGGAGTGACCCCCCAGATGGTCTTCGGGAACTTCCTGAGGAACAGATGGGCACCACTAAAGTTCAGAGAACGGACAACATGGACATTCACGTCGCGTGATGCTGACATCCAAGTGAGGGATGAAGCACTAAAGGAGCTATTGAAAAAATTCCAAAGAAAACCCAGCATCTCGCTCGAATCCCTGACACCTCCAGAATCTTTCCCACCCCTGAACCTGGCTCCTGAGTTCTGCTGAGAGCTCCGGAAGCTAATGCTGAGGTTGGATGACATAGGGGTTGTGACGAGGTAGGCTCCCCCCGCAACCGCTACAGCTGGGGCCTCTGGGAAGTCAACCTCAGTTCCACCAAGCTGGGGAGGTTAAGTTGCTATCTCCGGGAAGGGCGAGGTTCTGACGGAGCCCTCCAGCCGGAAGAAGAAGCTGGTACGAGGTGACGGAAGTCACGTCAGGACCTCCGAAAGCCCACCTCATCCAGTTCCGGGACCTCCAATGGGCGCTAGCTCCGGGGGACCACCTCCCACCTCGGCGCCAAGTACGAGTCCAAGTTCCAGTGGTCCCCCCCAAACGGGGGTCGCTCCGGCCAGCGAGGCTCCGGCTTCAAACCAAGCTCCTGGGAGGCTTGGTGCTCTGGCCACGTCAGGTCCATCGGGCTCTGGCTCCAACCCTGCTCAGAAGCAGCTCTGTATCCACGGTACTTGGGCTTCCCAAGGTAAACAGCTGAGCCCTTACTTTGATTCCTTTTCGAGTCAAAGTCACTCTTTAAACGTTTCTATCTTGGATGTGCAGCGCTTCCAAGAAAGGAGAGACGACCGCCACACAACCGGCCGCACTGAAGGTTGTGCAGGCAGGCACTTCAGCTCCAGCTCCTACACCTGCTCAGGTGGACGCGGAGGCTCCGGACGACTCGAGGGCGCCCCTAACCACAAGTGCGGTTGCACCAGAACCGAGGTCCCTGGTTTTTGATGCGGGGACAACTGGGGCTCCAGCGCCAGAGCCAGTAGCCCCTGAGGCCCCAACAGAGGTGCTGAGCACCAGCACAACTCCGGAGTCGTCAGAAGTTCCACCCCTGGTGCGGGGGGCCACCAAAAAATCGGCCCCCACACCATCTTCTAAGGAGATTCCGGTGTCTCAGCCAGATGTAGCTGAGGGGCCGGCCCCCATGCCAAATGCGGTAGAGGCTCCGGTCGGCGAGCTGGGAGTGGTTGAAGAGTCGGCCCCCACGCAAACTACTGCGGAGGTTGTGGTGGCAGACCCGATGGTCGTCGAAGTATGTGCTCCTACACCGAGGGTGGATGAGGCTTCGGTGCCTCACTCAGCAGCGTCCAGTGCACCTGCGTCCGTCTCTCTGATGTCGGAGGCTAAACCGGGAGCGTCGGGGGCTGAACCGAGAGCTCCTGCGGTTGCACTGGAGGGTCCGGCGGAGGCCCCAGGTGCCTCAAGCCCGCAGGTGCTGCCGCCTTCGAGGTGGGGCCCCTCCTGTGTGATGGCGGACATTATGGTGGAGACGGGGGAAGGGGCGCTCACATCTGGTCTGACGCCCATTCCCTTAGAACTGTCCATCGACAACGCCCGTTCCAGCCTGCAACTGGTTGTCGTGTCCTTCGAGCACAACCGCAAGGCTCTGGAGGAGGAGCTTAATAGGCTCTGTCAATGCGAAGAGTGGGTCAAGGATGAGGAAACCCGGCTGGTCACGCAAGGTGAGCTCCTCAACGAGAGAGAGAGGCTACCCTCAAAGCTCTCGATTAGAAGGCGCAGAAGATATATGAGGAAGATGTGGGATGCCACAGAGTTGCGGACCAGTGCCAAGGGGGTTTAATCGCCTAGCATGAGACTCTCCAGAAGCGCCGCCAGGAGATTGACTTAGGCGAGGGCGAACTCACCGAGAAGCGAAAGGACCTGAGTCAGAGAGAGGAGGAGCTCTCCCAGAAGCTGTCAGCGGATGAGTAGAGCTTGGCTGGCCGCCGCAAGAGATTTGAAGCGCGGTGTAAGCTTGAGGAGGACATGCTCAGGGAGCGGGGGCAAAGCCTCAACAAGCGACAGACCGATGTCTCCGTCGGAGAGGATACAACTCGGGGCCGTGAGGAAGACCTGACAGAGTGTCAGAATCGTATCTTCCTCAAGGAGTTGGAGCTTGCTAATCGCGAGCAGCAGCTAGCCAAGAGCATTCAGCAGCACAGCAAGGAGGCCGAGTGCCTTGCGAAGGAAGGTGCAGAACTGGCGGCCGCCAAGAGGGCTTTGGAGGAGTTGCAGAGCTTGAGAGCGGCCGAGTCCTAGTGGGTGTGGGACTTCCTGGGATGAGCCGACGGGGCACTGGCACCATTTTTCTTCAGCCCTGTACGTCCGGCCAGCCCAGTGTCGGAGCTGGATGAAGCGCTGGCGGCTCTTAGCTCTGCTGGCGACAAGCTCGATGCAGTGGTTGACGTCGTCGCGGACCAGATGGAGACGGAGGGGAGGTCCTTGACCAAGACCGTCGCTGAATACGTGTTAACATGTTACCGGAGCCAGGACCCCCACTTCCCCCTGAGTCCAGCAGTCAAAGGGTCGATCGAGGAAGAGTTGGATGCTGCCCGGGAGAGCGTTCAGGAGGCCGCTCAAGTTGTTTCCTCGGCTATCCATAGAACTTAGGCCCTTCTTTTCTTGATCCCGCATGTATGCTTCCGATTTTGTAAGATAATCTTTTAATGAATGAAGTCCTCTTGATCTTCGGCTCTGATATTTTTGTGACCTGCCCCCTGGTAGATGTTCGTAATTTTGATTGTGTACATGTACCAAAAGGAACTAACACTCGCTTTGGGAACATCGGCCTCCTGGGGTTGTCGGGGCTTAGGAGCTCCAACGACACCCACTGTCTATGTGGGAGGCGCCACAATCGCCCCCCTGGGGTTGTCGGAGCTTAGGAGCTCTGGCAACACCCATGATCTACATAGGAGACGCCATCGCCGGGCCCCCTGGGGTTACCGGAGCTTAGGAGCTCTTGCAACACCCATGATCATGGTAGGACACCGACGTCGTGCCCCCTGTAATTGCCGGAGCTCAGGAGCTCCGGCATCACCCGTTGTTGATGTAGAGGATGCTAACGGCGGGCCCCCAAGCCTACTCTCGGTGGAGTGGCCATTCGCCATCAGAGGTACAGGAGTGGATTTATTTAGCATTGTACCTTAGGAACTTGTGCACATGACATATAAAAGGTAATTCCGCTCTCCAGTCAATCTTTTATCCATGCTCTATTAGTGCCGCTTGTCTTACGATCAGTTGCCGTCGTGGGGGGCTTGACAAATCAGGGCCCCCGTACACAGAACCTGTTTCCTGCCACATGCAAGGGGTGGGTTCGGAGGTTTCAAACACTTAGCAGGTACCCCAAGTGACCCGCCGGCAAACGGACAACAACGCTCCCACTATTGTAGAGACGAAGGGAAAAATTGAACGCACCCACGCTAGGTGATGAGCTAATGGCAAATGCGTGACATCATTCATTAGAACTAAAGATAATTTCAAATGAACAAGGCATTTTAGGGTAGGGCAAACATCTTTTCATTATAACGCTCATAGGAGAGAACAGACTTTACAGGAGGAACGACGTGGCCTGGGTGACAGGGAGCTGAGTGTACCATCTCAGGGTACCAGACCATCCCGAGCAAGGCAGACACTCGGAGCTCATCCCCCCGGCCTTAGTTAAACCAAGTGCTATCTCTAGACACTATGCTAACTTTATAACAAAAGAAAATAAAATGCCCTTCCACTGACTATGGATAAAACTTACGGAGGTGTTCGATATTATATGGGTTGGGCACTGGTTTCCCATCCTCTGTAGCTAGGGGAACACACCCTGGGCGACAAACTTCTGTAATCCAGAAGGGACCCTCCCACTTGGGGGAGAGTTTGTTTGTCCCTTCATGGGAGAGCAGACGTCGCAGGACCTGGTCGTTCACCTTGAGCTCCCTACTGCACACGGTCTGCTGATGGTAGCGCCGTAGCGCTTGCCTCTACCGTGCGTTTCGGAGGGCTGCTCGTATGCGTCCCTTGTCGACAACGTCCATATCTTCATGCCTGAATGGTCCTGCGTGTCTTCGTCGTACATCCGGACATGAGGGGATCACATGGTGATTTGTGGGGTGAGGAGGGCCTCCGCCCCGTACACCAGGAAGTAGGGCATTTCTCCCGTAGCCCGACTGATTGATGTCCGACTAGCCCACAACGTGTATGGCAGCTCATCCACCCAATTTGCACCATGCCTCTCGAGGCTTGAGTATGTACGAGTCCGGAGGCCCTTGAGAATCTCAGCGTTTGCCCTCTCTACCTGCCCATTGCTCTCGGGATGGGCGACAGAGGCATAACAAACATGGATTCCAAGGTCCTCACAGTATTCTTGGAACACCACACTCGTGAACTGGATCCTGTTATCAGTGATGATTCTGTTCGGGACCCCGAACCTGCAGACGATCGACTTGATGAACTTCACTGTTGACTGCTTGTTAATGGTGACGACTGGGGTGGCTTCTGGCCATTTGGTGAACTTATCTACAGTGATGTAGAGGTGACGAATCCTCCGACGGCTCTTGGGAAAGGTCTCAGGATGTCCAGTCCCCACACGGTGAACGACCACGAGGGAGGGATCATCTGTAGCGCTTGATCTGGTGTGTGGATCTGCTTGGCATGGAACTGGCACGCCTTGCATCTCTTAACCATGTCAGCAGCATACTGGAGTGTTGTGGGCTAGTAGAAGCCGTGCTGAAAGGCTTACCGACCAGCGTGCGAGCCAATGCGTGGTTCCCGCACTCACCTCCATGGATTTCTGTGAGCAAGTCGCAGCCTTCCTCCCGGGTAATGCATCGTAGTAGGATGTCGTTGGCGCCACGCCGGTAGAGATCTCCCTCTACTAGCGTGTATCTTTTATCCATCCGCACAATCTGTTCTACCGGGGCATGTTCTTTGGGAAGGTAGTTGTCTTTCAAGTAGTCCCGGACCTCCGAGATCCATGCATCGGGACCTCCTTGAGCTTCTGGTTCTTGGGCGCCCACCTGCTCGGAGCTGCTGGAGGTGCATAGGAACCTTGGCGGGCACCATGGCTTTAGGGCTGCCGGGATTGCTAGCTTTGAGGTGCTAGCTTCACCCCCTTCACCCAGCTCGGCAGCTCGGGCGGTTGGTCGCGGTAACGTCCTTGCAAAGACTCCTTTGGGCACTGGTGCCTCTGTGGAGGCCTTTGTTGACAGGTCGTCTGGGACTGAGTTGTCAGCTCGGGGCACATGGCATAGATACAAGAATTCAAAATCTTTCTCCAGCTTCCTGACGTGCAGCAAGTATGCCGTCAGCTGGGGGTCGTTGCAACTGCACTCCCCTTTGACCTGCTTGACAATTAGCTGGGAATCACCTTTGGCAAGGAGCTGGTGGACATTGAGGGTCAACGTTGTCTTCAGCCCGTAGATGAGGGCCTCATACTCTGCCATGTTGTTGGTGGCTTTGAAGCCAATGTGCACCATATACTTGAACTGCTCCCCGGTTGGAGCTATGAGCACCACCCCGACCCCGGCCCCCTGTTTCCGGGCGGAACCATCGAAGTAAAGCATCCACGAGGTTTCAGTGAAGACCGATGCTCCGGACACTGTGTTCCAGCTGACTGGGCTTTCTGGGCTGCTAGGCGATGGAGTCCACTCAGCCAGGAAATCTACAAGGACCTGACTTTTGACCTCATGTCGAGGAAGGAACTCAATCTCAAACTCCGCTAGCTCGGCTGCCCACTTGGCGATGTTGTCGGTAGCATTAGGGCCGTGGAGCACCGTTCTGAGTGGGAAGTAGGTGACCACTGAGATCTTATGGCCCTAGAAATAGTGTCGAAGCTTCCTCGATGCTATCAACATGGCGTACAACAGCTTATGTATCTCCTGATACCTTGTTTTTGCCTCATGGAGGACTTCACTGATGTAGTAGACTGGCCTCTGAGTGGTCTGGACTCTGTTCAGGAGGTCCGAAGCTTCTTGCAGCAGATCCAGGTCCTGGGGTTCCTGGCTCCCAAGACCCGCACCATCCTCCGGGGGCTGGGGCTCAGCGATTCCCGGGTTTCCGAAGCCCCCCAGGGGGAGATCCACGGTCTCGTCCAAGGCCTGAGGCTCAGAGCTTGTGCCGTGAGCTCTTTGCAGTGTATGTTGCTGGCATGGTTCCGATTGCTCTGTGACCAAGACCATACTAACCACTTCGGTTGTTGCAATAACATACAGCAACAAGGGCTCACCGGGCTCCGCGCCACCATAACAGAGAGGGACGTCAGGTACCTCTTTAGCTCCTGGAATGTCGTCTTCGCCTCTTCGGTACACGCAAAGGGACCTGCCTTCCGCAGGATCTTGAAGAATGGAAGCGCTCGCTCTGCCAACCTTGAGATCAATCAGCTGAGGGCTGCCAAGCACCCTGCGAGCTTCTGTACGTCTTTGATGCATGCTGGTGGCTGCATCTGCTCTATCGCCTTGATCTTCTCCAGATTTGCTTCGATCCCACGGTGAGAAACTAGGAATCCAAGCAGCTTCCAAGAAGAGACCCCGAAGACACAGTTTTCGGAGTTCAGCATCGTGCGCGTAAGGCGTAGTCTGCTGAAGACTTGCGCTAAGCTGTCCAGGAAGAACACGCGATCTTTGATTTTGACCACGATGTCATCGACATACACCTCTACCAGTTCTCTAATGAGGTCCACAATTGTTTTATGCATCGGATGTACAATAGTAGGGAGAGCATTCTTAAGACCATAAGGCATGGAGACATAACAATATAGGCCATCTATTGTTACAAAAGCAGTGTGTTTTTCATCTTCCCTAGACATAGGTATTTGTTGGAAACCAGAATACATTTCTAGGAAACACAGCAGATCACAGCCTGATGTGGAGTCTACGATTTGATCTATCCTAGGGAGTGGGAATGGGTCCTTTGGACATGCCTTATTTAGGTTGCTGTAGTCGACGCACATCGAAGCTTCCCGCCGACCTTGGGGACGACAACAGGGTTAGACAACCACCAAGGGTGGTGGACCTCCCGGATAAAGCCAACATCGAGCAACTTCTTAATATCCTCTTGGATGAAGTTTTGACGCTCGACAGACTGCTTCCGGGGCTTTTGTTGTACCGAGCGGGCATCGGGGTAAATCTTCAAATGGTGCTCAATCACCTCCCTGGGGATCCCGGGCATCTGCGATGGTTGCCAGGCAAACACATCGACATTGTCCCGGAGGAAGGTGACGAGCGTGAGTTCCTATTTGCTGTCCAGGTTACCCGCTATGCGGGTCGTCTGGGCAGCCTCAAAATCGATCCTGACGACCTTTACTGGGACGTTGTCTTCGGCGGGCAGCACGCGCGGAGTCGCGATGGAGGTCCATTTGGACAGGCCATGACTTCGTCGATCTTCCCTCGCACCATCCAAGCTCGGGACCCGCCCTGCAGTGAAAGTTTGGAGCTGCTCCAAGGCTGACACCGCCACAGTGCGATCTCCCTAGACCCTGAGAACACCAGATGGCGTTGGCACCTTCAGGACCAGATAGACGTAGTGAGCTACATCCATGAACTGGTATAGCGCCGGCCTTCCAATGATGGCATTGAAGGGGAGCTCGACATCCGCCACATGGAATAGAATATTCTCCGTGTGGTAGTTCTCTAGGGTACTGAAGGTTCCCGGGAGGTGGATGCTACCACTGGGAACGATCTATCGTGGGCCCACGAGTGAGAAAGGGCTCAAGGGCGTGAGCCGAGACATGGGTATCTGCAGCTTCTGGAAAGATGCAGTGGAGATAAGGTTGAGGCCTGCGCCTCCGTCGATCAGCACATAATGGAGCCTCATGTTGGTGATGGTTGGGGCCACGAGCAGCGGGAGCACCCCAGCCCCTGCCATGCTCTTCAGGCAGTCCGAGGCGTCAAAACTGATTGCAGTGCTCATCCACATGTTGTGGGGAGCCGGACTTGGTGCCGGAGCCATCGCTGCCACGTCATGTTGCAAGACCTTCACCGCGTTCTGGGACACAGGGTCCGAGGCTCCCCCGTAGATGATATAGAGGAGCTTTCGACACTCCTGGTTGCTGCTAGTTTCCGGGTCAGCACTCATGAACACTGCCTTCACTTCCCCGTGGGGCTCCTGGTACCCTATGTCTTCGCTTTTGTCCTCCACAGGGTGAAGCTTCTGCTTACCCTTCCTCTGGAGGGGGGGGTCGCTCTCCTGACGCTGCTGCTTCTGTCGCTGCTCGCGGAAACGTTCCACGAGCTTCTTGACTTCCCGGCACTCACTTGCACTGTGACCATAGGTCCGGTGCACCAGGCATTTGAAGTCAGCGTCATCTCCCTCAGGTGATGGGCGAGGGCGCTTATCCTGACACGGGCTCCGGGCTCTGCCAGTTGCCGCAGTTGCCACCATGGGAGCTCCGGGCCTTGGCCTACTCCTTTTGCGGCCCCCATTCTTCTTCTTCCTGCCACCACCCCCGATGGTAGCCTCCGCTTCGGAGTGTGAGGGCTCCCCACTTTCCGAGGAGGGTCGGGCGTGCCAGTTACGCCCCTCCGAAGTGTTGGCACATCTGTCTGCCAAGGTGAACAGCTCGAAGACATCGCGCACGTCATGCATGGTGAGCTTCTCGAGCATCTTCTTGTCCCTCACACCCTGCCTAAATGGAACTATGATAGACGCATTCGAGATGTGCGGGATAGTGTTCCGTACCTGGCAGAATTGCTGGATGAATGTACGTAGCGGCTCCCCCGAGCGCTGTCTAACAGCGTGGAGGTCGAGTTCCGTGCTAGGGTGCTCATACAAACTTCCAAAGTTCGCCACGAACTGCCGGCACAACTCTTACCAGAAGGTGATGGACCCCTGGGGCATGTTCATGAGCCATGACCGGGCTGGACCGGCCAGGACCACAGGCAAATAGTTGGCCATGATGACCTCGTCACCCCCCGCAGCTAGGATCGAGGTGGAGTAGATCTGCAGGAATTCACTCGGGTTGACACTACCGTTATACTTCTCTGGCGTGTGCAGCCGAAACTTGTGATGCCAGACCACCTCTCCGCAGGTGTGGAGCTAGAGCTGCACACTTTCCTTTGGTGGTTGCGGGCAACCTGTTTGGCGCTGCATGACCTTGATGGCCAGGTTGTACTATGTACGTTTGGTGTTGAGGTGCGGTAGCAGATGCCTGGTGCGGCAGAGGCACACCATATTCCTGGAGCGGAGGAGGCGCGACGTATGCCTTGTGTGGAGGAGGCGCCACGTATGCCTGGTGCTGCGTGGGTGGTGTCACATACCCCTGTCGCGGCGGAAGAGCGCCATGCGCCTGGGGTCCAGGGCCCGACAGGCTGTAGTCGGCCTCAAGATTATGGCGCCATTCCCTCTATTGTTCGATGATGACTCGACAGTCCTCGCCTGCCCTACGGTGCTGCAGCTCAGCCCGCAGGTCTGTCGTCGAAAGCCTCATCGAACGGCTATCCGCGGTCTGACGGTCGACTGTTGGCGTACGAGATAGTGAAACAAAAGTTGATGCTACTCGCCTCCCGCCGTGCGGGGTCGCTCGGAGTGCAGCAACGACCAAGTGGTCGACATCGTTTACCCATTGCTGGGTCACCCCCTGCGGGGCACCTGCTGTCGATGCATTGCAGAGCAGTGCACGTGCGGCCAGGAGTGCACTCTCTGGGCTTGCCGCCGGTGGTGCTGTAGTGGCTCTCGCGATAGGAGTGCGTCGTGTTGTGTCGTGCGGTCCTGCAGTCAGCGGAGTGACTGCATGACATCGCGCTAGTCCAGATCTTCCTTATCTGGAGTAGGACCTAGCTCTGCGGTGAGATGAAGCTTGATCCTCACCCGTCGCCTACTGGCGGGGCTGGGGCCTGGAGGAACTTGCGTTGGAACGTGTATTCACCATGATGTCGGTGAAGATACTTGCAGGATAAAGCTCCATACCTCGTGCGCCAAATGTCGAGGTGCCTAAACTGACACCTCTACCGGACCTACTCTGGAGCAATCCACGGAGGTTCGATGTGATTTTTGCGGGGGGGGGGGGGGGGGGGGGGGGGGGGGGGGGAGGGGGCGCTAGTCCTAGCAAGATCGAGCGCAGTGGACGATCAACGCGAGGGTTTTACGTGGTTCAGGCCGCCTGAGTGTAATACCCTACTCCACAGTGGTTTGTGTGTTGTATTGTTCGAGAGTGTCGAGCGTCTCCGGGTCCGAGAGAACGTGTCTTAGTCGGTTGCTGCTCGATCCTTTTATAGTTCAAGGCCGAGCAGCTTACAAGTGGGGCCTGTGGAACGACATGTGGCCCTGGTTGTTCCAAATCCCTCCTATGATTTGGGAGTAAATGATATCCTCTGACAAGGGCTTCAATGTGCCGCCTGGCCATGCCTTGCCACAGGGCTACACATAGCCCCTTATCATGGCAGGCGGCGTCTCGTCCGTCTTGTTGTGGCCTCCCATTCGTCCGCCGTACAGAGTAGTTTGGCGCCAGCCTGTTATTGTCGGATTGGGTACAGTACTCTTGACTTATGGTCGAGTCCGGAGCTGCCGGACACGTGGCTGCATTGGACCTTCTTTCTGCAGGGAGGCAGGTCCGGGGCTACCGACCTGGTGAGCGTGCCAGACCTCTGCTCGGCAAGGAGGTAGACTCGAACCTGCGGGACACGTTGCAGCACTGTACCTCCCCTTCGTGAGGGAGCTGCACCTGGAGCTGCTGGGCACGTGGTAGCGTCGAGCCTTCCCTCAGTGGAGAGGCGTGGCTATGCCGCATGCCACACGGCACCCTGGGACCACGTCGGATCTTTCCCCCGTGGGCGGTGGGACCCAACGTGCCTCCTTTCCTGTATCTAGGGGTACCCAGTTCGTCAGGTACCGACAAGTACTCTACTGGGAGAAATGGCTTTTCAAAGTAGAGAAATTTCCTGGCAGAAAAACAGAAACTCTAGTTTTTGAAACACTTTTGTGAAAACTTTACTCCAATTTGAATCTTAGTTCAAAATCAGAGCTCGATAACTAGTACTTGCAGTTCTTACATCATCATGATTCTATTTTAATTATCTGCAAGTCACATCTTGGGCACGGATATCGTCATCGACATGTAATTTGAATGCAATGCCAGTACTACGTCCTCACCAAAGAAAATTCTATACCGGTTTTTCGGCATGCGTCTCAACAGTGACACTAATAACGTTCATTCGCAAAAGTTTTCCACTTGAGCTACAGATAATGTAGTTAGTGTACTTGCAGAAGACACATAATTTACAGAACACTCATATGGTGCTGTCAATACCCTGCATAAAAGGTATCCCTTCGTACCCAAAGAAGACGCGTCGAGTTCCACCTTCCAGTATTGTGGACTTCTGGAGGCAACACATGTCCCGCAGTGCTGGACCTACCTCCCTCTTTAGGGTGGCTCTAGTGCTGCCACGTGTCCTGTAGTGCCGGACCGACCTCCTTCCTTAGGGTGGCTCCGTTGCTGCCACGTGTCCCGCGGTGCCGGACCGGCCTCCCTCTTTAGGGTCGCTCCAATGCTTCCACGTGTCATGCAGTGTCGGGCCTGCCTCCCTACTTAGAGTAGGTCCGATGCTGCCACATGTCCCGCAGTGCCGGACCTGCCTCCCTTCTTAGGATGGCTTCGGCTCTGCCACATGTTCTGCAGCGTCGGACCTGCCTCCCTCCTCAATGTGGCTCCGACACTGCCACGTGTCTAGTAGCTCCAGACCTGCCTCCCCGCAGAGGGATGCTCTAGAGCTACCACGTGTCACACGTTCGGATCTATGTCCGCAACGGGAAGATCTAAGGATCTCCAACGGCACAGACATTCAAGGGCTATCGATTGACCGTTACAACACCTGATTAACATGCTATTAATTCCATATTAATGACACACAATCAGAGGACTATCAAGACCAGTAATGCTGCCATTAAGGCATGTTATTACACTATTAACCACCCTTAACACTCGTAGATCGTGTATAGGGGCAGTTATCACAGCCAGGTCCACCTATCGGGCCACGGGGCATACTGTAACATCCAGTCCTTGGCATATAAAAGGGTTGCGCTGCACGGTAGAAGGGATTCCAACCTCAACGAATCCCAAGTCATCCATACTCATACAATACACAAACACCCCGTGGAGTAGGGTATTATGCTCAGGCTGCCCAAACCACGTAAAACTCCTCGTGTTACATTGCTCTTGGATCTTGATTAGCGTCCCGCCTAAATACGAACCTCCACGGACTACTTCTTAGTAGTACCAAGAAGTCTCGTTGGCACACTTTGACATTTGGCGCACCAGGTAGGGGCTTCAAGTTCCAAGATGATGAACTCAACCGCCGCTTCCAATGGACCAGCTGCACAAGCCGTTGGAGAAAATCCCTCCAATGCTCAGCAGCTCGCCACCATTGTCCCGACGAATGATGTTCCATCACCACCACCATCTGCTGCAACATCAACGCTGGATAGCAGGATGGTGAATTTGCGTCATTCACATAATCGACGAACAACTCGAAGAACACGTTGAACACAGCGCGAACTCTACTTCAGCATTCTCCAGCGCCGGGAGCTCCTCCGGCCGCGCTGGAACAATGGCGCGCTGATGTTGAGCACCTGGTTGCAACCGCAGCCACTGCGCTCAATAACCAAGGAATACCCATGCAGGGCAGACACCTTCTTGTAATAGGACCTCGTCTGGAAGGCTTGGTCCTGCGTCGTCATAGCCCAGGACACGTGCGCCCTCTCAGCATGAGATGTCTCTGCCCTTTGGGGCTCCCTGTACAAATACGGCGTCGAGGATCCCACCTCAAGAGCTTCGGTCGGAGCACGACCGCAGATACATGAGGTAGGATGGCCGTGTCAACATCCAGCATACTCACGAGAGGCGTTTTGCTCATGAAAATCCTTCTCCTCTGGAGTTGGAGGCAGCTGTTCGGCTCTCACCATGCATCTCCGCATGGTGGAGTGGCCACTCAAGTTCCAGCCACATTTGTTGGAGAAATACGACGGGACTGTCAATCTCGTTGAGTTTCTATAAATCTACTCCTTCGCCATCCTCGTAGCTGGAGGGAATGAGGCTGTCATGGCCAACTACTTCTCCATGGCCTTTGACCGGGACTTCAAGGTCCTGGTTTATGAGCTTACCCCCGACTCTATCTATAGTTTGGGGGAACTATGTCACCAGTTCACAACCAACTTTGGTAGCTCCTACAGCCGGCCTGGGACTAGGCTGGACCTCTTCGCCGTACAACAGAAGTAAGGAGACTCACTGTGATGTTTCATCCAGCGATTCTCATAGGTATGGAACATCATACCTTCTATGTCCAACGCTTCTATCATTGTTGCATTCTGACTGGGGGTTCGAGACAAGAAGATACTGGAGAAGCTGGCAAACAATGATGTCAGCAGCGTCACGAACTCTTCAGCCTAGCTGACAAGTGTGCTAGAGCTATGGAGGGTCGTGAGATGCACTCCAAATCAGCTGTGGAGGCTGGTTAATCCACCTCCAAAGCTGAAGCTACTGCCACCGGCAGTGGCAAGAAGAAAAAGAAGTCAAGTGATAAGAAGAAGTCACTTGCCGGCACACCTGCCGCTGCTGCTGCCGCAACACCTGGTGGCCGGGGGCCATGCCCCGACAGGCGACCTCGACAATTGTCTGAGGATGTTGACAAGATGTGGTGTCCGATCCACAAATCCACGGGCCATAATCTTGAAGACTGTCGCGAGGTCAAGAGGTGTGTTGAATTCAACAGCAAGCGTCAAGACGAAACTCCATTCTGCCAGCGGGAAGGAAAGAAAAAAGTCGATAAAGCTCTGTCTAAACAGGAGCTAGGCTTCCAAGATGCCAAGAAGGCATTAAAGGTGGTCTACAACACCGTTAATGACTCCAACACCAACTTCAACAATGGACATCGGAAGACTCTCCATATGATGTATGGAGGGTCCTAGGACATTACCTCTCGACGCATTCTGAAAATATGCATGGGGAGATCACTACTGCTGCTCCCGCCGCCAAGGAAGAACCTCATCGGAAGTGGATGGACACTTCCATCACCTTCGATGTTGCGGACTGTCCGAAGAACTTGGCAGGAGCTGGACACTTGCCTTCGATGGTCTCCTCGACTATCAACAATATCCAGCTCTTCCATGTCTGGGTGGATGGAGGCGCGGCGCTCAACCTCATCAGCCTGGCAGCCTTTATGAAGCTCTAGCTCAGCCTCTCGGACGTTAGGCCCTCACGCTCATTTTTCGGAGTGGGTCCAGGAGCTATCACACCTCTTGGGTCTATCACTCTCCGGTAACCTTCAAGACACCGGAGAACTATATGTCTGAGAAGCTGGTGTTTTATGTGGCACACGTCAGCCTTCCCTTCAACACCATCCTAGGCAGGCCAGCCCTTTATAGGTTCATGGCGGTGGCCCACTATGGCTACCTTGTGTTGAAGATGCCAACTCTGTTAGGCGTCCTCTGGCTCTGAGGGGATCGCACTGCTGGAGTCACTACACTAGAAAATCATCATGCGCTCCCAACAACGCAAGAAGATGAATCCAGCGAGGAGTCTGCTCAGCAACCACCGAGCTTGCACCAGCGCGGCTCAACCTCTGCGCCCCGCGTGTAGCCAAGCAGTGACACCGACATTCGCGTCAAAGTCGTCCAAATCCGTTCTGATGCCACTCAGACCACTCGTATTTGTGGTAGTGTGGGTAACAAATAGGAATTCGCGCTCGTAACTTTCCTCTGGGCAAATGTCATCGTGTTTGAATGGCAACCATCACCAATTCTTGGGATCCCCAGGGAGGTGATTGAACACTATCTGAAGATCTACTTCAACGCACAGCCTATACAAGAGAAGCCCCAGAAGCAATCTGTTGAGCGGCAAAACTTCATTCAAGAAAGTCAAAAAGCTGCTTGACGCTGGATTCACCCTGGATGTTCATCATCCTCGATGGCTGGCAAACCGAGTCATCATACCAAAGGTCGACGGAAAGCTTCGGATGTGCATCGACTACACCACTTTGAATAAGGCATGTACAAAAGACCCCTTCCCACTACGAAGAATAAATCAGATAGTAGATTCTACCTTCGGTTGTGAGATTTTATGTTTCTTAGACGCATATTCTGGTTTTCGTCAAATTCCAATGTCTAAGGAAGATGAAGAGCACACTGCTTTCATTATGGTAGATGGTCTCTAATGCTACACAGTGATGCCTTATTGTCTCAAAAATGCACTCTCCACTTTTGTGCGAGCTATGCACAAAACCCTTGGCGAGCTCATCCGAGACCTAGTAGAAGTCTATGTCGATCACATCGTTGACAAAGTGAAGAACAATGACTCACTGATCGACAACCTTAAATCCGTCTTTGACAAGTTGTGCCTGACGCAGACGAAGCTCAACCCTGACAAGTGTGTCTTTGGGGTTAACTCCGGAAAGCTTCCTAGTTTCTTGGTGACCACCGAGGAATTGAAGAAAATCGGGCCAAGATACAAGCCATCGAAGCAATGTGGCCTCCAACCCGCATCAAGAATATCCAGAAACTTACTGGATGTCTAGCTTCGCTTAGCCGGTTCATCTCAAGGCTGACAGAGCCGGCGCTTCCCTTCTTAAAGGAGGAAGTCCGGGCCATTCTATGGGTCCGCAGAAGCAGAGAAGGCGTTCTAAGAGCTCGAGCAGCTTCTCACCACACTACCAATCATATTAGCTCTGAAGCCTAATGAGCCTCTTCCACTTTACATCGCTGCAACTATGGAGATTGTGAGTATGGCTCTAGTTGCGGAAAGAGCAAAAACATCTTCAACTCAGTAGCCTAGACCCCTCCGGAAGGGTCCAGAGCGACCTGAAGGTAAGTATGTGTCCCAGCCCCCAAGCATAGGTCCTAAAGGCAAGATGCATGTGGACCAACCTCTCTCATCTAAGGGAGTATCTACTACTCAAGAAGAAGATATGAACCCCTTCGAGGGGGGGGTCTGGGTTGATGAAGAAGAAGCTTCGAACCCCTCCGGGAGGGTCCAAAGTGTACAACGGCCAGTGTACTTCACCAGTGAAGTACTTCACGACGCCAAGACTCGATACATTAAGGTGCATAAGCTACTGTATGCAGTCCTTATTGCCTCAAGGAAGCTACGACACTACTTCCAAGCCAACAAGATATCAGTGGTGACTTCTTTTCCACTGCGAGCTATTTTACATAATCCCAATTCAACGGGGAATATCACCAAGTGGGTTGCAGAGCTAGCAGAATTTAAGCTCGAATTCCTGCCTCGGCATGCAATCAAGAGTCAAACGCTGACTGACTTCGTGGCGGAGTGAACACCTTCTTCATCATGTCTGGGGGACCTCAACGATTAGAAGCCGGAACCTAAGGTCCCGATCTTCACTGAGCCTCACTGGACTCTACTTTGTTAGCTCCATGCAGAAGCAGGTGGCCGGAGCTAGAAATCTTCTCCTCGCACAGACCGAGGAGAAGGTCAAGTACATGGTTCGCCTCGACTTCAAGGCGACCAACAACATGGCACAATATGAAGCTCTCATCTTCGGACTCAAGGTGGCACTATCATATGGCATTCGGCAGCTGCTGGTGATGGGTGACTTGCAACTCATCATCAAACAAGTCAAAGGTGAATGTAGTTGCAATAACCCTCAACTTGCTGCATATCTTCTTGAAGTCCAGAAGTTGCAGAAAGACGTCCATGTCCTGGACCTTTGCCATGTTCAGGGTCTCAACAACGCTGAAGCTAACGATCTCTCGACGAATGCATCAAACGGGGCTCAAGCACCCAATAGAGTTTTGGTCAGGAGATTATTAGCACCTATCGCTCAGCCTGCCAAACTGAGTGATGGGGGCAAGACCAGCACCCCGAAGTTGTTGGTCCCAGTGGCCCTATTACCATCGCATCCACCAAGGATCGTAGGTGCCACAGGAAGCTCCGAGCAACAATGTGTGCAAGATCCATAAGCTCAAATCAGTCCTGATGCATGGATCTCAGAGGTCCGGGACTACTTGAAGGACAACATCCTTCTTGAAGATGGTGCATCCGATGAGCGAATTGTCGGATTAGCTAAAAGATACACGTTGGTAGAAGGAGATTTCTACCGATGTGATGCCAACGGTGTTGTAATGTGGTGCATTTCTCGGAAAGAGGGTTGTGAACTTCTCGCAGAGATCCATGGAGGCTAGTGTGTGAATCATGCATCACCTTGCACGCTGGTCGGTAAGGCCTCCCTGTGTGGTTTTTACTGGCCTATAACACTATAGTATGCGTCGAGCTGGTTAAGAAGTGTGAAGCATGCCAGTTCCACATGATGCAAATTCTTACACTAGCGCAATCACTGCAAATGTTTCCTCCCTCATGGACATTCGCTATGTGGGGGATGGACATTTTGGGACCTTTCCCAAAAGCCGTCGAAGGGTACCGGTTCTTATACGCCGCCATCAACAATTTCACAAAGTAGACAGAAGCTACTCCAGTTGTGACAATCAACAAGCAATCTGCTATCAAGTTCTTGAAGTCTATTGTCTATAGATTTGGAGTTCTGAACAGAGTGATCACTCACAACAGAACTCAACTCGCAAGTGCAGCATTCCAAGAGTACTGCGAAGACCTCGACATACGGTTAGCTACGCATCAGTAGCTCATCCAGCAAGAAATGGCAAAAGTGAGAGTGCAAACGCAGAAATACTAAAGAGACTCAAGACGCGCACTTATGAATGCTTGAAGAAGCATGGCGCCAACTGGATAGAAGAGCTTCCGTATGCATTGTGGGAGAGTCGGACAACACCCAACCATGCAACAAGAGAGACACCCTTCTTCAAGGTATATGGAGCTGAAGATGTCATTCCTCGAGAAATTGCCATGGGGTATCTCCGGGTCTGGACCTACGACGATGCCACGTAGGACAAGCTCCGGCGTGAAGACCTAGACCTCATCGACGAGGCAAGGTGCTAGACAGCTGTCCAAAATGCACGATACCACCAGGTGCTTCGGTGCTATCATCAAAGTATGTGCACAACTGGCAGTTGGAAGAAGGCAATCTGGTGCTGCGGTGAATACCAACTCGAGAAGGGATGATCAATCTTTCCCCCAATTGGGAAGGTCCCTTCCAAGTTATCAAAGTTTCCCGTACTAGGGCCCCCTTTGGCAGAGCTCCACGGAGCTGATTCTCAGGCAGAATCAGGAAAGTTGTGCCAAACACTATTTTTCAGAAGAAGTGATTCTTGGCTGATTCTGTGAAGTGATTCTCTGAAATGAACTAAGGGGCTGGAAGATGAAAAAAGTAGCTTCTCCTGATTCTGTGAAATGATTCTCTGTCTTGATTATAAGAGTTTATTCTAGAGAATCGTAGAGAATCATTTTTAGCCACAGAATCACTTCAACGGAGAATTAGAGGTGAATCTAGAGAATCAGCTATGTGGAACTGTGCCAAAGGGGGCCTAGATGCGTTCTCTTGGCGATAGAGGATGGGATACCACATACCAACCCCTGGAATATTGAGCACCTTCGTATGTTCTACACTTAGTTACACGAAGGTGAGTCTGTATTCGTATAAAATGTATCTCATAGAGTCTATGAACAGAGTCGAGTCGAGTTGGTCCAAGATAAAAAGCACACTTAACTTGGTCTTGTACTTTAAGTGTGTCTTTACCTTCTCTGGGTTAGTACAATATGAATAACACACTTAACTTGGTCCTGTATTTTAAGTATGTCCTTGTCTTGCCTGTTATCCGGACCTATAATGAAATACATTTATGTGCAAACAGACTCTACGTGTATTAATTTTGCGCATGCTCATTATTTTTACCATATTTTTCCTTCTTGTCAATAGCAATGTTGTGCAATCCATTTGAAATTTAGTCCTAGAGATTCATGTGATATAAAGTTTTACTAGTAATCTTCTATTAGATATTAGTACTGCTAGATGGCCTACTCGCCTGAAAACAAAAGCTAGTGATAGGTCTGGAGTGTGCTATCGACTTACCCTAGTATAGCACCCTAAGTACGCCACTCTACCTATTCTAGTGGGTCTCAGTAAGGCAGGTCTAGAAAGCATACGGACCTAAGGAAGTTTCATCAGTATGCTTATGTTGTCACAGT
Source organism: Tuctoria greenei (assembly GCA_036927565.1). Taxonomy (NCBI): domain Eukaryota; kingdom Viridiplantae; phylum Streptophyta; class Magnoliopsida; order Poales; family Poaceae; genus Tuctoria; species Tuctoria greenei. The sequence continues at coordinate 102,836,769 of JAYESD010000003.1, read as the reverse complement.
GAGTCTCTTAGAATCTAAAATTCAAAGAAGTGTAATAAGCCGCAAATAAGGTATAGGCAAGAGGACAAATTTTACTGCTTTTCTTGTCTCTCATGCACAAGAAAAATGAATAATTGACGGCAATCTGCACGGCGATGGTGGATGCTGCTAGACCACCTAGCTCCGGCAACACCTAGGCGCCCGCTGTCGATGTTTTATATGTTGACGGTGGGCGCTGTCGAAGCAACCAAGCTCCGACAACTCCCAGGAGGCTCGGCATCGATGTTTTATGCGTTGACAGTGGGCGCTGTCGAAGCAACCAAGCTTAGGCATCACCCAAGGGCCCACCATCGACGTTTTATGCGTTGATAGTGGGCGCCATCAAAGCAACCAAACTCCAACAACACCCAGGGGGCCCAACGTCAATGTTTTATGCGTTGATAGTGGGTGATGTCGAAGCAACCATATTCAACAACAACTAGGCGGTCTGCTATCGACGTTTATGCATTGATACTGGGCGCCATCAAAGCAACCAAGCTTTGAAAACTCCCAGGGGGCCCACCATCGATGTAACAAAGGGTCCTTGGAGATTTTGAATGCATGACTCGGACCTCGGAGCTGTTAAACTAGCTACGAGTTCAAGACAGTCAAAGACTCTAGACATAGCCAAATTCCTTATGGTAGATGTCCTCAATCAATTGAGCACATCTACTAGGGGGCCAACAAGATAAAGACAATGTAAAATTGAAGACAAAAATAGAATTCGAAAGGATTTCATTCATTCAAAATTTGGAGATTTAAAATATGATGGTACAAAAGAGAAGGTCCTAGCTACTGGAGTTTCGCTCGAAGTATGAAGCAACCTTCTGGGCAGCTTCTTGGACGCTAGCTTTGGTAGCTTCTTCTTCCTCAATGATGGGTCCATCAATCACCATAGCTAAAGACATCGAGGGGTCTCGACTTCAGAAGCACGTCAGCACATTTTATGCGACGCTTCTAGCCAGGGACCCTCCTTCAGTCTCGAGTTGGTCGACGACCACATCTCCAGATGCATCCAGCGTAGCTACAGCCGAGTTGAGTGCCACCAAGGACTTGTCCATCTCTAGCTCTGGGTCAGCAGGTCAAACCGGGCTAAATTCCAGAGGTAATAGAGCATCTTTTGCATGCACAAGGAAGTCCCAGACCTACTGGGACTCAATTGCTCTTATGCTCTGGAGCTCCTTTAGTGACCTTCTTGCAGACAATAGCTCCATAGAACCCTCCATCGAGAACCGCTCGATCTCTTTGGCGTGCTACTGGATCCATTCTGCCAGCTGCCTCTCTTGGTCGGCGATTTGCTTCTCTCGGAGGTGCAAGCGGTCACACCTTTCCAAAAGTTCCTTTTACTTTGCCTTCACCTTGTTCTCCCTACCAGAGAAAGCATTCTCTCTTTTGCTAACTCCTTCCCCTGCCAGCCATACTTGGTGTGTCGGCGTTTGGAACCGGCAAATCTCCCGACACCACTTTTGGTAGATCGAACTGTCAGCATTTGGAACCGGCAGATCTCTCGACACTACTTTTGGTAGATAGAGGAGTTGTAGTTCGGTAATGGGCGCGCAGAGATTCAAGAAGGTGAAAGACATGAGTACACAGGGATTTACGTGGTTTGGGCCGCCTAAGCGTAATACCCTACTCCACGGGTTGTGTTGGTGATGTATTAAGCTCGAGAGTCTAGAAGGAGCTCCATAAGAAGAAGCTCGTCTAGCTCAGGGTGTTCAGCAGTGGTCTGGAATCATCCTTTGTGTATCGTCGACCAGTCCTTTTATAGTACAAGGACTGGTCGTTACAACGTTACCCTGGCCCGACAGGTGGCCCCGGCAGTTACACACGCTTGATACATAATAAATGGGGTTAATTACCCTTAATAGCCTGGTAACGGGCCTTAATAGTGCTGTTACCAGTATTAAGGGCAATCTGATCATGTGTCATTAATATGACATTAATGACACTTAATCAGGACTTGAAGTCTTTGATTGATCCTTGAAGGTCCGGGGCCGTGGGGGGTCCACTGGCCTGATAGTTGAAGTTGAAGGTCCGGCGTTTGCCATGTGGGAGCACCAGAGCTCATCGTCATGGATGGGTAGGTCCGGTGCTGTTGGACACGTGTCAGTACCGGAGCTTCCCTCTGTCTGGGTTTAGGTCTGGTGGTGCCATATTGGCATTCTGACCGGAGCTTCCCAGGTGTGGGTGATAGCTCCGGTCTTGTGATACACATGGCGGCCCCGGGACTAACCATGTCGGGGGAGCAGGTCTGGCTACACCTGACATGTCGGGCCTTCAGAGGTCTTCAAATCTGGTATATGGAGTTTCCTTGTGATCTTTGCAATCCCAAGGGGTATCTGATACGGAGGGTACCGACAGTGGCCCCCTAGACTCACCTCCGGGAGAGAACTTTTGTATGAAGTCATTTCACCGGATGTGGGTCCATTCTTCAGTTTCTGAACTGTGTCTTCAAGGGTCTTTGGTTATGCCGTTGGCAGTAGTTCACAGTTAAACTTCCGCCGCATGGCGTATCTTGAGGGCGGTAGGTGAGATCTTAGCGTGCGGATCTCACGCAATTGAAGGTCGCCGGTTCCCGATACAAAAATCGTATCGGTTCCGCGCGCCCTGTCAGGCCGCCGACTTCGGGCTTCCCGCCTTTCATGATGACAATCATTCGCCTGGGGTAAGAACCTCGACTTGATCGTCGGGGTGGCCCCGGGCCCCCTTGTCATTGGTGGGGTGAAAATTTGGACTGGTGTCGTCGGCTCCTCTGCATTTTCCATCCAGGCATTGTGGGGGCTTACTTAAGAAGGAAAGCACGCATCTTTACGCCTTTCAATCAATCTTGCGCTCAAACCTTCCAAACTTTTGCTTGCCTTTCCTCTCTTGCCTCACTGTGCCGCGATGGAGTTGGGTCTCCGCCAAAGCCGACTGAAGACCGATGATGATTTGAAGAAGGTACGGGCCCTCATGGGATGGTCCCCTGACTTCTTCAACAACCTGGTCCGTGCCGAAAAGCTTCCATTCGAGAAGGAGCACGCCGGCGACATGGTGTACTTCTCCGCGTACGCCATGGTGGGACTGATCCAACCTTTCTCCTCCTTCTTCTTGATGCTGCTAGACTTCTATGGTCTGCAGCTTTACCACCTTGGCCCCAACTCCATTCTGCTGGTGTCCATATTTGTCCACTTCTTCGAGATGTGGGTGGGGATTCCCCCCTGCATTGAGCTCTTCCGCACCTTCTTCACTGTCCAGACCACAGGCCGGAGCGACGAGTACCTTGGTTTCTATTATTTCATGAAGCACAAGAAGTGCCCGTATAAGTACTTGCGGTCGTTCCCTTCTGGGAAGTGGGACGACTGGAAGAAGGACTGGATTGTAATCAGGGTGGAGGAGCACGAGAAGCTGGAGCTGCCAGAAGGCCTCCCCAACATCGACACTGCAGTTTGGAGTGAAGCTTCAGTGCTGTCGGATGCCTTCGATCCTGCACTGACCAGAATCCGCTTGTGTGTGGAAGGAGGGGTGACTCCCCAGGCAGTGTTTTGCAACTTCCTGACCAACAGGTGGGCTCCGTTGAAGAGGAGGGAGAAGTTGGCTTGAGCCCTCAACAGTATGTTGGACGATGACCGGATCGTGACCGGTTTTAAGTCCAACATGGAGGGTGCAACTTTGGAGTTCCACCTAATGAAATTTCAGCACGGCATCGACGTCGAGGGCGATGATTTGGCTCCTTCGCTAGCTTTCCTCCCACTGAACATGGAGGCTGCATTAAGTAGGGAGCTCCGGCGGACGATGCCGATGCTTGACGACGTTGGTATCGTTGAGAGGCGCTCAACCACTGGATTGGCGATCTCCGAATCCCCGAAAGGTGGCTATGTCCCCGCCCCTAAGCCAAGAACCGAAGTCATCGGCAGGGCAAGGAATTGGCCGAGCCCTCGAGCCATAAGAGGAAGCATGCCGACAGGAGGGCCAGGCATACTTCTTCCACGGCGTCTCCTTCTCCCAGGACACGAAGGTCTACGACGGCGGCGTCTACTCCAGTAGCAGCTTCTTCCCAGGTTGCTAGCTCCGGCCAGGTGTCTCCTGTCCCAGGGCCGGCTGAGGGCTCCGGGTCCGGTGGGCGATGTCTTCATGGACCAATTGGTGACAGAGGGTCAGTCCTTGGCGAAGAACGTCGTAGAGTATGTGCTGACGTGCTACACCAGCCGGGACCCTCAATTCCCTATGGACCCGGTACTTGAAGGTCCCATCGAAGGAGAGGGTGAAGCTGTCCGATCCAATGTGTCGGAGGTGGCCTAGAAGGTTGCCCAGTTCTTCCATAGGGCCTAGGATCGTCTCCCTGTAGCTCCCACTTCTCTTCTTCTTCTCCAATTTTGTAATCTCTTGTCTCCAAATAAATGAAATCCAAATTTTTGTGAATTCGAATTTCATTTTTGTCTTCAACACCTTTGTCTCGCTTGGCCCCCTGGTAGATGTACACAATTTGATTGTGAACATGTACCAAGAGGATGTAATATTTGTTAAAGACTTGCGTGCTTCAAACTTGTAGAATGTAAGTCCGAAGTCTTCGATAGTGTAGGCCCCCTGAGGCTGTTGGAGCTTGGTGGCTCTAGCATTGACCATCGCCGGAGCTTAGTAGCTCTGGAGCATCGATGGTTAATCCTCCGGGGTGTTGGAGCTCTGGCAGCTCCGGTAGTGACCTCCATCAACACATGTTGTGTGAACGTTAGACTCCACTTTAGAGTCTTTCCACCATCTTTACATTGACGACTCGCTTTACCGGAACTGAGTAGCTCTAGAGGTGCTCGATGTCAATGTTTGAACATTGACCACAAACCGCCTAGAGGGTGTCATAGCTTATTTATTTTTCATGCACATTGAAGTCAAGTAAAATAGTAAAATCCGTTTCCTATCTACAACTTCATTGCGGCTTACTGTTCCCGAGAAATTTTTAGGTCGAGCACAATCCTAAATACAATCAAGAGCACCATCTTGCTCCCTTCAGGTCCAACTGTTTCTGGACTTGCCTTACTTCGGCCTGCCGGGGTGTAGGTAGAGTGGCGTACTTAGGGTGTAGGACCAAGCTAAGTCGATAGCACACTCCGGCCCTAGATTGGCTTGGCGGCATTCAGACAAGTAGGCCATCAACAATGTTTGAACCCGGAAGGACAGACAATGCGACTCGAATTGTACATGAACTGGTCGATTGCACAACTTTGTTATAGACAAGAAAGAGAAAAATAAAAAATATTGAGCATGTACAAAGTAAATGCACGTGGAGTCTGTTTTCACACAATGATGTCTTTCATTATAGGTCCGGGGTACAGGGGAAACAAGTACACTCTTAGGGTACGGAACCAGGCTAAGTGTGTTTCGTTTCTCGTTTGACCCAAGGTAGCTAGCTACACTTTTAGTTCTGAGACTGTGACAAGTGTTGCAGAGGCGTTGCGGACCTAACAGGGTAGGTTCGGCTGCCCTCCCGGAGGAGCTACCCGACTCTGTACAATGACTCTATAACATACACCATATGTAATTACAGACTCACCTCCGTGATACTAAACGTAGAACTTACGGAGGTGCTCAATTTTCCAAGGATTTGGGAGAGGTGTCCCATCCTCGGCTGCCAAGCGAACGCATCCGGGACGGGAGACTTTGATCACTCGTAAGGGTCCCTCCCAGCTGGGGGAGAGTTTGTTTAACCCTTCACTAGATTGTGTTCTCCGTAGTACCAGATCGCCTTCCTCGAGCTGTCGGCTGTGAACATGCCATAGGTAATAGCACCGAAGAGCTTGGCGGTATCGGGCATTCCGAACAGCTGCTCGGCACCTTCCCTCTTCAAGGAGGTCAAGGTCTTCACGCCGGAGTTGGTCATGTGTGGCTTCGTCGGAGGTCCGGACCCGGAGCGACCCCAAGGTGATTTCCGGAGGAAGGACTGCTTAAGCCCCGTACACCAGGAAGAAGGGTGTCTCTCCAGTTGACCGGTTTGGAGTAGTCCTTTTGGCCCATAAAGTGGGCGAAAGCTCTTCAATCCAGTTGGCTCCATGCTTTTTCAGGTGCTCATATGTGCGCGCCTTGAGTCATTTTAGGATTTCTGCATTTGCCCTCTCGGCTTGGCCATTGCTTGCCGGATGAGCTACAGAGGCGTAGCTGACTTGGATGTCGAGGTCTTCGCAGTATCCTTGGAAAGCAGAGCTTGTGAATTGGGTCCCATTATCTGTTATGATTTTGTTCAGGACTCCAAATCTGCATACTATGGACTGCAAGAGATTGATAGCTGATTGCTTGTTTATTGTCACAACTGGAGTTGCTTCCAGCCATTTGGTAAACTTGTCGATGGCGACATACAGGAACTTGTAACCTCCGACGACTCTTGGGAAAGGTCCCAAGATGTCCATGCCCCACACGGCGAAAGGCCATGTAGGCGGTATCATTTGTAGAGGTTGAGCCGGCGTATGAATTTGCTTTGCATGAAACTGGCATGCTTTGCATTTCTTCACCAGCTTAGTTGCATCCTGGAGTGCTGTAGGCCAGTAGAAGCCATGCTGAAAGGCTTTACCGACCAGCGTGCGGGAAGACGTGTGGTTCCCACACTCGCCTCCATGGATTTCTGCGAGGAGCTCGCAACCTTCTTCCCTTGTGATGCACCGCATTAGGACGCCATCGGCAGCGCGCCGGTAGAGATCCCCTTCTAACAACGTGTATCTTTTAGCCAATCTGACTATCCAGTCAGCGGATACATCATCGTCAAGAAGGATATTGTCTTTCAAGTAGCTTCAAATCTCCGAGATCCATGCATCAGAGCTTGCTTGAGCATTTTAGTCTTGCGTGCTGCGTTGCTCGGAGCTTCCTGCAGCACCTACGACTCTTGATGGCTGCCATGGTAACACGGCCATCGGGATCGCCAGCTTCAGGATGCTGGTCTCACCCCCTTCGCTCAGTTCGGCATGCTGAGCTGTGGGTTTTGACAACCTCCGGACGAAGGTTCCGTCAGGAGCCGGAGCTCCGGTTGACCTTTCGTCGAGAGTTCGTCAGCTTCAGCATTATGGACACGCTGGACATGGTGGAGATCTAGGACTTCGAAGTCCTTCTGAAGCCTCTGGACTTCAAGGAGATAAGAAGCTAATTGAGGATTGTTACAAGAGCATTCACCCTTCACCTTTTTAATGATGAGCTGCGAATCTCCCTTGACCAACAGCTGCTTGACATCGTATGATAGTGCCACCTTTAATCCATAAATAAGTGCTTCATACTCTGCCATGTTGTTGGTCGCCTTGAAGTCAAGGTGGACAATGTATTTTACCTTCTCCCCGGTTGGGGTGAGGGAAGGACTCCAGCTTCGGTCCCCTGCTTTTGCATGGAGCCGTCGAAGTAGAGGGTCCAATGAGGTTCGGTGAAGACCGGAGCCTTATGTTCCGACTTCTGCTCACTAGGGCCCCCAGGGTCTGATGGAGAGGGGGTCCATTCTGCCACAAAATCTGCCAATGATTGACTCTTGATCGCTTGCCTTGGGACGAATTCAATATCGAATTCGGCCAATTCCGCTGCCGACTTTGCAATGTTCTTAGTAGAGTTGGGGCTATGAAAGATTGCACGTAGTGGGTAAGAGGTCACCACTGATATCTTGTGAGCTTGGAAGTAGTGGCGAAGCTTCCTGCAGGCGATGAGAACTGCATAGAGCAGCTTGTGTACCTCTAGGTATCGAGTCTTGGCATCATGTAGTACTTCGCTGATGAAGTACACTGGGCGTTGGACTGTCCGGACCCTCCCGGAGGGGCCTGGAGCTTCCTTCACATCGACCCAGACCCTGCCGGAGGGGTCCGGACTTGCTTCGGGGACCTCTGGGTTCCTGCTAGAGGAACCCGAAGCTTCTGTTGGAGTGACCCGGATCCTCCCGGAAGGGTCCAAGTCATCTGGGATAACTCCCTGTTGATCCAAGTCTGGGGGCTGGGACCCAGACTCTCCTTCAGGAACCTCCGGACCCTTCCGGAGGGGTATGGATTCCTGAGCTTGTGATTGTTCTGGTCTCTCCGCGACAAGGACCATGCTGACAACCTCGTCGGTTGCTGAAATGTGAAGCAGTAAGGGCTCACCAGGGTTCAGAGCTACTAGTGTTGGTAGAGTGGTGAGGAGCTGCTTTAGCTCTTGGAACGCCTTTTTTGCTTCTTCAGACCATTGAAATGGTCCGGACTTCCTCAATAGCTTGAAGAAGGGTAGTGCCCGTTCCGCCAGTCTTGAGATGAACCGGCTGAGGGCGGCTAGACATCCAGTCAGTTTCTGGACATCTTTGATGCGGACTGGTGGCCGCATATCCTCTATAGCCTTAATCTTCGCTTGATTTGCCTCTATGCCCCGGTGGTTTACCAGGCAACCGAGAATCTTTCCAGAGCTAACCCCGAAGACGCACTTGTCTCGGTTCAGCTTCGTGCGTGTGACCCGCAGCTTGTCAAAGACAGCTTGCAAGGTGTCAAGGAGTGACTCCTTGTCCTTGATCTTGACTACGATGTCATCAACATACACTTCCACTACGTCTCTGATGAGCTCTCCAAAGGTTTTGTACATAGCTCGTACAAATGTTGAAGCTGCATTCTTGAGACCAAATGGCATGGCTATATAACAGCACAATCCATCTACTGTGATAAAAGAAGTATGTTCTTCATCTTCCCTAGATATTCTGATTTGGTGGTACCCAGAATATGCGTCTAGGAAACACAGTAATTCACACCCGGAGGTGGAATCCACTATCTGATCTATTCTAGGTAGTGGGAATGGATCTTTTGGGCATGCCTTATTTAGTGTTGTGTAGTCGATACACATCCGAAGCTTCCTGCCGGCCTTGGGTACAACGACTGGGTTTGCCAACCATTTTGGATGGAAGACTTCTCGTATGAATCCAGCTTCTAGCAACTTCTTCACTTCTTGTCGTATGAAGTTTTGTCGCTCTACGGATCGCTTCTGAGGCTTCTGATGTACGGGCCAAGCATCGGGATAGATCTTCAGATTATGCTCGATCACTTCCCTAGGGATCCCAGGCATTTGTGACGGTTGCTAGGCAAACACGTCGACGTTAGCCCGGAGGAAAGTGATGAGCACGAGTTCCTATTTGTCATTCAGACCCCCCGATATGTGAGTGGTCTAAGCAGCATCGGAACCAATTTGGACGACTTTGACGGGGATGTCGGCGTTGCCGCTTGGTTGCACGCGAGTTGCAGAGGTTGAGCCTCGCTGACGAATGCTCGGGGGTTTTGGAGCTTGCTCCTGCCTGGATTCTTCCTCCTGTGCTGTAGCAAGCGCATGGAGTTCCTCCAGAGCAGTCACTGCGGTAGTAAGGTCTATGCGGGTCTAGAGAACGCCAACTGGTGTCGGCATCTTCAACACCAGGTAGCCATAATGAGCAGCAGCCATGAATTTGTACAAGGCAGACCTGCCCAGAATGGCGTTGAAGGGCAAGTTGATCTGAGCCACGTCAATGATGAACTTCTCAGTGCAATAATTTTCTCGAGTCCCAAAGGTCACAGGGAGAGTAATGGCACCAGGCGGTGTTATGGCCCCCGGACCTACTCCGGAGAAAGGTCGGGAAGGGCGAAGGTCCGAAGGTCGGAGCTGAAGCTTGACAAAAGCCTCAAAGCTTATGAGGTTCAGCCCCGAACCTCTATCCACCATTACATGGTGGAGTTGAATGTTGTTTATGGTAAGTGATACCATCAGAGGTAGCTGGCCAGCTCCGATCATGTTCCGAGGGCAGTCCAAAGCATCAAAAGTGATGGTAGTGTCCATCCACTTTCGATGAGGTTCCGCCCTGGTTGTAGGAGCCACTGAGGCCATGTCTCGCCGCATGGTCTTGAGGATACGGCGGGAGGTGATGTGCCATGAACCACCAAAGATGGTGTTCATGGTCTTTCGACGCTCATTGTCGGAGATGTCGGAGTCGTCATCGACGGAGGTGTACACAGCCTTTAGGACCTTTTTAGGGTCCTGGAAGCCCAACTCCTCTTCAGCCGGAGCTTCGTCGACTTTCTGCTTTCCTTCCCTCTAACGAAAAGGAGCTTCTTCCCGGCGCTTGTGGTAGCACTCAACAAGGTTTTGTACCTCCCGGTAGTCCTCCAAGTTGTGGCCGTTTGACTTGTGGATAGGACACCACATTCTGGAGTTGCCACAGTCTTCAGAGGACGGCCGAGGTCGTTTCTCAGGGCGTGGCCCCTAGCCACCCAGGGCTGTAGTAGCTGCAGCGGTGGATGTGCCGGCCGACGACTTCTTTTTGCCGTTGGACTTTTTCTTCTTTTTGCCACTCCCAGGGGTAGTGGCTTTGCCTTTGGAGGATTTTTTGCCATCCTCCGGACATGGTTTGGAGTGCATCTCACGGCCCTCCACGGCTTTGGCACACTTGTCTGCCAAGCTGAAGAGCTCCGTGATGTTGGTGATCTCCTTGACCGCCAGCTTCTCCAGCATCTTCCTATCTCGAACGCCCTGTCTAAATGCCACGATGACAGAAGCGCTAGAGATAGAAGGAATGCTGTTTTGTACCTGGGAGAACCTCTGAATTAATGAGCGAAGGGATTCTCCCCCCTTTTGCACCACTGCAAAAAGGTCCAGTTCGGTGCCTGGTCGAGTGTATGAACTCCCAAAATTGGCGGTGAACTGTTGGCACAATTCTTCCCAACTATTGATAGTGTTCTGAGGAAGGCTCATGAACCAAGACCTGGCAGTCCCAGTCGAATCTACTGGGAAGTAGTTGGCCATTATAGCCTCGTTACCTCCGGCCGCAAGGATTGCGGTGGTGTAAATTTGGAGAAACTCGGCGGGGTTAACAGTCTCGTCAAACTTCTCCGGCAGGTGTGGCCGGAACTTTTGTGGCCATCTGACCATGCGTAGGTGCATGGCCAGTGCAGAACAGCCTCCTCCTACTCCCTCGGGAGCAGGGCTGTCTCGAGCTTCTCGCCTTTCGCGAGCGCGCTCGATATGGACACGGCCATCCTGTTGATGGTAACGGCAATCAAGCTCTGCCCGGAGGTCATGAGTTGACATCCTGGTTAGCGTATGAGTACGTCGCGCCCCAGAGGGTAGCGACGTAACTTGATGTGATGCAACACGGCTCCTATTCTGGGAAGCATGCGGACCAAGTCTGCCAGACACAGTCCGACACTGCGATGGGGCCTGCCCCGAAGGAGGAGGACATTGATTGCTAATGCGGTCGGCTGCTGCTGCAACCAGATGTTCCACATCGGCTCTCCACTGCTCCATTGCACCCTGGGATGCACCTGGATGTGGTGGACGTTGGAGGAGAGCACGTGCTGCATGAAGCGCGTGTTCAGGGTTGTTGTTGTTTGCCGATGCAGTGACTGATGCTGATGTACCGTCACGTTGCTCAGCTTGACATGCTGGTGCATGCAGTGGTGGTGAAGGCATGACTCCTGCTGGAGCCACAGCACCTGCTGGTTGCTGCGTGTTGGAGTTATTGCCTCCAACGGGTTTGTAACACCCTCATTTTCATGCATCATACCCTACATACACTCATATACATGTTTAACATTAACCCACATAAAGAGGAATGAGTTTAAAATTGATTTAAAACCAAACCGCACTTAAAATGCAGGAAAGTGCAGACTTGTCTGTTTTTGCTGCGGACTAGTCCAATTTTTGGAACTAGAAACTTTCTGACTTGTCTGATTTTGTGCGGACTAGTCCGATATTCCAAGAATCCTTGAAAAATTGCTAAGTCCTTGGACTATTCCGGACTAGTCCGGTGTTCTAGCAGACTTGTCCGATTTCCTCTCTGTTCAAAGTCGGACTTGTCCAATTTTTGGCCAGACTTGACCGATTTTCTCCCTGGACGACTTCGGACTAGTCCGATCCTTTCTGGACTTGTCCGATATTTCGCGACTCCGAGTTGATCTTTTGTTTTACGACATGTTTCTTGGGTTTCACGTTAAGTGGGCCTAGGGACATCGTGTCTAACTCTTTTAGAGCCCGCGTGGGACTCTAAACCGGCCTCTACTCATATCAAACTCGAAATCCATCTAACCCTAGCCTCCACCTCTATATAAACAACCCCACCCTTTGGTTTAACATCTATTTGCCACTTTTCCACCCCACCCAAACCCTAGTTTGTGGAGAGCCACCACCAAGGAGGGAGGAGAAGATCCCAAGCAAGAAGAAGAAGAGGAGGAAACGAAAGAGGATCAAGATCTCCATCAAGCTTTCGTTCTTCATCACCAATTCATCCCCAAGTTCATCACCAACCCTAGATCACCAAGATCCAAGTGCTACCTCCAAGTTTTTTGATTCATTGGAGTACTAAACACCTGGTATACCTTCTATTCTCTTTTCCTTACGTGAATTCAACCCCTAATCTCCAAATTCATGTCGATCTAGAAAACTCTAATCTGCTGATCTCGTAAAGTGTGGACTTGTCCGGTCCCTAGCGGACTAGTCAGATCTTCCTAGTTGAATTGCATCAAATTAATTCTAAAATTTGATTTGAATCAACCCCAAACCTGTATAAACTTGTTAAAATCTATTAGAACTAGTTATTGATCATTAAAAGCAATCTATTAACAAGTTCTACCTTGCATTTGCATCAATCATGCATGTCATGTCATATTGAGTAATATTTGTGCACTCTTTGATTGTGTTTCTTGTCTTGTATGTCTATTGTGTAGATTAGACGGATTTGCGCTAGAAAGTGCCGCGGAGGACCTATAGCACCAAGAGTTTGAAGGCTTTGACCCTAATCAACAGCAAGAGCAAGGCAAGTGTCCTTGAAGCATATTGATCTTGTTTTAAAATAAATGTTTGTTTGCAAAACTGCATGCTGTGTCAATTTGATGGGAATCCTGTGATAGGAAGTTTACCAGAATTGTTTAACCACCCTTGTCACCTGGAATTTATGGTAGAGAGTCGGGAAGGGATATTTACCCTTTTGCTTCGCTTAATTAACTGGGATGGGAAACCAACTACACCACTCAATTTAATTATGCATGGATGAGATTATAATTAACATGAACTGGATAACATGATATGGTAATGGGTGATCTAAGCAAGCCTGGTATGTGGATGGGTTGGATGTTATGGTGGTTTGCTTGCTTTAGATCTAAGGACTGGTTCATGCGAGAATAAGCTAGGACCACAGTGCCACCACGAGGCCAAGTATGGGTGCGGCGTAGCCAATTAATTAGGGCTTTGCTAGTGCTGTTTGGACCATTGTGGATGCTCGGGGAAGGGGTAGTTGGATTGGGTTTATTGATGATTGGTAGGACTACCTTGGGATCCGAATGGCTCAAGAGGGGGCCCTTGGTTGAAGATGTGCTCGGTTGGAGGCATCACCACTGGTGAAACCTCAGTGGGGTCTAAATAGGCTAGTAATCCCTTTGTAAAGGCTATTTTGTGATCTCTTTGCCACACACCAACGGAAGTGTGAGACGGCATAATAGAGGTTCTAGTCATCGAAAGGTGATGAAATCACAAACACGTGGGTAAAGAGGTACAAACTCTGCAGAGTTAAATAAAACTATCATGATAGCCGTGCTCCCGGTTATGAGCACCTGGACAACTTCCATGATTAGAGGGAAATTGGGTTTTTGGGATGGTTATGGTTTGGTAATGGTTATGTCTGGTTATGGATTTATTTCTGGTATTGAATATAGTTATTGGCAATGGCGAAATCTGGAATTATTGATGATGGTAGTGAATTCAGACTGGTATTACAGTATTACTTATGATTATGATGGGTTTACTTCACATACATATAATATATTGCTTTTCAAATGTTTTAATGTACTTTTCAGCACTTTGCCATTATTATTGTCATCATTTGAATTAGACACATGTCATACTTTCCACACTTGCTGAGTACGACATGTACTCACTCTTGCAATTCCCCCCCCCCCAACAGTTGCAGCTCAGGATTGGGAGTTTAATGGTGATAATATGGAGTTCTAGGCCGTGTCTACCATTAGCTTTTCCTGTCGTGTTGATTGGAGTTGCGCTATACCCTATTGCTTATGCTGCCTAGCTGTTTAGTTTGCTTAGTTGCTTAATTAGTTTATTTCCGCTGCATTAGTTGAACTTGTCATAAATTTTTATTGGAGTTTGTAATCGAGGATAATATGGTTTGTGTAATAAAATTTGGTTAATTAATCTTGTCTTGTGGTAATTTTATGTATACTCTTTTGTGATTGCACTCGTGTATGTGTGATGAACATCCTGGGCACACATATGCGTTAGCTTGGTTCATTTTTCAGAACCGGACGTCACAAGGTTGAATGGCAGGGTTATCGTTGGATGATCCAGCAGCTGAGTTCACCATACTCGAAATCTCAGGCGCCCCCTACCTGGCGCGCCAACTATCGGCGTTTGGAATCGGCACATCTCCCGACACTACTTTTGGTAGATCGAGGAGTTATAGTTCAGTAATGGACGCGCAGAGATTGAAGAAGGTGAAAGACACGAGTACACAGGGATTTACGTGGTTCGGGCCGCCTGAGCGTAATACCCTACTCCACGGGGTGTGTTGGTGATGTATTAAGCTCGGGAGTCTAGAAGAAGCTCTAGAAGAAGAAGCTCTTCTAGCTCAGGGTGTTCAGCAGTGGTTTGGAATGGTCCCTTGTGTATCGTCGACCAGTCCTTTTATAGTACAAGGATCGGTCGTTACAACGTCAGCGTGGCCCGACAGGTGGCCCCGACAGTTACCCATGCTTGATACACAATAAATGGGGTTAATTACCCTTAATAGCCTAGTAATGTGCCTTAACAGTGCTGTTACCAGTATTAAGGTCCATCCGATCGTGTGTCATTAATATGGTATTAATGACACTTAATCGGGTCTTGAAGTCTCTGATTGATCCTTGGAGGTCCGAAGCCGTTGGGGTTCCACCGGCCTGATAGTTGAAGTTGAAGGTTCGGCGGTTGCCACGTGGCAGCACTGGAGCTCATCATCATGGACGGGTAGGTCTGGTGCTATTGGACACGTGTCAGTACCGGAGCTTCCCTCTGTCTGGGGTTAGGTCCGGTGGTGCCATATTGGTATTCTGACCAGAGCTTCCTAGGTGTGGGTGATAGCTCCAGTCTTGTGATACACGTGGCGGCCCTGGGACTAACCATGTCGGGGAAGCAGGTCCGGCTACACCTGACATGTGGGGCCTTCGGAGGTCTTCAAATATGGTATACGGAGTTTCCTTGTGATCTTTGCAAACCCAAGGGGTATCCGGTACGGAGGGTACCGACATAGTGCTTTTCTTTTTTGCACCAGGACTTGAATTTTTCCACGCAGTCAGCCAAGTCCTACTCGTCGTGTGTTAGATTCTGAGAGATTTCATCCTCCTTATTACCAAGCTCATCCCAACAATTGAGGAGTTGTTCCCTTAAAGCTTAAAGACTCTCTGAGCGACTATCTACCACATCATTGACCTTCTTGGCATGCTCGTAGATCTCCCGGGTCTTGCATCGAGGGCTTTTATCGCATCCTTTCTTTCATCTAGTGCGTTATTCAAATGTGTTGTCGAGCTTTCTCAGCCTCCAGCCAATCCCTTTGGTCTGCTAGCCGAGACTGTGTCAACTTTGTTTTGAAGTAGAGAATCTTGCACCAACGCCTCAGAGTGTCACGCTCCTCCTCAAGGGCCTTGCCCCCATAGTCGAAGGCGAGCTGAACTTGGCGATGGCTCGAGCAAGCATTGTCGATTGACATGGCGAAGGGGGATTGGCTCAAAACCTGCTGGAGGTTCCTCCTCTAGCTCCCTTGGGTCTTCTGGAACAGTCGTTGGATCCCATGGCACAAGCATGGACTCTAACAGCTCGACATTAGCGGCGCTGAGCTCTGGGAGCTCATCCACCTCCGACACAGATGATGAAGGTCCCACTGCTGGATCTTCAGGTAACGGTGTAGGTATGGCCATTTCTGGCATATCAACATCAACCAATGACGTTGTCACCTCCGGAGCTGGTCCCGGAACTTCCACTGTAGCTTTCGAAATCTCCGACACTAGTGTCGATACCTCTGGTGTTGGCTCCATAGCAGTCGAAGCTTGGTTTGATGGTTCTTCCGCGTGGTACGGCGCAACCGCGACTTCTTCGGCCACCGGCGCGGTCTCTGAGGCCACAGCACTGCAGGTGCCGGAGTAGCAGCTCCTCTTTTTGACACAAGTTAAAGAGTGGATCATTACCTAGGCACTGGGCACGAAGCTTCTTCCTTGGACTCCCAGAGTCAGAACCAACCATCATCAGTGAGGCTGAGGCTTCGGACTTCATCCCGAGGATCGTAGCAGCCACCAGTGATGCCCTAGCTGGGACCTCCGTCGTCTTAGAAGGTACTCTGGAACAAGAGCCCACCGCTGGTATCAGGACTAGAGTAGACTTGTCGAACCTAGCGCCCACTGCTGGCACTGGATCCAAAGATGTTTTATCCATCGGAGCAAGATTTGTTGTTGCTGGAGGCACAATCAGCACTGACTTCAAAGTTTGCCGGGGTAGAGGAGTTGCTTCTTCAGAGTTGATCTGACCGAACTGCCATTAGATCGCGTTGGCTTCCTCTTCCGGCTAGAGGAGTCGAAAGGCTCTTTGCCTTTGCCCTGACTTGCGTCAGGTTTCTTTGGGCTAGGATCTGCTCTGAGGATTACAATCCAGGCAGGCGGAGTGCTTCTTTGGTGCACTATAAGACCCGTGTCATCAAGCAGTGGCATCATCTTCTACAGCTCCCTCCTAACCTCCGGAACTATGGTCAGAAGCAGGAACTCAGCCGGAGGTCCGAGGTCATCCCTTGAAAAAGTTTCATTGTCCCAGATCTTTGTCAGCATGGGGTTTTACTTCTCGGACAGCCCCAGGAGCTCCTCCGAGGAGTCGAACTCCATTGTCGAAAACCCTTCTGGCAGCTCCAGCCGATCATGAGAGTCCACCTGGATCACAACCCAGTCGGTCTTCCATGTCTCCGACTTCCTGGAAGGAATGGTCTTGATGTACTTGAATGGGGGATTTCTGCGCTTTACGAAGTAGTAGAACCCCAACAAGTAGTTACCTTTGCCTGCCGCCTGGAGAGTGAAGAAGGTCCGGAATAGAGGGATGCAAGGTGGCACACCCACCCACATCTCGCAGAAGTGGCCGAAGATCACCACGAGCAAGATGGAGTGAGGTTCGAGGTAAAGCACTTGGAGCCCGTACGACTCCAACAGCATCAACAAGAAGTTGGACACTGGCAGAACCAGCCCACCTATGGCTTATGCCGAGAAGTAAACAATGTCGCCGGAGGACTCCTTCTTGAATGGGAGCTTTCCGCAGTGAATAGCATTGTTGAAGAAATCGCTTGTCCAACCCATCAGATTCTGAACTCTCAATAGCTCATCATCGCTCACAATCTTGCTGGGGGGAGTCTGAGTTCCATCGCCGCAAAGTGGATCAAAGGTGGGAGCGTGAAACAAGGGTTCAAGCAGAGAACTCTATGGCAAGAATAGATTGATGCATAAATTTTCTCTCTGCTTGCAGCGCATGTTCCTTTATTAAGCCTCTGCAACGCTTGGATGGCAAATGCATTTGGACTATGATCATGCTCTGCAAAGTTACCTAATCAATGACAAGGAGGCCCGGGTCCACTTTGTTGAAAAGTCGCAACAGGTGAACCGTTGTCATGATGAAAGGTTGGAAGCCCAAGGGTGATGGCCTAACAGGGCTACAAAGATTACGCTAGGAACCGATACGTATATCGCATTAGGAACCAGCGCCCTTCAATTGCTTGAGATTTGCACGTCATGCGTCTCAACTACCAAATCGAGAAAGGTTGCGTATCTCAAGAGGAAACCTGAAGCAACGACACTAGAGAAATAATGGCCCCACCCCAGCATCGAAACCTCATAATCTCACTAGAGGTGGGCCCGGGGCCACTGTCAATACCCTGCATACCAGGTATCCCTTCGTACGAGAAGAAGTCGCGTCAAGTTCCACGTTCTAGTATTGTGGACTTCCAAAGGAAACACGTGTCCCTCAATGTGGGACCTACCTTCCTCCTTAGGGAGGCTTCGGTGCTGCCATGTGTCCTGCAGTGCCGGATCGGCCTCCTTCCTTAGGGTGGCTCTGGTGCTGCCCCATGTCCCCCAGTGTTGGACTGACCTCCCTGCTTAGGGTGGCTCCGGTGCTGCCATGTGTCCCGTAGTGCCAGACCTGCCTCCCTACTTGGGGTGGCTCCTGTGTTGCCATGTGTCTTTCAGTATCGAACCTGCCTCCCTCCTTAGGGTGGCTCCAGCTCTACCACGGGTTCTGCAGCGTCGGACCTGCATTCCTCCTCACGTAGGCTCTAGCACTACCACGTGTCCATTAGATCCTGACCTGCCTCCCCGCAGAGGGAAGCTCTGGAGCTACCACGTGTCACACGTCCGGATGTATGTCTGCAATGAGAAGTCATCGGGATCTCCAACGGTGCACACATTCAAGGGCTATCAATCAGCCATTACAAGACCTGATTAACACGTCATTAATGCCATATTAATGACACATGATCATAGGACTATCAAGACCGGTACACTACCATTAAAGCATTCTATCACACTATTAATAACTCTTAACACCCGTAGATCATGTCTTGGGCGGTTATTACTGTCGGGGCCACCAGTCGGGTCGCTTTGGATACTGTAACAGCCAGTCCTTGGCATATAAAAGGGTTGCGATGCACGGTAGAAGAAATTATAACCTCAACGAATCCCAAGTCATCCATACTCATACAATACACAAACACCCCATGGGGTAGGGTACTACGCTCAGGCGGCCCGAACCACGTAAAACTCCTCGTGTCACCTTGCTCTTGGATCTTGATTAGCGTCCCGCCTAAATACGAACCTCTGTAGACTACTTCTTAGTAGTACTGGGGGAAGTGTTATTGGGACACTTTGACAGGTGCCATACGGCACGGCTCGCACGAAAATCATTTCAGGCAGTCACAATAATATATAATCCAAAACTTACGCCATGTATTATTCTATATAGGCCATCATCGAGGACAACACGTCCCGAGAAACTGGTCGTGGTTTAACACTACATGACTGGGGACCCGAGTAAAGCGTGAATGGGTTGTCACAGACGGGAATTTTATCAACCCGACAGATACCACCTACTGCGCCATAAAAGCTAAAGCACATTGATGGCGAACGCTACGTATGGCCTTTGAACATTGAACATTTAGGAGTTGCATACTATCGCGTTTTTGACCACACGATGGGGTATCCCCACTTTTTCCTGAAGCACGCCGGGGAGCAGCGTTTCATATAGTCCCAAAACCATGAGAAAGTTTAGAGACTTTCTCGAAGTGTGCAATCAATGGTTCCCCCGGTACTACTAAGAAGTTGTCCACGTAGGTTATTTTTTAGAAGGGATGTAACTCGAAGAACTCAAGAACAAAGGTGACACAGATATTTTACATGGTTCAGGCCGCCTGAGCGTAATGCCCTACTCCACAGGGGTGTGGTGTACGCTTGAGTGTGTTTCATATGTCTTGGATCAGATTAGTTTTGACTGGGTTGTCCTTCTACCGTGTAGCTCAGACCTTTTATATGCTATGGTCTGGATGTTACTATGTAACCGAGACCCGACAGGTGGCTCCAGGCTATTAAGCACCCTGTACATGATCTTGGCGCTTAATAGTGGTTTATTTTTGTAATAACTCACCTTGATGGCAACATTACCATGCTTGAAGGCCCTCTGGTCGTGTGTCATTAATGTGGAATTAATAATGCGTTAACACGGTCTAGTAACAGCTGATTTAGAGCCACTTGAATGTCCCCACCAATGGAGATCCCGGAGTCCTTCCTGTTTGAGAGGCAGGGCCCGACACGTGATAGCCCTGGAGCCACCCTTAGCAGGGAGGCAGGTTCGAAGCCACGGAACACATGGCAGCACCAGAGCCATCCTCAGGAAGGAGGCAGATCCGGCGCCACTGGACACGTGGCAGCACTAAAGCTACGGTTAGCAGGGAAACAGGTCTGGTGCCGCAGGACACGTGGAAGCACTAGAGCCACCCTTAGGAGTGAGGCAGGACCAGTACCATGGGATACGTGGAAGCATCAAAGCCACCCTTAGGAGGGAGGCAGATGTGGCGCTACATGACACGCGGCTTCCTAAGGTATTATCTCCTGGGAAGTGGGACTCGACGCTTCTTCTTCTGGTACGCGGGTGTACTTGGTCCGTAGGGTACAGACAGTGGCCCTGGACCCTCCCCGGGGGAGGTTTCGATCCCGTAGGTGGGTCCACCATCACTTCCTGCGTTGCTGTTTCAACTTTTCACTTGGGCAGTTGAAACGACGGCACGTTCCTATGCCACCGCTACATGGCCCTTCTTGATTTGGCAGGTGAGATACGCAACGTGTGGATCCCACATCTTGAAGAGCGCGGGTTCGCAATACAATTTTTGTATCGGTTCCCAACGCAATATTTTTAGCCATGTCAGGCTACCTTCCTTGGGCTCCCAACTTCTCATCATGACAACGGTTCTTGTGGTGCGACTTTTTTGGCAAAGTGGACCTGGGTCCCCTTGTCATTGACGAGATAACTATGTGGCACGTAACCATGGTCCACGTGCAGTTACCTTCCAAGCGTCGCATAGAGTAATAAAGGGAAGAGTTGTGCAATGAAGTAACTCTTATGTTACGATGTGTTTCCTTGTGCATAGAACTTTCCGCTTCCTTCTCTGTGTTGTGCTTGTGCTTTCCGATTTGTTGATGTTGCTCGGCGACTCTTGTCTCGATGTTGGGCTCCTCTTAAGCAGTGAGAATTTCCAGCCTGGGCATACATCGAGATATAAACTTCAACAGGATTGAGGTTGACCTAGGAGCTGACTTGGACAAGAAGGCTCTACTGTCCAGTCTGGTGAAGCTATACAGCGGTTCCGTCTCCAGAGACGACCTCATGCCTCCTTTAGATTTCTTGCCGGTGTTTGCTGTGCTGGAGATCAGGATGCAGCTACTGAAGGAAATGCCGACCCTTGATGATGCTAGCATCACTGTTCAATAGAGGGTTGACACCTCCGAAGGAATTATCATCTCTAAAGCTTTGGTCCCCAGTCTGCAGAACAAGTTCGACTCAAGCCAGGGCAAGGGGAAGGAGCCTGCTGATTCCTTCGGCAAGAAGAGAAAGCTAGAGCGAGTTCATGCGAGCTTTTCCAGGACAACTCCGAAGGATGTAGTGTCATCGTCAGTGCGTCGCCCAACCTTGAAGTCCGTGGTGGTCGTACCTCTTGTGACCTCAACTTCGGCCCCGGCGCCCAAGGCGAGCAACGGTTTGAGAATCTTCAACTTTGGTCTTAGTGCTAACGGCAGGCATCAGGTCCGTAATGTCTTCATCTTCGGTCGCGATGCCAACGGCAGGCACTGGGTCCAGAAAAAATCCTTCAATAGTGACTCAAGCAGCAAGAAACGGGGCGTTTGCACTGAAAGTCCTTGCAGTTGCGAAGCCGGTGTCTACTTTGAGGACTTCCGGGGCGAAATCCGGACCATCTGCATCAACGGCGGGATCAGATGACTCTTGCAGCCCACAGAAGAACATCTGCACCAACTGGAGTTGCCAATCCCCCAGGTACAAAGTAACATTAGGAACTTGTCTTCTTTTTCATTTCTTGCTTCTTGCTGATTTCTATGTTTCCAGAGCTTCGAGGCCAGTTGTTGCTCAGGTGCCATCGGTAGGCTAGGCCAATGTCGTGGCCAAAGGTACTAGGCCAACTGAGCCGTCAGTTGATGTCGTGGCTCCTTCCGAGGCTGTAGCGGATACTGTAGCAGAACCGGAGTCAAGTCCTGCCAGGATGACTTCAGCGCCAGCCGTTTATGATGCAGTTGTCCCAGACAAAGCGGAAGAAGTCGCAACATCACTGTCACTATCAACAATACCAAAGCCAACTCTGGAGCTAGTGATGGATGCTGAGGTAACGCTAGAGCTGTCGGCTAGGACCTCAGCGGTACCGGAGCCAGCAATCGATGCAGCGCCGGAGCTACTGAGTGACACCATAACATCGTTGGGGCTAGCATCTGATGCCACGCCGGAGCTGCCGGCTAACACCATGGAGGTGCCAGAAGCCTCGACTGCTGCTGCACCAACGTCGGCGCCAAGGGAGGATGACCTTCTGGAGTCAGCGTAGTTGATGAAGACATGCTTAAGTCCATACTTGAGCCATGGCCCCCAACAACTATTCCTGATGCAGTGGGGGTGCCGGCGGACCTGATGGAAGGTCTTGAGCCGATCCCTTTGTCTCTCTCCATAGAGAAAGCCTGCTCAAGTCTTTGCCATGTGCAACTCTGCTTCGACCATGAGCGCATTGTTTTGGAGGCAGAGCGGGAGACTCCGAGCTGGTGGCGGAAGCTTCTCAATTTTAAGATGAAGCTTACGTAGTCCCGCCTGGCCGACGAGAGGGATTGCCTTGCAAGTGAGCTGGTGCGGCTGCAGCGCATGGGCGAGCTGTTGAATGACAAACAAGCTACTGTCAAAATGCTGGACGAGAAGACTCATCAGATTTATGATGAAATGGTAGCTACCAATGACTTAGCAAATGCCAGCTTTGAGTCATTGAATAAGCTAAAGGAGGAGCTCCTCCAACGCCCAGAGCTGCTGACAATAAGGAGCAGGAGCTCCAAAGGAGAGACGTAGAGATCTCTCAGAAGCTAGAGCGTGGAGAGGAGGATTTGACTCTCTGTGTTGATCTGATTATATCTCACATCGAACAGGAGAAGAAGCAAGTATGGTGGGTGGGACAGGAAGTCAACAAGCGGGACCTCGCTGACTCTATGAAGGAGGATGAGATGAAGGCAGAGGCGAAGAGCTTGGCGGCGAGGAAGGATCGCCTGAACCTCCGTGAGAAACAAGTTGTGTACCAAGAAAGGTAGCTGGCTGAGAGGATGCAGCAGCATGCCAAGAAGGTTGAACGGTTCTCAAAGGGGTGCTTCGAAGAGCTAAAGACCGCCAAGAAGTCTCTGGAGGAGTTGCAGGCCATGCGGAGGATAGAAGCTCAATAGATTTGGGACTTATTATGGCATGTGAAAAAAGCACTGGTACCTCTGGGGTTCAGTCCATTCCGGTCGAGCGACCCGGAGCCAGAAGGTTGCCAAGCCCTGACAGCCTTGAACTCAATCAGAACCAAGTTGGGAGTGCTGGAAGATGTTATCAGCGACCATCTTGAGACAAAGGAGAGGAACCTTGCCAAGTCAGTTGCAAAATATGTGTTGACTTGCTTTCGCAGCTGCGACCCCTCTTTCTCTCTAGCTCCGGTACATGAAGGGCCCGTCAAAGAGACAGAGGAAGTTGCCAAGTCCAGTGTGCAGGACGCCTCCCAGAAGGTATTCGCATGGTTTCAACGCAACTCCAACAACAATTAGATCCTCTTCTATCTTCCTTAGTATCTTCAAACTCTATGTAAAAATTTTGGAACTTGGATGAAATTCTTGTGAACTTCATATTTTGTCTTCATTGTTGTCATTGTCGTAGCTTACTTGGCCCCCTAGTAGATGTACTCAATTGATTGAGGACATCTGCCATCAGGAACTTGGTAATGACTTGAACCTTTTAGGATAGCTTCGAACTTCAATGTGTCCTCCGAGAGCACCGACGGGACCCCTTGCCGATGTGCAAAATGTTAGCATTGGGCTCCTTGGAAGTGCTATAGCTTGTTGACCCAACGGACCTATTGTCAACATGTGGAACATTAACAACAAGCTCCCTGGGAATGCTGGAGCTCCCAAATTGAGCATGTAAATCATTTGTCCTGCACATGAGAGACAAGAAAAGGAGTAAAAGTGCTTCTTTTATTCCTATATATTAGTTGTGGCTTACTGTACTTAGTTATACTCTTGGTCCTAATGAATTCAACATGATAATACTAGTATATCGGTTGTGCTTCCATTGGTCTGTGTGTTGTCTGATCCGGCTTACTTTGATGCAACACCAGAATAGGTAGAGTGGCGTACTTAGGATGTTGGACCGGACTAAGTCTTTAGGACACTCCGAACCTGTCATTGGCATTGGTTTTCAGTCAAGTAGGCCATTTAGCTAACACAAGGTTTTGAAAAAGACTAACAAAAAATACTTGAATATGTATCACATGAGTTCTAAGAAACCAATTTTCAACAGGATTGTATAGCTTTACTATTCGCCAGAAGGTATAAAAGAGCAGATAATAACATGCACAATGTAAATGCACGTAGAGTCTGTTTTCATATCATTGTATTTCATAATAAGTCTGGATAACAGGGGCGGCAAGGGTACACACTTAGGGTTCGGAACCATGCAAAGTATGATAAACATCTTGGACCAACGGGACTTGTTCATGGACACTATGAAATACTATAACAAAAACAGACTCACCTCCGTGTTAACTGTAGAACTTACAGAGGTGCTCTATGTTTCAAGGGTTG
Organism: Tuctoria greenei; assembly: GCA_036927565.1. Classification (NCBI taxonomy): domain Eukaryota; kingdom Viridiplantae; phylum Streptophyta; class Magnoliopsida; order Poales; family Poaceae; genus Tuctoria; species Tuctoria greenei. The sequence continues at coordinate 102,812,410 of JAYESD010000003.1, read as the reverse complement.
GGAAGCGGTGTCCCATCATCTGTTGCCAATCGAACGCATCCGAGGCAGGACACTTTTATCACTCGAAAGGGACCCTCCCAGCTGGGAGAGAGTTTGTTCGCTCCTTCTCGAAAAAGTATATGCCGCAACACCAGATCAGCTTCTTCAAGCTACTGATTACGCACATGCCTTTGCTGATAGCACCGGAGCGCTTGCCAATACATCGCATTTTGAACAGCTACTTGGCATATTGCCTCATTGGCAAGGTCTAGATCATCGCATTGGAGCTGGTCCTACACGGCTTTGTCATACGTTTGGACTCGGAGAGACCCCATACTGACTTCTGGAGGGAGAACAACTCCCGCTCCGTACACGAATAAGAAGGGTGTCTCTCTTGTAGCTCGACTAGGTGTTGTCCGGCTTGTCCACAGTGCGGACGGAAGCTCCTTAATCTATTTGGCACCATGCTTTTTCAAGCGTTCATAGGTGCGGGTCTTGAGTTCTTTGAGTATACAGCATTTGCTCTCTCGACCTTGCCATTGCTTGCCGGGTGTGCTACTGATGCATAGTTTATCTTGATGTCGAGGTCTTCGCAATATTCTTGGAATGCTACACTTGTGAATTGGATCTCGTTGTCAGTGATGACTCTGTTTGGGACTCCAAATCTGCAGAGTATGGACTTCAAGAACTTGATTGCTAATTGTTGGTTGATTGTCACAGCAGGTGCTACTTTCGGCCACTTCGTGAACATGTTGATGGTGACATATAGAAACCGGTACCCTTTGATGGCTTTGGGAGAAGGTCCCAGAATATACACCTCCACACAGCGCATAGCCATAAGGGAGGAATCACTTGCAGTGACTCTGCCGATGTGTGGATCTGCCTGGCATGAAGTTGGAAAGCCTCGCATTTCTTGAACAGCTCGACTGCATTCTGGAGAGTTGTAGGCAAGTAAAAACCATGCTGGAAGGCCTTATCGACAAGCGTGCGGGATGAAGCATGATTCCCACACTCGCTTCCATGGATTTCTACGAGGAGCTCGCAACCATCTTCTCAGGATATGCACCTCAATAGGATGCCATTAGCGCCATGTCGGTAGAGACCCCTTCTACCAACATGTACATCTTAGCCATCCGGACAATCTGTTCAGCGGATACATCTTCTTAAGGAAGGATGTTATCTTTCATGTAGTCGCGGACCTCTATGATCCATGCATCGAGCTTCTTGATCTTGCACGCCTGGTTGCACGAAACCCTTGTGATGCATACAGTCCTTGGTGGAAACCATGGTAAAAAGGCTATTGCGACCGCTAACTTTGAGTATCTGATCTCGACCCTTCACCCAGTTCGGCAGGCTGGGTGGAAGTTGCTGGTATCCGCCTTACAAAAACTATGTCGGTTGTCGGAGCCCCGGTAGAAGCTTTTGTCGAGAGTTCATCAGCTTCAGTGTTGCTGGCATGTTGGACATGGCATAGGTCCAGGACCTGGAATTCTTTCTACATCTTCTGGACTTGAGAAAGATATGCTGCTAATTATGGATTGTTGCAACACATTCATTTTGACTTGCTTGATGATGAGTTGCAAATCCCCTTTTACCAGCAGCTGTTGGACGCCAAAGGATAGCACTATCTTCAGTCCTCAGATGAGAGCTTCATATTCTGCCATGTTGGAGCGCCAAAAGTCAAGGCGGACCATGTACTTGACTTGTTCCCCGGTTGGTGCGAGGAGCAGAATTCTAGCTCCGACCCCCTGGTTCTGCACGGAGCTGTCGAAGAAGAGGGTCCAGTGAGGCTCTTTGAAGACCGGGACCTTAGGTTCTGGCATATCGACATTGAGACCTCCTGGTCGGACCCTTCGCCGGAAAGTCAGCTAGCACCTGACTTTTGATGGCATACCGAGGCAGGAATTCAATGTCGAATTCCGCTAGCTCCGTAGCCCACTTGGCGATTTTTCTTTCTGAATTGGTATTATGAAGTAGAGCCTGTAGTGGATAAGAGGTTACCACTGAGATCTTGTGAGCATGAAAATTGTGAAGGAGCTTTCTTGACACGATAAGAACTGCGTATAGCAGCTTATGCACTTCAAGATATCTTTTCTTAGCATTGTGGAGGACCTCACTAATGAAGTAGACATGTCGCTGGATAGTTCAGACCCTACCTAAGGGGTCCGATCCATCTTCTCCATCTACTCGGACCCTCCCATAGGAGTCCAAGTCTTCTTCTTGAGCAATCAGGACCCTCCCGGAGGGGTCTGACGTATCTTCTTGTAGATATATTTTTGGAGGCTCCCGACCTTCTGGACCTTCTTCAATGTCTGAAGTTTGGGAGCCAGACTTGCCTTGATCTCCTCCAGGTCGCTTCGGACCCTCCCGAAGCGGTCTGAGCCTTTGTGAAGAGGAACTCAAAGATGCTTTTGGCCTCTCCGCGACCAAGACCATGCTGAGAACCTCTTTCGTTGTAGCAAATATAAAGCAGTAAAGGTTCACCAGGTTCCGGAGCTACCATGATGGGCACTGTTGTGAGAGACTGCATTAGCTCCCTGAATGCCTTGTTTGCTTCTTTCGACAAGTTGACAAATTCGGACTTCCGCAAAAGCTTGAAGATGGGTAGAGCCCGCTCAGCCAATCTAGAGATAAACTAGCTGAGTGAGGTTAGACATCTCGTAAGCTTCTGGACATCCTCGATGCGAGCAAGAGGCCGAATCGCTTCAATGGCTTTTATCTTCTCTAGATTTGCTTCAGGTTCCCGGTGTGTTACTAGGAATCCCAAATCTTTCCAAAGGAAACCTCGAAGACACACTTGCGAGATTCAGCTTCGTGCGCATCATGCGCACCTTGTCAAAGACTGACTAAAGGTTATCTAGCAAAGTGTCTTTGATCTTGACTTTGATGATGATCATCGACATATACTTCCACAAGGTCCCGGATAAGCCCCCCAAACGTTTTATGCATTGCTCACAAAAAAGTTGAAAGAGCATTCTTGAGACCATAAGGTATGTCAGTGTAGCAATACAGACCATCTACTGTGATAAAGGCTATATGTTCTTCATCTTTCTTAGCCATTGGTATTTGATGAAAACCAGAATACGCATCCAAGAAGCATAATAATTCACAACCAGAAGTAGAATCCACTATTTGATCTATTCTTGGAAGTATAAAAGGGTCTTTTGGACATGCCTTATTAAGAGTTGTGTAGTCGATGCACATCCGAAATTCCTGACAACCTTGGGTATGAAGACTGGGTTTCCCAGCCACCACGAATGATGTACCTCTCGGATGAATACAGCATCGAGCAACTTCTTGATTTATTCATGGATGAAGTTTTGCCGCTTGATGGACTATTTCCGAGGCTTCTTTTGGATCGGCCGAGCATTGGGGTGGATCTTCAAATGGTGCTCAATCACCTTCCTAGGGATCCCAAGCATTTATGATGGTTGCCCCGCAAACACGTTGACATTAGCTTGGAGGAAGGTGATAAGCGCAAGTTCCTATTTGTCACCGATTTCTCCGGAAATGCAAGTTGTTTAGGCGGCTTTGAAACCGATCGAGACGACTTTCACAGGAATGTTGTTGTCGCCGCTTGGCTGTACACGGGGTGCAGAGTTTGAGCCGCACTGGGGCGTGCTTGGAGGTTGTTGAGCTGATTGCTCCTTGTTGGAATCAGCTTATTGCGCAGTAGCTAGCGCATGAAGCTTCTCTGATGCAGTAACTCTAGCAGTACAGTCCCTTCGGATCCATAGGATGCTCGTTGTGTAGGATCGAAGAGCACGTGTAATGCTACCAGAGGGGGGGTGAATGGTAGATTAAAACTTTTTCAGCGGAAGCAACAGAAACCCCCTCGGCAGAAAAATGATCTATTAGAGAAATCGTGTGTGCGACTAATATAAACGTGATCAATCCTGACAAAACTAGTATAGATTGTAAACAATCAAGTCACGAAGATGTCACAACAAGAATCAAGAAAATCCGTCGAGAGAAACTCATGTTACGATTGAAAGATCAAACAAAGGTCAATCTGGTCTACCTGAGAAAAACAGTTCTGGAATGCTTCAAAGAAACTCGTGTAGGTCAGAAACAACAATGTGATGCCCGGTTCCGAAAAATGAACAAAGCTAACGCATATGTGTGCCCAGGATGTTCAACACACATACACGAGTGCATTCACAAAAGATATACAGACAATTACCACAGCTCAATTTATTAAATAAGTACTTTTATTACACAATTTAAAATATTCTCGAATACAAGCTCTAATGAAGATTAATGACAAGTTTGACTAATGCAGCGGAAATACTCTAATTAAGCAAACTAAGCAAAAGGGATAGCACAGCTCCATGCAACACCAAAGGCAAAGCTGACGGTAGACACGGCCTAGAACTCCGCATTATCGCCATTAAACTCACAATCCTGACCTGCAACTATTGGGGGGATTGCAAGAGTGAGTACATGTCATACTCAGCAAGTGTGGAAAGTATGACATGTGGCTGATTCAAATGATGAATGTAATAAAGGCTAAGTGCTGAAAAGTACAGTAAACCATTTGAAAAGCAATGTATCATGTTTATGTGAAGTAAACCCATCGTAAACCATGTAACCATCATAATACCAGTCCATAATTCACCATTACCAATAACCATAATCAATGACATAAACCATGATTCCATCCCATAACCATAACCATAACCATAATATCAACCATAACCATTACCAAACCATAACCATCCCAAATCCCAAGTTCCTTCTAATCATGTAGGTCATCTAGGCGCTCATAACCGAGAGCACGGCTATCATGATAGTTTTAATACTCTACAGAGTTTGTACCGCTTTACCCACGTGTTCGTGATTTCATAACCTTTCGGTGACTAAGAACCTCCCTTATGCCCGTGACCCGTCAGTCACATTACACACTTCTGGTTGTGTGTGGCCAAGAGATCACAAAATAGCCTTTACAAAGGGATTACTAGCCTATTCAGACCCCACCGAGGTTTCATCGGTGGCGATGTCTCCAACTGAGCACATCTTCAACCAAAGGCCCCCTCTTGAGCCATTTCGATCCCAGAGTAGTCCCGCCAACCATCAACAAACCCAATCCGACTACCCCTTCCCCGAGCATCCTTAATGGTCCAAATAGAGTTGGCAAAACCCTAATTAATAAGCTACGCTGCACCCATACTTGGCCTCGTGATGGCACTGTAGTCCTGGCCTATTCTCGCATGAACCAGTCCTTATATCTAAAGCAAGCAAACCACCATAACATCCAACCCATCCACATACCAAGCTTGCTTAGATCACCCATTACCATACCGTTTGACCAGTTCACATTAACCAGAGTATCATTAATACATAATTAAATTTGTAGTTTTGTTTTCCCATCCCAATTAATCAAGCGAAGCAAAAAGGTAAAAGCCCTTCCCGACTCTCTACCATAAATTCCAGGTGACAAGGGTGGTTTAACAAGTCTAGTAAACTTCCCACCATAGGATTCCCATCAAATTGACACAAGCATGCAGTTTGCAAACAAAACATTTATTTTAGAATAGGATCAATATGCTTCAAGACACTTGCCTTGCTCCGGCGAATAGGGTTGGTCAAGTGCTTCAAAGTCTTGGTTCTGAAAATCCTCGTACACGACCCCTCGGACACTTCCCTCTACTCGCAATCACACATACAAGAAAATACATACAAATCAACATGATACACACACATTAATCAACATGCGATAATATGCATGCATGCAAAGTACAATAATTGATTAACTACGGTTGTTTATTAATTAGATGCAACTAGTTCATACGTGTTCATACGAGTTTACGGGTTTTAATCGAGAATTAATGTTGCCGAAAATAAAAAGACTATGCGGTGCGCTGAGGCCGGGGTGTCGCGCGTGCGGGTCAGGTCGGGTGGCTCAAGCGGGTGCGCGTGGGGCCGGGGCGTGGGCGTCGCGCAGGACCAGGTGGGGTGGGGCCAGGCGCGGCAGGACCGAGCGGCGCGCGGGGCAGGCGCGGTGTCGCGCTGGCTGCGGGGCCGGTCAGGCAGGCGCGCGCGGGAGACGCTGAATGGGTCGGCGGCCTGGTTTGCTTTTTTTCTTTTTTTCTTTTTTTTTGTTTTTTATACTTTCTTTTCTTTTATTATTTTTTTATTTTATTATTATTATATATTTTATTATTATATTTTTTTATATTATTATATATATATTATTTATTTATATATATTTTTTATTTGTTTCTTTAGGTTTCACAAGTATATATATTTTATATATATTATTATTATATTTATTCCCTAATACATGTTTTACGCTATTATTTTCTTTTTCTTCTTTTGCTACACATATTTTGTATATATGCTCCATCTTTTATTTTTATTATTATTATTCATCTTCTCCTATAATTTTCTTTTCCAATTACATTTCTATTGTATAAAATTTCTATTTTGATTTTAATAGATCTAGTTACTCAGTTTATATCTAAATATGAATGCATGTGCATAGACGATTTAGTTCTTTTTCTTTTCTTTTTATCTCTTTTCTTCCATATTCATTATGCTAATTTAATTTATTTTAATGTACTTACTTTGTTAAATAAATTTCTTTTAGCTTATTTATTTTGGTAATAAATTTTCAATACATGAGGATGAATGCAAAATGCAAGATGCAATATGAGATGCATATATTTTATATTTTTCTTTATAAAACAATTTCTTCCTATTATTAACTCTAAATTCCATTTTAAATTTTTAATTTGCCGAAACTCGAAAATCAGGGTGTTACAAACAAATCCAATGACTGTGAAATTTTCACAGATGATAGAAAAACTAGTTGTGAAGGCAACCCAAAAAGAATTACATCGATTGGATCTGTAAAACTCGAGTTATGGTAAAACCACCGAAGAAAGGTAGGTCTGTGTAGAAACTCGACGAGAAAGACTTGACAAAAACAAGTCGGACGAAAAAGGCACAAAAGTTCCTTTCAACTACAAATTTTATTCAATAGAACACAAGGAACAGCCCAAAAGTCGTGTCCCACGAGCTCTGACCTCCCTTGCTTATATAACCAGCCAGAAGGCCAACTCAACTCAACTAGGACTCTAATCCTATCACAACTAACCATAACAGCTCAACATGTTCTTATTCGCAGATAGAAACAATTTCAAGACTTCCTAACAAACTAAGGAACATATTCCACGTTCCTACAAAACCTAACTTCGTGTCCCACACGAAAACTATCAAAATACTTTCCATATTCGATCCATAACCGACTACGCCGCAACCGTAGTCATCATCCGATACAATACGATCCTTCCAACTAGATCTCTCCTTCCATAACCTGTCTTTGGAACGATGTTGCCAAATCATGAACCGCATGCATGCGTGCGAATACCTTCCTTCGATATCCAGCTTCCTTCATATGTTTAGGATCGAAGAGCACGTGAAAAGCTACCAGAGTGGGGGTGAATGGTAGATTTAAAAATCTTACGCAGCGGAAACAATTAAATCCCAACCCCTTCGGCAGAAAAACAATCTATTAAAGAAATCATGTGTGAGACTAATATAAACGTGTTTCACCATGAAAAAAGAAATATATATCAGAGAGAATGAAGTCACGAAGAAAACACAAGAAGAATAACTGAAATCCGTCGAGAGAAACTCAAGTTATGATCGAAAGCTCGAACGAAGGTCAATCTGTCCTACCCGAGAAAAACAGCTCTAGAACGCTGCAAAGAAAAATCGAGTATATCAGAAACCACAAATCCAATGACCGTGAAATTTTGACAGATGATAGATAATCAAGTTGTGAAGACAACCAAAAAATAATCACATCAATTAGATCTGTAAAACTCGAGTTATGATAAAACCACCAACGAAAGGTAGTGCTGTCCAGAAACTCGATGAGTAAAACTTGTCTGGAATAAGTCGGACGAACAAGGCACAAAAGTTCCTTCAAACTACAAATTTTATTCAATAGAACATAAGAGGAACAGCCCTAAAGTCGTCTACCACGAGCTTTGGCCTCCCTTGCTCATATAACCAGCCCTTAGGTCAACCCAATCTCAACTAGGACTCTAATCCTACTCAGATCACGAATCGAAACTTTCCATAATTGCTTAGGACTGTTCTATATGCAGATAGAAGCAATCTTAAGACTTCCAAACACCTTTGAAACATATCCCACATTCCTAAAACAACTCAAATTCGTGACCTACATGATATCCTATCATAACCAACTCGATACTTTCCATACCGAGCCATAACCGACTCCTCCGCAGCCAAAGTCATCAACCGATACGATCCGATCCTTCCAACCAGATCTACCCATTCATAAACCATCTTCAGAACCATGTTTCCACGTCATGCACCACATGCATACGTGCAAACACCTTCCTTTGACGTACAGTAACCATCATATGCACTGCCCTTGATTCAATCATCATGCGCGACCTCCTGACCCGCTCAACCACAATTCCTCCTGATTTTTGTTGTTGGAACCTCATCTCCTCCCTGAGACTAGTCCAAAGGATCCTTTCACCAGCCATGACTTGAACTCAAGCAACACCTGCACATGAACAGACAACCAATCCGTACGAGCCAAAGTCTGCGACTTGACTCAAGTCAGTTCCGAACACAACACCTTACGTGAGCACCTCACATAAGCATGTTGCAAAGCATATCAAAACGATATCAGTCATATCAACCAAAATGCACCAAAAACTGAGTAAAAGAATAATAAGCAACCTTTCCATAAGTGTAAAGCAAGTTCGAAACATTTCACATGAAAATTTGGAACATTACGATCAAGCTCTGAACCCTGCCAAAGCTAACCAGAGCTTGAGCTGGAGCTTACCAAAGCTAGTACAACCTAGCACCGGAGCATATCAAAACTAGCAGGACCTAGCACCGGAGCTAACAATAGCGCTGGAGCTGACCAAAACTAGTCGGAACTAGTAAACCCAAAAGCCGGAGCTAGAGAAACATGTCGAAGCTTAACAAAGAAATGTCGGAGCTATCAAAGACATTCCGGAGCTAAAGACAAAGCTCACCGGAGCTACCCAAAAACACGTCGGACCTAGACAAAGAAAGTCGGACCTTATGTCGGACCTTGTAGAAGCTCAGAGCTAGAGTTGGACCTTGCTAAAAAGATGTTACCGCAGCATTCAAAACTTTTATTGTCAAAGCCAATGTATTCAGCACACATAGGTCTCACAATCTCCCCCTTTATGAATGCATTGGCAACACCACTTAAGATCCGAACATTGGCTTATTCACATTAAAAGTTTTGAAAACAATTTCTCCACCTTTGTAAAACAGAAATAAAACGAGAAGAAAAACAAATTCTCCCCCCGAGAAGAATCATGCCAAAACAATTTTGAATATGTGCAATGTGTAATCAATTTCTCCCCCTTGCATACTTATCTTCAAAAAATTTACATATTATCTCAACCCATTTGACAATGTATTCAACAAGGTTGAAAAGAGAAATTTTAATTGTTATGAGCATATTATAACATATACATATAAAACAAAGCTCATCCAAGTCATACTATCAAGTAACTTACACTACCACAACAATGAGATACATAAAGTAGTGTAAGCCATGCTAGAGATCAAATGTAATTTTCAATTTAAGCAAGTCGTGATCTCACAAACTTAACTATTTCAAAACCTAAAAGCATGACACTTGTTGCTGCATTTTATTATTTAAAGAAAAAACTTTTAACATGTGACATTTGCAAGAGATTATATGCGCATCTACCTTATTCTAACCAACCGAGCCAAGCCTATGTCATTTGACAATCAGAAGCTTAAGGACATGGTTTTAGTCATACACAACTTCTTCCAAGTTCATATCTAAGTGCAATGATAAGTCATCTCAAAAGAAGAAGTGCGATGCATGCATACTCTCTTGATCTTTTCTCAATTTATATTTGTTCATAAAAACTCAACATGTAAGTTGATTACTTGATTAATTCTTTATGTTTAAAAGCACTTGTGAGCATGCAACAAGTTCAAAACAGCAAGAAAGTTTAACCATGACCAGATTTAGTGTAAGTAACTATTCCAATTAATAGACATGGCGAAAACTACAAAATGTATAACACGAGTAATGTAGTAAGAACGTTTAGCATGTAAAAGGAATCACAAAGTCATATATGTATGAAATACTATGCTCATATTATTTTAATTTCAGATTCACACATAGACTTCTCAAGTTTGCGAATTCCCCCTCAATGTAAGCCACGAGGATGCATAAACCCCTATTTCACTACGAAAGAAACAAAAATGAGTGAAATCCAAAGGTTTTGTAAAAATGTCAGCCAATTGTTGTTCATTATCTACATGGTGAAGCACAATGTTTCCTTTTTCAACATTATCACGAAGAAAGTGATACCTAATATCAATGTGCTTAGTTCTAGAATGTTGCACAGTGTTTTTAGCAATGCATATGGTACTAGTGTTATCACAAAACATTGGAACACTATCTAGATCAACCCCATAGTCCTTAAGTGTTTAAACAATCCAAAGAATTTGTGAGCAAGCACTAGCAGCAGCTACATATTCAGATTCGGCTGTGGATTGTGCAACTGAATTTCGTTTTCTAGAGGACCAAGCAACAAGTGAATTACCAAGAAAATGACAAGCACCGGAAGTACTTTTCCTATCAATCCTACAACCTCCAAAATCAGCATTGGAAAAAGCTTTCAAAGTAACGGTTGAGGAAGAAGGAAGAAAAATGTCAAATTCCTGAGTTCTATGTAAGTACCTGAGAATCTTTTTGACGGCTTGACGATGTGAAGCACGTGGGGAGGCTTGAAACCGTGCACAAAGACATACATAGAATTGTATGTCCGGTCTTGATGTTGTGAGGTACAAAAGTGATCCGATCATGCTTCTATATTCTTTTTGATCCACGGGTTCACCATCTTCATCAAGTTCAAGTGTTGTTGCTCTTCCCATTGGTGTCCAAAGAGGCTTTCTTTTGTCCATGTTGAAGCGTCTTAGAAGGTCTTTTGTATACTTCGTTTGATGCACAAAGGTACCCTCCCTGGTTTGCTTGATTTGCAGCCCCAAAAAGTATGTGAGTTCTCCCATCATACTCATCTCAAATTCTGAACTCATCATAGCTGAAAACTTGGACAAAAGATCATGACAAGCACAACCAAAGATAATATCATCCACATACACTTGAACGAATAATGAGTCATTGCCATGCTTAAGAACACAAAGAGTTTTATCAAACTTGCCCATGGTAAACCCCTTTTCATGTAAAAATGTTTTAAACCTATCATACCATGCTCTAGGGGCTTGTTTGAGACCGTACAAGGCTTTGGACAGTATGTAAACATGATTAGGAAAATTTGAATTTTCAAAACCCGGTGGTTGTTTGACATAAACCTCCTCATCTATGTAGCCATTAAGAAAAGCACTTTTCACATCCATTTGATATAGCTTAAAACCTTTAGATGCAGCAAGAGCTAACAAAATTCTTATGGCTTCTAATTTAGCAACAGGAGCAAAAATTTCATCAAAATCTAGACCTTCAACTTGAGTGAAACCTTGAGGAACCAACCTAGCCTTATTCCTAACCACAACCCCATCCTCACTTTGTTTATTTTTAAACACCCATTTAGTTCCAATTAAAGTGTGACCTTTAGGTGGAGGTACAAGTTTCCAAACATTATTTCTTTCAAAATTTTTAACTCTTCTTGCATGGCAATAATCAAAGATTCATTAGTGAGTGCGTTTGATATATCTTTGGGTTCAAAAGAAGCAACAATAGCAGAATGAGCATGAGAGTTTGGATCACAAAACCTGGACCGTGTAACTCGTTCGTGCAAGCTTCCAATAATCTATTGTGGAGGATGAATATTGATAACCTAGAGGGAAGTGCACACTTCACAAGCTTCTTCTTCTTCTTCATGTTCATCACAAATTGATGAGCTTGTTACTTGAGGAGGATCTGGACCAGCAATGGTGGTCGTCTGTGCTGGCTGTGAATCAAAATCAGGAGCTCGAACAATGTCATTAGCTGCTGAATTTTCGGGCAGCAGCTCCACCTCTTCCTCATCTTCAACGAAAACGCCCCCCCCTGTGGATATTGATCTGTACCTGCAATGTTTGAGCTAGTACCTGGGCTAGCTTCATCAAAAGGCACTTCACAAGTCTCCACAGTTTTGTTAGTGTCAAGTAAAAGCACACGGTAACCTCTAGTATGAGATGGATAACCAAGAAACATGCCATCAATGGATCTATGTTCAAATTTATCAAGATTACCATGTTTCTTAACAAAGCATTTGCAACCAAAGACCCGAAAGTGCGTAACACTAGGCCTATGTCCAAACCGGAGCTCATATGGTGTCTTACCTAGCTTAGTGCGCAAGAAAACACGAACTGAGACATAACAAGCGGTTGCAATCGCATCAGCCCAAAATTTCCTAGGAGTTTGATATTTATCAAGCATAGTCCTAGCCATCTCAGCTAAGGTTGTGTTCTTTCTTTCTACAACACCGTTTCGTTGTGGTACATATGGTGAAGAAAATTGATGATCTATTCCATTTTCAGCACAAAAGTGATCAAAAGATTGATTTTTAAATTTAGTTCCGTTATCACTTCTAATTGCTTTTAAAGATCTTGGGTGATCAATTGATAATCTAAGAAATAAAGTTCTAAAGTGACTAAAGTTTCATTCTTAGACGCCATAAACTAAACCCAAGAGTATCTAGAATAATCATCAACAATAAAAAGAACATACCATTTAACTCCGAAGGATTGAACACATGAAGGTCCTACGGTGTCAAGGTGCAAAAGTTAACCCGGTTCAGTTGTCATGATCATTGTGAGAGGAGTATGTGAACCTGCAACCATCTTAGCATGTCTACAAGAAGAGCACACAATTTCTTTGTCCCCTTTAAGCTTAGGCAGCCCACGTATGCGATCAAGAGCACTAACACGCGTTAGGTGATCAAAGCCTACGTGACCAAGTCTACGATGTCAAAAATACAAGTCCTTTGAATCATTAGCAACTAGACACCTATGCTTAGAGGAAGACATATCAAAATCAGCTTTAGAAACTCTTCCAAACCGAGACATGTTAAATATAAGCTCACTATTTGAACCTATAACTTTGCAGTAGTTTTTATTGAAAATAATTTCCAGATTTTCATCTAGCAATTGTGAAGCAGAAAGCAAGTTGTATTTCAAATTTTTGACAAGTGCCACATCCTTCAAAGTGTAGTGATCATTTACTCTAACCGAACCCTTAGCAATTATAGGAGTTGAAGAATTATCGGCAAAAGTAACATTCTCTACATGTGACACAGAAGAGAGGGAGGAGAACCAATCTTTGTTATCGGTCATGCGGCGTGAGCAACCTGAATCCACAATCCAAATGTTCTCCTTCCTCAAACGTGTAACCTACATAGAAGCACAATACGTCGGTGACTCAATAGTGGGGTTAGTCAAAAAGCATTTAGGAATCCAGTACTGAGTCACACGACGTGCAGCAGGAAAAACACGCGAAAGCTGAGATAAAACAGTAGGTTTATGAGTCAAAGTTTGAGGTTTTTTACTCTTAACTACTGACCTATAAGATGTTACTTGAGCAGCACAAAAATCAGTAGCTCCAGAGGTAAGAACAGAAGGTCCGGAGGTAAATTTTGAATGTTTTTGACTCATAACAGCATGTTGCATGTTCGTGGCATTCGGTTTAATATGTGCAGCAAATTTTGCATGAAAGTTATGAGATCTAGCAATCATTCTTTCCCTTTTCTGTTGTTTAGCTAGTCTATAACAAAAATCTATGGCATGACCATCTCTACCACAGTAGGTACAATGAAATTTAACTTTGTGTTCATGTCTAGATGAGCAAATAACATTTTTATTTGAAACCGAATGAGACAACACCCCTGCAGATTTGAACTTCTTTTTGTTTAGGAACTGTTTGAATCAAACCACTTCCAAAGGACTTTACAATTTTAGGTGGATGTGCCTTAGCATGAGCATGGGAATCAAAACCTAAACCAGTTTTATCTTTGCAAGACTTGGAAGAATTCAGCAGCAAGTTTAGGTTCTTATTGTCATTACAAACCCGATCTAATGTCCTATGCATGTTATTAAGTATATCGGACAAATCAAGGCAATTTTCACATGAATTTTTTCTTTTTAATTTGCAATTGGAAGAATATTTAACTTCATGAGAATGTAAAGCATTATTCAATATTGAAATTTCATTTCTAGCATCTGTTAGTTTCTTTTCAAGATCATCACAACTAGAACAATGCAAATCAATTGTAGAACAAGAAGCATCTTTTATGTTTCCAATGTCAAGTGCAGCAAGCTTTTTATTCTTTTCAATTTCAAGTTCAAGTCTATCTAGAGTAGAGGAATGTGCAGTTCTTAATGTCGACAACTGTTCATAGATTAAATCACATGAGGGACAAGAATTATCACTAGGAATCAAGGTTTTCAAACGGTGGATTTCAGATTCTAGTGATTCAATTTTAGCAGCATTATCCCTAAGATTTTTGTCCTTTTTCTTAACAATAGTTGCACGAGAAATTGCATCACGCATTTCATTACAGGTAGAACATACCTCATCGTCGTCACTGTTGTGTTCTGCATCCTCCTGACTTGATCTTGATCTTGTTTCGCCCACCATGAAGCATAAGTTGGTCAGATCATCATCATCTTCATCAATTTCAAAGTCTACATCGCTTGAACCGAGCTCTTGAAGTGCGAAGATAAAACTGTTCACCAATTGGTGACCTATAAAACCCTTCTTCTTCTTCTTCTTATCATTTGTTGAGGAGTGCTTCGTCCTTGATTGTTTTTCTTCTCGGGAAGTAGAACCTGAAAGGTTAGGCCAATCTGTATGAAAGCGTCCTGTCTTACCACATTCGAAGCATCGTTGAGGTCCGGAGCTTCCTCTCCTTCTAGTTCTCACATTTTGCAATGCTTTTGAGAACCTAGTAGAGAGAAGTGCTAGCTCCTCCTCTGGAAACTCCTCAATCTGTTCAAGGGTTAGAGAGTACAACAAAGAAAGTGTACCACAGGATGAAGATTGACCAGATCTAGGCATGTCACGTTGTGAAACAAAAGCAATAGACTTGTTGGGGTTTTTATGTGATATTATGTCAATTTCATGAGTTTTTAACTTGTAATATAGAACATCTAAAGTAAGTGTACTCATGACAGTAGATTCACGAATGGATGTAACTTTCATCTCCCAAATTGACATGTCTAATGCACTTAATAATTGACTAGCATTTCCAGCATCTGAAAAATTAACAATGACGCTACGCAAGTTGCACATAATTTTATTAAAGTGAGCAAAGAGATCATCAATTGACTCACCGGGTTGCATATCGAAGCGCATGTATTCTTTCTTGAACATGTCTTGCCTTACCTCCTTGATCATGTTGGATCTATCGTTGTAGTCACAAAGTGCTTTCCACACATCGTATGCAGATCGGAGGTGTGCAACACGGTCGAAGTCGCTTTGAGTTAATCCTTGTATGATCAAGTTTCGAGCCTTGTTGTTGTTGTCGACATCTCTCAGATTTGTAGCTGTAACTTGATCATTTGACGGCACTTCGTAAGTCTTTACACCTTCTTCCATATTGCAAAGCCTTGCACCTGGATGAAAGCCTCCATGCGTGCCTTCCAAACCTGAAAATCAATACCAGCAAACACACAAGGTTTGGCGGAGTATTTCTCCATGATGATTAGTCAAAAATACGTGCAAATCACAATGATGAGAGCACCGTGGCTCTGATACCGATTGTAGGATCGAAGAGCACATGAAAAGCTACCAGAGGGGGGGGGGGTGAATGGTAGATTTAAAAATCTTACGCAGTGGAAATAGATAATTCCCAACCCCTTTGGCAGAAAAATGATCTGTTAAAGATATCGTGTGTGAGACTAATATAAACGTGTTTCACCATGACAAAAGTGATATATATCATATAGAATCAAGTCACGAAGAAAACAAAAGAAGATTCACTCAAATCCGTCGAGAGAAACTCTAGTTATGATCGAAAGATCGAACAAAGGTCAATCTGTCCTACCCGAGAAAACAGTTCTGGAACGCTGCAAAGAAACTCGTGTAGATCAGAAACCACAAATCCAATGACCGTTAAATTTTTAAAGATGATAGATAATCAAGTTGTGAAGACAACCCAAAAAGAATCACGTCAATTGGATCTGTAAAACTCGAGTTATGATAAAACCACCGACGAAAGATAGTTCTGTCCAGAAACTCGACGAGTAAAACTTGTCTGGAACAAGTCGGACGAACAAGGCACAAAAGTTCCTTCAAACTACAAATTTTATTCAATAGAACACAAGAGGAACAGCCCCAAAGTCGTATATCACGAGCTTTGGGTTCCCTTGCTTATTCCCTTAGGCCAACCCAATCTAAACTAGGACTCTAATCCTACTCAGATCACGAATCGAAACTTTCCATAACTGCTTAGGACTCTTCTATACGCAGATAGAAGCAATCTTAAGACTTCCAAACCCCTTAGGAACGTATCCCGCATTCCTAAAACAGCTCAAATTTGTGACCCAGATGAAATCCTATCATAATCAACTCGATACTTTCCATATCGAGCCATAATCGACTCCTCCGCAGCCAAAGTCATCAACTTATACGATCCGATCCTTCCAACCAGATCTTCCCTTTCATAAACCATCTTCGGAACCATGTTGCCACGTCATGCACCGCATGCATACGTGCAAACACCTTCCTTTGACGTCCTGTAACCTTCATATGCACTGCCCTTGATTCAATCATCCTGCGCGACCTCCTCACCCGCTCAACCACAATTCCTCCTGAATTTGGTTGTTGGAACCTCATCTCCTCCCTGAGACTAGTCCAAAGGATCATGTCACCAGCCATGACTTCAACTCAAGCAACACCTGCACATGAACAAACAACCAATCCGTACGAGCCCAAGTCCGCGACTTGACTCAAGTTAGTTCCGAACACAACACCTTACGTGAGCACCTCACATAAGCATGTTGCAAAGCATATCAAAATGATATCAGTCATATCAACCAAAACGCACCAAAAACTTAGTAAAAGAATATTAAGCAACATTTCCATAAGTGTAAAGCAAGTTTGAAACATTTCACATGAAAATTTGGAACATTACGATCAAGCTCCGAACCTTGCTAAAGCTAACTGGAGCTTGAGCCGGAGCCTACCAAAGCTAGTACAACCTAGCACCGGAGCTTATCAAAATTAGCAGGACCTAGCACCGAAGCTAACCAAAGCTAGTCAGACCTAGCGCCGGAGCTGACCAAAACTAGTTGGAACTAGTCAACCCAAAAGTCGGAGCTAGAGAAACATGTTGGAGCTTAACAAAGAAATGTTGGAGCTATCAAAGACATACCGGAGCTAAAGACAAAGCTCACCGGAGCTAACCAAAAACATGTCGGACCTAGACAAAGCAAGTCGGACCTTACGTCGGACCATGCAGAAGCTCAGAGCTAGAGTCGGACCTTGCTAAAAAGATGTTACCGCAGCATTCAAAACTTTTATTGTCAAAGCCAATGTATTCAGCACACATAGGTCTCACAATATGCACTGCCCTTGATTCAATCACCCTGCGTGACCTCCTGATCAGCTCAACCATAGTTCCTCCCGAACTTGGTTGTTGGAACCTCATCTCCTCCCTAAGACTAGTCCAATGGATCCCATCACCAGCCGTGTCTTGAACTCAAGCAACACTTGCACATGAACAAACAACCAATACTTCCGAGCACAAGTCCTCGACTTGACTCTCGTTAGTTCCGAAACCACAACATCTTACGTGAGCACCTCACATAAGCATGTTGCAAACCATAGCAAGATGATATCAGTCATAACCACCAAAACACACCAAAAACTTAGTAAATGAATACTAAGCAATATTTCGGAATGTAAAACAAGTTCGGAACATTTAAGAGAAAGAATAAAATCAAGTTCCGAAACTTGCATAAGCTAACGGGAGCTAAAACAAAGTCAGTCAAAATACAACCAATAGGAGCTTCCCAAAGTTAGAAGAACTAGCATACGTTGGAGCTTACCAAAACTAGTCGGAACTAGTCAACCTAAAAGCCGGAGCTAGAAAACACAAGTGAGAGCTTAACAAAGACATGCCGGAGCTAAAGAGAAAGCTCACTAGAGCTACACAAAACAAGTCAGAGCTTAACAAAGTCATGTTGGAGCTATCAAAAACATGTCGTAGCTAAAGACAAAGCTCACCGGAGCTACCCAAAACAAGTCGGAACTATCGTTGGACCTTGCGGGAGCTCGGACCTAGAGTCGGATTTTGTTAAAGGTGTTATGGTAGTATTCAAAACTTTTATGGTTAAAGCCAATATATTAAACACACATAGATCTCACACGCTGGAGTCAGGATCCTCAACACCAGGTAGCCATAGTGAGCTACCGCCATGAACCGGTATAGGGCCTGTCGGTACCCTGGGAACCGTACACCCCTTGAGATTACAAAGATCTCAAGGGAAAGTCATCTACTTGATTTGAAGACCTTCGGAGGCCCACATGTCAGACATAACAGGACACGCTTCTCCAACATGGTTAGTCCCAGGATCGCCACGTGTACAATCAAACCAGAGCTACTGCCCACAAGGGGGAAGCTCCGGGCTATGTATCGAAATGGCACCCCCAGACCTAACCCCAGACCAAGGGAAGCTCCGGAACTGACACGTGTCAGGTAGCTCCGGAGCTATTTGTTTCCCACAGTACGCTCCAGAGCTGCCACGTGTCCAACCGTCGGATCTTCATCCTCTAACCTCCGGAAGACTCCACAACGGCTCCAGATCTTCAAAGGGGAATCAAGGGCTTCAAGACCGGATCAAGTGTCATTAATACTATATTAATGACACACGATCGGACGACCTTAATTACAAGTAACGGTGCTGTCAAAGCCCATTACCCAGTCATTAAGGACAATTAAACGTGTTGAATGAGTATCAATATTAGTAACCGCCGGGGCCACATGTCAGGCCAGGATAACTTGCAACGGCCTGCCCTTGTACTATAAAAGGACAGGCTGACGACACGTTCTACATACGTTCCATAGACGCTCGATACAAGCTCATACAGCCAATACAACACCAACACATCCCGTGGAGTTGGGTATTACGCTCAGGCGGCCCGAACCACGTAAATCTCCGTGTCTCCTATGTCATTTACAATTCACCTTCTTGAATCTCCGCGCGCCCACACCGAACCACAAACTCTTTTAACACTTTAGTAGTGTCGGAAGATCTGCCAGATCGAAACCACTGACAGTTGGCGCGCCAGGTAGGGGCGTCTGAGATTTCGAGAATGGTGAATTCACCTTCTGGATCATCCAACGGTCATCATGTTGTTCAAGATGTTTGGGGCAATCCCTCCAATATGCAGCCACCAGCAGGAGCCTTAGTTCCAACAGGAGTCACACTTCCACCACCACTGCCTCCACCAGCAAATCAAGCTGGACAACACAATGGTGCACCGTATTCAATCACTCCGTCGGCAAATCATGACAACCCGGAACACGCGCTCCATGCAGCACGTGCTCTTCTCCAACGCCCACCACCTCTGGACGCATCTCGGGATGCACTGGAGCAGTGGAGGGCCGATGTGGAACATTTGGTTGCAGCAGCAGCCGACCGCATCAGCAACCAAGGTCCTCCTCCTTCAGGACGGGCCCCGTCGCTGCGATGGACCTTGTCTGGCATACTTGGTCCGCACGTTTCCAACAATAGGACACGTGCTGCATCACAGCAGGTGGCGTCATTGCCTTCCGGGGCATGACGCACTCACACGGTATCCAGGCTTTCAACTCATGACCTCCGGGCGGAGCTTGATCGCCGATACTGCCAACAAGACGGCCGAGTCCATATTGAGCGTGCTCGTGAAAGACGAGAAGCTCAAGACATTCCTGCTCTTGAAGGAGTAGGAGGAGGCTGTTCAGCCCTGGCCATGCATCTGCGTATGGTCAGGTGGCCACAGAAGTTGCGACCTCACCTGCTGGAGAAGTTCGACGGGACCGTCAATCCTGTCGAATTTCTTCAGATTTACTCCACTGCTATTTTGGCAGCTGGAGGAAATGAGGTCGTAATGGCCAATTATTTCCCATTGGCTTTAACTGGGACCGCCAGGTCCTGGTTTATGAGCCTTCCACCCAACTCCATCAACAGTTGGGAGGAGCTGTGCCGGCAGTTCACCGCCAACTTCGGGACTTCATACACCCGACCAGGCACTGAACTGGACCTTTTTGCAATCGTGCAAAAAGGGGGAGAATCCCTGCGATCATTCATCCAGAGGTTCTCTCAGGTACGAAACACTATCCCTTCTATCTCTAGCGCCTCTGTCATTGTGGCATTCAGACAGGGTGTACAGGATAAGAAGATGCTGGAGAAACTGGCGATCAAGGAGATCACCAGTGTCACGAAACTCTTCAGTTTGGCCGACAAATGTGCCAGAGCTGCGGAGGGCCGTGAAATGCACTCCAAACCAACTCCGGAGGATCACAAGAAATCCTCCAAAGAAGAAGCCGCTACTTCCGGGAGTGGCAAGAAGAAGAAGAAGACCAACGGCAAGAAGAAGCCATTGGCCGATGCATCCAATGCCGCAGCTGCTGCAACTCCGGGTGGCCGGGGGCCACGCCGCGAAAAGCAACCTCAACCGTCTTCTGAAGACGGTGGCAAACCCAAGGTGTGGTGCCCAATTCACAAAACGGGCAACCACAGTTTGGAAGACTGCCGGGAGGTCCAAAACCTTGTCGAGTGCTACAACAAGCGCCGGGAAGAAGCTCCTTTCCGACAAAGGGAAGGAAAACAAAAAGTCGACGAAGCTCCGGCTAAAGAGAAGTTAGGTTTTCAGGATCCCAAAAAGGTCCTGAAGGCTGTCTACACCTCCGTCGACGACGATTCCGACGTCTCTGACAACGAGCATCAGAAGACCATGAACACCATTTTTGGTGGATCATGGGACATCACCTCTCGCCGCGTCATCAAGACTATGTGTCGGGACATGGCTGCTGTAGCTCCTATAGCTAGACCGGAGCCTCATCGGAAGTGGATGGACACAACCATCACTCTTGATGCTTCGGACTGCCCTCGAAGCATGGTTGGAGCAGGTCAGCTACCTTTGATGGTATCTCCTACCATCAATAACATCCAGCTCCACCATGTCATGGTAGACGGAGGTTCGGGGCTTAACCTCATAAGCTTCGAAGCTTTTACCAAGCTTCAGCTCCGACCTTCGGATCTTCACCCCTCTCGACCTTTCTCCGGAGTAGGTCCGGGAGCCATTACCCCACTCGGAGCTATTACTCTCCCCGTTACCTTCGGGAAACGGGAGAAGTATCGCACTGAGAAGTTGGTCTTTGATGTTGCTCAGATCAACTTACCCTTCAATGCCATCTTGGGTAGGCCTGCCTTGTACAAATTCATGGCAGCTGCTCATTATGGCTACCTGGTGTTAAAGATGCCAACACCAGTAGGCGTTCTCCGGATCCGCGGAGATCGTACTGCCGGAGTAACTGCTCTAGAAGAACTTCATGCACTTACCACGGCGCAAGAGGAGGACTCCAGGCAGGAGCAAGCTCCAAAACCCCCGAGCATTCGTCAACGAGGCTCGACATCTGCACCCCGTGTGCAGCCAAGTGGCGACATCGACATTCCCGTCAAAGTCGTCCAAATCGGTTCTGATGCCGCTCAGACCACCCATATATCGGGAGGATTGAACGACAACTAGGAACTCGTGCTCATCACTTTCCTCCGGGCTAATGTCGACGTGTTTGCTTGGCAACCGTCACAAATGCCTGGGATCCCCAGGGAAGTAATTGAGCACAATCTGGAGATCTACCCCGACGCCCGGCCTGTGCATCAGAAGCCTCAAAAGCAATCCGTAGAGCGACAAAACTTCATTCGACAAGAAGTGAAGAAGTTGCTCGAAGCTGGATTCATCCGAGAAGTCTTCCATCCAAAATGGCTGGCAAACCCAGTCGTTGTGCCCAAGGTCGGCGGGAAGCTTCAGATGTGTATCGACTACACAACACTAAATAAGGCATGTCCAAAAGATCCATTCCCACTACCTAGAATAGATCAGATAGTGGATTCCACCTCCGGGTGTGAATTACTGTGTTTCCTAGACGCATATTTTTGGTATCATCAAATCAGAATGTCTAGGGAAGATGAAGAGCATACCTCTTTCATCACAGTAGATGGATTGTACTGTTATACAACCATGCCATTTGGTCTCAAGAATGCAGCTTCAACCTTTGTACGAGCTATGTACAAAACCTTTGAAGACCTCATTAGAGACATAGTAGAAGTGTACGTTGATGAAATCGTGGTCAAGGTCAAGAACAATGAGTCACTCCTTGACACCTTGCAGGCTGTCTTCGACAAGCTGCGGGTCACCCGCACAAAGCTAAACCCAGACAAGTGTGTCTTCGTGGTTAGCTCCGGAAAACTTCTTGGTTTCCTGGTAAGTCACGGGGCCATAGAAGCTAATCCGACGAAGATCAAGGCCATTGAAGACATGCGGCCACTAGCCCGCATCAAAGATGTCCAAAAGCTAACTGGATGTCTAGCAGCCTTCAGCCGGTTCATTTCAAGACTGGCGGAACGGGCACTCCCCTTCTTCAAGTTATTGAGGAAGCCCGGACCATTCCAATGGTCTGAAGAAGCAGAAAAGGCATTCCAGGAGCTAAAACAGTTGCTCATCACCCTACCAACTCTGGTAGCTCCAAACCCTGGTGAGCCTTTGCTGCTTTACATTTCAGCTACTGATGAAGTCGTCAGTATGGTCCTGGTCGCGGAGAGACCAGAACTACCCCATACTCAGGAATCCAGATCCCTTCGGGAGGGTCCGGAGGTTCCTGAAAGCGAGTCTGGGTCCCAGCTCCCAGATTTGAATCCATAAGAAGCCACTTCAGAAGACCCAGACTCCTCCGGGAGGATCCAGGTCGCTTCTGAAGAAACTCCGGGTTCCTCCAGCCAGGACCCGGAGGTCCCCGAAGAAAATCCGGATCCCTCCGGGAGGAACCGGGTCAGTGGAGAGAAAGCTCCGGGCCCCTCTGAGAGGGTCCGGACCATTCAGTGCCCAGTGTACTTCATCAGTGAAGTACTACATGATGCCAAGACTCGATACCTAGAGGTGCATAAGCTGCTCTATGCAGTTCTTATCGCCTCCAGGAAGCTTCGACATTACTTCCAAGCTCACAAAATCTCAGTGGTGACCTCTTACCCACTTCGAGCAATCTTGCATAATCCCAACTCAACTGGGAATATTGCAAAGTGGGCAGCGGAATTGGCCGAATTCGATCTCGAATTCATTTCAAGGCAAGCAATCAAGAGTCAAGCATTGGCAGACTTCATGGCGGAATGGACTCCCTCTCCATCAAACCCTGGGGGCCCAATGAGCAGAAGCCTGAACACGAAGCTCCGGTCTTCACCGAGCCTCATTGGACCCTCTACTTTGACGGCTCCATGCAAAAGCAGGGGGCAGGAGCTGGAATCCTTCTCCTCGAACCAACAGGGGAGAAGGTGAAATACATGGTACACCTTGACTTCAAGGCGACCAACAACATGGCGGAGTACGAAGCACTCATCTACGGACTAAAGGTGGCACTGTCATACGGTGTCAAGCAACTGCTGGTCAAGAGAGATTCACAGCTCATCATTAAGCAAGTGAAGGGTGAATGCTCCTGCAACAATCTCCAGCTAGCTGCTTACCTCCTTGAAGTCCAGAGGCTTCAGAAAGACTTCGAAGTCCTAGATCTCCACCATGTCCAGCGTGCCCACAACGCTGAAGCCGACGAACTCTCGACGAAAGCGTCAACCGGAGCTCCGGCTCCTGATGGAACTTTTGTCTGGAGGTTGTCAAAACCCACAGCTCAGCTTGCCGAACTGAGCGAAGGGGGCAAGATCAGCATCCCGAAGCTGACAGTGCCGATGGCCCTGTTACCATGGCATCCATCAAGGGTCGTAGGTGCTGCCAGAAGCTCCGAGCAACCCAGCACGCAAGACTCAAATGCTCAAGTTAGTTCTGATGCATGGATCTCGGAGATCCGGAACTACTTGAAGGACAACATCCTTCCTGACGATGATGTATCCGCTGACCGAGTAGTCAGATTGGCTAAAAGATACACGTTGGTAGAAGGGGATCTCTACCGGCACGGTGCCAACGGCATCCTAATGCGGTGCATCATAAGGGAAGAAGGCTGGGAGCTCCTCGCAGAAATCCATGGAGGTAAGTGTGGGAACCACGCGTCTTCCCGCACGCTGGTTGGTAAAGCCTTTCGGCATGGCTTCTACTGGCCTACAGCACTCCAGGATGCAACTGAGCTGGTGAAGAAATGTGAAGCATGCCAATTTCATGCAAAGCAAATTCACACACCGGCTCAGCCCTTACAAATGATACCTCCTACATGGCCTTTCGCTTTGTGGGGGATGGACATATTGGGACCTTTCCCAAGAGCCGTCGGAGGTTACAAGTTCCTGTACGTTGCCATTGACAAGTTCACCAAGTGGCCGGAAGCAACTCCAGTTGTGACAATCAACAAGCAATCTGCCATCAACTTTTTGCAGTCCATTGTATGTAGATTTGGAGTCCCGAACAAAATCATCACTGATAATGGGACCCAATTCACAAGCTCTGCATTTCAAGGATATTGCGAAGACCTCGACATTCAAGTTTGCTACGCCTCCGTAGCTCACCCAGCAAGCAATGGCCAAGCCGAGAGAGCAAATGCTGAAATCCTTAAAGGACTCAAAACGCGCACCTATGAGTGCTTGAAAAAACATGGAGCCAACTGGATCGAAGAGCTTCCGCCCACTTTATGGGCCAACAGGACAACTCCAAATCGATCAACTCGAGAAACACCCTTCTTCCTGGTGTATGGAGCTGAAGCAATCCTTCCTCCGGAAATCACCTTGGGGTCACTCTGGGTCCGGACCTTCGACGAAGCCACGCAGGACCAGCTCCGGCGTGAAGACCTAGACCTCCTTGAAGAGGGAAGGTGCCAAGCAGCTGTTCGGAATGCCCGATACCGCCAAGCCCTTCGGCGCTATCATCAGCGGCATGAACACAACCGACAGCTCGAGGAAGGCGATCTGGTGCTACGGAGAATACAATCCAGAGAAGGGTTAAACAAACTCTCCCCCAGCTGGGAGGGACCTTTCCGAGTGATTAAAGTATCCCGTCCCGGAAGTGTTCGCTTGGCTACCGAGGATGGGACACCTCTCCCAAATCCTTGGAACATTGAGCACCTCCGTAAGTTCTACACTTAATATCACGGAGGTGAGTCTGTAGTAACTTGAGGTGTATGTTATAGAGTCATTGTACAGAGTCGGGTAGTTCCTCCGGGAGAACAGTCGGACCTTTCCCGGAAGGTCCGCAAAGTTCATGCAACACTTGTCACAGTCTCAGGACTAAAAGTGTGGCTAGCTACCCTGGGTCAAACGAGAAAAGAAACACGCTTAGCCTGGTTCTATACCCTAAGAGTGTACTTGTTTCCCTTGTACCCCGAACCTATAATGAAAGACATCTTCTTGAGAAACAGACTCCATGTGCATTTATTTTGTACAGGCTCAACATTTTTTATTTTTCTCTTTCTTGTCTATAACAAAGACGTGTAATTCTTAAGAAATTTTAGTTCGACCGGTTCATATACAATTCAAGCTGTATTGTCAATTCTTTTGGATTCAAATATTGTTCATGGCCCACTCACCTGTATGCCGCCAAGCCAACCTAGGGCCGGAGTGTGCTATCGGCTTAGCCTGGTCAAGCACCCTAAGTACGCCACTCTACCTACACCCCGGTAGGCCGAAGTAAGGCGGGTCCAAGTACAATTGGATCTGGAAGAAAAGACAACACATTCGGTTGTATTTAGAATCGCGTTTGACCTAAAATTTTATTGAGAATCGTAATCCGCGACGAAGTTATGGGCAAGAAACGAATTTTACTATTTTTCTTGGCTTCAGTGTGCAGGAAAAATAAAAAATCTACGTTGATGGAGAAAAGCCGGAGCTAACAAAGCTCCGACTCCCCTAGGTGGCTTGTAATCGATGTTAAGCATTGAAAACGAGCATCACCAGAGAAACCAAGCTCCGGTAGAGCTAGGGGGACCAGCCGTCGACGCTAAATAAAAGATGGTGAGAAGACCCCGCAAACGGAGTCTGCTGCCAAAAAACTATGTGTTGGCAAAGGTCACTGCCAGAGCTGCTAGCCCCGACACCCCGGAGGTCTAACTATCGATGCTCTACGCGTTGATAGGGACTATTGCTGGAGCTACTAAGCTCCAACGGTAGTCAATGCAGGAGCTTCTAAGTTCCGGCAACCTCAGGGGGCCTTCACTATCGAAGGCTTCAGACCTACAATCTACAAGTTCGAAGCAAATGAGTCTTCAACAAAACACAATATCCTCTTGGTACATGTTCACAATCAAATTGTGTACATCTACCAGGGGGCCAAGTGAAGACAAAAGTGTTGAAGACAAAAAGTGAAATTCACAAAAATTTGGGGATTTCATTCATCTAGAGACAAGGGATTACAAAATTGAGGAAGAAGAAGAGAGAATACAAGTGGGAACTACAGAGATGGTCCTAGACCCTATGGAAGAATTGGGCGACCTTCTGGGCAACCTCCGACACGTTGGCTCGGGCAGCTTCACCTTCTCCTTCAACGGTACCTTCAAGCACCGGGTCCAGAGGGAATTGGGGATTCCGGCTGGTGTAGCACGTCAGCACATACTCTGCGACGTTCTTTGCCAGGAATTGCCCCTCAACCTCCAATTGGTTCGCAATGACGTTGCCCACCTTGGAGAGTTCGCTACCTGCCGAGCTCAACGCTTGCAACGCTAGATTCGGCTTCGGCTCCAGATCATCCGGACGCACGGGACTGAAGCCCATCGATGTCAGCGTGTCATTGGCCTTGCCGAGGAACTCCCAAATCTGTAGGGAGTCCGCAGTCCTCAGACCCTTCAATTCTTCCAGGGATCTCCTGGCCACCACCAGCTCAGAATTCTCGCGAGCAAGGCGCTCAACTTCTTTGGCATTTTGCTGAATCTTTTCGGCAACTCGCTTCTTGAGTTTTCCGAGCTCCTCCTCCCGGAGGTGGATCTTGTTCCGGCGGTCAACCAGATCCTTCTCCCTGCCCCTCACTTTCTTCTCCCTGGCAGCAAGGGCACACTCGTGCTCGTAGAGTTCCTGCCCTCGCACCCATGCCTTCTCCTCCTCCTCAGTGCAGCGCTCTTCCAATTTCTTAGTGCGCTCCTCGAGGCCCTTGTTAGCCAGAGCCACCTTTTCGGTGAGCTCCTCCTCCCTCCTCAGAATGTCATCCCGCAGCTCTAGGAGTTTCTGCTCTTCATCTTCGAGTCGTTTCTCCCTCTCTTCAAGTGCCTCCCGGCGCTTGATGAGAGTAGTGTTAATGGCCTGCTCTCTTCAAGACTTTCTTGGCGTTCATCGGCCGCACTGTTAGCTGCTTTGGTCTGCTCATAAATCTCCTGGGATTGAGCGTCGAGGGCACGAGTCATACTCTCCCTTTCATCCAATAATTTGCCCCAGTATTCCAGGCGGACCTTCTCCCGCTTGATCCACTCTTTGTCATCTGCTAGCCTCGACTGCGCCAGCTTGGTCTCGAAGTAGAGCCGGTTACGCCACCGCCTAAGGGTTTGGCGCTCCTCTTCAAGAGCCTTGCTATCATGGAAGAAGGCCAGTTGAACTTGACACAGACAAGAACAGGCGTTGTCAATAGACAATGACAACGGAATAGGTTCCGGACCTGCTGGGGTCTCCTCCGCTGGTTCCAGCGGGTTTTCAGATACAAAAATTGGGTCCCACTCCATAAGAGTGGTCCCCCGAGTCTCCATGGCAGTAGGGCCGTCCTCCTGGATGGCCTTAGTCGCCATCGAGGAAGTCCCCGCCGCAAGGTCTTCATTTGCCCCCTCAGGCAGCGGGCCAGCAACTTCACCAGGGCACTCCGGCTCAGCCGCGAGTACCTCCGACGTTGTCACTTCTGGAGCAGGGGCCGCTTCTGGCTCCGTCCTGGGCACCTCCTTTATTGGGGGCTTGATCTCCAACGCCTCTGCAACAACCGACTCGGGAGCCAGAAGATCTTCATCAACCGGCCTTGCGGCCGGAACTCCAACAACAACCGGCTCTGCGGCCGGTGCTTCGGAGGTAGCCGGCCCAACCGCCAGGACTTCCTCAACATCCGGCGCGCATGCCGGGACTTCAATCACCTCCGGCTCAACCGCCGGAGCTTCGACAATTTCTGGCTCTGGGGCGGGAATTATTGATTCCTCCGGCTCAACGGTCGGAGCTTCCATCACCTTAGCACCAGGACCCGGAGCTTCAACCTCTGGGACAGGTGCCGCTGGCGCATCTTCTCTCCCACGGTCCGGCGCTACCACGGGAGTCTCTAGGGATGAGTCGAGGTCCATGACCACGACAGCTAGCGTCGGAGCTGTTGCAGCTTCAGCCACCACTTGGGGCGGCACCGGGACAGGAGCAGAAGCTCCCACCCTCACAGCTTCATCTGCTGTGGCTGAGAGTGGAGCCTCACTCCTCTTCATGGGAACGCTGCAGATGATGGACGAAGAAACTTAAAAAACAGTTACTACAACAAAACAAATGTCCAAGGTAAAGATTAAAAAATTACCTTGGGAGGCTCCCGCACCAGCTTGCGCGGAACCTCTTTCCCGGGCATTCTGGGCTGACCATAGCCGCCGCCGGCGTGGAAGCTCCGGAAGGTCCCCCGGAACTCGTTGCAGCCATGGGCATTTCCCTAGTCGAGGCCCCCCTCGATCGGGAAGAACCTCCGGACCTAGAGGCCTCAACCGGCATTGGTGCTGGAGTCGCATGCCCGGAGCTAGCAGCCCGGGATGACCCCGCTGCGGGTACATTCGCCGCGGTTGTAGAAGAACTCCCCCTCCGGGGAGAAGGAGCTGATGCAGAGGTGGCAGGCCTGACGGACCTTCCGTCGGCATGCTGCAGCTTCCTCTTCTGGCTCAAGGGTTCATCCGCTGGCTCCTTGCCCTTGCCGACGACCTTGACCCTTGGCTTCGGGGCAGGGTCGAAGCCACTTTCGAAAACCCCAGGGATCGCCACCCTGGAGATCGATCTTCTCTCGAAGACACCGAGGTCATCAAGAAAGGGCATCTTCCGCTGGAGCTCCCTACTGAACTCTACTTCCACGTTCAGAGGAAGAAAAGCTGATGGCGGAGTCAAGTCGTCACTCTTGACGTCGATGCCGTGCTGGAACTTCTTGAGGTGGAACTCCAAGGTTGTCCCCACCATGTTGGACTTCAGCCCGGTCTCAACCCGTTCATCGTCCATCACGCTGTTGAGGGCCCAAGCGAGTTTTTCTCTCCTCTTCAGCGGTGCCCACCTGTTGACCAGGAAGTTACAAAACAACGCCTGAGGGGTTAATCCTCCCTCCACGCACTGGCGGATCCTGGTCAGAGCAGGGTTGAAGGCGTCTCCCAACACCAGAGCTTCACTCCAGATCATCGTGTCAATGTTGGGGAGGCCTTCGGGCAGCTCCAGCCTCTCGTGCTCCTCCACCCGGATGACTATCCAGTCCTTCTTCCAATCATTCCACTTCCCGGAGGGAAACGACCGGAGGTACTTGAATGGGCACTGCTTGCGCTTCACGAAGTAGTAGAAGCCAAGGTACTCATTGCTCCCGCCGGTGGTATGGACGGTGAAGAAGGTCCAGAAGAGTTCAATGCAGGGGGGATGCCCACCCACATCTCACAGAAGTGGACGAAGATAGACACAAGGAGAATGGAGTAAGGGCCAAGGTGGTATAGCTGCAGACCATAAAAGTCCAGCAGCATCAAGAAAAAGGAGGAAAAATGTGGGATCCACCCCACCATGGCGTACGAAGAAAAGTACACCATTTCGCCGGCGTGCTGCTTCTCAAACGGGAGCTCTCCCCCGGCACGGACCATGCGGTTGAAGAAGTCCAAGGACCATCCCATGAGGGCCCGGACCTTCTTCAGCTCACCGTCGGTCTTCAAACGACTCTCGCGGAGACCCAACTCCATCGCAGCACAGCAAGGCAAGATAGGAAAAGCGAAGCACAAGTTGGGAGTTTGAGCGCAAGATCAGATGAGAGGCGTAAAGAACTCCAGACGGTGCGCGCTTTCCTTCTTAAGTAAGCCCCTCACAACGCTTGGATGGAAACCGCAAGGAAGTCAAAGATACCACTCAAAAATTCCACCCAGCCGATGACAAGAGGGCCCAGGACCACCCCGACGATCAAGTCGAGGTTCTTACCCAGGAGAACGGTTGTCATCATGTGGCGGGAAGCCCGAAGGCGGCGGCCTGACAAGGCGCGCGGAACCGATACGGTTTTCGTATCGGGAACCGGCGACCATCAATTGTGTGAGATCCGCACGCCAAAGATCTCACCTGCCGCACACGGGATACACCACACGACGAGGATTTAACTCCAAACCATCGCCAACGACACATCCGAAGACCTTTGAAGACTCAGTTCAAAAGTCACGAGGATGGTCCCACCTCCGGCGGAATGACTTCACCCAAGGGGTCTTCCACAGAGGTGGGCCCAGGGGGCCACTGTCAGTACCCTGGGAACCGTACACCCCTTAAGATTACAAAGATCTCAAGGGAAGGTCATCTACTTGATTTGAAGACCTTCGGAGGCCCACATGTCAGACATAACCGGACCCGCTTCTCCAACATGGTTAGTCCCAGGATCGCCACGTGTACAATCAAATCGGAGCTACTACCCACAAGGGGGAAGCTCCGGGCTATGTACCGAAATGGCACCCCCGGACCTAACCCCAGACCGAGGGAAGCTTCGGAACTGACATGTGTCAGGTAGCTCCCGAGCTATCTGTTTCCCACAGTATGATCCGGAGCTGCCACGTGTCCAACCGTCGGATCTTCAGCCTCTAACCTCCGGAAGACTCCACAACGGCTCCAGATCTTCAAAGGGGAATCAAGGGCTTCAAGACCCGATCAAGTGTCATTAATACTATATTAATGACACATGATCGGAAGACCTTAATTACCAGTAATGGTGCTGTCAAAGCCCATTACCCGGTCATTAAGGGCAATTAAACATGTTGAATGAGTATCAATATTAGTAACCATCGGGGCCACATGTCGGGCCAGTCTAACTTGTAACGACCTGCCCTTGTACTATAAAAGGACAGGCCGACGACACGTTCTACATATGTTCCATAGACGCTCGATACAAGCTCATACAGCCAATACAACACCAACACATCCCGTGGAGTAGGGTATTATGCTCAGGCAGCCCGAACCACGTAAATCTCTGTGTCTCCTGTGTGATTTACAATTCACCTTTTTGAATCTTCGCGCGCCCACACCGAACCACAAACTCCTTTAACACTTTAGTAGTGTCGGGAGATCTGCCGGATCCAAACCACCGACAGGGCCGATCTGCCGAGGATGGAGATGAAGGGAAGGTTGATCTCCGCTACGTCGAAGATCAGTTTATCCGACTGGTAGTTCTAATGAGTCTCAAATGTTAACGGGGGAGAGACACGACTGATTGGATTGTTTGCTCTCGGACCCACTCCATCGAATGGCGCGGGGGCTTAATGTCTGACATGTGGACCTGTAGCTTCTTGAAGGCAGCAAAGTTGATAGGGTTGAGTGCCACCCCGCCATCAACCAGAACATGGAAGATATGCAGGTTGTTGATAGTTGGGGAGACTATCAGTGGAAGTTGCCCAGCTCCCGCCATGTTCTTGGGGCATTCAGAGGCGTTGAAGGTGACCGAAGTATCCATCCACTTCCGAGAGGGCCCCGCCTTGATGGTGGGAGATACAGCAGCTATCACCCAACATAGAGATTCAACTACGTGACAAAAAGTAATGTCCCATGATCCTCCATAAATCATATGGAGAGTCCTCCTTCGCTCATTGCCGGAGCTGGTGTCGGAGTCGCGACGTATTTGTAGACTGCCTTCAAAGCCTTGTGTCTTGGAGGCCCAACTTTTGTTCTGCTGGAGCTTCATCGACCTTCTGTTTACCCTTCCGCTGGTGGAAAGCCACATCTACTCGATGCTTGTGCTAGGCATGTTCAGCCAGCCTTTTGACCTCTTGGCAGTCCTCGAGGCTATGACCCGAAGTGTTGTGGATCGGGCACCACTTTTTGTTGTTGTCATTGTTAGACGACGGTCGTGGACACTTGTCGGGGCACGACCCCCTGACACCTGGAACCATTGCGGCTACAGATGTCGGTGCGCCAGCAGGTTGCTTTTTGCCACTTGCCTTCTTATTCTTCTTGTTACCACTGCCTTCGGTAGTGGCTCCCGCCTTGGAAGAAGATGGCGCTTCAGCCTCTGCGGCTGGCTTGGAGTGCCAGTTACGCCCTTCAGCAGCCCTGGCACATTTGTCTGCCAGGCTGAAGAGCTCCGTAACATCATGGATGTTCTTGGTGGCCATATTCTCTAACATCTTCTTGTCTCTCGCGCCCTCTCGGAATGCAACAACAAGGAGGCGCTCGAGATAGAAGGAATTGTGTTTCGTACCTTGCAGAACAGCTGGATGAAATATCATATTGACTCTCTCGAATTTTGCCATACGACAAAGAGATTCAGTTTAGTGCCAGGGCGAGTATAGGAATTCCCAAAGTTGGTCGTGAACTGGCGGTATAGCTCTCCACAACTATAGATGGAGTTGGAGGGAAGGCTCATAAACCATGACCAGGTAGTTCCATTCAAGGCTAAGGGGAAGTAGTTGGCCATGACACCCTCATTCCCTCCTACAGCAAAGATGGTGGTGGAGTAGATCTGTAGGAATTTGACGAGGTTGTCAGTCCTGTCATACTTCTTCTGTAGGTGAGGCCAGAACTTAGGTGGCCACTCCACCATGCGAAGGTCTGGTGTGAGCATGGCACGGCCACCACCTGCTCCTAGAGGGGAATATTCCTATAGGATGCATGGCCTCTCATAGTTATGCTCGATGGTGACACGATCATCTTGCTCCACGTGATGGCAGCTGAGCTCCGCCCTGAGGTCTCTCGTCAAGAATCTGGACACCGTACGAGTACAGCGAGCCATCGAAGGGGTCAGGACATCGCATGCTGTGACAGCGCATGACCCCTCTGCAGCGGCCTAGGACCAAGTCGTCCCGACAAGGTTGTGTTGCGTGTAGGCACCAGTCTGGGCTCAGGCTGCGGTAGGTTGTTGAGCGTCGTGGCTGCAGCGGCTACTAGATGATTGACGTTGTTGCACCACTGCCCCATCACTGCTGGGGAGGCGTTCGGTGCAAGTGGACGCTTAAGAAGAGCACGCGCTGCAATCAGCGCATTCTCTGGACTTGAAGTCGATTCAGCGACCAACGCTAGGACACCATCCTGCAACTAACCAGCAACGGTTGCTGCAGCTGCGATTCGTGGTCTGTTGTTTCCGGGCTATTGTCCTAGAGCTCTAACTTGTGGACCAGTGGCAGGATTGGCACCAGGACGATGAGAGGTTTCACCAACTTCATTGCCTCTTCTAGCTCGTGCATCCGGGCCAATGGAACAACTAGCAGATTTCACCATCGTTGATCTTGAAATTCTTGAGAGTATTCCCCTACCTAGCGCAACAAATGTCAAAGTGTGCAATCAACACTTCCCCCGATACTACTAAGAAGTAGTCCGCAGAGGTTCTTTTTCAGGAGGGGCATAACACAAAGAACTGAAGAACAAATGTGACACAGAGATTTTACATGGTTCGGGCCGCCTGAGCGTAATACCCTACTCCACGGGGGTGTGTTTTACGCTTTAGTGTGTTGGATATGTCTCTGATCAGATCAACTTTGACTAAGTTGTCCTTCTACCGTGTAGCTCATACATTTTATATTCTGAGGTCTGGCTGTTACAGTGTAACCGTGACCCGATAGGTGGCCCAGGCAATTAAGAACCCTGTACACGATCCAGACACTTAACAGCAGTTTATTTGTCTAGAAACATGCCTTGATGGCAGCATTACCAAGCTTGAAGGCCCTCTGATCATGCGTTATTAATGTGGAATTAATGACACGTTAACTAGGCTTGTAACGGCTGATTTATAGACACTTGAATGTCCGTGCCATTGGAGATCCTGGAGTCCTTCCAGTTGGAGAGGTGTTGACGGCTGTTATATACCAATTTCACCCGTCAATATAACTCAAATATCTGAAGGAAATATCATTTCTTGCACACATCACCTTTCTATTTAACCTATTTCCACTTGTCCTTGGAGAGATTAGCGCATGCAGGTATTTTATGCAAAGTTGAAGTAAAACAAGGCAATGGAACCCATAAAATATCATTCCAACCAATCAAGCGACAACATGTGGCACCCATATAAGTCAAAGGGACCCACCTAGAAGTCATCCCGAGGAAGCACACGGGAAATGGTCCAACTTACTGTTCGGCAAACTAGGGGGTTCGGCCGAACCCTTCCTGGCGCCAAACTCGGTCAGCTTCCACGTGTTGACTCCCTGTGGTGCCCTGGTCACGATGAAGACTGATTCACGCGCTTTTGGTGGCAGCAATCGACTCTTCTCCAAGCTATAAATAGGACCCCTCACCCCTCACTTCAACACACACCACTTGAGTATTCATATATTGTATCCACTACTCTCCATAGGTTTAGAGGAGTACAGGTTGTAGAGAAGAGAGTCTCTAGTCCATAGTCAAAGTAGGAGAGGAGTAGAAGGAATCTCTTCCCAATTCCCTATTGGGAAGGGTATGGCTCTCATATTCCTTTTTGTATTTGTGACTTTGCTCTTAATAAAGATGTTATCTTTAGTCTTCTATTGTTCATATACTTGGATGAAGCGTTTCTTGTTTGATTGTGAATTCCATGTATGTGGTAGTAGTATTTATGATTATTCTATATCATTCTCATTATATCATCATAAACACTACAAACCCCCACTATAATCTAATTAGCTATGATATGATTATGTCAACATGAATCACTTATGCTATGAATTAACATTGGTTCAACGATTATTTAGCTCATTGCCTTAGGATGGCTTGTGCCTATGCTCTTAAGGTAATTACTTAATATGCTAGCATGGTGCTAGGATAGAAAGTAGTGCTGAATGTCTTGTAGACCGACGAATTGAAGAGGTAGGCACTAGGTGGTGATAGCCCTATCTGTCATTTGTAATCTTCCACTTTCGGCTATGCCACAGGCTCTTGGCGGGAGTCGTCCTAGTATTTCTAGGGGTAAACCCGTGCCCGATGTGTTAATCCACTTAGCATGAGAATTAATATTAATATAATCATTAGTAACTAACTTAGGCTATGTATATGTACATTAGAAGCATAGTAGGAGTCTCTACCAAACCCTTAGCCATGTCCCTCTTTATGTCATTTACCCCTTAGGATAGAATGCTCTTGTGTATGTCACACTACTCCAATTATCATTTATCCATCCTTGTTAGAACCTTACCTAGATCAACCTAGCTTATCCACTTGATGACTGCTTCGCTTCCACCTAGCCTTCCTTTGAGAGAATATAAATGACACCCTTTGGGAATACTCTTAGAGGGGAAATGCTACATCGATAGATTCTGTGCACTTGCAGATTTACATGTTTAATCTAAAATCTATTAACAAGCATTCCTGGCACCCCTGCTAGGGATGAATTGGTAGTAGTGTGTAGGAACCGTCAACAAGCATTTTTGGCGCCGTTGCCGGGTAAGGCATCCAAAGTATTGCATGATTGAGTGAATAGGATAGCACCCTGGTAGGTTTTAGTAGGATAACCCTTCTTTGTTTTTGCATTTTATGTGAAAACAGGGTAGTGTATGTCTGGTTTTTGCTTGCCGGAAAACTTTGTGGAAGATTCCGAATCCATTCTGAGAGATTGACCTCGTGTCATTACTCCTCAGAAGCTTCAAGCGGCAAAGCAAGCTATCACAACTGCACTAACAACCGAAATGATAATGGCTCAGAAGACCCTTCATGAGATTTTGGCTCACTCTGGTAACAATGTGCATGTTGGGCCAACTGTTAACACGGGAGACGTGAACTTCGAAATCAAGACTGGCCTAATCACTATGGTGCAAGCCAACCCAATTTGTGGGAAAGCTAACGAGGATGCAAGTACTCACCTGCAACAGTTCCTTGAGACCTACAACACTTTTAAGATCAAGGATGTATCTCCTGATGCTATCTGTCTTAGGCTATTTCCATTCTGTCTTATTAGGAGAGGGAAGTAGTGGTTCTACGCGAACTGAAGTGTTGTAGACACTTGGGAAAAGTGTTCTACGACATTCCTTGCCAAGTTTTTCCCATTGGGTAAGACCAATGCCCTACGTCGAAGAGTTTCAAGCTTCTAGCAAGATGCCAAGGAGTCTATTTCCGAGGCTTGGGAAAGGGTTCAGGAGTATATCCTATCCTGTCCCCACCATTGAATGGATGATTGGCTCATTATCCAAAACTTCTACAACGAGCTGATCCCTTCCGCCCATGACCATGTTGATGCTGTTGTTGGAGGTGCCTTCTTCTCATTGACGGTGCCCAAAGCTAAAGATTTGATTGAGAAGATGGTGTCAAACATGGGTTGGAACGACGAGCGTCTCCATACCCGCCAGCGAGGCATGCACACCTTGAAGGAGGTTGAAAGTTCATCTAGGCATCCCTTGTGGGTTTTTGTTGATTTATGACAAGCAAATGAGATCATAACAAAATTATTGAGATGAGCGCAGGTTTTAAAGAAATTATGAAGAAAGCGCAAAAAGGAAGGAGAATGAGGATATAAAGTGAAAAGAGCTCAGGAGGTGGAAAGATTAGATTAATCTGTATGGAGTGTGTTGGAGAAACACACCCCAAGAGCTCAACAGAACAAATAATTCAACTCACTGCACAATTCACAAGAAAACCAGACTAGTCCGATATACACCAGACTAGTCCGATATCTCTCTAACTAAGATCGGACTAGTCCCCCCTTATGCGGACTAGTCCTCAACACTTCATATTTGCACAACACCAAACAAGTCCGATATCCATCGGACTAGTCCGATAATCCTCTGACTAAAATCCAACAAGTCCTCAAGTCCTAACTTGTCCTTATCCCCACAATTTTTCATTACACCGAACAAGTCCTATATCAGTCGGACTAGTCCGAAAACTATCTGACTAAAATCGGACAAGTCCCTCCATGTGCGGACTTGTCCTCAGTTCTTCACGGTGTTCACTACACCAGACTAGTCCGAAAAGTTTCTGACTAAAAACGGACTAGTCCACACCAGTGACAGACTAGTCTGGTATATCTCAACACTTAGGGTTTTCCACATGCCGCACACCGGACTAGTCTGGAGTCCACCACGGACTAGTCCGGACATCGCAAATCCTAACGGTAACTTTTGGAAACCCTAGTATAAATAGAGGTGCATGGCCATACATCGACAACTCTCGACCCCCTGTGCCATCACACGTTCCAAGAGCCCAAAATACACATCTCTCCACACATTCTAACCCTAAGAAGATCAAATCTTTGAGGATTAGCAATTGATCAAAGGAGAAACTTGTTCTACACATCTTGAGCTCTTGGGTTTGATCTCTCACACACTCATATTGTTTCATTGTACATATTTTGAGTGTGTTTGGTGGTATTCTTCATTGTAATTCTTGGGAAGCCCTCAACTTGTGAGAAGGCCCCTTCAACGAGTTATTTGCCCCTTTGTGGTTAGTGGAACAAAATCAGCCTACGTGGCAATTCGAGGAGGGTAGGTTGGTGAAGACCCGGTACTCCGTGGACTCCTCAATGTGGGTGTAGGTTTCCTCCATGGGAATCGAACCACATGATAAAATCTTGTCTCGCACACTTTTGTTTCATTGTTCATCATTCTAGGGTTTACATAATCTTGTGTAACTCACATTGAAACATTGGAATTAAAGTTGATCTTTGCCATACATTGTTTTATTGTTTTAATACATCCAAGTTGCAACTTGCTTTCCGCTGCATAGGGCACTAGAAGTGAATTTATCAGTCAATCTTGATCTTTCTAGTCCGCGCATACCAGACTAGTCCACACAGTACCGGACTAGTCCGATCTCCCTATATCTGATAAATCTGTTAAGTGTTTCAGGATTGACAAAAGTTCAAAAAGCCTATTAACCCCCCTCTAGGCTACATTCAGAGGTGGATATGATCGCTGCCAAATTGGACATCCTTATGAAGAAGAATGATGGACAAGGAAATGGTGAGGTATGTGGCAA
This sequence comes from Tuctoria greenei, assembly GCA_036927565.1. Classification (NCBI taxonomy): domain Eukaryota; kingdom Viridiplantae; phylum Streptophyta; class Magnoliopsida; order Poales; family Poaceae; genus Tuctoria; species Tuctoria greenei. Next base: position 102,774,229 of record JAYESD010000003.1, on the reverse strand, counting down.
TGCCTATGCCTTAGACTCTCACATCACTTGTGAAGTTAGTGGCAACACGGGCCATTTGGGCAATGACTGCCCAAAAACCCGTGGGGACGCCTTATACGTAGCCAACAGTGGAAACAAAAATGGCTATCGTCTAGGAGGTCAAGGGTGGGACCAACCATGCCCATTCTTTCAAGGGGGGTACAACAACAATGGCAATAATGGAAATCAACCCAACTTGAGAGAACTTGCCATTGGCCAGCTGAAGATCAATGATACTCTATACAAGAAGCTATCGGCTAATGACAAGACCCTAAAGAGCATTAATGCCAATATCGAAGGACTATCCTCATCCTTCAAGAATCAATTGATTTTCAACAAGATGTTGGAAACTCAGTTGGATCAACTGAAAGTTGTTGTTCCTCCAGTGGAGAATTGCAAGATGCCAGGGCAGCTCAAACCTCCCTTGGAGAGTGCCAACATGATTTCTCTACAAGGAGGCAGGCTAAAGGACCCCGAATGTTCTACAATATCATGCTCAATTGGGGCTCACCACTTTGACAAGGCCCTTTGTAACCTTGAAGAAAGTGTTAGTGTGATGCCTAAGGTGGTTTTCGACCAGCTGAACTTCACAGAACTTATTTCAACAACAATGGAGCTCCAACTGGCTAATTCTTCCGTCCGTTATCCAGCGGGTGTCACCGAAGATGTTCCGGTGAAAATCCGGAATTGCTTCATACCCGTGGATTTCGTGCAGCTCGACATGGACGTCGAGAATGATACGCCACTCATTCTTGGGCAACCATTCCTAAGCACCGCAAAGGCTCGCATAGATGTTGGAGTTGGAGAAATCCACTTCTGTATCAATGGCAAGGAGAAGAAGTTTGACTTTTGCCCAAAGTTGGCGCAATGCTCCATGATCCGTATCAAATATGGGCCGAATGTCAAACACATTCAAGAGGTCAAAATCACACCTCCAAAGGTGGACCTGCTCATTGCATTCATGAAGAATTTGATCTGTGCAGAAAACCCGTCTTATCATCCACGCGGACACCACAAGAAGACGGAGAAGTCAGGGCCTCCCCAGAGGCCCAAGTCCACCAAACCGACAAAGAAAGAATCCTGAAAAAAGGAAGACAAGCTGTCCGAGCCCATCCCACCGGGCCTGAATGTTAAGAAATGAAGAAGGAGGAATGTCCATCTCATGAGACGGTGGTGAGACCTAGGCAATAGGTTAAATTGGTAGTTATCCTTTTCTTTTTTTATTTTCTCTTTATTTGGTTTTCAACATTTAGTTTGATTTCCCCCACCCCTTGCATATTTGTTTTTTTATTCTCAACTGTCATTTTTATTTCTTTATTTTTCACAGAAAAGAAAATTGTTGGGTTTTGAAAAAAAGTTTTTATTCGGAAAACATTTTTCTGAGTTGCAAAAGTGCTAATTCACCAACGTGCTAATTCCATAGCCGTTGGAGAGCCACCTGCCAAAAGGGAGAACAAGGGGCCCACTTGTCAGTGCGGCTGACCCCCCTCTTCGGCCGGCTAGGGGAAGGAGCCATTATGGCTCTCTCTCCTCCAATGGCTACATTTGGTACCCTAGTGACCGTTGGAGTGTGCAGACTAATATGATGGCCACGAGGAGCACTTATCCTCACACTTCACCTCATTTCATACCTCCCCAAAGTCACTCTTGCTCACATTGGCTTTCTTGCTCGTCATTGAAGTGCTCTTGCTCAAAATCCAACTCAAAAAGATCGTCGGGGGGTTTTTCTTTTGCTAACATCACCTCTTTTGAGTTTTTGCCTTGTTGTGTTCTTGTCTGTTGTGTCCATAAAAGGGATGAAGAGGTTATTTGTAAAGAGGAAGGAAGCTGCAAGCTCAAGCCATGGTGGAGACTCAAGTACACGTCCCTCTTCCGTTGCTACACCAAGTTCACGGAGGAGGAGGGTAGGTGAAGACACTCTCATGGGTGAGAGAAGCAACCCGCATCTTCACGACGACGACCTCGACATACAAAGTGAAGTTGAAGATCAAGCACGCAAGCTCCTCCAAGATCATGAGTTTTCTCATACAAAAGCTTATGATCCGGATTCGATCGCCAAAATAGGGATGGATTCCGAATTCTTTTCCATTTGGCGTGCATTAGGATGGGAAAACTTTGCTTACATAGAGGAGAGAGGTTCACGCCTTCTCTCTATGCAATTCCTTTGCGCACTCAAAATAGGATTTGATGGTATTATTTTTAGATTATTTCAAAAAGAATACAACATCCTATGGAAAGAATTATGTGAAATCCTAGGCTTCCATAGACATTGTTTGCAAGATTTAGACGCTTTGCCTATGTTTAACAAATAATGTTTTTGGCAAGATTTAACTTGTGAGGTTAGATGTAGTGCACCTAGTAATAGCGACTTACACAACCCTACTTTACGCTTCATGCATAGATGCGTGGCTATGACTATGTTCCCTAGTGGAGACGTAAGGGTAGTGTATGATGATGAGAAATTTTATTTGTCATGATTAAAAAGATAAAAGTTGCTCCAGTTATTGCCATGATGACACAATGGTTAGATTACATTCCAGGAACAGGGCCAATTGAATGCACTTCATAGATTACTCGTATTGCTACTAGGGTAGGAGCACTAGAATATTCTTCATTTGAGGATATTGAAAATGAAAAAGAATTAATTGATGAAGATTATTTGGTGCAAGGACATACCCTTAAGCATGATCAAGATGAATCTTTGTTATTATAATGTCCCAACTTTGTCAATGAAACTTGGTTATCTAACCCAGATTATTATTTGTACAAATGTCAGAGACTAACCATTGACCTTCTTCCCATCGAGGAAGCACGAAGAAGTAATATCTCTGGCAGGGTAACTAGAAGCCATGCAAGGAGAGCGGCCATGCCTCCGACAACCTCCATGGTCCATGAGTACGAAGAGGAAGAGAACCCAATGGGTGATGCACCCGGATGGACTAAACCTCAATTGTATGATACCGAAGGTCCGTCTTGGCATGGATGACTAGGCGCCACATGGGAGACACCTCTATCCACTTCAAGCTCTAGCAGCTTGCCTCCAACGTGTGACACCCGGTTCAAAAAATGAACCAAGTGAACGCATATGTGTGCCCAGGATGTTCAACACACATACATGAGTGCATTCGCAAAAGAGTATACAGAAAATTACCACAGAACAAGATTAATTAACTAAATTTTATTACACAAACCATATTATCCTTGAATACAAGCTCTAATGAATATTAATGACAAGTTCAACTAATGCAGCGGAAATAAACTAAATAAGCAAACTAAACAGCTAGACAGCATAAGCGATAGGGTATAGTGCAGCTTCATGCAACACCACAGGCAAAGCTGACGGTAGACACGGCCTAGAACTCCGCATTATCTCCATTAAACTCCCAATCCTGACCTGCATCTGTTTGAGGGGGGGATTGCAAGAGTGAGTACATGTCGTACTCAGCAAGTGTGGAAAGTATGACATGTGGTTAATTCAAATGACAAATATAATAATGGTTGAGTGCTGAAAAGTACATTAAAACCTTTGAAAAGAAATATATTACATGTCTATGAAATAAACCCATCATAGGCCATGTAGTTATCATAATACCAGTCCATATTCCATATCCATCATCATATACCAATATCCATATTCAATACCAGAAATTAATCCATAACCATCCATAACCATAATACAGACCATAACCATAATACCATCCCAAAGTCAATACCAAACCATCCCAAATACCATCCCAATACCGAGTTCTCTCTAATCATGTGAGGGTCCAGGTTGCTCATAACCGGGAGCACGGCTATCATGATAGTTTTAGACACACTCTGCAGAGGTTGTACCACTTTTCCCACGTGTTTTTGATTTTATCACCTTTCGATGACTATAGAATCTCAATTATGCCATCTCACACTTCCTTAGGTGTGTGTCCAAGAGATCACAAAATAGCCTTTACAAAGGGATTACTTGACTATTTAGACCCCACTGAGGTTTCACCGGTGGTGATGTCTCCAACTGAGCACATCTTCAACCAAGGGCCCCCTCTTGAGCCATTCGGATCCCAGGGTAGTCCCACCAATCATCAACAAACCCAATCCGACTACCCCCTCCCTGAGCATCCTTAATGGTCCAAATAGCACTGGCAAAACCCTAATTAATCAGCTACGCCGCACCCATACTTGGCCTCATGGTGGCACTGTAAATCCTAGATGGTCGCTTCATGAACCAGTCCTTAGATCTAAAGGAAGCAAAACCACCATAACATCCAACCCATCCACATACCACGCTTGCTTAGATCACCCATTACCATATCATATTTAACCATTTCATGTTAACCATAATCTCATTCATGCATAACTAAATTAAGTGGTATAGTTGTTTTCCCATCCTAGTTGATTAAGCGAAGCAAAAAGGTAAAAAGCCCTTCCCGACTTTCTACCATAAATTTCAGGCGACAAGGGTGGTTTAACAAAGCTAGTTAACTTCCTATCATAGGATTTCCCATCAAATTGACACAGCATGCAGTTTTGCAAACAAAACATTTATTGTCAAAATAGGATCAATATGCTTCAAGGACACTTGCCTTGCTCTTGGGATTGATTCAAGTCAAACCCTTTAAACTCTTGGTGCTGGAGATCCTCCGCGGCACTTTCTAGCAGAAAACCATCTAACCCGCACAATAAACATACAAACAAGAAACACAATCAAAGAGTGCACAAATATTACTCAATATGACATGACATGCATGATTTATGCAAATGCAAGGTAGAACTTGTTAATAGATTGCTTTCCATGATCACTAAATAGTTCTAACAGATTTTAACAAGTTTATACAGGTTTGGATTTGATTAGATCTACCTTTAGAATCAATTCAACACAATTTAGTCAGCAAAATCGGACTAGTCCGCAGAAGGCCGGACTAGTCTGCACTTCACAGAACTAGCGAACTAGGGTTTTCTAGCTCGACGTGAATTTGCAGATTAGGGGTCGAATTCACGTAAGGAGAAGAGAATAGAAAGTATACCATGTGTTTAGGACTCCAATGAATCAAGAAACTTAGAGGTAGCACATGGATCTTGATGATCTAGGGTTGATGATGAACTTGGAGATGAATTGGTGATGAAGAACGAAAGCTTGGTGGAGATCTTGATCCTCTTTCATTTCCTCCTCTTCTTCTTGCTTGAGATCTCCTTCTCCCTCCTTGATGGCGTCTCTCCACGAACTAGGTTTGGGTGGGGTGGATAAGTGGCAAATAGATTTCAAGCCAAGGGGTGGGTTTGTTTATATAGAAGTAGAGGCTAGGGTTAGATGGATTTCGAGTTTGAGAGGAGTAGAGGCCGGTTTAGAGTCCCACATGGGCTCTAAAAGAGTTAGGCACGACGTCCCTAGGACCACATAATGTAAAACCCAAGAAACAAGTTGTAAAACAAAAGTTCAATTCGGAGTCGCGAAATATCGGACAAGTCCGAAGTTAGTCAGAAAGAAATCGGACATGTCTGGCCAAAAATCGGAAAAGTCCGACTTTACTCAGAGAGGAAAACGGACAAGTCCGCTGGAACACCGGACTAGTCCAGAAAAGTCCAGGGACATAGCAAATTTTCATCGATCCTTGGAATATCGGACTAGTCCGCACAAAATCGAACATGTCCAAAAATGCCCAGAGGCAAAATCGGACTAGTCCGCAGCAAAAACGGACAAGTCTGATTTTAGTCAGAGAGAAATCGGACTAGTCCTCACCAAAATCAGACTAGTCCGCACTTTTCAGCATTTTAAGTGTGGTTTTGTTCCAAATCAATTTTAAACTCGTTCCTATTGATGTGGATTAATGTTAAACATGTATATGAATGTAAGTAGGGCATGATGCATGAAATGAGGGTGTTACACAATGTCCATGAGAAGATGTCGTTCCTCTTCATCTAGAAGTCATCGTGACTATAGCCAATGAATGACGGATCTCACTAGACATATGGAAGAGCTTGAAGTGAGAACAGGTCACATTTACAACACTCTCGAAGGGCATGTCCAAGGTACCCAAGGATGGCAACAACACATGGTGCTCAATTCACCAACTTCAACTCAACTCTACAACAACAACAAGCTGATCTCGCGGCGTACTTCCATCACCAAGGGTTAAACCCTCATCCTGGAGGTGAGTGAAGAACAAGCTTGGGGGAGGACCCCCACTTGCGGTAAATTGTATCACACCCTTTGCATATTTATTTTCCATTCACCCATCATCCACCTAGCATATATAAAAAATAATATAATTAGTAGGTTAGATTTGTTTTCAAATAAAATAAAAGATGTGCGGTAAGAATGACTTGGAATTCATATAGATGAAATGATGAATAGTTGCTCTGTTTTAATTTTTTTAAGTCCCTAGTTTACAACTTACTACTCTCCAACATATTGCTCTCATTGGCTAAAATTGCTTTTGCCTTGATTTGGAAATTGTGGGTAGAAAAAGCTTAATCCATTCTAAGTTGTTGTGAGATATGATATAGTGATAGAGCTGCTATTCCTAGTTTGAAAGTGAAACTTAGATTTCCGGAGAAATTCTAAAAAGATTTAAGTTGCTCTCATTTGATTGGAAATACATACCAAAGCCATATGATACGTCACATTGATAGATCTTATGCATATGCTATTTGTCTTTGCATTAAGCTTTGTCAAACTAGTATAGACCTATGTGAGATTTCATTCATTACATTTTGAATTCAAGACTTCACTTGCACATGCTATACTTCTACACTAGAAGTAAGCCAAATTCCTTCATACCACCATTCGACAATAAAAAGAGAAACTACATATCATTCATTCTTAGTACTCTCTCAAAACATTATTGCATAAAAAGGGAGTAGAAGATATGTGTACAAGAAAAAGAAAAAAATGCATGCTTACATCATAAGCATGAGAAAAAAAATAGAGAAAAGTAGCCATGTTTCATTCCGGCAAAACAAAGATAGTCCACTCATGAAGAAGTCATCTTAAATATCCACATCCACTTCATTCGATCACACATGCACAAGTCTTGAATCAAATTGTTTTGAATTGATTTCTCCTAAGGCTTGCTCTTTTGACATAGCAATATTATGTGTTGCAAATATGCCTACAATATTCCCTACCAAGCTCCACATACAAGCCTTGTGTAGAGGTATGATGAATTTAGGCAAAATTCCTCAGTGAGGATATATTTCCGCTACACAAAAAAGGAGAGACCAGAAGAGTCAAATTGAGATACTTAAAATCTAAATCGAACTCTCCAGAATTTGAGTGGAACTTGATTTCTAGGGTATATGTGCTCCATTTGCTGTTCTATCTTTCAACCACCCATGAATAGGAGAAAACATAAGCCCCATAATGACTTAAGATGGTGAAGTGCCATGCCACTTTTTGCAATACTAAGATGGGTGAGTATTTTGTTGTGCACATGGTACTTTTGAAAAGTAGAACAATGTAGCAACTCCGATCATCAATCTAAAGTATTGACTTTGCTCGGGACGAGCAAAGGATAAGCTTGGGGGAGTTTGTTGATGGCTTTTATATATCAATTTCACCTGTCAATATAACTCAAATATGTGAAGGAAATATCATTTCTTGCACACATCACCTTTCTATTTAACCTATTTCCACTTGTCCTTGGAGAAATTAGTGCATGCAGGTATTTTATGCAAAATTGAAGTGAAACAAGGGGATGGATCTTATAAAATATCATTCCAAAGCTACGACATGTGGCACCACGTGGATCAAATGGCCCACAAACAGGGGTATCCGATGCCATCCAACAATGTAGCACCGGTATCAGTCAAAGGGACCCATTTGGGAGTCACCCTGAGGAAGCACACAGGAAATGTTCCAACTTTCTATTTGGCCGACTAGGGGGTTCGACCGAACCCTTCCTAGTGCCAAACTCGGTCAGCTTCCACGTGTCAAATACATGTGGTTCCCTGGTGACAATGTAGACTGCTTTGCGCACTTTTGGTGGTAGAAACCGACCCTTCTCCAAGCTATAAATAGGACCCCTCACTTCAACACACACCACTTGAGTATTCATCCATTGTATCCACCACTGTCGAAGTGAGTGATCGACACTTCCCCCGGTACTACTAAAGTGTGGTCCACGGAGGTTCGTATTCATATGGGGCACGCGTAATATTAGAACAACACGGTGGCATAGGGGATTTTTACGTGGTTCAGGACGCCTGAGAGTAATACCCTACTCTATGGGGTGATTGTTGATAAGTATGTGGTCGCTTGTGAGAGTATGAGCTTGCCTGATTGGCCTTGTCCCTTTGTACCGTGCAGCACAATTCTTTTATAGTCCAAGGACTAGCCGTTATATTATTAGCCTGGCTCGACATGTGGCCCCAGCGGTCTTTAATTACCTAATACATGATTTGTACATATTAAGCATATTTAATAGTGTGATAATGCGCCTTAATGGTGGCGTTACCGATACTAAAGGTCCTCTGATTGTGTGTCATTAACATGGCATTAATGACACGTAATCAGGTCTTGTAACGGCTGGTTTAACTGCCCCTTGAATGTTCGCGCCGTTGGAGATCATGTAGTCTTCCAGTTGCGGTTTAGGTCTGGAGGCTCGACACGTGGCAGCTCCAGAGCTTCCCTCTGTGGGGAGGCAGGTCCGGAGCTGCTATACACGTGGCAGCACCAGAGCTTCCCTCTATTGTGGTTTAGGTCTGGGGCCACTGGACACGTGGCATGACCAGAGCTTCCCAATACAGGGAGTTAGGTCTGGTCTTGTGTTACACATGGCAGTGTTGGAGCTACCCAAATGAGGGAGGTGGGTCCTGTGTTGCGGGACACATGTAGCCTTCGGAGGTCATCAACTCGGACAGGTGGAACTCTGTGAGTTTAGTTGCGGTGTTGTGGGGTACTGACAACTACTCTCCATAGGTTTAGAGGAGTATAGGTTGCAGAGAGGAGAGTCTCTAGTTCATAGTCCAAGTAGGAGAGGAGTAGAAGGAGTCTCTTCCCAATTCCTAATTGGAAAGGGTATGGCTCTCATATTCTTATTTGTATTTGTGACTTTGCTCTTAATAAAAATCTTATCTTTAGTCTTTTATTGTTCATATACTTGGATGAAGTATTTCTTGTTTAATTGGGGATTCCATGTATGTGGTAGGAGTAGTATTTATGATATGCTATACCATTCTCATTATATCATCGTAAACACTACAAACCCCCACTATAGTCTAACTAGCTATGATATGATTATGTTATCATGAATCACTTATGCTATGATTTCACATTGGTTCAACGATGATTTAGTTCATTGCCTTAGGATGTCTTGTGCCTAGGCTCTTAAGGTAATTACTTAATATGCTAGCTTGGTGCTAGGATAAAAGTAGCATTAAATGTCTCGTAGACCCACAGATTGAAGAGGTAGGGAGTAGGTGCTGACAGCCCTATCTGTCCTTTGTAATCCTCCACGTTCGGTTATGCCACAGGCTCTTGGCGGGAGTCGTCCTAGTATTGCTAGGCGTAAACCCGTTCCTGATGTGTTAATCCACTTAGCATGAGAATTCATAATTAATGTCCTTAGGATATATTAGAAGCATAGTAGGAGTCTCTACCTAACCCTTAGCCTAGTCCCTCTTTACCTCATTTATGTCCTTAGGATAGAATGACCTTGTGTGTGTCACACTACTCTAATTATCATTTATCCATCCTTGCTAGAACTTTACCTAGATCAACCTAGCCTCTCCACTTGATGATTGCTTTGCTTCCACCTAGCCTTCCTTTGGGAGAATATAAATTACACCCTTTGGGAATACTCTTAGAGGAGAAATGCTACAACGAAAGATTTCTTGCGCTTGCAGATTTACATGTTTAATCTAAAATCTATTAACAAGCATTCCTGGCACCACTGCTAGGGATGAATTGTTAGTAGTGTCTATGAACCGTCAACAAGAGGTAGGGTCTGACATGTGGTAGCTCCGGGGCCACCCTTAGCAGGGAGGCAAGTCAGGAGCCTCGGGACACGTGGTAGCACTGGATCCATCCTTAGGAAGGAGGCAGGTTCGGCGCCACAGGACACATGGCAACACCAGAGCTAACCTTAGCAGGGAAGCAGGTCCGATATCGCCGGACACGTGGTAGCACTGAAGCCACCAATAAAAGGGAGGCAGGTCCAACGTCACGAGACACATGGAAACACCAGAGCCACCTTTAGGAGGGAGGCAGGTCCAGCGCTACTGGACACGCGGCCTCCGATGTTCTTCTCTCCTAGAAAGTGAGACTCATCGCTTCTTCTTCTGGTACGCGAGGATACTTGGTCGATAGGGTACCGATAGACTCATATTAACTCACGTGCCAAGCCACGGGGGACAATAACCGTACTACCTCTCGTATGGGGCAGATTACCGCAATTCATCCGCTTACGGTAGCATACCTTACCTCTTACCCTACGTTGGAGCTTTGTTACTGAATATAATATCAAGTATGTAAGTATTGCTACCTTCATAACTATGCTATTATAGACCTTATGTGGGCATACAGACTAATCCTTAGTCGACTGCTTTGAAGTTTGAAAAAATAGGCGCTTTTCAAGGGTGCTATTACCAATGTAGCTCTCATATCAGACTTTGGGGTCCCGGGTCCCGCCATTCCAGGATCGCATTGGGTAGTGCCGTGCAATGCGGCACCCAACAACACACATGAAACGCAACACAAAACCCTTTCACAAGATAGTTCTCTTTTACTATATAATATACGACCCAACAAAACTATACATACTCACACTCTCAACCTAGCTATGCACAAGAGAAGCCGTCCATGCCCGCAGACGCTTTCCACTAGCAACACGAAACAAAGAAGCAATGGCATGGTTTTCGTGAGAGATACATCTCGACAAGCTCGAGGTCTCACAGACAACCATAACATAAGCATAATCTATTAATACTTTAAAAAATGACAATAAAGCAATCATGAGCTCGAAGCTCAGCAAGAATTAATCATCTCATCTAAAGAATAAAACTCTACATGCTGGAAACTTTAGAAAGCTGAATTTGCCAAAATGAACTCGCCGTAAGTAAATTTTTAGTGGTCTGTTTTAAAGTAGAATACACGATCCATGGGCATAGCATCATTTTGAATTTCACAATCAAACAAGAAACACTTCATCTACGATGATACTCGCCCAAAGTTGCATAAGCTTCATTCAATTTAAAGGTTTGGAAATGATAACTTCAATTGTGCTAATTATAACTCAACCAAGGTTGCAATACAAGATATTATTCATAGCAGCATATTCATAATTTTCCCACTACTGTTTATTACTATGTCAAGACTCAGTGACCAAGTTTGCATAATCCATAACTACGAGTGACGGTGATTCAAATAAACACACTCAAACTGCAATACACGTACGCCCATACTCGAAGCAGCGATGACACACTCCACTGATGTTGCACGTAGTCACCTTTCCCCAGATTCAACCACATCAAAACAGTTCAATCGAAGCCAACAATGAGCTCCTTAAAAGTGCACCTCCACCGCGAGATGTTCATCAGCTAGTTGACTTCCACTATACTAACATCCGACAACTTAAGTCGATTGAAAAGGTTCCAATAGAAGATTCCTCAATGTACATCGGTTTTTTGGGTCCCATATAGCCAGTATGCCTTTTGGTATAGTTCAAACTTGTTCAACAGGACAAAGCATGAGTTGGGACTTAGCCGACACAAACGGGGCTACCAATCCACCATTCCAACATCCGCCTCGCCATTTCCGGCCCAGGCACGATGTGGTCACAAGCAATGCCTCACCCTTCGGCCCGAGAGCACCCTCATGCAAACCAACCTACACAAATCCCCGTCCACATCTCATATTGAAGAGTGAACATTATAGTAACCTCTCGCGAGTAGGTTTTCCTCACTCATCTTCTCTCGCAGGTAGAATTTAACTACTTGACTTGTGATCGATAAAATCTGACCAGTCTCGCGAGTAGTATTCAACATAGTCGACTTTACCAATCTTCTAACTAAACATTAAGCATAGCAATATAAACCGAGAGAGTCTTATACTACCCATCCACTCGTAGGATTATTTGGTCATGCATGTGGAGTATTCAATCAACATAGACCTAATGCACATATCAAGTCTATTAAGCCAAGTGTATAAAGCAAAACTTTATAAAAGCTATTAAATGCAAACCAAGGCTTGACTTCGGTTTCGAATAGATAAATGTCAATTAGTCAGTGCTTGATCATCTGGATGAAGCTTCTCATCTCTTTTCTCATCTTCTTGTCTCTATTGCTTCTTGGGCGAATGTTGCTTGTAGCAAAGTCCATACGTGTGCCTCCTCCTCTTGGTGGTGCTCCTAGTAAATCTCCACTCATCGAATGTCGTTGTCATGATCCCTATCGATATGAACAATGCATATGTAAAGATTGCAACTTAGCGATTTAGTAAATGAAAATGTTCATAACTCAAGAGATGGTTCAGGTGTTACTAGGGCCAATGAAGGATCTTTCTGTTCTTAGAAAACTATGGAATGATCACTTAAATCCCCTAGGTTTAAGTAGAGAAGCATCTATACTTAGTAATGACACGTGTATACTTGGTTTAGGTACAACATCACCTATGCAGGTAGTTACACAAGTCTCTATTGGGTTCTTTACAATCTGAGGTGGAGATGAAATCTGACTCAAATGATGTAAGACCAAAGAACTATAGACTACATGTAAAAAGTGACATATACATGGTATTGGAACTGGGGATATGAAGTGAGATGTGCACTTGAAAAGATTGCAACTTAGTAAATTAAGAGATGAAGTTGCACAAACTCAAGAATGAGTTAAACCAGTTGGGAATGAGAGGCCTGCTGCTGTAGGATACAGGATCAGGAAGAAAATAAAAGGAAAACATAGAAGACTCTTGATATGAAGGAAATTGACATAGTTTTGGACATAGGGAAGACATCATCTAAATACTTGGGTTAAACAGGTCATTGCTGCTGTAACTTTTAAAGAGGCTTCATGGAGTTATGGAGGACTACCCAGTAAAGATCCAGCTTTAACAAGGAAGGTTTAGGGTCTACAAAAATACCACAAGCATTAAGTTTCTCTTAATTTTAATGGTAAACCTGGAGCTTTCTCATGATTAAAACTATGTTTGATGGATATGGAGTTCATATGGAGTCCAACAAAATTGGTTTGACATTTTTCTAAGCATTATAGTGTGAGATATGAATTTTACAAGTTCCACTAATTTTCTGAAAATGTTTCTGGACTTTTAGTGACTTTTCTATTAACCTGAGATAAAACTCCAGAATTAACCCCCTTAGTGAAGGTTAATGAGGCTGAATTTTTATTGGTATTCAAGTGTATGATGAAGATAAGTCTGGTAAAATTTGGGAATTATCTAATGAGAGACTCTCCTGTAATAATTCCCCAATGGTTTTTGGAAAAGTAATTATTCAGAAAATAAAACTGGTTTTCATACAAAGTCCTTTGAACCACTGCACAGAACTAAAAAATAGGAGTCCATAGAAATTTATTGGAGATTTTTAGGAGTTCATAGGAGTCCTTTGCACCACTGGTACCAACGGGGAAAGCCGGAGATGGCTGGAGTTGAGCCCGCAGCGACAGCAGCGGCTCCCTCAACTCCGGCGAGCTCGTTTCTGGCAACCACTTGATGAACTGGCTAGGGATTAAGTCTCAAAGCACCCTGGGAACGTGTAGAACTCCAAACAGGACTCTAATCGGCCTGACAATGGCGGCAATAACAGCTTCATTGACGACCTAGGGTTTCCAAACCGCCAAAGGGGGAAAATAGCTTCCAGAGCATAGGGTTGATCATTTTCGATGCTTGTTGAAGAAGGCACTAACGGGAGCATGGGAAAACTATTTGCTATCTGAATTGAAAATTTTGGCTGCGTGTAGCAAAATTCTAGAATGACAGAAAAAGTCTATTTACCCCCCCCCCCCCCCCTAACTATAACTTAGAGTCCAATTCACCCCCCCAAACTATAAAACTGGGTAAATAGCACCCCCAAACTATTCAAAACCGGGTACTTTACCCCTTAATCTGGTTTTCTTGAGTGGTTTTGCCATGTCAGCATCCTATGTGGCGCTCCCTGCATGTAATTGTAGGTGGGGCCCACGTGTCATTGAATAGAAAGAAAAAAACAGCCGTCCTTATCTCTATCAGAGCTGAGCCCACTGACCAGTGTCCACCGCATTTCCAAATCGAGATCCCAAATCCAGAAACCTCTAGGGGCTCGATGGTCCGAAGGGAGCATGCTCCGGTGACCGGCGAGGCCGGAGCCACCACGGCGGCGAGGCGCGAAGAGGAGGCGGTGCTCCAGCGCGGGAGATCCAGCATGGCAGAGCGCGGGAAGGGAGGGAGCAGGTCGGCGTGGTCCGGCGCTTGCTCCGGCGAGTGTTGAGCAGTGAGCCAGCAAGGCGCCGCCGCAGAAGGGATTCACGAGCGGGGAGGCAGCACGGCAAAGCGCAGGAAGGGAGGAAGCAAGCTCGGCATGTCCTCATCGGCTCCGTTAACTCGCCATTCCTCGACAGCTCCGTCGACACGGTGAGGTCGTCGTCGTCTCCGTGAGCACACTGGTGGCGCCGCGTCCATCCTCACCCCCCTCCCCACGTGCGTCCGGTGGATCTGCAAGTCCTGCGTTCATCCCCACCCCCTCATGATGCCCGTCTATGGATCTGCAGCATGTCTCATCCAGAGCTACGGTACTATGCAGGTTAGTACTATCAGTTTGCTAGAGAAGACCTTGGTGTTGATGGATGGGCAATTGTGTTGAAGGCCATGATGAGCATAGTGGTTGCATTGGGTCTTGTCGTCACTGGTATCTATTGGGGAGTTAACCGGTTTATTATTGATAAATCAGCTGTGTTTATTGTTCTAGTTGTGTTTATGGAGCTCTTCCTAAAGGTGCTGTGAACATAACCTTTTAGGATAAGCCAAAGCTTAGTTTGGGTGAGAGCATGAAGGTACTGCTGTCATCTCGGTATGTGAGGGATCTTGCCACTTTGGTCGTTGCATATGGAATTAGTATGAACCTTGTTGAGGTGACATGGAAATCAAAACTGAAGGCACAGGTATGCTTATCTACGAAGCAGTACCTTGTTAAGGTAAAATGTACACATTATAGTTGTTAATTAAATTTCTGATGTTGGAGCATTGCAGAATATTTTTAGTAAGAGTGCAAAATACAGTTTGTTTGATCCTTGCAAAGAAATGGCCTACATTCCTTTGGATGAGGATGTGAATGTTAGTCTCCAAAGATCTTTTTTTTTATTGTACAGATTAATGTTAAATGCATGTCACACTGTAGAAGGTTAGTTTGATGTGCTTCTCCTGATGCAATTTTAAACATTGTTTCCTGGTAGAGTACAAAGCATAAGCAAATAAAAGAATCTGAATTGAAAGATAACAGTCGTGTTGGCTCAAAGTGTTTCCTGATAGAGTTCACAGAATAAGCAAAATGAAATGTTCAAAGTGTTCTTGAACTACAATATAGTAAGTAAATTTTCTGAGTTGTAAAATAATAGTAGTGATGGCTCCTGAATCCAGTAATGTTCATATGCTTCCTGCAGGGAATGCAACACGACATGTATTAGTAAAGACATGTGCATACTACTGTAGTCAACATATAGCTGACATGTTACCCTTAGATTTTAAGTTCCTGAATCAGTTTGTTTTCTCTTCCTGACACCTTCCCTTTTGTTATATGCATTGGTCTTCTGTCCTGCATTGTTGTTGTGTGGACATTTTCTTATGTTATGGATGTTGCTATGACATAAACTACACTTCATTTTGAGGCCAACCCTGCTGAGTTTAGTGCCTTTAGGTTTTTCTTGCGCCTCTCTAGTTCATTAAGTTTTTGGTCTTCCTGGCATCTTGACATAAGCAGGAGGATGTGGTTTTGACATGTTAGAAGACGGCCAACTTTCCTCACCTTCAACTGGTTGCAAACAGTACTCATATGTCTTCATGTAATCCGTGATCGAGTAACAGGGAGCTATGTAGTCATCAATACATCTGGATGCCATGTAAATTGCACTTATAGCATGACAACATGGTAAACTAGAGAGTTGCCAGTACCTGCAACTACACTCTCTATATTCTAAATTAACAGTGTACCTTCTCTTGTCCTTCTTCTTAATCTCAAAGCCATTCTGACCATTCCAAAGGACGTAACACCTACCAGATCTTGTAATGTTCAACTTTAATTTCTTGAAAATGTTGGGACAGATTGTACCTTGCCATTTTGTTAACTTGGATCTGTTCTCCTGAATTCTTACCATTACCTTGCATCTTATGTTCTCAAACATTGATATCACAGGTAGGAATCTAGAATCCATGATTGCATTATTAAAACTCTCACACATGTTGTTATCCACAGAATCACAGTTGGACCCAAGTTTGAAAAAAGCTCTACACCAGTGCTCAAGTGAAGTAGTTACCATGTCCTTAGCTCCTTGTGGTATTTCCTGCGCTATCTTTGCCTTGTTGTAGTTGACAAGTGTTCTACATGAACTCTTTGCACACTTCCAAAATTTTCTTTGTAGTTTCTGTCCTGGATGTTTTTTTCTCCAATTAGCATAGATGTGTCTCACACACATTCTATGTTCTACTTTAGGAACAAGCTCTGCTACAGCCTTCAGCAAACCCTGCAATGAAGTCTCACTAATTTTAGCACATATGTAACACATAATGATAGCAAAACTGTTTCGATACCACATACCTTTTGCTGATCTGAAATCAGCACCCACCCTTCACCAACATCATTGATTATAAGGTCCTTTTGAAGTAATCCAAGGAACCAGAACCAGGAGTCATAAGTTTCTTTTTCAACTGATGCCCATGCAACAGGATACATCTGATTATTTGCATCTCTTCCAATGGAACACAATAACTCTCCATTAGTAGCACCTTTGAAAAAACAGCCATCGAGTCCTATGACTCGCCTACATCCAGCTAGGAACCCCTTTTTACAAGCATCAAAACAAACATACATTCTTTGAAACACATTCTTATGTAGGACATAGGGATTCAAAGTCACTATCACTGTACTACCCGGGTTTGACCTTACTAACTCCATCTGATAGTCAAACACTCCTGAGTACTCACCTTTGGTTGATGACAATGCTTGTTGCTGCACTAGCGCCTTGGCTCTCTTACATTTTGATAATGTTACATCACAAAGCATATCTTTTAGAACAGCCTTTTTAATCAACTCGGCCTTCCACGTTGGATTATCTTGATTTGATCCCAATACCTCTCACCAATCCTCCTAGATGTCATTAACTTGTTGTTCCGTACTGGTGGACAACAATGCTCGTCAACAAAAGTCACAATCTTGAACCATTCAGACCTACTTGTCTTTGAGCCATATATCATCCATTTGTAACCCTCCCAAGAACATAAAGACTTAACTTTATTCTTCTCATCCTTCGGAAACAAAATATGTTTATGATTTTTCAAGCCATATTTGATGAGTGCTTTCTTGAACTGTCGGCTGCACCTAAATGCCATACCAAGGGCAAAGACAGGAATTGGAGCATTAGAAACATATCCGTTTTTTGTGCTTAGCCACCTTGTTCTCTCACCTTTGCTATTTTCCTCATAAGAGTAATCAACACTTGAGTTGTAATATGGACTATCATCATCATGTAAATTTTGCAACTCTGGAACATTTGCTTCAGCAAGGATCAAGGACTGGTTATGACCTTGACCTACCTTCTTTAATTTCATGTCCAACTTTATTTGCTTGGCGTACTGCCTTAACTTCTCTACTTCATCATCATCTTCAGAACTGTTAATGTCTTTCGGTCTATAATCTGAATCACAACTATTAGAGGCATCATTAGTCATTTAGGCATAGACAAGGGTATATCAACTTCTATCTCATTTACTTCATCATCAGGCGCATCATGTGCTTCATCGTCAGCTTCAACCACCTCCGTTTCATAGTTGTTTTCTTGATTTCCACTAACACCAATTTGTTCAACAAATATTTCAGCCACTCCATGACAACCTGTTTGTTGAGCCATAACATTACAAGATGCATCATCAAATATTAACCTCAGTCCATCATTCATCTAATATCCAGGAGGCAACCAATGTAGTTGTACAGGACAATCAATCTCTGTATGATCACGAAGATGACCTTCCACCTCAGGTAAGGAAACTTTGTCCATCTCTATGGATGAAATCCGTGTTGTACCTCCAAAGTACTGTATATGATTGGCCACATATAAAAATTGACCACCATAATGAAACTTTATCCTCAAAAATTCCGAAGAGTCCATTGTATATCATGTATACAGACAAAAGAACTAAAAATCAATCACGAGCAAGGATCAGTACATCATCTTCATCTATGATCTAACCAAACTTATTGATCACTTTTACTGCATAATTGATTGTTCTTAATGCAGTGCAGATCAGTTTATTTTACAGGAGTGCAGGTCAGTTTATTTTACAGGAGTGCAGGATAATTGATCTGTTATCAACTTTACTGCAGCGCGGATTAGGTTGTCAACAACTCAATATTTGATTCTTCAGATTATGATCATAAAGTCAAACTCTTGTGCAGGTCAGATTCCAATGATCTAATAAAGTCAAAGTCTTGTAGATCTAACTGCAACATATGGAGATGAGAACTTACCAGAGGAAGTGCGCCCTGAGGGAAGGCCTAGGAGGAAGCACAAATCACTGCCAGATCGCCGGCTATAGATAAGGACCTGGAGCCGCCAGGTTCAGAGCCGCCAAGGGTTGACGTACTTGGGTTTCTGACGGGATCTGGACTCTCCAGGTACAGTAATCTCCTCCTGGGACTGCTGTTTTTTCATTCTATTCAATGACACGTGGGCCCCACCTACAATTACATGCAGGGAGCGCCACATAGGATGCTGACATGGCGAAATCACTCAAGAAAACCAGATTAAGGGGTAAAGTACCTGGTTTTGAATAGTTTGGGGTGCTATTTACCCGGTTTTATAGTTTGGGGGGGGGGGGGGTGAATTGGACTCTAGGTTATAGTTAGGGGGGGGGGGGGGGGGGGGGGGTAAATAGACTTTTTCCCTAGAATGACTTGGTCTGTTTCTAGGAAACTGACGGAAAGGAACTTTGCAATACCGCTTCAACATGGGCCAACTCGGGGAGGGAAGTTGAGGAACGTAGGAAAACCTTTTGGCGTGTTTAGACCATGGGAAGCGAGCTTGAAGTTACCGTACGTCGCGGAAGTGCCAAGGCGGCAGGAAAAAGGAGAGAAACGCCTCTGCTCGTGGGGACATCGCGACAGACAAGGAGGGAACGTGGGGAGGATGAGAGCTCCCCGGCGCCTTGCTCGTTGGCCTTAGCAGGACTGCAACGCGGCACATCACGGGGGCGCCATCGAACTGTCACGGTGAAGCTCGGTGAAGAAAAAACAGAGGTGAAGCTTTTCTCTGTGCCGAGAGACAAATTACTGAAATAATATCTAAGGAGAGTAGAAAGTATTTGTGGGTATAGGAATGAGCACTCAGCGCTGGCTTTAGCTTCTAGATGAAAACAATCGCTGGCAGCATGCAAGCTTTGCCGTGGCGTGCTGGGAGCAGGGAGCCGAGTCGTTAAGCTGGTTTGGGTGGCTGACCAATAGGACCCACCTCTCACCTTTGCTTTTCTTTTCTAAATTCAGTTCTCAGCTAGTAAATGATTTTATTTAAATGGCAAACATGGCAAGATGGATATAGAAATTATGAAGAATCTATTTTTGAAATAAAATTCGAGTATTGACAAATTTGTTTTGAAATTCAATTTTTATTTTGAATTCAAAAATGAGGTATGTGTTTTATATTTTCTTTAGGTTTCTCCAAAAAACCAGCAGGGTCACTGATTTGATGCTATTAATCAATAACTGGTTTAAATCCTTACCCTTTTGCTGATTTCAACTTGAGGTTTGAATTTTCAGTTTCAAGTATTTGAAGTTATTTGAATTCACATTTCCCTCCTATGGCTGGTTTGAACAAAATCATACTTGAACTCTAAATTTATCTAGATTTGGCAAGGATGAATTTTGAAATATGCAGAATATGTTGGTGAAGTCACATAAGTCATTTTATCGAGGTTGAATACAACTTTTATTCAATTTTTTTAACCTCCTTTTTAGGTTTTGCTTTTAATCAATCTCACTTTAGAAGTATTCTTTATTCTTTTTCCTTCTCATTCTATTGCTCCTAGCTAATGTGAACACGATAGTTTTTTTGAGCTTTTACAAATTATGATATCATAACAATGGCATAAGCATACCAGCATAATGACAACTATTGCTACCACATACATGGAGTCCACAATCAAAGAAGAAAAGCTTCATCCAAACACAACTATTGGAAAAGACTAAATTTATTATCAGCACATAAGTCAACATCAACATATGAGACAATAGTACAAGAGACATACCACGACAGCCTAGATGACTTGAAACTTGAGAAGGTCCTCTTTAAGTCTAAACTCCACTAAGACTTGGAATAATACTAATACAAGAGAGTGATTGCTTAATGAGTTTGTTTGTGTGAGTGTGAGTAAAGCTCCTTATCTATACTCTCAATAAGGTTGTTTGGAGCTATTTCCTCCGCGGGAATTATCCTCCACCGCCTTCACAGAGTTACCACACACGTGGAAGCATGTGAGAAATGAGGGCTGCACCTAGTCGGCTGACGTGTACCTAGCACCCCTCGGCCGCTGTTAACCCCTGCACACTGTTGGTAGGCCCCGGTCCTACTTCTTGATGATTTGCGGTTAAAGCGAGCCTGAAATGGCCTGTATGTGGGCCATTGGATCCGTGAAAGTCCATGTGGCTCCGTCTAACTGGTTGAAAGTTTGTTTCTGTGCCACATGGTTGTGCATTCACCTCAATTCTTTCTAAAGTCAACTACATGCATGATTTCTCCATGTACATATGGAACTATGTTATTTTTAAGTAGCATGCTTGTAAGAAATGTGAAATCCTTCATGAATATGAGTTAAATTGACAGTCAAACTGGTACTTAACGACCATCAACACTGTCCCAAGACTTCCTACATGAAGCAAGATTTGAAGATGTGGGATTACTGGAAGTGTCTCTATGTCTACTACAGCATGGACTGTCATCATCTTCATCTCCCTCATGAATTTTCTGGGCATAACTCAGATGTCTAGGGGGGGGGGGGGGGGGGTGCTGCCAGTAGACGCCTTTTCGTGGCTGGTATTTTAATGGATTGCCGACATTGATCGGAGAGGACTGACGGCGTCCACGTGCTGCCCTACGCCATTTCAATAATGCGTGGAGGCGTGGTACTATAACAGGCACAACGATCTGACCCGGTTGCCAAAGGGTACGAATTTAGACCTGCTCGAGAATGACTTGTTGTGGACCTTCACTACAGGAAAAGCGATCATTTGCGACGGCTGATTTTATTTGCGACGGCCAGACGTCGCAAATAGCTTAAATTGCGACGGCCCGCCTCTGGCCGTCGCAAATAAGATGGCCGTCGCGAATAAGAGCTTATTTGCGACGGCTTTCGGACTGGCCGTCGCAAATAAGTAGTTATTTGCGACAGCCAACCCTAGGACCGTCGCAAATAACGGAGCCGTCGCAAATAAACCCTTATTTGCGACGGCCGGTCAAACGGCCGTCGCAAATAGGATTTAATTGCGACGGCCGTAAGTCGAGGCCGTCGCAATTAATACGGCCGTCGCAAATTAGGGCTTATATCGGGACGCTCCACCCCGACCCTTCATTTTCCTCATAACACCCCGCCGCCGCGCCCCCGCCCCCGCCGCCACGCCCCCGCCACCCTGCCGCGCTCCCGCCGCCGCGCCCCCGGCTCCGCCGCCGGCCCGCCGCCCTCGGCCCTACCTCCGCGCCCGCCGCCCTCGGCCCCGCCTCCGCGCCCGCCGCCCTCGGCCCCCACCGGCGTCGCCTGCCTCCGCCTCCGGCCCGCCTGCCTCCGCCTCCGGCCCGCCGCGCCACCGGCGTCGCCGCCGCCGGCCCGGACCGCTGCGCCGCCGACCGGACCGCCGCGCCCCCGACCTTGAGGTCAGTGCTACTCCCCCCTGTTTTAGGGTTTTTTTTCAGATGTAGCTAGCAATTTTGTTAAGAGGTAGTAGCAATTAGCTATAGTAGCTTAGAATAGCTTGTATAGTTTATTTAAGGATTGAATCACTTAATTATAGAAGATGTAATAAAAAGGGCATTTGCTAGTGCAGTTTTATGCATAAGGCGAAAGAACTTGAGTGTGTGTATGTATGGGAACGATGCCATGTAATAGGCCCCCGGTCCCCCGCCGCCCCTGCGCCCCCGGCCCCGCCGCACCCTCGTCATCGGCCCGCCGCGCCCCGACCCCGCCGCCCCCAGCCCCCCGCCGCCCCTGCGCCCCCGGCCCCGCCGCACCCTCGCCATCGGCCCGCCGCGCCCCGACCCCGCTGCCCACAGCGCGCCCACCGCCCCCAGCCCCCCGCCGCCCCTGCGCCCCCGGCCCGCCGGCCCCGCCGCTAGCCGCTAGCCGCGCCCCCGAGCCGTCGCAATTTAACTGGCTGTCGCAAATAATTGCCTTCATATGGATTGTTCAATCTTCGAATGATTGTTGATCGAATGAGTAGAAATTGTTGCTCGATCTTGGTGTTAATTAAGCTTAGTTGTTAATGATGTTGGTTATGCAAATTTGTTGATAATGTTATTGATTATGTAGATGTTAAGCATGCTTATGTTTTGCTTTAGTATTCTTAATGTTTATGTTCATTGCTGCTTATCGTTATTGAATTAAGTTATTAAATGTTTAAATTTTGATTAATTGTTATGTTTCTTTTAGCATGTTTAATATTCTTTATATATATAAATATAAATATAAATATAAATATATATATATATATATAAGCGGGTTAAAACGATAATGTATCAGAAGAAATATCAAAAGAGAGAGGAGATATTTTACGCCATATCACCTGCGGCGAGCATGACAGCGGAGGAGAGGCCGGCAGCGGAGGACGGCCCTGACTATGAAACTTTCAACTCTGACCCACTTTTCTTCTCACTCTCGTTCTCTTTCCTCATTCGTAAATGATTTATAAATGAACATGAGCAACGTAACCTATAGCAATTGATTACCCGTTTCGGATCGGCACGTCTCACATGCCATTGGCATGTGAGACGTGCAGGTTCGGAATTGTCCCTTTTTGGACAGCCTCGGAGTGACCGAGGGGGCGTGGCTTGTGACGAGACGTGGGTCCAGATTTGGACGAGATTTCGGTGGCGTAACCCTGTTGTTCTCTATTGCACCATTTTTGGGCGTGCAGTGGAGAACAGCGGGGTTATGCTGCCGAAATTTTGTTCGAATCCGGATCACGCGTCTCGTCATGAGCACGCTCCGCTCGGTCACTCTTGGGTGGGTTTAGGATCTATCTGCCTAGGTTGTAGGGCCGTGACATAACACAACAATACATTAACGACAATTTCTTTCGCATTAAACTGCAGAGTCAAACATGGGTGAAGACCGCAGTTGGATGTATACTGGCTGGAAGAGCAGAAATGGTGGTCACTCCGATGAGTGGTTTATCAAGTTAGATCAATTTTTGGATCGAGCATTTTCGTTGTCAACGGAAGATATGGTGCGGTGCCCATGTACAAAATGCCGGAACACTAAGTTTTTGAGAAGATTGGAGCTTTCGTTTCACTTATGTCGAAACGGTTTCACTCCACAATATGAAGTGTGGACCTTCCACGGCGAGACTAATTCTCGAGTCATAGCCGAAGTGGATGAGGATGATGATATAACAGAGGTTGATAGGATGGATGAGATGTTAGAAGCTCTTGAAGTGGAGGATCCTCTTACAAATGAGGCAGAGAAGTTCTTCGAGGAGCTGAAGAAATCACAAGAGCTGTTGCATGAACACACGGCTGTGACCGTACTTGCTTTCTTGACCAGATTTATGGCAATTAAGTCCAAGTACTTTTTTCCATCAACTGCTACAATGATCTCATGAAATTGATCTGCGATATCCTTCCACAACCTCACAAAGCGCCACCAGATATGTATCAGTCAAAGATCAAGATATCTGGTCTCGGTATGAAGTATGAGAAAATTGATGTGTGCCCAGACAACTGCATGCTATTCTGGAAAGAGCAGGCCAATGAGAAGATGTGCTTGAAATGTGGTAAATCGAGGTATGTCGAAGTTGTTAATGACGATGACGATAATGTGATGACAGATGTCGCACATAAGAAGCTTCGTTACTTGCCTGTGACACCTCGGTTGAAGCAGATGTTTCTTCCAAAAAGAACCGCAAGACACATGAGATGGCACAAAGAAGGTAAACGTGAGAACAAAGAATTATTGACGCATCCGTCCGACGGTGATGCATGGAAGGCGCTAGACCGTTTCGATCCAGACTTTTCTCGTGATGCGAGGAATGTTCGCATCGGATTAGCGAAAGACGGATTCTTACCGTTCAGTACGAATGCCGCGCCATACTCATGTTGGCCTGTCTTTGTCATTCCGTACAACCTGCCACCTGCTTTTTGTACGAGGAACGAGTTCATGTTTCTCAGCCTCATTGTACCTGGACCTGATCATCCCGGGTCATGTCTCAACGTGATGTTAAAACCGCTGATCGAAGAATTGAAAGTCTTGTGGACAGGAGTCGAAGCGTACGACAGTTACAAGAAGCAGAAATTCAACCTTCGAGCTGCTTATTTGTGGTCCGTCCATGATTTGCCGGCATACGGCATGTTTTCCGGATGGAGCACTCACGGTCGTCTGACGTGTCTGATATGTGCTTCAGACACGGATTGCTTTCGACTAACTCATGGAGGCAAAATATCTTACTTCGATTGTCACAGACGTTGGCTGCCCTCGAATCATATATTTAGGCAGCAGAGGCATGTCTTTCGAAAGAACACTGTTGTCACTAGAGGACCACCGAAGCGTCTCAACGGGTCAGAAATTTCTGATATGTTGGACAAACTGGTGCCTGATGAAGGTCGTCCTGGATATTTCGTAGGTTATGGAGAGGGACACAATTGGACTCACATATGTGGACTTTGGGAGCTACCATATGTGAAGTCGTTGATTCTAATGCACAACATTGATGTCATGCATTAGGAGCGTAATATGAGCGAAAGTATCATAAGCACTTGCATGGATATGACTGGCAAAACGAAAGACAATTATAAAGCTAGACTAGATTTGGCAGACATTTGTCACCGTCCAACTCTTGAAATCTCTGAAAGTGGTGGAAAGTCACGTGCTTCTTTCTGTCTTCGATCGAAAGAAAAGAAAGAAGTTATGAAATGGATGAAAACTTTGAAATTCCCAGATGGTTACGCAGCTAGCCTGAAACGAGCCGCAAATGTTAACACAGGAAACCTCACTGGGTTGAAGAGTCATGATTATCACATTATAATGGAAAGACTCCTACCTGTTATGTTCCGAGGCTATCTAGATGATGCGGTGTGGAAGGTTTTAGTCGAGCTCAGCTATTTCTATAGACAGCTTTGTGCTAAAGAAATCAAGACCGGGATGATGGATAAGTTAGAGAAGGAGATACCCATACTTTTATGTAAGATGGAAAAAATTTTTCCACCGGGTTTCTTCAATCCAATGCAACATCTGCTTATCCATCTTCCATTCGAAGCTAAAGTTGGCGGTCCTGTGCAATATAGGTGGATGTATCACATTGAAAGAGCGCTACGATATCTGAAACCAATGGTTGGCAACAGGGCAAGGGTGGAAGGGTGCATCGCTGAAGCATATGCTCTTAAAGAAGTTGGATACTTTTCAAGTGTCTACTTTGCGGAAGAAAACAATATCAATACTTCGGTGATGCGGTACAATGTGGACGAAACACCCCCTCTAAGCGACCTTTCCATTTTTCAAACGAGAGGCACCACCGTTGGTAGCTACACGACCTACGTGCTATCCGAACAGGAAAGGACTGTTGCTTTACTCTACATGTACGCAAATATAGAAGGCATGCAGGAATACTTCGAGTAAGTGTTTCTCCTATGTTTATGCTAATCTACATATTTTGCTACACATGTACTCTAAAAGATGTTTTTTCATGTTCAGCGAGTTCCACAGACAATATTGGCCACATAGGCATCAACCCACGGCCAAACAAGTAGAAGCGATGCGAAAGGAAGGAATAAATGGGGGACAGAGTTTTCTATCTTGGTTTCGAGAATATGTAATATTCTCTCGTCTTCTATATATTATAAATTACTATTATTAAAGAAGTATTATGTAATATTCTCTCGTCTTTTATAACAGTGTCGGACTCACAATGTCCATGAAGATTTGCGGCAACTATCGTATGGATTGGTGAATGTTAGAAGCTATGGTCGATATGACGTAAATGGCTTCCGATTCCGTACAACTCATTTTGAAGCTCATCGTCCTCTCGCGGCAACATCAAATTCCGGTGTTGTGACGAGAGCAATGGACACTCAAGGGAATTTAACCGATTATTATGGTATCATTAACAAAATCCTTGAATTTACTTTTACCGGAAATAAGACCCTTCGAGTTGTCTTCTTTGACTGTGACTGGTTTGATCGTACTCATGGAACTCGAGAAAACCAATTTGGAATGGTGGAAGTGAAACATAAGGACCGACTACGGGGTTACGATACATTTGTTCTTGCGCATCAAGTTGAACAAGTGTATTATCTACCTTATCCATGCACGAAGCTCAGTGCTTGGTGGGTGGTATATAAGGTGAATCCTCGTGAGCGGCTATATACTCCTGGGGATGATGGTTACCATGATAGCGAAGACGTTGAAGAAGTGTACCAAGAAGAGGAGTTGCCAGACACTTTTATCGTCGAGCTTGGTGCAGGACTCGATCAATTAGTTGGAGATGTTGAAGACGTTGAAGATGTAGAGGCAGATGATACGCGAAAACGAAAATTAGAACAGGCCACGATGGAAGATCGTTGGGCTGGTTTAAGGAGTAGGGCACAGGCACATGACAATGATGTTGATGAATTTTGAAAGTGACTACAAGTAATGTTTTCTTGAAGATAGTAACATGAATTTTATATATTTTATTTGCATATTTACTAATTATCTAATTACAATAGGATGGCGTCAAAGAAGGGTAAGAAGGTGCCGCCGACGAGGGGGTTCTACCCCTCTAGACCTGAGGACGCTTTCGTTGGTGCCTCGTCGACTGGCAGCAGACGCTCTCAGCTGCTGGGGCACGTTCAGACCAGCTCTAGAGCTTCGTCACAGGTAAATGTCACTCGTTTTTGACAAATTCTTTAAATTCAAATTCACATTAAACTTACTTATGAATCATTTGAATGTTGTAGTCCTCACCGGCTGACTCAGAGGCTGCGGCGCCTTCGGTGAGCCAGCCTTCGGCGAGGCAGCCCTCGGCCAGCCAGCACTCGGCGAGGCAGCCCTCGGCGAGTCAGCCCTCGGCCAGCCAGCCCCCGGCTGGCGATGACTTTGTTCCTGAGGCCTTTGACTCGGCTGGTGAGGAGCCGTCTGGGTCACCTGACGTGGCACCCCAGCAGACGCGGAGGACGAGGAGGACTCACTTTGTCAGTCCTCCCGCGGTCCCTTCACAGAGGATCGTGATTCGTCCAGTCGGAGACAGGTAATAAAAATTATAGTTTTCAATTTTAGTTTCTTTTGATTACTTAAGTAATGAATGAATGAATAAATATCTTACAGGACTCGGGACGACTTGTCTTTCATCGGTGAGAAACACCAGAGACCGGTGAACGGTGTCCTCGGGTCCATAGTGCGTTTGCACTATCCCGGGGTCATCGACGGAGTGCCTGCTCTTTCGTGGGAGGACTACGCACGCGTCCATCACCAGGAGCACGGCAACCTTCAGGAGGCTGTATGGGCCGATTTTATGGTAAGTATGTTAAAAAAGTTTCTAAGTTACAACTCTTAAACTCTTTTAGTGCACATCTCTTCAATATATTCTTTATCACAGGCAGGCAAGATATACTTTAGAGGACCCGGACGACCATCGCATGTTTGAGGATGCGAGGCGAGTGTTTCACTTCAACGCTGCCAAGGCGCTTCAACAAGCTTTGTCGAACGCCCGTGTTCAAATTATTAATGAGCACTTGAAGGCGAACCAGCAGCACGTGTTACACTTCCGGCAAGAGAGCGAGAGGCACCTGACGGAGGAGGAGTACGCGCAGGTACATGGAGTGTAGTAAGTATTTTTTTCTGATAATGTCCTCGATGGTACTTTTAACGACTTTCAACTATGTGCAGGGCCACGTGAGCTGGTTGCAGGGTCGGAACGATGCATTTCGGGCCCTTTGTCGCTACTGGGCTAGCGACGAGTTTAAAGCTAAGTCCGGGAAGGCTCGAGACTGCAGAGGGGTGGAGGGGAAGAGCAGGCACGGGCAAGATAACCACTTGCATTTAGCTAAACGCATGGTAAGTGTGTGTAACTTATGTTTATATATTAATAATATATTGTTCGTACTAACACGTATTGACAGGAGCGCGAGACGGGGGTGCCGCCCACCCCTGCTGAGGTTTGGAAGAGAGGTCACAGGGACCCTTCTCAGCCGACGGGGTGCAGTCAGGCTGCAGCCGAGCGGTTGGTAAGTTTAGAAACCATTCATATTACATATAACTATATAGATTGTTGAACTTACACGATTTTATTGTTTTGCAGGCTAAGTACGGGGAGGAGGCTAGGAAGATACACGACGAGGATTTCGATTGGGAACATCAACCGATCGATCCTCAAGCCGCGTATGCAACTGGTGGTGGAAAAGCACATGGAAGGTGAGTTTGCAAGTCATTTTATCGTTTTCAATTCAAAGTATTCAAGATATTTTAATTTCATATTACTGACTCTCTTTTTTATAGGCTCGCCATATTCGACGGAGTTGTCGACTCGAGGGCGGGTAGACCTGCGAGAGGCAGCTCCACGCAGGCTTCGGGTACGGGAGGTCGCCGCTCGCAGAGGGACATTGAGATGCAGTCCCTCCGAGAAACTGTAGAAGAAAATGAAAGGCGACATGAGGAGGAAAGGAGGGCGATGGAGGCCACGATCCAAACCCAGGCAGCAGCGTTGGCGCAGATGCGGGAAGCAATGGAGGTAACAATCTAAAAATTAAAATTCTCATTAATTCAGCTTAAATGACTTACTAATAGGTAGCATTTAATGTTTGCAATGGCAGGCCATCGCTCGGGCGCAGGGTCTGGGAATCCAGCTACCGGTACTACCACCGGTCCTCCCAGGCGATCCTTCTTCAGCGGGTTAGGTAAGTCTCTATGTAATCCTTCTTCTCCAGCGTAATAAGATTGAGATAGATGAAAGAGACAGATAGTTAGATAGAAGAAAATGATTGAGATAGAAGAAAGAAAGAGATAGAAGAAAGGGAGACAGAAGAAAGAGTGAAAGATAGATAGAGTAGGATGGGAATGAAGAGAGAGTAAGATGTAGATGGAGATAGAGAGAGGGGAAGATAGAGGGAGGGAGATGTAGATGGAGATAGAGGAAGGAAGATAGAAGGAAAAGGATAGCAATAGAGAGATAGAGTGAGCAAGAAAGATAGAGTGAGAGACAAAGAGAGAAATGAAAAGAGAGAGGAAGAGAGGGTGATCTAGATGAAGATAGAGGGAGAGGGAGGGAGAGAGATGTTGATGCATTTATATTCTAACTCTAAGTTTTATTAATTGCAGGGATCCGCGACGGCTGCACAAACGCCGTCGCCTTCGCTACCGCCGCCTGGATTGAGGCGCGACGACGACGACTTCGACTTCGGAGGTGGCTTCGGAGGTTAGATGGGCGAGTGAGCCCTTTTATTTACTTTGTTGATGACGATGTGAGATGTATCGGAATTTTAGTTTGTGATTGTGATGATGTTTGTGTATGCTAGGTATATACTGTGTATATTGTCTATATTGTGTTTGTTGTGATTCTGGCCATCGAGCCGGGTAGTGTTTTCTGTTTTTTTAAAAAAATAAAAAACCTTATTTGCGACGGCTTTTTATACAGTACCGCCTAAAATAAGGGTACAAGCCGTCGCAATTAAACCACAGTTATTTGCGACGGCCAGGCCATCGCAAATAAGTATTAATTGCGACGGCCTGGCCGTCGCAAATAGAGTCGTGGGTCCCGGAGGAGGACACGTGGGCCCTGCCCTCTGAACTTATTTGCGACGGCCTGGCCGTCGCAAATAGAGGACCTTAATGGCGACGGTTGTGCCGTCGCAAATAAGCTTTAATTGCGACGGCTGG
Organism: Tuctoria greenei; assembly: GCA_036927565.1. NCBI lineage: Eukaryota > Viridiplantae > Streptophyta > Magnoliopsida > Poales > Poaceae > Tuctoria > Tuctoria greenei. Next base: position 102,743,985 of record JAYESD010000003.1, on the reverse strand, counting down.
GCCGTCGCAAATAAGTTCGCGGGGCCCACCAGCCCGCAGCAACGACTTGCGACGGCCTCTCCTAGCCGTCGCAAATAAGTTTATTTGCGACGGTGGCCGTCGCAAATAAGCTTATTTGCGACGCCATATTTGCGACGGCCGAAAGCCATCGCAAATAAAGAAAGCCGTCGCAAATAGCTTATTTGCGACGGCATCTGGCTTATTTGCGACGGCTTCGGCCGTCGCAAATCGTCGGGATTCCTGTAGTGCTTGATGTTGTGGAAGGTCATGACATCTCTAGATGTGGTGGTGCTTCTTGATGGTGTGGTCCCCCTCTGCTCTGACCGCATCCGTCTCTCCAAGCAGCAGGAAGCCCGTGGTGCCAGAACAGATAAAGAAATAAGTTAGGAATGTGCACACACAAGTTAGCAATCTTTGGACCCAATTAATTGGACTCACGTGCAAGGTAGAGGATGAATTTGGCCAACAAATAATTGGAGGTATTGCGGGCGGACTTGTGAAAGAATGGCCATTCCAGGTGATGCGTGAAGTGAGGTTACAGTTAAAGTGTTATGGACTAAGGTGAGGATAGGATTAGAACATGGAAAGGAAGGAGACTAGGAGTTCCATGGAGGACAAGTTCATCAAGTGGTTACGAATGATTAGTCTGTTAAAGTCTGTTCCCTCTCTCTCGTACATATATCACATGTGAATCAATTTTGCATCAGTATATCACATGTTGGGCTTCCTGGGCCGGATGCCACACCGAGGCCCATCATCTTCGTTTGAGGTGAGTTGAAGCTTAGGTGGCGCAGACCGGCTTGGTAACGCCACAAGGTAAACCCCCCCCCCCCCCCCCCCCCTCATAGCAGCCTGCCTGTCCCCAAATGGGTGCTTGAGGAAAATCTTGACGAAGGGTCTCCATGTCTTCCCAGGTTGCTAGATATTTACCCATATGAGACAATTTGATCAGGCCTTGACGAACAGTGTACCACAGAGTGTGTCACCATACTGCTAAATCAGCTGGGGGACCTGCAAGGAAACAGAAATTGATGGTAATTGTGCGGCCACTTTTGTTGGGCCGCGGTGAGATTCCTTCAACTGTCAAACATGGAAAACAGGATAGATGGCACATGAAGCCGGTACAGCCAAATTGTAAGCCACTGAACCCACTCCGGCAATGATCTCAAAAGGCCAAAATACTTGAATGCGAGTTTCTGTTGGAAAGCCGAGACAGAGAAGACTGAACATATGGTTGCAATTTAAAATAGACCCAAACACCAGTTTGGAATTCGCATTAGTTCTAGCTTGTCTGCTTGTTTTTTCATCCTTTGCTGGGCTCAGAGAAGGTGTTGGCGTATTAACTCACTCAAATGAGCACCAATGTCTTTGTAGTGGGTGGTATCAGCAGTGGATATTCCGAAGTGTTAGATTCGTGAACATAAAGCACAACGAACAGAGATTTACTTAGGGATGTTTAAAGCTGGTGTTATATTAGAGCTCGGTGAGGGATAACCATGTTATCCACTTGGAAGGGCAAGCATGGACGAAGCAACACAAGAATCTTTCAAGGCACTGTTTAACCCTCGTTTGGTCCATCCAACTGAGGGTGGTACGCCGAAGTCATCCTTAACTGAACTCCGACAAGAGTAAATAGAGTCTACAAGGATTTACTTGTGAAAACTACATCTCTGATAGATATTATAGTTTGAGGCATGCCACGAAGCTTATAGACATTATCAAAAAAAACTTGGCCACTGAAGATGTTATGTATGGGTGTTTCGGAGGTATAAAGTGGTTGTACCGGGAGAAACTTGTTGACCACAACAAAGATGCAGTTGAAATACTCAGAAATAGGTAACCCTCGACAAGGTCCAATGAGATTACTTGCCAAGCACCAGTTGGTACTGTGAAAGGATGAAGGAGTTCAATTTATTGAAAAAGAGATTTGTATTCATCCTCGTGACCATTAAATCGAGATCATACATCTTTCATGAAAGATAAATAATCCTGACTTCTACATTGTGTAATGCACAAGACCACAAAAGAAAGAAAGAAAGAGAAAGGGCAAAATTACAGCTGGAATTAAAAAGAAATTGATCATCAGATGCCCTGATGGTAGCCATTCATCCAGCTAGAATGCCACTCATGTATATGGCAAAAAATATCCTTGGGCACATCGTCCAAACGTGTAATAGTAGCCAAAAACACTGGATGTAGAGCAACCTTTTGCAGTACATCCCAAGACTGGACCAATGTGTAGCCATAAACATGACCTGCACAAAGAAACCCAAGTTCCTTCTTTCAGACATAATATTATTTCTGTAATTCCTAATTCATATAGCCGTTGCTCCTAATAATACAAGTGGTTTGACCTCTTTGTTAATTCCCCTTAACCAAGATCCAATCATGTTTGCAGTGATGTTAGGAGGATTTATGTTTGTAGCCACGAATACATCATACCACACCATGCTTGTAAAATAACACTCATAGAACAAGTGTTGTATGCTCTCTAGTGTGTTGCAGAAACAATAATTCAAACATCCATTCCATCTTCTTTTTGCTAAATTATCATCGGTAAAAAAACCCTTTCCTTAGGAACCACAATTTTTATTTTTATTTTTAATGGTGTTCTATTTACACAATTTTTATTTAAATTCGGCATGTCGACATAAATCAGTACTTGCTAATGTGATCTCGTTGAAAATTATCTGTTTGGTGTTATATTCCAATGAAACTCATCATATTCCCCCATTAGCACTACGTTTGTAAGGCACTGTATTCCACTCCACTATCCTATGACCGATGATCTCTCTACGCCACCTCAAGTTGTACTTAAGGATTGAAAAAGTTTCTGCGACTGTCACAAGTTTGTAGCGGGCTACATGATACAGGCTTGGGTAGTGCTCTTTTAAAGTTTCATTTCCTTGCCATTTATCACCCAAAAACCGTATTTGTGCTCCACAATTTATTTTAAATGTTCTAAAACTGTGGAAGTCCTATTTCACTTTCATTAATCGAGCCTAGAAATGGGAATCTTCCGACTTAGTATGCTTGAGATAGCGGTTTTGAGCCAAAATAGTTATTTCGTAATAATTGCTGCCAAGTATCATCTGTTGTCAAGAGTTTAAAAAGCTATTTGCGCAATAATGTTCTATTTTGTACTTCGACATAAATAATGCCCAAACATCCTTGGTCCCTTGGTTTGCGTATTATATCCCACTTTGCTAAGCGATGGTTTTCTTTTCTTCTTCCTGCCAAAAAATCATAATCTCAAATAATCTTGTTTTTTGAGTTTTGGGTATAGGAAAGAAAGACATCATATACATTGACAAACTACTCAACACTGAATTATTTAGTGTTAATCTCCTGCCTGATGATAGTTGCTTTCCTTTGGAACCATTCAGTTTCTTCTCGAATCGCTCCTCCACCTCTTTCCAGTGAGCATTGTTCAATTTCCTCACACAAACCCATATTCCTAGGTACCTAATAGGAAAAACCCATGCTTTACATCCAAGTAACCGGGTATATTGGTCAAGGGCTAGCTGAACATCCCCAATGTAGAAGAGGTCACTTTTATGGAAGTTTACCTTCAAGCTCAAAACTTGTTCTAAAGCGCGTAATAGAAGTTTTATATCATTGGCTTTTCAGATCCTGATCGATAAAGACTATCGTACCATGGACGTATTTTAGGATTGTTATTCCATCATCAACTAAGGGAGGTATCAACCCTGCAATTTTGTTGTCTCTTTATCCCCGCTTTAACAAAATAGCTAGTATATCTGCAACAATACTGAAGAGAATAGAAGATAGTTGATCTCCTTGTCTAACACTTTTTTTTTGAAAAAAAAAAGTGTCTGACCTCTTTGTTTACATTGATTGCTACACTTCCTCCCATCACAATAACCTTAATCCAACAAATAATTTTATCCGAGAAGCCCTTCATTTTTAATACATGGAACAAGAATGGCCACTTTATATTATCGTATGCCTTTTCAAAATCTATTTTAAAGACAACCCCATTCTGTATTCGTTGATGTAGCTCATGAATAGTCGTAGGGTGAATACGCCCCTCCCCCCGCCCCCTAAAGGATGTTTCGTCCCCACATGAATTCAGTTTGTGTAGGGTTTACAATCTTATCCGCCACTGAATTAATGCTGTTTGTTATAACTTTGGTAATTATTTTGTAACATACCTTCAGCAGGCAAATTGGTCTATATTGATGGATCTGATTTGCTTCTTGCAATTTCAGAATAAGTGTAATGAATCCAAAATTCAGACTAAAAAGCTCCATGTTCCTAGTATACAGATCAATAAACAAATTCTAATGAATCCAAAATTCAGACTAAAAAGCTCCAGGTTCCTAGTATACAGATCAATAAACAAATTCAACAGATCAGGTTTGATGAGATTCCAGAATCTTTGGTAGAATTCTACTGAGATACCTTCTAGTCGAGGGACTTTATTCTGCTCCATGTGAAATACAGTCTTCCTAATTTTCACCTCCGGAAAAAGTGTTGTCAGGAAATCGTTCTCTTCCTGACTAACCTGGACTATGTCTTCCTTCTGGTTTCATCGAGGCCAAAGAATGTGTTCTCAGATCTCCAAATAGTTGTCTACAGTAGTTTTTATGAACATTTTAGATCATTGTGCCACTCGATTTGACTAATATCACGGTCCAAGGACAAAATTCTTTCTTTCCGATGTCTCCCATTTGTCATCATGTGGAAATACTTTATATTATTCACACAGGTTGTAACATCTCTTACTTTTGGTCTCTGATACATATGAATCTCTTCTCGCATTATTTTTCCGGCTGCTCACGGGCCAGGGAGAGTTGGATTCTTTATGTTACGGTTAGATCTCAGTTTCCGACTGTCAAATCCAGATGGATTATAGTTTCCTAAATATTTTCTTTAGCCCCCCCCCCCCCCCCCATGTAGTATATTCCACTACTCTGCGCAGCCCCCCCCCCCCCCCCCCGCCCCATGAATCGACGTAAGTTTCTCAGCTTCTGATTCCAATTCTAGGTGAATTCCTTATCCTCTCTATAGTTCAACCCAGTTTTCGGCCACCCGACTATCAAACTCATCATGACAGTACCAGCTCAATTACATTTTAAATGGTTTGGCGGCTCCTGTGAACTTTATTTCACCGCTGTCTAATAAAAGTGGAGTGTGATCAAACAGATCTCGATCAAGCGCACAGAACATCACTATCGTGTATTTTAGTTCCCTCTCTATTGACATTAAGACTCTATCAAGCTTTTCATACGTCTGACGAGGTACAGAACTAGACCATGTATATTGTGTACCAGTTAGCTCAATTTCTCAAAGATCAAGGCTATCAATCAAAACATTGAACAAGAATGGCCAATGGTCATTAAGTCGATCATTGTTTTTGTCTGATCTATATCTTAATTGGTGAAATCTTCCGCAATAAATGTTGGTGTTTGTTCGTTGTTACAGAAGCTTACTAGCTCTGTCAGCAAGGCAACTTTGCTGTCATCCTGAGCAGGCCCATAGAATACGGTTAGCCTCCACTCGAAGTTGTCTGTTGTGTTACCGAGATGGATCTTAATTAAGAATTATCCTTCAATAACTAATAAGACTTCTAAAAAAATCCAATATTGTTTCCAATCAGGATACTACCCGATCAAGCCAGGGGTGGTAGACATTGCCACTAGAATTCAGTTCTACCCGAATGACGATTAGCATTACTTCTTGAAATCTCTCTCATTCCAGTCTCCATTATCACAACAAAGTGGAGCAAAAATTTCCGAATTAGTTCCGCTATATATCTATGTTTAGCCAAGTTTGAAAAACACCTTCTATTCAAGAATAATTCTTTCATTTGGAAACCATTTTTTGTTGAAGGTAAAACAGTAGGAGAAATCCGACTGCATAATTATATGGATGGTATGAAGATCATGAAACAGGTACAATAGGATAAAATGACTGGGATAGGATAAGTGTGTCCCTTTTAGCTCAATATGGTGGGTGAGGAACCACAAAAGATGAAGTCAATCCATTGCTTCTAGATTTCTCATGCTGCAATGGAGAATACCTCCATTAAGCTGTTAAAGATATAATAGTAATATTATATTACATGATGTATTAAAAACATATTTGCATATTTGTAATCTCTTGTACATCTATTTATATAGGTCTCCAGCCTCCTCAATAACAGAAGATCCAATATTCATAACATGGTATACCGAGCTAGGGTTTCGTTGTCCCCACCATACTAAGCAATTTTTTCTGGCGGCGGTCGGCGCCTTGATGTTGGCCGCTGCCGGACGACCTGCCGCCGCCATCAACGCTACTCGCTGGATCACGGCGGCGGCGCTCATTGCTGGTTGTCGAAAAGCTTTTGACGCTTCCCCGGTGTTCTTTTACCTGCTGCCGGGCTTCTCTATATTTCGATTCCGATCATCGTCGGCCGTCTTCCTTCATCTGGTTCACGACTCCTGAAGGATTCTAGTAGGGACACGGCCTCCATCGCGCTGCTGCCAATCTTCGACCAGATCTGGTGGTCGTCGCACTTGGGCAGGGCCGATCCGCCGTTGCCAAGAAAACATGGCCTCCATCGCACCGCCAACACTCCATCGGCAGCTATGTGGTGCTGGCGGCCCTCTCCGCCGTGGCTGTCCCACTCATCTTCTGGCGGCCTCGTCCCTCTTCTCCGGCCCACACTGTGTGGTGCCGACCTCTGGCGATGGTGTCCGCGAGTGTCTTGGAAGAGCTCACTGAGATTCTGAGAGGCGCACAGGTGCTCGATGAGGTTCTCCGCTGGAAAAATTTGGAGAGTCGAAAGTGAAAAACACGTGCAGCTCACGTGCCACTAAGTTCGAATATTCCGAAACGTCTTGTGACCGAGTGGCAAGCGCGTCCATAGGTGGCTGCAGCCCACCAGAGTTTGATTTCTCTCGAGCTCTTGTGGTCGGCTATACAAATTTTTTTGCATGTTATGCCTCAATTTTAGCCTATTTGCCTATGTATTCAACACCTAGATCTCACAATCTCCCTTTTGATAAATGCATTGGCAACACTACTACGAAACCAAACATTAGCTCATTCATGTTTCATGAAATGTTTTGACAAAAAGAAAATTTCTCCCCTTTTTTTGAAAATGAAAAATCAAATGAGAATAAACATCCCCCTTCAAAAATTCTCTCCCAAAGGATGTACAATCCTCCTGAGAAGATCGTGCAAAACACTTGTTAATGTGCAATGTGTGACATATGTTTCCCCCTTTGACAATGTATTCAACAATGTACAAAAGAAAAATTTTAATTGTTTATTTGCATAATATGACATGTAGATATAAAAATCTCATCCAAGCCATATATCAAGTAACATACACTATCACATCAATAAAAGACATAAATTAGTGTAAGCCATACTAGAGATGAAGTGTAATTTCAATTGAAGCAAGTCATGATCTCCTTGTCTCATCTAGTTCAAAACTTGAAAGCATGACACATGTTTTTGTTTTTTATTATATTTTAAAGAACAATTTAAATCATATAAACTTTGCAAGAGATTATATGCAACATCCACCTTATTCTAACCAACCAAGCAAGCCTATGTCATTTGATAATCAGAAGCTTAAGATATGGTTTTAGTCATACACAGCACCTTCCAAGTTCATATCAAAGTGCAATGATAAGCAAAGATAAAAGAAGAAGTGTGATGCATGCATATTCTCTTGATAATTATTCCAAATACTAGTTATGGCGAAAACTAAAAAATGTATTACGCGAGTAATGTAGTATGAACTTTCAGCATGTAAAAATAATCACAAAGTCATATGTATGAAACAATTATGCTCATATTATTTTTTAATTTTAGATTCACACATAGACTTCTCAAATTGTAAAACTCCCCTCAATTTAAGCTATGAGGATGCATAACCCTTATTTCACTATGAATGAATGAAAATCGAGTGAAATCCAAAGGTTTTGTGAAATATCAGCCAATTGTTGATCGTTGTTATTGGTACCCTGCGTACCGGGTACCTAATGATACCGCAAGAAGTGCAAGAGAGTTCTACCCGTCAAAGTTGAAGGTCTCCTCAGGCCCCACATGTCATATTACACTGGACCCGCATCCCTCATATGGGTAGCTCTGGAGATTGACACATATAATATAAATCCGAAGCTACACTCCGAACATAGGGGAGCTCCGCGATCTACATGTGTATAATGATCCCAGACCTAACCCTCGACAGAGGGAAGCTCCGGTGCTGACACGTGTATAGTGGTTCCGGAGCTACCTCCCTGCAAAGGGAAGCTCCGAAGCTGCCATGTGTGGAGCCTCCGGACCTTCACCAACGAATACATTGGTAGATCTCCTTTAGCACAGACATTCAAGGGACAATTAAAGCAGCAGTTACAAGACTTGATTACGTGTCGTTAATGCTGTATTAATGACACACGATCAAAGCACTATTAATAGAGGTAACATAGCCATTAAGACACGTTATCACACTATTAATCATGCTTAATACTCATAGACAATGTATAAGGCTATTAAATACGCCAGGGCCACATGTCGGGTCAGATGAATGATGTAACGGTCAGTCCTTGGACTATAACAGGACTGAGACGCACGATACAAAGGGACAACTGGAAGCTGGGCCAAAGACTACACTTTCTAGAGATTCACAATACAACAACACACACCCCGTGGAGTAGGGTATTACGCTCAGGCGGCCCGAACCACGTAAATCTCTCGTGTCACCATCTTGCTCTTGATCTCCGCGTGCCCCGACCGAAACATGAACCTCCGCGGGCTACATTTGGTAGTACTGAGGGAAGTGTCGTTGCTACACTTCGACATTTAGCGTGCCAGGTAAGGGCAGGTACCCGAGACCTCAAGATGGTGAATTCTGCTGTAGGATCTTCCAACAGCAATCATGTTGAACAACCTGCTGGAGGCAATCCCTCTAACGTGCAGCAGGCAGCAGGTGCCATTGTTCCAGCAGGCACTATGGCTCTACAACCGCCATCTGTTCCGGCAAACAATGTTGGGCGACAAGATGGGGCATCTGCATCGATCACTGCATCGACAAACAACAACCCTGAACACGCGCTCATTGCTGCGCGAGCTCTTCTACAACATTCACTACCTCCAGGGGCACATCCGGCTGCTATGGAACAGTAGAGAGCTGATGTTGACCATTTGGTTGTAGCTGCAGCCGCTTGCATCAGCAATCAAGGTCCTCCCCCTTCGGGGCGAGCACCATCTCAATGATGGACCTTGTCGGGCCGACTTGGTCCACAAGTCTTGCAGCAGAGGAGACGTGCTGCATACCAACAGGTGACTTTGCTGCCTCCCGAGGCACGACGCACCGACACCTTCACCAGGATTCCGACTCATGACCTGCAGTTAGAACTTGATCGTCGTTACTGGCATCAAGACGGTCGCATCTATATCGAGCGTGCTCGTGAGAGGCGAGAGGCTTGGGACAACCCTGCTCCTCAGGGAGTAGGAGGAGGTTGTTCTTCCCTTGCCATGTATTTACACATGGTCAGATGTCCACAGAAGTTCCGGCCTCACTTGCTAGAAAAATTTGACGGGACTAATAACCCCGCCGAATTCCTTCAAATCTACTCCACTGCTATACTGGCAGCGGGGGGTGATGAGGCTGTGATGGCCAACTACTTCCCGCTAGCTATAACTAGGACTGCTAGGTCCTGGTTCATGAGTCTTCCATCTAACTGCATTAATAGTTGGGCGGCACTATGCGAACAATTCACTACCAACTTCGGGAGTTCTTACACCTAACCCAGCACTGAATTGAATCTTTTTGCTGTAAAGCAAACAACGGGGGAATCCATGTGATCCTTCATCCATCGGTTTTATCAGGTACGACATACTATTCCTTCAATCTCGAGCTCTTCTGTAATCATTTCATTCAGACAGTGTGTTCAAGATAAAAAGATGCTGGAGAAGTTGGCAATCAAAGAAGTCACCAGCGTCACGGAACTCTTTAGACTATCAGACAAATGTGCTAAAGTTGCGGAAGGTCGTGAAATGCACTCCAAGCCAGCTCCAGAGGTCAACAAGAAGTCCTCTAAAACTGAAGCCACTACCTCCGGTAGTGGCAAAAAGAAGAAGAAGCCCAACGATAAGAAGAAGTCATCGGCCAGCGCACCAGCCGCTGCAGCTTCTGCAGCTCCGGGTGGTCGGGGGCCATGCCCCGAGAAACAACCTTGTCCTTCATCAGAAGACAGCAATAGTTCCAAAGCATGGTGTCTGATCCACAAGACGAACAGACACAACCTAGAAGAATACCGGGAGGTCCAGAACCTTGCCTAGCGCTATAACAAGAACCGAGAAGAACTCCTTTCCGTCAGCGGGAAGGAAAACAAAAAGTTGATGAAGCTCCGGCTGAGGATGAGCTAGGTTTCAAGGACCCCAAGAAAGTCCTGAAAGCTGTTTACAACACTGTCGACGACGATTCCGACGTCTCTAACAACAAGCGCCAAAAGACCCTGAACACCATTAATGGTGGTTCTTGGGATATCACCACTCGCCGCATCCTCAAGACAATGCGGCGGGACATGGCCGTGGCAGCTCCCACTGCTAGGGCAGAGCCTCATCGTAAGTGGATGGACACTCCCATCATTTTCAATGCTTCGGACTGCCCCTGCAACATGATCGGAGCTGGCCAACTCCTATTGATGGTGTCACCCACCATTAACAATATTCAACTCCACCATGTAATGGTGGATGGAGGTTCAGGGATGAACCTCATAAGCTTTGAAGCTTTCGTTAAGCTTCAGCTCCGGCCTTCAGACCTTCGCCCATCTCGACCTTTTTCTGGGGTAGGTCTGGGGACCATTACTCCTCTCTGTTCCATCACACTCCCAGTAACCTTAGGGACTCGGGAGAACTACAGAGCTGAGAAGTTGGTCTTCGACTACGCGCAGATCAGTCTGCCGTTCAACGCCATTTTGGGCAGGCACGCCTTGTACATGTTTATGGCCGCCGCTTATTATAGTTACTTAGTGTTGAAGATGTCAAGACCTACGGGCGTTCACCGGATCCGCAGAGATCGCACTGCAGGAGTCACTACTTTCAAAGAACTCTATGTGCTTACCACATCGCAAGCGGAAGCATCCGATAAGGAGCCAGCTCTGAACCCTCCGAGCACTCATCATGAAGGCTCTACCTCTGCACCCCGTATGTAACAAAGCGGCGACACCGACGTTCCCATTAAAGTCATCCAAATTGGTTCCGATGCTGCTTAGACTACATGTATATCGGGAGGTTTGAACAACAAATAGGAACTCGCGCTCATCACTTTCCTCCGGGCTAATGTCGACGTGTTTGCCTAGCAACCGTCAAAGATGTCTGGGATCCCTAGGGAGGTGATCGAGCATAATCTGAAGATTTACCCTGATGCATGGCTTGTACACCAGAAGCCCCGAATGTAATCAATCGAGTGACAAAACTTCATCTGACAGGAAATCAAGAAGTTGCTTGAAGCTAGATTCATCTGGGAAGTCCTCCATCCAAAATGGCTGGCAAACCCATTTGTTGTACCCAAAGCCGGTGGGAAGCTTCGGATGTGTATCGACTACACCACCTTAAATAAGGCATGTCCAAAGGATCCATTTCCACTACCTAGAATAAATCAGATAGTGGACTCCACCTCCGGGTGTGAACTATTGTGCTTCTTAGATGCATATTCTGGATATCATCAAATCCAAATGTCTAAAGAAGATGAAGAGCATACTGCCTTCATAACAGTAGATGGATTGTACTGTTATACTGCCATGCCATTTAGTCTTAAAAATGCTGCTTCAACATTTGTGCGAGCTATGTACAAAACATTTGGAGAGTTAATTAGAGACTTGGTGGAGGTGTAGTCAATGACATTGTCGTGAAGATCAAAAAAAGGAGTCACTCCTACAATTTACAAGCTGTCTTCGATAAGCTGCGCACCACACGTACAAAGATGAACCCGAACAAATGTGTCTTCGGGGTTAGATCCGGGAAGCTTCTAGGTTCCTTGGTGACTCACCGAGGAATTTAAGCAAATCCGACAAAGATCAAGACTACAGAAGATATGCGGCCCCCAGCCCGCATCAAGGATGTCCAGAAGTTAACAAGATGTCTAGCTGTGCTCAACCGGTTTATCTCAAGACTGGTAGAACGGGCGCTACCCTTCTTCAAACTCTTGAGGAAGTCCAAACCATTTCATTTGTCTGAAGAAGCAAAAAAGGTGTTTCAAGAATTGAAACAACTCCTCACCACACTACCAATATTGGTAGCTCCGAATCCTGGTGAACCTTTATTACTTTAAATTTCGCCAACCACCGAAGTTGTCAATATGGTCCTAGTTACGGAAAGACCAGAGCCACATCCAGTCCAAGAACCCAGACCCCTCCGGGAGGGGGGGGGGGGTCCGGAGTCACCTGAAGACGTGTTTGGGTCCCAGCCCCCAGACACTGAACCTCAAGGTGAAACGCTAGGATATCAACCTCATTTACCTGAGGGAGTTCATCTGGCCAACCAAGATTATCTGGACCCTTCTAGCAAGGTCTGGGTCGAACAAGAAGAAGTTTTGGACCCCTCCGGGAGGGTCCAAGAAGCTCAACATGAAGGTCTGGACTCCTCCAGGAGGGTCCGGATCGATGGAGAAGAAGCTCTGGGTCCCTCCGAAAGGGTCCGAACCATCCAACGCCTAGTGTACTTCATCAGCGAAGTGCTTCACGACGCCAAGACAAGATACATTAAGGTGCATAAGATGCTTTACGCAGTTCTCATTGCCTCAAGAAAGCTTCGTCACTAGTTCCAAGCCCACAAAATATCAGTGGTAACTTCTTTTCCACTACGTGCTATTTTGCATAACCCTAACTCTACTGGGAACATTGCAAAATGGGCATCGGAACTGGCCGAGTTTGATCTAGAATTTGTGTCATGACAAGCAATCAAAAGTCAAGCTTTGGCTGACTTCGTGGCGGAATGGACTCCCTCTTCATCAAACTCTGGGGCCACAGTGAGCAGAAACAAGAACCCAAGGTTCCGGTATTCATTGAGCCTCACTGAACTCTCTACTTTGATGGCTCCGTGCAGAAGCATGGGGCCGGAGCTGAAATCCTTCTACTGGCTTCGACCGGGGAGAACGTCAATTACATTGTTCACCTTGATTTCAAGGCGACCAACAAAATGGCGGAGTATGAAGATCTCATCTACGGATTCAAGGTGGCACGATCTTATGGTGTCAAACTCAAGGTGATTCACAACTCATGATCAAACAAGTCAAAGGTGAATGCTCCTATAACAATCCTCAACTCGCTGCTTATCTCCTTGAAGTCCAGAGGCTCCAGAAGGATTTCAAAGTCCTAGATCTCCACCATGTTCTGCGTCTTCACAATGCTGAAGCTGACGAACTCTCGACGAAAGCCTCAACTGGAGCTCCAACTCCTGATGGAATCTTCGTCCAGAAGTTGTCAATACCAACAGCTCATCCTGTTGAACAAAGCGAAGGGGCTGAGACCAGCACCACGAAGCTGGCAGTCCCGGTGGCCCTATTACCATGGCGTCAACCAAGGGTCATAGGTGCTGTCGGAAGCTCCGAGCAACCCAACACTCAAGACTCAGAAGCCCAAGTAAGCTTTGATGCATGGATCTCGGAGATCCTGAGCTACTTGAAAGATAATATCCTTCTTGAAGACTGTGTTTCCGCTGACCGGGTTGTCAAATTGGCTAAAAGATGCACGATGGTAGAAGGGGATCTCTACCGGCGCATTGCCAATGGTATCCAAATGAGGTGCATTGCAAGGGAAGAAGGCCGCGAGCTCCTCGCGGAAATCCATGGAGGCGAGTGTGGGAATCACACATCTTCTCGTACGTTAGTCGGTAAAGCCTTCCATCACGGCTTTTACTGGCCTACAACACTGCAGGATGCGGTTGAGCTAGTGAAAAAATGTGAAGCGTGCTAGTTCCACACAAAACAGATTCACACACCGGCTCAGTCACTACAAATGATACCTCCTACATGGCCATTCGCTGTGTGGGGCATGGACATCTTGGGACCTTTCCCAAAAGCTGTCAAAGGTTACAAGTTCCTGTATGTCGCCATCGATAAGTTCACCAAGTGGCCGGAAGCAACTCCAGTTGTGACAATCAACAAGCAATCAGCAATCAAGATCTTGAAGTCCATTATATGCAGATTTGGAGTTCCAAACAAAGTCATAACTGACAACGGAACCCAATTCACAAGTGCTGCATTTGAAGAATATTGCGAAGACCTCATTCAACTCAGCTACGCCTCAGTAGATCACCCAACAAGTAATGGCCAAGCCGAGAGAGCAAATGCAGAAGTCTTAAAAGGACTCAAGACACGCACATATGAGTGCCTGAAAGAGCATGGAGCCAACTGGATTGAAGAGCTTCCATCCACATTGTGGGCGAATAGGACAACACCTAACTGGTCAACTAGAGAAACATCCTTCTTCCTGGTGTACGGAGCTGAAGCAGTCCTTCCTCCGGAGATCACCTTGGGATCCCTCCGGGTCCGGACCTTCGATGAAACCGCGCAGGACCAGCTCCGGCGTGAAGACCTTGACCTCATTGACGAGGGAAGGTGCCAAGCAGCTGTTCGGAATGTACGTTATCGCCAAGCGCTCCAGCGCTATCATCAAAGGTACATGCGCAACCAACAACTTGAAGAAGGTGATCTGGTGCTTCGGCAGATACTAACTTGCGAAGGCATGAACAAACTTTCCCCCGGCTGGGAAGGTCCTTTTCCGATTGATCAAAGTATCTCGACCCGGATGCGTTCGCTTGGCAACTGAGGACGGGATTCCACTTCCTAATCCTTGGAACATAGAGCACCTCCGTAAGTTTTATGCTTAGAATCACGGAGGTGAGTCTGTAATTACAAATGATGTATGTTATAGAGTCCTTAAACAAACATGGGTAGTTCCTCCGGGAGAACATCCAGACCCCTCCGGGAGGGTCCAGAAGGTTTAAGTACACTTCATACAGTCACCGTATTAAAAGTGCAAATACCTACCCTGGGTTAGCACAAGATTTATGGTGCACTTAGCTTGGTCCCACACCCTAAGTGTGTCCTTGCCTCCCCTGTAATCTGGACCTATAATGAAAGACATTGTTGTGTGAAAACAGACTTCACGTGCATTTATTTTTGTACAAGGTTCAATCTATCAAATTATTGTTTTTAACCTTCTTATCAATGATGAAGTTGTGCAATTCTTTTTTAGTTTTTACCCAAGTTATTCATATGCGTTGAAAGTTATATTGTTAATCTCTTTGGTTCTTAACATGTTGCATAGTCTACTTGCCTGAACGCCAATCCAACATAGGTCCAGAGTGTGCTATTGACTTAGTCTGGTCTTGCACCCTAAGTATGCCACTCTACCTACACCCCTGCAGGCATTAGTAGTGTGAGTACTAAAAAGGCAAATGGGTCCGGAAGGGTTACATCAATATACTTGTTACCATATTGAGTTACTTCAGATTAAAAACCCAAATAAGAACAATAAGTCACAAATGATTTATAGACAGGAGGATGAATTTTACTTTTTTCTTGTATTTAACGTGCAGGAAAAACAGAAATTCATATCGATGGTGGACGACGCCGGAGCTACTAAGCTTCGACATCCTTCGAGGGGGCCCGCCGACGATGTTTAGTATGTTGACAGTGTGTAATGTCAGAGCTACAAAGCTCTGACAACCCCTGAGGGGATTACTTTCAATTATTCGTGTGGCGACATCAGGAGCTACCAAGCTTCGATAAATTCTAGGGGGCCCGCCGTCGACGTTTTTTACGTTGATGGTGGGTACCGTCGGAGCTACCAAGCTCCGTCAATCCTAGGGGGCCCAGCGTCGACGCGTCAGAAATGAAGACTTCGGACCTAAAATCTACAAGTGCGAAGCTTCAAGTCATCAATATACTGTCAAATCCTTTGGTACATGTACACACTTCAATTGTACACATATACCAGGGGGCCTACAAGACAGAGCACACTATATTGAAGACAAAAATAAAATGAAGTTCATGGCAAAGGTGATTTCATTAAATCAAAGCACTGGATTACAAAATTGGGATTATAGCAGGAGGCAAAAGTAAGAAGTCCTAGCTACTGGTGGATCTAAGTCCTGCGAAAGAATGTGTCGACTTTCTTGGCAACTTCCTGGACACAAGCCTTGGCAGCGTCCTCCTCTTCAGCAACGGGACCTTGGAGCACCAGGTCCAAAGAGAATTGGGGATCTCAGCTCACATAACACGTCAGCACATACTCTGCGATGTTTGTAGCCAGAGATTTCACCTCTGTCTCTAGTGGTCCGTGATGACATCACCCATTGCGTCGAGTTTGCCATCAGTAGCATTGAGGGCCACCAGTGCTTGGTCCAAGTCCAGCTCCGGATTGTCCGGACGTACAGGACTGAAGCCTAGCGGCGTCAGCGCATCGTTGGCTCGTCCTAAGAAGTCTCATACTTGGATGGACCCAGTCTCCTTCAAGCTCCATAGCTCCTCTAGTGACTTCCGGGCGGCCGCAAGCTCCGAACCTTCCCGAGCGAGACACTCGACCAATTTAGCATGCTGCTGCATATTCTCAGCAACTTGTTTCTCACGATCAGTCAGCTCCATCTCTCGGAGGTGGATGCAGTTCCGCCTTTCTGCCAAGTCCTTTTCCCTGCCTCTCACCTTCCCTTCCCTGGTGGCAACATTAGCTTCTCTTTTAGAGAGCTCCTTTCCCAGTTTTCAATACTTCTCCTTCTCCTCTTTGCTCCATAGATCCAGCTTTTTGCTGTGATCTACCAAATTCTGTTCACCGTAAGTCAACTTCTGGGTGACTTCCGCCTCCCTCTTCACAACATCCTCCTGCTGCTCCAGAAGCTTTTCTTCCCTCGCCTCAAGGTCCGCCCGATGCTTCAGGAGAACCTCGTTCAATTCTTTGAGTTTTTCGTGACGCTCATCAGCAGCGTCACGCCCCTCCTTGGCTTTCTTAAGGATATCCCTATAGTTAGCATCGAGCGTCCGGATGGCGGCTTCCTTCTCCTCCAACAGCTTGTCCCAATATTCCAACCGGGCCTTCTCCCTCTTGATCCACTCCTTCTGATCAGTCAGCCTTATCCGTGGAAGCCTGGTCTCGAAGTGGAGTATGTTGTGTCAACGCCTCAAGGTGTTGTGCTCCTCCTCCAAGGCTTCACTCTCATGATCGAAGGCGAGCTGAACTTGTCGGAGGCTTGAGCAGGCATTGTCTATGGACAATGCCAGAGGGATAGGCTTCGGGCTTGCTGGGACGAACTCCGCGGGCTCCAGAGGATTTTCCATCACAAAAATTGGGTCCAACACTACGAGGGTTCTCCCTTGATCTCCTGTAGCACTAGGGCCGCTCTCTAGAAGCCCTTCAGCAGCATCAGAGGAAGAACCCACTGGGGGGAACTCCCACCTCCGGACTGGAAGTCGAAGGCGCTTCTTTCGGGTCTTCAATTATCAGCTCCGAGGGCGGGGTACCTATCGCCACCTCTTCAGGCTACTCTGGCTCTGGTCCAGACACCTCCGGGGTAGCTATCTCTGGGGCAGCAGCTGGAGCTTCATCCGGTGCCACTACCACCTTCGGCTGAGACGCTGACACGTCAGTAACTTCTGGTTCAACGACCAGAGCTTCAAGCATTTCCGGCTCAGCCGCCGGACCTTCAACAACTTCTGGCCCAAGGGCCGAAGCTCCAACCATCTCCGGTTCGATGGCCGAGACTTCAATTGCCTTTGGCTCAGCGGCCAGGGCTCCGATGACTTCCGGTTCAACGATTGGAGCTTCAAACATCTCCGGCTCCTGTACTAGAGCATCAGCCTCCGACACCATTGTCTAAGGTACACCTTCAACCTCTCCCCCGCGGTCTGGCGCTACCACCCGAGCTTCCGACGAGGACTCTGAATCCAAGTCCACGACAGCTGGCATCGAAGCTGCCGTGACTTCTGCCAACACTTGAGGAGGAGGCTCGGTGCTTGAAGCCGGAGCTTCGGCATGCGCAACCCCAGTCACTGGGACAGCCGCCGATGTTCCTAACCCTTTCTTCGACACCCTAGAAATAAAGGGATGAGAAGATTAAAGACACAACAAAAAAAAAGATCAGCGTTTTAAGGCGAGCACACGATGCTTACCTAGGGATGATACCGCCCCAGTCGCCTTGGAACCTCTTCTTATGAGGTCCGAAACTAGAGCCCACCAAGTCTGGTGGTATAGCGACTTCAGACCTCAGCAGGGGACCACGTGCGGCAGCCGGAGTCCTCTCAGCCGAAGCTTCTCTAGGCCGGGAAGAACTCCCGGGCTTGGAGCTTTTAGCTGGCACTGAAGCCGGTGTCGACTACCCGGATCCAGCGCCTCTTGAAGATGCCTGTGCCGGAGAAGGTGCAGCCGCAAAAGACCTCCTCCGTCGGGGAGAAGGATCTATTGTAGAGGGAGCAGCCCTGACGAACCACCCATCAGCATGCTTCAGCTTCCTCTTCCGACTGGGTTGACGGGCCCGCTAATACCCATCAAAGTTGAAGGTCTCCTCAGGCCCCACATGTCATATTACACCGGACAAGCATCCCTCATATGGGTAGCTCCGGAGATTGACACGTATAATATAAATCCGAAGCTACACTCCGAACAAAGAGAAGCTCCGCGATCTACACGTGTATAATGATCCCGGACCTAACCTCCGGCACAGGGAAGCTCTGGTGCTGACACGTGTATAGCGGTTCCAGAGCTACCTCCCCGCAAAAAGAAGCTCCAAAGCTGCCACGTGTGGAGCCTCCGGAACTTCACCAGAGAATACATTGGCGGATCTCCTTCAGTACAGACATTCAAGGGACAATTAAAGCGACAGTTACAAGACTTGATTACGTGTCGTTAATGCTGTATTAACGACACGCGATAAAAACACTCTTAATAGTGGTAACGAAGCCATTAAGGCACGTTATCACACTATTACTTAATATTCATAGACAGTGTATAAGGCTATTAAATACGCCAGGGCCACATGTCGGGCCAGGTCAATCCTTGGACTATAAAAGGACTGAGCCGCATGATACAGAGGGACGACTAGAAGTTGGTCCAAAGACTACGCATTCTAGTGATTCACAATACAACAACACGCACCCCATGGAGTAGAGTATTACGCTCAGGCGGCCCGAACCACATAAATCTCTCGTGTCACCATCTTGCTCTTGACCTCTGTGTGCCCCGACCGAAACAAGATCCTCCGCGGGCTACATTTGGTAGTACCGGGGGAAGTGTTGTTGCTACACTTTGACAGTTGTCTACATGGTGAAGCACAATGTTTCATTTTTCAACATTGTCACGTAGAAAGTGATACCTAATGTCAATGTGCTTTGTTGTAGAGTGTTGCACGTGGTTTTTAGCAATGCAAATGGTACTCGTGTAGTTACAAAATAGCGGAACACTATCTAAATCAACTCTATAGTCCTTAACTGTTTAAACAATACAATGAATTTTTGAACGAGTGCTAGCAGGAGCTACATATTCAGATTGGACAGTGGATTGTGCAACTGAACATTATTTTTTAGAGAACCAAACAACAAGTGAGTTACCAAGAAAATTACAAGCACCTGAAGTTGTTTTCCTATCAATCCAACAAACTCCAAAATAAGCATCTGAAAAAGATTTCAATGTAACGGTTGAGTAAGAAGGAAGAAAAATGTCAAATTCTTGTGTTTCATGTAAATATCTGAGAATCCTTTTGACTGCTTGTGTAAAGGCACTAAAAACTAGTGTGCAAACCTCAGCTCAAGAAACCTTGCAAAGGAACAATGTGCTCATGTAGGCTATGTCATTCAAACCCTAAAGAAGAGACTCTAAATCAAATCAAATTTCTTGAAGTCAAATCTGTCCAAACTTAAATATTTAATTCATCAAGGTCCCCCCCCCCCATGTTCCAAACATCATCTATGCTAAGTTTGATAAATTTTGAAATAAATTTACCAATTATTTGAACCATTGCAATGTGAGCATTCAAATCCGAATTGGGATTCAAATTCCATTTCAAATTATTCAGATGACAAATCAGATTTGACATTTGGATTCTATATGTTGGACTTACCCGACTGCAAATTTTGACTCTTTTCCATGCATGTTTGTATGGTGGTTTAAAATCAACAGAGAAGGAAAATTTTGGTGGCACTGGTGGACCCCACATGTCATTGACTTACTTCTCCTCCTCTGTTCCTCTGTTTCACCCCAGGGGGACACCTCCTGACATCCAAGTCCAGGAAGCTGTGTGCTTGCCTGCTTGCTTCCCAAGCTGAATCCTGCTGCCCCAACAAATATTCCTACATCCTCATCCTTCTCTCTCACTACCAGAGCTATGGAAAACCTCCCTGTTCTTTTTCTTGGCGCACAGACCCGAGCACCGCTGGAGTTCTCCCTCTCCGCTCGAAATCTAGCAAGGGCAACCGGTTTCAATTGCTTTGCTTTGTCCTCTATTTATCACAAGACTCTGGAGCACCTCTCTAATAACTTCTTTGCACAGTTCGAGCCTCTCCAACGAAGGACTCGACGAATCGCCGGCCACCATTTTCTCAGCTCCAAGTTGGCCGTCTCTGCTCCCTCGTCAACCTAGCACTACACGCTGTTTTTTATCCCCATCCTTGAAGGGAAAAGGTGCTTCAACACATGTAGTAGCTGCTCGCAAACTTTCAGCCCATGCCATGAACCATAGCTATGGTATTTGCAAGAATCCCGACAAGTTCATTACATAGCTGCAGC
The DNA here is from genome assembly GCA_036927565.1 of Tuctoria greenei. Classification (NCBI taxonomy): domain Eukaryota; kingdom Viridiplantae; phylum Streptophyta; class Magnoliopsida; order Poales; family Poaceae; genus Tuctoria; species Tuctoria greenei. Next base: position 102,723,244 of record JAYESD010000003.1, on the reverse strand, counting down.
AAGGTCACAGACGAAATTCATTTTCCACGTTTAATCATCGCTCGTAGCCGTGAGATTTTATCATCCTTATGAGCAGGGCACCCACTCGATCAAGAGTTGAGGAAAACCATCGAGTTTAGTCTCAGGAAATTGAGTTCTTGTAGCTGGCACCGAAAATGAGGTAGCTCGTCGTCAACTTTGTATTTCCAAGGCATTTCACAGTCCTTATCCCTCTCTCCTACCATACCTAGGATCTCAGTAACATTTTTGTGGATTTACTTTGCGACTTGAGGCACGGGAGGGGCCAACCAACATGGCCGCAACCCTAGGTTCCGCCACCACTGACGAGACCCCCTCTTTGGCGATCTGTCGTCGGCCCCACCTATCTCATGTTGTTCCCCGTCCGAATTTAGGCCCTAGCGGCCAGTTCCAAGACTTTTTTTGCCCTATAGTGCACTCGGCAAGGTACCGCCGCCGGCCGCCGTCCAGCGCCACCCGTGCGCTGCCGGACGCAAGGTTGAAGACAACCTTGGCGGGCCCACTTGTCAGCCAAAGAGATGAGCCCCCGGGATTTAGTGCGGCCGAGGGATCCCATGTGGCCATGTGCCTTATCTCTGTGACACCAAATCTCATTGGATGGTTTAAAACCCGTGGGCCCCCTTTGTTATTAAGATTTTCCAATTCAAATAAAACTCCAGATTTGGTGCCAACATAGAAATTAAATATCTCCTAGAATATTTGCCAGAAATTCTCACATAATTTTTATTAGAACCTGGGTGATCTGTACTTTCGAGTTGTGCACTTGGATCTGTGTGAAAGTCCTAAATTGTCCCCAATAATTCCATGAAGCAAAATGCCTTTGGAATTAATTCCTGATGCTCCATTCATTGGAAAATTATCAAATTTGGCTAGTTCATTCCTCATAGTTCCCTCAAGCTTCAGTGAAATTTCGGATCTATTTGAGTTGATTTCAGTTGCCAAATTGTGTTCCCAACCTGTATAAACCTGAAAATTTCCAAATGTTCAGAAACTTTTTCATAAAATTGTCCAAACTTATATCATCAATATCTGATAGTAGAATGCTTAGAAAATTATGAAACCAATTCTTTGGATCACTCTTGACTTCCTCTAAAGAGAAAACAAACTTTTGGCTATGTCAAAGCCACAAATTTTCCTCAAAATACTGGAAAGTGTTTAGCTTCATTGAATTTTAAACAACAGAGACATTCATGATCATTGCTCAATTTTAGCGAGAATTTAATTCATGCTGCCTAGTTTCCTTGGTAAAATTGCCAGGAGCAGTGGGCATGATTTCATATAGCAAATTGTGTTTCATATTCACTATATCGTAATATCATTATTGAATCCCTTTGCATCTTCTTTGCATATCGCATAGTTGGTGAGCTCGAGGAGATCCCGGAGCCACATGAAGTCATCAATCCAGAGACTAATTATAACCCCATCCCGCAGCCAGGCAAGCCCCGATTTGCATTTAACCGTGTTTTGAACTTTGATTTGTATCACATTATATGGGTTAGCTATCTATCTGCATTAAATATAAGTTTCTTGGAGTTTTCCACTTGCATGACCAGAAAACCAATGACAGCAGGGTAGATAGTTAAGACCTCGATGTGTCCATGCTATGCTCATTGTTATAGTAGCTTTGGTAGAAGTCGAGTAGTTGGAATCTACTCGCGAGTATAGAAATTTGGATCACACGGGTTTGGTTCTAGCGAGAGGATCAACATTGGAGATATGAGACCAGGCATGGAGTAGGAGAAGTAGGACACAGGGGACTGTGAGCTGTAATTGTGCTTGTGTCAGTTAAGGTCCGATCCGTGTGTGGATCTGTTGAGCAATTTGAATGTACCAAAGACATAATCGATATATGGGACCCAGTAAACCGATGTAACTTGTCCACCTTAGCGACGAGGCATAACCCACCATCTTATAGGTGCGGGTTGAGAGCAGCAAGGTGTAAACCTGCCATCGGGTATGTTCGTACTCCGTGTGGGGACCTCCTGCTCGCAGCGGTAGGACCAGTTAGGCGTGTAGGTAGCGGGTGAAAGGTTGCCACATACAATATTAGTGGAGTGTGTCTTCGCAGCTCTGAGTGTGGGTGTATGTGTCGTGTTATTCTGGTATCCCTGCAGGTGTATATCGATTCGAGTCGCCATCCCTCGCAGCTACGAGTACCACTTGTTCACTGAGTCGTGATGTAGTTTATTACTTGTAGCTGCATATACTGAATCATGCTTTATGGAATAATAATGTATTGATACTTGTATGCTTTAGAACAGGTTGCTCAGTAAATTTATCTTTTCATGAAGCCTTAATCTGCTGCTAAAACTTCAGATAAGGACAAAGAATAAGGAGAGTCTTTTACTGCAAAATTATGCCCTATGTTAAGTATATCCTGCATATAGAGTTTTATGTTTAGTGGAAACGGTTATCTTGCTGAGCCTTTGTGCTCACTGTTGCTATTTAAAGTTTTTGCTGCAGATGATGACTATGATGAAGGGTTCACCGATGAGGAGTTGCCTCCGTCGGGCTACACGACTGAGTGGGAATCCTGCACGCCGCTGTTAGATCTTTTGTGTGCTGCTAGTGTGATTCCATTCGACAGCTGAATTGACAATTTTGGCATAGCTTAGGCTTTAGAGTAATGAGCTATGAACATATCTTCAACTATAGTATATTTTGATGTATATTATTTGTAGAAGACAAAGCTTGTATAATACTATGTTAATTTACGTAATGCGGTGCCCCTTTTTCTCTGTGTTGTTGGGTGTCGTATTGCATGACACCACCCAATTGAGATTCCTGGAATGTCGGGACTCCGAGCCACATAACTTGATGATGATGAAGCACGTGGGGAAGCTTGGAATTGTGTACAAATACGTATGCTGAATTATATGTGTGGTCTTGATGCCGTGAGGTACAAAAGTGACCCGGTCACGCTTCTATATTCCTTTTGATCAACGGCTTCACCATCTTCATGAAGTTCAAGTGTTGTCATTATTCCCATTTTTGTCTGAAAAGGCTTGATGTTTTTCATGTTAAATGCTGAAGGAGATCCTTTGTATACTTCGTTTGATACACAAAGGTTTGCTCCCTAGTTTGCTTGATTTGCAGCCCCAATGCATAAGTGAGTTCTCTCATCATACTCATCTCAAATTCTGAACTCATCATAGCTGAAAACTTGGAGACAAGATCATGAGAAGCACGGCCAAAGATAATATCATCCACATACACTTGAACAAATAGTAAGTCATTGCCATGCTTAAGCACAAAAAGAGTTTTATCTACTTTGCCCATGGTGAACCCCTTTTCAAGTAAGAATGTTTATAACATATCGTACCATGCTCTACAGGCTTGATTGAGACCATACAAAGCATTGGATAGTTTGTAAACATGATTAGGGGAATCTGTATTATTAACCTCAACATCTATGTAGCCATTAAGAAAATCACTTTTCACATGCATTTGATATAACCTGAAACCTTTAGATGCAGCAAATGCTAACAAAGTTCTTATGGCTTCTAGTCTAGCAACAGGGGCAAAAGTTTCATCAAAATCTAAAACTTCAACTTGTGTAAAACCTTGAGCAACCAACCTAGTTTGTTCCTAACCACAGCCCCATCCTCACTGTGTTTATTTTTAAACACCCATTTAGTTCATATTAATGTCTGACCTTGAGGTGGAGGTACAAGTTCCAAACATTATTTCTTTCATAATTTTCTAACTCTTTTTGCATGGAAATAATCTAGGATTCATTAATGTGTGCGTGTGATATATCTTTGGGTTCAAAAAAAAGCAACAAAAGCAGAATGGGTGTGAGAGTTTGGATCAAAAAACCTGGACCGTGTGACTCGTTCGTGCAAGCTTCCAATAATTTGTTGTGGAGGGTTACTTTTTAGGGTGCGGAGGGGTGCTGACACTTTACAAGCTCCTTGTTCTCCATGTTCATCAACAAATGAAGGCCTTGTAGTTTGAGGATGATTTGGACCGGCAAGAGTAGTCATCGGTGCTGGTTGTGTATCAGAATAAGGAGTTGTAATAGTGTCATTAGCTTCTAAATTTTTGGGCAGTAGCACCACTTCCTCCTCAACTTCAATGAAAATACTTTCCCCATGGATATGCATCTTGACCTGCAATATTATAGCTAGTATCTAGGACACCTTCATCAAAAGAAACCTCACAAGTCTCCACAATCTTGTAAGTGTCAAGTAAAAGCACACGGTAAGCTCTAGTATGAGATGGATAACCAAGAAACATGCCATCAACAGATGTAGTTTCAAATTTATCAAGATTACCATGTTTCTTAACAAAGCATTTGCAACCAATGATTCTAAAGTGTGTGACGCTAGTCCTATGTCCAAATTGTAGCTCATATGGGGTTTTCCCTAGTTTAGCTCGCAAGAAAACTCGATTTGAGAGATAACAAGCTGTAGCAATTGCATCTGCCAAAAACTTCTAGGAGTTTGATATTCATCAAGAACGGTCGTGTCCATGTCGAATAAAGTTCAGTTCTTTATCTCTTTGACACCATTTTTGTGAGGTACATATGGTGAAGAAAATTGTTGATCTATTATTTTTCGGCACAAAGGTGATCAAATGATTGGTTTATAAATTAAGTTCCATTATCACTTCTAATTGCTTTTAGAGATCCTGGGTTGACAAGTGAAAGTCTAAGAACCAGACTTCTAAAGTGACTAAAGGCATCATTCTTAGATGCCATAAAGTAAATCCAAGGTTATCTCAATAATCATCAACAATTACAAGCACATACCATTCACCTCCGAAAGATTGCACACATTAAGGACCTACGGTGTCAAGGTGTAGAAGTTGTTTCAGTGCTGTTGTCATGGTCATCGTGAGTGAAGCATGTGAATCTGCAATCATCATAGCATGTCTACAAGAAGAGCACACAATATCTTTGTCCCCTTTAAGCTTAGATAACTAACATATGCGATCAGGACCACTAACACATGTGAGATGATCAAAGCCTACGGACAGAGTCTGTGACACCAAAAATATAAGTCATTTGATTCATTAGCAACTAGACATATATGCTTAGAAGTTGACATATAAAAATCAGCTCTAAAACACTTCCAAACCGAGCCATGTTAAACATAAGCTCACAATTTTAATTTACAACCTTGCAGCAATTTTTAGTGAAACTACAAGAATTTCATCTAGCAATTGTGAAATAGAGAGCAATTTGTATTTCAAATTTTTAAAAAGTGCCACATCTTTCAAAGTTACCTATGATGTGGCGTGAGCAACCTGAATCCAGGAGCCAAATGTTCACCTTCCTCAAGCGTGTGACCTACACAGCAGCACATTACATTGGTAACTCAAAACTAGGGTTAGTCAAAATGCATTTAGGAATCCAGTACTGAGTCACACGACGTCTAGCAGGAATAACACGCGAAAGCTGAGATAAAAGAGTAGGTTTATGAGCCAAAATTTGAGAATCCTTGTATCCAACTACTGACCTATGAGGTGTGTTATGTGAAGCATGTAAAACGGTAGGTTTGGAAGCAAATTTTGCATGTTTTTGACAAATGACAGCAGGTCGCAAGTTTCTAACACTCGGTTCAGCACGCGCAACAAGTTTTGCTTGCATGTTACGTGATCTGGCTAGCATTCTTTGCTTCTATTCTTGTTTAGCTAGTCTATAATAAAAAAATATATGACATGACCATCTGTACCACGGTAGGTACAATGAAGTTTAATCTTATGTTAATGTCTAGATGAGCAAGCAACAAGTGTTAACACCCGAATGAGACAACACCCATGTTGACCTAAAAACCACCTCTTTTTGCTTAGGAACTATTTGAATCAAACCATTTCCTAGTGACTTAACAACCTTAGGTGGATGTGCCTTTGCATGAGCATGGGAATTAGAACCTAAACCAGTTTTATCATTGCAAGACTTGGAAGAATTTAGCATCAAGTTTAGATTGTTATTTGCATTACAAAAACGCTTTAGTGCCCTATGCATGTCATCAAATTTATTGGACATGTCTAGCCAATTTTCATATGAAGTTTTTTTATTTTGTAATTAGAATAAAAATTAGCTTCATGAGAACATAAAGCAATTTACAAAGCATAAATCTTATTCCTAACATCATGTAATTTCTTACTAAGATCATCATTGCTCGAACAATGCAAATCATTTGTAGAAGAACTAGCATATTTCATGTTTTTATCATTATGTCTGGCAAGCTTTCTAATCTTATAAATTTCAATTTCAATTTTATCAAGAGTTGACGTGTGTGCACTTCTTATAGAGGACAATTGTTCATATATCAATTCACACCAGGAACATGAATCATCACTAGGAATCAAATATTTTAATCGATTAATTTCAGATTATAGTGATTCAATTTTACTAGCATTGTTCCTTGCCAAATTGTATTCATCTTCATCACTTCTGGAGTCCACATCGTTTGAATTATTATCTAGGAGTGCGGAGAGAATATGGTCCATCACATGCAGTTTTGTAGAAGCCTTCTTTTTCTTGTTGTTGTTGCTAGAAGAGGACTTGAACTTTGTTTGCCTTTCATCACAGGTAGTAGGACTTGAAATGTTAGGGTAATCTGTACAAAAATGTCCTGTCTTACCACATTTGAAGCATCATTGAGGACCACCACTTCCTCTCCTTCTAGTTATCACATTTTGCAATGCTTTTGAGACCTGTGTAGAGAGAAGTGCTAGTTTCTGCTCTGGAACCTCTTCATTCTGTTAAAGGGCTAGAGAGGACAACAAAGCAAGTGTACCAAATGATGAAGATTTGCTAGAACTAGGCATGTCACATTGTGAAACAAGTTCAAGAAACTTGTTGGTGTTTTTACGTGAAATTATATCAAGTTCATGAGCTTTTAACTTGGAATATAGCACATCTAAAGTAAGTGTACTCATGACGGTAGATTCATGAATAGATGTAAATTCCATCTCCCAAATTGACATGTCTAATGCACCTAAGAATTTCCTAGTATTTTCAACATCTCAATAATTAACATTGACACTATGCAAGTTGCAGATAATTTTATTAAAGTGAGCAAAGAAGTCATCAATTGACTCATTTAGATGATTCTCAAAATGCATGCACTTTTTCTTGAACATGACTTGACGTACTTCATTGATTGTGTTGGATCCTTCATGATGGTCGCATAATGCTTTTCGCACATCATATGGAGATCGGAGATGTGCAACATGATCGAAATCTCTTTGAGTTAATGCTTGTATAATCAAGTTCGACTCCTTGTTGTTGTTGTCGACATCCTTCATGTTTGCAGCCGTGACTTCATCGTTTGATGGCATGTTGAAGCGCTTGAAGACCCTTTCCAAAATGGCAAAGCTCTGTGCTTGTATGTACGCCTCCATTCGTGCTTTCCAAACCCAAAAGTCAATGTCACCAAACACACAAGGTTTTCCGGAGTATTTCTCCATGATGATTAGCAAAAACACGTGCAAATCACAAAGATTAGAGCATTGTGGATCTGATACCAATTGTAGGATTGAACAGCACGTGAAAAGATACCAGAGGCGGGTTGACTGGTAGATTTAAACTTTTTGAACAGAAGCTACAAAAACCTCTCGGCAGAAATCAATCTGTTGAAGAAATTAGTCTGTGTGACTAATATAAACATGTCCAACTATGAAAAAAGTAGTAGAGATTGTGGACATTAGAGTCACTAAGACACTATGACAAGAATCATGAGAAAACATCGAGTAAATCTCAAGTTATGACCAAAACTGTGAGCAAAGATCAGTATGTTCTAACAGAGGAAAAATAGGTATGTTACGTTACAAAGAAACTCGTGTAGCTAAAAAACCACCAAACCTCATTAATTTTCTTAGATGAAAGATAATTCAGTTATGAAGACAATACAAAAAGAATCACATCAATTGGATCGGTAAAACTTGAGTTATGATCAAAACACTGAAGCAACATTGAGCACCGCAGAATCTAACCGAGAAAAACTTGCCAAAAACAAGTCTGATGAACAAGGCATAAAAGTTCCTCTAAAACTACATAATTTATTCAATGAAACACAAGAGAAACAGCCACACATCATCTTACCACAAGCCCCGGACTCTCTTGCTTATATAACCGGCCCTCGGGCCAACTCAATCCAAGTTAGGACTCCTACTCCTACTCCTACTTAGATTCAATCGAACTTTTCATAACTGCTCAAGACTCTTCCATGCGGATATAGAAGCAATCTTAAGAATTCCAAACACCTTAAGAACGTCCCACACAATGCTAAAACAACTCAACTTCATGACCAAAATGGAAGCTATCCATAACCAACTCGAAACTTTCCATATACTATCCATAACAGCCTCAACTGCACCCTAAGCGCGTAATCCAGCCGGTTGGACCTTTCTGGCCATATCTTCATGTCGAAATCTCTTCTCTCACCTTGGGACAGTGTTCCCACGTCCATGCACCGCTTGCGCACGTGCAAACACTTTCCAAAACCTCCACGATACCTTCATATGCATTGTTCTTGACCCAAACATGTTGCGTAACCTCCCGATCAACTCAACCACAATTCCTTTTGAACATGGTTGTTGAACCTCATCTTCATTCTAAGACTAGTTAAATGGATTACCGTCACCAGCCATGTCTTGACCTAAAGCAACACCTGCAAAATAACAAACAACCAACTTTTGCGAGCACAAGTCCTCGACTTGACTCACGTTAGTCCTATAACCACAACACCTTATGTGAGCACCTCACGTAAGCATATTGCAAACATAGCAAGATAATATCCACCATGATCAACCATAACGAATCAAAAACTTAGTAAACGAATACTAAGCAAACTTTCCATAACCCAAAAAGCTAGTTTGAAACATTGCGAGTGAAAATATAGCAGCCACATGATTATTTCAGCACGTAGAAAGTTCTAATAGCCCAACGTACCGCTATGCATTATAAAAGGAAAAGTTCAGATGTCCACAGTGAAAAACACGGCCACTAAGTTCGGTCGTTCCGAAACATTCTGTGACTGAGTGGCAAGCCCGTTCATGTGTGACCGTAGCCCACCTGGGTTCGATTTCTTGCGAGCTCCTATGGTCGGCTATACTCAAAGCTGCATATTAACCCTCAGTTTTAGCATATTTGCTAATGTATTCAGCACCTAGATCTAACACCTATTTCTATGCGCAGGGATCCAGTCGTGCAATACATTTGCAAGTTATGTTGGACCCATTGAGTGTCACTCTTGTTGTATATCTTGTCCAAGAATTTATGTAATAGCGAGAGGTTCGTGAGTTGCACGTCCTTGAGCACCATACCACCTTTCTCCCTAGGCAATGTAACTCTATTCCAACAAACTAGGGTTTCCCTTTGCCAGTAATATCAGAACCTCTCCATAGGCAAGCTTTTTCGATATTTGTCGATTGCTTGGAGTACTGCAATTTTTAGCTTAATTGTGCACATGCTGTATATTGGAGTTGTAGAGATGAGGCTGTCAACCAGAGTGCATCTCCTGCCCATTGAGAGCTAGTTCAACGCTGTAGTGAAGCACATTTCAAGTTTGGACATGAGGGGCGGGAAGTCCTGTACCTTTGGTCAGCGGACGCAAGTTGGTAACCCTAGGTAAGTTAAGGGGAAGGAGTCTGCTTTGCATCTGATAGTCCCATCCATATCAACGGACACTTCTGATGTAAGATTCACTAGGATGAGGCAGGAGCTGCAAAAGTTTACTCGGAGCCTCGTGGCATTGCCGAAGGAGTGTAGGAGATCTTTAAAAACAAATAGTTTCCTCTATGATACTTTTAATGCAATGAAGGTGTCATCAGCATGCTGGGCAATGTGGAAGTCCGTATTGGTGATGTGATCTAGTGGAAGCCCAATTTCTCCTGCAAGCATAACCTTGTTAACTAGTTGTTGGAGGAGGTCAGCTGCTAGGACAAAGAGGAGGGGAACAAGGCATCACCCTATTTGACCCCTCTTTTATAGTGGGAGTATTTCCTGGAATCTCATTCAGAAGGAATGTTGATTAAGCTGTAACGAGATGTTCTCGATGCAACTGATCTGATCCTTCAGAATCCAAGTTGGGAGAGCATAATCAGTATGATGGCATGCTCAATCAGGTAAAATGCTTTTCAAGTCTAGCTTTAAGAGCAGCAGCGCATTCTTCGAGTTCCTGCATTGGTGGATGTATTCGTAATTCCAACCTAGGCAATATTGAATTGTTCTATTTCTGTTGAAGCCATATTGATTCTGGTGTGCAATCTTTAGAATCACATTCTACAACCTATTCATGAGGAGCTTGGTGATGATCTTTTCACTAGAGCTTAGGAGAGATTAGCCTGAAATCTAATGGGTTCAATAGGTTGGGGATCTTAGGGACTAATGTGATAAGGTAGGTATTGATCGGCAATAGGCTTAAGTGGCCAGTGAAAAGTACAAAGCTTGCACAATCTTCTTTGATAATTCCCCAGCAATCCGTGTGGAATCTGGCGTTAAAGCCTTTGAAACTGGGGCCTTGTCACTCTGCATCTCATTCGTGGTGCGGTCAATCTCGCCTCTAAAGAATTGTTTAGATAACAAATGGAGATCCTCAAGCGAGGCCAAGGTCTCTTCGAGTACCCCAATCGTTGTTTGAATGCATTTCAAAGTACTGCTTCCTTTTACCCATGCTCCATGAGGTCTCGGTTGTTGTCTCATGTTAAGCTACATTAGAGAAACTTCCATGTATATGGCACAAGGAGTGCCATGGAGTACTATACTAATGCACCCAAGGGTCAATAAGGGTAAGATCTGCAAGCGTACAGAAAATACCATTATAGCATTTCACTAGAAAGTCTTTCAGGGTATCATCGTTTGTTTTATCCATAATAAAGGCATCGATGTAAGGTGTGACAACTATGGGTAGTATATAGAGTCTCCCAAGTATGTATACAAGGAATCTGAAATGATTATAAATGGGTAGTGTGACACACACTTAAGCACCTGTTCTAATTAAGATAATTAGGTGCTAGCACTACAGGAATCCCGATCAATTATGTCGTCCAAAGCTGACATAATTAAAAACGAAACCGAAGTATGTTACTTAATTACGTCGGTTTTCCCTTAATTACATCGGTTGCCGGCCGACAAAGCAGTTTGGACATAATTAAGATAACTTACATCAGCCGCCGACGTAAGATACTTAATTACATCGGTATCCCGCAACCGACATAAGTTATTTACCGGGATGGGCCAGCCGAAGTACTTACATCGGTGGCTGCCCGACCGATGTAAGTTAAGTAGTCTAACTTACGTCGATATATCATAACCGACATAAGTTAAGTGGTATAACTTACGTCGGTATGGTCTGACCGACATAAGTTAAACTGGGCTAACTTACGTTGGCTTAACCATAGCCGACGTAAGTTAAGTTTTATTTAAAAACAAAAAAACAGAAACTGGCTACCTCTCACGATGGCGAGCTCCACAAACAGATACAGAGAACAGTTTATATAGAAACAATTTACAAAATAGTCCACAAAACATTCAAAACATCAACAACAACACAAAACAGTTTCAAAGCATTCACCAGGCTACACGCTAGACCCTCCACTACCTCTGAAGCCGAGATCTTCTCGGCGCGTCCCTCCGGGTGCCTGTAGGTGTGGTGAAGGAGTTCGTGCCGCCGTTCCCGAATCCTGCAAAAGAATCATATATTCCCTGTATTAGCCCTATCGAGAATTGCACAACCCTGTAAAGAATCATAAAACTAACACAGAAATAACCAAAACTGGAACCTGAATACAACTGCACCTATGGTACAAGATGCATTTTAATACAACTGAATAACCTAAATTTGGGCAATCAAACATTCAAGCTCCCTGTATCTTAAAACTTCACAAGATAATATAATACTTTATTTAAAATATTTTGCCATAGAAATGCACCTATACCAGAAGCTAAAATTCAACTTAGTTTTCATCTTATCCAAATTTTTAACAAATCACTAGATCTCATATGTAACATTAAACGAATATAGAACAATAATGGACATCCAAATCAAGAATCACTTGGGTATGTGATGACAACAACAAAATGTAGATGCAACTATAGACAATAAATGATGACAGATGCAACAAAGCACAATATTAAAGAAATAGTTTATTACCAGCTCCGGGGTCTGTTGCGGCGGAAGCGTCGGAATCTCGATATCCTGACCGGTGTTTCGAGCAAGAGTCAGCCATTCCAAAATGTTAGAAGATATATGTTATTGAAATGCTATGAAATTTAACTACGGTAGTTTAAATTACTTACCGCCACTGCTGCTTGCATCTGGGCCATCATTAAGGTCGTCCTCCACTACTCCTCCCTTGCCTCCGCCCTTGACCTCTCCAGCTCCGTTTAGGTTTGCGCCAGCGTCTCCTTCAAGGCAAGGAGCTCCAGCTTGGTCTATGAGAGACGACCACTTGAGGGCCCAACGGACGAGGCCTACGACTATGAAGCGCCTCTCAAAGGTCGCGCCAACCTCAAGTCGACAACTCCATCAAAAATGGCAAACCTGCAAAAGAATAAAAACACTAAGCAAAATAATATAAATTGAAAAGGAAATGAAACAAATAACCAACTCACGTCCATGGGCCTTTACGCCTTCACTCGCGTACACGGCTTGGGCGTCGATCGACGTGTTTTCCCAATTGTAATCTGCACCGTGTATCTTCGCGACCTCCTGTGCATACTTTGCCGACAAAACAAAGAAAACTTGTAAGCATGTCAATAATATTAGTAGTTATAAAGAAATTGATGAATTTAGAAAACTTACAAGTCGATCGGCTACGACCTGACTACACTGCTGTGGCCGAGAAGGTTTACTTCCCTTGTGACCTCTTTTCCAAACCTGGGCCGGGGTCGGCTCCTGACCCGTGATAATTAATAATTATTAACAAGTGCAATTTATAAAATAAGTTGATTGTAAACTAAAATTTATCTCTATGCGCTAAAAGCACACCTGAGCCGAGGGTAGAGCGTGTGGCAGAAACAGGGAACGTCGGCTCGAAGGTAACGAGGTCCCTAAGCAAGGGTCTCGTGCCAGCTCAAACCCTCTCACTGGCTTCCCCTTCCCCTTCGACGACATCCTATTGCAAGGAATAAATGATTAATATGCTAAGACAATATACAAAATTAATGTTAAGTTAGTGAATTAATGTTACTTCATAAATTTCAAAATTAATCAACATCACGGTCATGCACCCTACTCCTTAAACAACATCAATCTTCTTCTTCCACATATCATTTTCGTTTCCGCAAATCAGCAAGCTCGACTAAGTCATCGATTTCTTCTGTTTCTGATTCTCATTCCGTTTCCGCTTCTGTGTCAGTCTCGATATCTTGAGCGTGTTCAACTAAGTCATCGAGTCCTACACCGGGCTCGACTGAGAAGGAGTTTGGCAACTCTTCCTCTTGGTAGACCTCATCAACCTCAGCTTCCTCGTGGTAATCATCATCTCCTGGAGCGTATAACCGCTCACGAGGATTCACCTTATGTACCACCCACCAAGCTTTGAATTTATTGCATGGATAAGGTAGATAGTACACTTGCTCTACTTGGTGTGCAAAAACTAATGAAGTGAATCCTTTCAACCGTTTCTTGTGTTTTACTTCGATCATGCCAAATTTGTTTACTCAAATTCCACGAATGGAATCAAACCATTCATAGTCAAATAATACTGCTCGAATTGTCTTGTTTCTGACAAAAGTTAATTCAAGGATTTTTTAATAATCCCGTAGTAATGAGTTTCACGTTCTTGCGAGTTGATTGCCCTCAACACAACTCGGGTATTACATGTTGCCGCGAGAGGAAAAAGAGATTCAAATTGAGTTGTACGGAATCGAAAGTCGTTGACGTCATACAGACCATAGCTTCTAACGTTAACCACTCCATAGGATAGTTGTCGCAAATCTTCATGGACATTTGAATCTTTTTTGTACTGTCCAAGATATGAAGTTATTAGTAAATGTAAGCATTCTTAACTTATAAGAAAACGTTGCTAAAATTCATAAGATAACAAGAAAACATTACATGATCTCGAAACCAGGGAAAAAAATAGATCCCCCGTTTATTCCATCCCGTCGCATTTGTTCTATTTTTGCTCGTGGGTTGACGTCTATGTCTCTAATTTTGCTTGTCGAATATACTGCACGAAAAGAGAACCTTTTAGAATATATGTGTTGCAAAATATGCTGAAAAGCATAAATGTTGGAGCAACACTTACTTGAAATATTCCTGCATTTCATCCATATTAGCGTACATGTAGAAGAAAGCAGCGCGTCTTTATTTTTTGCTAACGTCGTAGGAAGTGTAACTACCAACAGTAGTGCCTCTTGTTGCAAAAATAGAGATATCACTACAAGGAGTTGCTCATCCATATTGTACCGCATTGCTGAAGTATTGACATTGTGTTCCTCTACAATGTAAACACTTGAGAAGTATCCTACTTCCTTAAGTGTAAAAGCTTCGGCGATGCAACCTTCAACCCTTGCCCTGTGACCAACCATTGGTTTCAAATATTTAAGTGATCTCTCAATATTATACATCCACCTATATTGCACAGGACCGCCCACTTTCGCTTCAAATGGAAGATGGATTAGGAGATTTTGCATTGGATTGAAGAACCCTAGAGGAAATTTGTTTCCATCTTACACAAAAGCATCGGAATCTCCTTCTCCAACTTAGTCATCATCCCTGGCGTGATTTCTTTTGCATAGAGTTGCCTATATAGGTAGCTAAGCTCGGCTAACACCTTCCACACCGCATCGTCAAGGTAGCCTCAAAACATAACAGGTAGAAGCCTTTCCATGATTATGTGATAATCATGACTCTTCAACCCAATGAGCTTTCTTGTTTTCACATTCACGGCTCGTCTCAGACTAGCTGCATAACCATATCGGAATTTCAACCTTTTCAACCATTTGAGAACTTCTTTCTTTTCTTTAGGTCGAAGACAGAAAGGAGCTCGTGTTTTACCACCATTTTTAGAGCGCTCAAGAGTTTGACAGTTACAAAGCTCGGTGAGATCCTTTCGAGCCATTAAATTGTCTTGTGTTTTGCCCGTCATGTCCATGCATTTGCTTATGATACATTCGACCATGTTACGCTCTTGATGCATGAAATCAATGTTGTGCCTTAGAATCAACGACTTCACATACGGTAGCTCTCAAAGTCCACATATGTGAGTCCAATTGTGCTCGTCTTCGTAACCTTAAAAATATCCAGGACGACCATTATCTGGCACCAATTTCTCCATCATATCAGATATCTCTGACACGTTAAGACGTTTTGGTGGTCCTTTAGTGACAACAGTGTTCTTTCTGAAGACATTCCTCTGTTGTCTAAACATGTTATTCGGAGGAAGCCAATGTCTATGACAATCGAAGTAAGATATCTTGCCTCCTTTGGTAAGTCGAAAGCAATATGTATCCGAAGCACATATCGGACATGTCAACCGACCATGAGTGCTGCATCCAGAAAACATGCCGTATGCCAAAAAATCATGGACGAACCACAAATAAGCAGCATGAAGGTTGAATTTCTGCTTCTTGTAATAGTCGTACGCTTCGACTCCTGTGCATAACATTTTCAACTCTTCGATCAACACTTTCAACATCACATTGAGACGTGATCCAGGATGAACCGGCCCAGGTACAATGAGGCTAAGAAACATGAACTCATTCTTCATGCAAAATGCCAGTGGAAGATTGTACGGAATGACAAAGATGGGCTAACAGGAGTATGGTGCAGCATTTGTGATGAACGGCGCGAATCCATCTATCGCCAACCCAATGCGAACATTTCTCGCTTCACGACCGAATTCTGGATCGAACCCGTCCAGCGCCTTCCATGCCTCACCATCAGACGAGTACGTCTTGACTCCTTTGTTCTGACACTCACCTTCTTTGTGCCATCTCATGTGTCTGGCCGTTTTTTTTTTGAAAAAAAAACAGCCGCTTCAACCTAGGTGTCATGGGTAAGTAACGAAGCTGCTTACATGTGACATCCTCGTCATGGTATCACCATCTTTATTAACAACTTTGACAAACCTCAGTTGACTACATTTTAAACATTTGTTCTCATTGGCATGACCTCTCCAGAAAAGCATGCAGTTGTCCGAACACACATCAGTCTTCTCGTAGTTCATACCGAGACCAGAAATAATTTTCTTTGACTTATACATATATTTAGGCACTTTGTTTGGATGTGGAAGGGCATCGTTGAACAAATTGCTGAGCTCGTTTTAACAGTTATTAGAAAAGATGAACTTAGACTTAATTGCCATAAGTCTAGTCACAAAATCGAGGATTGTCATTTTAGTGTGTCCATGCAGCAGCGGATCTAAATCTTTGAGAAGTTTGAAGAACTCTTTAACCTCTGCTGTTTGAGGATCCTCCGTAAACTTTGGTCGTATAGCTTCCATTAACCTATCCATCATATCAACCTCTGTGGCATCATCATTGTTCGCTTCCACTTCTTATACAGCTTGAGAAGTTGTCTTGCCGTTGAAGTTCGACAACTCATAATGTGACACGTAACCATTTTGACACAAGTGCATCGTAAGTTCCACTTTGTCGAAAAACATTTCATTCTGGTATTTCGTACATGGGCACCACACCTTATCACTATTTAACAATAAAAAAGCTGTTCCACAAAAGCTTCTATCTTGGCGTACCACTCATCTGAGTGACCACCAGTTTTGCTCTTCTAACCAGTATACATCCAACTACGGTCTTCGCCAATGTTTGACTCTGCAGTTTAAAGCCGAACAAATAAGCATGCAGTTTTTCGCTAATTATGCACTATAGAGGAAATAATGAGAGAGACAGTGAACAGGGTCCGTCGGGGTCCACCATACACACGAACGGGTGGTTTAGATGTATACTTTAACTTCACACTAAATGGGCCACAACAGAACCTAAGTGGCCCGTCGGGGTTTGGTGGCGACTTCCGCGCGCCTCTCCTCCTTCTCCACGGCATTGGCATGGCAGCCATCAGTAGTGAGAAAGAGAAAGGGGATGCAGTCGTTCTCACCCTCCCGTTTCATTTTCATCACCGAGCGACCTGATGGATTCTGATGGCCTTCACCATGCATATCTTTCCTTGGTGCCTTGCCCCCGGCCCTTTGGGAGGTGGGAGACTAGGACTGGGAGCGGAGAATGGCGGAGGCATGCAGGATTGGGCCCAGGGCCCTTGGCTTCTTAACTTGGGCCACTACCTGTTGCGGTGGACCTGACCAGGACGCCCTTGCCAAGGATATCTAACCAACCAGTCCACGTATCCAACTAACCAATCTCCGGTCCACACGACCCACCTCTCTTATCTTCCTCACACAACGCTGCTCGCACCTCCTCTCGCTCTCATGGAGCCACCGGTTACATCCAATGCCACGACACCCGACAGCCGGCCACCCCTGACGCCGCCCTCCTCATGGTGCCCAAGCTCGGTGCCACAATCGAACCTTCCTCACGCCAGCCACCCCGGCAGCCGGCGGCCCCCGTCTCCGCCCTCCCTACGACGGTCGAGCTCGGCGCATAATGAAACAATTTAAGCATATCTACACTAAACCAATTAAGCATAATCTACACTAATCAAATTAAGCATAATTAAGCAAGTTAACCACTGAACCATAATTAAATAAACATACTCTACACTAAGCAAATTAAGCATGATTAAGCAAATTAACTACTTAAGCATAGTTAAATAAACAATTAAGCATTTAAAGCATAATTTAAACAACTAAATTCAATTTCAAATTTGAATTTGATTACACTCGAATTGAGGGGGAGGGTGACGGTGGGGGGGGGGGGGGCTGGGGGAGGGGGGCGGGGAGGGTGGGCGGGCTCTGCAGGGAGGGTGAGGGTGAGGGCGGAGGTGGGGGGGCGCTCGAAAAGGGGGAGTGGGGGAATCCAAGAGTGAGGTTGTAGCTCGGCATGGAGGGGGGAGGGATGTGGAGAGGAGCCCTTACCTGGCGAGGAGGCGACGGAGCGGCCGAGGCAGCGCGGTGGGGCATGGCCGGGCGTGGCGACAGCGTCGAGCGCGTCAGCCGCGGCAGCTGCGTCGGGTGCAGCAACGGCTGTGGCGGCGTCGGGCACAACGGTGGGGAAATAATAAGGAAGCGGCGGGGAAGGAAAAAGAAGAGGCGGGCGGGTATAGGTTAAATTCCATCACTTACGTCAAAAATTCAATTACTTACGTCGGCCAGGTACACTAATGTTGGCCGCTCTCATGGCCGATGTAATTTACATGTAACTTCCGACGGTCGCCTTATTTACGTCGGCCGCGGGTCCCGGCCGATATCACATTAGGTTTATCACTGTCGCCCGCTTAACTTACATCGTCCGCGGGATGACAAACGACGTAAGTTAGCGGACTTACATCGGTTACTAGCAACTGACGTATGTTAACTTAATTACATCGGCTGGCCAGCAAAAGTTAAGCTGGCCGACGTAAGTGTTCGCGTTTCCTGTAGTGTAGTGAGAGTTAGACTAAAAAGGATTCACTCCAATTGTGCTTTTAATATTTCTTGATAGTCGTTATATACCAATTTCGACTGTCAATAGATCTCAATTACATGAAGGAATAAATATTTCTTACGCATATCACATTTATATTTAACATAATTCTACTTGTACTTGGAGAAATAGTGCATGCAAGCTTTTTATTGCAAAAATAAAGAGAATTGTGGGGATGGCTTCAGGGTCCACCTTTCAATCACCCGGAGAAAACACACCGCAAGAGGGGCCAACTTGACTGACCTGGTCCTGGCAGCAAACATGTTCAATCAATGTGTGGCGCTCTCCTGTGGTCCCCTGATGGCGGTGATAACTGATTCACACACTAATTGTGGTGGGAACCGACTTTTACTCCATGTATTAATAGGACCCCGCACCCTCACTTCATAACGCACAACACTTGAACATCACTCTCTTGTATACACACTTATCTTACGCCTTATTTGAGTTTAGGCTGTAGGAAGGAGCCTCTAGTTCCCAAGTCCATTTTGGAAACGGTATGGCTCATGTATCTTTTCCAATATTTGTGACAATTATGATATTATTAATATTTTATTATTCATATGTTTGGGTGAACCATTTCTTGTTTGATTGTGGAACTCATGTATGTGGTAGGTTTACTTGTTATCATGATAGTATGTAATTTTGTTATTATGTAATCATAAACAACATAAACCTCAACTATAGTCTAATTAGGTATGATATGAATATGTTAGTATGAATAACATAACGCTTGGTCCTAACGTTGGTTCAATGATGTGTAGGTTAGTCGCTGCCTTGGAGTGGTAATTATTCTCAAGCCTCTAAGGTATTTACTTAGCATGTAAGTGTGGTGCGTGGATAATTAAGTTGCATTGGATGTCTCGTAGACCCATGGGCTGTAGGGTTGGCGACAGGTGGTGACAGCGTAGGCTAAAAGGCGAGGGTTTAAATACAAAGTTTTGAATATACAGAGAGTCCTAGTCCGGAATGTATGAATTTATCAAAGTGTACTGCTAGAAGCCAGTTTGGACTTCCTGATTTGAGCGCAGTCAGACTATCATGTCCAGAGCAGTCAGACTGCCTGACTACGGGATGTCCAATCTTTCAAATTAGAACTGCGGAAAGGTAGTTCGAACTATGCGAACTTTGCAGTCATACTGCCTGATCTGAGCGCTTGGACTTTCAAATATCAATGTTTCTTTGATAATCACATGGCTTCATTAAAATTCATTGGATTGGTCTTGCAGCAATAGTTTTCACTTTGTTTGGGTGATTTTCACTGATGCGAAAGTGTGCTTTGTATTTACATACTTAGTATTTGGGGTAATGAAGCAAAGTAAAATAAACAATTTACCTCTGCGTACTGCGCCTCCGTCAAGTACCTGTCAGCCACGTCCCTGAGCAGCACTGGTCACCCTCGTCCAAATGCAACTTGAAGTACGGCTTTGTAGCTTGAATGTGGGCATTCATTAGTGACTGCATCACGAGCTTCCTGGCGTTCTTATGGAAGACGACCCTGATGTGATCCACCTGCTGGGCCTTGTCCTCCAAACGATACTGTGTCTGGAAGAAGAAATATACAAGTAAATGTATTTAATATGTATTACAAAAATATTCCTCATACTTACTATGATGTCGTGCCACACAACCTCCTGGTGATTCCCGTGGGCAAGGTCGTGGGTTGTAGCGTAATCGTCCCAAGACGTAGAAGGGAGTCTGTTTATTACACTAGTGTAGTGCAAACGGATTAGATGGCCCAAGACACCGTTCACCTGCTGGTGGTGTCCGTGACCCATGAACGAGTCATCGTACCAAAACCTAATAGATGATTCTCAATTAGTAAATATATAAGTCTAAAGAAATCTAAATTAAATTGTTAGAGATTTACTTACCTATCGCCATTCGGACCAATAACAATCCGATCGTCTGGGTTTGTAGGAGCCAGACTTGGAGGAGGCACATAGTTGCTCCTCCAAGTCCGTCGCCTCGGAGCTGGCTCCACATCAGGTGTCCCAGAAGAGGGTCATCTGACTACACTAGCTCACTAACCGGCTCCGAAGTTAGCTCCAGTTCTGCAAGCCGCGAACTTAGAGTAGCCACATAGTGGCTCCTCCAAGTCCGCCGCCTCGGAGTTGGCTCCACATCAGGTGACCCAGGAGAGGGGTCACCCGACAACACTAGCTCGCTAACCAGCTTTGAAGCCTGATCGGCCTGCGACGGCTGAAGAGGACCCCTAGTCTTTGAGTCCTCGGACGTAGAGTCATCCCGATAATTCAATGATTCATAATATAGATGAATGATTTAATTATATAATTTAAGATTTGTAAAAATGTTATTTACCTGCCTTGACCGCTGTACACGTCCGTGTGATGGATCCGGTAGATGACTCAACGACTGAGCCCGTCTACCCCGCTATACTGACTTCCTTGGAAGACATTGTCTGCTGTCCCGGCTAGAGACACCCGCACCCCCCGTCGTATACTGGTATATGACATCCTGTTGAAAGGAAAATTTGCTAATGAATTTAAAGGAAAGTGATGAGGACATCGCTACCGTTGATACAACCACAACAGCAGCCCATTCACCACTTGCAGCTAATCAAGGTCCAATGAAACACGCTCGTGCACGTGAACTTAATTACCGGGGAATTCATTCCTGACTGTTCCAATTAATTATCCTTCAAATTGGCAACTATTAAATCCTTGTGATGACTTTGTTATTATCAGGTGCTTGGGAATTGATCTAGCTAGAAGGAATGGAGGGATTAATGTGATGAAGGCTACTCCACCCGAGGGGTCCTCGTAATTGCAGCAAGTAAAACCTTAAAAGGGGCATAACTTTCAACTTCCAAAGTTGTTTAATGCAAATAAGTACTTGCTGGAAAGGTCTCTTCATCCACTCTTCATTGGATCAAGAATGAAAGGCAGATGACACTTGAGCTGCACTGAAAAGGCTGAACAAGACTCGTGACTCCATCCTGAGTTCTAGTCTTCCTCCGCTATATAAGCAACTAGCAGCCATAGGAAGAACTTGGGTTTTGTTTTCTGTAAGTTTAGCCATTGCTACTTCCTTATAACGCAAGTGTCGATGAGACCTTCCAATTACTTGAATTAGAACCCCAACTTATCACATCCGTGAGTGTTTGCTTGCTATCTTGTTCTTCCTTGTTATTCGATTGCTTGCATGTTCAAGGCTGTTCTTGGCACGACAAGAATAGGAACAACAGGAGCCGCTGTAACTATCGCTGAGGTGCAGCACCCTTGTGGTTGTTGTAGTCGGGTAGCACAACGTCGACCTCCACCAAAATCGTAGTTATCAGGAGATGGTGTATCTGTTGCTAAAGGCGCCACACCATTCTGGCTGTGGTAGTCGGGCATCCAACGTCGACCTCCACCAAATTCGTTCACCATCAACATCTCTCATCGAAAGATAGGGCATCCTCCATACCTGTTGGGTTCATCAAGTGGTATCAGATTTTAGGTTGCTCAGTGAGAGATTTCCTCCTCCTTGTTCTTCATTTACCTACAGTCCACTTTTGCCTACAAAAGTTTGCTCTAAAAATTCTAAAAACACATTGAGCCTTTTGCTTGGCTACTTAGATCTTGACTTGCTGAATTCATGGTTGCCTTTTTATGTCGAGATGCTGGTTCTAAGTTTTTCAGTGCTAGAGTTTCGAGTTCGTGTGACTTTGTTCTCAGCCCATTTTCATTATCTACCCAAAGTTGAGAAAAAGGCAAGTGCAAAAGAAAAGCCGCACGTATCAGCAAGAAAAAGGCACGTGCAAAGAAAGAAAAGCCGCACTAATTAAAATTGCCAGAAAAAAGTTTCTTATTAGAAAAAAGAAACAATTTGTGTAACATTTGTTTCAAGTTTCGAAGTTCAACTTGCTGCTTTGAATGTTTTGTTAAAACACAACGTTCGTGTTGTCCGAACTTTTCTACTACAGTAAGTTTAACATCACGTGGAGTAACGGCTCGCATCTCTATCACGGTTTAGACTAGGACCAGCACAATACCATCATGGAACATTTATTCAACTTGTTGTGACTAATGTGGTACTAGTTGTTCCTTTGTGCAACTCATTTCTAGCAGCCACCTACAGCTCCACAAAATCATCTACAACACCACAGGGTTGTGCTGGCAGCCACTGTTTGTTGTTCCTGCTGTTTGCCGACCCCTCCTACATCGCGTGGTAAGAACTTGTAAGAGCTTGGTTTCTTGTTAGTGAGGAAGTGATTGTGTCCTACCACCTCTTAGCAATTGCTAGGATTAATCTGCTTGCTGTTGTATTTCCTTTCTTTACTAACCATGTCGGCTAATACGAATGAGACATCTCCACATTCACCACGTACGAGGGGCATCATTCAGCATTTTGAACGCCAAGTAAAGCTGCACACAGATGCCCTCAATGAGGATATTCAAGTCACACATGAACGCATTAGTCAATTAGAGTCGACACAGATTTGCACCAACGCTAAGCTGTCCATATTAGAAAGCATTGTTAGGGCTATTAACACTTCTCTTGCAGCAATCATCGAGCGATTGGAGAGGATGGAAGAGGTTGGACACGAAGAGAGGCAAAGACGTGTTGATGACAGCCACGACTCCATTGGCAGCGCTGCAAGATATGACGAGGCAGAGTATTCAGCTGATATCGAGCTTGATGATGTACCTTTCAGGTATCAATGGAAGCCACGTCGCGACCATCATGGTATGGGTGGTCGAGCCCTACGACGTGAGGTACGTGACAATGATGATTCCCTACGTAGGATAAAATTCTCCATACCACCCTTTGATGGGAAATATGATCCGGATGCATATCTATCTTGAGAATTATCAATAGATCAAAAAATTGCATGCCATGATTTCGCTGATGATAAAAAGGTTAGAGCTGCCAATAGTGAATTCACTGACTTTGCTTCTGTTTGGTGGCATGAGTATCAATATAAAAATCCAGCTACTGTACCACAAATTTTGAATGCCTTGAAAACGAATCATGTGTCGTCGTTTTGTTCCTTCCTATCATGCTCTTGACCTGTTTCATAAATTACAACAACTTAGGTAAGGCAACAAATCTGTTGAGGAATACTATCAAGAACTCAAAATAGGCATGATGCAATGTGGCCAAGCTGAAAATGAAGAGGCTGCAATGGCTAGGTTTATGGGTGGTCCAACAAGAGAAATTCAGGACATATTGGCTTATAAGGAATACACTAACGTCACTCCATTATATCATCTTGCTTGTAAGGCTGAAAGAGAAGTACAGTGATGACGCACAAGAACTAACATTTCTGCAGGTCGAACTACCTCATGGTAGTCCCACTCAAGTGTTGCTGGTCCTAAGCATGATTATCCATATGATGCTTTCAATCGGTTTCCCAGGACTACATCAAAATCAGCACCTTCGTGTACTATCGAGACAACAAAAGGATCCACCCAAGATGCAACCAACACTTTCTTCCATCCCTTCCACCGGGAGAACAAAAGACATTCAATCCTCCAATACAAGGGTTTTGGGCACCTACAAAGGGACTGCCCAAGTAAGCGTGTGTTGATTGTACGAGAAAATGGTGAGTACTCATCCGCTAGTGATTTAGATGATGAAACATATGCCATGCTTGCTGCGCAAGATACATTAAAGAAGAATGATGATGAAGAGCACATTGGGGCTGATCATGCTGACCACTATGAGAGTCTTGTTGTGAGGCGTGTCTTGAGTGTCCAAATACTCAAAGCTGAACAAAACCAGCAACACAATCTATTCCAAACTATGGGTGTAGTTTTGGAATGATCGTGTTGCATTATTATTGATGGAGGAAGCTGCAACAATTTAGCAAGTGCTGCCATGATGGAGAAGCTTGAGATGACAACACTTCCACATCGACATCCCTACTACATCGAGTGGTTCAACGACAGTGGTAAGCTTAAGGTAAGACCCCTGGTTCATTTCGAATTTACAATTGGTTCCTACTATGATTACATTGATTGCGATGTGGTACCTATGCCAGCTTGCTCTATGGTATTTGGTCGACCTTGGCAATTTTGTAAAGATACATTACATCATGGTAAATCAAATCAATACTCTTTCATGCATAATGAGAAGAAGCTTGTTTTGCACCCTATGTCTCCCGATGCTGTTTTGAAGGATGACATTGCTAGAGCTTGTAAAGAGAATAATAAGAAATCTACTCAAAATGAAAATTCAAATGTTGCGAAGGAATCGTTACATCCTAAGACTGACAATTCCAAATCCACTCATGTGAAGAAGAATGAAACAAAATTGAAGAGTGCATGTTTTCTTGCTTCCAAATCTGATTTGTTTGAATTAAAAAAATAATTCTGCAATTTGCTATGTGTTTTCTTGCAAAGAATCTTCGTTCTCACTTCACAACATACCATGTGCTTTGCCCTCTAGTGTCACTAAGCTTTTGCAGGAATACGCTGATGTGTTTCCACAAGAGGTACCAGCCGGGCTGCCACCATTAAAAGGGATTGAGCACCAGATTGACCTCATCCCTGGGGCTTCTTGGCCAAACCGAGCACCATACAGGACCAACCCGAAGGAGATCAAGGAGATTCAATGACAAGTACATGAATTACTTGACAAATGTTATGTGCGTGAGTCCCTTAGTCCTTGCTCTGTTCCTGTTCTTTTGGTCTCAAAGAAACATGGATCATGGCGCATGTGCGTAGATTGTCAAGCAATTAATAACATTAGCATTAGATATCGTCATCCTATTCCTATGTTATATGATATGCTTGATGAATGGCTCGATGATTTTCTCTAAAATTGACTTGCATAGTGGATACCACCAAATTCGCATGAAGCTAGGTGACGCATGGAAAACAGCATTTAAAAACAACTTCGGTTTGTATGAGTGGTTAGTCATGCCTTTTGGTCTCACTAATGAACCTAGCACTTTCATGAGATTAATGAATGAGGTTTTACATGCTTTCATTGGAAGATTTGAGGTAGTATATTTTGATGACATCTTGACCTATAGCACATCTCAAGAAGAGCATCTTGATCATCCCTGTGCTGTTTTCAATGATTTACGTGATGCACGCTTATTTGGAAACATTGAAAAGTGCACCTTTTGCACAAATAGAGTCTATTTTCTTGGCTATGTTGTGACACCACAGGGAATTGAAGTCGATCAAGCCAAGGTGGAGGCTATACACAGTTGGCCGACTCCTACCACGGTCACATAAGTACGAAACTTTCTCGGTCTTGCTGGATTCCATCGTCGTTTTGTGAAGGACTTCAGCACCATAGCTGGCCCACTGCATGAGCTTACAAAGAAGGGTGCTCCATTCGCATGGGGCAAGGCACAAGAGGCTGCATTTGAAACTTTGAAGAATAGGTTAACTCATACACCCCTTCTCCAATTACCAAATTTCAGTAAGACTTTTGAATTGGAATGTGATGCTAGTGGTATTGGATTGGGAGGTGTCCTGTTGCAAGAGGGGAAACCTGTTGCTTATTTTAGTGAAAAACTGAATGGGCCTATTCTAAACTATTCCACTTATGATAAATAATTATATGCACTAGTACGAACTTTGGAAACATGGCAACATTATTTATGGCCTAAAGAATTTGTTATACATTCTGATCATGAATCTTTGAAACACATTAAGAGCCAAACTAATCTAAACCATAGGCAGGCCAAGTGGGTAGAATTCATTGAGTCCTTTCCTTATGTGATCAAACACAAGAATGCAAAAGATGATGTCATTGTGGATGCCTTATCTCGCCGTTATAATATATTGTCCCAACTTGATTTTAAGATTTTTGGCTTGGAAACAATCAAAGAACAATATGCTTTTGATGCTGATAATAATCGTTCGCTGCATTGTACTACTAAATTGTGCCCTTTTCAGATTGTATATGGTTTTATCCCTCATGCTCTCATTGATCTTTTGGCTCTGCCACCTTCAGAGAAATTGAAATTGGATGCCTCTCACCATGCTGAATTAATTCTTAAAATGCATGAGCAAGCTAAATCAAACATTCAGAGCATGAACGCTAAGTATCAACAAGCCGGTAGCAAGGGTAGAAAGCATGTTACTTTTAAACCCGGTGATTTGGTTTGGGTGCATTTGAGAAAGGATATATTTCCTTATTTGAGAAAATCTAAATTGCTACCTAGAGATGCTGGACCCTTCAAGGTGTTTCGAAAAATCAATGATAATGCATATGAAATTGAGTTGCCTGCACATTTTGGAGTTACTTCCTCTTTTAATATTGCAAATTTGAAACCATATGTGGGCGAGGAAGACACGTTTGAGTCGAGGATGACTCAATTGCAAGAAAAGTGGAGGATGATGAGGACATTGGTACCATTGATACAACCACATCAACAACACATTCACCACTTGCAGCTAATCAATGTACAATGACACGCGCTCGTGCACGTGAACTTAATTATCAAGTGAATTCATTCCTGGCTGTTCAAATTAATTATCCTTTAAATGGGGAACTATTAAAGCCTTGTGATGACCTTGTTATTATTAGGTGCTTGGGAATTGATCCAGGTAGGAGGAATGGAGGCATTAATGCGATGAAGGCTGCTCCACCCGAGGGGTCCTCATAACTGCAGCAGTACCATCTTAAAAGAGGCATAACTTTCAACTCCCAAGGTTGTTTAATGCAAATAAGTACTTGCTGGTAAGGTCTCTTCGTCTACTTGCCATTGGATCAAGAATCAAAAGAAGATGACACTTGAGCTGCACAGAAAAGGCCGAACAAGACTCATGACTCAATCCTGAGTTCTAGTCTTGCTCCTCTATATAAGCAACTAGCAGCCATAGGAAGAACTTGGATTTTGTTTGATGTAAGTTTAGCATTTGCTGCTAACTTGTAATGCAAGTGTCGACGAGACCTTCTGATTACTTGAATCAGAACCCCAACTTATCACACCCGTGAGTGTTTGCTTGCTATCTTGTTATTGCCTGTTCTTCGATTGCTTGCAAGTTCAAGGTTGTTCTTGGCACGACAAGAACAACAATTATAGGAGCCGGTGTAACTATCACTAAGGCGCAACACCCTTGTGGTTGCTATAGTCGGGTAGCACAATGTCGACTTCCACCCAAATCGTAGTTATCAGGAGACGGTGTAACTGTCGCTCAAGGCGCGACACTATTCTGGTTGTGGTAGTTGAGCAGCCAACGTCGACCTCCACCAAATTCGTTCACCACCAATATCTCTCATCAAAAGATAGGGCATCCCCCGTAGCCGTTGGGTTCATCAGAAAGTATAGAAGAGGAAAGAAGAGATGAAGGAAACATTACTTGTACTCAATTTCAAAATTCATCAGTATCATGATCATGTACTCTACTGCTTAAACTGGACCACTGATCTTTTGTTTTGGTTGTTTCCCGTATTTGTTTTTGCATCTCACGGGTCTCTACATAATCTGCCTCTACAACTAAGTCATCGAGTCCTAGACCAGGCTCAACGAAAAAAAGAGTCTGATAACTCTTGTTCGTGGTTGACAAAATCAACCTCATGATCATGGTACCCAACATCATCTAGTGTATATAACCACTCACGAGGATTCACCTTGTGTACAACCCACCAAGCACTAAGATTTTCACATGGATAATGTAGATAAAACACTTGCTCGACTCGGTGCGCAAGGACGAAGGTGTCGTAGCCTCGTAGCAATTTCTTGTGTTTTACTTCTACAAAGCCAAATTGGATTTGTCGAGTTCCATTGTTATGATCCAACCAATCACAGTCAAAGAAGACTACCTTAAGGTCCTTATTCCCAGCGAAATTGAACTCATGGATTTTTTAATGATCCCATAATAATTAGTTTCACATCATTCGGCATCAACTGCCCTTGTCACAACTCCGGTGTTATATGTTGCCTTGAGAGGACGAAGATCTTCAAATTAAGTTGAACGAAATTAGAACCCATTTACTTTGTATCGACCATAGCTTCTAACTTTAATGGATCCATAGGACAGTTGCCGCAAATCTTCATGGACACCGACTTTTTTTTGCACGAACTAACATATGAAGTTAGAAGACTATTTTGTGCTATAAACGTAAGTCCTAAGAGAAACAAGGCAAGAAAACGTTACATGATCTCAAGACCAGGATTGGAAGTTAGGCGATCCATTTACTCCATAATGCCGCATCGATTGTATTTGCCTTCTCATAGGTTGATGCTTAGATTTCCCATTTTGCTGGTCAAACTCACTAAATAAGGAAAAACCATAATGATTAGCATTAATGTATAACACAACACACATATTAGTATAGATGTTAAACAAACACTTATCAGAAACATCTGTCCATCTCATCTATATTAGCGTACATGTATAGCAAAGCAGCCACCTTTTCTTCTTTTGGAGCATCATAGCACATACCACTACCAATAGGGGTGCCTCTATTTTGGAAAATGGAGAGATCGCTACAAGGGGTGCTTCATCCATATTGCATGCAACGTCCAAGCATTAACATTGTGTTCTTCTGCAAAATAGACACTTGAAAAGTATCCTATATCCTGAAGTGTAAATGCTTCGATGATGCATCCTTTATCCCTTGCCCAATTGCGAACCATTGGTTTAAGACATCTTAGTGCTCTTTAAATGTGATACGTCCACCTACATTGCATAGGGCCTCCCACTTTAGCTTCATATGGAAGAAGGATTAGGTGGTGTTGCATTGGAATGAAGAACCCTAGAGGGAAAACTTTTTCCATCTTACATAAAAGCACTGGTATCTCCCTTTACAACTTCTCCATCATCCCACTTGTGATTTCTTTAGCACAAAGCTATCTATAAAAATAGCTAAACTCGACTATCATCTTCCACACCGCATCGTCAAGTTAGCCCCAAAACATAACACCGAATTCTTTCCTTGATTATGTGATAATTATAATTGTTCAAACCAGTGAGATTTCTATTGTTAACATTCACGGTTCATCTTGGGCTAGCAGTATAAAGGTGTTGAAATTTCAACCTTTTCAACCACCTCAAGACTTATTTCTTTTCTTTTGGTCGAAGATAGAAAGAAGCACGTAGTTTGCCACCAGCTTCGGAGAGCTCAAGAGTTTGACAGTTACAAACCCCTGCCAAATCTTTTTGAGCCTTTGTTCTTTTGTTTTGCCTGTCATATCCAAGCATATGCTGATGATGCTTTCATCCATGTTACGTTCCTAGTGTATGACGTCAATGTTATGCATTAGAATTAAGTACTTCACATATGGTAGCTCCCATAGTGCACAAGTATGAGTACAATCGTGGTCCTCTTTGTAACCAGCAAAAGAAGTTTTCATCTGGCACTAGCTTGTTCAACAGTTCAACAATCTACAACTCATTGAGACGTTGTGGTGGTCCTTTTTGACAACGGTATCCTTCTCGAAAGCATTTCTTTGTTGCCTAAACATGTGATTGGGAGGTAACCAACGGCTATGGCAATTAAAATAGCATATCTTGCCACTATGACTTAGATGAAAACATTCCATGTCCGAAGCACATATAGGAAATGTCAAACGACCATAAGTGCTCTAGCGAACAAACATGCCGTATGCTGAAAAATCATAAACAAACCATAAGTATCCAGCTCAACAACAACAACAACAACCAAGCCTTTGTCCCCAGCAAGTTGGGGTCAGCTAGAAATGAAACCCAACTATTTTTTAATTTCTATTTTCTATAGCACTTGTACGCTTCGATTCTTGTCCATAACATTTTCAACTCTTCAACCAACAACTTCAACATCACGTTCAGTCGTGAACCAGGATGATCCGGTCCAGGTACAATAAGGAAAAGGAACATGAACTCATACTTCATACAAAGAGATGGTGGTAAGTTGTATAGATAGCGAACATGAGCCAACAAGAGTATTGTGTTGCATTTGTACTGAACTGTAAGAAGCCATATGTCGCTAACCTGATGCGAATATTTCTTGCGTCTTTGGCGAAATTTGGATCGACGCGGTCAAGCGCCTTCCATGCCTCATCGTCAAACGGGTGCACCATCATTCCATTGTCCTCACGTACACCTTCTTTGTGTCACCTCATGTGCCTGAAAATTCTTTTTGAGGGAAACAAGCGCTTCAAACTGGTTGTGATAGGCAAGTAGAGAAGCTACGTATGTGCGACTTAAGTCATTACTTTTGCAATGTCATTATTAGCTACTTCGACAAATCACGCTTTATGACATTTTAGGCACTTGTTCTCGTTGGCATGCTCTTTCTAGAAAAGCATGCAGTTGTCTGGGTACATATCAATCTTCTCATATTTCATACCAAGACCATAAATCAATTTCTTGGACTGATACTATCGGTGGTTTGGATCCGGCACATCTCCCGACACTACTAAAGTGTTAGAGGAGTTTGATGTTCAGTGTGGGCGCGCGGAGATTCAAGAAGGTGATTTGCAAATAGCATAGGAGACACGGAGATTTACGTGGTTCAGGCCGCCTGAGCGTAATACCCTACTCCACGGGTGTGTTGGTGTTGTATTAGCTGTATGAGCTTGCGTCGAGCGTATATGAGCCTGTGTAGAACGTGTCCTGTCAACTGTCGTCGGCCTGTCCTTTTATAGTACAAGGGCAGGCTGTTACAAGTTAACCTGGCCCGACAAGTGGCCCCAGCGGTTACTAGTATTGATACTCATTCAACATGTTTAATTGCCCTTAATGATTGGGTAATGGGCTTTGACAGCACCGTTACTGGTAATTAAGGTCGTCCGATCGTGTGTCATTAATATGGTATTAATGACACTTAATCGGGTCTTGAAGTCATTGATTCCTCTTTGAAAATCTGGAGCCGTTGTGGAGTCTTCCGGACGTTAGAGGCTGAAGATCCGACGGTTGGACACGTGGTAGCTCCAGAGCATACTGTAGGAAACAGGTAGCTCCGGAGCTACCTGACACATGTCACATCCGGAGCTTCCCTCGGTCTGGGGTTAGGTTCGTGGGTGCCATTTCGGTACATAGCTCGGAGCTTCCCCGTTGTGGGCGGTAGCTCCGGTTTGATAGTACACGTGGCGACCCTGGGATTAACCATGTTGGAAAAGCAGGTCTGGTTATATCTGACATGTGTGCCTCCGAAGGTCTTCAAATCAAGTAGATGACTTTTCTTTGAGATCTTTGTAACCTCAAGGGGTGTACGGTTTCCAGGGTACCGACAGTGGCCCCCTGGGCCTACCTCTGGGGAAGACCCCTGGGTCCGTCCTCGCGACTTTTGAACTGATTCTTCAAAGCTCTTCGGATGTGCTGTTGGCGATGGTTTGGAGTTAAATCCTCGCCGTGTGGCGTATCCCGCGTGCGGCAGATGAGATCTTTGGCGTGCGGATCTCACGCAATTGAAGGGTGCCAGTTCCCGATACGGAAACCGTATCGGTTCCGCGCGCCTTGTAAGGCTGCCGCCTTCGGGTTTCCCGCCTCATGATGACAACCATTCGCCTGGTTAAGAACCTCGACTTGATCGTCGGGGTGGTCCCGGGCCCCCTTGTCATTGGCTAGGTGGAATTTTTGAGCGGTATCTTCGGCTTCCTTACGGTTTCCATCCAAGCGTTGCGAGGGCTTACTTAAGAAGGAAAGCGCGCACCGTCTGGAGTTCTTTACACCCCTCATCTGTTTTTGTGCTCAAACTCCCAACTTGTGCTTCGCTTTTCCTCTCTTGCCTTGCTGTGCCGCGATGGAGTTGGGTCTCAGCGAGAGTCGTTTGAATACCGACGGCGACCTGAAGAAGGTCCGGACCCTCATGGGATGGTCCTCGGACTTCTTCAACCGCTCGGTCCGTGCCGGGGGAGAGCTCCCATTTGAGAAGGAGCACGCCGGCGAAATGGTGTACTTCTCCTCGTACGCCATGGTGGTGTTGATCCCACCTTTTTCCTCCTTTTTCTTGATGCTGCTGGACTTTTATGGTCTGCAGCTATACCACCTTAGCCCTCACTCCATTATCCTCGTGTCTATCTTCGTCCACTTCTGTGAGATGTGGGTGGGCATCCCCCCTGCATTGAACTCTTCCGGACCTTCTTCACCGTCCATACCTCCGGTAGGAGCAATGAGTACCTTGGCTTCTACTACTTCGTGAAGCGCAAGAAGTGCCCATTCAAGTACCTTCGGTCATTTCCCTCTGGGAAGTGGGACGACTGTAAGAAGGACTGGATAGTCATCCGGGTGGAGGAGCACGAGAGGCTGGAGCTGCCCGAAGGCCTCCCCAACATTGACACGGCGATCTGGATTGAAGCTCTGGTGCTGGCGGACGCCTTCAACCCTGATCTGACCAGGATCCGCCAGTGCGTGGAGGGAGGATTAACTCCTCAAGCGGTGTTTTGTAACTTCCTGGTCAACAGGTGGGCACCGCTGAAGAGGAGAGAAAAACTCACCTGGGCCCTCAACAGCGTGATGGATGACGACCGGGTCAAGACCAGGCTGAAGTACAACATGGTGGGGACAACCTTGGAGTTCCACCTCAAGAAATTCCAGCACGGCATCGACGTCGAGGGTGACGACTTGACTCCGCCATTATCTTTTCTTCCTCTGAACGTGGAAGTTGAGTTCAGTAGGGAGCTTCGGCGGAAGATGCCCGTGCTTGACGACCTTGGTGTCATCGAGAGAAGATCAACCACCAGGGTGGCGATCCCTGGGGTGTCCGAGGGTGGCTCCGACCCTGCCCCGAAGCCAAGGGTTGAGGTCATCGGCAAGGGCAAGGAGCTGGCGGACGAGCCCTTGAGCTGGAAGAGGAAGCTGCAACATGCTGACGGAAGGTCCGTCAGGCCTGCCACCTCTGCATCGGCTCCTTCTCCCCGGAGGGGGAGGTCTTCTGCAACCGCGGCGACTGTACCCGCAGTGGGATCCTCCTGGGGAGCTAGCTCCGGGCATGCGACTCCAGCACTGGGGCTGGTTGAGGCCACCAGGTCCGGAAGTTCTTCCCGATCAAGGGGAGCCTCGACCAGGGAAACGCCCATGGCTGCTACGAGTTCCGGGGGGCCTTCCGGAGCTTTCACGCCGGCTATGACCAGCCCAGAACGCCCGGGAAAGAGGTTTCGCGCAAGCTGGTGCGGAAGCCTCCCAAGGTAATTTTTAATTTTTACCTTGGACAGTTGTTTTGTTGTAGTAACTATTTTTTAAGTTTCTTCATCTATCATCTGCAGCGTTCCCAAGAAGAGGAGTGAGGCTCCACCCTCAGCTACAGCAACTGAAGCTGCGAGGGCGGAAGCTTCTGCTCCTGTACCGGTGCCGCCCCAAGTGGTGGCTGAAGCTGCGACAGCTCCGGCGCTGGCTGTCATGGTCATGTACCTCGACTCATCCCTAGAGACTCCCGTGGTAGCACCGGACCGCGGGAGAGAAGATGCACCAGCGGCACCTGTCCCGGAGGTTGAAGCTCCGGGTCCTGGTGCTGAGATGATGGAAGCTCCGGCTGTTGAGCCGGAGGAAGCAGTAATTTCGGCCTCAGAGCCGGAAATTGTCGAAGCCCCGGCGGTTGAGCCGGCTGAGGAAGTTACGGAAGGTTGGGCCGGCTACCTATGAAGCACCGGCCGCAGAGCCGGTCATTGTTGGAGCTCTGACCGCAAGGCCAGTTGATGTTGAAGATCTTCCGGCTCCCGAGCTGGTTGTTGAAGAGGCGTCAGAGCCCGAGCCTCCATCGGAGGAGGTGCCCATATCGGAACCAGCAGCGGCCCCTGCTCCGGATGTGACAACGTCGGAGGTACCCACGGCTAAGCCGGAGTGCCCTGGCGAAGTCGTTGGCCCCCTGCCTGAGGGGGTGAATGAAGACCTGGTGGCGGGGCCTTCCTCGATGGCGACTGAGTCTATCCCGTAGGACGGCCCTAGTGCCATGGAGACCCAGGGGACTACTCTTGTGGAGTGGGACCCAATTTTTGTATCTGAAAACCCGCTGGAACCAGCGGAGGAGACCCCAGCAGGTCCGGAACCTATCATGTTGTCACTGTCTATTGACAACGCATGTTCCAGTCTGCGTCAAGTTCAACTGGCCTTCTTCCACGACAGCAAGGCTCTTGAAGAGGAGCACCAAACCCTTAGGCGGTGGCGTAACCGACTCTACTTCGAGACCAAGCTGGCGCAGTCGAGGCTAGCAGATGACAAAGAGTGGATCAAGCGGGAGAAGATCCGCCTGGAGTACTGGGGCAAGTTACTGGATGACAGGGATAGTATGACTCGTGCCCTTGACGCTCAATCCCGGGAGATTTATGAGCAGACCAAAGCAGCTAATAGTGTGGCCGATGAACGCCAAGAAAGGCTTGAGGCCATTAACACTACACTCATCAAGCGCCGGGAAGCACTTGAGGAGAGGGAGAAACGACTCGAAGATGAAGAGTAGAAACTCCTTGAGCTGCGGGATGACGTCCTGAGGATGGAGGAGGAGCTCACCGAGAAGGTGGCTCTGGCTGACAAGGGCCTAGAGGAGCGCGCCAAGAAATTAGAAGAGCGCTGCCATGAGGAGGAGGAGAAGGCCTGGGTGCGAGGGCAGGAACTCTACGAGCAAGAGTGTGCCCTTGTTGCCAGGGAGAAGAAAGTGAGGGGCAGGGAGAAGGACCTGGTCGACCGCCGGAACAAGATCCACCGCCAGGAGGAGGAGCTCGGAGAACTCGTAAAGCTGGTTGCTGAAAAGATTCAGCAAAACACCAAAGAAGTTGAGCGCCTCGCTCGCGAGAATTCTGAACTGGTGGTGAGATCCTTGGAAGAAATAAAGAGCTTGAGGACTGCGGACTCCCTATAGATTTGGGAGTTCCTGGGCAACGCCAAAGACGCGCTGACACCGATGGGCTTCAGCCCTGTGCGCCCGGATGATCCGGAGCCGGAGCCGGACCTGGCGTTGCAGGCATTGAGCTCGGCAGGCAGCAAACTCTCCAAGGTTGGCGATGTCATCGCGGACCAATTGGAGGTTGAGGGGAAATCCTTGGCGAAGAACGTCGCAGAATATGTGCTAACGTGCTACACCAGCCGGAACTCCCAATTTCCTTTGGACCCGGTGCTTGAAGGTCCGGTTGAAGGAGAAGGCGAAGCTGCCCAAGCCAACGTATCGGAGGTTGCCCAGAAGGTCGCCCAATTCTTCCATAGGGTCTAGGACCATCTCTTTAGTTCTCACTTGTATTTTCTCTTCTTCTTCCTCAATTTTGTAATCCCTTGTCTCCAGATAAATGAAATCCCCAAATTTTTTTGAATTTCACTTTTTGTCTTCAACAATTTTATCTTCACTTGGCCCCTGGTAGATGTACACAATTTGATTGTGAACATGTACCAAGAGGATATTGTGTTTTGTTGAAGACTCATTTGCTCCGAACTTGTAGAATTTAGGTCCGAAGTCTTCGATAGTGAAGGCCCCCTGAGGTTGTCGGAGCTTAGAAGCTCCGGCAATTGTCTATCATCGGAGCTTAGTAGCTCCGGCAATAGTATCTATCAACGCGTAGAGCATCGATAGTTAGTCCTCCGGGGTGTCGGAGCTTAGTAGCTCCGGCAGTGACCTTTGCCAACACTTAGTTTGTTGGCAGTAGACTCCGTTTGCGGGGTCTTCTCACCATCTTTTATTTAGCGTTGACGGCTGGCCCCCCTAGCTTTATCGGAGCTTGATTACCCCGGTGATGCTAGTTTTCAATGCGTAACATCGATTACAAGCCACCTAGGGGAGTCGGAGCTTTGTTAGCTCCGGCTTTTCTCCATCAACGTAGATTTTATTTTTCCTGCACACTTAAGCCAAGAAAAATAGTAAAATTTGTTTCTTGTCTATAACTTCGTCGCGGCTTACGATTCTCAAGAAGATTTTAAGTAAAACGCGATTCTAAATACAACCGAATGCGTTGTATTTTCTGCCAGATCCAACTGTACATGGACCCGCCTTACTTCGACCTGTCGGGGTGTAGGTAGAGTGGCGTACTTAGGGTGCTTGACCAGGCTAAGTCGATAGCACACTCCAGCCCTAGATTGGCTTGGCGGCTTTCAGGCGAGTTGGCCATGAACAATATTTGAATCCAAAAGAATCGACAATACAACTCATATTGTATATGAACTGGTCGAACTAGAATTTCTTAATAATTGCACGTCTTTGTTATAGACAAGAAAGAGAAAAATAAAAAATGTTGAGCCTGTACAAAATAAATGCACGTGGAGTCTGTTTCACCTGAAGATGTCTTTCATTATAGGTCCGGGGTACAGGGCAAACAAGTACACTCTTAGGGTACGGAACCAGGCTAAGCGTGTTTCATTTCTCGTTTGACTCAGAGTAGCTAGCCACACTTTTAGTCCTGAGACTGTGACAAGTGTTGCATGAACTTTGCGGACCTTCCGGGAAAGGTCCGGCTGTTCTCCCGGAGGAACTACCCGACTCTATACAATGACTCTATAACATACACACCAAGTTATTACAAACTCACCTCCGTGATATTAAGTGTAGAACTTACGGAGGTGCTCAATGTTCCAAGGATTTGGGAGAGGTGTCCCATCCTCGGTAGCCAAGCGAACGCTCCCGGGACGGGATACTTTAATCACTCGGAAGGGTCCCTCCCAGCTGGGGGGGGAGTGTGTTTAACCCTTCTCTGGATTGTATTCTCCATAGCACTAGGTCGCCTTCCTCAAGCTGTCGGTTGTGTACATGCCGCTGATGATAGCGCCGAAGGGCTTGGCGGTATCGGGCATTCCGAACAGCTGCTTGGCACCTTCCCTCCTCAAGGAGGTCTAGGTCTTCACGCCGGAGATGGTCCTGCGTGGCTTCGTCGAAGGTCCGGACCCGGAGTGACCCCAAGGTGATTTCTGGAGGAAGGATTGCTTCAGCTCCATACACCAGGAAGAAAGGTGTCTCTCCAGTTGACCGATTTGGAGATGTCCTGTTGGCCCAGAGAGTGGGCGGAAGCTCTTCAATCCAGATGGCACCATGTTTTTTCAAGTGCTCATAGGTGCGTGTTTTGAGTCCTTTAAGGATTTCAACATTTGCTCTCTCGGCTTGGCTATTGCTTGATGGGTGAGCTATGGAGGCGTAGCAAACTTGAATGCCGAGGTCTTTGCAATATCCTTGGAATGCAGAGCTTATGAATTGGGTCCCATTATCACTGATGATTTTGTTTGGGACTCCAAATCTGCATACAATGGACTGCAAAAAGTTGATAGCTGATTGCTTGTTGATTGTCACAACTGGAGTTGCTTTCGGCCACTTGGTGAACTTGTCAATGGCGACGTACAGGAACTTGTAACCTCCGACGGCTCTTGGGAAAGGTCCCAAGATGTCCATCCCCCACACAGCGAAGGGCCATGTAGGAGGTATCATTTGTAAGGGCTGAGCCGGTGTGTGAATTTACTTTGCATGAAATTGACATGCTTCGCATTTCTTCACCAGCTCAGTTGCATTCTGGAGTGATGTAGGCCAGTAGAAGCCATGCCGAAAGGCTTTACCAACCAGCGTGCGAGAAGTCGCGTGGTTCCCACACTCACCTCCATGAATTTCTGCGAGGAGCTCGCAGCCTTCTTCCCTTGTGATGCACCGCATTAGGATGCCGTTGGCACCGCGCCAGTAGAGATCCCCTTCTACCAACATGTATCTTTTAGCCAATCTGAGTACCCGGTCAGCGGATACATCATCATTAGGAAGGATGTTGTCTTTCAAGTAGTTCCGGATCTCCGAGATCCATGCATCGGAACTAACTTGAGCATTTGAGTCTTGCGTGCTGGGTTGCTCGGAGCTTCCGGCAGCACCTACGACCATTGATGGCTGCCATGGTAACAGGGCCATCGGGACCGTCAGCTTCGGGATGCTGATCTCGCCCCCTTCGCTCAGTTCGGCAGGCTGAGCTGAGGGTTTTGACAACCTCCAGACAAAAGTTCCGTCAGGAGCCGGAGCTCCAGTTGATGCTTTCGTCGAGAGTTCGTTGTCTTCAGCGTTGTGGGCACGCTGGATATGGTGGAGATCTAGGACTTCGAAGTCCTTCTGAAGCCTCTTGACTTCAAGGAGGTAAGCAGCTAGCTGGAGATTGTTGCAGGAGCATTCACCCTTCACTTGCTTAATGATGAGCTGTGAATCTCCCTTGACCAGCAGTTGCTTGACACCGTATGACAGTGCCACCTTTAATCCGTAGATGAGTGCTTCATACTCTGCCATGTTGTTGGTCGCCTTGAAGTCAAGGTGTACCATGTATTTTACCTTCTCCCCGGTTGGTGCGAGGAGAAGGACACCAGCTCTGGCCCCCTGCTTTTGCATGGAGCCGTCGAAGTAGAGGGTCCAATGAGGCTTAGTGAAGACCGGAGCATCGTGTTCTGGCTTCTGCTCACTGGGGCCCCCAGGGTTTGATGGAGAAGGAGTCCATTCTGCCACGAAGTCTGCCAATGCTTGACTCTTGACTGCTTGCCTTGAAATGAATTCGAGATCGAATTCAGCCAATTCCGCTGCCCACATTGCAATATTCCCAGTTGAATTGGGATTATGCAAGATTGCTCAAAGTGGGTAAGAGGTCACCACTGAGATTTTGTGAGCTTGGAAATAATGGCGAAGCTTCCTTGAGGCAATAAGAACTGCATAGAGCAACTTGTGCACCTCTAGGTATCGAGTCTTGGCATCATGTAATACTTAACTGATGAAGTACACTGGGCGCTGAATGGTCCGGACCCTCCCGGAGGGGCCCGGAGCTTCCTCTTCACTGACCCGGATCCTCCTGGAGGGATCCGGAGTTTCTTCGGGGACCTCCGGGTTCTGGCTAGAGGAAACCAGAGCTTCTTCAGAAGTGACCTGGACCCTCCCGGAGGGGTCTGGGTCTTCTGAAGTGGTTTCTTGTGGATTCGAATCTGGGAGCTGGGACCCAGACTCACTTTCAGGAACCTCTAGATCCTCCCGAAGGGGTCTGGATTCCTGAGTATGGGGTAGCTCTGGTCTCTCTGCAACCAGAACCATACTGACGACTTCGTCAGTCGCTGAAATGTAAAGCAACAAATGCTCACCAGGGTTCGGAGCTACCAGAGTTGGTAGGGTGGTGAGGAACTGTTTTAGCTCCTGGAACGCCTTTTCTGCTTCTTCAGACCATTGGAAAGGTCCGGACTTCCTCAATAACTTGAAGAAGGGGAGTGCCCGTTCCGCCAGTCTTGAAATAAACCGGCTGAGGGCTGCTAGACATCCAGTTAGCTTTTGGACGTCTTTGATGCGGGCTGCTGGCCGCATGTCTTCAATGGCCTTGATCTTTGCCGGATTAGCTTCTATGTCCCGGTGACTTACTAGGAAACCAAGAAGTTTTCCGGAGCTAACCCCAAAGACACACTTGTCTGGGTTTAGCTTTGTGCGGGTGGCCTGCAGCTTATCGGAGACAACCTGTAAGGTGTCAAGAAGTGACTCCTCGTTCTGGACCTTGACCACGATGTCATCAACATACACTTCCACTATGTCTCTAAGGAGGTCTTCAAAGGTTTTGTACATAGCTCGTACAAAGGTTGAAGCTGCATTCTTGAGACCAAATGGCATGGCTGTATAACAGTATAATCCATCTACTGTGATAAAAGAGGTATGCTCTTCATCTTCCCTAGACATTCTGATTTGATGATACCCAGAATATGTGTCTAGGAAACATAGTAATTCACATCCGGAGGTGGAATCCACTATCTGATCTATTCCAGGTAGTGGGAATGGATATTTTGGACATGCCTTATTCAGTGTTGTGTAGTCGATACACAGCCGAAGCTTCCCACCGGCCTTGGGCACAACGACTGGGTTTGCCAGCCATTTTGGATGGAAGACTTCTCGGATGAATCCAGCTTCGAGCAACTTCTTTACTTCTTGTCGAATGAAGTTCTATCGCTCTACAGATTGCTTCCGAGGCTTCTGGTGCACAGGCCGGGTGTCTGGATAGATCTTCAGATTGTGCTCAATCACTTCCCTGGGGATCCCAGGCATTTGTGACGGTTGCCAGGCAAACACATTGACATTAGTCCGGAGGAAAGCGATGAGCGCGAGTTCCTATTTGTCGTTCAACCCTCCCAATATACGGGTGGTCTGAGCGGCATCAGAACCAATTTGGACGACTTTGACGGGAATGTCGGTGTCACCGCTTGGCTACACACGAGGTGCAGATGTCGAGCCTCGTTGACAAATGCTCGGGGGTTTTGGATCTTGCTCCTGCCTGGAGTCCTCCTCTTGCGCCGTGGTAAGTGCATGGAGTTCTTCCAGAGCAGTTACTCCGGCAGTACGATCTTCGCGGATCCGGAGAACGCCTACTGGTGTTGGCATCTTTAACACCAGATAGCCATAATGAGCAGCTGCCATGAATTTGTACAGGGCAGGCCTACCTAAGATGGCATTGAAGGGTAAGTTGATCTGAGCAACGTCAAAGACCAACTTCTCGGTGCGATACTTCTCGCGTGTCCCGAAGGTAACGGGGAGAGTAATAGCCCCGAGTGGGGTAATGGCTCCCGGACCTACTCCGGAGAAAGGTCGGGAGGGGTGGAGATCCGAAGGTCGGAGCTGAAGCTTGGTGAAAGCTTTGAAGCTTATGAGGTTACGCCCCGAACCTCCGTCTACCATGACATGGTGGAGCTAGATGTTATTGATGGTAGGAGATACCATCAAAGGTAGCTGACCTGCTCCAACCATGCTTCGAGGGCAGTCCGAAGCATCAAAAGTGATGGCTGTGTCCATCCACTTCCGATGCGGCTCCGGTCTGGCTGTAGGGGCTACAGCAGCCATGTCCCGACGCATAATCTTGATGACGTGGCGGGAGGTGATGTCCCATGATCCACCAAAGATGGTGTTCATGGTCTTCTGACGCTCGTTGTCAGAGACGTCGGAATTGTCGTCGACGGAGGTGTAGACGGCCTTCAGGACCTTTTTGGGATTCTGAAAACCTAACTCTTCTTCAGCCGGAGCTTCGTAACGACCTTAATTACCAGTAACGGTGCTGTCAAAGCCCATTACCCGGTCATTAAGGGCAATTAAACGTGTTGAACGAGTATTAATACTAGTAACCGCCGGGGCCACTTGTCGGGCCAGGTCAACTTGTAAGGGCCTGCCCTTGTACTATAAAAGGACAGGCCGACGATAGTTGATAGGACACGTTCTACACAGGCTCATATACGCTCGACACAAGCTCATACAGCTAATACAACACCAACACACCCGTGGAGTAGGGTATTACGCTCAGGCGGCCCTAACCATGTAAATCTCCGTGTCTCCTGTGCTATTTGCAAATCACCTTCTTGAATCTCCGCGCGCCCACACCGAACATCAAACTCCTCTAACACTTTAGTAGTGTCGGGAGATCTGCCGGATCCAAACCACCCACAGATACATATCTTTAGGCACTTTATGAGGCTGTGCAATAAATCTAGTCATGAAAGTGACGAGCGGCACTTCAGTGTGTTCATGCAACAACTCTTCTGAAGCTTTAAGAAATGTGAAGAACACTTCAACCTCTATTGTAGGGGATCCTCTATCAATTCAGGATTTATGGCTTCAAGCATCTTGTCCATCCTATCGACTCTCGTGCTCTCAGCCTCCTCTCAATCCTCTACGGCTTAAGAACATATATCACCATGAAAGGTCCACACCTCATATTTTTGCATGAAACTGTTTTGACACAAGTGGAACGTCAACGTCACATTATCGAAACACTTTGCATTCTGACATCTGCTACATGGGCACCACATTTTACTATTGTTTGACAACGAAAAACTCGTTATATAAAAGCATCTGTCTTGGTGAACCACTCCTTTGAGTGTCTGCCATTATTTTTCCAACCAGTATACATCCAAGTGCGGTCTTTAGCCATGTTTGAGTGTATACCTTCAAAGTAGACAAAATCATTATCAGTTTATTTTTTATGTTATGTCTCGGTCCTACAACTAGACAAATAGGTCCTAAACACACTTAAGAGTTACGGAGGGACCATGCTTATGACGAGACACGAGGTCCAAATCCAGATGAAATTTCGGCAGCATAACCCCGCTGTTCTACAACTGCACGCCTAAAAAAGGTGAAGCGGAGAACATCTGGGTTATGCTATCAAAATCGCATTTGGATCCAGACCCTGTACCTTGGTCGTCATAAGAACACCCTCGGTCACTACCAGGCTGTCCAAAAAGAGACAATTCCGAACCTGCACGCCTGACATGACTATCACATGTGAGACATGTCAATCCGAAACGGGTTACTCATTTTCATTTTTCAGTCATTTGAAGAACGATAGAGGGAGGGGAAAAGTTGGTATTAGATGGCACCTCCACGTCTGGATCCATTGTCTATGCAAGGACGGGTGGTTGACATCCTCACCATCGTTGTTTGCTTCTGTGTCATCTTGACACATATGTTACGACCGAGTCGAACGGGTCCAGAATGGACCGTGTTGGACCGGACCCTAAACAGTCTGTGTCGGCCTGGGCTGGCCCGACTATATATATACTTATTAACCACTTCCAAGCATAATCATCAATTAACTTAGCAATTATCAATTAAAATAGCAATTAGCAACATAGCAATTAACAATTAACATAGCATTTAGCCATTAACATAGCAATTAACAATTAACATAGCAATTAGCCATTAACATAGCAAATAGTAATTAAAAAATAGAAATTAATAATTAACATGCAATTAGTGAGAGGGTTGGGGGGTCTTGGGTGAGGGAGAGGAAGGGTGTTGGCCGGCGGGTGAGGGGAAGGAAAGGTGGTGGGGGGCTCGACGCATGTTGGGGGGCGGCGGGGAGGGGGTGGAGCACGGTGGGGGGCGGTGGGGTGGGGGTGGCACATGGTGGGCAGCAGTGTACCTCGTCATGGTGGCAGTGACAGCTCGAGGTAGGGCGACGACACGACGTGGTGGGCTGGGCAATGGAAAGGCGCAGTGGGCATCAGCTCGGCACGCGTTGGCGGCGAGGCGATGGTGCGGCGAGGACGTGGGCACGATGATGGGGCGGGGCGACGGCGTGGCGCAGCAGGGTGACAACGCGTTGCAGTGTGAGTGGAGGAGCGGTGGCGGTGAGAGGTGGAGAGGCACAGGTGCGAAATGAGGAGGAAGGCGCGTCGGGGTTGGTAATATCGAACAATGAATGACGATTTAGGATTACCGTCAATAATAATGACCTTATTGATGATAGCTAGGTCAACCGTGACATATTATGACTCGGGTGGGTAGGGTATTCGACCCACATTGACGATGGCCTTTTATGAACAAAGGTAAACCGTCATTCTTAAAACCACGAGACCTAGTTTTCGATGGCCTTAGGGTTACCGTCGCCAATAATGGACTTGTTAACAAGGGCTGGATTTAGATGTCAGGAATTATTTAAAAAAATTATGGTATCGTCTCCAATAATTCTAGCTGTTGTTCGTCGGGTTTCCTGCAGTGTACTGATCTACAAGGTGTTTTATGTGTAGCACGATAATAGTAGGTTTGGGAGTAATATTTGCCTGTTTTTGACTCATCAAAGCAGGTTGCAAGGTTTTAACATTCTGTTCAGCACATGCAGCAAGTTTTGCATGGTTGTTACGTGATCTAGCTATCATTCTTTGCTTCTTTTCTTGATTTGGTAAACTATAACAAAAATCTATGACATGACTATCTCTGCCACAGTAGGTGCAATGAAATTTAACCTTATGTTTATATCTAGATGTGCAAGCAACATATTTGTTAGCAATCGAACGAGACAACACCCCTGCTGACCTAAAAACTAACACTTTTGTTTAGGAACTGTTTAAATCAAACCACTTTGTAGTAATTTTACAACCGTAGGTGGATGTGACCTAACATGAGCATGAGAATCAAAACCTAAACTAGTTTTATCATTGCAATAATTAAATGAGTTCAGCAGCATGTTTAGAATATTATTCCCACTACAAAACTGCTCGAGCGTCCTGTGCGAGTCATCAAGTTTCTTAGACAGATCTAGAAAATTTTCACATGAAGTTTTTCCTTTTAGTTTGCAATTAGAACAATAATTAACTTCATGAGAACATAAAACATTGCTCCAAACAGAAATATCTTTCCTAGCATCACGTAGTTTCTTAGTAAGATCATCACAGCTAGAACAATGCAAATCAATTACGGAACAGCTAGCATTTTTTCGTGTTTTTATCATTAAGTGCAACAAGCTTTCTGTTTTTTCTATTTCAACTTCAAGTTTATCAAGTGTGGAGGTGTGTACACTTCTTAGAGAGGACAATTGTTCATTTATTAGTTCACATGAGGAAGAAGAATCATCACTTGGAACTAGGAATTTTACCGATCAATTTCATATTGTCCGGTAGTGGCACGAGAAATAGAATAACAAATTTCTTCACAAGAGGGACATACCTCATCATAGTAGTTATTAAAATCGGCTTAATCCATTCTCGAACTTGAGTTGCTCACCATGAAACACGTATTTGCCAAAGTGTCATCATCTTCATCACTTGCGGTGCCTACATTGCTCGAGCTGAAGTCTTGGAGTGTTCAGATAAAGCTATGTATTAGCTGGGGACTTGTAAAATTCTTCTTCTTCTTCTTCTTGTTGTTGGCAGGTGAGGACTTGAAATTTG
Source organism: Tuctoria greenei (assembly GCA_036927565.1). Lineage (NCBI taxonomy): Eukaryota > Viridiplantae > Streptophyta > Magnoliopsida > Poales > Poaceae > Tuctoria > Tuctoria greenei. Next base: position 102,678,289 of record JAYESD010000003.1, on the reverse strand, counting down.
TTTGTTTTTCATCACGAGGAGTAGAACCTAAAAGATTAGGGCAATTTGTACAAAAATGTCTAGGCTCAGCGCATTTGAAGCATTGTTGAGAACGACCGATTCCTCTCATTTGAGTTCTCACATTTTGCCATGCTTTTGAGAACCGAGTACAGAAAAGTGTTAACTCCTCCTCTAGAAACATTTAAATATGTTCAAGGGTTAGAAAGGACAACAAAGTAAGTATACCACATGATGAAGATTTGCTAGAATTTGGCATGTCACATTGTGAAACAAATGCAAGAAACTTGTTGGGGTTTTTACGTGAGATATTGTCAATTTCATGAGTTTTTAATTTGAAATATAGCACATCTAAAGTAAGTGTACTCATGATAGTGGATTAACGAATAGATGTAACTTCAATCTCCAAAATTGAAATGTCTAATGCACTTAATTATTACCTAGCATTTTCAGCATCTGAAAAATTAACATTGACACTATGCAAATTGCTGAGAATTTTATTAAAGTGAGCAAAGAAGTCATTGATCGACTTATCGGGTTGCATCTCAAAACGCGTGTACTCTTTGCTGAATATATGTTGGCATACCTCTTTGATTGTGTTGGATCCTTCATGATAGTCGCATAACGCTTTCCACACATCATATGCAGATCAGAGGTGTGCAACACGATCGAAGTCACTTTGAGTCAAACCTTGTACAATCAAGTTGTGCGCCTTGTTATTGTTGTCGATGTACTTTATGTTAGCTGCATTGACTTCGTCGTTTGGCGGCACAAGTAGGATTTATAGACCTTCCGCCGTATGGCGAAGACTTGTGCTTGTATGTGCGCTTCCATACAAGCCTTCCAAACCTGAAAATCAATACAATGGAACACACAAGGTTTTACCTAGCATTTATCCTCGATGATTAGCAAGAACACATGCAAATCAAAGAGATTAGAGCATTGTGGCTCTTACACCAATTGTCGATTGAAAGAGCACATGAAAAGCTACCAGAGGCTCTTATATCAAATATTTTTCAGAGAAAGCGACAAAAACCCAACAAATTGGATAAAGAAACCGTGCGTGCAACCAATCTAAACATGTTATGATCAAAACACCATAACAAGAACCACAAAAAATTGTCGAGTAAAACTCAAGTTATGATCGAAACCCTAAGAAAAGGTCAATTTGTCTTGACAGACAAATAACAGAGCAGCTACACTGAAAAGAAACTTGTGTATCTCATGAATCAAAAAACTAATAATCATGAAATTGGATCCGGAAAATATGAGTTATGATCAAAACACCATAGCAACAATGGCTGCGTAGAAACTCGATGAGAAAAACGTGCCAAAAACAAATCGGAAGGACAAAACACAAAAACTCCTCTAAAACTACAAACTCTGTTCAATGAAACACAATAGGAACAGCCACAAGTCATCATACTCACGAGCCCTAGCCTTCTTTCTTGTATAACAAGCTCTAAGGCAACTCCAATCCAACTACGACTTCCTACTCCTACTTTGATTCAACCGAAACCTTTCATAACTGCTCAGGACTCTTCCATACGTAGATAGAAGCAATCATAAGACTTCCTAACACCATTCGAACTTCATACATATTCCTAAAACAACTTAACTTCGCGCCCAACATGAAATCTTAGCAAAACTAACCATAACTACCTCAGCTACAGTCTGAGCATGTATCCAGCCGGTTTGACCTTTCTGGCCATATCTTCACGTCCAAAACTTTTGTCCAATCCTTGAAACAATGTTTCCACGTACATTCACCCCTTGCACAAATTCAAGCACTTTTCAGAACATTCACGGTTCCTTCATATGCATTGTTCTTTATTCAAACATGTTGGGACACCTGCTGATCACCTCAACCACTATTCCACCAGAACATGGTTGCTGAACCTCATCTTCTCCCTAAGACTAGTTTAATGGATCTCCATCACCGGCCATGTCATGACCTCAAGCAACATCTGCACATGAACAAAAACCTAATTCTTCCAAGCACAAGTCTTACACTTGACTCACATTAGTACAAGAACCACAACACCTTATATGAGCACCTCACATAAGCATGTTGCAAAACATAGCAAGATAAAATCCACCATGATCAGCCATAATGCATCAAGAACTTAGTCCAAAAGTACTGATCAACCTTCTCATAAGCCAAAAAGCAAGTATGAAACAATGCAAGTTAAAAACAGAGTGGCCGAAACTAAAGGCTATGATCGAACATTTCGATATGCATTAAATAAATTCAAATAGTCCAAACTGATGAAAGTAACTATTACTCCCTAAACATTTAAAAGTGTTGATAGTCTAAACTAGCTGAAAGTAATTGTTACTCTTGATTCAAATTGTAAATTTCAGACATTGCAAAGAGTTCTGTGCAGTACAAATTGAAGGTAATTGTTATTACCAAAAGAAAATTTGAAAAGATCGGACATTCGGAACTAAGTTTCTCATGTATATTCAAAACATTGCATGTACAAATCTCACCTTTAACATAATTGTCAATGTATTCATTACACATAGGTGTCACAAAAACACCCAAGTTTGTCACCTTGGGGATACTCCGCATTGTTCGTTAAGAAGGACAAGACGTTACATTTATGTATGTATTATATTCCGCTCAATGCCGTGATGACCAAGAACAAGTATCCACTACCACGCATCGATATTCTATTCAATCAACTAGTGGGTGCAAAGGTATTCTCGAAGAAGGATCTTCATTGCAGATATCATCGTATTGAGATCTGTGAGGAGGATATACCAAATATGGCATTCTCGATGAGATATGAGCTTTATGAATATATTGTCATATATTGTTTGATCTTACCAACGTGTTAGCTTACTTCATGTATCTCATGGATTTTGTGTTCATGCCTGAGTTTGACAAGTTTTTTGTGGTCTTCATTGATGATATTTTCGTTTATTCTAAATCAGAGGAAGAACATGCCAAAGAGTTGCATATCATGCTCCAACAATTGCAAGATCAAAAGATCTATGCAAAATTCTGCAAGTGCGAGTTTTGGATAATCAAGTGCCATTTCTAGGCATATTATTTCAGTAGAAGATGTGACTGTTGATCTAGGCAAGATTGTGCAAGTACTAAAATGGAAGTCTCCAAAGTCCGTGCGTGAGGTTCGTAGATGTTGACGGTCCTTAAAAGTTAAACTTGACTGTCAATTCACCTCATAAAAATTATAAAACTCAGAATGCAACATTGTAGTAGGGAAAATACTAACCATTTACACAAGTGTTATTGTCTTTTTGCATGCAAGTGAATTAAGCCCCAAAATTCCAAGAAATGTATGATGCAATCCTAAAAATTACCTTTTGAATAATCAAGAGATGACACGAGGCATCACATTGATCAGTGGACCCATTCTCAGGCGTGTCCAAGGGGATCCAATGTCAATTCAAGCAGAAAGGGGGTTTGGGCCCCCAGTCAGGCACCTCGAGAAAGCACAACTGACAGGGGTCAGGACAGGGTCGGGCGACCCCCTAGCTCGGCCAACTTGGTCTGTCCACCATCCTCGGTCAATCACATGTTGACTTCCTTTGGCTTCATGAAGGAGGTGAGGACAGATTCGCGTGCTAATTGCGCCGCCAAACCGACTGAATATCTATATAAATAGACCCCCCCTCCATCCCTCAGTTCACATAACGCAAGTTTGAGTTTGGAATTCCACTCCAAAGGGTTAGTGCTGTCCATGTGGCCAACCAAATAGAAGGGGAGTGATGAGGAGCTAGGAGGAGGAGGCTTGGGTTTGTCAAATCCCTCTTCCTCACTTGTACCTCTATAGAAGTCCTGCCCGGAATCGAGTAAGACTTCCATGACATCAATACAAGTTTGATTTCTATTTCAAAGTAGTTTTCTTTTGTAGCTCTTGTAGGTTCAATGCTTTAATTCATTAGAGGCTCTAGTCGTAGCTTTGCGTTCGAAATGATTTTAGTTGTGAATTAGAACCTAATCGGGATACTTAGGTTAGAATCAGTAGTGAATATCTCGTAGACCCACGAATTGAAGAGGTAGGTGGTGATAGCTTCATCTTTCTTTAGTAATCTCCACGTTCGGCTAAGCCATGGGCTCTTAGCGGGAATTATCCTGATATTGTTGGGGGTCAAACCGTGCTTGAAGCAAACATCTATCATAGAATACTCTGACTTAGAATCAAACCACTGAAATCCACTCAAATCCTTACATACAAAAAATTGTGTGTTCTTAGGAGAACAAGTTAGGAGATCTTCACACACGTTCCTCGGATTCGATACGTTTTGAATACTCATTAAGGGGAAGTGCTACAACAGTATTTCCATGTGCTTGCAGAATCTTCTGTTTTCGTAAGAAACACCAATAAGTATTTCTGGCACCGTTGTCTATTGATCTTTGAACCTTTTTCACACTAGTATATATTTTCTTTTCTTTACTTCTTACCTTTGCACCATCGACAAGGAGGCCCACCATTCTATCTTATTATGCCCCAAAGGGTGAGTTTGATGAGCCACCGCCGTAAGCGGAACCAAGTTGCTCAACTAGCTATGAACTCCAACCTGCCTTTTATAGTCATGGTTCGGGAACGATCCTTCTTAAGAATGGATTGTGAAAACCCTTACCACAATCTACGCGAGTTTGAACAATTGTGTTCTTTCCTGTTGATTAAAGGCATGACCCAATAAACTCTCAAATGGAAGTTATTTCCTTTTTCTTTCAAGGGAAAAAACAATGGTACACACATTATGTTGGGAAAATAAATGGTGATTGGAAAGAATGGAAGACAAATTTTTTCTTGAATTCTTTCCAATCCCCCAAATTATTTCCTTAAGAATGGAAGTACTAGGCTTCCGACAAACGGATAAGGAATCAATAGGTGTAGCGTGGGACAGATTTTCACTTTTGTGAATTTCTGGCCCAAATGTTTTATTCCTGATCTATTGTTATTGTAACATTTCTTCATGGGACTTAACAAAGAATCTGCCCTAAGATGTCGGAAGAAGGAAATGAACTTATAGATCGAATTCTAGAAAATATCTCCCTAATTATTGGTCTTAATGAACCTCTAATGGAGGAAGCCATGTCGAGCATCGAGGACACTCCTATAGATAAGTATGATCCCGTAGCATGCCTATCACCAGCCTTGCGTGTAGAATCCCCTCCCAAACCTAAACCCCTAAAAAATAAAAAAATTCCAACTTGGAATTCCCATTCTATTTCGAAGAAGAGATTTTTGATGATTATAGAAATACATTGAAGTACTGTCACCATGGGAAACCATCCTTACCATCAACTCCACCTGACCCGCGTGATGGAGTATTCCTTCATGAGACAGTGAAGGAGTTAACCTCTATTTTGAGGTCAGAATGGACGGCAGAGATTGAGAACTCAACAGAGATCATTCGGATGACCTCACTCTTAGCTACTATTCTATGCTACATTAGAGGAGTAATGATGCAATACCTATATAATCCCATTGTTTGAGCTAATATCATTTTTGATACTTGTGCTCTAGCCATTTTGGGTGATGTGCCTGTGGCACCAACATGAAAATCCTTCTAATATACATTTGGAAATATTCTTGAAGGATATGTGATTTTATGACATGTGTCGGTAAGACACAAGAATCTTGAGGTCTTCTGTGATTTTCACGTGTTCGAAGTTCGTGACTTCAACATTATGATTGGGGTACCCATTGATAAATTTCTCATGAAAATCACCTTTTAAGGAAACCTCAATGTTAACCTTGGAGGGAAGAAGATTTCTACTGCCATTTTGTGTTCCAAGAACACATCTGCAGAACCTCTCCTCCAAGACGTGCTAATGGAGGAGGTTAGGACTCTCCAATATTTAGAACCTCCTAAAGTTCAGTGAGAAGAAAAATTCATCCAAGAAGAGGATGAAATTCAGGAGACATTTGAATTCCCCAAGTAAGAGCTCAAACAAAAAAACCTCCAATCAAACTCAAAATATTTCCTCCAAGCGTGTTATACCTTTCTAAATGGAGATTTAGAAGCCACTATCATCATAACTCACAAGCTTTTGTATGAGAAAATGCTTAACTCCTAGTCATTATAGAAAAAACATAGGACTTTCTTTGGCTACTCACTCCATGACCTTAAGGGAATCATCCTTGCCCTTTGCACTCATCACATTCCCATTGACCTCGAGAGTACCCCCTCATAGGAGCAACCCTCAATGGCGGTTAAACAATGCGATGTGTGAAGTTGTCAAGAAGGAGGTCCTGAAACTTCTTCATGTCAGGATAATTTATCCTATTCGTCATAGTGAGTGGGTCAGTTCAGTCCAGGTAGTGCCTAGTATAGGAGGAATGGAGGTCGTTCAAAATGATGAGAAAGAATTAATCCCCCAATGAACCGTCATGAGATGGATGATGTGCATAGACTACTAAACAAGGCAACTAGGAAGGATCATTTTTCACTGCCTTTCATCGATGAGATGTTAGAGCGGTTGGCAAAACATTCCTTATTTTGTTTCCTTGATGGATATTTGGGCTATCATAAATTTCCCACCCATCCCCATGATCAAAATAAGACCATATTCACATGTCCTTATGTAACATACGGGTACCAGAGAATGTCTTTTGGACTGTGTAATGCACCTGCCTCCTTTCAAAAGTGCATGATAACTATCTTTTTTGACATGGTTGAGAAAATCTAGTAAGTTTTCATGGATAATTTCTTTGCCTATGGAAAAACTTTCAATCATTGTTTTTAATATTTTGATAAGGTCTTACAAAGATGCCAAGAAGGAGCTGGTACTTAATTGGGAAAAGAGTAACTTTATGGTCCGTGAAGGTATGGTTCTTCGATACTTTGTGTCCATGATGGGGATAGAGGTGTACAAAGCAAAATTTTAAGGTATTGAGCAAGTTCCACCTCGTGTCAACATTAGGGAAATACGCAGCTTCCTAGGTCATGCGAAGTTCTATCTGCGATTTATCAAGGACTTTTCTGAAATCGCTAGACCCCTCAAAAACCTACTATCTCAGGATGGTCCCTTTAACTTCGATGAGGAGCGCCTCAAATCTTTTGAAACACTCGAAAAGGCACTTGTCTCAGCACCAATCATTCAACCCCCTTATTGGATGCTTACATTCGATATCCTGTGTGATTCAAGTGATTTTGCTGTTTGTGTGGTCTTAGGCCAAACCAAAGATAAGAAGCATCACACCATAGCCTAAGCTAGCAAGACTCTAACAGGAGCGCAATTGAATTGTGCTACAACAAAAAAATCTCTTGGAAGTTGTCCTTGCTATCGAAAAGTTTAGGTCTTATTTGGTTGGAGCCAAGGTCATAGTGTACACGGACCATGCAACCTTGAAATTTTTCCTCACGGAAAGGGGTGCAAAACCAAGGCTAATCCGAAAAATTCTCAAACTCAAAGAATTTGATGGAGATTAAGGATAAGAAAGGAGTGGAGAATTTCATCGCGAATCATCTCTCGCGTATGGAAGTCATGCAAACCATGGACATACACATAAATGACTTACTACATGATGACATGTTGGTTAAGGTGACTGACTCTCACCCTTGGTATGTGGATATCGTGAACTTCAAGTTATGGCGTATGTGCCACCAAGGGGAAACAAAAAGAAAAACATCTATGATAGTCGTAAACAACTATGGGACGATCCATATCTCTATTGAATATCTGCCGATGGCCTACTTAGAAGGTGTGTCCCCACTATCCAAGGCACCAAAATCATTGAGAAATGCCACGCTGGCTCCTATGGAGACCATTATGGAGTTTAGTATACTCAGGCAAAGATGTGGCAAAGTGGATTCTATTTGAAATTCAATGCCCTCACATATAATCTCCAAGTCGAATTATTCAAAGTGTTTTGTATTGACCTCATGGGACCTTTTCCAAGAACCTATGATTGTGAGTATATTATTGTGGTCCTCAATTATGTATCCAAATCAGTACAGGCATTGCCTTGCAAAAATGCTAACTCCAAGCAAGCTAGTAAAATATTCCATGAGATCATTTTCACATGCTTTGGCACTCTCCAAATGGCTATAAGTGATGGAGGGTTTCATTTTGTGTTTATGATCTTCAGAAACATTCTAAGAGAGCTTGGAGTCCAGCATTGTAACATCCTGATTTTCAAATCTTGGTGAATTAAAATTTGAATAGGAAATTAGAATTTAATAACAGGGAGAAACTGTTTTTATAAAGAAAAATATAAAATATATGCATCTCATCTGGCATTTTGCATTCATCCTCAAGTATTGAAAATTTATTACCAAAATAAATAAGCAAAAAAAATTATAACCAAAATAAATATACTAAAAATAAATTGCCATAATGAATGTGAATGAAAATAAATAAAGAAATTTTGAAACAAAAATGAAAAAAAGTGAAACATGGCCAAGCAACCCTGACCGGACTCCAAGATGAAAAAAAAAGTAAAGAAAACATATATATATATATATAATTTATAAAGAAAGAAAAAGTATAAATGAAACATTCTGGAACCTTTCTGATGTTTCTGGAATTTTACAGAAGTTTTTGGAACCTTCTGGAAGTTTCTGGGGAAACTTCCGTTCGGGACCATGCGCCCTAGTAGGTTCCTAGCAAAAAGAGTTTGTAGCCTGCCGCACCGATTGAAAAAAAAAAGAGAACCATCGCTAGAGAAAAAAAAAAAGAAACCAAAGTCAACCCACTGGAGTCCTGGCCGCCAGGGACTCCCGCTCGGGGGCTCCTTGCATGCGCACCGCGCTGGGCACGCCCGCCAGCAAGGCCGACCGGGACTCCCAGTCCCGTACGACCTGCCCACAACCGCCTATAAAAGGCATTGTTGCCCTCCCGTAGAAGCTGCCCACGAAAAAAAATTACCGCCTGCTACACGTACCTGGGCGCGGCCAGAGAAGAGAAAAAAAAGGCCGAAGCCCTAGCCGCCAGGAGAAGAAAGGAAGGCCGCAACAAGGAAAAAAAGGAAGAGAGAAAAGATAAGAAGAAAAAAAAGGGAGGAGTCGCCGTTTCGCTATGGATCGTCGCATCGTCGTCGTTCTTCGCGGGAGATCGCTACATCGTCACTGTTTTCTTCATCTACGTCATGTCGTCCTAGTCTTCATCAACGAAACCCTAGATTCCGAAGATACACGTCACGCTCCCATTCTACGACCTTAGGGAATAACCATGCACATGGTATGTATTACGAACTAGATCTAGACAACTATTTTAACTCTAATAGTTGAACTAAATTACATATGTAGGACATATTTTTTTTTCAGCGGTCATTAGTCATCGCCAAATCATCATAAATCAATCTGGAACTTACATATTAGATTAAATCATACAAGATCAATATGTTATTATAGATTTATTTAACAAAAAATTATATTTTCAGCATTATTTAATATGTTTTCCAGATTTTATAAATAAGATTAAAGCCTAGTTAATTCATAAAGTATCAAAATAAATCTAGAAAAATTCCAGAAAATTTTGAATAAATTTTAGGGATTTACTAATAATACCCTAAACCCTAAAATTTTCACGTGCATTCATGTCATTGTATATTTGTTAGTGTTGATTGCAAAGCATTTATTGTGTATGTTTGTATGTGTATGTTCTTGATTACGAGTAGACGAGTACGCTCAAGTGGTTACAATCGAAAAGCGAATATTCATGGATCATCATATGCAATACTTTGATTTGCTCGACCATCGGAGTGTGGAATATAAGGCAAGTTTCCTTGACCATTTTGATCATGTTTTAAAATGTTTTGTTTGCAAAATTGCATGGTTGTGTCAACTTGATGGGAATCCTATTCGCAGGAGTTTACTAGTATTGCTTGCCATCCCTTATCACTTGGGTTATGGTGTAGAGAGTCGGGAATGGTATTTTACACTTTCGCCCCGCTTGCTGAACTGGGATTGGGAATAACCAAATGGCTTAATTATGAACTATTGAACACTTGAATTATGTGGATTAATGATGATAGAATAATAATGAATCATTTTGGTAACATGGTATTTGAGTGATCTAAGCAAGTATGGTTTGTGGATTGGGTTGGATAAGATGGTGGTTTTGCTTGTCCCCACCATACTAAGCAATTTTTTCTGGCGGCGGTCGGCGCCTTGATGTTGGCCGCCGCCGGACGACCTACCGCTGCCATCAACGCTACTCGCCGGATCACGGCGGCGGCGCTAAATGCTGGTTGTCGAAAGGCTTTTGACGCTTCCCCGGTGTGCTTTTCCCTACTGCCGGGATTCTCTATATTTCGATTCCGATCATCGCCTGTCGTCTTCCTTCATCTGATTCGCGACTCCCAAAGGATTCTAGTAGGGACACGACCTCCATCGCGCTGCTGCCGATCTTCGACCAGATCTGGTGGTCGTCGCACTTGGGCAGGGCCTATCCGCCGTCGCCAAGAAAACACGGCCTCCATCGGCGGCTACGTGGTGCTGGCGGCCCTCTCCGCCGTGGCCGTCCCGCTCATCTTCCGGCGGCCTCGTCCCGCTTCTCCGGCCCGCACTGTGTGGTGCCGACCTCTGGCGATGGCGTCCGATAGTGTCTTGGAAGACCTCGATGAGATTCTGAGAGGCGTGCAGGTGCTCGATGAGGTTCTTCGCTGGAAAAGTTTGGAGAGTCGAAAGTGAAAACACATGCAGCTCACGTGCCACTAAGTTCGAATATTCTGAAACGTCTTGTGACCGGGTGGCAAGCGCGTCCATGTGTGGCTGCAGCCCACCAGAGTTTGATTTCTCTCGAACTCTTGTGGTCGGCTATATAAAATTTTTTGCATGTTAAGCCTCAATTTTAGCCTATTTGCCTATTTATTCAACACCTAGATCTCACAATCTCCCCCTTGATAAATGCATTGGCAACACCACTACGAAACCAAACATTAGCTCATTCATGTTTCATGAAATGTTTTCACAAAAATAAAATTTCCCCCTTTTTTGAAAATGAAAAATCAAATGAGAAGAAACCTCCCCCTTCAAAAATGCTCTCCCAAAGGATGTACAATCCTCCTGAGAAGATTGTGCAAAACATTTGTCAATGTGCAATGTGTGACATATTTTTCCCCCTTTGACAATGTATTCAACAATGTACAAAAGTGAAATTTTAATTGTTTATTTGCATAATATGACATGTACATATAAAAAATCTCATCCAAGCCATATATCAAGTAACATACACTATCACATCAATAAAAGACATAAATTAGTGTAAGCCATACTAGAGATGAAGTGTAATTTCAATTGAAGCAAGTCATGATCTCCTTGTCTCATCTAGTTCAAAACTTGAAAGCATGACACATGTTTTTGTTTTTTATTATATTTTAAAGAACAATTTAAATCATATAAACCTTGCAAGAGATTATTTACAACATCCGCCTTATTCTAACCGACCAAGCAAGCCTATGTCATTTGATAATCAGAAGCTTAAGATATGGTTTTAGTCATACACAGCTCCTTCCAAGTTCATATCAAAGTGCAATGATAAGCAAACATAAAAGAAGAAGTGTGATTCATGCATATTGTCTTGATCTGTTCCATTTGTTCCAGATTTAATGTAAGTAATTATTCCAAATACTAGTTATGGCGAAAACTAAAAAATGTATTACACGAGTAATGTAGTATGAACTTTCAGCATGTAAAAAGAATCACAAAGTCATATGTATGAAACAATTATGCTCATATTATTTTTTAATTTTAGATTCACACTTAGACTTCTCAAATTGTAAAACTCCCCTCAATTTAAGCTATGAGGATGCATAACCCTTATTTCACTATGAATGAATGAAAATCGAGTGAAATCCAAAGGTTTTGTGAAAATATCAGCCAATTGTTGATCATTGTTGTGAGTACCCTGCATACCGGGTACCCAATGATACCGCAAGAAGTGCAAGAGAGTTCTACCCGTCACAGTTGAAGGTCTCCTCATGCCCCACTTGTCATATTACACCGGACCCACATCCCTCATATGGGTAGCTCCGGAGATTAACACATATAATATAAATCCGAATCTACACTCCGAACACAGGGAAGCTCCGCAATCTACATGTGTATAATGATCCCGGACCTAACCCCCGGCAGAGGGAAGCTCTGGTGCTGACACGTGTATAGTGGTTCCGAAGCTACCTCCACATAAAGGGAAGCTCCGAAGCTGCCACGTGTGGAGCCTTTGGACCTTCACTAACGAATACATTGGCAGATCTCCTTCAGCATGGACATTCAAGGGACAGTTAAAGCGGCAGTTACAAGACTTGATTACATGACATCAATGCTGTATTAACGACAAGCGATCAAAGCATTGTTAATAGAAGTAATACAACCATTAAGGCACGTTATCACACTATTAATCATGCTTAATACCCATAGACAATGTATAAGGCTATTAAATAAGCCAGGGCCACATGTCGGCCCAGATGAATGATCTAACGGTCAGTCCTTGGACTATAACAGGACTGAGCTGCACGATACAGAGGGACAACTGGAAGCTGGGCCAAAGACTACACTTTATAGTGATTCATAATACAACAACACACACCCCATGGAGTAGGGTATTATGCACAAGCGGCCCGAACCACGTAAATCTCTCGTGTCACCATCTTGCTCTTGCTCTCTGTGTGCCCCGACCGAAACAAGAACCTCCGCGGGCTACATTTGGTAGTACTGGGGGAAGTGTCGTTGCTACACTTCGACATTCAGCGCGCCAGGTTGGGGCAGGTACCCGAGTCCTCAAGATGGTGAATCCTGCTGTAGGATCTTCCAATGGCAATCATGCTGAACAACCTGCAGGAGGCAATCCCTCTAACATGCAGCAGGCAGCAGATGCCATTGTTCCAGTAGGCACTATGGCACCACAACCGCCATCTGTTCTGGCAAACAATGTTGGGCGACAAGATGGGGCATCTGCGTCTATCACTGCATTAACAAACAACAACCCTGAGCACACGCTCATTGCTGCGCGAGCTCTTCTACAACATTCACTAGCTCTAGGGGCACCTCTGGATGCTATGGAACAGTGGAGAGCTGATGTTGACCATTTGGTTGCAGTTGCAGCCACTGGCATCAGCGTTCAAGGTCCTCCTCCTTTGGGGCGAGCACCATCTCAATGATGGACCTTGTCGGGCCGACTTGGTCCACAAGTCTTGCAGCAGAGGAGACGTGTTGCATCCCAACAGATGACTTCGCGGCATCCCGAGGCACGACGCACTAACACCATCACCTAGATTCCGACTCATGACCCACGGTCGGAAATTGATCGTCGTTACTGGCAGCAAGACGGTTGCATCCATATCGAGCGTTCTCATGAGAGGCGAGAGGCTCGGGACAACCCTGCTCCTCAAGGAGTAGGAGGAGCCTGTTCGGCCCTGGCCATGTATTTATGCATGGTCAGATGGCCACAAAAGTTTTGGACTCACTTGTCGGAAAAATTCAACGGGACTATCAACCCCGCTGAATTCCTTCAAATCTATTCCACTGCTATACTGGCAGCGGGGGATGATGAGGCTGTGATGGCCAACTACTTCCCGTTGGCTCTAACTGGGACTGCAAGGTCCTGGTTCATGAGTCTTCCACCCGACTCCATTAATATTTGGGCGGAGCTATGCCAACAATTCACTGCCAACTTCGGGAGTTCTTACACCCGGCCTGGCACTGAATTGAATCTTTTTGCTGTGAAGCAAACAACGGGGGAATCGCTGCGATCCTTCATCCAGGGTTTTCTCAGGTATGGAATACTATTCCTTCAATCTCGAGCTCTTCTGTAATCATTGCATTCAGACAGTGTGTTCGCGATAAAAAGATGTTGGAGAACTTGGCAATCAAAGAAGTCACCAGCGTCATGGAACTCTTCAGCCTAGCAGACAAATGTGCTAGAGTTGTGGAAGGTCGTGAAATGCACTCCAAGCCAGCTCCAGAGGTCAACAAAAAGTCCTCCAAAACTGAATCCACTACCTCCGGTAGTGGCAAAAAGAAGAAGAAGCCCAATGGTAAGAAGAAGTCGTCTGCCGACGCACCAGCCGCTGCAGTTTCTACAGCTCCAGGTGGCCGGGGGCCACACCCCGAGAAACAACCTCGTCCTTCATCAGAAGACGATAAATGTTCCAAAGTGTGGTGTCCGATCCAAAAGATGGACAGACACAGCCTAGAAGAATACCGGGAGGTCTAGAACCTTGCCTAGCGCTATAACAAGCACCGGGAAGAAGCTCCTTTCCGTCAGCGGGAAGGAAAACAAAAAAGTCATTGAAGCTCCGGTTGAGGAGGAGCTAGGTTTCAAGGACCCCAAGAAAGTCCTGAAAGCTTTTTACAACACTGTCAACGATGATTCCAACGTCTCTGACAACGAGCGCTGGGAGACCCTGAACACCATTTATGGTGGTTCTTGGGATATCACCTCTCGCCGCATCCTCAAGACAATGCGGCAGGACATGGCCTTGGTAGCTCCCACTGCTGGGGCGGAGCCTCATCGGAAGTGGATGGACACTCCCATCATTTTCGATGCTTTGGACTGCCCCAACAACATGATCGGAGCTGGCCAACTCCCGTTGATGGTGTCACCCACCATTAACAATATTCAACTCCACCATGTAATGGTGGATGGAGGTTCAGGGCTGAACCTCATAAGCTTCGAAGCTTTCGTTAAGCTTCAGCTCCGGCCTTCAGACCTTCACCCATCTCGACCTTTTTCTGGGGTAGGTACGGGGACCATTACTCCTCTCATTTCCATCACACTCCCAGGAACCTTAGGGACTCGGGAGAACTACAGAACTGAGAAGTTGGTCTTTGACATCGCGCAGATTAGTATGCTGTTCAATGCTATTTTGGGCAGGCCAGCCCTGTACAAGTTTATGGCCGCCGCACATTATAGTTACTTAGTGTTGAAGATGCCAACACCTACGAGCGTTCACCGGATCCGCAGAGATTGCACTACAAGAGTCACTGCTTTAGAAGAGCTCTTTACGCTTACCACAGCGCAAGAGGAAGCATTCGATAAGGAGCCATCTCTAAACCCTCTGAGCATTCATCATAAAGGCTCTACCTATGCACCCCGTGTGCAACCAAGTGGCGACACCGACGTTCCCGTCAAAGTCGTCCAAATTGGTTTCGATGCTGCTCAGACTACCTGTATATCGAGAGGTCTGAACAACAAATAGGAACTCACGCTCATCACTTTCCTCCGGTCTAATGTCGATGTGTTTGCCTGGCAACCATCAAAGATGCCTGGGATCCTAGGGAGGTGATCGAGCACAATCTGAAGATTTAACCTGATGCACGGCTTGTACACTAGAAGCCCCGAAAGCAATCAATCGAGTGACAAAACTTCATCTCATAGGAAATCAAGAAGTTGATGGATTCATTCGGGAAGTCCTCCACCCAAAATGGCTGGCAAACCCAGTTGTTGTGCCCAAAGCTGGCGGGAAGCTTCGGATGTGTATCGACTACACCACCTTAAATAAGGCATGTCTAAAGGATCCATTTCCACTACCTAGAATAAATCAGATAGTGGACTCCACCTCCGGGTGTGAACTATTGTGTTTCTTAGATGCATATTCTAGATATCATCAAATCCAAATGTCTAAAGAAGATGAAGAGCATACTGCCTTCATAACAGTAGATGGATTGTACTATTATACTGCCATGCCATTTGGTCTTAAAAATGCTGCTTCAACATTTGTGCGAGCTATGTACAAAACATTTAGAGAGTTAATTAAAGACTTGATGGAGGTGTACGTCGATGACATTGTTGTGAAGATCAAAAACAAGGAGTCACTACTTGACAATTTACAAGCTGTCTTCGATAAGCTGCGCACCATGCACACCAAGATGAATCCAGACAAATGTGTCTTCGGGGTTATCTCCGGGAAGCTTCTAGGTTTCTTGGTGACTCACCGAGGAATTGAAACAAATCCGGCGAAGATCAAGGCTATAGAAGATATGCGGCCCCCAGCCCGCATCAAGGATGTCCAGAAGTTAACTGGATGTCTTGCTGTGCTCAGCCGGTTTAACACAAGACTGGCAGAACGGGCGCTACCCTTCTTCAAACTCTTAAGGAAGTCCGGACCATTTCATTGGTGTGAATAAGCAAAAAAGGCGTTTCAAGAATTGAAACAACGCCTCACCACACTATCGATATTGGTAGCTCCGAATCCTGGTGAACCTTTATTACTTTACATTTCGCCAACCACTGAAGTTGTCAGTATGGTCCTGGTCACAGAAAGACCAGAGCCACAATCAGTCCAAGAACCCAGACCCCTCCGGGGGGGGGGGGGGGTCCGGAGTCACCTGAAGATGTGTTTGGGTCCCATCCCCCAGACACTGAACCTCAAGGTGAAACGCTAGGAGATCAACCTCATTTACCTGAGGGAGTTCATCTGGCCAACCAAGATGATCTGGACCCTTCTAGCAAGGTTTGGGTCCAACAAGAAGAAGTTCTGGACCCCTCCGGGAGTGTCCAAGAAGCGCAACATGAAGGTCTGGACTCCTACAGGAGGGTCCGGATCGATGGAGAAGAAGCTTCGGGTGCATTAAGGTGCATAAGATGCTTTACGCGGTTCTCATTGCCTCAAGAAAGCTTCGTCACTACTTCCAAGCCAACAAAATATCAGTGGTAACTTCTTTTCCACTACGTGCTATTTTGCAAAACCTTAACTCTACTGGGAACATTGCAAAATGGGCATCGGAATTGGCCGAGTTCAATCTAGAATTTGTGTCAGGATAAGCAATCAAAAGTCAAGCTTTGGTTGACTTCGTGGCGGAATGGACACCCTCTTCATCAAACCCTGGGGGCCATAATGAGCATAAACAAGAACCCAAGGTTTCCGTATTCATCGAGCCTCATTGAACTCCCTACTTTGATGGCTCCGGGCAGAAGCATGGGGCCGGAGCTAGAATCCTTCTCCTGGCTCCGACTGGGGAGAACGTCAATTACATTGTTCACCTTGATTTCAAGGCGACCAAAAAAATAGCGGAGTATGAAGCTCTCATCTATGTATTCAAGGTGGCACTATCTTATGGTGTCAAACATCTGTTGGTGGAGGGAGATTCACAACTCATCATCAAACAAGTCAAAGGTGAATGCTCCTGTAATAGTACTCAACTAGCTGCTTATCTCCTTGAAGTCTAGAGGCTCCAGAAGGATTTCAAAGTCCTAGATCTCCACCATGTTCAGCGTCTTCACAATGCTGAAGCTGACGAACTCTCGATGAAAGCTTCAACTGGAGCTCTGGCTCCTGATGGAATCTTTGTCCAGAGGTTGTTAAGACCAACAGCTCAGCCTGCAGAACAAAGTGAAGGGGGTGAGACCAGCACCACGAAGCTGGCAGTCCCGGTGGCCCTGTTACCATTGTGTCCACCAAGGGTCGTAGGTGCTGTCGAAAGCCTCGAGCAACCCAGCACGCAAGACTCAGAAGCTCAAGTAAGCTTCGATGCATGGATCTCGGAGATCCGGAGCTACTTGAAAGACAATATCCTTCCTGAAGACAGTGTATCCGCTGACCGGATTGTCAAATTGGCTAAAAGATACATGTTGGTAGAAAGGGATCTCTACCGGCGCGGTGCCAATGGCATCCAAATGAGGTGCATTGCAAGGGAAGAAGGTCGCAAGCTCCTCGCGGAAATCTATGGAGGCGAGTGTGGGAATCACGTATCTTCTCGTATGTTAGTCGGTAAAGCCTTCCAGCACGGCTTTTACTGGCCTACAACACTCCAGGATGCGGTTGAGCTAGTGAAAAAAATGTGAAGCGTGCCAGTTCCACGCAAAACAGATTCACACACTGGCTCAGTCACTACAAATGATACCTCCTACATGGCCATTCGCTGTGTGGGGCATGGCCATCTTGAGACCTTTCCCAAAAGCTGTCAGAGGTTACAAGTTCGTATATGTCGCCATTGACAAGTTCACCAAGTGGCCGGAAGCAACTCCAGTTGTGACAATCAACAATCAAGTTATTGAAGTCCATTATATGCAAATTTGGAGTTCCAAACAAAGTCATAACTGACAATAGAACCCAATTCACAAGTGCTGCATTTGAAGAATATTGCGAAGACCTCATTCAACTCAGCTATGCCTCAGTAGCTCACCCAACAAGTAATGACCAAGCCGAGGGAGCAAATGCAGAAATCTTAAAAGGACTCAAGACACGCACATATGAGCGCATGAAAAAGCACAGAGCCAACTGGATTGAAGAGCTTCCGTCCACATTGTGGGTGAATAGGACAACACCTGACCGATCAACTGGAGAAACACCCTTCTTCCTGGTGTACGGAGCTGAAGCAGTCCTTCCTCCAGAGATCACCTTGGGATCCCTCTGGGACCGGACCTTCGACGAAGCCGCGCAGGACCAGCTCCGGCGTGAAGACCTTGACCTCATCGACGAGGGAAGGTGCCAAGTAGCTGTTCGGAATGCACGTTATTGCCAAGCGCTCCGACACTATCATCAAAGGTACATGCGCAACCAATAGCTTGAAGAAGGTGATCTGGTGCTTTGGAAGATACTAACTCGCGAAGGCATGAACAAACTTTCCCCCGGCTGGGAAGGTCCTTTCCGAGTGATCAAAGTATCCCGACCCGGATGCGTTCGCTTGGCAACTGAGGACGGGATTCCACTTCCTAATCCTTGGAACATAGAGCACCTCCGTAAGTTTTATGCTTAGAATCACGGAGGTGAGTCTGTAATTACAAATGATGTATGTTATAGACTCCTTAAACAGACGTGGGTAGTTCCCCCGGGAGAACATCTGGACCCCTCCGGGAGGGTCCAGAAGGTTTAAGTACACTTCATACAGTCATCGTATTAAAAGTGTAAATACCTTCCCTAGGTTAGCACAAGATGTATAGCGCACATAGCTTGGTCCTGCACCCTAAGTGTGTTCTTGTCTCCCATATAATCTGGACCTATAATGAAAAATATTGTTGTGTGAAAACTGACTTCACGTGCATTTATTTTTGTACAAGGCTCAATCTATCAAATTATTGTTTTTAACCTTCTTGTCTATGATGAAGTTGTGCAATTCTTTTTTAGTTTTTACCCATGTTATTCATATGCGTTGCAAGTTATATTGTTGATCTCTTTGGGTCTTAACATGCTGTATAGTGTACTTGCCTGAACGCCAAGCCAACATAGGTCCAGAGTGTGCTATCGACATAGTCTGATCCTGCACCCTAAGTACGCCACTCTACCTACACCCCAGCAGGCCTCAGTAGTGTGAGTACTAATAAAGCATATGGGTCCAGAAGGGTTACATCAATATACTTGTTACCATATTGAGTTACTTTGGATTAAAAACTCAAATAAGAACCATAAGTCACAAACGATTTATAGACAAGAGGATGAATTTTACTTTTTTATTGTATTTAATGTGCAGGAAAAATAGAAATTCATAGCGATGGTGGATGGCGCCGAAGCTACTAAGCTCCGACATCCTCCGAGGGGGCCCACCGTTGATGTTTAGTATGTTGACAGTGGGTAATGTTGGAGCTACAAAGCTTTGACAACCCCTGGGGGGCTTAATTTCA
This sequence comes from Tuctoria greenei, assembly GCA_036927565.1. NCBI lineage: Eukaryota > Viridiplantae > Streptophyta > Magnoliopsida > Poales > Poaceae > Tuctoria > Tuctoria greenei. The sequence continues at coordinate 102,658,803 of JAYESD010000003.1, read as the reverse complement.
ACTATTCGTGCGGCGACATCAAGAGCTACCAAGCTCCGATAAATCTAGGGGGCCCGCCATCCACGTTTTATACATTGATGGTGGGTTCCGTCGAAGCTACCAAGCTCCACCAATCCTAGGGGGCCCACTGTAGACACGTCAGAAATGAAGACTTCGGATCTAAAATCTACAAGTGCGAAGCTTCAAGTCATCAATATACTGTCAATTCCTTTGGTACATGTACACACTTCAATTGTACACATATACCAGGGGGCCTACAAGACAGAGCACATTATATTGAAGACAAAAATAAAATGAAGTTCATGGCAAAGTTGATTTCATTAAATCGAAGCACTGGATTACAAAATTGGGATTACAGCAGGAGGCAAAAGGAAGAAGTCCTAGCTACTGGGGGATCTAAGTCCTGCGGAAGAATGTGGCGACTTTCTTGGCAACTTCCTGGACACTGGCCTTGGCAGCGTCCTCCTCTTCAGCAACGGGACCTTGGAGCACCGGGTCCAAAGAGAATTGGGGATCTCGGCTCACATAACACGTCAACACATACTTTGCGATGTTTGTAGCCAGAGATTTCCCCCCTGTCTCTAGCTGGTCCGCGATGATGTCACCCATTACATCGAGTTTGCCGCCAGCAGCATTGAGGGCCACCAATGCTCGATCCAAGTCCAGCTCCGGATTGTCCGAACGTACAGGACTGAAGCCTAGCAGCGTCAGCGCGTCGTTGGCTCGGCCTAAGAAGTCCCATACATGGATGGACTCAGTCTCCTTTAAGCTCCATAGCTCCACTAGTGACTTCCAGGCGGCCGCAAGCTCCGAACCTTCCCGAGCGAGGCGCTCAACCAATTTAGCATGCTGCTGCATATTCTCAGCAACATGCATCTCACAATCAATCAGCTCTGTCTCTCGGAGGTGGATGCAGTTCCACCTTTCAGCCAAGTCCTTTTCCCTGCCTCTCACCTTCCCTTCCCTGGTGGCAATGTCAGCTTCTCTTTCCGAGAGCTCCTGCCCCAGTTTCCACTACTTCTCCTCCCACTCTTTGCTCCATAGATCCAGCTTTTTGTTGCGATCTACCAAATTCTGTTCATCGTAAGTCAACTTCTGGGTGACTTCCGCCTCCCTCTTCACAACATCCTCCTGCTGCTCCAGAAGCTTTTCTTCCCTCGCTTCAAGGTCCGCCCGGCGCTTCACGAGAACCTCATTCAATTCTTTTAGTTTTTCGTGATGCTCATCAGCAGCATCATGCCTCTCCTTGGCTTGCTTAAGGATCTCCCTAGAGTTAGCATCCAGCGCCCGGATGGCGGCTTCCTTCTCCTCCATCAGCTTGTCCCAATATTCCAACCGGGCCTTCTCCCTCTTGATCCACTCCTTCTGATCAGTCAGCCTTATCTGTGCATGTCTGGGCTTGAAGTGGAGTCTGTTGCGCCAACGCCTCAAGGTGTTGCGCTTCTCCTCCAAGGCTTTGCTCTCATGATCGAAGGCGAGCTGAACTTGTCGGAGGCTCGAGCAGCCATTGTTTATGGACAACGCCAGAGGGATAGGCTCCGGGCCTGCTGGACCAACTCCGCAGGCTCCAAAGGATTTTACACCACAAAAATTGGGTCCCACACTACGAGGGTGGTCCCTTGAGCTCCTGTAGCACTAGGGCCGCTCTCCAGAAGCCCTTCATCAGTGGCAGAGGATGAACCCACTGGGGAACTCCCACCTCCGGACTGGAAGTTGAAGGCGCTGCTTCCGGGTCTTCAATTATCAGCTCCGAGGGTGGAGGACCTGTCGCCACCTCTTCAGGCTGCTCTGGCTCTAGTCCGGACACCTCCGGGGCAGCTATCTCGGGGGCAGCAGCTGGAGCTTCATCCGGTGCCCCTACCACCTCTGGCTGAGACGCCAACGCGTTAGTAACTTCCGGTTCAGTGACCAGAGCTTCAAGCATTTCCGGCTCAGCCGTCGGACCTTCAACAACTTCTGGCCCAAGGGCCGGAGCTCCAACCATCTCCGGCTCGATGGTCGGGACTTCAGTTGCCTCTGGCTCAGCGGCCAGGGCTCCACGACTTCCAGTTCAATGACCAGAGCTTCAAACATCTCCAACTCTGGTACTGGAGCATCAGCCTCCGACACTGTTGTCTGAGGTACACCTTCAACTTCTCCCCCGCGGTCTGGTACTACGACGGGAGCTTTCCGCGAGGAATCTGAATCCAAGTCCACGATAGCTGGCATCGAAGCTGCCGTGACTTCTGCCACCACTTGAGGAGGAGGCTCGGTGCTTGAAGCCGGAGCTTCGGCATGAGCAGCCCCAGTCGCTGCGACAGACGCCGAAGTTCCTGACCCTTTCTTCGACACCCTAGAAATAAAGGAATGAGAAGATTAAAGACACAACAAAAACAATATCAGCGTTTTAAGGCTAGCACACGATGCTTACCTAGGGATACTACTGCCTAGTCGCCTTGGAACCTCTTCTTATGAGGTCTGAAGCCAGAGCCCACCAAGTCTGGTGAGACAGCGACTTCAGACCTTAGCTGGGGACCACGTGTGGCAGCCGGAGTCCTCTCGGCCGAAGCTTCTCTAGGACGGGAAGAACTCCCGGGCTTGGAGCTTTTAGCCAGCACTGAACCAGTGTCGACTGCCCGGATCCAGCTCCTCTTGAAGACGCCTGTGCCGGAGAAGGTGCAGCCGCAAAAGACCTCCTCCACTGGGGAGAAGGATCTATTGTAGAGGGAGAAGCCCTGACGAACCACCCATCAACATGCTTCAGCTTCCTCTTCCGGTTGGGTTGACGGGCCCGCTAATACCCGTCAATATTGAAGGTCTCCTCAGGCACCACATGTCATATTACACCGGACCCATATCCCTCATATGGGTAGCTCCGGAGATTGAGATGTATAATATAAATCCGAAGCTACACTGCGAACAAAGAGAAGCTCCGCGATCTACACGTGTATAATGATCTCGGACCTAACCTCTGGCACAGGGGAAGCTCTGGTGCTGACACGTGTATAGCGGTTCCGGAGCTACCTCCCCGCAAAGGGAAGCTCCAAATCTGCCACGTGTGGAGCCTCTGGACCTTCACCAGAGAATACATTGGCGGATCTCCTTCAGCATGGACATTCGAGGGACAGTTAAAGCAGCAGTTACAAGACTTGATTATGTGTCGTTAATGCTGTATTAACGACACGCGATCAAATCACTCTTAATAGAGGTAACACAACCATTAAGTCACGTTATCACACTATTAATCATGCTTAATACTCGTAGACAGTGTATAAGGCTATTAAATACGCCAGGGCCACATGTCCGGCCAGGTAAATGATGTAACGGTCAGTCCTTGGACTATAAAAGGACTGAGCCGCACGATACAAAGGGACAACTGGAAGTTGGGCCAAAGACTACGCTTTCTAGTGATTCACAATACAACAACACACACCCCGTGGAGTAGAGTATTACGCTCAGGCGGCCTGAACCATGTAAATCTCTCATGTCACCATCTTGCTCTTGATCTCTATGTGCCCCAACCGAAACAAGAACCTCCGCATGCTACATTTGGTAGTACCGGGGGAAGTGTCGTTGCTACACTTTGACAGTTGTCTACATAGTGAAGCACAATGTTTCATTTTTCAACATTGTCACGTAGAAAGTGATACCTAATGTCAATATGCTTTGTTGTAGAGTGTTGCACGTGGTTTTTAGCAATGGAAATGGCAATCGTGTAGTTACAAAATAGCGGAACACTATCTAAATCAACTCTATAGTCCTTAACTGTTTAAACAATACAATGAATTTTGGAACATGCACTAGCAGGAGCTACATATTCAGATAGGACTGTGGATTGTGCAACTGAACTTTATTTTTTAGAGAACCAAGCAACAAGTGAGTTACCAAGAAAATGACATTCACCTGAAGTTCTTTTCCTATAAATCCAACAAACCCTAAAATAAGCATCCGAAAAAAATTTCAAAGTAACGGTCGAGGAAGAAGGAAGAAAAATGTCAAATTCTTGTGTTTCATGTAAATATCTGAGAATCCTTTTGACTGCTCGTGTAAAGGACCTAAAAACTAGTGTGCAAACCTCAGCTCAAGAAACCTTGCAAAGGAACAAAGAGCTCATGTAGGCTATGTCATTCAAACCCTAAAGAAGAGACTCTAAATCAAATCAAATTTCTTGAGGTCAAATCTGTCAAAACTTAAAAATTTAATTCACCAAGGTCCCCCCCCCCCCCCATGTTCCAAACATCATCTATGCTAAGTTTGATAAATTTTGAAATAAATTTACCAATTATTTGAACCATTGCACATGTGAGCATTCATATCGAAATTGAGATTCAAATTCCATTTCAAATTATTCAGATGACAAATCAGATTTGACATTTGGATTCTATATGCTGGACTTGCCCTACTGCAAATTTTGGCTCTTTTCTATGCATGTTTGTATGGTGGTTTAAAATCAACAGAGGAGGAAAATTTTGGTTGCACCGGTGGACCCCACATGTCATTGACTTACTTCTCCTCCTCTGTTCCTCTGTTTCACCCCAGGGGGACACCTCCTGACATGCAAGTCCACGAAGCTGTGTGCTTGCCTGATTGCTTCCCAAGCTGAATCCTGCTGCTCCAACAAATATTCCTACGTCCTCATCCTTCTCCCTCACTACCAGAGCTATGGAAAACCTCCCTGTTCTTGTTCTTGGCGCACAGACCCGAGCACCGCTGGAGTTCTCCCTCTCTGCTCAAAATCTAGCAAGGGCAACCGGTTTCAATTGCTTTGCTTTGTCCTCTATTCATCACAAGGCTTTGGAGCACCTCTCTAATAACTTCTTTGCACAGTTCGAGCCTCTCCAACGAAGGAGTCGACGAATCACCGGCCACCATTTTCTCTGCTCCATGTTGGCCGTCTCTGCTCCCACGTCAACCTAGCGCTACACGCTGTTTCTTATCCCCATCCTTCAAGGAAAAAGGTGCTTCAACACATGTAGTAGCTGCTTGCAAACTTTCAGCCTATGACATGAACCATAGCTATGATATTTGCAAGAATCCCGACAAGTTCATTACATAGCTGCAGCTAGGTCACAGCCGAAATTCATTTTCCACGTTTAATCATCGCTCGTAGCCGTGAGCTTTTATCATCCTTATGAGCTGGGCACCCACTCGATCAAGAGTTGAGGAAAACCATCGAGTGTAGTCTCGGGAAATCGAGTTCTTGTAGCTGGCACCGAAAATGAGGTAGCTCGTCGTCAACATTGTATTTCCAAGGCATTTCATAGTCCTTATCCCTTTCTCCTACCATACCTAGGATCTCAGTAACATTTTTGTGGATTTACCTTGCGACTTGAGGCACGGGAGGGGCCAACCCTAGGTTCCGCCACCACTGTTGACACCCCCTCTTTGGCGATCTGTCATCGACGCCACCTATCTCTTGTTGTTCCCCGTCCGAATTTAGGCCCTAGCGGCCAGTTCCAAGACGTTTTGTGCCCTATAGTGCACTCGGCAAGGTACCGCCGTCGGCCGCCATCCAGCGCCGTCCGTGCGCCGCCGGACGGAAGGTTGAAGACAACCTTGGAGGGCCCACTTGTAAGCCAAAGAGATGATCCCCCGGGATTTAGTGCGGCTGAGGCATGCCATGTGGCCATGTGCCTTATCTCTGTGACACCAAATCTCATTGGATGGTTTAAAACCCGTGGGCCCCCTTTGTTATTAAGATTTTCCAATTCAAATAAAACTCCAGATTTGGTGCTAACATAGAAATTAAATATCTCCTAGAATATTTGCCAAAAATTCTCAAATAATTTTGGTTAGAACCTGGGTGATCTGTACTTTCAAGTTGTGCACTTGGATCTGTGTGAAAGTCCTAAATTGTCCTCAATAATCCCATGAAGAAAAATGCCTTTGGAATTAATTCCTGATGCTCCATTCATTAGAAAATTATCAAATTTGGCTAGTTCATTCCTCATAGTTCCTTCAAGCTTCAGTGAAAATTTCGGATCTATTTGAGTTGATTTCAGTTGCCAAATTGTGTTCCCAACCTGTATAAACCTGAAAATTTCCAAATGTTCAGAAACTTTTTCATAAAATTGTCCAAACATATATCATCAATATCTGATAGTAGAATGCTTAGAAAATTATGAAACCAATTCTTTGGATCACTCTTGACTTCCTCTAAAGAGAAAACAAACTTTTGGCTATGTCAAAGCCACAAATTTTCCTCAAAATACTGGAAAGTGTTTAGCTTCATTGAATTTTAAACAACAGAGACATTCATGATCATTGCTCAATTTTAGCGAGAAATTAATTCATGCTGCCTAGTTTCCTTGGTAAAATTGCCAGGAGCAGTGGGCATGATTTCATATAGCAAATTGTGTTTCATATTCACTATATCATAATATCGTTATTGAATCCCTTTGCATCTTCTTTGCATATCGCATAGTTGGTGAGCTCGAGGAGATCCCGGAGCCACTTGAAGTCATCAACCCAGAGACTAAATATAACTCCATCTCGCAGCCAGGCAAGCCCCGGTTTGCATTTAACCGTGTTTTGAACTTTGATTTGTATCACATTATATGGGTTAGCTATCTATATGCATTAAATATAAGTTTCTTGGAGTTTTCCACTTGCATGACCAGAAAAATAATGAGAGCAGGGTAGATAGTTAAGACCTCGACGTGTCCATGCTATGCTAATTGTTATAGTAGCTTTGGTAAAAGTCGAGTAGTTGGATTCTACTCGCGAGTATAGAAATTTGGATCACACGGGTTTGGTTTGAGCGAGGGGATCAACATTGGAGATATGAGACTAGGCATGGAGTAGGAGCAGTAGGACATAGGGGCCTGTGAGCTGTAATTGTGCCTGTGTCAGTTAAGGACTGATCCGTGTGTGGATCTGTAGAGCAATTTGAATGTACCAAAGACATAATGGATATATGGGACCCGGTAAACCAATGTAACTTGTCCACCTTAGAGACGAGGCATAACCCACCATCTTATAGGTGTGGGTTGAGAGCAGCAAGGTGCAAACCTGCCAGCAGGTATGTTCATACTCCGTGTGGGGGACCTCCTGCTCGCAGCGGTAGGACCAGTTAGGCTTGTAGGTAGCGGGTGAAAGGTTGCCACATACAATATTAGTGGAGTGTGTCTTCGCAGCTCTGAGTGTGGGTGTATGTTTCGTGTTATTCGGGTATCCCTGCAGCGATTCGAGTCGTCGTCCCTCGCAGTTATGAGTACCGCATGTTCACTGAGTCATGATGGAGTTAATTACATGTAGATGAATATACTAAATCATGCTTTATGGAATAATAATGTATTGATACTCGTATGCTTTAGAACAGGTTGCTCAGTAAAGTTATCTTTTCATGAAGCCTTAATTTGCTGCTAAAACTTAAAATAAGGACGAAGAATTAGGAGTCTTTTACTGCAAATTGATGCCCTATGTTAAGTATATCCTGCATATAGAGTTTTATGTTTAGTGGAAATGGTTAAGTCTTGCTGAGCCTTTGTGCTCACTCTTGCTATTTAAAGTTTTTGCTGCAGATGACGACTATGATGAAGGGTTCACCGATGAGGAGTTGCCTCTGTCGGGCTACACGACCGAGTGGGAATTCTGCACGCCGATGTTAGATCTTTTGTGTGCTGCTAGTGTGATTCCATTCGATGGCTGAATTGACAACTTTGGCATAGCTTAGGCTTTAGAGTCATGAGCTATGAACTTATCTTCAACTATAGTATATTTTGATGTATACTATTTGTAAAAGACAAAGCTTGTATAATACTATGTTGATTTATGTAATGCGGTGCACCTTTTTCTCTGTGTTGTTGGGTGTCACATTGCACAACACCACCCAATTGAGATTACTGGAATGTCGGGACTCCAGGCCTCATAACATGATGATGTGAAGCACGTGGGGAAGCTTGGAATTGTGCACAAATACGTACACTGAATTATATGTGTGGTCTTGATGCCGTGAGGTACAAAAGTGACCCGGTCACACTTCTATATTCCTTTTGATCAACGGCTTCACCATCTTCGTGAAGTTCAAGTGTTGTCGTTGTTCCCATTTTTGTATTAAGAGGCTTGGTTTTTTTTATGTTAAATTCTGAAGGAGATCCTTTGTATACTTCGTTTGATGCACAAAGGTTTGCTCCCTAGTTTGCTTGATTTGCAGCCCCAAAGCGTAAGTGAGTTCTCTCATCATACTCATCTCAAATTCTGAACTTATCATAGCTGAAAACTTGGACACAAGATCATGAGAAGCACAACCAAAGATAATATCATCCACATACACTTGAACGAATAGTAAGTCATTGACATGCTTAAACACAAAAAGAGTTTTATCTACTTTTCCATGGTGAACCCCTTTTCAAGTAAGAATGTTTTTAACCTGTCGTACCATGCTCTAGAGGCTTGTTTGAGACCATACAAAGCATTGGATAGTTTGTAAACATGATTAGGGAAATCTGTATTTTCAAAACCTGGTGGTTGCTTAACATAAAACTCATCATATATGTAGCCATTAATAAAATAACTTTTCACATCCATTTGATATAACTTGAAACCTTTAGATGCAGCAAATGCTAACAAAGTTCTTCTGGCTTCTAGTCTAGCAACAGGGGCAAAAGTTTCATCAAAATCTAAACCTTCAACTTGTGTAAAACCTTGAGCAACCAACCTAGTTTGTTCCTAACCACAGCCCCATCCTCACTTCGTTTATTTTTAAACACCCATTTAGTTCATATTAATGTTTGACCTTGAGGTGGAGGTACAAGTTCAAAACATTATTTCTTTCAAAATTTTCTAACTCTTCTTGCATGGCAATAATCTAAGATTCATTAATGTGTGCGTGTGATATATCTTTGGGTTCAAAAAAAAGCAACAAAAGCAGAATGGGTGTGAGAGTTTGGATCAAAAAACCTGGACCGTGTGACTCGTTCGTGCAAGCTTCCAATAATCTATTGTGGAGGGTGACTTTTCAGGGTGGGAGGGGAGCTGACACTTTACAAGCTCCTTGTTCTCCATGTTCATCAACAAATGAAGGCCTTGTAGTTTGAGGATTATTTGGACCAGCAAGAGTAGTTATCGGTGCTGGTTGTGCATCAGAATAAGGAGTTGCAACAGTGTCATTAGCTTCTGAATTTTCGGGCAGTAGCACCACTTCCTCCTCGACTTTAATGAAAATACGTTCCCCCATGGATATGCATCTTGACCTGCAATATTATAGCTAGTATCTAGGACACCTTCATCAAAAGAAACCTCACAAGTGTCCACAATCTTGTTAGTGTCAAGTAAAAGCACACGGTAAGCTCTAGTATGAGATAGATAACCAAGAAACATGCCATCAATAGATTTAGCTTCAAATTTATCAAGATTGCCATGTTTCTTAACAAAGCATTTGCATCCAAAGATTCCAAAGTGTGTGACGCCAGGCCTATGTCCAGATTGTAGCACATATGGGGTTTTCCCTAGTTTAGCTCGCAAGAAAACTCGATTTGAGAGATAACAAGCTGTAGCAATTGCATCTGCCAAAAACTTCTAGGAGTTTGATATTCATCAAGAACGGTCCTATCCATCTCAACTAAAGTTATGTTCTTTCTCTCTTTGACACCATTTTTTTGAGGTACATATGGTGAAGAAAATTGTTGATTTATTATTTTTCGGCCAAAAGTGATCAAATGATTGGTTTATAAATTCAGTTCCATTATCACGTCTAATTGCTTTTAGAGATCCTGGGTGGACAAGTGAAAGTCTAAGAACCAGACTTCTAAAGTGACTAAAGGCATCATTCTTAGATGCCATAAAGTAAAGTCAAGGGTATCTACAATAATCATCAACAATTACAAACACATAACATTTACCTCCGAAAGATTGCACACATTAAGGATGGTGTCAAGGTGTAGAAGTTGTGTCAGTGCTGTTGTCATTGTCATTGTGAGTGAAGCATGTGAATCTGCAACCATCATAGCATGTCTACAAGAAGAGCACACAATATCTTTGTACCCTTTAAGCTTAGGTAACTCACTTATGCGATCAAGACCACTAACACGTGTGAGATGATCAAAGCTTATGTGACCAAGTCTGTGACACCAAAAATATAAGTCATTTGATTCATTAGCAACTAGACATATATGCTTAGAAGTTGACATATAAAAATCAGCTCTAAAACACTTCCAAACCAAGACATGTTAAACATAAGCTCACCATTTGAATTTACAACCTTGCAACAATTTTTAGTGAAACTACAAGAATTTCATCTAGCAATTGTGAAATAGAGAGCAAGTTGTATTTCAAGTTTTAACAAGTGCCACATCTTTCAAAGTGTAGTGATTATTAACTCAACCGAACCTAGCAATTATACAAGTTGAAGAATTGTCAGTTAAAGTAACATTCTCTACATGTGACACAAAAGATAGTGAGAAGAACCATTCTTTGTTACCTATCACGTGGCGTGAGCAACCTGAATCCAGGAGCCAAATGTTCTCCTTCCTCAAGCGGTGACCTACACAACGACACATTACATTGGTAACTCAAAACTGGGGTTAGTCAAAAGGCATTTAGGAATCCAGTACTGAGTCACACGACGTCCAACAGGAATAACACGCGAAAGCTGAGATAAAAGAACAGGTTTATGAGCCAAATTTTGAGAATCCTTGCATCCAACTACTAACCTATGAGGTGTGTTATGTGAAGCATGAAAAACAGTAGGTTTGGAAGAAAATTTCTCAAGTTTTTGACAAATGACAGCAGGTCACAAGTTTCTAACACTCGGTTCAGCACGCGCAACAAGTTTTGCTTGCATGTTACGTGATCTGGCTAGCATTCTTTGTTTCTATTCTAGTTTAGCTAGTCTATAATAAAAAATATATGACATGACCATCTGTACCATAGTAGGTAAAATGAAGTTTAATCTTATGTTCATGTATATATGAGCAAGCAACGTGTGTGTTATCACCCGAATGAGACAACACCCCTGTTGACCTAAAAACCACCTCTTTTTGCTTAGGAACTATTTGAATCAAACCATTTCCTAGTGACATAGCAACCTCAGGTGGATGTTCCTTTGCATGAGCATGGGAATCAAAACTAAACCTGTTTTATCATTGCAAGACTTGGAAGAATTCAGCAGCAAGTTTAGATAGTTATTTGCATTACAAAAATGCTTTAGTGCCCTATGCATGTCATCAAATTTATTGGACAGGTCTAGCCAATTTTCACATGAAGTTTTTTTATTTTGTAATTAGAAAAAAATTAACTTCACGAGAACATAAAGCAATTTACAAAGCATAAATCTTATTCCTAACATCATGTAGTTTCTTACTAAGATCATCATTGCTAAAACAATGCAAATCAATTGTAGAAGAGCTAGCGTCTTTCAAGTTTTTATCATTATGTCTGGCAAGCTTTCTAATCTTTTCAATTTCAATTTCAAGTTTATCAAGAGTCGACGTGTGTGCACTTCTTAAAGAGGACAATTGTTCATATACCAATTCACACTAGGAACATGAATCATCAGTAGGAATCAAATATTTTAATCGATTAATTTCAGATTATAGTGATACAATTTTACTAGCATTGTTCCTTGCAAAATTGTATTCATCTTCATCACTTCTGGAGTCCACATCGTTTGAATTGTTATCTAGGAGTGCGGAGAGAATATGGTCCATCACTTGCCTTTTTGTAGAAGCCTTCTTTTTCTTGTTGTTGTTGCCAGAAGAGGACTTGAATTTTGTTTGCTTTTCATCACGGGTAGTAGGACTTGAAATGTTAGGGTAATCTGTACAAAAATGTCCTATCTTACCACATTTGAAGCATCATTGAGAACCACCACTTCCTCTCCTTCTAGTTATCACATTTCACAATGCTTTTGAGAACTGTGTAGAGAGAAGTGCTAGTTTCTGCTCTGGAAACTCTTCAGTCTGCTAAAGGGTTAGAGAGGACAGCAAAGCAAGTTTACCAAATGATGAAGATTTGCTAGAACTAGGCACGTCACATTGTGAAACAAGTTCAAGAGACTTGTTGGGGTTTTTACGTGAAATTATATCAAGTTCATGAGCTATTAACTTGGAATATAGCACATCTAAAGTTAGTGTACTCATGATTGTAGATTCACGAATAGATGTAACTTCCATCTCCCAAATTTACATGTCTAATGCACCTAACAATTTCCTAATATTTTTAACATCTCAACAATTAACATTGACACTGTGTAAGTTGCTGATAATTTTATTAAAGCGAGCGAAGAAGTCATCGATTGACTCATCTGGATGATTCTCGAAATGCATGCACTCTTTCTTGAACATGACTTGACGTACTTCATTGATTGTGTTGGATCCTTCATGATGGTCGCATAACGCTTTCCGCACATCATATGGAGATCAGATATGTGCAACACATTCGAAATCTCTTTGAGTTAATGCTTGTATAATCAAGTTCCACTCCTTGTTGTTGTTGTCTGCATCCTTCATGTTGGCAGCCGTGACTTCATCATTTGATGGCATGTCGAAGTACTTGAAGACCCTTTCCAAAATTGCAAAGCTCTGTGCTTGTATGTATGCCTCCATTCATGCTTTCCAAACCCAAAAGTCAATGTCATCAAACACACAAGTTTTTCCGGAGTATTTCTCCATGATGATTAGCAAAAACACGTGCAAATCACAAAGATTAGATTATTGTGGATCTGATACCAATTGTAGGATTGAACAACACGTGAAAAGATACCATAGGGGGGTTGAATGGTAGATTTAAACTTTTTGAACATAAGCAACAAAAACCTCTCGGTAGAAATCAATCTGTTGGAGAAATTAGTCTGTGTGACTAATCTAAACATGTTCAACTATGAAAAAAGTAGTAGAGATTGCGGATATTAGAGTCACGAAGACACTATGACAAGAATCATGAGAAAACATCAAGTAAATCTCAAGTTATGACCAAAACTGTGAGCAAAGATAAGTCTGTTCTAACAGAGGAAAAATAGGTATGTTACGTTACAAAGAAACTCGTGTAGCTAAAAAATCACCAAACCACATTAATTTTCTTAGATGATAGAAAATTCAGTTATGAAGACAATACAAAAAGAACCACATCAATTGGATTGGTAAAACTTGAGTTATGATCAAAACACTGAAGCAACATTGAGCAGCGCAGAATCTAACCGAGAAAAACTTGCCAAAATCAAGTCAGATGAACAAGGCATAAAAGTTCCTCTAAGGCTACATATTTTATTCAATGAAACACAAGAGAAACAGCAACACATCATCTTACCACAAGCCCTGGACTCTCTTGCTTATATAACCGGCCCTCGGGCCAACTCAATCCAAGCTAGGACTCCTACTCCTACTCCTACATAGATTCAATAGAAACTTTCCATAACTAATCAAGACTCTTCCATGCGGATATAGAAGCAACCTTAAGAATCCCAAACACCTTAAGAACATCCCACACAGTGCTAAAACAACTCAACTTCGTGACCAAAATGGAAGCTAACCATAACCAACTCGAAACTTTCCATATAATAACCATAACAGCCTCAACTGCACCCTAAGCGCGTAATCCAGCCGGTTGGACCTTTCTGACCATATCTTCATGTCGATATCTCTTCTCCCACGTCCATGCACCTATTGCGCACGTGCAAACACTTTCCAAAACCTCCACGATACCTTCATATTCATTGTTCTTGACCCAAACATGCTGCGTAACCTCCCGATCAACTCAACCACAATTCCTCTTGAACATGGTTGTTGAACCTCATCTTCACTCTAAGACTAGTTAAATGGATCACCGTCACCAGCCATGTCTTGACCTAAAGCAACACCTGCACATGAACAAACAACCAACTTTCGCGAGCACAAGTCCTCGACTTGACTCACGTTAGTCCTATAACCACAACACCTTATGTGAGCACCTCACGTAAGCATATTGCAAACATAGCAAGATAATATCCACCATGATCAACCATAACGAATCAAAAACTTAGTAAATGAATACTAAGCAAACTTTCCATAACCCAAGAAGCTAGTTTGAAACATTGCGAGTGAAAATATAGCAGCCACATGATTATTTCAGCACGTAGAAAGTTCTAATAGCCCAAAGTACCGCTATGCATTATAAAAGGAAAAGTTCATATGTCCACAGTGAAAAACACGACCACTATGTTTGGTCATTCCGAAACATTCGGTAACCGAGTGGCAATCCCGTTCATGTGTGACCGTAGCCCACCTGGGTTCGATTTCTTGTGAGCTCCTGTGGTCAGCTATACTCAAAGCTGCATTTAACCCTCAGTTTTAGCCTATTTGATAATGTATTCAGCACCTAGATCTAACACCTATTTCTATGCGGTAGAGATCCAGTCGTGCAAAACATTTGCAAGTTATGTTGGACCCATTGAGTGTCGCTCTTGTTGTATATCTTGTCCAAGAATTTATGTAATAGCGAGAGGTTCGTGAGTTGCACGTCCTTGAGCACCATACAACCTTTCTCCCTAGGCAATGTAACTCTATTCCAACAAACCAAGGTTTCCCTTTGCCAGTAATATCAGAACCTCTCCATACGCAAGCTTTTTCGATATTTGTCGATTGCTGGGAGTACTGCAATTTTTAGCTTAAGTGTGCACATGCTGTATATTGGAGTTGTAGAGATGAGGCTGTCAACCAGAGTGCATCTCCTGCCCATTGAGAGCTAGTTCAATGCTGTAGTGAAGCACATTTCAAGTTTGGACATGAGGGGCGGGAAGTCCTGTACCTTTGGTTAGCAGACGCAAGTTGGTAACCCTAGGTAAGTTAAGGGGAAGGAGTCTGCTTTGCATCTGATAGTCCCATCCATATCAAGGGCCACTTCTGATGTAAGATTCACTAGGATGAGGCAGGAGCTGCAAAAGTTTACTCGGAGCCTCGTGGCATTGCAGAAGGAGTGTAGGAGATCTTTAAAAACAAATAGTTTCCTCTATGCAGCTTTTAATGCAATGAAGGTGTCATCAGCATGTTGGGCAATGGGGAAGTCCGTATTGGTGATTGTATCTAGTGGGAGCCTGATTTCTCCTGCAAGCCTAACCTTGTTAACTAGTTGTTGGAGGAGGTAAGCTGCTAGGACAAAGAGGAGGGGAACAAGGCATCACCCTATTTGACCCCTCTTTTATAGTGGGAGTATTTCCTGGAATCTCATTCAGAAGGAATGTTGACGAAGCTGTAATGAGATGTTCTCGATGCAACTAATCCGATCCTTCAGAATCCAAGTTGGGAGAGCATAATCAGTATGATGGCATGCTCAATCAGGTAAAATGCTTTTCAAGTCTAACTTCAAGAGCAGCAGCGCATTCTTCGAGTTATTGCATTGGTGGATGTACTCATAATTCCAACCTAGGCAATATTGAATTGTTCTATTTCTGTTGAAGCCATATTGATTCTGGTGTGCAATCTTTAGAATCACATTGTACAGCCTATTCATGAGGAGCTTGGTTATGAGCTTCTCAGTAGAGCTTAGGAGAGATTAGCCTGAAATATAATGGGTTCAATAGGTTGGGGATCTTAGGGACTAAGGTGATAAGGTAGGTATTGATCGGCAATAGGCTTAAGTGGCCAGTGAAAAGTCGTTGCAAAGCTTGCACAATCTTCTTTGATAATTCCCAAGCAATCCGTGTAGAATCTGGCGTTAAAGCCTTTGGACCTGGGGCCTTGTCACTCTGCATCTCGTTCGTGGTGCGGTCAATCTCGCCTCTAAAGAATTGTTTAGATAACAAATGGAGATCCTCAAGCGAGGCCAAGGTCTCTTCGAGTACCCCAATCGCTGTTTGAATGCATTCCAATGTACTGCTTCCTTTTACCCATGCTCCATGAGGTCACGGTTGTTGTCTCATGTTAAGCTACATTAGAGAAACTTCCATGTATATGGCACAAGGAGTGCCATGGAGTACTATACCAATTCACCCAAGGGTCAATAAGGGTAAGATCTGCAAGCGTACAGAAAATATCATTATAGCATTTCACTAGGAAGTCTTTCAGGGTATCATCATTTGTTTTATCCATAGTAAAGGCATCAATGTAAGGTGTGACAACTATGGGTAGTATATAGAGTCTCCCAAGTATGTATACAAGGAATCTGAAATGATTATAAATGGGTAGTGTGACACACACTTAAGCACCTGCTCTAAATAAGATATATAGGTACTAGCACTACAGGAATCCCGATCAATTATGTCGGCCAAAGCCGACATAATTAAGGACGAAACCGATGTATGTTACTTAATTACGTTGGTTTTCCCTTAATTACGTCGGTTGTCGGCCGACAAAGCAGTGTGGATGTAATTAAGGTAACTTACGTCGACCGCCGACGTAAGATACTTAATTACGTCGGTATCCCTCAACCGACATAAGTTATTTACCGGGATGGACCACGGGCTGGGCCATAGTACTTACGTCGGTGGCTACTCGACTGATGTAAGTTAGGTAGTCTTACTTACGTTGGTATATCATAACCAACATAAGTTAAGTGGTATAACTTACGTCGGTACGGTCTGGCCGACGTAAGTTAAACTGGGCTAACTTACGTTGGCTTAACCATAGCCGACGTAAGTTAAGTTTTCTTTAAAAACAAAAAAAAACAGAAACTGGCTACCTCTCACGATGGCGAGCTCCACAGACAGATACAAAGGACAGTTTATACAGAAACAATTTACAAAATAGTCCAAAACATTCAAAACATCAACAACAACACAAAACAGTTTCAAAGCACTCACCAGCCTACACGCTAGACCCTCCACTACCTCCAAAGCCGAGATCTTCTCGGCACGTCCCTCCAGGTGACTGTAGGTGTGGTGAAGGAGTTTGTGCCGCCGTTCCTGAACCCTGCAAAAGAACCATATATTTCCTGTTTTAGCCCCATAAAGAATTGCACAAACCCGTAAAGAATCATAAAACTAACACAAAAATAACCAAAACTGGAACCTGAATACAACTGCACCTATGGTATGAGATGCATTTTAATACAACTGAATAACCAAAATTTGGGCAATCAAACATTCAAGCTCCCTGTATCTTAAAACTTCACAAGATAATATAATACTTTTTTTAAAATATTTTGCCATAGAAATGCACCTATACCAGAAGCTAAAATTCAACTTAGTTTTCATCTTATCCAAAATTTTAACAAATCACCAGATCTCAAATGTAACATTGATAACGAAGGAGGCAGAGCTTGAGGCAAAACAAGTATAATAATTACTCTACAAATGTTAGGTTTCGCCCATGAATATAGAACAATAATGGACATCCAAATAAAGAATCACTTGGGGATGTGATGACAACAACAAAACGTAGATGCAACAATAGACAACAAATGATGATAGATGCAACAAAGCACAATATTAAAGAAATAGTTTGTTACCAGCTCTGGGGTCTGCTGCAGCAGAAGCGTAGGAATCTCGATATCCTGACCGGTATTTCGAGCAAGAGTCAGCCATTCCAAAATGTTAGAGGATATATGTTATTGAAATGCTATGAAATTTAACTACGGTAGTTTAAATTACTTACCGTCACTGTTGCTTGCATCTGGGCCATCATTAAGGTCGTCCTCCACTGCTCCTCCCTTGCCTCTGCCCTTGACCTCTCCAGCTCCGTTTGGGTTCGCGCCAGAATCTCCTTCAAGGCAGGGAGCTCCAGCTAGGTCTGTGAGAGACGACCACTTGAGGGCACAACGGGCGAGGCCTACGACTATAAAGCGCCTCTCAAAGGTCACGCCGACCTCAAGTCGACAACTCCATCGAAAATGGCAAACCTGCAAAAGAATGAAAACACTAAGTAGAATAAGATAAATTGAAAAGGAAATGAAACAAATAACCAACTCACGTCCATGGGCCTTTACGCCTCTGCTCGTGTACACGACTTGGGCGTCGATCGATGCATTTTCCCAATCGTAATCTTCACCATGTATCTTCGCAACCTCCTGTGCACTTTGCCGACAAAACAAAGAAAACCTGTAAGCATGTCAATAATAGTAGTAGTTATAAAGAAATTGATGAATTTTGAAAACTTACAAGTCGATCGGCTACAACCTGACTACACTGCTGTGGCCGAGAAGGTTCACTTCCCTTGTGACCACTTTTCCAAACCTTGGCCGGGGTCGGCTCCTGACCCGTGATAATTAATAATTATTAACAAGTGCAATTTATAAAATAAGTTGATTGTAAACTAAAATTTATCTCCGTGCGCTAAAAGCACACCTGAGCCAAGGGTGGAGCGTGTGGCAGAAACAGGGATTGTCAGCTTGAAGGTAACGAGGTCCCTAAGCAAGGGTCTCGTGCCGGCTCAAACCCTCTCACTGGCTTCCCTTTCCCTTTCGACGACATCCTGTTGCAAGGAATAAATGATTAATATGCTAAGATAATATACAAAATCAATATTAAGTTAGTGAATAAAATGTTACTTCATAAATTTCAAAATTCATCAACATCACAGTCATGCACCCTACTCCTTAAACCAACCCATCAATCTTCTTCTTCCGCATATCATTTTCGTTTCCGCAAATCAGCAAGCTCAACTAAGTCATCGATTTCTTCAGTTTCCGATTCTGATTCCGTTTCCGCTTCTGTGCCAGTCTTGATATCTTGAGCGTCTCCAACTAAGTCATCGAGTCCTACACCGGGCTCGACTGAGAAGGAGTTTGGCAACTCTTCCTCTTGGTAGACCTCATCAACTTCAGCTTCCTTGTGGTAATCATCATCTCCTGGAGTGTATAACCGCTCACGAGGATTCACCTTATGTACCACCCACCAAGCTTTGAATTTATTGCATGGATAAGGTAGATAGTACACTTGCTCTATGGTGTGCAAAAACTAATGAATCGAATCCTTTCAACAGTTCCTTGTGTTTTACTTCGACCATGCCAAATTCGTTTACTCAAATTCCACGAATGGAATCAAACCATTCACAGTCAAATAATACTGCTCGAATTGTCTTATTTCTGACAAAAGTGAATTCAAGGATTTTTTTAATAATCCCGTAGTAATGAGTTTCACGTTCTTGTGAATTGATTGCCCTCAACACAACTCAGGTATTACATGTTGCCGCGAGAGGACGAAGAGATTCAAATTGAGTTGTACGGAATTGAAAGTAGTTGACGTCATATCGACCATAGCTTCTAACATTATCCACTCCATAGGATAGTTGTCGCAAATCTTCATGGACATTTGAATCTTTTTTGCACTATCCAAGATATGAAGTTATTAGTAAATGTAAGCATTCTTAACTTATAAGAAAACGTTGCTAATATTCATAAGATAACGAGAAAACATTACATGATCTCGAAAACAGGAAAAAAAATAGATCCCCCATTTATTCCTTCCTGTCACATTTGTTCTATTTGTTTGCTCATGGGTTGACGTCTATGTCTCCAATTTTTCTTGTCGAACACACTGCACGAAAAGAGAACCTTTTAGAATATATGTGTTGCAAAATATGCTGAAAAGAATAAATGTTGGAGCAACACTTACTTGAAATATTCCTGCATTTTATCCATATTAGCGTACATGTAGAAGAAAGCAGCACATCTTTCTTTTTTCGCTAACGTCGTAGGAAGTGTAACTACCAACAGTAGTGCCTCTTGTTGCAAAAATGGATATATTACTACAAGGAGGTTGCTCATCCATATTGTACCGCATTGTCGAAGTATTGACATTGTGTTCCTCTGCAATGTAAACACTTGAGAAGTATCCTACTTTCTTAAGTGTAAAAGCTTCGGCGATGCAACTTTCAACCCTAGCCCTGTGACCAACCATTGGTTTCAGACATTTAAGTGATCTCTCAATATGATACATCCACCTATATTGCATAGGACCGCCCACTTTCGCTTCAAATGGAAGATGATTAGGAGATTTTGAATTGGATTGAAGAACCCTAGAGGATATTTTTTTCCATCTTACACAAAAGCACCGGAATCTCCTTCTCCAGCTTAGTCATCATCTCTGGCGTGATTTCTTTAGCACAGAGTTGCCTATAGAAGTGGCTAAGCCCGGCTAACACCTTCCACACCACATCGTCAAGGTAGCCTCGAAACATAATAGGTAGAAGCCTTTCCATGATTATGTGATAACCATGACTCTTCAACCCAATGAGCTTTCCCTGTTTTCACATTCATGGCTTGTCTCAGACTAGCTACATAACCATCTCGGAATTTAAACCTTTTTAACCATTCGAAAACTTCTTTCTTTTCTTTAGGTCAAAGACATAAAGGAGGGCATGCTTTACGACCATTTTCGGAGAGCTCAAGAGTTTGACGGTTACAAAGCTCAGCGAGATCTTTTCGAGCCACTAAATTGTCTTTTGTTTTGCCCGTCATGTCCATGCATGTGCTTATGATACATTTGACCATGTTACGCTCCTGATGCATGACATCAATGTTGTGCCTTAGAATCAACGACTTCACATACGGTGGCTCTCAAAGTCCACATATGTGAGTCCAATTGTGCTCGTCTCTATAACCATCAAAATATCCAAGACGACCATTATCTTGCACCAATTTCTCCAACATATCAGATATTTCTAACCCGTTAAGATGTTTTGGTGGTCCTTTAGTGACAACTGTGTTCTTTCTGAAGACATTCCTTTGTTGTCTAAACACATTATTTGGAGGAAGCCAATGTCTATGACAATCAAAGTAAGATATCTTGCCTCCTTGGGTAAGTCAAAAGCAATAGGTATCCGAAGCACATATCGAACACGTCAACCGACCATGAGTGCTCCATCCAGAAAACATGTCGTATGCCGGAAAATCATGGACGGACCACAAATAAGCAGCTCGAAGGTTGAATCTCTGCTTCTTGTAATAGTCGTACACTTCGACTCCTGTGCACAACATTTTCAACTCTTCGATCAACAGTTTCAACATCACGTTGAGACGTGATCTAGGATGAATCGGCCCAGGTACAATGAGGCTAAGAAACATGAACTCATTCTTCATGCAAAAAGCCGGTGGAAGATTGTACGGAATGAGAAAGATGGGCTAACAGGAGTATGGTGTGGCGTTTGTGCTGAACGGCGTGAATCCATCTGTGGCCAACCCGATGCAAACATTTCTCGCTTCACGACCGAATTCTGGATCGAACCCGTCCAGCGCCTTCCATGCCTCACAATCGGACGAGTACGTCTTGACTCCTTTGTTCTAACACTCACCTTCTTTGTGCCATCTCATGTGTCTGGCCGTTTTTTTTTGAAAAAAAAACAGTCGCTTCAACCTAGGTGTCATGGGTAAGTAACAAAGCTGCTTACATGCAACTTCTGTCGTCACGGTATAACCATCGTTTTTAACAACTTAGACAAACCTCGGTTGACTACATTTTAAACATTTGTTCTCATTGGCATGCTGTCTCTAGAAAAGCATGCAGTTGTCCGGACACACATCAGTCTTCTCGTAGTTCATACCGAGACCGGAAATAATTTTCTTTGACTTATACATATCTTTAGGCACTTTGTTTGGATGTGGAAGGGCATCATTGATCAAATTGATGAGCTCGTTTTAACATTTATTAGAAAAGACGAACTTAGACTTAATTGCCATAAGTCTAGTCATAAAATTGAGGATTGTCATTTTAGTGTGTCCATGCAGCGGCTGTTCTGAATCTTTGAGAAGTTTGAAGAACTCTTTAACCTCTGCTGTTTGAGGATCCTCCATAGGCTCTGGTCGTATAGATTCCATCATCTCATCCATCATATCAACCTCCGTGGCATTATCATTGTCCGCTTCCACTTCTTGTATAGCTTGAGAAGTTATCTCGCCGTTGAAGTTCGTCACCTCATAATGTGATACGTAACCTTTTCAACACAAGTGCATCGCAAGTTCCACTTTGTCCAAAACATTTCATTCTGGTATTTCGTACATGGGCACCACACCTTATCACTATTTGACAACAAAAAAGTTGTTCCACAAAAGCTTCTATCTTGGCGTACCACTCATCTGAGTGACCACCAGTTTTGCTCTTCTAACCAGTATACATCCAACTACGGTCTTCGCCCATGTTTGACTCTGCAGTTTAAAGCCGAACAAATAAGCATGCAATTTTTCGTTAATTATGCACTATAGAGGAAATAATGAGAGAGACAGTGAACTGGGCCCATTGGGGTCCGCCATACACACGCACGGGTGGTTTAGATGCATACTTTAACTTCACACTAAATGGGCCACGATGAAACCTAAGTGGCCCTTCGGGGTTGGGTGGCGACTTCCGCGCACCTCTCCTCCTTCTCCACGGCATTGGCATGGCAGCCATCAGTGGTGAGAAAGAGAAAGGGGATGCAGTCGTTCTCACCCTCCCGTTTCATTTTCATCACCGAGCGACCTGATGGATTCTGATGGCCTTCACCATGCATCTCTTTCCTTGGTGCCTTGCCCCCGACCCTTTGGGAGGTGGGAGACTGGGACTGGGAGCGGAGAACGGCAGAGGCATGCAGGATTGGGCCCAGGGCCCTTGGCTTCTTAACTTGGGCCACCACCTATCGCGGTGCACCTAACCAGGACGCCCCTACTGAGGACATCTAACCAACCAGTCCACGTCTCCAACTAACCAATCTCTGGTCCACACGACCCACCTCTCTTATCTTCCTCGCACAATGCTGCTCGCACCTCCTCTCGCTCTCATGGAGCCACCGGCCACACCCGATGCCGCGACACCCGAGAGCCGGCCACCCCTGACGCCGCCCTCCTTATGGTGCCCAAGCTCGGTGCCCCAATCGAACCTTCCTCACGCCAGCCACCCCGGCAGCCGGCGGCCCCTGTCTTCGCCCTCCCCACGGCGGTCGAGCTCGGTGCATAATGAAACCAATTAAGCATATCTACACTAAACCAATTAAGCATAATCTACACTAAGCAAATTAAGCATAATTAAGCAAGTTAACCACTGAAGCATAATTAAATAAACATAATATACACTAAGCAAATTAAGCATAATTAAGTAAATTAACTACTTAAGCATAATTAAATAAACAATTAAGCAATTTAAGCATAATTTAAACAACTAAATTCAATTTCAAATTTGAATTTGATTACACTTTAATTTAGGGGGAGGGTGACGGTGGGGGGGGGGGGGGGGGCTAGGGAAGGGGGCGGGGAGGGTGGGCGAGCTCTGCAGGGAGGGTGAGGGTGAGGGGGGAGGGGGAGTGGGGGGGTCTCCAAGAGGGAGGTTGTAGCTAGGCGTGGAGGGGGGGGGGGATGTGGAGAGGAGCCCTTATCTGACAAGGATGCGACAGCGCGGCCGAGGCGGCGCGGTGGGGCATGGCCGGGCGCGGCGACAGCGTCAGGCGCGTCGGCCGCGGCGGCGGCATCGGGTGCGGCGGTGGCGTCTGGTGCAGCGGCGGCTATGGCGGCGTCTGGCGCGACAGTGGGGAAAGAATAAGGAAGCAGCGGGGAAGGAAAAAGAAGAGGCGCGCGGGTATAGGTTAAATTCCATTACTTACGTCGGCTAAATTCAATTACTTACGTCGGCCAGGTACACTTATGTGGGCCGCTCTCATGGCCGATGTAATTTACGTGTAACTTACGACGTTTTCCTTATTTACGTCGACCATGGGTCCCAGCCGATGTCAGTTTAGGTTTATTGTTTTCGGCCGCTTAACTTACATCGGCTGCGGGATGACAACCGATGTAAGTTAGCGGACTTACGTCGGTTACCGGCAACTGACGTATGTTAACTTAATTACATCGGTTGGCCGACGAAAGTTAAGCTGCCGACGTAAGTGTTCGCGTTTCCTGTAGTGTAGTGAGAGTTAGACTAAAAAGGATTCGCTCCAATTGTGCTTTTAATATTTCTTGATACTCGTTATATACCAATTTCGATTGTCAATAGATCTCAATTACATGAAGGAATAAATATTTCTTACGCATATCACATTTATATTTAACATAATTCTACTTGTACTTGGAGAAATAGTGCATGCAAGCTTTTTATTGCAAAAATAAGGAGAATTGTGGGGAGCAATCCTAAAAAGTAACATCCCATCCCACCAAGCACCGACACATGGCATCTCATGGATCAATTGGCCCACTTAGAGGTGTATGTGAAAGAATCCAATGGTGTAGACCGGGGATGGCTTGAGGGCCCACCTTTCAATCACCCGGAGAAAACACACCGCAAGAGGGGCCAACTTGACCGACCTGGTCCTGGCAGCAAACACGATCAATCGATGTGTGGCGCTCTCCTGTGGCCCTCTGATGGCGGTGATAACGGATTCACACGCTAATTGTGGTGGGAACCGACTTTACTCCATGTATAAATAGGACACCGCATCGTCACTTCATAACGCACAACACTTGAACATCACTCTCTTGTATGCACACTTACACCTTATTTGAGTTTAGGCTGTAGGAAGGAGCCTCTAGTTCCCAAGTCCATTTTGGAAACGGTATGGCTCATGTATCTTTTCCAATATTTGCAACAATTATGATATTATTAATCTTTTATTAATCATATGTTTGGGTGAACCGTTTCTTGTTTGATTGTGGAACTCATGTATGTGTTAGGTTTACTTGTTATCATGATAGTATGTAATTTTGTTATTATGTAATCATAAACATCATAAACCTCAACTATAGTCTAATTAGGTATGATATGAATATTTTAGTATGAATAACATAGCGCTTGGTCCTAACGTTGGTTCAATGATGTGTAGGTTAGTCACTGCCTTGGTGTGGTAATTATTCTCGAGCCTCTAAGGTATTTACTTAGCATGTAAGTGTGGTGCGTGGATAATTAAGTAGCGTTGGATGTCTCGTAGACCCATGGGCTCTAGGGTTGGCGACAGATGGGGACAGTGTAGGCTAAAAAGCGAGGGTTTAAATACAAAGTTTTGAATATACAGAGAATCCTAGTCCGGAATGTCCGAATTTCTCAAAGTGTACTGCTGGAAGCCAGTTTGGACTTTCTGATTTGAGCACAGTCAGACTATAATGTCCAGAGCAGTCAGACCGCCTGCCTATGGGATGTCCAATCTTTCAAATTAGAACTGCGGGAAGGTAGTTTGAACTGTGCAAACTTTGCAGTCATACTGCCTAATCTGAGCGCTTGGACTTTCAAATACCAATGTTTCTTTGATAATCACATGGCTTCTTTAAAATTCATTGGATTTGTCTTGCAGCAATAGTTTTCACTTTGTTTGGGTGATTTTCACTAATGCGAAAGTGTGCTTGGTATTTATCTACTTAGTATTCGGGGTAATGAAGCAAAGTAAAATGAACAATTTACCTCTGCGTAGTGCACCTCCGCAAGTACCTTTCAGCCACGTCCCTGAACAGCACCGGTCACCCTCATCCAGATGCAACTTGAAGTACGACTTTGTAGCTTGAATGCGGGCGTTTGATAGTGACTGCGTCACGAGCTTCCTATTGTTCTTATGGAAGACGACCCTGACATGATCCACCTGCTGGGCCTTGTCCTCCAAATGATACTGTGTCTGGAAGAAGAAATATACAAGTAAATGTATTTAATATGTAATAGATATGTATTACACAAATATTCCTCACACTTACTATGACGTCGTGCCACACAACCTCCTGGTGATTCCCGTGAGCAAGGTCATGGGCTGTAGCGTAATTGTCCCAAGACATAGAAGGGAGTCTGTTTATTACATTGGTGTAGTGCAAACGGACTAGATGGCCCAAGACACCGTTCACCTGCTGGTGGTGTCTGTGACCATGAACGAGTCATCGTACCAAGACCTGATAGATGATTCTCAATTAGTAAATATATAAGTCTAAAGAAATCTAAATTGAATTGTTAGAGATTTACTTACGTATCACCATTCGGACCAATAACAATCCGATCGTCTGGGTTTGCAGGAGCCAAACTTGGAGGAGGCACATAGTTGCTCCTCCAAGTCCGTTGCCTCAGAGCTGGCTCCACATCAGGTCACCCAGAAGAGGGTCATCATACTACACTAGCTCACTAACCGGCTCCGAAGTTAGCTCCAATTCTACAGGTCGTGAACTTAGAGTAGCCACATAGTGGCTCCTCCAAGTCCGCTGCCTCGGAGTTGGCTCCGCATCAGGTGACCCAGGAGAGGGGTCACACGACAACACTGGCTCGCTAACCAGCTTCGAAGTAGGCTTCGAAGCAGGCTTCAAAGCCTGGTTAGCCTGCAACGGCTGAAGAGGACCCCTAGTCTTTGAGTCCTCAGACGTAGAGTCATCCCGATAATTTAATGATTCATAATATAGATGAATGATTTAATTATATAATTTATTATTTTTAAAAATTTTATTTACCTGTCTTGACCGCTGTACACGTCCATGTGATGGATCCGGTAGATGACTCAACGTCTGAGCTCGTCTACCCCCGCTATACTGACTGCCTTGGAAGACAACGTTTGCTTTCCTGGCCAGAGACACCTGTGCCCCCCGTCGTCTACTGCTATATGACATCCTGTTGAAAGGAAAATTTGCTAATGAATTTAAAGGAAAGTGATGAGGACATCGCTACCATTGATACAACCACAACAGCAGCCCATTCACCACTTGCAGCTAATCAAGGTCCAATGAAATGCGCTCGTGCACGTGAACTTAATTATCAGGTGAATTCATTCCTGACCGTTCAAATTAATTATCCTTCAAATTAGCAACTATTAAATCCTTGTGATGACTTTGTTATTATCAGGTGCTTGGGAATTGATCCAGCTCGGAGGAATGGAGGGATTAATGTGATGAAGGTTGCTCCACCCGAGGGGTCCTCATAATTGCAGCAAGTAACACCTTAAAAGGGGCATAACTTTCAACTTCCAAAGTTGTTTAATGCAAATAAGTACTTGCTCAAAAGGTCTCTTTATCCACTCTTCATTGGATCAAGAATCAAAGGCAGATGACACTTGAGCTGCACTGAAAAGGCTGAACAAGACTCGTGACTCCATCATGAGTTCTAGTCTTCCTCCTCTATATAAGCAACTACCAGCCATAGGAAGAACTTGGGTTTTGTTTTCTGTAAGTTTAGCCATTGCTACTTCCTTGTAATGCAAGTGTGGACGAGACCTTCCAATTACTTGAATTAGAACCCCAACTTATCACATCCGTGAGTGTTTGCTTGCTATCTTGTTCTTGGTTGTTCTTCGGTTGCTTGCAGGTTCAAGGCTGTTCTTGGCACTGCAAGAAGAGGAACAACAAGAGCCGCTGTAATTATCGCTGAGATGCAGCACACTTGTGGTTGTTGTAGTCGGGTAGCACAATGTCGACCTCCACCAAAATTGTAGTTATCAGGAGACGGTGTATGTGTTGCTAAAGGCGCCACACCATTCTGGTTGTGGTAGTCGGGCATCCAACATCAACCTCCACCAAATTGATTCACCATCAACATATCTCGTCGAAAGATAGGGAATCCTCCGTATCTGTTGGGTTCATCAAGTGGTATCAGATTTTATGTTGCTCAATGAGAGATTTCCTCCTCCTTGTTCTTCATTTACCTACAGTCCACTTTTGCCTACAAAAATTTGCTCTAAAAATGCTAAAAACAATTTGAGCCTTTTGCTTGGCTACTTAGATCTCGACTTGCTGAATTCATGGTTGCCTTATTGAGTCGAGATGCTGGTCCTAAGTTTTTCGCTGCCAGAGTTTTGAGTCCGTACGACTTTGTTCTCAGCCGATTTTCATTATCTACCCAAAGTTGAGAAAAAGGCAAGTGCAAAAGAAAAGCCGCACGTATCAGCAAGAAAAAGGCGCGTGCAAATAAAAAAAGCCGCACTAATTAAAATTGCTAGAAAAGAGTTTCTTAGTAGAAAAAAAAAAGAAACAGTTTGTGTAACATTTGTTTTAGGTTTCGAAGTTCAACTTGTTGTTTTGAATGTTTTGTTAAAACACAACGTTCGTGTCGTCCGAACTTTTCTACTACAGTAAATTTAACATCACGTAGAGTAACGGCTCGCATCTCTATCACGGTCTAGGACCAGCACAATACCATCATGGAACATTAATTCAACTTGTTGTGACTAATGTGGCACTAGTTGTTCCTTTGTGCAACTCATTTCTAGCAGCCACCTACAGCTCCACAAAATCATCTACAACACCACAGGGTTGTGCTGGCCGCCACTGTTTGTTGTTCTTGCTATTTGCCGACGCCTCCTACATCGCTTGGTAAAAACTTGTAAGAGCTTGGTTTCTTGCTAGTGAGGAAGTGATTGTGTCCTACCACCTCTTAGCAATTGCTAGGATTAATTTGCTTTCTGTTGTATTTCCTTTCTTTACTAACCATGTAGGCCGATACGAATGAGACAACTCCACAATCACCACATACGAGGGGCACCATTCAGCATTTCGAACGCCAAGTAAAGCTGCACACAGATGCCCTCAATGAGGATATTCAAGTCACCCATGAACGCATTAGTCAATTAGAGTCGACACAGATTTGCAACAACGCTAAGATGACCACATTAGAAAGCACTGCTAGGGCTATTAACACTTCTCTTGCAGCAATCACTGAGCGATTGGAGAGGATGGAACAGGTTGGACGCGAAGAGAGGCAAAGACGTGTTGATGACAGCCACGACTCCGTTGGCAGCGCTGCAAGATATGACGAGGCGGAGTATTCAGCTGATACCGAGCTTGATGATGGATCTTTCAGGTATCAACGGCAGCCACGTCGCGACCATCGTGGTATGGGTGGTCGAGCCCTACGACATGAGGTACGTGACAATGATGATTCCCTACACAGGATAAAATTCTCCATACCACCCTTTGATGAGAAATATGAACCGGATGCATATCTATCTTGAGAATTATCAATAGATAAAAAAATTGCATGCCATGATTTCCCTGATAATAAAAAGGTTAGAGCTGCCACTAGTGAATTCACTGACTTTGCTTCTATTTGGTGGCATAAGTATCAAACTAAAAATCCAGCTACTGTACCACAAACTTTGAATGCCTTGAAACGAATCATGTGTCGTCGTTTTGTTCTTTCCTATCATGCTCGTGACCTGTTTCATAAATTACAACAACTTAGGCAAGGCAACAAATATGTTGAGGAATACTATCAAGAACTCCAAATAGGCATGATGCAATGTGGCCAAGATGAAAATGAAGAGGCTGCAATGGCTAGGTTTATGGGTGGTCCAACAAGAGGAATTCAGGACATATTGGCTTATAAGGAATACCCTAACGTCACTCCATTATATCATCTTGCTTGTAAGGCTAAAAGAGAAGTGCAGGGATGACGCACAAGAACTAACATTTCTGCAGGTCGAACTACCTCATGGCAGTCCCACTCAAGTGTTGCTGGTCCTAAGCATGATTATCCATATGATGCTTCCAATCGGTTGCCCAGGACTACATCAAAATCAACACCTTCGCGTGCTATCGAGACAACAAAAGGATCCACCAAAGCTGCAACCAACACTTTCTTCCATCGCTTCCACCAGGAGAACAAAAGACATTCAATCCTCCAATACAAGGGTTTTGGGAACCTACAAAGGGACCGCCCAAGTAAGCGTGTGTTGATTGTACGAGAAAATGGTGAGTACTCATCCGCTAGCGATTTAGATGATGAAACATATGCCATGCTTGCTACGCAAGATACATTAAAGAAGAATGATGATGAGGAGCACATTGGGGCTGATCATGCTGACCACTATGAGAGTCTTGTTGTGAGGCGTGTCTTGAGTGTCCAAATGCTCAAAGCTGAACAGAACCAGCAATACAATCTATTCGAAACTATGTGTGTAGTTTTCGAACGATCGTGTTGCATTATTATTGATGGAGGAAGCTGCAACAATTTAGAAAGTGCTGCCATGATGGAGAAGCTTGGGATGACAACACTTCCACATCCACATCCCTACTACATCCAATGGTTCAACGACAGTGGTAAGCTTAAGATAAGACCTCTGGTTCATTTTGAGTTTACAATTGGTTCCTACTATGATTACATTGATTGAGATGTGGTACCTATGCAAGCTTGCTCTATGCTATTTGGTTGACCTTGGCAATTTTATAAAGATACATTACATCATGGTAAATCAAATCAATACTCTTTCATGCATAATGAGAAGAAGCTTGTTTTGCACCCTATGTCTCCCGATGCTGTTTTGAAGGATGACATTGCTAGAGCTTGTAAAGAGAAAAATAAGAAATCTACTCAAAATGAAAATTCAAATGTTGCGAAGGAATCGTTACATCCCAAGACTGACAATTCCAAATCTACGCATGTGAAGAAGAATGAAATAAAATTGAAGAGTGCATGTTTTCTTGCTTCCAAATCTGATTTGTTTGAATTAAAAAATAATTCTGCAATCTGCTATGTGTTTGCTTGCAAAGAAGCTTCGTTCTCACTTCACGACATACCATGTGCTTTGCCCTCTGCTGTCACTAAGCTTTTGCAGGAATACGCTGATGTGTTTCAACAAGAGGTACCAGTCGGGCTGCCACCATTAAGAGGGATTGAGCATCAGATTGACCTCATCCCTGGGGCTTCTTTGCCAAACCGAGCACCATACAAGACCAACCCAAGGGATATCAAGGAGATTCAATGACAAGTACATGAATTACTTGACAAAGGTTATGTGCGTGAGTCCCTTAGTCCTTGCTCTGTTCCTGTTCTTTTGGTCTCAAAGAAACATGGATCATGGTGCATGTGTGTAGATTGTCAAGCAATTAATAACATTACCGTTATATATCGTCATCCTATTCCTATGTTAGATGATATGCTTGATGAACTTAGTGGCTCGATGATTTTCTCTAAAATTGACTTGCATAGTGGATACCACCAAATTCGTATGAAGCTAGGTGATGCATGGAAAACAGCGTTTAAAACCAAGTTCGGTTTGTATGAGTGGTTAGTCATGCCTTTTGGTCTCACTAATGCACCTAGCACTTTCATAAGATTAATGAATGAGGTTTTACGTGATTTCATTGGAAGATTTGAGGTAGTATATTTTGACGACATCTTGATCTATAGCACATCTCTAGAAGAGCATCTTGATCATCCCTGTGCTGTTTTCAATGCTTTACGTGATGCATGCTTATTCGATAACATTGACAAGTGCACCTTTTGCACAAATAGAGTCTATTTTCTTGGCTATGTTGTGAGACCACAGGGAATTGAAGTCGATGAAGTCAAGGTGGAGGCGGTACACAGTTGGCCGACTCCTACCACGGTCACACAAGTACAAAGCTTTCTCGGACTTGCTGGATTCTATCGTCATTTTGTGAAGGACTTCAGCACCATAGCTAGCCCACTGCATGAGCTTACAAAGAAGGGTGCTCCATTCACATGGGGCAAGGCACAAGAGGTTGAATTTGAAACTTTGAAGAATAGGTTAACTCATACACCCCTTCTCCAATTACCAAATTTCAGTAAGACTTTTGAATTGGAAAGTGATGCTAGTGGTATTGGATTGGGAGGTGTCTTGTTGCAAGAGGGGAAACCTATTGCTTATTTTAGTGAGAAACTGAATGGGCCTATTCTGAACTATTCCACTTATGATAAATAATTATATGCACTAGTACGAACTTTGGAAACATGGCAACATTATTTATGGCCTAAAGAATTTATTATACATCCTGATCATGAATCTTTGAAGCACATTAAGAGCCAAACTAATCTGAACCATAGGCATGCCAAGTGGGTAGAATTCATTGAGTCCTTTCCTTATGTGATCAAACACAAGAAAGGAAAAGATGATGTCATTGCGGATGCCTTATCTTGCCGTTATAATATATTGTCCCAACTTGATTTTAAGATTTTTGGCTTGGAAACAATCAAAGAACAATATCCTTTTGATGCTGATTATAATCGTCCGCTGCATTGTACTACTAAATTGTGCCCTTTTTAGATTGTATATGGTTTTATCCCTCATGCTTGATATTTTGGCTCTACCACCTTCAGAGAAATTGAAATTTGATGCTTCTCACCTTGCTAAATTAATTCTTAAAATGCATGAGCAAGCTAAATCAAACATTGAGAGCATGAACGCTAAGTATCAACAAGCCGGTAGCAAGGGTAGAAAGCATGTTACTTTTGAACCCGGTGATTTGGTTTCGGTGCATTTGAGAAAGGATAGATTTTCTTATTTGAGAAAATCTAAATTGCTACATAGAGATGCTGGACCCTTCAAGGTGCTTCGAAAAATTAATGATAATGCATATGAAATTGAGTTGACTGGACATTTTGGAGTTACTTCCTCTTGTAATATTGCAAATTTGAAACCATATGTGGGCGAGGAAGACACGTTCGTGTCGAGGATGACTCAATTGCAACAAAAGTGGAGGATGATGAGGACATCGCTACCGTTGATACAACCACAACAACAGCACATTCACCACTTGCAGGTAATCAAGGTCCAATGACACACTCTCGTGCACGTGAACTTAAATTATCAGGTGAATTCATTCCTGGCTGTTCAAATTAATTATCCTTTAAATGGGGAACTATTAAAGCCTTGTGATGACCTTGTTATTATTTGGTGCTTGAGAATTGATCCAGGTAGGAGGAATGGAGGGATTAATGCGATGAAGGCTGCTCCACCCGAGGGGTCCTCATAACTGCAGTAGTACCATCTTAAAAGAGGCATAACTTTCAACTGCCAAGGTTGTTTAATGCAAATAAGTACTTGCTGGTAATGTCTCTTCGTCTACTTGCCATTGGATCAAGAATCCAAAGCAGATGACACTTGAGTTGCACAGAAAAGGCCAAACAAGACTCATGACTCCATCCTGAGTTCTAGTATTCCTCCTCTATATAAGCAAATAGCAGCCATAGGAAGAACTTGGGTTTTGTCTTATCTAAGATTAGCCTTTGCTCCTTCCTTGTAATGCAAGTCTCGACGAGACCTTCCGATTATTTGAATCAGAACCTCAACTTATCACACCCGTGAGTTTTTGCTTGCTATCTTGTTCTTGCTTGTTCTTCGATTGCTTGCAAGTTCAAGGTTGTTCTTGGCACGACAAGAACAACAATTACAGGAGCCGGTGTAACTATCACTAAGGCGCAACACACTTTTGGTTGTTGTACTCGAGTAGCACAACGTCGACTTCCACCCAAATCGTAGTTATCAGAAGACGGTGTAATTGTCGCTCAAGGCGCCACACCATTCTAGTTATGGTACTCGAGCAGCCAACGTCGACCTCCACCAAATTCGTTCAACACCAATATCTCTCATCGAAAGATAGGGCATCCCCCGTACCTGTTGGGTTCATCCGAAAGTATAGAAGAGGAAAGAAGAGATGAAGGAAACATTACTTGTACTCAATTTTAAACTTCATCAGTATCATGATCATGTACTCTACTACTTAAATTGGACCATCGATCTTCTGTTGTGGTTTTTTCTTGTATTTGTTTTCGCATCTCACGAGTCTCTACATAATCTGCCTCTCCAACTAAGTCAACGAGTCGTAGACCAGGCTCGACGAAAAAAGAGTCTCATAACTCTTGTCATGGTTAACAACATCAACCTCATGATCATGGTACCCAACATCATCTAGTGTATATAACCACTCACAAGGATTCATCTTGTGTACAACCCACCAAGCACTAAGCTTTTCGCATGGATAATGTAGATAAAACACTTGCTCAACTTGGTGCGCAAGGACGAAGGTGTCGTAGCCTCGTAGCAATTTCTTGTGTTTTACTTCTACCAAGCCAAATTGGTTTTGTCGAGTTCCATTTTTATGATCCAACCAATCGCAGTCAAAGAAGACTACCTTAAGGTCCTTGTTCCCATCGAAATTGAATTCAAGAATTTTTTTAATGACTCCGTAATAATTAGTTTCACGTCCTTCGGCATTAACTGCCCTTGTCACAACTCTGGTGTTATATGTTGCCTTGAGAGGACGAAGATCTTCAAATTAAGTTGAACGAAATTAGAACCCATTTACTTTGTATCGACCATAGCTTCTAACTTTAATGGATCCATAGGATAGTTGCCACAAATCTTCATGGACACCGGCTTTTTTTTGCACTAACCAACATATGAAGTTAGAAGACTATTTTGTGCTATAAACGTAAGTCCTAAGTGAAACAAGGCAAGAAAACATTACATGATCTCGAAGTTTGGAAGTTAGGCGATGCATTTACTCCATAATGCCACATCGATTGTATTCGCCTTCTCATAGGTTGATGCTTAGATTTCCCATTTTGCTGGTCAAACTCACTAAATAAGGAAAAAACATAATGATTAGTATAAATGTATAACACATCCCACATATTAGTATAGATGTTAAACAAACACTTATCAGAAATATTTGTCCATCTCATCTATATTAGCGTACATGTATAGAAAAGACGCCACCTTTTCTTCTTTTGGAGCATCGTAGCACGTACCACGACCAACAGTGGTGCCTCTAGTTTGGAAAATGGAGAGATCGCTACAAGGGGGGCTTTACCATATTGTACGCAACGCCCAAACATTAACATTGTGTTCTTCTGCAAAATAGACACTTGAAAAGTATCCTATTTCTTGAAGTGTAAATGCTTCGACGATGCATCCTTTATCCCTTGCCCAATTGCGAACCATTGGTTTAAGACATCTTAGTGCTCTTTAAATGTGATACGTCCACCTACATTGCATAGGGCCTCCCACTTTAGCTTCATATGGAAGAAGGATTAGGTGGTGTTGCATTGGATTGAAGAACCCTAGAGGGAAAACTTTTTCCAACTTACATAAAAGAACTGGTATCTCCGTTTACAACTTCTCCATCATCTCCCTTGTGATTTCTTTAGCACAAAGCTATCTATGAAAATAGCTAAACTCGGCTAACACCTTCCACACCGCATCGTCAAGTTATCCCCGAAACATAACACCGAATTCTATCCTTGATTACGTGATAATCATAACTGTTCAAACCAGTGATTTCTAGTGTTAGCATTCACGGTTCATCTTGGGCTAGCAGCATAACTGTGTGGAAATTTCAACCTTTTCAACCACCTCAAGACTTCTTTCTTTTCTTCTGGTCAAAGATAGAAAGAAGCACGTAGTTTGCCACCAGCTTCAGTGAGCTCAAGAGTTCGACAGTTACAAACCCCTTCCAAATCTTTCTGAGCCTTTGTTCTTTTGTTTTGCCTGTCATATCCAAGCATATGATGATGTTGCTTTCATCCATGTTACGTTCCTCGTGTATGACGTCAATGTTATGCATTAGAATTAAGAACTTCACATACGGTAGCTCCCATAGTGCACAAGTATGAGTACAATTGTGGTCCTCTTTGTAACCAACAAAAGCAGTTTTCATCTGGCACTAGCTTGTTCAACAATTCAGCAATCTACGACTCATTGAGACGTTGTGGTGGTCCTTTTTTGACAACGGTATCCTTCCCAAAAGCATCTCTTTGTTGCCTAAACATGTGATTGGGAGGTAACCAACGTCTATGCAACCAAAGTAGCATATCTTGCCATTATGACTTAGATGAAAACATTCCATGTCCGAAGCACATATAGGAAATGTCAAACGACCATAAGTGCTCTAGCCAACAAACATGTCGTATGATGAAAAATCATAAACAAACCATAAGTATGCAGCTCAACAACAATGACAACAACCAAGCTTTTGTCCCAAGCAAGTTGGGGTCAGCTAGAAATGAAACCCAACTAATTTTTAATTTCATTTTCTATAACACTCGTACGGTTCGATTCTTGTCCATAACATTTTCAACTCTTCAATCAACAACTTCAACGTCACGTTCAGTCATGAACCAGGATGATCCGGTCCAGGTACAATAAGGAAAAGGAACATGAACTCATACTTCATACAAAGAGATGGTGGTAAGTTGTACAGAATAGTGAACATGAGACAACAAGAGTATTGTGTTGCGTTTGTACTGAACTGTAAGAAGCCATATGTCGCCAACCCGATGCGAATATTTCTCGCATCATCGGCAAAATCTGGATCGACGCAGTCAAGCGCCTTCCATGCCTCATCGTCGAACGGGTGCACCATCATTCCATTGTCCTCACGTACACCTTCTTTGTGTCACCTCATGTGCTTGAAAATTCTTTTTGAGGGAAACAAGCGCTTCAACCTGGTTGTGATAGGCAAGTAGGGAAGCTACGTCTGTGCGACTTAAGTCATTACTTTTGCAACGTCGTTATTAGCTACTTCGACAAATCACACTTTATAACACTTTAGGCACTTGTTCTCATTGGCATGCTCTTTCTAGAAAAACATGCAGTTGTCTGGGCACATATCAATTTTCTCATATTTCATACCAAGACCATAAATCAATTTCTTGGACTGATACATATCTTTATGCACTTTATGAGGCTGTGCCATAAATCTAGTCATGAAAGTGATGAGCGTCACTTCAGTGTGTTCATGCAACAGCTCTTCTGAAGCTTTAAGAAACGTGAAGAACACTTCAACCTCTGTTGTAGGGGGTCCTCTATCAATTCAGGATTTATTGCTTTAAGCATCTTGTCCAACCTATCGACTCCCGTGCTGTCAGCCTCCTCTCGATCCTCTACGGCTTAAGAACATATATCGCCATGAAAGGTCCACACCTCATAATGTTGCATGAAACTGTTTTGACACAAGTGGAATGTCAACGTCACATTATCGAAACACTTTGCATTCTGACATCTACTACATGGGCACCACATCTTACTGTTGTTTGACAACGAAAAAGCTCGTTATATAAAAGCATCCGTCTTGGTGAACCACTCCTTTGAGTGACTGCAATTCTTTTTCCAACCAGTATACATTCAAGGGCGGTCTTTAGCCATGTTTGAGGGTATACCTTCAAAGTAGACAAAATCATTATTAGTTTATTTTTTATGTTTTGTCTCGGTCCTACAACCAGGCATATAGGTCCTAAATCCACTTAAGAGTTATGGAGGGACCATGCTTGTGAAGAGACACGAGGTCCAAATCCAGACGAAACTTCGGCAGCATAACCCCGCTGTTCTACAACTGCACGCCTAAAAATGTTGAAGCAGAGAACATCTGGGTTATGCTGTCGAAATCGAATTTTGATCCAGACCATGTACCTTGGTCATCATAAGAACACCCTCGGTCACTACCAGGCTGTCCAAAAAGAGACAATTCCGAACCTGCACGCCTAACATGTCTATCACATGTGAGACGTGTCGATCTGAAATGGGTTACTCATTTTCATTTTTCAGTCATTTAAAGAATGATAGAGGGAGGGGAAAAGTTGGTCTTAGATGGCACCTCCACGTCCGGATCCATTGTCTATGCAAGCACGGGTGGTTGACATCCTCACCATCGTCGTTCTCTTCCGTGTCGTCTTGACGCATTTGTTACGACCGAGTCGAACGGGTCTAGAACGGACTGTGTTGGACCGGACCCTAAATAGTCTGTGTCGGCCTGGGCTGACCCGACTATATATATACTTATTAACCACTTCCAAGCATAATCATCAATTAACTTAGTTATTAGCAATTAAAATAGCAATTAGCAACATAGCAATTCACAATTAACATAACAATTAGCAATTAACATAGCCATTACCAATTAACAAAATAGAAATTAATAATTAACATGCAATTAGCGAGAGGGTTGGGGGTCTTGGGTGACGGAGAGGAAGCGTGTTGGCCAGCGGGTGAGGGGAAGGAAATGCGATTGGGGTCTTGATGCACGTTGGGGGCGGTGGGGAGGGTGTGGAGCACGGTTGGGGCGGTGGAGTGGGGGTGGCACATGGTGGGCGGCAGCGTACCTCGTCATGGTGGCGGCGACAGCTCGAGGTAGGGCGACGGCACGACGCGGTGGGCTGGGCGATGGAAAGTCACACTGGGCGTCAGCTCGGCATGCGTGGGCGGCGAGGCGATGGTGCGGCAAGGACGCGGCGCGATGATGGGGCGGGGCGACGGCATGGCGCAGCGGGGTGACAACGCGTTGCAGTGTGAGTGGAGGAACGGTGATGGTGAGAGGTGGAGAGGCACAAGTGCGAAATGAGGAGGAAGGAGCATCGGGGTTGGTAATATCGAATAATGAATGACGATTTAGGATTACCGTCAAT
This sequence comes from Tuctoria greenei, assembly GCA_036927565.1. NCBI lineage: Eukaryota > Viridiplantae > Streptophyta > Magnoliopsida > Poales > Poaceae > Tuctoria > Tuctoria greenei. The sequence continues at coordinate 102,620,924 of JAYESD010000003.1, read as the reverse complement.
AATAATGACCTTATTGATGACAGCTAGGTCAACCGTGACATATTATGACTCGGGTGGGTTGGGTATTCGACCCACATTGACGATGGCCTTTTATGAACGAAGGTAAACCGTCATTCTTAAAACCACGAGACCTAGTTTTCGACGCCCTTAGGGGTACCACCGCCAATAATGGACTTGTTAACAAGGGCTGGATTTAGCTGTCAAAAATTATTTAAAAAATTATGGTATCGTCTCCAATAATTCTAGCTGTTCTTCGTCGGGTTTCCTGCAGTGTACTGATCTACAAGGTGTTTTATGTGTAGCATGATAATAGCAGGTTTGGGAGTATTATTTGCCTGTTTTCGACTCATCAAAGCAGGTTGCAAGGTTTTAACATTCTATTCAGCACGTGCAGCAAGTTTTGCATGGTTGTTACATGATCTAGCTATCATTCTTTGCTTCTTTTCTTGATTTGGTAAACTATAACAAAAATCTATGACATGACTATCTCTGCTACAGTAGGTGCAATGAAATTTAAACTTATGTTTATATCTAGATGAGCAAGCAACATGTTTGTTAGCAATCGAATGAGACAACACCCCTGCTTACCTAAAAACTAAAACATTTGTTTAGGAACTTTTTAAATCAATCCACTTTGTAGTAATTTTACAACCGTAGGTGGATGTGCCCTAACATGAGAATGAGAATCAAAACCTAAACTAGTTATATCATAGCAAGACTTAAATGAATTCAGCAGCGTGTTTAGATTATTATTCCCACTACAAAACCGCTCGAGCGTCCAGTGCGTGTCATCAAGTTTCTTAGACAGATCTAGAAAATTTTCACATGAAGTTTTTCCTTTTACTTTGCAATTAGAACAACAATTAACTTCATGAGAACGTAAAACATTGCTCCAAACAGAAATATCTTTCCTAGCATCATGTAGTTTCTTAATAAGACCATCACAGCTAGAACAATGCAAATCAATTGCGGAACAGCTAGCATTTTTTTGTGTTTTTATCATTAAGTGCAACAAGCTTTCTATTTTTTATATTTCAACTTCAAGTTTATCATGTGTGGAGGTGTGTACACTTCTTAGAGAGGACAGTTGTTCATTTATTAGTTCACATGAGGAACAAGAATCATCACTTGGAACTAGGAATTTTGCTGATCAATTTCATATTCTAGTGATTCAATTTTGACAGCATTGTTCTTAGTTTGTTGTCCTTTTTCTTAAGTACGGTAGTGGCACGAGAAATAGAATCACAAATTTCTTCACAAGAGGGACATACCTCATCATAGTCGTTATTAAAATCGGCTTAATCCATTCTTGAACTTGAGTTGCTCGCCATGAAACACGTATTTGCCAAAGTGTCATCATCTTCATCACTTGCGGTGCCTACATTGCTCAAGCTGAAGTCTTGGAGTGTTCAGATAAAGCTATGTATTAGCTGGGGACTTGTAAAATTCTTCTTCTTCTTCTTCTTGTTGGCAGGTGTGGACTTGAACTTTGTTTGCTTTTCATCATGAGGAGTAGAACCTAAAAGATTAGGGCAATTTGTACAAAAATGTCCAGGCTCAGCGCATTTGAAGCATTGTTGAGAACGACCACTTCCTCTCGTTTGTGTTCTCACATTTTGCCATGCTTTTGAGAACCGAGTAGAGAAAAGTGCTAGCTCCTTTTCTAGAAACATTTAAATATGTTCAAGGGTTAGAAAGGACAACAAAGCAAGTATACCACATGATGAAGATTTGCTAGAATTTGGCATGTCACATTGTGAAACAAATGCAAGAGACTTGTTGGGGTTTTTACGTGAGATATCATCAATTTCAAGAGTTTTTAACTTGAAATATAGCACATCTAAAGTAAGTGTACTCATGATAGTGGATTAACAAATAAATGTAACTTCAATCTCCCAAATTGACATGTCTAATGCACTTAATTATTGCCTAGCATTTTTAGCATATGCAAAATTAACATTGACACTATGCAAATTGCTAAGAATTTTATTAAAGTGAGCAAAGAAGTCATTGATCGACTCATCAGGTTGCATCTCAAAACGCGTGTACTCTTTGCTGAATATATGTTGGCATACCTCTTTGATTGTGTTGGATCCTTCATGATAGTCGCATAACGCTTTCCACACGTCATATGCAGATTGGAGGTGTGCAACACGATCGAAGTCACTTTGAGTCAAACCTTGTACAATCAAGTTGTGCGCCTTGTTATTGTTGTCGATGTACTTTATGTTAGCTGCATTGACTTTGTTGTTTGGCGGCACAAGTAGGCTTTGTAGACCTTCTGCCGTATGGCGAAGACTTGCGCTTGTATGTGCGCTTCCATACAAGCCTTCCAAACCTGAAAATCAATACAATGAGACACATAAGGTTTTCCCTAGTATTTATCCTTGATGATTAGCAATAACACATGCAAATCAAAGAGATTAGAGCATTGTGGCTCTTACATCAATTGTCGATTAAAGAGCACATGAAAAGCTACCAGAGGCTCTTAAATCAAATCTTTTTCAGAGAAAGTGACAAAAACCTCTCGAGAGAAAACAAATTGGATAAAGAAACCGTGTGTGCAACCAATCTGAACATGTTATGATCAAAACACCATAACAAGAATCACAAAAAATTGTTGAGTAAAACTCAAGTTATGATCAAAACCCTAAGAAAAGGTCAGTCTGTTTTGACAGACAAATAACAGAGCAGCTACACTAAAAAGAAACTTGTGTATCTAATGAATCAAAAAACCAATAATCATGAAATTGGATCAGGAAAATATGAGTTATGATCAAAACACCATAGCAACAATGGTTGCGTAGAAACTCGATTAGAAAAACGTGCCAAAAACAAATCGGAAGGACAAAACACAAAAACTCCTTTAAAACTACAAACTCATTTCAATGAAACACAATACGAACAGCCACAAGTCATCATACTCATGAGCCCTAGCCTTCTTTCTTGTATAACAAGCTCTAAGGCAACTCCAATCCAACTACGACTTCCTACTCCTACTTTGATTCAACTGAAACCTTCTATAACTGCTCAGGACTCTTCCATATGCAGATAGAAGCAATCTTAATACTTCCAAACACCATTGGAACTTCATACATATTCCTAAAACAACTTAACTTCACGCCCAACATGAAATATTACCAAAACTAACCATAACTGCCTTAGCTACATCCCGAGCGTGTATCCAGCCAGTTGGACCTTTCTGGCCATATCTTCACGTCCATAACTTTTGTCCAATCCTTGAAACAATGTTTCCACGTCCGTTCATCCCTTGCACGAATTCAAGCACTTTTCAAAACATTCACGGTTCCTTCATATGAATTGTTCTTTACTCAAACATGTTGGGACACCTGCTGATTACCTCAACCACTATTCCACCCGAACTTGATTGCTGAACCTCATCTTCTCCCTAAGACTAGTTTAATGGATCTACATCACCGGCCATGTCATGACCTCAAGCAACATTTGCACATGAACAAAAACCTAATTCTTCCGAGCACCAGCCTTACACTTGACTCACATTAGTACAAGAACACCTTATATGAGCACCTCACATAAGCATGTTGCAAAACATAGCAAGAGAAAATCCACCATGATCAGCCATAATGCATCAAGAACTTAGTCCAAAAGTACTGATCAACCTTCTCATAAGCCAAAAAGCAAGTATGAAACATGGCAAGTTAAAAACAGAGTGGCCGAAACTAAATGCTATGATCGAACATTTCAATATGCGTTAAATAAATTCAAATAGTCCAGACTGATGAAAGTAACTATTACTCCCTAAACATTTAAAAGTATTGATAGTCTAAACTAGCTGAAAGTAATTGTTACTCTTGATTCAAATTGAAAATTTTAGACATTGCAAAGTGTTCTGTGCAATACAAATTCAAGGTAATTGTTATTACCAAAAGCAAATTTGAAAAGATCGGACATTCAAACTAAGTTTCTCATGTATATTCAAAACTTTGCATGTACAAATCTGACCTTTAGCATAATTGCCAATGTATTCATTACACATAGGTGTCACACAAAACACCCAAGTTTGTCACCTTGGGGATACTCCACATTGTTCGTTAAGAAGGACAAGACGTTACATTATATGTAGTATCTTCTGCTCAATGTCGTGATGACCAAGAACAAGTATCCACTACCGTACCTCGATATTCTATTCGATCAACTAGTGGGTGCAAAGGTATTCTCAAAGATGGATCTTCATTGCAGATATCATCATTTTGAGATCTGTCAGGAGGATATACCAAATATGGCATTCTCGATGAGATATGAGCTTTATGAATGTATTGTCATATTGTTTGATCTTACCAACGTGTCAGCTTACTTCATGTATCTCATGGATTTTGTGTTCATGCCTGAGTTTGAAAAGTTTTCTGTCTCGTTTATTCTAAATCAGAGGAAGAACATGCCAAAGAGTTGCATATTGTGCTCCAATAATTGCAAGATCAAAAGATCTATGCAAAATTCTGCAAGTGCGAGTTTTGAATAATCAAGTGCCATTTCTAGGCATATTATTTCAGCAGAAGATGTGACTGTTGATCTAGGCAAGATTGTGCAAGTACTAAAATGGAAGTCTCCAAAGTCCATGCGTGAGGTTCGTAGATGTTGACGGTCCTTAAAAGTTAAACTTGACCATCAATTCACCTCATAAAAATTGTAAAACTGAGAACACAACATTGTAGTAGGGGAAAATACTAACCATTTACACAAGTGTTATTGTCTTTTTGCATGCAAGTGAATTAAGCCCCAAAATACCAAGAAATTTATGATGCAATCCTAAAAATTACCTTTTGACTAATCAAGAGATGACATGAGGCATCACATCGATCAGTGGACCCATTCTCAGGCGTGTCCGAGGGGATCCAATGTCAATTCGCGCAGAAAGGGGGTTTGGGCCCCCCAGTCAGGCACCTCGAGAAAGCACAACTGACGGGGGTCAGGACCAGGTCAGGCGACCCCCTAGCTCGGCCAACTTGGTCTGTCCATCATCCTCGGTCAATCACACGTTGACTTCCTTTGGATTCGTGAAGGAGGTGTGAACAGATTCGCGTGCTAATTGCGGCGCCAAACCGACTGAATTACTGTATAAATAGCCCCCCTCCATCCCTCAGTTCACATAACACAAGTTTGAGTTTGGAATTCCACTCCAAAGGGTTAGTGCTGTCCATGTGGCCAACCAAATAGAAGGGAAGTGATTAGGAGCTAGGAGGAGGAGGCTTGGGCTTGTCAAATCCCTCTTCCTCACTTGTACCTCTATAGAAGTCCTGCCCGGAATCAAGTAAGACTTCCATGACTTCAATACAAGTTTGATTTCTATTTCAAAGTAGTTTTCTTTTGTAGCTCTTGTAGGTTCACTGCTTTAATTCATTAGAGGCTCTAGTCGTAGCTTTGCGTTTGAATGATTTTAGTTGTGAATTAGAACCTAATCAGGATACTTAGGTTAGAATTCAGTAGTGAATATCTCGTAGACCCATGAATTGAAGAGGTAGGTGGTGATAGCTTCATCTTTCTTTAGTAATCTACCACGTTCGGCAAAGCCATGGGCTCTTAGCGGGAATTATCCTGATATTGTTGGGGGTAAACCTGTGCTTGAAGCAAACATCTATCATAGACTACTATGACTTAGAATCAAACCATTGAAATCCACTCAAATCCTTACATAGAAAAAAATTGTGTGTCCTTGGGAGAACAAGTCAGGAGATCTTCACACACGTTCCTCGGATTCGATACGTTTTGAATACTCATTAAGGGGAAGTGCTACAACAATATTTCCATGCGCTTGCAGAATCTTCTATTTTCATAAGAAACACCAAGAAGCATTTCTGGCACCGTTGTTTGTTGATCTTTTAACCTTTTTCACACTCGTATATATTTTCTTTTCTTTACTTCTTACCTTTGCACCATCAACAAGGAGGCCCACCATTCTATCTTATTATGCCCCAAAGGGTTAGTTTGATGAGCCACCGCCATCTGCGGAACAAAGTTTCTCAACTAGCTATGAACTCCAACCTGCCTTTTATTGTCATGGTTCGGGAACAATCCTTCTTAGGAATGGATTGTGAAAACCCTTAACACGATCTACGCGAGTTTGAACAATTGTGTTCTTTCCTGTTGATTAAAGGCATGACCCAATAATCTCTCAAATGGAAGTTATTTCCTTTTTCTTTCAAGGAGAAAACCAATGGTACACACATTATGTTGTGAAAATAAATGGTGATTGGAGAGAATGAGAAGACAAATTTTGTCTTGCATTCTTTCCAACCCCCCAAATTATTTCCTTAAGAATGGAAGTACTAGGCTTCCAACAAACGGATAAGGAATCTATAGGTGTAGCGTTGGATAGATTTTCACTTCTACGAATTTCTAGCCCAAATGTTTTATCCCTGATCCGTTGCTATTGTAACATTTCTTCATGGGACTTAACAAAGAATCTGCGCTAAGATGTCAGAAGAAGGAAAGGATCTTATAGATCGAATTCTAGAAAATATCTCCCTCATTATTGGTCTTAATGAACCTCCAATGGAGGAAGCCATGTCGAGCATCGAGGACACTCCTATAGACAAGGATGAGCCCGTAGCATGCCTATCACTAGCCTTGCCTGTAGAATCCTCTCCCTAACCTAAACCCCTGAAGAATAAAAAAATTCCAACTTGGAATTCCCATTCTACTTCGAAGAAGAGAATTTTGAAGATTACAGAAATACCTTGAAGTATTGTCACCATGGGAAAGCATCCTTACCTTCAACTCCACCCGACCCGCGTGATGGAGTATTCCTTCATGAGACAGTGAAGGAGTTAACCTCTATTTTGAGGTCAGAATGGACGGCAGAGGTTGAGAACTCAACAGAAATCATTCGGATGACCTCACTCTTAGCTACTATTCTATGCTACATTAGGGGAGTAATGATGCAAGACCTATCCCATTGTCTGAGCTAACATCATTTTTGATACTTGTGCTCTAGCCATTTTGGGTGATGTGCCTGTGGCACCAACACGAAAATCCTTCTAATATACATTTGGAAATATTGATATGTGATTTTATGACATGTGTTGGTAAGACACAAGAATGTTGAGGTCTTCTGTGATTTTCATGTGTTCGAAGTCCGTGACTTCAACATTATGATTGGGGTGCCCATTGATAAATTTCTCATGAAAATTCGCTTTTAAGGAAACCTCAATGTTAACCTTGGAGGGAAGAAGATTTCTACTGCCATTTTGCGTTCCAAGAACACATCTGCAGAACCTCTCCTGCAAGATGCGCCAATGGAGGAGGTTAGGACTCTCCAATATTTAGAACCTCCTGAAGTTGAGTGAGAAGAAAAATTCATCCAAGAAGAGGATGAAATTCAGGAGACATTTGAATCTCCCAAGTAAAGGCTCACACAAAAAAACCTCCAATCGAACTCGAAATCTTTCCTCCAAGCATGTTATGCCTTTCTAAATGGAGATTTAGAAGCCTCTGTCATCATAACTGACAAGCTTTTGGATGAGAAAATGCTTAACTCCTAGCCATTTTAGAAAAAAACATGGGACTTTCTTTGGCTACTCACTCCATGACCTCAAGGGAATCATCCTTGCCCTTTGCACTCATCACATTCCCATTGACCTCGAGAGTACCCCCTAAGAGGAGTGAGCCTCAATGGCGGTTAAACAATGAGATGTGTGAAGTTGTCAAGAAGGAGGTCTTGAAACTTCTTCATGTCAGGATAATTTATGCTATTCATCATAGTTAGTGGGTGAGTCCAGTCCAGGTAGTGCCTAGTATAGGAGAAATAAAGGTCGTCCAAAATGATGAGAAATAATTAATTCCTCAATGAACCATCATGAGATGGATGATATGCATAGACTACCGAAAACTAAACAAGGCAACTAGGAAGGACCATTTTTCACTACCTTTCATCGATGAGATGTTAGAGCGGTTGGCAAAACATTCCTTATTTTGTTCCTTGATGGATATTTGGGCTATCATCAATTTCTCATCCATCCCCATGATCAAAATAAGACCACATTCACATGTCCTTATGGAACATACGGGTACCAGAGAATGTCTTTTGGACTGTGTAATGCACCTGCCTCCTTTCAAAGGTGCATGATGTCTATCTTTTTTGACATGGTTGAGAAAATCTAGGAAGTTTTCGTGGATAATTTCTTTGCCTATGGAAAAACTTCCAATCGTTGTTTGGAAAATTTTGATAAGGTCTTACAAAGATGCCAAGAAGGAGCTAGTACTTAACTGAGAAAAGTGTAATTTTATGGTTCGTGAAGGCATGGTTCTTCGACACTTTGTGTCCAAGATGGGGATAGAGGTGTACAAAGCAAAAATTGAAGGTATTGAGCAAGTTCCACCTACTGTCAACATTAGGGAAATATGCAGCTTCCTAGGTTATGTGAAGTTCTATCTGCAATTTATCAAGGACTTTTTTGAAATCGCTAGACCCCTCAAAAACCTACTATCTCAGGATGGTACCTTTAACTTCGATGAGGAGTGCCTCAAATCTTTTGAAACACTCGAAAAGGCACTTGTCTCAACACCAATCATTCAACCCCCTTATTGGATTGCTTAAATTCGATATCATGTGTGATTCAAGTGATTTTGCTGTTTATGCTGTCTTAGGCCAAACCAAAGATAAGAAGCATCACACCATAGCCTAAGCTAGCAACACACTAACAGGAGCGCAATTGAATTATGCTACAACAAAAAAGCTCTTGGAAGTTGTCCTTTCTATCGAAAAGTTTACATCTTATTTGGTTGGAGCCAAGGTCATCGTGTACACAGACCATGCAACCTTGAAATTTTTCCTCACAAAAAGGGGTGCAAAACCAAGGCTAATCCGAAGGATTCTCCAACTCCAAGAATTTGATGTGGAGAAGGATAAGAAAGGAGTGGAGAATTTCATCGTGAATCATCTCTCGCGTATGGAAGTCACACAAATCATGGACATACACACAAATGACTTACTACATGATGAAATGTTGGTTAAGGTGACCGACTCTCACCCTTGGTATGTGGATATCGTGAAATTCAGGTTATGGCATATGTGCCACCAAGGGGAAACAAAAAGAAAATCATCTATGAGAGTCGTAAACATCTATGGGATGATCCATATCTCTGTTGAATATGTGCCGATGGCCTACTTAGAAGGTGTGTCCCCACTATAAAAGGCACCAAAATCATTGAGAAATGCCATGCTGGCTCCTATGGAGACCTTTACGGAGTTTACTATATTCAGGCAAAGATGTGGCAAAGTGGATTCTATTTGAAATTCCATGCCCTCACATATAATCTCCAAGTCGAATTATTCAATGTGTTTTGTATTGACCTCATGGGCCCTTTTCCAAAAACCTATGATTGTGAGTATATTCTCGTGGTCCTCGATTATGTATCCAAATCGGTACAGGCATTGCCTTGCAAAAATGCTAACTCCAAGCAAGCTAGTAAAATGTTCCATGAGATAATTTTCACACGCTTTGGCACTCTCCAAATGGCTATAAGTGATGAAGGGTTTCATTTTGTGTTTATGATCTTCAGGAACATTCCAAGAGAGCTTGGAGTCCAGCATTGTAACATCCTGATTTTCAAATTTTGGTGAATTAAAATTTGAATAGGAAGTTAGAATTTCATAATAGGGAGAAACTGTTTTTATAAAGAAAAATATAAAATATATGCATCAAATCTGGCATTCTGCATTCATCCTCAAGTATTGAAAATTTATTATTAAAATAAATAAGCTAAATAAATTATAAACAAAATAAATATACTAAAAATAAATTGCCATAATGAATATGAATGAAAATAAATAACGAAAATTTGAAACGAAAATGAAAAAAAAAGTGAAACATGGCCAAGCAACTCTGGTCGGACGCCAAGATGAAAAAAAAGTAAAGAAAACATATATATATATATATATATAATTTATAAAGAATAAAAAATATAAATGGAACATTCAGGAACCTTTCCGATGTTTCTGGAATTTTACAGAAGTTTTTGGAACCTTCCGTAAGTTTTTGGAACCTTCTAGAAGTTTCTAGGGAAACTTCCGTCCGGGACCATGCACCCTGGTAGGTTCCAAGCAAAAAGAGTTTGTAGCCTGCTGCACCGCTTGAAAAAAGAAAAAGAGAACCATCGCTAGAGAAAAAAAGAAACCAAAGTCAACCCACTGGAGTCCTGGCCGCCAGGGACTCCCGCTCGGGGGCTCCTCGCACACGCACCGCGCTGGGCACGCCCGCCAGCAAGGCCGACCGGGACTCCCAGTCCCGTACGACCTGCCCACACCCGCCTATAAAAGGCACTGTTGCCCTCCCGTACAAGCTGCCCACGAAAAAAAAACTCACCACCTGCTACACGTACCTGGGCATGGCTAGAGAAGAGAAAAAAAAGACCGAAGCCCTAGCCACCAGGAGAAGAAAGGAAGGCCACAGCAAGGATAAAAAAGGGAAGAGAGAAAAAGTGAAGAAGAAAAAAAGGGAGGAGTTGCCGTTTCGCTATGGATCGTCGCATCGTCGTCATTCTTCGCGGGAGATCCCTATGTCGTCACTGTCTGCTTCATCTATGCCATGTCGTCCTGGTCTTCATCAACGAAACCCTAGATTCTGAAGATACACGTCACGCTCCCATTCTACGACTGTAGGGAATAACCACGCACATGGTATGTATTACGAATTGGATCTAAACAACTATTTTAATTCTAATACTTGAACTAAATTACATATGTAGGACATATTTTATTTTCAGCGGACATTAGTCATCGCCAAATCATCATAAATCAATCTGGAACTTACATATTAGATTAAATCATACAAGATCAATATGTTATTATAGATTTATTTAACCAAAACTTATAATTTCAGCATTATTTAATATGTTTTCCAGATTTTATAAATAAGATTAAAGCCTAGTTAATTCATAAAGTATCAAAATAAATCTAGAAAAATTCCAGAAAATTTAGAATAAATTTTAGGAAGTTACTAATAATACCCTAAGCGCTAAAATTTTCACGTCCATTCATGTCATTGTATATTTGTTAGTGTTGATTGCAATGCATTTATTGTGTATGTTTGTACGTGTATGTTCTTGATTACGAGTAGACGAGTACGCTCAAGTGGTTACGATCGAAAAGAGAATATTCATGGTTCATCATATGCAATACTTTGATTTGCTCGACCATCAGAGTGTGGAATATAAGGCAAGTGTCCTTGACCATTTTGATCATGTTTTAAAATGTTTTGTTTGCAAAATTGCATGCTTGTGTCAACTTGATGGGAAGCCTATTCGCGGAAGTCTACTAGTATTGCTTGCCATCCCTTGTCACTCGGGTTATGGTGTAGAGAGTCAGGAATGGTATTTTACACTTTCGCTCCGCTTGCTGAATTTGGATTGGGAATAACCAAATGTCTTAATTATGAACTATTGAACACTTGAATTATGTGGATTAATGATGATAGAATAATAAAGAATCATTTTGGTAACATGTTATTTGGGTGATCTAAGCAAGTATGTTTTGTGGATTGGGTTGGATAAGATGGTGGTTTTGCTTGCCTTAGATCTATGGGTGCGGCGTAGCTGAATAATTAGGTTTGCTGCTATTATTGTATGGACCATTGGATGGTGCGGCGAATTGGGGTTGAGTAGGGCTACCATGGGATCTGCATGGCACACGAGGAGGCCCGTGGGTGGGAGAATGGAGATTCAAGCCTGCCTATGAAATCTTAGTGGGTCCGTACATACTAGTAGTTCCTTTGTAAAGGCAATTTTTTGATCTCTTGGCCATACACCAACAGTAGTGTATTTGGCATAATGGAGGTTTTCTTTAGTCACTGACGGATGATGAAATCATGAACATGTGATTAAAGTGGTACAACCTCTGCAGAGTGTAAAACTATCATGATAGCCAGGCTTACGATCATGAGCACATGGACAACTTCCATGATTAGAATTGAACTCGGGTTTTGGGATGGTTCGCTATGGGATTGGTTATATCATATGAGTATGGTTGGTTATGAGAAGTTATGAAATTGGCGTATGGTTATGATATTAATTGTTGGGTGATTATATGATACTAAATAAGAATATTGGATATGGATTATGATAATTACTTGAGTTATGATAGGATTTAAACTCACATAGATATTTTAGGCTGCTTTTACAAGTTTTTGAAATATATTTTTATGCAATTAGCCATTTATTATCATCCTTGTTTTAGCTACATGTCACATTTTCCCACACATGCTGAGTACGACATGTACTCACTCTTGCTATTCCCCCACTTAATTTAGCTACATGAGATATTTTGGAAGACAATGTGAGCACTAGGTGTGCGTACTACCGTCGATTGCCAGTGGAGTTGGAGTCGCCTACGCTAGATTATTTACCGCTGCAATAGAATCAAGGTATATTTATTATTTATGACATGGTTAAATTTTGATTATCATTTGTGATGTTGATGTGTATGTGTGAAGCGACATCCTAGGCACACGTACACTGCACTTGATTCGATTTTTAGATTAGGTGTCACAAATTGGTATCAGAGCCGTGTCGACCATTGGACGCAAGCCTAGGTAGAATGAACACCACAAAACATATAGGAACTATTTTTTAAAAGCTAGTTTTTCGAACAGCATTGCTGCTGCAATTATTTCTGCCAATTCAGCCACCTTGTAGCTATGCTTGCTGCTGCAGTTCTTTTGCTAATTCAGCTGCACCTTGACATGCTTGCGGCCACACACCCGTTGTTTTTTTCTCTTATCTTTGCTGCTATATTTTAACACACTCTCCAAAAAATATTTTTCACATTTACAAATGTAACTTGCTAGTGCGCTGGAATTGATTTTTCCCCTGTCGCTTTCTCTTTTCTTGTCTCTCCTTGCTGCTGAGATTTTCAGGCCATAAGACTTCTCCCTTCTAATGTTTCTCTTGTTCACGTTATAGATGGCCACCACTAAACAGATCATTCGTAGACATATTTGAGGACACCATATTAGGCATCCTACATCGAAATACGTAGAACCTGAACAGTCAACCCACAAGGATGCCTTCACCATTCTGTAGCTATGAAAAATGTTGCGTCTTATAATTAGGATTTAGGTTTACCCTTTAATATGTTGTAATAAACGTTTAATTTGTTAGTGCGCTTGCTTAGATTTGGCAGGATGATTGTATGTTTGCTTGCTTTTGTTCTGTGCTTGGATGTTAGATGCAGAACGCCTCGGCATTTATCCACATCCTCATCCATTATATAGATAATGCATTAATTAAGGATCATATACCTTGACGCATGTATATAGGTTGGGATTCCATCTATCTCTCTTGTCTATCTCGTTCGACCTCTACCTCAATCGAAAATGGACACAATTAGAGGAATCACTACTCCAGAGAAAGCTACATGGGAGTATGAAGACGATATCAAGATAAAGTTTTTCCTTATTTATTATCGAATCTCTTTGAATCTTGAGGGCAAGATTTCTGTTAAGGGGGGTAGATTGTAACATCCCCAATTTTCAAAGTTTGGCTAATTAGAATTTAAATAAGAACTGCAGTTTTAAATCAAAATCTCTTCTACGGTCCACTCGAATCATGAGGGTGAGATTCATTTTGAGGGGGGTTGAATTAACATCCCGATTTTCAAATTTTGGCGAATTAAAAATTGAATAGGATGTTCAAATTTAATAATAGGAAGAAACCGTCTTCATAAAGAAAATATAAAATATATGCATCTCATCTTGTTTGCACTCATCCTCAAGTATTGAAAATTTATTACCAAAATAAAAAAGCTAAAAAAATTATTACCAAAATAAATATAGTAAAAATAATTTGCAATAACGATTACGAATGAAATGAAATATAGAAAATTAGAAACAATAATGAAAAGAAAGTGAAACATGGACAAGCATCCCTTGCCAGATGCCAAGATGAAAAAAAGTAAAGAAGCATATATATATATATATAATTTATAAATAAAGAAAAAAAATAAAAATGGAACTTTTGGAACCTTCTCGATGTTTCAGGAATTTTCTAGAAGTTTTTGGAACCTTCCAGAAGTTTTGGAACATTCCAGAAACTTCTAGAATTTTCGTGCGAAGCTTCCGTCCGGGACCACGTGCACTGGTAGGTTCCCGGCAGAAAGAGTTTGTAGCCTGCCGCACCGCTAGAAAAAAAAAGAGAACCACTGCTAGAGAAAAAAAAAGAAACCAAAGTCAGCCCTCTGGAGTCCTAGCCTCCAGGGACTCCCGCTCGGGGCTCCTCGCGCGCGTACCGCGCTAGGCACGCCCGCCAGCAAGGCCGACCTGGACTCCCAATCCCGTACGACCTGCCCACACCCGCCTATAAAAGGCACGGCTGCCCTCACGTAGAGGCTGCCTACAAAAAAAAAACTCACCGCTTGCTACACATACCTGGGTGCAGCCAGAGAAGAGAAAAAAAAGGCCAAATCCCTAGCCGCCAGGACAAGAAAGGAAGGCCACGGCAAGGAAAAAAAGAGGAACAGAGAAAAAGAGAAGAAGAAAAAAAAGGGAGGAGTCGCCGTTTGGCTAAGGATCGTTGCATCGTCGTCGTTCTTCGCGGGAGATCGCTATGTCCCCGCCGTCTTCTTCATCTACATATGTCGTCTTCCTCTTCATCAACGGAACCCTAGATCCTAAAGATACACGTCACGCTCCCGTTCTACGACTGTCGGGAGTAACCACGCACACGGTAGGTATTACAAATTACATTTAAACAACTATTTTAATTCTAATACTTGAACTAAATTACATATGTAGGACATATTTTATTTTCAGCGGTGATTAGTCATCGCCAAATCATTACAAATCAATCTGAGACTTACATGTTAGATTAAATCATACAAGATCAATATGTTATTATAGATTTAACCAAATTTTATATTTTCAGCATTACTTAATCTGTTTTCCAGATTTTATAAATAAGATTAAAGCCTAATTAATTCATAAAGTATCAAAATAAATTTAGAAAAATTCCATAAAATTTAGAATAAATTTTAGGAAGTTACTAATAATATTTTTAACATATTTAATGCTCTGAACTAATTATTTTGCCTCTGTATTAATTGTAATTAATTCCATGTTTTATCAAATAAATAGTAAATTATTAAGAAAAATTATTTAAAAGAAATAGAAAATTTAGAATGAATGGAAGTAATTTATGATATTCTCAACCTAATTCTCATCCTAGGATAATTATTTCAAATCTGAGTTAATAGTGATTAATCTGAAAACTTGCTTACATAATCTGCAATAAATATGAAACCCATGTAATAAATTATTAATCGCCATAACAATTTATTTACGTGCATTCATGTCATTACATATTTGTTAATGTTGATTGCAATGCATTTATTGTGTATGTTTGTATGTGTATGTTCTTGATTACGAGTAAACGAGTACACTCAAGTGGTTACGACCGAGAAGCGAATATTCATGGATCTTCATATGCAAGACTTTGATTTGATTGACCATCGGAGTGCGGAATATAAGGCAAGTGTCCTTGACCATTTTCATCCTATTTTAAAATGTTTTGTTTGCAAAGTTGCATGCTTATGTTCACTTGATGGGAAACTTATTCGTAGGACTTTACTAGTATTGCTTGCCATCCCTTGTCACTCGGGTTATGGTGTAGAGAGTCGGGCAGGGTATTTTACACTTTTGCTCTGCTTGCTAAACTGGAATTGGGAATAACCAAATGGCTTAATTATGAACAATTGAACACTTGAATTATGTGGATTAATGATGTTGAAATAATGGTTAATCATTTTGGTAACATGGGATTTGGGTGATCTAAGCAATCATGGTTTGTGGATTGGGTTGGATAAGATGGTTGTTTTGCATGCCTTAGATCTAAGGACCGATTCATGCAAATATATGCCAGGACAATAGTGCCATCACAAAGCCAAGTATGGGTGCGGCGTAGCTGAATAATTAGGTGTGCTGCTAGTATTGTATGGACCATTGGATGGTGTGGGGAATGGGAGTCGAGTAGGCTACCCTGGGATCTACATGGCAAAAAAGGGGGCCCAGGGGTGGGATAATGGAGATTCAAGCCTGCCGGTAAAATCTTAGTGCATCCGAACATACTAGTAGTCCCTTTGTAAAGGCTATTTTGTGATCTCTTGGCCATACACCAACGGTAGTGTATTTGGCATAATGGAGGTTTTCTTTAGGCGCCGACGGGTGACAAAATCATTAACATGTGGGTAAAGTGGTACAGCCTCTACAGAGTGTAAAACCATCATGATAGCCGTGCTCACGGTCACGAGCACCTGGAGAACTTCCATGATTAGAATTTAACTTGGGTTTTGGGATGTTTCAATATGGGATTGGTTATGTCATATGAGAATGGTTGGTTATGAGAAGTTATGAAATTGGCATATGGTTATGATATTAATTGTTGGCTCCATATAAATGAATTATGATGGTAAATAAGAATATTGGATATGGATTATGATAATTACTTGACTTGTGATGGGATTTATACTCACATAGACATTTTAGGCTGCTTTTACAAGTTTATGAAATGTACTTTTATGCAATTAGCCATTTATTATCATCCTTGTTTTCAGCTACATGTCACATTTTTCTACACTTGTTGAGTACGACATGTACTCACTCTTGCTATTCCCCCAATTAATTCAGCTACATGAGATATTTTGGAAGACAACATGAATCACTAGGCTTGCGTACTACCGTCGATTGCTTGTGGAGTTGCTAGATTATTTACCGCTGCAATAGAATCAAGGTATGTTTATTTTTTGTGACATGGTTAAATTCTGATTATCATTTGTGATGTTGATGTGTATGTGTAAAGCAACATCCTGGGCACACATACACTACACTTGGTTCGATTTTCAAAACTGGGTGTCACAAGCATAAAATTACTACTTCACACGACCCACGAACAAGAGATCAAGTAGAAACATCCAAGAAGCAAATCAAAAATATTCTACAAAAGACCGTCTTGGAAATGTGATCCGGTTGGATGCATAAGCTACCCATGCATTATGGGCATACCGTATTGCTTACAGGACACCCATTGGCATGTACATTTCAACTTGTCTATGGGAAGACATGCAATCACCCTGTAGAGGTTGTGTAAGACCTATATGTGCTGAATACATTGGCTTGTAGTGAATACACTTGGCTTTGATGATAAAAGTTTTAAATATCACCAAAACACCTTTTTATCAAGGTCCGACTCTAGCTCCGAGCTACAGCAAGGTCCGACGGTAGGTCCGGCTTGTTTTGGGTAGCTCCGGTTACGTTCGACTAGCTTTGGTCAGCTCCGGTGAAGTTTTGTCTTTAGCTCCGACATGTTTTTGATAGCTCCGAAATGTTTTTGCTAAGCTCCGAGTTGATTTTTCTAGCTCCGGCTTTTGGGTTTACTAGTTCCAACTAGTTCTGGTTAGCTCCGGCGCTAGGTCCTGCTAGTTTTGTAAGCTCCGGCGGGAGCTTGGTTGTACTAGTTTTTGTTAGCTCCGGCTCAAGGTCCGGGTTGCTCTGGCAAGGTCCGAAACTTGACCGTAGTGCTTCTGCTTTTCATTTGCAATGTTTCGTACTTGCTTTACATCATTGGAAAGATTTCTTAGTATTCATTTGCTATGTTTTTGGTGCATATTGGTTGATATGGACGATATCGTGTTGTTGTGGTTTTGCAACATGCTTATGTGAGGTTCTCACGTAGGGTGTTGTGTTCGGAACTAACTTGAGTCAAGTCGAGGACTTGGGCTCGTATGGATTGGTTGTTTATTCATGTGTAGGTGTTGCTTGAGTTCTAGACATGGCTGGTGACGGGATCCATTGGACTAGACTCAGGGAGGAGATGAGGTTCCAACAACCAAATTCAGGAGGAATTGTGGTTGAGCTGATCAGGAGGTTGCGCAACATGTTTGAATCAAGAACAGTGCATATGAAGGTATCGTGGACGTCATTGGAAGATGTTTGCACGTGTGCAAGGAGTGCATGGACGTGGCTACATGGTTCCTAGACGTGATGAAGAGATGTGGACGTAAAGAATTGGTCGGAAAGGTCCAACCGACTAGGTTATGGACTCAGGCTACGGCTGAGTCGGGTTTGACTCAAATATAGAAAGATTTGAGTTGGTTATAATAGGATTTCGTGTGGGTCACGAATTTGAGTTGTTTAGGAATGTGGGATATGTTCCTAAAGTGTTTGGAAGTCTTAAGATTGCTTCTATCTGCGTATAGAAAAATCTTGAGCAGTTATGGAAAGTTATGATTCGTGATCTCAGTAGGATTGGAGTCCTAGTTGATATTGGGTTGGCCTAAGGGCTGGTTATATAAGCAAGGGAGCCCAGATCTCGTGGTAGACGACTTTGGGGCTGTTCCTCTTGTGTTCTTTTTAATAAAATTCGTAGTTTGAAGGAACTTTTGTGCCTTGTTCGTCAGACTTGTTCCAGACAAGTTTTACTCGTCGAGTTTCTGGACAGCACTACCTTTCGTCGGTGATTTTATCATAACTCGAGTTTTACAGATCCAATTGACGTGATTCTTTTTAGGTTGTCTTCACAACTTAATTGTCTATCATATGTCAAAATTTCATGGTCATTGGATTTGTAGTCAATGATCTACACCAGTTTCTTTGCAGCATTCCAGAACTGTTTTTTTCTTGGGTAGGGAAGATTGATCTTGTTTGATCTTACGATCATAGCTTGAGTTTTTCTCGATGGATTTGAGTGATTCCTTTTGTGTTGTCTTCGTGACTTGATTCTCTCTGATATCCATCACTTTTTTCACAGTGAAACATATTTAGATTAGTCTCACGCACGATTTCTTTAAGAGATCGTTTTTCTGCCGAAGAAGTTGGGGTTTAATTGTTTCGGCTGCATAAGATTTTTAAATCTACCATTCACCTCTGGTAGCTTTTCACGTGCTCTTTGATCCTACAATTGGTATTAGAGTCACGGTCCTTTAATCTTTGAGATTTGCACGTGTTTTTGTCTAATCATCATGGAGAAGTACTCCGCCAAACCTTGTGTGTTTGCTGGTATTGATTTCCAGGTTTGGAAGGCACGCATGGAGGCTTTCATCCAGGCACAAGGCTTTGCAATATGGGAGAAGGTATACAAGCCTTACGAAGTGCCATCAAATGATCAAGTTACAGCTACAAATATGAGAGATGTCGACAACAACAACAAGGCTCGGAACTTGATCATACAAGGATTAACTCAAAGCGACTTCGACCGTGTTGCACACCTCCGATCTGCGTACGATGTGTGGAAAGCACTTTGTGACTACCACGAAGGATCCAACACGATCAAAGAGGTAAGGAAAGACATGTTCAAAAAGGAATACATGCGCTTTGAGATGCAACCCGGTGAGTCTATTGATGACCTTTTTGCTTGCTTTAATAAAATTCTCAGCAACTTGCATAGTGTCAATGTTAATTTTTGAGCTGCTGAAAATGCTAGGCAATTGTTAAGTGCATTAGATATGTCAATTTGGGAGATGAAAGTCACATCTATTTGTGAATCTACTATCATGAGTTCTCTTACATTAGATGTACTCTATTCTAAACTAAAAACTCATGAAATTGACATCCTAGCACGTAAGAACCCAAATAAGTCTATTGCATTTGTTTCACAACGTGATATGTCTAGCTCCGGCCAATCATCATCTTGCAATACTCTTGCTTTGTTGTCCTCACTAACCCTAGAGCAGATCAAAGAATTTCCAAAAGAGGAGTTGGCACTCATCTCTACTAGATTCTCAAAAGCATTGCAAAATGTGAGAACTAGAAGGAGAGGAAGCTCCGGACCTCAACGCTGTTTTGAATGTGGTAAAATAGGACACTTTCGTACAGAATTCCCTAACCTTTCAGGTCCGACCACCCGGGAAGAAAAACAAAGCAAGGTCCGGACCTCCTCTGGAAATTCCAACAAGAAGAAGAAAGGTACTATAGGACGCAAGATGATCAACAGTTTCATCACCGCACTTCAAGAGTTCAGTTCAAGTGACGTGGACATTGGAAGTGATGAAGATGAAGATGATTTAGCAAACTTGTGCTTTATGGCGGGCAAGTCAAGATCAAGTATGGAGGAGGCAGAACACAACAGCGACAATGAAGAGGTATGTCCTACTTGCGAAGAAATGTGTGATGCTATTTCTCGTGCCACTATTATTGTTAAGAAAAAAGACAAAAAGCTTAGGGATAGTGCTGCTAAAATTGAATCACTAGAATCTGAGATGAACCGTTTAAAAACTTTGATTCCTAGTGATGATGCATGTTCCTCATGTGATTTAATATATGAACAATTGTCCTCATTAAGAAGTGCGCACACCTCCACACTTGATAAACTTGAGTTAGAAATTGAAAAGAACAAAGAGCTTGCTGCACTTAATGATAAAAACTTGAAAGATGCTAGCTGTTCTAAAATTGATTTACACTGTTCTACTTTTGATGATCTTGATAAGAAACTATAGGATGCTATGAATGAAATTTCTATATTGAACAATGCTTTACGTTCTCATGAAGTTAAATTTTGTTCAAATTGCAAACTAAAAGGAAAAACTTCATGTGAAAATTGCCTTGATCTGTCCAATAAACTTGATGACATGCATAGGATATTAGATCGATTTTGTAATAGGAATAAGAACCTAAACTTGCTGCTGAATTCTTCCAAGTCATGCAATGATAAAACTGGTTTAGGTTTTGATTCTCATGCTCATGCTAAGGCACATCCACCTAAAATTGTAAAGTCATTAGGAAGTGGTTTGACTCAAACAGTTCCTAAACAAAAAGAAGTGGTTTTCAAATCTGCAGGAGTGCTGCCTCATTCGGTTTCAAATAAAAATATTGCTTGCTCATCTAGACATGAACACAAAGATAAATTTCATTGTACCTTCTGTGGTAGAGATGGTCATGTCATAGATTTTTGTTATAGACTAGCTAAACAACAGAAAAGGGAAAGAATGGTTGCTAGATCTCATAACTTTCATGCAAAATTTGCTGCACACATTGAACCGAATGTACAACCTTCTGTTTTGAGTCAAAACATTCAAAGTTTACCTCCGGGCCTTCTGTTTTTGCCTCCGGAGCTACTGATTTTTGTGCTACACAAGTAACACCTTATAGGTCAGTAGTCAAGAATAAAAAATCTCAAACTTTGACTCATAAACCTGCTGTTTTGTCTCAGCTTTCGCGTGTTTTTCCTGCTGCACGTCGCGTGACTCAGTATTGGATTCCTAAATACCTTTTGACTAACCCCAGTATTGAGTCATCGACGTATTGTGCTTTTATGTAGGTTACACGTTTGAGGAAGGAGAACATTTGGATTGTGGATTCAGGTTGCTCACGCCACATGACCGGTAACAAAGATTGGTTCCCCTCCCTCTCTTTTGTGTCACGTGTAGAAAATGTTACTTTTGCCGACAATTCTTCAACTTCTATAATTGCTAAGGGTTCGGTTAGAGTAAATGATCACTACACTTTGATGGATGTGGCACTTGTCAAAAATTTGAAATACAACTTGCTTTCTATTTCACAATTGCTAGATGAAAATCTGGAAAATATTTTCAATAAAAACTGCTGCAAAGTTGTAAGTTCAAATAGTTAGCTTATTTTTAACATTTCTCGGTTTGGAAGAGTTTTTAAAGATGATTTTGATATGTCTTCCTCTAAGCATAGGTGTCTAGTTGCTAATGATTCAAAGGACTTATTTTTGGCATCGTAGACTTGGTCACGTAGGCTTTTATCACCTAACGCGTGTTAGTACTCTTTATCGCATACGTGGGCTGCCTAAGCTTAAAGGGGACAAAGAAATTGTGTGCTCTTCTTGTAGACATGCTAAGATGGTTGCAAGTTCACATACTCCTCTCACAATGATCATGACAATTGAACCATGTCAACTTTTGCATCTTGACACCGTAGGACCTTCACGTGTTCAATCCTTCGGAGGTAAATGGTATGTTCTTGTTATCGTTTATGATTATTCTAGATACTCTTGGGTTTACTTTATGGCGTCTAAAAATGAAGCTTTTAGTCACTTTAGGACTTTATTTCTTAGATTATCAATTGATCACCCAGGATCTTTAAAGGCAATTAGAAGTGATAATGGATCTGAATTTAAAAATCAATCTTTTGATCACTTTTGTGCTGAAAATAGAATAGATCATCAATTCTCTTCACCATATGTACCTCAACAAAACGTTGTTGTAGAAAGAAAGAACAGAACCTTAGTTGAGATGGCTAGGACTATGCTTGATGAATATCAAACTCCTAGGAAATTTTGGGCTGATGCGTTAGCAACCGCTTGTTATGTCTCAAATCGTGTTTTCTTGCGTGCTAAGCTAGGTAAAACACCATATGAGCTCCGGTTTGAACATAGGCCTAGTGTTACACACTTTTGGGTCTTTGGTTGCAAATGCTTTGTTAAGAAACATGGTAACCTTGATAAATTTGAACCTAGATCCATTGATGGCATGTTTCTTGGTTATCCATCTCATACTAGAGGTTACCGTGTGATTTTATTTGACACTAACAAAATTGTGGAGACTTGTGAAGTGTCTTTTGATGAAGCTAGCCCAGGTACTAGCTCCGGTGTTGCAGGACCAGATACGTATCCTCAGGGGGAGGGTATTTTCGAAGATGAAGAAGAGCCGGTGATACTGCCTAGTAGTTCCGAAGTTGACACGTGTCCAACTCCGGACATTGAACAAGCTCCGGCTATCACCTATGCTGGTCCTGATCGTCCACAAGTCACAACCTCATCAATCTACGATGAACCTAATGAAGAAGAAGCTTGTGAGACATCTGTTCCCCTACGTTTTTACAAAGATCATCCCCCACAACAGATGATTGGAAGCTTGCACGAACGAGTCACACGGTCCAGGTTTTGCGATCCAAACTCTCATGCTCATTCTGCTTTTGTTGCTTCTTTTGAACCCAAAGATATATCACACGCACTCACTAATGAATCTTGGATTATTGCCATGCAAGAAGAGTTAGAAAATTTTGAAAGAAATAATGTTTGGAAACTTGTACCTCCACCTCAAGGTCACACTTTAATTGGAACTAAATGGGTATTTAAAAATAAACAAAGTGAGGATGGGGTTGTGGTTAGGAATAAGGCTAGATTGGTTGCTCAAGGTGTCACTCAAGTTGAAGGTCTAGATTTTGATGAAACTTTTACTCCTGTCGCTAGATTAGAAGCCATAAGAATTTTGTTAGCTTTTGCAGCATCTAAAGGTTTTATGCTATTTCAAATGGATGTTAAAAGTGCTTTTCTTAATGGCTACATATATGAGGAGGTTTATGTCAAACAACCACCGGGTTTTGAAAATCTAGATTTTCCTAATCATGTTTACAAACTGTCCAAAGCCTTATACGGTCTCCAACAAGCCCCTAGAGCATGGTATGATAGGTTAAAAACATTCTTACTTGAAAAGGGGTTTACCATGGGCAAGGTTGATAAAACTCTTTTTGTGCTTAAGCATGGCAATGACTCATTATTCATTCAAGTCTATGTGGATGATATTATCTTTGGTTGTGCTTCTCATGATCTTGTGTCCAAGTTTTCAACAATGATGAGTTCCAAATTTGAGATGAGTATGATGGGTGAACTCACTTACTTTTTTGGGCTGCAAATCAAGCAAACCAAGGAGGGTACCTTTGTGCATCAAATGAAGTATACCAAAGACCTCCTAAGGCGCTTCAACATGGACAAAAGCAAGCCTTTTTAGACACCAATGGGAACAGCAACAACACTTGAACTTGATGAAGATGGTGAATCTGTGAATCAAAAAGAATATAGAAGCATGAACGGATCACTTTTGTACCTCACGGCATCAAGACCGGACATACAATTCAGCGTATGTCTTTGTGCACGGTTTCAAGCTTCCCCACGTGCTTCACATCGTCAAGTCGTCAAAAGGATTCTCAGGTACTTACATGGAACCCAAGAATTTGGCATTTTTCTTCCTTCTTCCTCAACCGTTACTTTGAAAGCTTTTTCGGATGCTGATTTTGGGGGTTGTAGGATTGATAGGAAAAGTACTTCCGGTGCTTGTCATTTTCTTGGTAATTATCTTGTTGCTTGGTCCTCTAGAAAACAAAATTCAGTTGCACAATCCACAGCTGAATCTGAATATGTAGGTGCTGCTAGTGCTTGCTCACAAATTCTTTGGATTGTTCAAACACTTAAGGACTATGGGGTTGATCTAGATAGTGT
The DNA here is from genome assembly GCA_036927565.1 of Tuctoria greenei. Classification (NCBI taxonomy): domain Eukaryota; kingdom Viridiplantae; phylum Streptophyta; class Magnoliopsida; order Poales; family Poaceae; genus Tuctoria; species Tuctoria greenei. The sequence goes on along the minus strand of JAYESD010000003.1, from coordinate 102,596,723 downwards.
TCCACTATTATGTGATAACACTAGTGCCATTTGCATTGCTAAAAACCCCGTGCAACATTCTAGAACTAAGCACATTGACATTAGGTATCACTTTCTCCGTGATAATGTTGAAAAAGGAAACATTGTGCTTCACCATGTAGATACCGAACAACAATTGGCTGACATTTTTACAAAACCTTTGGATTTCACTCGTTTTTGTTACATTCGTAGTGAAATACGGGTTATGCATCCTCATGGCTTAAATTGAGGGGGAGTTTTTGAAACTTAAGTCTATGTGTGAATCTGAAATTAAAATAATATGAGCATAGTATTTCATACATATATGACTTTGTGATTCCTTTTACATGCTGAAAGTTCTTACTACATTACTCGTGTTATACATTTTGTAGTTTTTGCCATGTCTAGTAATTGGAATAATTACTTACACTAAATCTGGTCATGGTCGAACTTTCTTGCTGTTTTGAACTTGTTACATGTTCACAAGTGCTTTTAATCATTAAGAATTCATCATGTAATCAACTCACATGTTGAGTTTTTATGAACAAATATAAATTGAGAAAAGATCAAGAGAATATGCATGCATCGCACTTCTTCTTTTGAGATGGCATGTCATTGCACTTAGATATGAACTTGGAAGAAGTTGTGTATGACTAAATCCATGTCCTTAAGCTTCTGATTGTCAAATGACATAGGCTTGGCTTGGTTGGTTAGAATAAGGCAGATGCGCATATAATCTCTTACAAATATCATATGATCTAAATTTATGTTTTGAAAAATAATAAAATGCAGCAACTAGTGTCATGCTTTTAGGTTTTTGAAATAGTTAAGTTTGTGAGATCATGACTTGCTTAAATTGAAAATTACATTTGATCTCTAGCATGGCTTACACTACTTTATGTATTTCATTGATGTGATAATGTAAGGTACTTGATAGTATGACTTGGGTGAGCTTTGTTTATATGTATATGTTATAATATGCTCATAACAACTAAAGAGGGAGAGATAATTTGTTTATATGCTCATGACTTGCTGAATACATTGTCAAAGGGAGAGAGATAAGCATGAAGAGAAAGAGAATATGTGCATAAGGAGAGATAATAAAGGGGGAGAGATAATATGGGATAATTTTTCTTCTCATTTTACTTTTGATTTACAAAGGGGGAGAAATTGCCTTCAAAACTTTTATGTGAATAAGCCAATGTTTGGATTTTAAATGGTGTTGCCAATGCATTCATCAAGGGGGAGATTATAAGACCTATATGTGCTGAATACATTGGCTTGTAGTGAATACACTTGGCTTTGATGATAAAAGTTTTAAATATCACCAAAACACCTTTTTATCAAGGTCCGACTCTAGCTCTGATCTACAGCAAGGTCCGACGGTAGGTCCGGCTTGTTTTGGGTAGCTCCGGTTACGTTCGACTAGATTTGGTCAGCTCCAGTGAAGTTTTGTCTTTAGCTCCGACATGTTTTTGATAGCTCATACATGTTTTTGCTAAGCTCCGAGTTGATTTTTCTAGCTCCGGCTTTTGGGTTTACTAGTTCCGACTAGTTCTGGTTAGCTCCGGCGCTAGGTCCTGCTAGTTTTGTAAGCTCCGGCGGGAGCTTGGTTGTACTAGTTTTTGTTAGCTCCGGCTCAAGGTCTGGGTTGCTCTGGCAAGGTCCGGAACTTGACCGTAGTGCTTCTGCTTTTCATTTGCAATGTTTCGTACTTGCTTTACATGATTGGAAAGATTGCTTAGTCTTCATTTGCTATGTTTTTGGTGCGTGTTGGTTGATATGGATGATATCGTGTTGCTGTGGTTTTGCAACATGCTTATGTGAGGTTCTCACGTAGGGTGTTGTGTTCGGAACTAACTTGAGTCAAGTCGAGGACTTGGGCTCGTATAGATTGGTTGTTTATTCATGTGCAGGTGTTGCTTGAGTTCAAGACATGGCTGGTGACGGGATCCATTGGACTAGTCTCAGGGAGGAGATGAGGTTCTAACAACCAAATTCAGGAGGAATTGTGGTTGAGCTGATCAGGAGGTTGCGCAGCATGTTTGAATAATCAGGAACAGTGCATATGAAGGTATCGTGGACGTCATTGGAAGATGTTTGCATGTGTGAAAGGAGTGCATGGACATGGATACATGGTTCCGAGATGTGATGAAGAGATGTGGATGTAAAGAACTGGTCGGAAAGGTCCAACCGACTAGGTTATGGACTCAGGCTGCGGCTGAGTCGGGTTTGACTCAAATATGGAAATATTTGAGTTGGTTATGATAGGATTTCGTGTGGGTCATGAATATGAGTTTTTTAGGAATGTGGGATATGTTCCTAAGGTGTTTGGAAGCCTTAAGATTGCTTCTATCTCCGTATAGAAGAATCTTGAACAGTTATGGAAAGTTACGATTCGTGATCTCAGTATGATTGGAGTCCTAGTTGATATTGGGTTGGCCTAAGGGCTGGTTATATAGGCAAGGGAGCCCAGAGATCGTGGTAGATGACTTTGGGGCTGTTCCTCTTGTGTTCTATTGAATAAAATTCGTAGTTTTAAGGAACTTTTGTGCCTTGTTCGTCAGACTTGTTCCAGATAAGTTTTACTCGTCGAGTTTCTGGACATCACTACCTTTCGTTGGTGGTTTTATCATAACTCGAGTTTTACAGATCCAATTGACGTGATTCTTTTTTGGTTGTCTTCAAAACTTAATTGTCTATCATATGTCAAAATTTCACGGTCATTGGATTTGTAGTCTATGATCTACACGAGTTTCTTTGCAGCATTCCAGAACTGTTTTTTTCTCGGGTAGGGCAGATTGATCTTGTTTGATCTTTCGATCATAGCGTGAGTTTTTCTCGACGGATTTGAGTGATTACTTTTGTTTTGTCTTCGTGACTTGATTCTCTCTGATATCCATCACTTTTGTCATGGTGAAACACATTTAGATTAGTCTCACACATGATTTCTTTAAGAGATCTTTTTTCTGCTGAAGAGGTTGGGGTTTAATTGTTTCGGCTGTGTAAGATTTTTAAATCTACCATTCACCCCCCCTCTGGTAGCTTTTCACATGCTCTTCGATCCTACAGGTTGGAACATATCACATTGGACCATCAAAAGGTGAACATAAATCTCATCGAGGCTGGGAAGCACCGTTTGAGGAAAATTTACCTACTTGTCGAATGGTGGAATAAGGCATACATAGTGCCAAAATTTACATGTAAAGAACCAAAAGATGGCACGATAAGAGGATTACAGCAGAAGAGTTTAAGCCTAGAGATAAAGCTCTTCTCTTTAACTCAAGGGTAAAACTCTTCGGACATTGGAAATTATGAAGTAAATATGAAGGACCATTTACCGTGATAGAAAACCTCATCTCATGAAGCTATGACACTCCAAAATGATTAAGGTCATTTATTTAAGGTAAATGGGCATCGCCTCAAAATATTCTTAGAATCCCATGTGGATTTGGAAAAGGAAGCCGACGTGATAACTTTAATCAATTTTCAAGCCGTTCTTCCAAATATCACATAATTCCTCAAAGTCTCCCAAGTTGGCCCATTGTAGAAGTGATCCATATTGCCCACGGAGTTATCTCATGAAACCACAGACCAAACGGAGCCAAACCCAAGTTGGCTGAACCGTAGGTACGACCAACCCTTCTCTGGCGCTGTCTTGGTTCTGTTTTTGCGGGTGATTCTCACCGTGTTACCCCAACGGACCTATTGGTGCCACCGGTTCAATTTGTGCTTCGACAATAGTAAAAAGCCACGAACAGAGGGTAGAACTTGCACCTTTATAGAAAATAAACTCTCTCTTCTACCTTTCACAAAGTCTCATCTACCATGGCTAGCATTGACGTCATGCCCCACAGTTCCTCTAGCTCCATGTTCAACCTTAGTGGGGAACCTACGCCGGCCAATGATGAAGACTCGTTGGCCATCGAGTTTGTCATGGCATTGGATGTGGCACCTCTCGTCGCAACTTAGCTCGCTCGCTCTCTCCTAGGAGAGCACAGATGATGTCACAAATGCCTACACAACGTCCGTCGATGGCGTCTCTCAAGCCAATCGTGACTCGTCTTTTCCATGGAAAAGACAAAGTTTGTCTCATGCTAAAGCCCAGAGAGAAGTACACGGGCACTCTAAAGACAGAGAAGCGCAATGTAGTGAGCCGCCACTATGAGTCACCTCCACACACCTTGCAGGAACTGATGAACGATAGTTTCATTATCCGTGGGTAACAATCCACTAAAAGGCAACCATGGAGGAATCGATGGGATCGTCTCCCTCTAGGGTGCGGCGAAACCTCTGACCACCTACTATAAAGAGGCCTCCGGGTCAATTCCAAAGCAGTGATGAGAAATCTCCTCAGCCCGATGCAGGGCAGCTAGCTAAAGAACTAGCAAATCTTTGTTTGGAGAACAAAACACTAGCGCGCACGATGGCTAAATGACGCATCGAAAGGGTGTAGCTTAAGGACGACATTGAAGCCCTTAGGGAGGACATTTCTAGTGTCTGTCGTGGCATAAGTGACAAACTTAGGCAGTTATGCGAGGTTGTAGGGATGTCAGGCATCTACAAGGCACCATAAGTAGACATCCCGATTAGGCGTTGGGTGATTACCCCTTAGTTTTTTATTTCGTTTGATTTCAAATTTTTGTAATTCGTTCATGTAAGAACCCCCATTTTTAATTCAACAAAGTGGACTTACCGATTCATCTAACACAGGTAAAGTTCCCCTTTAGTTTATTTTGTGCCCAATGAAGATTTCAGAAAACAAGTGTGTGTGGGGGGGAGTTCCTTAACAATTTCGCGACTTATAGATTACACGTTTCACCCTATAACACATTGCAAACAATCACACGGGATGACGTGACGAAGCAAAAGGCTAGAGGAGCCAACAAGTGCTTAGCCGAGCCCCTGGTTCGATCGCCCTGTTGGTGGGCCCTCTCGGCTGTGTTTCGCTACATAGAATCAGTCTGGATCTACTAACCCCTGTTCCCTATAATTCAATGCAAAGTGAGTTGAAATTTTTGATGCATTCTTGTAAAACTTCCTGAAATCAACTCAATTTAAAATGAACAATTGCACTTAAAGTTTAGATTAGTATACCTTGTATTTTGATTTCATCACAATGTTCTTGGACCCACATAATAAATTTAGGAAAACATTTCATCTAAGTATTTTATTGGTGTGATATGGTGATTAAATAAAACCATGGATAAATCTATCCTTGCTTAAAATTGATTTTAATTTTTGCACAATTTTTGAAGTCATGGAGGTTTGCCTTCTTCTGTTATCAGAATTTAAATACCCACCAAGGCAATATGATGTAATTATTGAAAAACACATGTATATGCCACTTTTAATTTTCATTGAACTTTCTCAAACTCTTGACTCTGTTGAGTGACTTGCATGAAATCTTTGATTATGTATTTCTCATGCACTCAATCATATGCCATTTTTCATAATTTTCATCCATCTACCATCAATAGATATTCCATGCAAATTTTTGCAAAATCCTCGTTTAATAAAAAGATGCGTAAAAAGGATTGGACGGCATGGCTATAAGAGCTTTAAAAAAGTATTAAAAAAATGAGAGAGCCAATAAGTAGACATGCTTCATCCTTGCACAAAATGAGAGTGGTCAATTGGGAACTATCACCATTCATCTTCATCCACCATCCACCATCCACCATAAAGTGCACAAGAATTTCCTTAATCATTGGTTTTTATTGCACGAGTCTTCTCATAAGGATCAAGTTTTTGACTTAGTAATATATGGAATTGCATGTGTTCTACTCCTTATCCCTACCAAGCTCAACAAAAAGCAATATTTACATGTAGGGACAAAAGTGACAATTTCATGCCAAGGTGAGGATTCAAACAGTTTGAGTGAGTTGAGAGACTTCAATTGAGAGGAAAAAGGTAATATCCTTCCAGCTCAATCATTGAAATTATTTCAGAACGAGGTGATCCAGGTGAAATGCATTCAACCGTTCCACCACTCAAACAACCAAGATGATGTGGTAGCCACACCAACAAGGGTTCATGAACAAAGGTATGAGTTGAAATACTTTGCATACTTGTTTCATACTTGGAGCAAAATTTTATCCTAGCACTTTGTTCTTCTTGCCTTCCCTCATGGACGAGCAAAGGACCAAGTGTGGAGGAGTTTGTTGATGGTCCTTAAAAGCTAAATTTGAACATCAATTCACCTCAAAAAAAATTATAAAACTGAGAACACAACATAATCGTAGGGATTAATACTAACCATTTTCACAAGTGTTAGCGTCTATTTGCTTGCAAGTATATTAAGCCCCAAAATACCAAGAAATGCAGGGAGCAACCAAAAATGTTACCTTTCGACCAATCAGGTATTGATAGGTGGCATCACAAGGATCAGTGGACCCATTCCCAGGCGTATCTGAGGGGATCCAATGTCGACTCATGCGAGAAGGGGGTGTGGGCCCATGAGTCAACTAGCTCGAGAAAGCACATCCAAGGGGGCCATGACCAGGTCGGCTGACCCCTGCTTGACCGACTTGGTCTGGCCACCATCCTCGCTCAATCAACATGTGTCAACTCTCTATGGCTCCCTTAATGGGGTGACGATTGATTTGCACGTTAATTGTGACGCCAAATCGACTGAACTAGAGCATAAATAGCGCCCTTCACTCCCTCACTCCACACACCACAATTTTGAGTTTGGAATTCCACTCCAAAAGGTTAGTGCTGCCCATGTGGCCAACCAAGTAGAAGGAGAGTGAGGAGGAGCTAGGAGGAGGAGGCTTGGGCTTGTCAAGTCACTCTTCCACACATGTACCTCTATGGAAGTTCTGCCGGAATGGACTAAGACTTCCATGAATTTCATACAAGTTTGATTTCTATTTTATAGTAGTTTGCTTTCTAGCTGCTTGTAGGATCACAACCTTAAGTTGTTAGAGGCTGTAGTCGTAGATTTGCACTCGAAATGATTAATTTTGTGATCTAGAACTAAAGCGTGGTGCTTAGGTTAGAACTCATCAGTGAATATCTTGTGGAACCACAATTTGAAGAGCTAGGCCGTAGGTGGTGATAGCTCTATCTTCCTTAGTAATCCCCCATGTTCGGCTTCGCCATAGACTCTTATCGGGAATCGTGATGATATTGATGGGGGTAAACCCATGCCCAAAGCAAACTTCTTCAGTAGACTGCTACGGCTTAGAATCAAACCGTTAAATTTCTCTCAATTCCTTAACTACCATATAAAATGTGTGTCCTTTGGAGAACAAGTTAATAGATCTACCCACACATTCCTTATATTTGATAACCTTGGGCTTACTCTTTAAGGGGAAGTGCTACAACAATATTTTCGTGCAGTTACAAATTATTCTGTTTTCTTAAGAAGTACCAACAATAGCTTTCTCGGTTTAGCAGGATATTACCAGATGTGCATTCCAAGCTTCTCAAAACTTGTTAAGCCTATGATAGAGCAGATGAAAAAGGGGATGAAATATAACTGGAGCAAAACATGTGAGGAAGCTTTTCAGACACTGTTGGAATATCTCACCACAGCCCCGATTCTAGTTCAGCCGGATACGTCCAAATCTTTCGACGTTCATTATGTTGCATGGGGCACTGGTATTGGTTGTGTGTTAATGCAAGGATACGTGGTTGCATATGGTTCCCGGCAGCTCCGAAATCTTGAGCAGAATTATCCAACTCATGATCTTAAGCTCGCTACCGTGGTGCTCGCATTGAAGATGTAAGAGATTATCTACTAGGCAATCTAGTAGATATCAACACTGATCACAAAATTTTGAAATATATTTTTGAAAGTGCATCTAGGATCCCCGTGGGTTTTGGATGATTGATGATGACAATTAAGTATCTAATGAGCTCAGTGATCTTAAGCACAGGTGTGGAGTCAAGCGGAAACACAAACACTCAAAAAGGAAAAGGATGGAAACTGTGATGTTTACTCGAAAAGAAGAAACTAGGGTTTCTAGTATGTCGAGTTTAGGCTAGCCAAATATGTGTGAGGGTGTGTGTGTAAAGTGCATTGAGATCAAGTTGGGAGCTCAAAGCAGTTTAGAGATCCAATCCAATTGAGAGAAGAGAGTTGGAGAAGTCTAGCAGCAGTGGACGGACTAGTTTGTGCAGGTGGCCGGACTAGTCCACTACTGGCCGACCAAGTCCGTTTTTAGCCGGACCAGAAGGGTCTGACTGAGATGGGACTAGTCCCAAAACAACGGACTTGTCCGTTTTAGTCCGAACCAAGAGGTCCTGACAGAGATCAGACTAGTCCGCCCTGGGGGGCGGACTAGCCCAGGTATGTAGAGAAGTGGAGTTTCAGCGACTTAGTCTCGGTAGGCCGGACTAGTCCGCCCTGGGGGCCAGACTAGTCCGTGGTCTCCAGACTAGTCCGTTTTCACACGGAACAAAAGGTTCTGTGTGAGATCGGACTAGTCCGGTGTGTGCCGGACTAGTCCGTTTTGAAGTGACCGTTTGAATTTGAAGTTTGGCGAGTAGTGTGACTATTGCCGCGTAGTGCGACAGCTGTCAGGGATGTCAGTGGTCCCAAAGCCCGGACTAGTCCGGGCCCTAGGGCGGACTAGTCCGCCTATTTGCTGAGGTCAGTAGTATGGGTTGGGAACCTCTATAAATAGAGGACCCCTAGGTTCATTTGAACCAATTCCTAGTGAAAGTTGAAACCCTAGCGCCACAACAGCAAACCTTGAGCCTACAAAATCCTCCATCTTGCCTACCTTCCCTCTAAAACTAATTCTTGTGTGGATTAGGGTTTGGTGAGGTGAAGAAGAGGAAGAACACTGCTCTAGGCTCTCGGTTTGATCACTTGCACTTGTGGATCTTTGTGATATGTGGCTTGAGTTGATCTTTCTGATTTGTGATTGTATTTGTGATGGGAGTCTCAGATTGTGAGAAGCCCCAACGAAACTTGTATTCACCCTTTGTGATAGTGGAGAATCAAGTTAGGCCCTTGTGGTAAACTTGGTGAGGGAAGGGTTGTTGAACCCGGTCCTTTGTGGACTCCTCAATGGGGACATAGATTCCTTCATGGGATCGAACCTCGAGATAAAATACTTGTGTCCCTTGTGTACTTTGATTTCACTTATCGCACATGGATTCTAGGGTTAGCTTTACCATATTTGTTCATCACTCTTGTTTCATTGTGATCCTTAGTCTCATACTTGTCCCATAACTTGTTAAGGTTCACTAAGTCATTGCAACATACTTTGCATTACAAGAATCGAACTAAAACTTGTTAGAAACACTTTTTAGGCTTTTCCTGCAGGAGGACTGGACTAGTCCGCCCCTGGACCAAACTAGTCTGCCCCCTGAGTACTGATCTCGTTTTATTAAGTCATATCAGGTCGATTAGCCTATTCACCACCCTCTAGGCAACTTTCAATTAGTATCAGAGCAGGACTCTCCCAAATAGTCTAACAACTCGGAGAGAAGATGGCCGAAGTGGGGTATGACGAGGTCTCAACCAATGAGATACAAGCAACTCAAGAGGAGGTGCTTGTCTACCAAGACAAGTCGACAGATGACGAAGAGACTAGCCAGCTCAAGACAACTCGAGAGAAGTTGAAGATTCCAAAAGTTGACTCTTCAACCTCTACATCGGGTGGCACGACCCACTACAACCAACAAGGCTACAACTATGAGCGCCTTGTCTCACAACCACTATCTTTCCATCCCATTGGGGAAGCCTCCCCAATTCGATGGAATCAACTATGGGATGTAGAAGCACAACATGAAGATCCATCTCGTGTCACTCAACCACTCATTGTGGAAAATTGTGTTGACCGGGGTGCATATCCCAAAGAATGAAGAAGACATCACTCCGGGGCAAGCCGTGCTCCATCACCGCAATGCCCAAGCGGCAGGAGTGATCATCTCATCTCTCTCAAGAGATGATTTCAACCGAGTAGATGGACTTGAGATGGCCAAAGATATTTGAGACACCCTCAAGACGGCTCATGATGGCAACCAAGTCGTGAAAGAAGCGAAGATTGAGCTCATTGAAGGAGAGCTCGGGACGTTTGCCATAATGGATGGTGAATATCCCCAAGAGATGTACAACCACCTAAAGCTACTCTTCAACAAGAGTAGATCTTATGGTTGCACAAAGTGGATGGACCACGAGGTGGTGAAGATGATGATTCGGGCATTCATGCCTAGAAACGTCTCTCTTTGCTCCATGATATGGGAAAGTCCGGGGTTTGCCAAAATGACCCTGGAGGAGGTCCTTGGAAGGATCATCAACCATGAGATCATGGAGAAGGAGGCAATCTTCTACAATGACCTCCAAAGGTTCACCGCCTCGAAGATGAAGGATGTTGCACTCAAAGCAACATCCTCCTCAAAAGAGCAAAAAGGAGATGATGAGGAGAGCCTTGACACTGATGAGGAAGAGGCCCTCTTCATCAACAACTTCAAGAGAATGATGAGGAGAAGAAAAGGAGGATACAAGCATGAGAGCAAGGGAAAAGAGAAAGCAAGGCCCAAAACAAAGAGGGCTTGCTGCAATTGTGGCGAGTACGGGCACTTAATTGTAGATTGCCCACACGAAGAGGGCAAGAAGAAGAAGGAGGGCAAACAAAAAGAGAAAAAGTTCTATAAGAAGAAGAGGCCCTCCGGTCATGCTCACTTAGGTAAGGAGTGGGACTCTAACGATGTGTCCTCCTCGTCCGAAGACGAGGAGAAGATGGCAACCATAGCCATCGGGAGGAGCTCCAAGGGAACCAAGCTTTTCCCCAACCTCTACGACCACAAGCAAACTTGCCTCATGGCAAAACAAGGAAGGAGAAAGGTTACTTCTAACTCATCCTCTTCCATATCCTCCCATGATGATTTTGATAGTGCTAGTGAAAACGAACACATGCTCAAGGACATAAGTAAGAGCACTTTCTGTAGGATGAAATTACTCTCAAATGAAATCTTTCAGAAGGAAGAGCTCATAGATAGGCAAGAGGACATGCTTATCCATGAAAAGGAGAGATGTAAAGAGCTCATTGAGGTCCTTGGGCTTGAAAGAGAGAATAGCAAGGCATTAGAGCATGAACTTGCTCTAAGCAAGAAATCATGCTCAAGTCTTGAGGAGACAACCATTGAGCTCAAGGACGAACTTGGCAACTTGGCAAAAGTTAACAAGATCATTGAGACTCAAGTTGAGTCCCTCAAGACCAATGTAGCCTCTTCCTCCAAAAGCTCATCCTCCTCAAAGGTTGCATCCGAAGCAATCTCTACTTGCAAATATTCGAACTCGATCCTTAAATTAAAGGATGAGCTTAAGTTGACTCAAGGCAAACAAGCACCTAAGGGTGGCATCTTTGACAAAGAGAAGGTGGTGTATGCACAAAGTGCATACACCAACACAAGACCTCCCAATGTCGAGGATGGTCTTGGTTATACTAGAGGTGGAAAGCAAAATGCTAAAACCTTCAAGTATGGCAAAGACCTCATTGTCTTTGTCAAAGCAAGATCATCCGCAACTAAAATTAGGAAGAATACTTCAACTAGAACTAACAAGCCTAAATCTGAACCGCATCCTCTCTTTCATGATTTTGATGCATCTTATGTTTTAATGAGGAACAAGTATGGCAAAGTTTATGCTAGATATGTTCGACCACTCCACAAGAGCCCCAAGCCTTGTTTGTGGGTGCCCATGTGCCTCACTACTGACGTCAAAGGATCCAACTCCACTTGGGTACCTAAAAGGAAGGCATAATCTTGTTTTGTAGGCGTACTCCTCCGGTGGATCCAAATGGGTGCTCGACAGAGGATGCACCAACTGTAAAAGCCCGCTTTTCGGAAGAACAAAAACGCAAAAATGCGAACTTAAAAATTTTGAAAGTGGACTTGGAAATCCAAACTCACATGAACCATATGAGTTAAACCATGTTCACTAAAAATAGGAACTTGTTAAAATTTTACATATAGAACATGGTTGCTAATGTATTTGGAACTTAAGGGGTAAAATCTTTAATTTCCATGTATTCACATTTTCATTGAAAAATTAAAGGAGAAAAGAAAACAAAATAGAGAGAAAGAAAAAGGAATTATTCCAACCCAAAAATGGGGCATTCACAAAAAACCAAATCTACAGCTGTAAATTTTTCCATGACCTTCTAATATTCCAAATAGACTCTCGGTAAAGTTTCAAAAATTCTTGAAGCACGTTTTCCATTTATTAGACACGTACTGAGAGTTTAATCAGAGTCGACTTCAAATTTAAACTTTGTATGTAACCTTGTCCAAATCAACTCCAAATTTTTCCTGAGGTCCCTTATGGTTCAAAAAGGGTAACTTCAAAGTTTCAGGATTTTTGAACCTAATCTACTATTTATTTCCTTGAGTCAAGTATCACCACTTGAATTCAAATTCAAAATTTGAATTTGTTTGAAACTTTACCAAATACAGAAATTGATTTGCCCAAGAAATTCCTCATATTTTTTAGTGTCCCTGCCCACTTTTAACACTTTTAGAGCCTGTTAGATATTTAATTGCAGTTGGAATGGAGATAAGAAGGAGGGAGGTGGGTCCCACAGGTGGTGCCCACCAGTCAGGTCGGCACCAAATCCCTCTCTCCTCCCCTGCCTCCACGCAGACGCTGCATGTGCCACGGTGATGGGAACGTCGGTCCTTATCTCGCCGCCCGACTCCACCGCGAAGAGTCTTTCGGTTGATAAATATCCCCGCTGCGTGATCGCCGAACGGCCACAGCACCGCGCGCCTCCTCGTCTCCCGACCGCTTGCAGCACCGCCCGACGACGGCCGCCGGCCCGCGCGCGTCGGCCCGGGTCCTCCTTGCCGCCCCGTGCCTGCTCGCCCGCGGCCGCGCATACCTAGCGCCGCCGTGCGCCTTGCTGCCCAGCGCCGCGCTCCTGCGCAAGGGCGCCCCGACGACGCGCCGCCTCTGTGTCCCTGCCGGCCGCCGACCGCCGGTCTGCTCCTCCCTCGCTCCCAGCCATGGCGACACCCTACTCGCACTACAGCGCTGCTCCTCCTTCCTCTAGCTCCGTGTGTGCTGCGCTCTGCCGCTGCGTGTCGTGATGTGCGTCCTACCCAGCTGTGGCTCAACAGTCCCGCCTCCCCCTGGCTGCGCGCATCTCGCCGTCCCTTGCTTCCGCTGGTGCCTCGCTTGCGCCTCGTCCCTACTGTGCATTGCGCCTGATTGAGCTCCCCGTCGCCGTCCGCATCTTTGCTGCTCGCCGGGCTTCGGCTGTTCTCTCTCACAGCCGCAGCTTGCGCCCGCTCTGGCGGTGCTGTCCGCCTGCGTGTCGTGGCCACCACCTTGCACCCTTGCTGCTCTCGCCATGCCCATGCTCCTTGCTGTCCAAGCATGTTCCCTACGTGGCGTGGTCCGTTCTTGCCATCGTGGCGCGTCTTCAACTCACCAACACCATTGCAGCATCCCCAAGCCACCTCCTTCCATTGCTGCGCTGCAGCAAGACTGCACGCGCTTGGATTGCTTTGTCATGTGCCATATCCACGTCGTCGCGATGTTCCGCGCCGTGGCTATGTCCTGGAAGCAAGGCGAGTAATGGGTGTGATGGACGAAATGCAGGAACACGCCTTTGACACAATGGTATCGACAACTGGTCCAAGGTTAGCTCTGATTTTGCAAGATTGATTGGATCAGTGACTACAGCCAAGGTGTTTGACGAAATGGTTACATGGCGAAACTAAGTGTGTTGCTGCTCAATGTTGGTGTATGGATGCAGGATTACTGTGGGTTGGCAATTGACCATGATATGTGCCAAGATCCCTTTGAATGATGATGAAGCGACGGAAATCAAGTACACACCCAAGATGTTCGCCAAAATGCCCACAAGGTGAGCCTTGCCCTAAAATGCATTGCTTGATGCATCGAAGTCCGTTAGTCGTGACCCCTAATGGTACTAATGTGTCGTCAAGTCGTACGTCCATGTTCCGCCTTGATATCATTCCTATAGAAATCCCTAAGTTGACCTCCTTTGTCGTTTGTATCACGTTAGCTTGTCTGTGCGTGCTCGTGATTCTCCACCATGAGCCGCGTCAGCATCGTTGACAATATGACGTCGTCGTGATGCTCTGAGCCGTCATCGTGCCCTGGCATCGAGATGAAGGATGGTGGTGATGTGTGTGGTGCTGGAACACAAGCACAACTCGTCGGACAATAGTTGTCAAGCAAAATTAGGTTTTAGTCGATGTGAGAGTGATCGAGTCCTAGGTGTAATCTAGATGCTCGATGAAATGCCTTCTAGGTCCAACCAGGTGTGTCGATCATCACCGATGACCTGTGGTAAAGGTATGCAAGAATGTTATGACCAACAAGGAGAACTAGACCAAGGGGAACCTTGGATAAGAGTTCCTTGGTTGTGTCGAGGATGTTCCCTAACCGATCACAAGATTGGTTAACTTGGTGTACCACTTCATCGACGATAGGTTCGTCGAGTTGCTTATCAACAACCGTGTCGACATCACTAGCCTTAAGACTCACAAGGTGGTGTTCGGGATTCCGCTCACCCCATTGACGAGTCCGGGTTGTTTTGGACGTCGTTAAGACGATCTTCCCGAGATAGCAAAGCATGCCTTCACGGCAAGGTCTCGCGTTATGTTTATGTCCCGAGAGCTTACCGAGCTCAACTGGACAGGCTTGCGGGAGACACTACATTAGTGTCGTCGTGTAAGCACTTGAACGATGCTCGAGAAGCTTGCCGTAGAAACTACTTTACCTAAAAGTCATTTGAACATTGCCATGGTACTCATGCTAGGTTAATAGTGTTTGTAATGACTTCTTAAGTCCAAGCCATGTTGGTCTCAATTCAGTCCCAAGTGTCGTTAGGTTCCATCATGGTTCATCCTAAGTCAGGACCTACGACAGCGCTGCTCACTTAACTAGGTTTACTCCTTTATGAGTTAAGTAAAGTTCATTGGTCGACTGCTAAATCGCGACCTTCGTCTTGTACACTCCACTCATACTCAAGCTTTCGATGTCCCACCTTAATTTTTGGTTCGTCCTTACACTTCTCCACCCAACACTTCTTCACCATTTAGATTTGTCAATCTCGCGTGGCATAGCTTGAAGTGTGGTATACTAAGTTGCAATGTATCTTTATGTTGTACATTTTAGTTCATACTGACACTTCTATGTCCACCTTGACTCATCCTTTGGTTATCAACACAATAGAGGCATATCTGTCCTTCCTAGTCAAACTCCTCGTTCTTATAGTTTACACAACCCCATGGAGTCTATTATTAAACTACTTAATTACTTAATTACTTATATGCATATCATGTCGATAGGAACGTGATGATAGGTGATCGACGAGAAGTTTCGCTTGGAGGAGAAGGCCAAGGTGCTTCCACTGAAGATCCATGGCAGGTTCTTCGGAGGAAGACTAAGCCCTAACAATTGACATTTATTCGAGTCACAAACCAAGGCAAGCCCCGGTTTGCATTTAAGAGCCTTTCAGAATTTTTCCAGTTTTATTCACTTATGTCTTCAGTTGATATTGTGCATTACGTATAAGGTGTTTGATACTACACTTGCATGACCACAGATCCCAGGGGTTGGTTGGAACGGTTTACAATTTGACCTGTAGTAACTGCTTTGCTAATGTATAGGAAATCCGGTAGAAGTCGAGTAGTTGGAATCTACTCGTGAGAGGGTCACATTTTATTGATCACAAGTCAAGTAGTTGAATTCTACTTGCGAGAGAAGTCGAGTAGGGAAATCTACTCGTGAGATGTTACTAAAATGTTCACTCTTAATAATTGGAGATGTGGACAGGGACGTTCCTGTAGGACGGGACGCGCAAGGTTGTCTGATCCTGGATGAGGGGGACAATGCTTGCGACCACATTTGTGCCTGGACCGGTAAGGGTAAGGCAAATGTGGAGGTTGGTTGTAGTCCCGTCTGTGTCGGTTAAGGACCGTCTCGTGTGCGGCCCTATTGAGCAGGTTTGAATAGTACCGGTTACATAATGGATTAATGGGGTCCATTAAACTGATGTAGCTCGGGCACCCTCGTGTCAAAACTTATACCGTCCTCCTTCGGGGGAAGATGATCGTAAGGTGGAACCTCTAAGTAGCAACTTCGATGTGCTCGGTAAGGGACCTTACTTTTGGGACGGTAAAACTGGTTCGACATCGGGATGACGGGTGAAAGGTGGCCACATACGACGTGGGAGTGGAGTACTGTGAAAGGTACTTCCGAGCGGGCGTATGTGTCCTGTATTCCGGGTGTGTCCTGATCGCAATCACCGTCCCTCGCGGTAATAGAGTACCACTTGTTCACTGAGTTGTCGCGTAGTAAATAAGAGTAACGGAATGATGATAAATATTGCCGATCTGCTTAATCATTGTATTGCAACCTTGTTTGGCTTAGAAATAGTACAATTAAAAGTTTACAGTTTCCCCATACTTTACTCGTAATAGCATTATGTGCTTTGGGCATGTCATATCATCGGCAAAGCGTTTCTTGTTTGATTGTGGAGTCTATGATGTGTTGTGCCCGAAGAATGTCATTTGCTACTTAAAACATGATTATAAGGATCCACTTATAGGCGAGTCTATTTATGCTATACCTTACCTATGTTTAGTATTCACCCTGCATATGTCTAGTGAGACGGTTAAGTCTTGCTGAGCCTTATGCTCACATTTGCACTTTAACGATTTTTGCAGGTATTAGTTTTATTTTTGTTGTTCAGGTTGTACATGAGACTTGAGGTGTCGAGATAAATCTCATGTGAACCACGACGCTGCTGAATGTTCTTCTTGTTGCTAGTGAGAATCGTCTTAGGGCATAGACGTCTTCTCTCCTGCTTAGTTAGGTGAGATTATGAGTATGTATTTTTCGATGCGTGTGTACTTCTGTGGTACACTCTTTTGTAAACTCTTCTTATTATGAAATGAAAACTTTATATGTTTTGGTATCCTTTTTGTGTGTGCTGTTAGGTGCCGCATCGCACGGCACCACCCAATGAGATCCTCGGATGTGTGGACTCCGGTCCCCACAGACATGGTATCAGAGCTTCATTGGGAATAGCACGCTCGAAAAGAGCCTATTTTTGAAAACTCCGAAGTAGTGGAGTGAGAGTTAGCTATATGCCCATTAAGGACTATTACTAGTATAAGTTATAAAGGTGGTGAACTAACTTGTTATATTATTCTGTAACGATGCTCCGTCTTCCAGGTAAGAGGTAAGGTACGCCACCAAGAGCGGATCAATCTCGGTAAACTCTGCATACGAGATATGGTATGTGATATTTCCGTGGCTTGGCACGGAAAGTTAATATGAATCTCTGAAACTTTTCATGTTTCTGAGAACATATGATATGCGGTACCCCAGCGTGACACAAAATTAGTGGGAGTCCCCGTCGGGTGGTGTATAACCTAATAGTATGCATCTCTAGAACCATTCATGTTCTATGGGAGCATGCGAAACACGTATGCCCGAGCATGTATAAGCCGGTTCCTACAGGGGTATTTGTGTACAGACGTATTTATAGCCATATACCTCGAGACATGACTTCGCTCGACGGCGACTCACACCAGAGTCGTATGCATTTACTTTTGATTATATCTTATTGTGACTGTCTATCGTGTTTCCCCGTGCCGCCCTTGAGGTGTGAAGGTGTGAAAGGGGATTGTTTGTCTTTTGCAGGTACACTAACTCCGGTAGCGACCCGTGTAGCAAACGTTTGCGAGTGATCGATATTAGAACCACCTATAGACGTATCCGGATATACCGGGTTAGACTTTTCTTTTGTGAAGGCACGCAGTACCGTCAGTATCACATTTGATACTTTGACCATCCCCCACGAAAGAATGGCTTCATTATCATCTTATAAGAAACAACTCCAAGATGCTGGTAAGATTTGGATCAAAGTTTCGACATGGAACGTACAATGTGAAGAAGGATGAAGATTAAGGCTTTTGTGTACTCTTGACGGAATCTAGCTCGATTATGTCAAGATGTGCTTCTAGTTAAACTTCATAGGACATCGTAGTATGCTATAGGGATGGGGGGAGATCTTCAGGTCCTCGACGATTTCTCTATGGACAAGTTGGACAGAACAACACTGGGGAAATTCATCCAAATCATTAGAAACCAGTGTTTCTTCACCTCTTTGATATAATGAACTAGCCTCGGCATTTCAACCATAACTCTTTGTAGAATCGTCGAATACCTTGGAGTAATACATTTCCGGAAACCTTGCGTCTTGTACAACAAGTTTGTAATGGGACCTGCTGTAAAATTGTGAGGTTATCCATCTGAAAATCAGTGGCCAAATCAGCTTTAAACAACCATGATCTATCCAACTAAATTCTGAAACCTGAACCGATCGTTCCACTTCAGAAATCGGTATCTCTTCAACCTGGAGGGCTTTGGAGGCAAGTGAATACTTTTTGGAAAGCTCCTGAAGTCTTCTATAAATTTTCTATTGACCTTCAAGTCAAAAGTCGCTTTTATAGTGACAAAAATGCACCGTTATCACAGCAGCTGCTGTTCTGAAACTACATGGAACAGTATCTGAATTTTTGCCATATTTCCTTGTAGAAAGCTGTTCTATTCCATTATGATACATTTATGGAAAGTAGAAAAGCTGTTCTACAACTTTGTTATTCAGTATTACCTCAAATTCAGTTTAGAAGTAATTAGAAACTTGAGTTGAAGATAGTACATGTATATAGGTGCTATCTGAAACAGTCAGAAAAATTCTGAACTTTGAATGGCCATGACTCTTAAACTAGAAATGCAACCTATGCATGTTTATATATGTATGGAAAGCTTAAAGAGTCCTCTATCAACTTCCTATTTAACACAAAGGATAAAACTCGCAATAACATGGTCTAAATCGAAATATTGTTTAAGGTGTCGTGACATTTCCGAATCTGGCAGATTTGGGTTTAGTTGTTGTTTAGACCCTAGCTTTTAGGATCATCGATTGGCTTTGGGTTTTACCTTTCTGTAATCTTTAGAATGTATGCAACAAGTTTTCTATGTATTATTTTTGCAAATGTTGATGTTTGTATATCTGAAAATTGTGGACAAAATCAACCTTAAACAAAGGAGGTGCTGTCCAAATTTTCAGAAACACTGTCAACTTGCAAATGCCATATCTTCTCAACCAGAAGTGCTACAAGGGCAAGTAAGTACTCCTTAGAAAGTTTTGGAAGTAATTTACAAGTTCTCTATTCAGCTGAAGACCAAAATCCTTTTCTAAGTGGGTGAAATTTTGATAATCGCAGAGACTGTCCAGCCACACCCCAAACTGGACAGCAATCTGTACACCTCTGAATTTAACCCATAACTAGCAGATTTTGCATCCAATGGTGCCGCGCGAGTAACCGTTGGAAAGTTTAGTGAGTCAGCTACAATTTTTGTAATTGGATCCAGACCTGAATCTGTCGTCTACTCCAAATCGAGTTTGAATACAATGTGGTCAATCTGAACTGAATATAAAAGTCTGAATTCTGAAATTTCAGCAAACTTCAAAAATTCATATCTTTTAGACCATGACTTATATGAAGACAAGTAAGTACATTCTGGAAAGCTTATTACATTTAATACAAATTTGTCAATTATAATATTTCCAGATTTCCATCATAACAGTGTGAAAACTTAAGATCGATTGTGCTACTTTTTAAGCAAGTTCTGCTGAAAGTGCAGAAAATTCTGCTGACTTTAAAATAGCATAACATTCAAACCAGGGATGATCTAGAGGCGAACCAATTTTTTTGGAAAGGTCTTGATGTGTAATTTAACTTTGTTATTCACCTCGAGATCTGATTTTGCCATTTACTGGATCAAAATCGAGTTTGCGTCCAGGCTGGTCGTTTGTCACCATAGCCTGGCCAGTTTGAACCTTTTGGTTTTTATTAGGCGTTCGGCTCTCGATATCAATTCAAGGAGTGTCGTAACCAAAAAAGAGTTAGGACTCAATTATTTACCAAGTTGAATAGAGTGTTTAACTCATTTGAAGCCCTTTTCCCCTTGGATAGACATACTAGTGTCTGATTTATGTGACTTGCCACATCACATCTTGTGATGTTGAACGCAGGTCGCAATTACTCGAGTTGCATCTCATTTTTCCATGAGGACTGTTTGAAATACGTTTCGACATCCTGGTTTGGTACTTTAAGGGGGAAGGCGAGCACTCAAGTAATGGTGGTATTCAACCATCAACCTTGGTTACAACAAGTCGTGTCAACAAGAAGACGATCAAGTAGGATTAGATCTTCAAGAGGATCCAACATCCACCACCAGATTGAGTTACTCAAAGAAAAAGGGTGACTTCAACTTTACCAAAGTGATCGCTAAGGATATCAGTTCCTCTTGCCAGATCGATGCGAAGGTTAAGTGAAGCATCACTAGTGACCTATAGTTAGTTGTTTTTCTCCTGATGAAGATACAATCAAGTTGAGTAGAACATGAACAAGCTTTCGATAGGTCGAGGTAACGTGGTATATTTCCCACATTCCTTGTCAATCATTCTGTTATGAATTCCTTAACTGTGGTCGAGTCATGAAAGTAACGCTACTCATTGAGTGTCTTCCACAACCACGATATCCAATCCTTGCAAATCATCAGACAGTACTTGAGTTTTGTGGGTGTGATTCATTTAGTCTTGCTCAAACTATAAAAGCTACTGCACCATGCATGTGCACCACTTGCACCATACATATGCATCATTTGCACCATACATATGCACCATTTGCATCATACCATGTGCATAGGCATTGCACCATAACCCATGCGATGCATCATGAAGCATCATTCCCAGTGAAACACCAATGATAGAATGCATGGTAATACTAAAATTTAGAGCAAGATTGTGTACCCCATTCAAACTATTCTAAGGTGTCTAATGACTACGGTCATTTCACCATCTTCATTTGACTTCTTACATTGTTGATGTCCTTTCCATTGAGTAATACTTGGGAAACCGATTACTCAACCTCACTTGCAACTAAACAAACACTAGAACTTCCATCCTTGACTTGTTAGGTTCAAGTACCTTGATTGTTGCAACTATACCGTTCGTCATCGAGTGGTCATCAGTTCGATGATCAACCTTGTAAAATCTATGAAATCTCCTCCCTCGCGAGGATACCATTCGATTGTCAACCTCGTGAAACTCTTTGGGTCCATCTAAGATCTTGCGTTGGTATATGGTAACCTTGATACTCCAAGAACCTTGTAGTTACCATATGATTGAGTTCTTTGCTGTGTTGAAACATATGAGGATGTTGAATCCTTAAATCCTCGTGTGCCACCGCAATAGGTCTTCATATTCTATTTCTATTGTTTAAAGATGTTGATATACCCAAAAATCTTGTAGTCGCCATATCTTCCGTATTCCTGCTGTATTCATCACATAAGAGTGTTGAGTGTTTTTGCTACTCTTATGCTACAACTAAAGAATCCTATGGTTGACTAAACATCAAACGAGGTTAATGATTGTTGCTTAACCTTGTAAACCATCTTAACTCATGTCAGGAGAAATACCACCTTAAGTTATAAGGACCTATGCAAAACCAAGCAAGCAACTAAGAATCCATGCAAGGATAGTTTCAAACTATCGAGGTGACCCAGAGAAGCAAGGAACAATTCCTGATTCTTTCAGTCAAGACTAGGACAGGACAAGATGTCATGTCAGTGTAAGAGTACAACAATAAAGGATCAGTACCAGACGTGAGAGTCTTACGACGTGATATTGCCATGTCGAGCATTCTATCAAGATTTTCAACCTAAAGACTGGAATCACTTGAAGCAGACTATAGAATTTCTTAAGATGCCTAAAGATAATCACTATTTCGTAGAACCCATGTATTTAAGGGCATTGCCACTTTCCTTAGTCAATGACCCTCTTTTACGAATCTTACCCTCATCGTTTCTGTTATTCTACTTGTTAGAATCTCAGGATGAGATTCCTTTAAGAGGGAAGGATTGTAAAAGCCCGCTTTTCGGAAGAACAAAAACGCAAAAATGCGAACTTAAAATTTTTTAAAGTGGACTTGGAAATCCAAACTCACATGAACCATATGAGTTAACCCATGTTCACTAAAAATTGGAACTTGTTTAAATTTTACATATAGAACATGGTTGCTAATGTATTTGGAACTTAAGGGGTAAAATCTTCAATTTCCAAGTATTCACATTTTCAATGAAAAATTAAAGGAGAAAAGAAAACAAAATAGAGAGAAAGAAAAAGGAATTATTCCAACCCAAAAATGGGACATTCAGAAAATTCCAAATCTACGCCTGTAAATTTTTCCATGACCTTCTAATATTCCAAATAGACTCTCGGTAAAGTTTCAAAAATTCTTGAAACACGTTTTCCATTTATTAGACACGTACTGAGAGTTTAATCAGAGTCGACTTCAAACTTAAACTTTGTATGTAAACTTGTCCAAATCAACTCCAAATTTTTCCTGAGGTCCCTTATGGTTCAAAATGGGTAACTTCAAAGTTTCAGGATTTTTGAACCTAATCTACTATTTATTTCCTTAAGTCAAGTATCACCACTTGAATTCAAATTCAAAATTTGAATTTGTTTGAAACTTTACCAAATACTGAAATTGATTTGCCCAATAAATTCCTCATATTTTGTTTAGTGTCCCTACCCACTTTTAACACTTTTAGAGCCTGTTAGATATATAATTGCAGTTAGAATGGAGATAAGAAGGAGGGAGGTGGGTCCCATAGGTGGTGCCCACCAGTCAGGTCGGCACCTAATCCCTCTCTCCTCCCCTGGCAGACGCTGCATGTGCCACGGTGATGGGAATGTCGGTCCTTATCTCGCCGCCCGACTCCACCGCGAAGAGTCTTTCGGTCGATAAATATCCCTGTTGCATGATCGCCGAACGGCCACAGCACCTCGCGCCTCCTCGTCTCCCGACCGCTTGCAGCACCGCCCGACGAAGACCGCCGGCCCGCGCACGTCGCCCCGGGTCCTCCTTGCCGCCCCGTGCCTGCTTGCCCGCGGCCGCGCATACCTAGCGCCGCCGTGCGCCTTGCTGCCTAGCGTCGCGCTCCTGCGCAAGGGCGCCCCGACGACGCGCCGCCTCTGCGTCCCTCATGGCCGCTGACCGCCGGTCTGCTCCTCCCTCGCTCCCAGCCATGGCGACGCCCTACTCGCACTACAGTGCTCCTCCTCCTTTCCTCTAGCTCTGTGCGCGCTGCGCTCTGCCGCTGCGTGTCGCGCCATGCGTCCTACCCAGCTGTGGCTCAACGGTCCCGCCTCCCCCTGGCTGCGCGCATCTTGCCGTCCCTTGCTTCCGCTGGTGCCTCGCTTGCGCCCCGGCCCTGCTGTGCATTGCGATTGATCGAGCTCCCTGTCGCCGTCCGCATCTTTGCCGCTCGCCGGGCTTCGGCTGTTCTCTTTCACGGCTGCAGCTTGCACCCGCTCTGGCCGCGCTGTCCGCCTGCGTGTCGTGGCCACCGCCTTGCACCCTTGATGCTCTCGCCATGCCCATGCTCCTTGCTGTCCAAGCATGTTCCCTACGTGTCGTGGTCCATTCTTGCCGTCGTGGCGCGTCTTCAACTCACCCACACTGCTGCAGCATCCCCAAGCCACCTCCTTCCGTCGCTGCGCTGCAGCAAGACTGCACACGCTTGGATTGCTTTGTCATGTGCCATATCCACGTTGTCGCGATGCTCCGCACTGTGGCTATGTCCTGGAAGCAAGGCGAGTAATGGGTGTGATGGACGAAATGCAGGAACACGCCTTTGACACAATGGTATCGACAACTGGTACAAGGTTAGCTCTGCTTTTGCAAGATTGATTGGATCAGTGACTGCAGCCAAGGTGTTCGACGAAATGGTTACAGGCGAAACTAAGTGTGTTGCTGCTCAATGTTGGTCTATGGATGCAAGTTTACTGTGGGTTGGCAATCGACCAAGATATGTGCCAAGATCCCCTTTGAGTGATGATGAAGCGACGGAAATCAAGTACACACCCAAGATGTTCACCAAAATGCCCACAAGGTGAGCCTTGCCCTAAAATGCATTGCTTGATGCACTGAAGTCCGTTAGTCGTGACCCCTAATGGTACTCATGTGTCGTCAAGTCGTACGTCCATGTTCCGCCTTGATATCATTCCTATAGAAATCCCTAAGTTGACCTCCTTTGTCGTTTTTATCACGTTAGCTTGTATGTGCGTGCTCGTGATGCTCCACCATGAGCCGCCTCAGCGTCGTTGACAACATGACGTCGTCGTGAACGCTCTGAGCCGTCATCGTGCCCTGGCATCGAGATGAAGGATGCTTGTGATGTGTGTGGTGCTGGAACACAAGCACAACTCGTCAGACAATAGTTGTCAAGCCAAATTAGGTTTTAGTCGATGTGAGAGTGATCGAGTCCTAGGTGTAATCTAGATGCTCGATGAAATGCCTTCTAGGTCCAACCAGGTGTGTCGGTGATCACCGATGACCTGGGGTAAAGGTATGCAAGAACGTTACGACCAACAAGGAGAACTAGACCAAGGGGAACCTTGGATAAGTGTTCCTTGGTTGTGTCGAGGATGTTCCCTAACCGATCACGGGATTGGTTAACTTGTTGTACCACTTCATCGACGACAGGTTCGTCGAGTTGCTTATCAACAACCGAGTCGATATCACTAGCCTTAAGACTCACAAGGTGGTGTTCGGGATTCCGCTCCCCCCATTGACGAGTCCGCGTTTCTGTGGACGTTGCTAAGACGATCTTCTCGAAATGGCAAAGCATGCCTTCACGGCAAGGTCTCGCGTTATGTTTAAGTCCCGAGAGCTTACCGAGCTCAACTGGACAGGCTTGCGGGAGACACTACATTAGTGTCATCGTGTAAGCACTTGAACGATGCTCAAGAAGCTTGCGTAGAAACTACTTTGCCTAAAAGTCATTTGAACATTGTCATGGTACTCATGCTAGGTTAACAGTGCTTGTAATGACTTCTTAAGTCCAGGCCATGTTGGTCTCAATTCAGTCCCAAGTGTCGTTAGGTTCCAACATGGTTCATCCTAAGTTAGGACCCTACGACAGCACTGCTCACTTAACTAGGTTTACTCCTTTATGAGTTAAGTCAAGTTCATTGGTTGACTGCTAAATCGCGACCTTCATCTTGTACACTCCACTCATACTCAAGCTTTCGATGTCCCACCTTAATTTTTGGGTCGTCCTTACACTTCTCCACCCAACACTTCTTCACCATTCAGATTTGTCAATCTCGCGTGGCAAAGCTTGAAGTGTGGTATACTAAGGTGCAATGTAGCTTTATGTTGTACCTTTCAGTTCATACGGACACTTCTATGTCCATCTTAACTCATCCTTTGGTTACCCACACAATAGAGGCATATCTGTCCTTCCTAGTCAAACTCCTCGTTCTTAAAGTTTACATAACCCCATGGAGTCTATTATTAAACTACCTAATTACTTAATTACTTATATGCATATCATGTCGATAGGAACGTGATGATAGGTGATTGACGAGAAGTTTCGCTTGGAGGAGAAGGCCAAGGTGTTTCCACTGAAGTTCCATGGCAGGTTCTCCAGAGGAAGACTAAGCCATTACAATTGACATTTATTCGAGTCGCAAACTAAGGCAAGCCCCGGTTTGCATTTTAGAGCCTTTCAGAATTTTTCCAGTTTTATTCACTTACGTCTACAGTTGATATTGTGCATTACATATAAGGTGTTTGATACTCCACTTGCATGACCACAAATCCCAGGGGTTGGTTGGAACGGTTTATAGTTTGACCTATAGTAACTGCTTTGCTAATGTATAGGAAATCCGGTAGAAGTCGAGTAGTTGGAATCTACTCGCGAGAGGGTCACATTTTATTGATCACAAGTCAAGTAGTTGAATTCTACTTGCGAGAGAAGTCGAGTAGGCAAATCTACTCGCGAGATGTTACTAAAATGTTCACTTTTAATAATGGGGATGTGGACGGGGATGTTCCTGTAGGACGGGACACGCAAGGTTGTCTGATCCCGGATGAGGGGGACAATGCTTGCGACCACATTTGGGCCTGGACCGGTAAGGGTAAGGCAAATGTGGAGGTTGGTTGTAGCCCCGTCTGTGTCGGTTAAGGACAGTCTCGTGTGCGGCCCTGTTGAGCAAGTTTGAATAGTACCGGTTACATAATGGATTAATGGGGTCCATTAAACTGATGTAGCTCGGGCACCCTCGTGTTGCAACTTATACCGCCGTCCTTCGGGGGAAGATGTTCGTAAGGTGGAACCTCTAAGGAGCAACTTCGACGTGCTCGGTTATGGACCT
The DNA here is from genome assembly GCA_036927565.1 of Tuctoria greenei. NCBI lineage: Eukaryota > Viridiplantae > Streptophyta > Magnoliopsida > Poales > Poaceae > Tuctoria > Tuctoria greenei. The sequence goes on along the minus strand of JAYESD010000003.1, from coordinate 102,570,480 downwards.
TACTTTTGGGACGGTAGAACTGGTTCGACATCAGGATGACAGGTGAAAGGTGGCCACATACGACGTGAGAGTGGAGTACAGTGAAAGGTACTTCCGAGCGGGCGTATGTGTCGTGTATTCCGGGTGTGTCCTGATTGCAATCACCGTCCCTCGCGGTAATGGAGTACCACTTGTTCACTCAGTTGTGACCTAGTAAATAAGAGTAACGAAATGATGATAAATATTGCCGATCTGCTTAATCATTGTATTGCAACCTTGTTTGGCTTAGAAATAGTACAATTAAAAGTTTACAGTTTCCCCATACTTTACCTGTAATAGAATTATGTGCTTTGGGCATGTCATATCATCGGCAAAGCGTTTATTGTTTGATTGTGGAGTCTATGATGTGCCATGCCTGAAGAATGTCATTTTCTACTTAAAACATGATTATAAGGATCCACTTATAGGCGGGTCTATTTATGCTATTCCTTACCTATGTTTAGTATTCACCCTGCATATGTCTAGTGAGACGGTTAAGTCTTGCTGAGCCTTATGCTCACGTTTGTGCTTTAACAATTTTTGCAGGTATTAGTTTTATTTCTGCTATTCAGGTTGTACATGCGACTCCAGGTGTCGATATAAATCTCATGTGAACCACGCCGCTGTTGAATGTTCTTCTTGTTGCTAGTGAGAATCGTCCTAGGGCATGGACGTCTTCTCTCCTGCTTAGTTAGGTGAGATTATGAGTATGTATTTTCTACTGTGTGTGTACTTTTGTGGTACACTCTTTTGTAAACTCTTCTTATTATGAAATGAAAACTTTATATGTTTTGGTATCCTTTTTGTGTGTGTTGTTAGGTGCCGCATCGCACGGCACCACCCAATGAGATCCTCGGATGTGTGGACTCCGGTCCCCACAGCAACCACATGACCGGAGAGAGGAGAATGTTCGTGGAGTATGAGCAACATGATGATCCAAATGAAGGGATCCTCTTTGGGGACAATATCTGAGGTAAAATCCTTGGCTTCGGTAAAATTGTCATTTCTCTCCAACACACTCTTCCTCATTTTTGCATATTGATTCTTTAGACTATAACCTTTTGTCCATATCACAACTATGTGACAAAGGTTATAATTGTGTTTTTACCAAAGAGGGTGTGAGCGTCCTTAGAAGAAGTGTCAACTCAATTGCTTTTAAGGGTGTGCTCAAGGGAAAGCTTTATCTTGTGGATTTTACCTCAGATAAAGCTCAACTTGACACATGTTTAATGGTGAAAACCAACATGGGATGGCTTTGGCATAGAAGGCTAGCCCATGTTGGGATGAGGAACTTTCAAAAGCTTCTTAAGGGCGAGCAAATCTATGGTTTGAATAATGTTTTCTTTGAAAAGGATAGGCCATGTAGTGCTTGCCAAGCGGAGAAGCAAGTAGGAGCTCAACATCCCTCCAAGAACATCATGACGACAACAAGACCGTTGGAACTACTACACATGGACCATTTCGGGCCGATAACCTACATTAGCATTGGCGGTAACAAATATGGTCTTGTTATTGTTGATGATTTTTCTCGTTTCACTTGGGTGTTCTTCTTGCATGACAAGGGTGAAACTCACGGTGTCCTCAAGATGTTCTTGAGGAGAGCTCAAAATGAGTTTGCCTCAAGAATCAAGGCTATAAGAAGCAGCAACGGCACCGAGTTCAAGAATACTCAAGTGGAAGAATTCTTGGATGAGGAGGGCATCAAGCATGAATTTTCAGCCCCATACTCCCCTCAACAAAATGGGGTGGCGGAACAGAAAAATAGGACACTCATTGAGATGTCAAGGACGATGCTTGATGAGTACAAGACCTCAGACCGGTTTTGGGCGGAGGCTGTTAACACCGCTTGCCACGCCATCAACCGATTGTACCTCCACCGCCTCCTTAAAAAGACTCCCTATGAGCTTCTAGTTGGTAAGAAACCCAATGTCTGTTACTTTCGTGTCTTTGGGAGAAAATGCTATATTCTCAACAAGAAGCCTAGGACTTCGAAGTTCGCTTCAAAGTCCGATGAAGGTTTCTTGCTTGGTTATGATTCAAACACCCATGCCTACCGTGTGTTCAATAAATCCTCTGAGATTGTTGAAATAGCACGCAACATGGTGTTTGATGAAACTAATGGCTCCCAAGTGGAGCAAGTTGATCAATGTGTGCTAGATCAAGAAGACTCTCCACAAGAAGCTCTTAGAAGGATGGCACTTGGAGATATTCGCCCACAAGAACAACCTCACAACTCAAGTGACCATCCACTAGATGATGCAAGTCAACCCCCACATGACCAAGTTGAAGATGGACAAGTGGCACCTCAACATGATCAAGAAGACAAAAGTCAAAAGGGAAGCAAACATCAAGGGGGGGACCAAGAAGAAGAAGAGGATGATGATGACTCAAGAGTTCAACCTCCACATCCTCGTGTGCATCAAAGTGTTCAACGGGATCACCCCGTTGACAACATTCTAGGAGACATTACAAAAGGGGTAATCACCAGTTCTCGTGTTGCTAACTTTTGTGAACATTACTCCTTTGTCTCTTCTTTAGATCCCCATAAGGTTGAAGACGCATTAAGAGACCCGGATTGGGTAGTGGCCATGCAAGAGGAACTCAACAACTTTGAGAGGAACAAAGTTTGGGAGCTTGTCAAGCGTCCACAAGCAAATGTTGTGGGCACCAAGTAAGTGTTCCACAACAAGCAAGATGAGCATGGCGTGGTGACAAGGAACAAAGGAACACGGCACGACTTGTGGCCAAGGGGTACTCACAAGTCGAAGGTTTGGATTTCGATGAAACCTTTACTCCTGTAGCTAGGCTAGAATCAATTCGTATATTACTTGCCTTTGCTACTCACCATGATTTTAAGCTTTACCAAATGGACGTCAAGAGTGCGTTCCTAAATGGTCCAATCAAGGAGGAAGTCTATGTGGAGCAACCACCGGGCTTTGAAGACCAAGACTTCCCAAACCATGTCTTCAAATTGCGTAAGGCTCTCTATGGCCTCAAACAAGCTCCTAGAGCTTGGTATGAGTGCCTTAGAGATTTTTTGATTCAAAATAGTTTTAAGATAGGAAAAGCTGATTATACTCTCTTTACAAAGCACTTTAATGATGATCTCTTTGTGTGCCAAATATATGTCGATGACATCATATTTGGTTCTACTAATAGAGTGTTTTGTGATGAGTTTTCTAAGATAATGACAGAGAGATTTGAGATGTCGATTATGGGGGAGTTGAAGTTCTTTTTAGGTTTTCAAGTTAAACAACAAAAAGAAGGCACGTTCATAAGTCAAACAAAGTACACTCAAGACATATTAAAGAAGTTTGACATGGACAAGGCCAAACCCATCAAGACTCCAATGGCAACAAATGGACACTTAGACCTCAACGAAGATGGTCCAAGTGTGGACCAAAAGGTATATCGCTCCATGATTGGTTCTTTGTTATATCTTTGTGCATCTAGATAGGATATTATGCTTAGTGTGTGTATGTGTGCACGTTTTCAAGCTGCACCTAAGGTGTGTCATATGACCGCTGTTAAGAGAATTCTTAGATATTTAGTTTACACATCTAGCCTAGGACTTTGGTACCCCAAAAGATCCAAGTTTAACCTTATTGGCTATTCCGATGCGGATTATGCGGGGTGCAAAGTTGATAGAAAGAGCACATCCGGGACATGCCAATTCTTGGGTAGATCCTTAGTGTCTTGGTCCTCTAAGAAACAATACTCCATTGCTCTTTCGACAGCCGAAGCGGAGTATGTAGCTGCCGGAAGTTGTTGTGCACAACTTCTTTGGATGCGACAAACTCTAAGGGTTTATGGTATAAACATGCGCCATATTCCACTCCTATGTGACAATGAGAGGGCCATCAAAATAGCCCATAATCAAGTTGAGCATTCGAGGACAAAACACATCGATATAAGACACCACTTCTTTTGAGATCATTCCATAAAGGGGGATATAGTGATTTCCCATGTGAGAACCGAAAACCAACTAGCCGATATATTCACCAAGCCCCTAGATGAGCTCAATATCTTAGATTCTAGAAATGTGGCTTGAAACATGCACATCTGAATGTTTCCTTTACACCTTATTCAAAAGAACTCATGTGTTTGAGAAATTCATCTCTATCTCAATTTTCTCCAAAATATTTGAAAAACTATCAACTTTGTGAGTTATGATCATAGTTTGATTGTTGATTGCTTACTGATCATATTCATAAGGTTTTGTTGTGGCAATATGTCCAAAAGGATCTACTAGTGGCTAAAACTCAAATATATATGTTTTTAGCCTCTTAGGGCCAGACTAGTCCAGCCAATGGCCGGACAAGTCCGGATCGGGACTGGTCAGGATCTAGTCCGTAGAACAGACTAGTCCGGCACCTTCACCAGACTAGTCTGGCCCCTGGGGACTTAAACCCCCCCAGGAGGCGGCCGACCCCTCCTCTTCTCCACTTTTTTCATCTTTCTCTCCCACACGCGCTCCACTTCCCTCCTTGGGCGATTTTCAATTCCATCCACCAAAAATCATTTCTAATCCGTGCATTGGAAGCCCCGGAAGTGTGGGAGACCTTTCCCAATCACCCTCGATGCGATCCATCCCCGATTTCGTCGATTCATCAAGATTCGAAGAGGTAAACCTCTCTTTTCAAAAACCTACCTCATTCTTGATTCATAGGGTTTTTGATAGGTCCCTCTTACTTAATGTTGCTCCTAGCATCCTTGTGAACATCACCTATGAATATTGCAACTTGGTTCCAAGATTTTTCGAGAAACCGTTAGAGTTAGGGTTCATCCTGTACAACTCGGACTAGTCCGGTGCCAGGCAGACTAGTCCTCCCCTGGGGCGGACAAGTCCGGTGTACAAAGGTCAAACCCTACTTTGGTTATTTCTCGTGATTTCTTTCGCAATATTCCACCTTCTTGACCTTCTATCTCATGTTTTTCTTCTATTTCAGCAGCAATGGCCGCTACTTGCCGTTCCGCTTCTCCACCCACTGACCCCGAGTGGGAGGCATAGCAGCTTCATCTTGGCGAGGAACGAGCACCGGCTGAGGTTGAGGCTGCCAAGAAACATCTCGAGCAGCAAGAGCGAGCAAAGGCAGCCAAGAAACATCAAGCTAGGGCCGCAGCTACGGCCTACAATGAAGACATAGCAATGGCTCATGCCATCGAGGAGTCCCGCAAGGAACTACGGAAGAAGAAGCGAGAGGAACGCGAGGCTCACAACTCTCAGGCTGCCGCAACTCAAGTCTCCAAAAGGAAGAGACTTGTGACCATTGGAGAGAAAGAAAGGGGCAAGGAGCAAGCCCAAGAGGAAATTGTTGAACGCCGGATCGAGAGAGACCCGAAGAAGGGCAAGGCCCTGGCTCCTATAGAGCCAAAGAAGAAGAAGCCCATGGTGAAGTCCCCGACTTCGAAGGCCAAGGGCATTGTTATTAAGGAGAAAGGGAAGGCCAAACCCATTGGCCCCTTAGACGTGCACACTCCTGAGAGGAACCCCAACAGGAAGCGTGCGATAGTCGCCAGTGTCTTCTATGGGAAAGGAGCCGAGAAGGCAAGAAGACTGCGGACAGACAAAGTCTACAAGTATGAAAGGAGCACCGCCAACCCACGGTGTTGGTGTGACTTTCATTGTGACTATTACCATCTGGTCTACTAGAACATGAAGAAGCCTGTGATCGAAGCACAATGTGTAGACTGGGGGTATATGGCCGAGAAGAAACACTCTGCTTTTGATGCAGTGATTGAGGCAGCTGAGCATCATGAGCTCAATGGCATCATGGGATTCAGATATGACTGGAATGTTGAAGTCATCCTGCAATTCTACTCCACCATCTACTTCACCACTTCAGGTGATAGACGGATCATTTGGATGACGCATGGCGATCAGTTCTCAGTTACTTTTGAGGAGTTTGCTAAAATTCTCGGACTTGAGGCTCATTTGGATCATGAGATCATTATCTTTAACCTCAAGGCCGTAGATAGAGATGAGCAGGCCTACATGTGTCCCAGTCATGTTAAATATGATGCCGGGCATGCTCGCAATATCAAGCCATTCTATAGCATTCTGAACAGGATCCTGAGGAGGACAATTGCACCCAAGGATGGCGATGCAGGGGTGATCCAAGGCAATCTACAACACCTGCTGCTCCTTATTGATGGGGATGAGAAGTTCAACCTAGTTAACTACATCTTCGACAACATCTTCAACATCTCGCATACCCCTAATCGTGCTTGTGGGTATGCACCCTACATCATGTATCTCATCGAGAAGGTGTCGGGCTTGACCTTCGTCAAGGATGTGACTCATCGCCCGCTTCATCCTCAGATGCCTCCTTTAGTGCCACCTCCTCTATACCAGAAGAATGTGGAGCCACCCTCTCACTCTGCGATGCCAACACCTCATCCCGTGGCACCTTCTTCTCTGCCTCCGCCTCAGTTGATGAGCGCTTTCTTCAAGTGCTTCAAGGCTATTTTCACCTCCTGTGGGAAGCAAGAGATCCGGAATCAGCGGGCGCACAAGCGCCAAGAAAAATACCTCAAGATGGTGTGCGACAAACTGGAGGTCCCCATGTCCTCTCTGGAGGTGAGCGACGGGGAGATCACTCCATTCCCCAACTTCACTGCCGACAAGCTCGCCCAGCTCCAAGAGGACGGGAGATCTTCCCAGGCGGCTCCCTCGGCACGGGTCTCCGACGATGACGAGGACCACAAGGACCCAGAGGCCACAGAGAGCAACTCCGATGATGAGGCGGGCGATAGTGAGGAGGACGATGACTAGTGGATAGGCCTCGGTGTTCCCCTCTTCTTTTCCTTTTTGGTGTCTTGATGCCAAAGTGGGAGAGTTAGATGGGGGAGAGTTAGAATTATGGGGGAGAGTAGTTAGAAGTGGGGAGAGTAGCCATTATTTTGGATCCTTGGACATGTTGCACTTCTTATTGTAATATTTATGTCATTCGAATGTTTTAAATTTGTGCAAGACTATGTTTTGAATGTTTAATGTTAATATGGTGCTTTGAATGTATATCTTTTGATCATATTCACATTTATTATGTCTTGTCACAAATTGTTGAGCACAACATGCAGGCACCCCACCATAACGTGTGTATGTATGAAATACTTCGTCAATCTTTTTTATGATGCATTCATTGAGGTGGAGTCGCTCATACACCCACACGTTATGAAAACCAAAATTTATACTCTTAAATGTGAAGACTTAATGTGTTGTCATCAATCACCAAAAAGGGGGACATTGAAAGTGCATCTAGCATCCCTGTGGGTTTTGGATGATTGATGACGACAATTAAGTAACTAATGAGCTCAGTGATCTTAAGCACAGGTGTGGACTCAAGCGGAAACACAAACACTCAAAAAGGAAAAGGATGAAAACGGCGATGTTGACTCGAAAAGAAGAAACTAGAGTTTCTAGTATGTCGATTTTAGACTAGCCAAATATGTGTGAGGGTGTGTGTATAAAGTGCATTGAGATCAAGTTGGGAGCTCAAAGCGGTTTAGAGATCAAATCCCATTGAGAGAAGAGAGTTGGAGAAGTCTGGCAGAAGTGGCCGGACTAGTCCGTGCAGGTGGACGGACTAGTCCACTCCTGGCCGGCTAAGTCCGTTTTCAGCCGGACCAGAAGGGTCTGACTAAGTTCGGACTAGTCCGTAGTAGGACACACTAGTCCGGGTAGTCATGGAGTGGGTTTTCGGGACTAAGTCCCAAAACCATGAACTTGTCCGTTTTAGTCTGGACCAAGAGGTCCTGACTGAGATCGGACTAGTCCGCCCTGGGGGCCAGACTAGTTTGGGTATGGAGAGAAGTGGAGTTTCAGCGACTAAGTCCGGGTAGGCCGGACTGGTCCGCCCTGGGGGCTGGACTAGTCCGTGGTCTCCAAACTAGACCGTTTTCACACAGAACAAAAGGTTCTGTGTGAGATCGGACTAGTCCGGTGTGGGGTGGAGTAGTCCGTTTTGAAGTGACCATTTGAATTTGAAGTTTGGCAGGTAGTGTGACGATTGCCGCATAGTGCGATAGTTGTCAGGGATGTCAGTGGTCCCGAAGCCCGGACTAGTACGGGCCCTAGGGCGGACTAGTCCGCCCATCTGCTGAAGTCAGCAGTATGGGCTGGGAACCTCTATAAATAGAGGACCCCTGGGTTCATTTGAACCAATTCCTAGAGAAAGTTGAAACACTAGTGCCGCCACAGCAAACCTTGAGCCTCCAAAAGCCTCCATCTTGCCTACCTTCCCTCTAAAACTAATTCTTGTGTGTATTATGGTTTGGTGAGGTGAAGAAGAGGAAGAACACCGCTCTAGGCTCTCGGTTTGATCTCTTGCACTTGTGAATCTTTGTGATCTGTGTCTTGAGTTGATCTTTGTGATTTGTGATTGTATTTGTGGTGGGAGCCTCAGATTGTGAGAAGCCCCAACGAATCTTGTATTCACCCTTTGTGATAGTGGAGAACCAAGTTAGGCCCTTGTGGCAAACTTGGTGAGGGAAGGGTTGTTGAACCTGGTCCTTTGTGGACTCCTCAACCGGAACGTAGATTCCTTCATGGGATCGAACCTTGGGATAAAATCCTTTTGTCCCTTGTGTACTTTGCTTTCACTTATCGCACATTGCTTCTAGGGTTAGCTTTACCGTATTTGTTCATCACTCTTGTTTCATTGTGATCCTTAGTCTCATACTTGTCCCATAACTTGTTAAGGTCCACTAAGTCATTCCAACATACTTTGCATTACAAGAATCGAACTAAAACTTGTTAGAAACACTTTTTAGGCTTTCTCTGCGGGAGGACCAGACTAGTCCGCCCCTGGACCGGACTAGTCCGCCCGTGGACCGGACTAGTACGCCCCCTGAGTACAGATCTCGTTTTATTAAGTCATTTCAGGTCGATTAGCCTATTCACCCCCTCTCTAGGCAACTTTCGATTTTCACTCGCAGGAACTTGAATATGCAGCAATGAAGATGGTTAGAGTTGATTAAAGATTACGAGATTGAGATTCACTACCATCCCAACATGACGAATATGGCTGTCGATGCGCTAAGTCGCAAGTCTCATGTCAACAATTTGTCTATTACTCCGATGGAAGAGGACGAACCGAGTTTATACTTGGTCCCATATGGAGCATTATATAATCTTGCTCTCATTCCTACTGAAAAGTGCATCTAGGCATTCTCTTGTGGGTTTTGGACGATTAATGACAAACAAATGAGATCCTAATTAATTCGTTGAGATGAATGCAGGTCTACAAAGACTAGAACTTATGGTGCACTCAAAAAGGTGAAAAATGAGGAGTGGTAAAAGGAAAAGCCCAAATGATCAAGGAAGCGCAATGTAGATATCAATGTATAGGATGTCTGTGAGAGATACATCCCAAGAGCTTATATCATTGTGTAGAGGTTAAAGGCTAAAATCAATTAATTAAGCAAAAATATGAAGCACCAAACAAGTTCGTTCACTAGCGGACTAGTCCGATCAACTTTCTGTTCTCACACAAAAAAGTCCAAAAAAACATCGAACTAGTCCGTTCAACTCAGTGACCTCACCAGGACAATCCAGACATGTGTCGGACAAGTCCGTTCAACTTTCTGATATTCACTCAACAATATCACCATGCACCAGACAAGTCCATTCTGTTACAGACTAGTCCGGTTGAGTCTCAGGACCCATCACGGACTAGTCTGGATCTTTCTGTTCCAATTCGGACAAGTCCGGTACACCTCACACAAATTAGGGTTTTAGGTGTGTTGCACAATTCGCGCAAATTTTACACAGCATGTCGGACTAGTCTGGTCCCCTGAGCGGACTGGTCTGGCCGTCGCGATACCTAATGATAATTTTTAGACACTCTATAAATAGGTGATCCACGACCCCACAACAGAATTAACATACACAACAGAGAACAACTAAGAACCCTAGTGTCGCCACTCGTCCCAAGAGCACAGAAACACCTCTCCCCACACATCTCAAGCCCTTAAATGTTAAATCTTTTGGGAATCCAGATTTTGGATAGGGGGATAGCCTTCTACGCATTGCTAAGCTCTTGGGGTTTGATCTCTTATACACTCTTGCATCTGTTGTAAATATGTCGAGTGTGTTTGATCGCTTTTCTCTCTGTAATTTTGTGGGAGCACTCAATGTGTGAGGTTGCCCCACCGACATGGTTATTGCCCTCGTGATAGTGGAACTCAAGTCGGCCTTCATGGTGACTTTAAGAGATAAAGGGTTGATTGAGACCCGACTCTATGTTTTAGGATGTAGATCTCTTTGGTGAGATCGAACCTCAGTAAAAATCCTAGTCTCTTGTGTTCTTATTATTTACTTTTGCAATCATCATCATCATCTAGGGCATAGGGTTGATTAATCTTGCAACTTATATTAATCTTGTATTCCTCGTTCAAATCAATCATCCTAAAACTTACACAAGTTGTTAGGATAATTTACTTGATTCCGCTGTTGTAACATTTGAGGAGAATACATTAAACAATCTATTTTTTCGTTGGCATAACTAGCATAACGAACTAGTCCGTACCTATACCGGACTAGTCCGACCCCCCTGTATTTGAAAATTTTCATTAAGTGTTGCAGGAAAATTTTTCAACACCTGTTCACCCCCCTCTAGGCCACATTCAATTGGTAACAGAGAAATACTCTCCTTTTACAAGACTCATCGCTCGGAGAGACAAATGGCCACTGACAAGAACAACGAGATCCTGAAAATGCCCATCATTGGAGACGAACAAGACTTCAAGGCGTTCGATGTGCTCAAGGAGCACAAAGACGATGATGAAGAACTGAATGAACTCAAGGCGCTTCTAGAAAAGAAGCTTCTGAGCCAGAAGGGCAAAAAGGAAGATGAAAAGCCAAAAGGGGATAGTCATCAATAGTACTCCCGATATCCTTTTAACTATGAGAAGCTTAACAACTACAATCACTATCTTTCTATTCCCATGGGAAGACCTCCACAGTTTGACGGAAATGATTACTCAATGTGGAAATATAATATGAAGATGCATCTTATCTCACTTAATCCTAGTATTTGGCATATATTTTGTACAAGTATAGATATCCCAGACACCGATGATGAACTCACCCCGAAGCAAGGACAAGCAAATCACTGCAATGCACAAGCTGTTGCGGTGATCACTTTATCCTTGAGCCGAGAAGAGCTAACCAAGGTGGACGGACTTGAAGTTGCCAAAGACATTTGGGATACACTCAAGACTGCTCATGAAGGGAACTGCTCCGTCCGCGAAGCAAATATTGAGATGCTTGAGGGAGAATTGGGGAGATTTACCATAGAATATGGTAAAACTCCTCAAGAGATGTGCAACTGCTTGAAGACACTCATCAACAAGATATGTGGTTATGGAAGCAAGAGGTGGACTAATAATGAGGTTGTGAAGATAATGATAAGAGCCTTTATGCCTTATAATGTCACCTTGCGTTCCATGATAAGAGAAAGCCCGGGGTTTCACAAAATGACCACTGATGAAGTCCTTGGCCAAATTATCAATCATGAGATGATGGAGAAAGAAGCTAGATATGTCAATGACTTAGCTGAACTTACCTCATCCAAGAAGAAGGAGGTCGCCCTCAAGGAAATTTGCAAGCCCAAAGGGAAGGAGACTCGCGAGACATATGGAGAATAAGACACTAATGATGTAAGCACATATAGGGATGACGAAGAGATGGTGCTATTCATGAAAAGATTCAAGCGCATGATGAGAAGAAGAAGAGGCGAAACTCAAGTGAAGGAAAGAACAAGGAAAAAAAGTATAATCCAAGGCCTGATGTACTTGCTACAACTGCGGAGAATACGTACACTTTATGGTTGATTGTTTGTATGAGGAAAACAACAAGAAGAAACAAGCAAAGTCACAAGAGAAGAAAACTTTCAAGAAAAAGCAGCAAGCACATAAAGCCCACATCGGCAAGGAGTGGGACTCAAACGACGAGCCCTACTCGTATTATGAAGATGATATGGCAACAATTGCCATCAAGAAGCCAACCAAGAAGTATACACTCTTCCCAAACATGGGAGGAAGGGAGAACAACAACCACACTTGCCTCATGGCGGGAAGGCAAGAAGAAGGTTTGACTTACACCCCCTCCTTACATTCCTCTAATGATGGTTTTGTAGGACCGAAGAGCACGTGAAAAAGCTATGAGAGGGGGGTGAATGGTGGATTAAAACTTTTTCAGCGGAAGCAACAAAGCCCCTGTGCAAAAAATCGATCTGTTAAGAAACCATATGTGCAACTGATTTAAATGAGTTCAACCATGAAAAAAGTGGTAGATATTATAGAGAATCAAGTCCAGAACACACGGCAACAAGAATCACACAAAACCGTTGAGAAAAAAACTGAAGTTATGATTGAAAGATCGAACAAAGGTCAATCAGTTCTATTCGAGTAAAAACGTATCGGCAACACTTCCAAGAAACTCGTGTAGATAAGAAACCACAAATCCAATTACTATGAAAATTCAAACATGATAGGTAATCAAGTTGTGAGGACAACCCAAAAAAATCATGCCAGTTGGATCTGTAAAACTCAGGTTATGATAAAAACACTGAAGCAACATAGTGCTACGCAGAAACTAGATGAGAAAAATTTGTCTCAAACAAATTGGACGAACAAGGCACAAAAGCTCCTCTAAACTATGAATTTTATTGATAAAAACGCAACATGAACAGTGCAAAGTTGTCTCACCATGTGCTCTGGCCTCCCTTGCTTTTATAACCAGCTCTAAGGCCAACCCAATGCAAACTAGGACTCTAATCCTACTCAGTGTCAACCGAAACTTTCCATAACTGCTCAAGACTCTTCTATTCACTAATAGAAGTAATCTTAAGACTTCCAAACACCTTAGGAATGTATCCCACATTCCTAAAAATCCTCAAATTCGTGCTCACCATGAATTCTAATAAAAACAAACTCAAAACTTTCCATAAACGAACCATAACCACCTCAGTCGCAGCCTGAGGCATAATCCAGCCGGTTGGACCATTCTGACCAATTCTTTACGTCTACTTCTCTTCATCACGCCTTTGAACCATGTTTCCACGTCCATGCACTCCTTGCACACGTGCAAACACCTTCCAACAATGTCCACGATACTTTAATATGCATCGTTCTTAACCCAGACATGCCGCATGACCTCCGGATCAACTCAACCACAATTCCTCCCGATCTTGAATGTTGTACCTCATCTTCTCCCTAAGATTATTTTAATGGAGTCACCAGCCATATATTGACCTCAAGCAACACCTGCATATGAACAAACAACCAATTTTTCTGAGCACAAGTCCTTGACTTGACTCTCGTTAATTCAAATACCATAACACCCTACATGAGCACCTTACATAAGCATGTTGCAAACATAGCAAGATAATATCCACCATGATCAGCCAAAACACATAAAAAACTTAGTCCAAAAGTACTAAGCAAATCTTTCCATATGTGTAAAGCAAGTTTAAAACATTGCAAATAAAAAACATAGCAGCCACACAATTATTTCAGCACATTGAAAGTTCGGACAGTCCAAAAACAGCCGCTATGCATTATACAAGAAAAGTCAGACATTTCCGAAACACAAAACACGTGCAGCTCACGTGCAGCAAAGTTCGGATAGTGAGAAGTGTGTTTCTCAAGTATATTCAAAACTTTGTGTGTAAACCTACACATTTAACATAATTGCCAATGTATTCAGCACATAGGTCTCACAATCTACCCCTTGATGAATGCATTGGCAACACCACTTGAAATCCGAACATTTGCTTATTCACATGAAAAGTTTTTGAAACAAATTTCTCCCTCTTTTGAAAATCAAATGAGAAGGAAATTTCAAAAAGAAATATTTCTTCCACCCTATACTTATTTCTCCCCCTTTGACAATCTATTCAGCAAGGTTCAAAAGAGAAATTTTAATCGTTATGAGCATATTGTAACATATACATATAAAACAAAGCTCATCCATGTCATACTATCAAGTAACTTACACTATGACATCAATGAGTTACATAAAGTAGTGTAAACCATGCTAGAGAGCAAGTGTAATTTTCAATTTATGCAATTCATGATCTCACAAACAAAACTATTCCAAAACCTGAAAACATGACACATGTTGCTGCATCTTTCATTTTTCATTATCATTTAATGCACAAATTTTGATCATATGACATTTGCAAGAGATTATATGCTGCATCTACTTTATTCTAACCAACCAAGCCAAGCCTATGTCATTTGACAATCAGAAGCTTAAGAACATGGTTTTAGTGCTACACAACTTCTTCCAAGGTTATATCTAAGTGCAATGACAAGCCATCTCAAAGGAAGAATTGCGATGAATGCATATTCTCTTGATCTTTTCTCATTTTTTATTTGATCATAAAAGCTCAACATGTGGATAGTTAATTGATTAATTCTTTATGATTAAAAGCACTTGTGAGCATTCAACAAGTTTAAAACAGCAAGTAAATTTGATCATGAACATATTTAGTGTAAGTAATTATTCCAATTACTAGTCATGGCAAAAACTACAAATGTTTAGCACGAGTAATGTAGTAAGAACTTTCAGTATGTAAAAGGAATCACAAGTCTATATATGTATGAAATACTTATGCTCATATTATTTTGAGTTCAAATTCGCACAAAGACTTCCGATGTTTCAAAACTCCACCTCAATTTAAGCCACGAGGATGCATAACCCTTATTTCACAACGAATGAAACAAAAATGAGTGAAATCCAAAAGCTTTGTAAAAATGTCAGCCAATTGGTGTTCGATATCTATGTGGTGAAGCACAATGTTTTCTTTTTCAACATTATCACAGAGAAAGTGATAATTAATGTCAATGTGCTTTGTTCTAGAATGTTGCACGGGGTTTTTAGCAATGCAAATGGCACTAGTGTTATCAAGAAACAGTGGAACACTGTCTAGATGAACCCCATAATCCTTAATCGTTTGAACAATCCAAAGAATTTGCGAGCATGCGCTAGCAACAGCTACATGTTCAGATTCGGCCGTGGATTGTACAACTGAGTTTTTTTTTTCTGGAGGACCAAGCAACAAGTGAATTACCAAGAAAATGAAAAACACCTGAAGTACATTTCCTATAAATTCTACAACCCCTAAAATCAGCATTCGAAAAATCTTTCAAAGTAACGGCTGAGGAAGAAGGAAGAAAAATGCCAAATTTTTGAGTTACATGTAAGTACCTGAGAATCCTTTTGATGACTTGACAATGTGAAGCAGGTGGGAAAGCTTGAAATCGTGCACAAAGACATACGCTGAATTGTATGTCCGGTCTTGCTACCCTGAGGTACAAAAGTGAACCGATCATGCTTCCATATTTTTTCTGATCCACGGGTTCTCCATCTTCATCAAATTCAAGTGTTGCTGCTGTTCCCATTGGTGTCCGAAGAGGCTTGATTTTTTCCATGTTGAAGCAGCTTTGGAGGTCTTTTGAATACTTCGTTTGATGCACAAAGGTTCCCTCGTTGGTTTGCTTGATTTGCAGCCCCCAAAAGTACGTGAGTTCTCCCATCATACTTATTTCAAATTTTGAAATCATCATATCTGAAAACTTAGACACAAGATCATGAGAAGCATAACCAAAGATAACATCATCCCCATACACTTGAATGAATAATGAGTCATTGCCATGCTTAAGCACAAAAAGAGTTTTATCAGCCTTGCCCACGGTAAACCCCTTTTCAAGTAAGAATGTTTTTAACCTATCATACCATGCTCTAGGGGCTTGTTTTAGACCGTACAAGGCTTTTGACAATTTGTAAACATGATTAGAAAAATCAGAATTTTCAAAACCTCCTCATCTATGTAGCCATTAAGAAAAGCACTTTTAACATCCATTTGATATAACTTGAATCCTTTAGATGTAGCAAAACCTAAGAACATTCTTATGGCTTCTAAACTAGCAATAGGAGCAAAATTTCATGAAAATCTAGACCTTCAACTTGTGTGAAACCTTGAGTAACCAAACTAACCTTATTCCGAACCACAACCCCATCCTCACTTTATTTCCTTCAATGTTTTGTAAACCCATTTAGTTCCAATTAAAGTGTGACCTGAGGTGGAGGTACAAGTTTTCAAAAATTATTTCTTTCAAAACTTTGTAACTCTTCTTGCATGGCAACAGTCTAAGATTCATTAGTGAGTGTGTGTGGTATATCTTTGGGTTCAAAAGAAGCAACAAAAGCAGAATGAGCATTAGAGTTTGGATAGCAAAACCTAGATCGTGTAACTTATTCGTGGTAGCTTCCAATGATTTGTTGTGGAGGATGACTTTTGAGGACGCCGAGGGGAGTAGACACTTCACAAGATCCTTCTTATTCTTCTTCATGTTCACCACAGATCGAAGAACTTGTGGCTTGAGGATGATCTGTACCAGCTACAGTAGTTGTTGGGGCTGGTAGTGGTGCAAAATTAGACATTGTGATCAACGTCACTTGCTTCTGAATTTTCAGGCAGCAGCACCACTTTTTTGTCTTCTTCGATAAAAATACTCTCCCTCTCCGTATATGGATCTGTACCTGCAATATTGAAGCTAGTACTTGGGCTAGCTTCATCAAAATAAACCTCACAAGTCTCCACAATTTTGCTACTGTCAAGTAAAAGCACACAGTAGCTTCTAGTATGAGATGGATAACCAAGAAACACGCCATCAACAGATCTAGGTTCAAATTTATCAAGATTTCCATGTTTCTTAACAAAGCATTTACAACCAAAGATCCAAAAGTGTGTAACACTATACCTATGTCCAAACCAAAGTTTATATGGTGTTTTTCCAAGCTTAGCAAGCAAGAAAACACGATTTGAGACATACCAAGCGGTTAATTGCATCAACCCAAAATTTCCTAGGAGTTTGATATTCATCATGCATAGTCCTAACCATCTCAACTAAGATTCTATTCTTTCTCTCTACAACACCATTTTGTTGAGGTGCATATGGTGATGAAAATTGATGATCTATTCCATTTTTAGCATAAAATTGATCAAACGATTGATTTTTAAATTCAATTATGTATCACTTATAATTGCTTTTAAAGATCTTGAGTGATGAATTGATAATCTAAGAAATAAAGTTCTAAAGTGACTAAAATCTTCATTCTTAGATGCCATAAAGTAAACCAAAGAGTATCTAGAATAATCATCAACAATCACAAGAATATACCATTTTCCTCCAAATTATTGAACACGCGAAGGACCTACGGTGTCAAGGTGCAAAAGTTGTCCCGGTTCAGTTGTCATGGTTATTGTGAGAGGAGCAAGTGAACCTGCAACCATATTAGCATGTCTACAAGAGGAGCACACAATTTCTTTGTCCCCTTTAAGCTTAGATAGCCCACATATGCGATCAAGAGCACTAACACGCGTGAGATGATCAAAGCCTACTTGACCAAGTCTACGATGCCAAAAGTATAAATCTTTCAAATCATTAGCAACTAGACACCTATGCTTAGAGGATGACATATCAAATCAGCTTTAAAAACTCTTCCAAACCGAGATATGTTAAAAATGAGCTCACTATTTGAGTCTACAACCTTGTAGCAATTTGTAGTGAAAATAATTTCCAGATTTTCATCTAGCAATTGTGAAACAGGAAACAAGTTGTATTTCAAATTTTTAACAAGTGCCACATCCTTCGAAGTGTAGTGATTATTTACTCTAACCGAACCCTTAGCAATTATATGAGTTTAAGAATTATCGGTAAAAGTAACATTATCTACACACGACACAAAAGAGTTGGAGGAGAACCAATCTTTGTTACCGGTCATGTGGCCTGAGCAACCTGAATCCACAATCCAAATGTTCTCCTTCCTCAAGAGTGTAACCTACACAGAAGCACAATACGTCGATGACTCAATACTGGAGTTAGTCAAAGGCATTTAGGAATCCAGTACTGAGTGACATGACGTCCAGCAGGAATAACACACGGAAGCAGATATAAAACAACAGGTTAATGAGCCAAAGTTTGAGGATTTTTATACCCAACTTACCGATGAGGTGTTCCATGTGTAGTACTAAAAACAGTAGGTTTGAGAGCAAACTTTGCATGTTTTTTACTCATTACAGAAAGTTGCATGTTCCTAACATTCGGTCCAGCACGCGCAACAAGTTTTGCTCGGTTGTTATGTGATCTAGCAATCATTCTTTCTTTTTTCTGTTGTTTAGATAGTCTATAACAAAAATATTTGACATGACCATGTCTACCACAATAGGTACAATGAAATTTAACTTCATGTTCATGTCTAGATGAGCAAGCAACATGTTTATTAGAAACCGAATGAGAACACTCTTGCAAATTCGAAAAACAATTCTTTTTGTTTAGGATTTGTCTAAACCAAACCACTTCCTAATGCCTTTACAATTTTAGGTGGATGTGCCTTAGCATGATCATGGGAAGCAAAACCTAAAGCAGTTTTATAATTGCAAGTTTAGTGGAATTCAGCAGCAAGTTCAAATTTTTATTCCCATTACAAAACCGCTCTTGTGTCCTATTCATGTCATCAAGTTTCTTAGAAAAGTCTAGGTAGTTTCACATGAAGTTTTTCCTTTTAGTTTGCATTTAGAACAATATTAACTTCATGAGCACGTAAAGCATTGTTCAAAACAGAAACCACATTCATAGCATCATGTAGTTTCTTATCAAGATCATCACAAGTAGAACAATGCAAATCAATTGTAGAACAGGAAGCATCTTTCAATGTTTTTATCATTAAGTGCAGCAAGATTTCCGTTCTTTTCAATTTCAAGTTCAAGTTTATCAAGTGTTGAGGTGTGAGCACTTCTTAAAGCGGACAATTGCTCATATATCAGCTCGTATGAGGAACGAGAATCATCACTAGGAATCAAGGTTTTTGAACAATTAAATTCAGATTCTAGTGATTTAATTTTAACAGCATTGTCACTAAGTTTTTTGTCCTTTTTTTAAGTATAATAGTGGCTCGGGGAATAGCATCACACATATCTTAGCAAGTGGGACATACCTCTTCATCGTCGTTGTTGTGTTCCGCCTCCTCCATACTTGATCTTGAGTTGCCCACCATAAAGCACATATTTGCCAAATACTCTTCATCTTCATCACTTCCAATGTGCACATCACTTGAGCGAAGTTCTTGAAGTGTAGAGATAAAGATGTTTACCAATTGGCGACCTGTAAAACCCTTCTTCCTATTGTTGTTGTTGTTTGTAGAAGAGGACTTGAATTTTGCTTGCTTCTCACTACGGGGAGTAGAACCTGAAAGGTTAGAGCAATTTGTACAAAATGTCCAAAGTCACCGCATTTGAAGCATCGTTGAGAAACACCACTTCCTCTTCTTCGAGTTCTCACATTTTGCAATGCTTTTGAGAATCAAGTAGAAAGAAGTGCTAGCTCCTCCTCTGGAAACTCTTCGATCTGTTCAAGGGTTATAGAGGACAACAAAGCAAGTGTACCACATGATGAAGATTGACTAGAGCTAGGCATGTCATAGTGTTAAACAAATGCAAGAGACTTGTTGGGGTTCTTACGTGAGATTATATCAATTTCATGAGTTCTTAATTTGGAATATAACACATCTATTGTAAGTGTACTCATTACAGCGGATTCACAAATAGATGTAACTTTCATCTCTCGAATAGACATGTCTAATGCACTTAACAATTGCCTAGCATTCTCAGCACCTGAAAAATTAACATTGACACTATGCCAATAAATCGTCGATGGACTCACCTGGTTGTATCTCAAAGAGCATATATTCTTTCTAGAACATATCTTGCCTTACCTCCTTGATTGTTTTAGATCCTTCATGATAGTCGCAAAGTGCCTTCCACACATTGTATGCTGATCGGAGGTGTGCAACTCGATCGAAATCAATTTGAGTCAATGCTTGTATGATCAAGTTTCGCGCCTTGTTATTGTTGTCGACATCATTCATGTTCATAGCCATGACTTGATCATTTGGCGGCACATCATAAGGCTTGTAAACCTTTTCCCATATAGCAAAACCTTAATCCTAGATGAAGGCCTCCATACATGCCTTCCAAACTTGAAAATCAATGCTAAACACACAAGGTCTTACGGAATATTTCTCCGTGATGATTAGTCAAAACACGTGCAAATCACAAAGATTGGATCACCGTAGCTTTGATACCTTTTGTAGGACCTAATAGAACGTGAAAAAGCCACCAGAGGGGGTGAATGGTAGATTAAAACTTTTTCAGCAGAAGCAACGAAAACCCCTCGGCGGAAAATCAATCTGTTAAGAAACTGTGTGTGCAACGGATATTAACATGTTCAACTATGACAAAAGTGGTAGATATTATAGAGAATCAAGTAACAAAGACACAACAAAAAGAATCACGGAAAACCTTTAAGAAAAACTCATGTTATGATCAAAAGATCGAACAAAGGTCAATCTGTTGTATTCGAGTAAAAACAGATCTGCAAGACTGCAAAGAAACTCATGTAGATCAGAAACCATAAATCCCAGGATCGTGAAATTTTCATAGATGATAGATAATCAAGTTTTGAAGACAACCCAGAAAGAATCACGTCAATTGTATCATTAAAACTCGAGTTATGATGAAAACACCAAAGCAACATAGTGTTGTGCAGAAACTCGACAAGAAAAACTTTTTCTGAAATAAGTCGAACGAGTAAGGAACAAAAGCTCCTCTAAACTACGAATTTCATTGATCAAAAATGCAAGAGGAACAGCCCAAAGTCATCTCACCATAAGCTCTGGCCTCCCTTGCTTTTATAACCAGCCCTAAGACCAGCCCAATCCAAACTAGAACCCTAATCCTACTCAGTTTCAACAGAAAATTTTCATAACTGCTCAAGACTCTTCTATACGCAGATAGAAGCAATCTTATGACTTCCAAACACCTTAGGAACGTATCTCACATTCCTAGAACAACTCAACTTCATGCTCACCACGAATTCTAACAAAAACAAACTTGAAACTTTAACAAAACGAACCATAACCACCTCACTCGCAGCCTGAGGCATAATCCTACCAGTTGGACATTTCTGACCAATTCTTTACATCCACTTCTCTTCAGCATGCCTTGGAACCATGTTGCCACGTCCATGCACTCCTTGCACATGTCCAAACACCTTCCAAAAAAGTCCACAATACCTTCATATGCATTGTTCTTGAGCCAAACATGTTGCATGACCTCCCGATCAACTTAACCACAATTCCTCCGGAACTTGGTTGTTGAACCTCATCTTCTCCCTAAGACTAGTTCGATGGATCCCGTCACCAGCCATGTATTGTCCTCAAGCAACACCTACATATGAACAAACAATTAACTGTTCCGAGAACAAGTCCTCGACTTGACTCTCGTTAGTTAAAAAACTACAACACCTTACATGAGAACCTCACATAAGCATGTTGCAAACATAGCAAGATAATATCCAGTATGATCAGCCAAAAAACATTAAAAACATAGTCCAAAAGTAGTAAGAAAATCTTCCCATAAGTGTAAAGCAAGTTTGAAATATTGAAAATGAAAAACATAGCAGCCACACGATTATTTAAGCACATAGAAAGTTCGGACAGTCAAGAAACGACCATTATGCATTCTAAAAGAAAAGTTCGGACATTTCTAGAATGCAAAACACGTGCAACTCACATGCTTTAAAAATTCGGACAGCGCGAAGTGTGTTTTTCAAGTATATTCAAAACCTTGCGTGTAAACCTACACGTTTAACATAATTGCCAATGTATTCAGCACATAGGTCTCAAAGATTTTGATAGTTCTAGTGAAAAATGAGGAAATGCTTAAAGGATTGAGCAAAACTGCACTAAGAAAAATGAAGATGTTGTCGGATGAAATCTTTGAGAAGGAGGAGCTTGTCAACTGCCAAGAACATATGCTCATCCATGAAAGGAAGAGATATCAAGAGGTTAAAAAGCTTCTTGAGCTTGAGAAGGAGAAAATTAAGGCACTTGAGCTTGAGCTAGCTTCGAGTAAGGAAACTTACTCAAAACCTGAAGACTCACACATTGCAATCAAGGGCAAACTTGCTAACTTCACAAAAGTTAACAAAATTCTTGAAGTGCATGTGGAGTCACTGAAAGTCACCTAGAGGGGGGGGGGTGAATAGTCCGCTCAGGATAGGGAAAAACCTAAAAACTTGATTTCTTGAAGTTATTTGTGGAATTTTAAGTTCACTAAAGATGAATACAATGTATAGTAAACTAGTACAACTTAGATTGACAATTGTAAGCAAATAGGTTACAATATTTCAACAAGATCAAGGTGAAGAGCAATATGATCCCTAAAATCAATTCTAGTGATTATCAAATGTAAAGCGACAAGAGTGACATGATTTATCCCGTGGTTCAGCTCCATGAAGAAGCCTACATCCACGTTGATAAGTCCACACAAGGACCAGGTCTCACTTGACCATTCTCTCACCAAGCCACCACAATGGTCAACTTGCTTTCCACCATATCAGTGGGTAATCAACAAGTTTGATTGGGGCTGCTCACAAGTTGAGGCTCCCACAAATCAATACAATGAGGAGCACATGAAGTTCAACTCACACAAGCCACAAAACACAACACAATGTGCAAGAGATCAAACCGAGAGCTAAAGCGCAATAATCGTCCTTCACTCTCCTTCCCAAATCCTAATCTCTTCAAGATTTGGTCTTGGGGGGCTAGGAGGACGAGTAGAAGTCTTTGGAAGGCTCTAGGTCACTTGTGGCGGCGCTAGGGTTCAAAAGTTATCAAATAGGGGCCAAGGGTTCCCTTTTTATAGGGGTCCTGGCAACTAACCGTTGCCACCAGGACAACCCTGGACTAGTCCGCCCTTGTGCCACGGACTAGTTCGGCCTTCTGGAACCACTGACAAATTCACATCATCAATCGACAAAACATATGACGTGTGCGCCAACGTTTCAATTTCAAACGGCCACTAACAACATGGACTAGTCCGGTCAGCAACGGACTAGTCTCAAGTAGGACAGAAAGGTTTAGTCCGTCCCAAAATGGACTTAACTGGGCGGGCCTGGACTAGTCCGTCCACAGGGGGTGGACTAGTCCGGCCCTCTAGGGTTTGCTCATTTTCTCTCACACTAAGTCTCAAACGGTCTAGGCCATACCACCATGGACAAGTCTGAACTTTTCCATGGAGCTTTGGTCCATTCCAAAACGGACAAGTCCGGTCTTCGGGGACTTAGATCCAACTCCACTAAGGGATGGATGGACTAGTCCCTATCCGTACAAATAAGTCCGATCTCCTCCAGCGACCTTTAGTCCAACTTAAAACGGACTTCTCTGCGTGGTCGGACTAGTCCGACCCTGAGGCCTGGACTAGTCCGGCCTCCTATGGTTTTTTCTCATTTTGGCTTCTCACTTAGGTTTTTCACTCAACCACCAATTTGAGCCCTCTAGAATGATCTCAATGCACATGATACAGCCACCCTCACACAAGATACGGCTCATCTAAGCTCAACACCATAGAAACCCTAATTTCTATGCTTGAGTCTTTGACGCTCATTTCGACCTTTTTCTTTTCAGGGATTTCGTCTCATTTCAAACATCACACCTGTGCTTAAGATGAACTCAGCTCATTAGTCTCTTAATTGTTGTCATCAATCATCCAAAACACACGGGGATGCCTAGATGCACTTTCAATCGCCCCCTTTTTGGTGATTGATGACAACACATTAAGATTTCAACAAAAAGGATAATAATTTATTTTCATAACATGTATTTCTATGAGTGACTCCCCCTCAATGTGTGCATCATGAGTAAGAGAAATTGAGAGAGTTCTCATACATATACATGTTATGGTGGGGTGCCTAAGTGATGTGCTCATAAATTGTGATAAGGCAACAAATATGCAAGATAAACATGTAATTGAGGCAACACATCACGATTTAGACAAAATACATGAGAACATAGATTAAGTCTTACAACAACTTGAAATGAGAGTTTTAAAACATAAGTCCATAGTGGATCAACCTCTCCCCCATAAAACTATCTAAGTACCCCCTTCCAATCTCTCCCCCTTTGGCATAAAGACACCAAAAAGTAAAAGAGAGAAAGAAGAGACCTAAGATCCACTCTTCATCATCATCAGCATCATCATCGTCGTCGTCTCCTCGACCTTAATGCCCGTTGTCACACTCTGTGGCTTCCAGGTCATCATTATCATCATCTTTGGACAGAGTCGCCGTAGAGGTGCAAACTTCACTGAATTGAGCAAGCTCCTCGGTGGTAACCCCGGAATGGAGTCATCTCCCCATCACTCTCCACGGTGGGAGACATGGGGATGTCCAGCTTGTCGCACACCGCCTTGAGATACTTCTCTTGGCGATGCTCCATGCGATGTTGTCAAACTTCCGCTTTTTGGCAAGAGGAGAAGATGGCTTCAAAGCACTTGAAGAAACCATTGCTGTATTGTGATGAAGGAGGAGGTGGAAGAGGTGAGGGCACGAAGTGAGAAGAAGAGGCGGGAGGATCCGCATTCTTCCTTCGAGCGGCAGCAGGCTCCGGAGGGGGATTTGAGGACGAAGCCTTCGGTGAGTGATGTCCTTCTTGAAAGTGAGTGCGGAAACCTTCTCAATCATGTACATGATGTAAGGAGTGTGTCCACATGATCAGTTTGGAATATGCAAGATGTTGAAGATGTCGTCAAAGATGTATTCCACCACATTGAAACGAACATTGTCGGAGTCTAATTCCGACAATTCTCCCAGTACTACTGTTGGTAGCCCGCGAAGTTTGTAGTTCGGTAATGGGCGCGCAGAGATTCAGAACACGATGGCAAATTGACACGAGGATTTACGTGGTTCGGGCCGCCTAAGCATATTACCCTACTCCACAGGGTGTGTAGTTGTTGTATTGAGCGTCTGAGCACTTGTGAGCGTGTGTCAGAGCCGAGTCTGGAAGAAGTCTCCATAAGAGAGTCCCCTGTGTATCACTTGACCAGTCCTTTAATAGTACAAGGACTGGTCGTTACATCGTTAGCCTGGCCCGACATGTGGCCCTTGTGGTTACTGATGCTTAATACACAATTAATGAGATTAATTACCCTTAATAGCGTGGTAACTAGCCTTGACAGTGCCATTACTAGTATTAAGGGCCCTCTGATCGTGTGTCATTAAGATGGTATTAATGACACATAATCGGGTCTTGAAGTCCCAGATTGTCCCTCGAAGGTCCGAGCCATTGGGAGTCCACCAGTCTGATTGTTGAAGTTGAAGGTCCAGCGGTTGGACACATGGCAGCTCCAGAGCTTACCATCTAGAATGGGTAGGTCCGGTGCTATTGTACACGTGTCAGGACTGGAGCTTCCCTCTTTTGGGGGTTAGGTCCTGTGGGGACCGGGGTCCACACATCTGAGGATCTCATTGGGTGGTGCCGTGCGATGCGGCACCTAACAGCACACACGAAAAAGGATACCAAAACCTATAAAGTTTTCATTTCATAAGAAGAGTTTACAAAAGAGTGTACAACAGAAGTACACACGCAGCGGAAAATACATACTCATAATCTCACCTAACTAAGCAGGAGAGAAGGCATCCGTGCCCTAGGACGATTCTCACTAGCAACACGAAGAACATTCAGCAGCGGCGTGGTTCACATGAGATTTTATCTTGACACCTCGAGTCTCATGTATAACCTGAACAGCACAAATAAAACTAATACCTGCAAAAATCGTTAAAGCGCAAACGTGAGCATAAGGCTCAGCAAGACTTAACCGTCTCACTAGACATATGCAAGGGGACACTAAACATAGGTAAGGTGAAGCATAAATGACTCGCCTACAAGTGGATCCTTATAATCATGTTTTAAGTAGCAAATGACATTCTCCGAGCACGGCACATCATGGGCTCCACAATCAAACAAGAAACGCTTTACCAATGATATGACATGCTCAGGGCACATAATGCTATCACAGCTAAAGTATGGGGAAATTGTAAACTTTTAATTGTACTATCTCTAAATCATACAAGGTTGCAAAGTAATTATAATTCCATACAATATGATTTTCTGACTTCTTTAGTATTTACTACGTCACGGCGCAGTGAACAAATGGTACTCTATTAATGCGTGGGACAGTGATTGCAATCAGGACACACCCGAACAACACGACACATACGTCATTCGGAAGTGTTAGCGAGCACACCCGTACCTACATAACACTTCAGTACTGGGCTTATATGGCCACCTTTCACAAGAAACTCGAACGCCGAGCCCGTCTCACCTCCGCGAACAGAAGGTCTCCGCACGGAACACCTCATGTGTCCGCCGACCGATTTACTCCTTACTGTCCTCAGCCCACCCCTATCGATGGTGAGTTAATGGGCCTCGACACCGCAGTTATCAAGTTACATCATTTTATTGGATTCCATATGTCCATTATATTGCCGGTACAATTCAAGCTTGTCCCAAGGGGCCGCATACAGACGGACCTTAATCGACACGGGCAGGGCTATGCGACCGAGACTCAATTCTCGCCGCTTCCTATCCATTCCCTGCCTGGTCTCCATTTCATTATAGTATGCCATTTTCTATCTAACCAATCCTGTGAGATATGTCCTACATCTCTCGCGAGTAGATTCCAACTACTCGACTTCTACCGGATTTCCTATGCATTAGCAAGGCAGTTACTACAGTTCAAATTGTAACTCGTTCCAACCAATCCCTGGGATTTTTGGTCATGCAAGTGGAGTATCAAACACCTTATACGTAATGCACAATATCAACTAAAGACGTAATTGAATAAAACTGGAAAACTTTGAAAAGCTCTTAAATGCAAACCAGGGCTTGCCTTAGTTTGCGACTCGAATAAATGTCAATGGTTAGTGGTCCTTCTGTGCAGACTCCACCAAGGACTTCAAGTGGACACCCTGGCCTACTCCTCCAAGCGAAACTTCTCGTCGATCACCTATCATCACGTTCCTATCGACATGATATGCATATAAGTGATTAAGTAATTAAGTAATTTAATAATAGACTCTACGGGGCTGCGTAAACTTTAAGAACGAGGAGTTTGACTAGGAAGGATAGATATGCCTCTGTTGTGTGGATAAACAAAGGATGGAGTCAAGTGGTCATTAGTATCGAGATGTGAATTGAAAGGTGCAATGTAAGCACACATTGCAACTTGGCACTAAACACTCGACGCTATGTCACTCAAGGACGATACAGCTGAATGGTGTGGAAGTGTTGGACTAGTAGTGTAAGGATGACCTAAGAGTCAAGGTGGCATAGTAGTGTCGAGATAAGCACTGAAAGGTGCAATGTAATGACACATCGCAATTTAACACTCGACACTTGGAGCATTGAAAGCTTAAGGCATGAGTGAAATGTGCAACAAGAGGTTGTGACTTAGAAGTCGACCAGTGAAGTTACACAAACTCATTAAGGTGTAAACCTAATTACGTGACAAGTGTGGTCGTAGGGTTCTGATAAGGATGAACCAGGGTGAAACCCTAGCGACACTTGGGAGTGAAGTGAGGTCAACATTCTTTGGACTTAAGACGTCATAAAGCCTTGTTAACCTGACGTGAGTACCGAGACAACGTTCAAGTGACTTTTAGGTAAAGTAGTTTCTACGGCAAGCTCCTCGAGCATCGTTCAAGTGCCTCACGACGACACTAATGTAGTGTCTCCCGCAAGCTTGTCCAGGTGAGCTTGATAAGCTCTTGAGACTTAAACATGATGCGAGACTCTGCCGTGACAATGTGTTTTGCCATATCGGAAATATCGTCTCCTCGACGTTCACATCGACCCGGACTCGTCAACAGTGGTGAGCAGAATCTTGAACACCACCTCATGAGTCGGAGAGTTAGGGACTCGACTTAGTTGTCGACAAAAGACTCGACAAACCTACCATCGATGAAGAGGTACACCTAGGTAAGCAATTCTGCAAACGGAAAGGAAACGTTCTCGACACGACTAAGAAATTCTTATCCAAGGTTCCACTTGGACTAGTTCTCCTCGTTGGTCGCAACGTTCTTGCATACCTTTACCTCAGGTCATCGGTGATCACCGACACACCGGGTTTGACCTAGAAGGCATTTCATCGAGCACCTTGGTTACACCCAGGGCTCGACGAGGCTCGCCTCGACTAAACCCTAATTTGGTTAAACGACTGTCGACCGTTGTGTCGTGGTTGTGTTCCAGCATCATGTACGTTATAGGAATCATTCATCTCGATGCCAGGACACGATGATGGCTCAGAACATCACGACGATGTCATATGGTCAACGACGTTGACGCGGCTCATGGTGGAGCATCACAAGCACGCACAGATATGCCAACGTGATACAAACGACAAAGGAGGTCAACTTAGAGACTCCTATAGGAATGATATCAATGTGGAAACTGGACGTACGACTTGACGACACATGTGTATCATTAGCGATCACAACGAACGGACTTCGGTGATGTCAAACAAGGCATTTTAGGGCAAGGCTCACCTTGTAGGCATCTTGCCGAATGTCTTGGGTGTGTTCTTGATTTCATCGCTTCATCACCATTAAAAGGGTATCTTGGCACTGAGGCTTGTCGGTCGCAACATAATCCTACCCCTGCATCACAGACCAGTTCTAAACATCACCAAAGTTGGTGCTTTCCTCGTGAACATTTCATCGAACACCTAGGCTGCAATCACTAATCTAATCAATCTTGCACAATTCAAAACTAACCTTGGACCAATTTTCATCGCCATTGCATCATCAATGTGTTCTCGAATCATGTGCATCACATACATAACTTGCTTCATTACCAGGACACTGCCACAGCTCAGAACGTCGTGATGACGCCATGAAGGTGATAGCATCAGGACAGCACAAGTCAAACCGACATGAGCACACACACGGGCTTGTTGGTGGCGCATAGGTGGACTTGGAAAGCAGCGAGGGAGGACAACGAGCACCGCACTGACCATGGCGCTGGGCAGGTGGGCAGGGTGCAGCACAACTGATGTCGCTGTGGGCATGGTGCGCATGGTGCTCGCAGCCGGCGTGGACGCAGGGAGCGCGCACGGTGTGGCTCGCACGGTGAGGCGCGATGAGGAGTGACCAACATCGCGGCAGCGTGGAGAGGGACGAGCAGGGCATGGGAGAAACAAGACGGCGACCAGGGCATGCGGCTGATGGGGAGGAATGAGGGCAGCGGTGTTGTGCCAAGGTGTGCTGGCGGAGCTGGGCGCGGGCATGGGTGACCATCCGCGCGGCCAGAGTGGTGGTAGGGCGTCGGTGAGGTGGGCGGCACGAGCAGGGTGGCTGGGCGTGGAGAAGCACGACGCGTGGCGGTGATGGGGCGGTGGATATGCGCGGCGGCCAGTAGGCAGGCGGACGGCGGCGCAGTGTCGAGCAGTGCCGTGAGCGGCCGAGCGCGCGGCCAAGAGCGTGGTTGGCGAGCAGGGAGGCGACCGGACGTGGAGGAGGCGCACGGGGCAGCGGACCTGGAGGTGGCAACGCGAGTTGCCGTGGGGGTGGGACAAGCCGGCAGCCGGGAGGTGCTGGAACAGAGGTAGTGGAGCGCACGGGCGCTGGGGGCAGCCGCCGGGTAGGCAATGCGAGCAGCACGCGCGGGCAGAGCCGGTGAGGAGGAGGCGCGGCGCTGGCGGCGGGAGCCGGTGGCTGGACGGGGTCGGGAGGGAGAATGAAGGCGCGAGGAAGAAGAAACAGGGTCGGGCGCGGTGATAAGAATGGATTTGCATCGCGGTGGCACTGCATGCGTCTCGGTGTCACGCTGAGGCAGTGCCGACCTGACCTGTGGGGACCACTCATGGGACCCACTCTCTTCTCCCTTCTCTTTTCAAATTTCAAATAGAGCTAGCAAGATGCTTCAAAAATAGTCAACTTTGGCCCAATGACCAAATAAAATGTGAAGAATTTTATGGTGCAATCAGATTTCAAAATTGAGCAAGTTGAATTTGAACTCAGGTTTGAATTTGAATTCAAGTGGTGATACTTGACTTAAGGAAATAAATAGTAGATTAGGTTCAAAAATCCTGAAACTTTGACGTTAACCTTTATGAACCATAAGGGACCTCAGGAAAAATTTGGAGCTGATTTGGACAAGGTTGAGCACAAAGTTTAAATTTGAAGTCGACGTTGATTAAACTCTCAGTACGTGTCCAACAAATGGGAAACATGCTTCAAAAATTTTGAAACTTTACCGAGAGTATATTTGAAATATTAGCAGGTCATGGAAAAATTTACGGCATGAGATTTGAATATTTTTGGATGTCCCATTTTAGGGTTGGAATAATCCCTTTTTCTTTCTGTCGATTTTCTTTTCTTTTCTCCCTTAATTTTTCATTGAAAATGTGAATACCTGGAAATTAAGGATTTTACCCCATTAAGTTCCAAATACATTAGCAAACATGTGCTATATGTAAAATTTTAACAAGTTCCTATTTCTAGTGAATATGGTTTAACTCATATGATTCATGTGAGTTTGGATTTCCAAGTCCATTTCCAAAATTTTTAAGTTCAAATTTTTGCATTTTTGTTCTTCCGAAAAGTGGGCTTTTGCAGGTCCGGGGGTGCCGCACAGGTATTTAGCCTGGAGCTTTCCCATGTGTGGGATGTAGCTCCGGTTGTAGGATATACGTGGCAGCATAGGGACTAACCATAGAAGGGATGCAGGTCTGGTCCCTTATGACACGTGGGGCCTTCAGAGGTCTTCAACTCATACAGGTGAAGTTCATTTAGTCTTTTTGCAGTCCCAATGGGTATACGGTATGCAAGGTACCGATAGTGGCCCCTTGGGCCCACCTCCGGGAGAGACCTTTTGGATGAAGTCGTTCTGTCGGAGGTGGGTCCATCCTTCGGTTTTTGAGCCGTGTCTTCAAGGGTGTTTGGATGTGCCGTTGGCGGTAGTTCGCAGTTAAACCATCACTGCGTGGCATACCCAGGATGCGGCAGGTGAGATCTGAGCGTGCGGATCTCACGCAATTGAAGGTCGCCGGTTCCCGATACAAAAACTGTATCGGTTCCGTGCGCCATGTCAATCCACCGCCCTCGGGCTTCCCGCCTCTCAAGATGGCAACCGTTCGCCTGGGGTAAGGACCTTGACTTGATCATCGGGGTGACCCCAGGCCCCCTAGTCATTGGTAGTGTGAAGTTTTTGAACTGTATCGTCGGCTCCTCTGTTGTTTCCATCCAAGCGTTGCGGGGGCTTACTTAAGAAGGAAAGCGCGCACCGTTTGGGGATTCTTTACGCCTTCATTCGAACTTGCGCTCAAATCCTCCAAACTTTGCTTGCTTTTCCTCTCTCGCCACGCTGTGCTGCGATGAAGTTGGGACTTCCCAAGAGCAGCATCAGGAGCAAGAAGGAGTTGTCTAGGGTCCGGACCTACATGGGATGGTCTAGTGACTCCTTCGACAATGACATTCGCTGAGGCAAGCTTCTCTTCTAGAAGGAGCGAGCTGGAGATATGGTGTACTTCCTTTGGTACGCCATGGCGGGTTTGATCCCGCCTTTCTCCACTTTCTTTCTGATGCTGCTAGATTTCTATGGTTTGCAGCTCCACCATCTGGGCCCCCACTCAATCTTGCTGGTGGCGACTTTCGTCCACTTTTGTGAGATGTGGGTGGGCGTGCCCTCTTGCGTGGAGTTGTTCCGGACTTTCTTCGCTGTCCACCCGACCAGGAAGAGTGATGAGTTCATCAACTTCTACTACTTCATGAAGCGGAAAAACTCTCCTCTCATGTACTTGAGGTCCTTCCCTTCTGGCAAGTGGGACGACTGGAAGAAAGACTAGGTGGTCATCACCGTCGAGGGACACGAGAGGATGGAGCTTCCTGAAGGCCTTCCTAGCATCGACACCGACACTTGGAGTGACGTGCCGGAGTTGTCGAGGGAGTACAGGCCCATCATGGCTAGAATCCAGGAATGTGTCGAAGGTGGGGTGACCTTGCAGATGGTCTTCGGCAACTTCTTGACGAACAGGTGGGCCCCGCTGAGGTCTGGGAGTCAGCCTGCCTGGGCCTTCAACAGTGAGATGGATACTAACCGCATTGAAGTCGGCTTGGACACCAACTTGGCCGGTGAAGCCTTGAAGACCCATCTCAAGAAGTTCTAGCATGGGAAAATCGGCCCTGGCGATGTGTCTCCACCGGCGGCCTTCCTGCCTCTGAACATGATACCAGAGGAGTGCAGAGAGCTTCGGAGGAAGATGCCACTGTTGTACGACTTGGGCCTAATGGAGAGATGATCAACCTTTGGGGTAGCGATCCCCGAAGCTTTGGAGGATGGCTCCATTCCCGCTCCGAAGCCGAGAACTGAAGTCGTAGGCAAGGGCAAGGAGTTGGCCGAGCCCTCGAGCCGCAAGAGGAAGTTGAAGCATGCTGACGGGAGGTCCATCAGACCTGCTCCTTCCATGGCAGCTCCTTCTCCTTGGAGGCGGAGGTCTTCAACAGCGGCAACACCTCCAGCATCAGCATCTCCCCGGGGCGCTAGCTCTGGCCATGTGACTCCGGTACCAGGGCCAGCTGAGGGATCTAGGTCCGAGGGTCCTTCTCAGTCGAGGAGGGCCTCAACCAAGATGACGCCGACGGTGGCAGCAAGCTCCGAGAAGCCTTCCGGAGCTACTACACCAGTGGCGATAGAGTCTGGTCCTGAGCGTGCGGTGAAGAGGTTCTGCGCTAGCTGGAGCGGAAGCCTTCTGAGGTAAATTTGATTTTTTACCTCAGTTGATTGTTTTTTGTTGTAATCATGTTTTGAGTTTCTTTGTCCTTCATCCACAGGGTACCCAAGAAAGGGGCTGAAGCTTCGGTTCCCGCAGCAGCAACTGATGCTGCGCAGACGGAGGCTTTGGCCCTAGTTCCAGCGCTGCCCCAAGAGGTGGCTAAGGCCGCGGCAGCTCCAGCGCCAGTTATCGTGGTCCTTGACCTCGAGTCATCCCCTGAAGCTCCCGTGGTAGCGCAGGGCACGAGAACGAAGATGTACCTGCGACACCAGCTCCAGAGGTTGAAGCTCCGGGTTTGGATGCTGTGATGATGGACGCCCCAGCCTCAGAGCCGGAGGTAGCTGCAGTCCTGGCCCTAGATCCAGATATTGTTGAAGCCCCGGTAGCAGAGACGGTGGTTGATGAAGCCCCGGTGGTAGAGCCGGTGGTTGATGAATCCCCGGCGGTATAACCAGTGGTTGATGAAGTTTTGGCGCCCGAGCCGATTGTCGTAGAGGCGTCGGCGCCCGAGCCAATGGTGGTCGAAGCACCAATGCCTGAACCGACAGTGGAGGAGGCGCCATCGTCGGAGCCGGAAGTGTCTTCAGCTCCTGCTGAACCTTCAATGCCTGCACCAGAGGTGGTGGTTTCGGAGGTGCCCGTGCCTGAGCCAAGGTGCCAAGAGGAGGCTTCTGGTCCCCTGCCTGAGGGTCCAGTTGCTGATGACCTTGCAGCGGGACCTTCGGAATCGACTCTGGACGTAGAAACTTCTGCTGCAGGACCTTCCTCAGCGGCGGCCGAGGCTATCCCGAAGGGCGGCCCTAGTGCTGTGGAAGCTCAGGGGACCGCTCTTGTAGAGTGGGACCCGATTTTTTATTACGGAGAACCCGCTGGAGCCAGCGGAGAAGACCCCGGCAGGCCCGGAGCAATTCCCTTTGTCACTGTCTATCGACAACGCCTGCTCCAGTCTTCATCAGGTCTAGCTGGCCTTTTACCACGACAGCAAGGCCCTCGAGGAGGAGCACCAAACCCTTAGGAGGTGGCGCAACCGGCTCCAATTCAAGACCAAGTTAGCGCAGTCGAGGCTAGCCGATGACAAGGAGTGGGTGAAAAGGGAGAAAGTCCGGTTGGAGTACCGGGGTCAGCTACTGGATGAGAGGGAAAGCATGGTGTGATCCCTCGACAACCAGTCCTGGGCCATCCACGAACAGGCCATAGCTGCTAATAATGCATCGAATGATCGCCAAGAGAAGCTTCGCGCCATCCACGACAGCCTTGTAAAGCGCCGGGAGGCTCTTGAGGAGGGGGAGAAAAAGCTCGAAGATGAATAGCAAAAACTCTTGGAGCTACGGGATGACCTCATAAAGAGGGAGGAGGAGCTTACTCAAAGGCTAACTCTGGGTGACAAGAGTCTCGTGGAGCGCACCAAGAAGCTGGAGGAGCGCTGCGAGAAAGAGGAGAAGAAGGCCCGACAGCGAGGACAGGACCTCCACATGACGAAGAATGAAATTGCTGCCAGGGAGAAGAATGTGCGGGGCCAGGAGAAGGACCTGGTCGACCGCCAGAACAAGATCCACCTCTGGGAGGGAGGAGCTCGGTAAACTCGAAAGGCACGTTGCTAAAAAGATTCAGCACAATGCCAAAGAGGTTGAGCGCCTTGCCCGGGAGAATTCAGAGCTTGTGGCGACCAAGAGATCCTTGGAAGAGATGCGAGGCTCAAGGGGGTCGGGGTCCCAACAAGTTTGGGACTTCTTGGGCAAAGCCAATGACGCGCTGACGCCGATGGGTTTTAGTCCCATGCGTCCAGATGATCCAGAGCCAGAGTTGGACCAGGCGTTGCAGGCGTTGAGCTCGGCGGGCAACAAGCTCACCAAGATGGGCGATGTCATCGCGAACCAGTTGGAAAACGAAAGGCAATCCCTGGCGAAGAACATCGCAAAGTACATGCTGACGTGCTACACAAGCCGGGACCCTCACTTCCCACTAGACCCAGTGCTTGAAGGCCCCATCGATGGAGAGGGAGAAGACGCCAAAGTCAGCGTGTCGGAGGTTACCCAAAAGGTCGCCTCGTTCTTCCATAGGGTTTAGGAATTTCTCTTTGTAGCTCCATTTAGTATCTTCTCTTCTTTTTCTCCAATTTTGTAATCTCTTGTCTCTAGATGAATGAAATCCAAGATTTTTATGAATTTAATTTTTTTTCTTCAACACCTTTGCCCCACTTGGCCCCTGGTAGATGTACACAGTTTGATTGTGAACATGTACCAAGAGGATGTAGCATTTTGTTGAAGACTTGCGCGCTTCGAACTTGTAGTTTGTGGGTCAGAAGTCGCCGATAGTAGGGGCCCCCTTAGGTTGTCGAAGCTTAGTAGCTCCGGCAGTGACCCTTGTCAACACATAGAGCATCGACGGTTAGTCCTCCGGGGTGTCGAAGCTTGGTTGCTCCGGTAGTGACCACTGTCAACGCGCGGTGCGCCGACAGCAGACCCCACTAAGGAGTCTTCCCACCATGTTTTCTTCACGTTGACGGCTTTTCCCTGGATTTGCCAGAACTTTGTAGCTACGACGATGTCTACATCAATGTTTGAAACATCGATAGTAGACCACCTTAAGGGGTGTTGGATCTTCGATAGCTCCGGCTTCATTCACCATCACCATGAGATCTTTATTTTCCCTGCACATTGAACTCAAGAAAAATAGTAAGATCCATTCCCTATCTATAACTCAATTGCGACTTACTATTCCCGAGAGAAATTTTTAGGTCGAACGCAATTCTAAATACAATCAGTGCACTGGCTTGTTTTCTCCAGGTCCGATCGTTTCTGGACTCGCCTTACTTCGGCCTGCCGGGGTGTAGGTAGAGTGGCGTACTTAGGTTGCAGGACCAGGCTAAGTCGATAGCAAACTCCGGACCTAGATTGGTTTGGCGGCATTCAGACGAGTAGACCATTAACAATATTTAGACTCGGAAGAATTGACAATGCAACTTGAATTATATATGAACCGGTCGAGCTAAAGTTTCTTAGGGATTTCACAACTTTGTTACAGACAAGAAAGAGAAAAATAAAAAATATTGAGCCTGTATAAAATAAATGCACGTGGAGTCTGTTTTCACATAATGATGTCTTTCATTATAGGTCCGGGGTACAGGGGAAACAAGTACACTCTTAGGGTACGGAACCAGGCTATGTGTGTTTCGTTTCTCGTTTGACCCAAGGAGCTACACTTTTAGTTACGAGACTATAACATGTGTTGCCTAAACTTTGCAGACCTTCCGAGGAAGGTCTGGCTGTTCCCCCGGAGGAGCTACCCGACTCTGTACAATGACTCTATAACATACACCACATGTAACTACAGACTCACCTCTGTGATATTAAGCGTAGAACTTACGGAGGTGCTCAATGTTCCAAGGATTAGGGAGAGGTGTCCCATCCTCGGTTGCCAAGCGAACGCATCCAGGACGGGATACTTTGATCACTCAGAAGGGTCCATCCCAGTTGGGGGAGAGTTTGTTTAACCCTTCTCGAGTTTGTATTCTGTGTAGCACCAGATCGCCTTCCTCGAGCTGTCGGCTGTGAACATGCCTTTGGTGCTAGCGCCGAAGAGCTTGGCAGTATCGGGCATTGCGAACAGCTGCTCGACACCTTCCCTCTTCAATGAGGTCAAGGTCTTCACGCCGGAGCTGGTCCTGCGTGGCATCATCGAAGGTCCGGACCCGAAGTGACCCCAAGGTGATTTCCAGAGGAAGGACTGCTTCAGCTTCGTACACCAGGAAGAAGGGTGTCTCTCCAGTTGACCGGTTTGGAGTTGTCCTGTTGGCCCATAGTGTGGGCGGAAGCTCTTCAATCCAGGTTGCTCCATGTTTTTTCAGGTGCTCATATGTGCGCGTCTTGAGTCCTTTTAGGATTTCTGCATTTGCTCTCGCAGGTTGGCCATTGCTTGCTGGGTGAGCTACTGAGGCGTAGCTGACTTGAATGTCGAGGTCTTCGCAATATCCTTGGAATGCAGAGCTTGTGAATTTGTTCCCGTTGTCAGTGATGATCTTGTTTAGGACTCCAAATCTGCATACTATGGACTGCAAGAAGTTGATAGCTGATTGCTTGTTTATTGTCACAACTGGAGTTGCTTCCGGCCATTTGGTGAACTTGTCAATGGCAACGTACAAGAACTTGTAACCTCTGATGGCTCTTGGGAAAGGTCCCAAGATATCCATCCCCCACACAGCGAATGGCCATGTAGGAGGTATCATTTGTAGGGGTTGAGCCGGTGTGTGAATTTGCTTTGCATGGAACTGTCATGCTTCGCATTTCTTCACTAGCTCAGTTGCATCCTGGGGTACTGTAGGCCTGTAAAAACCATGCCAGAAGGCTTTACCGACCAGCGTGCGGCAAGACGCGTGGTTTCCACACTCGCCTCCATGGAATTATGCGAGGAGCTTGCAGCCTTCTTCCCATGTAATGCACCGCATTAGGACGCCGTTGGCACGATGCCGGTAGAGATCTCCTTCTACCAGTGTGTATCTTTTAGCCAATCTAACTATCCAGTCAGCGGATACATTATCTTCAGGAAGGAAATTGTCTCTCAAGTAGCTCCGGATCTCCGAGATCCATTCATCGGAGCTAACCTGAGGATTTGAGTCTTGCGTGCTGGGTTGCTCGGAGCTTCGTGCAACACCTACGACCCTAGATGGACGCCATGGTAACAGGTCCATCGGGACCACTGGCTTCGAGGTGCTGGTCTTGCCCCCTTCGCTCAGTTCGGCAGACTGAGTTGTAGGTTTAGACAACCTCCGAACGAAGGTTACGTAGGGAGCTGGAGCTCCGGTTGAAGCTTTCGTCAAGAGTTCGTCGGCTTTAGCGTTGTTGAGACACTGGACATGGCAAAGATCCAGGATGTCGAAGTCCTTCTGAAGCTTCTGGACTTCAAGTAGGTATGCAGGTAGTTGAGGGTTTTTGCAGCAACATTAACCTTTTACTTGCTTTAAAACGAGCTGCGAGTCACCCTTTACCATCAGCTGCTTGACACCATATGATAGCGCCACCTTGAGCCCATAGATTAGTGCTTCATACTCCGCCATGTTGTTGGTCGCCCTGAAGTCAAGGTGAACCATGTATTTGACCTTCTCCCCGGTCGGAGCGAGGAGAAGGACTCCAGCTCTGGCCCCCTGCTTGTGCACAGAGCCATCGAAGTAGAGAGTCCAGTGAGGCTCGGTGAAGACTATAACCTTGGGTTCCGGCTTCTGCTCACTGGGGCCCCGAGGATTTGATGGAGAGGGGGTCCATTCCGCCACGAAGTCCGCCAATGCTTGACTCTTGATCGCTTGTCTTGGGATGAATTCAGGGTCGAACTCGGCCAATCCTGCTGCCCACTTTGCAATGTTCCCAGTGGAGTTGGGGTTGTGCAGGATTGCACGCAGTGGATAAGAAGTTACCACTGAAATTTTGTGAGCTTGGAAGTAGTGTCAGAGCTTCCTAGAAGCAATAAGAACTGCGTAGAGCAGCTTATGCACCTCCAGGTACCGAGTCTTGGCGTCATGGAGTACTTTGCTGATGAAGTACACTGGGCATTGGACTGACCGGACCCTCCCGAAGGGGCCTGGAGCTTCCTCCTCATCAACCCGGACCCTCCCAGAGGAGTCCTGACCTTCTTCGGGGACCTTCGAGTTCTGGCTGGAGGAACCCGGAGCTTCTCCTAAAGTGATCCGGACCTTCCCAGAGGGGTCTGAATCTTTTTGTTTAGCAGCAGTGACTCCTTAATTTGAAGGAGATGGATCCTCCGGCGTCTCGTTTTGAGGATCATTGTCTGGGAGCTGGGACCCAGACTTGTCTTCAGGTAGCTCCGGACCCTCCCGGAGGGGTCTGGACTCCTGAACTGGAGGTGGTTCTGGACTTTGCACAACCAGGACCATGCTGACAACTTCGTCAGTTGCCGAAATGTAAAGCAGAAGTGGCTCACCAAGATTCGGAGCTACCAAGGTTGGTAGAGTGGTGAGGAGTTGTTTTAGCTCCTGGAATGCCTTTTCTGCTTCTTCAGACCATTGGAATGGTCCGGACTTCCTCAATAACTTGAAGAAGGGTAGCGCCCATTTCGCCAGTCTTGAGATGAACCGGCTGAGGGCAGCTAGACATCCAGTCAGCTTCTGTACGTCCTTGATGCGGGCTGGTGGCCGCATATCTTCAATAGCTTTAATCTTCGCCAGATTTGCTTCTATTCCTCGGTGGTTCACCAAGAAACCAAGAAGTTTTCCGGAGCTAACCCTGAAGACACACTTGTCTGGGTTCAGCTTCGTGCGTGTGACTCGAAACTTGTCGAAGACAGCTTGCAAGGTGTCAAGGAATGACTCCTTGTTCTTGATCTTGACGACGATGTCATCGACATACACTTCCACTACATCTCTAATGAGCTCTCCAAAAGTTTTGTACATAGCTCGTACAAACGTTGAAGCAGCGTTTTTGAGACCGAATGGCATGGCGGTGTAACAATATAATCCATCTACTGTGATGAAGGAAGTATGTTCTTCATCTTCCCTATACATTCTGATTTGATGATATCTAGAATATGCGTCTAGGAAACACAGTAATTCACACCCGGAGATGGAATCCACTATCTGATCTATTCTAGGTAGTGGGAATGGATCTTTTGGACATGCCTTATTTAGTGTAGTGTAGTCGATACACATCCGAAGCTTCCCGCCGGCCTTGGGTACGACGACTCGGTTTTCCAGCCATTTTGGGTGGAAGACTTCTCAGATGAATCCAGCTTCAAGCAACTTCTTCACTTCTTTACGTATGAAGTTTTGACACTCTAGTGATTGCTTCCGAGGCTTCTAATGTACAGGCCGAGCGTCGGGATAAATCTTCAAATTGTGCTCGATCACATCCCTAGGGATTTTAGGCATTTGTGACGGTTGCCAGGCAAACACGTCGACGTTAGCCCAGGGGACAGTGATGAGCGCGAGTTCCTATTTGACATTTAGACCTCCCGATATACAGGTGGTCTGAGCGGCGTTGGAACCGATTTGGACGACTTTGACGGGAATTTCGGTGTCGCTGCTTGGTTGCACGCGAGGTGCGGAGGTTGAGCCTCGATGACGAATGCTCGGGAGTTTCAGAGCTTGCTCCTTTCCGGATTCTTCCTCCTGCATTGTAGCAAGCGCGTGGAGTTCTTCTAGAGTAGTCACTCAGGCGGTGCGATCTCCACAGACCCGGAGAACAGCTGCTGGTGTTGGCATCTTCAACACCAAGTAGCCATAATGAGCAGAAGCCATGAACTTGTACAAGGCTGGCCTGCCGAAGATGGCGTTGAACGGTGAGTTGATCTGCACCACTTCGAAGACCACCTTCTCAGTGCGGTAATTCTCCTGGGTCCTGAAGGTCATCGGGAGAGTAATAGAACCAAGTGGAGTTATGGCCCCCGGACCTACTTTGGAGAAAGGTCGGGAGGGGCAAAGATCCAAAGGTCGGAGCTGAAACTTGACGAAAGCTTCAAAGCTTATGAGGTTCAGCCCTGAACCTCCGTCCACCATCACATGGTGGAGTTGGATGTTGTTGATGGTCGGAGATACCATCAATGGGAGTTGGCCAGCTCTGATCATTTCGAGGGCAGTCTGAAGCATTGAAAGTGATGGCAGTGTCTGTCCACTTCCGATGCAGCTCTTCTGTGGCGGTGGGAGCTACTGAGGCCATGTCCCGCTGCATGGTCTTAAGGACACGGCGGGAGGTGATGTCCCACGAAGCACCAAAGATGGTGTTCATGGTATTCCGACGCTCGTTGTCGGAGACGTCGGAGTCGTCGTCGACGGAGGTGTAAACAACCTTCAAGATTTTTTTAGGGTCCTGAAAGCCTAACTCCTCTTCAGTCAGAGCTTCGTCGACTTTTTGTTTTCCTTCCCTTTGACGGAAAGGAACTCCTTCCCGGCGCTTGTTGTAGCGCTCGGCAAGGTTCTGGAACTCTCGGTAGCCTTCCATGTTGTGGCTGTTCGACTTGTGTATGGGACACACAATCTTGGAGCTGCCACTGTCTTCAGACGACGATCGTGGTCGTTTCTCGGGGCGTGGCCCACGGCCACCCGGAGTTGCAGCAGCTGCAGCAGTAGGTGTGCCGGCCGACGGCTTTTTCTTGCTGTTGGACTTTTTCTTCTTTTTGCCACTCCTGGAGGTAGTGGCTTCCCCCTTGGAGGACTTTTTGTTGTCCTCCGGAGGTGGTTGGGAGTGCATTTCACGGCCCTCTGCAGCTTTGGCGCACTTGTCTACCAAGCTGAAGAGTTCCGTGACGCTGGTGATTTCCTTGGTCGCCAGCTTCTCCAGCATCTTCTGGTCTCGTACGCCCTGTCTAAATGCCACAATGATAGAAGCGCTTGATATAGAAGGTATAATGTTTCGTACCTGGGAGAACCTCTGCATGATGGATCGCAGGGACTCTCCCCCTTTCTGCTTGATAGCAAAAAGGTCCAGTTCCGTGCCTGGTCGAGTATATGAACTCCTGAAGTTGGCAATGAACTGTTGGCACAGTTCTTCCCAACTGTTGATGGAGTCAGACGGGAGGCTCATAAACCAGGACCTGGCGGTCCCAGTCAAAGCCACGGGGAAATAATTGGCCATTACGGCCTCGTTGCCTCCGGGCGCAAGGATTGCAGTGGAGTAGATTTGGAGAAACTTAGCGGGATTGACAGTCCCGTCAAATTTCTCCGGTAGGTGAGGCCGGAACTTCTATGGCCATCTGACCATGCGTAGGTGCATGGCCAGGGCAGAACAGCCTCCTCCTACACCCTTAGGAGCAGAACTGTCCCGAGCCTCTCACCTCTCGCGAGATCGCTCGATATGGACGCAGCTGTCCTGTTGACGGTAACGACGATCAAGCTCCGCCCGAAGGTTGTGAGTCGAAAGCATGGTTACCGTATGGGTACTTCGAGCCCCGGAAGGCAGCGACGTCGCCTGTTGAGACGCAGCACGCCTCCTTTGTTGTGAAGCATGCGGACCAAGTCTACCCGACATGATCCGATGTTGTGGTGGGGCCCGCCCAGAGGGGGGAGGACCTTGGTTGCTGATGCGATCGGCTGATGCTGCAACCAAATGTTCCACATCAGCTCTCCACTACTCCATTGCAAACTGGGATGCTCCTGGAGGCGGTAGACGTTGAAGAAGAGCACGCGCGGCATGGAGCACGTGTTCAGGGTTGTTGTTCGTTGATCTAGTGACCGACGCAGAAGCTCCATCTTGCTATCCGGCTTGATTCGCCGGTGCGAACGATGGCGGCGGTGGCATGACTCCTGCTGGAGCCACAGGACTTGCTGGCTACTGCATGTTGGAGGGGTTTCCTCTAGCAGGTTGCGCAGCAGGGTTGCTGTTGGACGATCCAGCAGTAGAGTTCATCATCCTTGAATCTCGGGCACCCCCCTACCTGGCGCGCCAACTGTCAGAGTCTAATTCCGGCAATTCTCCCTGTACTACTGTTGGTAGCCCGTGGAGTTTTTAGTTCAGTAATGGGTGCGCAGAGATTCAGAACACGATGGCAAATTGACATGAGGATTTACGTGGTTCAGGATGTCTAAGTGTAATACCCTACTCCACGGGGTGTGTAGTTGTTGTATTGAGCATCTGAGCACTTGTGAGCGTGTGTCAGAGCCGACTCTGGAAGAAGTGTCTGCAAGAGAGTCCCTTGTGTATCGCTCGACCAGTCCTTTTATAGTACAAGGACTAGTCGTTACATTATTAGCCTGGCCTGACATGTGGCCCTGGCGGTTACTGATGCTTAATACACAATTAATGATCTTAATTACCCTTAATAGCGTGGTAACGAGCCTTGACAGTGCCATTACTGGTATTAATGGCCCTCTGATCGTGTGTCATTAAGATGGTATTAATGACACTTAATCGGGTCTTGAAGTCCCTGATTGTCCCTTGAAGGTCCGAGCCGTTGGGAGTCCACCAGTCTGATTGTTGAAGTTGAAGGTCCGGCGGTTGGACACGTGGCAGCTCCGGAGCTTACCATCTGGGATGGGTAGGTCCGGTGCTATTGTACACGTGTCAGGATTGGAGCTTCCCTCTTTCGGGGTTTAGGTCCGGAGGTGCCGCACAGGTATTTAGCCCGGAGCTTCCCCATGTGTGGGATGTAGCTCTGGTTGTAGGATACACATGGCAGCACATGGACTAACCATAGAAGGGAGGCAGGTCCGATCCCGTATGACACGTGGGGCCTTCGGAGGTCTTCGACTCAGAAAGGTGAAGTTCCTTTAATCTTTTTGCAGTCCCATGGGGTATACAGTATGCAGGGTACCGACAGACATCTCCTTCTATTAGCACCATCAAGTGCCTCAAATTTCCGTGAATAATCCCCACATCTCCATCCTTGGGGGTAATAGTCTTCCGGAGCACCTAGTTGAGGAAACTGTAGAAGAGCTTGATGTTCCTTATGTGCCCTGCCTCAAAAGGTACATGACTTGGATACATGTACT
The DNA here is from genome assembly GCA_036927565.1 of Tuctoria greenei. Taxonomy (NCBI): domain Eukaryota; kingdom Viridiplantae; phylum Streptophyta; class Magnoliopsida; order Poales; family Poaceae; genus Tuctoria; species Tuctoria greenei. Next base: position 102,527,352 of record JAYESD010000003.1, on the reverse strand, counting down.
CTGGAGTGTCTCGATCGATTGGCCTTAGATTGGAAATAATGATCTCATTCTCCAGTTGATCCTCCAGGTCTAGTAGCTGAGCAAAATCCCAGTAGTTGGTGGAGTATTGCTCTCCATGTGTCATCCAGGTGATCCTCTTGTCCCCGTCGTTGTGGATGTAGACAGTGGAGTAGAATTGAGCAATAACCTCCACATTCCAATCATACTGAAATGCCATGAACTTTTTCAAGCCAAGGTGCTCTATGGCCTCAATCACAACATTGAAAGCCATGTGATCCTTCTGGGCCATGTAGTCCTAATAAATCACTAAGCATCTATGACAGGAGTCTTCTTGGACATGTAGACTATCCTGTAGTAGTCATAGTGGAGGTCACACCAAAAGCGGGGATCCACCATGCTCCTATCCCTTTGATAGACATTGACCTTCCTGAGCTTCATTGCCTTCTCAGCCCCTTTGCCTTTAAAGATGTTGGCATCAATGGCAGCTGCACAGTTGGGGTTCTGTGCAGGTCAGGTCATCCTCAAGGGAACAATTGGCTAAGAGGTTCCCTTCTTAGCCTTGCTTGCAGGCTTCTTAGCAACGAGGACCCTGTTCTTTGGTACAGCATCCACTTGTGCCTTGCCCTTGTCCTTGGAGGTTTTTGCCCCCTGGGATTTTGCCTTCTCCTCCACAGTCACAAGTCTCTTCCTCTTGGGAGCTGCCTCGGCTACCGCTGAGTTATGATCCTCCTGTTGTGTCTTCTTTGCCCTTCTAGCCTCTGACTGAGACTCAAGATATGCTATAGCAAGCTCGTGCTCCTCATAATTCCGACGGTAAAGAGCTTGCCTTCCCGCCTCGGCTTCAGAGTCAGAAAGTGGAACATAGTCCGAATCAGACATAGTCACTAATAAAAGAGGCAAATGAGTATGTATGAGTCCAAAGAAGTGGAGACATGGCGTTAGAATTCACAAAATCAATCAAGGTTAGGGCTTTTACTGTGTCACTCAGACTTGTCTGCCCAGGGGCCGGACTAGTCCTTACCAAACTGGACTTGTCCACCCTGTGGCCGGACTAGTTCGGTTCACACAGCAAGAACCCTAATCTAGAGAAATTTTGCAAAATCTATGGATCCTACTACCAAATTTGAGGTACATGATCAAAATGATGTGGACAACAACATTTGTGAAGGTGTTTCTATCAAAAGACCTAAAAGAATTGAATTTCGAAGGTTTTGGGGTTAGGTCAAGAATACCTCTTCAAATCATCGATTAGAAAAAATGTGGGTGAAGAATCGGTATCCAATGCTTGGGGAAGAGTTCCCACGCACCCTAGGGCTTCAATCCACAGATTGGAATCGAGATTTGTCCGGTCCTAAGGCTGAAAATTCATATATATTGAGTTTCCAGTGGAGATTTGATCATTTTGAACTATATTTTCACAAAAGATCTTTGTAAACATGGCCAATATGCAATCAACAATCAACCTATGACAATAATTCACAAAGATTCAATAATTTCAAAATAATTGGTAGAAAATTGAGGAGGATGAGTTTTTTGCAAGCATGTATGAATTTTGAAGCAAATACATGTAACAATCAGATGTGCAAGACTTAAGCCAAATCTCGAGAATCTAAGATATTGAGCTCACTTCTAAGTTCACAAAATCTTTTCTCATCTAGGGGTTTGGTAAGAATGTCAACCAATTGTTTTTCGGTTCTCATATGGGAAATTGCAATGTCTCCTTTGATGGAGTGATCTGTCAAGAAGTGGTGGTGGATATCGATGTGTTTGGTCCTTGAATGCTCAACTGGATTGTGGGCTATTTTGATAGCACTCTCATTGTCACATAGGAGGGGAATATAGCACAAGTTTATGCCATAGTCCCTAAGAGTTTGTCGCATCCAAAGAAGTTGTGCACAACAACTTCTGGCAGCGACATACTCCGCTTTGGCTGTGGAAAGAGCAATGGAGTTTTGTTTATTTGAGGACCAAGACACTAGAGATCTACCAAGGAATTGGCAAGTTCCGGATGTACTCTTCCTATCAACTTTGCACCCCACATAGTTCGCAGCGGAATATCCAAAGAGGTTAAACATAGAGCCCTTAGGGTACCAAAGTCCTAGGCTTGGTGTGTGAACTAAATATCTAAGAATTCTCTTAACAGTGGTAAAATGACACACCTTAGGAGCAACTTGAAATCAAGAACACATACACACACTAAGCATTATATCGGGTCTAGATGCACATAAGTAAAGCAATGAGCCTATCATGGAGCGATATACCTTTTGGTCCGCACTTGGACCATCTTTATTAAGATCGAGATGCCCATTGGTTGCCATAGGAGTCTTGACGGGTTTGGCCTTGTCCATGTCAAACTTCTTGAGTATGTCTTGTGTGTACTTAGTTTGACTAATGAATGTGCCTTCCTTGAGTAGCTTCACTTGAAAACCTAGAAAGAACTTCAACTCCCCCATCATGGACATCTCAAATCTCTCGGTCATTATCTTGGAAAACTCATCACAAAAAGCTTTGTTATTAGAACCAAATATAATGTCATCGAGATATATTTGGCTAATAAACAAATCATCACTAAAGTGCTTAGTGAATGGAGTGTAATCCGCCTTCCCAATTTTAAAACCATTTTGAGTTAGAAAGTCTCTAAGGCACTCATACCATGCTCTAGGAGCTTGTTTGAGGCCATAAAGAGCCTTATGCAATTTGTACACATGGTTTGGGAATTCTTGGTCTTCAAAGCCAGGGGGTTGCTCCACATACACCTCTTCATTGATTGGACCATTGAGGAATGCACTCCTGATGTCCATTTGATATAGCTTAAAATCATGGTGAGTAGCAAAGGCAAGTAATATACGAATTGATTCAAGCCTAGCTACGGGAGCAAAGGTTTCATCAAAATCCAAACCATCGACTTGTGAATATCCCTTGGCCACAAGTCATGCCTTGTTCCTTGTAAACACCCTGTGCTCATCTTGTTTGTTGCAGAACGCCCACTTGGTGCCTACAACTTTCGCATTAGACCTCTTCACGAGCTCTGATACTTGATTTCTTTCAAAGTTGTTGAGCTCTTCTTGCATGGCCATCACCCAATACGGATCTCGTAGTGCTTCTTCAACCTTGTGAGGCTCTAAGGAAGAAACAAAAGAGTAATTTTCACAAAAGTTTGCAACACGAGATCAAGTAGTTACCCCCTTGGAGATGTCCCCAAGTATATTGTCAACTGGATGGTCCCGTTGAACGCTTCGATGCACTTTTGGGTGAGGTCCTTGAGGTCTTGAATCTTCATCTTCATCTCCCTCATTTTCATTGTATCCCCCTTTATTGATGCCCCCATTTTCATCTTTTTGGAGTGCATATTGGGGAACTTGAGTTTGATCATTTGAGGAAGAACTTGCTTGAGGCATAGGATGATCACTTGAGTCTTGAGGTTGTTCTTGTGGTCGTATGTCTCCAAGTGTCATTCTTCCTATCACCACTTGCGGAGCTTCTTCTTGATCTAGCAAATGACGATCAACTTGCTCTACTTGGGAGCCATTAGTCTCATCAAACACTACATCACGTGCTACTTCAACAATTCTGGAGGATTTGTTGAAGACACGACAAGCGTAAGTGTTTGAGTCATAACCAAGCAAGAAACCTTCATCAGACTAGGAAGCAAACTTTGAAGTCCTAGGATTCTTGTTAAGAATGTAGCATTTGCTCCCAAAAATAAGAAAATTAGAAATGTTGGGCTTGTTACCGGTTAGGAGCTCATAATACGTCTTCTTGAATATGCGGTGAAGATATAATCGGTTTATGGCATGGCAAGCGGTGTTAACCGCTTCCGCCCAAAACCGGTCCGACATCGTGTACTCATCAATCATGGTTCTTGACATATCAATTAGATTTCTATTCTTCTTCTCGGCCACCCTATTTTGTTGAGGGGAGTAGGAGGCCGAGAACTCATGCTTGATTCCTTCTTCATCCAAAAACTCTTCAAACTTGAGTATTCTTGAATTCGGTGCCGTTGTCAATCCTTATGGTCTTGATACTTAAGGAGAACTCATTTTGAGCTCTCTTCAAGTATTTCTTGAGGAAACCTTGAGTCTCACTATTATCATGCAAAAAGAATACCCAAGTGAAAATTGAAAAATCATCAACAATAACAAGACTGTATTTGTTACCGTCTATACTTATGTAGGTGATTGTACTGAAAAGATCCACGTGTAGAAGCTCTAATGGTCTTGTTATCGTCATAATGTTCTTTGATGGATGTGGATCTCAAACTTGCTTTCCGGCTTGGCATGTGCTACATGGTCTATCCTTTTCAAACACAATATTCTTTAAACTACGGATGTCCTCGCCCTAAAGGATTTTTTACAAATTCCTCATCCCAATATGAGCTAGCCTTCTATGCCACAACCATCCTATGTTAGTTTTTTCAATTAAGTATGTATCAAGTTGGGCTTTATCCGCGGAGAAATCCACAAGATAGTGCTTTCCTTTGAGTACACCTTTAAAAGAAATTAAGTCGTTGCTTCTCCTTGTGACGGTCACACCCTCGTTATTGAATAAACAATTATAACCTTTGTCACATAGTTGTGATATAGACAAGAGGTTATAATCAAGTGAATCAACATGTATAACATTTGAAAGAGTGTGATTAGGGGATATAGCAATTTTTTTGGTGCCAAGGATTTTTCCTTAGCTATAGTCCCCAAAATAGAATCCTTCACTTGGATCTTCATTTTGCTCATAATACACAAACATCTTCCTCTCTCCGGTCATATGATTAGTGCACCCGCTATCAAGAACCCATTTGGTTCTACCGGAGGAGTATGCCTACAAGAAAGTTTTAAGCCTTGGCTTTAGGTACCCAAGCGGCATTGGGTCCTTTGATGTTAGTCAAGTGGCACATGGGCACCCACACACAAGGTTTAGGACTCTTGCGGTGTGGCCCAACATACCTAGCATAGGCCTTTCCAAACTTGTTCCTCAATAAAACATATGATGCATCAAAATCATGAAACATAGGATGAGGTTCCTTCTTAGGAATTTTGGGTGATGTAGCAATGTTCTTTCCCTTATTGTTGTATGAGCCTCCTTTGACAAAAACAATCAAGTCTTTGCCATTCTTGGGAGTTTTGACATTTTTCCTCATCTCCCTATAATAACCAAGACCATCCTTGACAAGGGGATGTCTTGTGTTGGTGTATGCACTACATTCATGTGCCATCTTCTCCTTGTCAAAGAGGCCACCTCTTGGTGCATGATTGGTTTGTGCCAACCTAAGCTCATCTTTAAGTTTTATAATCAAGTTTGAGCATTTGCAAGGTGATAAGAAAATGGTTTGAGGCCCGATCTTCCGAAAGGTAATAGATAAGTCGATTGATGGAGATCTCGACGTTGATGATCCGAGGCTCTCGAGTAGAACACGAAAAAAACCCTGCAATTAGTACACCACTGCTCCGTTGGTTATCGACCGTGTTGCACACGCTTGACCTCGCCAAGAAGGCTAATCCCTGGAAGTGCAACCGAGAACACAAGCAAGAACGTAGAAGACACGATCTGAAATCGCGAAGTTGGGGTTTCACAAACCATAGAACGGTGATATTATAAATCTAAACAAAACCCAATTGTCTATGGCGGCTAGCATGGAGTATATATAGGTGGGCGGACGTCCAAGGGGGTTTTAGGGTCGTGACCTAACCCTAAGACACGAAAATAATGGACTTAGACTTGATACAAGGCCCAATGGCCCAATACAGTGGCGCAGCACCCTGACAGATTCTGTACTTGAATTTGTTTCGACGATTCCCTAGGACTCCGAAGGAATTTTTACATGGGACAGGTGCCATTGGAAAGATTATCCTCTCCCCTTTCCGTGCATATGTATAACGTCCAAAACGGAGTTCGTATGCGTCCTGGGCGTCCGTTTTAGTGCGTACTGCTCCTGGACTCCGAGTTAGATACGATTTGGAGTTTCGTTCGGTTTCCATCTTCTTTGAACGAATTCTCTGGTCTTCCACGTCCCTAATACTCCCTCCAAGTACTCCTTGAACCTCTCCATGGATCCTAATCACAAATAAATCATTAAGTAGCAATTTATGCTCAAAAACATATAAGGAAATATATAAGAACGAGTTCACCTCTGAAATTCATTGTTGTGTATGAACTCTATTGATTGCATCTTGTATGTTCAATGGAGTGTTGTTTGTATCCATAGAAGTGATGTCCTCATCATCCTCCCCTTCTTGAATTGGAGTCGTTCTCGACTCAAGTTCATCTTCTATCATGTGTGGGTCCATACGTGCAACGCCATCAAATCTTCTTGTAAGCATGAAAGGAGGAGGCCAAGGTGGTGGACGGCATCGTGCACCATCTTGATCTTGTCCAAACAAAAGCGCACATTCACTTGAGCCAGGATCCCAAACAAATAAACTTTGTACCATATTTGTAGGTGCAATGATAATGTGCATGATCTCGTCATTCTCCCCTTCTTTATGACAAGCCGTCCTCGGCTTGCTCGTATGTCCAGGAAAAAGGATTGCTTTGGGGGTAGAATGAACACTGTCCATATTGCACAACCGCAGTGAACAATGCTTCTTTTTTATTTGTTGTCCTTGCTGCAATAAAAAATGCTAGAAAAACTTGACAATACATTTTTAGTGTTAGTGCATCCATTCATTTCACCAGATTATTGCAGCACAAAAGGAGCTTGCACATTTGAACATATATAAACTTTATGCACTATGAATTCACCACTATCTTCATAGTTGTCTATAGCATGAAAAATATTTCTACTTAATAAAGGCAATTCAGATTGAGAAAATATTATCTTCTCTACGATATCTAGATCACAAAGAGTGTCAAATTCAATATAGCCCAAAGTATTTAGAGAAGATAACAATTTCAGCTCATCCCTTTCACGTGTAGTTGTGATCAAATGCTTAATTTCAGCACAAGTGAGTGATAAAGTATCAAATTCATTTGGTTGTTCTAGCATAGGTACAATATAATTATCAGCACACAACTCATTTTTGTTGTAAGAATCAGTAGGAAAATCAACTAATGGTAAAAGTGTATTATGAAAAGGTTCATCTTGTTGCTGCTCATCGATAGTATGATTGGTAGCAAAATTCAGCACATCTAAAAATGTCATACCTTGGTGAACTTTATAGCATTGTCCATTAACACTACTCTAATTTTCAGCATGAAATTCAAATGCATTATGAGTTGATTCATTAAAAAATTCAGAAGAGTTGTTCAACACCTCACTCTCATTTGCATCTACATTTATTTGTTCATGTTCCTGCAAAAGGTTAGACAAAGGAGGAGGTACAACAAGAAAATTCTTCTCAAGTTCATGTATTTCATCTTTGCAATTAGATACATTAGCAAAAGTTTCTCGCATAAGAATTTTCATATCTTTCCATGTTCGAGGTTTTTCTAATTCATTTAAATTGTTCCACCAAGTTAATGCACAATCTACTAATGCACTTGCAACATTTCTAATATTTCTCCTCTGACACATATGACATTGTCCAAAAAATTTATCTACCTCTATTTCCCAAGTAATATATTCATTATAACCAAGACCATCAAAAGAAGGAAAAGGTGGGAGAATGTAATTACTTATTATTGAAGGAGTTGTAAAGATGGTCTGAACGTCATGTGAATCCTTGTTTGATGTTTGATTTTTACTGAGCAACTCCATCATCGTCTTCATCATGTCCATCATCTTAGCATATAATGCATGATTCTTGCTTTTACCTGACATTATTAGTAGCAAACAGAAGACAACACAAAAAATATGTTATCCCTATCAACTACAAAGGATAATGGCAAAGTGGAAGTGGAATCACACACTCTCAAGCGTCTTACCACGCTCTTACAAGTGTTCTTACTGACACTGCAGGTGGCAAACGGTGGACGGTATGAAGAAACCAATGAAGCGTGGGATGATTGCAAAGGTGTATCGATTCTGCTCAAGAGTAAGGTGTAGCTTGGATGGCAATTATATGTAGAAAGGATTAGCAACAATGAAATCAGATAGTAAAGTTGAATAAGTGTCCAAAGTATTTGTCAAAGTTGCTGGCCTAAATGTGTTCCTAGTAGTTCAAGCTAGCAAGACATGAGACAAAACTAGATGACACAAAGAATGCAAGCACTTCTGTTTTTTTTCTTTCTTTTTTCTTTTTTTGTGCGGCTTTTGTTTCTTGTTTTGCACTTGCCTTTTTTTTTCAGAATGTGCTGCAAGGGAAGAACACAATGAAAATCAATCAAAGATATCTCGTGGGTCTGTCACAGATTTTCTGATCAGTCGTCCAAGGATAAATAGGCAAACTTAGAGGATCCAAATAGAAAAACTAACAACAGCAAGATTGTAGATATATGTCTCCTCTTTAATTTCAATATATGTAAGAACTATTTTGGAAAAGAACAATGGAGATATTGCCCCCGAAATACAGACTGTTCAGAATTTTTAGGTCAATAACAGATTCGGATCTAATGCAATTTAGACATTGATAACTATATTTTCTGGGGAAATGATGAATATGAAAGTTATAGAGCACTTCTTAATCTTTCCAGAAAGTACAAGAATACCAAAATCCCAGTTCGTATGTGCGAGATATGATGAAAATACTGAACTGGACAGAGGTGAATCTAATCTGGACATGATGACGTGATTCAAAAGGATGAATCCCAAAATACAAAACTCAAACTAAGACCAAAAACACTTTCTAAACCAGCAATATGACTCAAAAACAGACACAAACTCAACAAAACTAAACTGAAAACGAAAGTTGCAAAGGCTCAATGATGGTTTGGACAAAATAATGAACAGATCTACTATACTGCAAATTTTTTGTGGCTTTTTTGTGGACTCTAGGTATAAATAACAAAACTAATGTAATGAATAGATGAATTACCTAACAGGCAACCTGTAAATCTGATACCAATTGATGAGTAAATTAGTCCCGATCTCCCGAGAGGTAATGGATAAGTCGATTGATGGAGATCTCGATGTTGATGATCCGAGGCTCTCGAGTAGAACACGAACAACCCCTGCAATCACTACACCACCACTCCGTTGGTTATCATCCGTGCTGCACACGCTTGACCTCGCCAAGAAGGCTAATCCCTGCAAGTGCAACCGAGACCACAAGCAAGAACGTAGAAGACACGATCTGAAATCGCGAAGTTGAGGTTTCACAAATCGTAGAACGGCGATATTATAAATCTAAACAAAACCCAATTGTCTATGGCGGCTAGCATGGAGTATATATAGGTGGGAGGACGTCCAAGGGGGTGTTAGGGTCGTGACCTAACCCTAAGACATGAAAATAATGGACTTAGACTTGATACAAGGCCCAATGGCCCAATACGGTGGCGCAGCACCCTGACAGATTTTGTACTTGATTTTGTTTCGACGATTTCCGACGACTCCGAAAGAATTTTGACATGGCACCGGTGCCATTGGAAAGGTTATCCTCTCCCCTTTGCGGGATATGTAGAACGTCCAAAACGGAGTTCGTATGCGTCCTGGGCGTCCGTTTTAGTGCGTACTGCTCCTGGACTCCGAGTTAGATACGATTTGGAGTTTGGTTCGGTTTCCATCTTCTTTGAACGAATTCCCTGGTCTTCCACGTCCCTAATACTCCCTCCAAGTACTCCTTGAACCTCTCCATGGATCCTAATCACAAATAAATCATTAAGTAGCAATTTATGCTCAAAAACATATAAGGAAATATATAAGAACGAGTTCACCTCTGAAATTAATTGTTGTGTATGAACTCTATTGATTGCATCTTGTATGTTCAATGGAGTGTTGTTTGTATCCATAGAAGTGATGTCCTCATCATCCTCCCCTTCTTGAATTGGAGTCATTCTCGACTCAAGTTCATCTTCTATCATGTGTGGGTCCATACGTGCAACGCCATCAAATCTTCTTGTAAGCATGAAAGGAGGAGGCCAAGGTGGTGGACGGCATAGTGCACCATCTTGATCTTGTCCAAACAAAATCGCACATTCACTTGAGCCAGGATCCCAAATAAATAAACTTTGTACCATATTTGTAGGTGCAATGATAATGTGCATGATCTCGTCATTCTCCCCTTCTTTATGACAAGCCGTCCTCGGCTTGCTCGTATGTCCAGGAAAAAGGATTGCTTTGGGGGTAGAATGAACACTGTCCATATTACACAACCGCAGTGAACAATGCTTCTTTTTTATTTGTTGTCCTTGCTGCAATAAAAAATGTTAGAAAAACTTGACAATACATTTTTAGTGTTAGTGCATCCATTCATTTCACCATATTATTGCAGCACAAAAGGAGCTTGCACATTTGAACATATATAAACTGTATGCACTATAAATTCACCACTATCTTCACAGTTGCCTATAGCATGAAAAATATTTCGACTTAATAAAGGCAATTCAGATTGAGAAAATATTATCTTCTCTACGATATCTAGATCATAAAGAGTGTCAAATTCAATATAGCCCAAAGTATTTAGAGAAGATAACAATTTCAGCTCATCCCTTTCACGTGTAGTTGGGATCAAATGCTTAATTTCAGCACAAGTGAGTGATAAAGTATCAAATTCATTTGGTTGTTCTAGCATAGGTACAATATAATTATCAGCACACAACTCATTTTTGTTGTACGAATCAGTAGGAAAATCAACTAATGGTAAAGGTGTATTATGAAAAGGTTCATCTTGTTGCTGCTCATCGATAGTATGATTGGTAGCAAAATTCAGCACATCTGAAAATGTCATACCTTGGTGAACTTTATAGCATTGCCCATTAACACTACTCTCATTTTCAGCAAGAAATTCAAATGCATTATGAGTTGATTCATTAAAAAATTCAAAAGAGTTGTTCAACACCTCACTCTCATTTGCATCAACATTTATTTGTTCATGTTCCTGCAAAAGGTTAGACAAAGGAGGAGGTACAACAAGAAAATTCTTCTCAAGTTCATGTATTTCATCTTTGCAATTAGATATATTAGCAAAAGTTTCTCGCATAAGAATTTTCATATCTTTCCATGTTCGAGGTTTTTCTAATTCATTTAAATTGTTCCACCAAGTTAATGCACAATCTACTAATGCACTTGCAACATTTCTAATCTTTCTCCTCTCACACATATGACATTGTCCAAAAAAATTATCTACCTCTATTTCCCAAGTAATATATTCATTATAACCAAGACCATCAAAAGAAGGAAAAGATGGGAGATTGTAATTACTTATTATTGAAGGAGTTGTAAAGGTGGTCTGAACGTCATGTGAATCCTTGTTTGATGTTTGATTTTTACTGAGCAACTCCATCATCGTCTTCATCATGTCCATCATCTTAGCATATAATGCATGATTCTTGCTTTTACCTGACATTGTTAGTAGCAAACAGAAGACAACACAAAAAATATGTTATCCCTCTCAACTACAAAGGATAATGGCAAAGTGGAAGTGGAATCACACACTCTCAAGCGTCTTACCACGCTCTTACAAGTGTTCTTACCGACACTGCAGGTGGCAAACGGTGGACGGTATGATGAAACCAATGAAGCGTGGGATGATTGCAAAGGTGTATCGATTCTGCTCAAGAGTAAGGTGTAGCTTGGATGGCAATTATATGTAGAAAGGATTAGCAACAATGAAATCAGATAGTAAAGTTGAATAAGTGTCCAAAGTATTTGTCAAAGTTGCTGGCCTAAATGTGTTCCTAGTAGTTCAAGCTAGCAAGACATGAGACAAAACTAGATGACACAAAGAATGCAAGCACTTCTGTTTTTTTTCTTTTTTTTGTGCGGCTTTTCTTTCTTGTTTTGCACTTGCCTTTTTTTTCAGAATGTGCTGCAAGGGAAGAACACAATGAAAATCAATCAAAGATATCTCGTGGGTCTGTCACAGATTTTCTGATCAGTCGTCCAAGGATATATAGGCATACTTAGAGGATCCAAATAGAAAAACTAACAACAGCAAGATTGTAGATATATGTCTCCTCTTTAATTTCAATATATGTAAGACCTATTTTGGAAAAGAACAATAGGAGATATTGCCCCCGAAATACAGACTGTTCAGAATTTTTAGGTCAATAACAGATTCGGATCTAATGCAATTTAGACATCGATAACTATATTTTCCGGGGAAATAATGAATATGAAAGTTATAGAGCACTTCTTAAGCTTTCCAGAAAGTACAAGAATACCAAAATCCCAGTTCGTATGTGAGAGATATGATGAAAATACTGAACTGGACAGAGGTGAATCTAATCTGGACGTGATGACGTGATTCAAAAGGATGAATCACACAATGCAAAACTCAAACTAAGACCAAAAACACATTCTAAACCAGCAATATGACTCAACAACAGACACACACTCAACAAAACTAAACTGAAAACGAAAGTTGCAAAGGCTCAATGGTGGTTTGGACAAAATAATGAACAGATCTACTAAACTGTAAATTTTTTATGGCTTTTTTGTGGACTCTAGGTATGAATAACAAAACTAATGTAATGGATAGATGAATTACCTAACGGGCAACCTGGAAATCTGATACCAATTGATGAGTAAATTAGTCCTGATCTTCCGAGAGGTAATGGATAAGTCGATTGATGGAGATCTCGATGTTGATGATCTGAGGCTCTCGAGTAGAACACGAACAGCCCCTGCAATCACTACACCACCACTCCGTTGGTTATCAACCGTGCTGCACACGCTTGACCTTTCCAAGAAGGCTAATCCCTGCAAGTGCAACCGAGACCACAAGCAAGAACGTAGAAGACACGATCTGAAATCGCGAAGTTGAGGTTTCACAAACCGTAGAACGGCGATATTATAAATCTAAACAAAACCCAATTGTCAATGGCGGCTAGCATGGAGTATATATAGGTGGGAGGACGTCCAAGGGGGTGTTAGGGTCGTGACCTAACCCTAAGACACGAAAATAATGGACTTAGACTTGATACAAGGCCCAATGGCCCAATACGGTGGCGCAGCATCCTGACAGATTCTGTACTTGATTTTGTTTCGACGATTTTCGACGACTCCGAAGGAATTTTGACATGGGACCGGTGCCATTGGAAAGTTTATCCTCTCCCCTTTCCGGGTATATGTAGAACGTCCAAAACGGAGTTCGTATGGGTCCTGGGCGTCCGTTTTAGTGCGTACTGCTCCTGGACTCCGAGTTAGATACGATTTGGAGTTTGGTTCGGTTTCCATCTTCTTTGAACGAATTCTCTGGTCTTCCACGTCCCTAATACTCCCTCCAAGTACTCCTTGAACCTCTCCATGGATCCTAATCACAGATAAATCATTAAGTAGCAATTTATGCTCAAAAACATATAAGGAAATATATAAGAACGAGTTCACCTCTGAAATTAATTGTTGTGTATGAACTCTATTGATTGCATCTTGTATGTTCAATGAAGTGTTGTTTGTATCCATAGAAGTGATGTCCTCATCATCCTCCCCTTCTTGAATTGGAGTCGTTCTCGACTCAAATTCATCTTCTATCATGTGTGGGTCCATACGTGCAACGCCATCAAATCTTCTTGTAAGCATGAAAGGAGGAGGCCAAGGTGGTGGACGGCATAGTGCACCATCTTGATCTTGTCCAAACAAAAGCGCACATTCACTTGAGCCAGGATCCCAAACAAATAAACTTTGTACCATATTTGTAGGTGCAATGATAATGTGCATGATCTTGTCATTCTCCCCTTCTTTATGACAAGCCGTCCTCGGCTTGCTCGTATGTCCAGGAAAAAGGATTGCTTTGGGGGTAGAATGAACACTGTCCATATTGCACAACCGCAGTGAACAATGCTTCTTTTTTATTTGTTGTCCTTGCTGCAATAAAAAATGCTAGAAAAACTTGACAATACATTTTTAGTGTTAGTGCATCCATTCATTTCACCATATTATTGCATCACAAAAGGAGCTTGCACATTTGAACATATATAAACTTTATGCACTATAAATTCACCACTATCTTCATAGTTGCCTATAGCATGAAAAATATTTCTACTTAATAAAGGCAATTCAGATTGAGAAAATATTATCTTCTCTACGATATCTAGATCACAAAGAGTGTCAAATTCAATATAGCCCAAAGTATTTAGAGAAGATAACAATTTCAGCTCATCCCTTTCACGTGTAGTTGGGATCAAATGCTTAATTTCAGCACAAGTGAGTGATAAAGTATCAAATTCATTTGGTTGTTCTAGCATAGGTACAATATAATTATCAGCACACAACTCATTTTTGTTGTAAGAATCAGTAGGAAAATCAACTAATGGTAAAGGTGTATTATGAAAAGGTTCATCTTGTTGCTGCTCATCGATAGTATGATTGGTAGCAAAATTCAGCACATCTGAAAATGTCATACCTTGGTGAACTTTATAGCATTGTCCATTAACACTACTCTCATTTTCAGCAAGAAATTCAAATGCATTATGAGTTGATAAATTAAAAAATTCAGAAGAGTTGTTCAACACCTCACTCTAATTTGCATCTACATTTATTTGTTCATGTTCCTGCAAAAGGTTAGACAAAGGAGGAGGTACAACAAGAAAATTCTTCTCAAGTTCATGTATTTCATCTTTGCAATTAGATACATTAGCAAAAGTTTCTCGCATAAGAATTTTCATATCTTTCCATGTTCGAGGTTTTTCTAATTTATTTAAATTGTTCCACCAAGTTAATGCACAATCTACTAATGCACTTGCAACATTTCTAATCTTTCTCCTCTCACACATATGACATTGTCCAAAAAATTTATCCACCTCTATTTCCCAAGTAATATATTCATCATAACCAAGACCATCAAAAGAAGGAAAAGATGGGAGAATGTAATTACTTACTATTGAAGGAGTTGTAAAGGTGGTCTGAACGCCATGTGAATCCTTGTTTGATGTTTGATTTTTACTGAGCAACTCCATCATCGTCTTCATCATGTCCATCATCTCAGCATATAATGCATGATTCTTGCTTTTACCTGACATTGTTAGTAGCAAACAGAAGAAAACACAAAAAATATGTTATCCCTATCAACTACAAAGGATAATGGCAAAGTGGAAGTGGAATCACACACTTTCAAGCGTCTTACCACGCTCTTACAAGTGTTGTTACCGACACTGCAGGTGGCAAACGGTGGACGGTATGAAGAAACCAATGAAGCGTGGGATGATTGCAAAGGTGTATCGATTCTGCTCAAGAGTAAGGTGTAGCTTGGATGGCAATTATATGTAGAAAGGATTAGCAACAATGAAATCATATAGTAAAGATGAATAAGTGTCCAAAGTATTTGTCAAAGTTGCTGGCCTAAATGTGTTCCTAGTAGTTCAAGCTAGCAAGACATGCGACAAAACTAGATGACACAAAGAATGCAAGCACTTCTGTTTTTTTAATTTTTTTTTTATTTTTTTGTGCGGCTTTTGTTTCTTGTTTTGCACTTGCCTTTTTTTTCAGAATGTGCTGCAAGGGAAGAACACAATGAAAATCAATCAAAGACATCTCTTGGGTCTGTCACAGATTTTCTGATCAGTCGTCCAAGGATAAATAGGCATACTTAGAGGATCCAAATAGAAAAACTAACAACAGCAAGATTGTAGATATATGTCTCCTATTTAATTTTAATATATGTAAGACCTATTTTGGAAAAGAACAATAGGAGATATTGCCCCCGAAATACAGACTGTTCAGAATTTTTAGGTCAATAACAGATTCGGGTCTAATGCAATTTAGACATCGATAACTATATTTTCTGGGGAAATGATGAATATGAAAGTTATAGAACACTTCTTAAGCTTTCCGAAAAGTACAAGAATACCAAAATCCCAGTTCGTAGGTGCGAGATATGATGAAAATACTGAACTGGACAGAGGTGAATCTAATCTGGATGTGATGACATGATTCAAAAGGATGAATCACACAATGCAAAACTCAAACTAAGACCAAAAACACTTTCTAAACCAGCAATATGACTCAACAAAAGACACAAACTCAACAAAACTAAACTGTAAACGAAAGTTGCAAAGGCTCAATGGTGGTTTGGACAAAATAATGAACAGATCTATTGTCGGGCCCTTGGCTCCACTTGTAAGCTGTCCGGCCTTGGACTATTAAAGAACTGGGCAGCCACCGACTTAGACATCTTCTCAGGATGGACAAGTCTCAGAATCCCCTATACACACACACACACGCATACACACACACCAAGCAATACAATACACCATGGAGTAGGGTGTTATGCTCCTTGCGGCCCGAACCATGTAAAAACTCAACTGTTTCATAGTCTTCTGCTAGAACACTTTGTAAGACCTATGTGTGCTGAATACATTGGCTTGTAGTGAATACACTTGCGTTGACGATAAAAGTTTTTCACCAAAACACCTTTTTATTAAGATCCGACTAGTTTTGGTTAGCTCCGGTGAGTTTTTAGCTCCAGCGTGTTTTTGCTAAGCTCCGAGTTGATTTTTCTAGCTCCGGCTTTTGGGTTTACTAGTTCCGACTAGCTTTTGTTAGCTCCGGCTCAAGTTCCGGGTTGCTATGGCAAGGTCCAGAACTTGACCGCAATGCTTCTGTTTTTCATTTGAAATGTTTCGTACTTGCTTTACATCTCTGGATATTGCTTAGTATTCATTTGCTAAGGTTTGGAGCGTTTTTGGTTGATATGGATGATATCGTGTTACTTTGGTTTTGCAACATGCTTATGTTAGGTTATCACGTAAGGTGTTGTGTTTGTAACTAACTTGAGTCAAGTCGAGGACTTGGGTTCATATGGATCGGTTGTTTATTCATGTGCAGGTGTTGCTTGAGTTCAAGACATGGCTGGTGATGGGATCCATTGGACTAGTCTCGGGGAGGAGATAAGGTTCCAACAACCAAATTTAGGAGGAATTGTGGTTGAGCTGATCAGGAGGTTGCGCAGCATGATCGAATCAAGAACAATGCATGTGAAGGTATCGTGGACGTCATTGGAAGATGTTTGCACGTGTGAAAGGAGTGCATGGACGTGGCTACATGGTTCCGAGACGTGATGAAGAGATGTGGACATAGAGAGTTGGTTGGAAAGGTCCAACCGAATAGGTTATGGACTTAGGGTGCGGCTGAGTCGGGTTTGACTCAAGTATGGAAAGATTTGAGTTGGTTATGATAGGATTTCGTGTGGGTCACGAATTTGAGTTGTTTAGGAATGTGGAATACGTTACTAAGGTGTTTACAAGTCTTAAGATTTCTTCTATCTACATATAGAAGAATCCTAAGCAGTTATAGAAAGTTACGATTCGTGAACAGAGTAGTATTAGATTCCTTATTTGAGTTGAGTTGGCTTTCGAGCTGGTTATACAAGCAAGGGAGCCCAGACCTCGTGGTGCACGACTTTGGGGCTGTTACTCTTGTGTTCTATTGAATAAAATTCGTTGTTTGATGGAACTTTTGTGCCTTGTTCGCCCGACTTGTTCCAGACACGTTTTACTCATCGAGTTTCTGGACAGCACTACCTTTCATCGGTGGTTTTATCATAACCCGAGTTTTACAGATCCAATTGATGTGATTCTTTTTGAGTTGTCTTCACAACTTGATTATATATCATCTGTCAAAATTTCACGGTCATTGGATTTGTGGTCTATGATATACACGAGTTTTTTTGCAGAGTTCCAGAACTGTTTTTTTTCTCGGGTAGGGCAGGTTGACCTTTGTTCGATCTTTCGATCATAACTTGAGTTTTTCTCGACGGATTTGAGTGATTCTTGTTGTGTTGTCTTCGTGACTTGATTCTCTCTGATATCTATCACTTTTGTTACGGTGAAAGACGTTTAGATTAGTCTCACACACGATTTCTTTAACAGATCGTCTTTTTGTCGAAAGGGTTGGGGTATAATTGTTTCCGCTGCATAAGATTTTTAAATCTACAATTCACCCCCCTCTGGTAGATTTTCACGTGCTCTTCGATCCTACAATTGGTATCAGAGCCACGGTGCTCTAATCTTTGTGATTTGCATGTGTTTTTTGACTAATCATCATGGAGAAGTACTCTGCCAAACCTTGTGTGTTTGCTGGTATTGATTTTCGAGTTTGGAAGGCACACATGGAGGCCTTCATCCATGCACAAGGCTTTGCAATATGGGAGAAGCAATACAAGCCTTACGAAGTGCTATCAAATGATCAAGTTACAGCTACAAATCTGAGAGATGTTGACAACAACAACAAGGCTCGGAACTTGATTATACAAGGATTAACTCAAAGCGACTTCGACCGTGTTGCACACCTCCGATCTGCATACGATGTGTGGAAAGCACTTTGTGACTACCACGAAGGATCCAACACGAACAAAGAGGTAAGGCAAGAAATGTTCAAAAAGGAATACATGCGCTTTGAGATGCAACCCGGTGAGTCTATTGATGACCTTTTTGCTCGCTTTAATAAAATTCTCAGCAACTTGCGTAGTGTCAATGTTAATTTTTCAGATGCTGAAAATGCTAGGCAATTGCTAAGTGCATTAGATATGTCAATTTGGGAGATAAATTTCACATCTATTTGTGAATCTACTGTCATGAGTTCTCTTACATTAGATGTACTCTATTCTAAACTAAAAACTCATGAAATTGACATCCTAGCACGTAAGAACCCAAATAAGTCTATTGCATTTGTTTCACAACGTGATATGTCTAGCTCCAGCCAATCATCATCTTGCAATACTCTTGCTTTGTTGTCCTCACTAACCCTGGAGCAGATTGAAGAATTTCCAGAAGAGGAGTTGGCACTCATCTCTACTAGATTCTCAAAAGCATTGCAAAATGTGAGAACTAGAAGAAGAGGAAGCTCCGGACCTCAACGCTGTTTTGAATGTGGTAAAACAGAACACTTTCGTACAGAATGCCCTAACCTTTCAAGTCTGACCACCCGGGAAGAAAAACAAAGCAAGGTCCGGACCTCCTCTGGAAATTCCAACAAGAAGAAGAGAGGTACCATAGGACGCAAGATGATCAACAGTTTCATCACCGCGCTTCAAGAGTTCAGTTCAAGTGACATAGTCTTTGAAAGTGATGAAGATGATGTTGACCTAGCCAACATATGCTTCATGGCGGGCAAAACAAAATCAAGATCAAGTCAGGAGGATGCAGAACACAACAGTGACGATTATGAGGTATGTTCTACATGTAATGAAATGTGTGATGCTATTTCTCGTGCAACTGTTATTGTCAAGAAAAAGGACAAAAAAACTTAGGGATAATGCTACTAAAATTGAATCACTAGAATCTGAAATCAATCGGTTAAAATCTCTAATTCCTAGTTATGATGCATGTCCCTCATGTGACTTAATATATGAACAATTGTCCACATTAAGAAGTGCACACTCCTCCACTCTAGATAGACTTGAAGAAGAAATTGAAAAGAACAAAAAGCTTGCTGCACTTAGTGATAAAAACTTAAAAGATGCTTCTTCTTCTAGAGTTGATTTGCATTGTTCTAGTTGTGATGATCTTGATAAAAAACTGCAAGATGCTATGAATGAAATCTCTATATTGAACAATGCTTTACGTTGTCATGAAGTTAAATATTGTTCCAATTGCAAATTAAAAGTAAAAACTTCATGTGAAAATTGCCTTGATCTGTCCAATAAACTTGATAACATGCATAAGACACTTGATCAGTTTTGTAATGGGAATAAGAACCTAAACTTGCTGCTGAATTCGTCCAAGTATTGCAATGATAAAACTGGTTTAGGTTTTGATTCTCATGCTCATGCTAAGGCACATCCACCTAAAATTGTAAAGTCATTAGGAAGTGGTTTGATTCAAACAGTTCCTAAACAAAAAGAAGTGGTTTTCAAATCTGCATGAGTATTGTCTCATTCAGTTTCAAATAAAAATGTTGTTTGCTCATCTAGACATGAACACAAAGTTAAATTTCATTGTACCTACTGTGGTAGAGATGGTCATGTCATATATTTTTGTTATAGACTAGCTAAACAACAGAAAAGGGAAAGAATGGTTGCTAGATCTCATAACTTTTATGCAAAATTTGCTACACATATTGAACCGAATGTACAACCTACTGTTTTGAGTCAAAAACATTTAAAGTTTACCTCCGGACCTTATGTTTTTGCGTCCGAAGCTACTGATTTTTGTCCTACACAAGTAACACCTTATAGGTCAGTAGATAAGAATAAAAAAATCTCAAACTTTGACTCATAAACCTGCTGTTTTGTCTCAGCTTTTGCGTCTTTTTCCTGTTGCACGTCGCGTGACTCAGTACTGGATTCCTAAATGCCTTTTGACTAACCCCAGTATTGAGTCATCAACATATTGTGCTTCTATGTAGGTTACACGTTTGAGGAAGGAGAACACTTGGATTGTGGATTCAGGTTGCTCACGCCACATGACCGGACCTTCACGTGTTCAATCCTTCAGAGGAAAATGGTCTAGATCCATATTCGCAGGGGGGGAGCATTTTCGTTGAAGATGAGGAAGAATTGGAGATGCCCGAAAATTCAGCAGCTATAGACTTTGATTTAGCTCCATATGTTAATTCTCAACCAGCACCGACAACCATCAATGCTGATTCAAATCATCCTCAAGCCACAAGATCATCGATTTGTGATGAACATGAAGAAGAAGAAGCTTGTGAGACATCTGTTCCCTTACGGTTTTACAAAGATCATCCCCCACAATAGATGATTGGAAGCTTGCACGAACGAGTCACACGGTCCAAGTTTTGCGATCCAAACTCTTATGCTCATTCTGCTTTTGTTGCTTCTTTTGAACCCAAAGATATATCACACGCACTCACTAATGAATCTTGGATTATTGCCATGCAAGAAGAGTTAGAAAATTTTGAAAGAAATAATGTTTGGAAACTTGTACCTCCACCTCAAGTTCACACTTTAATTGGTACTAAATGGGTATTTAAAAATAAACAAAGTGAGGATGGGGTTGTGGTTAGGAATAAGGCTAGGTTGGTTGCTCAAGGTTTCACTCAAGTTGAAGGTCTAGATTTTGATGAAACTTTTGCTCCTATTGCTAGATTAGAAGCCATAAGAATTTTGTTAGCTTTTGCGGCATCTAAAGGTTTTAAGCTATATCAATTGGATGTTAAAAGTTCTTTTCTTAATGGCTACATAGATGAGGAGGTTTATGTGAAACAACCATCGGGTTTTGAAAATCCAGATTTTCCTAATCATGTTTACAAACTGTCCAAAGCCTTGTACGGTCTCAAACAAGCCCCTAGAGCATGGTATGAAAGGTTAAAAACATTCTTACTTGAAAAAGGGTTTACCATGGGCAAGGTTGATAAACCTCTTTTTGTGCTTAAGCATGGCAATGACTCATTATTCGTTCAACTGTATGTGGATGATATTATCTTTGGTTGTGCTTCTCATGATCTTGTGTCCAAGTTTTCAGCAATGATGAGCTCCGAATTTGAAATGGGTATGATGGGTGAACTCACTTACTTTTTGGGGCTGCAAATCAAGCAAACAAAGGAGGGTACCTTTGTGCATCAAATGAAGTATACAGAAGATCTCCTAAGGCGCTTCAACATGGACAAAAGCAAGCCTCTTCGAACATTAATGGGAACAGAAACAACACTTGGACTTGATGAAGATGGTGAACCCGTGGATAAAAAAGAATATAGAAGCGTGATCGGATCACTTTTGTATCTCATGGCATCAAGACCAGACATACAATTCAGCATATGTCTTTGTGCACGGTTTCAAGCCTCCCCACGTGCTTCACATCATCAAGTCGTCAAAAGGATTCTCATGTACTTACATGGAACTCAAGAATTTGGAACTTTTCTTCCTTCTTCCTCAATCGTTACTTCAAAAGCTTTTTCGGATGCTGATTTTGGGGGTTGTAGGATTGATAGGAAAAGTACTTCCGGTGCTTGTCATTTTCTTGGTAATTCTCTTGTTGCTTGGTCCTCTAGAAAACAAAATTCAGTTGCACAATCCACAACCGAATCTGAGTATGTAGCTGCTGCTAGTGCTTGCTCACAAATTCTTTGGATTGTTCAAACACTTAAGGACTATGGGGTTGATCTAGATAGTGTTCCACTGTTCAGTGATAACACTAGTGCCATTTGCATTGCTAAAAACCCCGTGCAACATTCTAGAATTAAGCACATTGACATTAGGTATCACTTTCTTCGAGATAATGTTGAAAAAGGAAACATTGTGCTTCACCATGTAGATACCGAACAAAAATTGGCTGACATTTTTAAAAAACCTTTGGATTTCACTCGTTTTTGTTACATTCGTAGTGAAATAGGGGTTATGCATCCTCATGGCTTAAATGGAGGGGGGTGTTTTGAAACTTGGGAAGTCTATGTGTGAATCTGAAATTAAAATAATATGAGCATAGTATTTCATACATATATGACTTTGTGATTCCTTTTACATACTGAAAGTTCTTACTATATTACTCGTGTTATACATTTTGTAGTTTTTGCCATATCTAGTAATTGGAATAATTACTTACACTAAAACTGGTCATGGTCGAACTTTCTTGCTGTTTTGAACTTGTTACATGTTCACAAGTGCTTTTAATCATTAAGAATTAATCATGTAATCAACTCACATGTTGAGTTTTTATGAACAAATATAAATTGATAAAAGATCAATAGAATATGCATGCATCGCACTTCTTCTTTTGAGATGGCTTATCATTGCACTTAGATATGAACTTGGAAGAAGTTGTGTATGACTAAAACCATGTCCTTAAGCTTTTGATTGTCAAATGACATAGGCTTGGCTTGGTTGGTTAGAATAAGGCAAATGCGCATATAATCTCTTGCAACTATCATATGATCTAAATTTATGCTTTGAAAAATAATAAAATGCAGCAACTAGTGTCATGCTTTCAGGTTTTGAAATAGTTAACTTTGTGAGATCATGACTTGCTTAAATTGAAAATTACATTTGATATCTAGCATGGCTTACACTACTTTATGTATCTCATTGATGTGATAATGTAAGGTACCTGATAGTATGACTTGGATGAGCTTTGTTTATATGTATATGTTATAATATGCTCATAACAATTATAGTTGGAGAGTTAATTTGTTTATATGCTCATGACTTGCTGAATACATTGTCAAAGGGGGAGAGATATGCATGAAGAGAAAGACAATATGTGCATAAGGAGAGATAATAAAGGGGGAGAGATAATATGGGATAATTTTTGGATTTTCTTCTCATTTTACTTTTGATTTACAAAGGGGGAGAAATTGCCTTCAAAACTTTTTTGTGAATAAGACAATGTTCGGATTTTAGATGGTGTTGTCAATGCATTCATCAAGGGGGAGATTGTAAGACCTATGTGTGCTGAATACATTGGCTTGTAGTGAAGACACTTGCGTTGACGATTAAAGTTTTTCACCAAAACACCTTTTATTAAGATCCGACTAGTTTTGGTTAGCTCCGGTGAGTTTTTAGCTCCGGCGTGTTTTTGCTAAGCTCCGAGTTGATTTTTATAGCTCCGGCTTTTGGGTTTACTAGTTCCGACTAGCTTTTGTTAGCTCCGGCTAAAGGTCCGAGTTGCTCTGGCAAGGTCCGGAACTTGACTGCAATGCTTCTGTTTTTCATTTGCAATGTTTCATACTTGCTTTACATCTCTGGAAAGATTGCTTAGTATTCATTTGCTAAGTCTTTGGTGCATTTTTAGTTGATATGGATGATATCGTGTTACTTTGGTTTTGCAACATGCTTATGTGAGGTTATCACATAAGGTGTTGTGTTCGGAACTAACTTGAGTCAAGTCGAGGACTTGGGCTCGTATGGATTGGTTGTTTATTCATGTGCAGGTGTTGCTTGAGTTCAAGACATGACTGATGATGGGATCCATTGGACTAGTCTCAGGGAGGAGATGGGGTTCCAACAATCAAATTTAGGAGGAATTGTGGTTGAGCTGATCAGGAGGTTGCGCAGCATGATTGAATCAAGAACAATGCATGTGAAGGTATCGTGGACGTCATTGGAAGATGTTTGCACGTGTGCAAGGATTGCATGGACGTGTCTACATGGTTCCGAGATGTGATGAAGAGATGTGGACATAAAGAGTTGGTCGAAAAGGTCCAACCGACTAGGTTATGGACTTAGGCTGCGGCTGAGTCGGGTTTGACTCAAGTATGGAAAGATTTGAGTTGGTTATGATAGGATTTCGTGTGATCACGAATTTGAGAGTTGTTTAGGAATGTGGGATACGTTCCTAAGGTGTTTAGAAGTCTTAAGATTGCTTCTATATGCGTATAGAAGAATTCTAAGCAATTATGGAAAGTTACGATTCGTGAAGAGAGTAGGATTAGGTTCCTGATTTGAGTTGAGTTGGCTTTCGAGCTGGTTATATAAGCAAGGGAGCCTAGAGCTCGTGGTGCACAACTTTGGGGCTGTTCCTCTTGTGTTCTATTGAATAAAATTCGTAGTTTGAAGGAACTTTTGTGCCTTGTTCGTCCGACTTGTTCCAGACAAGTTTTACTTGTCGAGTTTCTGGACAGCACTACCTTTCATCAGTGGTTTTATCATAACTCGAGTTTTACAGATCCAATTGACGTGATTCTTTTTGGGTTGTCTTCACAACTTGATTATATATCAGCTGTCAAAATTTCACGGTCATTGGATTTGTGGTCTATGATGTACACGAGTTTTTTTGCAGCGTTCCAGAACTGTTTTTTTCTCGAGTAGGGCAGATTGACCTTTGTTTGATCTTTCGATCATAACTTGAGTTTTTCTCGACGGATTTGAGTGATTCTTGTTGTTTTTTCTTCGTGACTTGATTTTCTCTGATATCTATCACTTTTGTCCTGGTGAAACACGTTTAGATTAGTCTCACACATGATTTCTTTAACAGATCGTCTTTCTGCCGAAGGGGTTGGGGTTTAATTGTTTCTGCTGCGTAAGATTTTTAAATCTACCATTCACCCTCCCCTCTGGTAGATTTTCACGTGCTCTTCGATCCTACACACTTTGAGGGCAAAGTCCCACCGAACAAGAAGCTCCGTGGGCTGCTCCTTAGCAGACTCGCGGGAAATGTTGCATTGACCCTTCGACACCCACCAATAGGGGTGTCAAACTGAATTTGTCGACAAATCACTAAGGAATGGTCAGAGTACACCACCCGCCAGCCACATGGACCATGCACACCATAGAAAGGGTCAGCCAGGGTGCAGTCGAACTCTGTTTCAGTCGACATTGTCTTGCACCCAAACACAGTCAGCTTCCACATGTCAACTCCTTGTTGCTCGATGAAGGAAATTCTTACTTCTTCGCGTTCACTTATTGGCAAGAACCAACCTCAACTCATATATTAATAGGACCCTCACCGCTCACTTCTCCACATGCACCACTTCAGCATCACTCTCACTCTCTTGTATACACACTTATACAAGTCCTTAGTGGAGTTTATGCTGTAGAGAGGAGCCTCTAGTTCCCAACTCAAATTGGGAAGGTATGGATCATACATCTTTTCCTATATTTGTGTCTTTATGCTTTAATAATATTATTCTTTAGTTATTCATATGCTTGGGTGAAGCATTTCTTGTTTGATTGTGGAGTCCATGTATGTGGTGGGTTTAGATGTCGTTATGATAGTATAGTAACTATCGATACCCTGTATACCAGGTATCCCTTCGTACCAGAAGAAGACGCGTCGAGTTCCACCTTCCAGTATTGTGGACATCCAGAGGCAACACGTGTCCCGCAGTACCAGAACTGCTTTCCTCCTTACGGTGGCTTCAGTGGTGCCATGTTTCCAGTAACCCTGCAGAGGGAAGCTCCAGTGCTGCCACGCGTCCAGTAGCCCCAAACCTGCCTCCCCACTGAGGAAAGCTCCAGAACTTCCACATGTTACACCCCCGGATCTAAGTCTGCAACAGGAAGACAATGGGATCTCCAATAGCGTGGACAATCAATGGCTATCAAATTGCCGTTACAAGACCTGGTTAACGCATCATTAATGTTATATTAATGACGCACGATCAGAGGACTATCAAGACTGGTAACGCTGCTGTTAAGACACGTTGTCACGCTATTAACCACCTTAACAACATAGATCGTGTATAGGGCAGTTTACTATAGCCGGGGCCACCTGTCGAGCCAGGCACATACTGTAACAGCCAGTTCTTGGCATATAAAACACTATAGGAATCACGACAATAGACGACAGACAAAATAATAGACGACAGTGTCGTCGTCTTCTAATCAATTGACATCAGTGAATTGTAGTCATCGTCAATGTGCCCACAATTGATGACGGTCGACATAGTACCATCATCAATTACTTAAAGACAATAATCAACTGTCGTCAATTAATGCCCATCGTCAACTACTGGCTAAACTAGGCCTACTCGAAGTCGTAATAGATGACAGTGTCATATGACCGTTGTCTATTAGGGCATATAGACGATGGTGGCCTAGTACCGTCGTCTATTATAGAATATTTTTGGTGCGTGCGCGGCTAAGTCCTCATTTGGCTTCCTCGATCTTTGGCGCTCGAGGGCCGCCGCTGCTGCTTTTCCACTCCCGCTGTGCTGCCATCTCGTCATTCGGAGGGCAGCCGCCAAGGTTCACCATCTGTCGAGGAAGACCATCGTCGCCCCCTCCTCGACAAGAGGTATGTCGCCCCTCCCAGCCGCCTTCTCCCCACCACCTCTCCCCACCGCGTGCTGTCTCTTCCCGCAATGCGCCGCCCCCTCCCAGCTGCCTTCTCTCCACTACCTCCACCCCATCGTGTGTTGCCCCTTCGCGCCACTGAGGAGGTACGCTTCCCCCCCACTCCTGCCCCTGTCGCCCCCTATCGGCAGCCCTGTCCCTGCCGCCCTCCACCGTGCGACACCCCCTCCCCGCCTCCCCCTCCTCGCCACCACATCCCCCCTTACCCACAGCCCCTTCCCGATGGCCCCTTCCCATGCGCAGAAGGCACGACTCTTGGCTTCTTCACTACATCTTTATTTAAGTTAATCTGGGGCAAAGCTTCTTCACTACATCCTTCTGTGTGTGTATTAGGATGAAAACTAGAATGAAAATTCTAAAGTACTAGCGTATGTGCCTAGTTTCTTTCAATGAATTCTTGTTGTTACCCGTGCTTTCTCAATATGTACAATCCACATCACTATGCAGTCGCTGAGGCACATGTATTTTTTCTCTGGGTTGGTTCGCAATGGTTGTTGTATATGACAAACCTGAATGGACACCATCTCTTCTGTGGAGGAACCTTATCACCATTTTCTTACAATAATTGCAGTCTTGTTTTATGTATTTTCAGCTTTGTTCATGTAACACACCCTTGTTAGTCAATCAACCTTGTAACTGGAAGCTGAATGTGTTGGATATGATAGTAAAAGTTCATACACTACCTGTTCTTATTGGTTAAGTGTGCAACATATTTACACAAACAAAAGGTATAGTATAATTTTTGTGAGCCGTGCCATCTGCTCTTTTCAATTGTACTTAACGTGCAATTGTTTATTAGTTTATTTGTTTATTAATATGTAAATAAATGGGTTTTGTGCCGGCTCGGACCGACCCGACACAACACGACACGCAATAAATGCGTTTGTGCCGTATAGACAGTTGTAGTCATAACGTATGTGTCGAGATGACACGGAAGCGAACGGTGATGGTGAGGATGTCAATCACCCACGATTGCGCGGACGGTGGATCCGGATGTGGAATTGTCATCTAAGACCAACTTTCTTCCTTCTCTTTCTCTCGTTCATTCCTCTATCGTAAATGAATTAAAAATGAAAATGAGTAATGTAACATATAGCAACGCGTCACATGTTTCGGATCGCCACGTCTCTAAAAGTGCATCTAGGCATCCCTTGTGGGTTTTGGTTGATTTATGACAAACAAATGAGATCCTAACCACAAAATTGAGATGAGCGCATGTTTTAATGAAAGAATGAAGAAAGCGCCAAAATGAAAGGAGAATGAAGATCAGTTTAGAAAAGAGGTCAATAGCTGAATAGAATATATCATTGTGTTTGGAGTGTGTTGGTGTAACACATCCCAAGAGATCAAGCACGAAAAATCCCCACACATTTTCACAGGAAAAATGGACTAGTTTGATATACACCGGACTAGTCTGATATCTTCTCTGTATAGGTTCGGACAAGTCCTGCCAGTGCGGATTTGTCCGCACTGGACTAGTCCTATAATTCCTCTGACTAAGAAAGGACTAGTCCTCCCTTGTGCGGACTAATCCTCAATTATTCACATTTGCACGGAAACGGACAAGTCCGATCTCTCCACAGACTAGTCCAAAAAACCCTCTGATTAAAATCGGACAAGTCCTCCAAGTTCGGACTTGTCCTCTATTCACTAAGGGTATCACCACATCGGACTAGTCCGATATTACCACGGACAAGTCCGATAACCTTTCTGATTAAAATCGGACAAGTCCGCTCTTAGCCGGACAAGTCCGATATTGCTGGACACTAAGGGTTTCTTGCATGCCGCACACCGGACTAGTTCGGACTCCACTACGGACTAGTAAGGACCCTCAAAACCCTAACGGTAACTTTTGGAAACACCCTATAAATAGATATGCACGGTCCTACCTTCAACTCGCTCGACCGCCTGTGCCGTCACACCCTCCAAGAGCTTAGAAAACACATCTCTCCACGCAATCCAATGTAAGAAATATCAATCCCTTGAGGATTCACTTTGGATCAAAGGAGAGACACGATTCCACACGTTTGAGGTCTTGGGTTTGATCTCTAACACACTCTTGTTGTCTCATTGTTGATCTTACGAGTGTGTTCTTGGTGGTGTTTGCTTTGTAATCTTGGGGAGCCCTCAACTTGTTAGAAGGCCCCTTGAACTTGGTGATTTGCCCCTTGTGATAGTGGAAGAGAATTGGCCTTCATGACGATTCAACGAGGTTAGGGTCAGTGAAGAGCCGGTCCTTTCGTGGGCTCCTCAAATTGGATGTAAGTTGCCTTTGTGGGAAACGAACCACGGGATAAACTCTTGTGTCAAACTTGTTCTTAATTTTCATATTACATTCTAGGGTTTTGTCAATCTTGCATAACCTACGTTAAAACTTTGATACAAGAACTGGTCTGCATTAATCTTGGCTTCATTTACTCAATAATTGAAAGTTACATACTATATTCCGCTGTGTATTGTGCTTGTATTGAAATTATTGATCGAACTTGATCAATCTAGTCCGCACGCACCAGACTAGTCCGCATTCTACCAGACTAGTCCGATATCTCGGGATTTGATAAGTTTGTTATGTGTTGCAGGTTTCGACTAAATTTCAAAAAGGCCTATTCAATCCCCCCTCTAGGCCACATTCAATTGGTATCAGAGTTGGAATCTTCGCAAGAGACTAATCGCTAAAAGAGAACATGTCAGTTATGAAGGATGTGCACAAGAGTCTTAACCAAGAGAAGGTTGAAGACGAAAAAGCTCAAAAATTGGAGAAGCTCCTCGACACCATCTAGGACTTCGAGGATGACAATGAGGAGACGCTTGAACTCAAGGCACTCCTATGGAAGAAAGCCCTCTCGAAAGAGAAAGTGAAGGTCGAGGACGAGAAGAAGAAGAAGGGAAGTAGTCACACCGACTACTCCCGATATCCTTTTAACTACGATCGTCTTAATTCTAACAATAACCATTACTTATCTATTCCTCTAGGAAAAGCCCCACACTTCAACGGCAATGACTACTTTATGTGGTGGCAGAACATGAAAATGCACTTAATCTCACTCAATCCCAGTTTATGGCATATTGTGTCTATAGGAATAGATATCCCAGACGACGATGAAGAGCTTACACCAAGTCAAGAGAAAGCAATTCATCGGAATGCTCAAGCTGCAATGAAGTGTTCGAGCATACGGAAGCATGAAGTGGAACGATCACGAGGTGGTGAAGCTCATCCTTAGAGCTTTCATGCCTTGCAATGTCACCTTGTGCTCGATGAGTAGAGAAAGCCCCTGGTACAAGGAAATGATCCCAGATGAGCTACTTGGGAAAATCATCAATTTTGAGATGATGGAAAAGCAAGCAAAGCATGTCAAGGAGATTGCCGACCTCACCTCAGCAAAGAAGAAAGGGGTCGCTTTGAAGTCCCCTTGCAAACCCTTGTTAAAAGAAGCTCGAGAAGCTCAACAAGAAGAGGACAGCGATGATGAGAGCAGCGACATATATGAGGAAGACATGATCCTATTTATGAAGAGATTCAAGAGAATGATGAACAGAACACAAGGGGGTAAATTGAGTCATGGAAAACACAAAGAAAAATCAAGAACGAAGTTGAGGCGGGCATGCTATAACTGTGGTGAATATAACCACTTTATAGTTGATTGCTCGTATGAAGAAAACAAGAAGAAAACCAAGCAAACTAAGCCTCAACCCAAGAAATTCTTCAGGAAGAAGAAGCAAGCTGGACAAGCGCATCTAGGGAAGGAGTGGGACTCAAATGATGAGTTCTCATCCGAAGACGAAGAGGAGATGGCTAGCATAGCCATCGTGAAGACATCCAAGAAGTCAACTCTCTTTCCAAATCTCAGCGCATGGAAGGGCAACAACACTTGCCTCATGGCAAAGGAAGGTAAACGAATGGTAACAACCAAATCTTCTTTGTTGCATTCCTATTCTAGTGATAGTGAAGTCGCTAGTGATTGTAAAAGCCCGCTTTCGGTGGATCAAAAACACAAAAATGCAAACTTAAAATTTTTGAAAGTGGACTTGGAAATCCAAACTCACGTGAATAATATGAGTTAACCCATGTTTACTAGAAATAGGAACTCGTTAAAATTTTACATATAGCTTGCTATTGTATTTCGGAACTTAAGGTGTAAAATCCTTAATTTTTAAGTATTCACATTTTCAATGAAGAATTAAAGAAGAAAAGAAAACAAAATAGAGAGGAAGAAAAAGGAATAATTCCAACCCTAAAATGAGACATTCACAAAAATTCAAATCTATGACTATAAATTTTTCCATGACCTTCTAATATTCCAAATAGACTCTCGGAAAAGTTTCAAAAATTTTTGAAGCACGTTTCCCATTTATTGGACGAGAGTTTAATCAACGTCGACTTCAAATTTAAACTTCGTGCTCAACCTTGTCCAAATCAACTCCAAATTTTTCCTGAGGTCCCTTATGGTTCAAAAAGGTTAACTTCAAAGTTTCAGGATTTTTGAACCTAATCTACTATTTATTTCCTTGAGTCAAGTATCACCACTTGAATTCAAATTCAAATCTGAGTTCAAATTCAACTTGCTCAGTTTTGAAGTCTGATTGCACCATAAAATTCTCCACGTTTTATTTAGTCACTGGGCCAAATTTGATTATTTTTGAAGCATGCTTGCTTTTGGAATTTTGGAAAGAAGAAGAGGGAAGTGGGTCCCCCAGGTGGTCCCCACCAGTCAGGTTGGCACCTCCTCCCCTGCCTCCACGAAACCGCATGCAGCGCCACTACGATTCCTCTCCCGTCCTTATCACCGCGCCCGACCCTCTCGGTCCTCATCTTCTCGCTCGCCGAGCCCCCGGCTGCGCTCCTCCCTCCGGCTTGACCCGCCCCCATGGCACTCCCGCGCGCCTTCTCCCCGCCGGCCGCCGGCTCGCCGTTCTCCTTGCCGCCGTCCGCGCTCCTCCTCGCACCGACCACCTCCTCACCGGTGTCGTCCCGCGCCCGGAGCCGCACCACCCGGCGCTCACCGCCGCCCAGCGCCACGGCGCACCGCTCGCCGCGCGCCCGCGCCTCTGCCGCGCTGAAGCCGCCCGCCTCCAGCGCCACTGCGCTCAGCTCGCGTCCCAGCGCTTCATCGCCTCCTAGCCCTGCTCCACGGCCCCTCTGACCGGCGCCAGCTGCGGCGAGCACGCACGCCGCCGTCCAGCTCCTTGCCGCCCGTGCGCCTGGCCGGCGACTGGCCGTCGTTCCTGCTCGCCCCCTGCACATGCGCGCTCCCCGGCCGAGCAACCCAGCCGCCCTGCCGATTCCCTGCTCTAGCGTGCATCATCGCCGGTCCTTGCTTCCACTCTTGCTGCGCCTCACCGCTGTCCGCTCGTGCACGTCGCGCCCGCAACGCCGTTCTGCTTCCTCCAGCCATGGTCATGCTCAAAGTGGCATGCTCCACTGTTGTCGTGCCCTGGCGCTGTTGCTGCCGCGCCGATGGCCGCCTATTGCTCGTCCTCGCCATGCCACCGAGGTGCTAGCCGCGTCGGCCGCACACCTCCCGTGTGTCCGCGTCATGCTGTCGCGTTCCGACTCTCACCACTGTCCAAAACCCGCTGGGTCTCCTACCCAACGCCGACACCCGGCATCGTCACCCCGTTCCGCACCGTGGCTATGTCTTGAAAGCAAGGCCATTGTTTGGTGTGATGGATAAAATTTGGGAACACACCTTTGAATCAATGGTATCGACAACTGGTACAAGGTTAGCTCTTATTTTGCAAGAGTGATTGGATCAGTGAATGCAGCCAAGGTGTTCGATGAAATGGTTACAAGGTGAAACATAGTGTGTTGCCATTCAATGCTGGTCTATGGATGCAGGTCTATTCTAGGGTGGCAATCGACAAGGACATGTGCCAAGATACCCTTTGAATGGTGATGACGCGATGGAACTCAAGTACACACCCAAGATGTTCGGCGAAAGGCCTACAAGGTGAGCCTTGCACTGAAATACCTTGCTTGACATCACCAACATCCGTTCGTTGTGATCGCTAAGGTTACTCCTGTGTCGTCAAGTCGTACGTCCAGTTTCGCATTGATATCATTCCTATAGGAGTCCCTAAGTTGACCTCTTTTGCCGTTTGTATCATGTCGGCCTGTCCGTGCGTGCTCGTGATGCTCCACCATGAGTCGCGTCGACGTCGTTGACCATATGACATCGTCGTGACGTTCTGAGCCATCATTGTGTCCGGGCATCGAGATGAAGGATGCCTGTAGCGTACATGATGCTGAAACACAACCATGACACAACGGTCGACAGTCGTTTAGCCAAATCAGGGTTTGGTCAAGGCAAGACTCATCGAGTCCTAGGTGTAGCCTAGATGCTCGATGAAATGCCTTCTAGGTCAAACTCGAGTGTATTGGTGACCACCGATGACCTAGGGTAGAATACTGCAAGAACGTTGCGACCGACGAGGAGAACTAGTCCAAGTGGAACCTTGGATAAGAATTTCTTAGTCGTGTCGAGGACGTTTCCTTTCTGTTCGCAGAATTGCTTACCTAGGTGTACCTCTTCATCGGCGGTAGGTTCGTCGAGTCTTTTGTCGACAACTAAGTCGAGTCCCTAACTCTCCGACTCATGAAGTGGTGTTCGGGATTCCGCTCACCCCATTGACGAGTCCGGGTCGATGTGGACCTGGCTAATCCGATCTTCCCATGATGGCAAAGCATGACTGTCACGGCAAGGTCTCGCATCATGTTTAAGTCCCACGAGCTTATCGAGCTCACCTGGACAAGCTTGCGGGAGACACTACATTAGTGTCGTCGTGAGGCACTTGAACGATGCTCGAGGAGCTTGCCGTAGAAACTACTTTACCTAAAGGTCATTTCAACGTTGTCTCGGTACTCACGTCAGGTTAACAAGGCTCGTTATGACGTCTTAAGTCCAAAGAATGTTGACCTCACTTCACTCCCAAGTGTCGCTAGGGTTTCACCCTGGTTCATCCTTATCCGGACCCTGCGACCACACTTGTCACGTAATTAGGTTTACTCCTTAATGAGTTTGTGTAACTTCACTGGTCGACTTCTAAGTCACAACCTCTTGTTGCACAGTTCATTCATGCCTTAAGCTTTCAATGCTCCATCTTGATCGCTTAGTCTTCCTTACATCACACAGTCCAGTAATGCTTCTTCACCATTCTACCTTATCACTCTTTGAGCAGCATAACTCCAAGTGTCGAGTGCTAAATTGCGATGTGTCATTACATTGCACCTTTCAGTGCTTATCTCGACACTACTATGCCACCTTGACTCTTAGGTCATCCTTACACTACCAGTCTAACACTTCCACACCATTCAGCTATATCGTCCTTGAGTGGCATAACGTCGATTGTTGAGTGCCAAGTTGCAATGTGTGCTTACATTGCACCTTTCAATTCACATCTCGATACTACGATGACCACTTGACTCCATCCTTTGTTCATCCACACAACAGGGGCATATCTGTCCTTCCTAGTCAAACTCCTCATTCTTAGAGTTTACACAACCCCATGGAGTCTATTCTTAAATTACTTAATTACTTATATGCATATCATGTCGATAGGAACGTGCTGATAGGTGATCGACAAGAAACTTCGCTTGGAGGAGAAGGCCAAGGTGTTTCCACTGATGTTCCATGCCAGGTTCTCCAGAGGAAGACCAAGCCCTAACAATTGACATTTATTCGAGTCGCAAACTAAGGCAAGCCCCGGTTTGCATTTAAGAGCTTTTTAAAGTTTTCCAGTTTTATTCACTTACGTCCCAGTTGATATTGTGCATTACATATAATGTGTTTGATACTCCACTTGCATGGCCAAAAATCCCAGGGATTGGTTGGAACGACTTACACTTCCACCTGTAGTAACTGCTTTGCTAATGCATAGGAAATCCGGTAGAAGTCGAGTAGTTGGAATCTACTCCCGAGAGATGTAGGGCATATCTCACAGGATTTGGTTAGATACAAAATGGCGGAATATAATGAAATGAAGACCGGGCAGGGAATGGATAGGAAGCGGCGAGAATTGAGTCTCAGTCGCATAGCCCTGCCTGTGTCGATTAAGGCCCGCTTCGTGTGCGGCCCCTTCGGACAAGCTTGAATTGTACCGGCAATATAATGGACATATGGAATCCAATAAACTGATGTAGCTTGGTCACTTGGGTGTCGAGGCATACCGTTCCGTTTTATAGGTGTGGGTTGAGGGCAGCAAGGTGTAAATCCGCTGGTGGGCACGTCAGAGTACGCCCCACGCAGGGACCTACTGCTCGTGACGGATCAACCGGTTCGGCATTTGAGTGTCTCGCGGAAGGTTGCCATATACGACTAGTACTGAAGTGTTACGTAGGTACTGCGCGAAGTACTCGCTGGCATTTCCGAAAGTGCGTATGTGTCGTGTTGTCCGGGTGTGTCCTGATTGCAATCACCGTCCCTCGCGGTAATAGAGTACCACTTGTTCACTGCGCCGTGACGTAGTAAATACTGAAGAAGCAAGAGAAATAAATTGTATTGAATTATAATTGTTTTGCAACCTTGTATGGCTTATAGATAGTATAATTAAAAGTTTACAGTTTCCCCATACTTTACCTGTAATAGCATTATGTGCTTTGGGCATGTCATATCATCGGCAAAGCGTTTCTTGTTTGATTGTGGAGTCTATGATGTGCCGTGCCTGAATAATGTCATTTGCTACTTAAAACATGATTATAAGGATCCACTTATAGGCGAGTCTATTTATGCTATTCCTTACCTATGTTTAGTATTCACCCTGCATATGTCTAGCGAGACGGTTAAGTCTTGCTGAGCCTTATGCTCACGTTTGTGCTTTAAAGATTTTTGCAGGTATTAGTTTTATTTCTGTTGTTCAGGTTGTACATGAGACTCGAGGTGTCGAGATAAATCTCATGTGAACCACGCTGCTGCTGAATGTTCTCCTTGTTGCTAGTGAGAAGCGTCCTAGGGCATGGACGTCTTCTCTCCTGCTTAGTTAGGTGAGATTATGAGTATGTATTTTCCGCTGCGTGTGTACCCTTGTGGTACACTCTTTTGTAAACTCTTCTTATTATGAAATGAAAACTTTATATGTTTTGGTATCCTTTCCGTGTGTGCTGTTAGGTGCCGCATCGCACGACACCACCCAATGAGATCCTCGGAGGTGTGGACCCCGGTCCCCACAGACATGGTATCAGAGCTTCATTGGGAACAGCACGCTCGAAAAGATCCTATTTTCGAAAACTCCAAAGTAGTCGAGTGAGAATTAGCTATATGCCCATTAAGGACTATTACTAGTATAAGTTTTAAAGGTGGTAAACTAACTTGTTATATTATTCTGTAACGACGCTCCATCTTCAAGGTAAGAGGTAAGGTACGCCACCGAGAGCGGATCAATCTCGGTAAGCTCTGCATACGAGATGTGGTATGTAATATTTCCGAGGCTTGGCACGGAAAGTCAATATGAGTCTCTGAAACTTTCCATGTTTCTGAGAACATATGACACGCGGTATCCCAGCGTGACACAAAATTAGTGGGAGCCCCGTCGGGTGGTGTACAACCCGATAGTATGCATCTCTAGAACCATTCATGTTCTATGGGATCATGCGAAACACGTATGCCCGAGCGTGTATAAGCCGGTTCGTGCGGGAGTCTTTGCTGTATAGACGTATTTACAGCCATGTACGCCGAGACATGACTTTGCTCGAGGGCGACTCATACCAGAGTCGTATGCATTTACTTTTGATTATATCTTATTATGACTGCCCGTCGTGTTTCCCCGTGCCGCCCTTGAGGTGTGAAGGTGTGAAAGGGGATTGTTTGTCTTCTGCAGGTACACTAACTCCGGTAGCAACCCGTGTAGAATACGTTTGCGAGTGATCGATATTAGGACCACCTCTAGACGTATCCAGATATACCGGGTTAGACTTTTCTTTTAGTAAGGCACGTAGTACCGTCAGTATCCCACTTGATACTTTGACCACCCCCCACGAAAGAAATGGCTTCATTATCATCTTGTAAGATCCAACTACCAGTTGCTGGTAAGTTTTGGGTCAAAGTTTCGACATGGTTAGTGCAATGCGAAGAAGGATGAAGATTAAGGCTTTTGTGTACTCTTGACGGAATCTAGCT
The DNA here is from genome assembly GCA_036927565.1 of Tuctoria greenei. Taxonomy (NCBI): domain Eukaryota; kingdom Viridiplantae; phylum Streptophyta; class Magnoliopsida; order Poales; family Poaceae; genus Tuctoria; species Tuctoria greenei. Next base: position 102,490,589 of record JAYESD010000003.1, on the reverse strand, counting down.
CGCTGTTGTCAAGAGATGCTTCTAGTTAAACTTCATAGCACATAATAGAATGCTATATGGAGTATGAAAATCTTCAAGTCCTCGACGACTTCTCTATGGACGAGTTGGACAGAACAACACTTGGAAACTCGTCCAAATCATTAGAAACTAGCATTTCTTCACCTCCTTGATCTAATGAACTAGCCTCGGCATTTTGACCATAACTCTTTGTAGACTTCACAAATGAAGGTCTAAACTATCTTGTTGGAAAGTGTAGAGTCCTCTACAACCTTTCCATTGAACTTCTGGTCAGCGTTCTCATGGAACTCGGCGAAAGACTCGAAGCTCCAAATTTTATCGAATCTGAACACCTAGCGGACAGTTCTGCATACCGTTACGGTTTCGACCATACCTCTTTGCAGAATCGTCGGATAGCTTCGTGCAAAACATTTCTGGAAACCTTGCGACTGGCGCAACAAGTTTGTATTGGAACTTGCTGTCAAATTGTGAGGTTATCCATCTGAAAATCAGTGGCCAAATCAGCTATAAACAACCATGATCTATCAAACTAAATATTAAAACCTGAACCAATTGTTCCACTTCAAAAATCCGTATCTCTTCAATCCTGGAGGGCTATGAATGCAATTGAATACTTTTTGGAAATATTTTGAAGTCTTCTATAAGTTTTCTATTGACCTCCAAGCCAAAAGACCTTTATATGGTGATGAAAATGCACCATAACCACAGCAGCTGCTGTTCTGAAACTGTACAAGACAGTATCTGAACTTTTGCCATATTTCCTTGTAGAGAGCTCTTATATTCCATTATGATACATTTCTGGAAAGGGGAAGATCTACTCTACAACTTTGTTATTCATTGATACCTCAAATTCAGTTTATAACTAATTAGAAAACAGAGTTGAAGATAGTACATTTATATAAGTGCTATCTGAAGCAATCAGAAAAATTCTGAACTTTGAACAGCCATAACTCGTAAACTAGAAATGCAACCTAGACATATTTATTCATGCCTGGAAAGCTTAAAGAGTCCTCTACCAACTTCCTATTCAACACGAAGGCTAAAACTCGCAATAACCTAGTCTAAATTGAAGTATCGTTTAAGGTGTCGAAACAGTTCAGAATATGGACCGTTACCTATTCAGTTACTGTTTCGATTAGAATTCCTAGTAGACTTATCGAATGGCTTCGTATTTTACATTTCTGGGATCCTGAGAATGTATTCAACAAGTTTTCTATGTATTACTTTTGCAAATGTTGATGTTTGTATATCTTAAAATTGTGGACAAAATCAGCCTTAAACAAAGGAGGTGCTGTCCAAATTTTTCAGAAAAACTGTCAACTTGCAAATGCCATATATTCTCAACCAGAAATGCTACGAGGGCAAGTAAATACTCTTTAGAAAGATTTGGAAGTCCTCCACATGTTTTCTGTTCAACACCAACCAGAATCCTTTTCTAAGTGGGTGAAATTTGGATAATCGCAGAGACTGTCCCGGCATACCCAAACTGGACAGCAATCTGTACACCTCTGAATTTAATCTATAACTCGCAGACTCTTGATCCAATGGTGTCGCGCGAGTAACCGTTGGAAAATTTAGAGAGTCAGCTACAATTTTTGCAATTGGCTCCATACCTGAATCGGTCATCTACCTATTCCAAATCAAGTTTGAATACAGAGTGGTCAATCTGAACCGAATTCAATTCTGAATACTGAAATTTTACCCGACTTCAAAAATTCATATATTTTGAACCAGAACTGATATGAAGACAAGTAAGTACATTCTGGAAATCTTATTACATTGGCTACAACTTTTTAAATAAGAATATTTCCAGATTTTGATCAGAACAGCCTGAAAACTTTAGATCAAAACTGCTACTGTTTAAGCAGATTCTGCTGAAAGTGCAGAGAAATCTGCTAACTTTAAAATTGCATAACATGCAAATCAGAGATGATCTAGAGGCAAAACAATACTTTTTGGAATGGTCTTGAAGTGTACTTTAACTTTGTTGTTCACCTCAAGATCTTATTTTGCCATTTACTTGGCTGAAATCGAAGTTGCGTCCAAGCTGTTCATCCCCCACCAGGATTTAATCGGGTGATGACCCTTTAGGGTGATTATGGATTTGGATCTCGAGTTCAACTTGAGGAGTTTCATAATATTCCAGGTGTTGCGACCCAACAATATTTGCCATTAGAGTTGAGTATTACACTAAGGCAGATCCCTTTTGCTCGGATGCACATGCTAGTGTTTTAACTATGCAACCTTGCACCTCACACTTCATTTATGCATTGAGCATGTATGACACTTCCCTTAGTTGGAGGACCCTCCCCATAAAGAATGCTTGGAGTAAGTTTCTTGCTCACCTAGCTTGAATCTTAAGGGGGAAGGAGTTCATCTAGTAATTGAAGTGTTACGTTCACCTAGGTGTCATACCAAGGTACATCGACACCGAACCAACGTGCTGGAAGCAATGCTCAAGTAAGTAGGACCGAGTACAACATTGACTCATTGAGTCAATGAGAAGCTTAAGTAACGGATCACCTCGAACCCCGTTTCTTGTGGAACTCGATCATCGAGTTAAAGAAGTCAGTTGATTCTTCACGCTAAACCACTCACTTGCTTCCGTCTCTGAGACGAGAAGCCATATGTGAGTAGTATGAGCTGGAGATTCTTTAGCAAGAACGTGGATCACTAACCAAGGTCGTGCCTAGCACAATACCTTGTCAACCACTTCGTGCAACCTATGGAAGTAATGAGAACCTTACTCTTCAAAGGTTACTCTCTTTGCAACTTCTGAAGATAACCCTGCGGCACCTTTTAAGAGGTAGACATAGTACTTTAAGAAAACTACGAGATAAAAAACCTGACCCTTTGTTAAGGAACCACAACTACCTGTAAGTTGTGATTAACAAGCTTTAGGGAACTTTCGATCAACAAGAAGTTCAATCACTTTGTTCCATTTTGTACACTCCATTGCCTTGAGATGATTCTCACCATTCTTTGCTAATACTTTTACCTTGAAACCATCGAACTTGGTTGAGATATGAAAGTAGCAAGTCTTGTCTAGCACCTTTCATGACCAAGTTTATTCAAACCTCCTGTAATTGGGATACTTCTGACTGTGTTTGGATTGTCTTACCTATTTTTGCTCAAAGCATAATAATAAATGCATCATACCGTCTACATTTCTAGCTGGGCAGCATTGCATCATTAATGCATAACATTATTCCACTTATGATGCATCATGAAACGTAATTACCAATGAGTTTTGAGCAAGAATATATGACCCCATTCAAATACCTACGTTGTGTCTCACAATTTTGAGTTGTGATCAACTTTATCATTCGCAACGCCTTCGACTTGTTTCATTATCTTGAGTGGCACAAGGGAAACCACTTAACACCTTGTGACCAAAACTTAGTTGAACCTTTGTCCTTGACTCGTTGAAACTCAAATCAACTTGAGTCCTGGAAACTGATTGTTTCTAGTTGCGAGGAGCTTCCTATGGACTTCTCGACCTTGCTAAAACCCTGCATCTTTATTTTCACAAGGTTATCAGTTGATTATCAAGTCTTGGAATTCCTTGACTCGTAATGGATGGTGACATTGCTTTGGCCACGAGACCAGGGCAGAAAAGTCTTCGTAAGAGAAACACCCAGAGTTAAGGACACCTAACTATCTTAGAGTTCTGAGGTCCTCCACTGCAGAAGCTTACTTCTTTTTGACGAAAAGAAGACCCCAATATATCAACATAGCTTTCTAAGCTACAAACTTTACGGTGTGATCCCAGTCACGCCGAGCATCCAAACCATAGATGTAATGAGAAGACGAAGAGTCTCTTTCTCCAATCACATGACAGGAGATGTTTGTCTCATGAACAACTCGGCCTAACTTTCTCTCTTCCTTAGAATCTCGGGACGAGATTCCTTTAAGGGGGAAGGATTGTAAAAGCCCACTTTTCGGAGGAACAAAAACGCAAAAATGCGAACTTAAAATTTTTGAAAGTGGACTTGGAAATCCAAACTCACATGAATCATATGAGTTAACCCATGTTCACTAGAAATAGGAACTCGTTAAAATTTTACATATAGCACATGTTTGCTATTGTATTTCGGAACTTAAGGTGTAAAATCCTTATTTTCAAAGTATTCACATTTTCAATGAAGAATTAAAGAAGAAAAGAAAACAAAATAGAGAGGAAGAAAAAGGAATAATTCCAACCCTAAAATGAGACATTCACAAAAATTCAAATCTACGGCTATAAATTTTTCCATGACCTTCTAATATTCCAAATAGACTCTCGGAAAAGTTTCAAAAATTTTTGAAGAACGTTTCCCATTTATTGGACACGTACTGAGAGTTTAATCAATGTTGACTTCAAATTTAAACTTCGTGCTCAACCTTGTCCAAATTAACTCCAAATTTTTCCTGAGGTCCCTTATGGTTCAAAAAGGTTAACTTCAAAGTTTCAGGATTTTTGAACCTAATCTACTATTTATTTCCTTGAGTCAAGTATCACCACTTGAATTCAGATTCAAATCTGAGTTCAAATTCAACTTGCTCAGTTTTGAAATCTGATTGCACCATAAAATTCTCCACATTTTATTTAGTCACTGGGCCAAATTTGACTATTTTTGAAGTATGCTTGCTAGCCCTATTGGAATTTTGGAAAGAAGAAGAGGGAAGTGGGTCCCCCAGGTGGTCCCCACCAGTCAGGTCGGCACCTCCTCCCCTGCCTCCACGAAACCGCATGCAGCGCCACCACGATTCCTCTCCCGTCCTTATCACCGCGCCCGACCCTCTCGGTCCTCATCTTCTCGCTCGCCGAGCCCCCAGATGCGCTCCTCCTTCCGGCTCGCCCCGCCCCCACGGCACTCACGCGCTCCTTCTCCCTGCCGGCCGCCGGCTCGCCGTTCGCCTGGCCGCTGTCCGTGCGCCTCCTCGCGTCGGCCACCTCCTCACCGGTGTCGTCCCGCTCACGGAGCCGCACCGCCCGGCGCTCACCGCCGCCCAGCGCCATGGCGCGCCGCTCGCCGCGCGCCCGCGCCTCTGCCGTGCCGAAGTTGCCTGCCTCCGGCGCCACTGCGCTCAGCTCGCGTCCCAGCCCTGCTCCATGGCCCCTCTGACCGGCGCCAGCCGCGGTGAGCATGCACGCCGCCGTCCACCTCCTTGCCGCCCGTGCGCCTGGCCGGCGATTGGCCGTCGTTCCTGCTCGCCACTTGCACGTGCGCGCTCCCCGGCCGAGCAACCCAGCCGCCCTGCCGATTCCCTGCTCCAGCGCGCATCATCGCCGGTCCTTGCTTCCGCTCTTTCTGCGCCTCACCACTGTCTGCTCGTGCACGTCGCGCCCGCACCGCCGTTCTGCTTCCTCCAGCCATGGTCATGCTCAAAGTGGCATGCTCCGCTGTTGTCGTGCCCTGGCGCTGTTGCTGCCGCGCCAATGGCCGCCTACTGCTCGTCCTCGCCATGCCACCGAGGTGCTAGCCGCGTCGGCCGCACACCTCCCGCGTGTCCGCGTCATGCTGTCGCGTTTCGGCTCTCACCACTGTCCAAAACCCGCTGGGTCTCCTACCCAACGCCGACACCCGGCATCGTCACCCCGTTCCGCACCGTGGCTATGTCTTGGAAGCAAGGCCATTGTTTAATGTGATGGATAAAATTTGGGAACACACCTTTGACACAATGGTATCGACAACTGGTCCAAGGTTAGCTCTTATTTTGCAAGAGTGATTGGATCAGTGAATGCAGCCAAGGTGGCGAAACTAAGTGTGTTGCCATTCAATGCTGGTCTATGGATGCAGGTCTATTCTGGGGTGGCAATCGACAAGGACATGTGCCAAGATACCCCTTGAATGGTGATGACGCGATGGAACTCCAGTACACACCCAAGATGTTCGGCGAAAGGCCTACAAGGTGAGCCTTGCACTGAAATACCTTGTTTGACGTCATCGACATCCGTTCGTCGTGATCGCTAAGGTTACTCCTGTGTCCTCAAGTCGTACGTCTAGTTTCACATTGATATCATTCCTATAGGAGTCCCTAAGTTGACCTCTTTTGCCGTTTGTATCACGTCGGTCTGTCCGTGCGTGCTCGTGATGCTCCACCGTGAGCCGCGTCGATGTCGTTGACCATATGACGTTGTCGTGACGTTCCGAGCCATCATCATCTCCGGGCATCGATATGAAGGATGCCTGTAACATACATGATGCTGAAACACAACCACGACACAACGGTCGACAGTCATTTAGCCAAATTAGGGTTTGGTCAAGGCGAGACTCGTCGAGTCCTAGGTGTAGCCTAGATGCTCGATGAAATGCCTTCTAGGTCAAACCGAGTGTATTGGTGATCACCGATGACCTAGGGTAGAATACTGCGAGAACATTGCGACCGACGAGGAGAACTAGTCCAAGTGGAACCTTGGATAAGAATTTCTTAGTCGTGTCAAGGACGTTTCCTTTCCGTTCGTAGAATTGCTTACCTAGGTGTACCTCTTCATCGATGGTAGGTTCGTCGAGTCTTTTGTCGACAACTAAGTCGAGTCCCTAACTCTCTGACTCATGAAGTGGTGTTCGGGATTCCGCTCACCCCATTAACGAGTCCGGGTCGATGTGGACCTGGCTAATCCAATCTTCTCGTGATGGCAAAGCATGACCGTCACGGCAATGTCTCGCATCATGTTTAAGTCCCACGAGCTTATCGAGCTCACCTGGACAAGCTTGCGGGAGACACTACATTAGTGTCATCGTGAGGCACTTGAACGATGCTCGAGGAGCTTGCTGTAGAAACTACTTTACCTAAAGGTCATTTGAACGTTGTCTCGGTACTCACGTCAGGTTAACAAGGCTCGTTATGACGTCTTAAGTCCAAAGAATGTTGACCTCACTTCACTCCCAAGTGTCGCTAGGGTTTCACCCTGGTTCATCCTTATCCAGACCCTGCGAGCACACTTGTCACATAATTAGGTTTACTCCTTAATGAGTTTGTGTAACTTCACTGGTCGACTTCTAAGTCACAACCTCTTGTTGCACAGTTCATTCATGCCTTTAGCTTTCAATGCTCCATCTTGATCGCTTAGTCTTCCTTACATCACACAGTCCAGTAATGCTTCTTCACCATTCTACCTTATCACTCTTTGAGCGGCATAACTCCAAGTGTCAAGTGCTAAATTGTGATGTGTCATTACATTGCACCTTTCAGTGCTTATCTCGACACTACTATGCCACCTTGACTCTTAGGTCATCCTTACACTACCAGTCCAACACTTTCACACCATTCAGTTGTATCATCCTTGAGTGGCATAACGTCGAGTGAGTGCCAAGTTGCAATGTGTTCTTACATTGCACCTTTCAATTCACATCTCGATACTACGATGACCACTTGACTCCATCCTTTGTTCATCCACACAACAGAGGCATATCTGTCCTTTCTAGTCAAACTCCTCATTCTTAGAGTTTACACAACCCCGTGGAGTCTATTCTTAAATTACTTAATTACTTAATTACTTATATGCATATCATGTCGATAGGAACATGCTGATAAGTGATCGACAAGAAACTTCGCTTGGAGGAGAAGGCCAAGATGTTTCCATTGAAGTTCCATGGCAGGTTCTCTGGAGGAAGACCAAGCCCTAACAATTGACATTTATTCGAGTCGCAAACTAAGGCAAGCCCCAGTTTGCATTTAAGAGCTTTTTAAAGTTTTCTAGTTTTATTCACCTACGTCCCAGTTGATATTGTGCATTACGTATAAGGTGTTTGATACTCCACTTGCATGGACAAAAATCCCAGGGATTGGTTGGAACAACTTACAGTTTGGCCTGTAGTAACTGCTTTGCTAATGCATAGGAAATCCGGTAGAAGTCGAGTAGTTGGAATCTACTCGTGAGAGATGTAGGACATATCTCACAGGATTTGGTTAGATACAAAATGGCAGAATATAATGAAATGAAGACCGGGCAGGGAATGGATAGGAAGCGGCGAGAATTGAGTCTCGGTCGCATAGCCGGGCCTGTGTCGATTAAGGCCCGCTTCGTGTGCGGCCCCTTCGGACAAGCTTGAATTGTACCGGCAATATAATGGACATATGGAATCCAATAAACTAACGTAGCTTGGTCACATGGGTGTCGAGGCATACCGTTCCATTTTATAGGTGTAAGTTGAGGCAGCAAGGTGTAAATCCGCTGGTGGGGACGTCAGAGTACGCCCCACGCAGGGACCTCCTGCTCGTGACGGATCGACTGGTTCGGCATTTTTGAGTCTCGTGAAAGGTTGCCATATACGACTAGTACTAAAGTGTTACGTAGGTACTGCGCGAAGTACTCGCTGGCATTTTCGAAAGTGCATGTGTGTCGTGTTGTGCGGGTGTGTCCTGATTGCAATCACCGTCCCTCGCGGTAATAGAGTACCACTTGTTCACTGCGCCGTGACGTAGTAAATACTGAAGAAGCAAGAGAAATAAATTGTATTGAATTATAATTGTTTTGCAACCTTGTATGGCTTAGAGATAGTATAATTAAAAGTTTACAGTTTCCCAATACTTTACCTGTAATAGCATTATGTGCTTTGGGCATGTCATATCATCGGCAAAGCGTTTCTTGTTTGATTGTAGAGTCTATGATGTGCCGTGCCTGAAGAATGTCATTTGCTACTTAAAACATGATTATAAGGATCCACTTATAGGCGAGTCTATTTATGCTATTCCTTACCTATGTTTAGTATTCACCCTGCATGTGTCTAGTGAGACGGTTAAGTCTTGCTGAGCCTTATGCTCACATTTGCGCTTTAATGATTTTTGCAGGTATTAGTTTTATTTCTGCTGTTCAGGTTGTACATGATACTCGAGGTGTCGAGATAAATCTCATGTGAACCACGCCGCTGCTGAATGTTCTCCTTGTTGCTAGTGAGAAGTGTCCTAGGGCATGGACGTCTTCTCTCCTGCTTAGTTAGGTGAGATTATGAGTATGTATTTTCCGCTGCGTGTGTATCCCTGTGGTACACTCTTTTGTAAACTCTTCTTATTATTAAATGAAAACTTTATATGTTTTGGTATCCTTTCCGTGTGTGTTGTTAGGTGCCGCATCGCACGACACCACCCAATGAGATCCTCGGAGGTATGGACCCCGGTCCCCACAGTGATAATGAAGACATGCTCGTTGGCTTGGATAAGAAAACAGCTGCGAAAATGAAATTTCTACTTGATCAGCTTGTTGAGAAGGAGAAGTTGATCAACCATCAAGAAGATATAATTATCTCCCAAATGGAGGAATATCTCGAACTTGACAAGCTTCTCAAACTCGAAAAGCGGCGAGGCAAGTCACTAGAGCTTGAGTTGGCTCAAGCAAGGAAGCTTGCTTGAAGTTAAGCGACTCAAATACCACCATCAAGGACGAACTTGCTAACCTATCAAAATTTAACAAGATCCTTTAGGTACAAGTTGAGTCACTCAAACAAAGTGACCCCTCATCATCTTCAAGCTCACCTTCTCAACCTCTTAAAATTGAAGCTACTATTACTTGTTCATGTGCTAAAATTGACACTAGCTTGAATGACAAGTCAACCTCTACCAAGGACAAGCATTCTTCCCAAAGTGGCATATTTGACAACGACAAGATCAAATATGCACATAGTGCATACTTGGCCACAAGACCTCCTAATGTCAAATATGGCATTGGGTATTCTTATGGTGAAATGAAATATGCTAGAAGCCATAAAAATAACAAGGAGAGCATTTCCTTTATGAAGGGAAACTCCTCTCAAGCTAGAAAGCCTAAAGTCAACACATATGAGTATCGGACTAGTCCAATATCCGCACGGACAAGTCCGGTCCTCCGGACAAGTCCGATTTCCAAGACTAGTTTTGTTCATAAGCAACAACAACTATTATTCAGGACTTTTGATGCATCCTACGTTCTAATGAGAAGTAATTTTGGTAAAGTTTATGCTCATTATGTTGGGCCACGCCATGGGAACACCAAGTCTCATGTGTGGGTGCCCAAATCTCTTGTAACTAACCTCAAAAGACCCAATCACGCTTGGGTACCTAAAACCAAGGCGTGATTTTTTTGCAGACCTATTCCTCCGGTGGAACGATATGGGTGTTAGAAAGTGGTTGCACCAAACATATGACCCGAGAAAGAAGGATGTACGTTGAGTATGAAGAAAATGAGGATCCAAGCGAGGGCATCTATTTTGGAGACAATAGTCAAGGAAAGGTGCTCGGTACCGGTAAAATTGCTATATTGTCTCAACATACTCTTTCTCATGTGTTACATGTCGATTCCTTAGATTATAACCTGTTGTCCATATTTCAATTATGTGACAAATGTTATAATTGCTTGTTCACTAATGAGGGTGTGACCGTCTCTAGAAGGAGTGATGGTTCTATTGCATTCAAAGGTGTGTTAAAGGGAAAGCTTTACCTTGTTGACTTCATCAAAGATAAAGCAAAACTTGACACATGCTTGATTGCAAAGACAAACATGGGTTGGTTGTGGCATAGACGGCTAGCGCATGTTGGTATGAGGAATCTTCAAAAACTCCTCAAGGGCGATCACATCCGAGGTTTGAAGGATGTTGTTTTTGAGAAAGACAGACCTTGTAGTGTGTGCCAAGCCGGGAAGCAAGTTAGAGCACCTCATCCCGCGAAGAACGTCATGACTACAACAAGACCGCTTGAGCTACTCCACATGGACCTTTTAGGTCCAATTTCTTACATAAGCATCGGCGGTAACAAATATGGCTTAGTAATTGTTGAGGACTTTTTAAGCTTCACTTGGTTTTTCTTTTTGCATGATAAGACATAAACTCAAGGAACCCTCAAGAAGTTTCTCAAGCGTGCCCAAAATGAGTTCTCATTGAAGGTCAAGAACATACGAAGCGACATCAGCACGGAGTTCAAGAACACTCAAGTTGAGGAGTACCTAGACGAAGAACTGATAAAGCATGAGTTTTTTAGCACCTTATTCCCCTCAACAAAATGAAGTTGCCGAAAGGAAGAACTGAAACCTCATAGAGATGGCGAGAACAATGCTCGATGAATACAAGACCTTGGATCGGTTTTCGGCGGAAGCGGTTAACAGCGCTTGCCACGCAATAAACCGACTCTACCTTCATCACCTAATCAAGAAGACATCATATGAGCTACTCACGGGTAACAAGCCAAATATTTCTTATTTTCGAGACTTCGGTTCTAAATGCTATATTTTGAACAAGAAGTCGAGGACTTCAAAGTTTGCTTTGAAGTCCGATGAAGGTTTCTTGCTTGGCTATGACTCGAACACTTACACCTATCGTTCTTCAACAAAGTCTTCAGACTTGTTGAAGTAGCACGTGATGTAGTGTTCGATGAAACTAACGGCTCTCAAAAGGAGCAAGTTGATCTATGTGTGCTAGATTGAGAAGAAGCTCCTTGTCAAGCATTGAGAAGAATGGCATTGGGCGATGTTCGACCACATAGCCACCTCCACATGTGCATGAAGAAGATGAACCACAAGTGGAGGCCAATGATCAAGGGGGAGCTTCCACACAAGATCAACCTCAAGAAGACGAAGCTGATCAACAAGTCAATGAGGGCAACCATCTAGGGGGAAAAGAAGAAGATCATGAAGATACAAGACCGCAAGTGCCACACCCAAGAGTACACCAATGCGTCCAAAGGAATCACCCAATCGACAACATCATCGGTGACATCCAAAAGGGAGTACCAACTAGATCCTGCATAGCTAACTTTTGTGAGCATTGCTCTTTTGTGTCTTTTTTGGAACCACGCAGGATTGAGGATGCATTGAAAGATCCAGACTAGTTGGTGGCGATGCAAGAAGAACTGAACAACTTCAAACGGAATGAGGTGTGGGAACTCGTCGAAAGACCTAACGTGAACGTTGTCGGCACCAAATTGGTCTTCTACAACAAACAAGACGAACAATGGGTGGTGACAAGGAACAAGGCACGACTTGTGGCCAAAGGGTATTCACAAGTCAAAGGTTTGGATTTCGATGAAACCTTTGCTCCCGTAGCTAGACTTGAATCAATTAGAATATTGCTTGCATATGCTACTAACCATGATTTCAAGCTCTACCAAATGGATGTGAAAAGCGCCTTCCTCAATGTTCCAATCAAGGAGGAGGTGTACATGGAGCAACCTCCCGGATTTGAAGACAAAGAGTTCCCCGATTACGTCTTTAAACTATGTAAGGCTCTCTACGAACTCAAACAAGCTCCTAGAGCACGGTAATAGTGTCTTAGAGATTTCTTAATTGAAAATGGTTTTATGATTGGAAAAGCAGATTATACATTATTTACAAAACACTTAGCCAATGATATTTTTATCTGTCAAATCTATGTTGATGGCACTATCTTCGGTTCAACTATCAAATCTATTTGTGAAGAATTTAGTAAGATTATGACTGATAGGTTTGAGATGTCTATGATGGGATAGCTAAACTACTTCTTGGGATTTCAAGTGAGACAACAAAAGGAAGGAACATTCAAAAGCGAAACCAAGTACACTCAAGACATACTCAAGAAGTTTGAGATCGACAAGGCGAAGCCTATCAAGACTCCCATGGCAACTAATGGACACTTAGAGCTCAATGAAGATGGACCAAGCGTGGATCAAAAGGTATATCGCTCCATGATTGGATCCTTACTCTACTTATGTGCATCTAGGCCTGATATTATGTTGAGTGTATGTTTGTGTGCGAGATTTCAAGTCAATCCTAAGGAGTGTCATTTGACAACCGTCAAAAGTATCTTGATATATTTGGTCCATACACCCAATCAAGGCCTTTGGTATCCTAAGGATTCCAAGTTCAATCTCATTGGATACTCTGATGCAGATTATGCCAGATGCAAAGTACATAGAAAAAGTACCTCCGGCGCCAGCCAATTCCTAGGTAGATCCCTAGTTTCATAGTCCTCCAAGAAAAAAAAACTCCATTGTCTTATCCACGGCCAAAGCAGAGTATGTTGCAGCCGGGAGTTGTTGTGCACAACTCCTTTGGATGCGACAAACTATAAGGGATTACAGTTACAATATGAGCTGTATTCCACTCCTTTGTGATAATGAGAGTGCCATTAAGATTGTCCATAACCCTATTGAACACTGTAGGACCAAACATGTAGACATCCGGCACCATTTTTTGAGAGAACACTCAATGAAAGGAGACATAGCCATTTCCCATGTCAACACCGAAAAACATCTAGCCGACATATTCACCAAGCCACTTGATGAAAAACGTTTTTGCGAGCTTCGAAATGAACTCAATATCCTTGATGCTCGGAATTTGGCTTGAAAACTTGCATACATGTATGGACTCTTCAAAATATATTGTTTGAGTTGCAAAAATCATCTTTCTCATTTTTCTTCAAAAACTATTTCAACTACTTGATCTTGATGAATTATGGTCATTGCTTGATTGTTGTGTGCTAACTGATCATATTCATCAAGATTTCTTGATTGTATTGGCCCCTATGTTTTCTTTATAAGAACCTTTGAATATATATGAATAGGCTAATTTAATCTGTTCTAGTGACCACAGACAAGTCTGTGGTTATCCGGACTAGTCCGCACACTGCAGACTAGTCCACAGAGTGTTCGATAGTCCGGACTAGTCTGGCCGACAACGGACTAGTCCCGGACTAGTCCGATTTTTCAACTCCATAACCCTAGCCACCAATACCTATTCTTCTTAATCCTCACAACTTGCCCCACGCTCTCTCTCCTCGCTCGAGTGCTCCCAAGGCGATTTCCTTCGTTCTCCATTGAATCCCTGCATGTTTGGGTGGCAAACGACCTCCATTGCATAGGGATTGAAGACCACGGACTTGTCCGCTCCTTCAACCCCTCCATCTCCAAGAATGGAGGAATTTTGGTAAAATTTCCTCCCAAACTCTAGAAATCTTGATTTCCTTCATTGTTGATCAAATAGCTTAGTCCCTTTCACCTAATACATGCTTACTTGATGTATTACATTGATGTTGATCTATTTTTGCATTGAGCAACACCATTGATCATCTAGTTAGGGTTCAAGGTGATGAACACCGGACTAGTTTGGTCTATGTATGGACAAGTCTGGTCACCGGACTAGTCCGTACCTGTAGATTGGACAAGTCCGATTTTTGTCTGAACTCAACCCTAGTTTCCCATTCCTCAATGCAATTCCTTGCCATCAATTCTCATCCATACCTTGTGTAATCCATTCTCAGGGCAATGTTGAGCTCCAACGACGAGATCTCCGATTTTGAGATCGAGATGGACCAAGAAGCCTTGCTTCAACCCTCGACGGGCCAAGGCAAGAAGCGCCAAGAGCGCCCATCCGAACCGGCACCTTCTCCACCTCAGGCTCGATGCAAGGTCCTTGCAGAGAAGCCTGTCTCTAAGGCTTCAGCAAGTGTTGGCCCTAGCTCGGCGGCTGTTCGCCAAGCTAAGGGCGTGGGCAAATGGATTGCCATGGGCCCAATCAGCCCTCTCAAGATGACAACTTCAAAGCAAGGGACCCGGGATCTCTCCAAGGAGAGGTTCAATGGCAGGGGAAGCGACAAGGCTTCCAGATTCAGAAATGTGGACTGCTATAGCTGGTCCAAGCAGGCAGCCGATGGAAGATTCTAGAGCAACTTCCATGCGGACTTCTATAAGTCCGTGTACCTCTCAATGAAGACTCCAGTGGTGCACAGCCAATGGATTGATTGGGCACACTTTTAAAGGAAGAGTTGCTCAACCTTTGATGAGGTAGTTCAGGCAGTGGAGAAGCATGGATTGAATGATCTGTTTGCCTTTAGGAACAGTTGGAACAATGAAGTCATTGTTCATTTCTATGATACATGCTACTTTGCAAGTGATGAGGAAGAGCGGGTGACTTGGATGACTCATGGATCCAAGTACACCGTTACCTATGACGAGTTTGCAAGGCTGCTACATCTTGAGAGCTCCAGCAGCGACAAATTGATCATTCACAACATAGGTGTCCTTGAGAAGGACAAAATGAAGTTCCTTTATGACACCCACTCGACTTTCAACCCTCCTTCCACCAATAATTTGAAGTCATTCTTTGTGGTCCTCAATAGGATCTTGAGGAAGACTATTACCCCGAAGGATGGGGATGCAGAAAGTGTCCAAGGCTATCTTAGACATTGATGAAGGTGATAAGCAAAGACGGGAAGTTTCATGTCTTTGACTACCTGGGGATTGACATGATCAACATCTCATGCACTCTGAACAGATCCTGTGGCTAGGCACCTTACTTGATGTTAATGATTGAGAAGGTCACAGGGATCAAGTTTGTGAAGGATGTGGAGCACACTCCATTGAGGCCCCAGAAGCCTCCCCAAGTCTCTATCCAAGCTGCCCCTTCTCCTGCATCCAGTGAAGAAGCACCGAGGAGAGCTAGAGGAGATGCAAGGGCTGATCCCTCCACTAGGGCCCCTCCCCGAAAAGGGTCTTCTAGTGGAATCTTGAAGTACTTAGCAGCAATCTTTACCTCATGCAAGCAGGTCAATGTGAACACTCACAAGCTGAACAAGGAGAGGATGATTGATATGTGGTATGTCAAAGAAAATGTCAAACACATTTGCCAGAAGCTGGAGATCGATCCTATTGGATCCCAATCATCTCTAACGACTCAACCTCGGATTTCACCGAGCTCGGCCCTTTGACTCCCTCCGAGCTTGCCTACTTTGGCGTTGGGGGCACCTCGAGTGGATCCGTTCCCCCTCCTCCTCCTCCTTAGTCCGAGAATGAAGATGAAGATGGTGAGAGGACCAACAGCGAAGATTGAAGATCTTAGATCCCTCCTCTCCTTCATTTTGGTGTCCTGATGCCAAAGGGGGAGAGATTGAGGGGGAGTCACTAGGTCTTAGCTGTAGGTTGAGAGAGGAGAGCTTCATTTATGCATCTTTTTATCTCTTTTGGGTCGTAAGATTTCATAATATTCTCTTTTCATACTTTTGGTCTTGTGATGCAATGCTATGAACTATTTATGCTCATATTTATGAAATTTGTGATTTTACTCTTAAATTGACATATATGCTTGTTGTTGATATATTGATGTCAATTATTTCACTGTCATCATGATTACTGCTCACACTCACTTAGTTTTGCATCCCACCATAAAGAGTGCACATATGACTTATGTTTTCATTGCTCAACTTTTACCTAACTCATATGTGCACACTTTATGAAAATTTTGTATTTTTATCATATTTTGTGAAATCTCAATTGGTTGTCATCAATCACCAAAAAGGGAGAGATTGAAATTGCATCTAGGCATCCCTTGTGGGTTTTGGTTGATTTATGACAAACAAATGAGATCCTAACCAAACTATTGAGATGAGCGCATGTTTTAATGAAAGAAGGAAGAAAGCGCCAAAAAGAAAGGAGAATGAGGATCAATTCGGAAAAGAGCTCAAGAGCTGAATAGAATATATCATTGTGTTTGGAGTGTGTTGGTGTAACACATCCCAAGAGCTCATGCACAAAAAAACCTCACACACTTAGCATTTCACAGGAAAAACAGACTAGTCCGATATACACCGGACTAGTCCAGTATCTTCTCTGTATAGGTTCGAACAAGTCCTGCCAGTGCGGACTTGTTCGCACCAGACTAGTTCGATAATGTCCAGACTATTCCGGTAATTCCTCAGACTAAAAGCGGACTAGTCCTCCCTTGTGCATACTGATCCTCAATTATTCACATTCACACAGAAACGGACAAGTCCGATCTCTCCACGGACTAGTCCGAAAAACCCTCTAACTAAAATCGGACAAGTCCTCCAAGTTCAGACTTGTTCTCTATTGACTAAGGGTATCTCCACACTGTACTAGTCCGATATTACCACGGACAAGTCAGAAAACCTTTCTGGCTGAAATCGGACAAGTCCGCTCCTAGCCGGACAAGTCCGATATTCCTGGATACTTAGGGTTTCCTGCACGCTGCACACTGGACTAGTCCGGACTCCATCACGGACTAGTCCGGACCCTCGAAACCCTAACAGTAACTTTTGGAAACACCCTTTAAATAGATGTGCACGGCCCTACCTTCAACTCGCTTGACCCCCTGCGCCGTCGGACCCTCCAAGAGCTTAGAAAACACACCTCTCCACGCAATCCAACGTAAGAAAGATCAATCCTTTGAGGATTCACTTTGGATCAAAGGAGAGACACGATTCCACATGTTTGAGCTCCTGGGTTTGATCTCTAACACACTCCTATTGTCTCATTGTTGATCTTACGAGTGGTTTCTTGGTGGTGTTTGCTTTGTAATTTTGGGGAGCCCTCAACTTGTGAGAAGGCCCCTTGAACTTGGTGATTTGCCCCTTGTGATAGTGGAAGAGAATTGGCTTTCGTGGTGATTCGACGAGGTTAGGGTCAGTGAAGACCCTGTCCTTTCGTGGGCTCCTCAACGTGGATGTAGGTTGCCTTTGTGGGAACCGAACTACGGGATAAACTCTTGTGTCAAACTTGCTCTTAATTTTCATATTACATTCT
Organism: Tuctoria greenei; assembly: GCA_036927565.1. Taxonomy (NCBI): domain Eukaryota; kingdom Viridiplantae; phylum Streptophyta; class Magnoliopsida; order Poales; family Poaceae; genus Tuctoria; species Tuctoria greenei. The sequence continues at coordinate 102,473,108 of JAYESD010000003.1, read as the reverse complement.
AGGGTTTTGTCAAGCTTGCATAACCTACATTAAAATTTTAAAACAAGAATTGGTCTGCATTAAACTTGGCTACATTTACTCAATACTTTCATGTTACATACTATATTCCGCTGCATACTGTGCTTGTATTGAAATCATTGATCGAACTTGATCAATCCTGTCTGCACGCACCAGACTAGTCCACATTCTACCATACTAGTCTGATATCTGGGGATTTGATCAGTTTGTTAAGTGTTTCAGGTTCCAACTAAATTTCAAAAAGGCCTATTAAACTCCCCTCCCCCTCTAGGCCACATTCAGTCTCACATGCTATTGGCATGTGAAACGTGAAGGTTCGAAATTGTCCCTTTTTGGACAGCCTGGGAGTTACCGAGTAGGCATCGCTTGTGACGAGACGCGGGTCTTGATCAGGACGAGATTTCTTGCTGAAATTTTGTCCGGATCCAGACCGCGCGTCCCGTCATGAGCACGCTCCGCTCGGCGACTCTTGGGTTGGTTTAGGACCTATCTACCTAGTTGTAGGGCCGTGACATACGTCTCCCTAAATGGATTGTAAGTGTGACTTGAATTATATTTAAGTAATTTTATAATCTTTAAATGTGCTAACATGTACCGATAGGAGCACAAGAGTGGTCAGGAGCTGGCACCTATCGAGGTGTGGAAGAGGGGTCACTTGGGAAGTGACCTGTCGCAGCTTGACCAGCTGTCTTCTCAGACGACGACTCAGACGTTGGTGAGTTATTTTCTTAACTTAATTGAATTCTCTTTAATAGTTTTGATAACAATATTTTTATACAGGAAAAGTACGGGTAGGAGGCGCAGAGGCTTCGAGGCAAAGAGTACAATTGGCAAAGTGCGCCAATTGTCCCCGAAGCCGCGTATGCAATTGGTGGCCAGAAACCTCACGGACGGTGAGTTTTGTTAATTTTAATTTACTGTCATGAACATTGAGTTACAAAAATTTAATAATCTTACTTCGTTGTGCAAGTTAGCCATTTTCGAGGGAGTGGTCGACTCGAGGATGGTGCGGGCTTACTCGAGAGCCTCTTCATCGTAGTAGGGCGGGTCTAGCAGCAGCCATACATGCCGAGATCTGGAGCTTCAAAGTGTTCTGGGGGAACTCCAGAGGACGCAACAAGCGCTCCGGGCTAGGGATGAGGCGCTCAGGGCTAGGGACGAGATGCAGGCAGCAGCGCTTAGGGCTAGGGACGAGTATCAAAACTCGTACATGCTATAGTGGCAAGCTGCATTCCAGGTAAGTTCTGAGTGTTGTACTTAACATTTTTAATATACAAATGACATCTATAATAATTTGCATTTTATTTGCAGGCTATAACTGCAGGACAACAAGCTTTCTTTCTGTAGCGAGCGCCGCCATCGACGGAGCTACCACCAGTGCCGACGACAGGAGCACAAGTTCAAAATTATTCTAAATAACTAAAACTAGTTAAACTTGTTCAAATTTACTAAAATATGTATTTTTATACTTATAACTTCTCTAACCACACTTGCATATCACAGGGATCGGGGACAGAGGCTCAAACTTTGTCGTCCCAGATTCTGGCGCTAGGACTACTGCTGGAGGACGACTTTCCGAACTCCGGTGGCAGCGGACGGGGTAGCGTGTGATAGTCAGGTCAGCCAACTTAATATTGAGATATCAAAACAGAATTACTTTCCGAACTCTTTTTTTCCATGTATAATAATTACTAATATACGAAAACAGAAAATATATGGCCCTTACACTGAATGCAAGAATAGAATGTGAGTTCAGTAGACAGACAAATTTTGGAACATGGATATGCCCTGCCATTTTAACTAGACTACATGCTAGGCAACAAAATATCATGAACCAATCTTCTATAACAACTCTAGATAGTAAGAAAGAAAAATCACCTTAGGCAGATTCACAACAATTTCTGGAGTAAGATAGCATACTATTCTTATACGTAACCATAATCAATCTAGCTTTACTGAAATAAACATATAGCACCATACGTTCATCAACGTTATGGTACTTATCTGAAAGTATAACCCAATTCTTCATGATTTTTAACCACATTAATATTCTAGATCAGTAATGAGCATGTTTCTTAACACAACAGAATAGGTAAGCAGAAAAATAGCTACATATCTCATACAATAGCAGATTAGTCAATTGAACCATTTATCTTAATCAGCCTAACCAGAAGTGCTGGGACAAATGCTTTGTTGTTGTTGCTGAACTGTTTTTCTTAATCAATGTACCTCTATTTTTAAATATCGTTCAAAGGATACATGCCACTTTTTTTTAGAGATTCATTTTTCCTCAAAACTGCATTAACATTCCATGCATATACTTTATGGAGTGTTCAAACTGAGAATCTAAATGTGAATCCAAAGCTTATATTGTTGTTTTGCCCAGAAGGCATTTTAATCAAATCAGCTCTGTCCCTTTTCCTCCGTTCTTTTAACTTTGCGGTTTAGATGGATGGATCCGATCTATATTCATTATTGTTGTCACATTGTGTTGCCATCAGTTTCTAATGAATTGCCCCTCTTATTTTGGCAGTTGTTCAGTATGAAGCACGCTGAAGACATGCGGAAAAGTGCACCATGGTATTGCAATTTGTGTCAGATGTAGCTGTTTACTGGATTTTGGCTTGATTTGTTGTGACTGAACCCAATAGTGTTTTGTCTAGTATATGTTTTCTATTGTGCTTGCCTGTGTAATATCTGTTTTCTATTTTTTTTAAAAAAGCAAACCTTATAGATGATGGTTTTACTATGGCCATCGTCTATAAGGACCCTAAGAGACGACGGTTTCCTGGTGACCGTTATCTATAAGTGACCTTATAGACGACAATATCATTGTGGTCGTCGTCTATAAGCGTTTTTATAGACGATGGTTTCTCTGCGGCCATCATCTATAAGTGTCCTTATGGGCGACGGTTCTGCTGACCGTCGTCTATAAGGTCTACATGCTGCCACGTGGATGGAGCTAACTTATTGAAGAGAGCTAAATCAGACTGTCATCAATTAGTTAATTGACGACAGTAAGCGTCGTCTATAAGCTTATAGACGACAAATTATCAGAGACGGCCAAAAACAGTCATCTATAAGGTTATACCGTCATCTATAATTAGTAATTGACGATGGTATAGTCCTTATAGACGACGGTTCCAGCCATCGTCTATTATTGCGATTCCTGTAGTGAAAGGGATGTGCTACACGGTAGAAAGGGGATCCAACTGTTAGAAATCAAGAGGGAGCCCAAAGATCAAATAGCCACTAAATCATCTCGAATTACATGGAGAAATCTGATTACAACATGAACACCAAGTGCTATCTCTCAAATAGCACAAGAACATCAATAATACCTTCTCCTCCATCTTTGTTGTTGCTTGACGATGCGGCCATCTAGCCAACAAGGCGAGGCCGCAAGAAGAACGACGACGAGAGGCGTTTCCCCTTGTTCTTCTCTTGGTATCTTGATCGGATTCTGAGTGGATTAGGGTGCTCAAGTGTGTATGAGTGTATGCCCTTAAGCCTTCTTTGATCACACACTTGACCCTCTTCTTATAGTTGACCAAGAGACACAAGAGGGGGCCTCCCACCCTTAGGAATTATTGAGTCTCCCGATCAGAGACTCAAAATTCGGTGGGTTGTGTCCTTTCAATTAGAACACATGTCAATTTCGAGTTCAAACTAACAGTTACTGAAAAATTGGACTAGTCCGTATAGGGTCCGGACTAGTCCGGTCACCCTTACTGGACAATATCGGACTAGTCCTCTAAGGGTCCGGACTAGTCCGGTCACCCTTACTGGACAAAACTGGACTAGTCCGGTCTTTACCGGACAAGTCCGGTACTCCCAACATTCTCCCCCTTGAACTCGAATCTGAAACTTACCAACTTACTTAATACTAAACTTAGTGTCCATTTTCTCATGCTTGACATATAGGGCACGACGCATCACAACAACCATTTACGTATTGTTGGACTCGAAGACCACAATACATCTTACACTTGAAAATGAACCTTACTCTTACTTGGCCCCTAAATATCCAGTGATCATAGGCTCTCCCTTAAACCCATGCCGGATACGTGTTCACTGAACACGCTGGGTGGAAGACCTTTTGTTAGCGGATCCGCAAGCATACGCTTGGTACTTATATGCTCAAGACTTATGGTATGATCCTGGATTCGATCTTTCACAACATAAAACTTAATGTCGATGTGTTTGGCAGCACCACTCGACTTATTGTTGTGAGAGTAAAATAATGCGGGCTCATTATCGCAGTATAACTTAAGTGGTTTTTCAATGCTGTCGACCACTCTAAGACCGGGTAAAAAATTCTTAAGCCAAACAGCCTGCCCGGTGGCCTCATAACATGCAACAAACTCGGCATGCATTGTGGACGATGCAGTGACGGTTTGTTTGGAGCTTTTCCATGAAATGGCTCCATTCGCGAGGGTGAATATATAACCTGACGTGGATTTCTTAGTATCCACACAACCCGCGAAATCTGAATCTGAATATCCCACTACTTCAAGTGGGTCTGACTTACTATACGTTAACATGAGGCCTTTTGTGCCTTGCACATATCTTAATGCTTTCTTAACTGCCTTCCAGTGATCAATCCCTGGATTAGCCTGATATCTGCCAAGCATTCCGGTCACATAAGCTAAGTCAGGGCGAGTACAGACTTGAGCATACATAAGGCTTCCGACAGCAGAAGCATATGGAACCGACTTCATTTGATCGATCTCATATTGGTTCCTGGGACACTAAAAGTTCCCAAACTTATCGCCCTTGACAATCGGAGCAGGCGAAGGCTTACTCTTATGCATACTGTACTTTCTCAGTACATTCTCTAAGTATGCCTTTTGTGATAAGCCTAATACCCCCTTATTTCTATCTCGGTGAATTTCTATGCCCAATACATAGGATGCTTCACCAAGATCTTTCATATCAAAATTAGAGGACAAAAACTTCTTAGTTTCTGATAGTAGATTGACATCACTACTTGCAGTATATCATCTACGTAAAGCACGAGGAAAATAAATTTCCCGCTCTTAAAACTTAGCATAAATGCAATTGTCCTCCTCATTTTCTTTAAACCCAAACTTTCTTACTGTTTCATCGAACTTGAGATACCACTGCCTTGATGCTTGTTTAAGTCCATAAATAGACTTCCTTAAGTGGCATCCCATATGTTCCTTACCCTTAATAACAAAACCTTTCGGTTGTGTCATATAGACGTTCTCATATAGATCACCATTGAGAAACGCCGTCTTTACATCCATCTGATGTAATTCTAAATTATAATGTGCAACTAATGCCATAATGATTCTGAACGAATCCTTACTTGAGACAGGTGAAAATGTCTCATTATAATCAATCCCTTCTCTTTGAGTGAAGCCTTTTGCAACAAGTCTGGCCTTAAACTTATCAATATTCCCTTTGGAGTCACGTTTAATTTTGTAGACCCATTTACAGCCTACTGTTTTGGCTCCATTAGGAATCTCAACTAAATCCCAGACTTTGTTTGTTTCCATAGACCTCATTTCATCCTCCATGGCTTTACGCCATTCAGATGATTGAGGACTTCTCATAGCTTCTTCAAATGTGGTGGGATCACCCTCCATTTGAATTGCCTCACTCAAATAGATCTCATAATCGTCCGGAATGGCTGATTTTCTTTCTCGTTGAGATCTTCTTAATTGCACATTATCCTCATTTTGAGGCTGTTGTTGCTCTTCATTATTAGTGACAACGGGCTGAAAATGTTCAACCTCTCTTAATAATTCCGTTGTCAATGGAGAACTAACAACATGTGTTGAATCATTACCAATAGGCACTGATGATTCAACAACAGTAGGTAATGAGAAATATGGTTCTTGAATCATAGGAGTGGGTACATAAACCCGCTTCTCTTCAAGATTAATTTCTCGTCTTACCGTACTCCCCCTGATCATGGCATCCTCTAAAAAGACGGCATGCCTTGTTTCTACAAACTTAGTATATCGTTCTGGACAATAGAAACGATATCCCTTACTCTTTTCTGCATAGCCAATAAAATGGCAACTTACTGTCTTAGAATCCAACTTACCAATGTTTGGGTTAAACAATTTTGCCTCAGCGGGACAGCCCCATATATGCATATAACTTAATGAGGGCTTACGTCCTGTCCACAACTCATACGGTGTTTTGGGCACCGACTTAGTAGGAACCCGATTTAGCACATGAATGGCGGTTTTTAATGCCTCCATCCATAAGCTAACCGGCAAAACTGATTGACTTAACATGGATCTAACCATATCCATTAGCGTACGGTTGCGCCGTTCCGCTACTCCATTTTGCTGAGGCTCGCCCGGTGTGGAATACTGGGCGACTATGCCATTTTCCTGTAGGAACCGAGCAAACGGTCCAGGAACTTGGCCATACGGGGTATGACGACCGTAGTACTCACCACCACGATCGGATCTTACCACTTTAATCTTAATATTGTGCTGATTTTCAACTTCAGCCTTAAATATCTTAAATTTATCCAACGCTTCAGAGCGTTCTTTAATTGGATAAATATAGCCATAGCGAGAATAGTCATCCGTGAAGGTTATGAATGAATCAAAACCATCAACAGATACTACAGGGAATGGACCACAAATGTCCATATGGATTAATTCCAAAATTCCCGCACTGCGTATGGCACCTTTCTTAATTTTCTTAACAAACTTTCCCTTAATGCAGTCTATGCATTGTTCTGAATTCGAAAAAACCAAATGGGGAAGAATCGATTGTGAAATCAATTGTTCAATTCTCCCCCTCGAAATATGGCCCAAGCGACAATGCCATAATTTCGAAGACATTTCGGAATCGATTCTCTTACGCTTACCCTGATGTGAGGAAAACTGATTGTCGCTTACAACATTAACATCATCATGCATAGATAATAAGTATAGCATGCCTTGTCTTATGGCAACACCAACCATCTTATTATCATACTTAATTACACATCTGCCTTTGCCAAACTGGCAAACATAACCATCATCATCTAAGCATGACACTGAGATGAGATTTCTACTTAAAGAGGGTACATATAACACATCCTGAAGTGTAAGTACAAAGCCATTTCTTAATACTAATGGATAATCTTCAATGGCTTTCACTTCAGCTTCATGGCCATCAGCAACTTTAATGGCCCTTTCCCCTCTTTCTAGGGTCCTCCTCATATTTAACCCCTGCAACGAATTGCAAACGTGCACAGTGGCACCTGAGTCAATCCACCAAGAAGATGGTGTATAATCTAAAATCAGGGATTCATCAACAAAGGTCACAAAGTCATTACCATTTTTGCAACACCATTTAAGGAAGCCAATGCAATCCTTCTGATGGTGACCTTTGTCTAAACAAAAACGACACTGATCTTTATCCACTTTCACATCCTTATTGTAAGGATGGCTTTGTGGAAACTTACCCTTATCTTTATCATGGTGAGATGAGCCATGATACTTAAAAGATTGCTTAGAAGAATAATTCTTCTTAGCCTTACCTTTTCCCTTCATGTAATTAATAGCATCATAACCGTGAAGGGACTTAATCCTCTCTTCCTCCTGAACACACATAGCCATGAGTTTTTCTATGTTCCATAGTTCAGGTTGAGAGTTGTAGTTGATGACAAAAGTCTCAAATTCCTTAGGAAGTGAGGCAATGATGAGATGCACAATGAACTCATCTTTAATCCCCAAATCCATAGGCTTAAGCTTTGCAGCCATATTTGTCATCCTTAAGATGTGCTCACGCACACCACCTCCATGATATTTTTCAGTAACAAGCCTCTTGATAAGAGTGCTTGCAGTGGCCTTAGAAGAACCAGTAAACTGATTCTCTATCCTTTGGAGGTACTCAACAGCAGTTTCACATTCAGGGATTGCTCCCCGAATGGCCTCAGTGATAGTGCCCTTAATTACCATCAAACATTTCCTGTTTGATTTCTTCCACTTATAACAATCAATGTCATAAGCCAATAACTCAGTAGTATATTCCTTTGTCCTCACAGCAAAGGCTTCCTGAGTTTCATCATCATTTCTTACTGGTTCAACCGGTGCAACCGGATATGGAGTAGTGAGAGCCAAGTCTATCTCAGAGACTGCCAAAGCAATCTCCAACTTCTCTCGCCATCTCCCATAGTTGCTTCCATTGAGTGGATCAATAGAAGCGATGAAACTCAGTGCTGAATTAGCATTGGAGGAACCTTCATAATCAAAAAACCAAAATCAAGAAGAATGCATAGATGTTAACCACAAGAAAATGATGAGTTTTATCTTTCACTTTGGTTACTCGACCAAAACTCAACATTTGAGAATAACTGAAAATCAACATAGTAATTTATCTTTCGCTTTGGTTACTCGACCAAATTACTATGTTCTTACAAAAAGAATGTCATTAATGCCTTTCGCTTTGGTTACTCAGCCAATAATGACATTAAAACTGAATATTGAAGAACAATTGAAATACATAGTAATTTATCTTTCGCTTTGGTTACTCGACCAAATTACTATGTACTTAGAAAGGATAATATCATTAATGCCTTTCGCTTTGGTTACTCGGCCAATAATGACATTAATAAAACTTGAAATCATGATAATTCTATTTTTCACTTTGGTTACTCAATAGAATTTCATGCAACTTAAAATTACATAGCAATTTATCTTTCGCTTTGGTTACTCGACCAAATTGCTATGACAATAAACTTAATTCACAGCGGAAGCTTAACTTAATAAGCAAACTTAATTGTATAGCACGGATTAGTCCGCACATGGACGGACTAGTCCGAACTCTTACAGTATGGTTTTCGGACTAGTCCGGTCCATACGCCGGACAAGTCCGGTCCCATCAAAACATTTGATCTGTTCTTTATTGAACTTTTCGAGTTTGGTCCGTACTATTCCGGACTAGTACGACCAACCCCGGAAAAGTTTCATATAAAAAACTGGAAAAAATGTCAAAATACCCAAAAGGGAATCTTAATCTTACCATCTTACCAAATCAACTTAATTTTCACAATGGATTTCAATCCAAAGTGCTTAATTGGTTTTCAATCAGATGAATCCGTCAAAACGCCCTGATCCGAAAACCTAACCACTTAACTGTGGCACACCGGACTAGTTCAACCCTTAGACCGGACAAGTCCGGACCATCAAAACTTTCAGCGAAAAACTTCGATCAAAACTCAATTCGAAGTGATTAGTGGTCTAAACGGCTCTGATACCATTGTTAGAAATCAAGAGGGAGCCCAAAGATCAAATAGCCACTAAATCATCTCGAATTACATGGAGAAATCTGATTACAACATGAACACCAAGTGCTATCTCTCAAATAGCACAAGAACATCAATAATACCTTCTCCTCCATCTTTGTTGTTGCTTGACGATGCGGCCATCTAGCCAACAAGGCGAGGCCGCAAGAAGAACGACGACGAGAGGCATTTCCTCTTGTTCTTCTCTTGGTATCTTGATCGGATTCTGAGTGGATTAGGGTGTTCAAGTGTGTATGAGTGTATGCCCTTAAGCCTTCTTTGATCACACACTTGACCCTCTTCTTATAGTTGACCAAGAGACACAAGAGGGGGCCTCCCACCCTTAGGAATTATTGAGTCTCCCGATCAGAGACTCAAAATTCGGTGGGTTGTGTCCTTTCAATTAGAACACATGTCAATTTCGAGTTCAAACTGACAGTTACTGAAAAATCGGACTAGTCCGTATAGGGTCCGGACTAGTCCGGTCACCCTTACTGGACAATATCGGACTAGTCCTCTAAGGGTCCGGACTAGTCCGGTCACCCTTACTGGACAAAACCGGACTAGTCCGGTCTTTACCGGACAAGTCCGGTACTCCCAACACCAACCTCATCTAAACAGGGGCCAACCTCAGCTAAGCTCATACACACTTAAGCTCATACAATCAACACACGCCACGTGGAGTAGGATATTACGCTCAAGCGTCCCGAACCACATAAAACTCTCGGTGCTCACCCTTATTCTTGATCTTGATTAGTGCCCCATCCGAATACGAACCTCCTCGGACTACTTCTTAGTAGTATCGGGGGAAGTGTTCTAGTCCACACTTTTATATTTTGCGCACCAGGAAAGGGCGCAATCAATTTCAATATCTCAAGATGGTGAACTCCGCTGCCGCTTCATCCAACAGGCCGGCTGCACCCCGTTGTGGGAATCCCTCAAATGTGCAGTAGTCGCCCAACGTTGTTATTCCAGCGGGCGTCGTACCACCACCACAACCACCTACCCCAGCAGTCAACGATGGACAGTAGGATGGTGAATTGGTGTCGGTTACAGCATTGATGAACAACCGCGAGAACATGCTAAATGCAGCACGAACTCTACTACAACATCCTCCAGCGCGGGAAGCTCCTCCGGCCGCGCTGGAACAATGACGCGCTATCGTTGAGCATTTGGTTGCTGCCGCAACCAATGCGATCAACAACCAAGGTCTGACCCATGCAGGGCAGGCACCTCCTCATAATAGGACCTTGTTTGGTAGACTTGGTCCTCTGGCGTCGTAGCTCAGGAGACGTGCGCCCTCTCAGTAAGTGATGTCACTTCCCTCGGGGACTCATCGTACCCACACGATGATGAGGCTCCCGACTCAGGACCTTCGGTCGGAGCACGACCATCGCAACATGAGGCAGAACGGCCGTGTCAACATAGATCATGCTCGCGAGAGGCAAATTTCTCGAGAAAACCCTTATCTTCTGGGAGTATGGGGCAGCTATCCGGCTCTTGCCATGCATCTTCGCATGGCCGAGTGTCCACCCAAGTCTCGTCCTCATTTGTCGGAGAAATATGATAGAAGGTCAACCCCAACGAGTTTCTTTAGATCTACTCCACCTCCATCCCCGCGGCTAGAGGCAATGAGGCCATCATGGCCAATTACTTCCCTATGGCTCTAACTGGGACTGCAAGGCCCTGTTTTATGAGCTTACCTCCCGACTCCATCTACGGTTGGGGGGAACTCTGTCGCCAGTTCACTGCCAATTTTGGGAGCTCCTACACCCGGCTTGGCACTGAGCTGGACCTCTTCGCCGCACAGCAGAAGTCGGGAGAGTCACTTCGATCCTTCATCCAATGATTTTCTCAGGTACGGAACACCATACCTTCTATCTCCAATGCTTCCATTGTCATTACATTTGGACAGGGGGTTCGAGACAAGAAGATGTTGGAGAAGCTGGCATCCAAGAATGCCAGCAGCGTCACATGACTCTTCAGCTTGGCCGACAAATGTGCTAGAGCTATAGAGGGCCATGAGATGCAATCCAAACCAGCTGCAGAGGCTGGTAAATCTACTTCCAAAGCTGAAGCTACTGCCCCTGGCAGTAGTAAAAAGAAGAAAAAGTCAAGTGGCAAGATGACGTCACTTGCTGGCACAGCTACCGCTGCAGCTGCCGCAGCTACTGGTGGTCGGGGGCCACTCCCCAACAAGCAACCTCGACCATCGTTTGAAGAGGGCAATGGTTAAAATATGTGGTGCCCGATTCACATATTGACAAGCCACAATCTTGAAGACTTTCGCGAGGTAAAGAGGCTTGCTGAACGCAACCGCAAGCGTCAAAATGAGACCTCTTTCTGCCAGCGGGAAGGGAAGAAGAAAGTCGGCGAAGAAGCTTTGTCTGATCGAGAGCAAGGCTTCCAAGATGCCAAGAAAACGTTAAAGGCGGTCTACAACACTGTCGACAAAGACTCCGAAATCTCCAACAATGAGTGTCGGAAGACTCTCCATATGATGTATGGAGGGTCCTAGGATATCACCTCTTAACGCATTCTCAAGACTATGTGTCGAGAGATGGCGACCGCTACTCCTACCTCCAAGGCAGAACCCCATCGGATGTGGATGGATATTTTCATTACTTTTAATACTCCAGATTGTCCAAAAAAACATGGCAGGAGCTGGACAACTGCCCCTGATGGTCTCCTAGACTATCGACGATATCCAGCTTTTCCATGTTCTGGTGGATGGAGGCGCGACCCTCAACCTCTTCAGCTTCCCAGCTTTTTGAAGCACCAACTCAACCTCTCGGACCTCAGCCCCCACGCTCATTCTCTGGAGTAGGTCCGAAAGCCATCATGCCTCACGGGTCGGTTATTCTGCCAGTGACCTCCAGGGCACGAGACAATTATAGGTCTGAGAAGCTCGTGTTTGATGTGGCACACATCAATCTCCCCTTCAATGTGATCCTAGGCAGGACAACCCTGTATAGGTTTATGGCCTTGTTCCACTATGGCTACCTCATGTTGAAGATGCCAACACCGTCAAGCATCGTTCGGAACTAAGGGAACCACACTGTTGGGGTTACTGCGCTAGAAGAACTTCATGCGCTTGCAGCAGCACAAGAAGAGGAATCTGGCAAGGAGCAAGCTGCTCAACAACCACCGAGCTTGCGTCAGCGCAGCTCATCCTCTACACCTCATGCGCAACCAAGCGGCGACACCGACAATCCTGTCAAAGTCGTCCAAATCGGTTCTAATGCCACTCAGACCACGCTAATATCTGGAGGTCTGACTAACAAATATGATCTCGCGCTCATGACTTTCCTCCGGGCTAATGTCGACGTGTTTGCATGGCAACCATCATAAATGTCTGGGATCGCTAGGGAGGTGATCGAACATCGTCTGAAGATATACCCTGATGCATGGCCTATACAACAGAAGCCCCGGAAGCAATCTATTGAGTAGCGAAACTTCATCTGAGAAGAAGTCAAAAAGATTCTTGACGCTGGATTCATCCGCGAGGTTCATCATCCATGATGGCTGGCAAACGCAGTTGTTGTACCAAAGGCCGACGGGAAGCTTCGGTTGTGCATCGACTGCACCACTTTGTATAAGGCATGACCAAAAGACCCTTTTCCACAACCAATAATAGATCAAATAGTGGATTCTACCTCTGGGAATGAGCTACTGTGTTTCCTAGACACTTATTCTGGATATCATCAAATTCCAATGTCTAAGGAAGATGAAGAGCATACTGCCTTCATCACAGTAGATTACTTGTATTGTTATACTACCATTCCTTTTGGTCTTAAAAATGGTACCTCAACTTTTGTGCGACCCTACACAAAACTTTTGGGGAGTCAATTAGGGACCTAGTGGAGTATACGTCGATGCCATCATTGTCAAGGTCAAGAACAAAGACTCGCTCCTCGAAAATCTTCTATCCATCTTCGACAAGTTGTGCCTTACGCGCATGAAGCTCAACCCGGACAAGTTTTTCTTCGGGGTTAGCTCCGGAAAGCTTCTTGGTGTCTTGGTGGCTCACTAAGGAATTCAGGCAAATCGGTCCAAGATCAAAGCCATCGAAGAGATGCGGCCTCCAACCTATATCAAAGACGTCCAAAAGCTAACTGGGTGTCTAACTTCGCTCAGCCGGTTAATTTCAAGGCTGGCAGAGCAAGAGCTTCACTTCTTCAACTTTTTGAGGTAGTCTGGACAATTCTATTGGCCTGAATAAGCAGAGAAAGAATTTCAAGAGCTCAAGTAGCTCCTCACCACAGTACAAATTATGGTAGCTCCGGAATCTGGTGAGCCTCTTCTTCTTTACGTTGCTGCAACTACAGAGGTTGTTAGCATGGTTCTAGTTGCGGAGAGACCAGAAACATCTTCAACTCAGGAGCCTAGACCCCTCCGGGAGTGTCTGGAGCTACCTGAAGGTGAGTCTTGGTCCCAGCCTCTAGGCACAGGTCCTAAAGGCAAGATGCCTGTGGATCAACCTCCCTCATCCAAGGGAGTATCAACTCAAGAAGGAGATACGGACACCACCGAGAGGGTCCAAGTTGATGAAGAAGAAGCTCCGGACCCCTCTAGGAGGGTCCAAACTATCCAACGGCCCGTGTACTTCATTAGTGAAATACTTCATGACACCGAGACTCGGTACATTGATGTGAGCTCCTGTATCCAGTCTTTATTGCCTCAAGGAAGCTTCATCACTACTTCCAGGCCCAAAAGATATAAGTGGTAACCTCCTTTCCACTTCGAGCTATTTTACATAATCCTAATTCAATGGGAAATATCGCCAAGTGGGCTGCGGAGTTGGCATAATTCAATCTCGAATTTTTGCCTTGACATGCAGTCAAGAGTCAGGCACTGGCTGACTTTATGGCGGAGTGGACACTTTCTAGACTCACTAGACTCTCTACTTCGACGGCTTTGTGCAAAAGCAAGGGCCGAAGCTGAATTCTTTCTCCTCGCTCCAACTAGGGAGAATGTCAAATACATGATATGCCTCAACTTCAAGGCAACCAACAACATGGCGGAATATGAAGATCTCATCTTCGGACTCAAGGTGGCGCTATCATATGGCGTGCGGTAGCTCCTAGTGAAGCGTGACTCGCAACTCATCATCAAGCAAGTCAAAGGTGAATGCAGTTGCAATAAACCTCAGCTTGCTGCATATCTACTTGAAGTTTAGAAGCTGTAGAAAGACTTCCACGTCCTGGACCTCTGCCATGTTCAACGCCTCAACAACCTCCCGACGAAGGCTTCAACCAGGGCTCAAGCACCCGGCGGAGTTTTTGTCAGGAGATTATCAGCACCTGCCGCTCAGCCTGCTGAACTGTGCGATGGGGGAGAGTCCAGCACCTAAAAGATGGTGGTCCTGGTGGCCCTGTTACCATGGCGTCCACCAAGGATCATAGGCGCTACAGGAAGCTCTGAGCCACCAAGCGCGCAAGATCAAGAAGCACGAGTCAGTGCTGATGCATGGATCTCGGAGGCTCGGGACTACTTGAAAGACAACATCCTTTCTGATGATGGTGTATCCGCTAAGCGAATTGTCAGATTGGCTAAAAGATACACATTGGTAGACGGGGATCTCTACCAACGTGGCGCCAACGGCATTCTAATGCGGTGAATTTCCCAAGAAGAAGTTCGCAAGCTCCTCGTAGAGATCCATGGAGGTGAGTGCGGGAACCACGCATCATCCCGCATGCTAGTGCATAAGGCCTTCAGGCATGGTTTTTATTGGCCTACATCACTCCAGGATGTAGTCGAGCTGGTCAAGAAGTGTGAAGCGTGCAAGTTCCATGTGAAGCAGATTAACACACCAGCGCAATCACTGTAGATTATTCCTCCCACGTGGCGATTCTCTATGTGGGGGATGGACATTTTGGGACCTTTACCAAAAGCTGTCGGAGGCTACCTGCAAGTAACCTACGTACCGAGTACCCAACGATACCGCAAGTAAATTCACGGAGTTCCACCTATCCGAGTTGAAGACCTCCAAAGGCTACACGTGTCCCGCAACACTGGACCTGCCTCCCTCGTTCGGGTAGCTCCAGCACTGCCATGTGTAACGCAAGGCCGGACTTAACTCCGTGCATAGGGAAGCTCCGGTCATGCCACGTGTCTAGTTGCCCCGGACCAAACCCCCAGTAGAGGGAAGCTCCGGTGTTGCCACGTGTATAGCTGCTCCGGACCTGCCTCCCAACAAATGGAAGCTCTGGGGCTACCACGTGTCGAGTCTCTGGGCCTAAGCCTGCAACGGGAAGACTGTTGGATCTCCAACGACACTGACATTCAAGGGGGAGCTAAACCAGCCGTTAAAAGACCTGATTATGTGTCACTAATGCCATGTTAATGACACACTATCAAAGGACTCCTAATACCGGTAACACTACCATTAAGGCACGTTATCACCCTGTTAATTACACTTAATGCATGCAGATTGTGTATAGGTGATTGAATACCGCCAGGGCCACCTGTCGGGCCAGGCTAACATTGTAATGGCCAGTCCTTGGACTATAAAAGGACTGCATCGCACGAACACTGGGGAGGAAGCTGATAGGCACACAAGCATACACAAAATCATACAATCAACAACCACCACATGGTGTAGGGTATTACGCTCAGGCGGCCTGAACCACGTAAAAACTCTCGTGTCACCGTCTCGCTCTTGATCTTACATGCGCCCAACCAATTACAAACCTCCACAGACTCGCATTAGTAGTACCGGGGGAAGTGTCGATCGAATACTTTGACATTTGGCGCGCAAGGTAGGGGGGCGCCTGTGATTTCGAGATGGTGATCTCCGCCGTAGGATCGTCCAACAATCACGATGAGCAACCTACTGGAGGAAATCCCTCCAACGTGTGACAACCAGCCGATGCTGTTGTCCTGACGGGCGTCATTCCACCACCACCTGCTCTGGCAAACAACGTGTGGGGATCGGGGTCCCGACATCCAAGGATCTCATCGGGTGGTGTCGTGCGATGTGACACCCAACAGTATACATGAAAAGAACAAAAATAAGATACAAATCAAGTCTTTTATTTATAAAAACAACGGAAGTTTTTACAATACTAAACAAGGGAAAGAGTCTATAATCATAGCTACGCTCTAAGCTCTAGCTATGCACAAACAAATTCGTCCATGCCCTTAGGACGCTTTGCACTAGCAGCAATCACTCTCCTTATCACGGTGGCGTGCAGGGATCCCACTCAGCCGCGAACCCTGATCAGGGTAAGGCTTCGTCGTTAAGCCTTTCATCAACTGTATAACCTCCAAAGACACGTTAACTGCAAGCGTCAGCATAAGGCTCAGCAAGACTGACCCGTCTCACTAGACATATGCAAGGTAAAGACTAAACATAGGTAGGAAATAGCAGAAGTAGACTCGCCTAATAGTGGATCCTTATAGTCATGTTTTATGTAGCAAATGACATTCCTTCACATCATAGATTCTGCAATCAAACAAGAAACACTTTGCCGATAATACGACATGACCAAAGCACATAATACAATTACGGGTTAAGTGTTTGGAAACTGTAAACTTTAACTATGATATCTCTAAGCCACACAAGGTTGCAATGCAATATTGTAGTCATTGCAGCAATTCATAATATTCTAACCACTGTGGACTACTACGTCATGGCGCAGTGAACAAGCGGTACTCAAATAACCGCGAGGGATGGTGATTGCAATCAGTAGACACCCGGATAACACGTCACGTACACCCATGCGTGAGAAACGTGCAATGATCCTCATGACATCATACGCAGCAAATTTTCACAAGAAACTCAAACGCTGAACCAGTCCAACCATCACAGGCATAAGATCCTAGCATAGAGCGTGTATGTGCCCGCCGCAAGATTTACACCTTGCTGCCATCAATGCACCCCTATTGACAGTGGGCTATGCCTCGAAACCCAAGTTATCAAGTTACATCAGTTTCCCGGATTCCATATGCCCAGTATACTGTTCAAACTTGTCCAGCAGGGCCGCACACGGATCATTCCTCAATCGACACAAGCAGGGCTACGCACGTGAGACCACGTCTCACGGCATCCTATCTGCTGCTCGGTCTTAAATTCATATTCATAAACCATTCTTTGATCCAATCCATCCTGTGTGATAAAATCCTATCTCACAAGTAGATTCCAACTACTCAACTTCTACCGGATTCCTCAAAACATTAGCATGGCATTTTATACTCGTCAAGTTGTAAACCTACCTAATACTCCATGGGGTCTGTGGGTCATGCAAGTGGAGTAACAAGCACCTTAGCCCTAATGCACAAAACTCACCCTAGACATAAGTGATATAAATCAAAACTTTGCAAAAGCACTTAAATGCAAACCGGGGCTTGCCTTGGTTTGCCACTAGGCAAATGTTAATAGTTAGGCTCGATCTTCCACCGAAGAATCTGCCATAAAACTTCAAGATGGCGACTCCTCGACTCCTCCTCCATGTGAAGCTCCTCGTCGATCATCTCCGTCACGTTTCCTATTGACATGATTATGCATATAAGGGAGCAATGTAATATAAAATTAAACTCAACGTGGTTGTATACACCTTAAGAACGAGAAGCTTCACTAGGAGGGACGGACATGTCTCTGTTATGTGGAGATACAGGGCATGAGCCAAGGTGGTCATAGTAGCGTCGATGTAAGAATTGAAAGGTGCAATGTAAGCACACATTGCAACTTAGCAATCATCACTTGGAGTTATGCCACACAAGAGTGATAAGATTGTCTGGTGAAGAAAAGTTCAATTGAATAGTGTAAGGATGACTAAGAGATCAAGGTGAAACATAGCCCAATTAAGGTATGAGATGACTATGCAAAGTAGAAGATTAAAACTCCAGATTAAATCTTATGACTGAAGAAATGAAGTCGTTTAAGAACTAAGAGACATTCTACAAAGCTTCTAAGGACATAGGAGGAACTTACTATCAATTTCTAAAGTTTTCTAAGATTCTTACTCCACATTACCTGGGTGTCGTAAGGAATCAATTATATGGTTCCTAGTTACCATATAAGACTGGATCATCTAACTTCTAGAGGTTCCTATGATGAGAATGACTATTAACTAATCTACAAGAATTAGATGGGCCCTTGATAAGGAGCAAAAGGTCAAGGGAGAGACATCACAAGACAGAAGTAGCTACAGGAATGAATGACCAATTAGTCACCCCCCACTATACAATATGTGCAGGATTACGGAACACTAGTCGCACTAGCTTTCTATCCTTATAAGCATGCTCCCCTTGTTCATTTCAGAGAATATCTGGGATGTGTTCTTCATCCATAACTTCATTAACATTCAAAGAGCACCTTGGCACATATCCTTGCCATTTCTACACCACATCATATCTACATCACAAACCAGAATTGAATATCAACAATGTTTGTTCTCCCCTTGTAAGCATTTCGTCGAGCAATTTCGCTGCACCATTGTCATGACCTAATCTTGCACAAACTGAAGCTAACCTTGGTACAACCATCGTTGCCGTAGTGTAGCCAACATGTTCCTGCATCTTGCGCATTACCTTCATCAATCCCTACATTGCTTGGATGTGGCATATGAGCAGAACGTTGAGGTGACGTCGATGGGGTACAAGGCAAATCATTTCGAGCGTGTGCACTCATGCCTGTGGCGCGGACGTGGACTGCGGTGAGGTGCTGCAGGGTGGGGAGGCGAGGACCAGGGCAGCGAGCTTGGAGCACGATGAGGCGCAGCCCTGGTGCGCGCTGGAGTTGAGAATCGAGCAGGAACTACGGCAGTCGCCGGCCAGGCACGCGTGCAGACGCAGCAAGCGGTAGACCGGGGCTGGGAGAGAGAGGGACAAGCAAGCAGGCGGCGAAGCTCGACCTCAGGAGGATCTAGAGGAGGTAGGAGCCGACTTGAGCAGGGCGGCAGGAATGTCGGAGGCTCGGGGAGCATGGCCGCTGGTGCCGTACCGGAGCAAGGCCAGTGGTGATTGGAACAGAGGTTGTGGCGGCTTGGCCGGTGGTGAGGCAAGCAACACTCGTGGCTTGAGAAGGAAGATGAGGGCGCGTAGGAAGAAAAAGGAAAACATGGGTCTTGCATTTGGGGATAAGACTTTCATGTGGGGTCCACCTCCCTCTTTTCCTTAATTCCTTCCAAAAATTATTTTTAGATGACCAAAATTCCTATAATTGCTGAATCTAGTGGATAAGGACACTGGTGAGCGGTCAACAGAGAAGGCACTATCGTGTGGTGGAAGAAGGAAGAAAATCTAAACTTCCTAGGGGTCTGATGTGTTGGGTCCACTGGTAAGTGATTCCCAACCTCAATCTGCTCTTCTGCTGCTACCTCCAATATTACATAAAATAACATATGGTGCCCTAATTAAATAGGAAGCAGTAGAGCCGAGTGACGAGACTTGTCAGGGAAGGAGAATGTGAGGGGTTCAGGATGGGACGACGCGGCATGGCAGTGTTGCTGGCTTTCGATAAGCACAAGCAGAGAACAAAACCCAAGATGCCTTGGTTAGGACTGACTGGTGGGCCACCTTACAAGTGGACCCCAACCAAGGTGTTATCTTCATTGTAAACACCACGATGTTGCTCATGTTGACGTTGAAGTTGAATTTGAATTAGCATTCGAGCTTTTAATTGTTTATGTGAAATATTCCAATTAAAGCTTATAGTTTTAACAAGTTCCTACTTTGTTAACATTGGTTAACTCATATGGTTCATGTGAGTTTGGATTTCCAAGTCCACTTTCAAAAATTTTATGTTCGCATTTTCGTGATCTTGCTCTACTCAAACGCGGGCTTTTACAATCCTTCCCCCTTAAAGGAATCTCGTTGCGAGATTCTAGAAAAATGAGAAAGTTAGGACGAGTTGTTAATGACATGACTCCATCGTTCCATGTGATTGGAGGAAAGGAACTCATCTTCTTTTTCTGCATGTTCTTGAAGTTGTGGCTAGTCCACCTTATGCTTTAAACCACATCGTCTAGCTTTATTGGCTTGCGTCTTCGTACTGCAACCCAGATTCGAATGCTCGGCATGACTGAGATCACCCCATAAAGTTTGTGTCTTATCAATTTATGTTGATGTAGCTAGGTTGTGTGGAGATCCTCTTCTTTCCGCCAAAATGAAGTAATCTTCATCATAGTAGGAACACTAATGGTTCTATGATATTGGGCATCTTTAACTTGTGACGTTCTTCTCATGAAGGCCTTATTGCCCTAGTCTTGTATTATGAGAATCAGTACTTGTTCTTCAACTCTCTTGAGTATTCTGATGACCTTGATACCAGTTGCTTTCAACTTTGGCTTTGTGTATTGAGTACTTTAAGATGGGTGTAGTATTATTCAATACATAATCAAGGGAGTTTACGAGATTAAACAATGAATCGTTAATCTTGTCTTGATCGGGTTTCGCAACTAAGTGGTCAATAATTGGTCTACTTTACTATGGTATAAGAGTAGTAAAGACGTCATCTCTCTTATGTGGTCCAAATGGCAAAATTGCAATGTGTATGGCAACCACAAGGTCCCCGATATTTGAATGTCACCATTCACTATGAATCAAGGAGTTTTGCAGGCTCAACATAAATGAAAATCTTGCAAACAGTGAAGATCAAGGGGTATTGGGAATGATCAACTCGCAAGGAATTGTGATCTCAATAAACTAGTCAAAGGATGAAATGCTTTGTACTCGACATAAGAGAATTCACGGTTTGGTTTCTATTATGTCGTCAAAATATAAAGATGTCTAATACATGGCATGTATAAGGTCGTCGGACAAAGCAAAGTTACCATGCATTACCCGTCAAATGGTTCTCAAAGAATGATTTCGCAAATAGAAAGAATACACGGTTCTTGCGGCATTAAGAAGTCATAAGGAGACTCCTCGCAAACTAGAAACAATTAGCTTTCAACAATCAAGGTGATTGAGCCTTAACAAGTCAAGGATAAAGACTCAACTGTGTTTTGGTCACAAGATGCATCTATAGGTTGATCAATTGAGGAAGAATCTCACAAATCAACTGTATGAGTGTTTACACAACCACAACAATTGAACCCACAAAAATCAAGGATGAGGGTTCAACTCATAGTTGTACTACAAAGAGGAATGAGTAATCGGTTTCCCTAATATTACTCAATGAAGGCAAATCAACTAGAACGTTGATCACAAGAGTAGGAAACAATCTAGAAAATCAGACATCACTTAAGTACTTGAATGGAGATACATATTCTTGCTCAAAGTTAATTAATACTCATGTATCATGATGCATTACAAATCGGATGATGTTATGCAGACACAATGCAATCCCCAGAAAAACTATGCATAAGGTATGAGCAAAAGTATGTATAACGATTCAAACAGGATAAGCACTATCTCAAGTTCACAATTGAATCACTTGTCATAAGAAGTGTTTGACAAGGAACATCCTTCTCGTAGGTTGATCAAGATAGAAGGATTCAAGTCTAACCATGGAAACAAGGAGTGGTGAGCAATATACTACACAATCATAACCTTCGTAAATGGTACACATTTTAACTAGTATATCCACTTGTCTCTCAAGGTCCTTGTCGCATCTGCTGAGTCACAGACTCATCTTTGCTTGAGAAATCCACTAACTAGCTTACCTTGATGACTTGGTACTATTCAGTATGGGATCAAAGTTACTAGAGTTCATGGTGTGGTGTTTCGCTTAATCTTCTCTTCAATCATGTAGTGGTGATTGACATCTTCCATGATAACGCTGATGGAGCTGAGGATGCACTCCTTCTATGTGGTGCTAACCTCGTGCTCGAAGTTTGTTTGTCTTGAAGATGTCATTTCCCGATCACTTTGAGCTACTTGGATGCACACCTTCCCCCTTAATGTTTCGAACTAGAGGTTCAAGCAGTTTACTTCAACTAATCCTTATGGGAAGGTTATGTGCAACTCCTGGAAGTAAAACCACTGCTAATATCCACCACACAGTGTTGAACACCAGTTGCAGAACATGAGCAATGATCCATGAAACTGAAACCAAAACTGACCGAATTTCAAAATTCGATCCACTGTCTAGGTTCTGGTACAGCTGACTACTATGGAGAAATTCAAATATTTTGACCAGTAAGAGGCAAAATCTGGATCGGAGTTGAACTACAAGGTTGTAGTAACTATCAATTACTTTCCAAAATGTATTTATTTGCCATCAAAATATTCCTCGTTGAGGAGATATGTCTTTTGCAAGTTGACAGTTTTTCCTGGAAATTTGGACAGAACCTCCTTTGTTCATGGCTGATCTTGTCCACAGTTTCCAGATATATAAACATCAAAATTTGCAGAAGTCATACACTACAACATTGTTATATACATACTCAGGATTATGGAAATGTAAAAGACAAAGCAATTAGATGATTCTTGTCGAAGGTATGGTCAAAATAGTAACTGACTATAAATCTGTCCAGATTCGGTGCTGTCAAGACAACTTCGACGATACTTCGATTTAAATCCTGCTATTGCGAGTTTTAGCCTTAGTGTCAAATATAAACTTGTTAGAGGACTCCTTAAGATTTCCAGACATGTATATATATTCCTATGTTGCTGTTCGGATTTAGGACTTATGTCTATTCGAAGTTCACAATTTTCCTGGCTGGTTCATGTAGCACATATACTCTTGTTCCAGTTTTTAACTCAAGTTTATAAAGACTCCTGATCTGAATTTAGGGCAAAAATGAATTACAAAGTTGTAGCTTAGATCCTTACCTTTCCAAAAATGCATCACAATGGCCTAGAAGAGTTTTTTATGAAGAGATATGTCAAAATACAGCTGCTGGTTCACACAGTTTCAGAACAGCAGCATTTGTGATAATGGTACACTTTCAGCAGCTTAGAAAGGTCTTTTGGTTTGGAGGTCAATAGAAAAAGTATAGAAGACTTTACAAGCTTTTCAAAAATTATTCATTTGCCTCCATAGCCTTTCTGGAATAAAAGATATGGAAGATTTATCACAGAGTACAAGATAGTTCAAAACTGGAGTATGAAACTCAGTTCTGTTCCAGCTGACCATCCTGTATAAATTCAAAATTTTCATACAGTAAAGGTCAGTACCAGGATTTGAGTGAATGCAAAAGTTTTAGTTCACTTCATAACCCTTCCATATTGTACAATCACACCTCCAGGTGAGCTGTGGATTAAAAGTTATACAGGTTTGAAACTGACTAAATTTTTCGGGAAATTTTGACAGAACCTCTCCTGTATATGTGGTTATCACCCACAATTTATACAGGTATATAAAAATAATATATTGATGTAATGACAAAATAAACATGGTACAACATCATGTTAACATCCAAGAATATAAAATAGTTCAGCCTTACAAAGTTGTTATACAGGTCAAAGTGTGCAAATTCCAAACTACGCACAAATGGTTCCTGGTTCTGGACTGCCAGAACGGTGTTTGCGACAAATGGAATTAGGCACTGCTATTGCAAGGTTCAGTCCAAGAATCGAATAGCAAGTTGATAGAGGACTTCCTAAGATTTCCAGAAATGTATATATATGACTATGTCACTGTTGGTACCCTGCGTAACAGGTACCCCACGGTACCGCAAGAAGTGCAAGAGAGTTCCACCTGTCAAAGTTGAAGGTCTCCTCGGGCCACACATGTCACACTACACCGGACCCACATCCCTCATATGGGTAGCTCCGGGATTGACATGTGTAATGTATGTCCGGAGCGAAACTCCCAACATAGGGAAGCTCTGCAGTCAATACGTGTATAATGACCCCAGACCTAACCCCCTGCAGAGGGGAGCTCCGGTGCTACCACATGAATAGTGGTTCCAGAGCTATCACCCCGCAAGGGGAAGCTCCAAAGCTGCCACATGTGAAATCTCCGGACCTACACCACCAACGAGTACACTGGCGGATCTCCAACAGCACGGACATTTAAGGGACAGTTAAAGCGGCAGTTACAAGACCTGATTACGTGTCATTAATGTTGTATTAATGACACAAGATCAGATCACTGTTAATAGGGGTAACATAGCCATTAAGGAACATTATCAAACTATTAACCACGCTTAATGCTCATAGATTGTGTATTAGGCTATTAAATACGTCAGGGCCATATGTCGGGCCAGACAAATGATGTAACGGCTAGTCCTTAGACTATAAAAGGACTGCACCGCACGGTACAGAGGAGAGGCCAAGCTCACACGCATACTAGGTCAACTCAATACAACAACACAAACCCCGTGGAGTAGGGTATTACGCTCAGGTGGCCCGAACCACTTAAATCACCTGTATCAGAATCTTGTTCCCAATCTCTGCGCGCCCAAACTAATAAAAGAACCTCCGCAGGCTACATTTAGTAGTATCGGGGGAAGTGTCGTTTAGCCACTTCGACATTTGGCGCGCCAGGAAGGGGGTCGCCCGATATCACAAGATGGTGAACTTCGCCGCAGGATCCTCCAGTGGCAACCATGCTGAACAACCTACTAGAGGCAATCCCTCCAACATGCACCAGCCAGCGGGCGCCGTTGTCCCAGCGGGTGTCATGCCACCTCCACCAGCATCTGCCCCAGCAAACAATGCTGGACAGTAGGATGGGGTACTTGTGTCGGTCATGGCGTCGGCAAACCACAACCCAGAGATAGCGCTAATTGCTGTGTGAACTCTGTTAGAGTGCCCACCAGCGCACGGAGCACCTCATGTTGCGATGGAGCAGTGGCGCGCTGATGTACAGCATCTGGTTGCAGCCGCAGCCGATACCATCAGTAACCAAGGTCCTCCCCCTTCGGGGCAGGCAACAACTCAACATAGGACCTTGTCTGGAAGACTTGGTCCTCACGTGCCACAACACTGATGGCATGCTATATCCCAGCAGGTGACTTTGCTGCCTTCCAAGTCACGACGCACCCACACCATCACCAGGATTCCGACTCATGACATGCGGTCGAAACATGATCGCTGTTACCGGCAGCAGGACGACCACGTCCATATCAAGCGTACTCGCGAGAGGCGAGAGGCTCGGGACAGCCTTGCTCCTCAGGGAGTATGAGGAGGCTGTTCTGCCCTGGCTATGCACTTACGCATGGTCAGATGGCCACAAAAGTTATAGCCTCATTTGCCAAAAAAATTTGATAGGACTGTCAACCCCTTCAAATTTCTTCAAATCTACTCCACTGCTATACTGGCGGCGGGGGACGATGAGGCCATGATGGCCATCTACTTCGCAGTGGCTCTGACTGGGACTGCAAAGGTCCTAGGTCATGAGCCTTGCACCTGACTCCATCAATAGTTGGGGGGATCTATGCCAGCAGTTCACTGCCAATTTCAGGAGTTCTTACACCCGACCTGTCACTGAACTAGACTTGTTTGCTGTGAAACAAACAACGGGGGAATCGCTGTGATCCTTTATCCAGCGATTTTCTCAGGTACACAGTATCATCCCCTCAATCTCGAGCGCTTCTGTTATCGTTGCATTCAGACAGGGTGTTAGAGACAAGAAGATGCTGGAGAAGCTGGCGACCAAAGAGGTCACCAACGTCACGGAACTCTTCAGCTTAGCAGATAAATGTGCTAAAGCTGCGGAGGGACGTGAGATTCACTCCAAACCACCCCCGAAGAAAAAAAGAAATCCTCCAAGAATGAATCCACTACTTCCGGAGATAGCAAAAAGAAGAAGAAACCAACGACAAGAAAAAGCCATCGGTCGGCGCACCTACTACAGCGACTGCTGCAGCTCCGCGTGGCCGGGGGCCATGCCCCGAGAAACGACATCGACCATCATCAGAAGATGGCGGCAGCTCCAAAGTGTGGTGTCCGATCAACAAGATGGAGAAGCACGGTCTGGATGAATGCCGAGATGTCCAGAACCTTGTCAAGTGCTATAATAAGTGCTGGGAAGAAGCTCCTTTCCGCCAACGGGAAGGAAAACAAAAAGTCGACGAAGCTTCGGCTGAGGAGGAGTTAGGCTTTTAGAACCCCAAGAAGGTTTTGAAGGCTGTCTACAACATCGTCGATGATGACTCTGACTTCTCTAACAACGAGCGTCGAAAGACCTTGAACACCATTTATGATGATTCTTGGGACATTACATCTCGATGCATCCTCAAGACAATGCGGCGGGATATGGCTGCCGCAGCTCCCACCGCCAAGGCAGAACCTCATCGGAAGTGGATGGACACTCCCATCATTTTCGATGCTTCGGACTGCTCTCGTAACATGATCGGAGCTGGCCAACTCCCATTGATGTTATCTCTGACCATTAACAATGTTCAACTCCACAATGTACTGAAGGACAGAGGTGCAGGGCTGAACCTCATAAGCTTCGAAGCCTTCGTCAGGCTCCAGTTCCGACCTTCAGACATTCGCCCCTCTCGACCTTTCTCTGGGTAGGTCCGGGGGCTATTACCCCTCTCGGTTCCATCACACTCCCGGTGACCTTCGAGACTCAGGAGAACTACAGAACCGAGAAGTTGGTCTACGACATAGCACAAATAAATTTGCCGTTCAATGCCATACTCTGCAGGCCTTCCTTGTACAGGTTCATGGTTGCTGCTCACTATGGCTACTTGGTGTTGAAGATGCCAACACTGTCAGGCGCTCTCCAGATCCGCGGGGATCGCACTGCAGAAATCACTGCATTAGAAGAACTACGTGCGCTTGCTACAGTGCAGGAGGAAGCATCCGGTAAGGAGTTAGCTCTTAAACCTTCGAGTTCTCGTCATCGAGGCTCAACCTCCGCACCTCGTGTGCAACCAAGCGGCAACACCGACGTTCCTGTCAAAGTCGTCCAAATTGGTTTCGACACTGCTCAGACTACCCGTATATCGTGAGGTCTGAACAACAAATAGGAACTCACGCTCATCACTTTCCTCTGGGCTAATGTCGAAGTGTTTGCCTCACAACCGTTGCAAATGCCTAGGATTCCTAGGGAGGTGATTGAGCACAATCTAAAGATTTATCCCGACGCACGGCCTATACACCCGAACCCCCGGAAGCAATCAACCGAGTGACAAAACTTCATCTAACAGGAGATCAAGAAGTTGCTCGAAGCTGGTTTCATCCGGGAGGTGTTTCATCCAAAATGGCTGGCAAACCCAGTCGTGGTGCCCAAGGCTGGCGGGAAGCTTCGGATGTGTATCGACTTCACCACCTTAAATAAGGCATGTCCAAAGGATCCATTTCAACTACCTAGAATAGATCAGATAGTTTACTCCACCTTTGGGTGTGAGCTATTGTGTTTCTTAGATGCATATTCTGGATATCATCAATTCCAAATTTCTAAGGAAGATGAAGAGCATACTGCCTTCATTAGAGTAAATGGATTGTATTGTTATACTACCATGCCCTTTGGTCTTAAAAATGTTGCCTCAACGTTTGTGCCAGCTATGTACAAAACATTTGGACAGCTAATCAGTGACTTGGTGGAGGTGTACGTCGATGAAATTTTCGTGAATGTCAAGAACAAGGAGTCACTCCTTGATAACTTGCAAGCCATCTTTGACAAGTTGCACAACACGAGCACTAAGCTGAACCTGGAAAAATGTGTCTTCGGGTTAGCTCTGGGAAGCTTCTAGGTTTATTGGTGACTCACCAAGGAATTGAAGCAAATCCGGCGAAGATCAAGGCCATAGAAGATATGCAGCCCCCAGTCCGCATAAAGGATGTCCTGAAGTTAACTGGATGTCTAGCTGCGCTCAGCCGATTCATCTCAAGACTAGCAGAGCGGGCACTTCCCTTCTTCAAACTCTTGAGGAAGTCCGGACCATTTCATTGGCATAGAGAAGCAGAAAAGGCATTTCAAGAGCTGAAACAGCTCCTCACCAAACTACCAATCTTGGTAGCTCTGAATCCTGGTGAGCCTTTACTGCTTTACATTTCTGCAACTATCGAAGTTATCAGCATGGTCCTGGTTGTGGAATGACCGGATCCACATCCAGTTCAGGAGCCTAGACCTCTTCAGGAGGGTCCAGAACTACCAGAAGGCGAGTCTGGGCCCCAACCCCCAGACATGATCTTCAAGACAGAGTACTAGAAGATCAACCTCTCTCATCGGAAGGAGTTTTAACGACTGTTCAAGGAGATCTTGATGCATCCGAGAAGGTCTGGGTTGAACAGGAAGAAGATCCGGACCCCTCCAGGATGGTCCGGGAAGCTCAACAAGAAGGTCCAAACCCCTCTGAGGGTTTTAGATCAATGGAGAAGAAGCTCCGAGCCCCTCTAAGAGGGTCCAGACTGTCCAGCGCCCAGTGTACTTCATCAGCGAAGTACTCCATGACGCTAAGACACGCTACATCTAGGTGCATAAGCAGCTTTATGCAGTTCTTATTGCCTCAAGGAAGCTTTGTCACTAATTCCAAGCCCACAAAATATCAGTGGTAACTTCTTTTCCACTGCGCGCTATTTTGCATAACCCTAACTCTACCTGGAACATCGCAAAGTGGGCAGCGGAGCTGGCCGAGTTTGACCTCGAATTCGTGTCACGACAAGCAATCAAGAGTCAGGCTTTGGCGGACTTCGTGGCGGAGTGGACTCCCTCTCCATCAAACCTTGGGGCCCCAGTGAGCAGAAGACAAAACCCAAGGTCCCGGTCTTTACTGAACCACACTGGACTCTTTACTTCAACGGCTCCATGGAGAAGCAGGGGGCCGGAGCTGGAATCCTTCTCCTTGCTCTGACTTGGGAGAAGGTCAAGTACATGGTTCACCTTGATTTCAAGGCGACCAACAATATGGAAGAGTATGAAGCTCTCATCTACGGACACAAGGTGGCGCTATCCTATGGTGTCAAACAGCTATTGGTGAAGGGTGATTCATAGCTCATCATCAAACAATTAAAAGGTGAATGTTGCTGTAACAATCCTCAACTAGTTGCTTATCTCCTTGAAGTCTAGAGGCTCCAGAAGGACTTCGAAGTCCTGGATCTCCACCATGTTCAGCGTCTTCGTAACGCTAAAGCTGACGAACTCTCAACGAAGGCTTCAACCAGAGCTTTGGCTCCTAACGGAATCTTCATCCGGAGGTTGTCAAGACCAACAGCTCAGCCTGCTGAGCTGAGTGAAGGGGCAAGACCAGCACCTCAAAGCTGGCGGTCCCGGTGGCTATGTACCATGGCGTCCACCAAGGGTCGTAGGTGCTGTCGGAAGCATCGAGCAACCCAACATGCAAGACTCAGAAACTCAAGTTTGTTCTGATGCATGGATCTCGGAGATCCGGAGCTACTTGAAAGACAACGTCCTTCCTGAAGACGGTCATCCGCTAACTAAATTGTCAGGTTGGCTAAAAGATACACACTGATAGAAGGGGATTTTTACCAGCGTGGTGCCAATAGCGTCCTAATGCGTTGCATTACAAGGGAAGAAGGCCATGAGCTTCTCGTGGAAATCCATGGAGGTGAGTGTGGGAACCACACATCTTCCTGCATGTTTGTTGGTAAAGCCTTCAGGCATGGCTTTTACTGGCCTACAACACTCTAGGATGTGGTTGAGCTAGTGAAAAAATGTGAAGTGTGCCAGTTCCACGCAAAATAGATTCATACACTGGCTTAATCACTACAAATGATACCTTCTATATGGCCATTCGCCATGTGGGGCATGGACATCTTGGGACCATTCCCAAATGCCGTCGGAGGTTACTGGTTCCTGTAGGTCGCCATCGAAAAGTTCACCAAGTGGCCGGAAGCAACTCTAGTTGTAACAATTAACAAGCAATCATCTATCAAATTCTTGAAGTCCATAATATGCAGATTTGGAGTTCCAAACAAATTCATACTGACAATGGAACTCAATTTACAAGTGCTGCATTTCATGAATATTGCAAAGACCTCGACATTCAACTCAGCTACGCCTCAGTAGCTCACCCAGCAAGTAATGGCCAAGCCGAGAGAGCAAATGCATAAATCTAAAAAGGACTCAAGACACGCACATACGAGCGCCTAAAAAAGCATGGAGCCAACTGAATTGAAGAACTTCCGTCCACATTTTGGGCAAACAGGACATCACCTAACTGGTCAACTAGGGAGACACCCTTCTTCCTGGTGTACGGAGCTAAAGCAGTACTTCCTCCGGAGATCACCATGGACTCCCTCCGGGTCCGGACCTTCGATGAAGCCATGCAGGACCATCTCCGGCGCGAATACCTTGACCTCATCGACTAGGGAAGGTGCCAAGTAGTTGTTCGGAATGCACGCTATCGCCAAGCGCTCCGGCGCTATCATCAAAGGCACGTGCGCAACCGACAACTCGAGGAAGGCGACCTGGTGCTACGGAAAATACTAACTCGCGAAGGAATGAATAAACTTCCCCCCCAGCTGGGAAGGTCCCTTCCAAGTGATCAAAGTATCCCGGCCCGGATGCATTCGCTTGGCAGTTGAGGATGGGACTCTGCTTCCTAATCCTTGGAACATCGAGCACCTCCGTAAGTTTTATACTTAGAATCATGGAGGTGAGTACGTAATTACACACAATGTATGTTATAGAGTCAATATACAGAGAAGGGTAGATCCTCTGGGAGAACATCCAGACCCATCTGGGAAGGTCCGGTAAGTTCAAGTAACACATAATACAGTCACAGTACTAAAACTGTAACTACCTGCCTATGGCTAGTACAAGATGCATAGCGCACTTCGCTTGATCCCACACCCTATGTGTGTCCTTGTCTCCCCTGTAATCTGGACCTATAATGAAAGACATTGTTGTGTGAAAACAGACTCCACGTGCATTTATTTTTGTACAAGGCTCGATATATCAAATTTTTTTATCCTTCTTGTCTATAATGAAGTTGTGCAATTCTTTTTTAGTTTCTGTCCAAGTTATTCATATGTGTTACTAGTTATATTGTTGATCTCTTTGGATCTTAACATGATGTATAGTCTACTTGCCTGAACGCCAAGCCAATATATGTCCGGAGTGTGCTATCAACATAGTCTCTCCTGCACCCTAAGTACACCACTCTACCTACACTCCGGCAGGCCTCAGTACGGTGAGTACTAAAAAAGCATATGGGTCTGGAATGATTACATCAATATGCTTGTTATCATATTGAGTATCTTTGGACCTAAAGCTCAAATAAGAATGATAAGTCACAAACGATTGATAGACAAGAGGACGAATTTTACTCTTTTCTTGTATTTAATGTGCAGGAAAAACAGAAACTCACAACAATGGTGGACGACACCGAAGCTACTAAGCTCCGACATCCTCCAAGGGGGCCTACCATCGACGTTCAATATGTTGGCACTGGGTGATGTGGGATCTACAAAGCTCCGACAACCCCAGGGGGGGCCGCCGTTGACAATTCGTCCATTGACATCGGGAGCTACCGGACCTATCAAGCTCTGATAAATCCCAGGGGCCCCACCGTCGACGTGTTATATGTTGATGGTGGGTGCCATCAGAGCTATCAAGCTCCAACAGCACCAGGGGACCCGCCGCCGATGTACCGGAGATAAAGACTTCAGACTTAATATCTACAAGTTCGAAGCGTTCAAGTCATCTACATACTGTCAAATCCTTTTGGTACATGTACACACTCGAATTATGCACATATACCAGGGGGACAACAAGACAGAGCACAGTATGTTGAAGACAAAGTGAAATTCATGCCAAAAAGAGTGGATTTCATTAATTCAAAGTACTGGATTACAATATTGGGATTACAACAAAGGACAAAGCGAAAAAGTACTAGCTACTGGAGGATATAGGTCCTGTGGAAGAATGAGGCGACATCCTTTGCAACTCCTTGGACACTGGCCTTGGTGGCGTCCTCCTCTTCAGCAACAGGACCTTGGAGCACTGGGTCCAGGGAGAATTGGGGATCTCGACTCACATAGCACGTCAGCACATACTCTGTGATGCTCGTAGCCAGAGATTTCCCCTCTGTCTCCAGCTGGTCCGCAATGACGTCACCCATTGCGTCGAGTTTGCCACCAGCAACATTGAGGGACGCCAGTGCTCGGTCCAAGTCCAACTCCAGATTGTCCAGACGTACAGGACTGAAGCCCAGTGGTGTCAATGTGTCGTTGGCTCGCCCCAAGAAGTCCCACACTTCAATGGACTCAGTCTCCCTCAAGCCCCACAGCTCCTGTAGTGACCTCCAGGCGATCATAAGTTCTGAACCTTCGCGAGAAAGGCGCTCGACCACTTTGGCATGTTGCTGCATATTCTCAGCAACTTGCTTCTCGCGATCAGTTAGCTCCGTCTCCCGAAGGTGGATGCGATTTCAATGTTCTGCCAGGTCTTTCTCCCTGCCTCTTACTTTGCCTTCCCTGGTGGCAACATCAACTTCTTTTCGATAGCTCCTTCCCCAGTTTCCAGTACTTTTCCTCTTCCTCCTTACTCCATAGCTCAAACTTCTTTGAGCGATCCGCCAGATTTTGCGCTTCCAGAGTAAGCTTCTGGGCAAGCTCCTCCTCCCTCTTCAAAAGATTGTCCTACTGTTCCAGGAGCTTCACTTCCCTCGCCTCAAGATCCGCTCGACGCTTTAGGAGGACCTCATTTAATTCATTAAGGTTTTCGTGATGCTCATCAGCAGCATCACTCCTTTACTTGGCTTGCTCGATGATCTCCCAAGAGTTAGCATCAAGCGCCCTGATGGCGGCATCCTTCTCTTTGACCAGCTTGCCCCAGAACTCCATCCGGGCTGTTTCCCTCTTGACCCACTCCTTCTGGTCAGCAAGCCTTGTCTGAGCAAGCCTGTTCTCAAAATGAATCCTGTTGCGCCAACACCTTAAGGTGTGGCCCTCCTCTTCCAGGACCTTGCTCTCATGATCAAAGGCGAGTTGAACTTGTCAAAGGCTCGAGCAGGCATTGTCTATGGACAATGCCAAGGGGATAGGCTCAGGGTCTGCTGGTGTCATCTCTGCCAGTTCCAATGGATTCTCCATAACAAAAATATGATCCCACTCAACAAGTGAGATCCCCTGAGCTACTATGGCACTGGGGCCGCTCTTCGGTAGCTTTTCAGCAGCAGTAGAGGAAGAACCCACTGGGGGAACTTCCACCTCCGGAGCAGAAGTCGAAGGTGCTGCTTCCTGGTCTTCAGTTGCCAGCTCCGATGGTGGAGAACCCACCACCACTTCTTCATGATGCTCCGGCTCTGGCCCGAACACCCTTGGAGCGATAGTTGGGGCTTCTTCCGGTGCCTCTACTACTGCTGGCTCAGGCGCCGACACGTTAGCCACTTCTGGTTCAGCAACCGGAGCTTCAAGTATTTCTGGCTCAATAGCCGGACCTTCAACAACTTCTGGCTCAAGGGCTGGAGCTTCAACCATCTCCGGCTCAATGATCAAGGCTTCAATTGCCTCTAGCTCAGTGGTTAGTGCTTCGATGAATTTCGGCTCAAGAGCCAGAGCTTCTGACATCTCCGGCTCCTGCACTGAAACCTCAGCCTTCGGTGTTGTTGCTACCGGTGCATCTTCAACTTCTCCCTCGTGGCCGGCACTACCACGAGAGCTTCTGGCGAAGACTCTGAATCCAAATCCATGACAGTCGGCGCCAGAGCTGCCGTGACTTCTGCCACCACTTGAGGAGGAGGCTCAATGGTTGAAGCTAGAGCTTCAGCATGCGCAGCCACAGTCGCTGCAACAGATGCCAAAGTCTCTTACTCCTTTCTTGACCCCTGGAAATAAAGGGACAAAAATATTAAAAACATAATGAAAACAATATTAGCATTTCAAGGCGAGCCCACGATGCTTACCTAGGGATGCTACAGCCCCAGTCGCCGTGGAACCTCTTCTTCTGAGGCTTGGGGTCAGAGCCCACCAAGTCTGGTGAGACAACAACTTCGGACCTCAGCTGGGGACCACTTGCAGCAGCTAGAGTCTTCTCGGCCGAAACTTCCCTCGGTCGGGAAGAACTTCCATGACTTGAGCTCTTAGCCAGCACAGAGGCTGGTGTTGACTATACAGAGTTGGCGCCTCTCGAAGATGTCTGCGCTGGAGAAGGTTTAGCTGCAGAAGATCTCCCTCATCGGGAAGAAGGGGCCATTGTAGAGGGAGTAGGCCTGACTGACCTCCCATCAGCTTGTTTCAGTTTTCTCTTTCGGCTGGAAGGTTCAGCTGGCTCCTTGTCCTTGCCATTGCCCTTCCGATGTCTTCAACCCTCTAGCTCAGAGAAGAGGCAACCACCTCTTCAGAAGCTCTGGGGATTACAACCCGGAGGTCTGGCGCTTCTCCACTTCACCCAAGTCATCAAGCTCCAACATCTTCCTCCGGAGCTCCCTGCAGATCTTTGGAATCATGTTTAAGGGCAGAAAAGTAGCCGGCAGAGCCAGGTCGTCGCCGTCGACAAGCCCATGCTGAAACTTCTTGAGATGGAGCTTCGAAGCTTCGTCATCCAAGTTGGATTTCAAACCAGTTTCAATCTGGTCATCATCCATCACACTGTTTAAAGCCTAGGCGAGCTTCTCCCTCTTCCTCAGCGGAGCCCATCTGTTCACCAAGAAATTTCCAAAGACAATCTGGGGGGTTCTCCACCCTCCATGCATTCTCGTATCCTGGGCAGAACAGAATTAAATGCATCTGACAGTTTTGGAACTATACTCCAGGCGTCGGTATCAACGTTGGGGAGTCCTCTAGGCACCTCCAACCCGTCGTGCTCCTCCACTGCAATGATGACCCAATCCTTCTTCCAGTCATCCCATTTGCCGGAGGGGAATGACTTCAAGTACTTGAAGGGGCAGTTCTTGCACTTCACGAAATAGTAGAATCCAAGAAGCTCAGTCCCCTTGTCGGTGGTATGGACCGTGAAGAAGGTATGGAACAGCTCGATGCAGGGGGGAACACCCACCCATATCTCGCAGAAGTGGACGAAGGTTGCCACCAACAGAAGAGAATGGGGGCCAAGATGATATAGTTGAAGGTCGTCGAAGTCCAGCAGCATTAAGAGGAAGCTTGAAAAAGGTGGGATCAATCCCACGATGGCATACACTGAGAAGTACACCATGTCGTCATTGCGCTCCTTCTTGAATGGGAGATTGCCGACGCGGGTCATGTGGTTGAAGGAGTCACTAGACCACCCAATATAGGTCCGAACCTTCATCAGATCATCCTTGCTCTTGAGGTGGCTCTTCGAAAGACCCAACTCCATCACGGCAAAGTAGAGCAAAGGAAGGGAAAGCTAGGCGAAGTTTGGGAGGCTCAGAGCACGAGTTTGATTGAAAGCATAAAGAGTCCTTAAATCGTGCATACTTTCTATCTTAAGTAAGCCTCCGCAACGCTTGGATGGAAATCACAATGAGAGTAGGGTCGCATTCCAAAAATATACCCCGTCATTGACGAATGGGCCCAAGGCCACCCCGACGAAGAGGTCGAGGTTATTACCCATGGCGAACCATTGTCATGATGGGCGACCGGAAACCCAAAGGCGGCACCCTGACAAGGCGCTCGGAACCGATACGATTTTCGTATTGGGAACTTGCGACCTTCAATCGCGTGAGATCCGCACTAAAATATCTCATCTGCTGCATTCATAACAAGCCACGCGGTGATGGTTTAATCCCGGACCATCGACCCAATGGCACATTAGAAGAATTTTGAAGTCAATGCGCGGGAATCGAGTATGGCCCCTCCTCCGGTTGAATAACTTAACCCAAAGGGTTTCGCCCAGAGGTGGGCTCGGGGGCCACTTTCGGTACCCTGCATATCGGGTACCCCACGGTACCACAAGAAGTGCAAGAGAGTTTCACCTATCAAAGTTGAAGGTCTCCTCGGGCCCCACATGTCACACTACACCGGACCCGAATCCCTCATGTGGGTAGCTTCGGAATTGACACGTGTACTGTAAGTCCAGAGCTAAACTCCCAACATAGGTAAGATCCGTAGTCAACACGTGTATAATGACCCCGGACCTAACCTCAAGCAAAGGGAGCTTCGGTGCTACCACGTTTATAGCGGTTCCGGAGCTACCTCCTCGCAAGGGGAAGCTCCGAAGCTGCCACATGTGGAACATCCGGACCTACACCACCAACGAGGACACTAGCAGATCTCCAATAGCACGGACATTCAAGGGACAGTTAAAGCGGCAGTAACAAGACCTGATTACGCGTCATTAATGCTATATTAATGACACACAATCAGAGAACTGTTAATAGGGGTAACGCGGCCATTAAAGCACATCATCACACTATTAGCCACACTTAATGCTCATAGATAGTGTATTAGGCTATTAAATATGCCATGGCCATATGTCGGGCCAGGAAAATGATGTAACGGCCAGTCCTTAAACTATAAAAGGACTGCACCGCATGGTACAGAGGAGAGCAAAAGCTCACATGCATACTAGTGCTACTCAATACAACAACACAAACCCTGTTGAGTAGGGTATTACACTCAAGCAGCCCAAACCACATAAATCACCTGTGTCATCATCTTGTTCCCAATCTCTGCGCGCCCAAACAAATACAAGAACCTCCACGGGCTACATTTAGTAGTACCAGGGGAATTGTCGTTTAGCCACTTCGACAGTCACCTTTATGGATTATGAGTTATAACTATCTAAACTTCACATATTGAGTAAAGGGTTTCTGCCAGCAGTCTTGCAGATCTCTATATTGGACCCAAAATTTTATTTGGTTTAATGTTGTATTAGGAAACACTTTGAATTACCAAGTTGTAACGCTGATTCTTCCCTTTCCAAATATGTAGCATAATGGTTCGGGGATTTTTCTACAGGAAGTTATGGCAAAAATACAGAGACTTTTGCAATGGTATAGGCATCTGGAGTAGTTTTGATAGAGTTCAAATTTCACCAGGTTATAAAATCTTTCGATCATAGTGGTCAAAAGAAAATTTGTAGAGCACTTCAAGAGCTTTTCATCCATATAACATAACCCTATAATCTCTAACAACTAACCAAGATTGCAACCTAGCGAAGTTGAGAAAACTTCTGTAAGAAAAAAATGTTGGTTTTATACCTTCCTCGAGCCGATAACCAATGACACAAGTCCAAACCTACCAGCAACTGATAGTGGGAGTTCAAACACAATGCATCCATTCTGTCGTAGGGGATGGTCAAGTATCAAATGTGATACTGACGGTACCACAAGCCTTGCCAAACTAAAATTCTAACCGGTATATCCGGATACGTCTATAGGTGGCCCTAGTATCGTTCACTCACAAACGCGTTCTACACGGTTTGCTACCGTAGTTAGTGTACATGCAGCAGACAAACAATCCCCTTTCACTCCTTCACACCTCAAGGGCGGCACGGGGAAAACACGACGGTCAGTCACAATAATATATTTGAAAGTAATTGCATACGACTCTGGTGTGAGTCACCCTCGAGCGATGTCATGTCTCAAGGTACATGGATGTACTACATCTGTACAACAAAGACTCCCGCACAAACCGACTTATACACGCTCGGGCATACGTGTTTCGCATGCTCCCATAGAACATGAATAGTTCTATAGATGCATACTATCGAGTTATCCACCACCCAACGGGGGCTCCCACTAATTTTGAAGCACGCTGGGGTATCACGTGTTATATGTTCTCAGAAACAATGGAGAATTTCAGAGACTCATATTAACTTTCCGCGCTAAGCCACAGAAACAATAACATACCACATCTCGTATGGACGAGATTACCGAGATTGAGCCGCTCTCGGTGGTGTACCTTACCTCTTACCTGATGTCGGAGCGTCGTTTCAGAATATAATAACAAGTAGGTTAGTATTGCCACCTTTATATCTTATACTAGTAATACTCCTTAGTGGGCATATAACTATTTCCTCACTCATATACTCCTAAGTTTTTTAAAATATGCTCTTTTTAGGCACATTGTTCCCAATGATGCTCGGATACCATGTTGGGGGGATCGGGGTCCCGACATCCAAGGATCTCATCGGGTGGTGTCGTGTGATGCGACAACCCAATAGTATACGTGAAAAGTACCAGAATAAAATACTGTCAGTGGTTTTGATTCGGCAGATCTCCCGACTCTACTAAAGTGTTAGAGGAGTTTGAGATTCGGTATGGGCGCGTGGAAATTCCAGAAGGTGAGATGTCGAGTGACACAAGGGACACGAAGATTTACGTGGTTCGGGCCGCCTGAGCGTAATACCCTACTCCACAGCGTGTGTGGTTGTTGTATTGGATGTATCAGCTCAACGTTAGTTGAGAGTATAAATTCAGCGTGTCCCCGGAGAGTGTCCTATGTATCGTCGGCCTGCCCTTTTATAGTACAAGGGCAGGCCGTTACAAGTTAGCCTGTCCCGACATGTGGCCCCAGCAGTTACTGATATTGATACACATTCAACATGTTTATTTGCCCTTAATGACCGAGTTATGGGCTTTGACAGCACCGTTACTGGTAATTAAGGTCGTTCGATCGTGTGTCATTAATATAGTATTAATGACACTTGATCGGGTCTTGAAGTCCTTGATTCCCCTTTGAAGATCCGGAGCTGTTGTGGAGTCTTTCGGAGGTTAGAGGCTGAAGATCCGATGGTTGGACACGTGGCAGCGCCGGAGCTCACTGTGGGGAACAGATAGGTCCGGTGTTACACGACACGTGTCAGTTCCGGAGCTTCCCTCGGTCTGGGGTTAGGTCCGGGGGTGCCATTTCGGTACATAGCCTGGACCTTCTCCCTTATGGGCGCTAGCTCCGGTTTGATAGTACACGTGGCGACCCTGGGACTAACCATGTTGGAGAAGTGGGTCCGGTTATGTCTAACATGTGGGCCTCCGAAGGTCTTCAAATCAAGTAGATGACTTTCCCTTGAGATCTTTGCAATCCCAAGGAGTATATGGTACCCAGGGTACCGACAGTGGCCCCCTGGGCCCACCTCCGGGGAAGACCCCCTGAGTGAAGTCATTCCGACGGAGGTGGGTCCATCCTTCGACTTTTGAACTGAGTCATCAAAGGTCTTCGGATGTGCCGTTGGCGATATTTGGAGTTAAATCCTCGCCGCGTGGAATATCCCGTGTGCGGCAAATGAGATCTTTGGCGTGCGAATCTCACGCAATTGAAGGTCGCCGGTTCCTGATACGAAAATCGTATCGGTTCTGCGCGCCTTGTCAGGCCGCCGCCTTCGGGCTTCCCGCCTCATGATGACAACCATTCGCCTGGGTAAGAATCTCGACTTGATCGTCGGGGTGGTCCCAGGCCCTCTTGTCATCAGCTGGGTGGAATTTTTGAGTAGTATCTTCGACTTCCTTGCGGTTTCCATCCAAGCGTTGTGAGGGCTTACTTAAGGAGGAAAGCGCACACTGTCTGGAGTTCTTTACGCCTCTCATCTGACCTTGTGCTCAAACTCCCAACTTGTGCTCGCTTTTCCTCTCTTGCCTTGCTGTGCTGCGATGGAGTTGGGTCTCCCCGAGAGTCGTTTGAAGACCGAAGGTGACTTGAAGAAGGTCCGGGCCGTCATGGGATGGTCCCTGGACTTCTTCAACCGTCTGGTCCATGCCGGAATTGAGCTCCCGTTCGAGAAGGAGCACACCGGCAAGATGGTGTACTTCTCTTCGTACGCCATGGTGGGGTTGATCCCACCTTTTTCCTCCTTTTTCTTGATGCTGCTAGACTTTTATGGTCTGCAGCTATACCACCTTGGCCCCCACTCCATTCTTCTTGTGTCTATCTTCGTCCACTTCTATGAAATGTGGGTGGGCATCCCCCCCTGCATTGAACTTTTCCGGACCTTCTTCACCGTCCATACCACCGGTAGGAGTAATGAGTACCTTGGCTTCTATTACTTCGTGAAGCGCAAGAAGTGCCCATTCAAGTACCTCCGGTCATTTCCCTCTGCAAAGTGGGATGATTGGAAGAAGGACTGGATAGTCATCCGGGTGGAGGAGCACGAGAAGCTGGAGCTGCCCGAAGGCCTCCCCATCATCAACACTGCAGTCTGGAGTGAAGCTCCGGTGCTGTTGGATGCCTTCAACCCTGCTCTGACCAGGATCCGCCAGTGCGTGGAGGGAGGATTAACTCCTCAGGCGGTATTTTGCAACTTCCTGGTCAACAGGTGGGCACCGCTGAAGAGGAGAGATAAACTCGC
Source organism: Tuctoria greenei (assembly GCA_036927565.1). Taxonomy (NCBI): domain Eukaryota; kingdom Viridiplantae; phylum Streptophyta; class Magnoliopsida; order Poales; family Poaceae; genus Tuctoria; species Tuctoria greenei. The sequence goes on along the minus strand of JAYESD010000003.1, from coordinate 102,432,867 downwards.
TTGGGCCCTCAACAGCGTGATGGACGACGACCGGGTCGAGACCGGACTGAAGTCCAACATGGCGGGGGAAACCTTGGAGTTACATCTCAAAAAGTTCCAGCACAGCATCGACGTTGCGGGATATGACTTGACCCTACCATCAGCCTTTCTCCCTCTAAACGTGGAAGTAGAGTTCAGCAGGGAGCTCCGACGGACGATGCCAGTGCTTGACGACCTTGGTGTCGTCGAGAGAAGATCGACCTCCAGGGTGGTGATCCCTGGGGCTTCCGAAGGTGGTTCCGACCCTGCCCCGAAGCCAAGGATCGAAGTCGTTGGCAAGGGCAAGGAACCGGCGAACGAACCCTTGAGCCGGAAGAGGAAACTGCAGCACGCCGATGGAAGGTCCGTCAGGCCTGCAACCTCTGCATCAGCTCCTTCTCCCCGGAGGGCGAGGTCTTCTACAACTGCGGCGACTGTACCCGCAGCGCGTCTTCCAGGGGTGCTAGCTCCGGGCATGTGACTCCATCACCAGGGCCAGTTGAGGCCTCTAGGTCCGGTGGTCCTTCCCGATCGAGGAGGGCCTCGACTAAGGAAGTGCCCGTGACTGCAACGAGTTTCGGGGGGCCTTCCAGAGCTTCCACGCCGGCGGCGGCTATGGTCAGCCCAGAACGCCCGGGAAAGAGGTTCCGCGCAAGCTAGTGCGGAAGCCTCCCGAGGTAATTTTTAATATTTACCTCAGACAATTGTTTTTTTGGAATAACAGGTTTTTAAATTTCTTCATCCTTCATATGCAGCGTTCCCAAGAAGAGGAGTGAGGCTCCACCCTCAGCCACAACAGCTGAACTTGTGAGGGCGGAAGCCTCTGCTCCTGTCCCAGTGCCGCCCCAAGTGGTGGCTGAAGCTGCGGCAGCTCCGGCGCCATCTGTCGTGGTCATGGACCTCGACTCATCCCCCGAGACTCCCGTGGTAGCGCCGGACCACGGGAGAGAAGATGCGCCAGTGTCACCTGCCCCAGAGGTTGAAGCTCCGGGTTTGGGTGCTGAGGTGATGGAAGGTTCGACTGTTGAGCCGGAGGAAGCAATAATTCCGGCCCCAGAGCCGGAAATTGTCGAAGCCCCGGCGGTTGAGCCAGAGGTAATTGAAGTCCCGACGTGCGCGCCGGATGTTGAGGAAGTCCCGGTGGTTGGGCCGGGTACCTCTGAAGCACCGGCCGCAGAGCCGGTCATTGTTGGAGCCCCGGCCAAAGGGCCGGTTGATGTTGAAGACCTTCTGGCTCCCGAGCCGGTTGTCGTTGAAGCTCCGGCCGCAGGGACGGCTGTTGTTGAAGATCTTCCGGTGCCTGAGCCGGTCGTTGCGAAGGCGTCAGCGATCGAGCCCCAAGTATAGGAGGTGCCCAGGCCGGAGCCAGAAGCAGTTCCTGCTCCGGGAGTTACGACGCCGGAGGTACCCGCGACTGAGCTGGAGTGCTCTGATGATGTTGCTGGCCCCCTGCCCGAGGGGACGAACGAAGATCTGGCAGCTGGTCCTTCAGAATCACTTCCGAAGGTCAGAACTTCATCAGCGGGACCCTCCTTGATGGCGACTGAGACCATCCTAGAGTACGGCCCTGGTGCCGTGGAGCCCCAGGGGACCACTCTTGTGGAGTGGGACCCAATTTTTGTAACTGAAAACCCGCTGGAACCAGCGGAGGAGACCCCAGCAGGTCTGGATCCTATCCCGTTGTCATTGTCTATTGACAACACCTGCTCCAGTCTGCGTCAAGTTCAGCTGGCATTCTTCCACGACAGCAAGGCTCTTGAAGAGGAGCGCCAAACCCTTAGGAGGTGGCGTAATCGGCTCTACTTCAAGACCAAGCTGGCGCAGTCAAGGCTGGCAGATGACAAAGAATGGATCAAGCATGAGAAGGTCCGCCTGGAGTACTGGGGCAAGTTATTGGATGACAGGGAGTGCTTGACTCGCGCCCTCGACGCTCAATCCCGGGCCATTTATGAGCAGACCAAAGCAGCTAATAGTGCGGCTGATGAATGCTAAGAAAGGCTTGAGGCCATTAACACTACTCTCACCAAGCGCTGGGAGGCACTTGAGGAGAGGGACAAAAGGCTCGAAGATGAAGAGCAGAAACTCCTAGAGCTGCGGGAAGACTTCTTGAGGAGGGAGGAGGAGCTCACCGAAAAGGTGGCTCTGGCTGACAAGGGCCTCGAAGAGCGCGCCAAGAAATTGGAAGAGCGCTGCGCTGATGAGGAGGAGAAGGCCTGGGTGCGAGGGCAGGAACTCTACGAGCAAGAGTGTGCCATCGCTGCCAGGGAGAAGAAAGTAAGGGGCAGGGAGAAGGACCTGGTTGACCGTCGGAACAAGATCTACCTCCAGGAGGAGGAGCTCGGAAAACTCGAGAAGCGAGTTGCTGAAAAGATTCAGCAAAACGCCAAAGAAGTTGAGCGCCTCGCTCGCGAGAATTCTGAACTGGTGGCGGCCAAAAGATCCTTGGAAGAACTGAAGGGCTTGAGGGTTGCGGACTCCCTACAGGTTTGGGAGTTCCTGGGCAAAGCCAACGACGCGCTGACACCGATGGGCTTCAGTCCCGTGCGTCCGGATGATCCGGAGCCGGAGCCGGACCTGGCGTTGCAAGCGCTGAGCTCGGCGGGTTGCAAACTCTCCAAAGTGGGCGACGTCATCGCGGACCAGTTGGAGGTTGAGGGGCAATCCCTGGCGAAGAACGTCGCAGAGTATGTGCTGACGTGCTACACCAGCCGGAATCCCCAATTCCCTCTGGACCTGGTGCTTGAAGGTCCCGTCGAAGGAGAAGGTGAAGCCGCCCGAGCCAATGTGTCCGAGGTTGCTCAGAAGGTCGCCCAGTTCTTCCATTAGGTCTAGGACCATCTCCGTAGCTCCCACTTGTATTCTCTCTTTTTCTTCCACAATTTTGTAATCCCTTGTCTCTAGATGAATGAAATCTCCAAATTTTTGTGAATTTCACTTTTTGTCTTCAACACTTTTGTCTTCACTTGGCCCCCTGGTAGATGTACACAATTTGATTGTGAACATGTACCAAGAGGATATTGTGTTTTTTTGAAGACTCATTTGCTTCGAACTTGTAGAGTGTAGGTCCGAAGTCTTCGATAGTGAAGGCCCCCTGAGGTTGTCGGAGCTTAGAAGCTCCGACATTGTCTATCGTCGGAGCCTAGTAGATCTGGCAATAGTCTCTATCAACGCGTAGAGCATTGATAGTTAGCCCTCCGGGGTGTCGGAGCTAGTAGCTCCGCAGTGACCTTTGCCAACACGTAGTTTGTCGGCAGCAGACTCCGTTTGTGGGGTCTTCTCCCCATCCTTTATTTAGCATCGACGGCTGGCCCCCTTGCTTTACCGGAGCATGGTTGCTCTGGTGATGCTCGTTTTTAATGTTTAACATCGATTACAAGCCACATAGGGGGAGTCGGAGCTTAGTTAGCTCCGGCTTTTCTCCATTAACGTGGATTTTTTATTTTTCCTGCACACTGAAGCCAAGAAAAATAGTAAAATTCGTTCCTTGCCTATAACTTCGTTGCGGCTTACGATTCCCAAGAGAGTTTTAGGTCAAACGCGATTCTGAATACAACCGAATGCATTGTCTTTTCTTCCAGATCCAATTGTACTTGGACCCGCCTTAGTTCGGCCCGCCGGGGTGTAGGTAGAGTGGCGTACTTAGGGTGCTTGACCAGGCTAAGTCGATAGCACACTCCGGCCCTAGGTTGGCTTGGCGGCATTCAGGCGAGTGGGCCATAAACAATATTTGAATCTAGAAGAATCGACAATACAGCTCGAATCGTATATGAACCAATCGAACTAAATTTTCTTAAGAATTGCACGTCTTTGTTATAGACAAGAAAGAGAAAAATGAAAAATGTTGAGCCTGTACAAAATAAATGCACGTGGAGTCTGTTTCACATGAAGATGTCTTTCATTATAGGTCCGGGGTATAGGGGAAACGAGTACACTTTTAGTGTACGGAACCAGGCTAAGCGTGTTTAATTTCTCGTTTGACCCAGGGTAGCTAGCCACACTTTTAGTCCTGAGACTGCGACAAGTGTTGCATGAACTTTGCGGACCTTCCGAGAAAGGTCCGGCTCTTCTCCCGGAGGAGCTACCCGACTCTGCACAATGACTCTAACATACACCTCAAGTTACTACAGACTCACCTCTGTGATATTAAGTGTAGAACTTACGGAGGTGCTCAATGTTCCAAGGATTTGGGAGAGGTGTCCCATTCTCGGTAGCCAAGCAAACGCTTTTGGGACGGGATACTTTAATCACTCGGAAGGGTCCCTCCAAGCTGGGGGAGAGTTTGTTTAACCCTACTCTGGATTGTATTCTTCATAGCACCAGATCGCCTTCCTCGAGCTGTCGGTTGTGTACATGCCGCTGATGATAGCGCCGAAGGGCTTGGCGGTATCAGGCATTCCGAACAGCTGCTTGGCACCTTCCCTCCTCAAGGAGGTCTAGGTCTTCACGCCGGAGCTGGTCCTGCGTGGCTTCATCGAAGGTCCGGACCCAGAGTGACCCCAAGGTGATTTCCGGAGGAAGGATTGCTTCAGCTCCATACACCAGGAAGAAGGGTGTCTCTCGAGTTGACCGGTTTGGAGTTGTCTTGTTGGCCCATAAAGTGGGCGGAAGCTCTTCAATCCAGTTGGCTCCTTGTTTTTTCAAGCGCTCATAGGTGCGCGTTTTATGTCCTTTAAGGATTTCAGCATTTGCTCTCTCGGCTTGGCCATTGCTTGCTGGGTGAGCTACGGAGGCATAGCAAACTTGAATGCCGAGGTCTTTGCAATATCCTTGAAATGCAGAGCTTGTGAATTGGGTCCCATTATCAGGGATGATTTTGTTTGGGACTCCAAATCTGCATACAATGGACTGCAAAAAGTTGCTAGCAGATTCCTTGTTGATTGTCACAACTGGAGTTGCTTCCGGCCACTTGGTGAACTTGTCAATGGCAACATACAGGAACTTGTAACCTCCGACGGCTCTTGGGAAAGGTCCCAAGATGTCCATCCCCCACACAACGAAGGGCCATGTAGGAGGTATCCTTTGTAGTGGCTGAGCCGGTGTGTGAATTTGCTTTGCATGAAATTGACATGCTTCACATTTCTTCACCAGCTCAGTTGCATCCTGGAGTGTTGTAGGCCAGTAGAAGCCATGCCAAATGGCTTTACCAACCAGCATGTGGGAAGACGCGTGGTTCCCACACTCGCCTCCATGGATTTCTGCGAGGAGCTCGCAGCCTTCTTCCCTTGTGATGCACCACATTAGGATGCCATTGGCACCGCACCGGTAGAGATCCCCTTCTACCAACGTGTATCTTTTAGCCAATCTGACTACCCGGTTAGCGGATACATCATCGTCAGGAAGGATGTTGTCTTTCAAGTAGTTCCGGATCTCCGAGATCCATGCATCGGAACTAACTTGAGCATTTGAGTCTTGCGTGTTGGGTTGCTCGGAGCTTCCGGCAGCACCTACGACCCTTGATGGCTGCCATGGTAACAGGGCCATCGGGACCATCAGCTTCGGGATGCTGATCTCGCCCCCTTCGCTCAGTTTGGCAGGCTGAGCTATGGGTTTTGACAACCTCCGGACAAGAGTTCCATCAGGAGCCGGAGCTCTGGTTCACGCTTTCGTCAAAAATTCGTCGGCTTCAGCGTTTTGGGCACGCTGGACATGGTGGAGATCTAGGACTTCGAAGCCCTTCTGAAGCCTCTGGACTTCAAGGAGGTAAGCAGCTAGCTGGAGATTGTTGCAGGAGCATTCACCCTTGACTTGCTTAATGATGAGCTGTGAATCTCCCTTGACCAGCAGTTGCTTGACATCGTATGACAGTGCCACCCTTAGTCTGTAAATTAGTGCTTCATATTCCGCAATGTTGTTGGTCGCCTTGAAGTCAAGGTGTACCATGTATTTTACCTTCTCTCCTGTTGGTGCGAGGAGAAGGATTCCAGCTCCGGCCCCCTGCTTTTGCATGGAGCCGTCGAAGTAGAGGGTCCAGTGAGGCTTGGTGAAGATCGGAGCCTTGTGTTCTGGCTGCTCGCTGGGGCCCCCAGGGTTTGATGGAGAGGGAGTCCATTCCTCCATGAAGTCTGCCAATGCTTGACTCTTGATTGCTTGCCTTGAAATGAATTCGAGATCGAATTCGGCCAATTCCGCTGCCCACTTTGCAATATTCCAAGTTGAGTTGGAATTATGCAAGATTGCTCGAAGTGGGTAAGAAGTCACCACTGAGATCTTGTGAGCTTGGAAATAATGGCGAAGCTTCCTGGAGGCAATAAGAACTGCATAGAGCAGCTTATACACCTCTAGGTATCGAGTTTTGGCGTCATGAAGTACTTCACTAATGAAGTACACTGGGCGCTGGATGGTCCGGACCCTCCCGGAGGGGCCCGGAGATTCCTCTTCATTGATCCGGATCCTCCCGGAGGGGTCCAGATTTTCTTCGGGGACTTCCGGGTCCTTGCTGGAGGAACCCGGAGCTTCTTCAGAAGCGACCTGGACCCTCCCGGAGGGGTCTAGGTCTTCTGAAGTAACTTTTTGTGGATCCAAGTCTGGGAGCTGGGACCCAGACTCGCTTTCAGGAACCTCTAGACCCTCCTGAAGGGGTCTGGACTCCTGAGTATGGGATGGTTCTGGTCTCTCCGCAACCAGGACCATACTGACGACTTCGTCAGTGGCTGAAATGTAAAGCAACAAAGGCTCACCAGGGTTCAGAGCTACCAGAATTGGTAGGGTGGTGAGGAGCTGTTTTAGCTTCTGGAACGCCTTTTCTGCTTCTTCAGACTATTGGAATGGTCCGTACTTCCTTAATAACTTGAAGAAGGGGAGTGCCCGTTCCACCAGTCTTGAAATGAACCGGCTGAGGGCTGCTAGACATCCAGTTAGCTTTTGGACATCTTTGATGTGGGCTGGTGGCCGCATGTCTTCAATGGCTTTGATCTTCGCCGGATTAGCTTCTATGCCCCGGTGACTTACTAGGAAACCAAGAAGTTTTCCGGAGCTAACCCCGAAGACACACTTGTCTGGATTTAGCTTTGTGCGGGTGACCCGCAGCTTGTTGAAGACAGCCTGCAAGGTGTCAAGGAGTGACTCCTTGTTCTTGACCTTGACCACGATGTCTTCGACGTACACTTCCACTACGTCTCTAATGAGTTCTTCAAAGGTTTTGTACATAGCTCGTACAAAGGTTGAAGCCGCATTCTTGAGACCAAATGGCATGATTGTATAACAGTACAATCCATCTACTGTGATGAAAGAGGTATCCTCTTCATCTTCCCTAGACATTCTGATTTGATGATACCCAGAATATGCGTCTAGGAAACACAGTAATTCACACCCGGAGGTGGAATCCACTATCTGATCTATTCTAGGTAATGGGAATGGATCTTTTGGACATGCCTTATTTAGTGTTGTGTAGTCGATATACATCTGAAGCTTCCCGCCGGCCTTGGGCACAATGACTCGGTTTGCCAGGCATTTTGGATGGAAGACTTCTCGGATGAATCCAGCTTTGAGCAACTTCTTCACTTCTTGTCGAATGAAGTTCTGTCGCTCTACGGATTGCTTCCGAGGCTTCTGATGCACAGGCTGGGCGTCGGGGTAGATCTTCAGATTGTGCTCAATCACTTCCCTGGGGATCCCAGGCATTTGTGACGGTTGCCAGGCAAACACGTCGACATTAGCCCGGAGGAAAGCGATGAGCGCGAGTTCCTATTTGTCGTTCAATCCCCCCGATATACGGGTGGTCTGAGCGGCATCAGAACCGATTTGGACGACTTCAACGGGAATGTCGGTGTCGCCGCTTGGCTGCACATGAGGTGCAGAAGTCGAGCCTCGCTGACGAATGCTCGTGGGTTTTGGAGCTTGCTCCTGCCTGGAGTCCTCCTCTTGCGCCGTAGTAAGCGCATGGAGTTCTTCCAGAGCAGTTACTCCAGCAGTACGATTTCTGCGGATCCGGAGAACGCCTACTGGTGTTGGCATCTTTAACACCAGGTAACCATAATGAGCAGCTGCCATGAATTTGTACAAGGCAGGCCTACCCAAGATGGCATTGAAGGGTAAGTTGATCTGAGCAACGTCAAAGACCAACTTCTTGGTGCGATACTTCTCCCGGGTCCCGAAGGTAACGGGGAGGGTAATAGCCCCGAGTGGGGTAATGGCTCCCGGACCTACTCCGGAGAAAGGTCGGGAGGGGTGGAGATCTGAAGGTCGGAGCTGAAGCTTGGTAAAAGCTTCGAAGCTTATGAGGTTGATCCCCGAACCTCCGTCTACCATGACATGGTGGAGCTAGATGTTATTGATGGTAGGAGATACCATCAAAGGTAGCTGACCTGCTCCAACCATGCTTCGAGAGCAGTCCGGAGCATCAAAAGTGATGGCTGTGTCCATCCACTTCCAATGAGGCTCCGCCCTGGCTGTAGGAGCTACAACAGCCATGTCCCGACGCATAGTCTTGATGACGCGACGGGAGGTGATGTCCCATGATCCACCAAAAATGGTGTTCATGGTCTTTCGACGCTCATTGTCAGAGAGGTCGGAATCGTCGTCAACGGAGGTGTAGACGGCCTTCAGGACCTTTTTGGGATCCTGAAAACCTAACTCCTCTTCAGCTGGAGCTTTGTCAACTTTTTGTTTTCCTTCCCTTTGTTGGAAAGGAGCTTCTTCCCGGCGTTTGTTGTAGCGCTCGGCAAGGTTTTGGACCTCCCAGTAGTCTTCCAAACTGTGGCTGTCCGTTTTGTGAATTGGACACCACACCTTGGGTTTGCCACCATCTTCAGAAGACGGTCGAGGTCGCTTCTCGAGGCGTGGCCCACGGCCACCCGGAGCTGCAGCATTGGATGCACCGGCCGACGGCTTCTTCTTGCCGTTGGTCTTTTTCCTCTTCTTGCCACTCCCGGAGGTAGCGGCTTCTCCTTTGGAGGATTTCTTGTGATCCTCCGGAGTTGGTTTGGAGTGCATTTCACGACCCTCCGCAGCTCTGGCACATTTGTCGGCCAAGTTGAAGAGTTCCGTGACACTGGTAATCTCCTTGATCGCCAGTTTCTCAGCATCTTCTTATCCCGCACTCCCTGTCTAAACGCCACGATGACAGAGGCGCTAGAGATAGAAGGGATAGTGTTTCGTACCTGAGAGAATCTCTGGATGAATGATCGCAGGGATTCTCCTCCTTTTTGCACAACTGCAAAAAGGTCCAGTTCGGTGCCTGGTCGGGTGTAAGAACTCCCGAAGTTGGTGGTGAACTGCCGGCACAACTCCTCCCAACTGCTGATGGAGTTGGGTGGAAGGCTCATAAACCAGGACCTGGCGGTCCCAGTTAAAGCCACTGGGAAATAATTGGCCATTACGGCCTCATTTCCTCCAGCTGCCAAGATAGCAGTGGAGTAAATATGAAGAAATTCGACAGGATTAACGGTCTCGTCGAACTTCTCCGGTAGGTGAGGCCAGAACTTCTGTGGCCATCTGACCATACGCAGATGCATGGCCAGGGCTGAACAGCCTCCTCCTACTCCTTCAGGAGCAGGAATGTCTTGAGCTTCTCGTCTTTCACGAGCACGCTCAATATGGACTCGGCCATCTTGTTCGCAATATCGGCGATCAAGCTCCGCCCGGAGGTCATGAGTTGAAAGCCTTGATACCGTGTGAGTGCGTCGTGCCCCGGAGGGCAACGACATCACCTGCTGTGATGCAGCACGTCTCCTGTTGTTGGAAACGTGTGGACCAAGTCTGCCAGACAAGGTCCGTCACTGCGACGGGGCCCGTCCTGAAGGAGGAGGACCCTGGTTGCTGATGCGGTCGGCTGTTGCTGTAACCAAGTGTTCCACATCGGCCCTCCACTGCTCCATTGCATCCCGGGATGCGTCCGGAGGTGGTGGGCGCTGAAGAAGAGCACGTGCTGCATGAAGCACGTGTTCCGGGTTGTCAAGATTCGCCGACGTAGTGATTGACGCCAGTGCACCATCGCGTTGTCCAGCTTGATTTGCTGGTGGAGGCGGCGGTGGTGGAAGTGTGACTCCTGCTGGAACCGTGGTTCCTGCTGGTGGCTGCATATTGGAGGGATTACTGCCAACAGCTTGAACATCGGGATGACCATTGGAGGATCCAGCGGCTGAGTTCACCATTCTTGAAATCTTCGGTCCCCCTACCTGGCGCGCCAACTGTCGATGGTTTTGATCCGGTAGATCTCCCGACACTACTAAAGTGTTAGAGGAGTTTGAGGTTCGGTATGGGCGCGCGGAAATTCCAGAAGGTGAGATGTCGAGTGACACAAGGAACATAGAGATTTACATGGTTCGGGCCGCCTGAGCGTAATACCCTACTCCACGGGGTGTGTTGGTGTTGTATTGGATGTATGAGCTCAACGTCAGTTGAGAGTATAAAGTCAGCGTGTCCCCGAAGAGTGTCCTATGTATCGTCGGCCTGTCCTTTTATAGTACAAGGGCAGGCCGTTACAAGTTAGCCTGGCCCGACATGTGGCCCCGGCGGTTACTGATATTGATACACATTGAACATGTTTAATTGCCCTTAATGACCGAGTTATGGGCTTTGACAACACCGTTACTGGTAATTAAGGTTGTCCGATCGTGTGTCATTAATAGAGTATTAATGACACTTGATCGGGTCTTGAAGTCCTTGATTCCCCTTTGAAGATCCGGAGCCGTTGTGGAGTCTTCCGGAGGTTAGAGGCTGAAGATCCGACGGTTGGACACGTGGCAGCGCTGGAGCTCACTGTGGGGAACAGATCGGTCCGGTGTTACACGACACGTGTCAGTTCTGGAGCATCCCTCGGTCTGGGGTTAGGTCCGGGGTGCCATTTCGGTACATAGCCCGGAGCTTCTCCCTTATGGGCGGTAGCTCCGGTTTGATAGTACACGTGGCGACCCTGGGGCTAACCATGATGGAGAAGCGGGTCCGGTTATGTCTGACATGTGGGCCTCCGAAGGTCTTCAAATCAAGTAGATGACTTTCCCTTGAGATCTTTGCAATCCCAAGGAGTATATGGTACCCTGGGTACCGACAAATACAAATCAAGTCTTATAATTATAAATACAGCGGAAGTATTTACAATACTAAACGAAGGAAATAGTCTATACATCATAGCTATGCTCTCAGCTCTAGCTATGCAAAAACAAAGTCGTCCATGCCCTTAGGACGCTTCGCACTAGCAGCACTCACTCTCCTTATCACGGCGGCGTGCAGGGCTCCCACTTAGCCGTGAACCCTGATGAGGGTAAGGCATCGTCGTCAAGCCCTTCATCGACGGTATAACCTGCAAAAACTCATTAACTGCAAACATGAGCATAAGGCTCAACGAGACTGACCCGTCTCACTAGACATATGCAAGGTAAAGACTAAACATAGGTAGGAAATAGCATAAGTAGACTCACCTACAAGTGGATCCTTATAGTCATGTTTTATGTAGCAAATGACATTCCTGCACATCATAGACTCTGAAGTCCACTGCGTGAGAAACACTTCACGTACACCCGTGCGTGAGAAACGTGCAATGCTCCTCACGACGTCATACGCAGCAACCATTCATAAGAAACTCAAACGCTGAACCGGTCCCACCATCACAGGCATAAGGTCCCCGCAAAGAGCGGGTCTGTGCCCGCCAGCAGATTTATACCTTGCTATCCTCAACCCACACCTATTGATAGTGGGCTATACCTCGACACCCAAGTTATCAAGTTACAATAGTTTCCTAGATTCCATATGCCCAGTATGCAGCCGGTACAGTTCAAACTTGTCTAGCAGGGCCGCACACAAATCGGTCCATAACTGACACAAGCAAGGCTACGCACGTGAGACCACGTCTCACTGCATCCTATGCGCTGCTCGGTCTCAAATTCTTATTCATAAACCATTGTTCGATCCAATCCATCCCGTGTGATAAAATCCTATCTCACGAGTAGATTCCAACTGCTCGACTTCTACCGGATTCCTCAAAACATTAGCTTGACATTTTCTACTCGTCAAGTTGTTGACCTACCCAATACTCCATGGGATTTGTGGGTCATGCAAGTGGAGTAACAAGAACCTTAGCTCTAATGCACACAACTTATCCTAGACATAAGTGATACAAATCAAAACTTTACAAAAGCACTTAAATGCAAACCGGGGCTTGCCTTGGTTTGCGACTAGGTAAATGTTAATAGTTAGACTTGATCTTCCTCCAAAGAATCTGCCATAAAACTTCAAGATGGTGACTCCTCAACTCCTCCTCCAAGTGAAGCTCCTCATCGATCATCTGCGTCACGTTTCCTATTGACATTATTTTGCATATAAGGGAGCAATGTAATATAATATTAAACTCAATGTGGTTGTATACAACTTAAGAAGGAGAAGCTAGACTAGGAGGGACGGACATGTCTCTGTTCTGTGGTGAAACGGGGGATGAGCCAAGGTGGTCATAGTAGCACCGAGGTAAGAATTGAAAGGTGCAATGTAAGCACACATTGCAACTTAGCAATCAACACTTGGAGCTATGCCACACAAGAGTGATAAGACTGTTTGGTGAAGAAGCGTTCAACTGAATAGTGTAAGGATGAATAAGGGATCAAAGTGAGACATAGCCCAATTTAGGTATGAGATGACTATGCAAAGCAGAAGATTGAAACTCCGGAATAAATCTTATGACTGAAGAATTGAAGTCGTTTAAGAACTAAGAGACGATCTACAAAGCTTGTAAGGACTTAGGAGGAACTTACTATCGGTTTCTAAGGTGTTCTAAGATTCTTACTCCACATTACCTGGGTGTCGTAAGGTATCAATTCTAAGGTTCCTAGTAACCACAAAAGACTGGATCATCTAACTTCTTTAGGTTCCTATGATGAGAATGACTATTAACTAATCTACAAGAATTAGATGGACCCTTGATAAGGAGCTTAAGGTCAAGGGAGAGACATCACAAGATAGAAGTAGCAAAAGGAATGAATGACTAATTAACCACCCCCCTCACTAAACAATATGTGTAGGATTACGGAACACTAGTCGCACTAGCTTTCTATCCTTATAAGCATGCTCACCTTGTTCATTTCAACGAATATCTGGCGTGCGTTCTTGATCCGTCACTTAATTAACATTCAAAGAGCACCTTGGCACGTATCCTTGTCGATTGCCACACCACAACATACCCACATCACAAAGAATTGAATATCAACAACATTGGTTCTCCCCTTGTAAGCATTTCGTCGAGCATTTTGGCTGCACCATTGTCATGACCTAATCTTGCATAAAACAAAGCTAACCTTGGTAAAACTGTCATTGCCGTAGTGTAGACAACATGTTCCTGCATCTTGCGCATTACCTTCATCAATCCCAACACTACTTGGATGCGGCATATGAGCAGAACGTCGCGGTGACGTCGATGGGGTACAAGGCGAATAATTTCGAGCATGTGCACTCATGCCTGTGGAGCGGAGGTGGACTGCGACAAGATGCTGCAGGGAAGGGAGGCGAGGACCAGGGCAGTGAGCTTGGAGCATGATCAGTCGCAACCCTGGTTTGCACTGGAGCTGAGAATTGAGCGGGAACTGCGGCAGTCGCCGGCCAGACGCATGGGCTGTTTGGCGAGGGCGGAACGCACGCTGGAGCTGACATAGGAAGGGGCACGGAGAAGCATGCAGCCAGTCACGCGTGCGGACACAGCAAGCGGCGGACCGGGGCTGGCAGAGAGAGGGACCAGCGAGCAGGGCGGTGAAGCTCGACCGCAGGAGGAACTGTAGGAGGGAGGAGCCGGCTTGAGCAGGGCGGAAGGGATGTCGAAGGCTTGGGGCGCATACGGGAGCAAGGCCGGCGGTGATTGGAGCAGAGGTCGTGGCGGCTCGGCCGGTGGTGAGGCGAGCATGGCTGGAGAAGGAAGATCAGGGCGCGTAGGAAGAAAAAGCAAAACAAAGGTCTTGCATTTGGGGATAAGACTGTCATGCGGGGTCCACCTCCCTCTTTTCCTTAATTCCTTTCAAAAATTATTTTTAGATGACCAAAATTCCTATAAATTCTGAATCTAGTGGATAAGGACACTTGTGAGCGGTCAACAGAGAAGGCACTAGTGTGTGGTGGAAGAAGGAAGAAAACCTAAACTGCCTTGGGGTCTGATGTGTGGGGCCCACTGGTAAGTTATTCCCAACCTCAATATGCTCTTCTGCCGCTACCGCCAATATTACACAAAATAACAAATGGTGCACTAATTAAATAGGAAGCAGTAGAGCCGAGTGACGAGACTTGTCGGGGAAGGAGAGTGTGAGGGGTTCAGGATGGGACGATGCGACATGGCAGTGTTGCTGGCTTTCGATAAGCACAAGCAGAGGACGAAACCCAAGACGCCTTGGTTAGGACTGACTGGTGGGCCACCTGACAAGTGGACCCCAACCAAGGTGTTATCTTCACTGGAAACACCACGATGTTGCTCATGTTGATGTTGAAGTTGAATTTGAATTAGCATTCGAGCTTTTAATTTTTTATGTGAAATATTCCAATTAAAGCTTATAGTTTTAACAAGTTCCTATTTTTTTAACATTGGTTAACTCATATGGTTCATGTGAGTTTGGTTTTCCAAGTCCACTTTCAAAAATTTTAAGTTCGCATTTTCGTGATCTTGCTCTACTCAAATGCGGGCTTTTACACAACGTTGGACAACAGGATGGTGTCTTCGCGTCGATCACTGCATCAATGCAAAACAACCCTGAGAACACGATCGACGTGGCACATACTCTTCTTCAACGTCCTCCAGCACCTGGAGCTCCTCAGGGCGCAATGGAGCAATGGCGCACTGATGTGGAGCATCTGGTTGCAGCAGCAGCCGATGCCATCAGAAACCAAGGTCTGCTTTATTTAGGGCAGGTACCTTCTCAACGTAGGACCCTGTCTGGCAGACTTGGTCCTCAAGTTTCACAACACAGGAGATGTGATGTTTCCCAACAAGTGACGTCAATGCCCTCTGGGGCACGTAGCGCTCACACGGCATCAAGGCTCTTGACCCCTGATTTGCGGTCAGAACTTGACCACTGTTACAGGCAGCAGGACGACCGCGGAGCGTGCTCGCGAGAGGCGAGCTGCGCATGAGAACCCTTCTCCCTCGGAAGTAGGGGGTGACTGTTCAGCTCTGGCCATGCACCTGCGCATGGTCCAATGGCCACAAAAGTTCCGGCCTCATTTGCCAGAGAAATATGATGGGTCTGTCAACCCTGTCGAGTTCCTCCAAATCTACTCCGTTGCCATTCTCGCGGCTGGAGGCAATGAGGTCGTGATGGCCAACTACTTCCATATGGCTCTGACTGGGACAACCAGGTAGATTAATGAGTCTTCCACCTGACTCCATCAACAGTTGGGTAGAGCTATGCCGCCAATTCACCAACAACTTCGAGAGCTCCTACACCCGACCTGGCAACGAGTTGGATCTGTTTGTCGTGCAACAAAAATCGGGAGAGTCGCAACGATCGTTCATCCAGCGGTTTTCCCAGGTACAGAACACAATTCCTTCCATATCCAACGCATCTGTCGTTGTTGCATTTCGACAGGGCGTCAGAGACAAGAAGATGTCGGAGAAGGTAGCAACAAAAGAAGTCAGCAGCATCACTGAACTCTTCAGCCTAGCCGACAAATGTTCTAGGGCTGGAGAGGGCAGAGAGATGCACTCCAAACCAGCCCCGGAGGCTGGTAAAAACTACTCCAAGGATTAATCCACTGCCTCTAGCAGTGGAAAAAAAATAAAAAGTCCAACGGCAAGAAGAAGATGTCGGCCGGCACGCCTATTGCTGCTGCAGCTGCAGCTCTAGGTGGTTGAGGGCCACACCCCAAAAAACGTCCTCGACAATCATCAGAAGATGGCGGGAGTCAAAAGATGTAGTGTACAATCCACAAAACGGACACTCACAATCTTGAAGATTGTCGCAAGGTCCAGAACCTTGTTGAGCGCTTCAACAAGCGCCGAGAAGAAGCTCCTTTCTGCCAGCAGGAAGGAAAGGAGAAGATTGGTGAAGCTCCAACCGATCCGGAGCTTGGCTCCAAGACCTTAAGAACGTCCTGAAGGCTGTGTACAACACCGTCGATGAAGATTCTGACATCTCCGACAACGAGCATCGGAAGACTCTTAATACCATATATGGAGGGTCCTGGGATATCACCTCCTGCCGCATCCTCAAGACCATGCGTCGGGAGATGGCCGCCACAGCTCCGACGGCCAGGGCAGAATCCCATCGGAAGTGGATGGACACTCTCATCACTTTCAATTCTTCAGATTGCCCAAGAAACATGATCGGTGCTGGCCAAATGTCATTGATGGTTTCTCCTACCATTACCAATGTCCAGCTCTATCACGTCTTGGTAGATGGAGGTGCGGCACTCAACCTCCTCACCTACAAAGCATTCATGAATATCTAGCTTAAACTCTCGGACCTTCGCCCCTCACGTCCCTTCATTGGGGTAGGTCCGGGAGCTATCTCTCCTCTCTGATCTATTACACACCCAGTGACCTTCGGGACTCGGGAGAACTACAGGTCTGAGAAGTTGGTCTTCGACGTGGCACACATCAATCTATCCTTCAACACCATCCAAGGCAGCCCAGCCCTGTATAGGTTTATGGCCGCAGCTCACTATGGCTACTTGGTGTTGAAGATGCCAACACCTTCAGGCGTTCTCTGGATCCGTGGGGATTGGAATGCGGGTGTCACTGTGCTGGAAGAACTCCACGTGCTTGCAACAGCGCAGTAGGAAACATCCGACAAGTAGCAAGATCAAGCGGTGACACCGACATTCCTATCAAAGTCGTCCAAATTGGTTCTGATGTTGCCCAGACCACCCATATATTGGGAGGTCTGGACAACAAACAGGAACTCGCGCCCATCACTTTCCTCCAGCCGACCGTTGACGTGTTTGAATGGAAACTATCATAGATGCCTCGAGTCCCTAGGGAGGTGATTGAGCACAGTCTGAAGATATACCCCGATGCACGACCAATACACCAGAAGCCCCTGAAGCAAATAGTCGAGTGGCATAACATCATCAGACAATAAATCAAAAAGCTGCTTAAAGCTGGTTTCATCTGGAATGTTCATCATCCACGATGGCTGGCAAACCTAGTTGTCGTACCAAAGGCCGGCGGGAAGCTTTGGATGTGTATCGACTACACCACCTTATATAAGGCATGTCGAAAAGACCCATTTCCACTACCTAGAATTGATCAGATAGTAGACTCCACCTTCGGGTGTGAGCTATTGTGTTTCCTAGATGCTTACTCTGGATATCATCAGATCCAAATGTCTAGGGAAGATGAAGAGCATACTGCCTTCATAACAGTAGATGGGTTGTATTGTTATACTGCCATGCCTTTTGCTCTCAAAAATGTTGCTTCAACTTTTGTGCGAGCCATGCACAAAACATTTGAAGAGCTCATCAGGGACTTGATGGAGGTCTACGTCGATGACATCGTCGTGAAGGTGAAGAACAAAGAATCACTCATTGACAACTTGAAAGCCGTCTTTGACAAGCTCCGCGTGACGCGCAGTAAGCTAAACCTGGACAAATGTGTATTAGGGGTTAGCACCAGGAAGATCATCGAATTCTTGGTGACCCACTGAGGAATTTGGGCAAACCCGGTGAAGATTAAGGCTACTTAAGATATGCGGCCCCTAGCCCACATCAAGGATGTCCAGAAGCTAACTAAATGTCTAACGGCGCTCAGCCGATTCATCTCGAGACTAGCAGAATGAGCACTTCCTTTATTCAAGTTATTGAGGAAGTCCAGACCATTCCATTGGTCTTAAGAAGCAGAAAAGGCGTTCAAAGAGCTCAAGCAGCTCCTCACCACACTACCAATCCTGGTAGCTCCGAATCCTGGTGAGCCTCTTTTGGTTTACATTTCGGCAACTATGGAGGTTGTCAGCATAGTTCTGGTCGCAGAAAGACCAGAGACAACTACAGTTCTGGAGCCCAGACCCCACCAGGAGGGTCCGGAGCTACCTGAAGGCGAGTCTGGGTCCCAGCCCCCAAGCGCGGATCCTCAAGGCGAGCTGCCAGAGGATCAACCTCTCTCAACCGAGGGAGTTCTCATGGCTGATGAAGAAGGTATGGACCCCTCCGGGAGGGTCAAGGTTGATGAAGAAGAATCTCCACAACATTCTGTGAAGGTCCAGACTGTCCAGTGACCAGGGTAGTTCATCAGCGAAGTACTCCATGACGCCAAAACTCGATACATTGAGGTGCATAAGCTACTCTATGCAGTTCTCATTGCCTCAAGGATGCTTCATCATTACTTCCAAGCCCACAAGATTTTAGTGGTAACCTCCTATACACTGTGTGTTATACTGCACAACCCCAACTCTACAGGAAACATTGCAAAGTGGGCAGCGGAGCTGGCAGAGTTCAATCTCGAATTCTTGCCTCGACATGATATCAAGAGTCAGGCATTGGCTAACTTTGTGGTGGAGTGGACCCCTTCTTCATCAAATCCAGGGGGCCCCAGTGAGCATAAGCCAGAAATAAAGGTCCCGATCTTTACCGAGCCTCACTGGACTCTCTACTTTAACGGCTCTGTGCAAAAGTAGGGGGCCAGAGCTGGAATTCTTCTCCTCGCACTGATTGGGGAGAAGGTCAAGTACATGGTACACCTTGACTTCAAGGCAACCAACAACATGGCGGAGTATGAAACTCTCATCTACGGGCTCAAGGTGGCGCTATCATATGGCGTCAAGCAGCTGCTAGTGAAGGATGATTCGCAACCCATTATCAAGGAGGTCAAAGGCGAATGCAGCTGCAACAACCCACAACTCGCTGCTTACCTCCTTGAAGTCCAGAAGCTCCACAAGGATTTCTACGTCCTGGACCTCTGCCATGTCCAGCATATCAATAATGTTGAAGCTGGTGAACTCTCAACGAAAGCTTCGAGCAAAGCTCAAGCTCCTGATGGAGTTTTTGTCAGGAGATTATCAAGACCTATCGCTCAGCCTGCTGAACTGAGCGAAGGGGGCGAGACCAGCACCTCGAAGCTGGCAGTCCCAATTGCCCTGTTATCGTGGTGTCCACTAAGGATTGTAGGCACTGCAGGAAGCTCCAAGCAACCCAGCGTGCAAGATCCGGAGGCTCAAGTTAGCTCTGATGCATGGATCTCAGAGATCCAGAGCTACTTGAAAGACAACATCCTTCCTGAAGATGATGCTTCAGCTGACTGAATTTTCAGAATGGCTAAAAGATACACGCTGGCAGAAGGGGATCTATACCAGCGCGGTGCCAAGGCGTTCTAATACGGTGCATTGTCTGGTAAGAAGGCCGCGAGCGTCTTGCAGAAATCCATGGAGGCGAGTGTGGGAACCAAGCGTCTTCCTGCACGTTGGTTGGTAAAGCCTTCCGATATGGCTTTTACTGGCCTACAACACTCCAGGATGCAGTTGAGTTGGTAAAAAAGTGTGAAGCGTGCCAGTTCCACATGAAACAAATTCACTCACCTGCTTAGTTGCTACAAATGATACCTCCTACATGGCCATTTGCTGTGTGGGGATGGACATTTTGGGACCTTTCCCAAAAGCCGTCGGAGGTTATAGATTCCTGTACATCACCACCGACAAGTTCACCATGTGGCTGGAAGCTACCGCAGTTGTGACAATCAACAAGCAATCTGCTATCAAGTTTTTGAAGTCCATAGTCTGCAGATTTGGAGTTCAGAACAGAGTCAGAGCTGACAATGGAACCCAATTCACAAGTGCAGCATTCCAAGAATATTGCAAAGACCTCAGCATACAAGTCGTCTATGCATCAGTAGCAAATGCAGAGATACTGAGACAACTCAAGATGCGCACATATAAGCGCTTGAAGAAACACCGATCCAACTGGATAGAGGAGCTTTTGTCTGCACTACGGGCGACCAGGACAACACCTAACCGGTCAACTGGAGAGACACTCTCCTTCTTGGTGTACGAAGATGAAGCGGTCCTTCCTCCGGAGATCACCATGGGTCGCTCTGGGTCCGGACCTTTGACGATATCGCGCAGGAAAAGCTCTGGCACTATCACCAAAGGCATATGTGCAACCGACAGCTTGAAGAAGGCAATCTGGTGCTGCGGAGGATACTAACTCGTGTAGGGATAAACAAACTGTCCCCAAGCTGGGAAGGTCCCTTCCGAGTGATTAAAGTATCCCGTCCCAGATGCATTCGCTTGGCAACAAAGGATGGGACTCCGCTTCCAAATCAATGGAACATCGAGCACTACCGTATGTTTTATGCTAAGTTTCAAGGAGGTGAGTCTGTAATTACACATAATGTAAATTATAGAGTCTATGAACAGAGTCGGGTAGGTCCTCAAGAAGAACATCCGGACTCCTCCGGGAGGGTCCGGATAGTTCAAGCACACTTAACTTGGTCCATGTACTTAAATTGTAGCTTAACTACCCTAGGTTAGAACAAGATGAATAACACACTTGGGTTTGTTTTTCGTACCCTACTTGTGTCCTTGTCTCCCCTGTAATTCTGACCTATAATGAAAGCCATTGTTGTGGGAAAATAGACTCCACGTGCATTAATTTTGTACAGGCTCGTTTCTTTTATCTTTTCCTTCTTGTCTATAACAAAGTTGTGCAATTCTCTTTGAGATTTAGTCCAAGTTATTCATATAATATACAATTTATATTGTTGATCTTTTTCAGATCTTAGCATTGCTAGATGGTCTACTCGCCTGAACGCCAAAGCCAATGATGGATCCGGAGTGAGCTATCGACTTAGACTGGTCAAGCACCCTAAGTATGCCACTCTACCTATATTCCAGCAGGCCTCAATAGGGCGGGTCCGGAAGGCATTCGGATCTGAAGAGATTATATCGATATACTTGTTATTATGTTGAGTTCCTTTGGATCTAAAATTCTAATAAGAACAGTGTAACACCCCAGCAACTACGGGCCTGGCGGTCGTTACTCCTGGCAGCTCTATAGGATCACAGACTAGCCCCACAGACCAACACTAGTCTTTTCTGCGCACTTTGTCCTCACTCGTGCGCACCCGGGAAAACTTCCCAGTCGGTCACCCATCCACAAATTGTTCCGGGCCAAGCACGCTTAAGCTCGGAGTTCTTTGCAGGTGAGCTTCCAGAAAAGAAGGTATACCTTGGTGGTATGAGTATTCTATCAATCCTATTAAGCCTTTATCCAAAATGACACAATCCACCCCACTTAGAAGACCGACGTCCTCGTCGGTCAACTGCCAAGCTAGGAACATCCCCTCTTGGCCACATCCATACGTTCAGTACTGGCATACGTACCATACCGTGTCCCTCCTAGAGGACCCACGCGTCATGCTTACGTACCCACGTCCCTGACCCGTATGCACCCATGAAACCGTGAGGGTCGGCTCTGATACCATTCTGTAACACCCCAACCACTGCGGGCCTGGCGGTCCTTACTCATGGCAGCTCTATAGGATCACAGACTAGCCCTACAGACCAACACTAGTCTTTTCTGCGCACTTTGTCCTCACTCGTGCGCACCCGGGAAGTACGGGCCTGGCGGTCGTTACTCCTGGCAGCTCTATAGGATCACAGACTAGCCCCACAGACCAACACTAGTCTTTTCTGCGCACTTTGTCCTCACTCGTGCGCACTCGGGAAAACTTTTCGGTCAGTCACCTATCCACAAATTGTTCCGGGCCAAGCACGCTTAACCTCGATGTTCTTTGCAGGTGAGCTTCTGGAAAAGAAGGTATATCTTGGTGGTATGAGTATTCTATCAATTCTTTTAAGCCTTGAGCCAGAATGACACAATTGGTATCATTGTCTGTGGGGACCGGAGTCCACACATCCGATGATCTCATTGGGTGGTGCCGTGCGATGCGGCACCTAACAGCACACACGAAAAGAATATCAAAATATACAAAAATTTCATTTCATAATTATATTCAGAGTTTACAAAAACAGTGTACATCAGTAGTACACACGCAGCGGAATTACATACTCATATTCTCACCTATCTAAGCATAAGAGAAAACGTCCATGCCCTAGGACGCTTCTCACTTGCAACATGACGATCAATTAGCAGCGACGTGGTTCACATGAGATTTATCTCGATAACTCGAGTCTCATGAACAACCTGAACTGCAGAAATAAAACTAATACCTGCAAAAATCGTTAAAGCGCAAACGTGAGCATAAGGCTCAACAAGACTTAACCATCTCACTAGACATATGCAGGGGTGAGTACTAAGCATAGGTAACGAATAGCATAAAGGACTCGCCTACAAGTAGATCCTTATATTCATGTTTTAAGTAGCAAATGACATTCTTCAGGCACGGCACATCATAGACTCCACAATCAAACAAGAAACGCTTTGCCTATGATATGACATGCCCAAACCACATAATGCTATTACAGCTAAAGTATTGGGAAACTGTAAACTTTTAATTGTACTATCTCTAAGCCAAACAAGGTTGCAATACAATGATTTAGCGGATCAGCAATATTTATCATCAGTCTAATACTTTTATTTACTACGTCACAACTCAGTGAACAAGTGGTACTCTATTACCGCGAGGGACGGTGATTGCAATCAGGACACACCCGGAATACACGACACATACGCCCGCTCGAAAGTACCTTTCACTGTACTCCTCTACCACGTCGTATGTGGCCACCTTTCACCCGTCATCCCAATGTCGAACCAGTTCTACCGTCCCAAAAGTAAGGTCCCTAACCGAGCACGTCGAAGTTGCTCCTTAGAGGTTCCACCTTACGATCATCTTCCACCGAAGGACGGCAATATAAGTTTCGACACGAGGGTGCCCGAGCTACATCAGTTTAATGGATCCATTAATCCATTATGTAAACGGTATTGTTCAAACTTTCTCAATAGGGCCGCACACGAGATGGTCCTTAACAGACACAGACGGGGCTACAACCAACCTCCACATTTGCCTTACCCTTACCGGCCCAGGCCCAAATGTGGTCGCAAGCATTGTCCCCCTCATCCGGGATCAGACAACCTTGCGCGTCCCGTCCTACAGGAACATCCCCGTCCACATCTCCAATTATTAAGAGTGAACATTTTGGTAACATCTTGCGAGTAGATTCCCCAACTCGACTTCTCTCGCAAGTAGATATCAACTACTTGACTTGTGATCAATAAAATGTGACCCTCTCCGAGTAGATTCCAACTACTCGACTTCTACCGGATTTCCTATACATTAGCAAAGTAGTTACTACAGGTCAAACTGTAAACCGTTCCAACCAATCCTTGGGATTTGTGGTCATGCAAGTGGAGTATCAATCACCCTATACGTAATGCACATATCAAACTTACGACGTAATGTGAGAAATACTGCAAAACTCTGTAAAGCTTTTAAATGCAAACTGGGGCTTGCCTTGTTTGCAACTCTATAATCAAGTTAGTTGTTATGGCTTGATCTTCACGAACAGGTCCTCTTCGACTCCTTTCCGTCACGGTGTCTATCGCAATGAATATGCATATAACACACAATATACTTTAATAACTTAAATAATGAATGTGCACACCTTATGCAATGTTATACTCATAAAGGAAGTATGTTTTTAATTCAAGAATGAATAAGGTGTATTGTTGGGTATGAAATTGGATTTGGGTAGGTTAATTTGATATGTCTTTATATTATAAGAATGTACATAAGAAATTTCTATATAGTCATGGATATAAGGAAACTATACAGAATAAATTCCTATGCAGATGAGTTCTATTGGCTCTGATAATTTAACTCTGGCATACAGATGTGATGAAGAAATTCTCATAAAAATTTCAGAGAATTTGATGGGAGAAAAGGATCTACAAAATTCTATCAAGCTCTCATCATTTAGGAATTTGCAGATAAAACCTGAGGTTTTATCATGTCCATAAATGGCACAGCTAGATAGTACTGATAAAAAATAATCTACCAAAATTTATTTCACAATTTTACAAGCTTTCTACAGGTAGATATTGAATTTACAAGTCCTTATGAATTTCTGGATTTAATTTGTTATTTTCTGGAATTATAATTAACCTAGACAAAAACTTTGAATTAAACCCTCTTAAACAAATTTTTCATGCTTGAAGCTTTTACTGGAGCTTCTACATAAAAAATGATTGGTTGGGTAAATTTCCATAATTATCTGAATAGAATTGTATTTTCTATATTTTCCACAATGTATTTTACTAATTGATTTATAGAATATTCTCTAGGGCTTTTCATGAATATTGGGATGAACCACTGGAAAGTACAGATCCTAAGGAGAATTGCAAAATTTGTTTCATCTAATTTGGAGCATCCTAGCCAAATTTATAGCATTCCAAAGTCTAGGAAATTTTCTAGAATTCTTTTTAAATGGAAAAGGATAACCCTTTAATACGCTGACACGTGGCCACTAAATTTTTCCCAGCCAATGCCACACTGGGGCCACAGAGTTAACCGCGTTGTCACATGGAATCCCGGTGCCACAGAAAATCCCGCGGGGGTGGTCATCTTCTTCCCCCCAACTCCTGCGGCCTGGGGCGGCGCCATGGCCGGAGACTGGCCGGCGACTCGCCGGAGCGCGCCAAGATAGTTTCCCCGAGGCTGTAACTTGCCACCCGAGGGTTTTCGACCCTCAGGAATTCAATGGTGGCCTCGGATTGGACTGAAGCCGGAGGATGGGGGCACTGTGGAGCAGACTCTAGGCGGCGGCGAGATTTGAAATCTCGGCTAGCCGGACTGGGGCTATGGCTATCTAACGGCTCCGGAAGGTGCGCACGCAAGTGTAGATGCTGGGGGAAACTGGAATTTTGAAGCTACTCACCATGGAGGAAGAGCTCCACGTTGGAACAGAGGTGGGTCGACGGCGCGCTGGAAGGGAAACTGCGAATTCACTTCGGGGGGCTAGGTCTGGCGGCAGCCTCAGTTCAGGGAAGTCGCGAGGGTATGGGCGCGCACCAAAACGTAGCCTTTGCTCGAGTGGGGGCTGTTGTGATTTGGGCGGTCGAGTGGAGCGCTGCGGGAGGACGAAGAAACACCGAGCGCTCGGTTCCCTTTATACCCGACGACAGAGCGGGGCAGGGGGCATCGGGGCTCGCCGTGGCGCGCATGCACGCAGAGCCCATCGCGCTGGAGAGCTGCTTACCGCCTCCTCTGGCGCGCGCGCGTGCAGCCGCGCGAGCAGAGGCGCTGCTGCAGAAGCAAAACGGAATACCTCTACCTAGTGGGCCCCACTGCTGTCCTTATCCCCTTACCTTTAATTCTTTTTGTTACCCAAGCCTAGATGTGATAAGGACTCTAAATTCAAAATAGAATTTGTCCTGTTATATTTAAATGGTTTGACGAATTTGAATATCTGAATTGGCCAATTTGAAATTTGAATTAGATTCAAATTCCTATTTATATGTTTTATGTATGTATTTTAATCTTCTCAATTATTGCCTTTTTCAATGGCCCTGGGTTTCCAATAATGTGCTCAATAATTGGTCCACTGCAGATTTGAAATTGAACACTTAATTTGAATATATTTCTATTCCACATATACCATGTTTGGTTTTCTGCAAATTTGAATTAGATTCAAATTAAATTTTTATAATCTATTTGCATGTCATTTAATTCTTTCCCCCAATATTAATGTATATAATGTCCTATCCTTTTAATTGATTACCCTGATCAAATGAAGAATATGTTTTTGTACCTTGATCATTGGTTTGAATATTTTGTACATTTCCATATATACTTTTATTCATACTTTTTGTTTTATGTCTTTTGATTTTTCCCTGGTGAGCAAAGCACAATATTTCAGGTGTTTAAATTTAAAATTCAATACCTTTGGAAATTTGAGCTTAGCTGAATTCAAAAGGAATTCTAGGTTTTAACTAGAGCTTCACATTAACATTTTTTCTACTCATGTCCATATGAATTTATTGGCTCTCATATGACCTTAGTCTTCAAGGTACATGTTTAAAACTATTATTTCATGTGCCAAACATTGGAGACAAAAGCTTCAAAAATTTGGGATTTTACATTCCTCCCCCCTTAAAAGAATCTCGTCCCGAGATTACAAAAGAAGAGGAAATGTCGGAGTGTATCATTATTGATATGACGATAGCAACTCCAGATAGTTGGAGCAAAGATAGTCTTCACTCTCCCATGTAGCTTCTTCAATAGTGTGGTTCTTACATAACACTTTATAGAACCACGACGTTCGGTTTCTTGTCTCTCTCGTCTTCTCATCAATGATCCGGATCGGTTGTTCAACATAGGTCAGATCCGGCTTCAGTTCTTCCATGTCCTCAGATATGACTTCTGTTGGAGTTTTAAGACACTTCCTTAACTGGGACACGTGGAATACATTGTGTACTCCGGACAAGGGCGCGGTTAGCTCTAGTCGATAGGCTACGGGTCCACATCTTTCCGTGATGGGAAATGGCCTGATAAATTTTAGAGCTAACTTTCCCTTTACTCCAAAGCGATGAATTCCTTTCATCGGAGAGACACGAAGGTACACGTGGTCTCCGACGCTAAAGCTCAAGGGACGATGTCGCTTGTCAGCATAACTCTTCTGCCGAGACTGAGCTGCTCTGAGATTTGCCTGAATTAGCTGAACTCGTTCTTCAGCTTCATCAGTGAGATCCACTCCGAAGATTACTCTTTCTCCAGACTCACACCAATTGAGTGGTGTGCGGCACTTTCGACCATAGAGAGCTTCAAAAGGTGCCATTTTTATACTGGACTGATAACCGTTGTTGTATGAGAACTCTGCCAACGGTAAATGATCATCCCAGTTCTTTCCGTGATCTATGGCACATGCCCCTAGCATATTTTCTAGGATCTGGTTCACCCTTTCAGTTTGTCCATCAGTTTGAGGGTGCTATGCCGAGCTTCGCATTAACTTAGTTCTCATTACTACGTGTAGTTGCTCCCAGAAACGAGCAACAAACAACGATCCTCTGTCAAATACGATGGTGCGGGGAACTCCGTGTAAGCACATGATCCGTGACATATATAGCTCAGCATACTTCTTTGCATTATATGTCGTGTTCACTAGAATAAAGTGTGCTGACTTGGTTAATCGGTCTACGATTACCCAAATAGAATCGTGCTTGTGGAGCGTGAGAGGCAATCCAACAATGAAGTCCATACTGAGATCCTCCCATTTCCATGCAGGTACACTTAAAAGTTGTAGTGGTCCCGCTTTCCTCATATAGTCAGCCTTCACTCTTCTGCACGTATCACACTCAGATATGTACTTTGCAATCTCTCTCTTCATTCGTGTCCACCAGAATTTCGTTCTAAGATCTTGATACATCTTGTTGCTTCCTAGATGGATTGAATACTTCGACAGGTGAGCTTCATCCAAGATCTTCTTTTCTGAGTGTCATGTTTCGGGGTACTACTATATGATCGCTGAACCATAGAGTTCTTTGTTCATCTTCCCAGAAACATTTCACCTCTCCGTCTCTCATTCTCTTTCAAATGTGAGACATAGCCTTATCTTTCTTCTGAGCTGCAATAATCTCCTCTCGGATTGTAGGTATGAGAGCAAGATTATATAGAGCTCCGTAGAGAACCAACCGTAGACTTGATTCTTCTTCTTCATCCGGAAGGATGGTTATGTTGTGAACATGAGATTTCCAACTCAAAGCATCGGCAACTACGTTTGCTTTGTTCGGATGGTAATGGATCGCAAGTTCATAGTCCTTTATAAGCTCTAACCATCTTCTTTGCCTCATATTCAAATCCTTTTGAGTGAATATGTACTTGAGGCTCTTGTGGTCTGTGTAGAGATGCACTAGATTTCCCATTATGTAGTGTCTCCACATTTTCAATGCCATTACCACGGCAGCCAACTCCAAGTCATGAGTCAGATAATGCTGCTCATGAGTCCGGAGTTGTCTTGATCCATATGCGATTACACGTCCTTCTTGCATCAATACGCATCCCAGACCAGTGCCTGATGCATCGCAATAAATATCAAACTACTTTGCCGTGTCTGGTTGAGCTAGAACTGGTGTCGTTGTGAGATGGTTCTTCAATATCTGGAATGCCGCTTCACAGGCTTCACTCCAGACATACGTGTTTCCTTTCTTCAGCAATTCTGTCATAGGCTTAGCCACTTTGGAGAAACTTGGAACAAATCTCCGGTAGTAGCCAGCTAAACCTAAGAAACTTTTGACTTCATGGACGGAGGTCGGAGATTTCCATTTAAGTACCTGTACTACTTTGCTTGGATCTACAGCAATACCGTCTGCTAAGATAACATGACCCAGAAATGGTACCTTGTTAATCCAAAATTCACATTTGCTAAATTTGACATATAGCTTATGGTCTCTTAATCGTTGAAGCACGATATGTAGATGTTTGGCGTGTTCTTCCTCTGATTTGGAATAAACCAAGATATCATCTATGAATACCACCACGAACTTGTCCAACTCCAGCATGAATACTGAATTCATTAGATACATGAAGTGAGCCGGTGCGTTGGTGAGACCAAAAGACATGATAAGATACTCATACAGCCCGTATCTTGTCGAGAATGCCGTCTTAGGTATATCTTCAGCCCGTATCTTGATCTTATGATAACCGGACCGAAGATCCATCTTCCAAAATACCTTAGCACCCACTAATTGATCGAATAAAATGTCAATCCGTGGAAGTGGATACTTGTTCTTTATAGTTACAGCATTCAATGGACGATAGTCGACACATAGCCTTAGTGTCTCGTCCTTCTTCTTCACGAATATCGCTGAGCATCCCCAAGGTGATGAGTTGGGACGTATGAATCCCTTCTCAAGTAACTCATTCAACTGTTCTTTTAGCTCCACCAATTCCTTGGGTGCCATCTTGTAAGGTCTTTGAGATATGGGTGTGGTTCCTGGTATTAACTCAATCTTAAATTCCACATCTCACTCAGGTAGTATGCCTGGCAGATCGTCAGGAAACACATCCGGGTAATCCCGAACAACTGGAATGTCCTCTAGCTTTGTGGCTTCCGTGTTATATACCACTAGAGGTTGTGGTGTCACATTCTTCAGAACTAAAGTATGATGCCCGTGCCTTTAGAATTCAGTTGCATGGTACGAGCACTGATATTGAAGATTGCTTCATGATGTGTCAACCAGGTCATTCCCAAGATAATGTCAATCTTCTGCTCGTCCAATATAATGAAGGTGGTAGGGTAAATCCTACCATCCAAACATAGAGGTGCTCGGGCTATAATCTGGTGGGCTGACATTTTTCCTCCAGGTGAATTTATTGTATATGGTGTTGATATCGTTGTGGATGATAATTGACGCTTCAACACGAACTCCTTGCTGATGAAATCATGTGTTGCTCCAGAATCAATCAACACAAATGCCGGTTGAGCATTTAAGCTGAACATACCCGCTAACAGGGTTTCTCCTACTGGGATATCCACGACAGCTATAAAGTTGAGGCTGCCGGCTTTCATCCTCTTCTGTTGCCTACAAGATTGAATATTTCTTGGAGGAGCAACTTCTAGACTGATGTCTTGTTTAGCTGCAGGACCTTCTAGAACTAACTGCTCTTTATCACCACCACTATGTACTGTCCTTTGCATTGCCTGCAGTGTAGTAACTTTTCGTGCCGCTCGTGACGGTGGTGCACAAGAACTCGCTGCTGCATCTCTGGTGCTTCAATCCACTGCAATGGTGGTGACCAACTCTACATCGGTGGCTGTATTGCAACTACCCGAACTTCCGGTTCGACTGGTAAATGATATATCAGTAGATATTTTCGAGGAGTGAGACTAATATCATCCGTTGAGGTGATGCTCGTCCTCATCTCCGCCTGACAACGAAGAGAAGCATCTTCCTGCCATATAGCATTACTGGCCAATTCGTTATAGTCTTCTTTGTTGAATAGGACCAATCTTTCACGAAGTTTGGCACTCAAGCCTCGGAAAAATAGGCCACACCTCGAAGCTTCTGTACTCACATAGTCTGGTGCAAATTGTGCCAAACGGTTGAATTCTCTGGAGTACTCAAGAGCACTCCTCCCCCCTTGGGTCAATTCTACAAACTCTTCAAGCTTCGACTCGATAATCCCCCTCGGAATATACCGAGTACAGAACGCATCATGGAATTCATTCCAATTCACGTGATGTCCTCCAATGGTCATGGCGAGATACTCTGCCCACCAAGCTCCAGCAGATCCATGAAGTTGCTGAACTACAAAGTCCACCTTCTGATACTCGTCACACTGGATCAAACCGAGTTTAGCTTCAATAACTTGGATCCAATGATGTGCCTCCAACGGATCTGTTGCTTCCGTGAATACAGGTGGTTGAGTTGTCAAAAAATTCAAATAAGCACTTTCATTCAGATCCCGTTGTAATGCTTGAATAAAGCCTTGTTGCACCAATGTCTGAAGCAGCTGGTTGTTCTCACGATGAGACTCAACCATTTGTGCCATAACCTCCGTCAATCGGGTCGACGACGGTTCTTGCGGCCGAGTCGAGTCATTTCCGCCGTGACTAGACTCTCCTGTTTCAGCGCCGGAACGAGTGCGAACCATACTGCAAGAATGACCAATTACGGTTACTCTCCAAGATTGAATGACCGTCGATGCTTGAAAAACATTAACCGTATATGAATCATAAAACTTTGCAGCATATTCATATATGTTCAAACGACACTCTGATTCTAAACTTCTTTTAGACCTCTTAATGAGTTATTTCCAATGCTCCAGTTTCATAAACTGATCATACATACATCTTGACATGTTGCACAACTTTGGCAAGTTTCGAACATGCCTATCCATAAACAAGTTTCCATTTCAATTGCATTGGCCAATCTGCTGTCCAAAATTGACCAGTTTGCAACAAACTCAGATTCTACTACAGTAAAGAGTAGAATCAATCCTGAACTTGAATACCAAAGTTACAGTCAACTTCATTAGCTTTCGAAAAAAAAATCTTACTTTGCTTCCTGATCAGCTCTGGATCAAAAGTTATGATATTTCAAAGTTGACAGAATTCTGGAAAAATTTCAACAGCGCCTCCTTTGGAAGTGGCTGATTTGAACATCACTTTCCATACAGTTCGGCCCTAAATTTGGAAAAACTTTGAATTACAAAGTTGTAACACATATCATAAACATCCCAAGGATATAACCTAGTATCTATAGAATTTTTTTTACAGGAATATGGTTGAAAAACCGAAACATTCCAGAGAGGTTTTAACAGTTCTGTTTCCAGCAACAGTTTCTACAAATCTGGAATTCTCACCAATTAGAAGATTGATTCAGTTCTGGCAGTCTACAAAAAAGTTGTAAAGCACTTCAAGACCTTTCCAAAACTGTATTGCACATACACATTGGTTAAATCTAGAAAGAGTTATGCCCTGTACAAAAACAGGAAAAATTCTGCCAGAAAAACAGGGGACTCTGCTTTTGAATCTTTTTGAAAATCACTCAGCTTTAATTGAATCTTGGCTCAACATCAGAGTTCTGTAGTTAATATTAGATTCCAAAACTTTCTTTTGGTTCTCGATTCAAGATTTTTCTTGTCTTCAACAGAAAAGATTTTTGGGGTGAAGTAAGGTGTGAATGCGTCACAACAATTATGTCGGTACTACGTTACCTAACAAACTGAAAATCTTTACCGGATTCTTAGCCGTCATAATGTGCTATAGGTGGCACTAAGACGATCACTCGCAAACGTATTCTACTCGCAATACGTTCAACATGGTTAGTGTACCTGTCACTACACTCAAACTACTGATCAATCATATGGTACCGTACGGTACAGTCAAGCCCGCACGGGCGATCAATTCACAAAAACATATATGAGAGTAAAAACATTTGTCACGTATCATTCCATACGGGCCGCCTCGAGTTAAACCACGCCTCGAGGTACATGACCGGGTTTTCTACCACCCGACGGGGTCCCTCGTCTTTGCATAATGCTGCACCAGTAGGAGGCGCATCGGGTTATGTCCCACCCGACGGGGGCTCCCACTAATTTTGTGTCACGCTGGGGTACCGCGTGTCATATGTTCTCAGAAACATGGAAAGTTTCAGAGACTCATATTGACATTTCCGTGCCAATCCACGGAAATAATCACATGCTACCTCTCGCATGGTGAGCTTACCGCAATTGATCCGCTTGCGGTGGCGTACCATACCTCTTACCTGACGTTAGAGCGTCGTTACAGAATATAACAACACATATGTTAGCTTTGCCACCTTAAGTAACTAATACTATAATAGACCTTATGTGGGCATATAACTAATCCTCACTCGACTAATTCGTAGTTTTTAAAATTAGGCTCTTTTCGAGCGTGCTATTCCCAATGAAGCTCTGATACCATGTCTGTGGGGACCGGAGTCCACACATCCGAGGATCTGATTGGGTGGTGCCGTGCGATGCAGCACCTAATAGCACACATGAAAAGAATACCAAAATATATAAAATTTTCATTTCATAATTATATTCAGAGTTTACAAAAACAGTGTACATCAGTAGTACACACGCAGCGGAATTACATACTCATATTCTCACCTATCTAAGCATAAGAGAAAACGTCCATGCCCTAGGACGCTTCTCACTAGCAACATGATGATCATTTAGCAGCGGCATGGTTCACATGAGATTTATCTCGATAACTCGAGTCTCATGAACAACCTGAACAACAGAAATAAAGCTAATACCTGCAAAAATCGTTAAAGCGCAAACGTGAGCATAAGGCTCAGCAAGACTTAACCGTCTCACTAGACATATGCAGGGGTAAGTACTACGCATAGGTAAAGAATAGCATAAAGGACTCGCCTACAAGTGGATCTTTATATTCAAGTTTTAAGTAGCAAATGACATTCTTCAGGCACGGCACATCATAGACTCCACAATCAAACAAGAAACGCTTTACCGATGATATGACATGCCCAAAGCACATCATGCTATTATAGCTAAAGTATGGGGAAACTGTAAACTTTTAATTGTACTATCTCTAAGCTGAACAAGGTTGCAATACAATGATTCAGCAGATCGGCAATATTTATCATCATTCTGTTACTTTTATTTACTACGTCACAACTCAGTGAACAAGTGGTACTCTATTACCACGAGGGACGGTGATTGCAATTAGGACACACCCGGAATACACGACACATACGCCCGCTCGGAAGTACCTTTCACTGTACTCCTCTACCACGTCGTATGTGGCCACCTTTCACCCATCATCCCAATGTCGAACCAGTTCTACCGTCCCAAAAGTAAGGTCCCTAACTGAGCCCGTTGAAGTTGCTCCTTAGAGGTTCCACCTTACGATCATCTTCCACCGAAGGACGGCGGTATAAGTTTGGACACGAGGGTGCCCGAGCTACATCAGTTTAATGGACCCCATTAATCCATTATGTATCGGGACTGTTCAAACTTGCTCAACAGGGCTGCACAAGAGACGGTCCTTAACCAACACAGATGGGGCTACAACCAACCTCCACATTTGCCTTACCCTTACCGGCCCAGGCCCAAATGTGGTCGCAAGCATTGTACCCCTCATCCGGGATCAGACAACCTTGCGTGTCCCGTCCTACAGGAACATCCCCGTCCACATCTCCAATTATTAAGCGTGAACATTTTGGTAACATCTCGCGAGTAGATTCCCCTACTCGACTTCTCTCGCAAGTAGAATTCAACTACTTGACTTGTGATGAATAAAATGTGACCCTCTCGCGAGTAGATTCCAACTACTCGACTTCTACCGGATTTCCTGTACATTAGCAAAGCAGTTACTACAGGTCAAACTGTAAACCGTTCCAACCAATCCTTGGGATTTGTGGTCATGCAAGTGGAGTATCAATCACCCTATACGTAATGCACGTATCAAACTTAAGATGTAATGTGAGAAATACTGCAAAACTCTATAAATCTTCTAAATGCAAACCGGGGCTTGCCTTGTTTGTGACTCTATAACCAAGTTAGTTGTTATGACTTGATCTTCACGAACAGGTCCTCTTCGACTCCTTTCCATCATGGTGTCTATCGCAATGATTATGCATATAACACACAATATACTTTAATAACTTAACTAATGAATATGCACACCTTATGCAATGTTATACTCATAAAGGAAGTATGTTTTTAATTCAAGAATGAATAAGGTGTATTGTTGGGTATGAAATTGGATTTCGGTAGGTTAATTTTATATGTCTTCATATTATAAGAATGTACATAAGAAATTTCTATATAGTCATGGATATAAGGAAACTATACAGAATAAATTCCTATGCAGATGAGTTCTATTGGCCCTGATAATTTAACTCTGGTATACAGATGTGATGAAGAAATTCTCATAAAAATTTCAGAGAATTTGATGGGATAAAAGGATCTACAAAATTCTATCAAGCTCTCATCATTTAGGAATTTGCAGATAAAACCTGAGGTTTTATCATGTCCATAAATGGCACAGCTAGATAGTACTGATCAAAAATAATCTACCAAAATTTGTTTCACAATTTTACAAGCTTCCTACATGTAGATATTGAATTTACAAGTCCTTATGAATTTCTGGATTTAATTTGTTATTTTCTGGAATTATAATTAACCTGGGCAAAGACTTTGAATTAAACCCTCTTAAACAAATTTGTTATGCCTGAAACTTTTACTGGCGCTTCTACATGACAAACTGATTGGTTGGGTAAATTTCCAGAATTATCTGAATAGAATTCTATTTTCTATATTTTCCACAATGTATTTTACTAATTGATTTATAGAATATTCTCTAGGGATTTTCATGAATATTGGGATGGACCACTGGAAAGTACAGATCCTAAGGAGTATTACAAAATTTGTTTCATCTAATTTGGAGCATCCTAGCCAAATTTATAGCATTCCAAAGTCTAGGAAATTTTCTGGAATTCTTTTTAAATGGAAAAGGATAACCCTTTAATACGCTGACACGTGGCCACTAAATTTTTCCACCCAGCCGATGCCACACCGGGTCCACAGAGTTAACCGCGTTGTCACATGGAATCCTGGTGCCAAAGAAAATCCTGCGGGGGTGGTCATCTTCTCCCCCCCCCCCCCCCCCCCGACTCTGGCGGCCTGGGGCGGCGCCATGGCCGGAGACCGGTCGGCGACTCGCCGGAGCGTGCCAAGATAGTTCCTCCGAGGCTGTAACTTGCCACCCAGGGGTTTTCGACCCTCAGGAATTCAATGGTGGCCTCGGATTGGACTGAAACGCACCGGAAAAGTACCTACACTGGCGACCGGCGGAAACCGACGATCAGCGACGGTGTTCTCGGTGTACAAGGCATGGGAAAGACTGATTTTTGCTCTGGAAGCTTTGTGGTGCTTCTCTGATCATCGTCCAACATTCCAATCAGATTGAAACTGGCTGGAGGATGGGGGCACCGTGGAGCAGATACTAGGCGGCGGCGAGATTTGAAATCTCGGCTAGCCAGAGTGGGGCTATGGCTATCTAACGGCTCTGGAAGGTGCGCACGCAAGTGTAGATGCTGGGGGAAACTGGAATTTTGAAGCTACTCACCATGGAGGAAGAGCTCCACGTTGGAACAGAGGTGGGTCGATGGCGCGCCGGAAGGGAAACCGCGAATTCACTCCGGGGGGCTAGGTCCGGCGGCAGCCTCGGTTTAGGGAAGTCGCGAGGGTATGGGCGCGCACCAAAACATAGCCTTTGCTCGAGCGGGGGCTGCTGTGATTTGGGCGGTCGAGTGGAGCGCTGCGGGAGGACGAAGAAACGCCGAGCGCTCGGTTCCTTTTATACCCGACGACGGAGCAGGGCAGGTGGCATCGGGGCTCGTCGTGGCGCGCATGCTCGCGGAGCCCATCGCGCTGGAGAGCTGCTTACCGCCCCCTCTGGCGCGCGCGCGTGCAGCCGCTCGAGCAGAGGCGCTGCTGCAGAAGCAAAACGGAATACCTCTGCCTAGTGGGCCCCACTGCTGTCCTTATCCCCTTACCTTTAATTCTTTTTGTTACCCAAGCCTAGATGTGATAAGGACTCTAAATTCAAAAGAGAATTGGTACTGTTATATTTAAATGGTTTGACAAATTTGAATATCTGAATTGGCCAATTTGAAATTTGAATTAGATTCAAATTCCTATTTATATGTTTTATGTATGTATTTTAATCTTCTCAATTATTGCCTTTTTCAATGTCCCTGGGTTTCCAATAATGTGCTCAATAATTGGTCCACTGCAGATTTGAAATTGAACACTTAATTTGAATATATTTCTATTCCACATATACCATGTTTTGTTTTCTGCAAATTTGAATTAGATTCAAATTAAATTTTTATAATCTATTTGCACCTCATTTAATTCTTTCCCCCAATATTGATGTATATAATGTCCTATGCTTTTAATTGATTACCCTGATCAAATGAAGAATATGTTTTTGTACCTTGATCATTGATTTGAATATTTTGTACATTTCCATATATACTTTTATTCATACATGTTTGTTTTATTTCTTTTGATTTTTCACTGGTGAGCAAAGGACAATATTTCAGGTGTTTAAATTTAAAATTCAATACCTTTGGAAATTTGAGCTTAGCTGAATTCAAAAAGAAATTCTAGGTTTCAACTAGAGCTTCACATTAACATTTTTTTTACTCATGTCCATATGAATTTATTGGCTCTCATATGACCTTAGTCTTCAAGGTACATGTTTAAAACTACTATTTCATGTGCCACACATTGGAGACAAAAGCTTCAAAAATTTGGTATTTTACAAACAGTATGTCGTAAAAAAGATATAGATGAGAGGACACTTTACTGTTTTTCTTGTCTTTAATATGCAGAAAAAATGGAAAACTCATGGCTATTGTGGTCGATGTCGGAGTTGCTAAGCTCCGACAACACCCAGGGGGGCCGCCGTCGACGTAATACATTGAAAGTGGGCGTCCTTGGAGCTAACAAGCTCCGAAAACACCCTTCGGCGCCAGCCGTTAACATGAAGAATTAATGGCAATCTAAACGAAGATGGTGGAGAAATCACCCTAAGGGGTCTGTCGTCGACGTATTAAAATTTGACAGTGAATACCGTCGAAGCCAAGAAGCTCCAACAATTCCCAGGGTGCTTGCCGTTGATGCTCTACGTGTTGGCACTGGGTGCCGTCGAAGCTACGAGGCTCTGACAACCCCCAGGGGTCCTATATCGACGCTCTATGTATTGGCAGTGGGCGTCGTCAAATCTACGAATATCCGACAACCCCGAGGGGGTATGCTGTCGACGCCCTATATGTTGGTAGTTGATGTCGTCGGATCTACGAAGCTCCGACAACCCCCAGGGGGTCTGTCATCGATGATCTACATGTTGGCAGTGGGCACCGTCGAAGCTACGAAGCTCTGACAACCCGCAGGGGTCCACCGTCGAGGCTCTACGCGTTAAGAGTGGGTGTCGTCGAAGCTACAAAGCTCCAACAACCCCAGGGGGCCCGCTGTCGATGCTCTACATGTTGGCAGTGGGCGCCGTCGGATCTACGAAGCTACAACAGCCCTAGGGGGCATGCTCTTGATGCTCTACGCGTGAGCAGTGAGCGCCGTCGGACCTATGAAGCTTTGAAAACTTCAAGGGGGCCCACCGTCAATGTAACAAAGGGTCCTTGGAGATGTCGAAGATAAACTTGGAAACTCGGAACTATTGATTTGGCTACGAGCGAGGACTGAAGTCATCAAGACATTGTCAAATCCTTTTGGTACATGTTCGCAATCAAAGGACAATGCATTAAAGACACACAAAAATGGAATTGATTCATTCAAAAGATTGGATCTCAGTGATTCGAAATGAGCATTACAAGTGAGGGCAGAAGAAAATAACATTAAATACTGGAGGTCCTATGGAAAAATGAGGCAACTTTCTGGGCAGCTTCTTGAACGCTCGCCCTAGCGGCATTTTCTTCTTCAATAATGGGTCCTTTAGCTACTGGATCCACAGACATATGGGGGTCCCGGCTTTTGAAACACATCATCACATATTTGGCAATGTTTTTGGCCAAGGATTACCCCTCCTTCTCCAGTTGATCAACGATGATGTCACCCATAGCGTCCAGCTTGTTGCTGGTAGAACTCAATACCACCAGCGCCTTGTCCAGCTCTGACTCTGGGTCACTTGGATGTACTGGACAGAAACCAAGCGGCACCAAAACTTTGTTAGCATGCCCCAGGAGGTGCCAGACTTGCTGGGACTTAGCCACCCTCAAGTTCCTAAGTTCCTCCAGTGACCTTCTGGCGGTCGAAAGCTCTGAACCTTCCCAGGCGATGCGCTCGACCTCTTTGGCATGTTGTTGAATACTTTAAGCCACCTGATTTTCACGGTCAGCAAGGTCTGATTCCTGGAGGTGTATGTGGTTCTAACGGCTCGTGAGATCTTTCTCCCCACCCTTCACTTTCTCCTCTCTAGTGGAGACTTCGGTCTCTCTCCTGGAGAGTTCTTGTCCCACCTGCCAAATCTTCTCCTCTTCTTGATTGCACCGCTATTCAAACTTTTTGGTGCGATCAGCCAAGCTGTGCTCCCCCAAAGACAACCTTTGGGCTAGCTCTTACTCTCTCTTCAGGAGGTCCTCCTGCTTCTCCGGGAGCTTTTCCTCCCTCTCATCGAGGGCCTCCCGATGTTTGAGGAGTACTTCATTTAATTCATTGAGGCTGTCCTGACGGTCGTTAGCAGCCTCGTTAGTCTCCCTAGCATGCTCAAAAATCTCTCGAGTCTTCTGGTCGAGAGTTTTGATGGCAGCCTCTCACACATTTAGCAAGCGGTCCAGCAACACTAACTAAGTCTTCTCCTTGGCCACCCATTTCTTCTGGTCAGCCAGCCTCGACTGCGTCAGCTTCGTCGCAATGTAAAGTCTGCTTCGCCAACGCCTTAAGGTGTTGCGCTCTTCTTCGACGGCTTTGCTTTCATGGTCAAAGGTGAGTTGGACCTGATGAAGACTAAAGCAGTCATTGTTTATGCATAGCGCCAAAGGAATTGGGTCTGGACCAGCCCGGATCTCTTCCACTGGCTCAAGCGGGTCTTCAAAGACGACTGAGGGGCCCCAAGGCGCGAGCTCCCTCTCCAAGAACTCCACGTCAGCTGGGTCGATTGACGGAAGTTCCTCCACCACTAAAGTACTTGGAGCTGATGTGTAAGGTTCCCCTATCAGATTTTCTATTGTTGGCTTAGCGAGGGGAGGACCTGCGGCCACCTCTTATGGGTGCTTCGCATTGGACATGGACACCTCCAGGGGAGTCATCTCCCGAGTTGGAACTGTGGCTTCGTCCGGAGCCCCCTCCACCTCCGGCTCAGGTGTCGGGACTTCAACTACCTCCGGCTCGGGTGCCAGATCATCATCTCCTTCCAGCTCAAGTGTTAGAGCTTCAACTTCTGCCAGCTCAGGTGCCGGAGCTTCAACTAATTCCTGCTCTAGAGCCAGAGCTTCGCGGCCTAGGTGTCGGAGCTTCTAGCGTCTCTTGCTCCGATGCTGGAACATCAGCCGCAAACTGTAAGACCTATGTGTGCTGAATACATTGGCTTGTAGTGAATACACTTGGCTTTGATGATAAAAGTTTTAAATATCACCAAAACACCTTTTTATCAAGGTCCGACTCTAGCTCTGAGCTACAGCAAAGTCCGACGGTAGGTCCGGCTTGTTTTGGGTAGCTCCAGTTACGTTCGATGCTAGGTCCGACTAGCTTTGGTCAGCTCCGGTGAGCTTTATCTTTAGCTCCGGCATGACTTTGTTAGCTCCAGCATGTCTTTGATAGCTTTGACACATATTTGATAGCTCCGGCATGCTTTTGCTAAGCTCCGACGTACTTTGTCTTAGCTCCGGTTTTGGGTTGACTAGTTTTGACTAGTTTTGGTAAGCTCCAGTGCTAGGATCTACTAGTTTTGGTAAGCTCCGGCAGGTGCTTGGTTGTACTAGTTTTGGTAAGCTCCGGCGCTAGGTTCTACTAGCTTTTGTTAGCTCCGGCTCAAGGTCCGGGTTGCTCTGGCAAGGTCCAGAACTTGACCGTAGTGCTTCTGCTTTTCATTTGCAATGTTTCGCACTTGCTTTACATTTTTGGAAAGATTGCTTAGTATTCATTTGCTAAGTTTTTGGTGCGTTTTGGATGATATGGATGATATCATGTTACTATGGTTTTGCAACATGCTTATGTGAGGTTCTCACGTAAGGTGTTGTGTTCGGAACTAACTTGAGTCAAGTCGAGGACATGGGCTCGTATGGATTGGTTGTTTATTCATGTGCAGGTGTTTCTTGAGTTCAAGTCATGGCTGGTGACGGGATCCATTGGACTAGTCTCAGGGAGGAGATGAGGTTCCAACAACCAAATTCAGGAGGAATTGTGGTTGAGCTGATCAGGAGGTCGCGCAGGATGATTGAATCAAGGGCAGTGCATATGAAGGTTACTGAACGTCGAAGGAAGGTGTTCGCACGTATGCATGTGGTGCATGATGTGGCAACATGATTCCGAAGATGGGATAAGGAAGGAAAGATCTAGTTGGAAGGATCGGATCGTACCGATTGATGACTTTGGCTGCGGCGGAGTCGGTTATGGCTCGGTATGGAAAGTATCGAGTTGGTTATGATAGGATTCCGTGTGGGTCACGAATTTGAGTTGTTTAGGAATGTGGGATACGTTCCTAAGGTGTTTGGAAGTCTTAAGATTGCTTCTATCTGCGTATAGAAGAATCTTGAGCAGTTATGGAAAGTTACGATTCATGATCTGAGTAGGATTGGAGTCCTAGTTGATATTGGGTTGGCCTAAGGGTTGGTTATATAAGCAAGGGAGCCCAGAGCTCGTGGTAGACGACTTTGGGGCTGTTCCTCTTGTGTACTATTGAATAAAATTCGTAGTTTGAAGGAACTTTTGTGCCTTGTTCGTCCGACTTGTTCCTGACAAGTTTTATTCGTCGAGTTTCTGGACAGCACTACCTTTCATCGGTGGTTTTATCATAACTCGAGTTTTACAGATCCAATTGACGTGATTCTTTTTGGGTTGTCTTCACAACTTGATTTTCTATCATATGTCAAAATTTCACGGTCAATGGATTTGTGGTCTATGATCTACACGAGTTTCTTTGCAGCATTCCAGAACTATTTTTTCTCGGGTAGGACAGATTGACCTTTGTTTGATCTTTCGATCATAACTTGAGTTTTTCTCAAAGGATTTGAGTGATTCTTTTTGTGTTGTCTTCATGACTTGATTCTCTCTGATAACTATGACTTTTGTCACGGTGAAACACGTTTAGATTAGTCTCATACACGATTTCTTTAACAGATTATTTTTCTGCCGAAAGGGTTTGGGGTTTAATTGTTTCCGCTGCGTAAGATTTTTAAATCTACCATTCACCCCCCCCCCTCTGGTAGCTTTTCACGTGCTCTTTGATCCTACACCAACTCTGAGACCGTCCGCGCTTCATCACGAATTTCTCCCCCATGGTCCGGCGCTACCACGGGAGCTTCGGGTGTCGTCAATTGACCCAGGTCCATGACAGCTGGTGCCAGAGCTATCGTGTCATCAGCCACCACTTGGGGAGGCACCGGGAGCAGGAGCATTTGTCTGTGCAGCCTCAGTTGTTGCAACACGCCAAAGCTTCAGTTTTCTTCTTCGAGATCCTGGAAGCAAAGATCAAAAAATTCGAAACAGGAAAATGATAAAAGCAGCAACTCAAGGTAAGAAGACAATGCTTACCTTGGGAGGCTATTGCCCCAGTCGCCTTTAAACTTCTTCTTCTGAGGTCCAGGATCGGAGCCCACCGGACCCGGTGAGGCAGAAAACCCGGACCTCAGTTGGGAGCTTGCCGCAGCGGCAAGAGTCGCCTCAGTAGTGTGACACTAGGTTCCAAAAGTGAACCAAGTGAACACATATGTGTGCCCAAGACGTATACCACACATACACAAGTGATTCACAACTGATAAACAGATAATCACCACAGCTCAAGTTATTAAATAAGTACATTAATTACACAATTCAAAATATTCTCGAATACAAGCTCTAATGAATATTAATGACAAGTTCAACTAATGCAGCGGAAATAACTAAATATGCAACTACGCAGCTAAGAAAAAGATATAGCGCAACTCCATGCAACACCACAGGCAAGTCGACGGTAGCACACAGCCTAGAACTCCGCATTATCCCCATTAAACTCACAAACATCACCTGAAACTGTTGGTGGGGGGGGATTGCAAGGGTGAGTACATGTTGTACTCAGCAAGTGTAGAAAGTATGACATGTGGCTGATTCGAATGACGAATGTAATAATGGCTAAGTGATGAAAAGTACATTAAAAACATTTGAAAAGCAATATGTATTATTTATGTGAAGTAAACCCAT
The DNA here is from genome assembly GCA_036927565.1 of Tuctoria greenei. Taxonomy (NCBI): domain Eukaryota; kingdom Viridiplantae; phylum Streptophyta; class Magnoliopsida; order Poales; family Poaceae; genus Tuctoria; species Tuctoria greenei. The sequence continues at coordinate 102,390,647 of JAYESD010000003.1, read as the reverse complement.
CATAAACCATGTAGTTATCATAATACCAGTCCATATTCCATATCCATCATCATATACCAATATCCACATTCAATACCAGAATTCAATTCATAACCATCCATAACCATAATACCAACCATAACCATTCCAAATACCATCCCAAAACCGAGTTCCCTCTAATCAGGTTAGGGTCCAGCTTGCTCATAATCGGGTGTACGACTATCATGATAGTTTTATTAGACTCTGCAGAGTTTGTACAACTTTACCCACGTGTTTGTGATTTCATCACGTTTCGATTACTATAGAATCTCAATTATGTCGTCTCACACTTCCTTAGGTGTGTGGCCAAGAGATCACAATATAGACTTTACAAATGGATTACTAGCCTATTTAGACCCCCACTGAGGTTTCACCGGTAGCGATGTCTCCAACTGAGCACATGTTCAACCAAGGGCCCCCTCTTGAGCCATTCGGATCCCACAAAAGTCCCACAAATCATCACCAAACCCAATCCAACTACCCCTTCCCCGAGCATCCTTAGTGGTCCAAATAGCACTTGCAAAGCCCTAATTAATCAGCTACGCCGCACCCATACTTGGCATCATGGTGGCACCATAAATCCTGGATGGCCGCTCCACGAACCGGTCCTTAGATCTAAAGCAAGTAATCCACCATACATCCAACCCATCCACATACCAGGCTTGCTTAGATCACCCATTACCATATCTGAAACTCGTCCATCGACACCTGTTCTTCCGGCACCCTGAGACACTTCTTTAGTTGAGACACGTGAAACACGTCGTGTACATCAGAGTGATACACCGGCAGCTCAAGTCAATAAGCTACCTCTCCTCGCTTGTCCAAAATGTTGAATGGTCCGATGTAGCGAGGTGCCAGTTTTACTTTGACGTTAAACCGGCATTGCCCTCGGATAGGTGACACTTTGAGGTATAGGAAATCTCCAACTTCAAATGCCAGATTCCTTCACCTATTATCCGCATAGCCTTTTTGCCGCTATTGAGCATCCCTTAGGTTTCGACGAATTATTTTAACTTGTCTTTCAACATCTTGTAACATATCAGGACCAAATACTTGGTTCTCTCCTGTGTCATTCAAAAACAAAGGTGTCCTACACTTCCTTCCGTATAGTGCTTCATAGGGTGACATTTTCAAATTGGCTTGGTTGCTATTGTTGTACGAGAATTCAGCATATGGCAAGCTCTTGTCCCAACTTTTCCCATGCTTCAAAGCACAAGCTCTTAACATGTCTTCCAAAATTTGATTGGTCCTCTTGGTTTGTCCATCCGTTTGAGTGTGATATGCTGAACTAAAATTCAACCTTGTTCCCAAAGCTTCATGCAGTTTTTGCCAAATCCTAGAAGTGAATTGTGAACCTCTATCCGAGACTATCTTTTTTGGAACTCCATGCAAACATACTATTCTTCCCATATACAGTTCCGCCAATTTCTCTCCATTATTGGTGGTCTTGACGGGAATAAAGTGGGCTAACTTAGTTAACCGATCCACAGTTACCCAAATAGAGTCGTAATCGGACTGAGTACGTGGTAAACCAACAATGAAGTCCATACCGATCTCTTCCCACTTCTATTCCGGAATCTTTAATGGTTGTAATAGTCCAGCTGGCCCTTGATGTCCCGCCTTGACTCGTTGGCACACATCACACAATGCTACGTATTCAGCTATGTCCTTCTTCATGCTATCCCACCAATAGCAAGTCTTCAAGTCTTTGTATATGTTTGTACAACCGGGGTGAATTGAGTAAGGTGAGTCATGTGACTCTTTTATTATTCTCTCCCTAATATGCTTCACATTAGGCACAACATGTAACACCCTAAATCTTTGCGTCATGCATTGCATACATATTCATGCATTAAACATTAATAGAGTAAAAGAAAGATAATAAAATATAGAACATACATGTGCAAATATGTGTAGCAAAGGAAGAAAAAAAAATATAAAACATGTATTACGGAATGAATATAAAAAAATAATATATATAATAATATATATTAATATTTGTTTATGTAAAGAAAAAAAGGAAAAAAAAGTCTCTGGAAACTTCTGGAAGTTTCCGGGGTAAGCTTTGCTTCTCCCCGAAACTTTTCGGGCAAACAGTGCCCAACCGGCACTTGGCCGAGCTGGCCGACCTGCGCCAGCCCGACCCCTGGCCGCGCCTGACCGTGCCCCGCCCGGCCGACCACCACACCCACCCGACCGAGCCCCGCACCCGGCGCGCCACCTCACCCTGGCCCCACCCCGCATGCGCCCTGTGCCCGAGCCGCCCAGCGCGCCCGGTCGACCGCGCGATGCCCCGAGCCGCGCCTCCCGCACGTAGTGCGTGACCCCGCCGCACCGCCTGGCCCACGCGCCAGCGCACCCCGCTCCCACACCGTACCGTAGCCCCGACCGAGCCCCAACCGCGCTAGCGCGCCCGCCCGCGAGTCCCAGGCCGACTCGGCCTCTGGCTCGATCGTTTGCCACGCCTATATAAGCGTACGCAAGTCATCGTAAATTTTCCCTAGACCCAGGAACACCGCTGCTGCCTAGGAAAAACCCTAGCGACGTAGAGAAAAAGCACCAGAGGCTGCTGCCGCCAGGAAGAAAAAGAGAGGAAAAAGAGGGAGGAAGAGGAAGAAAAAGAGGAGGGTGCCGTCGTCCGCTGGAGATCGTCGTCGTCATCGCGTCGCCGTCGTCGTGCCGCCGGAGGACCTTGCGCATCCACTTCGTCTACGCGTCGCCATCGTCCTGCGATCTTCCAAGCCATCGCATCTACGGTAGGATTCGTTTTTCCAATGCGAATTTTAGCGACATATTAGATCTAATAGACGTAAATTGATTTTTGTTGCATCGCCTTTTTATTTTCAGCAGCATTAATCCTCGCTAAAACCTCCGTAAACTTGTATGAACACGTATGAACTAGTTGCATCCAATTAATAAACAATCACAGTTAATTAATAATTGATCTTTGCATGCATGCATATCATCGCATGTTGATTAATGTGTGTGCATCATGTTGATTTGTATGTATTTTCTTGTATGTGTTATCACGAGTAGAGGGAAGTTCTCAAGAGGTAGTGTACGAGGATTTCCAGAACCAAGACTTTGAAGCGCTTGAGCAACCCTATCCGTCGGAACAAGGCAAGTGTCCTTGAAGCATATTGATCCTATTTTTAAAATAAATATTTTGTTTGCAAACTGCATGCTTGTGTCAAATTGATGGGAATCCTATGGTAGGAAGTTTACTAGCTTTGTTGACCACCCTTGTCACCTGGGATTAATTGGGATGGCAAACAACACTACACATTTAATTATGCATCAATGATATTCTGGTTAATGTGAACAGGTCAATACGATGGGTGATCTAAGCAAGCCTGGTATGTGGATGGGTTGGATGTTATGGTGATTTGCTTGCTTTAGATCTAAGGACCGGTTCATGTGAGAATAAACCAGGACTACAGTGCCATCCCGAGGCCAAGTATGGGTGCGGCGTAGCTGATTAATTAGGGCTTTGCTAGTGCTGTTTGGACCATTGTGGATGCTCGGGGAAGGGGTAGTCGGATTGGGTTTATTGATGATTGGTGGGACTACCCTGGGATCCGAATGGCTCAAGAGGGGGCCCTTGGTTGAAGATGTGCTCAGTTGGAGGCATCGCCACCGGTGAAACCTCAGTGGGGTCTAAATAGGCTAGTAATCCCTTTGTAAAGGCTATTTTGTGATATCTTGGCCACACACCGACAGAAGTGTGTAATATGACTGATGGGTCATGGGCATAAGGGAGATTCTTAGTCGCCGAAAGGTGATGAAATCACAAACATATGGGTAAAGAGGTACAAACTCTGCAGAGTTAATTAAAACTATCATGATAGCCGTGCTCTCGGTTATGAGCACCTGGACAACTTCCATGATTAGAGGGTATTTGGTATTGGAATGGTTATGGTTTGGTAACGGTTATGGATTTAATTTCTGGTATTGAATATGGTTATTGACGATGGTGAAATCTGGAATCATGGATGATGGTAGTAAATTCAGTTTGGTATTATGGTATTACTTATTATTATGATGGGATTACTTCACATACATATAATATATTGCTTTTCAAATGTTTTAATGTACTTTTCAGCACTTTGGCATTATTATTGTTGTCGTTTGAATCAGCCACATGTCATACTTTCCACACTTGCTGAGTACGACATGTACTCACTCTTGCAATCCCCCCCCCCAACAGTTGCAGGTCAGAATTGTGAGTTTAATGGCGATAATGTGGAGATCTAGGCCGTGTCTACCGTAACCTTTGCCTGTGGTGTTGATTGGAGCTGCGCATATATACCCTATCGCTTATGTTGCTTAGTTACTTAGTTTGCTTAAATAGTTTATTTCCGCTGCATTAGTTGAACTTGTCATTAATATTCATTAGAGCTTGTATTCGAGGATAATATGGTTTGTGTAATAAAATTTGATAATTAATCTTGTTCTGTGGTAATTTTCTGTATACTCTTTTGTGATTGCACTCGTGTATGTGTGTTGAACATCCTGGGCACACATATGCATTAGCTTGGTTCAGTTTTCGAAACCGGGCGTCACACAACAATCCTTTTCCCCTGCCATAAGGTACCATGTTCATCCTCATCGAATCTAAATTCTCTCCCCTCTTGGGTCCTTTCCTTGATTTCTTGAATTTCCTCATCCTTAGTTTGGCCTTCTCGAATTTCTTGCTCTAAGGTTGGGTTTAACTCCATCATCTCCATCTCATTTACAAATCCAAGGTTCAACCGCTCGAACTACTTACATAACTCGGATGGCAACTCTCGAACTGTGAGCTTATTACTTACTCCTTTCCGACTTAAAGCATCGGCCAATACATTGGCTTTTCCTGGATGATAGTTGATTCCTAAATCATAATCTTTGATGAGCTCCAACCATCTTCGTTGCCTCAAATTCTGATCCGTTAGTGTGAATATGTACTTGAGACTCTTATGATCCGTATAAATTTCACACCTATGTCCAAGGATATAGTGTCTCCAAATCTTCAACGCATGTACCACGGCTGCATGTTCTAAATCATGTGTCGGGTAATTTTGCTCATGTTTCTTCAATTGTCTTGATGCATATGCAACCACTTGACCTTCTTGCATAAGCACACATCCAAGTCCTTGTCTTGATGCATCGTATAAATCCAAGCTTCTTGCTCATGTCTAGTACTACCAACACCGGTGCAGTGATAATTCTCTTCTTCACTTTCTCAATAACATACTGACAAAATAGAATCCATTTGAGAGGCTTTCCCCTTATTAGCAACTCAGTCATGCACTTCACTATGTTGGAGTAGTCTTTGATAATTGGTTAGTCTTGATATCTATTGTGATGCATCAACTCCAATGCTGACTTCCTTATCACCTGTCGATTCCACTGTCCTGGTGGCATACCGGACCACTCCATTATGCTTCCGTAGCCAATCCATTCCAAGTGTCATGTCCGATCCTTGTGAATCCAAAACAATAAAGTTGGTGACGGATTCTACCCTCCTTATTTTAAAACTTGCTCTTGGACACACTATCTTTGTTCTCATCTTCCATACAGCTTCGTCTAAGATAGTGAATCTTCTTGTTGTGTCCTTCTTCCATTGAAGTAGAGATTGAGCGAGAAAGAAAAGAGATATAGAACAAATCCCCAACTATATGCATCAAGGAATATGAAACTAAACATCTACCTATACTAGCCTAGGTGGACATGGCAATGCTAAAGCATTCTCTCTCTCTATATATATATATATATAGCAAACAGCACTCCAAGCAAAAACACATCGATTCCTAAGTGTGACACCCGATTCCGAAAATAAACCAAGTGAACGCATATGTGTACCCATGATGTTCAACACACATACACGAGTGCATTCACAAAAGAGTATACAAAAAATTACCACGAGACAAGATTAATTAACCAAATTTTATTTCAAAAACCGTATTATCCTCGAATACAAGTTCTAATGAATATTAATGACAAGTTCGACTAATGCAGCGAAAATAGACTAAACTGAGCAAACTAAGCAAAAGGGATAGCGCAGCTCCATGCAACACCACAGGCAAAGCTGACGGTAGACACGGCCTAGAACTCCGCATTATCGCCATTAAACTCACAATCCTGACCTGCAACCGTTGGGGGGGATTGCAAGAGTGAGTACATGTCGTACTCAGCAAGTGTGGAAAGTATGACATGCGGCTGATTCAAATGACGACAATAACAATGGCTAAGTGCTGAAAAGTACAGTAAAACCATTTGGAAAAGCAATGTATTACATGTATGTGAAGTAATCCCATCATACACCATAATTAATAACATAGCACCAATCCATATTCCATATCAATCAACATCATACCATTAACCATATTCAATGCCATAGTTAATCCACAACCAGCTAGTACCACTACCAAACCATAACCATCCCAAAAATCATCCCAATTTCCCTCTAATCATGGAAGTTGTCCACGTGCTCATAACCGGGAGCACGGCTATCATGATAGTTTTATTAGACTCTGTAGAGTTTGTACCACTTTACCCACGTGTTCATGATTTCATCACCTTTCGGTGACTAGGAACCTCACTTATGCCCATGACCCCTCGGTCACATTACACACTTCCGTTGGTGTGTGTCCAAGATATCACAAAATAGGCTTTACAAAGGGATTACTAGTCTATTTAGACCCCACTGAGGTTTCACCAGTGGCAATGTCTCCAACTGAACACATCTTCAACCAAGGGCCCCCTCTTGAACCAGGGTAGTCCCACCGATCATCAACAAACCCAATCCGACTACCCTTTCCCCGAGCATCCTTAATGGTCAAAATAGCACTGGCAAAGCCCTAATTAATCAGCTATGCTGCACCCATACTTGGCCTCATGGTGGCACTGTAAATACTGGATGGTCGCTCCACGAACTGGTCCTTAGATCTAAAGCAAGTAATCCACCATACATCCAACCCATCCACATACCAGGCTTGCTTAGATCACCCATTACCATATCAGATTTAACCAATTCATGTCAACCACAATCTCATTAATGCATAATTAAATTAGGTAGTGTAGTTGTTCTTCCATCCCAATTAATTAAGTGAAGCAAAAAGGTAAAAAAAATCCCATCCCAACTCTCTATCATATATCCCAGGTGACAACGGTGGTTAAACAAAGCTAGTAAACTTCCTATTATAGGATTCTCATAAAATTGATACAAGCATGCAATTTTGCAAACAAAACATTTATTTCAAAACAAGATCAATAAGCTTCAAGGACACTTGCCTTGCTCCAACGGATAGGGTTGCTCAAGCGCTTCGAAGTCTTGGTTCTGCTAATCCTCGTACACGACCTCTTGAGCACTTCCCTCTACTCGTGATCACACATACAAGAAAATACATACAAATCAACATGATGCACATGAACTAATCAACATGCGATGACATGCATGCATGCAAAGTTCAATAATTAATTAACTATGGTTGTTTATTAGATGCAAATAGTTCATACGCGTTCATACGATTTTACGGGGCTTTTAGCGAGAATTAATGCTGCTGAAAATAAAAGGATAGTGTGACTACGATCAAATTACGTCTATTAGATTTAATACGTCACTAAAATTCGCATCGGAAAAATGAACCCTACCGTAGATGCGATGGCTTCGACGATCGCGGAACAAAAGCGACTCGTAGACGAAGTGGATGGCGCAACGGTCCTCCGACGGCACGATGACGGCGATGCGACGATCACCGGCGGATGACGGCACCCTCCTCTCTTTTTTTCATTTTTTTCCCTTTTTTCTCCCCTTTTCTTCCTGGCGGCGCCTCTGTTCTTCTCTTTTTTTCCTACGGCGCTAGGGCTTTCTGGAAGGCGGCGCTTGTTCCGGAGTCGTTGGAATTACGAAGCCCTCTGGTGGTTTTTATAGCCGGGTGCAGGAGCTCTGTACCGACTCGGCGCGTGGTAGGTGGCTGGCTCGGTCGGTCTGGCCAGCTCGGTCTGGCTACGGCAAACCAGCCCCGCTACAGAACAGCCATGCACTATTTGCCTGGAAACTTCCGAGGTGAAGCAAAGCTTCCCCCGGAAACTTCCGCAAATTTCAAGAAACTCATTTTTTTCCTTTTTTTCTTTTTCTCTTTTTTTTCTTTAGGTTTCACAAATATTATATATATATATATATTATTTTTATTTTTATTCTCTAATACATGTTTTACACTATTATTTTCTTTTCTTCTTTTGCTACACATATTTTGTATATGTATGTTTTATGTTTCATTATTTTCCTTATTCTACTAATGTTTAATGCATGAACAAGTATGCAATGCATCATGCAAAAAATTAGGGTGTTACAAGTAGGGACTTCCCTCGGCTGGGAAGGCCCCCCGGACCTAGAGCCCGCAGCTGGCACTTGGGTCAGGGTTGACTTGCCGGAGCTAGCACCCTTCGAGGACGCCGGCCCCAAAGAAGGTGTCGTCGTCGAAACTATGCTTTGTCGGGGGAGGAAGCTCGTGGAGGAGGAGCCGACCTGATGGAGCTCCCGTTAGCATGCCTCAACTTTCTCTTCGGGCCAGAAGATGCGGCCGGCTCCTTGCCCTCGCCTTTGCCCCTGCTCGCGTCATCGACCCTCTAGCTTGGAGCAGTGGGAGTGATCCTTTCTGAAGCTCTGGGAATGGCAATCTTGGCGGTCCTACACCTCTCCACCAGGCCAACGTCGTCCAGCTCCAGCATCCCCCTTCGGAGCTCCCTCCTGATCTCCGAAACCATGTTCAGGGGAAGGACTTCCGCTGGCAGGGTCAATGTGTCGCAGGTGATGGCTCCATGTTGAAATTTCTAGAGATGGAGCTTCAAAGATTCATCGTCCAAGTTTGTTTGAAAACCAGCTTCTATCCGGTTATGATCCATGCGGGCCAGTCCCTTGTCTTCAGCAGAGCGGACTTGTTCACCAGGAAGTTGCCAAAGACCATCCGAGGGGTCACTAAACCCCCCACGCATTGCTTGATCCTTGTCAGGATGGGCTTGTATGCTTCGGACAACTCCAGAACTGCGTTCCAAGCGTTCGTGTCGACATTGGGGAGGCTCTTAGACAACTCCAACCTGTCGTGCTGCTCCACAGCGATGATCACCCAGCCCTCCTTAACATTGTCCCACTTCTAAGAGGGAAACGTTCTCAAGTACTTGAAGGGGCAGTTCTTGCGCCTCACGAAGTAGTATAAGCCAATCAACACGCTCCCCTTCCCCGTGGTGTGGACTATGAAGAAGGTCCGAAAGAGCTTGATGCACGGCGGCACACCCACCGACATCTCGAAGAAGTGGATGAAGGTCGCCACTATTAAGAAGGATTGGGGGCCGACATGATGAAGCTAGAGTCTGTAGAAATCTAGCAGCATCAGCAGGAAGCTTTAGAAGGGTGGGATCAGACTCACCATGGCGTATGACGAGAAGTAGATGATCTCTCCGGTGCGCTCCTTCTCAGGATCAAGATTTCATTTCAAAAGATTACCTTGTCAATGACAAATGGGCTCGTGCCCACTCCGACGGAAAATTCGAGGTTATCACACCAGGTGAACAGTTGTCATGATGGGAAGTTGGAAGCCCGAGAGCGGCGGCCTGACAGGGCACTCAGAATTTTTGTATTGCGAACCGGCGACCTTCGGTTGCGTGAGATCTGCACGACGGGATCTCATATGCCACATCAATAAGAGCCACATGGCGATGGTTTAGTTGCAGACCGTCGCCCCAACAGCCCATGAAAATACCTTTAAAGCCGCAACATGGGAATCAAAGATGGCCCCACCTCTAGCAGAATAACTTCACCCAAAGGATTTCTCTCAGATGTGGGCCCTGGGGCCACTGTCGGTACCCTGCATATCGGGTACCCCGCAATACTGCAAGTTAATTCACGGAGTTCCACCTCTCTGGGTTGAAGACCTCTGAAGGCTACAGGTGTCCCGCAGCATTGGACATGCCTCCCTCATTCTGGTAGCTCCATCACTGCAACGTGTAACACAAGGCCGGACCTAACTCCCTACATAGGGAAGCTCCAGTCATGCCACGTGTCCAGTGGCCCCGGACCTAACTCCCAGTAGAGGGAAGCTCCGGTGCTGCCACATGTATAGAAGCTTCGGACCTGCCTTCCAACAGAGTGAAACTTTGGAGCTGCCATGTGTCGAGCCTCCGGACCTAAGCCTGCAACAGGAAGACTGCCGGATCTCCAACGGCGCGGGCATTCAAGGGGCAATTAAAGAAGTCATTACAAGACCTGATTACATATCATTAATGCCATGTTAATGACACACGATCACAGGACTGTTAATACCAATAACGCCACCACTAAGGCACGTTAGCACCATGCTAATTACACTTAATGCATGCAGATTGTGTATAGGTGATTGAATACTGCTAGGGCTACCTGTCGAGCAAGGCTAACATTGTAACGGCCAGTCCTTGGACTATAAAATGACTGTGTTGCATGAATAGTGAGGAGGAAGCTTGTCGAAGTGGCACAAAGACACTTCCCCCGGTACCACCAAATGTAGCCCGCGGAGGTTCTTGTATTGGTTTGGGTGCGCAGAGATCAGGAACAAGATGATGACACAAGTGATTTACATGGTTCGGGCCGCCTGAGCGTAATACCCTCCTCCACGGGGTTTGTGTTGTTGTATTGAGTTGCACTAGTATACGTGTGGGCTTGGCCTCCCCTCTGTATCTTGCGGCGCAGTCCTTTTATAGTCTAAGGACTGGCCGTTACATCATTTGCCTGGCCTGATATATGGCCCCGGCATATTTAATAGCCTAATACATTGTCTATGAGCATTAAGTGTGGTTAATAGTGTGATAACATGCCTTAATGGCTCCGTTATCCCTATTAACAGTCCTTTGATCATGTGTCATTAATAAAACATTAGTGACACGTAACCAGGTCTTGTAACTGCCGCTTTAACTATCCCTCGAATGTCCGTGCTATTGGAGATCCGCCAGTGTACTCGTTGGTGGTGTAGATCCGGAGGTTCCACACATGGCAGCTTTGGAGCTTACCCTTGCGGGGAGGTAGCTCCAGAACCGCTATACACATGGTAGCACCGGAGCTCCCCTCTGCTGAGGGTTAGGTCCGGGGTCATTATAAATGTGTTGACTGCGGAGATTCCCTATGTTGGGAGTTTAGCTCCGGACGTACATTACACGTTTCAATTCCAGAACTACCCATATGAGGGATGCGGGTCTGGTGTAGTGTGACATGTGGGGCCCGAAGAGACCTTCATCTTTGACAGGTGGAACTCTCTTGCACTTCTTGCGATACCGTGGGGTACCCGGTACGCAGGGTACCGACAGTGGCCCCCGAGCCCACCTGGGAGAAACCCTTTAAGTTAAGTTATTCTACCAGAGGTTGGGCCATCCCCGATTCCCGTGCTTCGACTTCAAAAGTCTTCTGATGTGCTCTTGGGGCGATGGTCCTGGATTAAATCATCGCCGCATGGCTTGTTATGAGAGCGGCAGCTGAGATCTTTGAGTGCGGATCTCACGCAATTGAAGGTCACCATTTCCCAATACGAAAATTGTATCAGTTCCGAGCACCTTTTCATAGTGTCGCCTTTGGGTTTCCTGCCGCCCATCATGACAACAGTTCGCTTGGGGTAATAACCTCGACCTCTTTGTCGGGGTGGCCCCGGGCCCATTCGTCATTGACGGGGTAGATTATTGAAATGTGACCCTGCTCTCATCGCGGTTTCCATCCAGGCATCGCGGAGGCTTACTTAAGGAAAGTATGCATGGTTTGAGGACTCTTTACTCTTTCGATCAAACTCGCGCTCAAAGCCTCCAAAACTCCACCTAGCTTTCCCTTCTTTCGCTCCACTTTGTCGCGATGGAGTTGGGTCTTCCCAAGAGCCACCTCAAGAGCAAGGACGATCTGATGAAGGTTCGGACCTATATGGGGTGGTCCAGTGACTGCTTCAACCACTTGATCCGTGCTGGCAAGCTCCCATTTAAGAAGGAGCGCAATGGCGACATGGTGTACTTCTCAGCGTACGCCATGGTGGGATTGATCACACCTTTTTCAAGCTTCCTCTTAATGCTGCTGGACTTCTACGGACTTCAACTGTATCATCTTGGCCCCCATTCTCTTCTGCTGGTGGCAACCTTCGTCCACTTCTGCGAGATGTGGGTGGGTGTTCCCCCCTGCATCGAGTTGTTCCGTACCTTCTTCACGGTCCATACCACTGGCAAGGAGACTGAGCTTCATGGCTTCTACTATTTCGTGAAGCGCAAGAACTGCCGCTTCAAGTACTTGAAGTCATTCCCCTCCGGCAAATGGGATGACTAGAAGAAGGATTGGGTCATCATTGCAGTGGAGGAGCACGAAAGGTTGGAGCTGCCCCAAGGACTCCCCAGCATTGATATCGACGCCTAGAGTATAGTTCCGAAACTATCGGATGCATTTAACCCTGTCCTCACCAGGATCCGAGAATGCGTGGAGGGTGGAGTGACCCCCCAAATTGTTTTTGGAAATTTCTTGGCAAACAGATGGGCTCCGCTGAGGAAGAGAGAGAAGCTTGCCTGGGCTTTAAACAGCATAATGGATGATGACCGGATTGAAACCGGTTTGAAATCCAACTTGGATGACGAAGCTTTGAAGCTCCATCTCAAGAAGTTTCAACATGGGCTTGTCGACAGCGACGACTTAGCTCCGTTAGCTGCTTTTTTTCCCTTAAACATGATTCCAGAGATCAGCAGGGAGCTCCGGGGGAAGATGCCAGAGATTGATGACTTGGGTGAAGTGGAGAAGCGCCGGACCTCTAGGGTTGTAATCCTCGGAGCTTCTGGAGAGGTGGCTGCCTCTGCTCTGAGCCAGAGGGTTGAAGACATCGGTAAGGGCAAGGGCAAGGAGCCAGCCGAACCTTTCAGCCGAAAGAGAAAACAGCAACACGCTCATGGGAGGTCAGTCAGGCCTGCTCTGTCTACAACGCCCCCTTCTCCTCGGCGAGGGAGATCTTCTTCGAGAGGCGCCATCTCTGGCCAGTCAACTCCAGCCTTTGTGTCGGCTAAGAGCTCCAAGTCTGGAAGTTCTTCCCGACTGAGGGAAGTTCCGGCCGAGAAGACTCCAGCTGCTGCATGTGGTCCCCAGTTGAGGTCTGAAGTTGTTGTCTCACCAGACTTGGTGGGCTCTGACCCCAGGCCTCAGAAGAAGAGGTTTCGCAGCGATTGGAGCGGTAGCATCCCTAGGTAAGCATCGTGGGCTCGCCTTGAAATGCTAATCTTGTTTTTGTTATGTTATTAATCTTTTTGTCCCTTTATTTCCAGGGTGTCATGAAAGGAGTTAGAGACTTCCGCATCTGTTGCAGCGACTATGGCTGCGCATGCTAAAGCTCTGGCTTCAACCATTGAACCTCCTCCTCAAGTGGTGGCAGAAGTCACGGCAGCTCCGGCGCCGGCTGTCGTGGATTTGGATTCAGAGTCTTCGCCGGAAGCTCCCGTCGTGGCGCTGGGCCATGGGGGAGAAGTTGAAGATGCACTGCTGGCAATAGTGCCGGAGGCTGAGGTTTCAGTGCAAGAGCCAGAGATGTCGGAAGCTCTGGCTCTTGAGCCAAAAGTCATCGAAGCCCTGACTGCTGAGCCAAAAGCAAGTGAAGCCCCGACCATTGAGCCAGAGATGGTTGAAGCTCCGACCCTTGAGCCAGAAGTTGTTGAAGGTCTGGCTATTGAGCCGGAAATACTTGAAGCTCCGGTTGCTGAATCGGAAGTGGCTAATGTGTTGGCGCCTGAGCCAGCGGTAATAGACGCACCGGAAGTAGCCCCAATTGTCGCTCCGGAGGTGTCCGGGCCAGAGCGGGAGCATCATGAAGAAGTGGCGGTGGGTTCTCCACTATCGAAGCCGGCAACGGAAGACCCAGAAGCAGCACCTTAGACTTCTGCTCCGGAGGTGGAAGTTCCCCCAGGGGGTTCTTCCTCTACAACTGCTGAAGAGCAACCAGAGAGCGGCCCCAGTGCCACAGTTGCTCAGGGGACCTCACTTGTAGAGTGAGATCCTATTTTTGTTATGGAGAATCCCTTGGAAACGGCAGAGATGACCGCAGCAGGCCCTGAGCCTATCCCCTTGGCATTGTCCATAGACAATGCTTGCTCGAGCCTCCGACAAGTCCAGCTCGCCTTTGATCACGAGAGAAAGGTCCTGGAAGAGGAGCGCCACAGCTTAAGGCATTGGCGCAATAGGCTTCATTTTGAGACCAGGCATGTTCAGACAAGGCTTGCTGACTAGAAGGAGTGGGTCAAAAGGGAAACGGCCCGGATGGAGTACTGGGGCAAGCTACTGGAAGAGAAGGAAGCCACCATCAGGGCACTCGATGCTAACTGTCGGGAGATCCTCGAGCAAGCAAAGGAAAGGAGTGATGCTGCTGATGAGCATCAAGAAAACCTCAATGAATTAAATGAGGTCCTCTTGAAGCGTCAAGCGGACCTTGAGGTGAGGGAAGCGAAGCTTCTAGAACAGCAGGATGATCTTTTGAAGAGAGAGGAGGAGCTTGCCCAGAAGCTGACTCTGGGAGAGCAAAATCTGTAGGATCGCTCAAACAAGTTTGAGCTATGGAGTAAGGAGGAAGAGGAAAAGTACTAGAAACTGGGGCAGGAGTTCTTGAAAAGAGAAGCTGATGTGGCCACCAAGGAAGGGAAAGTAAGAGGCAGGGAGAAAGACCTACCGGAACAGCAAAACCGCATCCACCTTCGGGAGACGGAGCTAACCGATCGTGAAAAGCAAGTTCCTGAGAATATGCAGCAACATGCCAAAGTGGTCGAGCACCTTGCTCGGGATGGTTCGGAACTTGCGGCCGCCCGGAGGTCACTAAAGGAGCTGCGGGGCTTGAGGGAGACTGATTCCATTCAAGTGTGGGACTTCTTGGGGCGAGCCAACGATGCGTTGACACCACTAGGCTTCAGTCCTGTACGTCTGGACAATCTGGAGCTGGACATGGACCGAGCACTCGACGCGATGAGTGATGTCATTGCGGACCAGCTGGAGACAGAGGGGAAATCTCTGGCTACGAACATCACAAAGAATATGCTGATGTGTTATGTGAGCTAAGATCTCCAATTCTCCCTGGACCCAGTGCTCCAAGGTCCTGTTGCTGAAGTGGAGGACGCCGCCAAGGCCAGCATCCAAGGAGTTGCCAAGGAAGTCGCTTCGTTCTTCCGCAGGAATTAGATCCTCCAGTATCTAGGACTTTTTACCTTTGCCCTTTGCTGTAATCCTGATTTTGTAATCCAATACTTTGAATTAATGAAATCCACTGTGCTTGGCATGAATTTCACTTTGTCTTCAATATACTGTGCTCTGTCTTGTTGGCCCCCTAGTATATGTGCACAATTCGAGTGTGTACATGTACCAAAATGATTTGAAAGTATGTTGATGACTTGAACGCTTCGAACGTGTAGATATTAGGTCTGAAGTCTTTATCTCTGATACATCGACGGCGGGTCCCCTGATGCTGTCGGAGCTTGATAGCTCTGATGGCACCCGCCATCGGCATATAACACGTCGATGGCGGGGCTCTAGGGATTTATCAGAGCTTGATAGGTTAGGTAGCTCCCGATGTCAACACACGAATTGTCGACAGCAGGCCCCCAGGGATTGCCAGAGCTTTGCAGCTCCGACGTCACCCACTATCAACATATTGAACGTCGACGGCGGGCCCCCTTGGAGGATGCCGGAGCTTAGTAGCTTTGGCGTCGTCCACCATTGCTGTGAGTTTCTGTTTTTCCTGCACATTAAATATAAGAAAAGAGTAAAATTCGTTCTTTTGTCTATAAATCGTTTGTGACTTATCATTCTTATTTGAGCATTTAGATCCAAAGATACTTGATATGATAACAAGCATATTGATGTAATCTTTCTGGACCCATATGCTTTTTTAGTACTCACCCTACTGAAGCCGGCCGGAGTGTAGGTAGAGTGGCGTACTTAGGGTGCAGAACCAGGCTAAGTCGATAGCACACTCCGGACCTATATTGGCTTAGCGTTCAGGCAAGTAGACTATACAACATGTTAAGATCCAAAGAGATCAATAATATAACTAGTAACACATATGAATAACTTGGACAAAAACTAAAAAAGAATTGCACAACTTTATTATAGACAAGAAGGATAAAAATAATTTGATATACAGAGCCTTGTACAAAAATAAATGCCCGTGGAGTCTTTTTTCACACAACAAAGTCTTTCATTATAGGTCCAGATTACAGGGGAGGCCAAGCTCACACGCATACTAGAGCTACTCAATACAACAACACAAACCCCATGGAGTAGAGTATTACGCTCAGGCGGCCCAAACCACGTAAATCACCTGTGTCATCATCTTGTTCCCGATCTCTGTGCCCAAACAATAACAAGAACCTCCGCGAGCTACATTTAGTAGTACCAGGGGAAGTGTCGTTTAGCCACTTCGACATTTGGAGCTACTAAGATTGGTAATGTGGTGAGGAGCTGTTTCAGCTCTTGAAATGCCTTTTCTGCTTCTTCAGACCAATGAAATGGTCTGGACATCCTAAAGAGTTTGAATAAGGGAAGTGCCCGCTCTACTAGTCTTAAGATGAACTGGCTGAGCGCAGCTAGACATCCAGTTAACTTCTGGACATCCTTGATGAGGGCTGGAGGCCGAATATCTTCTACGGCCTTGATATTCGCTGGATTTGCTTCAATTCCTTGGTGAGTCACTAAGAAACCTAGAAGCTTCTCGGAGCTAACCCCGAAGACACATTAGTCTGGGTTCAGCTTAGTGCCCGTGTTGCGCAACTTGTCAAAGACTGCTTGAAAGTTATCAAGGAGTGACTCCTTGTTCTTGACCTTCACGACGATGTCATCGACGTACACCTCCACCAAGTCTTTGATTAGCTCTCCAAATGTTTTGTACATAGCTCGCAAAAACATTGAAGCAACATTTTTGAGACCAAAGGGCATGGCAGTATAACAATACAATTCATCTACTGTAATGAAGGCAATATGCTCTTAATCTTCCTTAGACATTTGGAATTTATGATATTCAGAATATGCATCTAAGAAACACAATAGCTCACACCCGGAGGTGGAGTCCACTATCTGATCTATCCTAGGTAGTTGAAATGGATCCATTGGACATGCCTTATTTAAGATGGTGTAGTCGATACACATTCAAAGCTTCCCGCCAGCCTTGGGCACCACGACTGGGTTTGCTAGCCATTTTGGATGAAACACCTCCCAGATGAAACCAGCTTTGAGCAACTTCTTGATCTCCTGTCAGATGAAGTTTTGTCACTCGATTGTTTGCTTTCGGGGCTTTAAGTGTATAGGTCGTGCGTTGGGATAAATCTTTAGATTGTGCTCAATCACCTCCCTAGGGATCCCAGGCATTTGCGACGGTTGCCAGGCAAACACGTCGACATTAGCCCGGAGGAAACTGATGAGTGCGAGTTCCTATTTATTGTTCAGACCTCCCGATATACGGGTAGTCTGAGCAGTATCGAAACCAATTTGGACAACTTTGACGGTAACTTCGGTGTCGCCGCTTGGTTGCACACGCGGTGCGGAGGTTGAGCCTCGATGATGAGAACTCAAAGGTTTTGGAGCTACTCTTTACAGGATGCTTCCTCCTACGCTATAGCAAGCGCATTGAGTTCTTCTAATGCGGTCATTCCTGCTGTGCGATCCTCGCGGATCCAAAGAGCGCCTGACGTTTTTGGCATCTTCAACACCAAGTAGCCATAGTGAGCAGCTGCCATGAACCTATACAAGGCAGGCCTGCCCAGTATGACATTAAACGACAAACTAATCTATGCTACATCAAAGACCAGCTTCTCGGTTCTGTAGTTCTCCCGAGTCCCGAAGGTCACCGGGAGTGTGATGGAGTCGAGAGGGGTAATGGCACCTGGACCTACCCAAGAGAAAGGTCGAGAGAGGCGAAGGTCCGAAGGTCGGAGCTGGAGCTTGACGAAGGCTTCGAAGCTTGTGAGGTTGAGCCCTGCACCTCCGTCCGCAAGTACATGGTGGAGTTGAACATTGTTAATGGTCGGAGATACCATCAACGGGAGATGGCCAGCTCCAATCATGTTACGAGGGCAGTCCGAAGCATCAAAAATGATGGGAGTGTCCATCTACTTCCGATGAGGCTTTGCCTTGGTGGTGGGAGCTGCGGCAGCCATATCCCGCCGCATTGTCTTGAGGATGCGGCAAGATGTGATTTCCCAAGAACCACCATAAATGGTGTTCAAGGTCTTCCAACGCTCGTTGTCAGAGACATTGGAGTCATCGTCGGCGGTTTTGTAGACAGCCTTCAAAACCTTCTTGGGGTTTTGAAAGCCTAACTCCTCCTCAGCTAGAGCTTCATCGACTTTTTGCTTTCCTTCCCGTTGGCGGAAAGGAGCTTCTTCTCGGTGCTTGTTGTAGAACTCAATAAGGTTCTGGACCTTTCGACATTCTTCCAGACTGTGCTTGTCCATCTTGTGGATCGTACACCACACTTTGGAGTTGCCGCCATCTTCTGATGATGGTCGAGGTTGTTTCTTGGGGCGTGGCCCCCGGCCACCCGGAGCTGCAGCAGCCGTAGCAGTAGGTGCGCCGACTGATGGCTTTTTCTTGCCGTTGGTTTTCTTCTTCTTTTTGCTACCTCCGGAAGCAGTGGCTTCATTCTTGGAGGATTTCTTGTTTGCTTCCATAGGTGGTTTGGAGTGCATATCACGACCCTCTACAGCTTCAACACATTTATTTGCTAAGGTGAAGAGTTCCATGACGCTGGTGACTTCTTTGGTCGCCAGCTTCTCTAGCATCTTCTTGTCTCGAACACCCTGTCTGAATGCAACGATAACAAAAGTGCTCGAGATTGAGGGGATGGTATTGTGTACCTGAGAAAACACTAGATAAAGGATCGCAGCGATTCCCCCATTGTTTGCTTCACAGCAAACAAGTCTAGTTCCGTGTCGGGTCGGGTGTAAGAACTCCCGAAATTGGCAGCGAACTGTTGGCATAGTTCCGCCCAACTATTGATGGAGTCAAGTGGAAGGGTCATGAACCAGGACCTTGCAGTCCTAGTCAAAGGCACTGGGAAGTAGTTGGCCACGGCCTCATCGCCCCCTGCCGCCAGTATAGCTGTGGAGTAGATTTGAAAAAATTTCGAGGGGTTGACAGTCCCATCGCATTTCTCTGGCAAATGAGGCCAGAACTTTTGTGGCCATCTGACCATGCTTAAGTACATGGCCAGGGCAGAACAGCCTCCTCCTACTCCTTGAGGAGCAGGGCTGTCCTGAGCCTCTTGCCTCTCGCGAGCACGCTTGATATGGATGCGGTTGTCCTGCTGCCGGTAACGGCGATCAAGTCCGACCGCAGGTCATGAGTCAGAATCCTGGTGATGGTGTGGGTGCGTCGTGCCCCGGAAGGCAGCAAAGTCACCTGCTAGGATGTAGCACACTGTCAGTGCTGTGGCACGTGAGGACTAAGTCTTCCAGACAAGGTACTACATTGAGTTGTTGCCTGCCCCGAATGGGGAGGACCTTGGTTGCTGATGGCATCTACTGCGGCTGCAAAAAGATGTTGTACATCAGCGCACCACTGCTTCATCGGACCCTGAGGTGCTCCGGGCACTGGTGGGCGCTCTAACAGAGTTTGCACAACAATTAGCGCATTCTCTGGGTTGTGGTTTGCCGATGCCATGACCGACACAAGTACCCCATCTTGCTGTCCAGTATTGTTTGCTGGGGCAGATGGTGGTGGAGGTGGCATGACACCCGCCGGGAAAACGGTGCCCGCTGGCTGCTGCGCGTTGTAAGGATTGCCTCTAGAAGGTTATTTAGCATGGTTGCCGTTGGAGGATCCTGCGGCGGAGTTCACCATCTTGTGATCTCGGGCGACCCCCTTCCTGGCGCGCCAAATATCGAAGTGGCTAATCGACACTTCCCCCGGTACTACTAAATGTAGCCCGCGGAGGATCTTGTACTGGTTTGGGTGCGCAGAGATTGAGAACAAGATGATGACACCGATGATTTACGTGGTTCGGGCCGCCTGAGCATAATACCCTATTCCACGGGGTTTGTCTTGTTGTATTGAGTAGCACTAGTATGCGTGTGAGTTTGGCCTCCCCTCTGTACCGTGGGGTGCAGTCCTTTTGTAGTCTAAGGACTGGCCATTACATCATTTGCCTGGCCTGACATATGGCCCTGACATATTTAATAGCCTACTACACTGTTTTTGAGCATTAAGCGTGGTTAATAGTGTGATAACGTGCCTTATGTCTGCGTTACCCCTATTAACAGTGCTCTGATTGTGTGTCATTAATACAACATTAATGACACGTAATCAGGTCTTGTAACTGCCGCTTTAACTGTCCCTTGAATGTCCATGCTGTTGGAGATCCGTTAGTGTACTCGTTGGTGGTGCAGGTCCAGAGGTTCCACACGTGGCAGCTTCGGAGCTTCCCCTTGCAGGGAGGTAGCTCCGAAGCTGCTATACACGTGGTAGCATCGGAGCTCCTCTCTGCTGCGGGTTGGGTCCGGGGTCATTATACACGTGTTGATAGTGGGGCTTCCCTATGTTGGGAGTTTAGCTCTGGACTTACATTACATGTGTCAATCCTGGAGCTACCCTTATGAGGGATGCGGGTACGGTGTAGTGTGACATGTGGGGCCCGAGGAGACCTTCAACTTTGAAAGGTGGAGCTCTCTTGCACTTCCTGCGGTACAGTGGGGTACCCTGTACGCAGGGTACCGACAAAGTTGATAGGCACACAAGCATTCACACACTCATACAATCAACAACCACCCCGTGGAGTAGAGTATTACGCTCAAGCGGCCCGAACCACGTAAAAACTCTTGTGTCACCGTCTCGCTCTTGATCTTACGTGCGCCCCAACCGAATATGAACCTCCGCGGACTACGCTTTAGTAGTACCAGGGGAAGTTTTGATCAAACATTTCGATAGCATTAGTTCTTATATGCTGCCATCGACATGTTCACGAAGTGGCCGGAAGCAACTCTAGTTGTGACTATCAACAAGCAATCAGCCATCAAATTCTTGAAGTCCACTGTCTGTAGATTTGGAGTTCAGAACAGAGTCATCACCAATAATGGAACCCAATTCAGAAGTGCGGCTTTCAAAGAGTATCCCGAAGAACTAAGCATGCAAGTCAGCTACGCATCAGTAGCTCATCCGACAAGCAATGGCCAAGCTGATAGATCAAATGCGGAAATCCTAAAGGGACTCAAGACGTGCACTTAACAGCGCTTGAACATGGTGCCAACTGGATAGAAGAGCTTTTGTCTGCATTGGTGGCGAGTCGGACAACACCTGCCATGGAACAGGGGAGACACCCTTCTTCTTGGTGTACGGAGCTAAAAGCAGTCCTTCCTTTGGAGGTCACCATTGGTTCTCTCCGGGTCCGGACTTTCAGCGAAGACATGCAGGACCAACTCCGGGGTGAAGACCTAGACCTCGTCGACGAGGCAAGGAGACAAGTAGATGTTCAAAATGCGCGCTACCGCCAGGCACTCTGGCGCTATCACCAAAGGTAAGTGCACAACCGAAAGTTAGAAGAATGTGATTTGGTGCTGCGGCGAATACTTACTCGAGAAGGGATGCACAACTTTCCCCCAGGTGGGAAGGTCCCTTTTGAGTCATCAATGTTTCCCATCCTGGATGCGTCCGCTTGGCAACAGAGGATGGGATACCACTCCCCAACCCATGGAACATAGAGCACCTTAGTAAGTTCTACACTTAATTACACAGAGGTGAGTCTGTACTTATATAAAATGTATTTCATAGAGCCTATGAACAGAGTCGGGTTGGTCCTAGATCAAAAGCACACTTAACTTGGTCCTGTACTTTAGGTGTGTCTTTACCTTCCATGGGTTAGTACATGATGGATAGCACACTTAACTTGGTCCTGTACTTTAAGTGTGTCCTTGTCTCACATGTTATTCAGACCTATAACGAAATACATTTATGTGCAAACATACTCTACGTGCTTATTTTGCACTCATTATTTTTATTATCTTTTACCTTCTTGTCAATAGCAATGTTGTACAATCCATTTGAAATTTAGTCCTTGAGATTCATGTGATATATAAGTTTTATTGGTAATCTTCTATCGGATCTTAGAATTGCTAGATGGCCTACTCGCCTGAAAACCAAAGCCAATGACAGGTCCGGAGTGCGCTATTTACTTAGCTTGGTCCAGCACCCTAAGTACGCTACTCTACCTATTATGGCGGGCCTCAGTAAGGCGGATCCTGAAAGCATTTGGATCTAAGGAAGTTTAATCAATATACTTATGTTGTCACAGTGAGTTTGTTAGGATCTAAAATTCAAAGATGGATAATAGGCCGCAAATAAGCTATAGACAACATGATGAATTTTACTGCTTTTCTTGTCTTTCATGTGCAGGAAAAATGAACAATTGACGGCAATCTACATGGCGATGGTGCATGTAGTCAAAGCATCAAGCTCCGACAACCACCAGGGGGCCCACCATCAATGTTTTACATGTTGACAGTTGGCGCCGTCGAAGCATCAAGCTTCGACACCCCAAGGAGGCCCACCATCAACGTTGTACACATTGACAGTGGGTGTTGTCGAAGAATCAAGCTCCGACAACCCCCAGGGGACCCGCCGTCGACATTTTACACGTTGACAATGGGTGCTGTCGAAGCAACTAAGCTCCGACAAACCCAGGGACCCGCTGTCCATGTTTTACGCGTTGACAATGGGCGCCGTCAGAACAACTGAGCTCTGGCAAACCCCAGGAGGCCGGCCGTCGATGTTTTACATGTTGACAGTGGGCGCCATTGAACAATCAAGCTCTAACACCCTCAGAAGGCCCGCTGTCGATGTTTTACACTTTGACAGTGGGTGCTGTCGAAGCATCAAGCTCCAACAACCCCCAAGGCGGTCATTGTCGATGTTTTAGACATTGACAGTGGGCGCCGTCGAAGCATCTAAGCTTCGACAAACCCAGGGGGCCGATGTTGACATTTTATGCATTGACAGTGGGCGCCATAGTAGCATCAAGCTCCGACAACCCCTAGGGGGCCCGCCGTCGACATAATAATGGGTCCTTGGAGATTTCGAAAGCAAGACTCAGACCTCGGAGCTATCATGATGGCTATGAGTCAGAGCAATTAAGTTTTCAAGACATTTTCAAATTCCTTATGGTAGATGTCCTAAATCAATCGAACACATCTACCAAAGGGCTAACAAGATAAAGGGCAATGCATTGAAGACACAAAATGGAATTTGAAAGGATTTCATTCATTCAAAATTGAAGATTTACAAGGTGAAGGTACAATAAGAAAGGTCCTAGCTACTGGAGTTCCTCACGAAGAATGAAGCAACTTTCTCGACGGCTTCTTGGACGCTGGCCTTGGAAGCTTCCTACTCCTCAGCGATGGGTCCTTTGACCACTGGAGCTAGAGACACCGAGGAGCTCCAACAAGATAAACGGCAATGCATTGAACACACAAAAACAGAATTCGAAAGGATTTCATTAATTCAAAATTGAAGATTTACAAGGAGGAGGTACAAAAAGAAAGGTCCTAGCTACTGGAGTTCCTCGCAAAGAATGAAGCAACATTCTCGACAGCTTCTTGGACGCTGGCCTTGGTAGCTTCCTCCTCCTCGGTGATGGGTCCTTTCTTGACAGTTCTTGGACGCTGGCCTCAGAAGCATGTCAGCGCATACTTTGTGACATTCCTAGCCAAAGATTTCCCTTCAGTCTTGATCTGGTCGACGACCACATCTCCTAGAGCCACAAGCTTAGTGCCTGTAGAGTTAAGCGTCACTAGTGCCTTGTCCATCTCTGGCTTCAGATTAGCCGATTGGACCGGGCTAAATCCAAAATATACCAAGGCTTCATTGGCTCGCCCGAGGAAGTCCCAAACCTGTTGGGACTCAGCTGCTCTTGCAGTTCAGAGCTCCTCCAGTGATGTCCTTATAGATGAATGCTCTGCAAAACCTTCCTTCAAGAATCGCTCGACCTCTTTGGTGTGTTGCTAGATCTTTTCAGCCAGCACCTTCTCCGTGTCAGCGAGTTTCTTCTCTCAGAGGTATATGCGGTCCTGCCTTTCTACAAGGTCCTTCTCCTTTACCTTCACCTTATCCTCCCTGGCAGAGACAACATTTTCTCTCTTGATGGCTCCATCTCCTGCCACCCACACTTAGTGGTTCTCTTGATTGCACCAGGACTTGAATTTTTCCAAGCGATGAGCCAAGTCCTGCTCGCCGCGTGCCAGCTTCTGAGAGATTTCATTATCTCTTTTTTGGAGTTCATCCTCCTTATTGTCCAATTCATCCTGACGTTCGAGGAGCTATTCCCTCATAATGTTGAGGCTCTCCAAGCGGCTTTCGGCCACTTCATTGGCTCTCTGAACATGCTCAAAGATCTCTTGGGTCTTTTTATCGAGGGCTTTTATAGCAGCCTCTCGTTCATCCAGCACCTTGTTCAAGCGGACTGCTGAGCTTTCTCTGACTCCAGCCACTCCCTTTGGTTAGCAAGTCGGGACTATGTTAACATCATCTTTAAGTTCTACAGTCTTTGCTAGCGCCTCAAGGTTTCACGCTCTTCTTCTAAGTCCTTGCGCTCGTAGTCGAAGGCAAGCTGGACTTGGCGGAGGCTGGAGTAGGCGTTGTCTATAGAAATACCCAGGGGATTGGTTCAAAACCTACCACAGGTTCCTCCTCCTTTGGTTCCCTTGAGTCTTCCAGAATGGTCGTCTGAGCCCATGGCACAAGCATGGACTCCTACAGCTCGATGTCAGTAGCACTGAGCTTCGGGAGCTCATCCATCTCCGACGCAGAAGTCGATGGTCCCGCAGCCGGAGCTCCATGGGCACGACAGGGCATGGCCACCTCCGTTGCCGTTACCTCTGGAGCTGGTGTCGGGACTTCTATTAGAGCTTCATTAATTTCTGGTGTTGATGCTGGAGCCTTCGCAGTTGACTTTGAGACAGCTGGAGCTGGGTCAAGCATCTCTTCCTCGTTGTTCAGCACAACCAAGAGCTCTTCGATTGTCGGCGCTGAAGTCGCCTCCACAACAGCCAGAGCCGGAGCTATCGTGTCGTCCGCGACAACCATAGGAGGAGGGCTGGAGCAGTGGCGGGAGCTTCAGCTTGCGCAGCCTCTATGGCTACAGCAGGCACTGGAGCAGTTGTTCCTCTTCTCGACACCCTGGCAATAGAGGATAGAGAATTCAAGAAAAAGCAAAATCAAGACACAAACTAAAGAGCTGGCTCTTACCTAGGGATGTTGACGCTCTAGTTTACACGGGTCTTCTTTCTGGGACGGTCGGAGCCAGAAGCCACCGTCTCTGGTGAGGCAGAGGCTCTGGACTTCATCTCGGAGTTCGAAGCACCCACCGGCGTCGCCTCAACCAGGACCTCCCTCGTTTGAGAAGGGACTCGGAACCTGGAGCCCGTCGCCAGTGTTAGGACCAGAGTCGACTTGCCGGAACTAGCGCCCACTGCAGGCGTTGGATCCTAAGATGATCTTGTCGTTGGAGCTGGACTTGTCGATGTTGGAAGCACAACCAGCACTACCTTGAGGCTTGGCCGAGGCAGAGGCACCATTTGCGTCAGAGTCGATCTCACGAAGCTACGATCAACCCGCGTCAACTTCCTCTTCTGAGTGGAGGTGTCAACATACTCCTTTCCCTTGCATCGACTTGAGACAAGTTTCTTTTGGCTTGAAGCTATAGGATCCTTTCCCTCTGAAGCTCCTAGAATTGAAATCCCTGCTGGCGGAGTACTCCTACGTCTGTCCACAATGCCCAAGTCATCAAGCTACGGCATTTCTTTCCATAGCTCTCGCCTGACCTCTGGAACCATGTTCAGGGACAGGAACTCTGCTAGAGGTGTCACGTTGTCTGGATGGATGGTTATGTGGTACAACTTTTTGAGATGAAGCTTCAAAGCCATTTCATCCATGTCTAACCCGAGACCAACATCAATCCGAAATGGGTCCATTTTTCCAATGAATGCCCATGCAGGCCATTCCCTCTTCTTCATCAGGGCCCAACAGTTGGTCAGGAAGTTCGCAATCACCATTTGAGGGGTCACCCCTCCTTCCATGCAACTTCAGATCTTTGACAAGATCGGGTTGTACTCTTCCGTCAGCTTCAGGAGCACCTCCCTATTGTTAGTGTCGGAGGTGGGAACGCCGTCAGGTAGCTCCAGCCTGTCATGGCATTCCACCCTGATGATCACCAAAACCTTCTTCCAACCATCCCACTTCTCGGAAGGAAATGACTTCAGGTACTTGAAGTGTGGATTCCTGCGCCTCACGAAGTAGTAGAAGCCAAGGAACTCACTCCCTTTCCTGGTTGTGCGGATGTTGAAGAAGGTCCAGAAGAGCACGATGTAAGGCAGCACGCCAGACCACATCTGACAAAAATGGATGAAAGTCGCCACCAGCAAGAAGGAGTGGGGCTGAGGTGGTGAAGTTGCAAACAGTAAAAGTCCAACAACATCAACAAGAAGCTGGAGAATGACGGGATGAGCCCCACCATGGCGAATGCCGAGAAGTACACAATCCCGCTGACACTTTCCTTCTTGAAGAGGAGCTTGCCAAAGCGAATTGAAGTCGACTAGGTGAACCGTTGTCATGATGAGAAGTTGGAAGCCCGAGGGCGACAACCTGACAGAGCTACAAAGATTACGCTGGAAGCCGATACGAAAATTGTATTGGGAACCAGCGTCTTCGTGAGATCTGCACATCATGCGTCTCACTTACCAAATCAAGAAAGACCGTGTGTCTCGAGAGGAAAGTCGAAGCAGCAGCGCGGGGAGAGATAATAGCCCCACCTTCGGCATCAAAACCTCACAATCTCACTAGAGGTGGGCTCGGGGGCCACTCTCGATACCCTGTATACCAAGTATCCCTTCATACCAGAAGAAGACGTGTCGACTTCCACCTTCCAGTATTGTGGACTTCCGGAGGCAACAAGTGTCCCGTAGTACCGGACCTGCTTCTCTCCCGCTCTGATGCTACCACATGTCTAGTAGCTCCGGACCTGCCTCCCCGCAGAGGGAAGCACTGATGTTGCTACGTGTCCAGTAGCCCCGGACCTGCCTCCCCGTAGACGGAAGCTCCAGAGCTGCCACGTGTTACAACGCCGGACAAAGGAGTATGGTTAACACGTCATTAATGCTATATTAATGATGCGCGATCAAAGGACTATCAAGACTGGTAACACTGCTCTTAAGACACATTATCATGCTATTAACCACCCTTAACACCATAGATTGTGTATAGGGAAGTTTATTACAACCAGGGCCACCTGTTCGGCCAGGCACATACTGTAACAGCCAGTCATTGGCATATAAAAGGGTTGCGCTACACGATAGAAGGGATCCAACCTCATCTAACCTGGGGCCAATCTCAGCTAAGCTCATACACACTAAAGCTCATACAATCAACACACACCTCGTGGAGTAGGGTATTATGCTCTGGCGGCCCGAACCACGTAAAACTCTCGGTTTTCACCCTTGTTCTTGATCTTAACTAGCGCTCCATCCGAATATGAACCTACACAAACTACTTCTCAGTAGTACCGGGAGAAGTGTCCTAGTCCACACTTCGACAGTAACCATGTTATTATGTTATCATAAACACCATAGGCCTCCAGTACAGTCTAGTCAAGTATAATATAAATATTTTTGTATGAATAGTATAGTGCTTGGTCCCAACAACGGTTCAACGATGTTTAGGATGGTCAATACCTTAGGATGGATCTTGTATTGCAAATCTTTTGGTATTTACATAGCATGCAAGCATGGTTCTTGGATAGTTAAGTAACGCTGGATGTCTCATAGACCCACGGGCTGTAGGGGTAGGCGACAGGTGGCAATAGCACTGTCTTTCCTTTGTACTCCTCCACATTCAGCTACGCTATAGGCTCTTAGCGGGAGTCGCTCTTGTATTGCCATAGGTAAGCCCATGCTCAATATATTGGACCACTAAGCCCTATATTCTTCACTAGCATATACTTGTATTCATTACCTAGGCTGTGCATATGTATATTAGAAGCACATTTGTAACGACACTTTCCTAGCTAAACTCGGACTAGGGCGACCATACATTTAGGAGTGTATTGCTTAAGTGTGTGTCGCCCTACCCCATATTATCAACATACCCCCACCCATCATGATAATTACTTAGTACTCTTTATCTTGATCATAAGAATAGTGTTTACTTTACTTCACCACCATCCTTTGGGGTAAATATGATACCACAGGGAATACTATTGGGTGAAATGCTTCAACGGTATTTTTCGTGCGCTTGTGGATATCATGTCTCGCCACAAATGATATGTGGTGTTAAGAAATACCAACAAGTATTTCTAGTGTCATTGCCAGGGAAGGTGAAGAAATTAAATGATATCTATCACTTATAATTAAGCTATAGGTTCTAGTATTTGTCAGATATGATTTCCCTTGATTTGTTTTCTCATTTTGTGTGAAAACAAGGTAGTGTCTGGCTAACTCATTCCATGCAAAAGTTTGATGGCCTTCCTCGACAAATACTTCCAGCTAGGCAACACCATTGCCCATCTCGAAAAGATGTCCAGTTACCGGCAGGGGCTATAGATATCTATGCTTGGGGGAGGCTCAAAGATTCTATCTTGGGTTGCCTCAACAATTTGGTGGATAGTTGCCTTATGATGCAATAACCCTACACCAGGTTGACTCCATCAACCCTTAATCAAATTCATGCTAAAGCTGGAGGAGGGCTCTTCTCATTGATCATGATGAATAAGAAGATATGATTGAGAAGATAGCCACCAAAAAGGGGTGGATCTACAAATGCTCCTATTCTGTTGGTATGGCATGCAATCATTGACAAGGTGGATATGGTAGCTAAGGGGTTGGATCTCCTATTGAACTATCAAGAAGATCAAGAAAAATGAAGAAGTGTTTTGGATAGTCCATGCATTGGATATTTGCATGAGGTGCGAAGTCCATGGCAACACAAGACACCTGGGGAATAATTTCCCTAAGACTAGTTAGGATGCCTTGTACCAAACAACTAGTCCACTGGCCACCATCTACAAGGAGGTTAAGGGTGGAATCAACACCATCCTTATAGTGAAGGAAGTAAGGAGAATTTCAACACTTCAAAAGGATTCAACTTCAGTTAGCCTTCCTTGAACTATCTTGTCTTTGACAATGAAAAGATCAA
The DNA here is from genome assembly GCA_036927565.1 of Tuctoria greenei. Taxonomy (NCBI): domain Eukaryota; kingdom Viridiplantae; phylum Streptophyta; class Magnoliopsida; order Poales; family Poaceae; genus Tuctoria; species Tuctoria greenei. Next base: position 102,361,471 of record JAYESD010000003.1, on the reverse strand, counting down.
TCACAACACACTCGAGAAGCAATTGGCCAATGACAGGACACTTGCATGCATTCAAGATCCAACGTGTCCCACAATCACTTGTTGGGACCCTACACTTCAATAAACTTGTGCAACCTTGGGCAAGTGACATTGTGGATGAAGCATTTCTTGCTTGATTCTGCATTCCATATGTCAATAGGCCCAAGGAAAACTTTCATGCAAGATAAAGTACAGTTTAGATGAATATACAATCAAGAGGGTCGAAGTAACACCCCAAAAGAAGGACGACCTCATATTGAGATCATGAGGAATACTTTCAAGATGGAAAGGCCGTTGCGATGCCATCAAGTGATTCGAGGATGCCACAAGCCCGAAAAATCTAAAAAAACCGCTAAAGAAGAGCTAGCGTGTCAAGAAAGAGAAGTCATTCACACCCTCATATCCGGCTCAAGATGACAAATCATCACGCTAAACGGATGGAGTTAAATGCTGCTCAATGGACATCAAAAATCTAGTGAGTCCATGCATATAGCTTAATTTATAGTTATCTGGTACTTATTTTTCTAATGCAAAATTAAATTTTCCATCAAACTTTGCATTTTCATATCTGAATTTTCACACCTGCATGTTGAAAAGTCAAATTCCAAACAACATAAAAAGAAAATTTTGAATTAGGAAGAAAATTTATTTGGATAAGAACTTTGGGCATAACCACTTGAATTTGTTTTCCTAACTCAAACCAAAATATTTCTCTTATTTTTCGTTGCCTTTCCAAGTTGTTTCAAGTTGGGAAAAACAATTTGCCATGGGGTTCAATTTTCTTTTGCTAACATAACCCATTTTTGTGTTGTTTTATTTGTTCTTGATTTAACTGCTACCAGAAAGTAAAGTGTGAAGAGGTTGCTCGATGAATAGGGAAAGCCTCATCAAGATAAGTCACTGTCAGGAGGATTCAAGCGCATATTCCTCCATCGAGCTAGTTTTGAGTCCAATGTGGAGGAATGCTTCAAATGGCAACCTGACTGAGGAGCAAGATGAAGTTTCGACCACATTCATCACTGAATCCAACAACAACATGGCATGTGACATAGAACATCAAGGATACACCATACTCCAAGGACGTGGTTTTCTCACACAAGGGTCCTCTACCCTAAAATGCTCTTAAAAAGAGGTATGGGTCTATAATTTTCCGTTGTTTGCTTTGCATTTGAATTGAATGACTTTGTTTGCGTTGATGAGGATGGTTAGCACCATCGAGCATGTTTGAAACCTCTCAGAAAATAAGCCCACGGATCAATCATAGCTATATTAGGTTGTTGGCTTGTCATGGCAACCCTCCACAAGCGACCAATGGGCTGCTATGAATAAGTGGAATCATTATGTTCCCAACAGTTCTAAGCACCCATTCAAGCTGAAGGAAGTTGCCACTATCATCGGGTGCATATGGTTCCTTTGTGTCTTGAGGTTATCATGACCTTGGCAAAGGAATGGCGGATCACACCCAATGCACGGGAAGCCTTGAGGTACGTATGAGCGACATCCACAACATGCTCTTCGACCATGCTCATGGAACCCATGGAGGCAACATAATATCGACACTCAACCCTCCATTTTCAAAGCCACACTGCAACAAGGATAGGCGGACCTCATGGCCTACCTCTTCCATTAGGGATTCAACCCCTATGGTGGACCTTGACAAAAATATGTCAACAAGCCCAAGGAAAACTATCATGCAAGATCAAGTACGATTTAGATGAATATACAATTAAGAGGGCCGAAGTAACACCCCAAAAGAAGGACAGCCTCATATTGAGCTCATGAGGAATACTTTTAAGAAAGAAAGGTCGTTCGATGCCATCAAGAGATTCGTGGATGCCACAAGCCCAAAAAAATCTAAGTAACAGCTAAAGAAGAGCTAGCGTGTCAAGAAAGAGAAGTCATTCACACCTTCATCTCCGGCTCAAGACGACAAATCATCACGCCAAACGGATGGAGTTAAATCCTGCTCATTGTACTTAAAAAATCTTGTGAGTCTATGCATATAGCTTAATTTGTAGTTATCACATACTTATTTTTCTAATGCAAAATTAAATTTTTCCATCAAACTTTGCATTTTCATATCTGAATTTTCACACCTGCATGTTGGAAAGTCAAATTCCAAACAACATAAGAAAGAAAATTTTGAATTAGGAAAAAAATTATTTGGATATGAACTTTGGGCATAACCACTTGAATTTGTTTTCCTAACTAAAACCAAAGTATTTCTCTTATTTGTCGTTGTCTTTCCAAGTTGTTTCAAGTTGGGAAAACAATTTGACATGGGGGTCAATTTTCTTTTGCTAACGTAACCCATTTTTGAGTTGTTTTATTTGTTCTTGATTTAATTACTACTGGAAAGGAAAGCATGAAGAGTTTGCTCAGTGAATAGGGAAAGCCTCATCAAGATAAGTCACCTTTGGGAGGATTCAAGAGCATATTCCTCCATCAAGCTAGTTTTGATTCCAAGGTGGAGTAATGCTTGAAATGGCAACCTGATGGAGGAGAAAGATGAAGTTTCGACACCATTCATCACCGAATCCAAAATCAAATGGCATGTGACATAGAACATCAAGGCTACACCATACTCCAAGGTCATGGTTTTCTCACACAAGGGTCTTCTACACTAAACTGCTCATCAAAACAGGTATGGGTTTATAATTTTCCGTTGTTTGCATTGCATTTGAATTGAATGACTTTGCTTGCGTTGATGAGGATGGTTAGCACTATCCAGCATGGTTGAAACCTATTAGAAAATAAGCCTGTGTGTCAATAATAGCTATATTAGGTTGGAGGTTTGTCATGGCAACCTTCCACAAAGCCACCAATGGGCTGCTATGAATAAGTGAAATCATTATGTTCCCAACAGTTCTAAGCACCCATTCAAGCTGAAGGAAGTTGCCACTATCATCGGTGCATAATGTTCCTTTGTGGCTTGAGGTTATCATGACCTTGGCAAAGGAATGCCGGATCACACCCAATGCACGGGAAGCCGCAAGGTGCGGAAGAGCTACATCCACAACATGCTCTTCGACCACTCTCATGGCACCCATGGGAGGCAACACAATATCGACACTCAACCCTCCATTGTCAAGGACGCACTGCAACAAGGATAGGCAGACCTCATGGCCTACCTCTGACATTAGGGAGTCAACCCCTATCGTGGACCTTGACCAAGAACAAGCTTGGGGGAGAACCCCCACTTGAGGTAATTTGTATCACTTCCGACTTTGCATATCATTTCCCTTCCCCCATCATTTCCATCTAAAAAAACTTAATAAATAAATAACTAAATATAGCCTAGGGCCAAGAAAATAAAATTTTGTCCGTGCACGGTAAGTATGTTCCAATTATTTAATGTTGAAATGATGAATAGTTGCTCTGTTCATATTCTTCTTTAATACATATTTATAACTCAATGTTTTCCTATGTTTTGAGTTTACTGTCCTTAGAATAGTCACCTTGAACTTAGAAAATGTGGGTGGCATGAGCATGATCCAGCTCTAGGTTGTTGCGAGATAAACTTCTACGCTGAAAGTTAGCAAAATATTCCATCCATCGGCCCACTCCAATAAAAATACTCCATGCAATTATGGCTATGTCTCTCTCCAAAATTCCTTGAAAGAGAAAAGGAATGGCTATGAAAAAAAAAGAGAAAGAAAAAAGAGAAGCTTGCTCAGAAGAGGAGCATAAAAAAAAGAAAAAGAAAAATAGAAAAGAAACAGTCATGCATCTACGTATTAAAAAGAGAGAAGTCCACAAAAAGGAGTATCCACAAAGCTCCACTCTCATTACACAATTTACAACACACAAGCACATCTTGATCTAATTGTATGACTAGTTTCCTCCTAAGGCTTACACATTTTACCTAGCAAAGTATGTATTGCAAGTATGCTTACTTTTGTACTCTACCAGGCTCCACATAAGCCATATGTAGAAGTAGGAACAAAAGAAGGCATGGCCTTGCAAAAAAAAAATCATACACCATGAGTGACTGAGGAACATCATTTGAGGAACGTAATCATTTATTGCAAAATCTTTTGACAACCTCCAGAATAAATGTGAAACATAGGGACAAATCTTGCATGCCTTGTGAAAACTGTTCTATCACTATAGAAAACCAAATGATTTTTGCGATTGCCAACATAATTTGCCACGGTACCCTCACTTTTAAGGATATTTATGACGGCTAGCATCAGCCATCGTAAATAAGAGCTTTATTTATGATGGTTGCCCTAGGCCATCATAAATAAGGGCCTCATATATGATGATTGACCTAGACCATCATAAATAAGAGCCCAAATCCTAATTTACGACGGTGAGCCATTGTTTTGTGAATGGCCTTCGTAAATTGGGCTTAATACCTAGCCTACATGAATGCAACGGCTTGCCCTCATGCCACTTGTGTCGTGCCCTCACCCTTACCCCACGCCCTCACTGCAGCGCCCACCCTCTACTGTCGTGCCCTCCCTCGCTGACGTGCCCTCGCTCGCCGCGTGCCACAGCACTTGCTATCTCCCTCCTCTCCATGCTGCAAGTGAGCTCCCCTCCCTTTCTCCAGCCTCCACGTCGGCTCCCTCCCTCTTCCTCCATCACCGATGGAGAGGGCATCCATCGCGCTGTTGCCCCTAACGTCCACTTTGCTGTCGCCCCATGTTGGACCCCAATGCTGGTGGCTCCTCCCCCATCCCTCCCCCTGCCCACTCGGCCTCCACCAGAGCCCTCCCCTCCGACCCGTCCTCCTCCCTCCCACCGGTGGCCATAGCGGCTACCAGCACGCCGACGCCCGCCCTCCGCCCCCACCAGCCCGTGGCTACCCTCCCCATCGGCGACAACCTAGGTCCTCCTCGCCCTCAATTTAATTGTTCAATTATCGATTAAATGTTGTTTTAATGTGAATTGTGCATTGTTCTTGTTTAATTGTTGATTTAGCTTTTCTTGTTCTTTTTTCAATTGTTGATTAAATGTTAATGGTGTATTGTTCATTTAAATATTAAGTTATTGATTAATTGTTGATTTCTTGTAAATTTATAGTTTCATTAGTTTAATTTGTTGATTTAAATCATTTAATTAGTTTCAACAATGCAATAATTAGTTGTTGAAGTCATTTAATTTGTTGATTTCTTGTTTAGTTTGTAGTTTGTTGATTAATTATTTGATTAGTAGTGTAATTGATAAATTGTTTAATTATTACTTTCATTGACGAAGTTCTTAATTTGTATATGAATAGTCATGCTGGCCCAGCCCGGCACAGCTGTTTTGTGCCTGGCTCGATACGGTAATAATGTGTGCGTTAAGACGGGCAAAGAGGCGAACGACGACAGTGAGGATGCCAAGCACTTGAGCAGGGACGATGGACCCGGATATGGAAGTGGCATCTCTGACAAAATTTCACCCAACTCTCTCGTTCTTTCCTCTCTCATAAATAATTCAAAATGAAAATAAGTAATGCAACCTATAGAATATGGGTGCCCGTTTCGAATCGGCACATCTCACATGTGGTAGTCATGTGAGGTGCGGGTTTGGATTGTCCCGTTTTGGACAGCGCGAGGGTGACCGAGGGCATGCTTATGACATGCTAGGTACAGGGTCCGGATCTGGGCATGATTTTTGCCGCATAACCCTAATGTTATTCGCTGTACTATTTTTGCGCATGCAATTGGAGAATAGCGGGGTTATGCTGCCAAAATTTTGTCCAGATTTGGATCTCGTGTCTCATCATAAGCACGTTCCCTTGGTAACTCTTGGGTGGGTTATGATGTATCTACCTAGTTGTGGGGCCATGTAATAATATAAAAAATAAACTGATAATGATTTGTCTGCTTTGAAGGTATAGACCCAAACATGGCTGTAGACTGCACTTGGATGTATACTGGTTGGATAAATAATGGGGGTAACCCAGAGTACTGGTTCGCCAAGACAGATGCTTTTATACAACAAGTTTTTTCGTTGTCAAACAACAGTAAGGTGTCGTGCCCATGTAGCAAATGCTAGAATTTGAAGTGTTTCGACAATATGATGGTGATGTTCCACTTGTGTCAAAACGGTGTCATGTAACATTATGAGGTGTGGACCTTTCACATATGTGGACCAGAATCCCGACCTCCAAGGATCTCATTGTGTGGTGTCGTGCGATGCGACACCCAATAGTATACAAGAAAAGATCAAGAACAAATTACAATACCAAGTCTTTATTTATAAACACAACGGAAGTTTTACAATACTAACAAAAAGGAAAGGGAATTATACATCATAGCTATGCTCTCAGCACTAGCTATGCAAAAGCAAAGGCATCCATGTCCTGGATACTTCGCACTAGCAACACCCAACTTACGGCGGCGTGCAGGATTTCCACTCGGCTGTAAACCCTGGAGGGGGTGCAGCCTTGTCATCGAACCCGTCATCAGTCGCATAATCTGCAAAAACTTGTTAACTGCAAACATGAGCTTAAGGCTCAGCAAGACTAACCCGTCTCACTAGACATATGTAGGGGTGAATACTAAATGTAGGTAAGGAATAGCATAAAGGACACGCCTACAAGTGGATACTTATGGTCATGTTTTAAGTAGCACATGACATTCTTAAGGCACGTCACATCAGTAGACTCCACAATCAAACAAGAAATGCGTCGCCGATGATATGACTTGCCCAAAGCACATAATGATATTACAGGTAAAGTATGGGGAAACTATAATATTTTAATTTTGCTATCTCTAAGCCATACAAGGTTGCAAAACAATTATAATTCAATACATCATATTCTCCTGACTTCTTCAGTCTTTACTACATCACGACACAGTGAAAAAGTAGTACTCTATTACCGCCAGGGGCGGTGATTGCAATCAGGACACACCTGGTCAACACGGCACATACGCACTTTTGGAAGCGCCAGCGAGTACTTACAGCAGTACCTACATAGCACTTCAGTACTAGTCGTACATGGCCGCCTTTCACCAAACACTCGAATGTCGAACTGGTCGATCCGTCACGAGCAGGTGGTCACTGCGTGGGGCATACTCTGACGTGCTCACCAGCTGATTTACACCTCGCTGCACTCAACCTACGCCTATAAAATAGAACGGTATGCCTCGACAAACCAGTATCAAGCTACGTCAGTTTGCTAGAGCCCATTTCTCCAGTATGTCACTGGTACAATTCAAGCTTGTCCAGCGGGGCCACACACGAAACGGTCCTCAATCGACACAAGTAGGGTTATGCACATGAGATCACATCTCGCTGCATCCTACTCACTGCTCGGTCTAAGTTTCATATTTATAAACCATTTCATGATCCAATTCATCTCGTGTGATTGAATCCTATCTCGCGAGTAGATTCCAATTACTCGGCTTCTACCGGATTCCTATGAACATAAGCATATCAATTTCTACTCAACGGGCTGTAGACCTACCCAAGACTCCATAGGATTTGTGGGCCATGCAAGTGGATGTCAAACACCTTAAACGTAATGCACAACATCTAAAGACGTAAAGTGAATGAAAACTGCAAAGACACTTTAAGGAACTTAAATGCAGACCGGGGCTTGCGAGTCTAAGTCTATGTTAGTTTCTGGCAGCTGGACTTCCAAAGCTTCCAGCTGCTCCTCGACTTCAGTCACTACACGTTATGCATATACTTATATGAATGACTTTGAAAATAATCAATATGCTTAAGGTCATAAGCTAATATCTTATGATCAAAATAAGCTAATGACCTAAATTGGCCTTGGGACTTTTATGGTAGATACTAGTGACCATAGTGAAGACTATTGCAAAGAACAGGAGATGATCAAAGAATTTTTTTTGTTCCTAAAAATTATGGTAAGCAATAACCTTCTCTAATTTTTGGTTGAAGTCTTGGAGATCTGTCATGGCTACCAGTGGTTGTACCATGTAGAGGGGGTCTCAATGGTTCTAGGAAATTTTGTTCACAATTTTCTAAGCTTCCTACAGGGAGAAACTGATTTTACAAGTTTGGGGAAATTTCTGAAATTGATTTTGTATTTTTTCAATTTATAACTACATAGAGATTTGGAACACTGATCAACAAAGTAAATGATGTCCAATGAACATGAAATTTTTACTGGAGATCAAGTGAATTTTGGAGAGTGTCCTGCCCAAATTTGGGAATTTGCTAGAAGGCAGAACTGTATGTAAGAACTCTAAAATCATTTTCCTTATCTGAACTATGGAGAAATATATATGGACTCTCATACATATTCAAGTGCACCACTACAAAGTATTCTTCATGCTGGTCTTAACAAAATTTATTTGGGAATTTTCAGACAATACTACTAGGAGTTATGGATTTTCCAAGTTTGGTTAAATCCTAGAATTATTTTCCAAAGGGAAACATTTAAATAAAACAGCAGGGCCCACTGGTTTAAAATCAACCAATTGCAGATGGGCCGCATCGCGGCCACGGGGTTAACCCGCACAGCCGCACCGGATCCGCGTTCACAACTGATCCCGCGCGAGAGGGAAGTCGCTGACAGGCGGGACCCAGGGGGTCTTCGTCTACCTCCTGACGCGACGGCGTTCCTTGCCGAACTCGCGGCGCCGCTTCACCGGACTAGGTTGCGTCGACCTCCTTCCAGCCTCGCCTTGACCGCTCAACCATAAAATCGACCATGCAAGCCAATGGTGGGGTCCAATCGAAGCGGCGATGGCTAGAGATGGTGGTGCAACGGCGGAGGCGGAGCTAGGGTTTCGGCGATCGTCGGAAACGCTCAGAAATGGCGTAATAAGCTCGGGAAAAGGTCAGGAATGTTCCTGAGAGCACCAGGATGATGAATTTGGGGTTAGAAAGGGGTGACATCGCCGTCAAAGCTGAGTTCGACGGTGTGCCGCTGGTTTTTACATGGCGGCTACGAAAACTGGCATAACATAGCCATTCCTCGATGATTCTTTTTGCTTTTTGTTCGTATTGAACCGTAAGGAGGCTAGCAAACTAATATGTAACTGGACTAAACGATAGTTACACCTATAAAACGAATTGCAAGGTGAACCTAGGAAAAGCATATAAAGCATGCCGAAAAAGAAAAGATGATTTTGTGCTCGATAAAAGATTAGCTTGGGAACGGTATGTACCGTGAGCAAGGTGGTGTCCTGGCGCTCAGTTCGTCTATTGACATCGAAGCACGAGACGGCCTAGGTTGCTGGCACCACGGTGGACAGAGAGTGATGTCCTCGGCGGCCGGACGATGACGACGGCGCAACTTCAAAATAAGGGCCAAACAAGGGACATAACAATGAGCCAAAGGTTGAGGATGGTAGAGCACAGTCTGGGCTTCATTTTTACCATTTGCATTAAAGTGAAATAAAGCACAGAGGAGGCGCTCACCGGTGGAGAACTGAGGCGACGGTGCTGTGCGACGGCGGCGCGAAACAGAGCAAAGAGGAAGACGGGAGGGGAGTGGTGTGAGGCGGTGGCTACGGCCGGGGCTTTAAGGCGCGCGACGAGCAGGCAAGCAGGTAGCTCGCTGGAGCTTGCATGCGTGCGGTGTCGAGCGGGGCGTTGTCAAAACTGCGGCGTGCAGAGCAGTACCGTAGATGTGCATCTGACTGGTGGGTCCCACTGTTCTTATCCCCTGCACTTCTCTGCAACATCAATTCTCCTACCAAACTTGATCCAAAAATTCCAGATTTTTGTGGAGAGGCTCAAATAAATATCTGGAACTTTATTTTTGAATTGGATTTTGAATTGGAACAAGTTTCATTTGAATTTCAAATTTGAATTTGAAATTGAATGAAATTCAATGGGGTCACTAAATTAAATAGCAAATGAGTTTCAGAAATTGTGAAACTTTGGGAATAAGTCAAGCAAGTCATGTTGACCATGATGGTGTGTTCAATTCTTGATGTTCAAATAAGTTGAACAGAATTCAAAATTTGAACTCTAAATATGGCTTGAATTTGCTAAGCGTCTCAAACAAAATAGCAAATGGACTTCAAAAATCTTGAAACTTGGTAGGAAGTCTATTTGGAATATTATAAGGTCATGGAAAAGCTTATAGCCTTAGATTTGAATATTTTGGCAGGTCCTAAATGTACAGTGCTATATTCAAATTAATTTGAATATATTAGTACTGCATAGTAATTTGCCCCAGAAATTTTTATTCAATAGCTTCCAAAATTTGTAGAAAGGTCACTTAAATTATTCTAAGGGCATTGGTGAAGTTAATTCCTTCCTTTACTAAAATTTTAGTATGAGTAAAAGAAAGATTATTGATGATATCAAGTTTATGTGTACAACCATAATTGATCTTCACTATGGTTGACAACCAACTGGTACTGAACATGATAATAAGGAAAACTGGGATTTTACATTCTCCCCCCCTTAAAAGAATCTTGTCCTGAGGTTACAAAAGGAAGGATAAAAGAAAAAGACCTAATGAACATATGCCTCTAACAAGTCCGGATAGTTTGTTCTAAGATATTCCTCGCTTTCCCACGTTGCTTCTTCAGCGGTGTGGTTTCCCCACTAGACCTTGTAGAAATGCAAGGTGCGGCTTCTTGTGGCGCGAGTCTTCTCATCGATTATCTGGGTTGGTTGCTCAGAGTAAGTAAGATCTGGTTGGAGAGCTTCCAAATCCTTCATACGGACGTCGGCTGGGGCCTTGAGACATTTCCGCAACTGTGAAATGTGAAACACATTGTGGATCCATGAAAGCAACGCTGGCAGCTCTAGCCGATAGGCCATAGGTCTGTATTGTTCAATTATTGTGAATGGCCCAATGAAACGTGGAGCTAGCTTCCCTTTTACTCCGAAGCGATGAATCCCTTTCATTGGGGATACACAAAGATAAACGTGATCCCCAACATCGAAGTGAAGGGGTCGGCGCCATTTGTCCACATAACTTTTCTGACAAGACCGGGCAGCCATGAGGTTGGCTTGAATAACTCGTACTCGTTCTTCGGCTTCATTCACCAAGTCGAAACCATATATCAATCGTTCACCGGATTCACACCAGTTCTAGGGTGTGCGGCACTTCCGGCCATACAGAGCTTCATATGGTGCCATCTGGATGCTATCCTGATAACCGTTGTTGTATGAAAACTCTATCAACGGTGGGTGATCATCCCATTTCTTACCATGGTGGATGGCACAGGTGCGGAGCATATTTTCTAGCACTTGGTTTACTCACTCCGTTTGACAATCGGTCTGAGGATGGTAAGCTGAGCTTCGAATCAACTTACCCAACGATGCGTGGAGCTGCTCCCAAAATCGAGCAATGAATACGGCTCCACGATCTAAGATAATGGTGCGAGTTACTTCATGTAAGCACATGATTCTAGCAATATACAACTTTGCGTACTTCGGGGCATGGTAGTTGACATTGATGGGTATAAAATGAGCCGACTTGCTCAATCGATCAACTATCACCCAAATGGAATCATGCTTACGGAATGTGAGAGGCAAGCAAACGATGAAATCCATGCTGATGTCCTCCCATTTCCAGGCCGATATGCTTAAAGGTCGTAGCTATCCAGCTGTCCTCAGATGGTCGGCTTTCACCCACCGACACGTATAACATTCGGATACATACTTCGCTATCTCCCTCTTCATTCGAGTCCACCAAAATTTCTTCTATAAGTCTTGGTACAATTTGTTACTTCCCAGATGAATAGAATACTTGGACAAATGAGCATCGTTCAAAATCTTCTTCCGAAGTCCCACATTGTTGGGCACCACGATGCGGTCTTTGAACCAGATGGTACCATCATCGTCACATCGGAAACACTTCATCTCCCCCTTCTTCATTCTTCGGCAAATATGCAATATGCCCTTGTCTTTCTTCTAAGCCTCCACAATTTCTTCCCTTATGGTAGGAATGAGAGCTAGATTGTAGAGCGCCCCATATGAATCCAAGTAGAGACTCGGTTCTTCTTCTTCTTCTATCAAGGTGATAGACAGATTATTGACATGGGACTTGCGACTTAGCGCATCTGCAACTACATTCGCCTTGCTAGGATGGTAGTGGGTCTCAATCTCGTAGTCTTTGATCAATTCCAACCATCTTCGCTGTCGCATATTCAAGTCCTTTTTGGTGAAGATGTACTTCAAGCTTTTGTGATCAGTGTAAAGATGCACTAGGTTGCCCAATAAATAGTGTCTCCACATCTTCAATGCAAGTACGACAGCGAGCTCAAGATCATGAGTCGAATAATGCTGCTCGTGGTTCTGAAGTTGCTGTGATCCATAAGCGATCACCCTTCTGTCTTGCATTAAAACACAACCCAAACCAATCTCAGATGCATCACAATATACATCAAATGACTTGGTTGTGTCTGGTTGGGCTAATACCGGTGCTGTTGTGAGGTGTTTCACTAATGCTTGAAAACCTTCCTCACATTCCTTTGTCCATACATACTTCTTCCCTTTCTTCATAGGTTCCGTCATTGGTTTAGCTATCTTGGAGAAACTTGGAATGAACCTCCTATAATATCCTGCTAAACCCAGGAAGCTTCGAACTTCATGCACAGACTTTGGAGACTCCCATTTGAGTACTTGCCTAATCTTGCTTGGATCAACTGCAATCCCCTCGGCAGAGATGATGTGCCCTAGAAATGGCACTTGGCTGATCCAGAACTTACATTTGGTGAACTTGGCGTACAGCTTGTGGTCTCGCAATCATTGAAGCACAATGTGCAAATGTTGTGCATGTTCTTCTTCGGATTTCGAGTACACAAGGATGTCGTCGATGAAGACCACGAAAAACTTGTCAAATTTCGGCATGAACACCGAATTCATGAGATACATGAAATGGGTCGGGTCATTGGTCAATCCGAAGAACATGACAAGGTACTCATACAATCCATACCTCATCGAGGATGCCGTCTTAGGTATATCCTCTGGTCGAATCCTGATCTGATGATATCCAGAGCGAATATCCATCTTTGAAAATACCCTAGCACCCACCAATTGATCGAACAGAATATCGATGTGTGGTAGTGGACACTTATTCTTGATTGTGACAACATTGAGTGGATGATAGTCCACACATAGTCTCAACGTTTTATCCTTCTTCTCCACGAACAATGCAGAACAACCCCATGGTGATGAACTTGGATGAATGAAACCCTTGTCCATAAGTTCCTTCAGCTGCTCTTTCAGTTCTGCAAGTTCCTTAGGTGCCATCTTATACGGCTTCCTCGAGATCGGCACTGTTCCCAGTACAAGTTCAATCTTAAACTCGACATCTCTTTCTGGTGGCATACCAGGAAGATCTTGGGGAAATACGTCCGGATACTCACATACCACTGGAATGTCCTCAATTTTACAGGCCTCAGTGTTGTAAGTAGTTGGATTCACTTGGATATTACTCTCAAGAGTGAGAGCTTGGGGAGGGTGGAGTGGAGAATTCAGATATATTCTTCAAGGAATGATATCTATAGTAGCACCATTGTGTTGCAACCATGCCATCCCTAAGATGACATCTATGCTCTGATGCTCCAGTAATATAAGAGAGGTATGGTATATGTTTCCACCCAGATTAAGAGGTACCCTATGAACCATCTCATTTGCTACTACTCCCCGACCCGGAGAACAAATCATATATGGGGTTTTTGTGGAAATGATAGGCAACTGATATTGAATGACATAAGACTTGCTAATAAAGTTGTGGGAAGCACCAAAGTAAAAAAGGATGACTATGGGATGACCAATGAGAGAGGACGTACTCGTGAGTACGGGTGCACCTTCCGAAACATCCTCTATGGCGAGGTGGTGGACGTTGCCGGTTCTGATGGCTGGCTTCTTGGGCTGGTTGCGGGGCTGGTTTGCCCCCTGGTACGATGACTGTCCTCCGCTCTGCGGGCAGTCCATGGCGAAGTGCCCCGTATGACCACACGTGAAACACGTGTGTGGGGCCTGACTAACACGAAAGGGAGGACAGAATCCCGGTGCACGAGGTGGAGGTGGAAGTGCACGCGTTTTCAACCCCTGTTGCTGTTGTGGGCGAAAGCTGGCATTGTTGAATGGGCGACCACAAAACATCGGTGGTCGCGATGGAGGTTGCCACCTCTGGTCGGATGGTGATCGATACACCATTTGGTACTTCTGAGCAGCACCCCCTCCACTGCCCTGCGGAGCACTCCTTTTCTTCTTGTCGAAGAACAGCTCCCTAGTAGCGTCCTCCTGCACGATCGCAGCATTGACCATGTTGTTGAAGCTGCCGCTGTTGAACAAGGCAAGCTTATCCTTTGTCTTGGAGTTCAAACCCCGATAGAAGCATTCACGCTTCCGGTCTTCAGTACTCACTTGGTCCTGAGCATACTGGGCCAAGTGGTTGAATGCCTTGGAGTACTCGTAAGCACTCCTTCCTCCTTGCCTCAGCTCCAAGAACTCTTGAACTTCCTCCTCATAACACCGGGAGGTATGTGATAGGCGCGAAAACGCCTCCCAGAACTCCTCCGAGCTCATGGCATAGTCGGGTGGTCGTGCAGCAAGGTAATTTTCCCACCACGCACCAGCACACCGTTGTAACTATTGGGCCGCGAACAGGGTCTTCTGATTTTCAATCATTCGTAGCAAACCGAACTTTCCTTCGATGGAGCGGAGCCAGTTTCCCGCCTCCAACGGTTCATCGGCCTCCATGAACACCGGCGGGTGTGTTGACATGAAGTCCGAGTATGAACTCAGAGAAGGCTGTCGTGGACCCGCATCTGGTTGCCCCCCTTGACGGGACGAATGCTGAACCAAAGTCCGTAGCAACTCGGTTTGCTCATCGCGCGAGCTGAGCACTGCGGCGAGAACCTCCGCTAGACTCCTCGGAAGTTCAAGAGGTGGTGGTGGTGGAACTTGTTGCTGCGGTGTCGCAGCTGGCTCCTGGGTCGGAGATTCGTCCTCATGACCACGACTTGTACCTCCCATTTCAGGCGTCGAGCGCGTACACACCATTCTGCATCCATATGACTTAAAATCAGCACATGTTTACTTTTCCATCATCCATTTCATATTACAGTAGTGCGCATATTGACAAGGGAATAAGTGCATAACATTCACATATATTGATAAAGTACAAACTTTATACAAAATATATTATCTCATGACCAAGATTACAGTAGTGAACTCCAAAACGACGGACTCCCACTAAGGAAGTGCATCTCTACCATACTTGGTCCCATGAGATTTCATACACATCTTGTCATCTTATACATACCCACTGCTATTCTTAATATGACACAAACATGGCCACAAAATAAACACGAGCAACTACTAAACTATACGTTGCCCCGTCATGGCAGGAGTGCTGCCCCATCCCCTTTCGATACGTCCTATTCGACGTACTCGAGTTCCTAGGGATCTTCTTCTTCCCCTTCGTCCTCATAAATTAGTTCCACAGGTGCGGGTGCTGGAGCACGAGTTGCTACCTCATCCAGCATCAATGATGTCACGGCAACTAAAGATTGCACATCAGCCTGTAGAAGAAACATCCTCAAGTCTTCCAGTTCTTTCTGTGCATTCTGGCAACTGGCCTTCCAATCCTGAGTCTCCCCCTTGGATTGATCCCTTTCTTGAATCATCTCACCCAACTGTTCATCCAACAGCTGCACCTCAAGTTGACTTGCTTCCAACACGCTTTCCGCGTATTGCATTTCCATGCGAGCCTCCGATCGAGCTTCAACAGCCCGGTGCCACTGATTCTCCCTTATGATTATACGTCGATTGAGAGGAGCAATTGTGGCCCTAAGTGAGTCATTGGCCCCCTCAAAGTGATCCCCTCGAATCAGAGCTTGCTTCAGGTCACTCATCATTCTTCCAAGGCTAGCATGATGTTCAAGGCTCTCTTCACACGCTGATGTTGCATATGACACTAAGATCATCTTGGGTACTTCTTCAGGATGTTCATATGCTGCAACCATCCGACTCGTCCACTCTTCACCAGCTCTACCGTCGACTGGAAAGAGCATAAACGGAGTGCCCCCCATAGCACGATAATGAAGTTTGCAAAACCTCATTATGGCAACACTCGCGGCATAACACCACGTGTCTTCCAGTTGAGTCCCTTGCACTAGGATGGAGAAAGGAGCCCATCCAATATCCAATGGAGCAGCAGGTACATCGACATAAATGGTGCATCTTATCACACCTCCATCATCGATTTCCTTGCCCCAATAGTCCGCTATTTCGCGATACCCGAACAGTCGAAGCATTGCTATCAACAAATCCGGAAAACCTTTCAGAAGAGCACACTTCGTGAACACCCATCCATTTTTTAAATATATCATCGGATCAGCCATCTGTGGAAAAGATACTGGAACAATGAGAAGGTTTCCAACTCCCAATAGTTCAAGAAAATTTAAAACTGGAGTTGTAATCACAGTTTGTCCGAGCTGACCTTTCTGTACAAATTCAAAATTTTCTTACAGGAAACATCAGAACCTGATGTTGGGTTGAATAGAAAAGTTGTAGTACACTTTGCAACCTTTCAAGATTATACTCATACAGCTCCAAGTGAGCTAATAAATAGAATCTATACAGGTTTAAACTTGACCCAAGTATTCTGGAAATTTTGACAGAACCTCCCCTGTATATGTGGTGATTTCAACAATTTATACAGGTATATCATAACAATATAATGATGTAATGACAAAATAAACATTGTATAACATCAAGTTAACAATCCAGAAGTAAAATATTTCGGCCATGAAACATTTGTTATACAGGTATAGCGTGCTAATTCGAAACTATGTGCAAACTGTTTCAAGTTCTGGTCTGCCAGAACCAAGTTTGCGACCATAGGAATTAAACACAGTTACACCAAGATTCAGGCCATGTGCGCAACATGAAGTTGATATAGGACTTCCTAAGATTTCTAGAAATGTATATATATATGACCATGTCATTATTCTGGATTAAAAGCTAGAGCTAGCTAAACGTAACAGATGAACTGACTATTGTTCCACAGCAGCCCTGCAGTTCACTCTTTTGAGCTCGAAATTTGAATTGCCTCAAATTCGAATCAGGAAAAACTTTAAATAAAAAAACTGTAGATATCCTTCTACCCTTTTCAGATATGTATCACAATAAGGCAGAAGATTTTTATACAGTGAGTTATTGCAAAAATACATAGACTGGTACAATGGTAGGGTCATCTGGAGCAGTTTAAGCATACCCCAAATCTCAACAGATTATCAAGCTTTTCTGCCTTGATGGTCAATAAAAAAGTTCTAGAGGTCGTCGAGAGCTTTCTACCCATATAGCATATCTCTATGTTTATTCCTAACTAACTAAGATTACAACCTGGTGAGGTTGAGCAAACTTCAGCCAGAAATAAAGAACCATGGTTCTAATCCTTTGTCGAGTTGAAACTCTTTTTGCGCAGTCCAAACCTACCAGCACCTGGTAGTCAGACTTTCCAAAATGTAATGCAACCATTTTGTTGTTGGGGATAGTCAAGTATCAAAGTCGATACTGACGGTACTACGTGCCTCACCAAAGAAAATTCTAACCGGTATTTCCGGATACGTTTATAGGTGGCCCTAGTATCGTTCACTCGCAAACATGTTCTACACGGGTCGCTACCGTAGTCAATGCTGCAGAAGACAAACAATCCCCTATCACACCTTAACACCTCAAGGGCGACATGGAGAAACACGATAGGCAGTCACAATAATAATATATATGAAAGTAAATGCATGTGACTCTGGTGTGAGTCGCCCTCGAGCGATGTCATGTCTCGAGGTACATGGATGTACTACGTCTGTACAGCAAAGACTCCCGCACGAAACGGCTTATACATGCTCAGGCATACATGTTTCGCATGCTCCCATAGAACATGAATAGTTCTAGAGATGCATACTATCGGGTTATACACCACCCGATGGGGTCTCCCACTAATTTTGAAGCACGCTGGAGTACCGCGTGTCATAGGTTCTCAGAAACATGGAAAGCTTCAGAGACTCCTATTAACATTTCTATGCCAAGCCACGGAAAGACTTCCATGCTACTTCTCGCATGGTGATCTTACTGCAATTGATCCGCTTACAGTGGCGTACCTTACCTCTTACCTGACATCGGAGCGTTGTTACAGAATTAATAACACATAAGTTAGTTTACTACCTTTATATCTTATACTAATAATACTCTATATAAGGGCATATAGCTAATTCCTCACTCAACAATCCTAAGTTTTGAAAATATGCTCTTTTCAAGTACACTGTTCTCAATGATGCTCTGATACTATGTCTGTGGGGACCGGAATCCCAACTGTAAGGATCGAATGCCCAAGAGGGGGGTGAATTGGGCTTCTTTTTTTAAAAAAAAAAACTAAAGCAATAAAAACTCAACTACTAAAATCTCAATTCCCTATGCAAACAACCTATGCATTCAAGTGAATAATAAGTTTGCGGTATATGAAATGCATAAGTATAACGGGAAAGGAAGAGTATGCAAACTCCCGAGAAGACACGAAGACACGGTGATTTGTCCCGTGGTTCGGCAAGATCATCAAGACCTTCCTACATCCACGTTGTGGCACCCGCCAAGGGTGTAGCCACTCCCAAGTCACAAAGACAAGGGATCTCACTAAAAGTCTCCGTTGACCATCTCCTGCAAGGTGGAGCTCAAGCCTTGTACAAGTTTGATCTTCCAGGCTTCCACAACTGACTTGGCAAGCTCCCGAAGGATCTCTCCAATCACCGACTGATACACTGTGAATGCAATCACCAAGAGACACTCCCTTATAGCTCTCACTAGACTAGAGACTCCAATCACCAAGAATGGAAGCACACAAGCATCATCTCTAGTAAGTTCTAGCCTATCTCTTGGTGTACAAGTGGTGTAAATGATGTGGAAGTGGTTTCTCAACTTCTTGAATGCTCGATAATGTGTAGAGTAGCTATGGGCATCAAGACTTGTCCAAATGACTGGTTGAAGGGGTATTAATAGCCAGCTTCCACGAGATGGCCGTTGGAAAAGTAGGCTGACATCACTGTTCTACAAACACCGGATGATCTGATGTTCTCCCTTCAGCTGTCATCGATCGAATAAAAATTAGCTGAGGTCATTGTGTCAAATATGACTGTTGATCGGCCGATGTTGTATACACCTGTACATCGGATAATCCGGTGAAACTTGGTCCAGGATGGTCCAGAAATAATGCTTACTGGAGTGATCGACCGATGTGGCATATTTGTACATCGGATGGTCCGGTGTTACTTGGTCCAAGGAAATTGCCTACTAGAATGATCGACCGATGTAACACACGCTTCCACATCGGATGATCCGGTGTATACCCAAGACTGAGGTCTTTTTCTGCTTCAGAGCCAACTCGATTAATGTAGTGTTTTGTGGATACATCGGATGATCCAATGAGTTGATTTTCTCTGCTTCGAGTTGTTCTAAGTGATTCTTGTGGAATTTGTTCGAGTGACCTCTTAGACATTTGCTTGAAATGTTCTTCTGATGACGACTAAGTCTCGTGTGCTGTCAATTTTGATGGGACATATATGTTTTTTCTTTCCATCTTCATGAAAATCGATTAACCTCGTAAAATAGTTTGTTGAGGGGATTCCAATTGTATCTAATGAGCAGTAGATGATATAAATATAGATTCCATTAAGTGTGATGAGTTATATTAGAGACCTTGCATCCACAAACTTATTAGTGATATCCAACGGTTATCATTAATCACTGAAACCATACCTCATGGGGGCCTAGATGCTTTCAATCTCCCCCTTTTTGGTGATTGATGACAACACAACGAGTAAAGCATAACAGTAATGAAATTAAGAATACAATACTCAAAAAGATATATAACAAGTACAAGATCCAGCACACGAAGCTCGAAGGCTCAAAAACGATGAATAAAACATAAGAGAATTAAGTAGCACACGGATACTTAGAGATAGCAAAAGAATAGCAAAGCTCCCAAATTACAAAAGCTCCCAAAAATACTCCCCCTACAACTAGGACTCCCCCTAAGACTATGCTATCCCTCCCCTGACTCTCACTCTTCTCCCCCTTTGGCATCAAGATACCAAAAAGGGAAGTCGAGTTCCTAAGGATCCTGAGTGCTTGGGGCGATGACGAACTGGTCGCCGTCGGGGGTGCTGTCATCAGGGATGCTGCCTGCTGCTGCTGAGGCTGGAGTGGAGGAGATCGCGGGAGTCGTTGTCGGTACTGAGGGTGCCTGCTGAGTTGGGACTGCCGGTAGCGGGGCACTGACAACCGAAGCCGGAGTCTTCTAAAAGATGGTCATAGCCGGTAGAGGAGAGTGGATCGATGCACCTGGGGCAAGCAGTGGTGACATGTTGATAGTCGATATCGGCGTGGTCGGCACTGGAGCTGAGACCGGTGCTAGGACAGGTGGACCTGGAGCTAGACCAGGAAGCTGTGAGGGCAGGGCAAATCAACCCAAGGATGCCTATCATGGCCTGTTGCATCTGCTGTTGCTGGTCAAGAGTACGCTGGTGCATCTGGTCAATGAGTCCAGTGAGCTTGTAAGTGTCCTCTTGCCTCTCGCGGGCTATCTGATGCTGCATCTCCTGCTGCTGCTGCTGGAGCTCCACAAGACATGCAGTCTGCTCAGCTCTGGCCTGCTCAGGTGCAAGCCGATCCTGTTGCTGCTGCTCAATCATCTTCTGTAGTAGAGAAGTGAGATCGGATGGTTGAGAGACATGTGCCTTGGACACTGGACGTGGGGTAGGAGGTGGTGGTACATTCGAGCCTCCAGCCTTCGCGTCGTGCTGCCTGGGTTAGGGAGGAGGTGGGAAGTACACCTCGACACTGTCACTAGTGTCACTCTCTGACCAGATATGTTGTAGATCCCCTCCCTGAGCCTCAGCCTGTGCTAGGATCTCGTCTTCCTTTTCTAAGTCTGACTAGTCTTCTTCTGAAAGTCGAGATCGGACCTGACACTCAACCAGGGGGCCAAGGCGGCAGTCTCCAGGAGCTGGAGCACGGTAGTGTCTGAACCGAGTGACGCTCTCGTCGGTGAGACTATCACGCAGGGCGGATCCCTCTGTAGCCAATAGGTAGAGCAGGTGACTGATCCAGTGGCCAAACACGAGCTGTCTCATCATCCCAACTCCATCTGTGATGACATCCTCCATCTCATAGATGAGGATATCCACAGTGTCAAACTGCATCCCGTTCTTGACATAGAACAGGAGGGTCTTCTGCAAACTGGTAAAGCCCTCAAGGTATCCTGACCTGGGTAGTAGCGTGCGCAAGGCAAGCTGGACAGTACGTGTAGCCGGAGCGAGTAGAGCAGGTACCCTAGGCTGGTCAGGTGAGAAGGGCTGAGCAAACAATGACCGAATCTCCTCAAAAGGTGGTGCCACACCTCTAGTGAGCGGCCTCCTCGGTGGGTCAGCCTGTCCATAAACTAACTCGTGTGGGCAGGTGTCATGGAGATCCACGCCTAGTAGCTGTCCCAAGGTCTGTCTAGTCATATGGTGATGCTGGCCCATGAACAAAAAGTCAATGGATCTGCGGCCCTCTGAAATGTAGAGTGTGGCATAGAAAACTCGGACCCAGTCCTCCACGTAGGCACCCCGCTGGAAAGACATCAGCTCCACTAGCCCTCTGTCGGGACTCCCAGATCCTTAGGGATCCTCTTCGGCCATGCTCACGCTCCTCAGCGGCGCGAGCGGCCATCTGAGCTTGTCGATCTTGCTTCATCTCTTTCGACAGCTTTTGCTTCTTAGCTGCCAGCTCCTCAATGGCCTTTCCCTTTCCTTTCATGTCACGACCCATCTTGAGGAGAAGAGTGACGGCGAAGATGAGATCGCGGGCTAGGGTTGACAACGGAAAATTCAAAGAATGTGTGATGGCGTGCGGCCGGGCGAACCCTAGCGGCAAAGAGGAGCGCGGTAGCCGGGCGCGTGGAGTGGCAGCGCGACGAGCGGCGGTGAGGGCGGCAGTGGCGCTTAGGGTGGCGGCGGTGCTAAGTGCGATGGCGGTGAGGGCGGCGGGAGTGCTTATGGCGGCAGCGGTGCTGAGTGTGGCGGCGCTGAGGGAGGCAGCGGCGCTTAGGGCGTTGGCCGGAGCGCGACGGCGGGTAGCGGCAGGGCGAGGGGTGCGGAGCAGCGGCGGTAGAGAGAAGAGGCACGACAGTGAGTGCAGCATTGGGGAGAGAGAAAAGAAAAAAACGGAGAGGAGCTAAATAGGTGCAGCCCGAACCCTAGCTCGATTTTTAACATCGGATGATCTGACGTCAGTTGAGATGGTTCATCGGTCGAGTGGTACAGTAAGATTAATCCAGAGGCACCTTTAGCATCGGATGATCCGACGTGGAAAAGTTTATCATCGGTTGAATTTGGCACAACTCCAGAAATGTGAACATCGGATGCTGCGATGTTTCTCAGAATGAACTCATCGGTTGATTGGACTTTCTGTCTGAGCTGACCCTTGTACTTAAGCACAAACTGATTCGATGATGCTTCTGCCCTAAGCATCGGATAATGCGATGACTATAAAAGATCAGCAACATCCCATATATGTCCTTTGACTTAAACAAATAAAGAGAAACACAAGTCTTAGGACTTTTTGGGCAACCCCTAACCCCTCAAAAAGACTTTAACGCTAGTTGCCAATAACTTGGCTAAGCCCTAAAGCAAATAGAACACCAGAAAACCAAGGAAAAAATCCAAATAAAATGTAAGGCCCATGCTTTGTGAGCTAGAGGATGAAGACTTCTATCTCTTTAAAGCATGTTCCTTTAGGCATTAAGGCACCTAACACTTTGTTCTTTCCACATCATATGAGTTATGATATTGCATTTTAAACAAGTCTCTTTCTCATGAAGTGGGTTCCCCTTTGTGACAATCTACCGTATGCAATGCCAAACAATTTTTAATGCAGTATATTAAACGTGAGTGCAATTCTATATGGCTGGCATCATGCAAGACATAAATTAAATCTATCTTGCAAAATTTGAACCTTTCAAAGGCTTCTTCAGGGAGAGCCATTCTCCAAGTCTTGGGTATACCCAAAAGAACCGCCATCCCAAGCTAACCCTTTCTCGCTCCTATCCTTTGAAAGTTAGACAAGACCTATATGTGATGCATTCTTACATGACCATGGCAACTTACATGACGTTCGATGCATCTAGCACATTTAGTTCTCTCCTTAGTCTAGAAAAGGTTTTCTCATAAAGTGGCTTAGTGAAGATAACTGCCAATTGTTCTTCGGACCTAACACCTTGCAAGGATATGTCTCCTTTAGCTTCATGGTCCCGCAAGAAATGATGGCGAATATCAATGTGCTTAGTGCGGGAGTGTTGAACGGGGTTTTTAGCAATCTTAACCATACTTTCATTGTCACAAAGGAGAGGCACACAACCAAATTTAACACTAAAGTCCAAAAGGGTTTGCTTCATATATAGGATTTGGGCACAACATGCACCAGCCGCTATATACTCCGCTTCTGCAGTGGACAAGGCAACGGAGTTTTGCTTCTTACTAGACCAAGATACTAGGGAACGACCAAGCAAGTGGCACCCTCCGGAGGTACTCTTGCTATCCACACGGCATCTGGCAAAGTCAGAATCTGAGTAACCTAAGAGATGGAATTTATCACCTTTGGGGTACCACAGGCCTACACTTGGGGTATGCTTGAGATACCGAAGTACCCTAAAGACTGCCTTTCGATGCGATTCTTTAGGTGCCGCTTCAAAGCGAGGACACAAGCATACACTAAACATGATATCAGGCCTAGATGCGGTAAGATAAAGCAATGAACCAATCATGGAACGGTAATTAGATTGGTCAATAGGTTTACTGTCCTTATCCGTGTCGAGATGACAATTTGTTGCCATTGGAGTACTTCTTCAGCTACAATCTCCCATCTGAAATTTCTTCAAGAGGTCCTTGGTATATTTTTCTTGATAGATGAAGGTCCCCTCTCTAAGTTGCTTGATTTCAAAACCAAGGAAGAAGTTAAGCTCTCCAATCATCGACATCTCGAATTCCCTAGACATCATTTTGCGAAACTCATGGCTAAGAACTTCGTTAGTTGAACCAAAAATTATATCATCGACATAAATTTGACAAACAAATAGTTCTCCATTGATGTCTTTGGTGAAGAGTGTAGTGTCCACCCTCCCAATCTTGAATCCTTGCATGATCGAGAAATCCCGTAGTCGTTCATACCACGCTCTAGGTGCTTGCTTGAGTCCGTAGAGCGCCTTGTGCAACCTATACACATGATTAGGATTCCTCGGATCTTCGAACCCGGGAGGTTGTTCAACATAGACAAGCTCGTTAATAAAACCATTAAGAAAGGCACTTTTCACATCCATTTGATAAAGCTTTATATTATGATGTGAGGCAAAAGCAAGAAGTATATGGATGGCTTCTAGTCGAGCGACCAGAGAAAATGTATCTCCAAAGTCTAGTCCTTCATCTTGCGATAAACCCTTGGCCACAAGTCTTGCCTTGTTGCGGATCACAACACCGTTTTTGTCTTGTTTGTTGCGGTACACCCACTTTGTCCCAATGACGTTCTTGTCCTTGGGTCGCTCCTCCAACACCAAAACTTCATTGCAGATGAAGTTGTTGAGTTCTTCTTGCATGACCATTACCCAATTTGGACCTTGGAGTGCTTCCTCAATGTGAGTGGGTTCTACACATGAAACAAATGAGTAGTGCTCACAAAATGTAGCAAAATGGCGAGAACGTGTACTTATTCCCCTTGACGGACTACTGATAATTTGATCAATCAGATGCGCCTTGGAGATGCGTCCATGTCTCATAAGTGGTCGTGAAACACTTGGCGGTGGTGATGCGTGTTGCTCTTCTTGTGGTTGAACTTGATCATGGACTTGTTCTTCTTCTTGATGTTGTGTGGCTTGTGAATCTTGTGTCAGCAATTGATCATCTTTTTCTTCTTCATCAACTTGAGGTGTCGTAGATGCGTTGATGTTGGAACTTGAAGCTCCCCCTTGATCATGACTCTCCTCAACTTTAGGCTTGATGTCTCCAATGGTCATGTTCTTCATAGCTTCTCGTAGAGGCTAATCGTCTATTTCATCATGACCAAAACTCTCCTCTTGGGAGCCATTAGTTTCATCAAACTCAACATCACAACTTTCCTCAACTAAACTGGAGGTTTGGTTGAATACTCGATATGCTTTTGAGTTTGATGCATAACCAAGAATGATACCAACATCACATCTTATTTCAAACTTACCGAGCCTTTTCTTGCGGTAGATATAGCACTTGCACCCAAATACTCGGAAATAGGAGATGTTGGGCTTTCTCCCAATGAGGAGTTCGCACGGGGTCTTTTGAAGTAGTTGATGTAGATAGACCCGATTTGTGGCATGGAACGTCGTGTTGATTGCTTCGGCCCAAAACTTCTCGGACGTGCCATAGTCATCAAGCATTGATCGCGCAAGAGTGATGAGAGTCTTGTTCTTCCTTTCAGTGACACCATTTTGTTGAGGACTGTATGTGGCTGAAAATTCATGTTTCACACCTTCACGATCACACCACTCCCCAATGTTGTAGTTCTTGAATTCGGTGCTGTTGTCACTCCGGACCTTGATGATGGGAAGTTGAAATTCCCTTTGAGCACGTTTAGTGAAGGTCTTGAACACTTCCGGAGTTTCACTCTTGTCACCTAGAAACAATGTCCAAGCATACCGAGAGTAGTCATCAACTATAACAAGACAATAGAGATTACCACCAAGGCATTGATATGTGGAGGGTCCGAAGAGGTCCATGTGGAGAAACTCAAGAGGCTTGGAGGTTGACACCATTGTCTTCATCGGGTGGTGTGAAAAAACTTGTTTCCCGGCTTGACAAGCGCTACAGAGCTTGTTCTTCTCAAATGTGACATCCTTCACGCCGGTCACCATCCCGAGCTTGAATGACTTCTTGAGCTTGCTCATTCCAATGTGAGCGATGCGTCGATGCCATAGCCAACCCAAACTCATCTTGGTGAAAAGACAAGTGGGCAAGCTAGCATCCTTGTCGGAGAAGTCTACTAAGTAGAGGTGTCCATGCCAAAACCCTTTGAAGATTAGTTCTTTGCTTGTTTCACTAGTCACAACAACATCATTCTTGCCAAAGGTGCACGTTAGTCCAAGATCACATAATTGTGCAATAGAAAGCAAATAGAAACTAAGTGACTTAACATACAACACATTGGAAATAGATAAATCATGTGAAATTGCAATCTTACCCAACCCAATTACCTTCCCCTTAGAGTTGTCACCGAAGGTGACTTGTTCATGATTGTCGGGGTTCTCTATGGAGGTGAACATACCATCGTTGCCGATCATGTGTTGAGTGCACCCGATATCGAGTACCCAATGCTTTCCTCCGGCCTTGTAGTTCACCTACGCACATGAATTCAGTTTTTGATTTTAGGCACCCAAGCTAACTTAGCTCCTTGTATGTGTGATACAAGTGTTTTTGGGACCCAAAGTTGCTTGGGAAGCTTCCCCTTCATGCCCTTCATGTCCTTGCCAATGAACCTTGCCTTCACCTTGCCATCTACTTTACTCAAGAGATAATAGTGATCATTAAAGGTGGACTTGTAGTTAGTAGGCAATTTTGGAGAAGGCCGGTTAGGAAGAGGACACTCCGTTGTATGGTGACCGGTGACCTCGCAATGTTGGCAATAAGAACCAACTTCCTTGATGAAGCTTGTTTTAAGCTCCGGTGAGGGCACCTTTCCTTTGTTAGGCACCGGGAAAGATCCAAATCCTCTCTTGTTGAAGGCCTTTGCTTGTTATAAGAGGATTTCTTTGTGCTTGACTTCTCCCTTAGATAGTCTTGCCACACTAGTGCGGAGACTTTCAATTTCATCCATTAAATCCTTCTCCCTAGCATTCTCTTTCAAGGGCAAAGACTTATGCAAGACATTAGTGGCATGAGAGACAATAGATACCTTATCATTAAGGGTTTCTTTCTTTATGGTTTTCAATTCTTGATCAATGACTTCATAAGCAAGGTTAAGTACTTGATGCTCTTGGATTAACTCATTGTGCTTTCCCAAGAGTGCTTTGTGTGCTAAGTCAAGCTCATGATGATCTAGCTTGATTTGAGCCTTATCTTCCTCAACTTGCTTGACATGAGATTTGAGCGTGTCATGTTCCTTAAGTATGCTTTCATACTTGTCAAGCAAATTGAGGTTAGCACTCTCAATCTTAGCACGAGCTTGTTCAAGAGCCTTGACCTTACTCTTTTCCCTTTTAATGGTATTGTGGTATTCATTTATCATTGAAGCTAAGTCATCGAGGGAAAGCTCATCATCGCTAGAGTCATCACATACCTTGGTGTTACCTTTTGCCATGTGGCACGTGGGAGGTGGACGAAGGGATGAATCATCATTGTTGGAAATGGCATGTCCAGCCAAGCTCTCTTCTTCAGCTTCACTCTCTTCATCACTAGATTCTTCATCGGTGATCCATTCATTTGCCTCACACATGAACACCTTTTGTGGACCTTTTCTCTTCTATGGAAAGAGTTTTGCCTTTTTGCCTTTGTCATACTTATTCTTCCAAAATAATCTTGGCTTGGTATTGACCTCTTCTTCATCATCCTCACTATCCTCAAGCTTGAGATGCTTGCCCTTGTGATTCTCTCTTCTTTTGTCCGGTTTTGGAAAATCGTAGGAAAATGTGGCCTTGATCACCACAGTTATAGCAGGTCTTGTTCTCATCTTTCCTTGGTAGAAATGCTTTCTTTTTGGTATCAAAGGTGTATCTCTTCTTGGCAATCTTGGAGTTCAAGCGAGAGAATTTTCTCATTATCAATGCAAGCTCATCATCGTCATCTTCACTTGAAGCTTGCTCTTCTTCACTTGAGCTAGGCTCGATCACTTTCTTTTTCTTTAGATTTGTTCTCTTGGTGGAAGCCTTTAGAGCAATTGTATTTGAAGATGATTCCTACATCATCCCAAGCACACTCATCTCATGAGTGCGAATCTCTCCAATAAGTTCAGAAACTTCAATGTGATCAAGAGATTCCCTTTGAAGCATGGAATTGATGATGTTGTACTTTGGCTTAGGAAGAAGCATAAGAATCTTGCGATTGATGAGTCCCTTGCCAGGAGAAGCAATATCAAGAGCATTAATTTACTCAATAAGAACATTCAAGCGAGAAAACATTTCATTGACATTTTCAAGAGGTAGCATTTTGAACTCATCATATTTGGCCTTAAGCATGTGATACTTTAGTTCTTTAACACGAGAAGAACCCTCATGAATTTCAATCAAGCAAGCCCAATTTTCACAAGCCTTTTCTTTGCTAGCAATCCTAGCAAACACATCTTGACTAATGCATTCGTAAATAGCATTTCTAGCCTTGGCATCCCACTTGATTTGATCACCTATGTAGTTATGCTCACCAAACCCCGCATGGGTCGCTTCCAATACCTCGAGAGCAATAGCCTCTAGATAAGCACGCATGCGTGCTTTCCAATAGGCAAAGTTCTTTCTCCCGAAGATGGGAACTAAACCCCCAATCTTGGCCATTTTGACTCTCTAGCGATGAAGCTAGAATGATCCAATGAGCAACCTCGCTCTGATACCAATTGTAAGATCGAATGCCCAAGAGGGGGGTGAATTGGGCTTCTTTTTTTAAAAAATCTAAAGCAATAAAAACTCAACTACTAAAAGCCCAATTCCTTATGAAAACAACCTATGCATTCAAGTGAATAATAAGTTTGTGGTATATGAAATGCATAAGTATAATGGGAAAGGAAGAGTATGCAAACTCTCGAGAAGGCATGAAGACACGGTGATTTATCCTGTGGTTCGGCAAGATCATCAAGACCTTCCTACATCCACGTTGTGGCACCTACCAAGGGTGTAGCCACTCCCAAGTCACCAAGACCAGGGATCTCACTAAAAGTCTCCGTTCGCCATCTCCGGCAAGGTGGAGCTCAAGCCTTGTACAAGTTTGATCTTTTGGGCTTCCACAACTGACTTGGCAAGCTCCGGAAGGATCTCTCCAATCACCGACTGATACACTGTGAATGCAATCACTGAGAGACACTCCCTTACAGCTCTCACTAGACTAGAGACTCCAATCACCAAGAATGGAAGCACACAAGCATCATCTCTAGTAAGTTCTAGCCTATCTCTTGGTGTACAAGTGGTGTAAATGATGTGGAAGTGGTTGCTCACCTTCTTGAATGCTTGATAATGTGTAGAGTAGCTCTAGGCATCAAGACTTGTCCAAATGACTGGTTGAAGGGGTATAAATAGCCAGCTTCCACGAGATAGCCGTTGGAAAAGTAGGCTGACATCTCTGTTCTGCAAACACCGGATGATCCGATGTTCTCCTTTCAGTTGTCATCGGTCGAATACAAATTAGCTGAGGTCACTATGTCAGATATGACCGTTGATCGACCGATGTTGTATACACCTGTACATCGGATAATCCGGTGAAACTTGGTCCAGGATGGTACAAAAATAATGCTTACTGGAGTGATCAACCGATGTGGCATATTTGTACATCGGATGGTCCAGTGTTACATGGTCCAAGGAAAATGCCTACTGGAATGATCGACCGATGTAACACACGCTTCCACATCAGATGATTCGTTGTATTCCCAACACTGAGGTCTTTTTCTGCTTCAGAGCCAACTCGATCGATATAGTGTTCTCTGGATACATCGGATGATCCGGTGAGTTGATTTTGTCTGCTTCGAGTTGTTCTAAGTGATTCTTTTGGAATTTGTCCGAGTGACCTCTTAGACATTTGTTTTAAATGTTCTTCTATGACGTCTAAGTCACGTGTGCTGTCAATTTTGATGGGATAATTTTGACATATATGTTTTTTCTTTCCATCTCCATGAAAATCGATTGACCTCGTAAAATTGTTTGTTGAGGGGTCTCCAATTGTATCCAATGAGTAGTAGATGATATAAATATAGATTCCATTAAGTGTGATGAGTTATATGAGAGACCTTGCATCCACAAACTTATTAGTGACATCCAACGGTTGTCATTAATCACTGAAACCATACCTCATGGGGGCCTAGATGCTTTCACCGACCTCCAAGGATCTCATTGGGTGGTGTCGTGCGATGCGACACCAAACACTATACAAGAAAAGAACGAGAACAAATTACAATACCAAGTCTTTATTTATAAACACAACGGAAGTTTTACAATACTAACGAAAAGGAAAGAGAACTATATATCATAGGTACGCTCTCGGCACTAGCTATGCAAAAGCAAAGTCAGCCATGTCCTGGATACTTCGCACTAGCAACACCCAACTTACGGTGGCGTGCATGGTTCCCACTCGGCTATAAACCCTGGAGGGGGTGCAGCCTCGTCATCGAACCCGTCATCAGTCGCATAATCTGTAAAAACTTGTTAACTGCAAACGTGAGCTTAAGGCTCAGCCAGACTAACCCGTCTCACTAGACATATGCAGGGGTCAATACTAAATGTAGGTAAGGAATAGCATAAAGGACACACCTACAAGTGGATCCTTATGATCATGTTTTAAATAGCACATGACATTCTTAAGGCACGTCACATCATAGACTCCACAATCAAACAAGAATAGCGTTGCCGATGATATGACCTGCCCAAAGCACATAATGCTATTACAGGTAAAGTATGGGGAAACTGTAATCTTTTAATTTTTTTATCTCTAAGCCATAGAAGGTTGCGAAACAATTATAATTCAATACATCGTATTCTCCTGACTTCTTCAGTATTTACTACGTCACGACACAGTGAACAAGTAGTACTCTATTACCGCGAGGGATGGTGATTGCAATCAGGACACAACCGGTCAACACGACACATACAAACTTTCGGAAGCGCCAGCGAGTACTTACAGCAGTACCTACATAGCACTTCAGTACTAGTCGTATATGGCCACCTTTAACCAAACACTAGAATGTCGAACCGGTCGATCTGTCATGAGCAGGCGGTCACTAGGTGGGGCGTACTCTGACGTGCCCACCAGCTGATTTACACCTCGCTGCCCTCAGCCTACGCCTGTAAAATGGAACAGTATGCCTCGACAAACCAGTATCAAGCTACGTCAGTTTGCTGGTGCCCATTTCTGCAGTATGTCATCGGTACAATTCAAGCTTGTCCAGCGGGGCTGCACACAAAAACGGTCCTCAATCGACACAAGCAGGCCTACGCACGTGAGACCACATCTTGCTGCATCCTACCCGCTGCTCGGTCTCAATTTTATATTTATAAACCATTTCATGATCCAAATAGAATCCTATATCGCAAGTAGATTCCAACTACTCGGCTTCTACCAGATTCCTATAAACATAAGCATAGCAATTTCTAATCAACGGGCTGTAGACCTACCCAAGACTCCATAGGATTTGTGGGCCATGCAAGTAGATGTCAAACACCTTAAACTAATGCACAACATCTGAAGACGTAAAGTGAATGAAAACTGCAAAGACATTGTAAGGAACTTAAATGCAAACCAGGGCTTGCCTGAATGCAAGTTGGAGTCTATGTTAGTTTCTAGCAGCTGGACTTCCAAAGCTTCCGGCTTCTCCTCGACTTCAGGTACTACACGTTATGCATATACTATATATGAATGACTTTGAAAATAATCAATAAGCTTAAGGTCATAAGCTAATATCTTATGATCAAAATAAGATAATGATCTTAATTGTCCTTGGGACTTTTATGGTAAATACTAGTGACCATGGTGAAGACTCTTGCAAAGAACAGGAGATGATCAAGGAAATTTGTTGTTCCTAAAAATTATGGTAAGCAATAACCTTCTCTAATTTTTGATTGAAATCTTGGAGACCTATCATGGCTACCAGTGGTTGTACCATTTAGAGGGGTTCTCACTGGTTCTGGGAAAATTTGTTTCACAATTTTCTAAGCTTCCTATAGGGTGAAACTAGTTTTACAAGTTTGGGTAAATTTCTGAAATTGATTTTGTATTTTTCTCAATTTATAACTACATAGAGATTTGGAACACTGATCAACCCAGTAAATGATGTCCAATGAACTTGAAATTATTACTGGACATCAAGTGAATTTTGGAGACTATCCTGCCCAATTTGGGAATTTTCTAAAAAGCAGAACTGTAGGAATGAATTTTATAAGCATTTTGTTTATCTGAATTATGGAGAAATTTCTAGGGACTTTCATAAACAACCAAGTGCGCCACTGAAAATTACTCTTCATGCTGGTCTTAACAAAATTTATTTTAGAATTTTTGGACAATTCTACTAGGAGTTATGGGTTTTCCAAGTTTGGTTAAATCCTGGAATTATTTTCTAAAGGGAAACATTTAAATAAAACATTCGGGCCCACTGGTTTAAAATCAACCAATCGCAGTTGGGCTGAACCGGGGGCCACGGGATTAACCCACGCAGCTGCACCAGATCCGCGTTCACAGCTGATCCCGCACGAGAGGGAAGTCGCTAAAAGGCGGGACCCAAGGGGTATTCGTCTACCTCCCGACGCGGCGGGGTTCCTCGTCGGACTCGCGGCGGCGCTTCGCCAGACTAGGTTGCGTCGACCTCCTTCCGGCCTCGCCTTGACCGCTCAACCATAAAATCGACCACGCAGGCTGATGGTGGGGTCCAATCGAGGCGGCGATGGTCGGAGACGGTGGTGTGACGGCGGGGCGGAGCTAGGGTCTCAGCAATCGTCGGAAACACACGTAAATGCCGTAATAAGTTCGAGAAAAGGTCGGGAATGTTCCTGGGAGTACCAGGATGATGATTTGGGGGTTAGAAAAGGGTGACATCACCGGCAAAGCTGAGTTCGATGGTGTGCTGATGGTTTTTACATGGCGACTACAAAAACTGGCATAACTTAGCCATTCCTCGATGATTATTTTTGCTTTTTGTTCGTACTGAACCGTAAAGAGGGTAGCAAACTAATATGTAACTGGATTAAATGATAGTTACACCTATAAAACAAATTGCGAGGTGAACCTAGGAAAAGCATATAAAGCATGCCGAAAGGGAAAAGATGATTTCGTGCTCGATAAAAGATTAGCTTGGGAACGGTTTGTACCGTGATCAAGGTAGTGCCCTGGCGCTCAGTTCGTCTGTTGACGTCGAAGCGCGAGACGGCCTAGGCTGTTGGCACCACAGTGGACAGAGAGTGATGTCCTCGGCGGTCCGACGATGACGACGGCGGAACTTCAAAATAAGGGCCAAACAAGGGACAACACGATGAGCCAAAGGTTGAGGATGGTAGAGCACAATCTGGGCTTCATGTTTGCCGTTCGCATCAAAGTGAAATAAATCACAGAGGAGGCGCTCACCGGTGGAGAACGGAGGCGACGGTGTTGCACGATGGCGATGCGAAACACAGCAAAGAGGAAGACAGGAGGGGAGTGGTGTGAGGCGGTGGCGGCGGTCGGGGCTTTAAGGCGCGCGATGAGCAGGCAAGCAGGTAGCTCGCTAGAGCTTGCATGCGTGCAGTGTCAAGCGGGGCGGCGTCGAAACTGCGGTGTGCAGAGCAATACCGTAGATGTGCCACTGACTGGTGGGTCCCACTGTTCTTATCCCCTGCACTTCTCTGCAACATCAATTCTTCTACCAAACTTGATCCAAAAATTCCAGATTTTTGTCGAGAGGCTCAAATAAATATCTGGAACTTGATTATGAAATTTGGTTTTGAATTGGAACAAGTTTCATTTGAATTTTAAATTTGAATTTGAAATTGAATGAAATTCAATTGGGTGACTGAATTAAATAGCAAATGAGTTTCAAAAATTGTGAAACTTTGGGAATAAGTCAAGCAAGTCATGTTGAACATGATGGTATGTTCAAATCTTGATGTTCAAATAGGTTGAACAGAATTCAAAATTTGAACTCTAAATATGGCTTGAATTTGCTAAGCGTCTCAAATAAAATAGCAAATGGACTTCAAAAATTTTGAAACTTGGCAGGAAGTATATCTGGAATATTATGAGGTCATGGAAAAACTTATAGCCTCAGATTTGAATATTTTGGCAGGGCCTAAATGTACAGTGCTATATTCTAATTAA
This sequence comes from Tuctoria greenei, assembly GCA_036927565.1. Lineage (NCBI taxonomy): Eukaryota > Viridiplantae > Streptophyta > Magnoliopsida > Poales > Poaceae > Tuctoria > Tuctoria greenei. The sequence continues at coordinate 102,327,536 of JAYESD010000003.1, read as the reverse complement.
TTTGAATAGTACTGCATAGTAATTTGCCCCAGAAATTTTTATTTAATAGCTTCCAAAATTTGTAGAAAGGTCACTTAAATTATTCTAAGGGCATTGGTGAAGTTCATTCCTTCTGTTACTAAAATTTTAGTATGAGTAAAAGAAATATTATTGATGATATCAAGTTTATGTGAACAACCATAATTGATCTTCACTATGGTTGACAACCAACTGGTACTGAACTTGATAATAAGGAAAACTATGATTTACATCACGCAAGACACCTTCTCAAGCTGTAGATGATGCTAGAAGCCATAAATCCTCAATTGACGGAGGATGCTCCTAGAATGGAGGTTGAAGCATGAACACAAAGAAGTGACCCTCCTCACTTTCATGACTAAACTTATGACAATTAAGTCTAAGTATGAATTATCCATTAACGGCAAAAACAATGTCATCAAATTGATCAGGGATATCCTTACATATCCCCATAAAGTACCTAAAGATATGTATCTTTCCAAGAAATTGATTTTCGATATTCTATTAAATACAAGAAGATTGATGTGTGGCCAGAACACTACATGCTTTTCTATAGAACGTGCCCATGAGAACAAGTTCTTAAAATGTGGTAAATAGTCGAAGTTGTTAATTACAAAGATGCAAATGTAATGACTGAAGTAGGACATAAGTTGCTTCGCTACTTGCCTATCACACCTCCATTGAAGTGCTTTGTTCTCTCGAAAGAACAGCCAGGCTCATGAGATGGCACAAAGAATGTGTATGTGAGAACCACAAAGTCATGGTGCACCCAACCGACGGTGAGGCATGGAAGGTGTTGGACCGCACCGATCAAGATTTTGCCAATGAGGTGAGAAATATTCACATCGGTTTGGGACGGATGGCTTCTCACCGTTCAGTACAAACGCCAAAACATACTCTTGTTGGCTCGCGTTCGCTATTCCGTGCAACTTACCACCATCTAATTGTATGAAGTATGAGTTCATGTTCCTTTGCCTAACCGTACCTGGACCGAACCATCCTGGTTCACAACTCAACGTGATATTATAGTCGTTGATTGAAGAGTTGAAAATGTTACAGACCAGAATCGAAGTTCACTGTTATAAAAACAGAAATTGAACCTTCGAGTTGCATACTTGTGGTATGTTCATGGTTTCCCAGCATAGACATGTTTTTTGGCTGGAGCGCTCATGGTCGTTTGACATGTTCGATATGTGATTGGGACAAGGAATGTATTCCTCTCAGTCACGACGACAAGATATGCTACTTTGATTTCCAAATACATTGGTTACCTCTGAATCACTTGATTAAGAAACAAGGAAATTTTTTCAGAAAAGGATATCATTGCTAGAAAAGGACCAACGCAATGTTTAAATGGGTTAGAGATTGTTGAACTGTTGGACAAACTAGTTCCATATGAAGATCGTTCTGATATTTTGTTGGTTAGGAAGAGGACCACACTTGGACTCATATATATGCACCATTGCAGCTACCGTATGTGAAGTCTTTAATTCTAATGCATAACATTGATGTCATGCACCAGGAGCATAATATGGGCGAATGCATCATAAGCACATGCTTGGATATGACAGACAAAACAAAAGACAATATAAAGGCTCAAACGGATTTCGCAAAGGTTTGTAACCATCGAACTCTTGAGCTCTCCGGAACCAGTGGTAAACCATGTGCTTTTTCTATCTTCAACCTAAAGAAAGAAAGTCTTTCGGTGGTTGAAAAGGTTAAAACTCTCAGTTGGTTATGCTCCTAGCTTGAGACGAGCCGTGAATGTGAAGACAGGAAGCTCACTGGGTTGAAAACTCATGATTATCACATAATCATAGAAAGACCTCTGTCGATTATGTTTTTGGGCTATCTTGACGATGTAGTGTGGAAAGTGTTGGCCAAGCTTAGATACTTTTATAGACAGCTTTGTACTAAAGAAATCTCAAAGGAGATGATTGGGAAGATGGAAATGGAGATACCAATGCTTTTATGTAAGGGAAAAGATTTCCCTCCAAGGTTCTTCAACCCAATACAACACCTCCTCATCCATCTTCCATATGAAGCAAAAATGGGTGGCCCTATGTAATTAGGTGGATGCATCACACTGAAAGAGCAACCATATGTCTTAAACCAATAGTTCGCAACAGGGCAAGGGTTGAAAGATGCATCGTCGAAGCATTTACACTTCTGAAGATAGGGTAATTTTCAAGTGTCTACTTTGCAGAAGAAAACAATGTTAATGCTTCTATGTTGCGGTACAATGTGCATGAAGCACCTCCTTGTAGTGAACTCTTCATTTTTCAAATGAGATGCACCACTGTTGTTAGTAGTCTGAGCTGCGATGCTACAATAGAAGAAAAGATGGTTGCTTTGCTATACATGTACGCTAATATAGACAATTTGGACAAATACTTTCAGTAAGTGTTTATTCACCATGTATAATAATTACCATGTTGTGCTACACATCCATACTAATCATACTGTTTTTCCTTATTTAGTGAGTTCAACAAACAAAATTCAAAATTTAAGCATCAACATACAAGCAAGCAAGTAGAAACGATGTTTGTTATCGATAAATGGAGGGTCTAACTTCCAATCCTGGTTTAGAGATCATGTAATGTTTTTTTGTCTTTTCTTTTCTCTAATGACTTAAGAGTATTGCACAAAATAGACTTCCAACTTACAGTGCAAAAAATATGCCGGTGACCATGAGGATTTGCGACAACTGTCTTATGAATCCATTAAAGTTAGAAGCTATGGTCGATATGACATCATTAGGTTCCGATTTCGTTCAACTGAATTGGAAGTGCTTCATTCTCTCACAGTAACATCTAATACCGGATTTGTGATGAGGGCAGTTGACTCTCAAGGACATAAAACTAATTAGTATGGGATCATAAAAAATCCATGAATTCTTTTTCGTTGGGAATATGGAGCTTAAAGTAGTCGTCTTTGACTAATTGGTTTCATAATAATAGTAATAATAATGGAAGTTGACATAACAAATGTGGCACGGTAACAGTCAAACACAATGAAGGGCTATGAGGCTATGACACCTTCGTCCTTGGACACCATGTCAATCAAGTGCATTATCTACATTACCAATTCAAAAAACTTAGTGCTTGGTAGGTTGTACACAAGGTGAATCCTCATGAGCGGTTATATACAGCAGACGATGTTGGATACCACGATACTCCATTATTGTTGATTGGTGATATTGATAGGTTTACCTAGAACAAGAGTTGTCGGACTCTTTTGTCATCAAGCCTTGTCTAGGACTCGATGACTCAGTTGGATATGCTCATGATGTAGAGACTCGTGAGATGCGAGAATGAAAATGGAAAACAACCATGACACAAGATGGGTGGTCGGTTAAAATGGTAGAGTACATGGTTGTGATTCTGATGAATTTTGAAACTTATTACAAGTAATGTTCCCTTCATCTCTTCTTTCTTCTTTTATATTTTACTTTAAATCATTAGCAAATTTACCTTTCAACAGGATGTCATCAAGCAACGGCAATGGAAAGGGAAAGGGGGCGAGGGGGTTTCTGCCTAGGATAGCAGACGATGTCTTTCAAGGTAGTCTGTCCGGCGGGGGTATACGAGCTCAATGGTTGAGCCATCTACCAGAGCTGGCACGCAGACCTGATACCTTACAGTAGTAAGGATAAGTAAATAAAAAGTTTATCAATCTTAAATTACATAAGTTTTTAAATTGCATAAGTACTTCATTTATCTATATTATGAATATTTTTATTTGTCAGGGCGACTCTACATTTGAAGACTCAGAGGCTAGGGTCCTCTTTAGCCACCAGAGGATGATCACACCTTGAGGTTGGGTAGCCAGCCTTCAGAGCTGGCTTCGGATCTGGCTAGCTAGCCAGGGTATTCGGGTGACCACTCTTCTGGGTCACTTTATGTGAAGTTATTTCAGAGGCGGCGGACTAGAAGGAGCCACTATGTGGCTCCTCCTCCGGTCCTACAAACCAAGACGATTATTTGTCCGTTTGGTGATAAGTAAGTAAATCTCTAAGTCTTATATATGTAATGGTTAAGAGTAATCTAGGTCTTGGTACGATGACTCATTCACGAGTCAGAGACACCATAAGTAGGTGAACAGTGTCCCCAACCGGCTCATCCGTTTACACAACCCCGGTGTAGTGAACAGTGTCTATTCACCATCGTGGGACCATTAGGCTTCAATCCAGGACCTTCTCATGACAATCGCCAGGAGGCTATGTGGCACTACTTCATGATAAGTATGAAGAATATTTATGTAATACACATCTATTGTATGTTACATACCACTTACTTGTATATTTATTCTTCAAGGCATGGTTCTGTTTGAGAAGGATGAGGCCCAGGTGGAGCACGCCAGGGCCATCTTCCACAAAAATGCCAGAAAGCTCATTATGCAAACATTGTCGAACGCCCAAATTCATGTGATTAGAGCTTACTTGAAGATGCTTCCGGGCGAGGGTGAACTCGGGCCGTTCATGAACATGGCTCCCACATATTTGATAGAGGCGCAATACACGGACGTAAATTGTTTATTTTACTTTGCTTTATTATCCAATTATGTTAACAATGTTTTCATCCAATAATAAAAGTGTTTAAGTCAGTGTACCATTGTTAGATGGTCATCCAGATGTGAACCATGCCCTATGTGCCCTGTGGGCGAGCTGTGGTTTCCAGGGCATCCCTTGGACCTGTCGAGAGAGCAGGGGGCACACGGGACACACAAGTTTGGTGCAGACGGCTATTTACCTCTTTCTAAACACATGGACTCCAATTCTATTTAAGTAATTTTAAAATCTTCATCGTGCTGACACTTATCCATACAAGCGTGAGAGTGGTCAGGTGCGAACCCTTATTTAGGTGTAGAGGTCATAGAGGAAGTGACCCATCGTAGCCTGACTAGTTGTGTTCTCAAGTGGCGTTAGAGGCGTTGGTGAGATATCTTTTGTAATTATCTTGAATGCTCTTAAATAGTTTAGATGACGTTTTTTGGTATTTCGAAACAAGGTATGGGCAGAAGGCAGTGATGCTTCACGGCGAAGAGTACAATTGGCAAAGCGCAACAATCATACCTCAAGCTGCATATGCAAGCGAAGGTGGCACACCTCACGGACAGTGAGTTTTCTTCTTTTTTATTTGTCACAGACTTTGGGATACAAAAACTTAATATTTTTTCTTTTTTTTGTATGTTTGCCATCTTTGATGGAGTGGTCGACTCTAGGGAGTCGTGGCCTTCCTCGAGAGCCTCTTCATCACAGAAGGTTAGATCGAGCAGCCGTCCTAGCAGAGACATGGATCTCCAAAGTGTCTAGGAGGAGCTCCGACAAGAAAGGGAGGGCAAATAGCGACTGCTAGGGCTAGGGATGAGTATCGATCCTCGTTCATGCTACAGATGCAAAAAAATAAGCAGGTAAGTACTGGCCATTTTACTAAGCATTTCTAACATATCAATGACATGTATATGACAATGCTTTGCTTTGTATTCACAGGCTGTAGCCGCAGGACAACATCCCATCTTCCCCTGGTGGGAGCCACTAATGATTGAGCTGCAGGTGCTGACTACAGGAGCACATGTATAAACTTACCCAAACATAGCCATATTTGATTTAATTTAGCCAAACATAGAAAACATGATCAAACTTACTCAAACATAGCCAAACCTAGTTAAAGTTTCTCAATTCTAGCTTGTAATAACCAAATTTAGTGCAACATGCACATGTAATCTTATAGATTGTCGAACTACACTTGTACAACACAAGGATTGGCGACGGAGGCTAAAACTCCATCGATGCAACTACCGCGAGTTGGACAGTAGCTCGAAGACTACTTCTCGGGCTACAAAGGTAGTGGAAGTGGTAGCATGTAGTGTGATGTGTGCTATGTTTGTAGTGTTTGCGAGATATAGTGTTTTGTGAATGGTTGATAGTGTTTATTGTGCTATTGTAGTATTGCTATTGCCTGTGTGAGCTGGTATTCAAGTTAGGGCTAGCCTCGAAGCCAGTACAACATTTTCTATTTTTTTAAATTAACTTCCTTATTTACGACAGGCCATGTATAAGAAACTATCGTAAACAAGTCACCATTGTAAATAAGCCATTCTTATTTATGATGGTTGACCATGACCGTTGTAAGTAAGGTGTCTTATTTACGACGGCCAGGTCGCATGTCGTCATAAATAGTTCCCCGGGTCGCCATGTGGCAGAGTAGGCTTAAGTACGATGGGTTCTACTAGCCATCGTAAATAAGTTTATTTATGTCGGGTGTTATCGTAAATAATCTTGTGTATGACTAATAACTATTGATGGCCGAAAACCATCGAAAATAAGCCCCACTGTCATTAACCGTCAGTTTCCTGTAGTGTATCTCCCAACAGCCCAAGATGAGGAGAAGCCAAAGGCCCCATGAGGACTAAGTTCAAGTGTGAGTACCAATGGCCAATTTTTCAAGTCTATATAGAATTTTTACTTGTGCACTTTGTACTATTGGAGAATAGAACATAGTAGCAAATCTTGATAAACAATCTAAGTCTTTTATTTGCCTTAGAATGACCAAAGGATAAGCTTGGGGAGTTTGTTGACGGTCGTTAGTACCACTTTCAACCTTAAATATAACTCATAATCATGGAGGATTAGATATTTATTACACACATGTTCTTTAGAAATAATGTATTTCCACATTTCCTTGGAGAATTTATGCATGCATGTGACTATTTACATAATTGAGGAGAATCCAACGGAGGAATCTTGAAAAGTACACTTCCAGCCAATAAGAGATTGACATGTGGTAGTCCATTGATCCAATGGTCCCACCTGCAGGGGTATCCGAGGTAATCTGATGGCAAATCAGCGAGGAATGGTCAAAGGACCCACCTGCCCTACCTGGACAAAGAACACCGTAAAAGGGGTCAGTAATAGTGCGGCCAAACTTGGTCTTGCCACCAAACAAGGTCAGCTTCCACATGTCGACTCCCTGTGGCTCCCTTAAGGCAGATATGAGTGATTCACGTGCAATTAGTGGTAGTAACCAACCTCAACTCATGTATAAATAGTACCCTAACCCCCCACTTCTCCACACACACTACTTGAGCATCACTTTCTTGTATACACACTTCACCAAGTGATGAGTTCAGGCTGTAGAGAGGAACCTCTAGTTACCAAATCCAATTGTGAAAGGTATAGCTCATGTATCTTTCACTTTATTTGTCACTTTTTATGGTATTTAATAATATTAGTCTTCTCTTATGAATATGCCTGGGCAAAGCAATTCTTGTTTGATTGTGGAATCCATGTATGTGTTAGGTCTAGATGTTATTTTGGTAGTATAGTAACATGTTATTATGTTATCATAAACACCATACGCCTCTATGTAGGATCGAAGAGAACGTGAAAAGCTACCAGAGTGGGGTGAATGGTAGATTAAAAATCTTACGCAGCAAAAACAATCAAATCCAAACCCCTTCGGCAGAAAAACGATATGTTAAAGAAATCGTGTGTGAGACTAATCTAAATGTTTTTCACCATGAAAAAAGTAATATATATCAGAGAGAATCAAGTCATGAAGACTACACAACAAGAATCACTCAAATCCGTTGAGAGAAACTCAAGTTATGATTGAAAGATCGAATGAAAGGTCAATCTGTCCTACCCGAGAAAAACAGATCTGGAACGCTGCAAAGAAACTCTTGTAGATCAGAAACCACAAATCCAATGACCGTGAAATTTTAATAGATGATATATAATCAAGTTTCGAAGACAGCCCAAAAAGAATCACGTCAATTGGATCTGTAAAACTCGAGTTATAATAAAACTACCGAAGAAAGGTAGTGCTGTGCAGAAAACTCGACGAGAAAAACTTGTCTGGAACAAGTCGGATTAACAAGGCACAAAAGTTCCTTTCAACTACCAATTTTATTCAATAGAACACAAGAGGAACAGCCCCAAAAGTCTTAAACCATGAGCTCTGGCCTCCATTGCTTATATAACCAGCCCTTAGGCCAACCCAAACTCAACTAGGACTCTAATCCTACTCAAATCACGAATCGAAACTTTCCATAACTACTTAGGAATCTTCTATACGCAGATAGGACCAATCTTAAGACTTCCAAACACATTAGGAACATATCCCACATTCCTAAAACAACCCAAATTCGTGACCCACATGAAATCCTATCATAACCAACTCAAATCTTTCCATATTTGAGTCAAACACGACTCAGCCCCAGCCTGAGTCCATAACCTAGTCGGTTGGACCCTTCCGGCCAATTCTTTACGTCCACATCTCTTCATCACGCCTCGGAACCATGTAGCCACGTCCATGCACTCCTTGCATACGTGCAAACATCTTCCAACGATGTCCACGATACCTTCATATGCATTGTTCTTGATTCAAACATGTTGTGCAACCTCCCGATCAACTCAACCATAATTCCACCAGAACTTGGTTGTTGAACCTCATCTTTTCCCTAAGACTAGTTCAATAGATCCCATCACCAGCCATGTCTTGAACTCAAGCAACACCTGCACATGAACAAACAATCAATCGGTACGAGCCCAAGTCCGCGACTTGACTCAAATTAGTTCCGAACACAACACCTTACGTGAGCACCTCACATAAGCATGTTGCAAAACCACAGTAAAATGATATCAGCTATAACCACCAAAACACACCAAAAACTTAGCAAATGAATACTAAGCAATCTTTCCAGCAATGTAAAACAAGTTCGAAACAATTCACAATAAAAACAGGAACATTGCGATCAAGCTCCGAATCTTGCCAAAGCTAATCGGGGCTTGAGCTGGAGCTTACCAAAGCTAGTAGGACCTAGCGCCGGAGCTTACCAAATCTAGTAGGACCTAGAGCTGGAGCTTACCAAAGCTAGTACAACCTAGCGCCAGAGCTAGAAAAACATGTCGGAGCTAACCAACATAAGTCAGACCTAGCAAAAACATATTGGAGCTTAACAAAGACATGTTGGAGCTATCAAAGACATGTTGAAGCTAAAGACAAAGCTCACCGGAGCTACCCAAAAACATGTTGGGCCTAGACAAAGAAAGTCGTACCTTGCAGAAGCTCAGAGCTAGAGTCGGACCTTGCTAAAAAGGGTATTTTGGCAGAATTTTAGAACTTATATCATCAAAGCCAATGTATTCAGTACAAGCCAATGCATTCAGCACACATAGGTCTTCACAATCTCACCCTTGATGAATGCATTGGCAACACCACTTAAGATTTGAACATTGGCATGAAAAGTTTTGAGAACAATTTCTCCCACTTTTGAAAATCAAATGAGATAGACATAAATTTCTCCCCGTATACATATTTCTCCCCCTTGCATACTTATCTTTAAAAATTCACCATATTATCTCTCCCCCTTTGACAATGTATTCAGCAAGGTTTAAAAGAGAAATTTCAAATGTTATGAGCATATTATAACATATACATATACACGAAGCTCATCCAAGTCATACTATCAAGTAACTTACACTCACATCAATGAGATACATAAAGTAATGTAAGCCATGCTAGGGATCAAATGTAATTTTCAATTTAAACAAGTCATGATCTCACAAACATAACTATTTCAAAACCTGAAAGCATGACACTTGTTGCTGCATTTTAATATTTAAAGCACAAACTTTTAACATATGACATTTGCAAGAGATTATATGCCGCATCTGTCTTATTCTAACCAACCAAGCCAAGCCTATGTCATTTGACAATCAGAAGCTTAAGGACATGATTTTAGTCATACACAACTTCTTTCAAGTTCATATCTACGTGTAATGATAAGCCATCTCAAAAGAAAAAGTGCGATGCATGCATATTCTCTTGATCTTTTCTCAACTTATATTTGTTCATAAAAACTCAACATGTGAGTTGATTACTTGATTAATTCTTTATGATTAAAAGTACCTGTGAGCATGCAACAAGTTTAAATGGCAAGAAAGTTCGATCATGACCAGATTTAGTGTAAGTAATTATTCTAATTACTAGTCATGGCAAAAAATACAAAATGTATAACATGAGTAATGTAGTAAGAACTTTCAGCATGTCAAAGGAGTCACAAAGTCATATATGTATGAAATACTATGCTCATATTATTTTAGTTCAGATTCACACATAGACTTCCCAAGTTTCAAAACTCCCCCTCAATTTAAGTCATGAGGATGCATAACCCCTATTTCACTACGAATATAACAAAAACGAGTGAAATCCAAAAGTTTTGTAAAAATGTCAGCCAATTGTTGTTCGGTATCTACATGGTGAAGTACAATGTTTCCTTTTTCAACATTGTCACGGAGAAAGTGACACCTAATGTAAATGTTCTTAGTTCTAGAACGTTGCACGGGGTTTTTAGCAATGCAGATGGCACTAGTGTTATCACAAAACAGTGGAGCACTATGTAGATCAACCCCAGAGTCCTTAATTGTTTGAACAATCCAAAGAATTTGTGAGCAAGCACTTGCAGCAGCTACATATTCAGATTCAGCTGTGGATTGTGCAACTGAGTTTTGTTTTCTAGAGGACGAAGCAACAAGTGAATTACCAAGAAAATGACAAGCACCAGAAGTACTTTTCCTATCAATCCTACAACCCCCAAAATTAGCATCCGAAAAAGCTTTCAAAGTAATGGTTGAGGAAGAAGGAAGAAAAATGCCAAATTCTTGAGTTCCATGTAAGTACCTGAGAATCCTTTTGACGGCTTGACGATGTGAAGCACGTGGGGGGGGGGGGGGCTTAAAACCGTACACAAAGACATACGCTAAATTATATGTCCGGTCTTGATGCCGTGAGGTACAAAAGTGATTCGATCATGCTTCTATATTCTTTTTGATCCATGGCTTCACCATCTTCATCAAGTTCAAGTGTTGTTGTTGTTCCCATTGGTGTCCGAATAGGCTTGCTTTTGTCCATGTTGAAGCGCGTTAAAAGGTCTTTTGTATACTTCGTTTGATGCACAAAGGCACCCTCCTTGGTTTGCTTGATTTGCAGCCCCAAAAAGTACGTGAGTTTTTCCATCATACTCATCTCAAGTTCTGAACTCATCATAGTTGGACCGTGTGACTCGTTCGTGCAAGCTTCCAATAATTTGTTGTGGAGGATGAATTTTGAGAACTCGGAGGGGAGTGGACACTTCACAAGCTTCTTCTTCTTCATGTTCATCAAAAATCGATGAGCTTGTGACTTGAGGAGGATCTGGACTAGCAATGGTTGTGATGAGATCATGCACATTATTATTGCACCTACAAACATGACACAATATTTATTTGTTTGGGATCCTGGCTCAAGTGAATGTGCACTCTTATTTGATGGACAAGATCAAGATGGTGCACTATGTCGTCCACCACCTTGGCCTCCTCCATTCATGCATACAAGAAGATTTGATAGCGTTGCACATTTGGACCAACACATGAGAGGAGACGAACTTGAGTCGAGGACGACTCCAATTCAAGAAGGGGAGGATGATGAGGACATCACTTATATGGATACAAACAACACTCCATTGAATATACAAGATGCAATCAATAGAGTTCATACACAACAATTAATTTCAGAGGTGAACTTGTTCTTATATATTTCCTTATATGTTTTTTAGTATAGATTGCTACTTAATGATTTATTTGTGATTAGGATCCATGGAGAGGTTCAAGGAGTACTTGGAGGGAGTATTAGGGACGTGGAAGACCAGAGAATTCGTTCAAAGAAGATGGAAACCGAACCAAACTCCAAATCATATCCAACTCGGAGTCAAGGAGCAGTACGCACTAAAACGGAGGCCCAAGATGCATACGAACTCCGTTTTGGACGTTCTACATATGCACGGAAAGGGGAGAGGATAACCTTTCCAATGGAGCCGGTCCCATGTCAAAATACGTTCGGAGTCGACGGCAATTGTCGAAACAAAAGCAAGTACAGAATCTGTCAGGGTGCTGCGCCACCGTATTGGGCCATTGGGCCTTGTATCAAGTCTAAGTCCATTATTTTCGTGTCTTAGGGTTAGGTCACGACCCTAACACCCCCTTGGACGTCCTCCCACCTACATATACTCCATGGTAGCCGCCATAGACAATTGGGTTTTGCTTAGATCAATAATATCGCCGTTCTACGGTTTGTGAGACCCCAACTTCGCGATTTCAGATCGTGTCTTCTACGTTCTTGCTTGTGTTCTCGGTTGCACTTGCAGGGATTAGCCTTCTTTGCAAGGTCAATCGTGTGAAGAATGGTTGATAACCAACGGAGCGGTGGTGTAGTGATTGCAGGGGCTGTTCGTGTTCTACTCGAGAGTCTCGGATCATCAACGTCGAGATCTCCACATCAATCGACCTATCCATTACCTTTCGGAAGATCGGGACCAATTTTCCTATCAGGTTGTCATCGGTGCTGGCTGTAAATCAAAATCAGGCACTGGAACAATGTCATTAGCTGCTAAATTTTCAGGCAGCAGCACCACTTCTTCCTCATCTTCAACGAAAATGCTCTCCCCCTGCGGATATGGATCCGGACCTGTAATGTTTGAGCTAGTACCTGTGCTGGCTTCATCAAAATACACTTCACAAGTCCCCACAATTTTGTTAGTGTCGAGTAAAAGCACATAGTAGCCTCTAGTATGAGATGGATAACCAAGAAATATGCCATCAATGGATCTAGATTCAAATTTATCGAGATTACCATGTTTCTTAACAAAGCATCTGCAACCAAAGACCAAAAAGTGTGTAACACTAGGCCTATGTCCAAATCGGAGCTCATATGGTATTTTACCTATCTTAGCGCGCAAGAAAACACGATTTGAGACATAACAGGCGGTTGCAATCGCATCAACCCAAAATTTCCTAGGAGTTTGATATTCATCAAGCATAGTCCGAGCCATCTCCACTAGGTTCTGTTCTTTCTTTCTACAACACTATTTTGTTGAGGTACATATGGTGAAGAAAATTGATGATCTATTCCAGTTTCAGCACAAAAGTGATCATAATATTTATTTTTAAATTCGGTTCCGTTATCACTTCTAATTGCTTTTAAAAATCTTGGGCGATCAATTGATAATCTAAGAAATAAAGTTCTAAAGTGACTAAAAGATTCATTCTTAGATTCCATAAAGTAAACCCAAGAGTATCTATAATAATCATCAACAATAACAAGAACATACCATTTAACTTCGAAGGATTGAACACGTGAAGGTCCTACGGTGTCAAGGTGCGAAAGTTGACTCGGTTCAGTTGTCATGATCATTGTGAGAGGAGTATGTAAACCTGCAACCATCTTAGCGTATCTACAAGAAGAGCACACACTTTCTTTGTCCCCTTTAAGCTTAGGCAGCCCACGTATGCGATCAAGAGCACTAACACATGTTAGATGATCAAAGCCTATGTGATCAAGTCTACGATGCCAAAAATATAAGTCCTTGGAATCATTAGCAACTAGACACCTATGCTTAGAGGAAGACATATCAAAATCAGCTTTAAAAACACTTCCAAACTGTGACATGTTAAAAATAAGCTCACTATTTGAATTTACAATTTTGCAGCAATTTTTAGTGAAAATAATTTCTAGATTTTCATCCACCAGTTGTGAAACAGAAAACAAGTTGTATGTCAAATTTTTAACAAGTGCCACATCCTTCAAAGTGTAGTGATCATTTACTCTAACCAAACCCTTAGCAATTATAGGAGTTGAAGAATTATCGGCAAAAGTAACATTCTCTACACGTGACACAAAAGAGAGGGAGGAGAACCATTCTTTGTTACCGGTCATGTGGTGTGAGCAACTTGAATCTACAATCCAACAGTTCTCCTTCCTCAAGCGTGTAACCTACATAGAAGCACAATACGTCGATGACTCAATACTGGGGTTAGTCAAAAGGCATTTAGGAATCCAGTACTGAGTCACACGACGTGCAGCAGGAATAACACACGAAAGCTGAGATAAAACAGCAGGTTTATGAGCCAAAGCTTGAGGATTTTTGTACCGAACTACTGTCCTATGAGATGTTACATGTGTAGCACGAAAAACAATAGGTTTGGGAGCAAACTTTGCATGTTTTCAACTCATTACAGCAGAATGCATGTTCCTATCATTGGGTTTAGCAAGTGCAACAAATTTTGTATGAAAGTTATGAGATCTAGCAATCATTCTTTCCTTTTTCTGTTGTTTAGCTAGTCTATAACAAAAATATATGACATGACCATCTCTGCTATAGTAGGTACAATGGAATTTAACTTTGTGTTCATGTCTAGATGAGAAAGCAACATTTTTATTTGAAACTGAATGAGAGAACACTCCTGCAGATTTGAAAACCACTTCTTTTTGTTTAGGAACTATTTGAATCAAACCACTTCCTAATGACTATACAATTTTAGGTGGATGTGCCTTAGCATGAGCATGAGAATCAAAACCTAAACCAGTTTTACCATTACAAGACTTGGAAGAATTCAGCAGCAAGTTTAGGTTCTTATTCCCATTACAAAACCGATCTAATGTCCTATGCATGTTATCAAGTTTATTGGACAGATCAAGGCAATTTTCACATGAAGTTTTTCCTTTTAATTTGCAATTGGAACAAAATTTAACTTCATGAGAACGTAAAGAATTGTTCAATATAGAAATTTCATTCATAGCATCTTGTAGTTTCTTATCAAGATCATCACAAGTAGAACAATGCAAATCTAATGTAGAACAGCTAGCATCTTTCAAGTTTTTATCATTTAGTGCAGCAAGCTCTCTATTCTTTTCAATTTCTAACTCAAGTTTATCAAGTGTGGAGGTGTGCGCACTTCGTAATAAGGACAATTGTTCATATATTAAATCGCATGAGGGACATGCATCATCACTAGGAATCAAAGTTTTTAAACGAATGATTTCAGATTCTAGTGATTCAATTTTAGCAGCACTATCCCTAAGCTTGTTGTCCTTTTTCTTAACTACAATAGTGGCACGAGAAATAGCATCACACATTTCTTCGCAAGTAGGACACACCTCTTCATTGTCGCTGTTGTGTTCTGCATCCTCCATACTTGATCTTGATTTGACCGCCATGAAGCACAAGTTTGCCAAAATCATCTTCATCTTCATCACTTCCATGGTCCACATTGCTTGAGCCAAGTTCTTGAAGTGCAGAGATACAATTTCTCACCAATTGACGTCCTATAAAACCCTTCTTTTTCTTCTTATCGTTTGCAGAGGAGTGCTTCGTCCTTGTTTGCTTTTCATCTCGGGATGTAGGACCTGAAAGGTTACGGCAATTTGAACCAAAATGTCCTATCTTACCACATTCGAAACATCATTGAGGTCCGGAGGTTCCTCTCTTTCTTGTTCTAACGAAAATGTCCTGTCTTACCACATTCCTCAATTTGTTCAAGGGTTAGAGAGGACAACAAAGCAAGTGTACCACAAGATGAAGATTCCTCGGAGCTAGGCATGTCATGTTGAGAAACAAAAGCAATAGACTTGTTGGGGTTCTTACGTGAGATTATGTCAATTTCATGAGTTTTTAACTTGGAATATAGCACATCTAAAGTAAGTGTACTAATGAAAGTAGATTCATGAATAGATGTGACTTTCATCTCCCAAATTAACATATCTAATGCACTTAACAATTGCCTAGCATTTTCAGCATCTAAAAAATTAACATTGACACTACGCAAGTTGCTGATAATTTTATTAAAGCGAGCAAAAAGGTCAGCAATGGACTCACCGGGTTGCATATCAAAGCGCATGTATTCTTTCTTGAACATGTCTTGCCTTACCTCCTTGATTGTGTTGGATCCTTTGTGGTAGTCACAAAGTGCTTTCCACACATCGTATGCAGATCGGAGGTGTGCAACACGGTCAAAGTCGCTTTGAGTTAATCCTTGTATGATCAAGTTCCGAGCCTTGTTGTTGTTGTTGACATCTCTCAGATTTATAGTTGTAACTTGCACGTTTGACGGCACTTCGTAAGACTTGTATACCTTCTCCAATATTGAGATGCCTTGAGCCTGGATAAAGGCTTCTATATGTGCCTTCCAAACCTGAAAATCAATAACACTAAACACAATTGGTTTGGCGGAGTATTTCTCCATAATGATTAGTCAAAAACACGTGCAAATCACAAAGATTAGAGCACCGTAGCTCTGATACCAATTGTAGGATCGAAGAGCACGTGAAAAGCTACCAGAGGGGGGTGAATGGTAGATTAAAAAATCTTACGCAGCGGAAACAATCAAATCCCAACCCCTTGGCAGAAAAACGATCTGTTAAAGAAATCATGTGTGAGACTAATATAAATGTGTTTCACCATGAAAAAAGTAATATATATATATATATATATATATATATATATATATATATATATATATATATATCAGAGAGAATCAAGTCACGAAGACTACACAATAAGAATCACACAAACCTGTCGAGAGAAACTCAAGTTACGATTGAAAGATCGAATCAAAGGTCAATCTGTCCTACCCGAGAAAAACAGTTCTGGAATGCTGCAAAGAAACTCATGTAGATCAGAAACCACAAATCCAATGACCGTGGAATTTTGACAGATTATATATAATCAAGTTGTGAATACAACCCAAAAAGAATCACGTCAATTGGATCTGTAAAACTCTAGTTATTATAAAAACACCAAAGAAAGGTAGTGCTGTGCAGAAAACTCGACAAGAAAAACTTGTCTGGAACAAGTCGGACGAACAAGGCACAAAAGTTCCTTTCAACTACGAATTTTATTCAATAGAACACAAGAGGAACAGCCCCAAAATTCGTACACCACAAGCTCTAGCCTCCCTTGCTTATATAACCAGCCCTTAGGCCAACCCAAACTCAACTAGGATTCTAATCCTACTTAAATCACGAATCAAAACTTTTCATAACTGCTTAGGACTCTTTTATACGCAGATAGAAGCAATCTTAAGACTTCCAAACACTTTAGGAATGTATCTCACATTCCTAAAACAACCCAAATTCGTGACCCACACGGAATCCTATCATAACCAACTCAAATCTTTCCATATTTGAGTCAAACACGACTCAGCAGCAGCCTGAGTCCATAACCTAGTCGGTTGGACCTTTCCGACCAATTCTTTACGTCCACATCTCTTCATCACACCCTGAAACCATGTAGCCACGTCCATGCACTCCTTGCATACGTGCAAACATCTTCCAACAACGTCCACAATACCTTCATATGCATTGTTCTTGATTCAAACATGTTGCGCAACCTCCCGATCAACTCAACCACAATTCCTCTAGAACCTGGTTGTTGAACCTCATCTTTTCCCTAAGACTAGTTCAATGGATCCCATCACCATCCATGTCTTGAACTCAAGCAACAGCTGCACATGAACAAACAACCGATCCGTACGAGCCCAAGTCTGCGACTTGACTCAAATTAGTTCCGAATACAACACCTTATGTGAGCACCTCACATAAGCATGTTGCAAAACCACAGTAAAACGATATTATCCATAACCACCAAAACACTCCAAAAACTTAGCAAATGAATGCTAAGCAATCTTTCCAACAATGTAAAGCAAGTTCAAAACAATTAACACTAAAAACAGGAACATTGCGATCAAGCTCCGAATCTTGCCAAAGCTAACCGGAGCTTGAGCCGGAGCTTACTAACGCTCGTAGGACCTAGCGCCGGAGCTTACCAAATCTAGTAGGACCTAGCACCGGAGCTGACCAAAGCTAGTACAACCTAGCACCAGAGCTATAAAAACCTGTCGGAGCTAACCAACATAAGTCGGACCTAGCAAAAACATATCGGAGCTTAACAAAGACATGCCAGAGCTATCAAAGACATGTTGGAGCCAAAGACAAAGCTAACCAGAGCTACCCAAAAACATGTCGGACCTAGACAAAGAAATTCGTACCTTGCAGAAGCTCGGAGTTAGAGTTGGACCTTGCTAAAAAGGGTATTTTGGTAGAATTTCAGAACTTATATCATTAAAGCCAATGTATTCAGCACATATAGGTTTTCACACTCTACTACAGTCCAATTAGGTATAATATTAATATGTTAGTATGAATAACATAGTGCTTTGGTCCCAACATTGGTTCAACAATGTTAAGGTTTGTCATTGCCTTAGGATGGATCTTGTATTTCAACTCTTAAGCCTTTTATTTAGCATGCAAACATGATGCTTGGATAGTTAAGTAGCTTTGGATGTCTCGTAGACTCATGAGTTGTAGGGGTAGATGGTAGGTGGTGACGGCCATGTCCGTCCTTTATACTCCCTAGTATTCACCACTGAAATATCCCCGTGTACATTAATTAGGATATGCATATGTATATTTAAGCACATTAGGAACGAGCCTTTTTTAGCTTAACTCTCACTAGGACTACCATACCTTTCGGAGTAGATTGATTAAATGTGTGTCACACTACCCCATTTTATCAACTTACCCATGTCATGACAATTACGTAGTACTCTACTTGATTATAAGAGTAGTGTTTACTTTACTTCACTGGTTTCCTTTGGCATAAATATGATACCGTTGGAATACTTTTGGGTGAAATGCTACAGCGATATCTTTTGTCTGCTTCCGGATATCATCTTTTGTCAGTGTTGATCTGTAGTTTTAAGAAATGCCAACAACCACGTGTCACATACCCGTACAATCCGTAGATCAACGTGGCATCCAATGCTACTTCACTATCCAAGCACTATGCTTGCATATTAAGCAGATACCTTCAAAACCCCTTAGGAATCTAAGGTAATTCCTTACCTAAAAATTGTTGAACCAATGTTGGAACTAAATAGAAGCATGTTCATCAAAACATATTCATGCCTTACGCAATTAGTCTATAATGGAGGCCTATGGTGTTTACGATAGCTTAATAACAATATTATTACATTATCATAATAATAACTAGTCTTACCATATATATGGAATCCATAGTCAATCAAGAAATGCTTCATCCAATAACGTGAATATGAAAAGACTAATATTATTAATAAGCATAATGTCACAAATACAACAAAGGGTACATGAGCATACCTTTCCCAAAATGGGCTTTGGAAGTAGAGAGACTCCTCTCAATAGCCTAAATTTAACTGTGGAATTGGAGTGTCTGTGTGAAACTGGAGTGTCTGTGTGTGTATGCGTGTGTGTATACAAGAGAATGATGCTCCAATGTTGCGAGTGTGAATGTGTGAGCAAAGTGTTCTATTTATACTACTTCCAGAGGCGGTTCACGCCAAAATCTTTTCGGTAATGTCTTTACCACTATCAGGAAACCACCAAAGAGTGACAAGCTGTTGCACACGAAGAATGGGGCTTTTACAAGTTCAGCAGAACCCTTGGTTTAGCCTAACTAGGCTTAGCCCTAGTCGTCCTAGTTTCTCTCTAGTAGACTGACAGGTGGCCCCTTGTAATGATGTCGATGATTCCCGCACATTTAAGTCAGACTAGTCCCCTATATAGGTCAATGGAACTTCTTGATTGGCTAGGAGTGTGGTTTCTAGGATTGACCCCCCCCCCCCTCAATTCACCTCGATTCTGCATAAAAGTATCTGCATGCAAAATTTCTCCAAGTACATCTAGAACCATGTTATTTATAAAGGTAATGCGTGTAAGAAATATATACACCTTCACATATTTGAGTTAGATTCATGGTCAAAAATGGCATTTAACGACCGTCAACACCAGACATTCTTATCTTGGATACTTGTAATGACATTCCGCTTGTACCTATCAGTTATGCCGCTTCAAAAATTTTGGTAGATTCATTACCAAGTTTCATCTGTCTCTCTGTGATCCTTTGCCTCCAATATACAATCTGTGCTTTTAGAATATTACGGATGTGTTCTTTGGTCATATACCAAAACTTGTCTTCTCTATCATATAATTGCCTTTGTTCCACCAATTTATCAATGATGGCATCGTTAGACTTTCTAAGATTATGCTATAACATTTGAGGGTCGCTCTCTGCTTTTTTAAATTTGGCTGGGATCGTGTTGGATGTGTGCTGGAATAACGCTGCTCCAAGCATTTTGAACCGCTATTTGAAGCTCGGCAATTGAATCTAGTAATTCCCAAACGAGGATCTGGGATTTAAGAATGTTAGTTCCAATTTGAACCATGTAGGCATGTGATCGGAAGTGATTTTTGCCAGAGGGAGGAGAAGTGTAAGCGGGAATGATGAGATCTATATTGCTGAGGGGAAGCACCAGTCCTATTCTTTAAGCAGAGGGGATGACTACATGTCACTCCAAGTGAATTTCTTCCTTTGAGAGGGATTTCAATAATACCTAGGTGGAGGATGATGTCACTAAGGTTAGCACCAGTGTGATTTATGTCCTCAGGGGACCTATAGAAAGTAAAGTCTCCCACAAGAATATAGTTTTAAGGCTTATTTGGGTGCACTCAATGTAAGTGGATTGAAGTGGATTTCAGGGGAAAATGAACTAATTTTCATCTAAATCCACCTCAATCCACTTAGATTGAAGTGGATCCACTCCTATCCAAACAAGCCCTTAAAGTGGCTAGATCTGTAGGCTCCACGGCCAAGTAGTGAAGTCTAGTCTCGGCTGACCTTGGGATGGGCCATAGACTGCTGATAGGTTACATACAGTACCATCTAGAAGGGCAATGAACTTAATAATGATGATGAAGGTGGTGTCTCAATCACCTACCCTTGAAATGTAGAACCAATCCAGCCAACCAAGATACCCCCTAAAGCACCGGTTGGGGGGGGGGCAAAGATAAATTTATTAAAATGTTTGGGGGCTAATTTCTTGATGAATAATGGGTCGATATGGTCTTTTTTGGTCTCCTGGAAGCAGAAAACCGAGCAATCACTCTCCTCTATCATAGCACAGGTTGTCTGCTACTTTTTGTCACCATTGAGTACTCGGACATTTTAGTACATGAGGGTCCCTTTTCTATGTTGATTATTCATGGGTACGGTCTGTTGGATAGGGGTCATTGGTGCTGGCAGAAAGCATTGGCTGATAGCATATCTACTACTATCGGGTTGCTTGGTTTTTATGGTTGGCCTGAGGGTTGTCTTAGAGGTCACAGCAGTTGTTAGGATAAGCCGAATATGGAAGAACATATTTTAGAATGTCTTGCATTGACACGGTAGAAGTAGAAGGCAGTATAAAAAGATGAGTCGGCTAAACCCCACTTGGGTCACAGGTTATTTGGAAAAGGTTTGTCACCCCCTGAACAGCCGCTAAACCCCCAAAGTGAAACAAAAGAGTGGGTGGCACTTCCTAAGTTGCTACAAAAGACTCAAGCAAAATGAGACGCGAAATTATCCATCTCTAGATCCATGTTGTCCTCCCATAAGCTATTGATTGTCATCGTTCAATTCTTTTCTAGGTCAGCCGATCAATCCGACTGACTAAGCATGACATTCACCATCACCAACGGTACCTTGCATCTGATCTCAGTATCCTGTAATTCCGAAGATGGAATTTTAGAGGAAGGGCCTTAACATGCATTTGAATCCTCTAGACAGGGAAACTTAATTGGGCCATGGAATGAACGAGTAGGGAGGAGTCACCCTGCTCTGTTGGTTCATCCTTCTCGACCTTGCTAGTAACACTTCCTGCTGTGTCTAAAGCAGTTGCACCAGCCTGCAGCCCTACGATCTGTCTCATATCCTAACACTCCTTCTGAGAGATTCCTGCAAACAAGGGGTTGCACGAGCTCTGCCACGTCTGATCACTGAGGAAGATGGAGGTTGAGGTTGGTTGGTTGAAGTTTCCTTTCCATAAGTTGCATTGTTGCTACTAACATGTCTTGAATCGACACTCAGGTCGGGGGCGGGGGGGAGCCAACCAGAGACATTGGCAGTTGCTCATTGCAAAGTTCTTTGATAATCACATAATAGGAGCCTCTAACTAGGGATCTCTTGAAGGAAGAATCTATGAGATCAATGAGGATTGGTTCTTCTTGGCCATGTTGACCTAGTAGAGTCTGAAATCACTAGGCACAGGGAATGCTGGGGAAGATGGTTACAAGCATTCTGCTGAGGGTGGGAGAGTTGAAAGGATAGACCTGAAGGGGTTGTTGGGCGAAGAAATTTGTTTCATGAAAGTGCACAAGTTTTTTTGGGTGCCACGCCCTGCGTGGCTGACCGTCCGCCTCGTTGGAGGAGTTGGAGCTATAAATATGAGGCACCTAGGGATGAGGCTGGAGCTCATGTTGTGGTGGAGGCGGCAGACCCGACACTGCGAAGGGAGGGTTTTGAGGTCAAGGGGCCTAACCCTATCTTTGTGTTGAGGGAGGGCATTGTTGAGTACCGTTGTTGCTGTTGCATCCCAGACTGGGTCTAGATTGGGTTTGGGGTTGGTGCGATGAAGCCCTTGGCCTCCAAGTCTTCTTGAGGGATAGGGAGGGGATGTGGGTTCCCATCCAGGGGAGTAGATGTTGTTTAGCCCCACTAAGCATGATCACGGGTCATGTCCAAGACCAGGCATTGACCAAGGCATCGCCATACCGAATGACAAGGATCTGCAGAACCCACTTGGTGCCATTGTAACGACACTTGATGACCACAAACCCCCAAGTCATGGGGGCATTGTGGTAAGTGATCATCTTGCAAACGAATAAATTGTGATGTCGATGTATTCTAGGGATTGATAATAAAGGGGAAAGCCCAGGATCATGATCAACTAGGAGTGATAGTAGTTCCGCTTTTGGTAGTTGATGATGAAGTCGTGTCGAGAGAAGTGCATGTTGAGGTTGTAAACATCTACCGAGCTCATTTCTAGGAGCAGATCCCTATGGAGGCTACTTTCTAGCCTGAAGAGTCCCACTTCAAGGGGGTAATGCAGGTTGAGCGGACCTTGAAGCCAAGGTCATCCTCAAGAACTTGGCAGATGCGGTTTTTTAGGAGGGCGTAGTCATTCTGTTGCGCCACTTCATCTTGGTCTTCTGTGATCACATACTCCTCATGTGAGTGGATAGCTTTGCCAACAGATGGATGAATTGGCAAGGAACACGGCTCGAGCCTCCATCTAGAGTGAAGAACTGCTCATGGGGAACGAAGCGCCGTGGGTCGACGGGATGTTGGCCATGAGGCCAAGGCTGGTGGTGGGGGTAAGGGTGAGAGCGAGTAGTTGGTTGGAGTAGTCGAGATTGGAACGTGGTGTTGGAGGGTGGTGGGTGTGGAATTTGATTTCTATTATCAGACCTTTTCTTTTCACCCTTCATATTCCTAGTTAATGTGATAAGGTCACGAATTTTTGGAACAGGGAATGAAATCACGGCTTGTGGGTAAAGGATACATTCTCTGCAGAGATTTCAAAACTGTTATGACAGTCGTGCTCACGGACAAGAGCGGCTTGGTGTCCAATTCATAATTAGTCGGTGGTTTGGAATGATGGTTGAAGTGGTATTGATATTGTTCTATTATTGTTGTTATGGTTGGGAATATACACCTAGATGTAGGATACTAATGAATGTTAAGGATATGTTTAATGCTTAGTGCTTAAACCATTATTAGGCTTTTCTTTTGATTGGCCTTCTTGTCATTTATTTCCACACTTGTTGAGTACTCTATGTACTCATGCGTCTACCATTATGTTTTTCATAAATGTTGCTCAGTGAAAAGAGGATTTATTGAAGACAAGTGCAAAATGAAGAAAGTGCTTAGAAGATCACGTTGCTGCCAGTCGATTTGTCTGTGGTTGCTCTAGAGTTTTTTCTCTTCTGCTGCTACTTCAAAACTCTTTTAAGATATAAATGTTGTTTGCATGCGATATAGAACTGTTTATCAGTTTTTGTCATACATGTATGGTGAAACTGATCCTAGCATAGATGTATTTCACAGCTGGTTTTATACTTAATAAGGCCGGGTGTGACATCCTCTCTCCTCATTACGGTTATCACATTTGTGTTCTTTGATTTCGGAGGATGGTTCAAAATCCTCGGATTCAAGACTGAAAGTAATATCATATATAGCCACATATATCGAACACCAAATCGGTTGTGTATGGAAATATGTCTCTAATTAGAACATCCACATGCAGTCGTACAATTCCTTTTTGGCGAAATGTGTACATGTCTACTTTTTGTGTCTATCTGACCACAAAACGGAGGGCCTAGAATCCCAAGTAGTGTCTCCATTGGTGTGGGATCCCAGTAACGTGTACCCAGACCGAATCATAGGCATTCCGTCCTCTCATGCATCCTCCCGCTGATGTGCCGAATCATACTCATGTTAGCATCAGTTCTCCACCCTGATTCCATTCAGAGAATGCCACTGTCACTTCATAATTCTTCAATCTAAATTCAACATCATTGATTGTTTTCAACTCTTTCTCTGATGGAAAAGGGACTAAAAAAGAGTTACCCCGTGTGGTAAGGCCTCCCAGTTCCAATCAGCCCGAATAAATTTTGCTAGCTCCGATTGCAGATCCCGTGGAGAAAGCTGGCCTCCCGTCAATGTGACAAGTGCTGTGGGTGATGGATGGAATTCTTCTAGCTTGTAGTCCATCCCAGGAATCTGCAGAAAGCTAAATTCCAACTTTCTTGTTCCAACCAAGGAAACCTATCGTCTTGTCATCTTGATTACGGGACACTTCTTTGATATATGTCTTTTTTGTTACAGACCGCAGTCCAATTTAGGATTACATTTCTCTACATTATGACCACTGCACCTGCATCAATAGCAATGTGGGGTGCGGTTTTTTCATGCTTTTTCTGCAGCCTCTGTCAAAATCTGTTGGGGATTCTGAATTGATGTGACGATCGAAATTGATGTGCTCCTTGATGCTGATTATGATCGCCATTGGAACTAGCCGCTTGATTGCAATTGACATTTGAACTGCCAGCTTGATTGCAATTGGTCTACCGCCAATATTGTCTCACTTGATTTTTTCTTTTGAAGTTCCTCCGTTGTCTCACTTGATTAGGTGGTACACCCAAATTTATGGGTCTTTGCACATTATTCTGTTCTCTGCAACTCCCAAATCCCTTTTCCTGTATCTGGAAATTTATGTGTGATGTGCCTTTCATCCCCGCAGGCAGTGGTCTTGCTGCCGTTTGGGCATATGAAGGTTTGTTCCTGCCACCTGAGAACTGTGTCCAAGACCCATTGTTGTCCTGTCGATTCAGCAAGTTAAACACTATCTTATGATTGTTCACGTGTACAGAAGATGATGCCGTACCTTGATATGACTTTCTTGGTTCTGTCTCCTTCCACTGCCGGCTATGAATATTTAGATTTTGCATTTCTGACCTGGGTACTGGTAGTAGTGTTCTTCCTGGCGCTGCTCTAGGCGCATCTGATGCAAATCCACTCCTTGTCACCATTTCTTCCGTTCCTGATCCAGCCTCTATAATCGGCCTGGTCTCTGCTCATCGCTCCAACAGATTTGTGGTGTGTTGACTATGGCAAAACAGAGGAGAAACACCTCTCTCTGGCCGCGGCAGTGTAGGTACTGACTGCAGGATCGACTATGCACTATGGAAACCTTCCCTGCAACTTGATGCCCTTTCTTATTTTGCGAATTACTTTCCATACTTATTCAAAAATCGTGGCATGGTTGTAGAGCAGAATTTGGTTTTCAGGACTTGAGAATTCTCATAAGACAATGTGCAAGATCTAATGTGGCCCTACCGTAATGTTTAGCTCTCATAATTAAATCTGATTGACCCATGGTCCTCTTTCCCCTATTCTCATTCTGAACAGTCGTCTGAGACACAGAATCTTTTGGTCGAAAATCCTTAAATACAACCACATTTGCAGGTTTAGGCTTGTGTAGATGTCCTCTCCATTGCCTCATGTGGACTCCTCTTCTACTTTTTGTGTTCTGCCTTAGAAGGAATTGTGTCAATTCTCCGGTTAAGGCTCACAAAATTATCTTGACTATTTGTTCGATGACCATTAGAATGTTTGATGACCTCAGTACAACTGAGATTCGTAACATTCCCATCATTCTTTTTATTTTTTCTTGGAGACTCAGAAAATATTCATCCAACAAATTCAATGTCTTTGTATCTGCATCATACTGTTGTTCTTGACGAAGAATTCCATCAAGACCCCCATAAAGTTTCTCTGTGTCTTGACTTCAAATATTTTGGTTTGGTACCAGTGTAAGACGTGAGTGTCTCTGTTGATCATTATACCAGTCAATGTTTTTTGTTTTTCTCTCCTTACCAAGTAATTTCCATCTCTCTGTTCAACAAAGAAGAGCATGGTACTGTATAAAAAATTGAATATATTTACCAGCTGCCATGAATGCTAGATTTGAACCAGTGTAAGACCATCCGCACCAGCGTACTCTAAAGCATACTCTATATACTATTTTTCTTCAGCTTTTACAGTACGTACTCTAAATTACACTGCAAAACAGTGTATCCAGTATGTTTTACAGTACGCTACTGCGGATGGTCTAAGCCTTGCTCCCCCTTGATGGAAACCCGGATCACCTCTGGTCCAAATCTTCACTCCACCGGTTTGCTGGGATCTCCACATGGTCTATCACCAACAAGAGACTACGATGACTTTCCTTCCACCGATCAGTCCTTCCTTTTCGATTGATCATGACTCGCATCCAGGGAAAATGAGACGGATGGTGTCCAACGGTCGGCTCTGGCAAGCGAGAGGCGATGCTCCATCCCCTCCTCGATCGATCCTGAGAAAACCAAATCTCCACCAAAAATCCACCCAAATTCCCTCCGCCAACTCGCCTTTCATCACACCTCAAAGCTCTCGGGCCACAAATCCACAAAAACACCAAAGTCCACCCCGATCTATGCGAGGACAGGTGATCCTCATCCTCCATTTTGGGCGCATGCCCCATTGATGATGACGGAGAAGACTAATGGTGCTCTGTGCAACGGCAATAGCACGATCAAAGCCGCTTTGCCCTGGAGCCGAAGCGTTCAAGGAGGATCTACACTTAGAAGCTCAGCTCAAGAATGGCGACCGGAGTCCAACCAGATCGTGTGTTGTTCTGGCATGCGGGGTTCCTCTGCAAGTGGAGCCACAACAGCGAAGCATGGTATGGCAACTCGGTCTTTTGCTGATGTTGTTCGTTCTAGTCCAATCATATTTCGATCCCCTCTTCAGTCCGGGCCTCTACCGATGAACTTCGCCTCTGTCCCCTTGCGCGGATCCCCCAAGGTGAGGTTCGTGCTTTAGCTGATGGTGGTGCCCTGCACAGCGGAGGAGGAGCCGTGCCGCATTTGTAGGCCAAGCCGGCCTGACTGCGACCCTTTCCTTGAGCCCACTAGCTATCCGAAGGCCCCCTTAGTCCACTCGAATCGTCAGAGCTCTGGGTCTGAGAATGTATTAATTTCTAGTTCGACTCCTCAACCGCCCTATAGTCCAGAGGATTAATGCTCAGAGATACGGTTCCTGAAGCAGTTCGATGGTAGCCAATGGCATTTGGTTCATCCTCGTTATTGGAGGCGGCAAGAGCAGCGTTCCCCCCTAAGAGCAAGGATAATGGAGTAGCCGGTTGCAGGCTGTAACTCAATGCCATGTCACTTTAGAGTCAACAGTTTAGCCTTCTTATATAATAGACTAGCTATTAGATTGACTGTAAAGTGATTGGAATAAATGCCCTGTTTTGCCTACCCCCAATCGCATGCAGCCACATAGGTAGAGTCACCTCGTAAATGCCGCTGCGCCTGGCTACTATTCTGGAGCCAGCAACTCTCTCTCTCTTCTTTACTCCCTCGTCCACGTAAGCAATATGCTGATGTGGATTCTTTTGAGCCAGCTGACTAGGCTCTATTATACTTGCTCTAAGAAATCTTGCTGATTAGACAGGCTCCCGAACCTTTAGGGAGAAGACTAAAGGTCGTTGTTTAATTTCTTGGCAGCAGATCATTTTCGGATCCATTGTTGAGACCCAAAAAGATGCTAGAGATGCCTTAACTCCGGACATGCAGCTTCCCGTTGCTTGGCCGTGCTGGGCTATATAACACTACGACTAGCAAGCGGAACCTTTCACCCCCTATCATCTCCAGCTCGCAAGCCCCGCCTCACTCAAACGTCCCTAAACCTGTTCCACCACCCATTTGCGACATGGATCGTCGTAGGTCTCTAGGCTCGGTGAATGAGTCAAGAGAGGTTGAGCATCATGACCGTGGACTGATGGAGAACCAAGGAAATGCGATTGCATACCCTGGCAATTCGATAATCAGACTGCGGTTCACTGAGAAAGTGGTTGCCATCACTGAAAAATGGACCAGCGTGCTCGTTCTCTCGCAAATCAAGCTTTGCTGGTTACACAAGTTGGTGCTCTTAGTGTGAGCTCGAAGGAGGAACTCAAGGAGGCAACGATCCAACATTTCGACTTCAGGGAGTATGAGTTTCACATCTTCAGAAGTGCCCCAAAACCGTTCCTTGTCTTATTCACATCTTCCTCCTTGAGAGATACAATTTTTGTCGAGGAAAGATCGTAGATGGTCCCATTGAATTCAGGTTCCACTCTTGGGATCTGGATGTCCTTGGTGAGAGGTGTATTGTGCCTTATCACGTCAAGATAAGCTTGGAAGGTCTGCCATATCATGCATGGTTTGAAGACACAGTGGCGCATATTCTTAGAGACTCTTGTGTCATCCATCACATAGCTACCCCAAGCAGACAACCCTAAGACCTCCGAACCTTTGTCTGTTGGACCTTTTGTCAGGATCCTAACCGGATCCAGCGTGAGGTTTTCTAGACACTCAGCAGAGCAAGAATGGCCAATCCAACGCTGGCCCCATGCTCAGTTCACACGTACACATCATCTTCGTCATGGACATGTCTATCATGTTCTGGTCCATATATATTATATAGAAGATCTCCTTTTCTACCCCTATCCCTCTGAGGAACTGCTGGCTGATGGGAAGATTCAACTCAGAGAATTTAGATGGTACCGAGGGCGATTGGATGGTGAAGATGTTGAGCAAAAAATACAACTGCAACCTCCTTGCCGCCCTTTGCCGCTGAGCCCTCATAGGGAGGACAATGATGATGACTGGACTGACAGGGACACTACTACAAAAAGCATTTTTACAGGCGCCTCAATTTTTCAAACACAGGCGGTCCTTAAAAATGTGCAACTGTGATGACGAATGATATAATAACAGCCTGTGATGAAAGAACAACACAAGCGGATTTTAAAGAACAACTGTCTGGGTAAATACATGATGTTCACAATCGGTTCTTAATTAAGAACCTCCTGTAATGCAATGAACTTCACAGACGGATTTTAAGAAACAACCGCCTGGGTAAATACATGATCTTCATAGACGATTCTTAATTAATAACCGTCTGTAATGAATGAACTTCACAGACGGATTTTAAGAAACAACCGCCTGAGTAAATACATGATCTTCGTTGGCGGTTCTTAATTAATAACCGTCTGTAATGCAATGAACTTCACAGATGGATTTTAAGGAACAACCGTCTGGGTAAATAAATGATCTTCGTTGGCGGTTCTTAATTAATAACTGTCTGTAATGCAATGAACTTCATAGACGGTTCTTGATTAACAACGGCCTGAGAAGATCATGTATTTTCAGTGGCGGTCATTGTTTAATTATCATAAGCGGTTTTCATTGAAATTACAGGGATGTAGTTGCAATTATCACAACCGTATGTAGTCATGCAGGCAAAATTGTATCAGGAAAAAAACACAGATGAGCTAGCGGATACTAGTACAGTAAGAGGTTGTCTTAATTGTGATAATACACCATTAGAGGGAGCGGTTAAGTGGCTGCTGCGTATCCACTTAATTGTGATACCTCTCGGGGGAGCTGCAGCGTATCCGCTTGCAGGGTGGCTGCCTCGGCGGGCTAGGTGGCGGAAGATTGGCCATGGCTGTGGTGGTTCGTCGGCGCCGGGCTAGGAGAGGTGGAACGATGGAAGAAGAAGAAAGGAGTGCAAAAGTTCTGTGCTTGTACATAATCGACGACACACCTTATATATGGTCTGTGCGGAGTAGACGAGGGAGCGGTTCGTTTCCCGCGCATTGAACTCTTTGCAGATCTCGTGCGGCGCACAATTAAACCACTGTGGAAGACGATCTTCAGAGATCCTTCCGTCGCACGCGTCCCTGCACCACGGCTTCTCAACTTCTCCGCAGACCTCGTGCGGCGCGTCAGTTAATTAACACTTCTCAGGCCGTTAATTAACATATTGTAGTTTCAAAAATGTTTATCTCAGGCGGGTATTACTTACAAACCGCCTGAGAAAAAAAGAAGAAAAAATCTTCACATACGGTTGGTACTCACCAACCGTCAAAGAATATATTTATCTCTGATGGGTATTACTTAACAACCGCCTGAGATAATTCCCGATACGGTTCTTCAGTTTCCTTATCCTTTGCTTCTTTTTTATTTAGATTCCAATATAAATACTCAAACATGTTTACATTCTGCAAATTGTGTTCAAATTCGATGATTCTTTCTTCTACATTTGTATAAAATTAACATCTACCAACTGAACAAAATATTTTGTTCATTGCGCATTGAACTCTTTGCAGACCTCGTGCGGCGCACAATTAAACCACTATGGAAGACGATCTTCAGAGATCCTTCCGTCGCACGCGTCCCTGCACCACGGCTTCTTAACTTCTCCGCAGACCTCGTGCGGCGCGTAAGTTAATTAACATCTTCTCAGGCCATTAATTAGCATCTTGTAGTTTCAAAAATGTTTATCTCAGGCGGTTATTACTTAACAACCGCTTGCGATAATGCCCGATACTGTTCTTCAGTTTCCTTATCCCTTACTTCTTTTTTATTTAGATTCCAATATAAATACTCAAACATGTTTACATTCTGCAAATTGTGTTCAAATTCGATGATTCTTTCTTCTACATTTGTATAAAATTAACATCTACCAACTGAACAAAATATTTTGTTCATTGCGCATTGAACTCTTTGCAGACCTCGTGCGGCGCACAATTAAACCACTGTGGAAGACAATCTTCAGAGATCCTTCCGTCGCACGCGTCCCTGCACCACGGCTTCTTAACTTCTCCGCAGACCTCGTGCGGCGCGTCAGTTAATTAACATCTTCTCAGGCGGTTGGTACTTACCAACCGCCTGAGAATATATTTATCTCGGGGACGGGTGTTACTTACCAACCGCCTGAGATAAGCCCATGGAGTTCCTCTTACCGCACGATATTGTGGTCCTGATCGCGGGGTGGGTCGCCGCAACCTCCACCCAGCCCATGGACGACCTCTCCAGTCTTCGCGCCACCTGCAAGGCCATGCACGCGGCGTGCCGTGATCCCACCGTGGGCAGGCGCGTGGCGCTGGAGCGGGAGAGCAGCTGGGAGTGGTTCCAACGGCACAGGAACGGGAGCTACGACGCCCTCGTGGAGCGCCTGGCCAACGTGGGCAACCCTCATGCGTGCAGCTTACATAGGACATGCGATGTTTAACTTTGTCAGAGACGGCAAGGACCTCGTAAAGGCTCTGTACCACTTCGAGTAAGTTCGACACATGACATTGAAATAGCAATTATTGGTAATTGTTAACACGTGTGTTTGTATGTTTGCAGTAATCACTACATAATAATCTTCATCAAGCCAACGCAGGGAATGGCAACAGTCTTGGACTCGGCCGATTACCCACCAGATCGTTACAAAGATTTCCTTTCCATTTTGAAAAAGTACGTTTATTCAATAATTTTAATTTACGCACATTTAGAATGTGTTGACAAGTTTTATATGACATTTCTTGTATTACAGCGCTTGGCAGTTTTACGCGGAGCTTGGCGGTCAGAGACCTCCTAATACGAATGCATTGGACATTAAAATGTATTATGCTTGTCCGAAGCAGCCTGCTGGGAGTGTCTTATGCGGGTATTATGTATGCGAGCATCTTCAGACCGCCGCCGTATATAGAGTCAATCGTGAGGATGTAAGTTATCCTTAATGTCGATACCTTATTTTCTTACTTTTGTGTTTCATTTTCATTGTAACTAGCATAGTTTAATGCTTATATTATCTGCTGTTCAATATTACCAGAAACATTATTTTCATATTTTGATTCCAACTTCAAAATTCAATTGTTCATAGTACAACTGCTCCAAAAATACCTACTAAATTCTTGTATACTCTCACTTTGATATATACTTTGAGATTGTTCAAACCAACACATTCTAAACCTTGTTATGTGTTATATTGCAGCACAAGAAGAATCTGAATGAAGAATGGCCGGTGTGTAGAAGTATTCCTGATGGAGGAGCCGACAGGATTGCTTCTGAATTCTGTCAGTTCATTCATCGCGAAATTTTGCACAAAAAAGGGAAGTTCTTTGATAAGAATGGTTCAGCAACTGATGTGCCAGAACTTTGCGACTATGCCAATATAAACAGTTTTTAGTGAAAACTTGTAAACTTTGAGATGAATTGTATCTATAACTTGTACATATGTATATTGTTTTAGTGAAATTGACTTCTGTGATGATAATATTGTTGACTTTTATTTTGTGATGATATTGTTGTTTTTTGTTCTGTGATTATATTGAATTGACCTGGAAATAAGAAATAACAGCAGTAGTACTGCATGACTATGAAAAACAATTATCACAGGCGGCTAGATACAAGTAAAGAAACATCTGTGATAACCTAATTTTCACCGGCGGTGTCTGTTATGGTAGAAACCGGCTACGTTAAAGGGTCTTTACAGACGGCTGATATAGGTAAACTCCGTCTGTGATAACACCATTATCATAGACGGGTTAGTTATGCTTCAATAACCGTCTGTAAAGATACATTATCATTAACGGTTAGTTATGCTTCAATACCCGTTTGTGAAGACACATTATTATAGACGGTTAGTTATGCTTCAAAATCCGTCTGTGAAGACACATTATCATAGACGGTTAGTTATGCTTCAAAACCCGCCTGTGAAGACACATTATCATTGGCGGTTAGTTATGCTTCAATACCCGTCTGTGAAGACTCATTATCATAGGCGGTTAGTTATGCTTCAGTAACCGTTTGTGATAATACATTTATCACAGGCGGTTATATATGATGCACGACCCGACTGTGATAAAGTATTTTCACAGGCGGCTATTCTTAGTAAAGAACTGCAAATGATAATCTGTCTTCACAGGCGGCTAGCCTAAGTGAAGAACCGCCTATGATAATGTGTCTTCACAGGCGGTTTCACTTCTCCGCTTGTGAAATTGCAGATTATCACAGACTCTTCGTTTCTGGCGGTTTTAAAAGCCGTCTGTGATAATAGGTTTGGAGCCGCCTGTGATGAGGCTTATTGTAGCAGTGGGAGCGTTACTGTGGTGACAAACACAGGCCGTTTATATCAAGGATGACCAGACGGTTTGATGGAAGTAACCAAGATAGGGGACATACCCCCGTACGTCAGAACGGTGGGCCTAGAGGCGAACCTTACGACCATCACCGTCCGAAAAGGTATAGTCGTTCCCCTCCCCCGGTCAGAGAAGCTGGCCCCTTCGCAGAAAATAGAGCCACGTGCAAGCTTTGGCGAGCCAAGCAAACGAAGACGGGGTCGTGACTAGTCCGGAGAGCAGTAACTCGTCAACGTCCAACGATCACACAACTCTGTTATGTCTGTGATCAGATCCAAGAACAGTTTTGCTCGTAATTCCCCATCGGAGGCTATTCTCATCACCCCGCAAGAAATTACTTGGGATGAATTAGATGGTGATGGTAATAGAAGGATGGCTGAAGAAGCCAGATCATCTGAGATCATTGTAGTTCCTCTAGTCTCTGTCCCTCCGCCTCCCCCGCTGGTGAAACCTGTAGATGCTGCCTTGCTTCCTGAGGAAAGGGCCTCTGAAGAATTTCCTGTAGCAGAACCAGAGGTAACTCAATCTGAGCCAGTTACTATTCTGGTGCACTCTCCAGATCATATTCAAGACTTGTGCCTTACCAAAGATCAGGGGATCCTGCAACAAGTAGGTCTGGAGAACGTGCAGGTTGAACCAGAGCCGATGCTTCTGAACCAGTTCTCAAACACTGTCACCAAGCAGCATATACACACTTTGTTGCTGGCCCCACCAAGTCCAGAAAAGGCGGGTCCTCAACCAAAGAGAAAGAAGGCTGCCAAAAGAAGTCCCGGTTCCCCACTGCGACAAAGTCCCAGGCTTAAATCCAAACTGAAGAAGCAGAAATCGGTAACTACTATGGCGCAGGAGGTTATTGCAAGGAAGTGGGGGATATTAAAGCGGGGCCAAGCTTTGGACGATATGACCCTCCAGCAGTATCTAAACATGTACAAGAAGCCTCTATCATCATCTGCCGTAACAGCAATTAATACTCTAGCAGCAGTGGCGGAGAGGAAGAAAGCTAAGCGCAAGATCACGGGGGGAGGGGGGGGAGGGGGGGGGGAGGGCGGAGGCGGGGTTAAAGCATGTGAAGTCTAAGAAGAGTACTGCAGTGGAACATGAGAAGGTTGAATGAAGACTCGAATATGCAATCTGGTTCACGTAGTGGTGTCGTATGTTATCCCAATGTATTGCCTAGTTCGGTTTGATGTGTGTTGGTCTACCTAAATGTCAGAGTATGCGAGTCTAGAGCCCCAAGATTTGAGTCTGGGAGAGTATTCTTCCTTGTCACGGGGTGTCGTTTTGTTCCCTGCCTGCTTGTGCTAGTGGGTTCTATCCGAGGCGCTATGCCTTAGTTGTTGTGATAAATGTCTTAATGGATGATGCTATCTTAAATTACTGTATTCCGTCTTGGAATGTCCGTGGCCTTAATAATGCCTCCAAACAAGAAGAAGTCCAACAGTTAGTGCAAATCCACAGGCCCTTGCTGATATGTCTTTAAGAAACGAAATTGGAGGAGGTTACTAACATAACAATTCTCAATACTATTGGAGCTTGCTTTGAGAACAATTTTTGTTTTCTACCGGCAAACAGTACTCATGGAGGGATCATCCTTGCAGCCAACAGTTCCTATTTCGGCATTTCTGATATCTCAACCAGTTTGTTCTCTATCTCTACCACTATCACAGACTATAGGTCCTCTTCCCTCTGTCTGTTACAGGAGTCTATGGGCCTCAAGACGACTTGGAAAAAATTGTTTCTCTCGGAGCTTCAACAGCTGCAACAGACAGGCAACTCGGCATGGCTTATCATAGGTGATTTCAGTCTCATCACAGACGAGGAGGGCAAGAATAATAGCAGATTTAATAGAAGAATGATGAACAGATTTCGCCGGACACTGAACCACTTAGAAGTTAATGAAATTCATCTAATTGGAAGACAGTTTACTTGGTCAAGTGAGCAAGTGAGGCCAACACTTACCAGAATCGATAGAGCCTATATCACCTTGGACTGGGAGGATATCCACTCTAATCCAATATTGCAGCCTCTCTCTTCCTCCGTATCAGACCATTGCCCTCTTCTTTGGCAACCAATGGCTCATGTATCTGTACATAAGCCTTTCCGATTCGAGTCCCATTGGGTACACATGATGGGATTCCAAGATTGCGTCCAGGAAGTCTGGTGTAGGCCACTTCCGCCCAATATCAATGTCATGACGATCCTTCATGTGAAGCAGCATCGTACAACCAAAGCATTACGCCGTTGGGCTAATCATTATTCCTAAAGGCAAGCTATCCTTAGCGGTTTGCAGAGAAGTCCTGCTGCAACTGGATAAAGTGCAACAATATAGACTCCTTACCCCAGAGGACTTGGAACTTCGGTGCTCTCTCAAGTACAGGATTTTGGGCCTTTATGCTATTGAAAAATCTCGTGCCAGGCAGGGATCCAGATTCACATGGCTGCACAGGGTGATGCTAATACAAGGTATTTCCACCTAATGGTGAATTATATAAAGAATAGGAGTTTTATTCACTCCCTTGAGACTGAAGCAGGTACATACATTAGCTAGAAAGATAAACATCAAATTATATTTGACCACTTCTATCGGCATCTAGGTACATGCACATAGAGAGAGAATATCTTAGACCTCTCAAAGCTCCTCTGGCAGCCCAGGGAACTGGGACACTTGGAACTACCCTTCACGGAAGCTAATGTTAATAAGCTGGTGTTTAATATGCCTAAGGAGAAATCAGCAGACCCCGGGTTTACTGGCCTTTTTCTAGCCAGCTGCTGCAGACCATCAAGCATGACTTCCTCAAGGCTATTGACCAATTCTGGCACATGAATCAGCAGAACTATACTCGCTTAATGAGGCTTGGGTGGTACTGATTCCTAAAAAACAACAGCCCCGGAAGATTACAGATTATAGGCCCATCAGCTTAATCCACATTTTTGCCAAGGTACTGTATAAACTTCTTGCCAACCAGTTTGCTCCTGAACTAGAACACTTTATTTCCATGAACCAAAGCACATTCATTTCAAAAGCGTTCAATACATGACAATTTCATGGATGTCCAGCGTATGATCATGGACATGAAGAAGAAAAGGACACCGACCCTGTTTTTGAAATTAGACATTACGAAGGCTTTTGATACGGTAAATTGTGCTCACCTGCTAGACATTATGTCTTATCTTGGATTCGGTTGGATTCGGTTTGAGGTGGAGAAACTGGATCAGAGCGCTATGGGGAACCTCTTCTTCTTCATTCCTTCTCAATGGCCAAGTTGGGGAAAGCATTAAGCATGCAAGAGGGGTACGGCAGGGGATCCTCTCTCCCCCATGCTATATATCTTGGCAATGGAGCCACTAAGTAAGCTTTTTCAGATGGTGCAATTGCAAGGTCTGCTCAGTCCCCTGTCAGGCATTCGACACAGCTTTCGATGTATGTTTATGCTGATGACACAGCACTTTTCATTAGACCGGACGCCTCTGAGATATTAGCCACCAAATATATCCTGAATCTGTTTGGGCAGGTCTCTGGATTGACTACAAACTTGGAGAAAACTGAAATTTACCCGATTCATTGCGAGGAAATTGACCTGGCAGTGCTACTGGAACCGTAACAGAGACTGTCAAGTTTTCCCTGCTCCTCCTTGGGCCTTCCACTTCACTTTAAAAAGCTCCTTAAAGCTGCTGTCCAACCGATCGTCCAGAAAGTCGCTAATCGTCTATCATCTTGGAAGCGGAAGCTTCTTTCGTACTCGGGCAGAGAGGTCCTTGTCAAGTCCATCTTATCCATGATTCCAACATATTTCTTTACTATTTTTAAACTTCCGAAATGGGCGGCAAAGCAGATTGACCGGTTGAGAAGAACTTTTCTTTTTTGGAAAGGAGAAGACCCGGAAAAGGTTTGCGGTGGACATTGCTTGGTCAGGTGGCAAATTTGCGTCCGCCCAAAGCACATAGGTGGCCTCGGAATCAAAGACTTGGATAAATTTGGAAGGGCACTAAGACTAAAATGGCTATGGTATAACTGGGACCAAAGAGAAAGGCCTTTGAAGTCATTATTCAGCCTCCAAGATAAGACAGACAGGCAGCTGTTCTTCGCTTCCACTGTCATCCAGATTGGAAATGGGCATAATACCCCATTTTGACTTGCTGGCTCAATGGGCAAGCCCCAAAGAATATAGTTCCCATACTTTATTCTGCCTTTTACAGCATTGCAGGAAGTCTCCCTATCAGATGCTAAGGATAGAATTACATGGAGGTGGTCCAGATTGGGGATCTTTTCTGTATCTTCTGCTTATGAAATCCAATTCACCGGAGCAATCAAACCACATTGGACCGATCACCTCCGGAAAGCAAGAACACAACCTAAATACAGATTCCTTGCTTGGGTGCCTATGCATGGAAAAGCTTTGACTGCTGACAACTTGGCAAGGAGGAATTGGCCTTGTAACCCGACTTGTTCACTATGTCTTTGTATCCCTGAAACTACAAACCATATACTTGCAGAATGCAATTACACCGAGGCGGTATGGCACAAAGTGGCTCAGACTTTGCATCTTCCCAACGTTTTCACCAGGCATTTTTTTTTAAGAATCATCCAGCGGGTGAATCATTTGGCCTTGGCTGCCTCTGGCGTGGTAAGGAATGCACTCTTCGGCGCTCTCTTCTCTTGTTGGTGGCAGCTATGGAAGGAAAGAAATCGTCGAATTTTTCAGCATGAGGAGCTCTCAACCCTACAAGTAGCTGACCTTGTGATTACATATATTAAGCTTCTTTGGTTGTCTAGAGTTCACTCCTGCTAATGGTATTTTGGTAATGTAATCCTGGGTAATATTATTTAGTTCTCATGT
Source organism: Tuctoria greenei (assembly GCA_036927565.1). Classification (NCBI taxonomy): domain Eukaryota; kingdom Viridiplantae; phylum Streptophyta; class Magnoliopsida; order Poales; family Poaceae; genus Tuctoria; species Tuctoria greenei. The sequence goes on along the minus strand of JAYESD010000003.1, from coordinate 102,289,445 downwards.
AACTTTAGGATGTACCTTTCCTTAATGAAACAGCAGATCTCCTGCCTTATTTTCAAAAAACACGCACCTAGGACCACCAGCACTTGCCCTTAGTCACCTGTCCGGTAAATCCGTTGGCCACAGTATCAATTTGATATGATCAGTTGAAGAAGTCATGGGTAACGAGTACTGTTAGGGTAAGGGTTTTGATGGACAGAGGAAGTTTTGACAAAGTCTGGAACATTTTCTCTTTGCGTTCAAACAATCAGCCCAGAGCGATGTCACACCTAGTATTAAAAAGGCGACCAGATGTATACCAGGATCAGTTGAACTCATACATGTGTAGACGAAAGTGAAATAACATTAAATATTGTCATGTTCGAGTACATCAAATTATTATATAAATGATCATCCAGGTCTCAAAGAAAAGTACATAAGCAACGGAAAACAAATAAAGGGCTCCATGCACAAGCATTGCACGGGGGGACACGCCAGCCTAGAACATCTCATCTGGATCTCCGTAGAAGTCCTGGTTCTCTACTTCTTCATCCTCATAAACTGGTGGAAAAATATGCAACTAACAAGTTTGAGTACCAATGGTACTCTCAAGTGGGGAAGTTTATGACATGCGGTTCATAACAAGGAAGGCAAACAGTGGTAAAAGCACTATAGCAGTTACAACCTACTCTTAATGTTGTTAAGCACCTACATCTAGGTGAATCCCAACCATAAACCCCAAAGTAACCAGATAATGCCCAAACCAAACCATCAGTCCATTTAACCATGTGTGCTAATTATGAATTTGGTCCCAAGCTGCTCGTGTCCGTGAGCACGACTGTCTAGGCAGTTTGACAAAACTCTGCAGAGTATGTATCCTTTACCCACAGTTCGTGATTTCATCCCTTGTTTCCAGGTGGACTAGATAAACCTCCATGTAGCCCGTGGTAGCTAACCACATTACACACTTCTGAAGGTGTGTGGTCAGGAGATCATTACAAGGTCTTTCCAATGTTTCTCCCGATTTGCAATTGATACTCTAAGGTTTCACCGCATCGACACCTGGAGTCTATTTTCCCTCGCCAGGAGAAGCCCCTTCTTGAGCCATGCGGATCCCAAGGCACTAATCTGAACCAATTCCCCACTCGTTCGATTACCAAATGCTACACTAGGAGAGATCAAATTACTAAACCAAGTTGTCCCATATACAACCCTGTGGCAGAAGTGTATGGCTTAGCAACTTCCTCCATAACCCGGTCCTTATAATCTGAAAGGTGTCAAGCCCCCCAACCAAGGTCTTGTGCACGCATGGACCAATCCATTCAACACCCCCTATCAGATTCCTATCCACTAATTTCATTATTGCCAACAATTCTTGAATCATAGTAGATCAAATATAACATGTAGATAAGTTGTTCACATTCAATTAAGCATGGCTAAGCTTGAACTAATTAATAGTAAACCACCCAAACCATGTTGACAAGCAATACTGTGGAAAATCTAGGGATAACTTAACATATGATTTATCTTTTAATTTAGCATGCATCTAACTAAAACTTAATAAAAAGGGTGCAAGATGGTCAAGGAACTTGCCTCCAAAGTAAGCTTGGTTGTCAACGGGAAACTGATGCTCTTGGAGATTGAAAGTCGGTTCTAGCCCTTGAATGTGGCCTGGAGGGGGGGGGTGAATAGTCCTTTTTGTAATTTAGTCGGAACCTGCAACACTTAACAGACTAATCAAATCCCGCGATATCAGACTAGTCCGATAGAGTGCGGACTAGATCGATCAAGTTTGATCGATTATCTCGATCCTAGACTCTATGCAGCGGAAATATACTTGTAAATAGAGGTAATACTTCTATGAAACTGAGTGTTGCACAATTTAATCTTATACTCAATGTTTTAACGTAATGTGGACAAGATCAAGTGAAACCCTAGACATCAATGAAAGTAAGAGCAAAATGCACAAAGTGAAGACACACGATTTTTACCCCGTGGTTCGGTTCCCACAAAAGCAACCTACGTCCACATTGAGGAGCCCACGAAAGGACCGGGTCTTCACTGACCCTAACCTCACCGAATCGCCACGAAGGCCAATTCTCTTCCACTATCACAAGGGTAAATCACCAAGTTCAAGGGGCCTTCTCACAAGTTGAGGGCTTCCCAAGATTACAAATCGAACACCACCAAGAACACACTCTTAAGATCAACAATGAAACAACAGGAGTGTGTTAGAGACCAAACCCAAGATCTGAAACGTGTGAATCGTGTTTCTCCTTTGATCCAAGATGAATCCTCAAGGATTTGATCTTTCTTGCATTGGATTGTGTGGAGAGATGTGTTTTCTAAGCTCTTGGAGGGTGTGACGGCGCAGGGTGTCGAGAGAGTTAAAAGTAGGGTCGTGCACATCTATTTAAATGGTGTTTCCAAAAGTTACCGTTAGGGTTTAGAGGGTCCGGACTAGTCCGTGGTGGAGTCTGAACTAGTCTGGTGTGCGACGTGCAGGAAACCTTAAGTTCTCAGGAAGATCAGACTTGTCCGACTAAGGGCGGACTAGTCCGATTTTGGCTCTGGAAAAGTTCATACTAGTCTGGTTATTTTTAGACTAGTCCGGTTGTGGTGATCTTCTTAGTGAATTGGGACAAGTCGGCATTTATAGGACTTGTCCAATTTTAGTCAGGGAGGTTATCGAACTAGTCCGTGGTGATTTTGGACATGTCCGATTTTTGTGCAAATCTATGAAGTGTAGAGGACTAGTCCGTACTGGGGAGGACTAGTCTGATTTTTGTCAAAAAGATATCGGACTAGTCTGTGGTGATATCGGACTAGTCCAGTCTCTGTAGACTCGGACTGTGCAGACACGTCCGCACAGGGAGGACTTGCCCGACTTTGTACAGAGGGGTTATCAGACTAGTCGAGATATTATCGGACTAGTCTGGACCTGTATAAATTAGTGCAGTGAGTGAGTTTTATTGTGATCGAGCTCTTGGGGTGTGTTTCTCCAACACACTCCATACACAATGATCTAATCTATTTAAATCTTGAGCTCTTTTCCATATAGATCCTCATTCTCCTTTCTTTTTGCGCTTTCTTCATAATTTCTTTTTAGACCCGCGCTCATCTCAACAATTTGGTTAGGATATCATTTTTTCGTCATAAATCAACCAAACCCCACAAGGGATGCCTAGATGCACTTTCAATCTCCCCCTTTTTGGTGATTGATGACAACCAATTGAGATTTCATAAAATATGATAGAGATACATAATTTTCATAAAGTGTGCACTTATGGGTTAGGTACAAGTTAAGTAGTGAAAACATAGGTCATATGTGCATTCTTTATGGTGGGGTGTAAAACTATGTGAGTGTGAGCAACAATTGTGATGAGAATGAAGTGATTGACATTAAAATACCAATATCAAGCATATATGTCAATTTCAAGGCAAAACACAAATTTCATAACATAAGCAAAGTCATTTCATCACACCACAATACCAAAGATACATATAACAATATTAAAGTTTTACAACCCAAGAGACACAAAAAGATACACAAATGGAGCAGCTCTCATCTCTCAACCTATAGCTAGGAGACTAGTGACTCCCCCTCAATCTCTTCCCCTTTGGCATCAAGACACCAAAAAGAAGGAGAAGAGGGATCTAGTGGCTCATTCCTCGCTGTCGGTTCTCTCCTCATCTTCATCTTCTGGTTGGGTAGGAGGAGGATGAGCAAATCCACTCAAAGTGCCCCCAATGCCAAAGTAGGCATGCTCGGAGGGAGTCAAAGGTTCGTGCTCAGTGAAATCAGAGGCTGAATCTTCAGATATGACTGGGGATCCAATAGGCTCGATCTCCAGCTTCTGGCAAATATGCTTGACATTTTCTTTGACATATCTCATATCTGCCTTCCTCGCCTTGTTCAGCTTGTGAGTATTCACTTCGACCTTCTTGCATGAGGCAAAGATTGCTGCCAAGTAGTTCAGGATTCCACTAGGAGACCCTTTTTGGGGAGGGGCCCTAGTGGAGGGGGCAGTCCTCTCATCTCCTCTAGCTCTCCTCGAAGCTTCTTCACTGGATGCAGGGAATGGAGCAGCTTGGACAATGGCTTGGGGAGGCTTCTGGGCCTCAAAGGAGTGTGCTCCACGTCATTCACGAACTCGATCCCTATGACCTTCTCAATCATGAAAATCAAGTAGGGGGCATAGCCACAGGATCTGTTTGACGTGCAGGAGATGTTGACCATATCATTCCAGGTATAGTCAAAGATGTCAAACTTTCTGTTCTTGCTTATAACTTTCATCAAGGTCCTCAAGTAACCTTGGACGCTTCGCTGCATCCCCATCTTTTGGTGCGATTGTCTTTCTCAGCACCTTGTTGAGCACCATGAACTTGAGGCTGGTGTCATAGAGGAAGTCCATCTTATCTTTTCCTAAGACACCGATGTTGTGGATGGTCAACGCATTGTTGCCGGTGTCTTCTATATGAAAGAGTCTTGCAAACTCATTTAAGTGAAAGTGTACTTGGGTCCATGTGTCATCCAAGTCACTCTATCTTCATCATCACTAGCAAAGAAACAGGTGGCATAGAGCTGGGCAATGATCTCATCATTCCAGTGATATCTGAAGGCAAATAGGTCCTTCAGTCCATGCCTAGCAGCAGCTTCCACCACTTGATCAAAGGGTCCACAGCTCTTCCTCTCAAAGTGATTCCAGTCGATCCACTGGCTGTGGAGCACCGGAGTCTTCATAGTAAGATAAACCGAGTTGTAGAAGTTTGCATGAAAATTGCTCAAAAACCTAGCATCAGCAGCCTTCTTGGAATGTTGTAGCAATCAACAAATCTGAGTTTGGAAGTAGTGTCTCTTCCCTTTCCGTTGAACTTCTCCTTGGAGGGATCTCTGTTTCCCTGCCTCAGAGCATGAATCTTCAGTGGGCCAATGGGGCTCGAAGCAATTCCCTTTCCTTTTCCTTTCACTTGGCGAAGAGCCGCCGAGCTGGAGCCAGCTGCGTCCTTGGCCTCGGACGCAGGATTCTTGGCGAGCACCTTGCGCCGCACCTGAGGTGGGGAAGGTGCAGGCTTGGAGGGACGCTCTTGCCTCTTCTGAGCGCGTGACTCCAAGGCACGCGGCAACAAGTTTTGTTCCATCTCATCTTCAAAGTCGAAGATGTTCTCGTGCGACATTGTCCTGAGAGAGCATTACACAATGTATGGATAAGAATTGATGACAAGGAAGTGCATTGAGGAATGAGAAATTAGGGTTGAGTTCACAAAAAATCGGACTTGTCCGATGTACAGGTACAGACTAGTCCGGGGGTATCGGACTTGTCCGTACATGGACCGGACTAGTCCAGTGTTCATCATCTCAAACCCTAACTAGATGACAAATGGTGATTCCCAATGCAAAACTAGTTCAAGGTAAGTGTAATACAGCAAGGAGGCATGTATTAACCGAGAGGAACTAGGCTATTTAGTCATCAATGGAGAAAATCATGATTTCTAGGGTTTGGGATGAAATTTTACTGAAAATCTTTGATTCTTGGATATGGAGGGGTTGAAGGTGCGGACAAGTCTGTGGTCTTCAATTCCTATGCAGTGGAGATCGTTTTCCACCCAAACTTAGAGGGATTCGATGGAGAACGGAGGAAATTGCCTTGGGAGCACTCGAGCGAGGAGAGAGAGCGTGGGGCAAGTTGTGAGTATGAAGAAGATTAGGTCTTGGCGGCGGCTAGGGTTATGGAGTCAAAAAATCAGACTAGTCCGTAGTTTACCGGACTAGTCCGGACTACCGGACACTGTGCGGACTAGTCTGTAGTGTGCGGACTAGTCCAGATAACCACGGACTAGTACATGGTCACCAGAACACATTAAATTTGCCCATTCGTATATATTTGAAGGTTCTTACAAAGAAAACATGGGGACAAAACAATCAAGTAATCTTAATGAATATGATTAGTAAGCATACAATAATAAGGCAATGATCATAATTCATCAAGATCAAGTAGTTGAAATAGTTTTTGGAGAAAATTGAGAAAGATGATTTTCGCAACTCAAACAATATATTTTGAAGAGTCCATACATGTATGCAAGTTTTCAAGGATATTGAGTTCATTTCGGAGCTCGCAAAAATGTTTTTCATCAAGTGGCTTCGTAAATATATCAACTAGTTGTTTTTCGGTGTTGACATGGGAAATAGCTATGTCTCCTTTAATTGAGTGGTCTCTCAAAAAGTGGTGTCAGATGTCTATATGTTTGGTCCTAGAGTGTTCAACAGGGTTATGGGCAATCTTAATAGCACTCTCATTATCACAAAGGAGTGGAATACGGATCATATTGTAACCGTAATCCCTTAGAGTTTGTCACATCCAAAGGAGTTGTGCACAACAACTCCCGGCTACAACATACTCCACTTCGGCGGTGGATAAGTAAATGGAATTTTGTTTCTTGGAGGACCAAGAAACTAGGGATCTACCTAGGAATTGGCAGGTGTTGGAGGTACTTTTTCTATCTACTTTGCATCCATCATAATCTGCATCAGAGTATGCAATGAGACTAAAATTGGAACCTTTGGGATACCAAAGGCCTAGGTTGGGTGTATGAACCAAATATCTCAAGAATCTTTTAATGGCTGTCAAATGACACTCCTTAGGATTGGCTTGAAATCTCGCACCCAAACATACACTCAACATAATATCAGACCTAGATGCACATAAGTAAAGTAAGGATCCAATCATGGAGCAATATACCTTTTGATCCACGCTTGGTCCACCTTCATTGAGATCCAAGTGTACATTAGTTACCATGGGAGTCTTGATAGGCTTTGCCTTGTTCATCCCAAACTTCTTGAGTATGTCTTGAGTGTACTTGGTTTGTCTTATGAACGTCCCTTCCTTTTGTTGCCTTACTTGGAATCCCTGGAAGTATTTCAGCTCTCCCATCATAGACATCTCAAACCTATCAGTCATAATCGTACTAAATTCTTCACAAAAGGATTTGTTAGTTGAACCAAAGATAATGTCATCAACATAGATTTGACAGATAAAAAGATCATTGTCGAAGTGTTTTGTAAATAATATATAATCTGCTTTACCAATCTTAAAACAATTTTCAATTAAGAAATCTCTAAGACATTCATACCAAGATCTAGGAGCTTGTTTGAGGCCGTAGAGAGCCTTACGCAGTTTAAAAACGTGGTTGGGGAACTCTTCATATTCAAATATGGGGGGTTGCTCCACATACACCTCTTCCTTGATTGGTCCGTTGAGGAAGGCGCTTTTTCACATCCATTTGATAGAGCTTGAAATAATGGTGAGTAGCATATGCAAGTAATATTCTAATAGATTCAATCCTAGCTACGGGAGCAAATGTTTCATCGAAATCCAAACCTTCGACTCGTGAATACCCTTTGGCCACAAGTCGCGCCTTGTTCCTTGTCACCACCCCGTGTTCTCCTTGTTTGTTGCAGAAGACCCATTTGGTGCCGACGACGTTGAATTTGGGTCTTTCAACGAGTTCCCACACTTTGTTCCATTTGAAGTTGTTAAGTTCTTCTTGCATCGCCACCACCCAATCCGGATCCTTCAACGCATCCTCAATCCTGTGCGGTTCCAAAAAGGATACAAAAGAGTAATGTTCACAAAAATTAGCAATTCTAGATCTAGTGGTTACTCCCTTTTGGATGTCCCCGATTATGTTGTCGACGGGGTGCTCTCTTTGGACGCATTGGTGTACTCTTGGGTCTGGCACTTGTGGTCTTGAGTCTTCATGATCATCTTCTACTCCTCCTAGATTGTTGCCCTCATTGACTTGTTGATCATCTTCGTCTCCTTGATGTGTATCTTGTGTGGAAGCTCCCCCTTGATTGTTTACCTCCACTTGTGGTTCATTTTCTTCATTTTCATTTGGAGGTGGTGCTTGTAGTCGAATATCGCCCAATGACATTCTTCTCAATGCTTGACATGGAGCTTCTTCTCTATCTAGAACACATGCATCAACTTGCTCTTCTTGAGAGCCGTTAGTTTCATCGAACACTACGTCACGTGCTACTTCAACAAGTCCGAAGGTCTTGTTGAAGACACGATAGGCATAGAAGTTCGAATCATAACCAAGAAGAAACCTTCATCGGATTTTGAAGCAAACTTTGAAGTCCTACGTTTCTTGTTCAAAATATAGCACTTAGAACCGAAAACTCAAAAATAGGAAATATTTGGTTTGTTACCCGTGAGTAAGCTCATATGATGTCTTCTTGAGTAGTCGATGTAGGTAGAGTCGGTTTATGGCGTGGCAAGTGGTGTTAATCGCTTCCGCCCAAAACCGATCCGAGGTCTTGTATTCATCGAGCATTGTTCTCGCCATTTCTATGAGGGTTCGGTTCTTCCTTTCGGCAACTCCGTTTTGTTTAGGGGAATAAGGTGCTGAAAACTCATGCTTTATCCCTTCTTCCTCTAGGTACTACTCAACTTGAATGTTCTTGAACTCCGTGACGTTGTCACTTCGTATGTTCTTGATCCTCAGTGAGAACTCATTTTGGGCACGCTTGAGAAATTTCTTGAGGGTTCCTTGAGTTTCTGACTTGTCATGCAAAAAGAAAACCCAAGTGAAGCATGAAAAGTCATCAACTATCACTAAGCCATATTTGTTACCGCCGATGCTTATGTAAGCAATTGGACCAAATAGTTCCACATGAAGTAGTTCGAGCGGTGTTGTTGTAGTCATGACGTTCTTCACGGGATGGGGTGCTCATACTTGCTTCCCAGCTTGGCACGCGCTACAAGGCCTGTCTTTCTCAAAAAATGACATCCTTCAAACCTCGGATGTGATCGCCCTTGAGGAGTTTTTGAAGATTCCTCATACCAACATGCGCTAGGCGTCTATGCCACAGCCAACCCATGTCGGTCTTTGCATTCAAGCATGTGTCAAGTTCGGCTTTATCTTTGTTGAAGTCAACAAGGTAAAGCTTTCCCTTTGACACACCCTTGAATGCAATGGAACCATCACCCCTTCTAGAGATGGTCACACCCTCATTAGTTAACAAGCAATTATAACCTTTGTCACATAATTGAGATATGGACAACAGGTTATAATCAAAGGAATCGACATGTAACACATGAGAAAGAGTATGTTGAGACGAGATAGCAATTTTACCGGTATCGATCACCTTTACTTGACTATTGTCTCTAAAATAGATGGCCTTGCTGGGATCCTCATTTTCTTCATACTCAACGAACATCCTTCTTTCTCCGGTCATATGGTTGGTGCAACCACTGTCTAGCACTCATTTCGATCCACCGGAGGAATAGGCCTGCAAAACAAATCATGCCTTAGTTTTAGGTACCCAAGCTTGCTTGGGTCCTCTGAGGTTAGTTACAAGAGATTTGGGCACCCACACATGAGACTTGGTGTTCCCATGGCATGGCCCAACATAATGAGCATAAACTTTACCAAAATTACTTCTCATTAGAACATAGGATGCATCGAAAGTTCTGAATAATAGTTGTTGTTGTTTATGAACAGAACTAGTCCAGGAAACCGGACTTGTCCGGAAGACCGGACTTGTCCGTGTAAGGACCGGACTAGTCCGGTTATTATATGTGTTAACTATCTTGTACTTATAAGTATCATTGGTCTTTCTAGCTTGAGAGGAGTTTCCCTTCACAAAGGCAATGCTCTCATTGTTATTTTTATGGCTTCTAGCATATTGCTTTTCACCATAAGAATACCCAATGCCATATTTCACATTAGGAGGTCTTGTGTCCAAGTATGCACTATGTGCATATTTGATCTTCTCCTTGTCAAATATGCGACTTTGGGGTGGGTGCTTGTCCTTGGTAGAGGTTGACTTGTCTTTCAAGCCAGTGTCAATTTTAGCACATGAACAAATAATAGTAGCTTCAGTTTTAAGGTGTTGAGAAGGTGAGCTTGAAGAGGATGAGGGGTCACTTTGTTTGAGTGACTCAACTTGCACTTCAAGGGTCTTGTTAACTTTGGCTAAGTTAACAAGTTCTTCCTTGATAATTGCATTTGAGTCTCTTAACTTCAAGCAAGCTTCCTTGCTTGAAGCTAACTCAAGTTCATGTGATTTGCTTCACTCTTTTCAAGTTAAAGGAGCACATTGATCTTGAGAACCTCCTCCTTTTGGAGGATGATCATATATTCTTGACGATCAACCAGCCCCTCCCTATCAATAAGCTTATCCATCAAAAATTTCATTTTGGCAGCAATTTTCTTGTCTAAGCCAGCTAGCATGTTCTCATCATCACTATAGTTGTCACTATCACTATTGAAAGAGTGCGAAGATGTAGATTTTATTGTTACCTTTTGTTTACCTTCCTTCGCCATGAGGCATATGTCATTGCCTTTCCATGCGCCGAGATTGGGGAAGAGGGTGGACTTCTTAGTTGTCTTCTCGATGGCTATGCTAGCCATCTCCTCTTCCTCTTCGTATGAGGACTCATCATTTGAGTCCCACTCCTTTCCTAGGTGCGCTTGTCCAGCTTGCTTCTTCTTATTGAAGAATTTCTTGGGTTGAGGCTTAGTTTCCTTGGTTTTCTTCTTGTTTTCTTCATACGGGCAATCAACTATAAAGTGGTCATATTCACCACAGTTATAGCACACCCACCTCAACTTCAGTCCTGATTTTTCTTTGTGTTTTCCTTCACTCGATTTACCACCTTGTCTTCTCTTCATCATTCTCTTGAATCTCTTCATAAATAGGATCATGTCTTCCTCATCTATGTTGCTGCTCTCATCATCACTGTCCTGTTCTTGTTGAGCTTCTCAAGCTTCTTTTGACAAGGGTTTGCAAGTGGACTTCAAAGCAACCCCTTTCTTCTTTGCTGAGGTGAGGTCAACAATCTCCTTGACATGCTTTGCTTGCTTTTCCATCATCTCAAAATTGATGATTTTTCAAGCAGCTCATCCGGGGTCATTTTCTTGTACCTGGGGCTCTCTCTAGTCATCGAGCACAAGGTGACGTTGCGAGGCATGAAAGCTATAAGGATGAGCTTCACCTCATCATGATCGTTCCACTTCTTGCTTCCGTATGCTCGAACCTTGTTGATGAGCGTCTTTAACTTGTTGTACATGTCTTGTGGCGACTCATCTTCTTCTATGGCAAATCTTCCCAATTCGCCTTCAATCATTTTGATCTTCACCTATCGCACATGACGATCACGTTCATGTGCAGTTTGTAGTGTGTCCTAGATTTATTTTGCAATCTCAAGTCCATCCACCTTGGTGAACTCATCCCGACTTATTGAAGATGTAATGACTGCCGCGGCTTGAGCATTTTGATGAATTGCTTGCTCTTGGTTTGGTGTGAGCTCTTCATCATCGTCCGGGATATCTATTCCTATACACACAATATGCCACAAGCTGGGATTGAGTGAGATTAAGTGCATTTTCATGTTTTGCCTCCACATTGAGTAGTCATTACCGTCGAAGTGTGGTGCTTTTCCTAGAGGAATAGATAAGTAATAGTTATTGTTAGAATTAAGACGATCGTTGTTGAAAGGATATCGGGAGTAGTCAGTGTGACAACTCCCCTTCTTCTTCTTCTTCTCGTCCTCGACCTTCACTTTCCCTTTCGAGAGGGCTTTCTTCCTTAGGAGTGCCTTGAGTTCAAGGGTCTCCTTATCGTCATCCTCGAAGTCCTTAATGGCGTCGAGGAGCTTCTCTAGTTTTTGAGCTTTGTCATCATCATCCTTCTCCTGGTTGAGACTCTTGTGCACATCCTTGATGTCCGACATGTTCTCTTTAAGCGATTAGTCTCTTGCGAAGAGTCCTGCTCTGATGCCAATTGAATGTGGCCCAGAGGGGGGTGAATAGGCCTTTTTTAGTCGGAACCTGCAACACTTAATAGACTAATCAAATCTTGAGATATCGGACAAGTCTGATGCGTGCGGACTAGATCGATCAAGTCTGATCGATTATCTCGGTTCTAGACTCTATGCAGTGGAAATATACTTGTAAATAGAGGTAATACTTCTACGAAACTGAGTGTTGCACAAGTTAATATTATACTCAATGTTTTAACGTAATGTGGACAAGATCAAATGAAACCCTAGACAGCAATGAAAGTAAGAACAAAATGAACAAGTGAAGACACATTAGTTTTACCCCGTGGTTCGGTTCCCACAAAGGCAACCTACGTCCACGTTGAGGAGCCCACAAAAGGACCGACTCTTCACTGACCCTAACCTCGTCGAATCGCCACGAAGGCCAATTCTCTTCCACTATGGCAAGGGCAAATCACCAACTTCAAGGGGCCTTCTCACAAGTTGAGGGCTCCCCAAGATTACAAATCGAACACAACCAAGAACACACTCATAAGATCAACAATGAAACAACAGGAGTGTGTTAGAAATCAAACCAAGAGCTGAAACGTGTGAATCATGTCTCTCCTTTGATCCAAGATGAATCCTCAAGGATTTGATCTTCTTGCGTTGGATTGCATGGAGAGATGTGTTTTCTAAGCTCTTGGAGGGTGTGACGGCGCAGGGAGTCGAGAGAGTTAAAAGTAGGCCCGTGCACATCTATTTATATGGTGTTCAAAAAGTTACCGTTAGGGTTTCGAGGGTCCGGACTAGTCCACGGTGGAGTCCGGATTAGTCTGCTGTGCGGCGTGCAGGAAACCCTAAGTTCTCAGGAAGATCGGACCTGTCTGACTAAGGGCGTACTAGTCCGATTTTGGCTTTGGAAAAGTTTGGACTAGTCCGGATATTTTCGGACCAGTCCGGCTGTGGTGATCTCCTTCGTGAATTGGGACAAGTCCGCATTTAGAGGACTTGTCCGATTTTAGTCAAAGAGGTTGTCAGACTAGTCCGTCGTGATTTCGAACTTGTCCGCACTGTGGAGGACTAGTCCGATTTTAGTCAGAAAGATATCGGACTAGTCCATTGTGATATTGGACTAGTCCGATCTGTGTAGAATCAGACTGTGCAGACAAGTCCGACTTTGAACAGAGGGGTTCTCGGACTAGTCCGGATTATCGGACTAGTTTGGACCTGTATAAATTAGGGCAGTGAGTAAGTTTTCTTGTGATTGAGCTCTTGGGGTGTGTTTCTCCAACACACTCCATACACAATGATCTAATCTATTTAGCTCTTGAGCTCTTTTCCATATAAATCCTCATTCTCCTTTCTTTTTGCGATTTCTTCATAATTTCTTTTAAGACCTGCGCTCATCTCAACAATTTGGTTAGGATCTGATTTTTTTGTCATAAATCAATCAAAACCCACAAGGGATGCCTAGATGCGCTTTCAGCCCCGACTCTAGATACGACGATGCAAAAAAAATGATAACATATAATAAGAACAATCACAAAATGCACATAATACAATTAAATAAACATGAAATCCTATGCATTAATGATTTTATGGTTAGTTTAGATCATAGGCATATATTACATATTATTGAGAATTTGATTTAAATGAGATAACTAGAATAAAATATATTTTTAGTAATTTTTTACAATTTGTGTATTTATTTGAAACCTATTATTATATTCCCAGAAAATTTTCTTTTTCAAAAATAAGCTCAAAATAAATTCCCAACATAAAATATGCATTTTACAATTTTTACACCATTTTTAATATTTATTTCTATGTGTAAATTAATTTCAATGCATTAAATACACTTATAAAGCTTTTTATGCATAAATCAGCAATTTAAATAAATTATTGAAATTACAGAACTGAATATAAATTAAAAATATTTATAAAACTATTTTTATAATATTTTTTAAAAACTAGGGACTTTTATTTAAGTTTTGGTATTTTCATGGGCTTTTCGGTATAAACAGACTTAATCTAGAGGCTAAAAATCATTTTTATAAGTCCAGTGATTATTTTATAATTTTTCTAGTATTCATTTGCTATTTTTCTAATATTCCGGAGGTTTTATAATAATTTTTACTTCATTATACAGTTGTTACACAATTTACAGAAAGCTCAGGGATAGTTTTACAAATATTTGGGCCAAACTGTAATTAATTTATACTATCCAGGGGGTTATTAAACTATCCAGGGGGTTAAGTGCAAATTTGCCAACGGTTATACTGATTTGAACATGGGCTGTTGGATCTGAAATGGAGGGTCCAAATTTTAAAGACCGAAGGGGTATCCTAGGATCTAATCATGGTAGCACATTCAAAATGAACAGCTGCCGAGGGGCCACGTGTAACACCCAAATTTTGGAAAGAAAAAAATGTGTAAAAATAATTTTTCAGGAGCTACAAAAATAATTTCTTTTGGAATAAATCTTATATAAGGAAAGTGCATTATGTGTATTGAGTGTGTGAAAATTTTTGAAAATTTAAATTCGTTAGAAATTTCAGTTTAAAACTTAAATCATAAAATGGAAGGAAAACAAAAGAGAAAAGAAAAAAAAGAAAAAGAAAAAGAAAAAGAAGAAAACCTCACCTGGGCCGATTTCCCTTTCGTGGCCCAACTCCCCTCTCCGGCCTACGCCGCCCCGCTCCACTCCCGTGCCCGCGACTCCCTCTCCCTCTCGCTGTCAGCCGGGCCCCACACGCCAGATTCGTCCTCCACCGAACTGCCGCGCTCCGCATGCCATTGCGCACGCGCACGTCGCGCCGTGCACTTTCTGCCCAATTCAATGTCACCCGTTTTTCCATAATCAAGCGTCGGATAGTGCCCCATGATTTCACCTTGCGTTACTCCCCCAAACCCCTATAAAACCCGGGGGGATTCCCCTCTAACTCATTTGCCCTGATGCCTCAAACCCTAGCTACCGTCGAGATCGGTATTGTCGACCCCATTCCCGTTGTTCTATCCAAATTTTTGCCTCGAAACCTTGCCTAACGCGTTTGCCTTGTTCCCAGGAGCTCATCGGACATCTCGTTAGGAGGAAAAGCCGTTGCGTCGCCGACTTCATCGGGCGCCGTCAACTTCCACCTCCGTTCATTGTCGCCGACCGGTCTCCGTCCCATTTCCAGCCTCACGACACCCTCCGGTGAGATCTCCTCACCCTCTTCTTGCTTTTACACCGTAGAGATGTGTCATTTTGATTTCCTAGTGCGACTTTTTGTCGCCGCCGCGCGAGCTCTGCGCCGCCGCACATCGTCGCCCAGTGCTGTCGGGGTCACGTGGCCCCTCGGCAGCCGTTCATTTCAAATAAGCGGCCGAGATTAGATCAAAACATACCACTTCGGTCTTTAAAATATGGGCCCTCCATGTGAGATCCAACGGCCCAAGTGTAAAACCCCCTTAACCATTGGCAGTTTGCAGAGAACCCCCTAAACATTTTAAACTACTTTCAGATAGGTCCAAATATTTATAAATATAACCCTAAAATTTCTCGAAATTAGGAAATAACTGTGAAATAGAGTAAAAATTGCCAAAAAGCCCCTGGAATTTTAGAAAATAGCAAATTAAATACTGGAAAATTATAAAACAACCCCTGTACTTTATAAAAATGGTTTTAAGCCTCTGATTTAATTCTGATTTTACAGAAAAGCCCCTGAAAATACCAGAAATTAAATAAAAGTCCCTAGTTTCTATAAAATATTATAAAAATAGAATTATAAATGTTTTTAATTTATAATCAATTATGTAATATTTTTAGTAAATAATTTAAATTACTGATTTATGCATAAAATGCTTTATAAGTGTATTTAATTCATAAAAATTAATTTACACATAGAAATAAATATTAAAAATAGTGTAAAAATTGTGAAATGTACATTTTATGTTATAAATCCACTTTAAGCATATTTTTGAAGCAGGAAACTTTCTAGAAAATAGTAATAAGTTTCAAGTATATATAAAATTGTATAAAAATTGCTAAAACTATGTTTTACTCAAATTATTTTATTTAACTCAAAATTCTCAATAAACGGTTTATGCCTAGTTAGATGCATGCTAATTTAAAAGATGAATCCTATGTTATGTTTTCCCTAGATTTTCCACAGTATTCCTTGTCGACATGGTTTGGGTGGTTTACTATTAACTAGTTCATGCTTAGCCATGCTTAATTGAATGTGAACAACTTATCTACATGTTATATTTGATTTACTATGATTCATGAATTGTTGGCAATAATGAAAGTAGTAGATAGGAATCTAATAGGGGTTGTTGAATTTATTGGTGCATGCGTGCACAAGACCTTGGTTTGGGGCTTGACACATACCGGATTCTAAGGACCGGTTTATGGAGGAAGTTCCTAAGTCATACAGTATCGCCACAGAGTTGTATATGGGACAACTTGGTTTAGTAATTTGGTCTCTCCCTGTGTAGCATTGGTAATCGAACGAGCGGGGAATTGGTTCAGATTACTTCCTTGGGATCCGCATGGCTCAAGAGGGGGCTTCTCCAGGTGGAGGGAAAATAGATTCCAGGTGCCAGAGCGGTGAAACCTCAGAGTATCAATTGAAAGTCGGGAGAACCATCGGAAAGACCTCGTAGTGATCTCCTGGCCACACACCTTCGGGAGTGTGTAATGTGGTTAGCTACCACGGGTGACAGGAAGGTTTATCTAGTCCACCTAGCAACAGGGGATGAAATAACGTACTGTGGGTAATGGATACACACTCTACAGAGTTTTGCCAAACTGTATAGACATCCGTGCTCACAGACACGAGCGGCTTGGGACCAAGTTCATAATTAGCACATGGTTAATTGGTTGATGGTTTGGTTTGGGCATTATCTGGTGTCTTTGGGACTTATGGTTGGGATTCACCTAGATGTAGGTGCTTAACAACATTAAGAGTAGGTTGTAACTACTATAGGGCTTTTATCACTGTTTGCCTTCCTTGTTATGAACCACATGTCATAACTTCCCCACTTGCGAGTACTGTTGGTACTCAAACTTGTTAGTTGCATATTCCCCCCGCCCCAGTCTATGAAGATGAAGAAGTGGAGAATCAGGACTTCTACGGAGATCCCGATGAGATGTTCTAGGCTGGCGTATCCCCCGTGCAATGCCTGTGCTTGGAGCCCTTTTCTCTATTTTCCGCTGCTTGTGTACATTTCTTTTAGACATGGATGGTCATTTATGTAATAATTTGATGCACTCAAACATGGCAATATTTAATGGTATTTCACTTTCGTCTACACATGTATGAGTTCATCTGATCCTGACATACATGTGGAAAGCACCTGGTCGCCTTTTTAATACCAGGTGTGACACCACGTAATCCTATGGAGCTGGGCGGCAGCGCGCAGTGGCGCAGAGCGCGCGCGGCAGCGACTGATGCACGTTCTAAACAAGCTATATGGCACAATTGTAGGGCTTAAAAGCAAGAGGAGGGTGAGGGGATCTCATCAGAAGGTGTCGCAAGGTCAGAAATGGGACGGAGACTGGTCGGCTACGATGAAGAGCGACGGAGCTCGACGACGACCGATGAAGTCAGCGACGTAACAGCGTTCCTCCTTGACGATGATGTCCGGCAAGCTCCTAAGCACACGGCTAACATGTTAGGCAAGATTTGGTGGCTAGAAATCGAATGAATCCACGGGAACAGTGGCACCATTATCGAGCTCATCAGCGGCTAGGGTTTGAGGCATCGGGGTGAAGAAATCAGAGGGGGATCCACTCAGGTTTTATACAGAACGGCAGAGTAACGCTTGGCAAAATCATGGGACATAATTAGGCACTTGATTGAGGTGAAACAAGCGACATTGAAGAGGGGCGAGTGGGCGGCGCGTCGTGCGGGCGTTACGGGCGCTGCGTCTCAGTGGAGAAGACGCCCCTGACAGGCGGGGCTCAGCTACCGGAGAGAGGGAAAGGGGAGAAGCGCTGGCGGGTCGATGCAGTGAAGGGAAAATGTGGTCAGGGAGGGGATGGGCGGCCCAGGTAAGGTTTTCCTTTTTTATCTTTTGTTTTACTTCTATTTTTCTGATTTAAATTTAAAAACTAAATTTCTAATGAATTTGAATTTCAAAATTTCACACATTTCAAAACATATGATGCAGTTTGCCTTATTTAAATTTTATACAAAAAGAAATTATTTTATAGCTCCTTGGATATTCATTTTACACATTTTGTTCTGTTCAAAAATTGGGTGTTACAATTCTACCCCCTAGAAAATGAATCTCGCCCTCGAGACTCGGACGACCTAAGAGAATAGATTGGGGAACACTGCCTTGAGGTCTTCTTCTCTTTCCCATGTCGCCTCTTCTTCTGAGTGATATTTCCATTGGACTGTGCACATATGAGTGACCTTGTTCCTGGAAACTCGTTCTGACGCCTCAAAATCTTAACGGGTTGTTCTGTAGAAGTCAGGTCCTTTTGCACATCTACTGCTTTCAATGCCAACTGTTCCTCAGGCACTCTCAAACATTTCTTCAATTGCGACACATGAAACACGTCATGCACATCTGATAAGTGGGATGGTAACTCGAGCTGATAGGCTACTTCTCCTCTTT
The DNA here is from genome assembly GCA_036927565.1 of Tuctoria greenei. Classification (NCBI taxonomy): domain Eukaryota; kingdom Viridiplantae; phylum Streptophyta; class Magnoliopsida; order Poales; family Poaceae; genus Tuctoria; species Tuctoria greenei. Next base: position 102,271,089 of record JAYESD010000003.1, on the reverse strand, counting down.
TCTCCAACACCTTGAAAGGACCAATATAACGGGGTGATAATTTGCCCTTCACCTTGAATCGTCTCAATCCTCTCATAGGTGACACCTTGAGATATACAAAATCAACAAATTCGAATGACAGATCTGCATAACTCTTCTGCCTTGATTGAGCCGTTTTCAGATTCTTCCGAATTTCTTGTACTTGCCTCTCAGCTTCTCTCAATACATCAGGCCAAAATACTTGACTCTCTCCAGTTTGATTCCAGAACAACGGTGTTTTGCACTTCCGTCCATATATTGCTTCAAAAGGAGACATCTTCAAATTGGCTTAATAGCTATTGTTATAGGAAAACTCACCATATGGTAGATTCTTATCCCAGTTTCTGTTGTTTTTCGAAGCACATGCTCTCAACATGTCTTCAAGGATTTGATTAGTATGCTCTATTTGGCTGTCGGTCTGCGGACTATAGGCTGAGCTAAAATTCAGACGGGTATCCATTGACTCATGCGGTTTCTGCCAAAATCGAGAAGTGAACTGAGTACCTCTATCTGATATTATCTTCATTGGAACTCCATGCTAACATACAATCCTTGAAATATATAGTTCTGCCAATCCTGAACCAGTATAGCTTCCTTTAACTGGAATAAAGTGAGCCACTTTAGTTAAGCAGTCCACTATAACCCATATGGAGTCGTATCCTGACAGGGTTCTTGGCAACCCCAAAACAAAATCCATACTTATTTCTTCCCATTTCCATTCAGGAATTTTAATTGGTTGAAGTAACCCTGCTAGTCTTTGATGTTCTGCTTTGACCTTCTAACATGTGTCACACAAGGCTACATACTCCGCCACATCACGTTTCATTCCATGCCACCAATATAGATCTTTAGGATCTTGATACATCTTTGTGCTTCCTGGATGGATAGAATACGACGAGTCGTGGGTCTCTCTTAATATCAATTCTCGAATCTCCTTGATGTCAGGCACACATATTCTCTTCCTTAGACATAGTGTTCCTTGTTCATCTACTTTAAAGTCTGGAGCTTTTCCTTATTTCATTTGATTCTTAATCTCTTGGATTTTCTGATCATGCTTTTGCCCTTTTCGAATATCCTTCTCCAAAGTAGACTCTACTTCCATGGACACCACCTCAGTGTTAGTCACAATACTGAGGTTTAACTTTGCGAATTCCTCACATAGCTGCGGTTGTTGACCTTGTAGTGTCAAGATATTGCATTGTGCTGATCTACTCAAAGGATCTGCGATCACATTAGCTTTTCCAGGATGATAATTGATTCCAACATCAAAATAATTGATAAGCTCCAACCATCTACATTGTCTGAGGTTTAAATCTAGTTGAGTAAAAATATACTTCAGACTCTTGTGGTCTGTATAAATTTCAGCTCTTTTCCCTATCTGATAATATCTCCATAGTTTCAACGCATGAACCACGGCTGCTAACTCCAAATCATGAGTAGGGTAAATTCATTCATGCTTTCTGAGTTGGCATGAAGCATAAGCCACTACATGTCCATATTGCATCAATACACATCCTAGCCGTTGAGCGGATGCATCACAGTAGATTGCGAACTCTTTCTGCTTATCTGGCATAACCAACACTGGAGCAGTGGTCAACCTTTTCTTTAGCTCGGTGAAACTGGCTTCACATTCCGGTGTTCACTTGAAAATAGCTCCCTTCTCAAGTAACTTGGTTAATGGACAAGACATTTTTGAGAATCCGTCAGTAAACCGACGATAATAACCAACCATTCCCAAGAAACTCCTAATTTCCCTAACATTTTCTGGTGTTTTCCAATTCAGAACTTTATTTACTTTACTCGGGTCTACTGCTATTCCACCTTGTGATATAACATGTCCCAAAAATGACACCTCTTTCAAATGAAATTCACATTTACTTAGCTTTGCATACAATTGATGTTCACAAAGCTTCTGCAAAGCCAATTTTAGGTGTTCCTCATGTTCCTCTTCACTCTTAGAGAATATCAAAATATCATCAATAAACACCACTAAAACTTGTACAAATATTCCATAAATAGCTTATTCATAAGGTACATGAAATAAGCAGGGGCATTGGTTAAGCTGAAGGACATGACTGTATACTCATATAATCCATATCTTGAAACAAATGCTGTCTTGGGTATGTCTGAGGGTCGTATCTTCAATTGATGATATCCCGAACGCATATCAATCTTTGAGAACACACAAGCACCTCTCAACTGGTCAAACAAATCATCGATTCTTGGTAGAGGATATTTGTTCTTGATGGTTACTGCGTTTAGAGCACGATAATCCACGCAAAACCTCTAAGTGCCATCCTTCTTGGGTACAAATATCACAGGAGTTCCCCAGGGTGAGGAACTAGAACAGATGTATCCTTTTTCTAACACCTCATTGATATGATTCTTCAATTCTGCCAACTGTTTAGCATCCATCCTGTATGGTCGCTTATATATTGGAGCTATTCCAGACACTAATTCAATGATGAACTATATTTCTCGATCAGGGGGCATACCCGGTGGTTCCTTAGGAACACATCAGGAAAGTCACAGACATATTTAATCTCCTCTACTCCCTCAACTTGATTCATCGTATCTTTTGAACTGGTGTCTGATCAGTACGAAACTCAACCTTTGTGCCATCTGTGTGAGTTAAACACACTTGTTTGGTAGCATAGTGGATCACCCCTTTGTACTTGGTTAACCAATCCATTCACAAAATTGCCTTGTGACTCCAACACTATAAGGTTTGCTAATAAAGATACCCCCTAATGCTTATGCTTACGTTAGAGCATACTTGCCTTGTTAACATCTCTCCTCTGGGAGAGTTAACTACTAACACTTGAGTCATTAGTGTAACAATCATACAAGGTGTTATTATGAATTGTTTGGCTATGAATGAATGTGTAGCACCAGAGTTAAATAATATTGTAGAATAGTGGGAATCGGCAGAGAACGTACCAATCACCACATCAGATTCATCTTGAGCTTCCTGCAAAACAACATGATTGGCTCGTCCCACGGATGGATTCTGCTGCGATGGCTTCTTCGTACAGTGGTTGGCATAGTGCCCTTATCACCAAAGATATAACAGGCTCCATGAGTGCTGGTGTCTGGAGCTTTGTTTCTCTGTTGACCCTGTTGTGGCTGCCCGATTGGACGAGGAGTTGAAGACATAGGGCGGTGTTGATACATTTGGTACGTTGTGGTTGCATCTGCTAGTACTATTGGCAAGCATACTGTGTCTGAGGCCTCAATGTAGAGTTTTGGAGTATCGTTGCCCTTGATTAGTTCCCATGGGACGACTCATGTGTCCCAACTATTGGGGGTTAAAGCGAGGGCGGTTGTTGCTCAAGGATTGTCCCATCATCATCTTTCGCTTGCGATCTTCCCCTTCACACTCCTTCTTCTTTCTTTCCACGGTGAAAGCCTTATCCACCAAATGCTGAAAACTAGCATAGTCACTAGAGGACATCATCAACTGTATCTCTTTGTCTAACCCCTCCTTGAAACAGAATTGCTTCTTTGCATCAGTGTTGACATCCCCAGGGGCGTATCGGGACAGCTGTGCAAACTTATTCAAATATCCCCGCACGTTCATGTTCCCTTGCTTTAGTGCTAGGAACTCTAGACGCTTTGCTTGAATTTCTCCTTTTGGTACATAATGATTGCGGAAATTTTCTCTGAATTCTTCTCATGTGACGTTGTCTGGATTAGCATGGGCTTCTGTGAAAGCAGTCCACCAATCAGCTGTGGGTCCATTGAGTTGGTGTGATGCCAGTAGTACCCTTTCTCTTCCCTCACATTGAACAATCCTTAGTTTCTTTTCAACTGTCTTGGTCCAATCATCTGCATCCATAGGCTCCACTGCATTTGAAAAGCGTGGAGGCTGAGTATTCATAAAGTCCCTCAAGCAAGATCTTGGTGGTGGAGGTGGTGGAGGGAGAGATGGTGGTGCTTGATGAGCTTGCTGCATGTTGTTCACGATTTGCGTCAGATTTTACATCATTTGCAGTTGCATTGCCATCATCTGTTGCATTTCATTTGCTGCTGGTGCTCCACGGGCACCTCTTCCATTCCATTGAGGTAGTTGGCCTTCATCATTTTGATTGTTGAGTGGTGCACCATTACCACGTCCTCTTCCTCTGCCTGCCTTCTGAGGTTGGGGTGTTGTTTTTAGAACAGAAGGCAAGAGAAACTATTATATACGACTTCCCACTATATGCATCAATGAGGGATAAAAGCACTGAAAATTATTTTATTAAATCACAACCAAACATGAGTAAACAAGTTCTCAAAAGCAAGTCATACAACTCAAGAGCACAAATTACGTCACTACTCGCTCTTATTACAATAATGGGATAAGTGCCTAATCTTGATTCGTATGGATATGTCGAGGTCTAGTCTCGCTCCTCTGGATCCTCCTCCTCACGGTCTTCATTGGCATCCTCATCATCATCATTAGGGTTGCTGCCGAAGGACTCACTGCCGTGTGGTGGAGAGTTGGCAAGCGGTTGTGGCATAGACGGCTCCTCGGAAGGTGGCTCATCATCAGAAGTCTCGTCCAGCGAAGGTGAATCACCTCAGCCGACATGGTGGTCCGGGGAGTCCGAGATCCACGTCGATGTGTCAGAAGCATAGCCGTCTGGGTCCTCGTCGGTGATCCGACGATACCTCCATACCACAGCCTGCTGAGATTGTGGAAGGTCCAGGGGTCCCTCCACATGCCTGGTGACGAAGTTGGTGGTACCACTTGCACACTGAGGTGTGAAGGCGTGCACGTTGTTCCCCAACTAGTACCGGTAGGAGTGGCTCCAGAAAGTGATTCCTTCCTAGCTAGCATCTTGCTCCGCGTGTCTTCAGGAGCTCATCCAAGCAGGTGTACGGTGTATCTTGAGAAGCTCGTCACCGTAGTATATGAAGAGGTTGCAAGACCACACCATTTTGTAATGGTGCTGCACCCCCAAAGAGTTATACGAGAGCGAAAGCCTCTCGTGCTTGTAGCCAGCGGCACGAAGCACAGCTTGGAGTCGAAGTCGAAGTCATCCTATGGCCCTCCCATCTGTGCGAGTCACCATGGCGCGATGAGGGTCATTGAGTGGGTAGCGGCATGCAGCAATTCTACACCGAGGAACATATCCCCCAGTGGACATACGGGCGGTTCTCCGGTGGTTGGCCATCTACAATTTTGAAAAGGAGAGTGTCAGTAATAAAATAAATTAATGAGTAAATAAAATGAATAACAAGTTAGAAAATACAAAGAAATTTTCACAATTAATTATTTGAAAATAGTAAAGTCCTTAAGTCGTCCTTTTCTATCTAGGCTTGCGTCCTACAAGCAACCTGGCTCTAATACCAATTTGTCACACCTGGTATTAAAAAGGCGACCAGATGCTTTCCACATGTATGCCAGGATCAGTTGAACTCATACATGTGTAGACGAAAGTGAAATACCATTAAGTATTGCCATGTTCGAGTACATCAAATTATTACATAAATGACGATCCAGGTCTAAAAGAAAAGTACATAAGCAACGGAAAACAAATAAAGGGCTCCAAGTACACGCATTGCACAGGGGAATGCCAGCCTAGAACATCTCATCTGGACCTCCGTAGAAGTCCTGGTTCTCCACTTCTTGATCCTCATAGACTGGTGGAAAAATATGCAACTAACAAGTTTGAGTACCAATGATACTCGCAAGTGGGGAAGTTTATGACATGCGGTTCATAACAAGGAAGGAAAACCCTGGTAAAAGCACTATAGCAGTTACAACCTACTCTTAATGTTGTTAAGCACCTACATCTAGGTGAATCCCAACCACAAACACCAAAGTAACCAAATAGTGCCCAATACAAACCATCAGTCCATTTAACCATGTGTGCTAATTATGAACTTGGCAAGCTGCTCGTGTCTATGAGCATGGCTGTCTAGACAGTTTGACAAAATTCTGCAGGGTGTGTGTCCTTTACCCACAGTTTGTGATTTCATCCCCTGTTTCCAGGTGGACTAGATAAACCTCCCTGTCGCCCGTGGTAGCTAACGACATCACACACTTCCGAAGGTGAGTGGTCAGGAGATCACTACGAGGTCATTTCGATGGTTCTCCCGACTTGCAATTGATACTATAAGGTTTCGCCGCTCTAGCACTTGGAGTCTATTTTCCCTCCGCAAGGAGAAGCCCCCTCTTGAGCCATGCGGATCCCAAGGCAGTAATGTGAACCAATTCCCCGCTCGTTCAATTACCAAACGCTACATCGGGAGAGACCAAATTACTAAACCAAGTTGTCCCATATACAACCTTGTGGTGATACCGTGTGGCTTAGCATCTTTCTCCATAACCCGGTCCATAGAATCAGATAGGTGTCAAGCCCCAAACCAAGGTCTTATACACACATGCACCAATCCATTCAACACCCCCCATCAGATTCCTATCCACTAATTTCATTATTGCCAACAGTTTATGAATCATAGTAGATCAAATATAACATGTAGATAAGTTGTTCACATTCAATTAAGCAAGGCTAACCGTGAACTAATTAATAGTAAAACACCGAAACCATGTTGACAAGGAATACTGTGGAAAATTTAGGAGAAACTTAACATAGGATTCATCTTTTAATTTAGCATGCATCTAACTAAAACTTAATAAAAAGAGTGCAAGATGGTCAAGGAACATTCCTCCAAAGTAAGCTTCGTTGTCGATGGGAAACTGATGCTCTAGGAGATTTAAAGTCGGTTCTGGCCCCAACTCTAGATACGATGATGCACAAAAAAATGATAACATATAATAAGAACAATCACAAAATGCACACAATACAATTAAATAAACATGAAATCCTACGCATTAATGATTTTATGGTTAGTTTAGATCATAGGCATAAATGAGGTATTATTGAGAATTTGGTTTAAATGAGATAATTGAAATAAAACACATTTTTAGTAATTTTTTAAAATTTTTATATTTATTTGAAACCTGTTATTAATTTCCCAAAAAATTTCTTCTTTAAAATATGCTCAAAATAAATTCCCAACATAAAATATGCATTTTACAATTTTTACACCATTTTTTATATTTGTTTCTATGTGTAAATTAATTTATATGGATTAAATACACTTATTAAGATTTTTATGCATAAATGAGCAATTAAATAAATTATTGAAAATATTACAGAACTGAATATAAATTAAAAATATTTATAAAGCTATTTTTGTAATATTTTATAAAATCTAGGGACTTTTATTTAATTTCTGGTATTTTCAGGGGCTTTTCTGTAAAAACATACTAAATCCAAAGGCTAAAAATCATTATATAAGTCCATGGATTATTTTATAATTTTTCTAGTATTTATTTGCTATTTTCTAATATTCCAGAGATTTATAATCATATTTACTTCATTATACAGTTGTTACACAATTTGGAGAAAGCTTAGGGTTAGTTTTACAAATATTGGGGCCAAACTGTAATAAATTTAAATATCGAGGGGGTTATTAAACTATCCAGGGGGTTAAGTGCAAATTCATCAATGGTTATACTGATTTGAACACGGGTCGTTGGATATAAAATGGAGGGCCCAAATTTTAAAGACCGAAGGGGTATCCTTGGATCTAATCGTGGCCGCACATTCAAAATGAATGGCTGCCGAGGGGCCACGTCACCCTAACGAAGCTGGACAGCGGCGCACGACGGCACAAAGCGCGTGCGATGGCGATCTCGCTGGCGACGAACGAAACACGTGCTGAACAAGCTATAGGGCACAACTCTAGGGCTTAAAAGCAAGAGGAGGGCAAGGGGATCTCACCGGAAGGTGTCGCGAGGCCAAAAATGGGACGAAGACCGGTCCCCGACGATGAGGAGCGCCGGAGCTCGGTGACGCCCGATGATGTCGGTGACGCAGCGACGTTCCTCCCCGACGATGATGTTCGGTGAGCTCCTAAGCACACGGCGAACACGTTAGGCAAGCTTTGGTGGCTAGAAATCGAATGAATCGACGGGAACAGTGGCGCCATTATCGAGCTCATCGGCGGCTAGGGTTTGAGTCGTCGGGGTGAGGAAATTAGAGGGGGATCCGCCCGAGTTTTATAGGGGAATAGTGGACTAACGCTCGGCGAAATCATGGGACACGATTAGGCACTTGATTGAGGTGAAACATACGACATTGAGGAGGGGCGAGTGGGCGGCGCGTCGTGCGGGCGTTACGGGCGCGAAGGCTCAGTGGAGAAGACACCCCTGACAAGCAGAGCCCTGCTGCCAGAGAGAGAGGGGAAGGGGAGAAGCACGGGCGGGCCGACGTAGTCAAGGGAAAATTGGGGCTGGGAGGGGATGGGCGGCCGAGGTAAGGTTTTCCTTTTTTTTCTTGTTTTACTTCTATTTTTCTGATTTGAGCTTTAAAACTAAATTTCTAACGAATTTGAATTTCAAAATTTCACACATTTCAAAACATATGATGCATCTTGCCTTTTATAAATTTTATACCAAAAGAAATTATTTTACAGCTTATTTAATACTCATTTGACACATTTTTTCTCTTAAAAAATTTGGTGTTACAAGCGAGCGGACAACATAACCTTGTTAACTACTCGTATGTTATGGATCATCAGTAATCAAGTTCTAAGGTAAAGGACCGGTTGAGATGATCTACTGGATGTAACACTCATCGACCTTAATCAATCTAATTCTACTTTTGATCTCCACTACGTCTGCGTGCATGGTACTATACAAGCCATGAACGTAGATGCCGACAACCGTCTAACGCTTTGTGCAGGGAAGGAACATGGGCAAGAGAAAGAGCGCGGTGAAGATAAAACATCTGACGCTTGCCCTGGCAAAATATTTCGTTCCAGATCATGAAATTCATGAAGATCTTCTGGATTCCGAGAGAGTAGCAAGATCAGTAAAAATCGCCGTTGCTGCTTCTTCCGGGCTGAAAAAGATTCATTCCCTGGAAAGCACCAGGATTGGAAATCGTTTCTTGGCCCATGTGATTGGCATGAACTCGAGGAGGATGATCTACCAAAATTAGCTCCTTCCAAACTTGGCTGCCGATCAGGTCAGGAAGGAACAGTGCAAAATGCTGAATTGCTGGATCGCCATGTTCGTGCAGGCAAGGAGGAAAATCTGGATATGATTGAATTTGCAAATTTGAATCATGTTCAAAAGGTAACTGGCCCACGATTAAGGGGGAAGCGGACGCACACACGCATGTCTGTACCTTACCGGCCTTAATCACATGCTACCTCTCTCATGTTGAGCTTACCGTAATTGATCCGCTTTCGGTGGCGTACCTTACCTCTTACCTGACATCGGAGCGTCATTACAGAATATAATAACAGATAAGTTAGTTTACCACCTTTATATCTTATACAAATAATACTCCTTATATGGGCATATAGTTAATTCCTCACTCATATAATCCTAAGTTTTTGAAAATATGCTCTTTTCAAGCACACTGTTCCCAATGATGCTCTGATACCATGCTGTGGGGACCGGGTTCCCAACATCCAAGGATCTCATTGGGTGGTGTTATGCAGTGCGAAACTCAACAGTATACAAGAAAAGAATGAGATTAAAATACAATACCAGGTCTTTATTTATAAACACAGCGGAAGTTTTACAATACTAAGCGGAAAGGAAAGTGACCTATACATCATAGCTACGCTCTCGGTGCTAGCTATGCAAAAGCAAAGTCATCCATGTCCTGGTTGCTTCGCACTAGTGACACCAAACTTACAACGGCGTGCAGGGCTCCCAGTCGGCTGTAAACCCTGGAGGGAGTGCAGCCTCGTCGTCGAACCCGTCATCAGTCGTGTAGTATGCAAAAACTTATTAACTTCAAATGTGAGCTTCAGGCTCAGCAAGACTAACCCATCTCACTAGACATATGCAGGGTGAATACTAAACATAGGTAAGGTAAAGTAGTAAAGGACTCGCCTACAAGTGGATCCTTAGCTTTCAAGTTACTATCAGCAGCTTACCAATTTAATGAAAGTAACTTTAGTGATCATATTGGACTGCAATCAAAGTTCAAAAATAATTATAATTCAATACATCGTATTCTCCTGACTTCTTCAGTATTTTACTACGTCACAGCGCAGTGAACAAGTGGTACTCTATTACCGCGAGGGACGGTGATTGCAATCAGGACACACCCGAATAACACATCACGTACACCCGTGCCTAAGGAGCGTGTCGTGCTCCTCACCACATCATACGCAACAACCTTTCATAGGAGAACTCAAATGTCGAACTGGTCCCACCATCGTGGGCATAAGGTTCCTGTACGGAGCGTGTCTGTGCCCACCGACGAATTTACACCTTACTACCCTCAGCCCACCCCTATAGATAATGGGCTATGCCTTGACATCCAAGTTATCAAGTTACATCGGTTTCCTAGGTTCCATATGCCCAGTATGCATTCGGTACTGTTCAAACTTGTCCAGAAAGCCGCAGACGGATCGGTCCTCAATCGACACAAGCAGGCTATGCACGTGAGACCATGTCTCGCTGCATCCTACCCGCTGCTCGGTCTCAATTTCACAATTCTAAACCATTCTTTGATTCAATTTATCCCGTGTGATAAAATCTCACCTCGCGAGTAGATTCCAACTACTCGACTTCTACCGATTTCCTATAAACATTAGCATGGCATTATCTACTCATTAAGCTCTAGACCTACCCAAGACTCCATGGGATTTGTGGGTCATGCAAGTGGAGTAACAAGCACCTTAGCCCTAATGCACAAAATTCACCCTAGACATAAGTGATACAGAGACAAAATTTGAAATAGCACTTAAATGCAAACCGGGGCTTGTCTGAAAATGAGTCCGGGTCTAAGTTAGTCTCCGGCAGATTGACTTCCAAGGCTTTCGGCTGCTCCTCGACTTCAGTTACTACACGATATGCATACACTATATATAAATGACTTTAAAAATAATTAATATGTTTAAGGTTGCAAGCTAATATCATGTGACCAAAATAAGATAATAATCTTAATTGGCTTTGGGGCTTTTATGGTAGATACTAGGGACTATAATGGAGACTCTTGCAAAGAACAGGAGATGATCAAGAAAGTTTGTTGTCTCTAAAATTATGGCATGTAATAACCTTCTCTGAATTTTGGTTGAAATCGTGGAGGTCTATCATGGCTACCAGTGGTTGTACCATGCAGAGGGGGTCTCACTGGTTCTTGGAAAATTTGTTTCACAATTTTCTAATCTTTCTACGGGGAGAATTTGATTTTACAAGTTTGGGGAAATTTCTGAAATGCTTATTGTAGTTTTCTCAATTTTTCAATTACATAGAGATTTGGAACACTGATCAACCCAGTAAATGAAGTACAATGAACTTTAAAATTTTACTGGAAATCAAGTGTATTATTAAGAGGGTTCTGACCAAAATTGGGAATTTTCCACTTAGCAGAACAGTAGTAATTAATTTCCCAAAAAGTTACTTTAAATGAATTAATTATGGAAATTCTGGGAGTTTCATGTCCAACCAATTGCACCACTGCAAAGTTGAGATTCAGCTGAGTATACCAGAATTTAGTTGGAAATTTTTGAGCAAATATACTAGGAGTAATGAATTTTAGAAGTTTGATTGAATCCTGGAACTATTTTCCTATGGGCAAATTTAAATAAAGCAGCTGGTCCCACTTCATTTGAATTGGGCCAATCAGCGCTGGGCCGCACTGAGGGCCACGGGGTTAACCCCCATAGCCGCACCAGATCCGGGCCACAGCTGATCCTTCTCCTCCCACTGAGCGACTGACATGCGGGGCCGCGAGTCGTCTTCTTCCTCCCGACACGGGCGGCGCTCCTCGCCGGAACCGCAGCGGAACTCACCGGACTTTGCTGCGTTGACCTCCACTTGGCTCGGCTATGACTTCCTAGCCTTGGGGTCCAATCGTGGCGGCGACGGCCGTAGACGGCGGTGCGACGGCGGCGGCGGAGCTAGGGTTTTGGCAATCATCAGAATTGCTCGGGAATGGCGCAAGAAGATCGGGGAAAGGTCAGTAACCTGGGAGCATGGGGAAGATAACTAGGGGGTGCAAACGGGACAAAATCGCTGGCAACGTCGACTTCGATGGTGAACCGACAAATTTCTATTCGTGGCAGGGAAAACTTGAAATCCGACCTCGTCTCTCGATGAATTCCTTTTATTTTTGGTGAGCTGGTGCGCTGGGAGGTATAGAATATAATCCTCCATTGGATTGAAAAATAGTTGCACGAAGAAACGGAATTAAACCGATGACCTAGGGACCTTGGTATGAACTATCATGGGGAAATATGGAAATAAGAACGCTACAAGGTATGGCATGGCTTAAACTTAGTGAGCATGCGTAAGGCGCAATAACACACCTTTCTCTTATAGAAGTCGGGGCCTGTAGAGGCTTCCTCCGGCTTGTCGATGGTGGATCAGGGACGGTTCTCGGCGGCTTCTCCCGCGGTCATCGGAAAACTGCGGAATACCGCACAACTGGATGAGGAAACATTGAACCAAAAGGTTGAGAAGATGCGCAAGCAAGTTGTGAACAATTTTGCTAAAGAACTCACGATGGATCATTGGCTAGATGGCAAGCTATCGTCGGAGTTCCGAGGTGAGGTCGGCGGCGAGCGAGCAGAGGGGAAAACGCGAAAAGGGAACGGAGGAGTGAGGGAAGTGGCGTGAGACAGTGGCGGCGGCTGCAGCTTTAGTACGCACGGCGAGTAGGCAAGCTGGAAGCTCGCTAGAGCTTTGCATGTGTGCGGTGTCGAGCGGGGCGGCGATGGGATTTCGGCGGCAGAGCACTCATGGTAATGCCTCTATGACTAGTGGGTCCCACGGCCCATTCAAGTCAATCCGCTCTGGAACTTTGATTCCCTTACCAAACTTGATCCAAAAATCCTAGATTTTTGTGGAGAAGACAAATCAAATGTGTAGAGTCAAATTCTGAAATTTGATTTCAAATTTGGACAAGTTTCAACTGGAATTCAAATTCAAATTTGAATTTGAATGAAATTCAATGGAGTCACTGAATTAAATAGCAAATGAGCTTCAAAAATTATGAAAATTTGCAGGGGTGCTATTTGGAATATTATGAGGCCATGGAAAAATGTATAGCCTCATATTTGAATATTTTTGACAGGGCCTAAATGTACACTAACTATATTCAGGTTTTAAAATAATTTGAATATATTTAGTATTGCATATTGTTTTGCCCTAACAAATTTCCATTCAAATAAATTCCAAAATTTGCAGAAAGGTCACTTGAATTATCCTAGGGTCATTGGTGAAGTCCAATCCCCATGTTAATAAAATGTAAGTATGAGTGAAAGAAATACTTTTGATGAGATCAAGTTCATGTGTACAACCATAATTGATCTCCACTATGGTTGATAACCAACTGGTAATTGAACTTTATATTAAGGAAAATCTTGGATTTTACAGCCCATCCTGGTGGCGTTATTAGACTGACGTGGTCACCCCCAGACCCCAATCAAAGCTCCTCATATAAACAGAACAGTCGCATAATGTAGCCTAGGGGGGGGGGGGGTGAATATGCTTTTATAATTTCCTGCACACTTAATCAAATGGTCAAATGCGTGATAGACCGGACTTGTCCGGTTGGAGGTGCGGACTAGTCCGGTGTGCTAAATGTGTGTCAAGTTGATTAAGTGTTGATTCAGGTATTAAACTTTATAGCGGCAGAAATTTTAACAACTGGTAAGATCACTTGAATTTACAATCAATATTGTGAAGTTACACGTGATAAGCAATTTGTAATTCAAGTTATAATGTTGATCAACTATGTGCCCTAATGAATGAAAATGCAAAAACAAAGAAGCACGGGGGACACGGATTCTTACCGAGGTTCTATCCCCCTCCCACCACAGAGATCTACGTCCTCGTTGAAGAAGCCCACACAGAGCCGGGTCTCTTCAAACCCTTTCCCTCATCAAGTAACCACACAAGGCCGACTTGATTCTACTATCGAGGGTAATCATCGAGTTTATGGGCAACGTCACACATTCAGGGCTCCCGCAAGAATTACAATGAAAAGATGACCAAATACACTCTAAAATATTACAAGTAAGAGCACGAGTGTAAAGAGATCAAACCCCAAGAGCTCAACGAAGCGCAGACAACGATCTACCAACCCCAAATCTGAATACTCAATTGATTTTCACCTTTGAGGACTTTAGATGCGTGGGAAGATGTGTTTTTGTGCTCTTGGGACAGATGGCGGTGCTAGGTTTTTTGAGTTTGACAGTAGGAATCGAAATTTGTGATTGTGGGGTCGTGGATCTCCTATTTATAGGGTTTCCAAAGAAGTTACCGTTAGAGATCCTGACAACTGGACTAGTCCGCCCTGAGGTCTGGACTTGTCCGGTGCCCTGTGTAATTGAACTCCAGAGAGTTGAATGGACTAGTCTAGTTCATGAACGGACTACTCCGGTGCTCAATGAATTTTTAGGTTGATTTTAAGTCCTTAACCCTACGCAAATACTTGAGCTCTTGGGATGTGTCTCTCACGCACATCCTTTACATTAAAATCTACTTTCTGCTTCAGTTGTCAGTTGGGCTTTTCTCTTTTTCTACACCACTTCATTTTTCACTTTTTGAGTGCACCAAACTATCTCATTTGAATTGACCTGCAGTCATCTCAACAAGTTTATTAGGATCTCATTTGTTTCTCATCAATCGTCCGAAACCCACAAGGGATTGCCTAGATGCACTTTCAATCTCTCCCTTTTTGGTGATTGAGGAAAACCAATTGAGATTTTACAATTAAGACTAAAAATTGATTTTCATGAAGTGTTCATGTATGAGAACAATAAATGATTAACAAAAACCTCTCACATATATGCATTCTTTATGGTGTGGTGCGTAAAAAGTGTGTGATCAAAAAGATGTGATGAGCAATACATAAGAACTTAACAGTTATAGCAACAATCATCACATTAACATTAACTATGTAAGACCTATGTGTGCTGAATACATTGGCTTGTAGTGAATACACTTGGCTTTGATGATAAAAGTTTTTAATATCACCAAAACACCTTTTTATCAAGGTCCGACTCTAGCTCTGAGCTACAGCAAGGTCCGATGGTAGGTCCGGCCTGGTTTGGGTAGCTCCGGCTACGTTAGATGTTAGGTACGGCTTCTTGGTAAGGTCCGACTAGCTTTGGTTAGCTCCAGTGAGTTTTATCTTTAGCTCCGGCATGTCATTGTTACATCCGGCATGTATTTGATAGCTCCGACATATACTTGATAGCTCCGGCATGCTTTTGCTAAGCTCCGACGTACTTTGTCTAGCTCCGGTTTTGGGTTGACTAGTTTTGACTAGTTTTTGGTAAGCTCCGGTGCTAGGATCTACTAGCTTTGGTAAGCTCCGGCGCTAGGTTCTACTAGCTTTTGTTAGCTCCGGCTCAAGCTCCGAGTTGCTCTGGCAAGGTCCGGAACTTGACCTAAGTGCTTCTGCTTTTCATTTGCAATGTTTCGTACTTGCTTTACATTGTTGGAAAGATTGCTTAGTATTCATTTGCTGAGTTTTTGGTGTGTTTTGGTTGATATGGATAATATTGTGCTACTGTGGTTTTGCAACATGCTTATGTGAGGTGCTCACATAAGGTGTTGTGTTCAGAACTAACTTGAGTCAAGTCGAGGACTTGGGCTCGTATGGATTGGTTGTTTGTTCATGTGCAGGTGTTGCTTGAGTTCAAGTCATGGCTGGCGATAGGATCCATTGGACTAGTCTCAGGAGGAGATGAGGTTCCAACAACCAAGTTCGGAAGGAACTGTGGTTGAGCGGGTCAGGAGGTCGCGCAGGATGATTGAATCAAGGGCAGTGCATATGAAGGTCAAAGGAAGGTGTTCGCACGTGTGCATGAGGTGCATGACGTGGCAATATGCTTCTAGAGATGGATTATGGAAGGAAGATCTGATCGAAAGGATCGGATCGTATCGGTTGAAGACTTAGGCTGCTAGCTGAGTCGGTTATGGCTAGGTATGGAAATATCGAGTTGGTTATGTTAGGATTTCGTGTGGGTCACGAATTTAAGTTGTTTAGGAATGTGGGATACGTTCCTAAAGTGTTTGGAAGTCTTAAGATTGCTTCTATCTGCGTATAGAAGAGTCCTAAGCAGTTATGGAAAGTTCCGATTGTGATCGGATTAGGATTGGAGTCCTAGTTGAGATTGGGATGGCCTAAGGGCTGGTTATATAAGCAAGGGAAGGCCAAAGCTCGTGGAACATGACTTTGGGGCTGTTCCTCTTGTGTTCTATTGAAAAAAATTCGTAGTTTGAAGGAACTTTTGTGCCTTGTTCGTTCGACTTGTTCCAGACAAGTTTTACTCGTCGAGTTTCTGGACAGCACTACCTTTCGTCGGTGGTTTTATCATAACTCGAGTTTTACTGATCCAATTGACGTGATTCTTTTTGGGTTGTCTTCAAAACTTGATTATCTATCATCTGTCAAAATTTCACGGTCATTGGATTTGTGGTTTTTGATCTACACGAGTTTCTTTGCAGCGTTCCAGAACTGTTTTTTTCTCGAGTAGGTCAGATTGACCTTTGTTTGATCTTTCGATCATAACTTGAGCTTTCTCAACGGATTTGAGTAATTCTTTTTGTGTTGTCTTTGTGACTTGATTCTCTCTGATATCCATCACTTTTTTCATAGTGAAACACATTTAGATTAGTCTCACACACAATTTCTTTAAGAGATCGTTTTTCTGCCGAAGGGGTTGGGGTTTAATTGTTTCCGCTGCGTAAGATTTTTAAATCTACCATTCACCCCCCTATGGTAGCTTTTCACGTGCTCTTCGATCTTACAATTGGTATCGGAGCCACGGTGCTCTAATCTTTGTGATTTGCACGTGTTTTTGACTAATCATCATGGAGAAGTACTCCACCAAACCTTGTGTGTTTGCTGGTATTGATTTTCAGGTTTGGAAGGCACGCATGGAGGCCTTCATCCAGGCTCAAGGCTTCGCAATATGGGAAAAGGTGTACAAACCTTATAAAGTCCCGCCTAACGATCAAGTTACGGCTACGAACCTCCGGGACGTCGACAACAACAACAAAGCACGAAACTTGATCATCCAAGGACTCACTCAAAGCGACTTTGATCGTGTCGCACACCTCCGATCAGCATACGATGTTTGGAGCGCTCTCTGTGATTACCATGAAGGCTCCAACACAATCAAAGAGGTAAAACAATATATGTTCAAAAAGGAATATATGCGTTTTGAGATGCAACCCGGTGAGTCTATCCATGACCTCTTTGCTCATTTCAATAAAATTCTCAGCAACTTGCGTAGCGTGAATGTTAATTTTTCAGATGCTAAAAATGCTAGACAACTCCTTAGTGCATTAGACATAGATTTTTGTTATAGACTAGCTAAACAGCAGAAAAAAGGAAAGAAAAAATGCTATATCTTATAACTTTCATGCAATTAGAAAAACACAACCTGTTTTAGTGAGTCAGAAATTTGAAAAGGTAGCTTCCGGACCTTCTGGTAAGAAATCTACAAAGGCAGCTCCGGCAGTTATGATAGCTCCGAGAGCTCCCGAATCTTCTGCTGTTCCCTCCAAAGCTTTAGTTATTGCCTCCGGACATTCTGCTTTTACCTCCAGAGCTACTGGTTCTTGTGCTAAAAGAGTTAAGAATAGAAAACCTCAAACTTCGACTCATAAACCTGCTGTTTTATCTCAGCTTTCGCGTGTTTTTCCTACTGCACGTCGTGTGACTCAGTACTGGATACCTAAATGCCTTTTGACTAACCCCAGTATTGAGTCATCGACGTATTGTGCTTCTATGTAGGTTACACATTTGAGGAAGGAGAACATTTGGATTGTGGATTCAGGTTGCTCACGCCACATGACCGGTAACAAAGATTGGTTCTCTTTCCTATCCTTTGTGTCACATGTAGAGAATGTTACTTTTGCCGATAATTCTTCAACTCCTATAATTGCTAAGGGTTCGGTTAGAGTAAATGATCACTACACTTTGAAGGATGTGGCACTTGTCAAAAATTTGAAATACAACTTGCTTTCTGTTTCACAACTGCTAGATGAAAATCTGGAAATTATTTTCAATAAAAACTGCTGCAAAGTTGTAAGTTCAAATAGTGAGCTTATTTTTAACATGTCTCGGTTTGGAAGAGTTTTTAAAGCTTATTTTGATATGTCTTCCTCTAAGCATAGGTGTCTAGTTGCTAATGATTCAAAGGACTTATATTTTTGGCATTGTAGACTTGGTCACGTAGGCTTTGATCACCTAACTCGTGTTAGTGCTCTTGATCGCATACGTGGGTTTCCTAAGCTTAAAGGGGACACAGAAATTGTGTGCTCTTCTTGTAGACATGCTAAGATGGTTGCAGGTTCACATACTCCTCTCACAATGATCATGACAACTGAACCATGTCAACTTTTGCATCTTGACACCGTAGGACCTTCACGTGTTCAATCCTTCGGAGGTAAATGGTATGTTCTGGTTATTGTTGATGATTATTCTAGATACTCTTGGGTTTACTTTATGGCGTCTAAGAATGAGACTTTTAGTCACTTTAGGACTTTATTTCTTAGATTATCAATTGATCACCCAGGATCTTTAAAGGCAATTAGAAGTGATAACGGAACTGAATTTAAAAATCAATCTTTTGATCACTTTTGTGTTGAAAATGGAATAGATCATCAACTTTCTTCACCATATGTACCCCAACAAAACGGTGTTGTGGAAAGAAAGAACAGAACCTTAGTTGAGATGGCTAGGACGCTTGATGAATATCAAACTCCTAGGAAATTTTGGGCTGATGCGTTAGCAACCGCTTGTTATGTCTCAAATCGTGTTTTCTTGCGTGCTAAGCTAGGTAAAACACCATATGAGCTTCGGTTTGGACATAGGCCTAGTGTTACATACTTTCGGGTCTTTGGTTGCAAATGCTTTGTTAAGAAACATGGTAACCTTGATAAATTTGAACCTAGATCCATTGATGGCATGTTTCTTGGTTATCTATCTCATACTAGAGGCTATCGTGTGCTTTTACTAGACACTAACAAAATTGTGGAGACTTGTGAAGTGTCTTTTGATGAAGCTAGCCCAGGTACTAGCTCCGGTGTTGCAGGACCAGATCCGTATCCTTAGGGGGAGGGTATTTTCGAAGATGAAGAAGAGCTGGTGATACTGCCTGGTAGTTCCGAAGCTGACACGTGTCCAGCTCCGGACATTGAACGAGCTCCGATTATCACCTCTGCTGGTCCTGATCATCCAGAAGTCACAAGCTCATCAATCTACGATGAACCTAATGAAGAAGAAGCTTGTGAGACACCTGTTCCCCTACGTTTTTACAAAGATTATCCCCCACAACAGATGATTGGAAGCTTGCACGAACGAGTCACACGGTCCAGGTTTTGCGATCCAAACTCTCATGCTCATTCTGCTTTTGTTGCTTCTTTTGAACCCAAAGATATATCACACGCACTCACTAATGAATCTTGGATTATTGCCATGCAAGAAGAGTTAGAAAATTTTGAAAGAAATAATGTTTGGAAACTTGTACCTCCACCTCAAGGTCACACTTTAATTGGAACTAAATGGGTATTTAAAAATAAACAAAGTGAGGATGGGGTTGTGGTTAGGAATAAGGCTAGGTTGGTTGCTCAAGGTTTCACTCAAGTTGAAGGTCTAGATTTTGATGAAACTTTTGCTCCTGTCGCTAGATTAGAAGCCATAAGAATTTTGTTACCTTTTGCAGCAACTAAAGGTTTTAAGCTATATCAAATGGATGTTAAAAGTGCTTTTCTTAATGGCTACATAGATGAGGAGGTTTATGTCAAACAACCACCAGGTTTTCAAGATTTTCCTAATCATGTTTACAAACTTTCCAAAGCCTTATACGGTCTCAAACAAGCCCCTAGAGCATGGTATGATAGGTTAAAAACATTCTTACTTGAAAAGGGGTTTACCATGGGCAAGGTTGATAAAACTCTTTTTGTGCTTAAGCATGGCAATGACTCATTATTTGTTCAAGTGTATGTGGATGATATTATCTTTGGTTGTGCTTCTCATGATCTTGTGTCCAAGTTTTCAGCAATGATGAGTTCCGAATTTGAAATGAGTATGATGGGTGAACTCACTTATTTTTTGGGGCTGCAAATCAAGCAAACCAAGGAGGGTACCTTTGTGCATCAAACAAAGTATACCAAAGACCTCCTAAGGTGCTTCAACATGGACAAAAGCAAGCCTCTTCGGACACCAATGGGAACAGCAACAACACTTGAACTTGATGAAGATGGTGAACCCGTGGATCAAAAAGAATATAGAAGCATGATCGGATCACTTTTGTACCTCACGGCATCAAGACCGGACATACAATTCAGCGTATGTCTTTGTGCACGGTTTCAAGCTTCCCCACGTGTTTCACATCGTCAAGCCGTCAAAAGGATTCTCAGGTACTTACATGGAACTCAAGAATTTGGCATTCTTCTTCCTTCATCCTCAACCGTTACTTTGAAAGCTTTTTCGGATGCTGATTTTGGGGGTTGTAGGATTGATAGGAAAAGTACTTCCGGTGCTTGTCATTTTCTTGGTAATTCTCTTGTTGCTTGGTCCTCTAGAAAACAAAATTCAGTTGCACAATCCACAGCTGAATCTGAATATGTAGCTGCTGCTAGTGCTTGCTCACAAATTCTTTGGATTGTTCAAACACTTAAGGACTATGGGGTAGATCTAGATAGTGTTCCACTGTTCTGTGATAACACTAGTGCCATTTGCATTGCCAAAAACCCCGTGCAACATTCTAAAACTAAGCACATTGATATTAAGTATCACTTTCTCCCAGATAACGTTGAAAAAGGAAACATTGTGCTTCACCATGTAGATACCGAACATCAATTGGCTGACATTTTTACAAAACCTTTGGATTTCACTCATTTTTGTTTCATTCGTAGTGAAATAGGTGTTATGCATCCTCATGGCTTAAATTGAGGGGGAGTTTTTGAAACTTGGGAAGTCTATGTGTGAATCTAAAATTAAAATAATATGAGCATAGTATTTCATACATATATGACTTTGTGATTCCTTTTACATGCTGAAATTTCTTACTACATTACTCGTGTTATACATTTTGTAGTCTTTGTCATGTCTAGTAATTGGAATAATTACTTACACTAAAATCTAGTCATGGTCAAACTTTCTTGCTGTTTTGAACTTGTTGCATGCTCACAAGTGCTTTTAATCATTAAGAATTCATCAAGTAATCAACTCACATGTTGAGTTTTTATGAAGAAATATAAATTGAGAAAGGATCAAGAGAATATGCATGCATCGCACTTCTTCTTTTGAGATGGCTTATCACTGCACTTAGATATGAACTTGGAAGAAGTTGTGTATGACTAAAACCATGTCCTTAAGCTTCTGATTGTCAAATGACATAGGCTTGGCTTGGTTGGTTAGAATAAGGCAGATGCACATATAACCTCTTGCAAATATCATATGATCTAAATTTATGCTTTAAAAAATAATAAAATGCAGCAACCAGTGTCATGCTTTCAGGTTTTTAAATAGTTAAGTTTGTGAGATCATGACTTGCTTAAATTGAAAAATTACATTTGATCTCTAGCATGGCTTACACTACCTTATGTATTTCATTGATGTGATAATGTAAGGTACTTGATAGTATGATTTGGATGAGCTTTGTTTATATGTATATGTTATAATATGCTCATGACAACTAAAGTTGGAGAGAAAATTTGTTTATATGCTCATGACTTGCTGAATACATTGTCAAAGGGGGAGAGATAAGCATGAAGAGAAAAAGAATATGGGCATAAGGAGAGATAATAAAGGGGGAGAAATTTTCATTTTCTTCTCTTTTTACTTTTGATTTACAAAGGGGGAGAAATTGTTTTCAAAACTTTTATGTGAATAAGCCAATGTTCGGATTTTAAATGGTGTTGCCAATGCATTCATCAAGGGGGAGATTGTAAGACCTATGTGTGCTGAATACATTGGCTTGTAGTGAATACACTTGGCTTTGATGATAAAAGTTTTTAATATCACCAAAACACCTTTTTATCAAGGTCTGACTCTAGCTCTGAGCTACAGCAAGGTCTGACGGTAGGTCCCGCTTGGTTTGGGTAGCTCCGGCTACATTAGATGCTAGGTCCGGCTTCTTGGTAAGGTCTGACTAGCTTTGGTTAGCTCCGGTGAGCTTTATCTTTAGCTCCGACATGTCTTTGTTAGCTCTGGCATGTCTTTGATAGCTCCGACATATACTTGATAGATCTGGCATGCTTTTGCTAAGCTCCGACGTACTTTGTCTAGCTCTGGTTTTGGGTTGACTAGTTTTGACTAGTTTTTGGTAAGCTCCGGTGCTAGGATCTACTAGCTTTGGTAAGCTCCGGCGATAGGTTCTACTAGCTTTTGTTAGCTCCGGCTCAAGCTCCAGGTTGCTCTGGCAAGGTCCGGAACTTGACCTAAGTGCTTCTGCTTTTCATTTGCAATGTTTCATACTTGCTTTACATTGTTGGAAAGATTGCTTAGTATTCATTTGCTAATTTTTTGGTGTGTTTTGGTTGATATGGATAATATTGTGCTACTGTGGTTTTGCAACATGCTTATGTGAGGTGCTCACATAAGGTGTTGTGTTCGGAACTAACTTGAGTCATGTCGAGGACTTGGGCTCGTATGGATTGGTTGTTTGTTCATGTGCAGGTGTTGCTTGAGTTCAAGTCATGTCTGGTGACAGTATCCATTGGAGTAGTCTCAGGAGGAGATGAGGTTCCAACAACCAAGTTCGGGAGGAACTGTGGTTGAGCGGGTCAGGAGGTCGCGCAAGATGCTTGAATCAAGGGCAGTGCATATGAAGGTCAAAGGAAGGTGTTCACACGTGTGCATCAGGTGGATGACGTGGCAATATGCTTCTAGAGATGGATTATGGAAGGAAGATCTGATCGAAAGGATCGGATCGTATCGGTTGAAGACTTAGGCTGCTAGCTGAGTCGGTTATGGATCGGTGTGGAAATATCGAGTTGGTTATGTTAGGATTTCGTGTGGGTCACGAATTTAAGTTGTTTAGGAATGTGGGATACGTTCCTAAGGTGTTTGGAAGTCTTAATATTGCTTCTATCTGCGTATAGAAGAGTCCTAAGCAGTTATGGAAAGTTCCGATTGTGATCGGATTAGGATTGGAGTCCTAGTTGAGATTGGGATGGCCTAAGGGCTGGTTATATAAGCAAGGGAAGGCCAAATCTCGTGGAAGATGACTTTGGGGCTGTTCCTCTTGTGTTCTATTGAAAAAAATTCGTAGTTTGAAGGAACTTTTGTGCCTTGTTCGTTCGACTTGTTCCAGACAAGTTTTACTCGTCGAGTTTTTGGACAGCACTACCTTTCGTCGGTGGTTTTATCATAACTCGAGTTTTCCTGATCCAATTGACGTGATTCTTTTTGAGTTGTCTTTACAACTTGATTATCTATCATCTGTCAAAATTTCATGGTCATTGGATTTGTGGTTTTTGATCTACACGAGTTTCTTTGCAGCGTTCCAGAACTGTTTTGTTCTCGAGTAGGTCAGATTGACCTTTGTTTGATCTTTCGATCATAACTTGAGTTTTTCTCGACGGATTTGAGTAATTCTTTTTGTGTTGTATTTGTGACTTGATTCTCTCTGAAATCCATCACTTTTTTCATGGTGAAACACATTTAGATTAGTCTCACACACGATTTCTTTAAGAGATCATTTTTCTGCCGAAGGGGTTGGGGTTTAATTGTTTCCGCTGCGTAAGATTTTTAAATCTACCATTCACCCCCCTCTGGTAGCTTTTCACGTGCTCTTCGATCCTACAAACTAAGCATCACACATTAAGTAAATTAAGCACATCCAAAATAAAATACAATTGTTTGGAATCGAGTACATGTCCTTGATCACAAGTCCTTAATGGCTTAATGACTACAAAATAGACTACTTGTCTCAATCTCTCCCTGTTTGGCATCAAGGCACCAAAAAAGGGAAAATTGAGTGGAATCACTCATCGCCACTGCCTCCCTCCCTCATAGTCCTCTCATCATCTTCTTTTTCATCATTCAGGTGCTTTAGTAGGAGGAGGAGGAACAGAGGCACTAGCTAGTCCAAAAAAAGCCATCTCTTGCTCAGTTAGAGGTGCCATCTCCGTGATGTCTTCTTCAGAGTCTTCAGAGATCTGTGGTGACCCCACTGGAACCATTTCCAGCTTCTCAGAGATGACTTTTATGTTGGCCTTCACATACCTTTGATGCTTCTTCCTAGCCAGACTCTCCTTGTGCTTCTTGGTTTCCACTTTGCAACAGGATGCAAAGATGGATGAGAGCATCTTCAGTATTCCACTGGAGGACTCTCTAAGAGCTGGAGGAGCAGGAGCAACATCCTTAGATCTTGTGCCTTCTTGAGCCCTCTTAGATCTTCGTTCCTCTGTTTGTGAGGTAGGAGCAGAGGGAACAGTGTAGATAGTAGGCATCTAGGGCCCGAGTCTAGTATGAGGCACATCCTTGACAAATTCAAGTCCTATTACCTTCTCAATCATATACATGATGTAGGGTTCATAGCCACATGGCCTGTTAGGAGTGATGTAGATGTTTACAATGTCATTGTACATGTACTCAAAGTCATTGAAAGTCCTTTTCTTGCTTATGACCTTCATCAATGTCCTGAGGGTCCCCTGAATAGTCCCTGCATCTCCCTCCTTGGGAGCTATTAGGGGTGGGCAAAAAAACTGATAACCGAAAACCAAAACCGAAATAACCGGAATCGAAACCGAATTAACCGAAACCGATTAACCGGTCTCAATTTCGATTCTGGATGTGCGAAAACCGAACTTTTTGTTGTTTCTGGTTTTTATTCCGATTAACCGGGTGAACCGAAATAGCAACGTAATGTGTACCACCTGCATCTGGGGTTATGGCCTTACGGGCGAGCCCCTAACCCTACCCGCCCGGCCACGTTCCGTGGCTCCGTGCAGCGCCGCCCCACGCCCCCACACCCACGCGGCCACGCCCGGACCAGATCCACTGCCCGGCGCTGCCCGCCGCCCCACGCCCCGTGCAGCACAGCCGGCCGCCGCAGGCTGCACCGTGCCGCTCCTCCCTCTACGTCGCGCCTGGTGGTCGGCTCCGCGCCGCTAGTGTGCCAGGCCACTACAGGAAAAATGATCATTTGCGACGGCTAATTTTATTTGCGACGGCCAGCCGTCGCAAATAGATTGAATTGCGACGGCCCGCCTTTGGCCGTCACAAATAACACTTTATTTGCGACAGCAGATCAAAAAGCCGTCGCAAATAACAACTTATTTGTGACGGCCAACCCTAGGACCGTCGCAACTAAGGTAGCCGTCGCAAATAAGTTGTTATTTGCGACAACTGCTAAAAATGCTGTCGCAAGTAACCTTAATTGCGACGGCCGTATGGTGGGGCCATCGCAATTTAAAAGGCCGTCGCAAATAAGGGCTTTTATCCCGACCCCGACGGTTCATTCACGTCCACCCAACACACAGCCCCGCCGCCCTCTGCACCCCGCCGCCTGCCCGCCGCCCTGCCGCGCCCCGCCGCCGGCCCGCCGTCACCGCTCCGCCGCCGGCCCGCCGCCCCGCTGTCGCCGTCGCCCCTGCTCGCCGCCCCCACCGCCACGACCCGCCGCGCCCCCGGCCTCGCCGCCCCGCCGCCGTGGCCTAGGCTCGCTGCGCCCCTGCCGCCCCAGCCCACCGCGCCCCCGGCCTCGCCGGCGCCGGACCGCCGCGGCCCTGCTGCTCGTGGTGCCCCCGGCCCCGACGCCTCCAAGGTGAGCTCCATTAGTTGATTTGATTGTGTATGCTTGTTTATTGCAAAAAAAATGTGGACAGTCCAATCCTCATACCTTAAACTTACACTTGTATTTTTCATATAATCATCATAGCTTAAACTTACTCTTGTTTATTTCAAAAATGATCCACCGTACGTGCCCCCGCCCGACATGCTGTGTTGCGTAGGAGTACTATACATTGTATAGGAAACGTTTCAAAAGAATCCCAAGTAAGGTGTGCTGAGCAGCTGAGGTCATAGCAGTTGTGGTGCGATGGTCTGACGTCAAATGCCAACAAACTCAACTAGGGCCCAATAGTTCGATATTCAAGAGAATGATGATAGTATGTGGTTCCGACGTCGAGGCCAATTAGTTCAGATGTTTCCGTTTGTAGCGGTTTCTACTAGTGTAGAAATTAAACTAGATGTCCAGGATTAATTGAGCCTGAGGAAGTTCCCATGTAGCGATTTCCGTACGTACTGGAAGTTTCGGTTAATTGAGCCTGAGGAGAAATTATAGTTTATTTTAGTGCGAGGTAGGCGTAGGCGCACTGGATCCGGCCGGAACTCGTCGCACGGGATGATGCATCTGCACCCCTGCTGCTAGTTTCCCGCGTTTTGTGTTCTCGTTTTTCTTTTCCACTGCACTCCCGCGCGCGTTCCAAGGAAGAAGTTAATGGAAGCTCTCCCGCCGGCATGCATGGTTCCCGTGTGTGTCTGTTATGGCCGGCAGCAAGGCGACAATGCAAGAGAGGGACGAGATGCATGGGCGCTATGACCCCGAGCTGGCAGGCGTCACCGTCACGCTCTCCTGACCAACTGCAGCTGCAATGGCCGAGCTCACGACTCACCGACCCTGCAGGACTGCAGGCGCGCAAGGCAACACGCACGGGGTAACAGAAAACATGCATGGGTAGGTACCGGAGATTCCTCGGTGCTGTTCCGTCGTCCAGGGGAGAAGATTCCCTCCACGCATCCATCTTGCACGGCAAAGCAAATTTGCTCGCGTCAGCTGAACTCCACCGCGCACGATGGACGTGACCGGCGATTTTGTTGGGCGTGGTGGCGATGACTTCGGCATCTGTACGTGAGCCTGTGGCCTGGAGACGATAGGACACAGCTCGCAACGATCTTGCCGAACCGAATACCATGGCCTAGAGATTTCGTCCACACATGACAAGTGCCTTCGATCATGGGACAACCTGATGTGGACGCCTCTTATCCGATCATGGGAACCGCCGTGACCTTCTGAAGCTGTCTGCTGTCACTGTTCATCAGAGCTACAAATGACAATTAACAACTGCAGTGGGTGACTCGGCAGTGCGGAAATCAAGTGCCAAATAAATTCAGCCCCGCCGCATGCGCGTCGAGCGTGGCGGCTCGGACGTCACGTCGTTGTGCAGCCGCAACTTGCCCTAATCCTTCTCTCCGCTCCTTAATATCACCTCCTGGCTAGCAAAGTCGAAGTTCCTCCGTTCTTGTGCTTCCTAGAGCAAAAACTCTGGCAGCCATCACCATTCTTCATTTTTTCGGCCGAAATCAAGCGTGCGGACCGGGACCGCTGGTTTCACTCTTTCTGACTTCCTTCCCCGGTGCGTCCTGCTGCTTCTGCTCGATCCGATTGCGCCTCTTAAATCTGAAAATTAGCACTAGAGTAACCTCTTAGGTTATTTACCATTGTGTTTTAGCGAGTGGGGGACTTGCTTCTGGATCAACCAAAAGCATCATAATATGGTGATCTAGTTGGTCCAATTATATTCAGTTCTTTGAGTGTTCTAGCTATTTTTATCAAATCGGTCTTGACATAATGCATTTTCTTTACATTTCTCAGGTCCCCTCCCCACCGTGCACACTCAGATCCACTTCACTGCTTAGGTATGGCACCATCATTCTTCTCATATTGTATAGTAGCTGCTCTGATATTTATAATGTTTCAATTGTTTTTTATCAAACTTTTAATGATGTAACACATTTTCTTTAGATTTCCATCACCATGTTACTAGTTCAGCCTATGTCAAGTGTGTGATCTAGATGTTGCTACATGATTATGTTTTTTTAGGTTTAGATAATTTTTTGTCATGCTTTGGTAAATATGTTTATTATGTAGGTTACTAGAATTAATAATTTTTTCTCTTGTTCTTTTGATTGCGTGAGTGTTTAGAATTAATAGTTTTTTTCTATTCTGTTTAGTGTATGTTTGGACTTTAATGCATTTAGATAATGTTTTTGAGTGACTACTTAATATATATAAATAAAGGGGTTTTGGGCCGGCTCGGACCAACCCGGAAGGACACGACACGCAATAAGTGTGATCGTGCCGTGTAGACCATAGTAGTCAAGGCGACATGGAAGCGAACGGGTTGGTAAGGACGTCAATGACCAGCGATTGCGTGGACGGTGGAAATAGATGTGGAATTGTCATCTAAGAACAACTTTCCTCTCACTCTTTCTCTAGTTCTTTCCTCACTCTTAAATGACCTGAAAATGAAAATGAGCAACGTAACATATAGCAATGTATTACCCGTTTTGGATCGGCACGTCTCACATGCCATTGGCATGTGAGACGTGCAGGTTCGGAATTGTCCCTTTTTGGACAGCCTCAGAGTGACCGAGGGGGCGTGGCTTGTGACGAGACGCGGGTCCAGATTTGGACGAGATTTCGGTGGCGTAACCCTGTTGTTCTCTGCTGCACCATTTTTGGGCGTGCAGTGGAGAACAGCGGGGTTATGCTGTCAAAATTTTGTTCGAATCCGGATCATGCGTCTCGTCATGAGCACGCTCCGCTCGGTCACTCTTGGGTGGGTTTAGGATCTATCTGCCTAGGTTGTAGGGCTGTGACATAACACAACAATACATTAACGACAATTTCTTTCGCGTTAAACTGCAGAGTCAAACATGGGTGAAGACCGCAGTTGGATGTATACTGGCTGGAAGAGCAAAAGTTGTGGTCACTCCAATGAGTGGTTTATCAAGTTAGATCAATTTTTGGATCGAGCATTTTCGTTGTCAACGGAAGATATGGTGCGGTGCCCATGTACAAAATGCCAGAACACCAAGTTTTTGAGAAGATTGGAGCTTTCGTTTCACTTATGTCGAAACGGTTTCACTCTACATTATGAAGTGTGGACCTTTCACGACGAGACTAATTCTCGAGTCATAGCCGAAGTGGATGAGGATGATGATATAACAGAGGTTGATAGGATGGACGATATGCTAGAAGCTCTGGAAGCGGAGGATCCTCTTACAAATGAGGCAGAGAAGTTCTTCGAGGAGCTGAAAAATCACAAGAGCCGTTGCATGAACACACGGCTGTGACCGTACTTGCTTTCTTGACCAGATTTATGGCAATTAAGTCCAAGTAATTTTTTCCATCATCTGCAACAATGATCTCATGAAATTGATCTGCGATATCCTTCCACAACCTCACAAAGCGCCACCAGATATGTATCAGTCAAAGATCAAGGTATCTGGTCTCGGTATGAAGTATGAGAAAATTGATGTGTGCCCAGACAACTGCATGCTATTCTGGAAAGAGCACGCCAATGAGAAGATGTGCTTGAAATGTGGTAAATCGAGGTATGTCGAAGTTGTTAATGATGATGGCGATAATGTGATGACAGATGTCGCACATAAGCAGCTTCGTTACTTGCCTGTAACACCTCGGTTGAAGCGGATGTTTCTTTCAAAAAGAACCGCAAGACACATGAGATGGCACAAAGAAGGTAAACGTGGGAACAAAGAATTCTTGACGCATCCGTCCGACGGTGATGCATGGAAGGCGCTAGACCGTTTTGATCCAGACTTTCCTCGTGATGTGAGGAATGTTCGCATCGGATTAGAGACAGACGGATTCTCACCGTTCAGTACGAACGCCACGCCATACTCATGTTGGCATGTCTTTGTCATTCCGTACAACCTGCCACCTACTTTTTGTACGAAGAACGAGTTCATGTTTCTCAGCCTCATTGTACCTGGACCTGATCATCCCGGGTCACGTCTCAACGTGACGTTAAAACCGCTGATCGAAGAATTGAAAGTCTTGTGGACAGGAGTCGAAGCATACGACAGTTACAAGAAGCAGAAATTCAACCTTCGAGCTGCTTATTTGTGGTCTGTCCATGATTTGCCGGCATACGGCATGTTTTTCGGATGGAGCACTCACGGTCGTCTGACGTGTCCGATATGTGCTTTAGACACAGATTGCTTTTGACTAACTCATGGAGGCAAAATATCTTACTTCGATTGTCACAGACGTTGGCTGCCCTCGAATCATATATTTAGGCAGCAGAGGCATGTCTTTCGAAAGAACACTGTTGTCACTAATGGACCACCAAAGCGTCTCAACGGGTCAGAAATTTCTGATATGTTGGACAAAATGGTGCCTGATGAAGGTCGTCGTGGATATTTCGTAGGTTATGGAGAGGAACATAATTGGACACTCATATGTGGACTTTGGGAGCTACCATATGTGAAGTCATTGATTCTAGTGCACAACATTGATGTCATGCATCAGGAGCGTAATATGAGCGAAAGTATCATAAGCACTTGCATGATATGCCTGGCAAAACTGCAGAGGGGTCGAGGGGAAGAGCAGGCACGGGCAAGATAACCACTTGCGTTTAGCTAAACGCATGGTAAGTGTGTGTAACTTATGTTTATATATTAATAATATATTATTCGTACTAACACGTATTGACAGGAGCGCGAGACGGGGGTGCTGCCCACCCCTGCTGAGGTCTGGAAGAGTGGTCACAGGGACCCTTCTCAGCCGATGGGGTGCAGTCAGGCTGTAGCCGAGCGGTTGGTAAGTTTAGAAATCATTCATATTAAGTATAACTATATAGATTGTTGAACTTACACGGTTTTCTTGTTTTGCAGGCTAAGTACAGGGAGGAGGCTAGGAAGATACACGGCGAGGATTTCAATTGGGAACGTCAATCGATCGATCCTCAAGCCGCGTATGCAACCGATGGTGGAAAAGCACACGGAAGGTGAGTTAACAAGTCATTTTATCGTTTTCAATTCAAAGTATTCAAGATATTTCAATTTCATATTACTGACTCTCTTTTTTATAGGCTCGCCATATACGACGAAGTTGTCGACTCGAGGGCGGGGAGACCTGCGAGAGGCAGCTCCACACAGGCTTCGTCGGTGGGCACGGCTCGCCGCGTATCGCAAAGGGGATGCAGTCCCTCCGAGAAACTGTAGAAGAAAACGAAAGGCGACATGAGGAGGAAAGGAGGGAGGCGGAACACCAAAGGATCGCGATGGAGGCCACGATCCAAACCCAGGCAGCAGCGTTGGCGCAGATGCGGGAAGCAATGGAGGTAACAAAATAAAAACTAAAATTCTCATTAATTCAGCGTAAATGACTTACTAATAGGTAGCATTTAATGTTTGCAATGACAGACCATAGCTCGGGCGCAAGGTCTGGGAATCCAGCTACCGGTACTACCACCGGTCCTTCCAAGCGATCCTTCTTCAGTGGGTCAGGTAAGTCTCTATGTAATCCTTCTTCTCCAGCGTAATAAGATTGAAATAAATGAAAGAGAGAGATAGTTAGATAGAAGAAAATGATTGAAATAGAAGAAAGATAGAGATAGAAGAAAGAGAGATAGAAGAAAGAGTGAAAGATAGATAGAGTAGGATGGGAATGAAGAGAGAGAGTAAGATGTAGATGGAGATAGAGAGAGGGGAAGATAGAGGGAGGGAGATGTAGATGGAGATAGAGGGAGGAAGATAGAGGGAAAAGGATAGCAATAGAGAGATAGATTGAGAGAGAAAGATAGAGTGAGAGACAAACAGAGAAATGAAAAGAGAGAGGAAGAGAGGGGGATCTAGATGAAGATAGAGGGAGAGGAAGGGAGGGAGAGAGATGTTGATGCATTTATATTCTAACTCTAAGTTTCATTAATTGCAGGGATCCGCGACGACTGCACAAACGCCGTCGCCGTCTCTGCCGCCGCCTGGAATGAGGCGCGACGACGACTTCGACTTCGGAGGTGGCTACGGAGGTGGATACGGAGGTCTGACCGGCGAGTGAGCTCATGTTTAGTTTGTTGATGTTGATGCGATGTTTGTACGATGTGTTTTGAAACTGTTGTGATGTGATGTGTTCTGTGAATATTGTCTGTTCTGTGAATCTGGCCATCGAGCCGGTTAGTATTTTCTGTTTTTTTAAAAAATAAAAAACCTTATTTTCGACGGCTTTTTATACAGTACCGTCGCAAATAAGGTACCAAGCCATCGCAATTAAGCCACTGCTAGTTGCGACGGCCTGGCCGTCGCAAATAAGTTTTAATTGCGACGGCCTGGCCGTCGCAAATAGCATCGTGGGTCCCGGAGGAGGACACGTGGGCCCGGTCCACTGAACTTATTTGCGACGGCCCGGCCGTCGCAAATAGAAGCACTTAATTGCGACAGCCTGACCATCGCAAATAAGCTTTAATTGCGACGGGCCGACCGTCGCAAATAATGTTGCGGGGCCCACCGGCCCGCGGCAATAACTTGTGACGGCCGCTCCTAGCCGTCACAATTAAGCTTATTTGCGACGGTGGCCGTCGCAAATAAGCTTAATTGTGACAATTTATTTGCGACGGCCAAAAACCGTCGCAAATAAGGAAAGCCGTCGCAAATAGCTTATTTGCGACGGTCATGGCCGTCGCAAATCGTCGGGATTCCTGTAGTGGGCCCTGACGTCCCGACGCGCCGCCACCAGTGCGCCAGGCCGGCAGGCCCAGTCCGTGCCTCGCTCCGGCCTGTGGCGTCCTGTTTCTGCTCAATAATTGTAAGTGTTGATAAGGTTCCATTTATTTACTTTTATTTAGTTTTGAACATTTTATTTGCTGAACCTGTTCTGTAATAACAGAGGGTCATATACTCCTATATCCTCAAAAAGACGTGTGACTGTGATTCTGTGAACTCGGTGACTACAGGGATTGTGAGCATGCACGTAGGTGTATGATGACATGCATGTTGTGTGTGTTAAAGACTGGATGCATCTACTACTCATAGCTCTGATGAAAGCCTGATGTTTATCTGCAATTTAGTAGCTGTTCTCTGTATCAATTCTTTGCATCAGTTCTGTGTTGTGTATCAAGACTTATAGCTCTGTTGACATGTGTGCTGAAGAGTAAAGACTGGATGCAAGTATGTGTATATTGGCATGTTCTCCGTATCAGTTATTTTAGACTATCAGTTCAGTATGAATTTTGAGATATCCAGTCATTTGTTCACTTATCAATTGTCTGTTCTGTATCAGTCTGGTTTACCGGTTAACCGGAAATCGAAACCGATTTTTTCCGTTAACCGGGAGGTCAGTTTTTGATTCTCTGCACACAATTTCGGTTTCCATTTCTCAAAAACCGAATTTAAAAAAAAACCAAAAAACCGAATCGAATTTCTCCGGTTAACCGAATGCCCACCCCTAGGAGATATTGTCTTCCTCACGATCCTGTTAAGAACAGCAAAGAAGGGCTTCAAGTACTTTGTGGTTGGAGACTTGAATGGCATCCTTGTATCATAGAGAAAGTCAAGCTGATCTTTTTTTAGAGGCTTCATATTGTGGATAATGATGTCATTCTTCAAAGAATCTTCCAGATAAAGAATTCTAACAAACTCTTCATACGTTACAGGATCAGACTAGTCTGTGTCAACGGACTAGTCTGGTGCTGACGCCGGACAAGTTCAGTGTCAGCAGGATAGAACGGAGTGGATCAACTAGATTTTGGGTTTTTAATCTACTAGTGATCTAAAGGACATCATTTCACAAATAATCTTGATGAACATGTCCAGTAAGCAATCAACAAGCATACAATGGCCATAATTCACCAAGATTTACTTATTTAAATAGTTTTCAAGAGAAAATCGAGATAAGGAGCAATTTTTTTAAAAAAAAATGAGTAAACACTGAAATCACAATAGGGTATGCAATGTTTGAAGCCACGTTTCTAGAGTAAGTATATTTAGCTCGTTTCTTAGCTCGCAAATCCTCTTTTCATATAGTGGCTTGGTGAAAATGTTTGCACGTTGTTTTTTAGTCCTAACATATGAGTTTACTATGTCACCTTTTAATGAGTGATCTCTTAGAAAATGGTGACGAATATCCATGTTCTT
Source organism: Tuctoria greenei (assembly GCA_036927565.1). Taxonomy (NCBI): domain Eukaryota; kingdom Viridiplantae; phylum Streptophyta; class Magnoliopsida; order Poales; family Poaceae; genus Tuctoria; species Tuctoria greenei. The sequence continues at coordinate 102,237,190 of JAYESD010000003.1, read as the reverse complement.
AGTTCTTGTGTGCTCTACTGGGTTGTGTGCAAATTTTATACCAGTCTCATTATCACATAGGAGTGGAATATGGTTCAGACTGTAACCATAGTCCCTTAGAGTTTGTCACATCCAAAGTAGTTGTGCGCAACAACTACTGACTGCAACATACCTCGCTTCGGCTGTGGAAAGAGCAATGGAGTTTTGCTTTTTAGATGACCATGAAACTAGGGATCTGCCAAGGAATCGGCAAGTCCCCAATGTGCTCTTTGTATCGACTTTGCATCCTTCATAGTCAGCATCAGAATAACCTATCAAGTTAAACTTGGATACTTTGGTATACCAAAGGCCCAAGTTGGGTGTGTGAACAAGGTATCTTAAATTTTTTTTACAACTATTAAATGGCACTCTATAGGTGCGGCTTGAAACCTTGCACACATACACACACTAAGCATAATATCTAGCCTAGATGCACATAGATAGAGTAAAAAGCCAATCATAGATCGATATACCTTTGACCCACATTTGGACCATCTTTGTTGAGATCGAGATGTCCGGTAGTTGCCATGGGTGTCTTGATGGGCTTGACCTTGTCCAGATTAATCTTCTTGAGGATGTCCTGCGTGTACTTGGTTTGGCTTATGAACGTGCCCTCTCTTAATTGCTTCACTTGGAATCCCAAGAAGAACTTCAATTTGCCCATCATCGACATTTTGATCCTCTCTATCATAATCTTGCTAAACTCTTCACAAAACGACTTATTAGTAGAACCAAAGATGATATCATCAACATAGATTTGACATACAAATAGATGATCATCAAGTGTTTTGTGAACAAAGTATGGTCATCTTTTCCAATTTTAAAACCATTTTGAGTCAGAAAATCTCTAAGGCACCCATACCAAGCTTGAGGAGCTTGTTTGAGGCCATAGAGAGCCTTACGCAGTTTATAAACATGGTTGGGGTACTCTTAATCTTCAAATCCTGGTGGCTGCTCCACGTAGACTTCCTCCTAAATTGTCCCGTTGAGGAAGGCACTTTTGTCGTCCATTTGATACAACTTGAAATTCTGGTGAGTAGCATATGCCAATAAAATACGAATGGACTCAAGTCTAGCTACGAGAGCAAAAGTTTCGTCAAAGTCCAAACCTTCAACCTGTGAGTAACCTTTAGCCACAAGCCACACTTTATTTCTTGTTACCACTCCATGTTCATCTTGTTTGTTCTGAAAGACCCGTTTGGTTCCAACAATGTTCGCCTTTGGTCTTTCCACGAGCTCCCATACTTCATTTCTCTTGAAGTTGTTTATCTCATCTTGCATTGCAATCACCCAATCTGGATCCTTTAGTGCTTCTTCTACCTTGTATGGTTCCGGAAAAGAGACAAAAGAGTAGTGTTCACAAAAAATTGCTATGCGAGATCTAGTAGTTACTCCATTAGCAATGTCTCCAATGATGTTGTTGATGGGATGATCTCTTTGTATGCTTTGATGTACTCTTGGGTGAGGGACTTGTGCGGCTGCTTGTTCTTCATATTCATTGTCTCCCCTAGATCATTGCTTTCGTGGTTATATTGATCTTCTTGATCTTCCTGATCCTGATCTTGTGTTTGAGCTCCCCCTTGATCATTGCTTTCCTGTTGAGGTTCATCTTGTGGTTGCTCTTGAGGTCGAATATCACCAAGTGTCATCCTCCTCAACGCTTCACATGGGGCTTCTTCTTGATCTAGCACACACTTATCAACTTGCTCCACTTGGGAGCTGTTAGTTTAATTGAACACTACGTCACGTGCAACTTCAACAAGGCCTGAGACTTTGTTGAAGACACGATAGGCGTAGGCGTTCAAATCATAACCGAGCAAGAACCCTTCATCAGATTTCGAAGCAAACTTCAAAGTCCTCAGTTTCTTGTTTAGAATAAAACATTTGCAACCAAATACTTTAAAATATGAAACATTTGGATTGTTACCGATGAGAAGCTCATATGCCGTTTTCTTCAAGAGTCGGTAAAGATACAACTAGTTTGTGGCGTGACAAGCGGTGTTCACTGCTTCAGCCCAAAACCGATCCGATGTCTTGTATTCATCCAACATTGTCCTCACCATCTCAATCAGTGTTCCATTTTCCTTTCGGCCACCCCGTTTTGTTGAGGGGAGTAGGGTGCTGGAAATTCGTGCTTTATTCCTTCTTCATCTAGGTACTCCTCAACCTGTGTATTCTTGAATTATGTCCCGTTGTCACTTCTAATGTTCTTCATGGTTGAGGAGAATTCGTTCTGAGCTCTTTTCAAGAATTTCTTGAGGATTATCTGAGTTTCCGATTTATCATACAACAAAAATACCCAGGTGAATCTTCAAAAATCATCAACAATAACTAAACTGTATTTGTTACCGCTGATGCTTATATAAGCAATTGGACTGAAAAGGTCCATCTGATGAAGTTCTAGCGGTCTTGTGGTAGTCATCATGTTCTTCGTAGGGTGCGGTGCTCCAAGTTGTTTTCCCGTCTGGCAAGCGCTGCACGACCTGTCTTTCTCAAAAACAACATCCTTTAAACCTCGGATGTGACCACCTTTTAGAAGTTTTTGCAGATTTCTCATCCCAACATGGGCTAGCCGTCTATGCCACAACCATCCCATGTTAGTTTTAGCAACCAAGCAAGTGTTGAGTTCAGCTTTATCTTTGTTGAAGTCAACAAGATAAAGTTTTTCCTTCAACATTCCCTTGAATGCAATCGAGCTATCGCTTCTTCTTAAAATGGTCACACCCTCATTAGTGAATAAACATTTATAACCTTTGTCGCATAGCTGAGATATGGACAGAAGGTTATAATATAAAGAATCTACATGTAAAACATTCAAGAGAGTATGTTGAGAAGAGATTTCAATTTTACCGCTACCAAGGACCTTTCCTTGGATGTTGTCTCCAAAGTATATCCCTTCACTTGGCTCTGCGTTGCGCTCATACACCACGAACATATCCCTCGGTCCTATCATGTGATTGGTGCATCCGTTTTCTAGCACCTATTTTGATCCACCAGAGGAGTAGGACTGCAAAATAGAATTATTCCTTGGTTTTAGGTACCCAAGCTTGCTTGGGTCCTCTTAGGTTAGTCACAAGAGTCTTGGGCACCCACACACAAGTTTTTGAGTTCTTGTGGTGCAGCCCTACATATTTAGCAAATACATGTCCAAACTTATCTTTTATAAGTACATAGGAAGCATCAAAAGTGTGAAATAGTATTTGCAAGTCAGATTCACGTGATGTTTCCTCAACAAAAGTGATTTTCTTCTTAGCATGAACATTGGTGGACATGTGTTTGTTCTTGTTAAACCAAAGACCATATTTGATGTTAGTAGGTCTAGTGACCATATATGCACTATGTGCATATTTGATCTTCTCCTTGTGGAAGATGCCCTTTCGCGAAGGATGCTTTGCATGAGAAACTGAAGAATCAGGTTTGACAACAGTTTTCTTAATGGAACATGTGCAGGTTGCAATTGTTGTCGGACTTTCACCTTTGGAAGGTAAGCATTTGGAGGAGGAGGAGTCACTTTGCTTGAGTGACTCAACAAGCACATCAAGAATCTTGTTAACTTTTGACAAGTTAGCAAGTTCACCCTTGATAGTAATGTGTGAGTATTCTAGCTTTGAGTAAGTTTCCTTACTCAAGGCTAGCTCATGCTCAAGTGACTTGCTCTTCTCCTTTTCAAGCTCAAGGAGTTTCTCAACCTCTTGATACCTCTTCCTTTCATAGATGAGCATATCTTCTTGTCGGTTGACAAGCTCCTCCTTCTCAAAGATTTCATCCAACAACACTTTCATTTTCTTCAATGCAGTTTTAATTAGTCCCCTAAATATCTCCTCATTTTCACTACGGTTGTCAAAATCATCAATAGAGGAATTTAGCGAGGGGGGAGTAAGTCGAACCTTTTTCTTGCCTTCTTTATCCATAAGGAAAGTGTGATTGTGTGTCTCCCGTCCTCCCATGTTCAGGAAGAGCGTATACCTCTTTGTAGGCTTCTTGATGGCAATGGTGGCCATCTCCTCTTCTTCATCGGAGGAAGACTAGTCGTTTGAGTCCCACTCCTTGCCAATATGCGCTTGATGAGCTTTCCTTTTTCTTTTAAGAGGATTTTCTTTTCTTGAGGCTTCGTTTCCTTCTTCCTCTTGCTCTCTTCATAAGTGCAGTCAACCAAGAAGTGACTGTACTCGCCACAGTTATAGAAGGTACGTCGAGCCTTGGATTTTCCCTTTTCTGTTCTCTTCCCTTCATTCGAGTTACTACCGTTTCTTCTTTTCATCATGCGCTGGAATTTCATGATGAAGAGTACCATCTCTTCATCATCTAGGTCAGTGCTCACATCACATGTGTCTCCTTCGTCTTGAGCTTTACGAGTTTCCATTCCTTTAGGCTTGCAAGTTGCTTTGAGAGCAACTTCCTTCTTTTTGGAGGAGGTGAGCTCAGCTAGGTCTTTGACGTATTGGGCTTCCTTCTCCATCATCTCATGGTTTATGATTTTGCCCAATAGTTCATCCGGAGTCAGTTTGTGAAACCCCGGGCTTTTTTGGATCATTGAGCATAAGGTGACATTTCTTGGCATGAAGGCTCTAATAATCCTTTTGACCACCTCATGGTCAGTCCACTTCTTGCTTCCATAGGCGCAGATCTTGTTGATAAGGACATTCATCCGGTTCTACATGCCTTGAGGTGATTCGCCTTCTTCAATGGCAAATCTCCTCAATTCTTCTTCAAGCATCTCAATTATAGCTTCTCAGACTGACCTATTTCCTTCATATGCTGTTTAAGTGTATCCCAGATTTCTTTTGCACTTTCTAACTTGATGTGATTCGCCTTCTTCAATGGAAAATCTCCCCAATTATCCTTCAAGCATCTCAATATTAGCTTCTCGGACTGACCTATTTCCTTCATGTGCTATTTTAAGTGTATCCCAGATTTCTTTTGCACTTTCTAACACATCAATCTTGATGAACTCCTCCCGTCTCACTGATGAGGTGATCGCTGCAACGGCTTGTGCGTTGCGGTGAATTTCTTGTTCTTGTTCCATAGTGAGTTCTTCGTCCTTATTCGGAATATCTACACCTGTACATACGATATGCCAAAAACTGGGATTCAAAGAGATTAGATGCATTTTCATATTATATTTCACTATGGTGTAATCGTTTCCGTTGAATTGTGGAGGCTTTCCCATGGGAATAGAAATATAATGATTATTTGAATTGAGCCGATTGTAATTGTAAGGATATCGGGAGTAGTCGTGATGACCTCTCGCCGTCATCTTCTCGTCCTCTTTTCCCTTTTGGCTCAGGAGTTTCTTCCTTAGAAGTGCCTTGAAATGACACACTTGTTCATCGTCGTGTTGATTTTCCCTGAGTACATCGAAGGTTTTTGTATCTTGCTCTTCTTTGGTGTTGGGCACCTTCGGGATCTCGTTGTTCTTCTCAAAGGCCATTGATCTCTTCGAGCGGTAAGTCTCGTCGATGGAGAACCTACTCTGATACCAATGGAACGTGGCCTAAAGGAGGGGGGTTAATAGGCTTACAAAATTCCTTGCACACTTAATCAAATGGTCAAATGCTTGATAGACCAGAATTGTCCAGTTGGAGGTGCGGACCAGTCTGGTGTGCTAAATGTGTGTCTATTTGATTAAGTGTTGATTCGGGAATTAAACTTTATAGCAGCGGAAATTTGAACAACTGGTAAGATCACTTGAATTAAAAATCAATATTGTGAAGTTACACGTGAAAGCAATTTGCAATTCAAGTTACAATGTTGACCAACTATGTGCCCTAATCAATGAAGATGCAAAAACAAAGAAGCACGCGGGACACACATTTTTACTCAGGTTTCATCCACCACAGAGATCTACGTCCTCGTTGAGGAAGCCCAAATAGAGCCGGGTCTCTTCAACCCTTTCCCTCGTCAAGTCACCACACAAGGCCGACTTGATTCCACTATCAAGGGTAATCACCGAGTTTACGGGGCAACCTCACACGTTGAGGGCTCCAGCAAGAAATACAACGAAAAGATGATCAAATACAGTCTAAAAGATTACAAGTAAGAGCACGAGTGTAAAGAGATCAAACCCCAAGAGCTCAATGAAGCGTAGACAACGATCTCCCAACCCCAAATCTGAATACTCAATTGTTTTCTCCTTTGAGGACTTTAGATGTGTGGGGAGATGTGTTTTTGTGCTCTTGGGACAGGTGGCGGCACTAGGGTTTCTGAGTTTGATAGTAGGAATCTCCTATTTATAGGGTTTCCAAAAAAATTACCGTTAGGGATCCCGACAACCGGACTAGTCCGGACTTGTCCGGTGGGTACACTATTGTGCGAGGTATACCGGACTAGCCAGACAGATGTCCGAAACTTGTTGGATGCCCTATGTAATTGAAATCCAGAGAGTTGAACGGACTAGTCCGGTCCAAGAGTGGACTTGTCCAGTGATATGTGTTATAGAACATCAGGGAGTTCAATGGACTAGTACGTTCCTGTGGACGGACTTGTCCGGAGTGTAGTGTAATGTGTTTTGTCGGTACCCTACGTTTCGGGTACCCCACGATACCGCAAGTAAATTCACAGAGTTCCACATGTCCGAGTTAAAGACCTCTAAAGGCTACACGTGTCCCGCAGCACTAGACCCGCCTCCCTCATTCGGGTAGCTCTGACACTGCCACATGTAACGCAAGGCCGAACCTAACTCCCTGTGTAGGGAAGCTCCGGTCATGCCATGAGTACAATGTCCCCGGACCTAACCCCCAGTAGAGGGAAGCTTCGGCGCTGCCACGTGTATAGCAGCTTCGGACCTACCTCCCCACAGAGGGAAGCTCCAGAGCTACCACGTGTCGAGCCTATGAACCTAAGCCTGCAACAGGAAGACTGCCAGATCTCCAATGGCGCGGACATTCAAGGGGTAGTTAAAGCAGCCGTTACAAGACCTGATTGCATGTCATTAATGCCATGGTAATGACACACGATCAGAGGACTGCTAATATCGGTAATGCCGCCATTAAGGCACGTTATCACCCTGTTAATTATACTAAATACATGCAGATTGTGTATAGGTGATTGAATACCACCGGGGCCACTTGTTGAACTGGGCTAACATTGTAATGGCCAGTCCTTGGACATTAAAAGGACTGCATCGCACGAATAGAAAAAAGGAAGCTCATATGCACACAAGCATACATACACTCATACAATCAATAAACACCCCGTGGAGTAGGATATTACGCCCAGGCGGTCCGAACCACGTAAAAACTCTCGTGTCACCTTCTCGTTCTTGATCTCACGCGCTCCCCAACTGAATACGAACCTCCGCGGACTACGTTTTAGTAGTATCGGGGGAAGTGTCGATCGCACACTTAGACATTTGGCATGCCAGGTAGGGGTGCTTGAGATTTCGAGATGGTGAACTCCGCAGTAGGATCGTCCAACAACCATGCTAAGCAACCTGCTGGAGGAAATCCCTCCAACGTGCAACAGCAGCTGGTGTTGTTGTCCCAGCGGGCGTCATTCCACCACCACCACCATCACCATCGCAGCAAGATGGTGTCTTTGCGTCGGTCACTGCAACGGCGAACAACCCTGAGAACGCGATCAACGCTGAGAACGCGATCAACGCGGTGTTCTCTGGATCCGTGGGGATCGCACTGCGGGAGTCACTGTGCAGGAAGAACTCCACGTGCTAGCAACATCGCATGAGGAAGCATCCGACAAGGAGCAAGCTACTCAACCTCCGAGCTCTCAACACCGAGGCTCAACCTCTGTGCCATGCGTGCAGCCATGCAGCGACACCAACATTCGCGTCAAAGTCGTCCAAATCGGTTCTGATGCTACCCAGACCACCCGTATATCGGGAAGTCTGGACAACAATTAGGAACTCGCGCTCATCTCTTTCTTTTGGGCGACGATCAATGTGTTTGCATGGCAACCATCACAGATGCCTGGGATCCCTAGGGAGGTGATTGAGGACAACCTGAAGATATATACCTATGCACGGCCAGTACACTAGAAGCCCCAGAGGCAATCAGTCGAGTAGCAGAACTTCATCAGACAAGAAATCAAGAAGCTGCTTGAAGATAGTTTCATCCGGGGGGCTCATCATCCACGATGGCTGGCAAATCTAGTTGTGGTACCCAAGGCCGTCGAGAAACTTAGGATGTGTATCGAGTACACCACCTTGAATAAGGCATGTCCAAAAGACCATTTCCCTTACCTAGGATAGATCAGATAGTGGACTCCACCTCCGGTGCGAGCTATTGTGTTTCCTAGATGCATACTCTTGATATCATCTGATCAAAATGTCTAAGGAAGATGAAGAGCATAATGCATTCATAACAGTAGATGGGTTGTATTGTTATATTGCCATGCCATTGGCCTCAAAAATGCTGCTTCAACTTTTGTGCCAGCCATGCAAAAAACATTTTGAGAGCTCATCAGGGACTTGGTGGAGGTCTACGTCAATGACATTGTCGTGAAGGTAAAGAACAAGGAATCACTCCTTGACAACTTGCAAGCTGTCTTCGACAAGCTACGCATTGCGTGCACCAAGATAAACCTAGATGAATGTGTCTTTGGGGTTAGTTACGGGAAGGTCCTTGGATTCTTGGTGACTCACCGAGGAATTGAGGCGAATCCGGTGAAGATCAAGGCTATTGAAGACATGCAGCCCCCAGCCTGCATCAAGGATGTCCAGAAGCTAACTGGATGTCTAGCTGCGCTCAGCGGGTTCATCCCGAGACTAGCAGAACAAGCGCTTCCTTTCTTCAAGTTATTGAGGAAGTATGGGACATTCCATTGGTCCGAAGAAGCAGAAAAGGCATTCCAATAGCTCAAGCAGCTCCTCACCACACTACCAATCTTGGTAGCTCCGGAGACTGGTGAGCCTCTTTTGCTTTACATTTCGGCAACTACGGAGGTTGTCAGCTTGGTCCTAGTCGCGGAGAGACCAGAGCCAACTACAGTTCAGGAGCCCAGACCCCTCCGGGTGGGTCCGGAGCTACCTGATGGCGAGTCTGGGTCTCAGCCCCCAGACGTGGATCCTCAAGGTGAGCTGCCAAAAGATTTAACCTCTATCAACTGAGGGTGTTCTCACGGCTGAAGTAGAAGGTCCGGATCCCTCCGAGAGGCTTTGGGAAGCTCAAGAAGAAGGTCCGGACCCATCCAGGAGGATCCAGGTTGATGAAGAAGAAGCTTCAGGACCTTCCGGGAAGGTTCGGACTGTCCAGCGGCCAGTGTACTTCATCAGCAAAGTACTCCATGACGCCAAAACTCAATACATTGAGGTGCATAAGCTGCTCTATGTAATTCTTATTGCCTCAAGGAAGCTTCGTCACTACTTCCAAGCCCACGAGTTATCAGTGGTAACCTCCCATCCACTGTGCACTATATTGCATGACCCCAACTCTACGGGAAATATTGCAAAGTGGGCAGCGGAGCTGGTAGAGTTTGATCTCGAATTCTTGCCTCAACACACCATGAAGAGTTAGGCATTGGCCGACTTCGTGGCGGAGTGGACCCCTTCTTCATCAAATCCAGGGGCCCCATTGAACAGAAGACGGAACCCAAGGTCCCGGTCTTCATCAAGCCTCACTTGACTCTCTACTTCGATGGTTCCATGCAAAAGCAGGGGTCCTGAGCTGGAATCCTTCTCCTCGTTCAGACTGGGGAGAATGTCAAGTACAAGGTACACCTTGACTTTAAGGCAATCTACAACATGGCGAAGTACGAAGCTCTCATTTACGAGCTCAAGGTGGCGCTATCATATGGTATCAAGAAGTTGTTAGTGAAGGGTGACTTGCAACTCATCATCATGTAGGTCAAAGTTGAATGCAGTTGCAACAACCCAAAACTCGCTGCTCACCTCCTTGAAGTCCAGAAGCTCCAGAAGAATTTCCACGTCCTAGACCTCGGCCATGTCAAGCGTCTTAACAATGCTAAAGCTGATGAACTCTCGACAAAAGCTTCGACCGGAGCTCAAGCTCTTGATGGAGTTTTTGTCGGGAGATTGTCAAGACATACCACTCAGCCTGCCGAACTGAGCGAAGGGGGCGAGACCAGCACCTCGACGCTGGCGGTCCCAGTGGCCCTGTTACCAAGGCGTCCACCAAGGATTGTAGGCGCTGCAAGAAGCTCCGAGCAACCCAACGCGCAAGATCCGGATGCTCGAACTAGCTCCAATGCATTGATCTTGGAGATCCGGAGCTTCTTTAAAGACAACATCCTTCCTGAAGACGGTGCTTCCGCTGATCAAATCGTCAGATTGGCTAAAAGATACAGGCTGGTAGAAGGGGATCTCTACCGGTGTGGTGCCAACGATGTTCTACTACGGTGCATTGCCCGGGAAAAAGGTCGCGGGCTCCTCGCAGGAATCCATGGAGGCGAGTGTGGGAACCACGCGTCTTCCTGCACGTTGGTTGTTAAAGCCTTTCGGCATGGCTTTTACTGGCCTACATCAATCCAGGATGCAGTTGAGCTGGTAAAAAAGTGTGAAGCGTGGTAGTTCCAAGCGAAACAAACTCACACACCGGCCCATTCGCTGCAAATGATACCTCCTACATGGCCATTCGCTGTGTGGGGGATGGACATTTTTGGACCTTTCCCAAAAGTCGTCGGAGGTTACAGGTTCCTGTATGTCTCCATCGAAAAGATTACTAAGTGGCCGGAAGCTACCCCAGTTGTGACAATCAACAAACAATCTACTATCAAGTTCTTGAAGTCCATATTCTGCAGATTTGGAGTTTCGAACAGCGTCATAACTAACAATGGATCCCTGTTCACAAGTGAAGCATTCCAAGAATATTGCGAAGACCTCAGCATTCATGTCAGCTACGCATCAGTAGCTCATCCGACAAGTAATGGCCAAGCCGAGAGAGAAAATGCAGAGATACTGAAAGGACTCAAGACGCGCACATATGAGCGCCTGAAGAAAGACGAAGCCAACCGGATAGAGGAGCTTCCATCAGCACTATGGGCGAGCAGGACAACACTTAACCAGTCAACTGGAGAGACACCCTTCTTCGTGGTGTACGGAGCTGAAGTGGTCCTTCCTCCAGAGATCACCATGGGGGCACTCCGGGTCCGAACCTTCGATGAAGCCACGCAGGACAAGCTCTGGCCTGAAGACCATGAACTTGTCGACGAGGGAAGGTGCCAAGTAGCTGTTCAAAATGCATGATACTACCAGGCGCTCCGGCGCTATCATCAAAGGCATGTGTGCAATCGACGGCTTATAGAAGGCGATTTGGTGCTGCAGAGAATACTAACTCGTGAAGGGATGAACAAATTGTCCGCCGACTGGGAAGGTCCTTACCGAGTGATCAAAGTATCCCGTCCCGGATGCATTCACTTGGCAATAGAGGATGGTACTCTGCTTCCCAATCCATGGAACATTGAGCACCTCTATAAGTTTCATGCTTAGATTCACGGAGGTGAGTCTGTAATTATACTTAATGTAAATTATAGAGTCTATGAACAGAGTCGGGTAGGTCCTCAAGGAGAACATCTGGACCCCTCCAAGAGGCTCTGGACAGTTCAAGCACACTTAGTCCCAGTACTTAAAGTGTAGCTTACCTACCCTGGGTTAGAACAAGATGAATAGCACACTTGGCCTGGTACCATACCCTAAGTGTGTCCTTGTCTCCCCTGTAATTCGGACCTATAATGAAAGACATTGTTGTGTGAAAACATAATCCACGTGCATTAGTTTTGTACAGGCTCGTCTCTTTTATCTTTTCCTTCTTGTCTATAACGAAGTTGTGCAATTCTTTTTGAGATTTAGTCCGAGTTACTCATATAATATACAAGTTATATTGTTGATCTTTTTCGGATCTTAGCATTGCTAGATGGTCTACTCGCCTGAACACCAGAGCCAATGACGGGTCCGTAGTGTGCTATTGACTTAGACTGGTCAAGCACCCTAAGTATGCCACTCTACCTATATTCCGGCATGCCTCAGTAGGGTGGGTCTGGAAGGCATCCGGATCTGAAGAGATTATATCGATATACTTGTTATTAAGTTGAGTTCCTTTGGATCTAAAATTATAATAAGAACAATAAGTCGCAAACAAGTTATAGATGGGATGATGAATTTTACTATTTTTCTTGTCTTTAATATGCAGTAAAAATAAAAACTCATGGCAATGGTGGTCGATGCTGGAACTTCTAAGTCTGACAACCCCCAGGGGGCCCGCCGTCGACGTTTTATGCGTTGAAAGTGGGCGTCCTTGCAGCTAACAAGCTCCGAAAACACCCTTGGTCGCCAGCCGTCGACGTGAAGAATTAATGGCGAATCTAAACGAAGATGGTGGAAAAAATCACCTAGAGGGGGTCCGCTGTCACCGTATTATATGTTGACACTAGACACCGTCGAAGCCAGGAAGCTCCGACAATCCTAGGGGGCTCGCTATTGACATTTCTAAAGCGTTGATAGTGGGTGCCGACGAACCTATCAAACTCCAACAACTCCCAGGGGGCCCACTGTCGACGTTTCTAAATGTTGACAGTGGACGCCGTCGAAGCTACAAAGCTCTGACAACCCAAGGGGGCCCACCGTTGACGCTCTACGTGTTGGCAGTGGGCGCCGTTGGACCTACCAAGCTCCAACAACCCCCAGGGGGCCTGCCGTCGACGCTCTACGTGTTGGCAGTGGGTGCTGTTGGAGCTACGAAGCTCTGAAAACTCTCAGGGGGCCCGCTGTTGACATGACAAAGGGTCCCTGGAGATGTCAGAGATAAACCTCGGAACTCGGAGCTATCGATTTTCCTACGAGCGAGGAGTGAAGTCATCAAGACATTGTCAAATCCTTTTGGTACATGTTCACAATCAAAATTGTGTACATCTACCAGGGGGCCCACAATATAGAGGATAATTGATTGAAGTCACACAAAAAATGGAATTCATTCATTCACAAGATTGGATTTCATTGATTCGAAATGAGGATTACAAGTGAGGGCAGAAGAAAATAAGATCTAATTACTGGAGGTCTTATGGAAAAATGAGGCAACTTTCTGGGCAGCTTCTTGATCGCTGGCCCTGGCAACGTCTTCTTCTTCAATTATGGGTCCTTCGACTACCGGATCTAGATATAATCGAGGGTCCCGACTTTTGAAACACATCAGCACATATTTGACGACATTCCTGGCCAGAGACTTCCCCTCCGTCTTCGTTTGGTCGACGATGACGTCACCCATTGCATCCAGCTTGTTGCTGATAGAGCTCAATGCCACCAGCGCCTTCTCCAGCTCCTGCTCTGGGTCAGCCGGACATACAGGACTGAAACCAAGCGGCACCAAAGCTTTGTTGGCATGCCCCAGGAAGTCCTAGACTTGTTGGGAGTTAGTAGCCCTCAAATTCCTAAGTTCCTCTAGCGACCTTCGGGCGGTCGCAAGCTACGAACCTTCTCGGGTGATGCGCTCAACCTTCTTGCCATGTTGCTGAATACTTTCAGCTCCGTCTCCCGGAGGTGGATGCGGTTCCAATGGTTCGTCAGATCCTTCTCCCTGCCCTTCACTTTCTCCTCTCTTGTGGTGACTTTAGTCTCTCTCTTGGAGAGTTCCTGTCCCACCTTCCAAATCTTTTCCTCTTCTTGCTTGCACCGCTGTTCAAACTTTTTGGTGCGGTCTTCCAAGCTCTGCTCTCCCAGAGACTGCCTCTGGGCAAGCTCTTCCTCCCTCCTCAGGATTTCCTACTGCTTCTCCAAGATCTTCTCTTCCCTCTCATTGAGGTCTTCTCGGCGCTTGAGGAGTATCTCATTTAGTTCATTGAGGTTGTCCTAATGGTTATCAGCAGCCTCGATGGACTCCCTAGCATGCTCAAAAATTTCTCGAGTCTCCACGTCGAGAGCCTTGATGGATGCTTCTCGCTCATCCAGCAAGAGGCCCCAATGCTTCAGACGGGCCTTCTCCTTCTCAATCCACTCCCACTGGTCTGCAAGCCTTGATTGTGTCAGAATAGTCTCGAAGTGAAGTCTGCTACGCCAACGCCTCAGAGTGTTGGACTCTTCTTCAAGGACCTTGTTGTCATGATCGAAGACGCGTTGGACTTGGCGAAGACTAAATCAGGCATTGTCTATAGACAATGCAAAAGGAATTGGCTCCTAACGTGCCTACTGGCTCCAAGGGATCTTCCATAACTAAAATTGGGTCCCACGGCACAAGCGTGGTCCCCTGTGGCTCTACGGCACTAGGGCCTCCCTTCGGTAGCTCTTCTGCATCCGCTAGGGTTGAGGAGGGTCCTGCAGTGGGAACATCAACCTCCGGGGCTGACGATGAAGGTCCCTCCACCGGATATTAAATCATTGGCTCTACAAGTGGAGGACCTACCGGCGACTCTTCTGGGTGCCTCGACTCTGGCCAGAGCACCTCTGTAGTAATCACCTCCGTGGATAACATTGGAGCTTCATCCGGAGCCCCAACCACCTTCGGCTCAGGCGATGGAGCATCAGCTACCACCAGCTAAGATACCGGAGCACCAATTGCTTTCAGCTCGGGCACCGGAGCTTCAGCAACCTTCGGCTCAAATGCCCGAGCTTCAATCACTTCCGGCTCCAATGCTGGAACTTCTGCCATGTCCCACTCTGGTTCCGGAGCCTCAGTCTTTAGTTCCGAGACTGTCGGTGCCTCTTCAGAAACATCTCCCATGTGGTCCCGCACTACCATGGGAGCTTCAGGCGTCATCTCTAGATTCAGATCCACGACAGCTGGCACCGGAGCTGTCGTGTCATCATCCACCACTTGGGGAGGCACTGGGATCGAAGCAGAAGCCTCTGCTTGCACAACCTCAGTTGCTGCAATAGGCACCGAAGTTTCGGCTTTCCTCTTTGACATCCAAGAAACAAAAACCAAAAATTTCAAAACGGGAAAATGATAAAAACATCAACTCAAGATGAAAATACAATGCTTACCTTGGGAGGCTTCTGCCCCAGTCGCCGCGGAACTTCTTCTTCTGAGGTCCGAGGTTGGAGCCCACCAGACTTGGTCAGGCAGAAAACCCAGACCTCGGTTGGGAGTTTGTCGCAGCGGCAGGAGTCGCCTCAGCCGGAACTTCCCTCGTCTGGGAAGGCCCCTGAGACCTAGAGCCCGCAGCTGGCACTTGGGTCGGGGTCGACTTGCCGGAGCTAGCGCGCTTCGAGGACTCCTGCCCCGAAGAAGGTGTCATTGTCGAAACTCTGGTTGGTCGGGGGGAGGAAGCTGCTGGAGGAGGAGCCGACCTGAGGGAGCTCCCGTTAGCATGCCTCAACTTCCTCTTCTGGCTAGAAGATTCGGCTGGTTCCTTGCCCTTGCCTTTGCCCCTACCAGCGTCATCAACTCTCTGGCTTGGAGCAGTGGGAGCGATCCTCTCCGAAGCCTTGGTAATAGCAATCCCAGTGGTCCCACGCCTCTCTACCAGGCCGAGGACATCAAGCTCTGACACCCCCCTTCGGAGCTCCCTCCTGATCTCCAGAACCATGTTCAGAGGGAGGAAGTCCGCCAGAGGTGTCAAGGAGTCTTGGGAGATAGCCCCGTGTTGAAATTTCTGTAGGTGAAGCTTCAACCGTCCTTCATTCAGATTGGTCCGGAGGCCAACCTCGATCCGGTTGTGATCCATCTCACTATTGAAATCCCAGGCGGACCACTCTCTCTCCTTCAGCGCAGCCCACCCGTTTGCCAAGAAGTTGCCGAAGACCATCTGAGAGGTCACTCCACCATCTATGCAGTGCCAGATCCTAATCAGGACGGGCTTGTATGCTTCACAAAGCTCCAGAGCTGCATTCTAGGCTTCGGTGTCAACGTTTGGGAGGCTTGTGGGTAACTCCAGCCTGTCGTCATGATCCACCGCGATGATCACCCAATCCTTCTTCCAGTTGTCCCACTTTTCGGAGGGGAAGGTCCTCAAGTACTTGAAGGGGCATTTCTTGCGCTTCACGAAGTAGTAGAAGCCAATTAGCTCGCTCCCCTTCCTCGTGGTGTGGACTGTAAAGAAGGTCCAGAAGTGCTCAATGCACGGTGGCACACCCACCCACATCTCGCAGAAGTGGACGAAGGTCACCACTAGCCAGAAGGAGTGATGGCTGAGGTGATGAAGGTTGAGTCCATAGAAATCTAGCAACATCAGCAGGAAGCTTGAGAAAGGCAGGATCAGACCAACCATGGCATATGAGGAGAAGTAGACGATCTCACCGGCATGCTCCTTCTTGAAGGGAAGCTTGCCGAAATGGATCACGTTGTTTAGGGAGTCGCTGGACCACCCCATGTAGGTCCGGACCCTCGACATATCTTCATCGCTATTGATCTTTCTACGGGGAAGACCCAACTCCATTGCGGGAAAGTGGAGCAAAAGTTGGGAAGGCTATACTAAGGCAAAGAGGCTCTGAGCGCAAGTTCGAATGAAAGCGTAAAGAGTACTCAAACCATGCAGGCTTTCCTTCTTAAGTAAGCCTCTGCAACACTTGGATGGAAATCGCGTCAGGATCGAGATTTTATTTGAAAAAATGTCCACATCAATGACGAATGGGCCCGAGTCCTCTTCGGCGGAAAAGTCAAAGTTATCACACCAGGTGAACCGTTGTCATGATGGAAAGTTGGAAGCTCGAGGGTGGTGGCCTGACAGGGCGCTCGGAACCGATATGGTTTTCGTATTGGGAACCGGCGATGTTTAATTGCATGAGATTTGCACGCCAGGAGTTCACCTGCCGCATCAAGAAGAGCCATGTGGTGATGGTTTAACTACAGACCGTCGACCCAAGGCCCATGAAAAGACCTTTGAAGCCGCAGCGCGGGAGTCAAAGATGGCCCCACCTCTGGCAGAATAACTTCACCCAAAGGGTTTCTTCTAGAGGTGGGCTCGGGGGCCGCTGTCGGTACCTTACGTACCGGGTACCCCACGATACCGCAAGTAAATTTGCGGCGCAAGTAAATTTGCGGAGTTCCACATGTCCGAGTTGAAGACCTCCAAAGGCTACACGTGTCCCGCAACACTAGACCCGCCTCCCTCATTTGGGTAGCTCCAGCACTGCCACATGTAACGCAAGGCCGGACCTAACTCCCTGTATAGGGAAGCTCCGGTCATGCCACATGTCCAATAGCCCCAGACCTAACCCCCAGTAGAGGGAAGCTCCAGTGTTTCCATGTGTATAACAGTTTTGGACCTGCCTCCCCACAGAGGGAAGCTCCAAAGCTGCCACGTGTCGAGCCACCGGACCTAAGCTTGCAACGGGAAGACTGCCGCACCTCCAATAGTGCGGACATTCTAGGGGCAGTTAAAGCAGCTGTTACAAGACCTGATTACATGTCATTAATACCATGTTAATGACACACGATCAGAGGACTGTTAATATTCTTAACACCGCCATTAAGACACGTTATCACCTTGTTAATGACACTTAATACATGCAGATCGTGTAAAGGTAATTGAATACCGCTGGGGCCACCTGTCGGGCCAGGCTAACATTGTAACAGCTAGTCCTTTGACTATAAAAGGACTGCATCGCACGAACAAAAAAAAAGGAAGCTCATACGCACACAAGCATACACACACTCATATAATCAACAACCACCCGGTGGAGTAGGGTATTACGCTCAGGCGGCCCGAACCACGTAAAAACTCTCGTGTCACCTTCTCGCTCTTGATCTCACGCGCGCCCCAATCGAATACGAACCTCCGCGGACTATGCTTTAGTAGTATCGAGGGAAGTATTGATCACACACATCGAAAGGTTTACAGAAACCTGAATGGACTAGTCCGGTCCAAGATCGGACCAGTCGGTGAACTGTGAAATGTGATTCCAGAAAGTTTATCGGACTAGGCCAGTCAATGGTCGGACTAGTCCAGTGCACAGTGTATTTGGACAACAGAGAGTTGAACGGACTAGTCTGGTTCATGAACGGACTAGTCCGGTGCATAGTGAATTTTTAGATGTGTCTCTAACAGACATCCTATACATTTAAATCTACTTTGCACTTCAATCTTCAGTTGGGCTTTTCTCTTTTTCTACACCACTTCATTTTTCACTTTTTGAGTGCACCAAACTATCTCATTTGAATTGACCTACAGTCATCTCAACAAGTTCAATAGGATCTCATTTTTTTGTCATCAGTCGTCCAAAACCCACAAGCGGTTGCCTACATGCACTTTTAGTCGCAACTTCAACCAACCAAGGTTTCATCCAGGCGCAGGAGGTGCAGATCGTGCAAGGATAGTTGCTGGCCAAGGTTTTAACTCCTACCAACACTTTGGTTGTCGGGGTTTTGGAGGCAGAGGCTTGCAAGGCCGGGGCATGAACTACATGCAGGACGGTTCATCGTTTCCTGCAGGTGCCAGCCATGCTGTGGAGATTCAAGGTAGACCATTGGGTACACTGCAGGGAATCCTGGCCTCCATAGTGCTACTAATCTGACGCAGAACCTAGGCAGGCACGATCAGGGAAGTGGCACTCCGGTGAAGTAAGAATTTCAACTCAAGCGATGACACTGTTACAAAAGCACTAGCAACGGTTGCAAGGTCATCTGTGGGACAACAAACCCCGACAATAGAGCTGAAACCAGATTTGGTCATCAGGACTGAAGCAAAAACCCAAGTGGAAAAGGAATCATCCAAGAATAGTGAGGTTATTGTTCTGGAGCCACCTACAAAAATTTCCAAAGATCGCAATGGGAATAGGACATACTGCCATAGATGTCTTACCAAAGGACACACTATGGAAGAATGCGTGAGAGGCTACTGTGAAGTCTGTGAAAGCGATCAACACAATAAACCAAGGTGCCCAGTATTTAGGACTGCTAGACAACCCGCAGCTATATGTGGGTTCGCGGTTGAGGATCTTGGATTTTTCCAGATTCCATATACAACATCTCTGAATACAAAGGCTGACATGAGAACATCTATTATCCGTGTTGTGGAGAGTCGGCTCACTGCTACAAATGTAATTAAAACTGTATTTCCATCCCGTACAGACTCGAAATGCATGGTGGAATGGGGAACCGTACAGTCAAGGATCAACACTGCCAAGTTCATGAATGAGGAGAAAGGTTCTGGTGGGGGAGCTAGAGCCAAATTACCCAAGGTTTGGGACCAGTGTTTGGGATTGCCGGTGGAACTGAAAGAATTCTCGGTTATTTGGGCGGTTGGATCAGTGCTTGGACCCACAAAGGATGTGACATGATCTTTTCCAGAAACCATGAGAATTGCCGTTTCATGGTTATGGTGCTGGAACCTAATCTTATTCCTCACGCAGATAATGTGGTCATTGACGAAGTTTGTATGTACTGAAGTTCGAAGTGGAAACTGATGGCCAAGCAACTAGTACTAATCCTATGGACACAGATCAATTTGAGGATGAAGATGTGATGGAGGGTGATAAAGGAGGTGACACTGATATTGGCGCCAAGGAAAATAAACATGCAAGGTCTTCTCAGGGTGCTTCTGGAAAGAATGTCATTCGATCCCAGAATGGGCGACAGCATGCACTTGTGGATGAAGCTCAAAACACAGTAAGTCCATCTTCAATTATTCCAAATACACATGTTGGTGAGATGGTAATTAAAATACCTAATCACCCTTCTCAGGTTTTGGAGGAGATGGATGAAACTTATGTGGAGAATGAGATGATGGCGCTAGATCATGGATGCTACTACCCACAAACTCCTAGAGATTCTTCCCAGCATATGGCTGAATGGGAGGAGGTTTGTAAGTCTTCCACATTAATCCGAATATTCAGTGATTCAATGCATTCGAATTCTAAAGATGTGAGTGTACAGGAAAAGAACTATATGCCTGTTCACAGTACCGGGGTGAAAGAAAATGACGGTATAGAAGAGGTGATAGAAGATAAAGCAGAGGATGCCACAGAAGGTGTTCTCAGTGATGGTGCAGAGAAGATGGCAGCGATACCAGAAGCTTCGCCATCTCTCGCTTTAGCAAGGCGAAGCAAACGCATGTCTGCCACAGCTGAGGAGTCCTCCGTTAAAAGTGCTGAGAAGTTAAAGGCCAGGAAAAACGAAGGTCAGAATCCTAGTTCATTTTTATTGTCCTAATAATGATATTACTGTACCACTGCATAGTGTGGGTATTAAAGTGGGTGATGAGGTCTCATCCTCTGATGCGGTAGAAAAATTTAAAAAAGATGAGTATCAAAGATTAGCGGGTGATGGAAATGAAGATCGGAAAACAGAGGCCCTAAATACAGAACAAAAACAAATAAAGGATGAAGAGGAACTAGATAATTTCATTTTAAATCACATTTGATCTGATATACTACAAGGTGTGGTTGTGTCAGGTAGTGAACTCGATAATTTCGCTACCTGTTCAAAAGCAGTGACCCGTAGTATCCGAAAAATTAATAGGAAGGGGGGTAAGAACGAAAAACCATCAAAATGAAAGAAATTCTATGTAATAGTGATGGTTTAGAGAGCCAAAAAAATTTAGATATGTCTCTGATCTAACTAGAGAACATAAGTTGAGCTTTATAGGTATATCAGAAACGGGTGCGAATAATTTCACACTGAGTTTTCTAAAAAACATATGCGCGGGCAAATATTTTATATGGCATTGTAAGGAGCCTCATGGGAGATCGGGAGGGGTGATTTTGGGAATTGACACAAACAAATACCGCATCAGATTGATAGATGAAGGTGACAACTCCATAAAAATGCATCTGTGTAATAAATCAGATGATTTTAAATGGGCGTTGACATTAGTATACAGACCAGCTCAGAATCGATTTAAAGATAGATTCTTGCAGAACTAGTAAACATGTGCTCAAAAGAAACACTTGTAATACTGATTTGAGGTGATATCAATATTATGAGACACCCGCATGAAAAAAACAAAGGTAATTTCGACGATAGATGGTCGTTCCTCTTTAATGCAGTAATTGACGGACTGGACCTGAGAGAGATCGAGATGTCTGTTCGACAGTCCACTTAGGCTAATGCTTTGCATAACCCCACATATGAGAAACTAGAAAGGATCCTCATATCCACTGAATGGGAGGTCAAATATCCGCTTGTTACGGTTAGGGCGTTATCCAGAAACGTGTCAGATCATGCTCCCTTATTACTGGATGTTGGTAACACATCCGTTAGTTATTTCACTCCTACATTCAAGTTTGAGTTAGGATGGTTACTTAGAGAGGGTTTTATGATGATGGTCCAGATGATATGAGAGAAGCCGATAGATTGGCAGAATCCAATGGATGTATGGCAGCAAAGATCCGAGGGTACGCCATTATCTTAGAGGATGGGCGAAGACTATTAGCGGGGCTTATAAAAAGGAGAAGAAAGAAATTTTAGACGCAGTGGATGCTTTAGACAAAAAAGGCGAGTCCACACATCTAGAACCAGAGGAGATAGTCTAAAACAAAATCTTCATGACAGATTGGCAAAGCTGTTAAGAGGACGTCAAATGGTATCAACAAGCCAAAACAAAGGATCCTTTGGAAGGCAATGCGAATACTAAATACTTCTATCTGGTGGCTAATGGAAAACATAGGACAAATGAAATATACCATCTCCAAGAGGGGGAAACACATGTAACGGATGAGAATCAAATCGTTCGCTTCATAGTAAAATACTATAAAAAACTTTTTGGTCCTCCAGAGGGAGACATGTTCCAGCTGGATATGGAACGAAGAGAGGATAGTCCCCAAGTCTTGGAGTCGGAGATTATTTTCCTTATTGTAGAGTTCACCTTACAGGAAATAAACAAAGCAAAATTCCAGATGGAGCATAATAAGGCACCAGGACTGGATGTATTCCTTGCGGAATTCTATCAGGTATTCCGGGATGTTATAAAGGCTGATCTGTTGGCTTTTTTTTTCAAGCTTTTTATGCTCAAAATCTGCAAACATACAGACTAAATTCTGGCACAATAGAGTGTCGATGTAGTCAAGATACAGCAGTATAGGCCGATCTGTCTATTAAATGTCAGTTTTAAGATTATCACAAAGTTGATTACAAATAGAATAATGTCAATTGTCCAAAAAGTTATAAGTCCCACACAGACAATCTTCGTACGGGGACGTAATATAATAGAGGGTGCTGTTATTTTACACGAGACTATAAACGAACTGCACAAGAAAAAGTCAAATGTTGTGGTAGTGAAAATTGATTTTGAGAAAGCGTATGATAAAGTCAATTGGGATTTGGTACGTCAAGTGTTAGAGATTAAAGGTTTCTCACCGGTATGGTGCGACTGAGTAGATGAGGTTATGAAAGGCAGGCATGTTAATATAAAGGGCAACGAAGACATTAGCAAGATTTTCCACACTAAAAAGGGATTACGTCAGGGTGATCCTTTATCGCCTATCCTATTTAACATCATGGCAAATATGTTAGCCATAGTGATAAATAGAGCTAAGGCAAACGGTCTGATCTCGGGCGTTGTACCTCATTTGGTAGATGGCGGATTATCAAATCTGCAGTCGCGGATCATACGGTCATCTTTTTGAAACACAACTTAGAGCAGGCCCGTAACTTAAAATTGTTGCTATGTGCTTTTGAACATCTCTCCGGATTAAAAATAAATTTTCACAAAAGTGAAATATTTTGTTTCGGAGAAGCAACTGCACATGGACAACAGTATGCAGCCTTGTTTGGGTGCAGACTCGGGTCCTACCCACATAAGTACCTCAATATCCCTATGCATTATAGGAAATTACATAACAACGATTGGAAAATTATTGAAGAGAGGTTTCAGAAAAAGCTAAGCAGTTCAAAAGGACAATACTTGTCTGTGGGGGGGGGGGGGGCGTCTTGTTTTAGTTAATTCGGTTTTAGAATAGCTAAGCAGTTGAAAAGAAAAATACGTGTCTATGGGGGACGTCTTGTTTTAGTTATTTCGGTCTTAACAAACCTGTCGATGTTTATGCTCTATTTTTGGAAGTGTTGAGAGGGGTTTTAGAGATATTAGATTATTACAGATCCCGATTTTTTTGGCAGGGAGACAATCATGTGAAAAAATATAGGTTAGCACGATGCGATGTGTTGTCCTAGCCAAAAGACCAAGGTGGACTAGGAATACAAATTTTAGATATTCAGAATCAGTGCCTACTTAGCAAGTTGCTATTCAAATTAATTAATGAGGATGGTATGTAGCAAATGCTATTGAAATGAAATATATTAAGGATAAATCATTGGGTCAAATACAAAGCAAACCAGGAGATTTACATTTTTGGAGTGGATTGATGAAAGTCAAGGACAAATTTTAGGCTTTGGAAGATTTAAAGTCAATAATGGGAGTGCTATGAGGTTTTGGGAAGACTTCTGGTTGGGGAACATTAAACTCAAAGATAAGTTTCCATCTCTGTATAATATTGTTAGGAGGAAACATGTGACCATTGCTCATTTGTTTAGTACTATTCCTTTAAACATTTCTTTCAGACGAGGTCTAGTAGGAAATAATTTGGATAGATGGTACAAGCTTGTTGACATGGTGGCGCATGTAAGGCTAAATAATATAGAGGATATCCTGAGATGGGAACTTAATCAAAGTGGGATTTTTTTCGGTTAAATCTATGTATAAAGCACTCATTACTAATGGCAACGTGTGTAGAAACAGGCTGATATGGTCAGGTAAGTTGCCACTAAAGGTCAAAATATTTATGTGGTATTTAAAACACGAAGTGATTCTTACAAATGATAACCTTCTCAAACGCAATTGAGTAGGGGACAAAAATTGTGTGTTTGCACTGCTCATGAAAGTATTCATCACCTCTTATTTGATTGCCGCTATGCGAAGTTCATTTGGAGGATTGTAAGTATAACTTTTAATATTTACACACCTTTGTCTGTTTCTCATATGTTTAATGAGTGGATTTGTTTCTTTCCCCAAACCGCATAGGAAGCAAATAATAGTTGCCACAACCGCTTTGTGCTGGGCGATTTGGTTAATGCGGAATGATTATGTTTTTGATAATTGTCCTATGAAAAACTATTTGCAGCTACTTTTCACGGGTAGACACACTGGTGCCGCACCTAGGCATCTCTGCAAAGAGTTGAAGAAGACAAGAACCACATGAGGAGTGCATGCAGGGATGTTGAAACAACAGCAATGGAGATTTCCTTTAGATTTTGATGGAGTTTTAGTCGTAGACTTGATGTTATTTAATAATATTCATGTACTACCTCTGTAAGGTTCTTGTTGTTTTTAAAATTTTCATGGACAATTGGTTTGCTGAACTCTGTAAACTTTTGGTCATAACCTCATTTCGAAGGGAAGGTTGGGTAATCCATTTTCTAAAACACTTTTCTCTATGCCATTTAAGCAAGTAGCTGTTTAATGCATCTAAATGTGACTGGAAAACCAGAGTGACTCCCAACCAGTGTTTTCAATTCTCGCATGGATGCCTAGGCACCCGCCGCCGCCTCGACGTCTAGGTGCCTAGACAGGCGCCTAGGCGAGCTTCAGGCGAGGAAGGCAGAGTCACAGCAGGAGAGGGAGAGGGGCGCCAGAGCAAGGGGGGAAGGGGCACCGAAGCAGGGGGAGAAAGGGGTGCCGGAGTGGGAGAGGGAGGGGCATCGGAGCAGGATCGGCAACGGGTGACGGGATCGCAGGAGCCGCGACGGGTGAGGGAGCAGACGATAGCCGATAGGTGATGGCGCAGGGAGCGGGGGCATCAGTAGTACTGCAACTTTGTAAGGCTCAGAGGCCCAATAACACTAGGGTTTTTAACACCGATCCAACCTTCTATTCTTTTCCTTGGTGATCCATCCGTTCGCCTCCTTCGTCCCGACTCTTTCTCGTGACTAGAAAGAACCAGCCGCCACACTCCTTCCCCGATGCAGTGGTGCTTCGTCCCCCCTCCCTCTGGTGCTTCTTGTCTCCCCGATGCTGTGCTCTTATCTTCCCGATGCAGCGCCCCCTGTCTCACCTCGCCTCCCCTCTCCTCCTACCATGCCTCTGCCTGGCCCATCCCGACAGCTGGCGCTTGTCCTGACTCCTTAGCCGAATGCCTAGGCGCGTTCATGGACGCCTTGTCGTCTCTGGCGGGCGCCTAGGTCGCTCCAGGCGAGGCAAGCGAGCCTAGCGTCCCTTCCGGAGCCATTGGATGCCTAGGTGGCGAGGTGACACCTAAAAATGCTGCTCCCAACAAAGGAGTAGGGCTGAATAATGTCAGTTACCCAACAGGAGGTAAGACTAGATATGGCCAATGAACTAAACGCATTTGGTGGTCTCCTGGACAGAGCATCTGTCACTCTGTTATCCACTGGTTTCCTGTAAACCACCTTATATTGCAGGCCCAATAATTTGGTAAAAAAAAACTTCTGTTGACATTGTGTATGGAGCCTTTGGTCAGAAATATGGTATAAGCTCCTCTGGTCAGTTTTGATAAAAATTCTCGATATTGGAGATAAGGTCACCATTGTTCCACTGCTTGCAGTATGACCAAAAAATTCCTTCTCATAAAAAGATAAACCAAATGATTTAGGACCGAGGGGTGTGCTTACAAAGGCAATTGGGTGGTCCCTTTGCATGAGTACAACGCCTACACCACTACCACAGGCACCAGTTTCTATGCAGAATGAATGATTAAAATCTGGCAGTGCTAAAATAGGGGCTGAAGAGAGGGCATTTTCAGTGCTGAGAAAACATGGTCATGGGTATCACTCCGAATAAAAAATTTGTTTATTCTCAGCAGGGAAGTCAGTGTGTGGGCATTCGGACTGCTGATTAGTACTGAATACAATGCGTGTTCGCCCTCAAAATGGTCTAGCTAAGAAGACAATAAGATTATACTTGTTTGGCCAGAATGTCCTACATCCAGTTCGAGAGTCTCTTCGCTCTTTGTTGAAATTGATGTGGTTCCCTTACATGTAAGTTGCCTCCCCCGAGGACAATATCTGGTTTTTTTATACCCCCCTCTACCAGCCCCTACTTACTCCTCATAAAGGGCAGGGGGGGGGGCGTGGTTACATCGGCGACTTTCTCATTCCACATCAATCGGAGCACTTGATAAGGCCGCTGCCTCAAGGGGATCGTTGTACAGCATCCTCCCATCTTTTCATTGAGGCGGACCATATCGGGACGCACGTGCACCCTGTCGTACTACACCCATGCCGTCTGCACCATCAGATGTGACAGGACGGGGAGCGCGTGCCAGTAGGCACTCGAGTGCCTTTTGCTCCACTGTGACGGTGCACACTCCCCATTGAAGTCCAGACTCCCTGCTCCCTTATAAGCCCGGGCTCAGGCGCGGCGCAACCGATTACCCCGGGGGACCTTGTCGTTGGGGCCTCGTATGTGATCACCTGTAAGTGACAGACGATTCATACCTTCTAAAAAGCTGGGGCGGGGGTCCCTGTCAGTAGCACCCGAGCCTCTGCCTGAACGTGATCTTCAACCAGAGGATGTAATGCGGTCGGCTCTGTCCCTATGCAACAGGAAAGGAAAATTGTAGTGTGTGATTCAATCATGACATCCGCAACAGATGGGCTCCCGAAGGTCGGTCGCGACCTTCGGTCACTCCTACCGAGGCTCCGCCGCGAGGCCCCGTGTCACCCCTTGGGGGTCAGGTTGTTGTTATGGCAGATCCCCTCCACCCCCCTTTCGCGAGCCGTTTGTAGCTCGGAGGGGTTGAACCAATTTGGGACTTACCTCAGCAGTCGAGTCTCTGAGTTTGATGAGATAGCGATCGGGTGAAGCTGAGTGAAACTCGCTCGCCTAATTTGTAAAGGCGGGCAGAACGATTGACCCCGTTTCGTGGGGGCGTCCTGGTCAAGGCTTGGTGCCCACATTTCAATAGACCCGTGCTCACGATGACCGTGCTGTCCCCAAGCCTTTTGAGGTTCGGGAGACTCGATGCCAACTAGTTGGGACTCAGATACAGACTTAGAGGCATTGAGGAGGTTCTTCCTCCCCAAGGTTGTCTATATCGCAAACCACCTCATGTCATCCGTCCCTCACTCATGGACACCCAGGGCGGCCTTAGAGCCTTGTGGACCTGCCTTCGATTCTGGGGCTTGTCGGACACCAAAAGTGGGCCAAACTTACATTTTTTACCTTGGTTGCACTAGGTTCTGTACTTAGAGTAGCCGAGGAGGCATCGCTCGACTCGACTCCCAGACCATGGGACAGTTTCAATTCTAGGGTAGTAAAGCGAGCCGAGGCGGCGCTGGTTTTGAGGAAATCCAAATAGTCGCTCGCTCCATGACGGTTGTCAGAACTTGCGTTGCTTCAACAACTTTATTGCTCTCTCACGGGGCTTCGCCCTTCAGTTACGCCATCCCTCCTTTGCATTTATCCTCCTTTTTTTGTTAGGCCGTTTTAAGACTCCGCCACATCGAGCCAAAAGAGGGCTTAATTTGTTCCCCCTTATTACGTCGGCCACCATGTCGACCAGGTCTTTGACCATTCGGTGCATGATTTACTCTTGGGAAGGGAAGTGCACACCATACGCCTTGCCGGCGGGGAAATCATGCCTACGCCGTGCGGTAACGAGGTGGTATCCTTCGTCCGTTCCACACACAGGGATTTGGGCTTTCGGCGCACCGCTTCTTCTAGTGCCTGCTCGAAGAGTATGGCATTGAACTTCATGAAATGAAGCCAAATGAGACGCTCCACATGTCCACGTTCATCACTTTATGCAAATCCTTCTTTAGGATAGAACCAGATCTGAACTTGTGGAAGTTCTTTTTCAGGATTTGTCCTTCAGCGAAAGATCTCCTGCTCCCTAACTTGGCAGCGCTTGTGCTCAACTTTGCGAACACCAAAAGCGCTATTTCACCATCCCCCTCCACTCGTCCCTCAAAAGGGTGGCATCCCAGATGGTGCTACATCCAGAACACGGCGCTTGAGCTTCCTCGCTTGTTCAGGGACCTGCCGTTACTGAAGGGTCTTGGCGCAAAAATGTTCTCGACGACGATGTGGCCGCGCTGTCGCCACTACTCTCCCTGATAAAGTACCTTCAAGAAAGAGTCCTTACCAGTACGGATGTTGACGGTCGTTAAGTACCAATTTCGACTGTTAATATATCTCAATTATATGACAAAATAGATATTTCTTACACGCATTGCTTTTAGAAATAACATAGTTTCACTTGTACTTGTATAAAATGGTGCATGAAGGTATTCTATGAAGAAATGAAGTCAATCCAAGAGAGGAATCCTAAAGAATATCTTCCTAGCCAATCTGACGTAGACATGTGGAAGCATATGGATCAAATGGCCCACCTACAGACCCGAGGGCATCCAACAACGTAGGGCCCCAAAATGGTTAGAGAACCCACCCGGGGTAAGCACACCATGTTTCCCTAACATATTGTTTATTTGCCAAGGGGTTTTTGTTGCTTCTGCTGAAATGGTTTTAAATCTACCATTCACCCACCTCTGGTATCTTTTCACGTGCTCTTCGATCCTCCAATTGGTATCAGAGCCACAATGATCTAGTTTTTTTGTGATTTGCACGTGTTTTGACTAATCAACATGGAGAAATAATCTGCAAAACCTTTGTGTTTGATGACATTGATGTTTTAGGTTTAAAAGGCTTACATACAGGTGCAAGGCTTCACCATATGGGAAAAGGTCTTCAAGTGTTTTGTCATGCCTTCAAACGATGAAGTGAAGGCTACAAACATGAGAGACGTCGACGACAACAACAACAACAACAAGGTGTGCAACCTGATTATAGAAGACTTGACTCAAAGCGACTTCGATCGTGTTGCACATCTCTGATCTGCGTATGACATGTGGAAAGCACTATGCAACTACCACAAAGGCTCCAATATGATCAAGGAGGTATGTCAAGACATGTTTAAGAAAGAGTACATGCATTTTGATATGATACTCGGTGAGTCAATCAATGATTTCTTTGCTCGCTTTAATAAAATTCTTAGTCACATGCGTATGGTCAATGTTAATTTTTAGATGCTAAAAATGCTAGGAAATTGTTAGGTGCATTAGACATGTCGATTTGGGAGATCAAAGTTACATCTATTCTTAAATCCACTGTCATGAGTACACTTACTTTAGATGTGTTATATCCAATGTTAAAAACTCATGAACTTGACATAATATCACGTAAAAATTCTGACAAGTCTCTTGACATGCCTAATTCTAGTCAATCTACATCATGTGGTACACTTGCTTTGTTGTCCTCTCTAACCTTTGAATAGATTGAAGACTTTCCAAAGGAGGAGCTAGCACTTCTCTCTACTCGGTTCTCAAAAGCATTGCAAAATGTGAGAACTAGAAGAAGAGGAAGTGGTGGTTCTCAACAATGCTTTGAATGTGGTAAGACAGGACATTTTCGTACAAATTGCAATAACCTTTCGGGTCCTACTATCAGTGATGAAAATCAAACAAAGTTCAAGTCCTAATATAGCAACAACAACAAGAAAAAGAAGACTTCCACAAAACTGAAAGTGATGGAACATATTCTCTCCACACTCCTAGATAACAACTCGAGTGATGTGGACTCCAGGAGTGATGAAGATGAAGAAAATTTGGCAACAATGTGTTTCATGGCGGGCAACTCGAGATCAAGTATGGAGGAAGCAGAACACAACAACAACAATGAAGAGGTATGTCCCACTTGTGAAAAAATGTGTGGTGCTATTTCATGTGCCACTGTTGTACTCAAGAAAAAGGACAAAAAACTTAGGGACAATGTTTTTAAAATTGAATCACTAGAATCTGAAGTCAATCATTTAAAATATTTGATTCCTAGTGATGATTCTTGTTCCTCATGTGAACTCATATATGAACAATTGTCCTCCTTAATAAGTGCGCACACCTCCACTCTTGATAAACTTGAACTAATTGAAAAGAACAAAAGGCTTGCTGCACTTAACGATAAAAACATGAAAGATGCTAGTTGTTCTATAATTGATTTGGATTGTACTTGTTGTGATTATCTTGATAAGAAATTACATGATACTACGAATGATATTTCTATTTTGAACAATGCTTTACATTCTCATGAAGTTAAATATTGTTCTTGAATGTGGACTAGAGGGGGGGGGGGGCGGTGAGTGAATCGGCTTTTAAAATTTTTCCTGAAACACTAAGCTAAACTGTTAAAACCAGGAAGGCCAGACTAGTCCGGTGTGTGTAAGAACTAGTCTGGTATGTATAAGCACAACTGTCAAATTAAGATTTCTTATATGTTTCCTTTGAATCATTCGCAACAGAATGTAATAAGTTGTACCAACAACTATATCAAGTGTTATTGGTGAATGATTTACACGTGGAATACAAGATTAACAAAAGTTATAAGTATGACCAAGTTTATGCCCTAGATAGTGATGATAATAAAAAGTTTGGATCAAGAGCGCACGAGACAAACAATTTTTACCGAGGTTCGATCTCACCAAAGAGATCTACTCCTCATTGAGGAAGCCCACATAGAGTCGGGTCTCTACAAACCCTTTTCCCTCATCAAGTCACCACACAAGGCCGACTTGATTCCACTATCACGGGTAATCACCAAATTTATGGGGAAATTTCACACAATGAGGGCTCCCACAGGATTACAAACGAAAACAGAGATCAACACACTCAAATAATTACACAATAATCAAAAGGAGTGTGTGCGAAATCAAACCAAAGAGCTCAAAGTTGATAAGATCGCCACTCTCCCTTTCCCAATTGCTAACTCCCAAGGATTTGACTCTTAGGTCCTTAGAATGTGTCGAGAGGAGTGTTTTTGTGCTCCTGGATGCAGTGGTGGCACCAGGGTTCTTGGTTGAGTGTTATGAGGTCGTGGATCACCTATTTATAGACATTTAGAAAAGTTATCATTTGGATCATGACGATAGGACTAGTCCGTTATGGATCGGACTAGTCCGATGTGCTGAGTGATTTATGCGTGGAGAAATGTGGCACACTAAGAAACCCTAACTTTTGTGAGTGTACCGGACTAGTCCGTTATGGACTGGACTAGTCAGTGATTGTCCACAAGGGATATCAGACTAGTCCTCTCTACCACTGGAGTAGTCCTCTTTTGGAACTGTGAGAAAACAGACAAGTCTGCTATGAGACCGTACTAGTCCTCTATGAGGTACTATGATAGAACGGACTAGTACTTAGTGAAATCGGACTAGTCCTATTGTGATACTGTGAGAGACCTGACTAGTCTTCTCTTGGACTAGACTAGTCCTTTATTCCTGCAACTTAAATTGTGTTATAGCCCTAATTCTTTCCGTAATGACTTGAGATCTTGGGGGTGTGTCTCTCACACACACCATACACATTTAGGACTACTTTTTCATCTTTTCTTCACATATTTTCTTCCCTTTCTTGATTCTCATCTTTTCACCTTTTTGCACCTTTTGTTCACTTGTGCTCTTCCCTTTCTTGAAATTCATTTTTCTTCTTTTTGTACCTTTAGCTCAATTATCCGAAACTTGCTCTCATCTCAACAAACTTGATTAGGATCTCACTTGTTTGTCATCAATCATCCAAAACCCACAAGGGTGTGCATAGATGCACTTTCAATTGCAAACTAAAAGGAAAAACTTTATGTGAAAACTTCCTAGACTTATCTATTAAACTTGATAACATGCATAGTACACTAGAGCGACTTAATAGTGGGAAATAAAAATCTAAACTTGTTGTTGATTTTTTCCAAGTCTTGCAACGATAAAATTGGTTTAGGTTTTGATTATCAAGCTCATCCTATGGCACATCCACCTAAGGTTGTAAAGTCACTAGGAAATGGTTTAATTCAAACAGTTCCTAAACAAAAGAGGTAGTTTTTAAATCTGCGGGAATGTTGTCTCATTCAGGTGCTAGAACGCACATTGTTTGCTCTTCTAGACATGAACATAATGTCCAATTTCTTTGTGCCTACTGTGGTAGAAATGGTCATGTCATAGGTTTTTGTTATAGACTATCTAAAAAGAAAAGAAGCAAAGAATGCTAGCTAGATCACATAACAATCAAGCAAAATTTGTTGAACGTGCTGAATCGAATGTTTGACGCTTGCAACCTGTTGTGACGAGTCAAAAACATGCAAATATTGCCCCCAAACCTACTATTTTTCATGCTACACATATAACACTAGGTCAGTAGTTGGGTAAAAAAATTCTCAAACTTTTGCTCATAAACCTGATGTTTTATCTCAGCTTTCGCATGCTATTCCTGCTGGATGTCGCGTGACTCAGTGCTGGATTTCTGAGTGCCATTCGACTAACCCTAGTATTGAGTCATTAACGTATTGTGCTTCTATGTAGGTTACATGCTTGAGGAAGGAGAATATTTTGCTTGTGGATTCAGGTTGCTCACGCCACATGACTGGTAACAAAGAATGATTCTCCTACTCTCTTTCGTGTCAAATGTAGACAATGTTACTTTTGCTCATAATTCTTCAACTCCTATAATTGCTAAATGTTGGATAAGAGTAAATAACAACTATACTTTGAAGGATGTGGCACTTTTTTAAAATTGGAAATACAATTTTCTCTCTATTTCACAATTGCTAGATGAAAATCTAGAAATAAGCTTTAATAAAAATTGCTGCAAAGATGTAGATTTGAATAATAAGCTTATGTTTAAAATGTCTTGGTTTGGAAGACTTTTTAAAGCTGATGTTGATATGTCATCCTCCAAGCATAGGTGTCTAGTTGCTAATGATTCAAAAGACTTATATTTTTTGCATCGTAGACTTGGTCATGTAGGCTTTGATCACCTCACACGTGTTAGTGCTCTTGAGCGCATGGGTGGGTTGTCTAAGCTTAAAGGGGACAAAAATTGTTTGCTCTTCTTGTAGACATGCTAAGATAGTTGTAGGTTCACAAGATCCACTCACAATTACCATGTCAATAGCACCGCCACAACTTTTACACCTTGACATCGTAGGTCCTTCTCGTGTTCAATCTTTTGGAGGTAAGTGGTATGTGCTTGTAATTGCTTATTACTATTCTAGATACTCTTGGGTTTACTTTATGGCATCTAAGAATGATTATTTTAGTCACATTAGAAGTTTGGTTCTTAGCCTTTCACTTGACTACCCAGGATCTTTAAAAGAAATTAGAAGTCATAATGAAAACCGAATTTAAAAATCAATCATTTGATCACTTTTGTGATGAAAATGGAATAGATTATCAATTTTCTTCACCATATGTACCTCAACAAAATGGTGTTGTAGAGAGAAAGACAGAACCTTAGTTGAGATGGCCAGGACTATGCTTGATGAATATCAAACTCCCTAAGAAGTTTTGGGCAGATGCGATTGCAACCGCTTGTTATGTTTCAAATCGAGTTTTCTTGTGTGCTAAGCTAGGAAAAACCCCATATGAGCTTCGGTTGGTACATAGGCCTAGCGTCGTAAACTTTAGGGTCTTTGGTTGAAGATTCTTTGTAAAGAAACATGGTAATCTTGATAAATTTGAAGCTAGATCTGTTGATGACATGTTTCTTGGTTATCCATCTCATACTAGAGGTTACCGTATGCTTTTACTTGACAATAACAAAATTGTGGAGACTTGTGAGGTTTCTTTTGATGAAGCTAGCCCAGGTAATAGCTCTAATACTATAGGTCAAGATGCATATCCACAGGGGAGATTATTTTTATTGAAGATGAGGAAGAAGTGGTGCTGCACCCGAAAATTCAACAGCTAATAACATTGTTCCAGCTCCTGATTTTGATTCACAACCAGCACCAATGACTTATACTGCTGGTCCAGATCATCCTCAAGCTACAAGCTCTTTGATTTGTAATGAACATGAAGAAGAAGAAGCTTGTAAAGGGTCTGCTTCCCTCCGGATCCTCAAAAGTCATCCTTCGCAAGAGATTATCGGAAGCTTGCACAAACGAGTCACAAAGTCTAGGTTTTTCGATCCAAACTCTCATGCTCATTCTACTTTTGTTGCTTCTTTTGAACCCACAGATATATCACATGCACTCACTAATGAATCTTGGATTATTGCCATGCAAGAAGAGTTAGAAAATTTTGAAAGAAAGAAAGTTTGAAAACTTGAACCTCCACATCAAAGGCACACTTTAATTGGAACTAAATTGGTGTTTAAAAATAAACAAAGTGAGAATGGGGTCGTGGTTAGGAATAAATCTAGATTGGTTGCTCAAGGTTTCACACAAGTAGAAGGTCTAGATTTTGATGAAACTTTTGCTCCTGTTGCTAGATTAGAAGCCATACAAATTTTTTTTAGCATTTGTTACATCTAAAGATTTCAAATTATATCAAATGGATGTGAAGAGTGGTTTTCTTAATGGCTACATAGATGAGAAGTTTATGTTAAGCAACCACTAGGTTTGGAAAAATCAGTTTTTCTAATCATGTTTGCAAACTGTCTAAAGCTTTGTATGGTCTTAAACAAGCCCCTGAGCATGGTATGATAGGTTAAAAACATCCTTACATGAAAAGGGGTTTACCATGGGCGAAGTAGATAAAACTCTTTTTGTGCTTAAGCATGGCAATGACTTACTATATGTTCAAGTGTATGTGCATGATATTATCTCTGGTTGTGCTTCTCATGATCTTATGTCCAAGTTTTCAACAATGATGAGTTCAGAATTTGAGATGAGTATGATGGGAGAACTCACGTTCTTTTTGGGGCCGCAAATTAAGCAAACTAAGGAGGAAACATTTGTGCATCAAATGAAGTACAAAAAGATCTCCTTACGTGTTTCAACATGGAAAATAGCAAGGCTCTTCAGAAAGCAATGGGAAAAATGATCACACTTGAACTTGATGAAGAAGGTGACTTTGTTGATCAAAAAGAATATAGAAGCACGATCAGATCACTTTTGTACCTTACGGCATTAAGACCGGACATAAAATTCAACGTATGTCATTGTGCAAGATTTCAAGTTTCCCCACACGCATCACATTGTCAAGCCGTGAAAAGAGTTCTCAGGTATTTACATGGAACTCAAGAATTTGGCATTTTTATTCCTTCTTCCTCAACTGTTACTTTGAAAGCTTTTCCTATGCTGATTTTGGATGTTGTAGGATTGATAGGAAAAGTACTTTGGGTGCTTGTCGTTTTTTGGTAATTCACATGTTGCTTGGTCCTCTAGAAAATAAAGTTCAGTCGCACAATCTACGTCCAAATCGGAATATGTAGCTGCTGCTATCGCTTGCTCACAAATCCTTTGGATTGTTCAAACACTTATAGACTATGTGGTTGATTTCGATAGTGTTGCGTTATTTTGTGATAACACTAGTGCCATTTGTGTTGCTAAAAACCCTGTGCAAGATTCTAGAACAAAGAACATTGACATTAGGTATCACTCTCCTTGATAATGTTGAAAAAAGAAACATTGTGTTTCACCATGTAGATACCGTAAAACAATTGGTTGATATTTTCACAAAACATTTGGATTTCACTCGTTTTTCATTCATTTGTAGTGAAATAGGGGTTATGCATCATGTGAGACCAATGTTTGTTGAATACATTGGCAATTAGAATAAAAGTGAAAGTTTACATTCAAAGTTTTGAGCTTACACCGATACACCATGATACACCCCGATACACACTGTCCAAACTTTTTAATGTGTTTTTGGGACTAACGTTACCCTCAACGGTTTTGGACTGTCTTAGCTTTTCATCATGTGACTGCCACGTGTTTCTCAGTTTGAATTGTCCGAACTTTTCTCACGTCAGCTGCACGTGAGTCGACACGATTGATCTTTGCAAACGTGTTTTTCAGGGGTAACATTTACTCTTTACTTGGTTAGGATTGTCCAAACGTCCTGACACGTGATTTGCACGTGAGTTTCGGATTGGAATGTCTGATCTTTTGCCTTTACATTGCAGCGCCGCTTTTGTTGATTTGATATATTCTATTTGCTGAAATAATTGTGTGGGGGCTCTGTTTTTAGCTTCCAATGTTTCAAACTTGCTTTTGGCTTATGGAAAGGTTTCTTAGTATTCTCTTACTAAGTTTTTGATGTGTTTTGGTGGTTATGGCTGGTATTACCTTGCTATGGTTTGCAACATGATGACATGAGGTGTTCACGTAAGGTGTTGTGGTTTTTGGACGAACATGAGTCAAGTCACGATCTTGTGTTCAGAAAGAATGGTTGTTTATTCATGTACAGGTATTGCTTGAGGTCAAGACATGGCTGGTTACGGGATCTATTGAACTAGTCTTAGGGAGAAGATGAGGTTCAACAACCAAATTCGGGAGGAATTGTGGTTGAGTTGATCAGAGGGTCACACAACATGTTTAGGTCAAGAACAATGCGTATGAAGGTATATTGGACGTCGTTGGAAGGTATTTTCACGTGTGCAAGGAGTGAACAGATGTGGCAACATGGTTCCAAGGCATGATGAAGAGATATAGATGTGAATGTGTGGCCGGAAAAGTCCAACTGGCTCGATTATGCCTGAGGCTGTGACTGAGGTGGTTATGGTTCGTTTATGGATTGTTTCATATTTGCTTTGCATAGATTTCGTGTGTGTCATGATGTTGAGTTGTTTTAGGAATGTTTAGGACATTCCTAAGGTGTTTGTAAGTCTTAATATTGCTACTATCTACCTATGGAAGAGTATTGAGCAGTTATGGAAAGTTTCTGTTGAAACTGAGTATGATTAGAGTCCTAGTTAGGATTGGGTTGGCCTTAGGGCTGGTTATATAAGGAAGGGAGGTCAGAGCTCGTAGTAAGACAACTTTGGACTGTTCCTCTTGTGTTTCATTGAATAAAAGTTCATAGTTTAGTGGAACTTCGGTGCCTTATTCGTCCGACTTGTTCCAGACAAGTTTTTCTCGTCGAATTTCTGGACAGATCAACATTGCTTTAGTATTTTGATCATAACTGGTGTTATACATATCCAAATGACATGATTCTTTTTGTCAACTTGATAATCTATCGTATGTAAAAATTTCAGGGCTATTGGATTTGTGATTTTTGATATACACCAGTTTCTTTGCAGCGGTACATATTTGTTTCTAAATCGGGTAGAACAGTTTGACCTTCCTGTAGTCTTTTGATCATAACTCAAGTTCTACTTAGTGTTTTAACGTGATCCTTGTTCCATTGGTTCCGTGACTTGATTCTATAAGATTTATTCTTGTTTTTTTTACAGTTGAACACATTGAAAACAATTGAACAGACAATTTCTTTAACATATCGATTTTCGTCTGAGGGGTTTTATAAGCTTCTGCTCAAAATTTTTTAAATCTATAATCCACCCCACCTGTGGTAGATTTTCACGTGCTCTTCGATCCAACAATTGGTATCAGAGCCGCGATGCTCTAATCTTTGTGATTTGCACGTGTTTTGACTACTCATCATGGAGAAATACTTCACAAAACTTTGTGAGTTCAATGACAATTATTTTCAGGTTTGCAAGGCACGTATGGAGGATTACATATAGGGGCAAGGCTTCGATATATGGAAGAAGGTGTACAAGACCTTCGACATGCCACCAAATGATCATGTCACAGCTGCAAACATGAGAGACGTCAACAACAACAATGAGGTGCGAAACCTCATCATACATGGATTGACTCAAAGCCACCTTGACCGTGTTGCTCACCTCCGATCTGCATATGACGTGTGAACAGCACTATACAACTAACACAAAGGCTCCACCACGATCAAAGAGGTAAGACAAGATATGTTCAGAAACAATACATGCATTTTGAGATGCAACCTGGTGAGTCGATCGATGATCTCTTTGCTTGCTTTAATAAAAAATTTCAGCAATTTGCGTAGTGTAAATGCTAATTTTTTAGATGCTGAAAATGCTAGGCAATTGTTAAGTCCATTAGACATGTCAATTTGGGAGATGAAAGTTAAATATATTCGTGAATCTACTGTCATGAGTAAACTTACTTTATATGTGCTATGCTGTAAATTGAAACTCATGAAATTGACATAATATCACGTAAAAATCCCAACAAGTCTCTTGCATTTATTTAACAACGTGACATGCCTAGTTCTAGTCAATCTTCGTCGTGTGGTACACTTGTTTTGCTATCCTCTCTAACTCTTGAACAGATTGAATTGTTTCCAGAGAACGAGCTAGAACTTCTCTCTACTCGATTCTCAAAAGCATTGTGAAATGTGAGAACTAGAAGGAAAGGAAGTGGTGGACCTCAACGGTGCTTCGAATGCGGTGAGTTTGGACAATTTCGTACAAATTGCCCTAACCTTTTAGGTTATACCCCTCATGATGAGAAGCAAACAAAGTTCACATCCTCCTCTGCAAACAACAACAACAAGAAGATGGGTTTTATAGGTCGCCAATTGGTAAACAATTTTGTCTCCTCACTTCAAGAACTCAGCTCGACCGATGTGGACATCGCTAGTGATGAAGAGGAAGAATGATTGGCAAATACGTGTTTCATGACGACCAACTCAAGATTAAGTATGGAGGAAGCAAAACACAACAGCGACGATGAAGAGTTATGTTCCACTTGCGAAGAATTGTGTGATTCTATTTCTTGTGACACTGTTATACTTAAGAAAAAGGACAAAAACTTTAGGACAATGCTATTAAAATTGAATCACCAGAATCTGAAATTAATCGTCTAAAATATTTGATTCCATGTGATAATTCTTGTTCCTCATGAAAATAAATATATGAACAATTATCCTTATTAAGAAGTGTGCACACCTCCACTCTTGATAAACTTGAACTTGAAATTAAAAAGAACAAAAAGCTTGCTGCACATAACGATAAGAACATGAAAGATGGTAGCTGTTCAACAATTGATTTGCATTGTTCTAACTGTGATGAGCTTGACAAAAAACTACATGATGCTTTGAATGAAATTTCTATTTTGAACAATGCTTTGTGTTCTTATGAAGTTAAATATTGTTCTAATTGCAAACTAAATGGAAAAACTTTATGTGAAAACTACCTAGACTTGTCTAATAAACTTGATGACATGCATAGGACACTAGAGTGGTTTTGTAATGCAAATAAGAACCTAAACTTGCTGCTGAGTTCATTTAATTCTTGCAACAAGTTTAGGTTTTGGTTCTCATGCTCATGCTTAAGCACATCCACTCAAAATTGTAAGGTCATCAGGAAATGGTTTTTTTCAAATAGTCCCTAAACAAAAAGAAGTGGTTTTCACATCTTCAGGAGTGTTTTCTCATTTGGGTTCTAATAAACATGTTGCTTGCACATCTAGACATGAATATAAAGTTAAATTTCATTATACATACTGTGTAGAGATGATCATGTCAAAATTTTTTGATATAGATTAGTTAAACAAGAAAAGAAGCAAAGAATGCTAGCTAGATCTCATAACTCTCATGCAAAATCTGTTGCATGTGCTGAATCCGAATGCTAGACATTTGTAATCTGCTGTAATGAATCAAAAACATGCAAAATTTGACTCCAAACCTATTTTTTTTTCATGCTACACTTGTAAATACTCACAGGTCAGTAGTTGGGTACAAAAAATCTCAAACTTTGGCTCATAAAACTGCTATTTTATCTCAGTTTCGTGTGTTATTCATGTTGGATGTCGTGTGACTCAGTACTGGATTTCTAAATGCCTTTTGACTATACCCAATATTGAGTCTTGGTCGTATGTGCTTCTATATAGGTTACACACTTGAGGAAGGAGAACATTTGGCTTGTGGATTCAGGTTGCTCACGCCACATGACCGGTAACAAAAAATGGTTCTTCTTGCTCTCTTTTGTTTCAAGTGTAGAGAATGTTACTTATGCCGATAAACTCCTATAATTGCTAAGGGTTCTGTTGGTATCCTGCATACCGGGTACCTCACGATACCGCAAGAAGTGTAAGAGAGTTCTATCTGTCAATGTTGAAGGTCTTCTCAGGCCCCACATGTCACACTACACCGGACCCGCACCCTTCATATGGGAATCTCTGGGGTTGACACGTGTAGTGTAAGTCCAAAACTAAACTCCCAACATAGGAAAGTTCCACAGTTAACAGGCGTACAACAACCCCGGACCTAACCCCCAGCAGAGTGGAGCTCCAGTGCTGACACATGTAAAGTGGTTCCGGAGGTACCTCCCCGCAAGGGGAAGCTCTGAAGCCGCCACGTGTGGAGCCTCCAGACCTTCATCACCAACAAATACACCGACAGATCGTCTCCAGCATGGACATTCAAGGGACAGTTAAAGCGGCAGTTACAAGAGCTGATTATGTGTCATTAATGATGTATTAATGATACACGATCAGAGCACCATTAATAGAGGTAACACAACCATTAAGGTACGATATTACACTATTAACCATGCTTACTGCTCATAGATAGTGTATTAGGCTATTAAATACGCCAGGGCCACATGTCGGGCCAGGCAAATGATGTAACGGTCAATCCTTAGACTATAAAAGGACTGAGCCACATGATACAGAGAGAGAGAGATCTAAGCTGGGTCATACACTACGCTTCCTAGTGATTCTCAATACAATAACACACACCCCGTGGAGTAGGGTATTACGCTCAGGCGGCCCAAACCATGTAATTCTTTCGTGTCACCATCTTGGTCTTGATCTCTGCGTGCCCCAACCGAAACAAGAACCTCCGCGGGCTACATTTGGTAGTATAGGGGGAAGTGTCATTGCTACACTTTGACCATTTGGGGCGCCAGGTAGGGGTACCCGAGATCTCAAGATGGTGATCTCCGCCGCAGGATCTTCCAACAACAATCGCACGGAACAACCTGCTGGAGGCAATCCCTCCAACGTGCAGCAGCCAGCGGGTACCATTGTTCTGGCAGGCACTATGGCACCATAGCCGCCATCGGTTTCGGCAAAAAATGTTGGGCAACAAGATGGGGCATATGTGACGATCACTGCAACGACGAACAACAACCCTGAGCACGCGCTCATTGCCGCGCGAGCTCTTATACAACATCCACCACCTCCAGGGGCACCCCAGGGTGCTATGGAATAGTGGAGAGCTGATGTTGACCATCTAGTTGCAGCTGCAACCATTGGCATCAGCAATCAAGGTCCTCCCCCTTCGGGGCGAGCACTATCACAACGACGGACCTTGTCGGGCCGATTTGGTCCACAAGACTTGCAGCATAGGAGACGTGTTGCATCCCAGTAGGTGACTTCACTGCCTCCCGGGGCACGACGCACCCACACCATCACCAGGATTCTGACTCATGACCTGCGGTCGGAACTTGATCGCCGTTACCTACAGCAGGACGGCCGCGTCCATATCGCGCGTGCTCACGAGAGACGAGAAGCTCCAGACAACTCTGTTCCTCAGGGAGTAGGGGGAGGATGTTTTGCCCTGGCCATGCATTTACGCATGGTCAGACGACCACAAAAGTTCCGACCTCAATTGCCAGAAAAATTTGATGGGACAATCAACCCCGCCGAGTTCCTTCAAATCTACTCCACTGCTATACTGGCAGCGGGGGGCGATGAGGCCGTGATGGCCAACTACTTCCTAGTGGCTCTAACTAGGACTGCAAGGTCCTGGTTCATGAGTCTTCCACCCGACTCCATTAATAGTTGGGCGGAGCTATGCCAACAATTCAGTGCCAACATCGAGAGTTCTTACACCCCGCCTGGCACTAAACTGGATTTGTTTGATGTAAAGCAAATAATGGGTGAATCACTGCGATCCTTCATCCAGCGGTTTTCTCAGGTACAAAATACTATCCCTTCAATCTCGAGCTCTTCTGTTATCGTTGCATTCAGACAGGGTGTTCGAGATAAGAAGATGCTAGAAACTGGCGACCAAAGAAGTCACCAGTGTCACGTAACTCTTTAGCTTGGCAGACAAATGTGCGAAAGCCGCGAATGGATGTGAAATGCATTCTAAACCACCTCCGAAGGCCAACAAGAAATCCACCAAGATTGAAGCCACTACGTCCGGAGGTGGCAAAAAGAAAAAGAAGCCCAACGGCAAGAAGAAGCCGTCATCCGGTGCACCTGCCACTGCGGCTGCTGTAGCTTCGGGTGGTCGGGGGTCACGCCCCGAGAAACAACCTCAACCATCATCAGAAGATGGTGGCAGCTCTAAAGTGTGGTGTACGATCCACAAGACGGACAAACACAGTTTGTAAGAATGCTGGGAGGTCTCGAACCTTGCCGAGCGCTATAACAAGCGCTGGGAAGAAGCTCCTTTCCATCAGCGGGAAGGAAAACAAAACGTCGACGAAGATCCAACTGAGGAGGAGCTAGGTTTTCAGGACCTCAAGAAGGTCCTAAAAGCTGTCTACAACACTGTAGACGACGACTCCGACGTCTCTAACAACGAGCGTCGGAAGACCCTGAACACCATTTATGGTGGTTCTTGGGACATCACCTCTCGCCGCATCCTCAAGACAATGCAGCAGGACATGGCCATTGCCGCTCGCACCGCTAGGGAGGAGCCTCATCGGATGTGGATGTATACTCCCATCATCTTTGATGCTTCAAACTGCCCCCGCAACATGATCGGAGCTGGCCAACTCCCGTTGATGATGTCACCAACCATTAACAATATCCAACTCCACCATGTAATGGTGGACGAGGTGCAGGGCTGAACCTCATAAGCTTCAAAGGCTTCACTAAGCTCTAGCTCCGACCTTCGGACCTTCGCCCATTTCGACCTTTCTCTGGGGTAGGT
The DNA here is from genome assembly GCA_036927565.1 of Tuctoria greenei. NCBI lineage: Eukaryota > Viridiplantae > Streptophyta > Magnoliopsida > Poales > Poaceae > Tuctoria > Tuctoria greenei. Next base: position 102,194,751 of record JAYESD010000003.1, on the reverse strand, counting down.
CCAGGGGCCATTACTCCTCTCGGCTCCATCAAAGTCCCAGTGACCTTTGGGACTCGGCAGAACTACAGAACCGAGAAGTTGATCTTCGACGTTGCGCAGATCAGTCTGTCATTTAACGCCATTTTGGGAAGGCCAACCTTGTACAAATTCATGGCCACCGCCGATTATGGTTACTTAGTGTTGAAGATGCCAACAACCTGTGGGCGTTCTTCGGATCCGCGGAGATCGCACTGCAGGAGTACTGCTTTAGAAGAACTCTATGCACTTACCACAGCGCAAGAGGAAGCATCCGGTAAGGAGCCAGCTCTGAACCCTTCGAGCAGCATTCATCATCGAGGTTCTACCTCTGCACCCCATGTGCAACCAAGCAACGACATCGACGTTCCCGTCAAAGTTGTCCAAATTGGTTCTAATGCTGCTCAGACTACCCGTATATTTGGAGGTCTCAACGACAATTAGGAACTCGCGCTCATCACTTTCCTCCCGGGCTAATGTCGACGTGTTTGCCTGGCAATCGTCACAAATGCCTGGGATCCCTAGGGTGGTGATTGAGCACAATTTGAAGATTTATCCCGATGCACGACGTCTACACCAGAAGCCCCGAAAGCAATCAATCGAGGGGCAAAACTTCATCCGACAGGAGATCAAGATGTTGCTCCAAGCTGGTTTCGTCTGGGAAGTGTTTCACCCAAAATGGTTGGCAAACCCAGTTGTCGTGCCTAAGGCTGGCGGGAAACTTTGGATGTGTATCGACTACACCACCTTAAATAAGGAATGTGCAAAGGATCCATTTCCACTACCTAGGATAGATCAGATAGTGGACTCCACCTCCGGGTGTGAGCTATTGTGTTTCTGAGATGCATATTCTGGATATCATCAAATCCGAATGTATAAGGAAGATGAAGAGCATACTGCCTTCATAACAGTAGATGGATTGTACTATTATACTGCCATGCCCTTTGGTCTCAAAAATGCTGCTTCAACATTTGTGTGAGCTACGTACAAAACATTTGGAGAGTTAATCAGAGACTTGGTGGAGGTGTTCGTTGATGACATCGTTATGAAGATCAAGAACTGGTAGAGCAGGCACTTCCCTTCTTCAAACTTTTGAGGAAGTCCGTACCATTTCATTGGTTTGAAGAAGCAGAAAAGGCGTTTCAAGAGCAGAAACGCTCCTCACCACACTACCGATTTTGGTAGCCCTAAATCCTGGTGAGTATTTACTGCTTTATATTTTTGCAACTACCGAAGTTGTCAGCATGGCCCTGGTTGCGGAAAGACCGGAGCCATGTCCAGTCCAAGAGCCCAGACCCCTCCGGGAGGGTCCGAAGTTACCTGAAGGCATGTCTGGGTCCTAGCCCCTAGACACAAAACCTCAAGGCGAAATGCTAGAAGATCAACCTCAATCACCTGAGCGGATTCACTTGGCCGACCAAGATGATACGGACCCTTGTAGCAAGGTCCGGGTCTAACAAGAAGAAGTTATAGACCCCTCCGGGAGGGTCCAAGAAGCACAACATGAAGGTCCGAACTCGTCCGGGAGGGTCCGGGTCAATGGAGAAGAAGCTCCGGATCCCTCCGAGAGGGTCCGGACTGTCCAGCGCCATGTATACTTCCTTAGCAAAGTACTCCATGATGCCAAAACAAGATACATTGAGGTGCATAAGCTGCTTTATGCAGTTCTTATTGCCTCAAGGAAGCTTCATCAGTACTTCCAAACCCACAAAATATAAGTGGTAACTTCTTTTCCACTGCGTGCAATTTTGCATAACCCTAACTCTACTAGGAACATTGCAAAGTTGGCAGCGGAACTGGCCGAGTTCGATCTCGAATTTGTGTCACGAAAAACAATCAAAAGTCAAGAATTGGCTGACTTCATGGCAGAATGGACTCCCTCTCCATCAAACCCTGGGGGCCACAGTGGGCAGAAACCAAAAACCAAGGTTTCAGTGTTCACCGAGCCTCACTGGAATCTCTACTTCGACGGCTCCGTGCAGAAGCAGGGGGCCGGAGATAGAATCCTTCTCCTTGCTCCGACTAGGGAAAAAGTCAGTTATATGGTTCACCTTGATTTCAAGGTGACCAACAACATGGCGGAGTATGAAGCTCTCATCTACGAACTCAAGGTAGCACTATCTTATGGTGTCAAACAACTGTTGGTGAAGGGTGATTCACAACTGATCATCAAACAAGTCAAAGGTGAACTATGTTCTAACAATCCCCAATTAGCTTCTTATCCCCTTAAAGTCTTGAGGCTCCAGAAGGACTTCAAAGTCCTAGATCTCCACAATGTTCAGCGTCTTCATAATGCTGAAGCTGACGAACTCTCGACGAAGGCCTCAACCAAAGCTCCGACTTCTGACAGAATCTTCGTCTGGAGGTTGTCAAGACCAATAGCTCAGCCCGCCGAACTGAGCGAAGGGGGTGAGACTAGCACCGCGAAGCTAGCAGTCCCGGTGGCCGTGTAACCAGGCATCAACCAAGGGTCGTAGGTGCTGTCGGAAGCTCTGAGCAACCCAACACGCAAGGATCAGAACCTCAAGTTAGCTCTGATGCATGGATCTCGGATATCCAGAGCTACTTGAAAGACAATATCCTTCCTGAAGACAGTGTATCCGCTGACTAGAGTGTCAGATTGGCTAAAACATACACGTTGGTACAAGGAGATCTCTACTGGCGCGGTGCCAATAGCATCCTAATGCGGTGCATTACAAGGGAAGAAGGCCACGAGCTCCTCGCGGAAATCCATGGAGGCGAGTGTGGGAACCATGCTTCTTCCTGCACGTTGGTTGGTAAAGCCTTCCGACACGTCTTTTACTGGCCCGCAACACTACAGGATGCAGTTGAGCTAGTGAAAAAGTGTGAAGCATGCCAGTTCCATGCAACATAGATTCACACACCAGCTCAATCACTACAAATGATACCTCCTACATGGATATTCGTTGTGTGGGGCATGGACATCTTTGGACCATTCCCAAAAGCCGTCAGAGGTTACATGTTCTTGTATGTCTGCATCGATAAGTTCACCAAATGGCCGGAAGCAACCCCAGTTGTGACAGTCAACAATCAATCAGCAATCAAGTTCTTGAAGTCCATTATATGCAGATTTGGAGTTCCAAACAAAGTCATAACTGACAACGGAACCCAATTCACAAGTGCTGCATTCCAAGAATATTGCGAAGACCTTGGCATTCAACTCAGTTACGTCTCAGTAGCTCACCCAGCAAGTAACGGCTAAGCTAAGAGAGCAAATGCAGAAATTTTAAAAGGACTCAAGACGTGCACGTACGAGCGCCTGAAAAAGCACAGGGCCAACTGGATTGAAGAGCCTCCGTCCACATTGTGGGCGAACGGGACAACACCAAACCGGTCAACTAGAGAAACACCCTTCTTCCTTGTGTATTGAGCCGAAGCAGTTCTTCCTCCATAGATCACCTTGGGTCCCTCCGGGTCTAGACCTTCGACAAAGCCACACAGGACCAGCTCTGACGTGAAGACCTTGACCTTGTCGATGAGGGAAGGTGTCAAGCAGCTGTTCGGAATGCAGGTTATCGCCAAGCGCTCCGACACTATCATCAAAGGCATGTGCACAACCGACAACTCGAGGATGGTGATATGGTGCTGCGGAAGATACTAACTCGTGAAGGAATGGATAAACTTTCCCCCAGCTGGGAAGGTCCCTTCCGAGTTATTAAAGTATCACGTCCCGGATGCGTTCGCTTGGCAACTGAGGATGGGACTCTGCTTCCTAATCCTTTGAACATCGAGCACCTCCGTAAGTTTTATGCTTAGAATCACGGAGGTGAGTCTGTAATTACATACAATGTATGTTATAGAGTCAATATACAGAGAAGGGTAGGTCCTCCAGGAGAACATACAGATCCCTCCGGGAGGGTCCGAGATGTTCAAGTAACACTACATACAGTGAAAGTACTAAAAGTGTAACTACCTGCCCTGGGTTAGTACAAGATGTATAGCGCACTTAGCTTGGTCCTGCACCCTATGTGCGTCCTTGTCTCCCCTGTAATCCGGACCTATAATGAAAGACATTGTTGTGTGAAAATGAACTCCACGTGCATTTATTTTTGTACAAGGCTCGATATTTCAAATTATTGTTTTTAACCTTCTTGTCTATAATGAAGTTGTGCAATTCTTTTTTAGTTTTTTGCCCAAGTTATTCATATGTGTTACAAGCTATATTGTTGATCTCTTTGGATCTTAACATGTTGTATAGTCTACTTGCCTGAACGCCAAGCCAACATAGGCCCGGAGTGTGCTATCGACTTAGCCTGGTCCTGCACCCTATGTACGCCACTCTACCTACACCCCGAGAGGCCTCTGTAGGGTGAGTACTAAAAAAGCATATGGGTCTGGAAATATTATATCAATATGCTTGTTACCATACTGAGTCTCTTCGGATTTAAAACTCTAATAACAATGATAAGTCACAAACGATTTATAGACAGGAGGATGAATTTTACTCTTTTATTGTCTTCAATGTGCAGGAAAAACAGAAATTAATAGCGATGCTGGACAATGATGGAGCTACTAAGCTCCGACATCCTCCAAGGGGGCCCGCCGTCGATGTTTTACACATTGGCAGTGGGTATCATTGGAGCTACTAAGCTCTGACAACCCCAGGGGGCCTACCTTTAATGGTGCGAACGTTGATGGTGGGTCCGTCGGAGCTACCAAGCTGCGCCAATTCCAGGGGGCCTGCCGTCGACGCATCAGAAATAAAGACTTCGGTCCTAAAATCTACAAGTTTGAAGCATTCAAGTCATCAACATGCTGACAAATCCTTTTGGTACATGTACACACTAAAATTGTGCACATATACGAGGGGGCCGACAAGACAGAGCACAGTATATTGAAGACAAAACAACAATAAAGTGAAGTTCATGGCAAAGTGGATTTCATTAATTTGAAGCACTAGATTACAAAATTGGGATTACAGCAGAAGGCAAAAGGAAAAAGTCCTAGCTACCAGAGGTACTAAGTCTCGCAGAAGAATGAGGCAACTTTCTTGGCAACTTCTTGGACGTTGGCCTTGGCGGCGTCCTCCTCTTCAGCAACGTGACCTTGGAGCACCGGGTCCAGGGAGAATTGGGGGTCTCGGCTCAAATAGCACATCAGCACATATTCTGCGACGTTTGTAGCTAAATACTTCCCCCTGTCTCCAGCTAGTCTGCAATGACGTCACCCATCACGTCGAGTTTGCCGCCAGGAGCATTGAGGGGCACTAGCGCTCGGTCCAAGTCCAGCTCTGGATTGTTCGGACGTATAGGACCGAAGCCTAGCAGCATCAGCACGTCGTTGGCTCGCCCCAAGAAGTCCCACACTTGAATGGACTCCGTCTCCTTCAAGCTCCGCAGCTCCTCCAGTGACTTCCGGGCGGCTGCAGGCTCCGAACCTTCCCGAGCGAGGCGCTTGACCAATTTGGCATGCAGCTGCATATTCTTAGCAACATGCTTCTCGCGATAGGTCAGCTCCGTCTCTCGCAGGTGGATGCGGTTCCGCCTTTCTGCCAGGTCTTTTTCCCTGCCTCTCACTTTTCCTTCCCTTGTGGCAACATCAACTTCTCTTTTTGAGAGCTCCTGCCCCAGTTTCCAGTACTTCTCCTTTTCCTCCTTACTCCATAGATCCAGCTTTTTTGTTGTGATCTGCCAAATTATGTTCACCCAAAGTCAACTTCTGGGTGACCTCCGCCTCCCTCTTCAAAGTATCCTCCTGCTGCTTCAGGAGCTTCTCTTCCCTCGCCTCAAGGTCCACTCGATGCTTCAGGAGGACCTCATTCAATTCATTGAGGTTTTCATGACGCTCATCAGCAACATCACGCCTCTCCTTGGCTTGCTCAAGGATATCCCTAGAGTTAGCATCGAGCGCCCTAATGGCAACTTCCTTCTCCTCCAGCAGCTTGTCCCAGTATTCCATCCGGACCTTTTCCCTCTTGATCCACTCCTTCTAGGTAGCAAGTATTGTCTGAGCAAGCCTGGTCTCAAAATGGATCCTATCAAGCCAACACCTTAAGGTGTTGCACTCCTCCTCCAGGGCTTTGCTCTCATGATCAAAGGCGAGCTGAACTTGTCAGAGACTTGAGTAGGCATTGTCTATGGACAACGCCAAGGGGATAGGCTTTGGACCCGCTGGGATCAACTCTGCTGGCTCCAGGGGGTTCTCCATTACAAAAATAGGGTCCCACTCTATAAGTGTGGTCCTCTGAGCTTCTGCAGCACTAGGGCCGCTCTCTGGAAGCCCTTCAGCAGCAGTAGAGGAAGAACCCACTGGGGGAACTCCCACCTACGGAGCGGAAGTTGAAGGCGCTGCTTCCGGGTCTTCAGTTACCGACTCTGAGGGTGGAGGACCTTCCATCACCACTTCATGCTGCTCCGGCTCTGGTGCATACACCTTGGGGGTAGCTACCTCCAGGGAAACGTTTGAGGCTTCATCCGGTGCCTCTGCCACAGTTGGCTCTTGAGGCGGCACGTCAGCTACTTCCAGTTCAGCAACCAGAGCATCAAGTCTTTCTGGCTCAATAGCTGGACCTCCAATAATTTCTGACCCAAGGGCCAGAGCTTCAACTATCTCCGGCTTGATGGCCGGGGCTTCAAGTGTCTCTGGATCAGCGGCCAGGGCTTCGATGACTTCTGGCTCAATGTCCGAAGCTTTTGACATCTTTGGCTCTGGCACTAGAGCATCAGCCTCTGGCAATGTTGCCAAAGGTACATCTTCAACTTCTCCCCCATGGTCCAGCACTATCACGGGAGCTTCCGGCAAGGACTCTGAATCCAAATCCACGATAGCTGGCGCCAGAGCTGCCGTGACATCTGCCACCACTTGACGAGGAGGCTCAGTGGTCGAAGCCAGAGCTTTAGCATGCGCAGCCAAGGTCGCTGCAATAGATGCCAAGTTCTCTGACTCCTTTCTCGACACCGTGGAGAAAAGGGATAAAAGATTAAAGACACAGCAAAAACAAGACTAGCATTTTAAGGCGAGCACTCGATGCTTACCTAGGGATGCTACCGCCCAGTCACTGCGGAACCTCTTCTTGTGAGGTCCGGAACCAGAGCCCACCAAGTATTGTGAGACAACGACTTCGGACCTCAGCAGGGGACCACTTGTGGCAGCCGGAGTCCTCTTGGCTGGAGCTTCTATTGGTCAGGAAGAACTCCCAGGCCTGGAGCTCTTAACCGGCACTGAGGCCGATGTTGACTGTCTGGAGCTAGCGCCTCTCAAAGACACCTGTGCCAGAGAAGGTGCAGCTGCAGAAGACCTCCCTCACCGGGGAGAAGGAGTTGTTGTAGAGGAAGCAGGCTTGACATACCTCCCATCAGCACGCTTCAACTTCCTCTTCCGGTTGGAGGGTTCGGCTGGCTCTTTGCCCTTGACCTTGCTAGTGTCTTCAACCCTCTTGCTCAGGGCAGAGGTAGGCACTCCTTCAGAAGCTCTGGGGATCACGATCCCAGAGGTCCGACGCCTCTCCCCCTCACCAAGGTCATCAAGCGCCGACATCTTCCTCCGGAGATCTCTATTGAACTCTGGCTCCATGTTCAGAAGAAGGAAAGCAGCCGGCGAAACCAAGTCGTCACCTTCGACGTTTATCTCATGCTAAAATTTCTTGAGATGAAGCTTCAGAGCTTCGTCATCCAAGTTGGACTTCAGACCTGTTTCAATCCAGTCATCATCCATCACACTATTGAGGGCCCAGGCGAGCTTCTCCCTCTTCCTCAGCAGAGCCCACCTGTTGACTAAGAAATTTTCGAAAACGATCTGAGGGGTCACTCCACCCTCCACGCATTCTCGGATCCTAGTCAAGACAAGGTTAAAGGCATTCTACAGCTCCGGAACTACACTCCAGGTGTCGGTATGAACGTTGGGGAGTCCTTGGGTCAGCTCCAACCTCTCGTGCTCCTCCACTGCAATGATGACCCAATCCTTCTTCCAGTCGTCCCATTTGCCGGAAGGGAATGACTTCAAATACTTGAAGGGCCAGTTCTTGCGCTTCACGAAATAGTAGAAGCCAAAAAGCTCAGTCCCCTTGCCGGTGGTGTGGACCGTGAAGAAGGTACGGAACAGTTCGATATAGGGGGAAAACCCACCCACATCTCGCAGAAGTGGATGATGGTTGCCACTAGCAAAAGAGAATGGGGGCCAAGATGATACAGTTGGAGACCATAGAAATCCAGCAGCATTAAGAGAAAGCCTGAAAAGGTGGGATCAATCCCACAATGGCGTACGCTGAGAAGTACACCATGTTGCCATTACGCTCCTTCTTGAATGGGAGCTTGCCAGCGTGGATCAAGTGGCTGAAGAAGTCACTGGACCACCCCATATACGTCCGAACCTTTATTAGATCATCCTTGCTCTTGAGGCGTCTCTTGGGAAGACCCAACTCCATCGCGGCAAAGTGGAGTGAAGGAAGGGAAAGCTAGGCGGAGTTTGGGAGGCTCTGAGCGCGAGTTTGATCAAAAGCGTAAAGAGTCCTCAAACCGTGCATACTTTCCTTCTTAAGTAAGCCTCCGCAACGCTTCGATGGAAAACGCAATGAGAGCAGGGTCACATTTCAAAAATTTACCCCGTCAGTGATAAATGGGCACGGGGCCACCCCGACGAAAAGATCGAGGTTATTACCCCAGGCGAACCGTTGTCACATTGGGTGGCGGGAAACCCAAAGGCGGCACCCTGACAAGGCACGTGGAACCGATATGGTTTTCGTATTGGGAACTGGCGACCTTCAATTGCGTGAGATCCGCACTAAAAGATCTCATCTGCCGCATTCATAACAAGCCATGCGTTGATGGTTTGATTTCGGACCATCGCTCCAACGGCACATTAGAAGACTTTTGAAGTCGAAGCGCGGGAATCGAGGATGGTCCCACCTTTGATAGAATAACTTAACCCAAAAGGTTTCTCCCATAGGTGGGCCCGGGGGCCACTAACGGTACCCTGTGTATCGGGTACCCCACGATACCGCAAGAAGTGCAAGAGAGTTCTACTTGTCAAAGTTGAAGATCTTCTCAGGCCCCACATGTCACACTACACCAGACTAGCACCCTACATATGGGAAGCTCCAGGGTTGACACGTGTAGTGTAAGTCCAGAACTAAACTCCTGCAAGGGGAAGCTCTGAAGCTGCCATGTGTGGAGCCTCCCAACCTTCATCACCAACAAATACACTGGCGGATCTCCTCCAGCACGTACATTCAAGGGACAGTTAAAGCGGCAGTTACAAGACCTAATTACATGTCATTAATGTTGTATTAATGATACACGATCAGAGCACTGTAAATAGAGGTAATGCAGCCATTAAGGCACGTTGTTACACTATTAACCTAGCTTAATGCTGATAGACAGTGTATTAGGCTATTAAATACGCCAGGGCCACATGTCGGGCCAGGCAAATGATGTAATGGTCAGTCCTTGGACTATAAAAGGACTGAGCCGCACGATACAGAGAGAGAGAGAGATCCAAGCTGAGCCATACACTACGCTTCTTAGTGATTCTCAATATAACAACACACACCCCATGGAGTAGGGTATTACGCTCAGGCGGCCCGAACCACGTAAATATCTCGTGTCACCTTCTTGTTCTTGATCTCTGCGTGCCCCAACCGAAACAAGAACCTCCGCGGGCTACATTTGGTAGTACCGGGGGAAGTGTCGTTGCTACACTTCGACAGGTTCGATTAGAGTAAATAATCACTACACTTTGAAAGATGTGGCACTTGTCAAAAATTTTAAATACAACTTTCTTTTTGTTTCACAATTGCTAGATAAAAATCAGGAAATTATTTTCACTAAAAATTATTGCAGGCTGTAGATTCTAATGGAGAGCTTATGTTTAACATTCGGTTTGGAAGAGTTTTTAATGCCTATTTTTATATGTCATCCTCTAAGCATAGGTGTTTAGTTGCTAATGATTTGAAAGACTTATATTTTTGGCATCATAGACTTGGTCACATAGGCTTTGATCATCTCACAAGTGTTAGTGCTCTTGATCGCATATGTGGGCTGCCTAAGCTTAAAGAGGACAAAGAAATTATTTGCTCTTCTTGTAGCCATGCTAAGATGGTTGTAGATTCAAATGCTCTACCCACAATGACCATGACAACAACACCGACACAACATTTACACCTTGACACCATAGGACCTTCTCGTGTTCAATCTTTTGGAGGTAAGTGGTATGTGCTTGTAATGGTTGATGACTTTTATAGATACTCATGGGTTTACTTTATGGCATCTAAGAATGAATCTTTTAGTCACTTTAGAAGTTTAGTTCTTGGACTTTCACTTGACCACCCAGGATCTTTAAAAGCAATTAGAAGTGATAATAGAACTGAATTTAAAAATCAATCATTTGATCACTTTTGTGCTGAAAATGGAAAGGATAATAAATTTTCTTCACTATATGTACCTCAACAAAATGTTGTCGTAGAGTGAAAGAACAGAACCTTAGTTGAGGTGGCTAGGACTATGCTTGACGAATATCAAACTCCTAGGAATTTTTTGGCTAATGCAATTGCAATCGCTTGTTATGTCGCAAATCATGTTTTCTTGCCTGCTAAGCTAGGAAAAACTCCATATGAGCTTCAGTTTGGACATGGCCTTGTGTCACAAACTTTAGGACCTTTGGTTGCAAATGCTTTGTTAAGAAACATGGTATAAATTTGAAGCTAGATCTGTTGATGGCATGGTTCTTGGTTATCCATCTCATACTAGAGGCTACCGTGTGCTTTTACTTGAAACTAACAAAATTGTGGTGACTTGTGATGTTTCTTATGATGAAGCTAGCTCAGGTACTAGCTCTAATATTGCAGATCCAGATCTATATTCTAAGGGGGAAAATATTTCTTTTGAAGATAAACAAGGAGTGGAGGTGCTGTCAAAAATTCCAGAAATAAACAACAACGTTCTAGCTCTTGATCCCGCTTCACAATTAGCAACAACAACCACTACTTCTGGTTCAGATCTTCCTCGAACCATAAGTTCTCCGATTTGTGATGAACATGAAGAAGAAGGAGCTTGTGAAGTGTCTACTCCCCTCCGTGTCCTCAAAAGTCATCCTCCACAACAGATTATCAGAAGCCTGCATGAACGGGTCACACGGTCCAGGTTTTTCGATCCAAACTCTCATGCTCATACTGTTTTTGTTGCTTCTTTTGAACCCAAAGATATATGACATGCACTCACTAACGAATCATGGATTATTGCCATGCAAGAAGAGTTAGAAAATTTTGAAAAAAATAGTGTTTGGAAACATGTACCTCCACCTCAAGGTCACACTTTAATTGAAACTAAATGGGTGTTTAAAAATAAACTAAGTGAGGATGGGGTTGTGGTTAGGAATAACGCTAGGTTGGTTGTTCAAGGTTTCACACAAGTTGATAGTCTAGATTTTGATAAAACTTTTGCTCTCATTGCTAGAATACAAGCCATAAGAATTTTATTATCTTTTGCTTCATCTAAAGGATTCAATTTATATCAAATGGATGCTAAAAGTGATTTTTTAATGGCTAAATAGATGAGAAGGTTTCTGTTAAGCAACCACCAGGTTTTGAAAATTCAGATTTTCCTAATCATGTTTACAAACTGTCCAAAGCCTTGTACGGTTTCAAACAAGCCTTTAGAGCATGGTATGATAGGTTAAAAACATTCCTACTTGAAAAGGGGTTTACCATGGGCAAGGATGATAAAACTCTTTTTGTTCTTAAGCATGGCAACGACTTACTATTCGTTCAAGTGTATGTGGATGATACTATCTTTCGTTGTGCTTCTCATAATTTTGTGTCAAGGTTTTCAGCTATGATGTGTTCGGAATTTGAGACGAGTATGATGGGAGAACTCACATACTTTTTAGGGCAGCAAATCAAATAAACGAAGCAGGGAACTTTTGTGCATCAAGCGAAGTATACAAAGGATCTCCTTAAGCATTTCAACATGGACAAAAGCAAGCCTCTTTGGACACAAATAGGAATAGCAAGAACACTTCAATTTGATGATGATGGTGAACCCATGGATCAAAAAGAATGTTGAAGCATGATCGAGTCACTTTTGTACCTCACAACTTCAAGATCGGACATACAATTCAGCGTATGTATTTGTGCACTATTTCAAGCTTCCCCACGTGCTTCATATCGTCAAGCCATCAAAAGAATTCTCAAGTACTTACATAGAACTCAAGAATTTGGCATTTTTCTTCCTTCCTCCCTAACCGTTACTTTGAAAGCTTTTTCCAATGCTAATTTTAGGGGTTGTAGGATTGATAGGAAAAATACTTCCGGTGCTTGTCATTTTTTTAGTAATTCATTTGTTGCTTGGTCCTCTATAAAACAAAATTCAGTTGCACAATCCACGGTCGAATCTGAATATGTAGCTGCCGCTAGCACTTGCTTACAAATTTTTTGGATTGTTAAAAAACTTAAGGACTATGAAGTTGATCTTGATAGTGTTCCACTATTTTTTTTATCACACAAGTGCCTTTTGCATTGCGAAAAACCCCGTGCAACATTCTAGAACAAAGCACATTGACATTAGGTATCACTTTCTCCGTGATCATATTGAAAAAAGGAAACATTGTGTTTTACCATGTAGATACTGAACAACAATTGGCTGACATTTTTACAAAAACTTTAGATGTCACTTGTTTTATTTTTATTCGTAGTGAAATTTCATACATATATGACTTTGTGATTCCTTTTACTTGCTGAGAGTTCTTACTGTTAGGAAATCGGCGGTACGCTACTCTAGCAACTCTACCGCATCACCGAGGAAACATGCGAGTACAGAGGTCATGGATGGTTAGCACTAGACGCGCAGCGCAGCAGAACATAGATGCACGCCGGTGTAGGGGAAGTAGACGATCTCGTTCATCTCCTCTTCATCCTCATCACAACAGCAGGTAGCCGATCAGCGCAGCAGTAGCAGCAGCGCCTCCACAGAGTCCACACGTACGAAGAGGAACGCCGTGCGCCGGTGTGCTAGCACCGCGCGCGCGGCAAGGGGCTCGGCGTGAGGCCTTCGATGGGTGGCGGCTAGGGCCATCACGTGGTGGGGATCTTTAGCCCCTAACCCTACCCCTCATATTTATAGGCGTACTAATGGGCTTTTAGGTCACAGGCCCATTAGTACCCTAATTGCTTATGGATCAAATATCCAATAGGCCTCAACCCGAATAGTTATGATTGCCTCTTGGGCACATCACCAAAAATCTCCCACTTGCACTAGAGACAATCATCTAGCCAAGATTTCCGTTATTCCAACTCCTTAAGTGTGTGACCGTTAGGTTCATGTGCAGTCGGTTGTGAATGGAAACCATTTCCAACCACAAGTCAGTAGAGGTACCTAGCAGGACATACTGACTCCCGAATGTACATAAAGATCATATCGGCCGAACCTAGATACATTCAACATGCTAATCCCTTTACCTCACGATACCAGTCAAGCTCAAGGCGAGATGCATGCCATCCTTGTGATAGCTCGACCATTCACTCGATCAAATAGTGGATTCATTCTGTGACTAACTTTTAGTCACTGTGATTAACCTTTAATCATATTGGCACGGCCATGCACTTTCAAATCCAACTATCTCGAGGGGCCCAGAGATATCTCTCCTGTTATTAAGGAGGGGCAAATCCCATCTTGATCCCCGCACATCCCATTCTATGTTTCATTATATACCCGGAGACTACTTTTATGACTACCCAGTTACGGAGTAGCTTTTGGTAGTCTCAAAGTACACAAGTATGAATAGTGAGAAACAATGGCGATCTCAGGTCTAAGGATCTAGCAGGTGTATCACTCAAGACCAATTGATGGAACATATGGAAATAACAATCCCTGCAGTGCCTTGGAGTAGGTCAATCCAACACCATGTTCACTAACATGTGTTCACATTATTAATTCGATATCTCCATATCTATGATCCATGAAACGTGATCATCAATTAATACATGTGATAGTCTGTATGCAATCATTATATCATATCATGGTATAGACTAGGGATCATCTAGAGTAACATTACTTTTAACAAAGAGTTTCACGAACAAGTCACATACTTGATGATCAATGTAAATAATGATTACTCATATAACAATTTATTTAATAGTACATAAACATAGCTGTGACACAAGTCTCCCACTACACACTATGATCACTGATGTAAGTATCTAATACCCATAGATCTCGTGTGTGCCTCATGCTTTGATTGTGGAAGAGGCTTTGTCAACGGATCTGCAACATTCAAATCCGTGTGCACCTTGCATATCTTCACATCACCTCGGTCGATGATCTCTCGAATGAGGTGATAGCGTCGTAGTATGTGTTTGGATCGTTTGTGTGATCTAGGCTCCTTTGCCTGTGTGATGGCTCCACTATTGTCACAGTAGAGATCTACAAGACTGGACGCGCTAGGAACAACACCCAACTCAGAAACAAATTTTCTAATCCAAACAGCCTCCTTTGCTGCTTCAGAAGCTGCAATATACTCCGCCTCTGTGGTTGAATCTGCTACTGTATCTTGCTTCGAACTTTTCCAGCTCACTGCCCCTCCATTGATGCAGAATACAAAACCGGATTGCGATCTAGAATCATCCTTATCAGTTTGGAAGCTGGCATCGGTGTAATCTTTTACAACGAGCTCTTCTTCACCTCGAAACACTAAGAATGCATCCTTAGTTCTTCTTAAGTACTTAAGGATGTTTTTGACAACGGTCCAATGAGCCTCACCAAAATCTGTTTGATATCTACTCGTGATACTTAGAGCATAAGATACATCTGGGCGTGTACATAGCATGGCATACATGATGAATCCAATAGCCGAAGCATAAGGAATTGCTCTCATCCCCTTTTGCTCATTAGGTGTCGAAGGACACTGACTCTTGCTTAGAGTAATGCCATGTGACATTGGCAAGAAACCTTTCTTGGAATCTTTCATATTGAACCGATTCAATATCTTGGCAATATATCTTTGCTTAATCCAATTAGCCTTTTAGATCTATCTCTATAGATCTTTATGCCCAAAATATACGCTGCCTCTCCTAAATCCTTCATTGAGAAACTTCTTCCTAATGAGGATTTAACATCATCAAGTATTGGAATGTCATTTCTGATCAATAATATGTCATCTACATATAGGACCAGAAATACATGTGCGCTCCCACTAAACTTCTTGTAAATACAAGGTTCTTCTACGTTCTTGATGAAACCAAACCCTTTGATTACTTCATCAAAATGCAGATTCCAACTCTGAGATGCTTGCTTCAGTCCATAGATGGACTTTTGAAGCTTGCATATTTTACTAGCATTTTTAGGATCGACAAAACCCTCAGGTTGTGTCATGTACACATCCTCAGTCAGACTTCCATTAAGAAAGGCTGTTTTGACATCCATCTGCCATATTTCATAATCAAAATATGCAGCAATTGCTAGAAGAATCCGAACAGACTTAAGCATTGCAACGGTTGAGAAAGTTTCATCATAATCAACACATTGAATTTGTTTGAAACCTTTCGCCATCAATCGCGCTTTATAGATGTGAACATTTCAATCCATATCAGTCTTTTTCTTGAAAATCCATTTACAATCGATAGGTCTCACACCTTCGATTGGATCAACCAAGTTCCAAACTTGATTTTCATGCATGGATTCAATTCCGGATTCCATGGCTCCAAGCCATTTTTCAGAGTCGGGTCCCTCCATTGCTTCTACGTAGGTCGTAGGCTCATTATTATCCGATAATACCATGTCATGCTGCTCCGTGGTTAGAAGCGTTAACTTTTCAGTTGCACGACGTTCCCTCATAGACCTTCGTGGGGTTGGTGTTTCATCAAATGGTTGCACAACATCTTGTACATCCTCTATAGGATTAGTGGGTGTTGAAACATTTTCAGGTATTTCTTGAATTTCTTCAAGATGCACCTTGCTCCCATTAACTCCTTTTGAGAGAAACTCTTTCTCCAAGAAGACACCATTGCGAGCGGTAAACACTTTACCCTCTGTTTTATTATAAAAATAATATCCTTTGGTTTCCCTAGGATATCCCACAATGAAGCATATGTCTGATTTTGGAGTGAGTTTGTCTGACGTCAAACGTTTGACATAAACATCACATCCCCAAACTTTGTGGAAAGAAAATCCGGGACATTTCCCGGTTCACATCTCATATGGTGTCTTTTCAGCAGACTTAGTTGGGACTCTGTTTAGTGTAAACGCAGTAGTTTCAAGAGCATAACCCCAAAAGGATAATGGAAGATCTGCTTGGCTCATCATCAACCTAACCATGTCCAACAAGGTTCGGTTCCTCCGCTCGGACACCCCATTCCATTGAGGCGTTCCAGGTGGAGTCAACTGTGGAACAATTCCACATTGTTTCAAATGATCATAAAATTCATGGCTCAAATATTCACCCCCACGATCAGATCATAGAAGTTTAATTGTCTTGCCCAATTGATTATGTACTTCATTCTGAAATTCTATGAACTTTTCAAAGGATTCAGACTTGTGCCTCATTAGGTAGACATAACTATATCTACTAAAGCCATCGGCAAATGTGATGAAGTACTGAAAACCACCTCTGGCAATTGAACTCATTGGTCCACATACATCTGTGTGTATAAGTCCTAACAAGTTAGTCGCCCTCTCACTTTGACCAGTGAAGGGTGCTTTGGTCATCTTCCCAAGCAATCAAGATTCACATGTGTCGAGTGATTCAAAATCAAATGAGCTTAGTAAACCATCTTTATGGAGTTTTTCAATGCGTTTCTCATTTATATGACCTAAGCGACAATGCCAAATAAAAGTGAGATTTAGATCATTATGATGAGCCCTTTTGGTATTAATGTTACAGACAGTTTTATCCTCAAGATCATGAACATATAATCCATTCACCAATGGACATTGAGCATAGAAAATTTTATTCTAATAAATAGAACAACATTTGTTATTTATTACAATCTCATAACCATCAACTTCTTCTAAACATGAAGAAGAGATAATGTTCTTCCTCAAAGT
This sequence comes from Tuctoria greenei, assembly GCA_036927565.1. Taxonomy (NCBI): domain Eukaryota; kingdom Viridiplantae; phylum Streptophyta; class Magnoliopsida; order Poales; family Poaceae; genus Tuctoria; species Tuctoria greenei. Next base: position 102,177,745 of record JAYESD010000003.1, on the reverse strand, counting down.
AGGAATGCAATAACAATTATTCAATTCCAAAACTAATCCTGAGGGTACTGACAAGTGGTAAGTTCCGACAGCTATGACTGCAACCTTTGCTCCATTGCCGACACGAACATCCAACTCACCTTTTGCAAATCATCTAGTCTCACTTAGACCCTGCAACGATTTGCAAGTGTGAATCATCGATTCGGTATCAAATACCCATGATTCACTAGAAGATAATGCAATGTTAATTTCTATAACATTTATACCTGAAGCGGAAGTCTCACTTCCCTTCTTCTTCTTAATATCCTCCAAGTACTTCTTGCAGTTCCTAGACCAGTGCCCCTTACCATGACAGTGAAAGCATTCATCATCAGGAGAAGGGCCAGATTTGCCCTTTGGCTTAGAATTTGAGCTTGAGGGCTCATCGGGAACCTTTCCCTTGCCTTTGCCTTTGGGATGCGTCACACGCTTCCTCTTTTTATTCTCCTTTTGTACCATCATCACATGAGTGGCATTTTTCTTAATGCTTTATTCGGTTGTCTTAAGCATCCCATGCAATTCAGCCAAAGTTTTCTCCATGCCATTCATTTGAAAATTCAATATGAATGGCTCGTAGCTCGATGGGAGCGACTGGAGAACAACGTCAATAGCCAGATCATCCTTGAGTTCAGAACCAAGTTTGCCCAAAGTTTCAATGTAACCAATCATCTTTATTACATGAGGGCTGACCGGGCTACCCTCCGCCGGCTTGCATGAGAACAAGGACTTTGATATGTTGTATCTCCCAGTCGTTGCTTGATTCTCAAACATTCCACGCAGTCCCTCAATCATAGAATAAGCATCTGTATGCTCATACTATTATTGCAGATCAGAGGACATTGTGGCGAGAATGAGGCAACTTACATTAAGTGCATCATCGCAGTGCTTCGTATAAGCTCTACGTGCTGCATTAGTTGCATCAGCTGGGAGGTCATCAGGGTAAGGCTGCAGAAGAACGTACTCGATTTTCTCTTGCCTAAGAACGATTCTCAGGTTGCGGTACCAATCGATAAAGTTAGCTCCATTGAGCTTTTCCTTTTCAAGCACAGATCGCAAATTGAAACCGGAATTGTTACTAGCAGACATTATCTACAATAGAAAATAAATATGCAAGGTTGAGCACTATGTTATATACCAATCTTCTATTAACAGTTTAATAAAATATTTCACCACTATATGATCATCGTCTTCCCTCTAACGACATATAGTGGTTCAAGATCCATATTCACTAATTCCTAGTGAGCTTTGGCTTCACTGCTAGGAAATTAGTGACATAGGTAAACAATCATTGTTAATCATATCTCTATATGACTCTTGTTTGTTGGGTGACATCCAATGCCCCGGCTTCCAACTCTATGCCATAAAGCCCAAAACCGTTTTGGTAGCTTTGTTGAGTAAACCAACACTATGCATGTGAATGTCCAACATTCACCCTATGAATTGTGATAGATGATGGTACTTTGCTTTGGCAAACCTACCACACAACAATCAAAATAACATAGGTGAAACTATTGGTAAATGGCATCAAATGCTCAACTTTTGTGAGGGAAGCTATTCTATCATGACAAAACTCCACCATATGAGAAGCATGAAAAGAATAGTAATAAGCATCACAGGCATATGATCATATCACATTGTGAATAGTATGGCTTCTAGAATCATAATGGTCTCCATCGCCATGGTTCCATCAAGATCTGAGCTGCCATGCCTCCCTTCTTGTGGTGATCTCCATCTCCACCATGCTTGAAGACATCTCCATGATAATAAAAGAAGCTAATACAACTAATAGCTACCAAATAAATTACATGAGAGATCAAGCATCACAGGTCGACACGCAGGTCGTTATACAATTATGTGACAACCTCAACCCTGTTGTTTTAAATTTGCAACACGCAGGCTGCACGAATTTACACACAGATCATCACATCACATTAAGGCCATACCATTCACATCATCCCCTGCAAAAAAGAGTTAAGCGTAGAACGATTTCTAGCGCAAAACTATGTTATGTAATCGCTATAGCAGACAGCAAAATGGCGATCCCGCTAGATCGCGACTATGAAAATCTCATCAGATTGATCAAATCAACCCGAATCCGAGCCATTCAGAATGCCTCAATTTTCAATGTGATCGGTTATTCAAGAGTAGATCGCGACTCATGACCGTGCTCTGTTGGCTCAATCTGTTAGCTATGTACATGATTAGTCCCGATGGTGATTCCAGCTGGTAGGGACAGGTTGCGCACACAGCAGAGAAGGAGCATAAACTGACCCTTTAGTCGTATACGATCACAATCTACTCTAACCAACTCCAAACCCCAAAAACCGTGCGATAAAATTCATTGTATGAACATGTCTGCAGTAGATCCCATCTACTAACAAGATCCAGACCAAAAACTACGCAACCTGGCACTGATACCACTGTTAGGAAATTGGCAGTACGCTACTCTAGCAACTCTACCGCATCACCGAGGAAACATGCGAGTATAGAGGTCATGGATCGTTACCACTAGACGCGCAGCGCAGCGGAACGTAGATGCGCGTCGGTGTAGGGGAAGTAGACGATCTCGTTCGTCTCCTCTTCGTCACAACAGCAGGTAGCCGATCAGCGCAGCAGTAGCAGCAGCGCCTCCACGGAGTCCACACGTACGGAGAGGAACATCGTGCACCGGTGTGCTAGCACCGCGCGCGCGGCAAGGGGCTCGGCGTGAGGCCTTCTAGGGGTGGCGGCTAGGGCCATCACGTGGTGGGGATCATTAGCCCCTGTAAGGACCGAATGCCCAAGAGGGGGGGGGTGAATTGGGCTTTCTTCGAAAAAAATCTAAGCAATTGAAACTTAATTTCTAAAGCCCAATTCCCTACGCGACTAACTATGCATTCTAGTAGATAGAAACTTTGCGGAATATAAATGCATAAAAGAAAAGGAAGGAGAAGGATGCAAACTCCCGAGGAGACAAGGTTTTATCTCGTGGTTTGGCAAGATCGTGAAGATCTTCCTACATCCACGTTGTGGCACCCACAAAAGGGTTTTGCCACACCCACATCACCAAGACGAGGGGTCTTCACTATTCCTCTCCGTTCGCCTCCTTGGCAAGGTGGAGCTCAAGCCTTGTACAACTTCGACCTTCCGGGATTCCACACACGCCTTGGCAAGCTCCGGAAGTCTCTTCGCGATTACAACACCAAGGGCACTCCCTTGAGGCTCTCACACTAACCTAGAGAGTCCACTCACACAGAATGGTGACACACAAGCTCTCTCTCTAGCTAGTTCTAGCCTAAACTTTGGTGTAGAGATGATCAAAAAGGTGTGGAAGTGATTGCTCTTGGCCTTGAACACTTGTGGATGTGTGGATAGCTTCTGGTGATCAAGACTTAACGAAATGACAGGGTTAGGGGTATTTATAGCCAGCCTCCCCGAAATAGCCGTTGGAAAAGTAGGCTGACAGAACTTTACTGTGAACACCGGATGATCCGATGTCTCCCCTTTAGTTATCATCGGTCTAATTACTTTGGCTGACATCATCATGTCAGATATGACAGTTGTTAGACCGATGTTGCCCCTGTCTTCTCATCGGATGATTCGGTGGCTTTTCCTCCAGAATTTGCTTAATCTTGATGCTTACTGGATTGATCGACCGATGTGTGTAAGTCTGCACATCGGATGATCCGGTGCTTCACTTGGTCCAAAGGTATTGCAAACTGTACTGATGGACCGATGTCACTGAGCCATTCACATCGGATGATCCGGTGAGCACATTTGTCTAAGGTCTTTTTCTTCAGTTGAACCAACTCGACCGATGTGTACATTTCTGAAATCATCGTTGATCCGGTGAGTTGATTTTGTTTGCTTCGAGTTTTTTTGAGTGAATCTTTTGTGTCTTGCTCAGATGACCTCTTCGACATTTGTTCCACAAGGCTCTCTGATGATCTTCAAGCATTGTATGTTGTCAACTTATAGTTGAGTGACTTAGACATAAGAGCTTTCACTTCGTGTCTTTATCTCATTGATTTGATCTCAAAAGTTGATTGTATATGGGTCTCCAATGACATATTCATTTCATTTTATGAGTGACTATGGGGACCTTGCATTCACAAATTCATTAGTAAAGTTCAATGGTTGTCATTAATCACCGAAACCGTACTTCATGGGGGGCCTAGATGCTTTCAATCTCCCCCTTTTTGGTGATTGATGACAACACAATAATCAAAGTGCAATAGTAATGAATTTGATAGAATGAAACTTAAAGGAATATGCAATGAATACATGATGTCACACTTGAAGCTTAAACATCAATTAATAACTCAAGTGTGAATAATAAGTGATCAAAAACATAGATAAACACCAAATGAGCCCAATCGAATAATAACTCAAGGAAATAAGTTCATTAGAGATCAAAAGTAGCAAACACACTGAAATACAAGAATGATAAACGAGAAATGATAAAAGAGACTCCCCTTGACACTAAGACGCTCCCCCTGACTCCTCTAACTCTTCTCCCCCTTTGGCATCAAGACACTAAAAAGGGATCCGAGTGTCTAAGGACCCTGAGTACTGGGCGCGATGACGAACTGGTCACCGTCGCTGTCGTCGGAGCTGCTGGTTGGAGTAGCGGAGGTGGGAGCTGCCGGAGCCGAAGGAGCCACCGTCGGTGCCTGCTGTGGAGGAGCTGCTGGAGCAGGGGCACTGACGACGGAGGCTGGCGTCTGCTGGAACAAGGTCGTGGCTGGCTGCGGGGAGTTAAGCGGAGCACTAGGAGCCAGAAGAGGAGACATGCTGAAGGAGGGAATCGGTGTAGAAGGTACTGGGGCCACTGGAGTGGCAGCTGGAGCCAAGACTGGAGGTGGTGGAGTGACTCCTGGCAGCTGCGACGGGAGGGCAATCCCGATCTGGGTGTAGAGGTTGGTGATCAACCCCAGGATGCCCATCATCGCCTGCTGCGTCTGCTGCTGCTGGTCGAGGGTGCGCTGGTGCATCTGGTCGATGAGCCCCGTCAGCCTGTCAGTGTCTTCACACCTCTCACGGGCGATCTGACGCTACATCTCCTGCTGCTGCTGCTGCTGGAGCTCAAGGAGACAGGCGGCCTGCTCCGCTTGGGCCTGCTCGGCTGCCAGCCTGTCCAGACGCTGCTGCTCAACCATCTGCTGGAGGAGCGACGTCAGCTCTGACGGCTGCGTGACCTGCGCCTCAGTGACGGGAGGTGGAGTAGGTTGTGGCACTGTAGAGCCTCCAGCCTCCGCGTCGTGCTGCCTGGGAGAGGGCGGAGGAGGGAAGTACTCCTCGACACTGTCGTCGATGTCGCTCTCGGACCAGATGTGTTGCAGGTCCTCCCCCTGTGCCTCAGCCTCGGCAAGCCTCTCATCCTCCTTCTCTAGGTCAGACCAGTCCTCCTCAGACAGTCGGGCCCTGACCTGACGCTCAACTGGACGGCCAAGGCGGCGGTCTCCAGGAGCTGGGGCACGGTAGTGTCCGAACCGTGTCACACTCTCGTCAGAGAGACGGTCGTGCACGGCGGACCCCTCGGGAACCATCATAATGAGCAGGTAGCTGATCCAGTGCCCATATACTAGCTGCCTCATCATGCCCACACCATCTGTGATCACATCCTCCATCTCGCATATGAGGAAGTCCACGATGTCGAACTCCATCCCGTTCATGATGTAGAACAGGAGAGTCTGCTGCAAGCTGGTGAACCCCTCCAAGTAGCCAGACCTCGGCAGGAGTGTGCGGCGCAAGGCAAGGTGCACTGTGTGCGCAGCAGGATTCAACAAAGCTGGAACTCTCGGCTGGTCAGGAGAGAAAGTAGGACCAAACAAAGAATGGATCTCCTCCAGCGGTGGTGCCACTCCTCTAGTGAGCGGCCTGCTCGGTGGATCTGCCTGACCGTAGACCCTCTCATGCACGCAGGTGTCGTGCAAGTCCACTCCAAGCAACTGTCCCAGTGTCTGCCTCGTCAAGTGGTAGTGTTGACCCATAAACATGAAATCAATTGATCTTCTGCCCTCAGATACATAGAGGGTGGCGTAGAATACGCGAACCCAATCTTCCACATAGGCACTCCGCTTATATGCCATCAGCTGCACCAAGCCTCGGTACCTCTCAAAGTATGGACGGATCTCCGTCTCTGCTGCCAAAGCTAGCTGTCCCCAATCCAGATAGTTGTGTTGAAACAGCTTGTTCCCTCGACGCCTGTAGGTCTCGTAAAGAGACGCCTGGGTGACAGTCCAGAAGCGACTATCCACCAGAGCTTCTCGGGGCTGTGGGTACCACTCCTCAAGCAGCACATTCCATCTGAGCTTGCGAAGCTGCTTGGCCTTCATCTTCCAATAGTCGGTCAATCGGACTCCTTCAGCGACATGGACAGTGTTGCCCATCTCGTAGATAGCATGCTGGGCCTCCCTGTCCTCACGACGGTCGGCAACCATCGGTCTCGGACGAGGTGCTGCCGTGGTGTGACCCCCACGCGTCCGGGCTGAGCGCCGGTGGACGAGAGGCTCAACCGGCTCCTCTTCGGCCTCGGAGTCGTCAATCACGGGAGGCTACCTCGGACGAGCCTCACGGATCCTTAGCGACCCTCCTCGGCCACGCTCACGCTCCTTGGCGGCGCGAGCGGCCATCAAAACCTTCTTCTCCTCCTTTGACAACTTTTGCTTCTTCGCGGCCGGCTCCGCGATAGCCTTGCCCTTGTTCTTCTTGTTGCGAGCCATTGCGATGCCCGAGAGCACGGAGTCGACAAGGAGATAACATGGAGATCAACGGGCCAGGAAACCCTAGCGACGGGACCGGAGATGGCGGTGTCGCTTGGGCGGAGGCACGGCGATGGCTAGGTGAAGCGGCGGCGATAGCTTGGTGGAGGCGAGTGGTTGCGGCGACTGGTGGAGCGGCAGCGGTGAGGCGGCGGCTTGTGGAGGCGGTGGCGCTTGTGATGGAGGTGCGGTGGAGTGGGCGGCGCGTGATTAGAGGTGGCGGCGCGACGGGCGGTGGCGGCCGGTGGACGGCGGCGGCGGCCTGTGGGCGGCGGCGGCGTCCGACGGCGGTGGAGGTGGAGCGGCGCGTGAGAGTTGGCGGTGGCGGCGCCGGGATCGGGAGAGAGGTAGGGCAAGGGGTACGGCCGGTTTAAATAGTGGGTCCCAAACCCTTGCCGAATTTTTAACACCGGATGGACCGATGTTAGATGGGATATACATCAGTCGAATGCCACAGTAAGGATATTCAAAAAGTTGCTGTTGACATCGGATGGACCGACGTTTAGGGTTTGGATCATCGGTCGAATGGCACAATAAGGGTGTTCAAAAGAGGGATGTTGACACCGGATGGTCCGACGTGGGAGGAAGTAACATCGGTGGAATTGACCACAGCTCCAGAATAGAGAACACCGGATGGACCGATGTTTTTCAAAATGAACACGTCGGATCATTAGAGATTCTGACCGAACTGGCCCTTGAAGATTGAACACCTATAGGTCCGATGAGGGATTGACCTAGACATCGGATAATCCGATGACTGCAGAACAAAAACATCCCATATATGTCCTTTGACCAAACAACCAAGCAAAGAGAAACACATGTCTTAGGACTTTCTGGGCAACCCCTTACCCCTAAAAAATGCTAATATGCCAATAACATGGCTAATCCTTAAAGAAAATGGAACATCGAGAAAAATAGGAGGAAAATATCCAAATAAAATGTAAGGCCCATGCTTTGTGAGGTAGAGTATGAAGACTTCTATCTCTTTGAAGCATGTTCCTCTAGGCATTAACGCACCTAACATTTTGTTCTTTCCACCTTATATGAGTTGAGATATTGTATTTCAAACAAGTCTCTTGCTCATGAGGTGGGTTCCCCTTTGTGACAATCTACCGTATGCAATGCCAAACATTTTATAATGCAAGAAATTGTAAATCTATATGGCAGGCATCATGCAAGGCATAAAGTAAATCTATCTTGCCAAGTTTGAACCTTTCAAAGGCTTCTTCAGGGAGAGCTACTCTCCAAGCCTTGGGAAACCCAAAAGAACCACCATCCCAAGCTAACCCTTGCTCACCCCTATCCTTTGAGAGTTAGGCAAGACCTATATGATATGCATTCTTACATGACGTTTGTTGCATCTAGCACATTTAATTCACTTCTTAGCCTAGAAAAAGTTTTCTCATCAAGTGGTTTAGTGAAGATATCCGCCAATTGTTCTTCGGACCTAACACCTCTCAAAGAGATGTCTCCCTTAGCTTCATGGTCCCTTAAGAAATGATGGCGAATATCAATGTGCTTAGTGCGGGAGTGTTGAACGGGGTTTTTAGCTATCTTAACCACCCTTTCATTGTCACAAAGGAGAGGCACACAACCAAGTTTAATACCAAAGTCCAAAAGGGTTTGCTTCATATAAAGAATTTGGGCACAACATGCACCGGCCGCAATGTATTCTGCTTCCGCCGTGGACAAGGAGACGGAATTTTGCTTCTTGCTTGACCAAGAAACTAGGGAACGCCCAAGCAAGTGGCACCCACTGGAGGTACTCTTGCGATCTACGCGACATCCGGCAAAGTCCGAATCCGAGTATCCCACAAGATGGAATTTTGCACCTTTAGGGTACCACAAGCCCACACTAGGAGTATGCTTATGATACCTAAGTATCCTAAAGACCGCCTTCCTATGCGATTCTTTAGGTGCCGCTTGAAAGCGAGCACACAAGCATACACTAAACATGATATCGGGCATAGATGCGGTAAGGTAAAGCAATGAACCAATCATAGAACGGTAGTTAGATTGATCAATAGGTTTACCGTCTATATCCGCGTCGAGATGACAATTGGTTGCCATTGGAGTGCTTCTTGAGCTACAATCTCCCATCTCAAATTTCATCAAGAGGTCCTTGGTGTACTTCTCTTGATAGATGAAGGTCCCCTCTTGAAGTTGCTTGATTTGAAATCCAAGGAAGAAGTTGAGCTCTCCAATCATTGACATCTCGAATTCCCTAGACATCATTTTGCCAAACTCATGGCTAAAAGCTTCGTTAGTTGAACCAAAAATAATATCATCAACATAAATTTGACAAATGAACAAATCTCCGTTGATGTCCTTGGTGAAGAGTGTGGTGTCCACCCTCCCGATCTTGAATCCTTGCATGATGTGAAAATCCCGTAGTCGTTCGTACCACGCCCTAGGTGCTTGCTTGAGCCCGTAGAGCGCCTTGTGCAACCTATACACATGATTAGGATCCCTCGGATCTTCAAACCCGGGAGGTTGTTCAACATAAACAAGCTCGTTAATGTAACCATTAAGAAAGGCACTTTTCACATCCATTTGATAAAGTCTAATACTATGATGTGAAGCAAAGGCAATAAGTATACGGATGGCTTCTAGCCGGGCGACCGGGGCAAATGTTTCCCCAAAATCTAGTCCTTCAACTTGTGAGAACCCTTTGGCCACAAGTCTTGCCTTGTTGCGGACCACAACGCCATTCTCGTCTTGTTTGTTGCGGTATACCCACTTTGTTCCGATGACGTTCTTGTCCTTGGGTCGCTCCTCCAACACCCAAACTTCATTGCGGATGAAGTTGTCGAGTTCTTCTTGCATGGCCATCACCCAATTTGGGTCTTGGAGCGCTTCCTCAATGTGAGTGGGTTCTACACACGAAACAAAAGAGTAGTGCTCACAAAATGAAGCAACGTGGCGAGAACGTGTACTTACACCCCTTGACGGACTTCCAATGATTTGATCCATTGGATGCGCCTTGGAGATGCGTCCATGCCTCATAAGCGGTTGTGAAGCACTTGGCAAAGGTGATGCGTGTTGCTCCTCTTGTGGTTGGACTTGATCATGGACTTCTTCTTCTTCTTCTTGATGTTGTTGTGCTTGTGAGTCTTGAGTCGGCAATGGACCATCCTTCTCTTCTTCGTCAACTTGAGGCGCCATAGAGTTGTTGTTAGAACTAGAAGCTCCCCCTTGATCATGGCTCTCCTCAACTTCCGGCTTGATGTCTCCAATGGTCATGTTCTTCATGGCTTCTCGTAGAGGCTCATCATCTATTTCATCATGACCAAAACTCTCCTCTTGGGAGCCATTAGATTCATCAAACTCAACATCACAACTTTCTTCAACTAAACCGGAGGTTTGGTTGAATACTCGATATGCTTTTGAGTTTGATGCATAACCAAGGAATATACCAACATCACATCTTCTTTCAAACTTACCGAGCCTTTTCTTGCGGTAGATGTAGCACTTGCTTCCAAAGACTCGAAAGTAGGAGATGTTGGGCTTTCTCCCAATGAGAAGCTCGTACGGGGTCTTTTGAAGTAGTCAATGTAGGTAGACCCTATTTGCGGCATGGCACGCCGTGTTGATCGCTTCGGCCCAAAACTTCTCCGACGTGTCGTAGTCATCAAGCATTGCTCTTGCAAGAGTGATGAGTGTCTTGTTTTTCCTTTCAATGACACCGTTTTGTTGAGGGGTGTATGTGGCCGAAAACTCATGTTTTACTCCTTCACGGTCACACCACTCCCCAATGTTGTAGTTCTTGAATTCGGTGCCGTTGTCACTCCGGACCTTGATGATGGGAAGTTGAAATTCCCTTTGAGTGCGGTTGGCGATGGTCTTGAACACTTCCGGAGTCTCACTCTTGTCACCTAGAAATAGAGTCCAAGCATAGCGAGAATAGTCATCAACAATAATGAGACAATAGAGGTTACCGCCAAGGCTTTGATATGTGGACGGTCCGAAGAGGTCCATGTGGAGTAGTTCAAGTGGCTTGGAGGTTGACACCATTGTCTTCATTGGGTGGTGTGAAGCAACTTGCTTCCCGGCTTGACAAGCGCTACAAAGCTTGTTCTTCTCATATGTGACATCCTTCACGCCGGTCACCATCCCAAGCTTGAATGACTTCTTGAGTTTGCTCATTCCAATGTGCGCTATGCGTCGGTGCCATAGCCAACCCAAGCTTGTCTTAGTGAAAAGACAAGTGGTCAAGCTAGCATTCTTGTTGGCGAAGTCCACTAGGTAGAGATGTCCATGCAGGAATCCTTTGAAGACTATGTCTTGGCTAGTTTCACTACTCACAACAACATCATTTTTGCTAAATGTGCACGTTAGTCCAAGATCACATAGTTGTGCAATAGAAAGTAAATTAAAGCTAAGTGACTTAACATACAAGACATTAGAAATAGACAAGTCATTTGAAATGGCAATTTTACCTAACCCAATTACCTTTCCCTTAGAGTTATCACCAAAGGTGACTTGTTCATGATCGCCGGGGTTTTCTATGGTCGTGAACATACCATCATTGCCGGTCATATGTTGAGTGCACCCGCTATCGAGTACCCAATGCTTTCCTCCAGCTTTGTAGTTCACCTACACACATAAATTCAATTTTTGACTTTAGGCACCCAAGCCAACTTAGGTCCTTGTATGTGTTATACAAGTGTTTTTGGGACCCAAAGTTGCTTGGGGAGCTTCCCCTTCATGCCCTTCATGTCTTTGCCAATGAATCTAGCCTTCACCTTGCCACCTACTTTACTTAAGAGATAATAATGATCATTGAAAGTAGATTTATAGTTAGTAGGCAATTTAGGAGAAGGTCGGTTAGGAAGAGGACACTCCCTTGTGTGGTGACCGGTGACCTCACAATGTTGGCAATAAGAACCAACTTCCTTGATGAGGCTTGTTCTTAGCTCCGGTGAGGGCAGCTTTCCTTTGTTAGGCACCGGGAAGGATCCAAGTCCTCTCATGTTGAAGGCCTTTGCTTGTTGGAAGAGGATTTCCTTGTGCTTGACTTCTCCTTTCGAAAGTCTAGCCACACTAGTGCGAAGACTCTCAATTTCATCCAACAAGTCCTTCTCCCTAGCATTAGCTTTCAAAGGCAAAGACTTGTGCAAAGCATTAGTGGTATGAGAAGTAATGGACATTTTATCATTAAGGGTTTGCTTCTTCATATTTTTCAATTCTTGATCAAGCATGTCATGAGCAAGGTTAAGTGTTTGATGTTCTTGTATTAATTTGTTGTGCTCTTCCAAGAGTGTTTGGTGTGCTAAGTCAAGTTCATGATTATCTATATTAATTTTAGCCTTTTCTTCCTCAATTTGCTTGACATGGGATTTGAGCATGTCATGCTCTTTGAGTATGCTTTCATACTTGTCAAGCAAATCAAGGTTAGTACTCTCAAGTTTAGCACGAGTTTCTTCAAGCACATTAACCTTACTCTTTTCCCTCTTAATGATAGCATGATATTCATTTATCAAAGAAGTTAAATCATCGGGGGAAAGCTCATCATCGCTAGAGTCATCACATACCTTGGTGTTACCTTTCTCCATGAGGCACATGGGCAGTGGATGAAGAGGTGCATCATCATTGTTGGCGATGGCGAGGCCGGCCAAGCTTTCTTCTTCCTCTTCACTCTCTTCATCACTTGTTTCTTCATCGGTGACCCATTCATTTGCCTCACACATGAACACCTTTTGTGGGCCATTTCTCTTCTTTGGGAAGAGCCTTGCCTTCTTGCCCTTGTCATGTTTCTTCTTCCCAAAGGATCTTGGCTTTGGTTTGGCTTCTTCTTCATCATCATCGCTTCCTTCAAGCTTGCGATGCTTGCCTTTGTAGTTCTCTCTTCTTTTGTCCGGTTTTGGACAATCATAGGAGATGTGACCTTGATCTCCAAATTGTAGCAAGTCTTGCGATCATCTCTCCTTGGTAGGAACACTTTCTTCATGGGATCAAAGGTGTACCCCTTCTTGGTAATCTTGGAGTTCAAACGTGAGAACTTTCTCATCATTAATGCAAGCTCATTATCATCATCTTCACTTGATGCTTGTTCTTCTTCACTTGAGCTAGGCTCAACCACCTTCTTCTTCTTGAGGCTTGTTTTCTTGGTGGAGGCCTTTAGAGCAATAGTCTTTGATGATGATTGCTCCATCATCCCAAGTACACTCATCTCATGAGCGTGTATTTCTCCAATGAGCTCCGAAACTTCAATGTGGTCAAGTGACTCTTTTTGGAGCATGGAGTTGATGATGTTGTACTTTGGCTTGGGGAGGAGCATGAGGATCTTGCGGTTGATGAGTCCCTTGCCAAGAGAAGCAATGTCAAGAGCATTGATTTCTTCAACAAGAACATTCAAGCGAGAGAACATTTCATTGACATTTTCATGAGGAAGCATTTTAAATTCATCATATTTGGCATTAAGAATGTGATATTTCAATTCCTTGACACGAGAAGAGCCCTCATGAATCTCAATTAAGCAAGCCCAAATTTCACAAGCCTTTTCCTTGCTAGCAACCCTAGAAAACACATCTTGACTAATACATTCATAGATTGCATTCCTAGCTTTAGCATCCCATTTAAGTTGATCACCAACATAATTATGTTCTCCAAACCCCGCGTGGGTCGCTTCCCATACTTTGGGAGCAATAGCCTCAAGGTAAGCGCGCATGCGTGCTTTCCAATAGGCAAAGTTCTTGCCCTCGAAGATAGGAACCGAACGCCCAACCTTGGCCATTTTAGCTCTCTAGCGGTGAAGCTAGAATGATCCTATGAGCAACCTTGCTCTTATACCAATTGTAAGGACCGAATGCCCAAGAGGGGGGGTGAATTGGGCTTTCTTCGAAAAAATCTAAGCAATTGAAACTTAATTTCTAAAGCCCAATTCCCTACGCGACTAACTATGCATTCTAGTAGATAGAAACTTTGTGGAATATAAATGCATAAAAGAAAAGGAAGGAGAAGGATGAAAACTCCCGAGGAGACAAGGTTTTATCCCGTGGTTCGGCAAGATCGTGAAAATCTTCCTAGATCCACGTTGTGGCACCCACAAAAGGGTTTTGCCACACCCACGTCACCAAGACGAGGGGTCTTCACTATTCCTCTCCGTTCGCCTCCTTGGCAAGGTGGAGCTCAAGCCTTGTACAACTTCGACCTTTCGGGCTTCCACACACGCCTTGGCAAGCTCCGGAAGTCTCTTCGCGATTACAACACCAAGGGCACTCCCTTGAGGCTCTCACACTAACCTAGAGAGTCCACTCACACAGAATGGTGGCACACAAGCTCTCTCTCTAGCTAGTTCTAGCCTAAACTTTGTTGTAGAGATGATCAAAAAGGTGTGGAAGTGATTGCTCTTGGCCTTGAACACTTGTGGATGTGTGGATAGCTTCTGGTGATCAAGACTTAACGAAATGACAGGGTTAGGGGGTATTTATAGCCAGCCTCCCCGAAATAGCCGTTGGAAAAGTAGGCTGACAGAACTTTACTGTGAACACCGGATGATCCGATGTCTCCCCTTTAGTTATCATTGGTCTAATTACTTTGGCTGACGTCATCGTGTCAGATACGACCGTTGTTAGACCGATGTTGCCCCTGTCTTCTCATCGGATGATCCGGTGGCTCTTCCTCCAGAATTTGCTTAATCTTGATGCTTACTTGAGTGATCGACCGACGTGTGTAAGTCTGCACATCGGATGATCCGGTGCTTCACTTGGTCCAAAGTTATTGCAAACTGTACTGATGGACCAATGTCACTAAGCCATTCACATCGGGTGATCCGGTGAGCACATTTGTCTGAGGTCTTTTTCTTCAGTTGAACCAACTCGACCGATGTGTACATTTCTGAAATCATCGGTTGATCCGGTGAGTTGATTTTGTTTGCTTTAAGTTGTTTTGAGTGAATCTTTTGTGTCTTGCTCAGATGGCCTCTTAGATATTTGTTCCACAAGGCTCTCTGATGATCTTCAAGCATTGTATGTTGTCAACTTATAGTTGAGTGACTTAGACATAAGAGCTTTCACTTCGTGTCTTTATCTCATTGATTTGATCTCAAAAGTTGATTGTATATGGGTCTCCAATGACATATTCATTTCATTTTATGAGTGATTATGGGGACCTTGCATTCACAAATTCATTAGTAAAGTTCAATGGTTGCCATTAATCACCGAAACCGTACTTCATGGGGGGCCTAGATGCTTTCAGCCCCTAACCCTACCCCTCATATTTATAGGCGTACATGGGCTTTTAGGTCGCAGGCCCATTAGTACCCTAAATGCTTATGGATCAAATATCCAATAGGCCTCAACCCGAATGGTTATGATTGCCTCTTGGGCACATCACCAACACTTACTACATTACTCGTGTTATACATTTTGTAGTTTTTTCCATGACTAGTAACTGGAATAATTACTTACACTAAATTTGGTCATGATCGAACTTTCTTGCTGTTTTGAACTTGTTGCATGCTCACAAGTGCTTTTAATAATGAAAAAGTAATCAATCGACTATCCACATGTTGGGCTTTTTATAAAAAAAATGAGAAAAGATCAAGAGGATATGCATGCATCACACATATTCTTTTGAGACGGCTTATCATTACACTTAAATATGGACTTGGAAGAAGTCATGTGTGACTAAAACCACGTTCTTAAGCTTCTAATTGTCAAATGACATAGGCTTGTCTTGGTTGATTAGAATAAGGCTGATGTAGAATATAATTTCTTGCAAATGTCATATGATCAGATTTTGTGGTTTAAAAATAATAAAAATGCAGCAACACGTGTCATGCTCTTAGGTCTTGAAATATTTAAGTTTATGAGATCACGACTTGCTTAAATTGAAAAAGTACACTTCATCTCTATCATGGCTTACACTACTTTATGTATCTCATTGATGTGATAGTCCAAGTGACTTGATAGTATGGCTTGGATAATCTTTGTTTTATATGTATATGTTATAATATGCTCATAAAAATTAAGATTTCTCATTTGAATCTTGTTGAATACTTGTCAAAGGGGGGAAAATATGTCACACATTACACATTGACAAGCTTTTACACGTTCTTCTCAAGGGGAGAACTTGTTTTTGAAATTTCTTTCTCATTTAATTTTTTGTTTTCAAACAGGGGAAAAATTTGCTTTC
This sequence comes from Tuctoria greenei, assembly GCA_036927565.1. Taxonomy (NCBI): domain Eukaryota; kingdom Viridiplantae; phylum Streptophyta; class Magnoliopsida; order Poales; family Poaceae; genus Tuctoria; species Tuctoria greenei. The sequence continues at coordinate 102,161,846 of JAYESD010000003.1, read as the reverse complement.
AAAACTTTTCATGTGAATGAGACAATGTTTGGATTTTAAGTGGTGTTGCCAATGCATTCATCAAGAGGGAGATTGTGAGACCTATGTGCCCAGAATACATTGGCAATTAGAATAAGAGTGAAGGTTTACATTCAAAGTTTTGAGCGTACCACGATACACCTTGATACACACTATCCGAACATTCAATGTATTTTTGGGAGTAACATTATCCTCGATAGTTTTGGAGTGTCTGAACTTTTCATCACGTGACTTGCACGTGTTTCTCAATTCCGATTGTCCGAACTTTTTCTCACATGCGCTGCACGTGAGTTGACATGGTTGATCTTTACAAACGTTTTTTCCAGGAGTAACCTTTACCCTTTACTTGGTTAGGACTGCCTGAACTTTCTGACACATGATTTGCACGTGAGTTTCGGATTGGAATGTACGATCTTTTGCCTTTACATTGCAGCGCTGCATTTTGTCGATTCGGTATATTCTATTTGTTGAAATAATTGTGCGGTGGCTCTGTTTTCAACTTGCAATGTTTCAAAGTTGCTTTTGGCTTTTGGAAAGATTTCTTAGTATTCTCTTACAGAGTTTTTGATGTGTTTTGTGGTTATGGCTGGTATTATCTTGCTATTGTTTGCATCATGCTTACGTGAGGTGATCACGTAAGGTGTTGTGGTTTTCGGACTAACGTGAGTCAAGTCACGGACTTGTGCTCAGAAAGAATGGTTTTTTTATTCATGTGCAGCTGTTGCTTGAGGTCAAGAAATGGCTGGTGACGGGATTCATTGAACTAGTATTAAGGAGAAGATGAGGTTCAACAACCAAGTTCGGGAGGATATGTGGTTGAGTTGATCGGGAGGTCACACAACATGTTTGGGTCACGAACAATGCATATGAAGGTATCGTGGATGCTGTTGGAAGGTGTTTGCACGTGTGCAAGGAGTGCATGGACGTGGCAACATGGTTCAAGGCGTTATGAAGAGATATTGACGTGAAAATGTGGCCGGAAAGGTCCAATCGGCTGGATTATGCTTCTAGCTGCGGCTGAGGTTGTTATGGTTTGTTTATATAAGGTTTCGTGTTAGTTTTTATCAAAATTTATGTTGGTCACGAAGTTGAGTTATTTTAGGAATTTTTAGGATGTTCCTAAGGTGTTTGGAAGTCTTAAGATTGCTTCTATCTGCATATGGAAGAGTCTTGAGAAGTTATAGAAAGTTTCGGTTGAAACTAAGTAGGGTTAGAGTTCTAATTAGGATTGGGTTGTCCTTAAGGCTGGTTACATAAACAGGAGAGGCCAGAGCTCATAATAAGACGACATTGATCTGTTCCTTTTGTGTTTCTTTGAATAAAAGTTTGTAGTTTAGAGGTGCTTGGTGCCTTGTTCGTCCGATATTTTTTAGACAAGTCTTTCTCGCCGATTTTCTGGACAGATCGATGTTGCTTAAGTATTTTGATCATAACTCGCATTTTACAGATCCAATTGACATGATTATTTTTGGGTTTTCTTCTCAACTCGATTATCTATCTTTATATGAAAATTACACGGTCATTGGATTTGTGGTTTTTGATATACATGAGTTTCTTTGCAACATTGCAGATTTGTTTGTAAATCGGATACAACAGTTTGACTTTCGTGTAGTCTTTTGATCATAACTCAAGTTCTTTGTAGTATTTTCATGTGATTCTTGTTGCATTGGTTCCGTGACTTGATTATCTACAATCTATACTTGTTTTTTCATGGTTGAACACGTTGAAAATAGTTGCACACATGGTTTCTTTAACAGATAAATTTTTCGCCGAGGGGTTTTCTTACCTTCTGCTCAAAAGTTTTTTAAATGTACCATTCACTCCCCTCTGGTAGCTTTTTACGTGCTCTTTGATCTTACACATCCTTATGGCTTCAATTGAGTGGGAATTTTGCAATTTGGAAAGTGTATGTGTGAATACGTAATTAAAAGATAATATGAGCATAAATGTTTCATACATATATGACTTTGTGATTCCTCTTACATGCTGAATGTCCTTACTCTATTACTCGTGTTATACATTTTGTAATTTTTGTCATGACTAGTAATTTGAATAATTACTTACACTAAATTTTCTTGTGATTGAACTTTCTTGCTGTTTTGAACTTGTTGCATATTCACAAGTGCTTTTAATCATGAAAAATTAATCGATCAATAGCCCACTTGTTGAGCTTTTATGATCAAATGAAAATAAAGAAAAGATCAGGAGAATATTCATGCATCACACTTCTTCTTTTAAGGATGTCGTTGCACCTTTGATATGAACCTGGAAGAATTTGTGTATGACTAAAACCATGTTCTTAAGCTTCTGATTGGCAAATGACATAGGCTTGGCTTGGTTGGTTAGAATAAGGCGGATGCTGTATATAATCTCTTGCAAAGTTCATATGATTTAAATTTGTACTTTTTAAAATATAATTAAAAATGGCAACATATGTCATGCTTATATATTTTTAAATAGTTGAGACAGGGAGATCATGACTTGCTTAAATTTAAATTACATTTGATCTCTAGCATACACTACTTTATATATCTCATTGATGTGATAGTGTAAGTTACTTGATAGTATATCTTGGATAAGCTTTGTTTTTTATGTATATGCCATATTATGCTCAGAACAAACTATAATTTCTCTTTTGTATCTTGTTGAATACATTGTCATAGGGAGAGAAATTGGTTACACATTGCACATTCACAAGGGTTTTCATTTAGACATTTTTCTCAGGGGGAGTGTACATCCTTAGGGGTACAATTTTCGGTTTCTTCTCATTTGATTTTCAAAAAAGGGATGAAATCTTCTATTATCAAAAATTTTCATGAAATGTGAATGAGCGAATGTTAGGTTTCGTAGTGGTGTTGCCAATGCATTAATCAAGGCGGAGATTGCGAGATCTAGGTGCTGAATACATTGGCAATTGGGCTAAAAGTATGGATTTACGTGCAAAGTTTTGAGTGTACCTGAGAAGCCCACTTTGGATTGTTTGAACTTTCAGGAACTAGTCTCACACGTGAGTTGCACGTATTTTCATTTCGGAATGTCCGAACTTTTTGCGCACGTGAGCTACATGTGTTTTACTTTGGAATGTTCGGATTTTTCCTTTTATTATGCATAGCTGCTGTTTTGGACTGTCGGATCTTTCTTTTGCTAAAATATTTGTGCGGCTATTATGTTTTAACTTGCAATGTTTCAACTTGCTTTTTGGCTTATGGGATGTTTGCTTAGTATTCGATTTGCTAACTTTTTGATGGGTTATGGCTGATCATGGTGGATTACATCTTGCTCTGTTTGCAACATGCTTATGTGAGGTGCTCACATAAGGTGTTGCGATCATCGTACTAATGTCAATCAAGTCGAGGATTTGTGCTGGGAAGATTTGGTTGTTTATTCATATGCAGGTGTTGCTTGAGGTCAAGACATGTCTTGTCGCGGGATCCATTAAACTAGTCTTAGAGAGAAGATGATGTTTAATAACCAAGTTTGGGAGGAATTGTGTTTATTTGTTCCCCCTTATTTCGTCGACCACCATGTCGGCATGGACGACGACGCGCATGAGCTCCGACCAGGTCTCTAACCATGCGGTGCATGATTTACTCTCGGGGAGGGAAGTGCACACCATACGCCTTGCCGGCGGGGAAATCATGCCTACTCCGTGCGGTAATGAGGTGGTATCCTTCATCCGTACCACACACAGAGATTTGGGCTTTCGGCGCACCGCTTCTTCTAGTGCCTGCTCGAAGAGTATGGCATTGAACTTCATCAACTGAAGCCAAACGAGATGCTCCACATGTCCACGTTTGTCACTTTATGCAAATCCTTCTTGAGGATAGAACCAGATCTGAATTTGTGGAAGTTCTTTTTCTGGATTCGGCCTTCAGTGAACGATCTCCCGCTCCCTGACTTGGCAGCTCTTGTGCCCAACTTTGCGCACACCAAAAGCGCTATTTCACCATCCCCCTCCAATCGTCCCTCAAAAGGGTGGCATCCGAGATGGTGCTACATCCAGAACACGACGCTTGAGCTTCCTCAATTGTTCAGGGGCCTGCTGTTACTGAAGCCGTCTTCGCGCAAAAATGTTCTCGACGACGATGTGGCCGCGCTGTCACCACTACTCGCCCTGATAAAGTACCTTCAAGAAAGAGTCCTTACCGGTACGAACATTGACGGTCGTTAAGTACCAATTTCGACTGTTAATATATCTCAATTATATGATGGAATAGATATTTCTTACACGCATTGCTTTTAGAAATAACATAGTTTCACTTGTACTTGGATAAAATGGTGCATGAAGGTATTCTATAAAGAAATGAAGTCAATCCAAGGGAGGAATCCTAAAGAATATCTTCCTAGCCAATCTGATGCAGACATGTGGCAGCATATGGATCAAATGGCCCACCTACAGGAGTACCCAAGGGCATCCAACGACGTAGGGCCCCAAAATGGTTAGAGAACCCACCTGGGGTAAGCACACCACGTTTCTCTAACATATTTTTTTTGCCAAGGGGTTTTTGTTGCTTCTGCTGAAAAGGTTTTAAAATCTACCATTCACCCCCTCCTTCTGGTATCTTTTCACGTGCTCTTCGATCCTACAATTGGTATCAGAGCCACAGTGCTCTATTTTTTTGTGATTTGCACATGTTTTGACTAATCAACATGGAGAAATAATCTTCAAAACCGTATGTGTTCGATGACATTGATTTTTAGTTTGAAAGGCTTACATACAGGTGCAAGGCTTCGCCATATGGGAAAAGGTCCTCAAGTGTTTTGTCATGCCTTCAAACAATAAAGTTACAGCTACAAACATGAGAGACTTCGACGACAACAACAACAACAACAAGGTGTGCAACCTAATTATAGAAGACTTGACTCAAAGCGACTTCGATCGTGTTGCACACCTCTGATCTGCGTATGACACGTGGAAAACACTATGCAACTACCACAAAGGCTCCAATATGATCATGGAGGTATGTCAAGACATGTTTAAGAAAGAGTACATGCATTTTGAGATGCAACTCGGTGAGTCAATCAATGATTTCTTTGCTCGCTTTAATAAAATTCTTAGCCACTTGTGTACGGTCATGTTAAATTTTCAGATGCTAAAAATGCTAAGAAATTGTTAGGTGCATTAGACATGTCAATTTGGGAGATCAAAGTTACACCTGTTCTTAAATCCACTGTCATGAGTACACTTACTTTAGATGTGTTATATACAATGTTAAAAACTCATGAACTTGACATAATATCACATAAAAAATCCTGACAAGTCTCTTGAATTTGCTTCACAACGCGACATGCCTAATTCTAGTCAATCTACATCATGTGGTACACTTGCTTTGCTGTCCTCTCTAACCTTTGAATAGATTGAAGAGTTTCTAGAAGAGGAGCTAGCACTTCTCTCTACTCGGTTCTCAAAAGCATTGCAAAATGTGAGAACTAGATGAAGAGGATGTGGTGATTCTATACAAATGCTTTGAATGTGGTAAGACAGGACATTTTCGTACAGATTGCAATATCCTTTCGGGTCCTACTATCCGTGATGAAAATCAAACAAAGTTCAAGTCCTCTTCTAGCAACAAAGACAAAAAAAGAAGACTTCCACAAAACTGAAAGTGATGGAACATATTCTCTCCACACTCCTAGATAACAACTCGAGCGATGTGGACTCCAGAAGTGATGAAGATGAAGATAATTTGGCAACAATGTGTTTCATGGCGGGCAACTCGAGATCTGTGACACCCGGTTCCGAAAATGAACCAAGTGAACGCATATGTGTGCCCAATACGTTCAACACACATACACGAGTGCATTCACAAAAGAGTATACAGAAAATTACCACATAACAAGATTAATTAACCAAATTTTATTACACAAACCATATTATCCTTGAAAACAAGCTCTAATTAATATTAATGACAAGTCCAACTAATGCAGCAGAAATAAACTAAATATGCAACTAAACAGCTAGGCAGCATAAATAATAGGATAGCGCAGCTCCAAAACACCACAGGCAAGCTGACGGTAGACACGGCCTAGAACTCCGCATTATCATCATTGAACTCCCAATCCTGACCTGCAACATTTGGGGGTGGGGATTGCAAGAGTGAGCACATGTCATACTCAGCATGTGTGGAAAGTATGACATGTGGCTGATTCAAATGACGACAATAATAATGGCTGAGTGCTGAAAAGTACATTAAAACATTTGAAAAGCAATATATTACATGTATGTGAAGTAAACCCATCATAATCATAAGTAATATAATAATACCAGTTTGAATTCACTACTATCATCAATAATTCCAGATTTCACCATTTGCCAATAACCATATTCAATACCAGAAATTAATCCATAACCAGCCATAACCATTACCAAACCATAACCATTACCAAGTGCTCATAACCGGGAGCACGGCCATCATGATAGTTTTATTAGACTCTGCAGAGTTCGTACCACTTTACCCACGTGTTTGTGATTTCATCACCCGTTGGCGACTAAAGAACCTCCCTTATGCCAATTACACTTCCTTTGGTGTATGGACAAGAGATCACAAAATAGCCTTTACAAATAGATTACTAGCCTATTTAGACCCCACTGTGGTTTCACCGGTGGCGATGTTTCCCACAGAGCACATCTTCAACCAAGGGCCCCCTTTTGAGCCATTCAGATCCCAGGGTAGTCCCACCAATCATCAAAAAACCCAATCCGACTACCCCTTCCCCGAGCATCCTTAATGGTCCAAATAGCACTAGCAAAGCCCTAATTAATCAGCTACCCCACACCCATATTTGCCTCGTGGTGGCATTGTAATCCTGGCTTATTCTCGCATGAACTGGTCCTTAGATCTAAAGCAAGCAAACCACCATGACATCCAGCCCATCCACATACCAGGCTTGCTTAGATCACCCATTACCATATCATATTGACCAGTTCACATTAACCAGAATAACATTAATGCATAATTAAATGTGTAGTGTTGTTTTCCCATCCCAATTAATTAAGCGAAGCAAAAAGGTAAAAAGCCCATCCCGACTCACTACCATAATTCCAGGTGACAAGGGTGGTTAAACAAATATAGTAAACTTCCTACCATAGGATTCCCATCAATTTGACACATGCATGCAGTTTTGCAAACAAAACATTTATTTTAAAAACAGGATCAATATGCTTCGATCAGGTGGCATACCTGGCATACCTGGCAACTCATTCGGAAAAACATCCAAAAATTCACACACCACCAGAATCTCCTCAATTGTGGCACCGTCCATATGATTCAGCTCCAATTGCTTCGGTGCGGTTTGAGATGCTTCAAATTCTACGATGATTCTTTCTTCATTGGTCAACTTCACCATCCTCGTGGCACACTCAATAACTCCATTGTGCTTCCTCAACCAGTCCATACCAAGTATAATGTCCAATCCTTGAGAATCCAAAACAATGAGGTTGGCGGAGAAGTCTACCCCCTTATTCTAAGGCTTACTTTTGGACATACTATATTTGTCCTCATCTCTCCTCCAGGAGTCTTAACCAATAGAGTAAACTTCATATGAGAGATAGGCAAACTATACATGGCAACATACTTCGATGCAATAAATGAATGTGATGCTCCAGAATCAAATAACATAGTCGCGGGGTTGGAGTTTGTGAGAAACATACCAATGACCACGTCATCCGCTTGTTGAGCATCTTTCGTAGAGACATGGTTCACGTTGCCACGAGCAAAATTATGCTGTCCACTCTTACCTTGTGGCTGTCCTCCATTGGGTCTTGGGTTTTGCCTCAGTGCATTGCTTCCTTGACTAAGGCCTGACTTAGGACATGATGCGCAAAGTGTCCAGCTTATCCACAAGTATAACACTTCTTAACTCCACCAGAATTATTGGGATGAGCTTGGTTTTGAGCATTGGCACTAGGATAGTTGGCACGAGGTGCATAAGACATTGGAGGCCTAGGTGCTTGCATAATAGGGCGCTGCTGCACAAACTGAGTTGGGTGCGGTGCATAACCAGGGCGCTATATAGGAGTAGAGGAGCTGTAATATGGCGCATTAGGAGGCGCAAAGCGAGGGCGCACATTACTTCCTTGTTGCTGTCCTTGATATGGCGCCTTCCTCTTGTTGTCTTGCTCCATCTCACGGGTCTTGTTCTCAACCACGATTGCTTTGTCCACAAGCTTCAGAAAGTTGGCATAATCACAGTTTAGTAGTTGCACTTGGATTTCAATGTTCAAGCCCCTCATGAACAAGTATTGTTTCTGGCGGCCCCAGCTCACATCCTCAGGCGCATATCTTGAGAGTTGAGTGAACTTATTGAGATATTCACTCATGCTTGATCTTCCTTGCCTTAAGTTCTCAAATTCTTGCCTCTTCAAAATCATAACTCCCTCCGGCACATAATGAGAACGAAAGCTCTCTTTGAATTCGGGCCAAGTGATCCTCTCCTGATTCTCATGAGCATTGCAATATGAATCCCACCAATCCGCAGCTGCTCCAACTAGTTGATGAGAAGCAAATAAGACCTTTTCCCGGTCACGACATTGGACAATAGCAAGTTTCTTCTCCACAGACTTGAGCCAATCATCGACATCCATAGGGTCGGCAGCTTGAGCAAAGGTCGGTGGCCTAGTCCTCATAAACTCTCCCAATCGGTTATGAGGAGGCGGGGGTTGCGGTGGAGGCATGTGGGGCTGATTATTGATGTTACCAGCCTGCAGTTGTCCCATTGTTTGTATCATGATCTGCATGAGCTGGTGTTGCATAGCCAATAGCTGCTCAATATTAATAGCTCCTTGGGTAGGTCCTTGTCCATTGTTGTTCTGAGGTGCTCCATGGTTCTCCTCCTCATCATTACCATCCCTCTGGTTGCGAGTCCTCACCATCCGGAGAAATGCAAAAGGTAAGAATTAGAAAACGTCCCCAACATCATGCATCCAGGGATATGAAACTAGACATCTAACTAGCCTAGGTGGACATGGCAATGGTAAAGCATCCCAAAATCCTCTATTAAGCACACAAGTAAGCAATATATAGCAAACAACACACCAACCAAAAACACATTGATTCCTGGGTGCTCCTATGTGCTCTAAAGTGTTCATTCTATCGAGGATGCGTCCTACGGTCAACCTGTGGCTCTGATACCAGTCTATGACACCCGGTTCCGAAAATGAACCAAGTGAACGCATCTGTGTGCCCAGGACGTTCAACACACATACACGAGTGCATTCACAAAAGAGTATACAGAAAATTACCACAGAACAAGATTAATTAATCAAAATTTATTACACAAACCATATTATCCTCGAACACAAGCTCTAATGAATATTAATGACAAGTCCAACTAATGTAGCGAAAATAAACTAAATATGCAACTAAACAGCTAGACAACATAAGCAATAGGGTAGAGCAGCTCCAAAACACCACAGGCAAGCTGACGGAAGACACGGCCCAGAACTCCGCATTATCATCATTAAACTCCCAATCCTGACCTGCAACTGTTAGGGGGGGGGGGTTGCAAGAGTGAGTACATGTCGTACTCAGCAAGTGTAGAAAGTATGACATGTGGCTGATTCAAATGATGACAATAATAATGGTTGGGTGCTGAAAAGTACATTAAAACATTGGAAAAGCGATATACATGTATGTGAAGTAAACCCATCATAATCATAAGTAATATCATAATACCAGTCTTAATTCACTACCATCATCAATAATTCCAGATTTCACCATTTGCCAATAACCATATTCAATACAAGAAATTAATCCATAACCAGCCATAACCATTACCAAACCATAACCATTACCGAACCATAACCATTACCAAGTTCCTTTTAATCATGGAAGTTGTCCAGGTGCTCATAACCGGGAGCACGGCTATCATGATAGTTTTTTTAGACTCTGCAGAGTTTGTACCACTTTACCCACGTGTTTGTGATTTCAACACCCGTCGGCGACTAAAGAACTTCCCTTATGCCAGTTACACTTCCTTTGGTGTATGGCCAAGATCTCACGAAATAGCCTTTACAAAGGGATTACTAGCCTATTTAGACCCCACTGAGTTTTCACCGGTGGCGATGTCTCCCACAGAGCACATCTTCAACCAAGGGCCCCCTCTTGAGCCATTCGGATCACAGGGTAGTCCCACCAATCATCAACAAAACCAATCTGACTACCCCTTCCCCGAGCATCCTTAATGGTCCAAATAGCACTAGCAAAGCCCTAATTAATCAGCTAGGCCGCACCCATACTTGGCCTCATGGTGGCACTGTAATCCTGGCTTATTCTCGCATGAACCGGTCCTTAGATCTAAAGCAAGCAAACCACCATGACATCCAACCCATCCACATACCAGGCTTGCGTAGATCACCCATTACCATATCATATTGACCAGTTCACATTAATCAGAATAACATTAATGCATAATTAAATGTGTAGTGTTGTTTTCCCATCCCAATTAATTAAGCGAAGCAAAAAGGTAAAAAGCCCATCCCGACTCACTACCATAATTCTAGGTGACAAGGGTGGTTAAACAAATATAGTAAACTTCCTACCATAGGATTCCCATCAATTTGACACAAGCATGCAGTTTTGCAAACACAACATTTATTTTAAAAACAGGATCAATATGCTTCAAGGACACTTGCCTTGCTCTTGCGGTTGATTAGGGTCAAAGACTTCAAACTCTTGGTGCTGTAGATCCTTCGCGGCACTCTCTAGCGCAAATCCGTCTAATCCACACAATAAACATACAAGACAAGAAACACAATCAAAGAGTGCACAAATATTACTCCATATGACATGACATGCTTGATTAATGCAAATGCAAGGTAGAACATGTTAATAGATTGCTTTTAATGATCACTAACTAGTTCTAATAGAATTTAACAAGTTTATACAGGTTTGTATTTGATTAGATCTACTTTTAGAATCAATTCAATACAATTTAGTCAGCAAAATCGGACTAGTCTGCAGAAGGTCGGACTAGTCCGCACTTCGCAGAACTAGCAAACTAGGGTTTTCTAGATCGACGTGAATTTGGAGATTAGGGATCGAATTCACGGTAGGAAAAGGAAATAGAAAGTATACCAGGTGTTTAGAACTCCAATGAATCAAGAAACTTGGAGGTAACACTTGGATCTTGATGATCTAGGGTTGGAGATGAACTTGGAGATGAATTGGTGATGAGCAATGAATTTTGATGGAGATCTTGATCCTCTTTCGTTTCCTCCTCTTCTTCTTCTTGCTTGGGATCTCCCCCTCCTTCCTTGGTGGTGGCTCTCCACGAACTAGGGTTTGGGTGGGGTGGAAAAGTGCCAAATAGATGTCAAGCCAAGGGGTGGGGTTGTTTATATAGAGGTGGAGGCTAGGGTTAGATGGATTTCGAGTTTGAGATGAGTAGAGGTCGGTTAAGAGTCCCACATGAGCTCTAAAAGAGTTAGGCACGACGTCCCTAAGCCCACTTAATGTGAAACCTAAGAAACAAGTCGTAAAACAAAAGATCAATTTGGAGTCGCGAAATATCGGACAAGTCCGAAAAGGACCAGACTAGTCCGAAGTTAGTCAGAAAGAAATTGGACAAGTCTAGCCAAAAATCGGACAAGTCCGACTTTAGTCAGAGAGGAAAATGGACATGTCCGGTGGACCACCGGACTAGTCCGGAAAAGTCCAGGGACTTAGCAAATTTTCAAGGATTCTTGGAATATCGGACTAGTCCGCACAAAATTGGACAAGTACAAAAGTTTCCATATGCAAAATCGGACTAGTCCGCAGCAAAAGCGGACTAATCCGTGTTTAGTCAGAGAGAAATCGGACTAGTCCTCACCAAAATTGGACTAGTTTGCACTTTTCAGCATTTTAAGTGCTATTTTGCTCCAAATGAATTTTAAACTCGTTCCTCTTTATGTGGGTTAATGTTAAACATTTATATGAATGTATGTAGGGCATGATGCATGAAAATGAGGGTGTTACAAGATCAAGTATGGAGGAAGCAGAACACAACAACAATGATGAAGAGGTATGTCCCACTTGTGAAAAAATGTGTAGTGCTATTTCATGTGCCACTGTTGTACTCAAGAAAAAGGACAAAAAACTTAAGGACAATGTTTTTAAAAGTGAATCACTAGAATCTGAAGTCGATCATTTAAAATATTTGATTTCTAGTGATGATTCTTGTTCCTCATGTGAACTCATATATGAAAAATTGTCCTCCTTAATAAGTCTGCACACCTCCACTCTTGATAAACTTGAACTAATTGAAAAGAACAAAAGTCTTGTTGCACTTAACGATAAAAACATGAAAGATGCTAGTTGTTCTACAATTGATTTGGATTGTTCTTGTTGTGATTATCTTGATAAGAAACTACATGATGCTATGAATGAGATTTCTATTTTGAACAATGCTTTACATTCTCATGAAGTTAAATATTGTTCTTGAATGTGGCATAGAGGGGGGCGGTGGATGAATCGGCTTTTAAATTTTTTCCTGAAACACTAAGCAAAACTGTTAAAACCAGGAAGGCCAGACTAGTCCAGTGTGTGTAAGAACTAGTCCGATGTGTATAAGCACAACTGTCAAATTAAGATTTTTTATATGTTTCCTTTGAATATTTCGCAGCAGAATGTAATAAATTGTAATAACAACTATATCAAGTGTTAATGGTGAATGATTTACACGTGGAATACAAGATTAACAAAAGTTATAAGTATGATCAAGTTTATGCCCTAGATAGTGATGATAATAAAAAGTATGGATCAAGAGCGCACGAGACAAACAATTTTTACTGAGGTTCGATCTCACCAAAGAGATCTACTCCTCGTTGAGGAAGCCCACACAGAGCCGGATCTCTTCAAACCCTTTTCTCTCGTCAAGTCAACACACAAAGCCTACTTGATTCCACTATCACGGGTAATCACCGAATTTATGGGGCAACCTCACACACAGAGGGCTCCCACAAGATTACAAATGAAAACATAGATCAACACACTCAAATAATTATGCAATAATCAACAGGAGTGTGTGAGAAATGAAACCCAAGAGCTCAAAGTCGATAAGATTGCCACTCTCCCTTTCCCAATTGCTAACTCCCAAGGATTTGACTCTTAGGTCCTTAGAATGTGTCGAGAGGAGTGTTTTTGTGCTCTTGGATGCAGTGGTGGTGCCAGGGTTCTTGGTTGAGTGTTATGAGGTCGTGGATCACCTATTTGTAGACATTTAGAAAAGTTATCATTTGGATCATGACGATAGGACTAGTCCGTTATGGACCGGACTAGTCCGATGTGTTAAGTGATTTTTGCGTGTAGAAATGTGGCACACTAAGAAACCCTAACTTTTGTGAGTGTACCGGACTAGTCCGTTATGGACCGGACTAGTCAGTTATTGTCTAGAAGGGATATCGGACTAGTCCTCTCTACCATCGGACTAGTCCTCTTTTGGAACTGTGAGAAAACAGACTAGTCCGCTATGAGACCGGACTAGTCCTCTATGAGGTACTGTGATAGAACGGACTAGTCCTCAGTGAAATCAGACTAGTCCTATTGTGATACTATGAGAGACCGGACTAGTCCTCTCTTGGACTAGACTAGTCCTTTATTCCTGCAACTTAAGTTGTGTTATAGCCCTAATTCTTTCCGCAATGACTCGAGCTCTTGGGGGTGTGTCTCTCTCACACACCCTACACATTTAGGACTACTTTTGCATCTTTTCATCACATATTTTCTTCCCTTTCTTGATTATCATCTTTTCACCTTTTTGCACCTTTTGTTCACTTGTGCTCTTCCCTTTCTTGAAATTCATTTTTCTTCTTTTGTACCTTTAGCTCAATTATCCGAAACCTGCTCTCATCTCAACAAACTTGATTAGGATCTCACTTGTTTGTCATGAATCATCCAAAACCCACAAGGGTGTGCATAGATGCACTTTCAATTGCAAACTAAAAGGAAAAACTTTATGTGAAAACTTCGTAGACTTATCTATTAAACTTGATAACTTGCATAGTACACTAGAGCGGTTTAATAGTGGGAAAAAATCTGAACTTGTTGTTGAATTTTTCCAAGTCTTGCAATGATAAAACTGGTTTAGGTTTTGATTCTCAAGCTCATCCTAAGGCACATCCACCTAAGGTTGTAAAGTCACTAGGAAGTGGTTTAATTCAAACAGTTTCTAAACAAAAAGAGGTAGTTTTTAAGTCTGCAGGAATGTTGTCTCATTCAGGTGCTAGCACACACATTGCTTGCTCTTCTAGACATGAACATAAGGTCCAATTTCTTTGTGCCTACTGTGGTAGAGATGGTCATGTCATAGGTTTTTGTTATAGACTAGCTAAAAAGAAAAGAAGCAAGAATGCTAGCAAGATCACATAACAATCGAGCAAAATTTGTTGAACATGCTGAATCGAATGTTTGATGCTTGCAAACTGTTGTGACAAGTCAAAAACATGCAAATATTGCCCCCAAGCCTACTTTTTTTCATGCTACACATGTAACACTAGGTCAGTAGTTGGGTAAAAAAATTCTCAAACTTTTGCTCATAAACCTGATGTTTTATCTCAGCTTTCGTGTGCTATTCCTACTAGACGTCGCGTGACTCAGTGCTGGATTTCAGAGTGCCATTTGACTAACCCTAGTATTGAGTCATTAACGTATTGTGCTTCTTTGTAGGTTACACACTTGAGGAAGGAGAACATTTTTCTTGTGGATTCAGGCTGCTCACGACACATGACTGGTAACAAAGAATGATTCTCCTACTCTCTTTCGTGTCACATGTAGACAATATTACTTTTGCCGATAATTCTTCAACTCCTATAATTGCTAAATGTTGGATAAGAGTAAATAACAACTATACTTTTAAGGATGTGGCACTTTTTTAAAATTGGAAATACAATTTGCTCTCTATTTCACAATTGCTAGATGAAAATCTAGAAATAAGCTTTAATAAAAATTGTTGCAAAGATATAGATTTGAATGGTAAGCTTATGTTTAACATGTCTCAGTTTGGAAGAATTCTTAAAGTTGATTTTGATATGTCATCCTCCAAGCATAGGTGTCTAGTTGCCAATGATTCAAAAGACTTGTATTTTTGGCATCGTAGACTTGTTCATGTAGGCTTTGATCACCTCACACGTGTTAGTGCTCTTGAGTGCATGGGTGGGCTGTCTAAGCTTAAAGGGGACAAAAATTGTTTGCTCTTCTTGTAGACATGCTAAGATAGTTGTAGGTTCACATGATCCACTCACAATGACCATGTCAATAGCACCGCCACAACTTTTACACCTTGACATCGTAGGCCCTTCTCATGTTCAATCTTTTGGAGGTAAGTGGTATGTGCTTGTAATTGCTGATTACTATTCTAGATACTCTTGGGTTTACTTTATGGCATCTAAGAATGAATATTTTAGTCACATTAGAATTTTGGTTCTTAGACTTTCACTTGACTACCCAGGATCTATAAAAGAAATTAGAAGTCTTCATGAAAACCGAATTTAAAAACCAATCATTTGATCACTTTTGTGCTGAAAATGGAATAGATTATCAATTTTCTTCACCATATGTACCTCAACAAAATGGTGTTGTAGAGAGAAAGTCAGAACCTTAGTTGATATGGCCAGGAGTATACTTGATGAATACCAAACTCCCTGAGAAATTTTGGGCAGATGCGATTGCAACCGCTTGTTATGTTTCAAATCAAGTTTTCTTGTGTGCTAAGCTAGGAAAAACCCCATATGAGCTTCGGTTGGTACATAGGCCTAGTGTAGCAAACTTTACGGTCTTTGGATGCATATTCTTTGTAAATAAACATGGTAATCTTGATAAATTTGAAGCTAGATCTGTTGATGACATGTTTCTTGGTTATCCATCTCATGCTAGAGGTTACCATGTGCTTTTACTTGACACTAACAAAATTGAGGAGACTTGTGAGGTTTCTTTTGATGAAGCTAGCCCAGGTACTAGCTCTAATACTATAGATCAAGATGCATATCCGCAGGGGAGATTATTTTCATTGAAGATGAGGAAGAAGTGGTGCTGCTGCCCGAAAATTCAGCAGCTAATGACATTGTTCCAACTCCTGATTTTGATTTACAACCAGCACCAATGACTTGTACTGCTAGTCCAGATCCTCCTCAAGCTACAAGCTCTTTGATTTGTAATGGACATGAAGAAGAAGAAGCTTGTAAAGTGTCTGCTCCCCTCTGGATCCTCAAAAGTCATCCTTCGCAAGAGATTATCGGAATCTTGCACAAATGAGTCACAAGGTGTAGGTTTTTCGATCCAAACTCTCATGCTCATTCTACTCTTGTTGCTTCTTTTGAACCCACAGATATATCACACACACTAACTAATGAATCTTGGACTATTGCCATGCAATAAGAGATAGAAAATTTTGAAAGAAATAATGTTTGAAAACTTGTACCTCCACCTCAAAGGCACACTTTAATTGGAACTAAATTGGTGTTTAAAAATAAACAATGTGAGAATGGGGTCGTGGTTACGAATAAATCTAGGTTGGTTGCTCAAGGTTTCACACAAGTAGAAGGTCTATATTTTGATGAAAGTTTTGCTCCTGTTGCTAGATTAGAAGCCATACAAATTTTATTAGCATTTGTTGCATCTAAAGATTTCAAATTATATCAAATGGATGTGAATAGTGTTTTTCTTAATGGCTACATAGATGAGAGGTTTATGTTAAGTAACCACTATGTTTGGAAAAATCAAATTTTCTGATCATGTTTGCAAACTGTCTAAAGCTTTGTATGGTCTTAAACAAGCCCCTAAGCATGGTATGATATGTTAAAAACAACCTTACTTGAAAAGGGGTTTACCATGGGCAAAGTAGATAAAACTCTTTTTGTGCTTAAGCATTACAATGACTTACTATATGTTCAAGTGTATGTGCATGATATTATCTTTGGTTGTGCTTCTCATGATCTTATGTCCAATTTTTCAACTATGATGAGTTCAGAATTTGAGATGAGTATGATGGGAGAACTCACGTTCTTTTTGGGGCCGCAAATTAAGAAAACTAAGGAGGAAACATTTGTGCATCAAATAAAGTACAAAAAGATCTCCTTAGGTGTTTCAACATGGAAAATAGCAAGGCTCTTCAGAAACCAATGGGAAAAATGATGACACTTGAACTTGATGAAGAAGGTGACCATGTTGATCAAAGAGAATATAGAAGCACGATCGGATCACTTTTGTACCATACAACATTAAGACCGGACAAACAATTCAACGTATGTCATTGTGCAAGATTTTAAGTTTCCCCACGCAAATCACACCGTCAAGCCGTCAAAAGAGTTCTCAGGTATTTACATGGAACTCAAGAATTTGGCATCTTTATTCCTTCTTCCTCAACCGTTACTTTGAAAGCTTTTCCGATGCTGATTTTTGGGGTTGCGGGATTGATAGGAAAAGTACTCTGGGTGCTTGTCATTTTTTTTGGTAATTCACTTGTTGCTTGGTCCTCTAGAAAATAAAGTTCAGTCACAAAATCCACGTCCAAATCTGAATATGTAGCTGCTGCTATCGCTTGCTCACAAATCCTTTGGATTGTTCAAACACTTATAGACTATGTGGTTGATTTCGATAGTGTTGCGTTGTTTTGTGATAACACTAGTGCCATTTTCGTTGCTAAAAACCCTATGCAAGATTCTAGAACAAATAACATTGACATTAGGTATCACTCTTCATGATAATGTTGAAAAAGAAAACATTGTGTTTCACCATGTAGATACCGTACAACAATTGGTTGATATTTTCTCAAAACATTTGGATTTCACTCGTTTTTCATTCATTTGTAGTGAAATAGGGGTTATGCATCATGTGATACCAATGTTTGTTGAATACATTGGCAATTAGAATAAAAGTGAAAGTTTACATTCAAAGTTTCGAGCTTACATCGATACACCATGATACACCCCGATACACACTGTCCAAACTTTTTAATGTGTTTTTGGGACAACGTTACCCTCGATGGTTTTGGACAGTATGAGCTTTTCATCACGTTACTGTTGACGGCTCCTAAGATATACTAACAAATCATCCCTGGCAACGGCGCCTAAAATGCTTGTTGGTATTTCTTATGCACCATTAACTAAACATCTCCAACTGATGTGTCAGAAATGCTTGTTAATGGTTCTTTTGGATCACAGAGTGAGTTCCGCAGGCGCACGGAGATATCATTGTAGCATTTCCCCTTAAGAGTATTCTCAAGGGTGTCATTTATTTTATTCCAAAGGAAGGCAGGGAAGAGATATAACAATCATTAAGTGGAAAGGGTAGAAAGGTCTAGGTAAGAATCTAGTAAGGATGGATACAATAAGAATGAAGGTAGTGCGACACACACAAAAGCTTTCAAGTATAAGGGGGATAAGAGGATCCTAGAGATTAGTTAAGGTTGAGAGTTATGGAGGTACTCCTACTATGCTCTATTGTACATATACATAGTCTAAACTAATTATTCATAAGCTAGATTAATAGTGAATACTTATGCTATGTGGTTCAACACATCGGGCATGGGCTTACCCCTAGCAATACTAGGACGACTCCTGCCAAGAGCCTGTGGCATAGCCGAACGTGCAGGATTACAAAGGACAGATAGGGCTATCACTGCTTACTGCCTACCTCTTCAATCCGTGGGTCTACGAGACATCCAATGCTACTTAGTTATCCTAGCAGCATGCTAGCATATTAAGTAATTACCTTAAGAGCCTAGGCACAATCCATCCTAAGGCAATGAATTGAATCATCATTTAACCAATGTTGATACACAACATAATTATCCATACTAACCTAGTTATGTAATAATTAACTAGACTATAGTGGGGGTATATAGGTTCTATGATAATGAGATATGTTCATGATGAAACAGTCATAGAAGCTATACCTTCCACTTACATGGACTCCACAATCAAACAAGAAACACTTTGCCCAAGTATATGTATAAGTAGAGACTAAAGATACTATCTTTATTATGCATAAAGTCACAAATACAAGAAAGAACACATGAGTCATACCTTTCCCAATGTAGGATCAGGAAGAGAGAGACTCCTTACTCCTTTCCCAATTTGGACTTGGGACTAGAGACTCTCCTCTCTACAACCTAACTCCTCTAAGACTATGGATGATAGTGTATACAATAGAGATGAAGCTCAAGTGGTGTGTGTTAAAATGAGGGGTAGGGGGTCCTATTTATACTAGTGTTGAGGTTGGTTCCCGCCACTAAAAGCACGTGAATCAGTCACTATTGACTCCTTCAAGCCAGGAGGAGCCAACACGCGTCGTTTGACCGCGTTTGGCGCCAGGAAGGGGTCGGTCGAACCCCTGGTTCGACCGACCTGGTCAGCACTCCAAACGTGGAGTGCTTCCTTCAGGTGGCTGCCAGGTGGGCCCCCTTGATGTATCTGGGTGATACACCATTGGATCTCCTAGGATACTTCTATTTGTGGGCCCTTTGATCCATGGGATGCCACATGTCATCGCCTGATTGGTTGGGATGATATTTTATAGGATTGGTCCCTCTACATTTCCTCATTTCCTGCATAAAATGCTACATACACATATTTCTCCAAGTCCAAGTGGAATTGGGTTATATAGAAAGGTGATGTGTGCAAGAAATGACAAATCCTTCACATAATTGAGTTAAATTGACGGATTAAATTGGTATACAACAGCCGTCAACAAACTCCCCCAAGCTTATCCATTGCTCGTCCCGAGCAAAGTCAATACTTTAGGTTGATGATCAGGAGTTGCTACAATGTCTTATTTTGAAAATTTTCTAATGCACAACAAGATACTCTACCTAGTATTGCAAAAATTTGCTATGATACTCTACCTTTCTTAAGTTATCATGGGGCTTATGCTTTTTCATATTCATGAGTAGTAGAAAGGTAGAATAGCAAATGGAGCAAACATAGCCTAGAAATCATGTTCCACTTAAATCCCAGAAAATTCAGTTTAGATATTAAGTACCTCAATTTGATTCTCTCAATCACTCCTTTGTGGATAGTGGAAATATATCCTCACCAAAGCATTGTGCCTCT
This sequence comes from Tuctoria greenei, assembly GCA_036927565.1. Taxonomy (NCBI): domain Eukaryota; kingdom Viridiplantae; phylum Streptophyta; class Magnoliopsida; order Poales; family Poaceae; genus Tuctoria; species Tuctoria greenei. The sequence goes on along the minus strand of JAYESD010000003.1, from coordinate 102,141,802 downwards.
ACTATTCCTATTCATTGAATATGGCTTGTATGTGGAGCTTGGTAAGGAAAGTAAGTAGGCATATTTGCATCACATATATTGCTAAGTTAAAAGAGTAAGCCTTAGGAGAATTCAAATCAAAACTTTTTGATTCAAGACTAGTGCATGTGTGATGGAGTGAAAAGTGGATGTGGATACTTGAGATAACTCCTTTTTAGTATAATCTCTCTTTCCTTTGCAGGGATGAAACATGGCTACTTTTCTTTTCTCTTTTTTTTTTTCATGTTTATGATGTAAGCATCTTCTTTTTTTTTATTTTCTTTTTTAGCCATGTATTCTACTCCCTTTCTTTGCAATGAATTTTGAAGAGAGTGCTAAACATGAATAACATGGAGTTTCTCTTTTTGTTGTGGTATGGTGGATATTATGGACGTTTTGCTTACTTCGGTGTAGAAGTATAGCATGTGCAAGTGAAGTCTTGAATTCAAAAAGGGTTGAATGATTTCTCACATAGGTCTCTACTAGTTTGACTAGGCTCAATGTGAAAGCAAATAGCATATGGATAAGGTTTTTTCTATGTATGAACATCATATGGCTTTGGTAGGTATTTCTAATCAATTGAGGGAAACTTAAATCTTTTTAGAATTTCTCCCAAAATCTAAGTTTTACTTTCAAACTAGGACTAGCAACCCTATTACTAATTCTAATCTTTCAACAACCTAGAATTAGATTAAGATTTTGCTACCCACAATTTCCAAATTAAGGTAAAGGTAATTCAAACCAATGAAAGCAATATTCGGAGAGTAGCAAGATGTAAACTAGAGACTTAAGAAAATAAAACAGAGCAACTATTCATCATTTCATCAATGTGAATTCTAAATCATTCTTACCGCACGTCTTTATTTGATGAAAGCAAATCTAACCTATATTTTTTTAAATGCAAGGTGGATGATGGATGGATGGAAAATAAATATGCAAGGAATGTGATAAATGTTACCTCGAGTTGGGGTCCTCCCCCAAGCTTGTTCTTCAACTACCTCCGTGATAAGGGTTGAACCCTTGATGACGGAAGTACGCTGCAAGATCGGCTTGTTGTTGTTGTAGCACCGTGTTGAAGTTCGTGAATTGAGCATCCATGTGTTGTTGCCAATCCTGGGTACCTTGAACATGCTCTTGGAGTATGCTGTAGATGTCACCCGTTCTCACTTCAAGTTCTCCTATAAGTCTAGTGAGGTCCGTCATTCCTTGGCTATAGTCATGATGACTTCTAGCCGAAAAGGAACGACGTCCTCTCATGGACGTTGGGGGCAAGCTGCTAGAGCTTGAAGTGGATAAGGGTGGATCCCTTTGCCATTCTTGCCAAGATGGTCCCGCAGTCTCATACGTCGGAGGTTGAGTTCATCAGGGCACAGAACCCGTTGGGTTCTCTTCGTCTTGGTATTCATGGACCAGAGAGATTATCAGTGGCATGCATGTGGCTGCAGCTCTCGCACGATTCCTTGTTACCCTGCCAGAGACATTACTTCTTCTTGCTTTATCAAGGGGAAGAAGATTAATGGTTAGCCTCTGGCATTTGTACAAATGAAAATCCGGGTTAGGTAACCGAATTTCATTGACAAAGCCGGAATAGAAAAATATCAAGGAGCCATCATGATCATGCTTAAGGGTATGTCCTTGCACTAAATAGTCTTTATCAATTAATTCTCCTTCAGTTTCAACATATTCAAATGAAGAGTATTTAATTGCTTCTACCCTATCAGCAATATGAGTAATCAATAAAGTGCATTCAATTGGTCCTGATTTTGAAATGTAATCTAACCATTGTGTCATCATGGCTTTGACTGGAGCAACTTTTATCTTTTTAGTCATGGCAAACAAAATTTTCAATTCATCATCTCGCACAACCCTAACATCTCCCCTAGGGAACATAATCATAGCCACCCATCTATGCATGAAGCATAAGGTAGGGTTTTGGATGTGGCTATTCCTAGGAGCCCTACATGTGACCTCACTAGTTAGCTCATGCCAAAAAACATTGTTTGTTAAACTTAGGCAAATTTTCTAAATCTAGCAAACACCGTTTATGGAAGCCTAGGATGCTACCTAATTCTTTCCATAGGGTGTTGTATTCTTTTTGAAATAATCTAAAAGTAATACCATCAAATTCTATTCTTAGCGTGCAAAGGAATTGAATAGTGAGAAGGCGTGAACCTTTCTCCTCTATGTGAGCAAAGGCATCAAATCCAATTGCATACCAAACGGAAAGAAATTCGGAGTCCATACCTATTTTGGAGATCAAATGTGGATCGTAAGCCTTGGTGTGGCGGAACTCACGATCTTGGAGAAGCCTGTGTGCTTGATCTTCAACTTCGCTTCGTATGTCGAGGTTGTTGTCATGAAGAAGTTGGTGTGGGTTGCTTCTCTCTTCCATGGGAGTGTCCTCACACACACTACTCCTCCTTGGGCTTGTACCCATGGAAGAGAGGCGTGCACTAGAACCTTCACCATGGCTTGAGCTTGCAGCCTCCTTCCTCTTTCCAAACAACCTCTTCATGTCTTTTTGAGTTCAACAAGCAAGAACAAAACAAGGCGAGAAAAATCTGAAAAGAAGCGATGTTTGGAAAACAAAACTCTCAACGAATTTTCTCCTCTTGAAAGCTTGAGTGTAAAATGCAAATGCAAACAAAAGAAAATCTTTTTGGGGATGGATTTGAGCAAGAGTGTTGCAGTGAAGAGCAAGAAAAACAAGGTGAGCTAGAGAGTGACTTGGGGAGGTGTAAAATGATGTGGTGTGTGAAGAGAGGTGCTCCTCACGGCCACAATTTATAGGGTGCACCCTCCAAAGGTCACTTGGGGTTCAAAATATAGCCGTTGGAGGAAGGGGAGCCAATTTGGCTCCACTCCCTATTCGGCCGACCAGGGGGTTCGACCGACCTGACAGGTGGCCCCCCTGGTTCCCCTTTTGGCAAGTGGCTCCCCAACGGATATAAAGTTAGCACGTTGGTGAAATGCCACATGTGCCCCCTAGAAAAAATTGTTTTTCAAATAAAAACCTTTTTTCAAATCCAATAAAAAATTTCTTTTGAAAAGAAAGAAAGAAAAATTATAGTTGAGAATATAAGATTCTCAACTTGCTAGGAAAAATGAAATATGCAATGGGAAAAATCCAAATGGGGTGGAAAAAGAAAGAAAGAAAAATAAAGTGGGATACCTACCAATTTAACCTATTGGCGTAGGTCTCACCACCGTCCGATGAGATGGACATTCCTCCGTCTTCATTTCACATCCGGGCCCGGAGGGATGGGCTCGGACGGCTTGTCTTGCTTTTTCCGCCATTCCTTCTTTGGCGGCTTGGTGGAATTGGGCCTTCGGGAAGGTCCAGATGATTCCGTCGCCTTTGAATATCGGCGTGGTTGAAACGATGGATTCTCCTCGTAGATTAATCTTCTCATGAATGCTGTGACTTCGACCTCTCTGATGTGTTTATCATTTGGCCTATACTTGATTCGAATCATGGAGCATTGATCTAATCTTTGCTGAATGTTAAATTTTTCCTCCTTGCCATTGATATGGAAGTGGATTTCTCCAGCTCCCACATCTATGCGAGCTTTTGCAATGCTTGGGAATGGACGCCCAAGAATGAGTGGTGTATCTTTCTCAGTGTCCATGTCTAGCACCACAAAATCCACGGGTATGAAGTAGTTCTAGATCATCACCGGGACGTCTTCAGCAATACCCGCTGGATAACGGATTGAAGAGTCAGCCAGTTGTAGCTGCATTGGTGTTGGAGCCAGTTTTGTGAAGTTCAGCTGGTCGAAAACAACCTTGGGCATCACACTGACACTTGCTCCCAGATCACAAAGTGCCTTGTCAAAGTGGTGAGCCCCAATTGAGCATGAAATGGTAGGACATTCGGGGTCCTTTTTCTTTTCACGAAGCCTATTGAGGATGGCTGCACTGCAGTCTTCCATAAGCTTGACGACCTCAGTGGTGGGCAATGGCCGTTTGTTGTTCAATACGTCCTTGAGATAGCGAGCATAAGTGGGTACCTGCATCGCATAAATCAAGGGCACATTGATGTGGATCTTTTGGATAATCTCAACAAAATGGTTGAATTGCTCATCCACTGTTGGCTTCCTTTGTCTGTGAGGGAATGGAAATAAGTTGGTGTCTTCAAAGTGTTTGGCCATTCTCTCACCAAGTAATTCACTTGGGACATCCTCCTTCTCAGGATCAATTGTCCTCTTTCCTTGTGTGGGATATGGTGGGTCACGAGTAGTCTTTCCTCCTCTCGTAACCACTGCATTGACGTTCTCCACTGGGGCTTCTGGCTGCCCCGGAATTCTGTTGTTTTCCAATGGAGGGACAACTGCAGCAAGTTGTGCTAGTTGTGTCTCCAACATCTTGTTGAAGCTTAGTTGATTCTTGAAGGCTGAGGATAGGCCTTCAATCTTGGCATTGATGTTTTCCAGGGTCTTGTCATTTGCTGACAGCTTCTTGGATAGGGCATCGTTGATCTTGAGCTAGCTAGTGGAAAGTTCTCTCAAGTTGGGCTGATTGTTGTTGTACCCTCCTTGAAAGAATGGGCGTTGTTGACCCCACCCTTGACCTCCTGGATGATAGCCATTGTTGTTGTTGAAATTTCCATTGTGGGCAAGGTATAGGGCATCCTCACGAGTTTCTGGGCAATCATTGCCCATATGACACGTGTTGCCACAGACTTCACACGTGATGTGAGAGTCTAGGGCATAGGCATTGCCAGACACTTCACCATTGGCTTGCCCATCAATTTTCTTCATTAGGAGGTCCAATTTTGCAGCGATCATGTCCTCCTTCTTCAAGGTGCGCACGCCTCGCTGTCGGGTATGGAGACGCTCATCGTTCCATCCCATGTTGCACACCATCTTCTCAATAAGATCTTTAGCTTTTGGTGCCATCAATGAGAAGAAGGCTCCTCCAGTAGCAGCATCCAAATGATCACAAGCTGATGGGATCAGCCCATTATAGAAATTCTGAATAAGGAGCCAGTCATCCATCCCATGGTGGGGACAGGCTAGGATGTACTCTTGAAGCCTTTCCCATGCCTCGAGGATAGATTCCTTGAGCTCTTGCTGAAAGGTGGAAATCCTTCCCCGTAGGGCATTGGTTTTGCCGAACGGGAAGAACTAGGCGAGGAATGTCGTAGAACACTTCTCCAGAGTGTCTATAGCACTTCGGTTTGCGTAGAACCACTGTTTCGCTCTCCCAAGGAGACAGTCTCAGACGGACCGCATCCAGAGACACGTCCTTGATCTTAAAAGTGCTGCAGATCTCAAGGAATTGTTGCAGGTGAGCACTTGCATCCTCGTTAGCCTTCCCAAAAAATGGGTTGGCTTGAACTATAGTGATAAGGTCAGTTTTGATCTCGAGGTTATAGGAGACCAAGTGGGTCGGGTCAGTTGGGCCGGCACGAAAGCCCAAAAAAAAGCACGGCCGAAACTCGGCATGGCCCGAAAAAACGGGCTTGGGCTGTCCCGAAGCCTGGTCCGGGCCGTGCCCGGGCCTGGACATCCGGCCCATCGGGCTTGTAGGCACGGAACGTTTAGGCCCGGCACAACACGTTTAGGCCCATCACGGCTGGCTGGCCCGGCCCGGCACGGCCCGTTTAGGCCCAAATAATGTTTTTGCCGTTTCTAGTGTCTTTTTAAGAGAAAGGGCCACGGTCCGGCCCGACACGGCACGGCCCGTCACGCCTAAATTTAGTTCGGACCCTGACTGGGCCTATAAGTCCGGCCCGCGGGCCAGCCCGGCACGGCCCGATTTTTTTGCGGGCCGTGCCGGGCCGAGGCTTTTCAGGCACAAGCCCGACCGGGCTCAAGCCGGGCCGGCCCGGCACGGCCCGTTGGCCACCTATACTCGTTCACATCTCCCATGTTAACAGTGGGCCCAATAGGAACATTGTTAGCAAAGGGAGCTGAGAACTCACGAAGGGTCTTCTGAGCCATTGGTGTTTGGATTGTTGGTGCAAAAATGCTAGCTTGCTTTGCCGCTCGAATCTTCTGAGGAGTAATGACACGGGGTCGGTCTCTCAGAAGAGATTCAAGATCTTCAACAATGTTTTCCGGCAGGCGGCAACCAGACATACACTACCCTGTTTTCACAATAAATGCGAAAACAAAGAATGGTTATGCTACTACAGTCCTACCCAGTGTTCTATCCTATTCACTTAGTTATGTTATATATCTATTTTCCTTCCCCGGCAATGGCACCAAAAATGCTTGTTGACGGCTCCTAAGATATACTAACAAATCATTTCGGCAACGGTGCTGGAAATGCTTGTTGGTATTTCTTATGCACCATTAACTAAACATCTCCAGCTGATGTGTCAGAAATGCTTGTTAATGGTTCAATTGGATCACAGAGTGAGTTCCACAAGCGTACGGAGATATCATTGTAGCATTTCCCCTTAAGAGTATTCCCAAGGGTGTCATTTAAGAGTATTCCCCTTACTGAGCGCTATAACAAGCGCTGGGAAGAAGCTCGTTTCTGTCAGCGGGAAGGAAAAAAAATGTCGACGAAGCTCAAACTAAGGAGGAGCTAGGTTTTTAGGACCCCAAGAAGGTCCTAAAAGTTGTCTACAACACTGTAGACGACGACTCCGACGTCTCTGACAACAAGCGTCGGAAGACCCTGAACACCATTTATGGTGGTTCTTGGGACATCACCTTTTGCCGCATCCTCAAGACAATGCGGCGGGACATGGCCGTTGCCGCTCCCACCGCTAGGGAAGAGCCTCATCGGAAGTGGATGGATACTCCCATCATCTTCGATGCTTCGGAGTGCCCCCACAACATGATCAAAGTTGGCCAACTCCCGTTCATGATGTCACCAACCATTAACAATATCCAACTCCACCATGTAATGGTGGACGGAGGTGTAGGGCTGAACCTCATAAGCTTCAAAGCCTTCGTTAAGCTCCAGCTCCGACCTTCCGACCTTCGCCCATCTCAACCTTTCTCTGGGGTAGGTCTGGGGGCCATTACTCCTCTCGGCTCCATCAAACTCCCAGTGACCTTCGGGACTCGGGAGAACTACAAAATCGAGAAGTTGGTTGTCGACATTGCGCAGATCAGTTTGCCATTTAACGCCATTTTGGGAAGGCCAGCCTTGTACAAATTCATGGCCGCCGCCCATTATGGTTACTTAGTGTTGAAGATGCCAACACCTGTGGGCGTTCTCCGGATCTGCAGAGATCGCATTGCAGGAGTCACTGCTTTCGAAGCACTCTATGTGCTTACCACAGCGTAGGAGGAAGCATCCGGTAAGGAGCCAGCTCTGAACCCTCCGAGCATTCTTCAATGAGGTTCTACCTCCGCACCCCGTGTGCAAACAAGCGGCGACACCGATTTTCCCGTCAAAGTTGTCCAAATTTGTTCTGATGCTGCTCGGACTACTCGTATATTGGGAGGTCTCAACGACAATTAGGAACTCGCGCTCATCACTTTCCTCCGGGCTAGTGTCGACGTGTTTGCTTGGCAATCGTCACAAATGCCTGGGATCTCGAGGGAGGTGATTGAGCACAATCTGAAGATTTATCCCGATGCATGGTATGTACACCAGAAGCCCCGGAAGCAATCAATCGAGCGGCAAAACTTCATCCGACAGGAGATCGAGAAGTTGCTCGAAGCTGGTTTCATCTGTGAAGTGTTTCACCCAAAATGGTTGGCAAACCTAGTTGTGGTGCCTAAGGCTGGCGGGAAACTTTGGATGTGTATCGACTACACCACCTTAAATAAGGAATGTGCAAAGGATCCATTTCCACTATCTAGGATAGATCAGATCGTTGACTCCACCTCCAGGTGTGAGATATTGTGTTTTTGAGATGCATATTTTGGATATCATCAAATCCAAATGTCTATTGAAGATGTAGAGCATACTGCCTTCATAATAGTAGATGGATTGTACTATTATACTCCCATGCCCTTTGGTCTCAAAAATGCTGCTTCAACATTTGTGCGAGCTATGTACAAAACATTTGGAAAGCTAATCAGAGACTTGGTGGAGGTGTACGTTGATGACATCGTCATGAAGATCAAGAACAAGGAGTCACTCCTTGACAATTTACAAGCTGTCTTCGACAAGTTGCGCATCACACGCACTAAGCTGAACCTAGACAAATGTGTCTTCGGGGTTAGCTCTGGGAAGCTTCTAGGTTTCTTGGTGACTCACCGAGAAATTGAAGCAAATCCGGCGAAGATCAAAGCCATAGAGTATATGCGCCCCCCCCCCCCCCACCCCCGCCCGCATCAAGGATATCCAAAAGTTAACTAGGTGTTTAGCTGCGCTCAGACGGTTCATCTAAAGACTGGCAGAGCAGGCACTTCCCTTCTTCAAACTCTTGAGAGAGTCTGAACCATTTCATTGGTTTGAATAAGCAGAAAAGGCGTTTCAAGAGATGAAACAACTCCTCACCACACTATTGATTTTGGTAGCTCCGAATCCTGGTGAGCCTTTACTGCTTTATATTTCTGCAACTACCGAAGTTGTCAGCATGGCCCTGGTTGCGGAAAGACCGGAGCCATGTCCAGTCCAGGAGCCCAGACCCCTCTGGGAGGGTCCGGAGATACCTGAAGGCGTGTCTGGGTCCCAGCCCCTAGACACGGAACCTCAAGGCGAAATTCTAGAAGATCAACCTCATTCACCTGAGGGGATTCACCTGGCCGCCAAAGATGAGACGGACCCTTGTAGCAAGGTCCGAGTCGAACAAGAAGAAGTTATGGACCCCTCCGGGAGGGTCCAAGAAGTGCAAAATGAAGGTCCAGACCTGTCCGGGAGGGTTCGGGTCAATGGAGAAGAACCTTCGGATCCCTCCGAGAGGGTCCAGACCGTCCAGCGCCTAGTATACTTCCGCAACAAAGTACTCCATGATGCTAAAACAAGATACATTGAGGTGAATAAGCTGCTTTACGCAGTTCTTATTGCCTCAAGGAAGCTTCGTCATTACTGCCAAACCCACAAAATATAAGTGGTAACTTCTTTTCCACTGTGTGCAATTTTGGATAACCCTAAATCTATTGGGAACATTGCAAAGTGGGCAGCGAAACTGGCCGAGTTCGATCTCGAATTTGTGTCACGACAAGCAATCAAAAGTCAAGCTTTGGCTGACTTCGTGGAGGAATGTATTCTCTCTCCATGAAACCCTGGGGGCCAAAGTGGGCAGAAACCGGAACCTAAGGTTCCGATATTCACCGAGCCTCACTGGACTCTCTACTTCGACGGCTCCGTGCAGAAGAAGGGGGCCAGAGCTAGAATCCTTCTCCATGCTCCGACTAGGGAAAAAGTCAGGTATATGGTTCACCTTGATTTCAAGGCGACCAACAACATGGTGGAGTATGAAGCTCTCATCTACGAACTCAAGGTAGCACTATCTTATGGTGTCAAACAGCTGTTGGTGAAGGGTGATTCACACCTCATCATCAAACAAGTCAAAGTTGAATGATGTTGTAACAATCCCCAATTAGCTGCCTATGTCCTTAAAGTCTAGAGGCTCCAGAAGGACTTCAAAGTCCTCAATCTCCACCATGTTCAGCATCTTCATAACGGTGAAGCTGACGAACTCTCGACGATGGCCTCAACTGGAGCTCCAACTGCTGACAGAATCTTCGTCTAGAGGTTGTCAATACCAATAGCTCAGCCTACCGAACTAAGCGAAGGGGGCGAGACCAGCACTGCGAAGCTAGCAGTCCCAATGGCCCTATAACCATGGCGTCGACCAAGGGTCGTAGGTGCTGTTGGAAGCTCCGAGCAACTCAGCACACAAGACTCAGAAGCTCAAGTTAGCTCGATGCATGGATCTCGGATATCCAGAGCTACTTGAAAGACAATATACTTCCTGAAGACAGTGTATCCGCTGACCGGATTGTCAGATTGGCTAAAAGATACACGTTGGTAGAACGAGATCTCTACTGGCGTGGTGCCAATGGCATCCTAATGCTGTGCATTACAAGGGAAGAAGGTCGCGAGCTCCTCACGAAATTCTATGGAGGCGAGTGTGGGAATCATGCTTCTTCCCACACATTGGTTAGTAAAGCCTTATGGCACGGCTTTTACTGGCCCGCAGCACTACAGGATGCAGATGAGCTAGTGAAAAAATGTGAAGCGTGTCAGTTCCACGCAAAATAGATTCACACACCGGCTCAATCACTACTAATGATACCTCCTACATGGCTATTCGTTGTGTGGGGCATGGACATCTTCGGACCATTCCCAAAAGTCGCCAAAGGTTACAGGTTCTTGTATGTCGCCATCGATAAGTTCACCAAATGGTCGGAAGCAACTCCAGTTGTGACAATCAACAAGCAATCAGCAATCAAGTTCTTGAAGTCCATTATATGCAGATTTGGAGTTCCAAACAAAGTCATAACTGACAACGGAACCCAATTCACAAGTGCTGCATTCCAAGAATATTGCGAAGACCTCGGCATTCAACTCAGTTGTGCCTCAGTAGCTCACCCAGCAAGTAATGGCCAAGCTGAGAGAGCAAATGCAAAAATTTTAAAAGGACTCAAGACGTGCACGTACGAGCGCCTGAAAAAGCATGGAGCCAACTGGATTGAAGAGCTTCCATCCACATTGTGGGCGAACGGGACAACACCAAACCGGTCAACTGGAGAAACACCCTTCTTCCTGGTGTATGGAGCTGAAGCAGTTCTTCCTCCAGAGATCACCTTGGGGTCCCTCCGGGTCCGGACCTTCGACAAAGCCATGCAGGACCAGCTCCCGCGTGAATACCTTGACCTCATCGACGAGGGAAGGTGCCAAGCAGCTGTTCGGAATGCACGTTATCGCCAAGTGCTCCGGCGCTATCATCAAAGGCATGTGCACAACCGACAACTCGAGGAAGGCGATCTGGTGCTGCAGAAGATACTAACTCGTGAAGGAATGAATAATCTTTCCCCCAGTTGGGAAGGTCCCTTCCGAGTGATTAAAGTATCCCGTCCTAGATGCGTTCTCTTGGCAACTGAGGATGGGACTCTGCTTCCTAATCCTTGGAACATTGAGCACCTCCGTAAGTTTTATGCATAGAATCACGAAGGTGAGTTTGTAATTACCTACAATGTATGTTGTAGAGTCAATATACAAAGAAGGGTAGGTCCTCCGGGAGAACATTCGAACCCCTCCAAGAGGGTCCGGGAAGTTCAAGTAACACTACATACAGTGAAAGTAGTAAAAGTGTAACTACCTGCCATGGGTTAGTACAAGATGTATAGCGCACTTAGCTTGGTCCTGCACCCTAAGTGTTTCCTTGTCTCCCCTGTAATCCGGACCTATAATGAAAGACATTATTGTGTGAAAACAAACTCCATGTGCATTTATTTTTTGACAAGGCTCGATATATCAAATTATTGTTTTTAACCTTCTTGTCTATAATGAAGTTGTGCAATTCTTTTTTAGTTTTTGCCCAAGTTATTCATATGTGTTACAATCTATATTGTTGATCTCTTTGGATCTTAACATGTTGTATAGTCTACTTGCCTGAACGCCAAGCCAATATAGGTCCAGAGTATGCTATCGACTTAGCCTGGACCTACACCCTAAGTACGCCACTCTACCTGCACCCCGTAAGGCCTCAGTAGGGTGAGTACTAAAAAAGCATATGGGTTTGGAAATATTATATCAATATGTTGGTTACCATACCGAGTTTCTTCGGATTTAAAACTCAAATAAGAATAATAATTCACAAACGATTTATAGACAAGAGGATGAATTTTACTCTTTTCTTGTCTTCAATGTGCAGGAAAAACATAAATTAATAGCGATGGTGGACAATGTCGGAGCTATTAAGCTCCGACATCCTCCAAGGGGGCCCGCCGTCGACGTTTTACATATTGATAGTGGGTATTGTTGGAGCCACTAAGCTCCGACAACCCAGGGAGCCTACCTTTAACGGTCCGTACGTTGATGGTGGGTACCGTCGGAGCTACCAAGCTCTGCCAATCCCAGGGGGCCTGCCGTCGATGCGTCGGAAATAAAGACTTCGGTCCTAAAACCTACAAGTTCGAAGCATTCAAGTCATCAACATTTTGACAAATCCTTTTGGTACATGTACACACTACAATTGTGCACATATACCAGGGGGCCAACAAGACAGAGCATAGTATATTGAAGACAAAACAACAATAAAGTGAAGTTCATGGTAAAGTTGATTTCATTAATTTGAAGAACTGGATTAATAAATTGGGATTACAGCAGAAGGCAAAAGGAAAAAGTCCTAGCTACCGGAGGTACTAAGTCCCGCGGAAGAATGGGGCGACTTTCTTGGCAACTTCTTAGACGCTGGCCTTGGCGGCGTCCTCCTCTTCAGCAACGCGACCTTGGAGCACCGGCTCCAGGGAGAATTGGGGGTATCGGCTCACATAGCACGTCAGCACATATTATGCGATGTTTGTAGCTAAAGACTTCCCCTCTGTCTCCAGTTGGTCCGCAATGACGTCACCTATCGCGTCGAGTTTGCCGCCAGCAGCATTGAGGGCCACTAGCGCTCGGTCCAAGTCCAGCTCCGGATTGTCCAGACGTATAGGACCGAAGCCTAGCGGCGTCAGCGCGTCATACGCTCGCCCCAAGAAGTCCCACACTTGAATGGACTCCGTCTCCTTCAAGCTCCGCAACTCCTCCAGTGACTTCCGGGCGGCTGCAAGCTCCGAACCTTCCCGAGCGAGGCGCTCGACCAATTTGGCATGTTGTTACATATTCTCAGCAACTTTTTCTCGCGATCGGTCAGCTTTGTCTCCAGGAGGTGGATGCGGTTCCGCCTTTCTACTAGGTCTTTTCCCTGCCTCTCACTTTTCCTTCCCTGGTGGCAACATCAGCTTCTCTTCTCGAGAGCTCCTGCCCCAGTTTCCAGTACTTCTCCTTTTCCTCCTTACTCCATATATCTAGCTTTTTGCTGTGATCTGCCAAATTCTATTCACCTAGAGTCAATTTCTGGGTGACTTCCGCCTCCCTCTTCAAAGTATCTGCCTGCTGGTCTAGGAGATTCTCTTCTCTCGCCTCAAGGTCCGCTCGGCGCTTCAGGAGGACCTCGTTCAATTCATTAAGGTTTTCATGATGCTCATCAACAGCATCACGCCTCTCCTTAGCTTGCTCAAGGATCTCCCTAGAGTTAGCATCGAGCGCCCTAATGGCAGCTTCCTTCTCCTCCAGCATCTTGTCCCAGTATTCCATCCGGGCCTTTTCCCTCTTGATCCACTCCTTCTGGTCAACAAGTCTTGTCTGAGCAAGCCTGGTCTCAAAATGGAGCCTGTTATGCCAATGCCTTAAGGTTTTGAGATCCTCCTCCAGGGCTTTGCTCTCATGATCAAAGGCAAGCTGAACTTGTCGGAGATTTGAGCAGGCATTTTCTATGGACAACGCCAAGGGGATAGGCTTCGGACCCACTGGGATCAACTCTGCTGGCTCCAGGGGGTTCTCCATTACAAAAATAGGGTCCCACTATATAAGTGTGGTCCTCTGAGCTCTTGCAGCACTAGGGTCGCTCTCTGGAAGCCCTTCAGCAGCAGCAGAGGAAGAACCCACTGGGGGAACTCCCACCTCCGGAGCAGAAGTTGAAGGCTGCTTCCAGGTCTTCAGTTACCGGCTTCGAGGGTGGAGGACCTGCCGTCACCTCTTCATGTTGCTCCGACTCTGTTCCAGACACCTTCGGGGCAGCTACCTCTAGGTCAAAGTTTGAGGCTTCATTTGGTGCCCCTGCCACCGCTGGCTCTAGAGGCGGCACATCAGCTACTTCCGGTTCAACAATCGGAGCATCAAGTCTTTCCGGCTCAACAGCCCGACCTCCAATAATTTCTGACCCAAGGGCTGGAGCTTCAACCATCTCCGGCTCGATGGTCGGGGCTTCAATTGTCTCTGGCTCAGCGGCCAGGGCTTTGATGACTTCTGGGTCAATGTCTGGGGCTTCTAACATCTCCGGCTCTTGCACTGGAGCATCAGCCTCCGGCAATGTTTCTAGAGGTACATCTTCAACTTCTCCCCCGTGGTCCAGTGCTATCACGGGAGCTTCCGACGAGGACTCTGAATCCAAATCCACGACAGCTGGCACCGGAGCTGTCGTGACTTCTGCCACCACTTGAGGAGGAGGTTCGATGGTTGAAGCAAGAGCTTCAACATGCGCAGCCACGATTGCTGCAATAGATGCCGAAGTCCCTCACTCCTTTCTCGACACATTGGAGAAAAAGGAAGAAAAGATTAATGACACAGCAAAAACAAGACTAGCATTTTAAGGCGAGCACTCGATGCTTACCTAGGGATGCTACCACCCCAGCCACCGTAGAACCTCTTCTTCTGAGGTCCGGAACCAGAGCCCACCAAGTATGGTGAGACAATGACTTTGGATCTCAGCGGGGGACCACTTGCGGCAGCCGGAGTCCTCTCGGCTGGAGCTTCTCTTGGTCGGGAAGAACTCCCACACTTGGAGCTCTTAGCCGGCACTGAGGCCGGTGTTGACTATCTAGAGCTAGTGCCTCTCGAAGACACCTGCACCAGAGAAGGTGCAGTTGCAGAAGACCTCCCTTGCCGGGGAGAAGGAGCCATTGTAGAGGGAGCAGGCCTGACAGACCTCCCATTAGCATGCTTCAGCTTCCTTTTCGGTTGGAGGGTTCGGCTAGCTCTTTGCCCTTGCCCTTGTCGGTGTCTTCAACCCTCTTGCTTGGGGCAGAGGCGGGCACTCCTTCAGAAGCTCCGGGGATCACGGTCCCGGAGGTCCGAAGCCTCTCCACCTCACCAAGGTCATCAAGCGCCGACATCTTCCTCCGGAGCTCTCCGCTGAACTCTGGCTCCATGTTCGGAGGAAGGAAAGCAGCCGGCAGAACCAAGTTATCGCCTTCGACATTTATCCCATGCTAAAATTTCTTGAGATGAAGCTTCCGAGCTTTGTCATCCAAGTTGGACTTCAGATCGGTTTCAATCTGGTCGTCATCCATCACACTATTGAGGGCCCAGGCGAGCTTCTCCCTCTTCCTCAGCAAAGCCCACCTGTTGACTAAGAAATATCCGAAAATGATCTGAGGGGTCACTCCACCCTCCACGCATTCTCGGATCCTAGTCAAGACATGGTTAAAGGCATCCGACAGCTCCAAAACTACACTCCAGGTGTCGGTCTCAACATTGGGGAGTCCTTGGGTCAGCTCCAACCTCTTGTGCTCCTCCACCGAAATGATGACCCAATCCTTCGTCTAGTCGTCCCATTTGCCAGAAGAGAATGACTTCAAATACTTGAAGGGGCAGTTCTTGTGCTTCACGAAATAGTAGAAGCCAAGAAGATCAGTCCCCTTGCCGGTGGTGTGGACCGTGAAGAAGGTACGGGACAGTTCGATGTAGGGGGAAAACCCACCCACATCTCGCAGAAGTGTATGAAGGTTGCCACTAGCAAAAGAGAATGGGGCCAAGATGATACAGTTGGAGACCTTAGAAGTCCATCAGCATTAAGAGAAAGCTTGAAAAGGTGGGATCAATCCCACCATGGCGTACGCTGAGAAGTACACCATGTCGCCATTACGCTCCTTCTTGAATGGGAGCTTGCCGGCGTGGATCAAGTGGCTGAAGGAGTCATTGGACCACCCCATATAGGTCCGAACCATCATAAGATCATCCTTGCTCTTGAGGCGGCTCTTGGGAAGACCCAATTCCATCGCGGCAAAGTGGAGCAAAGGAAGGGAAAGCTAGACGGAGTTTGGGAGACATTGAGTGCAAGTTTGTTCGAAAGCGTAAAGAGTCCTCAAACCGTGCGTACTTTCCTTCTTAAGTAAGCCTCCGCGACGCTTGGATGGAAAACGCAATGAGAGCAGGGCCACATTTCAAAAATCTATGCCGTTAGTGACAAATGGGCCCGGGGCCACCCTGACAAAAAGGTCGAGGTTATTACCCCAGGCGAACCGTTGTCATGATGGGTGGCGGGAAACCCAAAGGCAGCACCCTGACAAGGCGCGCGGAACCGATACGGTTTTCATATTGGGAACTGGCGACCTTCAATTGCATGAGATCCGCACTAAAAGATCTCATCTGCCGCATTCATAACAAGCCATGTGTCAATGGTTTGATCCCAAACAATCGCTCCAATGGCACATTAGGAGACTTTTGAAGTCAAAGCGCGGGAATTGAGGATGGCCCCACCTTTGGTAGAATAACTTAACCCAAAAGGTTTCTCCCGTAGATGGGCCCGGGGGCCACTGTCGGTACCCTGCATACCGGGTACCCCACGATACCGCAAGACATGCAAGAGAGTTCTACTTGTCAAAGTTGAAGGTCTTCTCACGCCCCACATGTCACACTACACCGGACTAGCACCATACATGTGGGAAGCTCTGGGGTTGACACGTGTAGTGTAAGTCCGGAACTAAACTCCCAACATAGGGAAGTTTCGCAGTTAACACGTGTACAACAACCCCGGACCTAACCCCCAGACGAGGGGAGCTCCGTTGCCGACACATGTAAAGCGGTTATGGAGCTACCTCCCCGCAATGGGAAGCTCCAAAGCCGCCATGTGTGGAGCCTCCGGACCTTCATCACCAACAGATACACTGGCGGATCTCCTCCAGCACAAACATTCAAGGGACAGTTAAAGCGACAGTACAATACTTGGTTACGTGTCATTAATGTTGTATTAATGATACACAATCAGAGCATTGTTAATAGAGGTAACGCAACCATTAAGCCACATTATTATACTATTAGCCATGCTTAATGCTCATAGACAGTGTATTAGGCTATTAAATACGCCAAGGCCACATGTCGGGCCAGGAAAATGATGTAATGGTCAGTCCTTGGACTATAAAAGGACTGAGCCGCATGATACAGAGAGACAGATCCAAGCTGAGCCATAGACTACGTTTCCTAGAGATTCTCAATATAACAACACACACCCCATGGAGTAGGGTATTACGCTCAGGCGGCCCGAACCACATAAATCTCTCGTGTCACCATCTTGTTCTTGATCTCTACGTGCCCCAACAGAAACAAGAACCTCCGCGGGCTACATTTGGTAGTACAGGGGGAAGTGTCGTTGCTACACTTTGACAGGTTCGATTAGAGTAAATAATCACTACACTTGGAAAGATGTGGCACTTGTCAAAAATTTGAAATACAACTTGCTTTTTGTTTCACAATTACTAGATAAAAATCAAGAAATTATTTTCACTAAAAATTATTGCAAGGTTGTAGATTCTAATAGAGAGCTTATGTTTAACATTCGGTTTGGAAGAGTTTTTAAAGCTGATTTTGATATGTCATCCTCTAAGCATAGGTGTTTAGTTTCTAATGATTTGAAAGACTTATATTTTTGGCATCATAGACTTGGTCATGTAGGCTTTGATCATCTCACACGTGTTAGTGCTCTTAATCGCATACGTGGGCTACCTAAGCTTAAAGAGGACAAAAAAAATATTTGCTCTTCTCGTAGACATGCTAAGATGGTTGTAGATTCAAATGCTCTACCCACAATGACCATGACAACAGCACCGACACAACATTTACACCTTGACACCATAGGACCTTCTCGTGTTCAATCTTTTGGAGGTAAGTGGTATGTGCTTGTAATGGTTGATGACTTTTATAGATACTCTTGGGTTTAGTTTATGGCACCTAAGAATGAATCTTTTAGTCACTTTAGAAGTTTAGTTCTTGGACTTTCACTTGACCACCCAGGATCTTTAAAAGCAATTAGAAGTGATAATAGAACTAAATTTAAAAACCAATCATTTGATCACATTTGTGCTGAAAATGGAAAGGATCATAAATTTTCTTCACCATATGTACCTCAACAAAATTTTGTCGTAGAGTGAAAGAACAGAACCTTAGTTGAGATATCTAGGACTATGCTTGACGAATATCAAACTCCTAGGAAGTTTTTGGCTGATGCAATTGCAACCGCTTGTTATGTCGCAAGTCATGTTTTCTTGCGTGCTAAGCTAGGAAAAACTCCATATGAGCTTCAGTTTGGACATAGGCCTTTGGTCACAAACTTTAGGATCTTTGGTTGCAAATGCTTTGTTAAGAAACATGCTAATCTTGATAAATTTGAAGCTAGATCTGTTGATGGCATGTTTCTTGGTCATCCATCTCATACTAGAGGCTACCGTGTGCTTTTACTTGAAACTAACAAAATTGTGGAGACTTGTGATGTTTCTTTTGATAAAGCTAGCTCAGATACTAGCTCTAATATTGCAGATCCAGATCTATATTCGCAGGGGGAGAGTATTTCTTTTGAAGATAAACAAGGAGTGGAGGTGCAATAAAAAATTCCATTAATAAACAACAACGTTCTAGCTCTTGATCTCGATCCACAATTAGCACCAACGACCACTACTCCTGGTTCAGATCTTTCTCGAACCATAAGTTCTTCGATTTGTGATGAACATGAAGGAGAAGGAGCTTGTGAAGTGTCTACTCCCCTCTGTGTCCTCAAAAGTCATCCTCCACAACAGATTATCAGAAGCTTGCATGAACGCGTCACACAGTCCAGGTTTTTCGATCCAAACTCTCATGCTCATTCTGTTTTTGTTGCTTCTTTTGAACCCCAAGATATATCACATGCACTCACTAATGAATCATGGATTATTGCCATGCAAAAAGAGTTAGAAAATTTTGAAAGAAATAATGTTTGGAAACATGTACCTCCACCTCAAGGTCACATTTTAATTGAAACTAAATGGGTGTTTAAAAATAAACTAAGTGAGGATGGGGTTGTGGTTAGGAATAACGCTAGGTTGGTCGTTCAAGGTTTCACACAAGTTGATAGTCTAGATTTTGATGAAACTTTTGCTCTCGTCGGTAGATTAGAAGCCATAAGAATTTTATTAGCTTTTGCTTCATCTAAATGATTCAATTTATATCAAATGGATGCTAAAAGTGACTTTTTTAATGGCTAAATAGATGAGAAGGTTTATGTTAAGCAACCAACAAGTTTTGAAAATTCAGATTTTCCTAATCATGTTTACAAACTGTCCAAAGCCTTGTACGGTTTCAAACAATCCTTTAGAGCATGGTATGATAGGTTAAAAACATTCTTACTTGAAAAGGGGTTTACCATGGGCAAGGTTGATAAACTCGTTTTGTTCTTAAGCATGGCAATGACTCACTATTCGTTCAAGTGTATGTGGATGATACTATGTTTTGTTGTGCTTCTCATAATTCTGTGTCAAGGTTTTTAGCTATGATGTGTTCGGAATTTGAGATGAGTACGATGGGAGAACTCACATACTTTTTGGGGCGGCAAATCAAATAAACGAAGCAGGGAACTTTTGTGCATCAAGTGAAGTATACAAAGGATCTCCTTAAGCATTTCAACATGGACAAAAGCAAGCCTCCTTGGACACATATAGGAATAGCAAGAACACTTCAACTTAATGAAGATGGTGAACCCGTGGATCAAAAAGAATGTTAAAGCATGATCGAGTCAGTTTTGTACCTCACAAATTCAAGATCGGACATACAATTTAGTGTATGTATTTGTGCACTATTTCAAGCTTCCCCACGTGCTTCACATCGTCAAGCCTTGAAAAGAATTCTCAGGTACTTACATAGAACTCAAGAATTTGGCATTTTTCTTCCTTCCTCCCCAACTGTTACTTTGAAATCTTTTTCCGGTGCTAATTTTAGGGGTTGTAGGATTGATAGGAAAAATACTTCGGGTGCTTGTCATTTTTTTAGTAATTCACTTGTTGCTTGATCCTCTATAAAACAAAATTCAGTTGCACAATCCACGGCCGAATCTGAATATGTAGCTGCTGCTAGCACTTGCTCACGAATTCTTTGGATTGTTCAAAAACTTAAGGACTATGAGGTTGATCTAGATAGTGTTCCACTATTTTTTATCACACTAGTGCCATTTGCATTGCAAAAAACCCCGTGCAACATTCTAGAACAAAGCACTTTGACGTTAGGTATCACTTTCTCTGTGATCATGTTGAAAAAAGGAAACATTGTGCTTTACCATGTAGACATTGAACAACAATAGGCTGACATTTTTACAAAACCTTTAGATGTCACTCGTTCTATTTTTATTTGTAGTAAAATTTCATACATATATGACTTTGTCATTCCTTTTACTTGCTGAGAGTTCTTACTACATTACTCGTGTTATACATTTTGTAGTTTTTCCATGACTAGTAATTGGAATAATTACTTACACTAAATTTGGTCATGATCAAAATTTCTTGCTGTTTTGAACTTGTTGCATGCTCACAAGTGCTTTTAATAATGAAAAAGTAATCAATCAACTATTCACATGTTGGGCTTTTATGATAAATAAAAAAAATGAGAAAAGATCAAGAGGATATGCATGCATCGCACTTATTCTTTTGAGATGGCTTATCATTGCACTTAGATATGGACTTGGAAGAAGTCATGTGTGACTAAAACCACGTTCTTAAGCTTCTGATTGTCAAATGACATAGGCTTGTCTTGGTTGATTAGAATAAGGCTGATGTAGCATATAACTTCTTGCAAATGTAATACGATCAGATTTTGTGCTTTAAAAATAATAAAAATGTAGCAACACGTGCCATGCTATCAGGTCATGAAATAGTTAAGTTTGTGAGATCACGACTTGTTTAAATTGAAATATTACACTTGATATCTAGCATGGCTTACACTACTTTATGTATCTCATTGATGTGATAGTGCAAGTGACTTGATAGTATGGCTTGGATAAGCTTTGTTCTATATGTATATGTTATAATATGCTCATAACAATTAAGATTTCTCTTTTGAATCTTGTTGAATACATTGTCAAAGGGGGGAAAATATGTCACGCATTACACATTCACGACCTTTTACACGTTCTTCTCAGGGGGAGAACTTGTTTTTGAAATTTCTTCTCATTTAATTTTTTTATTTTCAAACGGGGGAGAAATTTGCTTTCAAAACTTTTCATGTGAATGATACAATGTTCGGATTTTAAGTGGTGTTGCCAATGCATTTACCAAGAGGGAGATTGTGAGATCTATGTGTCCAGAATACATTGGCAATTAGAATAAGAGTGAAGGTTTACATTCAAAGTTTTGAGCATACACCGATACACCACGATACACCTTGATACACACTATCCGAACATTCAATGTGTTTTTGGGAATAACGTTATCCTCGATAGTTTTGGAGTGTCTGAACTTTTCATCACGTGACTTGCACGTGTTTCTCAATTTGGATTGTCCGAACTTTTTCTCACGTGCGCTGCACGTGAGACGACATGGGGTATCTTTACAAACATTTTTTTAACCTTTACCCTTTACTTGGTTAGGACTGCCTGAACTTTCCGACACGTGATTTGCACGTGAGTTTCAGATTGGAATGTACGATCTTTTACCTTTACATTGCTGCGCTACATTTTGTCAATTCGATATATTCTATTTGTTTAAATAATTGTGCGGTGGCTCTGTTTTTAACTTGCAATGTTTCAAACTTGCTTTTGGCTTTTGGAAAGGTTTCTTAGTATTCTCTTACTATGTTTTTGATGTGGTTTGTGGTTATGTCTGGTATTATCTTGCTATAGTTTGCATCATGCTTATGTGAGGTGATCACGTAAGGTGTTGTGGTTTTCGGACTAACGTGAGTCAAGTCACGGACTTGTGCTCAGAAAGAATGGTTTTTATTCATGTGCAGCTGTTGCTTGAGGTCAAGAAATGGCTGGTGGTGGGATTCATTAAATAGTATTAAGGAGAATATGAGGTTCAACAACCAAGTTCGGGTGGATATGTGGTTGAGTTGATCGGGAGGTCACACAACATGTTTGGGTCACGAACAATGCATATGAAGGTATCGTGGATGCCGTTGGAAGGTGTTTGTACGTGTGCAAGGAGTGAATGGACGTGGCAACATGGTTCAAGGCGTTATGAAGAGGTATAGACGTGAAAATGTGGCCGGAAAGGTCCAATCGGCTGGATTATTCTTCTAGTTGCGGCTGAGGTTGTTATGGTTTGTTTATATAAGGTTTCGTGTTAGTTTTTTTAAAATTTCATGTGGGTCACGAAGTTGAGTTCTTTTAGGACTGTTTAGGATGTTCCTAAGGTGTTTGAAAGTCTAAGATTGCTTCTATCTGCATATGGAAGAGTCTTGAGAAGTTATAGAAAGTTTCGGTTGAAACTAAATAGGATTAGAGTTCTAGTTAGGATTGGGTTGTCCTTAAGGCTGGTTATATAAACAAGAGAAGCCAAAGCTCATGATAAGACGACATTGAGCTGTTCCTTTTGTGTTTCTTTGAATAAAAGTTTGTAGTTTAGAGGTTCTTGGTGCCTTGTTCGTCTGATATTTTTTAGACAAGTTGTTCTCGCCGATTTTCTGGACAGATCGATGTTGCTTCAGTATTTTGGTCATAACTCGCATTTTACAGATCCAATTGACATGATTATTTTTGGGTTTTCTTCTCAACTCGATTATCTATCTTTATATAAAAATTACATGGCCATTGGATTTGTGGTTTTTGATATACACAAGTTTCTTTGCAACATTGCAGATTTGTTTGTAAATCGGATACAACCGTTTGACCTTCGTGTAGTCTTTTGATCATAACTCAAGTTCTTTGTAGTGTTTTCAAGTGATTCTTGTTGAATTGGTTCCTTGACTTGATTATCTACGATCTATACTTGTTTTGTCACGGTTGAACACGTTGAAAATAAATGCACACGAGGTTTCTTTAACAAATCAATTTTCTGCCGAGGGGTTTTCTTACCTTCCGCTCAAAAGTTTTTTAAATGTACC
Source organism: Tuctoria greenei (assembly GCA_036927565.1). Taxonomy (NCBI): domain Eukaryota; kingdom Viridiplantae; phylum Streptophyta; class Magnoliopsida; order Poales; family Poaceae; genus Tuctoria; species Tuctoria greenei. The sequence goes on along the minus strand of JAYESD010000003.1, from coordinate 102,119,098 downwards.
ATTCACTCCCCTCTGGTAGGTTTTTACATGCTCTTTGATCTTACACATCCTTATGGCTTAAATTGAGTGGGAGTTTTGCAATTTGAAAAGTGTATGTGTGAATATGAAATTAAATGATAATATGAGCATAAATGTTTCATACATATATGACTTTGTGATTCCTTTTACATGCTGAATGTTCTTACTCTATTACTCATGTTATACATTTTGTAGTTTTTGTCATGACTAGTAATTTGAATAATTACATACACTAAATCTTCTTGTGATTGAACTTTCTTGCAGTTTTGAACTTGTTGCATATTCACAAGTGCTTTTAATCATGAAAAATTAATCGATCAATAGCCCACTTGTTGAGCTTTTATGATGAAATGAAAATAAAGAAAAGATCAAGAGAATATGCATGCATCACACTTCTTCTTTTGAGATTGTCGTTGCACTTTGATATGAACTTGGAAGAAGTTGTGTATGACTAAAACCATGTTCTTAAGCTTCTGATTGGCAAATGACATAGGCTTGACCTGGTTGGTTAGAATATGGCGAATGCTGCATATAATCTCTTGCAAAGTTCATATTATTTAAATTAGTACTTTTAAAAGATAATTAAAAATGGCAACATGTGTCATGCTTTCATATTTTTAAATAGTTGAGACAGGGAGATCATGACTTGATTAAATTTAAATTACATTTGATCTCTAGCATACACTACTTTATGTATCTCATTGATGTGATAGTGTAAGTTACTTGATGGTATATCTTGGATAAGCTTTGTTTTGTATGTATATGTCATATTATTCTCATAACAAACTAAAATTTCTCTTTTATATCTTGTTGAATACATTGTCAAAGGGGGAGAAATTGGTTACACATTGCACATTCACAAGGGTTTTCATTTAGACGTTCTTCTTAGGGGGAGTGTACATCCTTAGGGGTACAATTTTTTGGTTTCTTCTCATTTGATTTTCAAAAAGGGGATAAAATCTTCTTTTATCAAAAAATTTCATGAAACGTGAATGAGCGAATGTTAGGTTTCGTAGTGGTGTTGCCAATGCATTAATCAAGGGGGAGATTGTGAGATCTATTGCTGAATAAATTGGCAATTGGGCTAAAAGTATGGATTTACATGCAAAGTTTTGAGTGTACCTGAGAAGCCCACTTCGGATTGTCTGAACTTTCGGGAACTAGTCTCACACGTGAGTTGCACGTATTTTCATTTCGGAATGTCTGAACTTTTTGCGCACGTGAGCTACATGTGTTTTACTTTGGAATGTCCGAGTTTTTCCTTTTATTATGCATAGCTGCTATTTTGGACTGTCAGATCTTTCTTTTGCTAAAATATTTGTGCGGCTGTTATGTTTTAACTTTCAATGTTTCAACATGCTTTTTGTCTTATGGGATGTGTGCTTAGTATTCGATTTGCTAACTTTTTTATGGGTTATGGCTGATCATGGTGGATTATATGTTGCTCTGTTTGCGACATGCTTGTGTGAGGTGCTCACATAAGGTGTTGCGATTATCGGACTAATGTGAATCAAGTAGAGGACTTGTGCTGGGAAGATTTGGTTGTTTATTCATGTGCAGGTGTTGCTTGAGGTCAATACATGGCTTGTGGCGGGATCCATTGAACTAGTCTTAGGGAGAAGATGAGGTTCAACAACCAAGTTTGGGAGGAATTGTGGTTGAGTTGATCAGGAGGTCACGGAACATGTTTGGGACAAGAACAATGCACATGAAAGTGTCGTAGACGTTGATGGAAAGTGTTTGCACGTGTGCAAGGGGTGCATGGATGTGGCAACATTGTTCCAAGGCGTTGTGAAGAGAAATGGACGTGAAGATATGGCCAGAATAGTCAACTGGCTGGATTATGGGCTCAGGTTGCGGCTTAGCGATAGTGGTTAGTTTATGGAAGGTTTCGATTTTGTTTTGATTAGATTTTGTATTGAGCACGAATTTGAGTTGTTTTAGGAAGATTTGAAAGTCTTAAGATTGCTTCTATCTACATATGGAAGAGTCTTGAGCAGTTATTGAAAGTTCCGGGTTATTGAAAGTTCCGGTTGAGACTGAGTACGAATAGAGTCCTAGTTGGATTGGAGTTGTCTTAGGACTGGTTACATAAGCAAGGGAGGATAGAGTCCATGGGGGCACGACTTTATGGCTGTCCCTCTTGTGTTTAGATCAATAAAATTCGTAGTTTAGAGGAGCTTTTGTCCCTTGTTTGTCCGACTTGTTTTTGGCAAGTTTTTCTCGTCTAGTTTTTGGACAGCCAGACATTGCCTTGGTGTTTTGATCGTAACACGAGTTTTACGGATCAAAATGATCTGATTATTTTTGTGTTGTCTTCATAAATCAATTCACTATCTTCTGAGAAAATTTCAAGGTCATTGGAATTGTGGTATTTGAATTACACGATTTTCTTTCCAGCGTTACAGATCTATTTTCAACTCGGGTAGGACATATTGACCTTTGCTCAAACTTTTGATCATAACTTTGTATTTACTCGACGAATTTTTGTGATTCTTGTTGTCTATATTCATGACTTGATTCTCTATAATTTGTACTGATTTTATCATGGTTGATCACGTTTGGATCAGTCGCGGACACGGTTTCTTTAACAGATTGGTTTTTGCCGAGGGATTTTTGTTGCTTCTGCCGAAAATGTTTTAAATCTTCCATTCACCCCGCTCTGGTATCTTTTCACGTGCTCTTTGATCCTACAGGATACTCTTAATGTTGGTGGGAGGTGAAAGCTTTTCAATGACTTCAATTTTAGCTTTGTCCACCTCAATCCCCATTTTGGACACCAAGTGTCATGAGATGATGCCTTCACAAACCATAAAACGACATTCTTTCCAATATAGAACCAGGTCTTCTTGGAATCTTGTAAGACCATGTCTAGGTTATCAAGACAGTGACCAAAAGTTTTTCCATAGACAGAAACATCGTCCATGAAAACTTCCATGATTTTCTTGATCATGTCTAAGAAAATTGACATCATGCACTTTTGGAATAAAGCGGGTGCATTACACAACCCGAACGACATCCACTGATAGGCGTATGTTCCGTAAGGGTATATGAAGGTGGTCTTTCTTTTATCATCAGGGTGGATAGGAATTTGATGGTACCAGAATACCCATCATGGAAACAAAAGAAGATATGTTTTGCCAGCCGCTCAAGAGTTTCATCAATGAAAGGCAGCAAGAAATGATCCTTTATTGTTGCATTATTGATTTTTCTATAGTCAATACACATCCTACACCCTGTTATGGTTTGTTGAGGAATGAGTTCATTCCTCTCATTTTGAATGACTGTCATTCCTCCGTTCTTGGGCACTACATGGACACGGCTAACCTACTGACTATGTTGAACGAGATAACTTATCCCGGTGTGCAAGAGTTTTAAGGCCTCCTTCATGAGAATCTCCCGAATAGCATTGTTCAACCACCTTTGATGTTCCTTGGACGATGTGCTAAATGGATTGGTGGGAATGCGATGGTCGCAAAGAGCAGGGCTGATTCCCTTATGGTCTTGTAGTGAGTAGACTAGGATGTATCTATGCTTTTCTAAGACAGCTATGAGTTTGGCAGCTTCTTCTTGTGAAACCTTGTCACTTATGATGATAGGAGCTTTCACGTCACCGTGTAGGAAAGCATAGCGTAGGCCAGGAGGTAGAATTTTCAACTTAATCGGGGGCTTTTGTAATGGCTCCTCTTTGGGCCAATCAAATGTCCCCTGCAATCCATCCTCTTCTTGGATGAATTGTTGTTCTTCTTCATATTCAGGAGAATCTTAGAATAGAAGGGCCATGACTTCCTCGATTGGCTCACTCTCGGGGGGGGGGGGGGGGGTGCTACTAATGTGTTCTTGGATCGCAGAATGGGAACGGAGAACTTCCTCCCTCCGAGTATAATATCTAGGTTGCCTTTTGAGGGTGCGTCCATTAGTAATTTCTCAATGGGTAACCCTATCTTACATCGAAGTCTTGGTCGTCAAATACATGAAAATCAAGGAAACACTCGATGTTCTCGTATCTTATAGACATGTTTTATAAAATCCCAGATCCTTCCATGATATTCCATAGGAACTGCTGAAGGATTTTTTGTTGGGGCCCAGGATAGATCAACCAATATGGCTAAACCATATCTATCAGAAATGACATTGGCTCAAACAGTGGGATTATAAAGGACTTCACCATTAGCCCTTGAATAAGACATAGAATAGTTGCTGATAGTGTGAGTTTACTCGAATTAGGTGAAAGCTCAACTTCTGCTGTCCATTCCCAACTCAAGATTGGGGTTAACTCATTGAGTGTTTCATGAAGGTATTTTCCTTTGGCTGGATCAAGGAGTGAGGGATGTAATAATGGCTTCCTGTGATAACAATACTTTGAGGTATTCCAAAAATCTTCAAAAAGATCTTCCTCGAAGCATAATGCAAACTCCGACGGTCAAATTTCTTCTTCCTTTAGTGTTTTTGGTTCGGGTGAGGATTTCATAGTCCAAACTTGAGATGAACTTAGTATGGGTTCTGATTTGACTATGGAGGAATCCTCATAACTCGTCTGGGCTTCCTCTTGGAGAGATTGTTCAAGATCCGCAATAAAAGAGGTATTTTCTAGAAGTCGATCTAGAATTTCCCTTGCTTCCATCGAGGTCTTGTGAAGGACAGATCCGCCAGCCACTAAGATATAGGGTAGATTCTTTGGTCAATCCCATACAAAAATGTTGAAACAACATTGATTCCGGAATTACAAATCTAGGCCTGAGTTTGTTAATAATAACATTCTCGCCCATGCTGCACCTATAGATTCCTTCTCCATCTGCCAAAAGTGAGTATTTCTACACGTAAGGAGACAACACAAGTTATAGGAAAGAGTGCAAGAAAAAATTTGTTCCACAAGTCCTCCCAATTAGCATGTGTACCCTTAATGGTTGTAGCGTACCATTGCTTAGCTTTCTCCTTGATGGAGAAAGGAAACAATATCCACTTAAGAGTTTTTTGTGTCGTGTCTTCAATGTGGCTGTGAGGAAGGGGTCCACACATTCCAGGAATCGCATAGGGTGGTGCCATGCGATGCGGCACTAATAGCACACAAGAAAAGAATACGATAAAATGTGTTATTGAGATAAACAACAGATGTCTTTTATAATACTTAATGTACAACGGAAGATAAAACTCATAGATCAACTCTCAGCCTAGCTATATAAAAGTGCAACCTTCTAGCTCGGGAACACTACACACTAGCAGCACACAACAAGGGTCACGGCGGCGTACAGGGCTCCCAACCGGCGGTATACCCCGATGGGGGCATCGCCTCATCCTCGGGCCCTTTCTCATATGTCTCACTTGCAACAACTTAATATAGCAACCGTGAGCACGAAGGCTCAGCAAGACTTAACTGTCTCATCTAAGTATGAAACTCTACATGCAGGGATACTTAACATAGGAATAGATATTGCAATAAAGGACTTGCCTACATGTTGATCCTTATTTTCATGTTTACTAGAAACAAGTTAAATGTTAAAAAAAAGATAACTTTAATGAGCAGATTCAATAGCAATCATAGTTGCAAAGCAATAATAATTCAATAAATCATATTCTCCTAGCTTCTTCAGTATTTACTATGTCACAACGCAGTGAACAAGCGGTACTCAAATAACCGCAAGGGACGGTGATTGCAATCAGTAGGCACCCGGATAACACGTCACATACACCCATTTCGGATGTGGAGCGAATCACACTTCAATACTATGTGGTATGCAACAACCTTTCAAACGAAACCAAAATGTCGAACTAGTCCATCTTTAATGGGCAGGAGGTCTCCGCATGGAACGTGTGTAAGCCCGCCGGCAGATTTACACCTTGCTGCCCTCAACCCACTCCTATAAAATGGGAGGGTAAGCCTCGACACCCAGGTTAACCAATTACATCAGTTTCCTAGTTCCCATATAGCCAGTATGCATCCTATACAGTTCAAACTTGTCCAGCTGGGCCTTACACGAATCGGTCCTAATCAACAAAGGCAGTGCTATGCACCTGAGACCATGTCTCCCTGCTTCCTACGCCGCTTCCCGGCCTCATATTCATAATCATATGCCATTCTCTACAAAAACCAATCCCGTGTGATATAAACCCTATCTTGTGAGTAGAATCCAACTACCTGACTTCTATCGGAGTCCTGAAAATATTAGCTGGCATTTTTTACTCATTGAGTTGTAGACCTACCCAATACTCCATGGGGTTTGTGGGTCATGCAAGTGGAGTAACAGGTGCACAAAACTCCCCTTAGACAAAAGTGATACAAATCAAAACTTTGAAAAGCACTTAAATGCAAACCGGGGCTTGCCTTGATGCGAGTCAGTATCAAAGTTAGCTCCATGTAGGATGCTATCCAAAACCTCCGGGATCTCCTCGACTTCGGTCACTGAATAATACGTAGATCATAAAGTGCATAAGTGACATTGAAACTATATGAATCAACTTCTAAACACAGTTTTTGTTGCTAAATGATTTTAATTGGCTTTGGGATTTTGACAGTAGATACTAGGTTCCAATAGGAAGGTCTGGGCCAAGAGTTGAGGATGTTCAAGGAATCCTGTCTCTAAAATTCCAACAATTAAATGGCTTCTCTGAATTTTGGTACTAAATCTATAGCTTTAACATAGCTAACAGTAGATGATCATGGTAGAGGAGGTCTCACTGGTTCTAGAAAAAAATTGTTTTATAATTTCTGAGCTTGCTACCGGGAGGAATTGATTTTACAAGTTTGGGATAAATTGTGGAATTGTTTCTGTACATTTCTGAATTTTCAAATGACATAGAGAATTGGAACACTAATTCACCCAGAAAATAAAGTCCAATGAACTTTAAATTTTTAATGGGTATTAAGTGTACTTTATTGAGTATTCTGACAAGAATTGGGAATTTTCTAATTAGCAGAACAAGAGTAATTAATTTCGCCAGCAATTATCTCAAAGTAATTAATTATGAAAATTCTGGGACTTTCATGTCCAACACATTGCACCACTGCGAAATTGGGATCAATAGGAGTCCACCAGAATTTATTGGGAATTATGTGAGCAATTCTACAATGAGTAATTGAATTTGGAAGTTGGAGTGTATTCTGAAATTTTCTTTCAATAGAAAAGTTCAAATTATTCCACCCTGGTCCACCTATTTAAAGTCCACCAATAGGAAAATGGACCACATGGGGGCCACGGAGTTAACCCAAGCAGCCGCACCTGATCCAAGGGCCACACCCGATCCCTGCGCCTCACGCTAACAGGCTGACAGCTGGGGCCCACGGGGTCATCCCCTTCCTCGGGCTGTACTTGAGTGGGCTGTGCTGCCACCGGAGCCCTAGCCTGCGTGGCCATCTGCGGGTGATACACGCCACCTGGGCCTATTTTGGGACGCCGAGCACGGTGGTGGGGTCGGCGCCCAGTGACAATGGTCGGAAGTACACACGCGACGGCGGCGGTGCTTGCACGAAATCCAGTGAGGTCAAACTTTGCCATTCCTCCACTAAAAGGCCCGGGAAAACGTGGGAAAGCTTCCTGGGAACCTCAGGAACATGAAAATGGAGGAGCAAGGGGGTGGAAACGTCTGTAGCATGAAGTTCGTTGATGACCTAACCGAAAATCACCGCCGGTGAGGAAAACTCACCAAGCAACGCCTCTGGTTGATGATTCTCATCGGCGTTTGATCGAGGATGTGCGTAAGGAGATGGTAAAACTATCCCTAACTGGACTAAAGAAAGTTTTCACCTAGAAAACGAATTGATATGCAAACCTAGGAGGATCCACTACAGGAAACACGAGAATAAACTACGGCTAAGTTAATCGAAGACGGTGACGTCGTCTTTTAATGAATTGAAGATGGCTGAATCTAGCCGTCGTCAATTAGTCCTTAACTGATGACGCTAAATCTAGAATCGCCATCTATTGTGTGTCGGGCCTTATAGACGACAGCCCACATTCGTTAACTAGTGGTCGTCGACAACATGGACTGAATTCTGAGCCCACCCGAGGAATTATAGACCACGGTTTCATTGAGCTGTCGCCAATTAGAGCCTGATAGACGACGGTGACCTAAACTCTCATCTATAAGCCGATATTTCCTAGCCCCGCACCACTTTCGCACCCGAGCTCCAGGTTTCGCACCCGCCTTCCTCATTTATGTGCCCGAGCTCCAGCTTTCGCACCCGCCTTCCTCATTTCGCTGCGGCCACTGTGCCTCCATCTCTCCAGTCCGCGCCGTGGTCCCGCCGTCGCCCCGGCGTTGCGCCGCCGCCATCCATCGAGGAGGACCGCCACGCCCCCACCTCTCCGGTCCTTGCCATTGTCCCGCCGCCGCAAGTCGCGGTATGCCACCGCCCCCTCTTGTCCCCTCGCCGGCGCCCCCACTGTGCGCTGTCCCTTCCCCGGCTCCCCACCGTGGCCGCCGGTCCCCGCTGCCCCCTCCCCGGCGCTTTCTACCGTGAGTAGTTTACGAAGTTTATCTGTCCAAACTTCTTAGATCTCATGACAACTCTCAGGTTTCAGGAGGAGTTTATCTGTCGAAACTGGCGAAAGGCGTGTCAAGTAGCATCCAGTCCACTGTTGGATGTATCAGGGCCTTCAAAGGTCAGCATTGGCCATATTGTATTCTCCACATTTGGATGTATCAGTCCACATTTGTATTCTCCAATTTGCACGAGCTAGCTGTCTGAGAGCATCACATAGCATGTGAATGGCTAGTAGCTACTGAAATTCAAATTCTGCAGTGCAGCACCAAGAGGAACAACGAGCTGGTTGGAAACAACAATTAATAAGTAGAGTAATATGGTGGCACTGTAGAACCATGGCTAGTGTGAGGATAAATTTGTTCTTACTGAACTTGTAAGATTCGTGGACACCTCCTGTGTTCATCTGAAATGTTTTTTGTCTTTTTGCTAAAAACATCTTGCCACATTGGCTGGTCAAGTAGAATCACGCATCAACAATTAAATGGACGATTATATAGGATAGATAATCATCCATTGAAAAGTTTTCTTTTCGGATCAATGGTTTTACAACAGGACTACAACCTAGCTAGCCTTCTCGTGCTGTAAAAGCAAAATATAAACTAATTAGGTGATTGCGACAAACTCTTTTTAGATTCTAATTGGGTCATTAATATAACTGCAGATTGGTCATACGCTCTCCTTTGTTCTTCAAACACGTTGCAGTTCGAACATATCCCCAATCTGGCACGATGCGAACCAAACAATTTCTGTCTTGGTAATGCATTTGCTTAAGAGCCTTGGTAATGCATTTGCTTGATATTTCTGTTGTGTGGTTCAGTAGTTGGTGCTCATTTCTGTTAAATCCTCCATTTTATGATTATTTATGTTATTAATCCAGAGTTGGAAATGAAGACAGACTGCATTTTTTTGCTGCCAAAAGATCAATGAGCAGGATCTGCTAATTAACTCTGGTTACAACTTTGATTTTTGCATGTAGCAGCAGCAATGGGAGTACTAATTAAGCTTTATTCATGCGTTTGTTCATGCGCAGGCAGATTTTTGCATGCTTTGCAAAATCTATCGAGTCCCTTAAGGTATTTAATTTATTTACAACAGGTTATGGTTTACTTGTGCAAGCGTAGCACACTAATCAAAACACTGCACACGCTAAATAATTTGAAGCTAAAAGACTATAATCACTATACATGCTTAAGAAATTGATTATTAGTTCAGCTATCTCATTTTTCATAGCCACTCAGGTTCACAATTTTGGTTACCTTTTCAGTGTTGTCTCTGCCTTCTATCTAGAAACATTACTGTCGGTACCCTGTGTACCGGGTACCCTCGGATACCGCCCTCAAAACAAAGGAGTTCATATGTCAGAGTTGAAGACTTGCGAAGGCAACACGCAGCCTGTAGCACTGGGCCCGCCTCTCTCATTTGAGTAGCTCCAGTGCTACCACGTGTCTTGTGGGACCAGACCTACGCCCCTCCACAAGGAAGCTCCGGTGCCGCCACATGTCCAGTAACCCCAGACCTAACTCCCATAGAGGGAAGCTTAGGTGCCACCACGTGTCAAGTGGCTCCATACCTACCTCCCCATAGAGGGAAGCTCCAGAGTTGCCACGTGTAAGACCTCCGAACCTAAGTCAGCAACAGGAAGACAACGGGATCTCCAACAGCGCGGTCAATCAAGAAGCTATCAAATAGCCGTTACAAGACCTAGTTAAAGCATTATTAATTCAGTATTAATGACGCGCGATCAGAGGACTGTCAATACCGGTAACGCCGCCATTAAGGCACGTTATCACACTTTTCATCACTCATAATACCAGTAGATCATGTATAGGGTGATTAATATAGTTGGGGCCACCTGTCTGTCCAGGCATGCACTGTAACGGTCAGCCCTTAGCATATAAAAGGGTTGCGTCACATGATACAAGCAACCAGAGACACTCGCCACACACTCATACAATCAACAACCACCCTGTGGAGTGGGGTATTACGCTCAGGCAACCCGAACCACGTAAAAACTCCTGTGTCACCATCTTGTTCGTGATCTTACGCTTGCCCCATCCAAATACGAACATCCGCGGACTACGCTTTAGTAGTATCATAGGAAGTGTCGCTGCTACACTTCAACATTTGGCGCGCTAGGAAGGGTGCCGAAGATCTCAAGATGGTGAATTCCGTCGCAGCTTTATCCAACGGTTTGGTTGAGCAGCCTGATGGAGGAAATCCCTCCAACGTGCAGCAACCAGCCAACATTGTTGTCCCGGCGGGTGCCGTACCACCACCACCTCCACCATCTCAGCAAGATTGTGTATTCGTGTCGATCACTGCATCGACGAATAAGCCTGAGAATGCGCTGAACATAGCATGGACTCTTCTTCAGCGTCCACCGGCGTAGGGAGCTCCTCCCACCACACTGGAGCAATGGGGTGCTGATGTGGAGCATTTGGTTGTAGCTGCATCCAACGCTATCAGCGACCAAGGTCCGCCCCATGCTGGGCAGGCACCTTCAAGGAACAAGACCTTGTCTGGTAGACTTGGTCCTTAGGCGTCGCAGCACCGGAGTCGTGCGCCCTCCCAGCATGTGATGTCATTGCCATTCGGGGCATGCTGCACTCATACAACATCGAGTCTACCGACGCAAGACATCGTGTCGGAGCTCGACCGCCGATACATGAGGCAAGACAGCCGCGTCCATACTGAGCACGCTCGCAAGATGCGAGAACCTTCCTCTCTAGGAGTGGGGGGCGGTTTTTCAGCCCTGGCCATGCATCTTCACATGGTCGAATGGCCAGCCAAGTTCCAACCTCATCTGCCGAAGAAGTACGACGGGATAGTCAACCCCATCGAATTTCTTCAAATCGACCCCACCGCCATCCTCACAGCTGGTGGCAATGGGACTATGATGGCCAACTACTTCCCTGTGGCTCTAATTGGGACAGCAAGGTCCTGGTTCATGAGTCTCCTTCCTGACTCCATCTATAGTTAGGGGAACTTTGTCGCCAGCTCACTGCCAACTTCGGGAGCTCCTACACCCGACTTGGCACAAGGCTGGACCTGGTCGCCGTGCAACAAAAGTTGGGATAGTCGTTGCAAACATTTATCTAGTGGTTTTCTCAGGTACAGAACACCATTACTTCAATCTCAAATGCTTTTGTCATCATTGCATTTCGACAGGGGGTTCGAGATTGGAAGATGCTGGAGAAGCTGGCAACTAAAGATCTCTGCAGTGTCACATAACTCTTCATCTTGGCAGACAAATGCGCCAGAGCCGCAAAGGGTCATGAGATGCACTCCAAGCCAGCTGCGGAGGTTGGTAAACTCTCCTCCAAGGCTAAAACTACTGCCTCAGGCGGTGGAAAGAAGAAGAAAAAGTCAAACAAAAAGAAGAAATCGTTGGCTGGCATGCCTACTACTGCTGTTGCAACAGCTCCTGGTGGCCGGGGCCCACGCCTCGAAAAACAACCCCGACCATCGTTTGAGGACGGCGATGGTGAGAATATGTGGTGTCCGATTCATAAGTCAAACACCCATAACCTTGAAGACTATCCCAAGGTCCAACGGCTTGTTGAACGGAAAAACAAGCGCCAAAAAGAAGCCACTTACAACCAACAGGAGGGGAAATAGAAAGTCGGCGAAGCTCCACCTGATCAGAAGCTAGGCTTCCAGGACGCCAAGAAGTCCATGAAGACCGTCTACAATATTGTCGATGATGACTCTGATATCTCCGACAATGAACGTTGGAAGACTCTCCATATGATATATAAAGGGTCATGGGATATTAACTCGCAGTGTATCCTTAAGACAATGCATCGAGAGATGGCTGCCGCAACTCCCACTGCGAAGGCAGAACCTCATCGGAAGTGGATGGATACTGCCATCACCTTCGATGCTTCAGACTGCCCGAAGAACATGATCGGAGCTGGATTTTTGCCTTTGATGGTCTCTCCTATCATCAACAACATCCAGCTCTACCATCTCCTAGTGGACGGAGGTGCAACGCTCAACCTCCTCAGCTTCACAGCTTTTGTGAAGCTCTAACTCAGCATATCGGACCTTAGACCCTCACATCCTTTCTCTGGAGTAGGGTTGTCCTGGAGCCATCACTCCTCTCGGATCAGTTACACTCCCGGTGACCTTTGGGACTCGCGATAACTATAGGTCCGTGAAGCTGGTGTTTGATGTGGCACACATCAGCCTTCCCTTCAACGCCATCATAGGCATGCCTGCTCTGTATAGATTCATGGTCATAGATCACTACGGCTATCTAGTGTTGAAGATGCCGACTCCTTCAGGCGTCCTTCGGGCCCTTGGGGATTGCACTGCTAGAGTCACTGCGCTAGAAGAACTTCATGCGCTTGCAACAGCGCAAGAAGAAGAATCTGGCAAGGAGTGACCAGCTCAATAACCTTCGAGCTCACTCCAGCGTGACTTAACTTCTGCACCTCGTGTGCAACCAAGCGGCGACACCGACATCCCCGTCAAAGTCATCCAAATTTTTTCCGATGCTGCCCAAACCACTCGTACATCGGGAGGTCTAAACGACAAATATGAACTCGCGCTCATCACTTTCCTCTAGGCAAATGTCGATGTGTTTGCATGGAAACCGTCACAGATGTGGGATCCCTAGGGAGCTGATTGAGAACAGCCTGAAGATATACCTCAATGCACAGCCAGTACATCAAAAGCGCAAGAAGCAATCTGTTGAGTGGCAGAACTTCATCACATAAGAAATCAAGAAGCTGCTCGACGTTGGATTCATCCGGGAGGTTTACCATCCTCGGTGTCTGGCAAACCCAGTCGTTGTACCAAAGGCTGGCAGGAACCTCCGGGTGTGAATTACTGTGTTTCCTAGACGCATATTCTGGATATCATCAGATTCAAAAGTCTAGGGAACATGAAGAGCATACAACCTTCATTACAGTAGATGGGTTATATGTTATACTGCCATGCCTTTCGAACTCATAAATGCTCCTTCAACTTTTGTGTGAGCTATGCACAAAACATTTGAAGAGCTCATCAAGGACTTGGTGGAGGTCTACGTCGATGACATCGTTGTCAAGATGAAGAACAAGGAATCACTCCTTGACAATCTGCTAGCCGTTTTCGACAAGTTGCGCTTGACGCGTACGAAGCTCAACTCGGACAACTGCATCTTCGGGGTAAACTCCGAAAAGCTCCTTGGTTTCTTGATGAATCACCGAGGAATCGAGGCAAATCCAGCGAAGATCAAGGCCATTGAAGAGATGTTGCCCCCAGCCCGTATCAAGGACGTCCAGAAGCTAACTAGGTGTCTAGCTGCTCTCAGCCAGTTCATTTCAAGACTGGAAGAGCGGGTGCTTCCCTTCTTCAAGCTATTGAGGAAGTCCAGGCCATTTTATTGATCCAAAGAAGTAGAGAAGGTGTTCCAAGAGCTCAAGCAAATCCTCACCACACTACCAGTTTAGGTAGCTTCGAAGCCTAGTGAGCATCTTCTGCTTTACGTTTCGTCAACTACGGAGGTTGTCATCATGGTCCTGGTCGCGAAAAGACTGGAGCCATCTTCAGCCCAGGAGTCGAGACCTCTGCAGGAGGGTCCCGAGTTACGTGAAGGCGATTCTAAGTCCCATCTTCCAAGCACAAATCCTAAAGGAAAGACACATGCAGATCAACCTCTCTCAACTGAGGGAGTTTCTACTGTTCAAGAAGAAGATTTGGACCCCTCCAAGGAGGTCTAAGCTGATGAAGAAGAAGATCCAGACCCCTTCGAGAGGGTCCGGGCTGCTCAAGAAGAAGATCCGAACCCCTCCGGGAGGGTCCTGGTTGATGGAGAAGTCTGTATCGTCCATCGGCCATTGTACTTCATCGGTGAAGTGCTCCACGATGCCATGATTCGCTACATTAAGGTGCACAAGATGCTATATGCAATCCTTATTGCCTCAAAAGAGCTACGTCACTACTTCCAGGCCCACAAGATATCAGTTGTAACCTCCTATCAACTGCGTTCTATATTGCGTAATCCAAATTCAACTAGAAATATCGCCAAGTGGGCTGTGGAGCTCGTAGAATTCGATCTCGAATTCCAGCCTCGACATGCTATCAAGAGTCAGGCGCTGGCTAACTTTGTGGTGGAGTGGACTACTTCTTCATCAACTCCAGTGGGCCTAGCAGAAGTCGGAACCTAAGGTACCGGTCTTCACTGAGCCTCACTGGACACTCTACTTCGACAAGTCCGTGCAGAAGCAGGGGGTTGGAGCTGGAATCCTTCTCGTTGCTCCAACCAAGAAGAAAGTCAAGTACATGGTACACCTTGATTTCAAGGCAACCAACAACATGGCGGAGTACGAAGCTCTCATCTACGGACTCAAGGTGGCGCTATCATATGGCGTCAGGCAGCTACAAGTGAAGGGTGACTTGCAACTCATCATCAAGCAAGTCAAAGGTGAATGCAGTTGCAACAATCTTCAACTCGCTGCTTATTTAATTGAATTCCAGAAGCTGCAGAAGGACTTCCACATCCTGGAGCTCTGTCATGTCCAACGTCTCAACAATGCTGAAGCTGATGAACTCTCGACGAAGGCTATAACCGGAGCTCAACCTCAAGACAGAGTTTTTGTCAGTAGATTGTCAGGACCTGCTGCTCAGCCCGCCGAACTGAGTGATGGGGGCGAGACCAGCACCTCCAAGCTGGCGGTCCCGGTGGCCCTGCTACCGTGGCACCCACCAATGATCGTAGGTGCTGTAGGAAGCTTCAAGCAACCCAGCGCGCAATATCCAGAAGCTCAAGTAAGCTCCAATGCATGGATCTCGGAGATCCAGAGCTACTTGATGGACAATATCCTTCCTGAAGATGGTGCTTCCGCTGATCAAATTGTCAGATTGGCTAAAACATACACGTTGGTAGAAGGGGATCTCTAATGACGTGGTGCCAACAGCGTTATAATGTAGTGCATTTCCAGGGAAGAAGGTCGTGACCTACTCGTGGAGATTCATGGAGGCAAGTGTGGGAATCACGCATCTTCTCGCACGTTGGTCGGTAAAGCCTTCCGGCATGGTTTTTACTGGCCTACAACACTCCAGGATGCAATCGAGTTGGTAAAGAAGTGTGAAGCGTGCCAGTTCCACAAGAAGCACATACACACACCAGCTTAGTCACTGCAAATGATACCTCCCACGTGGCCATTCGCTGTGTGGGGGTTGGATATTTTGGGACCTTTCCCAAAAGCCATCATCGACAAGTTCACCAAGTGGCCGGAAGGTACCCCAGTTGTGACAATTAACAAGCAATCAACTATTAAGTTCTTGAAGTTCATAGTCTATAGTTTTGGAGTTCCTGTCAGTACCCTACGTACCGAGTACCCCATGATTACGTGTTATTAATGCCATATTAATGAAACACAATCAGTGGACTATTAATAGGGGTAACGCCATCATTAAGGCGCATTGCCACTCTATTAACCACATTTAATGCTCGTTGATCATGTATTAGGCAGCTAAATACGCCAGGGCCACATGTCGGGCCAGGCGAGGGTTGTAACGGCCAGACCTTAGACTATAAAAGGGATGTGTCGCACGATACAAGAGAACCAAGCTCATACACACGCAAGCACCAGTGAACCCCCAATTCAACAACACACACCCCATGGAGTAGGGTATTACGGTAAGGCGGCCCGTACCACGTAAACCATCAGTGTCATCATCTTGTCTAAGATCTTCGCGTGCCCAAACCAAAACAAGAACCTCCACGGGCTACAATTTAGTAGTAACATGGGAAGTGTCGTTTGTACACTTCGACATTTGGCGTGCCAGGTAGGGGGCGCCTGAGATCACAAGATGGTGAACTCTGCCGCAAGATCATCCTATGACAACAACATTGCGCAACCTGCTGGAGGAAATCCTTCTAACATGCAGCAACCAGCGGGCGCCGTTGTCCCGGCGGGCGTCAGACCACCACCACCACCACCATCTGCTCTAGCAAACAATATTGGACAGCAGGATGGAGTACTCGCATCGATCATGACATTGACAAACAACAATCCTAAGCATGCGCTTGTTTCTGCGCGCACTCTTCTCAAATGTCCACCACCTCCAGGACCACCCCAGGGTGCGATGGAGCAGTGGAGGGCAGATGTTGAATATCGGGTTGTAGCTATAGCTGATGGCATCATCAACCAAGGCCCTGCTCCTTCGGGGTAGGCACATTCACAGCGTCGGATCTTGTGAGGAAGACTTGGTTGGCAAGCTTCACAGCACAGGAGACGTGTTTTGTCCCAACAGGTGATTTCTCTGACCTCCAGGGCGCGTTGCACCCACATTATGTTGAGTCTTTCGACGCATACCTGCAGTCAGAGCTCGATCACCGTTACCGACAGCAGGACGGTCGTGTCCACATCGAGCGTGCTTGTGATAGGCGAGAAGCTCAAGAGAACCCTGCTCCTTTGGGAGTAGGAGAAGACTGTTTTGCCCTCGCTATGCATCTGCACATGGTCAGGTGGCCACAAAAGTTCCAGTCTCATTTGCCAGAGAAATTCGACGGGACTGTCAACCCCGCTGAATTCCTTCAAATCTACTCCACCGCTATCCTTGCGACCGGTGGCTCTGACTGGGACCGCTAGGTCCTGGTTCATGAGTCTCACGCCCGACTCTATCAATAGTTGGGAAGAGCTATGCCAACAGTTCACTGCCAACTTTGGGAGTTCCAACACCCGGCCCGGCACTGAATTGGATCTGTTTGCTATGAAGCAAACAACGAGAGAATTGTTGTGGTCCTTTATCCAACAGTTTTCTCAGGTACGCAATACCACCCCTTCTATCTTGAACGCTTCTGTTATCGTTGCATTCCGATGGGGTGTTCGAGACAAGAAGATGTTGGAGAAGCTGGCGACAAAAGAAGTCACCAGCGTCACAGAGTTGTTCAGCCTGGTTGACAAGTGCATCCGGGCCGCAGATGGTCGGGATATGCACTCAAAGCCAGCTCCGGAGGTTAACAAAGAGCCCTCCAAATATCAAGCCACTACCTCCGGTGGTGGCAAAAAGAAGAAAAATTCCAACGGCAAGAAGAAGCCGTCGACCGGCGCACCTTCTGCTGCGGTTGCTGCAGCTCCGGGTGGCCGGGGCCACGACCCGAAAAGCGACATCGGCCTTCGTCAAAAGACGGCGGCAGTTCCAAGATGTGGTGTCCAATCTACAAAACAGAAAAGCACAGTCTAGAGGACTATTGGGAGGTCCAAAACGTTGTCAAGTGCTACAACAAGCGCCGAGTGGAAGCTCCTTTCCGCCAACCGGAAGGAAAACAAAAAGTTGACGAAGCTCTGGCTGACATAGAGCTAGGCTTTCAGGATCCCAAGAAGGTCCTGAAGGTTGTGTATAACACGGCTAATGACGATTCTGACGTCTCTGACAATGAGCATCAAAAGACCCTAAACACCATTTACGGTGGTTCCTGGGACATCACTTCTCACTGTGTTCTCAAGACAATGCAATGGGACATGGCTGCTGCAGCTCCCATCGCCAAGGCGGAACCTCATTGGAAATGGATGGACACTTCCATCACCTTCGATGCCACAGACTGCCCTTGCAATATGATTGGAGCTGGACAATTGCCACTGATGGTGTCTCCTACCATCAACAATGTCTAGCTCTTCCATGTTTTGGTGGACGGAGGTGCGGGGCTGAACCTCCTGAGCTATGAAGCCTTCGTCAAGCTCCAGCTCCGACCCTGGGACCTTCACAACCTTTCTCTGGGGTAGGTCCGGGGGCCATTATCCCTCTCGGATCCATCACACTCCCGGTGACCTTTAGAACTCAGGAGAAATACAGGACCGAGAAGTTGGTCTTTCACGTTGCGCAGATCAGCTTACCCTTCAACCCCATCCTAGGCAGGCCTGCCCTGTATAGGTTCATGTTTGCAGCCCATTACGGCTATTTGGTGCTGAAGATGCCGACACCTTCGGGTATTCTCCGCATCCGTGGAGACCGTACTGCGGGAATCACCGCGCTGGAAGAACTCCACGCGCTTGCAACAGCGCAGGAGGAGGCTTCCGGCAAAGAGCAAGATGCTCAACCTCTGAGCACTCGTCACCGAGGCTCAACCTCTGCACCACGTGTGCAGCCAAGCGGAGACAACAACATACCCATCAAAGTTGTCCAAATTGGTTCTGATGCTGCTCAGACCACCCGTATATCAGGAGGTCTGAACAACAAATAGGAACTCGCGCTCATCACATTCCTCTGGGCGAATCTTGACGTGTTTGCCTGGCAATCGTCACAAATGCCTAGGATCCCTAGGGAGGTGAGTGAGCACAATCTGAAGATTTATCCCGACGCACGGCCTGTACACCAGAAGCCCCGAAAGCAATCAGTCGAGCGGCAAAACTTCATTCGACAGGAGATCAAGAAGCTGCTCGAAGCTGGTTTCATCCAGGAAGTTTTTCATCAAAAATGGCTAGCAAACCCAGTCGTTGTACCCAAGGTCGGCGGGAAGCTTCGGATGTGTATCGACTACACCACATTAAATAAGGCATGTCCAAAAGATCCATTTCCACTACCTAGAATAGATCAGATAGTGGACTCCACCTCCAGGTGTGAGCTATTATGTTTCCTAGATGCATACTCAGGATATCATCAAATCCAAATGTCTAGGGAAGATGAAGAGCATATTGCCTTCATTACAATAGATGGATTGTACTGTTATACTGCCATGCCCTTTGGTCTCAATAATGCTACTTCAACCTTTGTGCGAGCTATGCACAAAACTTTTAGGGAACTCATTAGGGACTTGGTGGAGGTGTATGTCGATGACATCATTGTGAAGATCGAGAACAAGGAGTCACTCCTTGACAACCTGCAAGTCGTCTTCGACAAGCTGCGTATCACGCGCACCAAGCTTAACCCAGACAAGTGTGTCTTTGGTGTTAGCTCTGGGAAGCTCCTCGGTTTCTTGGTGACCCACCGAGGATTTGAGGCAAACCCGGTGAAGATCAAGGCTATAGAAGATATGCGGCCCCCACCCCGCATCAAGGACGTCTAGAAGCTAACTGGATGTCTAGCTGCGCTCAATCGGTTCATCTCAAGGCTGGCAGAGCGAGCACTTCCCTTCTTCAAGCTATTGAGGAAGTCCGGGCCATTCCATTGGTCTGAAGAAGCAGAAAAGGCATTTCAAGAGCTCAAACAGCTCCTCGCCACACTACCAATCTTGGTAGGTCCAAACCTTGATGAGCCTTTACTGCTTTACATTTATGCAACTACAGAAGTGGTCAGCATGGTCCTGGTCACAGAAAGACCAAAACCACATCAAGTTCAGGAGCCCAGACTCCACCAGGAGGGTCCGGAGCTACCTAAAGGCGAGTTTAGGTCCCAGCCCCCAGGCACGGATCTTCAGGACGGAGTGCTAGAAGATCAACCTCTCTCATCTGAGGGAGTTCCCACGGCTGCTCTAGAAGATTCAGACCCCTCAGGGAAGGTCCGGATTGAACAAGAAGAAGTCTCGGACCCTTCTGAGAGGGTCTAGGAAGCTCAACAAGAAGGTTCGGACCCCTCCGGGAGGGTCCGACTCGATGGAGAGGAAGCTTCGGGCCCCTCCGAGAGGGTCCGGATTGTCCAGCGGCTAGTGTACTTCATCAGTGAAGTACTCCATGATGCCAAGACCAAATACATCGAGGTGCATAAGATGCTTTATGCAGTTCTTATTGCCCCAAGGAAGCTTCGTCATTATTTCCAAGCCCACAAGATATCATTGGTAATTTCCTATCCATTGCGTGCTATATTGCATAACCCTAATTCTACTGGGAACATCGCAAAGTGGGCAGTGGAGCTGGCAGAATTCGATCTTAAATTCATGTTGCAACAAGCTATCAAGAGTCAAGCATTGGTTGATTTCGTGGCAGAGTGGACTCCTTCTCCATCCAATCCTAGGTGCCCCAGTGAGCAGAAACTGGAATCTAAGGTCCCAGTCTTCACCGAACCTCATTGGACTCTCTACTTTGATGGCTCCGTGCAGAAGCAGGCAGCCAGAGCTGGAATCCTCCTCCTCGCTCCAACCCGGGAGAAGGTCAAATACATGGTTCACCTTGACTTCACAGCGACCAATAACATGGCGGAGTATGAAACTCTCATCTATGGGCTCAAGGTGGCACTATCCTATGGTGTCAAGCAGCTATTGGTGAAGGGTGATTCATAGATCATCATAAAAAAGTCAAAGGTGAATGCTGCTGCAACAACCCCCAACTGGCCGCATATCTCCTTGAAGTCCAGAGGCTCCAAAAGGACTTCAAAGTCCTGGATCTCCACCATGTTAAGCGTCTCCATAACACTAAAGTCGATGAACTCTCGACGAAGGCCTCAACCGGAGCTCTGGCTCACGACACAATCTTTGTCCGAATGTTGTCAAGACCAACAACTCAGTCTGCCGAACTGAGCGAAGGGGGCGAGACCAGCACCTCGAAGTTGGCAGTCCCGGTGGCCCTATTACCATGGCGTCCACCAAGGGTCGTAGGTGCTGCTGGAAGCTTCGAGAAACCCAGCAAGCAAGACTCAGAAGCTCATGCTAGCTCCGATGCATGGATCTTAGATATCCGAAACTACTTGAAAGACAACATCCTTCCTGAAGACGGTGTATCCGCTGACCGGATTGTCAGATTGGCTAAAAGATACACGCTGGTAGAAGGGGATATCTACCGACGCGATGCCAAAGGCGTCCTAATGCAGTGCATTGCAAGGGAAGAAGGTCGCGAGCTCCTCGCGGAGATCCATGGAGGCGAGTGTGGGAACCATGTGTCTTCCTGCACGATGGTCGGTAAAGCCTTTCGGCAAGGCTTCTACTGGCCTACAACACTCCAGGACGCAGTCCAGCTAGTGAAAAAGTGTGAAGTATGCCAGTTCCAAGCGAAACAAATTCACACACCGGCTCAGTCACTGCAAATGATTCCTCCTACAAGGCCATTTGCTGTGTGGGGCATGGACACTTTGGGACCTTTCCCAAAAGTCGTCGGAGGTTACAGGTTCCTGTATGTCGCCATCGACAAATTCACCAAGTGGCTGGAGGTTTTCCCTGTTGTCACTATCAACAAACAATCAGCTATCAAGTTCTTGAACTCCATTGTATGTAGATTTGGGGTTCCAAACAAAGTCATAACTGACAATGGAACTCAATTGACGGTGTTGCATTCCAAGAACATTGCAAAGACCTCGACATTCAAGTCATCTATGCCTCAGTAGCTCACCCGGCAAGCAATGGCCAAGCCGAGAGAGCAAGTGCAGAAATCTTAATAGGACTCAAGACGCATACATATGAGCGCCTAAAAAAGCATGGAGCCGACTGGATCGAAAAGCTTCCCTCTGCACTATGGGCAAGCAGGACTACACCTAACCGGTCACCTAGAGAGACACCCTTCTTCCTGGTGTACAGAGCTAAAGTAGTCTTTCCTCTGGAGATCACCATGGGGTCACTCCGGGTTCGGACCTTTGACAAAGTCGCGCAGGATCAGCTCTGGTGTGAAGACCTTGACCGCGTCGACGAGGGAAGGTGCCAAGCAGCTGTTCGAAATGCACATTATCGCCAGGCGCTCCGGCGCTATCATCAAAGGCATGTGTGCAACCGACGGCTCGGGGATGGTGACTAGTGCTGCAGAGAATACTAACTCGTCAAGGGATGAACAAACTTTCCCGCAGCTGGGAAGGTCCCTTCTGAGTGATCAAAGTATCCCGTCCCAGATGCCTTCGCTTGGTTGCCGAGGATGGGACCCCGCTTCCTAATCCTTGGAACATTGAGCACCTCCGTAAGTTTTATGCATAGTATCACGGAGGTGAGTCTATAATTACATGCAATGTAAATTATAGAGTCTACACACAGAGTCGGGTAGGTACTCCGGGAGAACATCCGGACCCATCCGGGAGGGTCTAGAAAGTTCATGCAACACTTGACACAGTCATAGTACTAAAAGTGTAGCTACCTTCCTTGGGTCAGTACAAGATGTATAACACACTTAGGGTATGTTTGGGAACACGGTATGTTTAGAGTTTTAGAGCAATACCGTGGTATTTGAGATTACTATGATATTTTTTACATAATGGTGTTTGGCAACCAACTCAAAAACTATGTATTGAAAACCACTATTTTGTCTATACTACGGTATTTTTGGGGTATAAAAAACTTTGGTCCAAACCAAAGTTTCTCTTCTTGCTTGCTCTTGATGCTTGTTACTTTGCTCCCAAACAGTTCTATGTATTGCAAAACCGTGGTATTACAAAACTGTAGTATTGATATACTTTGATATTGCTATGTCATTTTAAAAACAGTGGTTTCCAAAACTTTAGTATTGAAATATTGTGCTCCCAAGCACAGCCCTAGCTTGATTTCGTACCCTAGGTGTGTCCTTGTCTCCACTGTAATTTGAACCTATAATGAAAGACGTTGTTGTGTAACATCAGACTCCACGTGCATTAATTTTGTACAAGCTCATTCTCTTTTATTTATCCTTCTCCTTCTTGTCTATAACAAGTTGTGCAATTCTTTTTGAGTTTTAGTCCAAGTTATTCATATGTTGTACAAGTTACTGGTGGTCTCTTTGGATCCTAGCATTGCTGCATGGTCTACTCGCCTGAACGCCAAGTCAACACATGTCTAGAGTGTGCTATCGACTTAGTCTGGTCCTGCACCCTAAGTACGGCACTCTACCTACATTCTGGCTGGCCTCAGTAGGGCGGGTCCTAAAAGCATTCAGATCTCCAGAAGGTAATATCAATTTGCTTGTCATCATATCGACTTTCTTCGGATCTAAAATTCAAATGAGAATAGTAAGTCGCAAAATAGTTATAGATGAGAGGATGAATTTTATGGTTTTTCTTGTCTCTGATGCACAGGAAAAATGAAAACTCATGGCAATGATGGATGATGTTGGAGCTATTAAGCTCTGACAACGTCCAAGGAGGCCCGCCGTCAATGTTTCGGACGTTGAAAGTGGGTGCTGCCAGAGCTAACAAGCTCCAGCAACTCCCATGGGGGCCTACTGCTGACGTGAAGTATAAATCAAGTGAAGATGGCGTAACCAACCGAGGGGATTTCCGTCAATGTATTCTTCGATTGATGGTGGATATTGTTGAAGCCAAGAAGCTCCGATAACCCCAGGGGGCCCGCCATCAATGTTCTATGCATTGATAGTGGGTGTCGTCGGACCTAACAAGCTCCGACTACCGCAGGGGCCCGCCGTCGACGTTCTACGTGTTCACAGTGGGTGTCATCGGACCTACCAAGCTTCGACAACCCCAGGGGGCCCGCCGTTGATGTTCAGCATGTTGAAGATGGGTGTCGTCGGACCTACCAAGCTCCGACAACCCCAGGGGCCCGCCGTCGACGTTCTATGCATTGACAGTGGATGTCGCCGGACCTATCAAGCTCCGACAACCCCAATGGGCCCGCCGTCGATGCAACAGAATAAACTTCAGACCTAAAAGCTACAAGTTTGAAGCGCCCAAGTCATCAACACATTGTCAAGTCCTTTTGGTAATGTTCGCAATCAAATTGTGTACATCTACTAGGGGCAAACAAGATAAAGGACAGTGTATTGAAGACAATAGAATTCATTGCAGAAAGAGTGGATTTCATATATTCAAGGTAATGGATTACAAAATCAGGATTACAGCAAAAGGCAAAAGGAAAAGATCCTAACTACTGGAGGATCTAAGTATTGTGGAAAAATGATGCAACCTTCTCATCACCTTCTTGGACGCTAGCCCTGGCGGCATCTTCCTCTTCATCAATGAGTCCTTTGAAGACCGGATCTAGAGAAAGTTGGGGGTCTCGGCTCTTTTAACACGCCAATACATACTCGGCGCAGTTCTTGGCCAAAGATTTTCCCTCCGTCTCCAGTTGGTCAGCGATGACATCACCCATCGTGTCGTGTTTGCTGCCAGCAGAGCCAAGTGCCACCAGCGTTTGGTCCAGCTCCAGTGTTGGGTTCTCCGGACGTACTGGACTGAAGCCAAGAGGTACCAAAGCTCTGTTCGCACGACCCAGAAAATCCCATACCCGCAGGGATTCAGTTGCTCTCGAGCTCTGCAGCTCCTCCAGTGACCTCCTGGCGGCCGCTAGCTCTGAACCTTCTCGAGCGAGGCGCTCAACTGCTTTGGCATGTTGCTGCATACTTTCAGCTACTTGCTTTTCATGGTCGGCTAGCTCCGTCTCCTGGAGGTGGATGCAATTCCGCCGGTTGGCAAGGACTTTCTCCCTGCCCCGTACTTTCTCCTCTCTGGTGGCAATATTCGTTTCTCTTTTTGAGTGCTCCTGCCCCAGTTTCCAATACTTCTCCTCCTCCTTGCTCCACAGATCAAACTTCTTAGTGCGATCTACCAAATTTTGCTCTACCAGAGTCAGCTTCTGGGCGAGCTCCTCTTCTCTTTCCAAAACATCCTCCTGTTGTTCTAGGAGTTTCTCTTCCCTCGCATCGAGGTCTGCTCGGCGCTTCAGGAGAATGTCATTTAATGCATCAAAGTTGTCGTGACGCTCGCCAGCAACATCACTCCTCTCCTTGGCATGCTCGAGAATCTCCCAAGAATTAGCGTCGAGGGCCCTGATGGCAACTTCCTTCTACTCCAGCAACATGCCCCGATATTCCAGTTGGGCCTTTTCCTTCATGACCCACTCCTTTTGTTATGCAAGCCTTGTCTGCGCCAGCTTGGTCTCGAAGTGAAGCCTGTTGCGCCAATGCATCAAGGCGTGGCGCTCTTCCTCGAGGACTTTCCTGTCGTGGTCGAAGGCGAGTTGGAGTTGTCAGAGGCTGGAGCAAGCATTGTCAATAGACAGCGCCAAAGGAATAGGCTCCGGACCTGCCGGGGCCACCTCCACCGGCTCCTGAGGGTCTTCAAGAACAAAAATAGGGTCCCACGCCACAAGTGTGGTTCCCTGAGCTACTAAGGCACTAGGGTGGCCCTCTGGGAGCTCCTCGGAAGCTGCTGAGGAAGATCCAACTGGGGGAACTCCTACTCTGGTGCTGACGCCGAAGGTCCCGCCGCAGGGTCTTCAACTGCTGGCTCTGCTGGTGGAGAGCCTACCGTCGCTTCTTCATGGTGTTCCGGCTTGGACATGGACACCTCTGGAGCTATTACCTCCGGGGTGGTTGTTGGAGCTTCACTCGAAGCCACCTACACCAGCGGCTCAGGCGCCGGTACATCAGCCATCTTCAGCTCAGCAGTCGGGGCTTCGACCATCTCCGGCTCGGCTGCCGGAGCTTCAACAACTTCCGGCTCAAGGGCCAGGACTTCAAGCATCACCGACTCGGTTGTTGGGGCATCAATGACTTTCAGCTCAAGGGCCAGAGCTTCTGGCACCACCGGTTCGTCTACTGGCCCAGCAAAAACCTCTAGCACATCAACTGGAGCCTCGGTTACCTCTGGCTCCGAAGCTGGAGCTTCCACCATCTCCGAGTCCTGTGCCTGAGCTTCAGTCACTGGTGTGGTTGCTACTGGAGCGTCTTCATGTATATCTCCCCCTTGTCCTGGCTCTACCACGGGAGTCTCTAGCGTCGACTCGGGATCTAGATCCACGACAGGTGGTGCCGGAGCTATCATGACCTCAGCCACCACTTGAGGAGAGGCGGGGGTCAGAGCTGGAGCTTTCACCCGCACTGTTTTGGCTATGCAACAGAGGCCGGAGTTTCAGCCCCCATCTTTGATATCCTGCAGTCGAAAGATCAAAAGATTCTAAATATAACAAAAATAAGAATGGCAAATCAAGGTGAAAAGGCAAACCTTACCTTGGAAAGCTACCACTTCAATTGGCACGGAACTTCATCACCGGGCGCTCGGAGCCGGAGCCTGTCGTGTTTGGCATGGCGGAAGCTCCAGAAAGTCGCCTGGAGCCTGTCGCCATCATCGGCGTTGCCCCAGCCGAGGCCTTCCTTGGCGAGAAGGATTACCGGACCTAGATCAGAGTCGACTATTCAGAGCTAGCGCTCTTTGAGGACGTCTGCATCAGAGGAGGTGTCGCCGCCGAAGATCTTCCTCGCCGGGGAGAAGGGCAGTTGTAGATGGAGCAGACCTGATGGAGCTCCCATTAGAGTGCCTCAGCTTCCTCTTCCGGCTGGAAGATTCGGCTGGTTCCTTTCCCTTGCCCTTTCGACGTCATCAACCCTCTCGCTCGGAGTAGAGTTGACCACCACCTCGGAAGCTCCGAGAATTAAACCCCTAGAGGTCCTACGCTTCTACACTTCACTGAGGTCATCCAGCACCGGCATCTTCCTCCAGAGCTCCCTACTGAACTCTGTAATCATGTTCAGAGGCAAGAAAGTAGCTGGCGGAGTCAAGGCGTCATCAGTGATGGACCTGTGTTGAAATTTCTTGAGATGGAGCCTCAAAGCTTCATCATCCAAGTTGGATTTCAAATTGGTTTCAATCCGGTTGTCGTCCATCACACTGTTGAAGGCCCAAGCGAGCTTCTCCCTTCTCTTCAGCAGCGCCCACCTATTCACCAAAAAAATTCCCATGACCACCTGGTGGGTCAGTCCACCCTCCACACATTCTTGGATTTTGGCCAGGAAAGGCTTGAACGCATCCGACAGCTTCGGAATCACATTCCAGGCATCAGTGTCGACGTTGGGCACTCCCTGGAGCAGCTCTAGCCTATCGTGCTCCTCCACTGCAATGACGACCCAATCCTTCTTCCAGTCACCCCATTCGCCGGAGCAGAATGACTTCAAGTATTTGAAGGGGCAGTTCTTGCGCTTCACGAAGTAGTAGAAGCCGAGCATTTCAGTTCCCTTGCCAGTGGTATGGACTGTGAAGAACGTACGAAATAACTCGATGCAGGGAGGTACGCCCACCCACATCTCACAGAAGTGGACAAAAGTCGCCACCAGTAGAAGGGAGTGGGGCCGAGATGATACAGCTAGAGGCCATAGAAATCCAGCAGCATCAAGATGAAACTTGAAAAAGGAGGGATTAGTCCCGCCATGGCGTACGCTGAGAAATACACAATCTCGTCATGGCGCTCCTTCTTGATGGGGAGCTTGCCAATGCAAACCAAGTGGTTGAAGGAGTCGCTGGACCACCCCATGAAGGTCCTAACCTTCATCAGATCATCCTTGCTCTTGAGGTGGCTTTTGGGAAGTACTAATTCCATCGCGGCAAAGTGGAGCAAAAGAAGAGAAAGCTAGGCAAATATTGGGAGGCTCTGAGCGCGAGTTTGATCAAAAGCGTAAAGAGTCCTCAAACCGTGCAGACTTTCCATCTTAACTAAGCATCCACGACGCTTGGATGGAAACCGCAATGAGAGAAAGGCCACATTACAAAGAATCTACCCCATCAATGATGAATGGGCCAGGGGCTACTTTGACGATGAAGTCGAGGTTATTACCCCAGGCGAACCGTTGTCATGATGGGTGGCGGTAAGCCCGAGGGCGGCTGCCTGACAACGCGCTCGGAACCAATACGGTTTTCTTATTGGGAACTGGATACCTTCAATTGCGTGAGACTCGCACTCAAACATCTCCTCTGCCGCATTCAAAACAAGCCATGCGGCGAGGGTTCAACCCCCGACCATTGCCCCAACACTACATTAGAAGACCTTTGAAGTCGCAGCGCGAGAATCGAGGATGGCCCCACCTCTGGTAGACTAACTTAACCCAAAGGGTTTCTTCTGGAGGTGGGCCCGTGGGCCACTATTGGTACCCTGCGTACCAGGTATCCCATGATACCGCAAGAAAAGCTGAGGAGTTCCCCCATCTATGTTGAAGACCTCTGAAGGCCACACGTGTTACACAGTACTGGACACGCCTTCCTCGTTTTGGTAACTCCGACACTGACACGTGTATTATAAGTGCATACCTAACACCTGCCATAGGGAAGCTTCAAACTTGCCACGTGTCCAGTGACCCCGGACCTAACCCCCAGTATAGGGAAGCCCTAGTGCTACTACGTGTATAGTGGCTCCGGACCTGCCTCCCCACGATGGGAATCTCCGTAGCCGCCACGTGTTGAACCTCTGGAGCTAGAAATTCAACGGAAGACAGGGAGATCTCCAATGGCTCACACCTTCAAGGGACAGTTAAGGCGACGGTTACAAGACCTGATTACATGTTATTAATGCCATATTAATGACACGCGATCAGTGGACTATTAATAGGGGTAACACCATCATCAAGGCGCATTACCACTCTATTAACCACATTTAATGCCCGTTGATCGTGTATTAGGCAGCTAAATATGCTAGGGCCACAAGTCGGGCCAGGTGCGGGTTGTAACGGCCAGTCCTTAGACTATAAAAGGGCTATGCCGCACGATACAAGAGAACCAAGCTCATACACACGCAAGCACCAGTGAATCCTCAATTCAACAACACACACCCCGTGGAGTAGGCTATTATGGTGAGGTGGCCTGAACCACATAAACCATCTGTGTCATCATCTTGTCTAAGATCTCCGCGCACCCAAACCGAAACTAGAACCTCCACGGGCTACAATTTAGTAGTATCGAGGGAAGTGTCATCCGTATGCTTTGACGGTTCCGAACAAAGTCATTATCGATAACGGAACCCAATTCACAAGTGCAACATTCCAAGAGTACTGGAAAGATCTTGGCATACAAGTCAGCTTTGCATCAGTAGCTCACTCGGCAAGTAATGGCCAAGCTGAGAGAGCTAATGTAGAAATACTCAAGGGACTCAAGACACGCACATATGAGCGCCTGAAGAAACATGGTGCCAACTGGGTAGAGGAGCTTCTGTCTGCATTGTGGGCAAGCAGGACAACACCTAGTCGGGCAACTAGAGAGACACCTTTCTTCTAGGTGTACGGATCTGAAGCAGTCCTTCCTTCAGAGACCACCATGGGGTCCCTTTGAGTTCGGACCTTCGATGAAGCCATGCAGGACAAGCTCCGGCGTAAAGACCTAGACCTCGTCGATGAGGCACGGTGACAAACAGCTGTACGGAATGCACGATACTGCTAGGCGCTTTGGCGCTATCATCAAAGGTTCATGCGCAACCGGTAGCTAGAAGAAGGTGATCTGGTGTTGTAGAGAATATTGACTCGAGAAGGGATGAACAAACTCTTCCCAGGCTAAGAAGGTCCCTCCCGGGTTATCAAAGTTTTTTGTCCCAGATGCGTTCGCTTGGCGACAGAGGATGGGACTCCGCTTCCCGATCCATGGAACATCGAACACCTCCGTAAGTTTTATGCTTAACTACACAGAGGTGAGTCTGTTTGTATAAATTGTATCTCTTATAGTCCACATACAGAGTCAGAAAGGGTCCTAGTGCACTTAACTTTGTCCTGTACTTTAGGTGTGTCTTTACCCTCCCTGGGTTAGATCAAGATGAATAGCACACTTAACTTGGTCATTGTACTTTAAGTGTGTCTTTGTCTACCCCTGTAATTCGGACCTTAATGAGAAACATTTTATACAGACAAACTCTACGCGCATTTCATTTGTACAAGCTCATTACTTTTTTACCTTCATGTCTATAACAATGTTGTGAAATCTCTTTGAAATTTAGTCCAGGGTATTCATGTGATATATAAGTTGTATTGTTGACTTTCTTTTTGGTCTTAGCATTGTTGTATGGTCTACTCGCCTGAAAACCAAAGCCAATGATAGGTCCGGTGTGTGCTATCAACTTAGACTGGACAGGCACCCTAAGTACGCCACTCTACCTATCCTATCAGGTCCCAGTAGGGTGGGTCCAAAAGGCATTCAGACCTAAAGAGATTTCATAAATACACTTATGTCGTCATGCTAAATTCCTTATAATCTAAAATTCAAAGAAGGATAATAAGCCGCAAATAAATTATAGACAACGGGACAAATTTTACCGCTTTTCTTGTTTCTTATGCGCGGGAAAAATGAATATTTGATGGCGATTTGCTTGATGATGGTGGATGATGCCGGAGCACAAGCTGTGACATCCCCCAGGGGGGCCGTTGTCGATGTCCCAAATGTTGACAGTGGGCGCCGTCGAAGCTACCAAGCTCCGACAACCCTAGGGGGCTTGCCGTCGACGTTCCAAGCATTGACAGTGGGTACTGTCGAAGCTATTAAGCTCCGACAACCCCAAGGGGGCTTGCTGTCGAAGTTCAAAGTGTTGACAGTGGGCGCCGGCGAAGCTTCCAAGCTTCGACAACTTCCAGGGGGCCTGCCATCGATGTTCCAACCGTTGATAGTGGGCGCCGTCGAAGCTACCAAGCTCCGACAACACCCAGGGGTCAGTCGTAGACGTTCCAAGCATTGACAGTCGGCGTCGTAGAAGCTACCAAGTTCTGACAACACTTAGGGCGCCCGTCGTCGACATTCTAAGCGTTGATAGTGGGCGCTGTCGAAGACACCAAGCTTCAACAACCCCCAGGGGCTCGCTGTCGACGTAGCAAAGGGTCCCTAGAGATATCGGAGGAAAGACTCGGAACTCAGAGCTATCATAGCGACTACAAATTCCAAGCTATCAAGTTTTCAAGACATTGTCTAAATGCTCATGGTAGATGCCCTCAATTCATTGAACACATCTACCGGGGGCCAATAATATAAAGGGCAATGCATTAAAGACACAAAAATGGAATTCAGAAGGATTTCATTCATTCAAAATAAGTGGATTACAAGATGAAGGCAAAAAGGAGAGGTCCTAACTACTGGAGTTCCTATTGAAGAATGAGGCAACTGTTTGGACAACTTCTTGAATGCTAGCCCTGGCGCCTTCTTCCTCATTGGTAACGGGTCCTTCGAAAACTGGGGTTAAAGACATATGGGGGTCCCGACTCTTGAAGCACGTTAGCACATACATGGCAATGTTCTTGGTCAGGGACCTTCCTTCCATCTCTAATTCGTGGACGACCATGTCTCCCACAACTTCTAGCTTCTTGCCGGCGAAGTTCAATTCCACCAGTGCCTTGTCCATCTCTGGCTCCGGGTCAGGCAGACGTACCAGGCTGAAACCAAATGGCACCAGAGCTTCATTGGATTGCCCCAAAAAATCCCAGACTTGCTGGACTCAGTTGCTATCAAGTTTTTAAGCTCCTCCGGTGATCTCCTGGCAGTTGAGAGTTCCGCAG
The DNA here is from genome assembly GCA_036927565.1 of Tuctoria greenei. NCBI lineage: Eukaryota > Viridiplantae > Streptophyta > Magnoliopsida > Poales > Poaceae > Tuctoria > Tuctoria greenei. The sequence continues at coordinate 102,087,601 of JAYESD010000003.1, read as the reverse complement.
AACACTCCTTGGAGAAATGCTCAACTTCCTTAGCATAGTGCTGGATCATTAAAGCCACCTGCTTTTCTTGGTCGCTGAGCTCCCTCTCTCGGAGTTGATTGTGGTCCCGCCAATCTGTCAAGTCCTTCTCCTTGGCCTTCACCTTCTCCTCCATGGTGGAGATATTAGTCTCTCTTTTGGAGATGTTTACCCCCACCTGCCATATTCGATCCTTCTCTTGTTTGCACCACAGATTGAATTTTTCGGCGTGATCGGCCAAGCTTTGATCCCCTAGGGACAACTTTTGGGTGAGCTCCTCCTCCCTCTGCACGAGGTCTTCCTCTTAATCTAGGAGCTTATCCTCCTTTTGATCGAGAGCTTCCCAGTGCTTGAGAAGTTGCTCATTGAATTCATTGAGGCTCTCTGAGCGGGTGTCGACCGCTTCCCTGGTCTCCTTAGCATGCTCGTAGACATCCGTGGTCTTCTCATCGAGGGCCTTTATCATGGACTCTCTCTCATTGAGCGCGCGGTCTAACCGTGCCAGTCGAGCCTTCTCCTTGGCCACCCACTCCTTCTAGTCTGCCAGTCAAGACTGCGTCATTCTGGACTCAAAGAACAGGTTGTTGCGCCAGCGTCTCAGGGTGTCGCCCTCTTCTTCGAGAGCCTTGCATTTGTAGTCGAAGGCAAGTTAGACTTGGAGAAGACTTGAGCAGGCATTATCAATAAACAACACCAGGGGAATAGGCTCTGGGCCCGCCTGAGGAGCATCTACAGGCTCCAAGGGGTCTTCCACTATCACTATCAGAACCCGTGACGCGAGCGTGTTCTCCAATAGCTCCACATCGTCGGGGCCGATCTCTGGTAGCTAATCAATATCCATCGCAACTAAAAAAGGTCTCAGAGCAGGAACTTCTACTTCCAAAGCTAATGAGGAGGGTCCCTCAGCTAGATCTTCAACTGTCGGCCCAAAAAGTGGAGGATCCGCGACCAGATCCTCTGCTTGCGTCGGCTCAGACATAGTCTCCTCCGAAGATATCACTTCTAGGGCTGGCACAGAAGCTTCAACCGAAGCTTCACCCACTTCCGGCACTGACGCTGAAGCTTCCTCAATAGACTCTGAAACCGCCAGAGCTCCTTCAAGCACTTCTTCCATGTGGTCCGATGCTACCACGGGAACTTCGGTTGCTAGCAATGGACTTGTCTCCATGACAGTCGGCACCGGAGTTGTCTTGTCGTCCACTACCACCACTTGAGTGAGGTAGGAGCTGAGGCGGGATCTTCAGCTTGCACAGTCTCTATCACTACAGTGGGCGCTGGAGCTGCAACCTCCTTTTTGACACTCTGGAAGTAGAGTAAACAAAATTCAAGAAACAACAAAGATTAAATACTACAACTCAAGTTAAGCCGACGACCCTTACCTTGGGACGTTGCTGCTCCAATCAGCACAAAACTTTTTCTTCTAGCGACCAGAGACAGAGCCCACCGCAATTGGTGTGGCAAAGGCTCCGGATTTCGGCCAAGAGCTTTCTGTCGCCTTTGGCGTCGCCTCAGTTGGGACCTCCCTCGACTGGGAAGGACCCCCGAACCTAAAGCTCACAGCCAGCACTGGGGCCGGGGTTGACTCGCCGGTGCCAACGGCCTTTGCGAACGCCAGGTCTGAAGATGATTTCGCCACTAAAGCTGGACTTCACCGAGGTGGGGGCACTACTGGAGTCGTAGTTGATCTGATGGAGCTCCCATCAGCTTGCCTCAGCTTCCTCTTCTAGCTGGATGGTTCAACAGGCTCCTTGCCCTTGCCCTTACTGATATCAGGCTCCTTCTAGCTTGAAGCAGTGGGGGCTCTTCTCTCCGAAGCTCCAGGAATGAAGAGCCCTGCATTTCCTCGCTTCTCCACAAAGCCCAGGTCATCAAGCTCTGGTATCCCCCTCTGCAACTCCCTTCTAATCTCTGGAACCATGTTCAGAGGGAGGAATTCCACCAGGGGTCAGGTCATCTGGATGGATAGCTCCGTGATGTAGCTTTTGAAGATGAATCTTGAAAAGCTTTTCATCCAAATTAGACCGGAAACCAGTTTTAATCCGGTTGGTGTCCATCACTCCACTGAAAGCCCATGCGGGGCAGTCTCTCTTCTTCAGTGAAGCCCACTGATTTGTCAGGAAGTTGGTGATCACCATTTGTGGAGTTACTCCTCCCTCCATACATTGTCGGATCCTTGTCAAAATGGGGTTGTACGCCTTGGATAGCTCTGAGACTACTTCCCAGGCGTCAATGTCGATGTTGGGAAGGCGTTCGGGCAGCTCCAGCATGTCATGGTGATCCACGCTGACAATCACACAGTCTTTGTTCTAGCTGTCCCACTTCCCGAAGGTGAATTGTAACACCCTCATTTTCATCCATCCTGCATTACATAAGTTCATATACATGTATAACACTAATCCACATAAAAAAAATAAGTTTGAAATGAACATAGAGTAAAACCTCACTTAAGAATTCTGGGAAGTGCGAACTAGTCTGTTTTTGTGCGGACTAGTCCGATTTCTCTCTGACCTCCATCGGGATAGTCTGTTTTTAGTGCAGACTATTCCGGTTTTTGCCTCTGGACAATTTCAGACTTATCCAGTCCATTGCAGACTAGTCCGGTGTTTCAATTCCTTGGAAATTTTGCTAAGTTCTTGGACTTGTCCGGACTTGTCCAGTATTCCAGCGGACTTGTACGTTTTTCCTCTGACTAAAATCAAACTTTTCCGGTTTTGGCCAGACTTGTGTGTTTTTCCTTTGATCAAGTTTGGACTTGTCTGATTTAGTCTGGACTTGTCTGATATCTCTCTGACCAACTTGAGAGTAGTCCAGCACTTTTGGGACTTGTCCGGTAAATCGAGATTCCGAGTTGATCATTTGTTTCACTACGTGTTTTTGGGTTCTACCTTAAGTGGGGCAAAGGACGTCGTGTCTAACTCTTTTTGGAGCCCAAACCGGCCTCTACCCATCTTAAATTCAAAATCCATCAAACCCTAGCCCTCCACCCTTATATAAACAACCCCACCCCTTGACTTTACATCCTTTTGCCTCAATTGATATCCACAAAACCCTAGTTTGTGGAGAGCCGCCCCCAAGGAGGGAGAAGAAGATCTTGAGGAAGAAGAAGAAGAGGAGGAAACGAAAGAGGATCAAGATCTCCATCAAGTCTTCGTTCTTCATCAACAATTCACGTTCCAGTTCTTCATCAACCCCAGATCATCAAGATCCAACTGTTGCCTCCAAAACCCTTGATTCATTGGAGTCCCAAACACCTGGTACACCTTCTCCTTCCTCTTTCTCATGTTAATTCTACACCAATTCTCAAAATTCATGTCGATCTAGAAAACCCTAGTTCACTATTCCTGCAACGAGCGGGCTAGTCCAGTCCCAAGCGAACTAGTCCGATTTATCGATCTATTTCCTATTGAATTAAATCTAAATTAGTTCGAATCAATTCCACACCTGATCAAACTTGTTAAAAGTTATTAGAACTGGTTGGTAAACATCTTTAACAACTCATTAAAAAGTTTTACTTTGCATTCACATCAATCATGCATGTCATGTCATATTGAGTAATATATGTGCACTTATTGATTGTGTTGCTTGTCTTGTATGTTTATTGCGCGGTTTAGACGGATTTGCGCTAGAGAGTGCTGTGGAGGATCTCCAACACCAGAAGTTTGAAGTCTTTGACCCAAACAAAGCTCAAGAGCAAGGCAAGTGTCCTTGATCATATTGATCCTGTTTTAAAATAAATGTTTCGTGTTCAAAAATGCATGCTTGTGTCAATTTGATGGGAACCCTATGATAGGAAGTTTACTAGCTTTGTTTAACCATCCATGTCATCTGGAATATATGGTAGAGAGTCGGGAAGGGCTTTTTACCTTTTTGCTTCGCTTAATTAATTGGGATGGGAAAACAACATTACACATATAATTATGCATTAATGAGATTATGGTTAATACGAACTAGTCAATATGATATGGTAATGGGTGATCTAAGCAAGGTAGTTTGCGTCCTTTAGATCCAAGGATCGGTTCACGCGAGAATATGCCAGGACAACAGTGCCACCACAAGGCCAAGTATGGGTGCTACGTGACTGATTAATTAGGGTATTGCTAGTATTGCATGGATCATTTGGCGCACCGGGGAAGGGGAGTCGGATTGGGTTTGGATATGGTTGGCAGGACTCCCTGGGATCCGAATGGCACAAGAGGGGGCCATTGGTGTAAGATGTGCTTAGGTTGAGACATCGCCACCGGTGAAAGCTCATTGGGTCCGTACATGCTAGTAATCCCTTTGTAAAGGCTATTTTGTGATCTCTTGGCCATACACCTATGGTAGTGTTTTGGCATAATAGAGGTTTCCTTTAGTCATCAACAGGTGATGAAATCACAAACACGTGGGTAAAGTGGTACAAACTCTGCAGAGTCTTAAAAAAACTATCATGATAGTCGTGCTCCCGGTTATTAGCACATGGACAACTTCCATGATTAGAAGGGAACTTAGAATGTGAGATGGTTATGGTTTGGTTAAGGATAATAAAATAATTATGGCTGGTTATGGATTGAATTGAGGCATTTAATATGGTTAATGGTAATGAGAAATCTGGTATATGGATGATGGTAATGGAACTTGGACTGGTATTATGGTAACTTTATGGTTTATGATGGATTTACTTCACATACATATAATATATTGCATTTCAAATGTTTTGATGTACTTTTCAGCACTTAGCCTTTATTGTATTTGTCATTTGAATCAGCTACATGTCATACTTTCCACACTTGCTGAGTACGACATGTACTCACCCTTGCAATTCCCCCACTAACAGTTGGCAGGTCAGGATTGGAAGTATAACGGTGATAATGCGGAGTTCTAGGCTTTGTCTGTCGTCAACTTTGCCTGTGGTGTTGATTGGAGTTGCGCTATCCTATTTGCTTATGCTGCTTAGTTTGCTTAGTTTGTTGCGTTTAGATGATTTTCGATGCATTAGTTGAAACTTATCATTAATATTCATTAGAGCTTGTATTTGAGATTATTTTGAATGTTGTAATAAAAGTGCTTAATTAATCCCGTTATGTGGTAATTTTCTGTATATCCTTTTGTGAATGCACTCGTGTATGTGTGTTGAACGTCCTGGGCACACATATGCGTTCACTTGGTTCATTTTCGGAATCGGGTGTCGCAAATTGGTATCAGAACCACAGGTTGACTGTAGGATGCACTCTAGATATAATGGACACTCTAGAGCACATATGAACACTAAGAAAGCGATGTGTTTTTGCTTGGTGTGTTGTTTGCTTTGTATTGCTGCTTGTGCGCTTAGTAGATGATTTTGGGATGCTTTGGCATTGCCATGTCCACATAGGCTAGTATAGGTAGTTGCTTAGTTTCATATCCCTTGATGCATATAGTTGGGGACGTTTTTTAAATTCTTATCTCTTGCTTTTATTCAGATGGTGAGGACTCGCAACCAGAGGGATGGCAATGATGAGGAGTAGAACAATGGAGCACCTCAGAACAATAATGGACAAGGACATGCTCATTGAGCTGTCAAAATTGAGCAGATATTGGCTATGCAAAATAAGATCATGCAGACCATGATACAGACTATGGGACAGTTGTAGGCTAGCAACAACAACAATCAGCCCCACATGCCTCCACCGCCACCCCCACCACCTCATAACCGATTGGGAGAATTCATGAGGACTAGGCCACCGACCTTTGCTCAAGCTGCTGACCCTATGGATTATGATGATTGGCTCAAGTCTGTGGAGAAGAAGCTAGCTATTGTCCAATGTAGTGATCGGGAGAAGGTGCTATTCGCTTCCCATAAACTTGCTGGAGCAGGTGCGGATTGGTGGGATTCGCTATGCAATGCTCATGAGAACCAAAAGAGAATTACTTAGGCTGAATTCAAGAAGAGCTTCCGTTCTCATTATGTGCCGGAAGGTGTTATGATCTTGAAGAGACAAGAATTTGAGAACTTGAGGCAAGGAAGGTCAAGTGTGAGTGAATACCTCAATAAATTCACTCAACTCTCAAGATATGAGCCTGAGGATGTGAGTCGGGACAGCCGGAAGCAATACTTATTCATGAGAGACTTGAACAATGATATCCAGGTGCAATTGCTCAATTTTGATTATGCCAACTTCCAGAAGCTTGTGGACAAAGCAATTGTGGTTGAGAATAAGGTCCGTGAGATGGAGCAAGACACCAAGAGGAAGGCACCATACCAAGGACAACAACAAGGAAGTAATGTGTGCCCTCGCTATGCACCACCCAATGCGCCTTATTACAGCTCTTCTACTCCTGAACAGCGCTCTGGATATGCACTGCACCCAGCTCAGCTTGTGCAACAGCGCCCTGTCATGCAAGCACCTAGACCTCGAATGCCTTTTGCGCCTCGTGCCAATTTTCCTGGTGCAAATGTTCAGAATAAAGTCCGTCCCAATAATTCTAGTGCAGCAAGGAAGTGATATATATGTGGAGAAGCAAGACACTTTGCACATTAATCCTAAGTTAGGCCTTGGTCAAGGAAGCAATGCGTCAAGACAGAACCCAAGACCGAATGGAGGACAGCCGCAAGAGAACCGTGGACAGTAGAATTTTGCTCGTCGCAATGTGAACCATGTCTCTACGGAGGATGCTTAACAAGCAGATGACGTGGTGATTGGTATGTTTCTTGCAAACTCCAACCCGATGACTATGTTATTTGATTCTGGAGCATCGCATTCATTCATTGCATCAAAATATGTTGCCAAGTATAGTTTGCCTATCTCTCATATGAAGTTCACTCTATTGGTTAAGTCTACTGGAGGAGAGATGAGGAAAATATAGTATGTCCAAAAGTAAGCCTTAGAATAAGGGGGTAGACTTCTTCGCCAACCTCATTGTTTTGGATTCTCAAGGATTGGACATTATACTTGGTATGGACTAGTTGAGGAAGCACAATGGAGTTATACAATGTGCCACAAAGATGGTGAAGCTGACCAATGTGGAAAGGATCACCATAGAATTTGAAGCATCTCAACATGCATCGAAGCAAGTAGAGCTAAATCACATGGAGGGTGCCGCAATTGAGAAGATTCCAGTGGTGTGCGAATTTTTGGGTGTGTTTCCGGATGAGTTGTCAAGTATGCCACCTGATCGTTACATAGAATTTGTTATTGTGTTAATACCTGGAACTTCATCTATAGCTAGGAGGCCATATAGGATGCCTCCTAAGGAGTTAGCGGAGCTCAAGAAGCAGATTCAAGAGCAACCAGAGAAGGGTTTTATTCGCCCAAGCTCTTCACCGTGGGGAGCGCCCGTACTTGTTGTGGACAAGAAGGATGGATCCCAAAGGATGTGTGTGGACTATCGACCTCTCAATGAGGTGACCATCAAGAACAAGTATACTTTGCCCCGCATCGAGGAATTGTTTGATCAAATGAAGGGTGCTTGTGTCTTCTCCAAGACTGATTTGAGGTTAAGATACTTTCAAATGAAGATTAGACATTTGGACGTACCCAAAACAGCTTTCAGGACATAGTATGGATCCTATGAGTACACCGTTATGTCTTTTGAATTGACCAATGCACTTGCATACTTTATGTACCTCATGAATAAGGTCTTCATGGAGTACTTGGATAAGTTTGTCGTGGTGTTCATTGATGACATTATGATCTACTCGAAGGATGAGAAGGAGCATGAGGAACACTTGAGGCTTATGTTGTAGAAATTGAGGGAGCATCAATTGTATGCCAAGTTCAGCACGTGCCAGTTTTGGCTGAAAGAGGTGTCGTTATTGGGTCATATCATCTCAGGAGGAGGAGTATCGGTTGACCCCTGAAAAGTGAGGGACGTATTGAAATGGGAGCCACCGCAAAATGTAAAGGGGATAAGAAGTTTCCTTGTGATGGCTGGATATTACCGTAGCTTCATCAAGGACTTTTCTAAGATAGCCAAGCCAATGACGGAATTGCTAATGAAGGGGAAAGCTTTCCAATGGACTCAAGCTTGTCAAGAAAGTTTTGAGGAGTTAAAGAAAAGGTTAACAACAGCCCCAGTTTTGGTATTGCCGAACATGAGCAAGAGTTTTGATATTTATTGCGACGCATCAAGACAAGGTCTTGGATGTGTGCTCATGCAAGAAGGTCAAGTGGTTGCGTATGCATCGAGACAATTTAAGAAACATGAGCAGAAATACCCAACACATGATTTGGAACTTGCAGCTGTGGTACACGCATTGAAGATTTGGAGACACTATATCCTTGGACATAGGTGTGAAATTTATACAGATCACAAGAGTTTAAAGTATATTTTCACACAAACGGACCTGAATTTGAGGCAACGAAGATGGTTGGAGCTCATCAAGGATTACGATGTGGGAATCAACTATCATCTGGGAAAGGATAATGTAGTGGCTGATGCCTTGTGTAGGAAGGGAGTAAGTAATCAACTCGCGGTTCAAAAATTGTCATCCGAGTTATGTAAGTAGTTTGAACGGTTGAATTTCGGATTTTTGAATGAGATGGAGATAATGGAGTTAAATTCGACCTTGGAGCAGGAGATTCGAGAGGGTCAAACAAAGGATGAGGAAATCCAAGAAATCAAGGAAAGGACCCAAGAGGGAAGAGAATTCAGATTCTATGAGGATGATCATGGTACCCTATGGCTTGGAAAAAGGATTGTCGTGCCCAACGTGAAGCATATTTGGGAGACAATACTAAAGGAGGCACATGACTTTCCATACTCAATTCATCCCGGTTGTACGAAGATGTACAGGGACTTGAAGACATGTTATTGTTGGGCTAGCATGAAAAAGGACGTAGCTGAATATGTAGCGTTGTGTGATGTGTGCCAACGAGTCAAGGCAGAACATCAAAGACTAGCTGGACTATTGCAGCCATTAAAGATTCCTGAATGGAAGTGGGAAGAGATTCGCATGGACTTTATAGTTGGTTTACCTCGTACTCAGTCTGGTTATGACTCAATTTGGGTTACTGTAGATCATTTGATCAAGTCAGCTCACTTCATCCCTGTCAAGACCAAGTATACTGCAATACAACTGGCAGGCCTATATATGGAGCATATTGTGTGCCGACATGGAGTACCAAAGAGGATAGTGTCGGATAGAGGTTCTCAATTTACCTCTAGGTTCTGGCAAAAGCTGCATGAAGCATTGGGAACAAGGTTAAATTTCAGCTCAGCATATCACCCTCAAACGGATGGACAAACTGAGAGGACAAATCAGATTTTAGAGGACATGTTAAGAGCTTGTTCCTTGAAGCGTGGGAAAAGTTGGGACAAGAGCTAGCCATATGTGGAACTCTCATATAACAATAGTTATCAAGCAAGTTTGAAAATGTCACCCTATGAAGCACTTTACAGAAGGAAGTATAGGACACCTTTGTTCTGGAATGAGACAGGAGAGACTCAAGTATTTGGTCTGGATGTGTTACTAGAAGCTGAAAAGCAAGTCCAGATTATTCATGAAAACTTGAGGGCTGCTCAATCAAGGCAAAAAGTCTATGAGGACAATAGGAGAACGAAACTAGCCTTCGAAGTGGGAGATTTTGTTTACCTCAAGGTGTCTCCCATGAGAGGTCATAAGAGGTTTATCATAAGAGGCAAGCTAGCACCTCGATACATTGGACCATTCAAGATTTTGGACAAACAGGGAGAGGTAGCAAACAAACTAGAGATGCCAACTCACTTATCGGATGTTCATGATGTGTTTCATGATTTCCAGCTCAAAAAGTATCTAAGGGTACCGGAAGAACAAGTGCCAATGGAAGAATTAGAATTAGAGGCAGATTTGACTTATGCCGAGCAACCGGTCAAGATCTTGGAAACCAAGGAGAGGGTCACAAGAAATGAGGTTATTAGATGGTGTAAAGTTCAATGGAAGCATCATACAGAATCGAAAGAAACTTGGGAGCTGGAGGATGATCTCAAGAAAGAATTTCTCTATCTCTTCTCTTACGCATCGAATCTCGAGGGCAAGATTCATTTTAAGGGGGGTAGGTTTGTAACACCCTCATTTTCATCCATCCTGCATTGCATAAGTTCATATATATGTCTAACACTAATCCACATAAAAAGAAATAAGCCTGAAATGACTTTAGAGTAAAACCGCACTTAAGAATTCTGGGAAGTGCGGACTAGTCCGTTTTTGGTGCGTACTAGTCCGATTTCTCTCTGACCTCCATCGGGCTAGTCTATTTTTAGTGTGGACTATTCCATTTTTGCCTCTGGACACTTTCGGACTTGTTCGATCCATTGTGTACTAGCTCAATGTTCTAATTCCTTGGAAATTTTGCTAAGTCCCTAGACTTGTCAGGACTTGTCTGATATTCCAGCGGACTTGTCCATTTTTCCTCTCACTAAAATCAGACTTGTCCGGTTTTGGCCAGACTTGTTCGATATCTCTCTGACCAACTTTGGACTAGTCTGGCTCTTTTCGGACTTGTTCCGTAAATCGTGATTCCAAGTTGATCTTTTGTTTCACGACGTGTTTTTGGGTTCTACCTTAAGTGGGCCTAAGGACGTCGTGTCTAACTCTTTTTGAAGCTCGTGAGGGACCCCAAACCAGCCTCTACCCATCTTAAACTCGAAATCCTTCAAACCCTAGCCCTCCACCCTTATATAAACAACCCCACCCATTGACTTTGCATCCTTTTGCCTCAACTGAAATCCACGAAACCCTAGTCCGTGGAGAGCCACCACCAAGGAGGGAGAAAGAGATCCCGAGCTAGAACAAGAAGAGGAGGAAACGAAAGAGGATCAAGATCTCCATCAAGTTTTGGTTCTTCATCAACAATTCACCTTTAAGTTCTTCATCAACCCTAGATCGTCAAGATCCAAGTGTTGCCTCGAAAACTCTTGATTCATTGGAGTCCCAAACACCTGGTACACCTTCTACTTCCTCTTTCTCACGTGAATTCAACCCCGATTCTCCAAATTCACTTCGATCAAGAAAACCCTAGTTCTTTGTTCCTACGGCGAGCGGACTAGTCCGGTCCCCAGCGGACTAGTCCGATTTATCGATCTATTTCCTGTTGAATCAAATCTAAATTAGTTTGAATCAATTTCACACCTGTTCAAACTTGTTAAAAGTTATTAGAACTAGTTGGTAAACATCATTAACAACTCATTAACAAGTTTTACTTCGCATTTGCATCAATCATGCATGTCTTGTCATATTGAGTAATATATGTGCTCTTATTGATTGTGTTTCTTGTCTTGTCTGTTTATTGCGCGATTTAGATGGATTTGCGCTAGAGAGTGCTGTGGAGGATCTCCAGCACTAGGAGTTTGAAGTCTTTGACCCAAACCGAGCTCAAGAGCAAGGCAAGTGTCGTTTATCATAATGATCATGTTTTAAAATAAATGTTTTATGTTCAAAGTTGCATGCATGTGTCAATTTGATGGGAGCCCTATGATAGGAAGTATACTAGCTTTGTTTAACCATCCTTGTCACCTGGAATATATGGTAGAGAGTCGGGAAGGGCATTTTACCTTTTTGCTTTGCTTAATTAATTGGGATGGGAAAACAACATTACATATAATTATGCATTAATGAGATTATGGTTAATATGAGTTGGTCAATATGATATGGTAATGGGTGATCTAAGCAATCCTGGTATGTGGATTGGGTTGGATGTTATGGTGGTTTGCTTGCTTTAGATCTAAGGACTGGTTCATGCGAGAATATGTCAGGACAACAGTGCCACCACGAGGCCAAGTATGGGTGCGACGTAGCTGATTAATTAGGGTATTGCTAGTATTGCATGGATCATTTGGCGTAATGGGGAAGGGGAGTTGGATTGGGTTTGGATATGGTTGGCAAGACTCCCTGGGATCTGAATAGCACAAGAGGGGGCCCTTGGTTGAAGATGTGCTCAGTTGGAGACATCGCAACTGGTGAGACCTCAGTGGGTCCGTATATGCTAGTAGTCTCTTTATAAAGGCTATTATGTGATCTCTTGGCCATAGACCTATGGTAGTGTTTTGGCATAATGGAGGTTTCCTTTAGTCGCCGTCGGGTGATGAAATCACAAACACGGGGGAAAAGTGGTACAAACTCTGCAGAGTCTTTAAAAAAACTATCATGATAGTCATGCTCCCGGTTATGAGCACCTGGACAACTTCCAATGTCCAGGTTAGTTAAGGTAACTTCATGGTTTGGTTAAGGATAATAAAATAATTATGGTTAGTTATGGATTGAATTGTGGCATTGAATATGGTTAATGGTAATAAGAAATCTGGTATATGGATGATGGTAATGGAACTTGGACTGGTATTATGGTAACTTCATGGTTTATGATGGTTTAATTTCAAATGCTTTGATGTACTTTTCAGCACTTAGCCTTTATTGTATTCGTCATTTGAATCAGCTACTTGTCATACTTTCCACACTTGCTGAGTATGACATGTACTCACCCTTGAAATTCTCCCACCAACAATTGCAGGTCAGGATTGGGAGTATAATGGTGATAATGCCGAGTTCTAGGTTGTGTCTACTGTCAGCGTCGCCTGTGGTGTTGATTGGAGCTGCGCTATCCTATTTGCTTATGCTACTTAGTTTGCTTAGTTTGCTCAGTTTATATGATTTCCGCTGCATTAGTTGAAACATGTCATTAATATTCATTAGAGCTTGTATTTGAGATTATTATAAATTGTGTAATAAAGTGCTTAATTAATCTTGTTCTGTAGTAATTTTTTGTATATCCTTTTGTGAATGCACTGGTGTATGTAAGTTGAATGTCTTGGGCACACATATGCGTTCACTTAGTTCATTTTCGGAATCGGGTGTCACGGGAATGCCTTCAAGTACTTCAAGTGAGAATTCTTGCGCTTCATGAAGCAGTAGAAGCCAAGTAATTCTTTCGACTTCTCAGTGGAATAGACCATGAAGAAGGTCTGGAAGAGCTCGATGCAGGGCGGCACACCCACCACATCTTGCAAAATTGGACGAAAGTCATCACTAGCAAGAAGGAGTGGGGGATGAGGTGATGAAACTACAAACTGTAGAAGTCCAACAGCATTAGCAGAAAGCTGGAGAAGGGTAGGACGAGCCCTACGATGGCGAACACCGCGAAGCAGATGATCTCGCGGCGCGTTCCTTCTTAAAGAGGAGCTTGCCGATGCGGATCGAGTTGTTGAAGGAGTCGCTTGACAACCCCATGTAGGTGTGGACCTTCGACAAGTTTTCATCTTTCTTGATTCATGGAGCAGAAGTGGGAAAAGCTATGCAAAGGAAGGAGCTCTACGTGCAAAATCAAGTATAAGCGTAAATAGTTCTCTCCCCGTGCAAGTTTTCCCCCTTTAGCAATCCTCTGCAACGCTTGGATGTAAACCGCATCGGGATCAAAATCACATTTTGGAAAGTTGCACCATTGATGACAAGGGGGCCCAGGACCACTTTGGTAGAAAGTTGAACTAGGTGAACTGTTGTCATGATGGGAAGTTGCAACCCCGAGGGCGGCAGCCTGACAAGGTTACAAAGATCACGCTGGGAACCGATACAAATTTTGTATTGGGAACCGGCGACCTTCAATTATGTGAGATCCGCACGCCAGGATCCCACTAACCATATCAAGAAGGGTCACACAGCGACGGCATAACTGCGTGTCGCCGTCCCAACTACCCTGCAAAAGACCTTTGAAGCAACAAAGCAGGAATCAAAGATGGCCCCACCTTTGGTCATATAACCTCACCCAGAGGTGGTCTCAGGGGCCACTGTTGGTACGCTGTGTACCGGGTACCCCCTGATACCGCACTCAAAACCAAGGAGTTTCTATGTCAGAGTTGAAGACTTCCCAAGGTAACACACAGCCTGCAGCACTGGACCCGCCTCCCTCGTTTGGGTAGCTCCGGTGCTACCACGTGTCTTACGGGGCCGTACCTACGCTCCTCCACAGGGAAGCTCTGGTGCCGCCATGTGCCCAGTAGCCCCGAACCTAACTCCCAGTAGAGGGAAGCTCCGGTGCCACCACATGTCGAGTGGCTCCGGACCTGCCTCCTCACAGAGGGAAGCTCCAGAGCTGCCACGTGTAAGACCTCCAAACCTATGTTAGCAACAGGAAGGCCACGAGATCTTCAATGGCGCGGTCATTCAAGAGGCTATCAAATAGTCTTTACAAGACTTGGTTAAAGCGTCATTAATTCAATATTAATTACACAGATCAAAGGACTATCAATACCGGTAAGCTGCCATTAAGGCACGTTATCACAATGTTAATCACTCATAATACCAGTAGATCATGTATAGGGTGATTAATATTGTCGGGGCCACCTGTCAGGCCAGGCATGCACCGTAACGGCCAGCCCTTATAAAAGGGTTGCGTCACATGATACAAGCAACCGGAGACACTTGCCACACATTCATACAATCAACAACCACCCCGTGGAGTAAGGTGTTACGCTCAGGCATCCCGAACCATGTAAAAACTCCCGTGTTACCATCTTGTTCATGATCGTACGCGCGCCCCATCCGAATACGAACCTCCGCAGACTACACTTTAGTAGTATTGGGGGATGTGTCGCTGCTACACTTCGACAATTACCATGCTATTTTCTATTCCTCAAGTCTTCAAGTACATATCATTTTGGACAATGCCTCATTCCTTGACTAGGTTAGCTATGATTTTCAAATGCAACTTTTTGACGATGATTAATATCGGATTGCCGGTACTCGAATAATCCTTAAGTTAATGGTAATTTGGTCAGCAATTATACCATAAATTCCCATATTTTATAACCTATAAAGATGTTTATTACGCTGTTCATTAATTGGTACTTATTGTTTATTGATATTTAACGTTTTCAAGTAATTACTTAATGTATGTAAATGGATAGGTTTCTGGCCGGCCTGGCGCGCCAGGGCCCACCCGACACAACACAACACGCAATAAATGTGTTCGTGCCATATAGACAGTTGTAGTCGTTACGTACGCGTCGAGATGGCACGGAGGCGAACGACGATGGTGCGGACATCAATCACCCGCGATTTCGTGGACGGTGGATTCGGACGTGGAAGTGTCATCTAAGACCGACTTTCCTCCCTCGCTCTTGTTCTTTCCTCTGTCGTAAATGACTTAAAAATGAAAATGAGTAACGTAACCTATAGAAATGAGTCACCCATTTCAGATCGGCACGTCTCACATGCGATATGCATGTGAGATGTGAAGGTTCGGAATTGTCACTTTTTGGACAGCTTGAGAGTGACCGAGGGGGCGTGGCTTGTGACGAGACGCAGGTCTGGATCTGAATAAGATTTTGACGACATAACCCAGATGTTCTCTGTTGCACCATTTTCAGGCGTGCAGTGGAGAACAGCGGAGTTATGCTACCGAAATTTCGTCCGGATCCAGACCACGCGTCTTGTCATAAGCACACCCCACTCAGTCACTCTTGGGTGGGTTTAGGACCTACCCAACAAGTTGTAGGGTCGTGACATAACATAATAATGAAACTAATAGTGATTTGTCTGCTTTGAAGGTATACCCTCAAACATGGCTAAAGACTGCACTTGGATGTATATTGGTTGGAAAAAGGATGGGAGTCACTCAGAGGAGTAGTTCACCAAGATGGATGCTTTCATACAACGAGTTTTCTCGTTGTCAAACAACAGTAAGGTGTGGTGCCCATGTAGAAGATGTCAGAATGCGAAGTGTTTTGACAAAGTGATATTTACATTCCACTTGTGTCAAAATGGTTTAATGCAACGTTATAAGTTGTGTACCTTTCACGGCGAGACACCTTCTCAAGCTATAGAAGATCGAGATGAGGATGACAACACGGGGGCCGATAGGATGGATGAGATGCTTGAAACCATAAATCTTGAATCAATGGAGGATCCTCCTACAACAGAGATAAAAACGTTCTTCACGCTTCTCAAAGCTTCAGAAGAGCCGTTGCATGAACACAGCAAAGTGACGATCCTTAGTTGCATGACTAGATTTATGGCAATTAAGTCTAACAGATTGTGAGTGTGACTCGACTTCTATTTAAGTAATTTTATAATCTTCATTGTGCTAACATGTATCGATAGGAGCGCGAGAGTGGTCAGGAACCGACACCTATCCAGGTGTGGAAGAGGGGTCACTTGGGAAGCAACCCATCGCAACCTTACCAGATGTCTTCTCAAACGACGACGGAGACGTTGGTGAGTTATTTTGTTAACTTAATTGAATTTTCTTTAATAGTTCTAATGACGTTATTTTTCTGTATTTCCAGGCAAAGTACGAGCAAAAGGTGCGGAGACTTCGTGGCGAAGAGTACGATTGGTAGAGCGCGCCGATCATCCCTGAAGTCGCGTATGCAAGCGGTGGCAGGAAACCTCATAGATTTGAGTTTTGTTATTTTTAATTTACTATCACGAACTTTGAGATTCAAAAATTTAATAATCTTACTTCATTTTGTAGGTTAGCCATCTTCGATGGAATGGTCGACTCGAGGGAGGCGCACGCTTCCTCGAGAGCCTCTTCATCGCAGCAGAGTGGGTCCAACAGCAGTCGTACGTGTCGAGATCTGGAGCTCTAGAGTGTTCGGGAGGAGCTCCAAAGGACGCAAGAAGAACTGCAACAGACGAATGAGAGGCAGGCAGCAACACTCAAAGCTAGAGACGAGGTGCATTCAGCGGCGCTCAGGGCTAGAGACAAGTATTAAAACTCATACATGCTACAGTGTCAAGCTGCTATGCAGGTAAGTTCTGACCGTTGTACTTAACATTTCTAATATATAAATGACATGTATAATTATTTGCTTTCTATTTGCAGGCTATAGACGCAGGAAAACAGATTGTCTTTCCGTAGTGGGCGGCGCTATCGATGGAGCTGCCACAGGTGCGGACGACAGGAGCACGAGTACCAAAATACTCAAAATAGTTGAAACTAGTTGAACTTGTTTAAATTTAGTAAAATTTGATCAAATTTACTCAAACATCAACAAAACTTGTCTAACCACACTTGCGCATCACAGGGATCGGCGACGGAGGTTCAAACACCGTCGCTCCAGATTCCGGCGCTTGGACGATTGCAGGAGAACGACTTCCCGAACTCCAGTGGCAGCGGACGAGGTAGCGTGTAGTGTGGTATGTGTATTGTTATGCGTGTGTCATTTCCAGCTATGGTGCTTGCCTTGAGCACGATATTTTAAGTCAGCAAAAATCATGTATCTTATCTATGGTACATGCCCAGTGACCATTTAAACTTACGATTTAAATCATCTTAGTTGCTTTTGTTATGCATAGCTTCATTATCCTGTAGCTGATCCTGCCAAGGGTGGTGCTTCTCAATTTGTACTTATTGCTCGACTAGGAAAAGTGAAAATACTAAATGACAGTCAGCCATGTACCAACTCAGTCAATGTTTTCTTCTGTGCCTACTCTTGATGCCTTTTTTAGTATGTAATGTATGTTGTAGGATATATTTTGTGCTGAATTCAGAGATATATTACTCAATCCGTGTTGCAATGTCTCCAGGTGAGTCCACGTGAGTGGAAGGAAGCACAAATAAGGCCAGTTAACCTTTTTTGGCTTTAAGGGTATGTTTGGAAACACGGTATTTTTAGAGTTTTAGAGCAATACCGTGGTA
Source organism: Tuctoria greenei (assembly GCA_036927565.1). NCBI lineage: Eukaryota > Viridiplantae > Streptophyta > Magnoliopsida > Poales > Poaceae > Tuctoria > Tuctoria greenei. The sequence continues at coordinate 102,070,016 of JAYESD010000003.1, read as the reverse complement.
TTTGAGATTACTATGGTTTTTTTACATAATAGTGTTTGGCAACCAACTCAAAAACTATGTATTGAAAATCACGATTTTGTCTATACTACAGTATTTTTGGGGTATAAAAAACTTTGGTCCGAACCAAAGTTTCTTTTCTTGCTTGCTCTTGATGCTTGTTACTTTGCTTCCAGACAGTTCTATGTATTGCAAAACCGTGGTATTACGAAATTGTAGTATTGAAATACTTTGATATTGCTATGTCATTTTAAAAACTTTGGTTTTCAAAACTTTAGTATTGAAATATTGTGCTCCCAAACACAGCCTAAATTGTCTCCTTCTCTTTTAAGTTTTTTTTCTTCTATATGAACCACAGTTTTTTCTCCTATATTAACCTGGGTGTCCGGGAGAAGGATCCCACCCGCCGGCGACACGCTGCGTCTCGGGGCATCTAGGAGGGAGTACCGCCTGATCTGGTTGTCACTGCGTGAAGCGTTTGAGATGGAGGGTCCGTTGCCAACGCTGATTGATGAGGACAAAGAGGAGGCCCGTTGTTTTCAGGTACGTCCATCTACCAGATTATCCTTTATGCTTGTATGGACTTATTATTTATGCGCTGTTGCCAGACTTGTCAAAATGTCTGTGTACTGTGCAGGAATCAAGCGACCAGATGGTGCCTAGGCAGAGGGATTTGGTGGTGTACATAAATACCCGTAAGGTATGATGAATGATTCTTGGTGCATTCAGGCTTGCGTTTCGTGTTCATTGATCTGCTGGTTTGCTGCTGCCAACTTGTGTATTTTTATTGGCGAATGTTACTATTACGCCGTTTTCCACGTAAGGAGGCCTGATTCAAAATAAAAATTCCATTACGAAGCGAGAACTGCCACTATTTAACAAAGCCAATGCATTCCTTACCTCGAGAACCCTGTGGAACAACATATTCTGGCACACAAGATCCAGAGAGGACATAATCCATCATTTTGATATTTCAATCCCTTTGCTGGATAGAGTAGATAGAATTACTGCTGTAAAGACTTTCATGATACAACACGTCCATTAAATATTCAGTGGATAAAGCTACAATAAAGGGTCCACTTGTTCATTTGTAGCCCCTGGGACGTGTGATTGACTTGCAAAGTTGCAATTCACTAAAGCATTTTCATATTATCAAAGTTACTGGATTCACTAAAGCATTTTAAAATTGACTTGTAGCCCCTCATGGGCGAGGAACTTGAAACTTTGAACCTAAAGGAACTTCAGCAACTAGAGCAGCAGCTGGAAAGTTCACTGAAACACATCAGATCCAGGAAGGTAGTAAAATCCATGAAGTAGAAAACGATACTGATCTCACCATGTTTATTAGACTACAGTGCACCACTTTGTTGTTTATGAAATTGACATTTATGATTCCTTGCATGTGCAGAACCAGCTTATGCTCGAGTCAATTTCAGAGCTTCAACGGAAGGTAAGCATTTTTTTGTCCTGGTTAGGTCATCACTAGAAATTGCTAGTTAGAGACACACTTCTACAATTAGTGTGTATGTCCACAGAAAATTTTCTGTTCTTGTGCTGACACATGCTGCATTATCGCCTCAGGAGAAATCACTGCTGGAGGAGAACAAAGTTCTGCAGAAGGAGGTTGGCTTACGTTGCCCCATCCATGCACCATCTCTCCCTCTGTTGTTTTGGGAAAGTCGATTAATCGAAATCGATACTCCTTGTTCAGCTTGCGGAGAAGCAGAAGGCCCAGAAGCAGCAAGTTTTGTGCAGCTTGCGGAGAAGCAGAAGGCCCAGAAGCAGCAAGTTCAATGGGTTCACAGTCAACAACCACAGACCAGTTCGTTATCGTCGTTCATGTTGCGAGTAGAGGTAGGACTCGGGCCGTGCCCGGGCCAGCCCGTTCGTGCTTCGGGCTGAAATGGCCTGGGCCCGAAAGCACGTCGGGCCGGCTCGGTCCGGGTCAGCTGGGCCGGCGGCCGAAATCAAGGCCCAGGCACGGCCCGAGGCACAGAGGGCCGCCTTGGGGCTGGGCAAGGCCCGAGCACGGCCCAGTTTACTGATTTAAGCCCAAAAACAATTAAAATTTTAATAAAAATAAGTTTTAAATAAAATAAATGGACAAAAATGCAAACTAAAATATTTAAAAATACTGAAGTGATAGAGAATATTTTTTGAATAATTTAGGAAAAAAAAATCATCAAATTTGGACAAAATTTGAAAAAACTATACAAGTTTGAACTTTCAAATTTGAATAAAAATGAAAAAACAACATCAGGCCAGCAGCAGCCCAGCATTATTGGGCTGGCCAAACAATATTTAAAAATTGAATTGAGCACAATTTTTTTGAATACATAGCCAAAAAGCCTTCAAAAATTATGAAAAAAATTATGAAGATTGAAAGAGTTGAATTACGTGTTCTTAAAAAAATTTACATTCAAAATAATAATATATTGCAGAGAATAAAAAAAGAAAGAAAATTGAATTATGAGTTTTTTATGCAATACATGAACAAAAAAATTCAAAAAAATCTGAAAATAATACTGGAGTCTAAGGATGGTGTATTTCATGTGTCATATGAACTTGAGTTTGAGAAACATAATAAATTGATCTGAACAAAAAACAAATAAAAAAGGGATTTGTGAAGTTTTGTCATTTTTATATATTGAATAATACATCGATTTAGTGAGTGAAATTTTTTGTGATGCTTTTTAATGATGACACCAACCTCCATGTTTTTTTAAAGAATTTTTGAACTTTGTTTGAATGAAAGTGTGTTTGAATTTGAAGATTGTCTCATGCTTATTAGCTTTTGAGTGAGAAGAGAGAAAATGTGAATCTTCACATGTTGAAGTACCTCAAAAAATTATAAAAAATGCATACATGTAGAAATATAGAACATACACATACAAAACAAAATTTGATACAAACATCTTCATTCTTTGGAGATTTACAAAATAGTGAAGAATATGTATTTATGATTTGTTTTGGTTGTTTATAAAAAAGTACAAAAATATCTATATAAGTTTGAAAATAATTGTTCCAAGTGGTAGAGAGTATTTTTTTAAGAATATAGAAAAAATAATCATCCAATTTGGACTTAATTTGCGGAATCTATACAAGTTTGAATATTTAAATAGGAATCAAAATAAAAAACCCTGCAAACTCAAGAACAGACGTGTCGGGCCGCTTCGGGCCATCGGGTCGGTTCGGGCCATCGGGTCGCTTCGGGCTGTCGGGCCGGTTCGGGCCTTCGGGCCATTTTCGGGCCGTGCCGGCCCGAGCACGGCCCACATCGTCGTGCTGGGCCGTGCCGCCCGCTGTGCCCAAAACCCAGGCCCGGCCCAAACTGCCTTCGTGCCGGGCCGGGCCTCCGGCCGCGGCGTCGTGCTTCGGGCCGCCCGGGTTTTGCCCGGCCCAATTCCCACCTCTAGTTGCGAGAAGCTCCACCAACAGTAAATATTAGGTACATCACATCATAGTTTAGGTTCAACGTTCTCATCGTTCAGGAATCGTTTAATGAGTTTTCTGCCAGTCCAAAGGCTCTGTTTCCCAGTACATACAAGCCCTCAAGTGGATCAGGCTGCTTTCTCTTCATCTGAGAATCGGGTAATCTCCCTTTTAGCGATAATTGAATTGTGGATCAGGCTGCTGATAAGTTCAAGTTGTAGTGGCTAGTAATTCAAAGGTGTGCACTCGTTTACTCCGCGCATGGAGTGTAGATTAAATGAATTGGCACTTGATTCCATCCTATGATTCTGTCTTCTAGACGACCTTTGAGTGAAGCTTGTGCGTGTTACTTATATACAGGTAAGGAAGCATTTTCTGTTTTTTTTTTAAAATACAAAACTTATAGACGATAGTTTCCTTACAACTGTCGTCTATAAGGAGTCTTGTAGACGATGGTATCCTTGTGGCCGTCGTTTATAAGAAATCTTATAGAAGATAGTTTTCTAATGGCCGTCGTCTATAAGTTTCCTTATAGATGACGGTGTCACATGACCGTCGTCTATATGAGTCCCTCGCCACCACATGGCGGAGTTAGCTTATTGACGACGGTTAAACTCGACCGTCGTCAATTATGTTATAGACGACGGTAACCGTTGTCTATAATCTTATAGACAACAAATAATCGTAGACGGCCGGAAACCATTGTCTATAAGCATTTACCTTCGTCTATAATCTATAGACGACGATATAGTCCTCATAGACGACGGTTTCTGATCATCGTCTATTATCGCGATTCCTGTAGTGATTGTTATGAACAAGCTGTCGGAAAACCTAAAATACCGAAGTTGTGGTTCATGACTCAATGGGAAACTTTGCAAGCACGAGCAGCTCGGGTAGGCACACCTTTTTGCAGTTTGCAGTGAAGCTTGAAACGGCCTAGAACTTGGGCTCCATGGTGGAACAGAGGATGTTTACGGCGGCACTCCCCGACGGCCGGAAAAGACCTTCACCATACACCAATTTAAGGCAGGGAAATGAACAAGGATTTGAAGGAGAATGTGTAGAGTGTTTCCATGTTTCACTTTACTGTGGAGGGCTCAAGCAAACCTGGCTTGAAGAGCAGGACGAGCAGGAACAGAGGAGGACACAGGTTTCTGTTCTTGCGGTGTAGGAAAAACAGAGAGAGCAGAGATTTTGCTTTAACTCAATAGGGAAGTAGATGAAGACTCAGTTGGATGAGGTTGTCATCAAAGTTCAGGTGCTTGCTTGCCTGCTTCATGGGTTGCAGTGCAGCTCAGCTGCCGTAAAGCGCAAAACAGAGCAAGGCAAGTCGGTTCAACTCAATTGAGCCACTGACCAGTTGGTCCCACTAAGTCTAAAATTCCTTCCCTTCTCTCTTCAGTGAAATATCTCACCAATTTATGTCCAAAAATCATGAAGCTTGACATAAAGCCTGAATCAAATATCTATGATTTGGTTCTGAAATCAAAATCTTGATTTGGCCAAGTTTTATTCAAATTCATATCTGAATTTGAATTCAAATGCGATTCGGTGAACACATTGAATTAAATAGTAAATATGCTTCAAAATTCATGAAACTTGGCAGGAGTGCTTTTTGAATTATTTGGAATTTATCGATGAACTAATATTTTTATTTTGACTTCTTTTGAACAGTAGCTAAAATTTTAATTTTTAACCTGCTCCCTTTTGGTTTTAAACCTATTCACTTTTCTTTTTCTATTTTTTCTTTATCTCTTTCTTATTTTTATTCCCACTACGTAAGAAAGGCTCATCCGAGACGTGCCTGAATGAAGAATGGAGACGAACAAACAGCGTGTCTCTGTGGTCGCGTCTCGTATTACGTTGTCATCAGAGACGAGCGGCTGGCGCGTCGCTGGTCAGCCTATATGCGAGACAACCTTAAAGATAGAGTGTCTCATTTCTTTGAGTCATAACAGACGGGCTTTACAGGATCATTGGAGACGTGAGTTGCGCGCGACGCCCATCAGCATACATGCGAGACAAGCTCTAATGTAGCGTGTCTCAAATTTATTGACTGATCCGAGACGAGCTTTATGGTAGCGCATCGCAGATTTGTTGACTGATCTGAGAAGGGCATTAAGTAAGTTTGTCTCCTTTATTTAGTTAATCTGAGACGATCTCTATTACAGCTTATTGCGGATTGTTTACAGGCAGGGTCTCCTATTAGATGCCGCCATTCATGATTATCCTGGTTGCCGGCTGCATCCTGAAGCTAGCTAGGATTTGACAGCCGCATTGCCAGTGTCTGCAACATACACATACATTAACATATGTATAGCCAAAAAGATCACACCTTAAATTATATTGACCAATCAAATATTAACAAAGTGTCAATTGTAGTTATCAAGTATACTAATTACACAAAGAATGTCTCATTGTTCATCCTGCTTACAAAGTAACAAATTACACACATCATAATTGTTATCATCTAATCCTGTATACCGTAATAAAAATTCTCCCGATCAATGACTTCATTAACGATGAGCCTTCATAGCCTCTAATGCTCTAACTGAGACATACTCAAATTTAATAAAATCATTAAAATCATATAAAATATTATTAAATTGTAGTCACAATCGCGTAAGCAGTCACATAAGAGAGCAAATATCTGAAATCTTAGGAAAAATTGGTATACAATTGTAATAAACACATGAACTATTAGTGAATGGAGAACCGAGCTTACTTGTAGCACAGACAGTTGGTGAGCATCTGCAAAGCATCAGAAGAGAAATTGTTCTCATCATAAAGGATATGGTAGTGAGATGGTGTGCTTGTTCCCTGAATAAATAAACAATTTACATTCTACTGATACATCAATAGCCTGATATCAAAAACTTGTGAGAGCAACACCAATTATCGCATATGTATCTTGATTCCGACATGGCTGCATAGGTAGAAATCAAACTTACTAGATGGTAAATGCTAGTGTCAACAACAGTTTCTACAGTCAAAATGAAAACATTATTTCTGCATTGGACATAAACAAGGAAGATGAATGTGTTCCAGGAAACCAATCAGGGAGAACATTTCCACTTATGTGAAAGCGGCAGCGTGCTCATACCGATTACCAAGGTTGGGGTCGAGGCGGCAGTGTGCTTCAGAGACAGGGGACGAGGCGACATGCTCAACTCTTTGATGACGAAGGTCGGGATCGACGGCGGCAGTGCAACAATGACGAAGAGCGAGTTGAGGAAGTGGGACGGCGGCGGCGTGCTCAGGAGCTGCAGTTTCTAGGTTGAGAGAGTGTGCGAGAGCTAAAAATTTTTGTCGAGTGTTGGGAGAGAGCGCGAGAGATAAAAATGGCTAGCTCGGAGACGAGCCTCTATAACACCTGTCTCTAATTTGAGCGTCTCCCTTAGGTCGAGAGAGCGCAAGTAAGTTTTGCGCAATACTTTTTGCCATAGAGCGCGCGAGAGCTAAAAATAGGTCAAAAACCGAAGTCGTGCCTGCAAAATTTTGCTAAGTTTTGCGCAAAAAGTTTCACTAAGTGTTGGGAGAAAGTGCAAGAAACTAATATACCTAAGTCATTAATCGTAGACGAACATATATAATACATGTATCGCATTATTTTGTGGCTGAACGGGCACGTCACATGGGAAAGATGTTGTTCGTGGGGTGTAACGCCGTGAGCGCTACGGTGTGCTGAAGCCAGGAACAACATCTTTCGCATGCGGGCATGTCCAACTAGCAACTGTGCGCAATGCCATATATGATCGTTGTAACGCGCTCAACATTTTGTGGTGGGACAAAAGATATTCGAAATAAATCAGAGACGAGCCCAGGTAAGGCTCGTCTCGTATTAGCTCGTCTCCCATGGGCCTTAATACATCGCGTTCCTTATTCGCACGTCTTCCTTTTGCTGAAGGTCGAAAGTCGGAGACGCTCCTGTTTAATGTTCGTCTCTCATCTGCTCGTCTCCCTTTTGCCACTCACACGACATCGTGAGCGTCCCTTGCCACTCGCGTGCAGAGTTAACATCATGAGCGTCCGTTGCAGGGATAAACAAACGCAATGACATTGCAATTCAGGGATATAATTGGAATTTAGGGATAAACAAACGCAATGACATTGCAATTCAGAGATAATTTGCAACTCAATAAATTTCATAGTTAATACACATTGCATGCCCTCTAATATATACATTTTGATTCTAAACATATTCCAATAAAGCTCCCTTGATCAATCTAAACTGTATCATCCAGCTTGTTCTCGAACACATCTATTATATTCCCCTGGATCCTAAAAATATTGACATTCTTTAAGTTAACGAATGTCGAATGAGGAATGATATATAACCTAAGTTGGCCACTAACACAAAGTTACTAACCTTGATAAGTAGATTATAACAATCATTTTCAACATCGGGCGCATTTGGCTAATGAAGCAAAAACTGAACTTCAAGTAGTATAATTTTGATTGTAAAATCAGACCACCAACCCTAAGAAATATCAATTTAAGAAACATAAGAAACCAATTCAAATAAGTTCGGAAACAATTACTAATTACTTGAGCAAAATAAGTCTATCTTACAATCTCTTGATCAAGAACCCCAAGGTAGAGTGCTCCTAAGCGATGGACATTCGGGTGAAAGAAACCACGTGGAAAGGCGCATCTTGGAGGCACCAACGGATATCATCCGAGAATGAGATTGTTAGGGGGTAGTAACCACCTTCCCAGTCAGTCTACAATGGAAATTTATTAATAAGGGGATGATGTTATACTAGATATGATTGTGCTTGTTCTTAATGACTTACCCCTTTTTTGCCGGGGACAATGCACTGCCACTTCAATAAATCTCCTGACTCAGGCTTAGCAGAGAAACCCTACACAGATAAATTAGACAAACATGTGACACAAATGAAGGCGGTCCATGAAATTGCAAATACCAAAAACAAACAAGACAAAAAAAACTACAGTTAAGTTCATAAGTCCATTGCAGAGCTATATATAACCATGCGACTAGTGTGCCATATTTACATACATGGGGATGGTTCTTGGGCCACACCAAGCGCTCCTCCTACAGTCGGTTACGCGCCAAGCCGATATCTAACCGATCCATGAACATGACAATGACAAAAACGAGGATGACGACAACGACGATAACAAACAGAGGCGGCAGTCGCAATGGAGTTGGTCGAACAGAGGCGGCAATCGCACTGGAGTTGGTCGATTAGTAAAGGAGCACCGGCGGTGATGATATGCAAGAGATAAATGCAAGACGCGCAAGACTAAAGCGAGACGCGGGAAATATGAAAGCGTGTCTTCCATTGTTAAAAGAGAAATGAGCAACACGAGGATTGCAGAGAATTTAATATCGGCGGCGGTGGTGCAGAGACGCGTGCGACCGGCGTGCGCGAGCTTTTGTTTCCCCGAGGCGGTATTGGCATCCATCGTCCGATCAATGCACGTGAAACCAACCGCTCCATTGTCGACTCTGCATAGACCTTATATAAGATGCGCCATCAACCGTCAGTTCTTCACAAGAGCGTCTCACCTTTTGCATCTTTTTCTTCTTTGTCGTCTTCTCTGCGCCCATGACCCACCACCACAATGGCCAACATTCTGCCACCAAGTCTGCCGAGGGAGCCACCCTGCAAGAAACTGTGTTGCAGCTCCTCCGAGAGGCTCAACATCGAGCGGCGCCTCGTTATAGCGTAAGAGGCGTACAATAGTATGTCTCATGCCATGAGTTCCTTAGGTCTAGGTGTAAGACCTATGTGTGCTGAATACATTGGCTTGTAGTGAATACACTTGGCTTTGATGATAAAAGTTTTAAATATCACCAAAACACCTTTTTGTCAAGGTCCGACTCTAGCTCCGAGCTACAACAAGGTCCAACGGCAGGTCCGGCTTGTTTTGGGTAGCTCCGGTTACGTTAGATGCTAGGTCCGGCTTCTTGGTAAGGTCCGGCTAGCTTTGGTTAGCTCCGGTGAGGTTTATCTTTAGCTCCGGCATGTCTTTGATAGCTCCGGCATATACTTGATAGCTCCGACATGCTTTTGCTAAGCTCTGACGTACTTTGTCTAGCTCCGGTTTTGGGTTGACTAGTTTTCACTAGTTTTTGGTAAGCTCCGGTGCTAGGATCTACTAGTTTTGGTAGGCTCCGGTGCTAGGTTCTACTAGCTTTTGATAGCTCCGGCTCAAGCTCCGGGTTGCTCTGGCAAGGTCCGGAACTTGACTGCAGTGCTTCTGTTTTTCATTTGCAATGTTTTGTACTTGCTTTACATTGTTGGAAAGATTGCTTAGTATTCATTGCTAAGTTTTTGGTGTGTTTTGGTTGATATGGATGATATCGTGTTACTGTGGTTTTTGCAACATGCTTATGTGAGGTTCTCACGTAAGGTGTTGTGTTCGGAACTAACTTGAGTCAAGTCGAGGATTTGGGCTCGTATGGATTGGTTGTTTATTCATGTGCAGGTGTTGCTTGAGTTCAAGTCATGGCTGGTGACGGGATCCATTGGACTAGTCTCAGGGAGGAGATGAGGTTCCAACAACCAAGTTCGGGAGGAACTGTGGTTGAGCTGATCAGGAGGTCGCGCAGGATGATTGAATCAAGGGCAGTGCATATGAAGGTCGAAGGAAGGTGTTCGCACGTATGCATGAGGTGCATGACATGGCAATATGCTTCTAGAGACGGATTATGGAAGGAAGATCTGATCAGAAGGATCGGATCGTATCGGTTGAAGAGTTAGGCTGCTAGCTGAGTCGGTTATGGCTCGGTATGGAAATATTGAGTTGGTTATGTTAGGATTTCGTGTGGGTCACGAATTTGAGTTGTTTAGGAATGTGGGATACGTTCCTAAGGTGTTTGGAAGTCTTAAGATTGCTTCTATCTGCGTATAGAAGAGTCCTAAGCAGTTATGGAAAGTTCCGATTGTGATCGGATTAGGATTGGAGTCCTAGTTGAGATTGGGATGGCCTAAGGGCTGGTTATATAAGCAAGGGAGCCCAGAGCTCGTGGTAGACGACTTTGGGGCTGTTCCTCTTGTGTTCTATTGAATAAAATTCGTAGTTTGAAGGAACTTTTGTGCCTTGTTCGTCCGACTTGTTCTAGACAAGTTTTACTCATCGAGTTTCTGGACAGCACTATCTTTTGTCGGTGGTTTTATCATAACTCGAGTTTTACAGATCCAATTGACGTGATTCTTTTTGGGTTGTCTTCACAACTTGATTATCTATCATCTGTCAAAATTTCACGGTCATTGGATTTGTGGTTTTTGATCTACACGAGTTTCTTTGCAGCATTCCAGAACTGTTTTTTTTCTCGAGTAGGTCAGATTGACCTTTGTTTGATCTTTCGATCATAACTTGAGCTTTTCTCGACGGATTTGAGTAATTCTTTTTGTGTTGTCTTCGTGACTTGATTCTCTATGATATCTATCACTTTTGTCATGGTGAAACACGTTTAGATTAGTCTCATACACGATTTCTTTAACAGATCGTTTTTCTTCCGAAAGGGTTTGGGCTTTAATTGTTTCCGCTGCGTAAGATTTTTAAATCTACCATTCACCACCCCCTCTTGTAGCTTTCACGTGCTCTTAGATCCTACAATTGGTATCAGAGCCACGGTGCTCTAATCTTTGTGATTTGCACGTGTTTTTGACTAATCATCATGGAGAAGTACTCCGCCAAACCTTGTGTGTTTTCTGGTATTGATTTCCAGGTTTGGAAGGCACGCTGGAGGCCTTCATCCAGGCGCAAGGCTTCGCAATATGGGAAAAGGTGTACAAACCTTATGAAGTCCTGCCTAACGATCAAGTTACGGCTACGAACCTCTGGGACGTCGACAACAACAACAAAGCACGAAACTTGATCATCCAAGGACTCACTCAAAGCGACTTTGATCGTGTCGCACACCTCCGATCAGCATACGATGTTTGGAGCGCTCTCTGTGATTACCATGAAGGCTCCAACACAATCAAAGAGGTAAAACAAGATATGTTCAAAAAGGAATATATGCGTTTTGAGATGTAACCCAGTGAGTCTATCGATGACCTCTTTGCTCGTTTTAATAAAATTCTCAGCAACTTGCGTAGCGTGAATGTTAATTTTTCAGATGCTGAAAATGCTAGACAACTCCTTAGTGCATTAGACATGTCAATTTGGGAGATGAAAGTAACGTCTATACGTGAATCAACTGTCATGAGTTCTCTTACATTAGATGTACTCTATTCTAAACTAAAAACTCATGAAATTGACATCCTAGCACGTAAGAACCCAAAAAAGTCTATTGCATTTGTCTCACAACGTGATATGTCTAGCTCCGACCAATCATCATCTTTCAATACTCTTGCCTTGTTGTCCTCGCTAACCCTAGAACAGATAGAAGAATTTCCAGAAGAGGAGTTGGCACTCATCTCTACTAGATTCTCAAAAGCATTGCAAAATGTGAGAACTAGAAGGAGAGGAAGCTCCGGACCTCAATGCTGTTTTGAATGTGGTAAAATAGGACACTTTCGTACAGAATGCCCTAACCTTTCAGGTCCAACCACCAGGGAAGAAAAACAAAGCAAGGTCCGGACCTCCTCTGGAAATTCCAACAAGAAAAAGAAGGGTACCATAGGACGCAAGATGATCAACAGTTTCATCACCGCACTTCAAGAACTTAGTTCAAGTGATGTAGACTTTGAAAGTGATGAAGATGATGACGATCTGGCCAACTTATGCTTCATGGCGGCCAAAACAAGATCAAGATCAAGTCAGGAGGATGCAGAACACAGCAGTGAAGACGATGAGGTATGTTCTACCTGCAATGAAATGTGTGATGCTATTTCTCGTGCAACTATTATTGTCAAGAAAAAGGACAAAAAGCTTAGGGATAATGCTGCTAAAATTGAATCACTAGAATCTGAAATTAACCGTTTAAAAACTTTGATTCCTAGTGATGATGCATGTCCCTCATGTGACTTAATCTATGAACAATTGTCCACATTAAGAAGTGCACACTCCTCCACTCTAGATAGACTTGATGAAGAAACTAAAAAGAACAAAGAGCTTGCTGCACTTAATGATAAAAACTTGAAAGATGCTAGCTGTTCTACAATTGACTTGCATTGTTCTACTTGTGATGATCTTGATAAGAAACTACAGGATGCTATGAATGAAATTTCTATATTGAACAATGCTTTACGTTCTCATGAAGTTAAATTTTGTTCCAATTGCAAATTAAAAGGAAAAACTTCATGTGAAAATTGCCTTGATCTGTCCAATAAACTTGATGACATGCATAGGACATTAGATCGGTTTTGTAATGGGAATAAGAACCTAAACTTGCTGCTGAATTCTTCCAAGTCTCGCAATAATAAAACTGGTTTAGGTTTTGATTCTCATGCTCATGCTAAGGCACATCCACCTAAAATTGTAAAGTCATTAGGAAGTGGTTTGATTCAAACAGTTCCTAAACAAAAAGGAGTGGTTTTCAAATCTGCAGGAGTGTTGCCTCATTCGGTTTCAAATAAAAATATTGCTTGCTCATCTAGACATGAACACAAAGTTAAATTTCATTGTACCTTCTGTGGTAGAGATGGTCATGTCATAGATTTTTGTTATAGACTAGCTAAACAACAGAAAAAGGAAAGAAAAATTGCTAGATCTTATAACTTTCATGCAATTAGAAAAACACAACCTGCTTTAGTGAGTCAGAAATTTGAAAAGGTAGCTTCCGGACCTTCTGGTAAGAAATCCGCAAAAGCAGCTTCGATAGTTCCGATAGCTCGGAGAGCTCCCGGACCTTCTGTTGTTTCCTTCGTAACTTCAGCTTTTATTTCTGGAGCTTCAGCCTTGTCTTTTGGAACTGCTGCTTTTACCTCCGGAGCTACTGGTTCTTGTGCTAAAAGAGTTAAGAATAGAAAACCTCAAACTTCGACTCTTAAACCTGCTGTTTTATCTCAGCTTTCGCGTGTTTTTCCTACTGCACGTTGTGTGACTCAGTACTGGATTCCTAAATGCCTTTTGACTAACCCCAGTATTGAGTCATCGACGTATTGTGCTTCTATGTAGGTTACATGTTTGAGGAAGGAGAACATTTGGATTGTGGATTCAGGTTGCTGACGCCACATGGCCGGTAACAAAGATTGGTTATCCTCCCTCTCTTTTGTGTCACGTGTAGAAAATGTTACTTTTGCCGATAATTCTTCAACTCCTATAATTGCTAAGGGTTCGGTTAAAGTAAATGATCACTACACTTTGAAGGATGTGGCACTTGTCAAAAATTTGAAATACAACTTGCTTTCTGTTTCACAATTGCTAGATGAAAATCTAGAAATTATTTTCAATAAAAACTGCTGCAGAGTTGTAGATTCAAATAGTGAGCTTATTTTTAACATGTCTCGGTTTGGAAGAGTTTTTAAAGCTGATTTTGATATGTCTTCCTCTAAGCATAGGTGTCTAGTTGCTAATGATTCAAAGGACTTATATTTTTGGCATCATAGACTTGGTCACGTAGGCTTTGATCACCTAACGCGTGTTAGTGCTCTTGATCGCATACGTGGGCTGCCTAAGCTTAAAGGGGACAAAGAAATTGTGTGCTCTTCTTGTAGACATGCTAAGATGGTTGCAGGTTCACATACTCCTCTCACAATGATCATGACAACTGAACCATGTCAACTTTTGCATCTTGACACCGTAGGACCTTCACGTGTTCAATCCTTCAGAGGTAAATGGTATGTTCTTGTGATTGTTGATGATTATTCTAGATACTCTTGGGTTTACTGGCGTCTAAGAATGAAGCCTTTAGTCACTTTAGGACTTTATTTCTTAGATTATCAATTGATCACCCAGGATCATTAAAAGCAATTAGAAGTGATAATGGAACAGAATTTAAAAATCAATCTTTTGATCACTTTTGTGCTGAAAATGGAATACATCATCAACTGTCTTCACCATATGTACCTCAACAAAACGGTGTTGTAGAAAGAAAGAACAGAACCTTAGTTGAGATGGCTAGGACTATGCTTGATGAATATCAAACTCCTAGGAAATTTTGGGCTGATGCGTTAGCAACCGCTTGTTATGTCTCAAATCGTGTTTTCTTGCGTGCTAAGCTAGGTAAAACACCATATGAGCTTCGGTTTGGACATAGGCCTAGTGTTACACAGCTTTGGATCTTTGGTTGCAAATGCTTTGTTAAGAAACATGGTAATCTTGATAAATTTGAACCTAGATCCATTGATGGCATGTTTCTTGGTTATCCATCTCATACTAGAGGCTACTGTGATGAGGACATCACTTATATGGATACAAACAACACTCTACTGAATATACAAGATGCAATCAATAGAGTTCATACACAACAATTAATTTCAGAGGTGAACTCGTTCTTATATATTTTCTTATATGTTTTTGAGCATAGATTGCTACTTAATGATTTATTTGTGATTAGGATCCATGGAGAGGTTCAAGGAGTACTTGGAGGGAGTATTAGGGACGTGGAAGACCACAAAATTCGTTCAAAGAAGATGGAAACCGAACCAAACTCCAAATCGTATCCAACTCGGAGTCCAGGAGCAGTACGCACTAAAACGGACGCACAGGACGCATACGAACTCCGTTTTGGACGTTCTACATATGCACGGAAAGGGGAGAGGATAACCTTTCCAATGGCACCGGTCCCATGTCAAAATTCCTACGGAGTCGTGGGGAATGGTCGAAACAAAATCAAGTACAGAATCTGTCAGGGTGCTGCGCCACCGTATTGGGCCATTGGGCCTTGTATCAAGTCTAAGTCCATTATTTTCGTGTCTTAGGGTTAGGTCACGACCCTAACACCCCCTTGGACTTCCTCCCACCTATATATACTCCATGGTAGCCGGCATAGACAATTGGGTTTTGCTTAGACCAATAATATCGCCGTTCTTCGGTTTGTGAGACCCCAACTTCGCGATTTCAGATCGTGTCTACCTTGTTCTTGCTTGTGTTCCCGGTTGCACTTGCAGGGATTAGCCTTATTGGCGAGGTCAATCGTGTGAAGCACGGTTGATAACCAACGGAGCGGTGGTGTAGTGATTGCAGGGGTTGTTCCTGTTCTACTCGAGAGCCTCGGATCATCAACGTCGAGATCTTCATCAATCGACTTACCCATTACCTATCGGAAGATCATTCATCCTCTTTTTCTCTATCAATTGGTATTAGAGTTCCAGGTTGCCCGTTAGGTAATTCATCTATCCATTACATTAGTTTGGTTTTTCATACCTAGAGTCCACAAAAAAAGCCACAAAAAAACTTGCAGTTTAGTAGATCTGTTCATTACTTTGTCCAAACCACATTGAGCCTTTGCAACTTTGTTATTCAGTTTTGTTTTGTTGAGTTTGTGTCCGTGGTTGAGTCATATTGCTGGTTTAGAAAGTGTTTTTGGTCTTAGTTTGAGTTTGGCATTATGTGATTCATCCTTTTGAGTCACGTCATCACGTCCAGATTAGATTCGCCTCTGTCCAGTTTGGTATTTTCATTATATCTCGCACATACCAACTCGGATTTTGGTGTTCTTGTACTTTCTGGAAATCTTAAGAAGTGCTCTATAACTTTCATATTCATCATTTTCCCAGAAAATATAGTTATCGATGTCTAAATTGCATTAGATCCGAATCTGTCATTGACCTAAAAATTCTGAACAGTCTGTATTTTGGGGTCAGTATCTCCTATTGTTCTTTTCCAAAATAGGTCTTCCATATATTGAAATTAAAGAGGAGAGATATATCTACAATCTTGCTGTTCTAAGTTTTCCAATTTAGAACCTATAAGTGTGCCTATTTGTCCTTGGAAAATTGAGCAGAAAATCTGCGACATACACACGAGATATCTTGGGTTGATTTTCATTGTGTTCTTCCCTTGCAGCACATTCTGAAAAAAAAGGTAGAAAAAAGAAAAAGGCAAGTGCAAAACAAGAAACAAAATCCACACAAAAAAAGAGGAAAGAAAACAACAAAAAACAGAAGTGCTTGCATTCTTTGTGTCATCTAGTTTTGTCTCATGTCTTGCTAGCTTGAACTACTAGGAACACATTTAGACCAGCAACTTTGACAAATACTTTGGACACTTATTCAACTTTACTATCTGATTTCATTGTTGCTAATCCTTGCTACAAATAATGTGCCATCCAAGCTACACCTTACTCTTGAGCAGAATCGATACACCTTTGCAATCATCCCACGCTTCATTGGTTTCTTCCTACCGGCCACCGTTTGCCACCTGCAGTATCAGTAAGAACACTTGTAAGAGCGTGGTAAGACGCTTGAGAGTGTGTGATTCCACTTCCACTTTCCCATTATCCTTTGTAGTTGATAGGGATAACAAATTTTTTTGGGTTGTCTTCTGTTTGCTACTAACAATGTCAGGTAAAAGCAAGAATCATGCATTATATGCTGAGATGATGGACATGATGAAGACGGCGATAGAGTTGCTCACTAAAAATCAAACATCAACCAAGGATTCACATGACATTCAGACCACCTTTACAACACCTTCCACAAGAAGTAATTACATTCTCCCATCTCTTCCTTCTTATGATGGTTTTGGTTACGATGAATATATTGCTTGGGAAATAGAGTTGGATAAAATTTTTGGACAATGTCATATGTGTGAGAAAAGAAAGATTAGAAATGTTGCAAGTGCATTAGTAGGTTGTGCATTGACTTGGTGGAACAACTTAAGTGATTTAGAAAGACCTCGAACATGGAAAGATATGAAAATTCTTATGCGAGAAACTTTTGCTAATGTATCTAATTGTAAAGATGAAATACATGAACTTGAGAAGAATTTTCTTGTTGTACCTCCTCCTTTGCCTAACCTTTTGCAGGAACATGAACAAATAAATGGAGATGCAAATGAGAGTGAGGTGTTGAACAACTCTTCTGAATTTTTTGATGAATCAACTCATAATGCATTTGAATTTCTTGCTGAAAATGAGAGTAGTGTTAATGGACAATGCTCTACAGTTAACCACGGTATGACATTTTCAGATGTGCTGAATTTTGCTACCAATCATACTATCGATGAGCAGCAACAAGATGAACCTTTTCATAATACAACTTTACCATTAGTTGATTTTCCCACTGATTCTTATAACAAAAATGAGTTGTGTGCTGATAATTATATTATACCTATGCTAGAACAACCAAATGAATTTGATACTTTATCACTCACTTGTGCTGAAATTAAGCATTTGATCCCAACTACATGTGAAAGGGATGAGCTGAAATTGTTATCTTCTCTAAATACTTTGGGCTATATTGAATTTGACACTCTTTGTGATCTAGATATCGTAGAGAAGATAATATTTTCTCAATCTGAGTTGCCTTTGTTAAGTAGAAATATTTTTCATGCTATAGGCAAATATGAACATAGTGGTATGTTTATGGTGCATAAAGTTTACATATGTTCAAATGAGGAAGCTCCTTTTGTGCTGCAACAACATGGTCAAGTAAATGAATGTACTAACACTAATAATGTCTTGTCAAGTTTTTCTAGTATGTTTTCCTTGCAGCAAGGACAACAAAAGCATTATTCACTGTGGTTGTGCATTATGGACAGCACTTACTCTACCTCCAATGCAAGCCTCTTTGCTGGACATACGAGCAAGCCGAGGACGGCTTGTCACAAAGAAGGGGAGAATGATGAGATCATGCACATTATTATTGCACCTACAAACATGACACAATATTTATTTGTTTGGGATCCTGGCTCAAGTGAATGTGCACTCTTATTTGATGGACAAGATCAAGATGGCGCACTATGTCGTCCACCACCTTGGCCTCCTCCATTCATGCATACAAGAAGATTTGATGGCGTTGCACATTTGGACCAACACATGAGAGGGGACGAACTTGAGTCGAGGACGACTCCAATTCAAGGAGGGTAGGATTATGAGGACATCACTTATATGGATACAAACAACACTCTACTGAATATACAAGATGCAATCAATAGAGTTCATACACAACAATTAATTTCAGAGGTGAACTCGTTCTTATATATTTCCTTATATGTTTTTGAGCATAGATTGCTACTTAATGATTTATTTGTGATTAGGATCCATGGAGAGGTTCAAGGAGTACTTGGAGGGAGTATTAGAGAATTCGTTCAAAGAAGATGGAAACCGAACCAAACTCCAAATCGTATCCAACTCGGAGTCCAGGAGCAGTACACACTAAAACGGACGCCCAGGACGCATACGAACTCCGTTTTGGACGTTCTACATATGCACGGAAAGGGGAGAGGATAACCTTTCCAATGGCACCGGTCCCATGTCAAAATTCTTTCGGAGTGGTCGCGAATCGTCGAAACAAAATCAAGTACAGAATCTGTCAGGGTGCTGCGCCACCGTATTGGGCCATTGGGCCTTGTATCAAGTCTAAGTCCATTATTTTTGTGTCTTAGGGTTAGGTCACCACCCTAACACCCCCTTGGACGTCCTCCCACCTATATATACTCCATGGTAGCCGCCATAGACAATTGGGTTTTGCTTAGATCAATAATATCGCCGTTCTACGGTTTGTGAGACCCCAATTTCGCGATTTCCGATTGTGTCTTCTACGTTCTTGCTCGTGTTCTCGATTGCACTTGCAGGGATTAGCCTTCTTGGCGAGGTCAAGCGTGTGCAGCACGGTTGATAACCAACGGAGCCGTGGTGTAGTGATTGCAGGGGTACTCGAACTGCTCGAGTGTCGCGGATCATCAACGTCAAGTTCTCCACCCCAATCGACATACCTTTCGGAAGATCGGGCCTAAACCTACTCATCATACCGTGTGCTTTTACTTGACACTAACAAAATTGTGGAGACTTATGAAGTGTCTTTTGATGAAGCTAGCCCAGGTACTAGCTCCGATGTTGCAGGACCAGATCCGTATCATCAGGGGGAGGGTATTTTCGAAGATGAAGAAGAACCGGTGATACTGTCTGGTAGTTCCGAAGTTGACACGTGTCCAGCTCCGGACATTGAACAAGCTTCGGCTATCACCTCTGCTGGTCCTGATCGTCCACAAGTCACAAGATCATCAATCTACGATGAACCTAATGAAGAAGAAGCTTGTGAGACATCTGTTCCCCTACGTCTTTACAAAGATCATCCCCCACAACAGATGATTGGAAGCTTGCACGAACGAGTCACACAGTCCAGGTATTGCGATCCAAACTCTCATGCTCATTCTGCTTTTGTTGCTGCTTTTGAACCCAAAGATATATCACACGCACTCACTAATGAATCTTGGATTATTGCCATGCAAGAAGAGTTAGAAAATTTTGAAAGAAATAATGTTTGGAAACTTGTACCTCCACCTCAAGGTCACACTTTAATTGGAACTAAATGGGTATATAAAAATAAACAAAGTGAGGATGGAGTTGTGGTTAGGAATAAGGCTAGGTTGGTTGCTCAAGGTTTCACTCAAGTTGAAGGTCTAGATTTTTATGAAACTTTTGCTCCTGTCGCTAGATTAGAAGCCATAAGAATTTTGTTAGTTTTTGCAGCATCTAAAGGTTTTAAGCTATATCAAATGGATGTTAAAAGTGCTTTTCTTAATGGCTACATAGATGAGGAGGTTTATGTCAAACAACCACCGGGTTTTGAAAATCCAGATTTTCCTAATCATGTTTACAAACTGTCCAAAGCCTTATACGGTCTCAAACAAGCCCCTAGAGCATGGTATGATAGGTTAAAAACATTCTTACTTGAAAAGGGGTTTACCATGGGCAAGGTTGATAAAACTCTTTTTATGCTTAAGCATGGCAATGACTCATTATTCGTTCAAGTGTATGTGGATGAAATTATCTTTGGTTGTGTTTCTCATGATCTTGTGTCCAAGTTTTCAGCAATGATGAGTTCTGAATTTGAAATGAGTATGATGGGTGAACTCACTTACTTTTTGGGGCTGCAAATCAAGCAAACCAAGGAGGGTACCTTTGTGCATCAAACGAAGTATACCAAAGACCTCCTAAGGCGCTTCAACATAGACAAAAGCAAGCCTCTTCGGACACCAATGGGAACAGCAACAACACTTGAACTTGATGAAGATGGTGAATCCGTGGATCAAAAAGAATATAGAAGCATGATCGGATCACTTTTGTACCTCACGGCATCAAGACCGGACATACAATTCAGCGTATGTCTTTGTGCACGGTTTCAAGCTTCCCCACATGTTTCACATCGTCAAGCCGTCAAAAGGATTCTCAGGTACTTGCATTGAACTCAAGAATTTGGCATTTTTCTTCCTTCTTCCTCAACCGTTACTTTGAAAGCTTTTTTGGATGCTGATTTTGGGGGTTGTAGGAGTGATAGGAAAAGTACTTCTGGTGCTTGTCATTTTCTTGGTAATTCTCTTGTTGCTTGGTCCTCTAGAAAACAAAATTCAGTTGCACAATCAACAGCCGAATCTGAATATGTAGCTGCTGCTAGTGCTTGCTCACAAATTCTTTGGATTGCTCAAACACTTAAGGACTATGGAGTTGATCTAGATAGTGTTCCACTGTTTTGTGATAATACTAGTGCTATTTGCATTGCCAAAAACTCCGTGCAACATTCTAGAACTAAGCACATTGATATTATATATCACTTTCTCCGAGATAACGTTGAAAAGGGAAACATTGTGCTTCACCATGTAGATACCGAACAACAATTGGCTGACATTTTTACAAAACCTTTGGATTTCACTCGTTTTTGTTACATTCGTAGTGAAATAGGGGTTATGCATCCTCATGGCTTAAATTGAGGGGGAGTTTTTGAAACTTGGGAAGTCTATGTGTGAATCTGAAATTAAAATAATATGAGCATAGTATTTCATACATATATGACTTTGTGATTCCTTTTACATGATGAAAGTTCTTACTACATTACTCGTGTTATACATTTTGTAGTTTTTGCCATGTCTAGTAATTGGAATAATTACTTACACTAAAATCTGGTCATGGTCAAACTTTCTTGCTGTTTTGAACTTGTTGCATGCTCACAAATCTTTTAATCATTAAGAATTTATCAAGTAATCAACTCACATGTTGAGTTTTTATGAACAAATATAAATTGAGAAAAGATCAAGAGAATATGCATGCATCGCACTTCTTCTTTTGAGATGGCTTGTCATTGCACTTAGATATGAACTTGGAAGAAGTTGTGTATGACTAAAACCATGTCTTTAAGCTTCTGATTGTCAAATGACATAGGCTTGACTTGGTTGGTTAGAATAAGGCAGATGCGCATATAATCTCTTGCAAATATCATATGCTCTAAATTTATGCTTTGAAAAATAATAAAATGCAGCAACTAGTGTCATGCTTTTAGGTTTTTAAATAGTTAAGTTTGTGAGATCATGACTTGCTTAAATTGAAAAATCACATTTGATCTCTAGCATGGCTTACACTACCTTATGTATTTCATTGATGTGATAATGTAAGGTACTTGATAGTATAACTTGGATGAGCTTTGTTTATATGTATATGTTATAATATGCTCATAACAACTAAAGTTTGAGAGAAAATTTGTTTATATGCTCATGACTTGCTGAATACATTGTCAAAGGGGGAGAGATAAGAATGAAGAGAAAGAGAATATGGGCATAAGGAGAGATAATAAAGGGGGAGAGATTTTCATTTTCTCATTTTCTTCTCTTTTTACTTTTGATTTACAAAGGGGAAGAAATTGCTTTCAAAACTTTTATGTGAATAAGCCAATGTTCAGATTATAAATGGTGTTGCCAATGCATTCATCAAGGGGGAGAATGTAAGACCTATGTGCGCTGAATACATTGGCTTGTAGTGAATACACTTGGCTTTGATGATAAAAGTTTTAAATATCACCAAAACACCTTTTTGTAAGGTCCGACTCTAGCTCTGAGCTACAGCAAGGTCCAACGGCAGGTCCGGCTTGTTTTGGGTAGCTCCGGTTACGTTAGATGCTAGGTCCGGCTTCTTGGTAAGGTCCAACTAGCTTTGGTTAGCTCCGGTGAGCTTTATCTTTAGCTCCGGCATGTCTTTGATAGCTCTGGCATATACTTGATAGCTCCGGCATGCTTTTGCTAAGCTCCGACGTACTTTGTCTAGCTCCGGTTTTGGGTTGACTAGTTTTGACTAGTTTTTGGTAAGCTCCGGTGCTAGGATCTACTAGTTTTGGTAGGCTCCGGCACTAGGTTCTACTAGCTTTTGATAGCTCCGGCTCAAGCTCCGGGTTGCTCTGGCAAGGTCCGGAACTTGACTGCAGTGCTTCTGTTTTTCATTTGCAATGTTTCGTACTTGCCTTACATTGTTGGAAAGATTGCTTAGTATTCATTTGCTAAGTTTTTGGTGTGTTTTGGTTGATATGGATGATATCGTGTTACTGTGGTTTTTGCAACATGCTTATGTGAGGTTCTCACGTAAGGTGTTGTGTTCGGAACTAACTTGAGTCAAGTCGAGGACTTGGGCTCGTATGGATTGGTTGTTTATTCATGTGCAGGTGTTGCTTGAGTTCAAGTCATGGATGGTGACGGGATCCATTGGACTAGTCTCAGGGAGGAGATGAGGTTCCAACAACCATGTTCGGGAGGAACTGTGGTTGAGCTGATCAAGAGGTCGCGCAGGATGATTGAATCAAGGGCAGTGCATATGAAGGTCGAAGGAAGGTGTTCGCACGTATGCATGAGGTGCATGACGTGGCAATATGCTTCTAGAGACGGATTATGGAAGGAAGATCTGATCGGAAGGATCGGATCGTATCGGTTGAAGACTTAGGCTGCTAGCTGAGTCGGTTATGGCTCAGTATGGAAACATCGAGTTGGTTATGTTAGGATTTCGTGTGGGTCACGAATTTGAGTTGTTTAGGAATGTGGGATACGTTCCTAAGGTGTTTGGAAGTCTTAATATTGCTTCTATCTGCGTATAGAAGAGTCCTAAGCAGTTATGGAAAGTTCCGATTGTGATCGGATTAGGATTGGAGTCCTAGTTGAGATTGGGATGGCCTAAGGGCTGGTTATATAAGCAAGGGAGCCCAGAGCTCGTGGTAGACAAATTTGGGGCTGTTCCTCTTGTGTTCTATTGAATAAAATTCATAGTTTGAAGGAACTTTTGTGCCTTGTTCGTCCGACTTTTTCCAGACAAGTTTTACTCGTCAAGTTTCTGGGCAGCACTACCTTTCGTCGGTGGTTTTATCATAACTCGAGTTTTACAGATCCAATTGACGTGATTCTTTTTGAGTTGTCTTCAAAACTTGATTATCTATCATCTGTCAAAATTTCACGGTCATTGGATTTGTGGTTTTTGATCTACACGAGTTTCTTTGCAGCATTCCAGAACTGTTTTTTTTTCTCGAGTAGGTCAGATTGACCTTTGTTTGATCTTTCGATCATAACTTGAGTTTTTCTCGACGGATTTGAGTAATTCTTTTTGTGTTGTCTTCGTGACTTGATTCTCTCTGATATCTATCACTTTTGTCACGGTGAAACACGTTTAGATTAGTCTCATACACGATTTCTTTAACAGATCATTTTTCTTCCGAAAGGGTTTGGGGTTTAATTGTTTCCGCTGCGTAAGATTTTTAAATCTACCATTCACCCCCCCCTCTGGTAGCTTTTCACGTGCTCTTCGATCCTACACTAGGTACCCTACCTGAGTTTACTGGAATGGATACCATCGATTACTACCTATACACCCTCACAGGAGTGGCTCATCGTCTCGACATTCTGTTCAAGGCGATGGCCCAGGTGCTCTGCGCCAAGGGCCGTAGCAACCTGGTGGCGGCGACGGAGAGGAACCTCAGTCGTGGGGTTGCACCGCTGGTGCAGCCAGGGCAACCGGCACAGCCGTCCCAAGCTCCTGTTGCACCGATGCTGGAGTCGCAGCCGGAGGAGGAGGAGGAGTATGATTTAGTTGTTTTTTGTTGTTTTTAGTTGATGTTTTCTTTTCTTGTATCTTCTTGTACTTTTCTCTTGTGTTTTGTAACATATTGTGTTAATGAATGAAATTTATCTGTGTTCATCAATGTGAATGAATATTATCTTGCGTGTCAACTGTGTGAATGAATGAATGTGTGGTGTGTTCATCTTGTTCCTTAGGAATCATAAGGAAGGATTTGATTATTTTCTGGAAAAATGAATGATTATTTATTAATGGAATGTGCTCTAAGTTCGGTGATGTGTGATATCAATAGTGAACTGAAGCAAAATGGAGAAAATCATGAATCTAAAGGAGACGTGGGGAACAGGAGAAATGCTTTTCTGTTAAACACGTCTCCCTTTTAGCAGAGGAGAGGGAGACGTCGAGAATAGGAGACCCACTTCGTTATTAAGAGCGTCTCCATTTTGCATCTCCTTATATAAGGTGCACCATCAGTCTCTCTTCTCTTCATTTGTCTTCTCCGCTCAGACAACCCACCATGGCCAATGTTCCGACGCCAAGCCTGCCGAGGGAGCCACCATGCAAGAAAGAGTGTTGTCGCTCCCCCGAGAGGCTCAACAACGAGTTGCTCGAGACGATGGCCCAGGCGCTCGAGAGGTTGTTTGACAAGTTCAAGAGGCTGCTCAAGACGATGTTCGAGGTGCTCAGCGCCGAGGGCCACAGTAACCTGGTGGCGGAGACGGCTAGGAACCTCGGTCGCGAGGTTGCACTACAAGACCAGCCGGAGCAACTGGCGGAGCAGCCGGAGCAGTTGGCCAGAGCTCCTATTGCACCGGTGCCAGATGGCCGCCGCCAGAGGAGGAGGAGGAGTAGGATTTAGGTTTTCTTTTGTTGTTTTTAGTTGATTTTGTTTTCCTTTTCTTGTATCTTGTACTTTTTCTTTTGTTTTGTAATATATTGTTAATGAATGAATGTGTTATCTGTGTTCATTTGTGTGCATGAATATTATCTTGTGTGTTCAACTGTGAATGAATGAATGTGTTCATTGTGTTCCTCAGGAATGTCAATTCATAAGGAAGGATTTGATTATTTTTTGTATTTAAAATACTACAGTGAAGGTACTCTACATAGGAATGATTATTTAGTTATCAAGTGAATGTTCTCTACATTCTTTCAGCGATGTGTTCATGTCTCTCTATAACCGAAGCAAAAGGAGACATGCTTTCTGTAAAGTTCATCTCATTTCTTTCGCAATAGGAGACGCGCTTTGTTAGTCGCTCATCTCTCGTTTGTCAGAGGATTGGGCTCATCTCGGATATCTCATTAAATGAGACGCGCCTTATAGTACCTCATCCCCTTTTACGCTTGGCCGCGCCTTTCTTTTGTGAACCAGCATCCTCGCTGAGGCGGGCTCTTCTTGTTTACCAATATTAGTGATGATCACTGTCGGTAACCTTCGTACCGGGTACCCCATGATACCGCAAGAAACACCAAGGAGTTCCACCCATCAGAGTTGAAGACCTCCGAAGGCTACACGTGCTACATAGCATTGGACCCGCCTCCCTCATTTGGGTAGCTCCAACACTGCTACGTGTAACACAAGGCCGGAGCTAACTCCCCCTATAGGGAAGCTCTAGTCTTGCCATCTTTCTAGTGACCGCAGACCTAACTCCCCGTAGAGGGAAGCTCTAGTGCTACCATGTGTATGGTGGCTCCAGACCTACCACCCCACGATGGGAAGCTCCAGAGCCGGCACGTGTCGAACCTCTGGACCCGAGACAGTAACAATGAGACTGGCGGATCTCCAAGAGCAAGGACATTCAAGAGACAGTTAAAGCTAAAGTTACAAGGCCTGATTATGTGTCATTAATGTCATATCAATGACACACTATCAGAGGACCCTAAAACACAGTAACACCACCATTAATGCACGGTATCACACTATTAATTATGCTTAATAGCCACTGATCGTGTATTAGGCAATTAACTACAGCCAGGGCCACATGTCGGGCCAGGCTGACATTGTAACGGCCAGTCCATGGACTATAAAAGGATTGAGCCACACGCTACAAGGGACAATCAAGCTCACACGTTCACAAGCGCCATACATTCATACATACAACACACATCCTGTGGAGTAGGGTGTTACACTCAGCGGCCCGAACCATGTAAAATCATCGTGTCATCATCTTGTTCGTAATCTGATGCGCCCCAACCAATCAAGAACCCCCGCGGGCTACATTTGGCGCGCTGTGTAGGGGGTAGCTTTTCACATTTCAAGATGGTGAGCTCCGCCGCGGGCTGGTCCAACGGCAACGCTGAGCATCTTGCTGGAGGGAATCCCTCCAACATGCAACATCCGGTGGGAGCTGTTGTCCCGACAGGCATCCTACCACCACCACCGCCATCTGCTATGGATAACAATGTCGGACAGCAGGATGGGGTCTCGACGTCGGTCACTGCATCGACACACAACAACCCTGAGAACTCGCTAATTGCTGCGCTTACTCTTCTCCAACACCCACCGCCGGCAGGCGCACCTCAGGGTGCCATGGAGCAGTGGCGTGCTGATGTGGAACATCTGGCTATAGCTGCAGCCAATGGTCTTTGCAACCAAAGTCCTCCCCCTTCACAGCACACGACCTTGTCCGGAAGACATGGTCCACATGCATCACAACACTGGAGGTGTGTTGTGTCTCAACAGGCGACATCGCTGCCCTCTCAGGCGCGACACACTCACACCGCGTCAAGACTCTCAACGCATGATTTGCGGTCAGAGCTCGACCGCCGTTACAGACAGTAGAACGGCCGCATCCACATCAAGCATTCTCACGAAAGGTGGGAGGCTCGGGAAAACTCTCTGCCCATGGGAGTAGGGAGCAGCTGTTCAGCCCTGGCCATGCACCTGCGCATAGTCCGCTGGCCACAGAAGTTTCGGCCTCATTTGCTAGAAAAATTTGATGGGACTGTCAACCCCGTCAAGTTTCTCCAGATATACTCCACCGCCATTCTCACGGTGGGTGGCAATGAGGTCGTGATGGCTAATTACATTCCAGTGGCTTTGACTGGGACAACCAGGTCCTGGTTCATGAGTCTACCACCTGATTCCATCAACAATTGGGCGGAGCTACGCCAACAGTTCATCGCCAACTTCAGGAGTTCCTACACCTGACCTGGCACAGCACTAGACCTTTTTGATGTACAGCAAAAGTCGGAAGAATCATTGTGTTCCTTCAACCAGTGTTTTTCTCAGGTAAGAAATACTATCCCTTCAATCTCCTATGCTTCTGTCATCGTGGCATTCAGACAGGGTGTCAGAGATAAGAAGATGTTGGAAAAGCTGGTGACAAAAGAGGTCACCAGCGTCGCAGAACTATTCATCCTGGCTGACAAGTGCACCCGAGCTTCTGAAGGCCGGGAAATGCACTCAAAGCCAGCTCCGGAGGATAACAAAAAGTCCTCTAAAACTGAATCCACTACCTCTTGTAGTGGAAAGAAGAAGAAAAAGTCCAACGGCAAGAAGAAGTCGCCGACTGGCACACCTACTGTTGCGGCTGCTGCAGCTCCGGGTGGCCGGGGGCCACGCCTCAAAAAGTGACCTTCAACTTCGTTAGAAGATGGCGGCGGTCCAAAGATGTGATGTCCGATCCAGAAAATGGACAAGCACAGTTTGGAAGACTGTCAAGAGGTCCAAAACCTTGTCGAGCGCTACAACAAGCGTCGGGAAGAAGCTCCTTTCCACCAGCGGGAAGGAAAACAAAAGGTTGACGAAGCTCCGACTGACACGGAGCTAGGCTTCGAGGACCCCAAGAAGGTCCTGAAGGCTGTGTATAACACAGTCGATGATGATTTTGACGTCTCCGATAACGAGCGTCGGAAGACCCTCAACACCATATATGGAGGGTCTTGGGATATCACTTCCCGCCACGTTATCAAGACAATGCGGCGAGAGATGGTTGCCGCATCTCCTACCACCAAGGCATCACCGCATTGGAATTGGATAGATACTCCCATCACTTGATGCTACAGACTGCCCCTGGAACGTGATCGAGGCTGGTCATCTGCCATTTATGGTGTCTCCAACCATCAACAACGTCCAGTTCTACCATGTCTTGGTAGATGGAGGGGCGGCACTCAACCTCCTAAGCTACGAGTCATTCATGAAGATCCAACTCTGACTCTCAAACCTTCTCTCCTCGCGTCCATTCTTTGGGGTAGGTCCAGGGGCCATCAACCCTCTTGGATCCATTACACTCCCAGTGAGCTTCGGGACACTAACCATCAACCTGCTTGCTACAGTGCAGGAGGGAACATCCGGCAAGGAGCTAGCTGCTCAACCTCCGAGCACTCGTCACCGAGGCTCAACCTCTACACCACGCGTGTAGCCAAGCCGCGACACTGATGTTCCCGTCAAAGTCGTCCAAATTGGTTCTGATGCTGCCCATACTAGCCATATATCGGGAGGTCTGGACAAACAAATAGGAACTCGCGCTCATCACTTTCCTCTGCCCAAAGGTTGACGTGTTTGCTTGGCAACCGTCACAAATGTCTGGGATCCCTAGGGAGGTGATTGAGCATAGCCTGAAGATTTATCCCAACGCACGAACAGTACACCAGAAGCCCCGGAAGCAATCAGTTGAGCGGCAGAACTTCATCCGTCAGGAAATCAAGAAGCTGCTCAAAGCTGGTTTCATTCGGGAGGTTTATCACCCAAAATAGCTAGTAAACCCAATCGTTGTACCCAAAGTCAGTGGGAAGCTTCGGATGTGTATCGACTACACCACCTTGAATAAGGCATGTCCAAAAGATCCATTTCCACTACCTAGAATAGATCAGATAGTGGACTCCACCTCCGGGTGTGAGCTACTATGTTTCCTAGATGCATATTCTGGATACCATGATGTCCAAATGTCTAGAGAAGATAAAGAGCATGCTGCCTTCATAACAGCAGATGGATTGTATTGTTATACTGCCATGCCGTTTGGTCTCAAAAACACTGCTTCAACTTTTGTGCGAGCTATGCACAAAACTTTTGGAGAGCTAACCAGGGACTTGGTGGAGGTGTACGTCGATGACATCATCGTGAAAGTGTAGAACAAGGATTCACTCCTTCACAACCTAAAAGCCGTCTTCGACAAGCTGCACATCACGCGCACCAAGCTAAACCCAAAAAAATGTGTTTTCGGGGTTAGCTTCGGGAAGCTCCTTGGATTTTTGGTGACCCACCGAGGAATTGAGGCAAACGCGATGAAGATCATGGATATTGAAGACATGTGGCCACCAGCCCGCATCAAGGATGTCCAGAAGCTAACTAGATGTCTAGCTGCACTAAGCGGTTCATCTCAAGACTGGCAGAGCGGGCGCTTCCCTTCTTCAAGTTATTGAGGAAGACCAGACCATTACATTTGTCTGAAGAAGCAGAAAAGGTGTTCCAAGAGCCAAGCAACTTCTCGCCACACTACCAATCTTGGTAGCTCCTAAACCTGGTGAGCCTCTACTGCTTTACATTTCTACAACTACGAAGGTTGTCAGCATGGTCCTGGTAGTGGAAAGGCCGTAGCCATCTACAGTTCAGGATCCCAGACCCCTTCAGGAGGGTATGGAGCTACCTGAAGGTGAGTTTGGGTCCGAGCCCCCAGGCACAAATCTTCAAGGTGAAATGCTAGAGGATCAACCTTTCTCAACTGAGGGAGTTCACACGATTGATCAAGAAGATCCGAACCCCTCCGGGAGGGTTCAAATTGAACAAGAAAAACTTTCGGACCCCTTCGAGAGGGTCTGGGAAGATCATCAGGAAGGTCTAGACCGCTCCGGGGGGGGGGGGTCCGGGTCGATGAAGAAGAAGCTCCGGGCCCCTTAAGGAAGGTCCAAAACGTCCAGCGCCCAGTGTACTTCATCTGTGGAGTACTTCATGATGCCAAGACTCGATACATTGAGGCGCATAAGCTGCTCTACGCAGTTCTTATTGCCTCAAGAAAGCTTCGTCACTACTTCCAAGCCCACAAGATATTAGTAGTAACCTCCTATCCACTTTGTGCCATACTGCACAATCCCAACTCTACTGCGAACATCGCCAAGTGGGCAGCAGAGCTGGCAGAATTCGATCTTGAATTCCTATCATGACAAGCTATCAAGAGTCAAGCCTTAGCTGATTTCGTGGCGAAGTGGACACCTTCTCCATCAAATCCTGGGGGCCTAGTGAGCAGAAGCCAGAACCCAAGGTCACGGTCTTCACCGAGCCTCATTTGACCCTCTACTTCGACGACTCCATGCAGAAGCAGGGGGCCGGAGCTGGAATACTTCTCCTCGCTCCAACCGGGGAGAAGGTCAAATATATGGTGCACCTTGACTTCAAGGCGACCAACAACATGGCGGAGTATGAAGCTTTCATCTACAGACTCAAGGTGGCACGTTCATCTGGCGTCAAGTAGTTGTAGGTGAAGGGCGATTCGTAGCTCATTATCAAGCAAGTCAAAGGTGAATCTAGGTGCAACAACCCTCAGCTTGCTTCTTACCTCCTTGAAGTCCAGAAGCTCCAGAAAGACTTCCATATCCTGGACCTCTGCCATGTTCAGCATTTCAACAACATTGAAGCTGATGAAATCTCAACGAAGGCTTCAACTAGAGCTCCAGCTCCCGACAGAGTTTTTGTCCAGAGATTGTCAAGACCAACAACTTAGTCAGTCGAACTAAGCGAAGGCGGCGAGACCAGCACCTTGATGCTGGTGGTCCCGGTGGCCTTGTTACCATGGCGTCCACCAAGGGTCGTAGGTGCTGCAGGAAGCTCCGAGCAACCCAGCACACAAGACTCAGAACCTCAAGTTAGCTCTGATGCATGGATCTCGGAGATCCAGAGGTACTTGAAAGACAATGTCCTTCCTGACGGCGGTGCATTCGCTGACCGGATCGTCAGATTGGCTAAAAGATACATGTTGGTAGAAGGGGATCTCTACCAGCGCGATGCCAACAGCATCCTAATGTCCTCGCAAAGATCCATGGAGGCGAGTGTGGGAACCACACGCATTCCCACACGCTGGTCAGTAAAGCCTTTCAGCATGGTTTTTACTGTCCTATAGCGCTCCAAGATGCAGTCGAGTTGGTGAAAAAGTGTGAAGCGTGCCCGTTCCACGCGAAACAAATTCACACTCTGGCTCAGTCACTACAAAAGATACCTCCTACATGGCCATTCGCTGTGTGGCGTATGGACATTTTTGGACCTTTCCCAAAATCCATCAGAGGTTACAGGTTCCTGTATGTCGCCATCGACAAGTTCACCAAGAGGCCGGAAGCTACTCCAGTTCTGACAATCAACAAGCAATCGACTATCAAATTCTACAAGTCCATAGTCTGCAGATTTGGAGTTCCGAATAGAGTCATCACTGACAATAGAACCCAATTCTCTAGTGCAGCATTCCAAGAGTATTGCGAGGACCTCGACATTCAAGTCAGCTATGCATCAGTAGCTCACCCGGCAAGTAATGGCCAAGTCGAGAGAGAAAATGCAAAAATATTAAAAGGACTCAAGACGCGCACATATGAGCGCCTGAAGAAACATGGAGCCAATTGGATTAAGGAGCTTTCGTTTGTACTGTGGGCGAGCAGGACAACACCTAGCTGGTCAACTGGAGAAACCCCCTTCTTACTGTTGTACGGAGCTGAAGTGATCCTTCCTCCAGAGATCACAATGGAGCCACTCCAGGTTAGGACCTTCGAAGAAGCCGCGCGGGACCAGCTTTGGCGTGAAGACCTTGACCATATCGACGAGGGAAGGTGCCAAGCAGCTGTTCGGAATGCACGTTATCGCTAGGCGCTCTCACGCTATCATTAAAGGCATGTGCGCAATCGATACCTCGAGGAAGGCGATCTGGTGCTGCGGAGAATACTAACTCATGAAGGGATGAACAAACTTTCCCCCAGTTGGGAAGGTCCCTTCTGGGTGATGAAAGTTTCCCTTCTCGGATGCGCTCGCTTGGCTACAGAGGATGGGACCCAGCTTCCCAATCCTTGGAATATCGAGCACCTCCGTAAGTTTTATGCTAAGTTACACAGAGGTGAGTCTGTAATTATGCGCAATGTAAGTTATAGAGTCTATACACAGAGTCGGGTAGGTCCTCCGGGAGAACATCCGGACCCCTCCAAGAGGGTCCGGGCAGTTCAAGCAACATTTAACTCGGTCCTTGTACTTAAAATGTGGCTTACCTACCCTGGGTTAGAACAAGATGTATAGCACACTTAGCCTGGTTCCATACCCTAAGTGTGTCCTTGTCTCCCCTGTAATCTGGACCTATAATGAAAGAAATTGTTGTGTAAAAGCAGACTCCTCGTGCATGAATTCTGTACATGCTCATTTTCTTTTATAATCTTTTCTTTCATGTCTATAACGAAGTTGTGCAATTCTTTTTGAGCTTTAGCCGGATGTTTTTCATATGTTCTACAAGTTACATTGTCAAATTTTTGAGATCTTAGCATTGCTAGACAGTCTAATCGCCTGAACACCAAATCTATTATCAGGTCCGGAGTGCGCTATTGACTTAGCTTGGTCCAGCACCCTAAAGTACGCAACTCTACATTTTGGGAGGCCTGAGTAGGGCGAGTCCAGAAAGCATTCAGATCTGGGGAGTTTGTAGCAATGTACTTATTATCATATTGAGTTCCTTTGGATAAAAAATTCAAATAAGAATAGTAAGCCGCAAAAGAGTTAGACGAGAGGACGAATTGTATGATTTTTCTTGTCTTTGATGCGCAGGAAAAATGAACACTCATGACGATGGTGGACGATGCCGTAGCTACTAAGCTCTGACAACCCCCAAGGGGGCCTGCTGTCGACATTTCTAACATTGAAAGTGGGCATCCTCGGAGCTAACAAGCTCCGACAACTCCCATGGGGGCCAGCCGACGACGTGTAGCATAATGACAATTCAAGAGAATATGGTGAAATCACCCGGAGGGGGCCTGCTGTCGATGTTTCATGTGTTAACAGTGGGCGCCGTCGGACCTATCAATATCCGACAACCCCACGGGGCCCTCCGTCGACGTTTCATGCATTGACAATGGGTGTCTTCGGACCTAAAAAGCTCCGACAACCCCAGGGGGCCCGCCGTCGATTTTTCATGCGTTCACAGTGGACGCTGTCGGACCTATCATGCTCTGACAGCCCTAGGGGGCCTGCCTTTGATGTTTCATGCGCTGACAGTGGGCGTCGTTGGACCTATGAAGCTCCGACACCTCCTAGAGGGCCCATCGTCGATGTTTCAAGCATTGACAGTGGGCGCTGTCGGACCTATCAAGCTCTGACACCTCCCAGGGGCCCCACCATCGATGTTTCAAGCATTGACAGTGGGCGCTATCAGACCTATCAAGCTCCGACACCTCCCTAGGGGCTCGCCTTTGACGTCACAAAGGGTCCCTAGAGATGTCGGAGGTAAACTTCGAACCTAAAGGCTAAGCGTTCTAGATATAAGTTTGAAGCGCTCAAGTCATCAAGACGTTTTCAAACGTTTTCGTACATGTTCGCAATCAAATTGTGTACATCTACCAGGGGGCCAATAAGATAAAGGACAATGCATTTAAGACAAGCATAAAATGGAATTCATTCATTCAGAGAGTGGATTTCAATCATCAGAAGTACTGGATTACAAAATGAGGATTACAGTGAAAGGCAAAAGAGAAAGGTCCTAGCTATTGGAGACTCTAAGTCCTATGGAAGAACGAGGCAACCTTCTCAGCAGCTTCTTGGACGCTAGCCCTGGCCGCATCCTCCTCTTCAACAATGGGTCCATCAAAAACCGGATCTAGAGAAAGTTGGGGGTCTCGGCTCTTGTAACACACGAGAACATATCGGCGACTTTCTTGGCAAGAGATTTCCCCTCCGTCTCCAGCTGGTCGGCAATGATGTCACCCATCGCGTTGAGTTTGCCATCAGTGGAGCTAAGTGCCACCAACGTCTGGTCCAGGTCTGGTGTTGGGTTCTCCGAATGTATCAGGCTGAAGCCAAGCAACACCAAAGCTCTGTGTGCGTGCCCCAAGAAGTCCTAGACCTGCCGGGACTCAGTCGCCCTCACGTTCCTCAGCTCCTTCAGATACCTTCTGGCGGCCGCAAACTATGAACTCCCTCGAGCGATGCGCTTGAACTCTTTGGCATGTTGTTGAATACTTTCATCCACTTGCTTTTTGCGGTCAGCAAGCTCCGTCTCCTGGAGGTGGATGCGGTTCCGCCGTTCAGCCATGTCTTTCTCCCTGCCTCTCACTTTCCCCTCTCTGGTGGCAACATCAGCTTCTCTTTTAGAGAGCTCTTGCCCTAGCTTCTAGTGTTTCTCCTCCTCCTGCTGGCACCACTGATCAAATTTTTTGGTGCGGTCCGCCAAGTTCTGCTCTCCTAGAGTCGGTTTCTCGGCGAGCTCCCCCTCTTTTTTCAAAATATCCTCCTGCATATCCAAGAGCTTCTCTTCCCTATCATCAAGGTCTGCTCGGTGCTTCAGGAGAATCTCGTTCAGCGTGTTGAGGTTGTCATGATGATCGTCAGCGGCCTCACTGCTTTTCCTGGCGTGCTCGAGAATCTCCCGAGACTTAGCGTCGAGGGCCCTGATGGACGCCTCTCTTTCATCCAGCAGTTGGCCCCAATACTCCATCAGGGTCTTTTCCTTCTCGACCCACTTCTGTTGGTCGGCAAGCCTTGTTTGCGCTTGGTTTAAAAATGAAGTTTGTTGCGCCAACACCGTAAGGTGTGGTGCTCTTCTTCGAGGACCTTGCTGTCGTGGTCGAATGCGAGCTGGACTTGACGGGGACTCAAGCAGGAGTTGTCGATAGACAATGCCAAGGGAATAGGCCCCGGGCCTGCCGGGGTCATCTCCTTTGGCTCCAATGGATCTTCTAGTACAAAAATTGCGTCCCACACCACAAGGGTGGTCCCCAGTGGTCCTGCAGCACTAGGCCCCCCCTCCAGAAGCTACTTTGCTTCTGTCGTCGATGATGAGGGTCCCACTATGGGAACTCTAACTTTTGGGGCTGACACCAAAGGTCCTCCCAATGGATCTTCAACCGACGGATCTTCAGGTGGAAGACCAGCCGTTGGCTCCTCTGGATGCTCTGGCTCAGACATAGTCACCTCCGGAGTAATCACCTCCGGGGTGGACATTGGAGTTTCGTCCGGAGCCCCCACCACTACCGGCTCATGCGCTGGAACTTCTACTGCCTCCAACACTGGTACTGGAGCTTCAACAATCTCCAACACGGATTCCGGAACTTCAGGCACCTCCGGCTCGATCGCTGGATCTTCAACAACTTACGACATAGGCGCCAGAGCTTCAGTTACCTCCGGCTTAAACGCTGGAGCTTCTGCCATCCCTGGGTCCTGCGCTAGAGCTTCAGCCGTCAGCGCTACTGCTGCTGGTGCATCTTCACAAATGTCTCCCTCGTAATCCGGTGCTACCATGGGAGCAACTGGTGTCACTTCGGGATCCAGATCCACGACAGCTGGCGCCGGAGCAGTCGTGACCTCAACCACCACTTGGGGAGGCACAGGGGTCGGAGCTGGAACTTCTGCCAGCACAGCCTTAGTCGCTGTGGCGGGTGCCGGAGCTTCCGTGCCTTTCTTCGTCACCCTATAAACAAAGAATTGAAAGATTCGATACATGACAAATATAAAAACAGCAACTCAAGGTGTGGACGTAATGTTTAATGGGAGGCTACCGCTCCAGCTGGCGCATAACTTCCTTCATCGGGCGATCGGACCCAGAGCCCACCTTGGTCGGTGTGGCCAGAGCTCTAGATTGCTACTCGGAACTTGTCTTCGTCTTCGGCATCACCTCAGCCGGGACCTCCCTCGGCTGGGAAGGACCTCAGGACTTGGAGCCCACGCCGGGCGCTGGGACCATAGTTGATCTACCGGAGCAAGCGCTCCTTGAGGATGCCTGCATTGGAGGAGGCGTGGCCGCCGAAGATCTGCCTCGCCGATGAGAAGGGAACAGTTGCAGTCGAAGCTAACCTGACGTGGATCCCGTTAGCGTGCTTCAACTTCCTCTTTCGACTGGAAGATTCGACCAGCTCCTTGCCTTTGCCCTTGCCCTTGCAGACGTCATTGACTTTCTAGCTCGCGGCAGGGGTGGCCACCCTCTATGAAGCTCCAGGGATTGCAACCACGGAGATATGGCGTCTCTCTACCAGGCCTAGGTCATCCAATGCTGGCATTCTCCTCCAGATCTCCCTGCTAATCACCGGAACCATGTTCAGAGGTAGGAAGGCAGCCAGTGGAGTCAAGGCATTGCGGGAGATACCTCCATTCTGAAACTTCTTGAAATGGATCTTCAAAGTTTCATCATCCAAGTTGATGTTCAAATCGACTTCAAATCAGTTATGATCCATCTCACTATTGAAAGCCCATGCGAGCCACTCCCTAGTCTTTAGTGGAGCCCACCTGTTCACCAAGAAATTGCCAAAGACCATTTGGTGGGTCACTCCTCCCTCTATGCATTCTTCGATCCTTTCCAGGATGGGCTTGTACGCATCCGACAGCTCCAGAACTATGTTCCAGGCATTGGTGTTGACATTGGGAAGGCCCTTGGGAAGCTCCAGCCTCTCATGCTCCTCCACAGTGATGATCACCCAATACTTCTTCCAATCGTCCCACTTGCCATAGGGTAAGGTCTTCAAGTACTTGAAGGGGCAAATCTTCCGCTTCATGAAGTAGTAGAAGCCTATCAACTCCGTCCCCTTCCCAATGGTGTGGATCGTGAAGAAGGTTCGGAACAGCTCAATACAAGAAGACACGCCCACCCACATCTCGCAGAAGTGGACGAAAGCCGCCACTAGAAAGAGGGTGTGGGGGCCGAGATGGTAAAGCTGGAGGTCATAGAAATCCAGCAACATCAAGAGAAAGGTTGAAAAAGGTGGGATCAGACCCGCCATGGCATATGCTGAGAAGTACACCATCTCTCTGGTGCGCTCCTTCTTGAAGGGGAGCTTGCCGAAGCGAATGTCCTTGTTGCAATAGTCGCTGGACCACCCCATGTAGGTCCGGACACTTGCCATCTCTTTGTTGTTATTGACCTTGCTGCAGGGAAGACCCAACTCCATCGCGGCAATGTGGAGCGAAAGTTGGAAGGCTATGCAAAGGTTGGGAGGCTCTGAGTGCAAGTTTGATCGAAAGCGTAAAGAGTCCTCAAACCGTGTGGGCTTTCCTTCTTAAGTAAGCCTCCCCAATGCTTGGATGGAAACCACAATTGGATGGAGATCACATTTTCAATAATCTACCCTTCAATGACGAATAGGCCCAGGTCCACTCTAGCGGAAAGACCGAAGTTATTACCCCAGGTGAACCGTTGTCATGATGGGAAGCTAGAAGCCCGGGGGTTGCGGCCTGACAAGGCGCGCAGAACCGATACAGTTTTTGCATTGGGAACCGCCGACTTTAAATTGTGTGAGATCCACACGCAAGGATCTCACCTGCCGCATTCAAAAGAAGCCACGCGGCAATGGTTTAACAGTGAACCATTGCCCGAATGGCACACCAAAAGACCTTTGAAACCATAGAGCGGGAATCGAAGATGGCCCCACCTTTGGTAGAATAGCTTAACCCAAAGGGTTTTTCCCAAAGGTGGGCCCGAGGGCCACTATTTGTAACCCGCGTACCAGGTACCCCATGATACCGCAAGAAACACCGAGGAGTTCCACCTGTCCGAGTTGAAGACCTCCGAAGGCTACACGTGCTACATAGCACTGGACCCGCCTCCCTCATTTGGGTAGCTCCAGCACTGCCACGTGTAACACAAGGTCGGAGCTAACTCCCCCTGTATGGAAGCTCCGGTCTTGCCACATGTCTAGTGAGCCCGGACCTAACCCCCAGCAGAGGGAAGCTCTGGTGCTGCCACGTGTATAGTGGCTCCAGACCTACCTCCCCATGACGGGAAGCTTCAGAGCCGCCACGTGTGGAACCTATGGACCTGAGACAACAACGAAGAGACCGGCGGATCTCCAACGGCGAGGACATTGAAGGGACAGTTAAAGCTACAGTTACAAGGCCTGAATTTGTGTCATTAATACCGTATCAATGACACACAATTAGAGGACCCTAAACAACAGTAACACTGCATTATGGCGCGTTATCACACTATTAATTATGCTTAATAGCCACAGATCATGTATTAGGCAATTAACTACCGCTAGGGCCACATTTCGGGCCAGGCTGACATTGTAACGGCCAGTCCTTGGACTATAAAAGGACTGAGCCGCACGCTACAAGGGACAAGCAAGCTCACACGCTCACAAGCGCCATACATTCATACATACAACACACATCCCGTGGAGTAGGGTGTTATGCTCAGGCGGCCCGAACCACGTAAAATCATCATGTCATCATCTTGTTTGTAATCTCACACGCCCCAAACAATCAAGAACCTCCACGAGCTACGATCTAGTAGTACCGGGGGAAGTGTCGATCGCACACTTCGAAAATCGCCTTTGCGCTCATCTTTGATCTTTGTCTCCTATTTGCGTTTCTTACTTAGTGTCCTCATAACTGAACTTTGCACTTTGGAATTTAGGACCTTTACATCCCCCCTAATGGAATCTCGTCCCGAGATTAGAAAAGAAAGAGACAGAGGTAAAATATTACCGTATATAAGATGATAACAAAGCCCGATAGTTTAGTCGGAGATATTCCTCACTTTTCCATGTCGCTTCCTCAATGGTATGATTACTCCACAAGACTTTGTAAAATCATAAAGTCTAGTTTCTTGTGGCGCAAGTCTTTTCATCGATTATCTGGATCTGATACTCATAATAAGTGAGATCCAGTTGGAGAGCTTCAAGGTCTTCGGTGCGGATTTCAGCTGAGGACTTGAGGCAGTTCCGCGGCTAAGAGGTGTGGAATACATTATGAATTCCAGATTGCAATGCTAGTAACTCCAAACGATATGCCATAGATCCGCATTTTTCAATGACAGTGAACGGACCAATGAATCGTGGAGCAAGTTTTCCCTTCACTCCGAAACAATGAATCCCTTTCATCAGAGAGACATGAAGAAAAACATGATCTCTGATGTCAAAGTGGAGAGGTCGACTTTTTTTATCCTCATAGATTTTCTGATGATATTGAGCAGCATTGAGGTTGGCTTGATTCACTCGCACTCATTCCTCGGCTTCATTTACAAGATCAATGCCATATATCACTCGCTCGTCAGACTTACACCAGTTGAGTGGTGTGCGGCATTTCTGACTGTAAAGAGCTTCATACAGCGCCATCTTGATGTTAGCTTGATAGCCATTATTATATGAGAACTCCACTAATGGTAAATAATCATCCCAACTTTTATCGTGGTGAATGGCACAAGCCGTAGCATATCTTCAAGAACTTGATGCACCCACTCTGTTTGACCGTCAGCCAACGGGTGATATGCGGAGCTCAGAATCAGTTTTGCCCCCAATGATGCATGCAGCTGCTCCTAGAAGCGAGCAACAATTAGCGCACCACGATCTAAGATAATCATGCGGGGAACTCCATCCAAGCACATGATTCTTGCAATATACAACTCAGCATACTTCGGAGCATGATAGTTGGTGTTCACTAGAACAAAGTGAGCTGATTTGGTTACTTGATCAACTATCACCCAAATTGAATCATGCTTGTGGAATGTGAGAGGCAAACCGACGATGATATCCATACTAATATCCTCCCATTTCCACGCCGGAATGTTCAATGGTTGCAGCTGTCCGGCTTTCTTCATGTGGCCGGCTTCCACCCGCCGACACGTATCACACTAAGATATGTACTTTGCAATCTCTCTTTTCATCTGTGCCCACAAAAATCTTTTTTTTCAGATCTTGATACATCTTGTTGCTGCCTAGATGAATAGAATACTTGGAC
The DNA here is from genome assembly GCA_036927565.1 of Tuctoria greenei. Lineage (NCBI taxonomy): Eukaryota > Viridiplantae > Streptophyta > Magnoliopsida > Poales > Poaceae > Tuctoria > Tuctoria greenei. The sequence continues at coordinate 102,029,898 of JAYESD010000003.1, read as the reverse complement.
AAGTGAGCTTTGTCTAAGTTTTTATTCTGAAGTTCCATATCACGGGGTACCACTATGCGGTCTTTGAACCATATAGTACCATGTTCATCACTCCGACAACATTTCATTTCTACATTTTTCATTCTCCACTGAATGTGCGATATACCCACGTCTTTCTTTTGAGCTTCCATAATTTCCTCTCGTATGGTAGGAATGAGAGCAAGATTATGTAACACTCCATATGGAACCAAGTATAAACTCGGCTCGTCCTCTTCCATCGGAGTAATAGATAGATTGTTGACATGGGATTTATGACTTAGCGAATTGGCAACCACATTCACCTTGCTAGGATAGTAGTGGATTTCAATCTCATAATCCTTGATCAGTTCTAACCATCGTCGTTGCTGCATATTCAACTCCTTTTGAGTGAAGATATATTTCAGGCTCTTGTGCTCTGTGTAGAGGTGCACTAGATTGCCTAGTAAATAATGCCTCCACATTTTCAATGCAAGCACCACGGCAGCGAGCTCAAGGTCATGAGTTGGATAATGTTGCTCATGATTCCAAAGATGCCATGATCCATATGCGATCACGTGGCCTTCTTGTATTAACACACAGCCGAGACTAATGCCGTACGCATCACAATAAAGGTCGAAAGATTTGGTCGTGTCCGGCTGAGCTAGTATTGGAGCTGTTGCGAGATGCTTCACCAATGCTTAAAATGCATCTTCACATGCCTTGCTTCAAACATGTTTAGTTCCTTTTGTCAGCAGCTCCGTCATTGGCTTAGAGATTTTTGAGAAGTTCGGAATGAACCTCCGATAATATCCCGCTAATCTGAGGAAGCTGCAAACTTCGTGAACGGACTTTGGAGACTCCCATTTCAGCACTTGCACAATTTTACTTGGATCAATAGCGATGCCCTCCGCTTAAATAATGGGACCAAGAAATAGTACTTGGCTGATCCAAAACTTGCATTTGCTGGATTTTGCTTAGAGCTTGTGATCTCGCAATCGTTGGAGCACGATATGCAAGTGTTTGGCGTGTGTGAGACCTGTGTGCTAAATACATTGGCAATTATGTTAAACGTGTAGGTTTATACGCAAACTTTTGAATATACTTGAGAAACACACTTTGCACTGTCTAAACTCTTGCTGCACGGAACGTCCGAAATTTTCATGTATAATGCATACCGGCTATTTTGGACTGTCCGAACTTTCTATATGCTGATATAATCGTGTGGCTGCTATGATTTTCATTTGCAATGTTTCAAACTTGCTTTACACTTATGGGAAGATTTGCTTAGTATTTTTTTACTAAGTTTTTGATGTGTTTGGGTTGATCAGGGTGGACATTATCTTGCTATGTTTGCAACATGCTTATGTGAGGTGCTCACATAAGTAGTTGTGGTTATCGGACTAATGTGAGTCAAGTCGAGGACTTGTGCTCGGAAGAATTGGTTGTTTGTTCATGTGCAGGTGTTGCTTGAGCTCAAGACATGGCTGGTGACGGGATCCATTGAACTAGTCTTAGGGAGAAAATGAGGTTCAACAACCAAGTTCGGGAGGAATTGTGGTTGAGTTGATCAAGAGGTCATGCAACATGTTTGTGTCAAGAACAATGCATATGAAGGTATCGTGGATATTGTTGGAAGGTGTTTGCTCGTGTGCAAGGAGTGCATGGACGTGGCAACATGGTTCCAAGGTGTGATGAAGAGAAGTGGACGTAAAGAATTGGTCAGAAAGGTCCAAGCGGGCTGGATTATGCCTCAGGCTGCGATTGAGGTTGTTATGTTCGTTTATGGAAGGTTTAGAGTTTGTTTTGGTTAGATTTAGTGTGGTCGAGAAGTTTGTTGTTTTAAGAATGTGGGATACATTCCTAAGGTGTTTGGAAGTCTTAAGATTGCTTATATCTGCGTATAGAAGAGTCTTGAGCAGTTATGGAAAGTTTCGGTTGAAACTGAGTAGAATTAGAGTCCTAGTTAGGATTTGGTTGGCCTTAGGGCTGGTTATATAAGCAAGGGAGGCCAGAGCTCATGGTAAGATGACTTTGGGTTGTCACTCTTGTGTTTTGACCAATAAAATTCATAGTTTGAAGCAGCTTTTGTTCCTTGTTCGTCCGACTTGTTTTAGACAAGTTTTTTTTGTCGAGTTTCTGCACAACACTATGTTGTGTTGGTGTTTCTATCATAACTCGAGTTTTACATATTCAATTGACGTGATTCTTTTTGGTTGTATTCACAACTTGATTACTATCATTTGTGAAAATTTCATGGTCATTGGATTTGTGGTTTTTGATCTACATGAGTTTCTTCGTAGCGTTGCATATCTGTTTTTACTCGGATAGAACAGATTGACTTTTGTTCGATCTTTCAATCATAACATGAGTTTTTCTCGATGGTTTTTCGTGATTCTTATTGTCATGTCTTCATGACTTGATTCTCTATATTATCTGCTACTTTTGTTTTGGTTTAACACGTTTAGATCAGTTGCACACACAGTTTCTTAGCAGATTGATTTTCTGCCGAGGGGTTTTCGTTGCTTCCGCTGAAAAAGTTTAAATCCTACAATTGGTATCAGAGCCCAGTTGCTCTAATATTTTTGATTTGCATGTGTTTTTGACTAATCATCATGAAGAAATACTCCTCAATACCTTGTGTGTTTAGTGGCATTGATTTTCAGGTTTGGAAGGCACGTATGGAGGCTTTCATCCAGGCGCAAGGCTTCGCAATATGGTAAAAGGTGTACAAACCTTATGACGTGCCGCGAAACAATCAAGTCACCGTTACAAACATGAGAGATGTTGACAACAACAACAAGGCGCGGAACTTGATCATACAAGGATTGACTCAAAGCGACTTCGATCAAGTTGCACACCTCCGATCTGCATATGATGTTTGGTAAGCTCTATGTGATTATCATGAAGGATCCAACACTATCAAGGAGGTGAGACAAGACATGTTCAAGAAAGAATACATGCGCTTCGAGATTCTATGGTGAGTCAATCGATGACCTCTTTGCTCACTTTAACAAAATTCTTAGCAACTAACGTAGTGTCAACGTTAATTTTTTAGATGCTGAAAATGCTAGGACACTACTAAGTGCATTAGATATGTCAAATTTGTAGATGAAAGTTACATCTATTTGTGAATCCACCGTCATGAGTACACTTACACTAGATGTGTTATATTCGAAGTTTAAAACTCATGAACTTGACATTATATCACAAAAAAATCCCAACAAGTCTCCTGCATTTGTTTCACAACGTGACATGTCTAATTCTAGCCAATCTTCATCATGTAGTACACTTGCTTTGCTATCTTCTCTAACCCTTGAACAGATTGAAGAGTTTTCAGAGGAAGAGCTAGCACTTCTTTCTACTTGATTCTCAATAGCATTGCGAAATGTGAGAACTCGAAGAAGAGGAAGTGGTGTTTCTCAACGATGCTTCAAATGCGATGAGTTTGGACATTTTCGATCAAATTGCCCTAAACTTTCTGGTTCTACTCCCTGTAATGAGAAGCAAGCAAAATTCAAGTCCTCTACAAACAACAACAACAAGAAGAAGGATTTTACAGGTCACCAATTGGTAAACAATTTTGTCTCCGCACTTCAAGAACTTGGCTCGAACGATGTGGACATTGGAAGTGACAAAGATAAAGTGAATTTGGCCAATATGTGCTTCAAGGCGGGCAACTCAAGATAAAGTATGGAGGAGGCAGAACATACGACGATGATGAAGAGATGTGTCCCACTTGCGAAGAAATGTGTGATACTATTTCTCGTGCCACTGTTATACTTAAGAAAAAGGACAAAAAGTTAGGGAAAATGCTGTTAAAATTGAATCACTACAATCTGAAATTAATCGTTCAAAAACTTTGATTCCTAGTGATGATTCTTGTTCCTCATGTGAGCTTATATATGAACAATTGTCCTCTTTAAGAAGTATGCACACCTCCACACTTGATAAACTTGAAATTGAAAAGAACAAAAATCTTGCTGCACTTAATGATAAAAACTTGGAAGATGTTTGTTGTTCCATAATTGATTTGCATTCTTCTACTTGTGATGATCTTGATAAGAAACTGCACGATGCTATGAATGCAATTTATATATTGAACATTGTTTTATATTGTCATGAAGCTAAATATTGTTCTAATTGCAAGCTAAAGGAAATACTTCATGTGAAAACTCACTAGACTTGTCTAAGAAACTTGATGACATGAATAGGACACTAGAGCGGGTTTGTAATGGTAATAAGAATCTGAACTTGCTGCTGAATTCCTCTAAATTATGTAATGATAAAGCTGGTTTAGGTTTTGATTCCCATGCTCATCCTAAGGCACATCCATCTAAAATTGTAAATTCATTAGGAAGTGGTTTGATTCAAACAGCTCCTTAACAAAAAGAAGTAGTTTTTAAATCTGCAGGAGTGTTGTCTCATTCAGTTTCAAATAAACATGTTGCTTGCTCATCTAGATATGAACACAAAGATAAATTTCATTGTACCAACTAAGGTAGAGATGGTCATGTAATAGATTTTTGTTATAGACTAGCCAAACAACTGAAAAATGAAAGAATGCAAGCTAGATCTCTAGATCTCATAACTCTCATGCAAAATTTGCTGCACATGCTAAACCGAATGTCAGGAACATGCAACCTGCTGTTATGAGTCAAAAACATGCAAAGTTTGCTCCCAAACCTACTTTTTTTCTTGCTACACATGTAATACCTAATAGGTCAGTAGTTGGGTACAAGAATTCTCAAACTTTGGCTCATAAACCTGCTATTTTTTCTTAGCTTTCGTGTGTTATTCCTGTTGGACATCATGTGACTCAGTACTGGATTCCTAAATGCCTTTTGACCAACCCCGGTATTGATTCATCGACGTATTGTGCTTCTATTTAGGTTACACAATTGAGGAAGGAGAAAATTTGGATTGTGGATTCAAGTTGGTCATGCCACATGACCGGTAACAAAGATTGGTTCTCCTCCCTCTCTTTTGTGTCACGTGTAGAGAATGTTACTTTTGCCGATAATTCTTCAACACCTATAATTGCTAAGGGTTAGATTAGAGTACATAATCACTACACTTTGAAGTATGTGGCACTTGTTAAAAATTTGAAATACGGCTTGCTTTCTGTTTCACAAATGCTAGATTAAAATCTGAAAATTATTTTCACTAAAACTTCCTGCAAGGTTGTAGATTCAAATAGTGAGCTCATTTTTAACATGCTCGGTTTGAAAGAGTTTTTAAAGCTGATTTTGATATGTCATCCTCTAAGCATAGGTGTCTAGTAGCTAATGATTCAAAAGACTTATATTTTTGGCATCGTAGACTTGGTCACGTAAGCTTTGATCATCTCACGCGTGTCAGTGCTCTTGATCGCATACGTGGGCTGCCCAAGCTTAAAGGGGACAAATAAATTGCATGCTCTTCATGTAGATATGCTAAGATGGTTGCAGGTTCACATGCTCCTCTCACAATGACCATGACAGCTGAACCAGAACAACTTTTGCACCTTGACAGCATAGGTCCTTCACGTGTTCGATCTTCTGGAGCTAAATGGTATGTTCTTGTGATTGTTAGTGATTATTCTAGATACTCTTGGGTTTACTTTATGGCATATAACAATGAAGCTTTTAGTCACTTTAGAACTTTATTTCTTAGATTATCAATTGATCACCTAGGATCCTTAAAAAATATTAGAAGTGATAACAGAATTGAATTTAAAAATCACTCGTTTGATCACTTTTGTGTTGAAAATGGAATAGATCATCAATTTTATTCATCTTATGTACCTCAAAAAAATGGTGTCTGTCGAAGCATACGAACAACACTTCCCCCGATACTACTAAAATGTAGCATGCAGAGGTTCTTGTATCGGTTTGGGCACGCGGAGATCTTAGACAAGATGATGACGCGAAAGATTTACATGGTTTGGGCCGCCTGAGCTTAATACCCTACTCCACAGGGTGTGTTGTTGTTGTATTGAGGATTGCAGCAATGCTAGTATGTGTATCAGCTTGCTCGTGCATGTACCATGTGGCACAGTCCTTTTATAGTCTAAGGAATGGCCGTTACATCACTTGCCTGGCCCGACATGTGGCCCTGGTGTATTTAAGAGCCTAATACATGATCTACGAGTGTTAAGAGTGATTAACAGTGTGATAACGTGCCTTAATGGCAGCATTACCCCTATTAACAGCCCACTGATCGTGTGTCATTATAGCATTAATGACACGTAATCTGATCTAGCAACCGTTGCTTTAAATGTCCCTTGAATGTCTGTGCTGTTGGAGATCTGCCAATATCCTCGTTAGTGTGAGGTCTGAGGATCCACACATGGCAGCTCTGGAGCTTTCCCTCATGGGGAGATAGGTCCGGAGCTGTTATACACGTGGCGGCACTGGAGCTTCCCTCTATGGTGGGTCAGGTCCGGGGTCATTATCCACGTGTCAATCCTGGAGCTTCCCTATGTTGGGAGTTTAGCTCCGACCATACATTACACGTGGCAGTCCCGGAGCTACCATATGAGGGAGGCGGGTCCAGTGCAGTGTGACATGTGGGGCCTGAGGAAGCCTTCGACACTGATAGGTGGAACTCTCTTGTACTTCTTGCGGTATCATGGGGTACCTGCTACACAGGGTACCGAAAGTGGCCCCCGGGCCTACCTCTGGGAGAAACCCTTTGGGTTAAATTATTCTACCAGAGGTGGGTGCATCCTCAATTCTCGCGCAGCGACTTCAATGGTCTTCTGGTGTGCCTTTAGGGATATAGTCCAAGGTTAAACCATCGCCGCGTGGCTTGCTTTGAATGCGGCATATGAGATCTTTGAGTGTGGATCTCACGCAATTGAAGGTTGCCGATTCCCAATACAAAAATCGTATCAGTTCCAAGCGCCTTGTCAGACTGCCGCCTTTGGGTTTCTCGCCGCCAATCATGAAAATGGTTCGCCTTGGGTAATAACCTCGACCTCTTCGTCGGGGTGGTCCCATGCCCATTCGTCATTGACGGAATAGACTTTTGAAATGTGGCTTTGCTCTCATTGCGGTTTCCATCCAAGCGTCACGGAGGCTTACTTAAGAAGGAAAGTATGCACAGTTTGAGGACTCTTTATGCTTTCGATCAAACTCGTGCTCAGAGCTTCCCAAACTTCACCTAGCTTTCCTTTCCATTGCTCCACTTTGACGCGATGGAGTTAGGTCCTCCCAAAAGCCGCATCAAGAACAAGGACGATCTGATGAAGGTTCGGACCTACGTGGGGTGGTCCAACGACTCCTTCAACCATCTGATTCGCGTCGGCAAGCTCCCCTTCAAGAAAGAGCACCATGGAAACATGGTGTACTTCTCGGTGTACGCCATGGTGTGAATGATCCCACCTTTCTCGAGCTTCATCTTGATGTTGCTGGACTTCTACTGTCTCCAACTGCATCACCTCAACCCGCACTCCCTCCTGCTCGTGGCAACTTTTGTCCACTTATGCGAGATGTAGGTGGGCGTACCTCCCTGCGTCGAGTTGTTCTAGACTTTCTTCACAGTCCACACCACCAGCAAGGGGACTAAACTGCTTGGCTTCCACTACTTCGTGAAGCGCAAGAACTGCCCCTTCAAGTACTTGAAGTCATCCCCCTTCGACAAATGGGATGACTGGAAGAAGGATTGGGTCATCATTGCAGTGGAGGAGCATGACAAATTGGAGCTGCCTCCAGGACTCCCCAACGTCGACACCAAAGCTTGGATGTAGTTCCAAAGCTATCGGATGCATTTAACCCTGTCCTAACCAGGATCCGAGAATTTGTGGAGGGTGGAGTGACCCCCCAGATAGTCTTCAGGAACTTCTTGGTGAACAGGTGGGCTCCGCTGAGGAGGCGGGAGAGGCCCGCCTGGGCTTTCAACACTGTGATGGATATCGATCGAATTGAAACCGGTCTGGACTCCAACTTGGATGACGAAGCCCTGAGGCTCCATCTCAAGAAATTTCAGCACGGATTGATGACCGATGACGCATTGACCCCGCCGGCTACTTTACTACCCCTGAACATGACTGTAAAGATCAGCAGGGACCTCCGGAGGAAGATGTCGATGCTAGATGACCTCGGTGAGGTGGAGAAGCGTAGGGTCTCCAGGGTTGTAATCCCCGGAGCTTCCGAGGAGGTGGCCGCCCCTACTCCAAGCCAGAGGTTTGAAGACGTTGGCAAGGGCATGGGAAAGGATCCAGCCGAATCTTCCAGACAGAAGAGAAATCTGAGGCATGCTGATGGGAGCTCCGTCAGGTCTGCTTTGGCGACAACTGCCCCTTCTCCCCGGCAAAGGAGATCTTCTGCGGCTACACCTCCTCTGGTGCTAGCATCCTTGAGAGGCACTAGTTCTTTTCAATCGACTCTGCTTCCAATGCCATCTATGGGCTCCAGGTCCGGTAGTCCCTCCCAGCCAAGGAAGACCTCAGCTGTGGCAATACCAACGATGATGGTAGGCTCCGGGCGACATTCCGGAGCTCCCTCCGTGCCAACCAGGACAAGTTACAGCTCTGAGCCTCCGGGGAAGAGGTTCCACGCTGATTGAAGCGGTAGCTTCCCAAGGTAAGCTTTTATTTTTCACCTTCATTTGCCACTCTTATTTTTGTCATGTTTTGAGTCTTCCAATTTTTTGACTGCAGGGAATCAAAGTTAGGGTCTAAAGCTCCGGCCTCTATCGCAGCGGCCGAAATAGTGCAGACGGAAACTCCAGCTTCAATCCTTGTGCCTCCTCAAGTGGTGGATGAGGTCACGACAGCTCCGGCGCCAGCTGTCGTGGATCTGGATTCAGAGTCATCACCAGAGACTCCTGTGGTAACAACGGACCACAGAGGAGACATGCGTGAAGATGCTTTAGTAGCGGCATCACCAGCGACTAAAGCTCCGGCACAGGACGCGGAGGTGGTGGAAGCTCCTGCAATGAGGCCGAAGGTAATTGAGGCTCCGGTCGTTGTGCCAGAAGTTGTTGCTGAGTCGGTTGATGAACCGGTGGTGCCAGAAGCTCCGACCCTTCAGTCGGAAGTTGTTGATGCCCCGGTAACCGAGTCAGTGGTACTTGAAGTTCCGGTCCTTAAGCTGGAAGTTGTTGAAGCTCTGGCGGTTGAGCCGGAGGTAGCTGATGTAACGGCACCTGAGCCGGTGATGGAATTGGCTTCGGGTGAAGCTCCAACGACCACCCTGGAAGTAACTGCTTTGGAGGTGCCCATGCCCGAGGAAGAACACCATGAAGAGGCGAAGGTTGACTCTTCACCCGTGGAGCCAACAATTGAAGTTCCCGCATCCGGACCTTCGGCGTCGGCTCCGGAGGTAGAAGTTCCCCCAGTGGGTTCTTCCTCTGCTGCTGCCGAAGAGATCCCGGAGGGCAGCCCTACTGCCGCAGAAACTCAGGGAACCACGCTTTTGGCGTGGGACCCTTTTTTTGTTCTTGAAGACCCCTTGGAGCCAGTGGAGGTGACTCTGGCAGGTCCGGAGCCCATTCCCATGGCATTGTCCATAGACAATGCCTACTCAAGCCTTCGACAAGTTCAGCTTGCCTTCGATCATAAAAGTAATGCCCTTGAAGAAGAGCACCACACCTTGAGGTGTTGGCACAACATGCTCCACTTCGAGACCAAGCTTGCTTAGACGAGGCTCGCTGATCAGAAGGACTGTGTGAAGAGGGAAATGGCTCGGATGGAATACTGGGGCAAACTGCTGGAGGAGAAGGAAGCCACCATCAGGCCGCTCGACCCTAATTCTTGAGAGATCCTCGAACATGCCAAGAAAAGGAGTGATGCTACTGATGAGCGTCACAAAAACCTTAAGGAATTAAACATGGTCCTCCTGAAGCATCGGGCAGACCTTGATGCAAGAGAAGAGAAGCTCCTGGAACAGCAGGAGGATGTTTTGAAAAGGGAAGAAGATCTCGATCTGAAGCTGACTATAGCTGAGCAAAATTTGACAGATCGCTCTAAGAAGTTTGGTCTATGGAGTAAGGAGGAGGAAGAAAAGTACTGGAAACTGGGGCAGGAGCTCACGAAAAGAGAAGCTGATGTTTCTACTAGAGAATGGAAAGTAAGGGGCAGGGAGGACCTGGCGGAATGGCGGAACTGCATCCACCTCTGAGAGACGGAGCTAGCCGACCGTGAAAAGCTTCTAGCTGAGAATATGCAGCAACATGCCAAAGCGGTTGAGCGCCTCGCTCGAGAAAGTTCGAAGCTAGCGGCCGTCCGGAGGTCACTGGAGGAGTTGCGGAGTTCGAGGGCAACCGAATCCCTGATAGTATGGGATTTTATGGGACGTGCAGACAGAGCCCTTGTGCCTCTTGGCTTCAGTCCAGTATGCTCGGAGGACCCAGCGCAGGAGCTGGACCAGATGCTAGTGGCGCTTGGCTCTGCTGGAACAAACTCGACGCAATGGGTAATGTCATTCAGGATGAAAATGGATCGGATATTTTCTGATCCGTCGAGATGTCGAATCCGAAAATATCTGATCTATATCCATTTTGATCGGATCCTATTCGGATACGGATCGGATATCGGATATCCCTATTTGGATATCAGACTGGAAATAGCACGGGTCAATATCCGTCTGTTTTGTCAGATATCCGTTTTCTATCGGATATATCCAATTACGTATTCGTTTTATATCCGAATACATTTTGGCCCAAACCTGGGGTCTGGCGGCCTGGCCCAAAAATTCTGGCAGCGGTGGAGTCAAACCCTTATCTCTTGCATCCCGTGACTCCCGTTCCTTTCTCCGTGACTGGACCCCGACTCCCCGAATCCCCTACTCCTGACACCCGTCCGCCGTCCGCCAGCCAGGCGCTGTCCGCCGTCCTGATAGGCATCCCGCCGCCACACCAGCACTCCTACCTGGCGCCGGCAGGCCACCACCCTCTGCCACAACAAGCAATCGGCGGGCCGCCACCAAGCAGTCAGCACTCGACACCTGGCCAGTCGCTGCCACCCGCCAAGCCGTGGCGCTCCGAATCCCACCCTCTCAGTCCTGGTGTGTTACTTCTGTGATTCCCTCATCCCCTGTTTCTTTGTGTTGTGTCAAAATCCTGTGTGCAGGGTGTCGCGTGATGTTGCATTGATGTTGGTGTCGCGTGATGCTGCAGTGCTGCTGCCTGCAGCCTGCTGGTGCTGGCGTGCGCGTGCTATTGCCTGTTGGCTGCTGGTGCCACTGCCTACTGGTGCATTGCTGTTGACTGTTGATTTGGGTAATAGCTGTTATGTGTTAGCGTTGTGTATGTATCATGAATAAACTATTTGTGTGTTTGAAATTTAAACCATGTAGGAACTATGTATGTATTTGATAGGGATGTGTTATGAATTATACGTATTAATTACAAATTATGTTGTTGTGAAATGTTTTTTCCAAAGAAAATATCCAAGTCCGTCCGATATCAATAAATTTTTGATCCGATTAATCCGTTTCTGATACATCCGACAACATTCGATTCGAATCTATTTCCGACAACATCCGATCTGAATCCGTTTCCGAAATAATTATATGAATATGGATATAGAAAAACATTTTATCCGTCCATATCCGACCGTTTTCATCCCTAAATGTCATTGCTGATCAGCTGGAGAAAGAGGGGAAATCTCTGGCCAAAAATGTCATTGAGTATGCCTTGGCGTGTTATAGAAGCCTAGACCCCAAATTTTCTCTCAATCCAGTCTTTGAAGGACTCATTGCCGAAGAGGAGGATGCCGCCAAAGCTAGTGTCCAAGAGGCTGTTGAGAAGGTTGCTTCTTTTTCCATAGGACTTAGATCCTCCAATAGCTAGGACCTTTTCCTTGTGTCTTTTGCTGTAACCATGATTTTGTAATCCAGTACTTTGAATGAATGAAATCCACTCTTTCTGCTATGAATTTCAATTTATCTTTGTCTTCAATATACTGTGCTTTGTCTTGTTGGCCCCCTGGTATATGTGCACAATTTGATTGTAAACATATACCAAAAGGTTTTGACAGTATGTTGATGACTTGAACGCTTCGAACTTATAGATCTTAGGTCCGAAGTATTTATCTTCGATACCCTTTGCCACGTCGATGGTAGGCCCCCTGGGGTTGTCGGAGCTTGATAGATCTGACGACACCCACTATCAACTCATAGAACGCCCACAGCAGGCTCCCTGGGGTTATCAGAGCTTGGTAGGTCCGACGGCACCCACTATTGATGCATAGAACGTCAACGGCGGGCCCCCTGGGGTTGTCGAATCTTGGTAGGTCCGACGGCACCCACTATCGACTTGTTGAACATCGACGGCGAGCCCCCTTGGAGGTTGTCAGAGTTGGTAGCTCCAGCATCGTCCACCATCGCTATGTTTTTCCTGTACATCAAGACAAGAAAAAGAGTAAAACTCGTCATCTTCTCTATAAATTGTTTGTGACTTATAGTTTCTATTTGAGTTTTAGATCCAAAGAAATTCTATATGATAACAAGCACATTGATGTAATCTTTCCAGACCAGTATGCTTTTTTAGTACTCACCCTACTGAGGCCTGCTGGGGTGTAGGTAGAGTGGCGTACTTAGGGTGCATGACCAGGCTAAGTCGATAGCACACTCCGGATCTATGTTGGCTTGGCGTTCAGGCAAGTAGACTATGCAGCAATGTTAAGATCCAAGATATTATTAATATAACTTGTGATGCATATGAATAACTTGAACCAAAAAGTAAAAAGAATTGTATAACTTCATTATAGACAAGAAGGATAAAAAGAATAATTCGAAATATTGAGCGTTGTACAAAAGTAAATGCACGTGGAGTCTGTTTTCACACAACAATGTCCTTCATTATAGGTCCGGGTTACAGGGGGGACAAGGACACACATAGGCTACACCACCATGCTAAGTGCGTTTTACATCCTGTACTAGTCCAGGGTAGGTAGTTACACTTTTAGTGATGTGACTGTATCAAGTGTTACTTGAACTTCCCGAACCCTCCCAGAGGGGTCTGGATGTTCTCCCAGAGGACCTACCCGATTCTGCATATTGACTCCATAATATACATTGTGTGTAATTATAGACTCACCTCTATGATTCTAAGTGTAAAACTTACGGAGGTGCTCGATGTTCCAAGGATTAGGAAGTGGAGTACCATCCTTAGTTGCTAAGCGAATGCATCCAGGACGGGATACTTTGATCACTCGGCATGGACATTCCCAACTGGGGGAAAGTCTGTTCATCCCTTCGTGAGTTAATATTTTCCGCAGCACCAGATCGCCTTCCTCGAGCTGTCGGTTGCGCACATGCCTTTGATGATAGCGGCGGAGCGCTTGCCGATAGCGTGCATTCCGAACAACTGCTTGGCACCTTCCCTCGTTGACGAGGTCAAGGTCTTCCTGCCAGAATTGGTCCAGCATGGCTTCATCGAAGGTCTGGACCCGAAGCGACCCCATAATGATCTCCGAAGGAAGGACTGCTTCACCTCCGTACACCAAGAAGAAGGGTTCTCTCCAGTTGACCAGTTAGATGTAGTCCTGCTTGCCCACAGTGCAGATGGAAGCTCTTCGATCGAGTTGGCTCCATGCTTTTTCAGGCGCTCATATGTGCGCGTCTTGAGTCCCTTTAAAATTTCTGTGTTTGCTCTCTTGGCTTGACCATTGCTTGTTGGGCGAGGTACTGATGCGTAGCTGACTTGAATGTCGAGGTCTTTGCAATATTCTTGGAATGCAACACTTGTAAATTGGGTTCCATTTTCAGTTATGACTTTGTTCGGAACTCTAAATCCATATTATGAACTTCAAGAACTTGATTTCTGATTGCTTTTTGATTGTCACAACTGGGGTAGCTTCAGGCCACTTGGTGAACTTGTCGATGGCGGCATACAGGAACCTGTAACCTCCGATGGATTTTGGTAATGGTCCCAAGATGTCCATACCCCACAAAGCGAATGGCCATGTAGGAGGTATCATTTGCAGTGACTGAGCCGGTGTGTGAATTTTTTTTGCGTGAAACTGGCACCATTCACACCTTTCACTAGCTCAAGTGCATCCTGGAGTGCTGTAGGCCAATAAAAGCCATGTCGGAAGGCTTTACCAACCAACGTGCGAAAAGATGCGTGGTTTCCACACTCGCCTCTATTGATTTCCGTGAGGAGCTCGCGGCCTTATTCCCTTGCAATGCATCACATTAGGACGCCATTGGCATTGCGTCGGTAGAGATCCCTTCTACCAGCGTGTATCTTTTAGCCAATCTGACTATCCAGTCAGCGGATACACTATCTTCAGGAAGGATGTTGTCTTTCAAGTAGCTCCAGATCTCCAAATCCATGCGTTAGAGCTAACATGAGCTTCTGAGTCTTGCGTGCTGGGTTGCTCGGAGCTTCCGACAGCACCTACGACCCTTGGTGGACGCCATGGTAACAGAGCCATCGGGACCGCCAGCTTCGAGGTGCTGGTCTTGCCCCCTTCGATCAGTTCAGCAGACTGAGTTGTTGGTCTTGATAACCTCCAGACGAAGATTCCGTCGGGAGCCGGTGCTCCGGTTGAAGCCTTCGTCGAGAGTTCATTGGCTTCAGCATTATGAAGATGCTGAACATGGTGGAGATCCAGGAATTCAAAGTCTTTCTGAAGCCTCTGGACTTCAAGGAGATAGACGGCTAGTTGGGGGTTGTTGCAGCAGCCTTCACCTTTGACTTGTTTTATGATGAGCTGCGAATCACCCTTCACCAACAACTCTTTACACCATAGGATAGTGCCACCTTGAGCCCGTAGATGAGAGCTTCATACACCGCCATGTTGTTGGTTGCCTTGATGTCAAGGTGAACCACATGCCTGCTGACGGCAGCGACCACATTATTAATTAGCAATCTGTTCAAAATGCTCCAAAACATAGATTACATATTCAAACTTAGTCCTAAGTAGGAATTTTTTACTTGTTGTCAAGCACACCTACAACACGGATATCATCGTCGATGTGCCCGATGAAACTTGAACGCAATGCCAATACTACACCCTCACCAAAGAAAATACTAAGCCAGTATTCTGGCATAAGTCTCAACGGTGGCCTTAATGACGTTCACTCGCAAACATTTTCGACTCATCCTCGGGCCCTTCCTCATACGTCTCACCTGTAATAACTTAATATAGCAACCGTGAGCACGAAGGCTCAGCAAGACTTAATCGTCTCACCTAAGCATAAAACTCTACATGCAGGGATACTTAGAATAGGAATAGATATTGCAATAATGAACTCGCCTACATGTTGATCCTTATTTTCATATTTACTAGCAGCAAGTTAAAGGTTCATAAAAGATAACTTTAGTGAGCAGATTCTATAGCAATCATAGTTGCAAAGCAATAATAATTCAATACATCATATTCTCCTGACTTCTTCAGTATTTACTATGTCACAGCGCAGTGAACAAAGCGGTACTCAAATAACCGCGAGGACGGTGAATGCAATCAATAGACACCCGGATAATATGTCACATACACCCATTTCGGAAGTGGAGCAAATCACACTTTAATAATATATTGTACGCACCAACCTTTCAAAGGAAACCAAAATGTTGAACCGGTCCTTTCGTAATGGGCAGGAAGTCCACGCGGAGCGTGTCTGCGCCCATCGGTGGATTTACACCTTACTTCCCTCAACCCACTCCTATAAAATTGTAGGGTAAGCCTCGACACCCAGGTTAACCAATTACATCGTTTTCCTGGTTCCCATATAGCTAGTATGCATTTGGTACAATTCAAACTTGTCCATCAGGGTTGCACATGGATCGGTCCTCAATCTACACAGGCAGCGCTATGCACGTTAGACCAAGTTTTACTGCTCCCTACACTGCTGCCTTATCTCATATTCATAATCATATCCTATTCTCTACAAGAAACAATCTCGTGTCATATAAACCATATCTCGCAGTAGATTCCAACTACTCGAGTTCTACTAGAATCCTGAAAACATTAGCATGGCATTTTCTACTCATCGAGCTGTAGACCTAACCAATACTCCATGGGGTTGTGGGTCATGCAATTGGAGTAACAAGCACCTTAGCCCTAATGCACAAAACTCACCCTAGATATAACAGATAGAAATCAAAACTTTGCAAAAGCACTTAAATGCAAACAGGGGTTTGCCTGGTTGCAAGTCAGTATCAAAGTTAGCTCCAAGTAGGATGCTGTCCAAAACCTTCGGGATCTCCTTGACTTCGGTCATTGAATAATACATATATCATAAAGTTCATAAGTGACATTGAAACTATATGAACAACCTTCTAAACACAGTTTCTGTTGCTAAATGATTTTAATTTGCTTTGAGATTTTTATAGTGGATACTAGGTTCTAAGAGGAAGATCTGGGCCGAGAATGGAGAATGTTCAAGGAAGCTTGTTGCCTCTAAAATTCCAACAAGTAAATGACTTCTCTAAATTTTGGTACTAAAGTCAAATGAGCTTGAAATTTTTATTAGCTATCAAGTGTATTACCAAAATTTGTAATTTTCCAATTAGCGGAACAGGAGTAATTAATTTCCCAAGCAATTAGCTCAAGGAAATTAATTATGAAAATTATGGGACTTTCATGTCCAAAAAATTGCACCACTGCAAAATTGGATCAATATGAGTCTACCAGAATTTATTTGAAATTATGTGAGCTTTTTTATTAGGAGTAATTGAATTTAGAAGTTGGAGTGTATTCTGGAATTTTTATTCAATAGAACAGTTCAAATTATTCCACCGGGTCCACCTATTTAAAATCCAGCAATAGGAAATGGGCCACATAGGGGCCACAGGGTTAATCCAAGCAGCCACATTGGATCCAGGGCCACGCCTGATCCCTACGCCCATGCTAACAGGCTGACAGCCGGGGCCCACGGGATCATCCCCTTCCTCTGGCTGAACCCGAGCGGGCGGTGCTGTGCTGGAGCCCTAGCCTGGGTGGCCATTTGCGGGGATACATACCGCCTGGGCCTATTTTGGGACACCGAGCACAGTGACAGGGTCGGTGCCGCCGACAATGGCCGGAAGTACCCGCACAACGGCGGCGGTGCTCGGCCAAAATCCGGAGAGGTCAAACATCGCCATTCCTCCACTAAAAGGCTCGGGAAAATGTGTGGAAGCTTCCTGGAAACATCAGGAACACAAAAATGGAGCAATGGGGGGCGGGGGTTGTGGAAACGGTTGTACCACGAAGTTTGTTGATGACCTAACCAAAAATCGCCGCCGGTGAGGAAAACTCACCAAGCAACGCCTCTGGTTTATGATTCTCATTGGCGTTTGATCGAGGATGTGCATAAGGAGATGGTGAAAGTAAACCCTAACTGGATTAAAGAAAGTTTTCACCTAGAAAACAAATTGATATGCAGACCTAGGAGGATTGTTTTGAACAATCTGTCGGGGAAACCTAAAATACCGGAGTTGTGGTCCATGACTCAATGAGAAACTTTGCAAGCACGAGCAGCTCGGGTAGGTGCACCTTTCTGCTGTTTGCAGTGAAGCTCGAAATGGCCTAGAACTTGGGCTCCACGGTGGAACAGAGGATGTTTACGGCGGCACTCCCCAGCGGCCGGAAAAGCCCTTCACCATCCACCGATTTAAGGCAGGGAAATGAACAAGGATTAAAAGGAGAAGGTGTAGATTGTTTACATGCTTTACTTTGCTGCAGAGGGCGCAAGCAAACCTGGCTTGAAGAGCAGGACAGTCAGGAACAGAGGAGGGCACATGTTTCTGTTCTTGGGGTGGAGGAAAAACAGAGGGAGCAGAGATTTTGCTTCAGTTCAGCAGGGAAGTAGATTAAGACTCAGTTGGATGAGATTGTCATCAAAGTTCAGGTGCTTGTTTGCCTGCTTGATGGGTTGGAGCTCAGCTCAGCTGCCATGAAGCACAGAGCAGAGCAAGGCAAGTCGGTTCAGCTCAATTGAGCCACTGACCAGTGGGTCCTACTAAGTCTAAAATTCCTTCCCTTCTCTGTTCAGTAAAATACGCCACCAACTTGTGTCCAAAAATCATGAAGCTTGATATGAAGCCTAAAACAAAATCTAGGATTTGATTCTGAAATCAAAATCTTGATTTGGCCAAGTTTTATTCAAATTCAAATCTGAATTTGAATTCAAATGCGATTCGATGAACACATTGAATTAAATAGTAAACCTGCTTCAAAATTCATGAAACTTGGCAGGAGTACTTTTTCAAATATTTGGAATTTATTGATGAACCCAGATTTTTATTTTTACTTCGTTTGAACAGTAGCTATGATTTTAATTTTAACCTGCCCACTTTAGGTTTTAAACCTATTCACTTTTCCTTTTCCATTTTATTTCTTTATGTCTTGCTTATTTTTAGTCCTCATAACTGAACTTTGCAATTTGGAATTTAGGGCCTTTACAGTGACGGTATCGACACAATTGCTCAAACCCACGCAGGTAGTGGTATGGGTTCCACAATCTATTCCTAAGAAGGATTGTCCCCGAACCATGGCTATTCAGCCAGAGTGGAGTTCATAGCTGGTCGAGAGAACGTGATCCGATAGCCATCGATGGCGGTGGCTCATAGAACTCACCCTTGGGAGCAGAAAATGATTGAAGGGTTGGTTGCTCCACGGTGTGGATGATAAAGGAAAGGAATTTAGATAAACAAAAACAGATACGAGGGTGAATAAGGTTCGAAGATCAACAGCAACCGTTCCCCAACAACGGCACTAGAAATGCTTGTTGATGGTTGGTACGTCTTAGAAGAAAATCCCCAAGCGCACGAAGACCGCTGTAGCACTTCTCCTTAAAGAGTATTCCCAAGGGTATCAAATCCAAGAAACATGTGTGCTAATCTTCTAACTAGTTCATCTAAGGACACAAAAGTTGGTGGTAGGCAAGGGATAAGTGAATTTCCTAAGAGAAGGGTTTGTAATTCAAATCAACTAGATCAATAGCTGCTTTTATTGGGCACTGGCTTATCCAGGTCTGTCAGGCGACTCCCGCCAAGAGCCTACATCGTAGTCGAATATGGAGAATTACAACCAATGAATAGGGTTATCTTCACCTAATGCCTAACTCTGCAACCCGTGGACTACAAGATAATCAAAGGTAATGTCAAGCCTAGACACCATGTATATACTATCGATTACTTCCCTAACCTCTCTAGCAAAGACTAAGACCTCTAAATGAATCGAGCAATGAACGAACAAGCAACTAAGAAATTAAATTGCATGAATTAAATAAATGAGCTCAATTGGAAATCGTGTAACTTACTTGAATTGGAAACGATGGTTGAGGTACAAGGTTGGAGAGGGTTTAACAATCCCAAACCCTATCATTAAGTGGAAGAAGCCCGACAAACTGGAGCCTCCTACTCCTCCTCTTTCTCACTCTCTTCCTATTTTCTAAGCACTTGGGTAGCGCTACACATTTGGAGTGGAATACTAGAGTCAAGATTTTTGGTGTGTGGAGAAGAGTGAGCCTCTACCCCCTATTTATACCCTCCAAAGGTCGGTTTGGTGCCAGAATATGCGCGAGAATCGGTCAGCATTGTTATTAGGGAGCCGTGAGGAGCCAACACATAGAGAGTGAATGAGTTTGGCGTGAATACCAGGCTGCCCAACCCAGGGTTTGGTCAACTTTATGGTGGGCCCAAACACGGTGTTTTTCCTCCGGGATGCTGTTTTTTGGGCCCCCATCATGGGTATGGTGATTCTCGTCATTTTTAGTCAGTTTTCTCCCTCATGTTGGCCCTTGAATCGTCGTACATGCGCCTGATTGGCTAGAAGGTCTGTTTTGTTGATTGGTCCCTGCAACTCCCTTTAATTAGGGCCCTAATTCACCTACATACAAAATTACACCAACACTTGTGGAATTCATTAGTAAATAACTTCTACTACTATTTTGGTTATCGAATTCATATCTTTTATGCAAGGAATTGACGATCGGATTTGGCATTTAAAGACCGTCAACACCTGGCATCTCGGATTTGGCATCCAGACCATCTTGGATGCCTCTTCTTGGTCGATCTGAATTGCCTTTGTGTCCTTCGCGAGTCGAAAGGTGCCGAACATGGTGTTGTGTATGGTTAAGTTGTCCGCATTGTGCTGTCAGAGCTCGTCGAGCTCCTCCGCTGCGACCAGCGCAGATGCCAGATCGCAAGAATCCCGCTCGCAAAGGAAGGCCTGCCGAGCATCCGATCGCAAGGTGATTACTCCTATGGGGCCGAACATCTTTAACTTGAGATAGGTGTAGCTTGGGATGGCCATAAACTTCGCATACCACGATCTCCCCAGAATGGCGTGGAAAGGACCATAGAACTTGGGGACCTCAAACATGACGGTCTCCGTGCAAAAGTTCGTTTTGTCCCCAAAGGTAATAGGGAGGTCGATCTCTCTGAGGGACGTCCGTCACTTTCTTGGGATGACGTCGTAAAAAGGCACTCGAGAAGGTCTAAGACGAGAATGTGATATTCCCATGGCATCATGTGGCCCGGCATACAAGACATTGAGGCTGCTCTGTCCATCCATCATCACCTTGGTGAGGCATCTGGGTCCGACTATTGGATCCAAGACTAAGACGAGATGCCTTGCTTGTGGGAGGTGGTAAGGATGGTCAGACCAGTTGAACCTGATCCCCATTTTGGCCCACCGGAGGGGGCTGAGCTAATCTTCATGGAGTTGTCGATCTCCAAGGCATTGCGGGGGAATGGCAAAGCAGGCCCAATCGTCCCCATGTAAGAGGACACCAACAATTCGCTAGGGAAAAATTCTAGGCTCCCTAAGCAAGTAACTTGGCTGTTGCGATAAGTGGGGGCAGACTCCAACCCGTTGCCTTTGTCTGCAGCGAACTCGAAGTCGCCAAAAAGGAGGTATTCGTGTCGGGCGTGAAAATTGACCATGGTGGAGCCATCATAGAAGCTTGGTGTGGAACGCGTGGCAATTCTCTACCCGAGACGCCAACTGTTCGCGTTCAGACCGCCGACTAGTACCAAATATGCCACGCGTTCATCCTCAAAATGGCCTAGCTAGGAACACAATGAGATTATAATGGTTCGAGCAGAATGCCCTATGTTCAGTTCGAGTGTCCTCTTTTCTTTGTTGAAATTGGTTGATTCTCTTACAAGTGAGTTGTCTCTCTTGAGGACAATATCTGGGTTTTTTATACCCCCCCTCTACCGGCCCGTCTATACTCCTCATAAAGGGGGGGGGGGGGGTGGTTACTGGGGTGCCTTTCCCATCCCTCGTCAGCCGAAGCACTTGATGAGGCTGCCACCTCAAGGGGATCATTATACAACGTCCTCCCGTCTTGTCACTGGGGCGGGCCGTAGTGGGACGCACGCGCGCCCATCGTACTGCACCCACACCGGTCGCACCATGAGATGTGAGAGGATGCAAAGCGTGTGCCAGTAGGCACTCGAGTGCCTTTTGCTTGACCGTGATGGTGCCCACTCCACATTGAAGACCAGCCTCGTTACTCCCTCACGAGCCCGAGCTCGGACGCGCGGCTTCCTACTACTCCGCGGTGGCCTTGTCTCACAGGGGCCTCGTTGGTGATCACCTGCAAATGACAGATGACTCATACCTTTTGAATGGACGGAGACGGGGTGTTGACAAACTTCTAATAATAACCAGATAGTCCTATGAAGCTTCTCAGGTCTTTTGATATGAGTGGTGTTGGCCAAGTGACAATAGTGGATATCTTACTTGGGTCTGTGGAAATGCTATTAGGACTGATAATGTGACCCAACTAGGCCAGCTGTTGCTGAGCAAAGGAATACTTAGAAAACTTAACTTTCCAATTATCCTGAAGTAAGAGCTCCATTGTTTGTATCAGATTTGACAAATGGGAGTTATAGTCAAAGCTATGGATCAATATATCATCAAAGAAGATGAGGACACACTTTGGCAGCAGTGGTAATAGTGTTTCATTCATGGCTCCTTGGAAGGTGTGGCAAGTGCCCCTGTCAAACCAAAAGCAAGTACCCTAAATTCAAAGTGACCCTGATGGGTAGAAAAAACATTCTTTTGTTTCTCTCCTGGCTGCAAGAGTATCTGATAAAAATCTGCCCATTGACTTTGTGAACCATTAGCATGAGAGAGTTCATAAAAGACGTCATCCATAACTGAATTGGGGGATTGCCTTTTCACTATCAATGAGTCGAGGTGCCTGAAGTCCACACAGATCCTACAACTTTGATCTTTCTTTTTAACCAATAATACAGGTGAGTTAAACTCACTAGTACTGTGTTGTATCAGGCCTTTTTGAAACATTTCTTATACTTGAAGTTTTGTCTCATTCTTCAGTTTGGGGGATTCCTACAGGGCCTTATATTGAAGGGTTGGGCACCTGGTAATAGTGGACTAAAATAGTCACATGATCTGCTTGGTGTTAGTGAAGAAGGGGGCTCAAACAGAACAATATAATTTGTGAAGATGGCCTGAATATCCTGAGGGAGGTGACAGAAGTCCAGAGAAGGAGGTGATTGTTGCATGGATAGGACTTGTACCACAGTGGCTGGTTGTAATGTATTAATTATGCCATCACACAATCTCTGAAGCATCGTGACAATCACAGGGAGGTGATTCCATCCACGATCTTGTTGAACTGAAGAATCACATTTTCCTCAGTTCTGCTTCTGGACTGATTCATCCAAGGAGGGGGTATAAGAGGGTATGCAGCACGTGAAGTAGTTCATGTGGCATTGTGTGATTCCACATTCGAAGAAGAATGAAAATCAGGTCAATGGTAGTCTTTCTGCTTCAGTGATTCCACCACTTCCTCCTGCAAGGATGCACGCACACAAAGAGGGTCTAGATCCAGAGGCCGTTGCACTAATACTTCTGATTTAATGCCATCCTTGAGACTGTCGATGAAACGGCACTAAGGAAAAGCGATCATTTGCGACGGCTGCATTTATTTGCGACGGCCAGCCATCGCAAATAGCGTAATTTGCGACGGCGGACGACAAGCCGTCGCAAATAAAGAAGTCGTCGCAAATAACCTATTAATTGCGACGGCCAACCCTAGGGCCGTCGCAAATAACCACTTATTTGCGACAGCCAACCCTAGCGCCGTTACAAATAAGGAGACCGTCGCAAATAAGATGTTGTTTGCGACCGCTCCAAAAAACGCCGTCGCAAATAAACCTAATTACGACGGCCGTGGACTGAGGCCGTCGCCATTAACGAAGCTGTCGCAAATAAGGACTTCTATCTGCCGCCCCCGACCCCGACATTTCATTCACCTCCACACCGCCTGCCTCGCCCCCGGCGCACTGCCGCGACCCCGCCGCCAGCCCGCTGTCGCTGCCCCCGCCGCCGCCGCTCCCGCCGCCGCCGCCGCCGCTCCCGCCGCTGGCCTGCCGCAGACCCCCCTGCGGCGCCGCCCTGACCCCGAGCCGCGCCCTCGCCCCGCGCGCCGCCCCGACCCCGAGCCGCCCCCGTCGTCGGCCCACCGTAGCCGCCCCGCACGCTGCTCCGACCCCGAGCCGGCTCCGCCGTAGCCGCCCCACCGCTCCGGACGCCGGCCTGCCGCCTCACCCCCCTCCCCACCCTCCCCCCCCCCCCCCCCCCCCCCCGCACGCTGCTCCGACCCTGAGCCGCCTCACGCCACCGACCCTCCTTCACCGCCCCGCGCCGCCTGCCCCGCCCCTGCAGCGCCGCCCCTCCGCCCGCCGGCCTGCCTTCACCGCCCCGTCGCCGCCTGCCCCGCCCCTGCAGCGCTGCCCCTCCGGCCGCCGACCCGCCTTCACCGCCCCGCCGCCGCCTGCCCCGCCCCTGCAGCGCCACCCCTCCGACCGCCGGCCCGCCGCGCCACCGGCTCCGTGCCCTAGCCTCGGACAGCAGCGCCGCCGTCCCTCCAACACCGTCGGCCGCCGACCTCCTCCAACGCCGTCTCCTCCAACGCCGCCGTCCCTCAACGCCTCCGCCGACTAGGTATGAGAATGCGTTTGAATGATGGAATGTGACGATGATGCAATGTTTAGATGATGGATGTTTGATGCAATAGTTAAATTTTCAAGTTTTGTTTGGTAATGCATGATGGACGTTTGAATGATGGAATGATTAGATGATGCAATGTTTAGATGATGCAATGTGGTAATGTTTAGATGATCCTACTTTATTGCTAGTTATGTTTAGATGATGCAATGTTTTAAATTGTGCATGCTCATATACATGCTCATATATGATCATACATTGCTAGTTATGTTTAGATGATCCTGCTTCATTGCTACTTCATTGCCAATGATCATACGCATGCTCATATAACATATTGTCTATTGTTTGATATTTATTTTTTTATCGGTGCTTATTGTTTATTGATATTTAATGTTTTTGAGTGACTACTTAATATATGTAAATAAAGGGGTTTTGGTCCGGCTCGGACCAACCCGGAAGGGCACGACACGCAATAAGTGTGATCGTGTCGTGTAGACCATAGTAGTCAAGGCGACATGGA
Organism: Tuctoria greenei; assembly: GCA_036927565.1. Classification (NCBI taxonomy): domain Eukaryota; kingdom Viridiplantae; phylum Streptophyta; class Magnoliopsida; order Poales; family Poaceae; genus Tuctoria; species Tuctoria greenei. The sequence continues at coordinate 102,005,536 of JAYESD010000003.1, read as the reverse complement.
AGCGAACGGGTTGGTAAGGACGTCAATGACCCGCGATTGCGTGGACGGTGGAAATGGATGTGGAATTGTCATCTAAGACCAACTTTCCTCTCACTCTTTCTCTAGTTCTTTCCTCTCTCTTAAATGACATGAAAACAAAAATGAGCAATGTAACCTATAGCAATATATTACCCGTTTCAGATCGGCATGTCTCACATGCCATTGGCATGTGAGACGTGCAGGTTCAGAATTGTCCCTTTTTGGACAGCCTCGGAGTGACCGAGGGGGTGTGGCTTGTGACGAGATACGGGTCCGGATTTGGACGAGATTTCGGTGGTGTAACCCTGTTGTTCTCTGCTGCACCATTTTTGGGCGTGCAGTGGAGAACAGCGGGGTTATGCTGCCGAAATTTTGTTCGAATCCGGATCACGCGTCTCGTCATGAGCACGCTCCGCTCGGTCACTCTTGGGTGGGTTTAGGATCTATCTGCCTAGGTTGTAGGGCCGTGACATAACACAACAATACATTAACAACAATTTCTTTCGCGTTAAACTGCAGAGTCAAACATGGGTGAAGACCGCAGTTAGATGTATACTGGCTGGAAGAGCAGAACTGGTGGTCACTCCGATGAGTGGTTTATCAAGTTAGATCAATTTTTGGATCGAGCATTTTCGTTGTCAACGGAAGATATGGTGCGGTGCCCATGGACCTTTCACGGCGAGACTAATTCTCGAGTCATAGCCGAAGTGGATGAAGATGATGATATAACAGAGGTTGATAGGATGGATGAGATGCTAGAAGCTCTTGAAGCGGAGGATCCTTTTACAAATGAGGCAGAGAAGTTCTTCAAGGAGCTGAAGAAATCACAAGAGCCGTTGCATGAACACATGGTTGTGACCGTACTTGCTTTCTTGACCAGATTTATGGCAATTAAGTCCAAGTACTTTTTTTCCATCAACTGCTACAATGATCTCATGAAATTGATCTGCGATATCCTTCCACAACCTCACAAAGCGCCACCAGATATGTATCAGTCAAAGATCAAGATATCTGGTCTCGGTATGAAGTATGAGAAAATCGATGTGTGCCCAGACAACTGCATGCTATTCTGGAAAGAGCACGCCAATGAGAAGATATGCTTGAAATGTGGTAAATCGAGGTATGTCGAAGTTGTTAATGACGATGGCGATAATGTGATGACAGATGTCGCACATAAGCAGCTTCGTTACTTGCCTGTGACACCTCGGTTGAAGTGGATATTTCTCTCAAAAAGAACCACAGGACACATGAGATGGCACAAACAAGGTAAACGTGAGAACAAAGAATTTTTGACGCATCCGTCCGACGGTGATGCATGGAAGGCGCTAGACCGTTTCGATCCAGACTTTTCTCGTGATGCGAGGAATGTTCGCATCGGATTAGCGACAGACAGATTCTCACCGTCAGTACGAACGCCACGCCATACTCATGTTGGCCTGTCTTTGTCATTCCGTACAACCTGCCACCTGCTTTTTGTAGGAAGAACGAGTTCATGTTTCTCAGCCTCATTGTACCTGGACCTGATCATCCCGGGTCACGTCTCAACGTGATGTTAAAACCGCTGATAGAAGAATTGAAAGTCTTGTGGACAGGAGTCGAAGCGTACGACAGTTACAAGAAACAGAATTTCAACCTTCGAGCTGCTTATTTGTGGTCCGTCCATGATTTGCCGGCATACGACATGTTTTCCGGATGGAGCACTCACAGTCGTCTGACGTGTCCGATATGTGCTTCAGACACGGATTGCTTTCGACTAACTCATGGAGGCAAAATATCTTACTTCGATTGTCACAGACGTTGGCTGCCCTCGAATCATATATTTAGGCAGCAAAGGCATGTCTTTCGAAAGAACACTGTTATCACTAAAGGACCACCGAAGCGTCTCAATAGGTCAAAAATTTCTGATATGTTGGACAAACTGGTGCCTGATGAAGGTCGTCCTGGATATTTCGTAGGTTATGGAGAGGAACACAATTGGACTCACATATGTGGACTTTGGTAGCTACCATATGTGAAGTCGTTTATTCTAATGCACAACATTGATGTCATGCATCAGGAGCGTAATATGAGCGAAAGTATCATAAGCACTTGCATGGATATGCCTGGCAAAACGAAAGACAATTATAAAGCTAGACTAGATTTGGCAGACATTTGTCACCGTCCAACTCTTGAAATCTCTGAAAGTGGTGGAAAGCCATGTGCTTCTTTCTGTCTTCGATCGAAATAAAAGAAAGAAGTTATGAAATGGATGAAAACTTTCAAATTCCCAGATGGTTACGCAGCTAGCCTGAAACGAGTCGTAAATGTTAACACAGGAAACCTCACTGGGTTGAAGAGTCATGATTATCACATTATAATGGAAAGACTCCTACCTGTTATGTTCCGAGGCTATCTAGATGATGCAGTGTGGAAGGTTTTAGCCGAGCTCAGCTATTTCTATAGATAGCTTTGTGCTAAAGAAATCAAGATAGGGATGATGAATAAGTTAGAGAAGGAGATACCCATACTTTTATGTAAGATGGAAATTTTTTTTCCATCGGGTTTCTTCAAGCCAATGCAACATCTGCTTATCCATCTTCCATTCGAAGCTAAAGTTGGCGGTCATGTGCAATATAGGTGGATGTATCACATTGAAAGAGCGCTACGATATTTGAAACCAATGGTTGGCAACAGGGCAAGGGTGGAAGGGTGCATCGCTGAAGCATATGCTCTTAAGGAAGTAGGATACTTTTCAAGTGCAACTTTGCGGAAGAAAACAATATCAATACTTCGACGATGCGGTACAATGTGGACGAAACACCCCCTCTAAGCGACCTTTCCATTTTTCAAACGAGAGGCGCCACCGTTGGTAGCTACACGACCTACGTGCTATCCGAACAGGAAAGGATTGTTGCTTTACTCTACATGTATGCAAATATAGAAGGCATGCAAGAATACTTCGAGTAAGTGTTTCTCCTACGTTTATGCTAATCGACATATTTTGCTACACATGTACTCTAAAAGATGTTTTTCATGTTCAGCGAGTTCCACAGACAATATTGGCCACATAGGCATCAACCTACGGCCAAACAAGTTGAAGCGATGCGAAAGGAAGGAATAAATGGGGCGCAGAGTTTTCTATCTTGGTTTCGAGAATATGTAATATTCTCTCGTCTTCTATGTATTATAAATTACTATTATTAAAGAAGTATTATGTAATATTCTCTCGTCTTTATAACAGTGTCGGACTCACAATGTCCATGAAGATTTGCGGCAGCTATCTTATGGATTGGTGAGTGTTAGAAGCTATGGTCGATATAACGTAAATGGCTTCCGATTCCATACAACTCATTTTGATGCTCATCGTCCTCTCGCGGCAACATCAAATTCCGGTGTTGTGACGAGAGCAATGGACACTCAAGGGAATTTAACCGATTATTATGGTATCATTAACAAAATCCTTGAATTTACTTTTACCAGAAATAAGACCCTTCGAGTTGTCTTCTTTGACTGTGACTGGTTTGATCGTACTCATGGAACTCAAGAAAACCAATTTGGAATGGTGGAAGTGAAACATAAGGACCGACTACGAGGTTACGATACATTTGTTCTTGCGCATCAAGTTGAACAAGTGTATTATCTATCTTATCCATGTACGAAGCTCAGTGCTTGGTGGGTGGTATATAAGGTGAATCCTTGTGAGTGACTATATACTTCTGGGGATGATGGTTACCATGATAGCGAAGATGGAACGCCAAAGGATCGCGATGGAGGCCACAATCCAAACCCAGGCAGCAGCGTTGGCGCAGATGCGGGAAGCAATGGAGGTAACAAAATAAAAACTAAAATTCTTATTAATTCAGCGCAAATGACTTACTAATAGGTAGCATTTAATGGTTGCAATGACAGGCTATGGCTCGGGCGCAAGGTCTGGGAATCCAGCTACCGGTACTACCACCGGTCCTTCCAGGCGATCCTTCTTCAATGGGTCAGGTAAGTTTCTATGTAATCCTTATTCTCCAGCGTAATAAGATTGAGATAGATGAAAGAGAGATATAGTTATATATAAGAAAATGATTGAGATAGAAGAATGATTGAGATAGAAGAAAGAGAGATAGAAGAAAGAGTCAAAGATAGATAGAGTAGGATAGGAATGAAGAGAGAGAGTAAGATATAGATGGAGATAGAGAGAGGGGAAGATAGAGGGAGGGAGATGTAGATGGAGATAGAGGGAGGAAGATAGAGGGAAAAGGATAGCAAGAAAGATAGAGTGAGAGACAAAGAGAGAAATGAAAAGAGAGAGGAAGAGAGGGAATCTAGATGAAGATAGAGGGAGAGGAAGGGAGAGAGAGTTGATGCATTTATATTCTAACTCTAAGTTTCATTAATTGCAGGGATCCGCGACGGCTGCACAAACGCCGTCGCTGTCGCTACCGCCGCCTGGAATGAGGCGCGATGACGACTTCGACTTCGGAGGTGGCTACGGAGGTCAGATGGGCGAGTGAGCCCTTTTGTTTGCTTTGTTGATGACAATGTGAGATGTATTGGAATTTATTAGTTTGTGATTGTGATGATGTTTCCTCTGTGATGATGATCTTTGCTATGTGTATATACTGTGTGTATTGAATCTGTTCTGTGATTCTGGCCATCGAGGCGGGTAGTTTTTTCTGTTTTTAAAAAAAATAAAAAAACCTTATTTACGACGGCTTTTTATACAGTACGACGGCAATTAGGCCACTGCTATTTGCGACGGCCGGGCCGTCACAAATAAGGATTAATTGCGACGGCATGGCAGTCGCAAATAGCTTTGTGGGCCCCGCAGGAGGACCCGTGGGCCCAGCCCACTGGACTTATTTGCGACGATCGAGCCGTCGCAAATAGAGGCACTTAATTGCGATAGCCCGGCCGTCGCAAATAAGCTTAATTGCGACGATTTACTTGCGACGGCTGGAAACCGTCGCAAATAGCTTATTTGCGGCGGCATTTGACTTATTTGCGACGGCCATGGTCGTCGCAAATCGTCGAGATTCCTGTAGTGCGGGTGACAAAGTGGGGGGATCAATATGAGCATCACAGACATGTAGTTGATCCAATAGTTGTGTGAATAATTTGTCAATATAATAAGAGACAAATGAAGTTTGGTTAATGTTGAAAAATCTTTTAATTAAGGACTCATGTTAATTTTTCCCCAGACATTCTAGCGTGAATGTGCAGAAAGTGTCCCAAGAGCAGAGTGATGTTGCCCGCTCGACAGACTGCAGCCATCGAGCAGCTGTACCCTCATAGTGCAACGAAGCAATCTAAACCCATAGATTTTGTTCCATACAATACATGTCAAAATAGCTTCCACAACAAGAATGCCAATGTTTGGGGTTATCTCTTTCAAATACTGGAAACTGTAACTTAGGTAAATTGCTTCTGAATCCCCTAATGGAGCAGGTAAAACATTCATGAACAGGACAATAAAAGTGAGGTGCCTGAAAAGAGAGATCGATTGAATCCTATACCGGGACATGGGTGTGGGTGTACAACAACCCGTACCCGGTGTCTTGGCAAGATGAATCAAGGTGGTGCTCAATTGGCCCGTCCGCGTGAGCTCCGTGGATTTTTTCATTAGGGCACCGACTCTGGACCGTGCATGCCATGAAGAAGAGGTTGGTCATGTGCTTCTCGATCAAAGTACTTGTTTAACTTGCAGATTTCCAACTTGAAATCCAACACAGAAGCTTCAATCTCCGCTTTCTAGGCGGTTATGTTCTTGTCGAGCGTGTCGACTGAAGACTCCAAGGTGGTGACGTCTATGATTCTGCTTGGTCTCTTCGATCTCGACGAAGCACTTGTCTAGTGACTCAGTGTGGAAGGAGAGTTCTTTCGTGATGTTAACACAGAGATCGGCGATCTCGGCACGAAGTTGCTTCAGCATCTCGTCGACCAGCAGCTTGATGATGGGCTCCAGGGCACCGTGCAGCTTCTGACAATGCATGTCGTCCTCCAGCCCGTGGATCGTGAATCTAACACCAAATGTTAGGGGCTCAGTTGAGGAGAGCATCAGAACGTGGAGAGGAAAAACGAGACCACAAGGAGACTAGGCGTTTTGTGGTGGACAAGTTCGTCGAGTGGTTACGGATGATTAGTCTAATACATTATGTTCCCCTATGTTTCCTCTCTCATACAGTCATACATATATCACACGTCAATCCACTCTGCATAAGTACCTTGCACGTGGGGCTTCCTGGGCTGGACGCTGTGCCGAGGCTCATTGTCTCGGTTTGAAGTTGAGTTAAAGCTCAGGTGTCGCAGACCGGCTTGGTGATGGCGCGAGGTAACATAAAGTGGCTAGGGAGGTACGAGGAAGTGGGGCGCTCTGTTGTGCAGTGCTATTCGAGCTAAGGGGAGGCAGAAATACGTTAATGACGCAGTTGAGCATGGCATCATGGTGGTCGGTGGCTGTGCGAGGGGAAAGAGAGGGAGATCCGAGATGGATGGCTGAGGATGGGAAGAGGGAATGAGAGGGAGGCAACGGCGATGAGGGTCTCCCATTTATTCAGACAGGCGAGGACAGACGCGGCACTAAGGCACTGCCTCCGCAGCTACCATGCATGAAGGCACCTGCTCCCAGGTGGAAGACGGTGAGAGGGAAGGCTGGTAAGAGGGACCCAAGGGTTTTTTTCTTCATTTTGTATGAATTTTATTCTCTCTGGTCTTCTCTTAGTTCGAAAGCTAGGGTCCTCTTTTGCATCAATGAATTAAATTAACGTAGTATGTTACATAACTAAAGATTGAAATTATAATTCAAATTTTCAAAGAGTAGTTTGAAATTTAAGTTCACCAATATGTTGAAAACTTTTGTAATACTCTGATTTGGCCTTAATTCGTTTGAGAACTGCATTTTTAGTTGCCTGTTTAAATTTAATATGAAACCACATTATCAATTTAAATATAAATTCTCTTGAAGAGTTTAGAGGTTGAGATTCTGAAATATGGAGTGTTACATGCACTGCTGTCAATGAAAACAACAAATAAAACCTCTTTCTGGATAGACTAAACAAAATAACGAAAAATCTCATAATTCGAAATAAAATGTCATGATAATACGATGTCCATGGTGAAAATGTCAAGCTTCCAACCATATTTCTCTAGATGACTGGATTACAGATGTTTGAGAATTAGGTGGCTGTCGGGCTCCTTCCTACACATTCGGTAGCGGCGCCTAATGCCTTAGCCGTGCACCACTAGAGAGGAGTAGCAAGGACTCAGCAACTTCATCCTCAATCATTTTTTCATCTTCTTGTGGATCCGCCTGAGCTACGAACACCCTCGACCTTGAGGGAGCAGGAAGAGCTAGGACTATCTCACGGTTGCGTGGCACCACCGGTATGTCTCTATTATGCTCGTGCAGATGTAGTGCAAGCAACCGAGCCGTCATATAGTGGTGGCCGCATATGTGACATATATGGTCACGGTTAGTCGTCAATCTCTCTTGTCCAACTCCCTTCTCCATATATGTTCCAATGCTGAACGAGTTATAACAATTTAGCAAGCACCAAACGAATTTTGTTAATTAATTAAATTCATCAAAATAAATGAAGGACCTGAAGCATTTTGATCTAGGCCACCAACAGGGCCATGTGGGATGCGGCGCACACCAGATCTGGGTTTTGACGCACCAGATCTATCCAATCACCTTCCGGCTATGATATACCAGATCCAGGTGTGGCCACACAGGATCAGGATTTTAGTCCAGATCCAACATGGTGCCCATGGATACTTTTGTGGCGGCAGCTTGGCCCGACGAGAGTTCTATGGGCATGCATGCGAGGAGAGGTACCCATTTGAGGATTCTCCCCGAGGCGTGGCGATCGGATATAATCAGCGGCAAGCACTACTAGAAAATGCATTTTCACAGGCGTCTCCTTATTTTTTTACAGACGGTTCGTTAAAAGTTACGCCTGTGATGTCAAATGAGTTAATAACCGCCTATGATAATAGAATATCACAGGCGGTCCGTAACAAACAATCGCCTGTGAAAATGTATTGATTTTCACAAGCGGTCCGTAACAAACAACCGCCTGTGATAATAGTCATTATCACAGGCGGTCTATAACAAACAACCGTCTCTAAAAATATAATGATTTTTACAGGCAGTTCATAATAAAAAAACCGCCTGTGATCATGATGGCTCCTGATTGGTCCGCTGCTTCATCCCACGGATCGCTCTTGGACTTCATATCTCCGCCTTTCGCTAGTTATCGATCCAACGGCTCACAGGGGTCATCTCTAATATATGTGTCTATAACAGCAGCAACACTGACACCTCACGTCCTTATCTCCAATCTCTGCCTCTCACCGTTCATCTCCCCAATCTCACCTCTCTTTCCTTCCTCCCCAACCTCGCTCTACCGCAGCTTCGCCTCATCGCTGAAGCGTCGGCAGCCCGCTTCCGCCTTCTCGCAATCCTCCCATCGCGGAGGCCGCGCTCCTCTCTGACGCGGCAGTTGCGCTCTTCGACCGTCGTGGCAGCCGTGCTGCTCATGCTCATTGCCATCGTGGCAACCACGCTCCTCTTCCGTCGCAGGTGTCTTGCTTGATGCCTAGGGTCGCAGATCCAACCTTCAGTCACAGATCCAGTCGCGATTGTTATTTTTGTTGTAGCCCGGAAGTCGAGCTAGCACGAAGGTGGCGCTACCGAGCTCTGTGAGGAGGCATTGAAGAGCGACTGCAATGGCAGCATCCCTGTCTTCATGGCGTTGAGCTGCTGCATGTGGTGCTGCACGTGATGGTTGTGATGGATTGTAATTTCTGCGATGTATTGCGTTGTAATTTCTGTTGTGTTTTTTATTGCATCTCTGCAATGTAATTTTATTTAAATCTTTTAGTCTTTTGTAGATCGAATTGTGTTAGCACAAATTTTATCTAAATATTATCATTTCTTGCCTTCTGATTACGACTAGTCACGAACATAATGCATACGAAATATTCTAAAATCTGTATATGATAATGTATTATCACAGGTGGTTGACAGTAAAAAACACAGTATGTGATAATACATTTTCACAGACGGTTTGCAATAAAAAACCGCCTGTGAAAATGCATTTTTACAGGCGGTCAGCAATAAAAAACCGCCTGTGAAAATGCATTTTCACAGGCGGTCATTAGTAAAAAACCGCCTGTGAAAATGCATTTTTACAGGCGGATTTTGCTACTGCCTGTGTTAATCGATTATTTTTACAGGCTCTTCGTTACAGACGGTTTTTAAAACCGTATGTGATAATATGTTTAGAACCGTCTGCGATGAAGCCTTTTGTAGTAGTGAAGGCCATGCGTCAGAGCCACCGAGTTTGTGCATGCACGACTATGAGGAAAAGGAATAAGACCTGTGGGTAAAGCTTCACCTTAGATCGGTCGACCTTGTCTCAGCGAAAGAGATAGCCCAGAGGATTGAAAGGGGGTCGGCAACGGTGAGCTTTCAGGTGGGCGACAATTGTGAGAGAAAAGAAAACGAATGTGAGTAAGGGAGTGTGAATAATTCAAACAAGGGTTAGAGAAAGTTTTAGACCAGCCGGCGAAGGGGAAAAGTTGGCACTTCACGTGACCGGGGCGTGTCACGACCACTAGAAGGCGGCCACACAACAGCTGCCACCATCCCTGACCAATCAAGAGGTAGTTGAAGGCAGACCATGTCTATGGCACGTGGGCCCAGCTCAGTTGAATATATTAAAGTTTTTTACGGCCTAACGTGTAATAATGTTGGTCCCTTAAAAACGGATACTCCCTTGCCCTAAAATTTCTTAATTTTCTTTTGTGGTTACAGATCAAGATGTTTATAACATTTTTTCTTACTACGATCAGTCCTGATACACCAAACTTGAATTGCCTATATTCTAATTTTGCTTCAAATAATGATGGGCTAAGTTTATTTATGTTCCATTGAATCTTGAACATTTTTAGCTAGCTTTCATATGTCAGATCACTCATTTGTGTGATGAACAGACTTTTGGGAAACCTATAAATGATTACTTGACCTTCATACATAGGAAGATACACATGCAATGCACCCTCTAGCTTTGACCTCCTAAATTTTTAGAACCTAGTAAATAATTCTTAGACTAAATAGTCCAGCATCAGATTTGAAAATATTGAAACAATATATTGAAAATCACGCCTGGAAAACAAGATATTGAGTACAAGATAATCTGGAGCGTGCAGTAGATTAAAATACTTAAGTATTTTAAAAGAAATATAAGAAAATAATATTCATATAAAATTTAATTATATTCTATTCTAAGCAACTGAAAGTGTTCAAATGAAACTCAAACCAGAGTTCAAATTTCATAGAATAACGAGTAGAAAGCTTCGAGTTTGGAAAAATCATCGGACTGCACCAGAAATGCCCTGCCTTACAAATCCCCGACAATAATATCTGGACTTCTCTGACCTTGTGGAGTTTTGGTGACTAAAGGCAATACTTCTATAATTAATCAAAAAATATATAGCATAACTGTCATGGTTGTCACATGGTCTAGAGGATTGGCCGACCAAGGAATCAGGCACAGGAATAGAAATAAACCAAATTAGTGAAGTTAGAGATAGAGTTTTATTAGTTTCCGTAGATTCAGTTTAAGGATAAAGAATTAAAGGAGTCCAATAGATTAGTTTCTATATTAGATATATAGTTAGTTAGACATAATCTTTATTCCATAATGTAATCTGTAGACCGACTATATATTCTGGTCAGCGCACAACAAATTAATCAAGCAAGAGTTATATTCTAAAAAACTTGTCTATATACCCCTGCCCCTGTTCATTAGTGTCGTCCACGGTGGCTCCGGTGATCAGGTTGTAGGTTTAGCGGCGTACAAGAACGTCTATGACAATTTGTTGTCACAATCTAGCAATGGTCCCACTGGTGATGCTACCACCACGATGGACGCTGCGTTCGACACTCTCAGCAATCAGGTCGACAATCTGTGCGATCAGATCACCGAAATCACTGTGACCGTACGAGAGATAAGTGAGTGGACAAAGTGTACTTCCGTGATGCTGAACACTATTTTTGATCTGGAATTCTATGCCTCCCTGGGTGTGGACTACATGGCATTACCCGTGGAGGCGTGCTCTACACTCCACTCGTGGAGAAAGATGAAGTACCGCTCGTGGAAGAACCTGCGGGCAAATTTTTGGTTCAGGAGACAAACACAGGTGTAGGTTGTGTTCCAGATCTGAACGTACAGGAAGAATTGATCGTCGCTGGCTTGCTAAAAGAGGTTGCAGCCACCTCCTCCCCCATCCACGTCCCTCCCAAGACCAACGTCATCAATGGTCAGATGACGGAGCATGCCCCTGCAGCAGCAACCATGAGATCCGTAAAGCCACCGAGCTGCCTGGTCCGCGCCGATGCAGCCATGCCGGATCTGCATCAAAATCATCCGATTTGGTCGGATCTTCACTGCCATCGTTAGGATCTGCATCGGATATGGTCGTCTTTGTCTGCAATTTGTTCTACTCGGCTGCACCGGGGTTGCTGCGTCTGCAACTTTGGTCGCCATCCACGACATCATGGGAATCGGGGCGGCCCTCGTCGTGGCTGGCAGCACCTTATGCTAAATCCTTTGCCACCAACACCCATCTCACTGGGCCCTGTCCGTTCAGATTGCCAGATCAGATGGTGCTGGTTTGGGTCCCGTCACCTCCACTCGTCCTCGAGGTGAGTCGATGATGCCGAGGTGGCCCCGGTGCTGCAGTGCCTCGTCTTCGTACACTACATCACCAGTCACCACTTCAGCAGGTGCTACTTCAACATGACCCCCCCCCCAGCATTGCAAAGATGGCCAAGCTTTGCCGCCGTCTCCGAGGCCATCACCGCCAGATTCGTTTCTACGCTGATGCCCAGATCCATCGCCGCCAAGAAGAGACAACACCAAGCATCTTTCCGCTTTGTCTCCCACCTTCTTCCCTTGGTTCTCGCAACCACATCCAACTCTACCACCGACGACGCATTCGTCCTCCACGAAGGCTGCCTATTCATCTGCCAAGAGCACTAAAAAAACCCAACATTACAATACATTTCAATATAGAAGATGTGGATGTTGTCAGCAATGACAAAAGCCAGATGACTGGTTGTGGGACCTTGGTACTGAATACGTTGGAAAATAGGCTAAAAATTAGTGTTTACATGTAAAGTTTTGAGTATACCTGAGACACTCATCGCACTGTCCGAACTTGCGGGAACCAGTCGCACATGTAAGTTGCACGTGCTTTTCATTTTGGAATGTCCAAACTTAGTGGCGCGTGAACTGCATGTGAGTTGATACTTTGGAATGTTTAAAAATTTCCTTTTATAATGCAGAGTGGCCGTTTGGACTGTCCACACTTTCTACGTGCTGAAATAATCGTGCGGGTTTTTAAGTTGCAATGTTTAAATCTTGCTTTTTGGCTGATGGAAAATCTGCTTAGTACTTATGGACTAAGTTTTTGATGCGTTATGGCTGATCATGACTGTTATTACTTTGCTATGTTTTGCAACATGCTTATGTGAAGTGCTCACAAAAGGTGTTGTGGTTTTCGGACTAATGTGAGTCAAGTCTAGGACTTAAGGTCAGAGAAGTTGCTTGTTTGCTCATGTGCAGGTGTCGCTTGAGGTCAAGACATGGCTGGTGATAGTGATCCATTGAACTAGTCTTAGGAAGAAGATGAGGTACAACCACAATGTTCAAGAGGAATTGTGGTCGAGTTGATTAGGAGGTTATGCAACATGTTTGGGTCAAGAACAATGTATATGAATGTATCTTGGATGTTTCGGAAATTGTTTCACTACGTATGAAACCCAAATAGGAGACAAAGATGGGCAATGTACTAAAAGGAGAACATCTTTGATAACCTCAAGCGAGCAGAGCCCGCTTCAGTGAGGATCTGACATGGCTTGGTTGAACGTACAAGGAAACACGTTACAATACAACACGTCTTAGTTAAGTAGGTATCCGAGACGCGCCCTCCACTCTGACAAACGGGAGATGCGATTTCATTGAGCGCGACTCATATTTGTTTCATAACTGAGACGAACTTTCCTTGCAGTGTGTCTCTTTCATGACCGAATTCGGCGTGTCTCCCATACTCACCGGTCATGCGCGTCTCCTTTTGTTATGGAGACGGGGCCATCTCCCATTCCCTCTATAGAGAGACATGCGTTATATCAGTTCGTCTTGATTTTCTGTTGCCCTTCTACGACCTCCCAGTTGTGGCGGGACAAGTGGCTATCAGATCTGCTCTGTTCTTGCCTTGTTCCCTCTTTGGAGTTGTCGTTCTAAAACTCTTGCGGTGATTATCAATGGATCTTAATACAAAGGTTTAGTCCTCTTCTCCTGTTCTTAATATTTTTTATCACTTTAGACCTTGACTATAAGTGGCTTCAAATTTCTTTGATTTAGCTCTTCTTTTCTGTACGTAGATGTTGTAGGATCGAAGTTGGATGTATGGGTCATGCCTTTGCAATGAATATATCCAAGGGGTAGATGCATTTATCAATTTTGCAAAGAAAGACATGTTGGACAACATTTGAGGGAGTATTTGTTGTCCTTGCAAACACTGCGAGAATGTGAAGAGATATCGCACAGATGAATTGTTGAGGTCACATATGATCACACATGGATTCATGGTGGATTATCGATGTTGGAAAAAACATGGGGAGGAGGGGCTTAATGAAGCAGAGATGAGAGATTCATATCTAGAGAGGGAGGTCCCTACCAGTGTCGAACAAGATTACGATGGGGATGTGAACGAGCCAGATATATTAGAGTTCACCAATGATGAGATTGAATTTCGGATCCATAACATAGAGGAGATGGTACTCAATGTCGAGAGAAATGGCAACGATGGTCAGTACAATAATGGTGAACTTGCAAATTACAAGAAGATGATCAAAGACTCAAAGAAGCCATTGTATCATGGTTGTGTGGCTAAGTACACCAGACTGTTTGCGATGGTAAAACTTTTCCAGTTGAAGGCGAGCAACGAATGGAGTGATTGTAGTTTTAAGGAAGTGTTGACGGTCCTTAAGGACATGTTACCCCAAGGCAACACAGTCCCTATGACTGTTTATGAGGCAAAACAGATAATTTGTCCACTGGGTTTGGAGGTGGAGAAAAATCCACACGTGCAAGAATGATTGCTTTTTATATCATGGACCTGAGTCCGAAAACCTCGAGAAATGTCCTATTTGTGGAATGGACCGATTCAATCGTAAGAAAGACGACGGTGATGATGAGAACTGCAATATAAGAAAAAGAGATCCTAAAAAGGTGTTTTGGTACTTTCCTATCATTCCTCGTTTGAAGTCTTGGTTTGCAAACAAGAAGGAGTCAGAATTTTTGTGATGACTCAAAGAGAAGCATAAGCAGGATGTTGGAATGATAAGACATCCTGCTGATGCCACACAACGGCGAAACATTGATTCACGAAATCCTTGATTTGCCATAGATCCGAGGTATATTAGTATCGCAATGAGCACCGATGGCATGAATCCTTTTTTGAACAGTAGCACACATAGCACATGGCCAATTGTGCTGACAATTTTGAACCTTCCTCCTTGGTTGTGCAAGAGACGAAAATATATTATGACATCAAGACTGATACACGGGCCACAACAACCTGAGAATGACATCGACACTTATTTCAGGCCTCTAGTTGAAGATCTGAAGCAGTTGTGGTACAACGACGGAGTGCAGGCCTGGGATGACCACAAGCGTGAGTACTTTTGCCTCAAAGCCATTTTATTTGTGACTGTTAGTGATTCTCCAGTAGTACGTAACTTGTCCGGACAGAGTAAGAAAGTAGGTTGCGGATGTCCACATTGTTTGAGAGAAATAGACTCACAGTACTTGAGCGAGTCACAAAAAATAGTCTACATGGGACATCGACGCTACATTCCAATGAAGCACCCATTTCGGAGTATGAAGGATAATTTCAATGGTGACAATAAGAAGAGGCATCCTCCACCTCATATCACGAGTCATGAAGTCTATGAAATGGTCAATGATATCCATGTTGTCCTTTGTAAGCGGAAAAGGACTGGAAAAAATACTGGCAAAGATGACATGTGGAAGAAGCAATCGATTTTTTTGGGAGATATCATATTGGAAAGACATAGACATCCGTCATTTGATTGATGTGATGCACGTTGAGAAGAATGTGTGCGAGAGCCTACTTGGGATATTGCTTAACAAGGATGGGAAAACTAGGGACCATGGACATGCACGGGTAGATCTAAAGAAAATGGTAATTAGGTCTGACTTGCGGGTCGATGACTCAATAAAAGGAATGGAACTACCCACATCATGCATCACCTTTTCAAAAAATGAAAAGAAAGAGTTTTGTGGTTCTTGAAAAATGTGAAAGTACCATCCGGCTTCTCGACGAACGTCTCAAGGCTTATTTCATTTCCAGATCTAAAAGTAGCTTCCTGTGTGAAGTCTCATGATTACCATGTATTGCTTACGCATATGATTGTTGTTGGAATTTGGAATATCCTATCGGTCAATCTTCGGGGGGCTATAATGAACTTTTGCTTTTTATTCAATGCAATTGGTCAAAAAGTACTATGTGAATAAGATCTCAAGTCATTGGAAAAAAATGCACTATGAAACTTTATGCTTCCTTGAGATATATTTTCCATCTTCCTTTTTCAACATCAGCGTCCATTTCACAACTCATCTTATTAAGGAGATAAAGCTACTTGGCCCTATGTTCCTTCACCAGATGTATGCGTACGAGAGATTCAACAACATACTGAAGTCCTTCGTTCGAAATCAAGCTTACCCTAAGGGCAACATGGTACAACGATACTCTACAAAGGAAGTTGTGGAGTGGGCTCTAAACTACACTAACGCGAGTAAAGTGATTGGTGTTCCCATGTCTCGTCATGAGGGAAGGCTCACAGGAAAAGGGACCATTAGGAAGAAGGCTCTGACTCCAGATTCACATTTATTCTTCTGCGCTTATCTCCATGTGTTGCAATACATGTACATTGTGTCAGAGTACCTCGATGAGCACAAGGAGGTGGTGCTTAGAGACTATCCTGGCTGCAATGAATCATGGTTAGCAAATGAACACGGGAGAAAATTCATTGGCTGGCTCCGAGATCGGATTTCCCACTCATTGGATACTCAAACAAGTGAATACCTAAAAAAGTTGGCTCATGGTCCTGTATTCACAATTATTATATATCAAGGGTACAACATAAATGAATACACTTTCCACACTGTAGAACAAGATAAGAAAAGCACATATCAGAATAGTGGTGTCTGTGTTGATGCTTATAATGCTGTGGGCCAAGACAAAGACATGTACTATGGTCAAATACAAGAGATCTGGGAGCTTGACTTTCAAGGATTCAAGATTCCTCTTTTCCATTGCAACTGGGTTGATGGAATCAAAGGTGTTGTACAAGACAAGTACGAGTTCACTAGCGTTGATCTTAACCATCAAGGATATAAGTGGGAGCCTTTCGTGTTAGCAAAACACGTTGCTCAAGTGTTCTATGTTACAGACACAACGAATACAAGACTTAAGGTGGTTATACATGGAAAACAACGAATCGTCGGAGTCGAGAATGACGCGATGAGGTAGAGTTTGACCAATTTGATGAGATTCTTCCTTTTGTCACCTCGATGATCAAGCTAAGAATACCATCGGCCAACGAAGTTCCTTACTTGCAGAACTGTCACCATGAAAAAGTCAAGAATTTCAAAAAATCAAGACCGCAACGTAAGGTACCAAATTGATTGTGTGTAAATATGCTCAAATATTTGAAAATATGGTCAATTGAGTGAAAAATTGACTTCCATTTGGATATTTGTGTGATATATGCTCAAATGTGTGAAAATATTGCAATTTGAGTGAAAATTTGACTTTTCATTGGTCATATGTGCTATGTTTCTTATAAAGAAGTACTGATGTCTTGTGCTCTATTTCTTTTGGAGAACTACTAAATATAGCACTTGCTCTGCCCTAGAAAATGGGATACGAACGTGATGCAAGCGCGCCTCACAAAGTCGCGTCTCTCAAGCAAAATAATGTGATATGCATTTTAAAAAGTGCGTCGCCGAATTGAACGCTTTGACCTGTAGCGGACTCAGCAACAGAATTTGTGCGAACATGATGTGAGACGCGCCTCACAAAAGCACGTCTCTCAGGTAAGATAATGTGAGACGCATTTTCATAAAGCGCGTCTCCGATTTGAATGCTTCAATCTTCGTGAATAGCATTACTGTCTACTGCTCGCATTAATTCAAAAGAAAATAGACGATATCTTGTAAAGTGCGTCTCTCATATGATCTTACATACGTGTGGGAGATGCGCCCGGCGGTTGCTCTTCTGAGGCGCGTCTCAGATTGTTACCCTAAGGTAACTTTATATCTCTCGCGCGCTCTCTTCCCAACACTTAGCAAAACTTTTTGACACATTAGCTCTCACGCGCTGATCACTTGTCGCCCTAGAAACCCTCGCCGCATCGTCCCCTTCCCCAGAGCATGCCGCCGCGTCGGTCAGCTTCCCCAGAGCTCGTTGCCGCCTCGACACTACCCTATTGATCATTATCGTGCTGCCGCCGTCGACCCTCAACTCCCCGTCGACCAGCTCGGCACTGCCCTAGTAAGGTTTGTTCGCACTTTGGTTGGAGTCGAAATGGTCCGCGCTTCGGTGGTTCACCGGTCAATGTTTAGTATATTTTTGAAGTACTACACTTAGAGTATTACACTTTGGTTGGAGTCGAAATGGTCCGCGCTTTGGTGGTTCACCAATCAATGTTTAGTATTTTCGGAGTCCTACGATTAGAGTATTATGATTTGGCTAAGTACCGGTCAATATTTAGTGATTTATTTAATGATTGCTTGGTTTGGATTGTCCTTACACTTGGCACACAGATCTTTTCTTATTATGGTACAAATGCCATGAGAGAATTTGCTATCTTATGTGATTGTTTTTGCGAATGTGACTGAAATTCGATAATGTTTTACAGGATTTCAGTGATTTTTTGTGAATTTGAAGATGTTTGAGTCGGAGCATCAGCAACATATTGAAGAGGAGGCTCAGCAGCAGACTCAGCAACAAACTTAGCAGTAGACACATCAAGAGGATGCATCTGCCTCTGGTAACACAAGAAAGAAATTGTCGCGGATGATGTGGCCGACAGACGTTGTGACTGTTGATGAGGCCAATGTCGATAGCTTACCTCTGGACCATAATGTGAATACGATACTGTCCAGAATTTGTGGTCTAGCTGCTTGGGAAAGGGTGCTGCTAAACCTGCACATATTCGATCACTTGACCGAAAATGAAAAAGATGAACTCTTTGAAAGCTCTATCCAACCATATGTTCAATATCAAAAACATATGAAACAGAAGGGGAAGAAGCTAGCTATGAAGATGATCTCTCATGCATGGAGGACCTACAAAACTAAGCTTCACGAGTTTTGGAAAAATTATGAAACCCCCTTCCATAAGTATCAACATGTGTCAGAAGAGGACTTGACGAGATTTGTTGAAAAGTGTGAATCACAGGAATTTGCCTAGAACAGTGAACGTATGAAGTGGCTCTGATCGAAGAATGAGCTTGACCACCACCTCGGAAACAAAGGTTATGCTGTGAAAAAAGGATTTGGGAACAACAGGATGAAACATTGGTCGAGCCAGGTGTTGCGAATCCATACGACAGTTTTAGTGGACAGCTGAAACCATTTATGCGTGCTCGTTCACAGCTGTCTGAGTCAGGCGGTATCAGCTTCTACAGCCTGAGCACCTTACATGTTGCTCAAAGAGCCTAGAACATGAGCAGCGAATAGTCAAATGGTGAGAGGGTAAATGATGCCCTCACCATGGCCCTGCAAAGACCGGAGCAACGAGGTTGTGTTCGTGGTGTTTCCAGTAAGTTGACCCTAAGGGAGGGTTTTTCAGAACACAAGAATACTACTCGGAGGCAGAAAATGACCTCAACATCACAGGTTGACGTCGAGGAGCTGAAAACACAACGGAGAAGGGAGCTCCTAGAAGACGTGAAGCAAATGCTGGAGGGAGCAGGTATAGCAATCCCTAACACGTTTTTTGTCTTAAGTAACGACAAAAAGCGTAGGAGCAGATTTGCTTCTACAGTAGTTGGGAGTAGACAACCACAGGCGGATCGTCAGGCACCAGCGTCTGGACCTTCAATTGAGTCGGACATGATACATAACTTGCCTCAGGCAACAACATGCAACCTTCAGCTAATGGTCGGAGGAATCACTCGAATAGAGGTCAGGAGAGGACTAGTGTATCCCGATCAGACCATGCTTGACAACATCCAGGTGGACACAACATCCTATGCTGTGGTCAAGTTGGACATGGTGCATGAAAATACGAAAAACATGCAGCTCGAAGTGCCACCGGACGATACAACGTTGACTGTGTGGAATGCAATTACTAGAAGGGTTTAGTGGAGATGGAGCCTTATTGTGGTTGACCCAGCAGCAGTAGCTTCCGCGTCGACCGCTTCGATGTCTCCTAAGCCACGTCTGCTTCTGCATCCAAATCCAGACTAGATGGATCTGTCTCCAATTCCAGAGCTATCATTGCCTTCAGTTATAGAGAAGCAGTAGGAGTCTCCAATTGGAGAGCAATTGCCTCTTGTTATAGAGAAGCCGCATCTGTCTCCAACTCTAGAGCTACAACATAAGTCTCCACTTGAAGAGCAGCCACATCAATCTCCACCTCGCACTCGAAGTGCCCTGCACCCTACACTTGATCAGCCACCGGCACCGATGAAGAATGTACGTGCCAAGAACAAGAGTCAGCCACAGCGGCGCTTATCGTTGAAGGAAGGTTAGAAGAAACCAACGAAAGAGTCGAAAACTAACACGAGGGCACCGAAAGCTATGATGCATTCAAACCCAAAGTTTGAAAGGGGAAGGCCGATGTTAATTGTGGACGCACTCAAACAAGTTTGTAAACCTTGTGTTGAACTTCATCAATAGTACATGGAAAATTACAAAAAGTGTGATGCCATACTAGTAGCATTGAAGGATAAACACTTTCTCTCGGGTGATGGCACTTTTGTCATTGCATGGTCCGATGTCTATGACCTTTTCAACCTCGACGTGTTTGATGTCTCTCTAATACGCTGCTTCGCATTGTAAGTCCTCAGAAACTGGGTTATTCAATTCATATACACAATATAAGTGTTATATGTAACAAATTTGGCATTTTGCGTGTAGGCACCAGCAACAACATACTCGCCATAATACGGGAAACGCATCTCCTGCATATCTTGACCCGCAAATACCAGCGAGAACTTTTATTCAAACATCGAGCGGCCGAAAAGAAGTTGTTCAAAATTTTTGCGAAGGCAATGAAACACTACAGTGATAAGGAGCTCCTGGTCATACCGTTCAACCCGGGTAACCATTGGGTAACCATAGCATATGTCTCAGATCAGCCAACAAATCTGCGACGGGCTAACATAAAGAGCGTCTTGGATCAGCCAACAAATTTGCGACACGCTGTATTAGAGTGTGTCTCGCATGTAACCTGATGGGAAACACACCCGGAGAATGTCTCCAATGACCCTGTAAAGCCCGTCTGTTATGACTAAATGAAAGGAGATGCACTATCCTTGAGCGCGTCTCACACTTAGTCTGATCGCCGACACGCCTGCCACGTGTCTCTGATGACAACGTAATGCAAGACGCAACGACGGGGATGCACGGTTTGTTTGTCTCCCTTCTTTGTTCGGGCGCGTCTCAGATGAGACTTTCTTACATAGTGTTTGCACGTATGCAAGAGGTGCATTGATGTGACTACATTGTACCAAGACGTGGTGAAGAGTTATGGATGTGAAGATATTGCCGGAAAGGTCCAACCGGCTGGGTTATGCGCTCAGGCTGCGACTGAGGAAATTATGGAAAGTATCGAGTTTATTTGTTAGATTGTGTGCCCGGCATGAAGTTTAGTTGTTTTATGAATGCTTGGAACGCTCCTAAGGTGTTTGAAAGTCTTAAGATTGCATCCATCTACATATGGAAGAGTCTTAAGCAGTTATGAAAAGCATTAGTTGAATCCAAGTAGGAGCAGGAAGTCCTAGTTGGATTGGAGTTGCCTTAGGGCTAGTTATATAAGCAAGGGAGGCCAGGGCTCATGGGAAGGCGACTTGTGGTTGTTCCTTTTGTGTTTCACTGAATAATATTTGTAGTTTTAGAGGAGCTTTTGTGCCCTGTTCGTTGGACTTGTCTTTACCAAGTTTTTCTTGTTGAGTTTCTAGACAACCAGACGTTGCTTCGGTGTCTCAATATAACTCACATTTTATAGATCCAGTTGATGTGATTCATTTTGTGTTGTCTTCACTACTCAATTATCTCATCTGTGAAAATTTCAGGGTCATTGTTTTTTGCGGTTTACGAGTTTCTTTGCAGTGTAGCAGATCTGGGTTTTGTCTGTCAAAAACAGATTGACCTTTACTTAGGGTTTTGGCTATAACTTGAGGTCTACTTGGCGTTTTTACGTGATTATTGTTGTGGTGTCTCCATGACTTGATTCTATACAATCTCTACTTATTTTGTCACAACTGAACATGTTTAGATCAGTCGCACACACGGTTTCTTTATCAGATCAACTTTCTGTCAAGGGGTTTTTGTTACTTCCGCTGAAAAGTTTTAATCTACCATTCACCCCCCTCTGGTAGCTTTTCATGTGCTCTTCAATCCTATAATTGGTATCTAAGCCATGGTGCTCTAATCATTTTGATTTGCACATGTTTTTCATGTAAAAATACTCCAGAAAACCTCGAGTGTTCGATGGCATTGATTTTCAGGTTTGGAAGACACGTATGCAGTTATACATACAAGCACGGGGCATCGCCATCTAGGAAAAGTTCTTCAAGTGCTTCATCATGTCATCAAACGATGAAGTCACGGCTGCCAATATGAAGAACATCGACAACAATAATAAGGTGTGGAATGTGAGCATACAAGGATTGACTCAAAGCGACTTCAATCATGTTGCACACCTCCAATCTACGTATGATGTGTGAAAATCATTATGTGACTACCACGAAGGATCCAAAAAATTCTCAACAACTTGCGTAATGCCAATGTTAATTTTCCAGATACTCAAAATGCTAGGCAATTGTTAAGTGCATTAGACATGTTGATTTGGAAGATGAAGGTTACATCTATTCATGAATCTACTATAATGAGTACACATACTTTAGATGTGCTATATTCCAAGTTAAACACTTATGAACTTAACATTATCTCGCGTAAAAACCCCAACAAGTCTCTTGCATTTGTTTCATAATGTGACATGCCTAGTTCTAGCAAATCTTCATACACTTGCTTTGCTGTCTTCTCTAACCCTTGAACAGGTTGAAGAGTTTCCAGAGGGGGAGCTAGCACTTCTCTCTACTCAGTTTTCAAAAGAATTGCAAAGTGTGAGAACTCGAAGGAGAGGAAGTGGTGGTTCGCAACGATGCTTTGAATGTGCTAAGACATAACATTTTCATATAGATTGCCCTAACCTTTTAGGTCCTAGTACCCATGATGAAAGCAAACAAAGTTCAAGTCCTCCTCTGCCAACTACACCAAGAAAAAGAAGGGCTTTTCAAAACGCCAAGTGGTGGACCATATCCCCTCCGCTCTCCTAGAAAAGGACTCGAGCGATGTGGACTCCAAAAGTGATGGAGATGAAGAAAATTTGGCAACTGTGTTTCATGGTAGGAAACTCAAGATCAACTATGGAGGAAGCTGAAATTATTAGCGACAATGATGGGTTATGTACCTCTTGCGAAGAAATGTGTGATGCTATTTCTTGTGCCACTGTTGTACTTAAGAAAAAGGACAAAAATATTAAGGACAATGGTGCTAAAATTGAATCACTAGAATCTAAAATTAATTGGCTAAAATCTTTGATCTGTAGTGATGATTCTTGTTCCTCGTGTGAATTGAATTTGAAGAATTATCCTCTTTAAGAAGTGCACACACCTCCATACTTGATAAACTTTAACTTGAAATAGAATAGAACATAAAGTTTTCTGCACTTAACAATAAAAACATGAAAGATGCTAGTTGTTCTACAATTGATTTGCGTTATTCCAGCTGTCACAATCTTAATAAGAAACTACATGATGCGAGGAATGAGATTTCTAACTTGAATAATGCTTTTCGTTCTCATGAATTTAACTGTTGTTCTAATTATAGACTAAAAGAAAAAACTTCATGTGAAAATTGCCTAGACTTATCTAATAAACTTGATGATATGCATAAGAAACTAGAGCGGTTTTCTAGTGCGAATAAGAAACTAAACTTGCTGTTGAATTCATCAAAGTATTGTAATGACAATTGGTTTAGTTTTTGATTCTCATGCTCATGCTCAGGCACATCAACCTAAGGTTGTTAAGTCACTAGGAAGTGGCTTGATTCAAACATTTCCTAAACAAAAAGAGGTGTTTTTATGTTAGCAATGTTATTGTCTCATGCGGTTGCTTGCTCTTCTAGACAAAAACATAAGATTAAATTTTATTGTACCTAGTGTGGTAGACATGGTCATGTCATAGATTTTTTGTTATATACTAGCTAAACAAGAAAACAAGCAAAAAATGCTAGCTAGATCACATAACAATAAAGAAAAACTTGGTGCACATGTTGAACCGAATATTGGTCACTTGCACCCTGCTGTGATGAGTCAAAAACATGAAAAGTTTGCTCCCAAACCCATTGTTTTCCGTGCTACACATGTCACACCTCTTAGTTCATTGGGTGCAAGATTTCTCAAACTTTGACTCATAAACTTGTTGTATTTTCTCAGCTTTCGCGTGTTATACCTGTTGGACGTTGTATGACTTAGTACTGGATTCCTAAATAACTTTTTGACTAACTCTAGTATTGAGCCATCGAAGTATTGCACTTCTATATAGGTTACACGCTTGAGTATTGAGAATATTTGACTTGTGGTTTCAGGTTGCTCATGCCACATGACAGGTAACAAAGAATGGTTTTCCTCCCTCTCTTTTGTGCTATGTATAGAAAATGTTACTTTTGCTGATAATTCTTCAACTCCTATAATTTCTAAGGGTTCAGTTAGAGTTAAAAATCACTACGCTTTGAAGGATGTGGCACTTGTTAAAAACTGGAAATACAACTTGCTTTCTATTTTACAATTGCTAGATGAAAATCTAGAAATTAGCTTCCCTAAAAGTTGTTGCAAGGTTGTAGATTCAAATGGTGAGCTTATGTTTAACCTGTCTTGGTTTGGAAGACTTTTTAAAGCTGATTTTAACATGTCATAATCTAAGCATAGGTGTCTAGCAACTAACGATTCAGAGGACTTATATTTTCTGCATTGTAGACTTGGTCATGTAGGCTTTGATCATCTCACACGTGTTAGTGGTCTTGATCGCATACGTGGGTTACCCAAGCTTAAAGGGGACAAAGATATTGTGTGCTCCTCTAGTAGACATGCTAAGATGGTTGTAGGTTCACATGCTTGACTCACACTGACCATGACAACAACACCGACACAACTTTTACATCTTGACACCGTAGGTCTAAAAGTGAATCTAGGTACACCCTACTGAATTTTGGATGATTGATGACAAACAAGTGAAATACTAAGAAAATTTGTTGAGTTGAGAGCTGGTTTCGGAGAATGAAAATAAAGATGCAAAAAGGTGAAAATGAGAATCAAGAAGGAAATACCGCAAGTGACGAGAAGACAAAAGAAGAAGAGAAAAATGTTAGAAGTGTGTGTGAGAAACACCCCCAAGAGCTCAAATCATTGCAGAGAGGTTTAGACTTAAAACAACTAAAAAATCAAAGCCAAACCGGACTAGTCCGAAAATGGCCAGACTAGTCTGGTTCCTCTTTGAGCAGCAAACGGACTAGTCTGATATTTGCCGGACTATTTTGATATCCTCTGGTGCACAAACGGACAAGTCCTCCTTGTGCAGACTAGTCTTTTTTCCTCATGCACTGGACTAGTACGATATTGGTCGTACTAGTCAAATATCTCTCTGGTGCACAAACGGACAAGTCCTCCATGAGCGTGTAAGACCTATGTGTGCTGAATACATTGGCTTGTAGTGAATACACTTGGCTTTGATCACCAAAACACCTTTTTTATCAAGGTCCGACTCTAGCTCTGAGCTACAGCAAGGTCCGACGGTAGGTCCGACTTGGTTTGGGTAGCTCCGGTTACATTCGATGCTAGGTCCGACTTCTTGGTAAGGTCCAACTAGCTTTGGTTAGCTTCGGTGAGCTTTATCTTTAGCTCCGTCATGTCTTTGTTAGCTCCGGCATGTCTTTGATAGCTCCGGCATATATTTGATAGCTCCGGCATGCTTTTGCTAAGCTCCGACGTACTTTGTCTAGCTCTAGTTTTGGGTTGACTAGTTTCGACTATTTTTTGGTAAGCTCCGGTGCTAGGATCTACTAGTTTTGGTAAGCTCCGGCAGGTGCTTCATTGTACTAGTTTAGGTAAGCTCCGGGTCAAGCTCCGGCTTGCTGTGGGATGCTCCGGAACTTGACCGCAGTGCTTCTGCTTTTCATTTACAATGTTTCGTACTTGCTTTACATTGTTGGAAAGATTGCTTAGTATTCATTTGCTAAGTTTTTGGTGCGTTTTGGTTGATATGGATGATTTCGTTTTGATATGCTTTGCAACATGCTTATGTGAGGTGCTCATGTAAGGTGTTGTGTTCGGAACTAACTTGAGTCAAGTTGAGGACTTGGGCTCGTATGGATTGGTTGTTTATTCATGTGCAGGTGTTGCTTGAGTTCAAGACATGACTGGTGACGGGATCCATTGGACTAGTCTCAGGGAGGAGATGAGGTTCCAATAACCAAATTCAGGAGGAATTGTGGTTGAGCTGATCAGGAGGTTGCGCAGCATGATTGAATCAAGAACAATGCATATCAAGGTATCGTGGACGTCATTGGAAGATGTTTGCACGTGTGCAAGGAGTGCATGGACGTGGCTGCATGGTTCCGAGGCGTGATGAAGTGATGTGGACGTAAAGAATTGGTCGGAAAGGTCCAACCGACTAGGTTATGGACTCAGACTGCGGCTGAGTCGGTTTGACTCAAATATGGAAAGATTTGAGTTGGTTATGATATGATTTCGTGTGGGTCACGAATTTGAGTTGTTTAGGAATGTGGGATACGTTCCTAAGGTGTTTGGAAGTCTTAATATTGCTTCTATCTGCGTATAGAAGAATCTTGAGCAGTTATGGGAAGTTACGATTCATGATCTGAGTAGGATTTGAGTCCTAGTTGGTATTAGGTTGACCTAAGGGCTGGTTATATAAGCAAGGGAGCCCAGAGCTCGTGGTGCACGACTTTGGGGCTGTTCCTCTTGTGTTCTATTGAATAAAATTCATAGTTTTAAGGAACATTTGTGCCTTGTTCGTCCGACTTGTTCCAGACAAGTTTTACTCGTCGAGTTTCTGGACAGCACTACCTTTCGTCGGTAGTTTTATCATAACTCGAGTTTTACTGATCCAATTGACGTGATTCTTGTTAGGTTGTCTTCACAACTTGATTGTCTATCATCTATCAAAATTTCACGGTCATTGGATTTGTGGTTTCTGAGCTACACGAGTTTCTTTGCAGCATTCCAGAAACTGTTTTTCTCGGGTAGGTCAGATTGACCATAGTCTGATCTTTCGATCATAACTTGAGTTTTTCTCGACGGATTTGAGTAATTGTTTTTGTGTTGTCTTCGTGACTTGATTCTATCTGATATCTATTACTTTTGTCATGGTGAAACACGTTTAGATTAGTCTCATACACGATTTCTTTAACAGATCATTTTTCTGCCGAAAGGGTTTGGGGTTTTATTGTTTCCGCTGCGTAAGATTTTTAAATCTACCATTCAACCCCCCTCTGGTAGCTTTTCACGTGCTCTTCGATCCTACAATTGGTATCAGAGCCACTGTGCTCTAATATTTGTGATTTGCACGTGTTTATGACTAATCATCATTGAGAAGTACTCTGCCAAACCTTGTTTGTTTTCTGGTATTGATTTCCAGGTTTGGAAGGCACGCATGGAGGCTTTTGTCCAGGCACAAGGCTTTGCAATATGGGAGAAGGTATACAAGCCTTACGAAGTGCCACCTAATGATCAAGTCACGGTCACAAACCTACGGGACGTCGACAACAACAACAAAGCCCGAAACTTGATCATCCAAGGACTCACTCAAAGCGACTTTGATCGTGTCGCGCACCTCCGATCAGCATACGATGTTTGGAGAGCTCTCTGTGACTATCATGAAGGCTCCAACACAATCAAGGTGGTAAATCAAGATATGTTCAAAAAGGAATATATGCGTTTTGAGATGCAACCAGGTGAGTCTATCGATGACCTCTTTGCTCGTTTCAATAAAATTCTCAGCAACTTACGTAGTGTTAACTTACGATGAGGTATGTTCTACCTGCAATGAAATGTGTGATGCTATTTCTCGTGCAACTATTATTGTCAAGAAAAAGGACAAAAATCTTAGGGATAATGCTGCTAAAATTGAATCACTAGAATCTGAAATTAACCGTTTAAAAACCTTGATTCCTAGTGATGATGCATGTCCCTCATGTGACTTAATCTATGAACAATTGTCCACATTGAGAAGTGCACACTCCTCCACTCTAGATAGACTTGATAAAGAAATTGAAAAGAACAACGAGCTTGCTGCACTTAATGATAAAAACTTGAAAGATGCTAGTTGTTCTACAATTGATTTGCATTGTTCTACTTGTGATGATCTTGATAAGAAACTACAGGATGCTATGAACGAAATCTCTATATTGAACAATGCTTTACGTTCTCATGAAGTTAAATTTTGTTCCAATTGCAAACTAAAAGGAAAAACTTCATGTGACAATTGCCTTGATCTGTCCAATAAACTTGATGACATGCATAGGACATTAGATCAGTTTTGTAATGGGAATAAGAACCTAAACTTACTGCTGAATTCTTCCAAGTCTTGCAATGATAAAACTGTTTAGGTTTTGATTCTCATGTTCATGCTAAGGCACATCCACCTAAAATTGTAAAGTCATTAGGAAGTGGTTTGATTCAAATAGTTCCTAAACAAAAAGAAGTGGTTTTCAAATCTGCAGGAGTGCTTTCTAATTCTGTTTCTAATGTTGGGTGCTCATCGAGACATGATTACAAAATTAAGTTTCATTGTACCTACTGTGGTAGAGATGGTCATGTCATAGATTTTTGTTATAGACTAGCTAAACAACAGAAAAGGGAAAGAATGTCTCCTAGATCTCATAACTTTCATGCTAAACCAAAAATTAGAAACATGCAACCTGCTTTAATGAGTCAGAAATTTGAAAAGGTAGCTTCTGAAACTTTTGGCAAGAAATCTACAAAGGCAGCTCCGGTAGTTCTGATAGCTCCGAGAGCTCCCGGATCTTCTGTTGTTCCCTCTAGAGCTTCAGTTTTTGCATCTGGACCTTCTGCTTTTACCTCCGCAGCTACTGGTTTTCACTCTAAACAAGTAACAACTTCTAAATCAACTATTAAGAACAGAAAACCTCAATCTTCGATTCATAAACCTGCTGTGTTGTCTCAGCTTTCGCGTGTTTTTCCTACTGCACATCGTGTGACTCAGTACTGGATACCTAAATGCCTTTTGACTAACCCCAGTATTGAGTCATCGACGTATTGTGCCTCTATGTAGGTTACACGTTTGAGGAAGGAGAACATTTGGATTGTGGATTCAGGTTGCTCACGCTACATGACCGGTAACAAAGATTGGTTCTCCTCCCTCTCTTTTGTGTCACATGTAGAAAATGTTACTTTTGCCGATAATTCTTCAACTCCTATAATTGCTAAGGGTTCGGTTAGAGTAAATGATCACTACACTTTGAAGGATGTGGCACTTGTCAAAAATTTGAAATACAACTTGCTTTCTGTTTCACAATTGCTAGATGAAAATCTGGAAATTATTTTCAACAAAAACTGCTGCAAAGTTGTAAGTTCAAATAGTGAGCTTATTTTTAACATGTCTCGGTTTGGAAGAGTTTTTAAAGCGGATTTTGATATGTCTTCCTCTAAGCATAGGTGTCTAGTTGCTAATGATTCAAAGGACTTATATTTTTGGCATCGTAGACTTGGTCACGTAGGCTTTGATCACCTAACGCGTGTTAGTGCTCTTGATCGCATACGTGGGCTGCCTAAGCTTAAAGGGGACAAAGAAATTGTGTGCTCTTCTTGTAGACATGCTAAGATGGTTGCAGGTTCACATACCCCTCTCACAATAATCATGACAACTGAACCATGTCAACTTTTGCATCTTGACACCGTAGGACCTTCACATGTTCAATCCTTCGGAGGTAAATGGTATGTTCTTGTTATCATTGATGATTATTCTAGATACTCTTGGGTTTACTTTATGGCATCTAAGAATGAAGTTTTTAGTCACTTTAGGACTTTATTTCTTAGATTATCAATCGATCACCCAGGATCTTTAAAGGCAATTAGAAGTGATAACGGAACTGAATTTAAAAATCAATCTTTTGATCACTTTTCTGCTGAAAATGGAATAGATCATCAATTTTCTTCACCATATGTACCTCAACAAAACGGTGTTGTAGAAAGAAAGAACAGAACCTTAGTTGAGATGGCTAGGACTATGCTTGATGAATATCAAACTCCTAGGAAATTTTGGGCTGATGCGTTAGCAACCGCTTGTTATGTCTCAAATCGTGTTTTCTTGCGTGCTAAGCTAGGTAAAACACCATATGAGCTTCGGTTTGGACATAGGCCTAGTGTTACACACTTTCGGGTCTTTGGTTGCAAATGCTTTGTTAAGATACATGGTAACCTTGATAAATTTGAACCTAGATCCATTGATGGTATGTTTCTTGGTTATCCATCTCATACTAGAGGCTACCGTGTGCTTATACTTGACACTAACAAAATTGTGGAGACTTGTGAAGTGTCTTTTGATGAATCTAGCCCAGGTACAAGCTCCGGTGTTGCAGGACCAGATCCATATCCTCAGGGGGAGGGTATTTTTCGAAGATGAAGAAGAGCCGATGATACTTCCTGGTAGTTCCGAAGCTGACACGTGTCCAGCTCCAGACATTGAACAAGCTCCGGCTATCACCACTGCTAGTCCTGATCGTCCACAAGTCACAAGCTCATCAATCTAAGATGAACCTAATGAAGAAGAAGATTGTGAGACATCTGTTCCCCTACATTTTTACAAAGATCATCCCCCACAGCAGATGATTGGAAGCTTACACGAACGAGTCACACGGTCCAGGTTTTGCGATCCACACTCTTATGCTCATTCTGCTTTTGTTGCTTCTTTTGAACCCAAAGATATATCACACGCACTCACTAATGAATCTTGGATTATTGCCATGCAAGAAGAGTTAGAAAATTTTGAAAGAAATAATGTTTGGAAACTTGTACCTCCACCTCAAGGTCACACTTTTATTGGAACTAAATGGGTATATAAAAATAAACAAAGTGAGGATGGGGTTGTGGTTAGGAATAAGGCTAGGTTGGTTGCTCAAGGTTTCACTCAAGTTGAAGGTCTAGATTTTGATGAAACTTTTGCTCCTTTCGCTAGATTAGAAGGCATAAGAATTTTGTTAGCTTTTGCAGCATCTAAAGGTTTTAAGCTATATCGAATGGATGTTAAAAGTGCTTTTCTTAATGGCTACATAGATGAGGAGGTTTATGTCAAACAACCACCGGGTTTTGAAAATCCAGATTTTCCTAATCATGTTTACAAACTGTCCAAAGCATTATACGGTCTCAAACAAGCCCCTAGAGCATGGTATGATAGGTTAAAAACATTCTTACTTGAAAAGGGGTTTACCATGGGCAAGGTTGATAAAACTCTTTTCGTGCTTAAGCATGGCAATGACTCATTATTCGTTCAAGTGTATGTGGATGATATTATCTTTGGTTGTGCTTCTCATGTTCTTGTGTCCAAGTTTTCAGCAATGATGAGTTCCGAATTTGAAATGAGTATGATGGGTGAACTCACTTACTTTTTGGGGCTGCAAATCAAACAAACCAAGGAGGGTACCTTTGTGCATCAAACGAAGTATACCAAAGACCTCCTAAGGCGCTTCAACATGGACAAAAGCAAGCCTCTTCGGACACCAATGGGAACAGCAACAACACTTGAACTTGATGAAGATGCTGAATCCGTGGATCAAAAAGAATATAGAAGCATGATCGGATCACTTTTGTACCTCACGGCATCAAGACCGGACATACAATTCAGCGTATGTCTTTGTGCACGGTTTCAAGCTTCCCCACGTGTTTCACATCGTCAAGCCGTCAAAGGGATTCTTAGGTACTTACATGGAACCCAAGAATTTGGCATTTTTCTTCCTTCTTCCTCAACCGTTACTTTGAAAGCTTTTTCGGATGCTGATTTTGGGGGTTGTAGGATTGATAGGAAAAGTACTTCTGGTGCTTGTCATTTTCTTGGTAATTCTCTTGTTGCTTGGTCCTCTAGAAAACAAAATTCAGTTGCACAATATGAGCATAATATTTCATACATATATGACTTTGTGATTCCCTTTACATGCTGAAAGTTCTTACTACATTACTCGTGTTATACATTTTCTAGTTTTTGCCATGTCTAGTAATTGGAATAATTACTTACACTAAAACTGGTCATGGTCGAACTTTCTTGCTGTTTTGAACTTGTTACATGTTCACAAGTGCTTTTAATCATTAAGAATTCATCAAGTAATCAACTCACATGTTGAGTTTTTATGAACAAATATAAATTGAGAAAATATCAAGAGAATATGCATGCATCGCACTTCTTCTTTTGAGATGGCTTGTCATTGCACTTAGATATGAACTTGGAAGAAGGTGTGTATGACTAAAACCATGTCCTTAAGCTTCTGATTGTCAAATGACATAGGCTTGGCTTGGTTGGTTAGAATAAGGCAGATGCACATATAATCTCTTGCAAATATCATATGATCTAAATTTATGCTTTGAAAAATAATAAAATGCAGCAACAAGTGTCATGCTTTCAGGTTTTGAAATAGTTAAGTTTTTGAGATCATGACCTGCTAAAATTGAAAATCACACTTGATCTCTAGCATGGCTTACACTACTTTATGTATCTCATTGATGTGATAGTGTAAGTTACTTGATAGTATGACTTGGATGAGCTTTGTTTATATGTATATGTTATAATATGCTCATAACAACTAAAGGGGGAGAGAAAATTTGTTTACATGCTCATGACTTGCTGAATACATTGTCAAAGGGGGAGAGATAAGCATGAAGAGAAAGAAAATATGTGCATAAGGAGAGATAATAAAGGGGGAGAGATAATATGGGATAATTTTTCTTCTCATTTACTTTTGATTTACAAAGGGGGAGAAATTGTTTTCAAAACTTTTATGTGTATAAGCCAATGTTCGGATTTTAAATTGTGTTGCCAATGCATTCATCAAGGGGGAGATTGTAAGACCTATGTGTGCTGAATACATTGGCTTGTAGTGAATACACTTGGCTTTGATCACCAAAACACCTTTTTATCAAGGTCCGACTCTAGCTCTGAGCTACGGCAAGGTCCGACAGTAGGTCCGGCTTGGTTTGGGTAGCTCCGGTTACATTCGATGCTAGGTCCGACTTCTTGGTAAGGTCCAACTAGCTTTGGTTAGCTCCGGTGAGCTTTATCTTTAGCTCCGGCATGTCTTTGTTAGCTCCGGCGTGTCTTTGATAGCTCCGGCATATATTTGATAGCTCCGGCATGCTTTTGCTAAGCTCCGACGTACTTTGTCTAGCTCCAGTTTTGGGTTGACTAGTTTTGACTAGTTTTTGGTAAGCTCCGGTGCTAGGATCTACTAGTTTTGGTAAGCTCCGGCAGGTGCTTCATTGTACTAGTTTAGGTAAGCTCCAGGTCAAGCTCCGACTTGCTGTGGGATGCTCCGGAACTTGACCGCAGTGCTTCTTTTCATTTGCAATGTTTCATAGTTGCTTTATATTATTGGAAAGATTGCTTAGTATTCATTTGCTAAGTTTTTGGTGCGTTTTGGTTGATATGGATGATTTCGTTTTGATATGCTTTGCAACATGCTTATGTGAGGTGCTCACGTAAGGTGTTGTGTTCGGAACAAACTTGAGTCAAGTCGAGGACTTCGGCTCGTATGGATTGGTTGTTTATTCATGTGCAGGTGTTTCTTGAGTTCAATACATGGCTGGTGACGGGATCCATTGGACTAGTCTCAGGGAGGAGATGAGGTTCCAACAACCAAATTCAGGAGGAATTGTGGTTGAGCTGATCAGGAGGTTGCGCAGCATGATTGAATCAAGAACAATGCATATAGAGGTATCGTGGACGTCATTTGAAGATGTTTGCATGTGTGCAAGGAGTGCATGGACGTGGCTTCATGGTTCCGAGGCGTGATGAAGTGATGTGGACGTAAAGAATTGGTCGGAAAGGTCCAACCGACTAGGTTATGGACTCAGGCTGCGGCTGAGTCGGTTTGACTCAAATATGGAAAGATTTGAGTTGGTTATGATAGGATTTCGTGTGGGTCACGAATTTGAGTTGTTTAGGAATGTGGAATACGTTCCTAAAGTGTTTGGAAGTCTTAAGATTGCTTCTATCTGCGTATAGAAGAATCTTGAGGAGTTATGGAAAGTTACGATTCATGATCTCAGTAGGATTTGAGTCCTAGTTGGTATTGGGTTGGCCTAAGGGCTGGTTATATAAGCAAGGGAGCCCAGAGCTCGTGGTGCACGACTTTGGGGCTGTTCCTCTTGTGTTCTATTGAATAAAATTCATAGTTTGAAGGAACTTTTGTGCCTTGTTCGTCCGACTTGTTCCAGACAAGTTTTACTCGTCGAGTTTCTGGACAGCACTACCTTTCGTCGGTGGTTTTATGATAACTCGAGTTTTACTGATCCAATTGACGTGATTCTTATTGAGTTGTATTCACAACTTGATTGTCTATCATCTATCAAAATTTCACGGTCATTGGATTTGTGGTTTCTGAGCTACACGAGTTTCTTTGCAGCATTCCAGAAACTGTTTTTCTTGGGTAGGTCAGATTGACCATAGTCTGATCTTTCGATCATAACTTGAGTTTTTCTCGACGGATTTGAGTAATCATTTTTGTGTTGTCTTCGTGACTTGATTCTCTCTGATATCTATTACTTTTGTCACAGTGAAAAATGTTTAGATTAGTCTCATACACGATTTCTTTAACATATCACTTTTCTGCCGAAAGGGTTTGGGGTTTTATTATTTCCGCTGCGTAAGATTTTTAAATCTACCATTCACCCCCCCCCTCTGGTAGCTTTTCACGTGCTCTTCGATCCTACAGAGCGGACTAGTCCTTTCTCACTTTATGTTTCACAGGCACCTGACTACTTCGATAGAGGTCAGACTAGTCTGATTTCTCTCTGGACACAAAAATTGACTAGTCCAGCCCTATGTAGCCTAGTCCAGTACACTCACAAAAATTAGTGTTTCCTAGTGTGCTGCACAACTTCACAAAGATCTCACTCAGCACACTGGACAAGTCTAGTGTTCCATAAAAGACTAGTCTGGGCGTCGGGTTTCAAACGGTAACCTTTCAAAACATCTATAAATAAGAAACCCACAACTTCATAATCATAAACGACGAACACTAGAGCCGTCACACCTCCCAATAGCACAAAGACACTCTTCTCCACACTTTTAAGGCCCTAAAAGTTGAATCTTTTAGGATTTGAGAGTTGGGAAAGGGAGAGTGATGTTCTACGCAACCTTAAGCTCTTGGGTTTGATCTCTCTCACGCTCTTGCCGATTCTTGTACAGCTTTTGAGTGTGTTCGATCAAGTTTTTTGCTGTAGTCTTGTGGGAGACCTCGGCTTGTGAGGTAGCCGCATAAACTTTGTGATTACCCTATTTGATAGTGGAGATCAAGTTGGCCTTCGTGGTGACTTCACGAGGGAAGGGTTGGTTGAGACCCGACTATGTGTGAGATCCTCAACAAGGACATAGATACCTTTTGTGGGATTGAAGGTGCATCTAGGATCCCCGTGGGTTTTGGATGATTGATGACGAAGATTAAGTGACTAATGAGCTCAGTGATCTTAAGCACAGGTGTGGACTCAAGTGGAAGCACAATCCCTCAAAAAGGAAAAGGATAAAAACGGCGATGTCAACTCGAAAAGGAGAAACTAGGTTTTCTAGTGTGTCGAGTTTAGACTAGCCAAATATGTGTGAGGATGTGTGTGTAAAGTGCATTGAGATCAAGTAGGGAACTCAAAGCGGTTTAGAGATCAAACCTATTGAGGAAGAGAGTTGGAAGTTGTCTTGCAGGAGTGGCCGGACTAGTCCGTGCAGTTGGCCGGACTAGTCCGCTCCTGGCCGGCCAAGTCCGTTTTCAGCCGGACCAGAAGGGTCTGACTGAGTCCGGACTAGTCTATAGAGAGACGGAGTAGTCCGGGTAGTCGAGGAGTGGGTTTTGGGGACTAAGTCCCAAAACCCCGGACCTGTCCATTTTGGTCCGGACCTAGAGGTCCTGACTGAGATCGGACTAGTCCGCCCTGGGGGCCGGACTAGTCCGGGTTTGAGAGAAGTCGGTGCTTCAACGACTAAGCCTGGATAGGCCGGACTAGTCCGACCTGGGGGCAGGACTAGTCCGTGGTCTCCAGACTAGTCCGTTTTCACACGAAACAAAAGGTTCTATGTGAGATCGTACTAGCCGGTGTTGGCCGGACTAGTCCGTTTTCGAAGTAACCGTTTGAATTTGAAGTTTGGCGGGTAGCGTGACGATTGCCGCACAATGCGGCAGTTGTCAGGGACGTCAGTGGTCCCCTAGGCCGGACTAGTCTGGGCTGTAGGCCGGACTAGTCTGCCCTTCTGCTGAGGTCAGCAGTATGGGCTGGGAACCTCTATAAATAGAGGACCCCTGGGTTCATTTGAACTAGATCCCTTGAGCAAGTTGAAACCCTAGCGCCGCCACAGCAACCTTGAGCCTCCAAAAGCCTCCTTTTTGCCTAGATTCCCTCTAAAACTAATTCTTGTGTGGATTAGGGTTTGGTGAGGTGAAGAAGAGGAAGAACACCGCTCTAGGCTCTCGGTTTGATCTCTTGCACTTTGTGAATCTTTGTGATTTGTGTCTTAAGTTAATCTTTGTGATTTGAGATTGTATTTGTGGTGGGAGTCTCAGATTGTGAGAAGCCTCAACGAATCTTGTATTCACCCGTTGTGATAGTGGAGAACCAAGTTAGGACCGTGTGGTAAACTTGGTGAGCGAAGGGTTGTTGAACCCGAACCTTCATGGACTCCTCAACGGGGACGTAGATTCCTTTGTGGGATCGAACCTCTGGATAAAATCATTGTGTCCCTTGTGTTTTTAGCTTTCATTCATCACATATTGCTTCTAGGGTTAGCCTTACCGTTTTGCTTATCACTCTTGTCTCATTGTGATCCTTAGCTTCATACTTGCCATATAACTTGTTAAGGTTCACTAAGTCATTCTAACACACTTTGCATCACAAGAATCGAACTAAAACTTTTTAGAAACCCCTTTCAAGCTTATCCCTGTAGGTGGACCGGACTAGTCCGCCCTTGGATCGGACTAGTCTGCCCCCCTGAGTACTCATCTCATTTTATTAAGTCATTTCAGGTCAATTAGCCTATTCACCCCCCTCTAGGCAACTTTCAATTGGTATCAGAGCAGGTCTCTCCCAAAAGAGTCTAACAACTCGGAGAGAAGATGACCAGAGTGGGGTATGAAGAAGTCTCAACCAGTGGGGTCCAAGCAACCCAAGAGGAGGTGCTTGTCTACCAAGACAAGTCAACGGATGACGAAGAGACTCGCCAACTCAAGGCAAAACTTCGAGAGAAGTTGAAGATTCCCAAGGTTGACACCTCAACCTCCACATCGGGTGGCAAAATCAATTACAACCAACAAGGCTACAACTATGAACGCCTTATCTCCAACAACCACTATCTTTCCATCGCATTGGGGAAGCCTCCCCAATTCGATGGAACCGACTACAGGATGTGGAATCACAACATGAAGATCCACCTTGTGTCACTCAACCCCTCACTATGGCAAATCGTGTTGACCGGGGTGCGCATCCCGAAGAATGAAGAATATATCACTCCGGAGCAAGCCGTGCTCCTTCATCGCAATGCCCAAGCGGTCGGAGTGATCATCTCATCTCTCTCAAGACATGAGTTCAACTGAGTGGATGGACTTGAGGTGGCCAAGGATATTTGGGATACCCTCAAGACGACTCATGAAGGCTACCGAGTTGTGAAAGAAGCAAAGATTGAGCTCATTGAAGGAGAGCTCGGGAGGTTTGCCATTATGGATGGTGAATCTCCTCAAGAGATGTACAACCGCCTAAAGCTACTCACCACCAAGAGTAGATCTTATGGCTGTACCAAGTGGACGGACCACGAGGTGGTGAAGAGGATGATTCGGAAATTCATGCCTAGAAACATCTCTCTTTGCTCCATGATCCGAGAAAGCCCAGGGTTTGCCAAAATGACACCGGAGGAGGTCCTTGGAAGGATCATCAACCATGAGATCATGGAGAAGGAGGCGCTCTTCTACAATGACCTCCAAAGGTTCACCGCCTCGAAGATGAAGGATGTTGCACTCAAAGCGACATCCTCCTCAAAAGATCAAAACGAAAATGATGAGGAGAGCCTTGACACCGATGAGGAAGAGGCCTTCTTCATCAACAACTTCAAGAGAATGATGAGAAGAAGAAAAGGAGGACACAAGCATGAGAGCAAGGGCAAAGAAAAGGCAAGGCCCAAAACCAAGAGGGCTTGCTACAATTGTGGCGAGTACGGGCACTTCAATGTAGATTGCCCACATGGAGAGGGAAAGAAGAAGAAGGAGGGCAAGCCGCAAGAGAAGAAGTTCTACAAGAAGAAGAGGCCCTCCGGTCATGCTCACTTAGGCGAGGAGTGGGACTCTAATGATGAGTCCTCATCTTCCGAAGACGAGGAGAAGGTGGCAACCATTGCCATCGGGAGGATTTCCAAGGGAAGCAAGCTTTTCCCCAACCTCTACGACCACAAGCAAACTTGCCTCATGGTAAAACAAGGAAGAAGAAAGGTTACTTCTAACTCATCCTCTTCCATATCCTCCCATGATAATTTTGATAGTGCTAGTGAAAACGAATACATGCTTAAAGATATAAGTAAGAGCACATTGCGAAAAATGAAATTGCTCTCGGATGAGATTTTTGAGAAGGAGGAGCTCATAGATAGGCAAGAGGACATGCTTATCCAAGAAAAGGAAAGATGTAAAGAGCTCATTGAGCTCCTTGAGCTTGAGAGAGAGAAGAGCAAGGCATTGGAGCATGAACTTGCTCTAAGCAAGAAAACATGCTCAAGTCTTGAGGACACAACCATGGAGCTCAAGGACGAACTTGGCAACTTGACAAAAGTTAACAAGATACTTGAGACTCAAGTTGAGTCCCTTAAGACTAATGTAGCCTCTTCCTTCAAAAGCTTATCCTCTTCAAAGGTTGCATCCGAAGCAATATCAACTTGCAAATGCTCTAACTTGATTCTTAAATTAAAGGATGAGCTCAAATTGACTCAAGGCACTCAAGCACCTAAGGGTGACATCTTTGACAAAGAGAAAGTGGCGTATGCACGAAGTGCATACACCAACACACGACCTCCCTATGTCAAGGATGGTCTTGGTTATACTAGAGGTGGAAAGCAAAATGCCAAAACCTCCAAGTATGGCAAAGACTTGATTGTTTTTGTCAAGGGAAGCTCATCCACAACTAAAATTGGCAAGAACACTTCAACTAGTACTTACAAGCCTAAATCTGAACCGCATCCTTTATTTCATGATTTTGATGCATCATATGTTTTGATGAGGAACGAGTATGGCAAAGTATATGCTAGATATGTTGGGCCACTCCGCAAGAGCCCCAAGCCTTGCGTGTGGGTGCCCAAATGCCTCACCACTAACGTCAAAGGACCCAACTCTGCTTGGGTACCTAAAAGGAAGGCACAATCTTGTTTTGTAGGCGTACTCCTTCGGTGGATCCAAATGGGTGCTCGATAGTGGGTGCACAAACCACATGACCGGGGAGAGGAAGATGTTCGAGGAGTATGAGGAACATGATGATCCAAATGAAGGGATCCTCTTTGGGGACAATAGCCAAGGGAAAATCCTTGGCTCCGGTAAAATTGTCATGTCTCCCCAACATACTCTTTCTCGCATTTTACATATTGATTCTCTAGACTATAACCTCTTGTCCATATCACAACTATGTGACAAGGGTTATAATTGTGTTTTCACTAATGAGGGTGTGAGCGTCCTTAGAAGAAGTGATAACTCAATCGCTTTTAAGGGTGTGCTCAAGGGAAAGCTTTATCTTATGGATTTTGCCTCAGATAAAGCTCAACTTGACACATGCTTAATGGCGAAAACCAACATGGGATGGCCTTGGCATAGACGGCTAGCCCATGTTGGGATGAGGAACTTACAAAACCTTCTTAAGGATGAGCACATCCATGGTTTGAAGAATGTTGTCTTTGAAAAGGATGGGCCGTGTAGTGCTTGCCAAGCGGAGAAGCAAGTGGGAGCTCAACACCCCTCCAAGAACATCATGACGATGACAAGACCTTTGGAACTGCTACACATGGACCTTTTCGAGCCAGTAACCTACATTAGCATTGGCGATAACAAATATGGTCTTGTTATTGTTGACATTTTTTCTCGATTCACTTGGGTGTTCTTTTTGTATCATAAGGGTGAAACTCACGGTGTCCTCAAGAGGTTCTTGAGGAGAGCTCAAAATGAGTTCGCCTCAAAAATCAAAGCTATAAGAAGCAACAACGGCACCGAGTTCAAGAACACTCAAGTGGAAGAATTCTTGGATGAGGAGGGCATCAAGCATGAATTTTCAGCTCCATACTCCCCTCAATAAAATGGGGTGGCAGAACGGAAGAATATGACACTCATCGATATGTCAAGGACAATGCTTGATGAGTACAAGACATCGGATCGGTTTTGGGCGGAGGCGGTTAACACCGCTTGCCACGCCGTCAACCGATTATACCTCCACCGCCTCCTCAAGAAGACCCCCTACGAGCTTTTAGTTGGTAAGAAACCCAATGTCTCTTACTTTCGTGTTTTTGGGAGCAAGTGCTATATTCTCAACAAGAAGCCTAGGACTTCGAAGTTTGCTTCAAAGTCCGATGAAGGTTTCTTGCTTGGTTATGATTCAAACACCCACGCCTACCGTGTCTTCAACAAGTCCTCCGGGATTGTTGAAATAGCACGCGGCATGGTGTTTGATGAAACTAATGGCTCCCAAGTGGAGCAAGTTGATCAAAGTGTGCTAGATCAAGAAGACTCTCCACAAGAAGCTCTTAGGAGGATGGCACTTGGAGATGTTCGACCACAAGAACAACCTCAAAGCTCAAGTGACCAACCACATGATGATGCAAGTCATCCCCCACATGAACAAGTTAAAGATGGTCAAGTGGCACCTCAACATGATCAAGAAGACAAAAGTCAAGAGGGAAGCATACATCAAGAGGGAGACTAAGAAGAAGAAGAGGATGATGATGACTCAAGAGTTCAACCTCCACATCCTCGTGTGCATCAAAGTGTTCAACAGGATCATCCCGTTGACAACATTATAGGAGACATTACAAAAGGGGTAATTACTCGTTCTCGTGTTGCTAACTTTTGTGAACATTACTCCTTTGTCTCTTCTTTGGAGCCCCATAAGGTTGAAAATACATTGAGCAACCCGGATTGGGTAGTGGCCATGCAAGAGGAGCTTAAAAACTTTGAGAGGAACAAAGTTTGGGAGCTTGTCAAGCGTCCACAAGCAAATGTTGTGGGCACCAAGTGGGTGTTCCGCAACAAGCAAGATGATCATGGCATGGTGACAAGGAACAAGGCACGACTTGTGGCCAAGGGGTACTCACAAGTCGAAGGTTTGGATTTTGATGAAACCTTTGCTCCTGTAGCTAGGCTAGAATCAATTCGTATATTATTTGCTTTTGCAACTCACCATGATTTTAAGATTTACCAAATGGGCGTCAAGAGTGCGTTCCTAAATGGTCCAATCAAGGAGGAAGTCTATGTGGAGCAACCACCGGGATTTGAAGGCCAAGACTTCCCAAACCATGTCTTCAAATTGCGTAAGGCTCTCTATGGCCTCAAACAATCTCCTAGAGCTTGGTATGAGTGTCTTAGAGATTTTCTAATTCAAAATGGTTTTAAGATAGGAAAAGCTGATTACACTCTCTTTACAAAGCACTTTAATGATGATCTCTTTGTGTGCCAAATATATGTCGATGACATTATATTTGGTTCTGCTAACAAAGTGTTTTGTGATGAGTTTTCTAAGATAACGACGGAGAGATTTGAGATGTCCATGATGGGGAAGTTGAAGTTCTTTTTAGGTTTTCAAGTTAAGCAACTCAAAGAGGGCACGTTCATAAGTCAAACAATGTACACCCAAAACATATTAAAGAAGTTTGACATGGACAAGGCCAAACCCATCAAAACTCCAATGGCAACAAATAGACACTTAGACCTCAACGAAGATGGTCCAAGTGTGGACCAAAAGGTATATCATTCCATGACTGGTTCTTTTCTTTATCTTTTTGCATCTAGACCGGATATTATGCTTTGTGTGTGTATGTATGCACGTTTTCAAGCTGCACCTAAGGTGTGTCATATGACCGCCGTGAAGAGAATTCTTAGATATTTAGTTCACACACCTAGCCTAGGACTTTGGTACCCCAAAGGATCCAAGTTTAACCTTATTGGCTATTCCGATGTGGATTATGCGGGGTGCAAAGTTGATAGAAAGAGCACATCCGGGACATGCCAATTCTTTGGTAGATCCTTAATGTCTTGGTCCTCTAAGAAACAAAATTCCATTGCTCTTTCCACAGCCGAAGCGGAGTATGTCGCAGCCGGAAGTTGTTGTGCACAACTTCTTTGGATGAGACAAACTCTAAGGGATTATGGTATAAATTTGCCCCATATTCCTCTCCTATGTGACAACGAGAGCTCCATCAAAATAGCCCATAATCCGGTTGAGCATTCAAGGACCAAACACATAGACATTAGACAACACTTCTTGAGAGATCATTCCTTAAAGGGGGACATAGTGATTTCCCATGTAAGAACCGAGAACCAACTAGTCGACATATTCACCAAGCCCCTAGATGAAAAGCGATTTTGTGAGCTTAGGAGTGAGCTCAATATCTTAGATTCTCGAAATGTTGCTTGAAACATGCACATCTGAATGTTTACTTTACATCTTATTCAAAAGAATGCATGTGTTTGAGAAATTCATCTCTATCTCGATTTTCTCCAAAATATTTGAAAAACTAGTGACTTTGTGAGTTATGGCCATAGTTTGAATGTTCATTGCTTACTGACCATATTCATAAAGTTTTTTTGTGGCCATATGTCCAAAAG
This sequence comes from Tuctoria greenei, assembly GCA_036927565.1. Lineage (NCBI taxonomy): Eukaryota > Viridiplantae > Streptophyta > Magnoliopsida > Poales > Poaceae > Tuctoria > Tuctoria greenei. Next base: position 101,963,093 of record JAYESD010000003.1, on the reverse strand, counting down.
GATCAACTATAGTGGCTAAAACTCAAATATATTTGTTTTCAGCCTCCTAGGACCGGACTAGTCCGCCCTATGGCCGAACAAGTCCGGATCCGGACTGGCCCGGATCTAGTATGCAGACCGGACAAGTCCGGCCCCTTCACCGGACTAGTCCAGCCCCTAAGGATTTAAACCCCTAGGAGGCGGCCGACCCCTCCACTTATCCATTTGCCTCTCTCTCTCTCTCCCACACGCGCGAAACCGCCCTCCTGAGGCGATTTTCGATTCCAACCACCAAAAATCGTTTCCAATCCACGCATTGGAAGCCCCATAGGTGTGGGAGACTTTCCTCGATCACTCGCAACGCAATCCATCCCCGATTTCGTCGATTTCTCAAGATTTGAAGAGGTATCCCTCACTTTTCAAAACATGCCTCATTCTTGATTCATTGAGTTTTTGATAGATGCCTCTTCATTAAAGTTGCTTCTAGTATCCTTGTGATCATTGCCTAGGAATATTGCGACTTGATTCCAAGATTTCTCGAAAAACCGTTAGAGTTAGGGTTTAACCTGTGCAAATCGGACTAGTCCGATGCCGGACGGACTAGTTCGCCCCTGGGGCGGACAAGTACGGTGTACACAGGCCAAACTCCAACTTTGGTTGTTTCTCATGATTTCTTTCGCATTATTCCAACTCCTTGACCTTCTATCTTATGGCTTCTCTCCTTTTTAGCTGAAATGGCCGCTCCTCGCCATTCCACTTCTCCGCCCACTGACTCCGAGTGGGAGGCCGAGCAGCTACGACTTGCTGAAGAGAGGGCAAGAGCTAAGGTTGAGGCTGCCGAGAAGCTTCTCGAGCAGCAAGAAAGGGCAAAGGCAGCCAAGAAGCAACAAGCCAGGGCCGCAGCTATGGCCTATGATGAAGATGAAGAAAACGCTCGGGCCATTGTGGAGTCCCGCAAGAAACTCCGGAAGAAGAAGCGAGAGGAGCGCGAGGCTCATAACTCTCAGGCTGCTGCTGCACAAGTCTCCAAGAGGAAGAGACTTGTGATAATTGGAGAGAAAGACAAGGGCAAGGAGCCAGCCCAAGAAGAAATCATGGAACGTAGGATCTTGAGGGATCCGAAGAAGGGAAAGGCCCCGGCTCCAGTAGAGCCCAAGAAAAGGAAGCCCACTATGAAGATACTGGCGAAGAGAGCCGCATGCCCTGTGATCAAGGAGAAAGGGAAAGCCAAACCCATTGGCCCCTTGGAAGTGCACACTCCTGAGAGAAATCCCAACAGGCAGCGTGAAATAGCTGCCAATGTCTTCCATGGGAAGGGAGCCGAGAAAGCAAGAAGGCTCCGGACGGACAAGGTCTACAAGTATGAGAGGAGCACTACCGACCCTCGGTTTTGGTGTAACTTTCATTGTGATTATTACCGTCCTCTCTACCAAAGCATGAAGAAGCCTGTGATTGAAGCACAATGGGTAGACTGGGAGTACATGGACCAGAAGCAACATTCTGCTTTTGATGCGGTCATTGAAGCAGCTGAGCGCCATGTGCTCAAGAATATCATGGGATTCAAATATGAATGGAATGTTGAATTCATCCTGCAATTCTACTACACCATCTACTTCACCACTTGTGGTCATAGACGGATCATATGGATGACACATGGCGAGCAGCTCTCAGTTACTTTTGAGGAGTTTGCCAAGATTCTCGGACTTGAGGATCATTTGGACCATGAGATCATCATCTCTAACCACAAGGCTATAGACCGAGACGAGCTGGCCTACATGTATCTGAGTCATGTTCAGTATGATGCTAGGCATGCTTGTAATATCAAGCCATTCTACAGCATCATGAATAGGATCCTGAGAAGGACAATAGCACCAAAGGATGATGATGATGGGGTGATACAAGGAAATTTGAGGCACTTGCTACTTCTTATTGATGGGGAGGAGAAGTTCAACCTCGTCGATTACATCTTCGACGACATCTTCAACATCTCGCATACCCTCAATCGTGCTTGCGGGTATGCCCCCTACATCATGTGCCTCATAGAGAAGGTGTCGGGCTTGTCATTTGTCAAGGACGTGACACATCTCCCGCTTCGTCCCCAGAAGCCCCCGTGTGTGTCGGCTCCTCCACGCCGGAAGAACACGAAGCCTCCTTCTCACTCCGCGATGCCAGCTCCTCGTCCCGTGGCGCCTCCTTCCCCGCCTCTGCCTCAATCGATGAGCGCTTTCTACAAGTGCTTCAAGGCGATCTTCACCTCTTGTCGGAAGCAAGAGATTCAGAACCAGAGGGCACACAAGCGCCAAGAGAAGTACCTTAAGGCGGTGTGCGACAATCTCGAAGTACCCATGTCCTCTCCGGAGGCGAGCGACGGGGATATCACTCCATTCCCCGACTTCACCGCCGACGAGCTCGCCCAGCTCCAAGAGGATGGGAGCTCTTCCCGGGCAGCTCCTTCGGCTCTTGCCTCCGACGACGACGACGACGCAGACCCGGAGGCCACGGAGAGCGACTCCCTCGGCGAGGATGACGACGAGGAGGACGACGACTAGACTTTAGGGGTCGTGGTTCCCTACTTCTTTTCCTTTTTGGTGTCTTGATGCCAAAGGGGGGATTTAGATGGAAGTTAGATGGGGGAGAGTTAGAAAGGATGGGGGAGGGTAACTAGTTGTGGAGAGAGTAGCTCTTATTTTGGATCCTTGGACATGTTGCACTTCTTATTGTAATATTTATGTCATGTCGAATGTTTAAATTTGTGCAAGACTATGTTTTGAATGTTCAATATCAATATGATGCTTTGAATGTCTATCTTTTAATCATATTCATATTTATTATGTCTTGTCACAAATTGTTGAGCACCACACGTAGGCACCCCACCATAACATGTGTCTGTATGAAGGACTTCCTCAATCTATCTTTCATGATGCATTCATTGAGGGGGAGTCACTCATACACCCGCACGTTATGAAAACAAATTTTATACTCTTATATGTTGGAGACTTAATTTGTTGTCATCAATCACCAAAAAGGGGGAGATTGAAAGTGCATCTAGGATCCCCGTGGGTTTTGGATGATTGATGACGACGATTAAGTGACTAATGAGCTCAGTGATCTTAAGCACAGGTGTGGACTCAAGTGGAAGCACAACCCCTCAATAAGGAAAAGGATGAAAACGACGATGTCAACTCGAAAAGGAAAAACTAGGGTTTCTAGTGTGTCGAGTTTAGACTAGCCAAATATGTGTGAGGATGTGTGTGTAAAGTGCATTGAGATAAAGTAGGGAGCTCAAAACGGTTTAGAGATCAAACCTATTGAGAGAAGAGAGTTGGAAGCTGTCTGGCA